>OU612097.1:60434316-63069686 GCA_914767995.1 Thecocarcelia acutangulata
TATCTGTTAGAGCCTTACCGAACTAATTGGGATAATTATAACTGTTAGATAAGCAATTAATTCATAATAAAACATATTATTAAAATCAGTTCAGTAGTTTAGAAGTCCATTGCGGATAAACAACATGATACGTATATCTTTTAAGATTTATGTAAATTGTATTAATATCCTTTTGGTACTTTAACCGTTTAAAACAGATGTTGTTACTAAAATTTAAAGCAAATCAAACTTACATTTCAATATGATTAAAAACAGAATATCTGATGTTTCCTTTTGCATTGTTTGCGTTGTTATAAAAACATACCTGGAAAGAGAAAAATATTTCCTCATTAATTTGATTACAAATGAATTTTAATTCGTTTCATTGGATTTAATCAACTAAATATGTTGCCAACTAATTAAAAAAATTTCCGACCATTCTGATATAAGTTAACAAAAACATTAATTGATCAGCAAAATCAAATAATTTTCTTTTTAACTCTTTTTGTAAAATCATCAATAATAAAAGTTAATGAACTTATTTAATAATTTTGAGTTAACAACAACATTAATTGACCTACAAATTGAAATAATCTTTTATTTTCAACATTTTGTAATAAATAAACAATAATAAAAGTTATAAACTAATTTAATTACTTTTAACTGCATCAGCGTATGCAGCAAACAATAATTCTTAAGAATAATATCACGCCGCTTTAGATTTAGGACAAGTAATTAAGTTATAAATTAAGTAAATTGTAATTTTGAAGTAGAGTAAAATTTTAAGTCAATAAAGGTGGTCATAGACCTCACGAAAAGAGTCGCAAATAATTTTTTCTAGTATATTTTCTATTAAGGAAATACTTAACTTTAACATCACGGTTACCATGGATGCAAGCTCCATTCACAATATTGAGCAAATAAATGACCTTGCATTATATCATTCCTTGGATTCTTAATGTTCCGATTTTTCGATGTAATGTAACATATTTAACTACCCACCGAAAACTTGGTAATGTGTTGCACTTACCTAAGAACATACTATTCAATATAATAGTATTTTCCACCTACATTACTTATAATTAGTTAAGTAATGGCTTGCTTAATATCTGTTATACAGGTAGGTATGTAAGTAGTTCTTCTTGACAAATATAAGTTCCCCAAGGCAGCATATTAGGGCCTATCTTATATTTGATCTATGCATCGGACATGCCGACAAGTACCAACATTCACACTTCAACATTTGCAGATGATACAGCATTCCTTAGCATACATAGTAACCACCAGCAAGCATCAATAAATTTACAGGAACATATCGATAAACTAGAGAAATGGGTCAAGCTTTGGAAAATCAAGGTTAGTGAACAAAAGTGTGCCCATGTTACATTCGCACTGCGTCTAGGAACATGCTCACCCATTACTATTAACAATAAAAAAATACCTCAACACAGTGAAGTCAAATACCTCGGTATTCATCTTGACCGTAGACTAACATGGAAGACGCACATCGGGGCAAAAGTAACGCAGATGAAATTGAAAGCAGTGCAAACTAACTGGCTACTAGGCAGATATTCGACCTTGAAGCTTGATTGTAAACTTTTGCTGTACAACTCGATTCTAAAGCCAATATGGTGTTATGGGATTCAATTATGGGGCCCAGCCTAGGCATCTAACATTGAAAAAATTCAAAGAAATCAAAATAGAATACTCCGTAGAATTACAGACGCTCCATGGTACGTTAAAAACTCACGAATCCACGCAGATCTGAACGTACCTTTTGTGAAATCTGAATTTGTGAAGTACGCGCCAAGATATATTAACAAACTTGAATTCCATCCAAATCCTCTTGGAGCTAATATTCTTAATTTTGGTGGTCATACCCGTCTGAGAAGGAGGGATACTTTGGCTACAATTAGAGCTCTAAACAGATGACTGAATTCTGAAATAATATTCGCATAAAAATAAATTTTTGTCCAGCACTGGCAGGACTTTAATCACAATTTTTTTTAGTATTAAGATTTGAATACTTATTGTAATTACATTTTTTATGTAGATTCAATAAATAAAATAATAACGTTAAAAAATATATATAAGTACATATACAATATTTATAATGAAAATAGAATAAAATAATTTGAGTAATACTTGGATTTGCTAAAATTTAAGATAAGGTGATAGAAACGGGTTTAAAAATGTCTTCAAAATGAAAAATGTATTGGCGGAATATTTGCGTTTCTAAATTTTGCTCTTCTGGCAATTTTACTATTCGTGTCATTTGTTTTGATGTCATTACGACTTATAGGTTATGAAGTTAACATTACATATGCGTTGTCTGACTCGTTCAAATGTATGAACTATAAATCCTTAAAATGATAAATCACAGTGGTAAAACCAGTTTCGTACTTAATTCCATAACGTTAAAAATTAATTTTAATGGAACAAATTTTTAAGAAAAAAACGTCTTCAGCCATTTTAATAGTTTTTATCGACACCGCCCCGTAAGTTAAGCAATTAGCTTTTTTAACTACTTTTTTGTAACGACATTTTGAAATAGTTATTCGTAAGCGAGAATGGTAAGTACTTGCCTCCAATGACATCGCCATGTTAAAATATTAAAAAAAAAATGCCAAAATAGAGTTAGTGAAGAATATGTTTATTAACATTTTAACACATTATTAACTTTACATCCTTTAACTCTTCTATGCATCTGATTTTGTTAGTTCTTTTGCCGGATAGTAGATATTTGAGGGCGTTAGTGCACTTCGTGTATTCCTAAAATCGGTTTAGAGTTTAAGGTGTAAATAGTTACTGTACACACACACACACACACATATATATATATATATATATATATATATATATATATATATATATATATATATATATATATATATATATATACATATATATATATATATATATATATATATATATATATATATATATATATATATATATATATATATATATATATATATATATATATATATATATATATATATATATATATATATATACATATATATACAAGTGTGTACATATTAATGTGTAAATTTGCACAAAAGCCCACTGGTAAAAAGAAGGAGTAAGCCTACTTTGGCAGAATTCCTTACGTGGTTGGTCTTATTGAAGGTCTGCTTAGTGGTGCTTAGAGAATGGTTAAATTTTAAGGGTTGATTTTGAATAAAACACAAATTGTTTAGGAATTATTGTCATATTTTTTTCGATAATATTGAGGTTACCAGCATGGTAATGTACCGAAGTACCTCATCCTTTAGCTATTGAATTATTGCTGGATTATCGACGTACACTTTTACTTTCAAAGAAGTCCAATGGAGTCAATGTGGGGTGTCCCCACGTCAGATAACACGGGCATTGAATTTGCCGCGTATAAGAGCCATTGTTTCGTTAACTGTGTGGCAAGTGGCACCATCCTGTTGAAACCATGTTCTCCAATTCCGGCCATAAAAAGTTCGTTATCATCTCAAGGGTATCTCTCCCTGGGGTGAGCCCTTGCATACTTTTTTCGTAATTATGGAGTTCCCCATTGGCGATGTTAAGTGTTTTTTATTTATTGAATCTTCAAAATAAACTAACAATCTTAATAATAAAAATATGCTTTTTACCTAAGTCCGGCCAATGCTAGACAAAAAGTGTTATTATGCGGGAGCCTTCTGATGGTGGCAACAGTATCCTTTCTTCTCAATCGAGTGTGGTCACCAAAATTAAGTATATTTCGCCCAAGATGGTTTGGGTGAAGTTCCAGTTTACTGACATAGCTTGTCGCGTACTTAGAAAACTCCTCTTTTACCAGCGGAACACTCAGATCTTTATGAATTCGTGAATTTTTTACGTACCATGGAGCTGCAGTAATCGTTCGAGAAATTTGGTTTTGTCGCCTTTGAATTTTTTCAATGTTTAAAGGCGACACTTAACAACTTTGCTTAAAAACAGTTCCGGTAGAGTTACTTGTTGTTAAAAACAGTTCCAGTAGAGGTTACCTAATAGAGAAAATTAAAATTTCCGATATCGGTCCCTACATACCCGAAATATAGCCTAAAACAATTTTTTCACGAAACAATTTCATATTGCTTAAACGCAATTCTGGTTCTACAATGTATCGAAGATATAGAGGAACCAATTTTTGAATGAAAAAAACATTTTTATTTTTTGGCCTAAGAGCTGTGCTAGTTATTAAAAAAAGGTTACTTAAATACTAAACCGGTTTTCAATGAAAACTTTTATTAAAGATTACTTTTTTTGACAGGCGATTACAGGGCAAAAATATTTTTCGCCTATAACGGTCCATATATATCCGAGCATATTTAGTTCAAATTTGTAATACGGGACTATCGTGAAGGGTATTTTAGATTCGGCCCAGCCGAATATACTACACTCTTACTTGGTTATTTTATTTTTATGTTTAGTATTAAGATTTCAATACTTATTGTTAGTTCATTTTGAAGGTTCAATAAATAAAAACCGCTTAGACAAAAAAATTTTTTTAAAATGCAGCACCTTAAAATGAAAAGCATTCAAATATCCATCTAAAGTTGAAACTAAGTAGTTTAGTATCTGCTTTTATTCTTCAAATAAGGGAGAACCACCCAAAACTTAAATTTGTTTTTAAATTGCTATTTGTTAGTTTGTAGTTTTCTGTCTGTCAGTCGGTTCTCTTAAATACATTTTTTGTGCTCAGTAAATTTGCATACGTTTGCATTATTTTCCAAGGAGCCATCAAAGGTTAAGTGCTTAAAGTACTTCACCAGCACATAAGAGCAATCACAGATTTCTTATATGCTAACATAAAAATATTTGACTGCATATGTGAAAACACACACAAACCAGCTTCCATTAATGCATGTGCATACGTTAAGTGTCTTTAAAGGCTCGGGGTAATTTGAAAATGATTTATTTACATATTGAATCACATCCACAGTGCAGCAAAGAAAGAAAAAACAAGTTAACTGTCTTACGAGTACTCGTATAAACGTATCAATATATTTTCTGTTTAAATTTAATTTTTAATGCACAAAGTTGTCGTTTGCTGAATTGAGTTTCTTTTTCAAAGCGTTGCAAAGGAAATTTATTTTCATATACGTATGTAAGAGAAGATACTTGCTGTCCATACATATGTAGGTCTCATTATTTCGGTAGAAATTATGTGTAACACAGACTCCGAATGCAATTAGTCTGGAATATGAAATGAGAGCAACGGTGAGTGTAGGCTGAAAAGTTAGATTTTTAGAAAAATCAGTGCGTATTTTCTAAATTTTTGATATTTAATTTTCAGTTTCATATTTAACAGCATATATCGAGGTTGGAACATAAAATTTTAGCGTTGAAGCTCAGTGGCCAAACCGCCGCATAAGATGTTGAGCAAAATTAATCGACATTTTTCACTTTCGTATCATGACACACGATATCGAATGAATTGTATCGTAATAATACAATCGCTTTTAATAATTTTTTTTTTGTCTGCTCTATTGTTAAATCTATTGTAGCTGGGATCCTTCGTCGGTCTGACGGCCAATAAGTAGGGTGTCCACTTGAAAGCACATCTAAGCCCATTTTGGAAACGGTGTCGGGGTAATTAAATGGACTATAAGGTGGATGATGAATTAATTCGAAGTGTATATCACGCATTTTAGCATCATATCTAATGCCGTGTGAACCGGTGCGTTGTCTTGAAGATATATCATTTTCTTCTTCTTTAAATGTGGTTGTTTTTTCTTGGTTGCATCAATCAATTGGTCCAGTAATACACGATAATACTATCCTGTGATTGTAATTCGTTTTTCAGGATAAACGATTAGCAATAACCTTATCTTCGCCTTCTTCGGAGCACTGCCACTAGCCATCCACCCATTGTTTCGATTGATTTCTGGTTTCAGGTGATTTTCCCGCGTTTCATCAACAGTGATTAATCTGCGCTAAAAATCAACAGTATTGCGTTTTGTCGTGTCCAAACAACGCTGTTAAGTGCTCTGCCAACACGATAGCTTTTTCATATGCAAATGTTCATGCAAAATGTTGAACACACGTTCATATGATACCCGTATGTTTACCGTTTCAAATATCTCACGTAACTTGACTCGGCGATCATACTCGTACATAACGATTACGATTATTGATTTGCTTGATATTTTCTTAGTAACTATCTCTTTTGGCTTTCCTGTTGATGGTATTGTTGTAGTGTTTGTTCGGCCACGTTTAAATTCAACAATCCCAATATTTTACCATATTGTCTGACGGAGTAGACTCACCGTAATGTTTATCAAGCTTTTCTTTTGACTCTTGCGCCGTTTTCAAATAAAGTGTTAACTCACTGCACGAAATTCACTCTTTTTTTTACAGATCGCAATTTCAAAAAAAAAAGTTGCGTGCCATTTTGCGCTAGACAGCTGCAATATCAAATAATATTCCTTTATTAAATATCACAAATTTTATCCCGTCTTTGTTCTCTTGTACTGGTAGTACAAGATTTTTTATATTTCGCCAAATTTATTTCTGTTCTATTGAGTTATTTTTTATGAAATTGAATTATTTATTGACGAAAAAGTGAATAATTTATTAACGTAAATGCTAGTGTGCTAATATACAACAATAAATTTGGATGAAAGTTACGTTTGGCAGATCGCAATTAAAAAAAAAATTGTGTTTATGCTGTCATCTAGCGCTAGGTAGCTTCAATATCAATCCAATCGTAGTTTGGGTAGTAAAATTCCATTTATGGATATTGTTACAACAATACACTGAGAAAAACAATGAGAACAACAAAAATTGGAAACAAGAAAATACCACTGCTAACATCTAACACGGCACAAATTGGGCTTAATACTACATATGTTTTGCCATTCAACACAAATGTCTTCAATTTCTAAAATTCTACGGTAGTGCATCGCATTTTTCGTTTACAAGAAAATTTGGAAAAAATTGAAAAAAAATTCGTTGTTTTCACATTCACTCACTATTGGAAGTAGGAAAGAAATCTTCAAGCACTACCGTAGAGTTTTAGATATTATAGTTACAAACAATTATGTGGAATTTCAAAGCATAATATTCTGCCCAATTTGTGCGGTAAAATAAACAAGAAAGCCTATTTTCGGCAATTTTTATTCATTCATTAAAAAATAGAGTGAATATTCAAAAAAAAAACGAGAATTTATGCGAGTGAAATGAATTATACATTTGTAAATAAGACAATAGAAACTGTTCCTACTTTAGGTAACAAAATTCCTTTCTATTGTGATAATTATAAATCTCTTATTATTTATTATCTGTTCTGACCAGCGTTGTCATGTTGGTGCGTTTCGCACCGTTTTTGGTGGCTTTTAAAATTTTTTGTGCGAAAATTTCTTTAGTCTATGCGGGATGCGTTTATTTGTAAATTTTGGTTGCACAAAATTAAATTCATCGCAACTTTTTGTTTTAATGTGAGTTTATTCAAGTATCCAAAACTTTTACGTTGCATATAGCGTGGAAAACATATCATGTTATATACACAAAGTAAGACAATCTTGCTGTTGTATATTACACATACTTTTAAAAGGAAAAGAAACATTTCGTATAATAAAATTTGATGCTTTTAGAGAGTGTTTTGCTAGTACACGATCAAGCCAAGCTTCTCAAATATTACAGTAAATACAGTCATTGAACAGTGAAGACCGTATTTATGATGGCGCGTGAATTTGTTAATTGAGAAATTACCGAATTATAATTTCCAAAACGTTTACATATTGAAATATTTTAGTATATTTCAATAAATTCTTTTCGAGACACAGCTTACGAAAACACGAATGAAATGAACACTGTGTGTAATAGAATTACTATTATTCCAATTTAAAGACTTGTAGTGTGATTCTGTGGCTTTTAATGATCCGAAAATCGTAAATTCTTTCGATAGCAATGGTTGTATGCTCCAGCAATATAATTTTGACGACGGTAAGCAGCTGTATTTTTCTGTACCTGATAATAGGCAGAAAAGTTTGATTTCGGTCAACAGCAAATAAAATTAAATGATATTGCTTAATAATAACTTTGAAAAAGATCGTTATAATTATTGTAAAGATAACATTATCTTACAAAAAACGCTAACAGAATCATACTAGAGGCCAAGTTTGACAAACACGAATTCTAGCTATTGAACGAATTTAATGGCATGCTATCAGGCGGTACTATCTGACCCAGTTTGATTGTATAATAGCCGCTTAAAAGGCTGTTTCATTACCGTCTTTTTAGTATAAAAATATTATTTAATATAAAAATATTACAAGCTCTTAAAAATGAAAGGAAAAATTCAACATTTGGTGCGCTTTTGTTGAAATACCGCGCTCTTTTCCCCATTTTGGAGCGTTTTTAAATTTCAAAGTTGACAACGCTGGTTCTCAAATGATTTACTAAATAAAAAACAAGCGAAAAAAATTGCTGTATATGGTTAGTACAAATTATTACCGCTAGTTGACACAAATTTCATTTTTATTAAAAAATGTACATATAAAGAAAAATATATAAAGCAAATACTATGAGTTCATATATTCAGCAAAAATACTCGCCAAAAGATTTTGTACAAATTTGACAAACATTAAATTTATTTCTGTAAATTTAAAGGTCAGTATTTTAATTTTCTTCAATTATTTAAAAATATTTTTAATTTTGTAAATAGCAGAATTATGAAAAAGTCACAGAACCAAAGTTTCTGCTGAAAGCCATTTTCAACAATAAAAAAGTTTTTTTTTTCGCAAAAAGTTGATTTTGGCATATTGCTAAATAAATTAATGAAAATTTTTCATACAAATGTCAAAAGTGTAGAGGCAAAAGCTTCTTTTTAGTTATTGAAGTGAATCATTGGTTTCGTCTATATTACTACCCAGTGGTATAAGGGACTAGCTCCGAACGTGTAGATTCGCTAGCTAATTTTGCACTACCGCTAGCCCAGCTACAATTTACCACACATGTATTTGAGTTGCGAATTTAACACGGGCTAGTCATTGGAGGTGACGATTGACCCGTCTCTGCTTTACCTTTAGCCAGCTAAAGGGTTATCTACAAGTTTCTGCATAAAGTACCAGACCTGAGGTGCAATCCTTATGCTAGTCACTAGTATCTATCGAAAGAACTAGCCCCAGAAAACTACAACATTCGCCACCCTTCTTCGCTGGTGAATTCTATCACTCCCATTATTCTATCCCTTCCCTATCCATATTAAAATAATTTAAGTTTTGTAAACATAAACAAATTAAATAAAACAAATAATTTTAGTTAAAATGCAAATAAACAAAAAAATAATTCATAAATATATGTATGTATGTAGTACTTAACTTAATTCCGGTATTTATTATTCGAGCTTGAGGTCACTTCAGTATTTCGATACTCCATTTTATTATAATATATTATTTTTTTCAGCAGATTTTTTTCTGAACACAAGGAAGAATCGAAATTTTCGATGAATACATTAGCATAAATTGCTTACAAACCTGAACTGACACCAAGCTCGAACAAATAGTAGAAATTAGCTTAAAAAAAAGGTAAAATAATCATCATTAGAAATAATTTATTTTTTAGTTATTGCTACACCCAATTGCTTAGTCGTTATTATTTTCGTTTAAAGACCTTTTGCTATTTTTTTTATTTACCCTGTTTTTAAATTCAACACTTCCTAAAAAAACACGTGTTGGTTCCTTAAATTACAAATGCTACTGAAGTTTGTTTTAGCAAATATAATTTTATGATCCTAAAGTTTTTATTGTCTTAGTAACGGGAGCTTTGCATTAATATAATTGCTCTCAGTGACAGACGACATTAAGTGCGCCGTAGAAAAATATGTGCGTTACGTATTACCTAGTGATAGCGTATTAGCTATCGAATAGTGGGTAGCTATTATTAAGACTACTGGTGAATAGGCACAGATATACTAGCCGAGTGGCATATCCTTTCGTTAGCGATTTGAGTGCATAGACAGAACATACCTACCACTTCGCTAGCCACATTTTACAATGGTTTCTGCATTTACCACAGGGTAGTTTCAGTACAATACGGTAGTGGGTATCCCCTGTGTTCAGGATAAAAACAAAAAATAATTTTTGGTTTTTACGTTTATTATTTGTATTATATTAGAAAGGATAGGAATAAGGGGCGAGTCTCTGGAATTATTCACAAACTATTTATTATCAAGAAAGTTTAAATGGAAAACACATGTTGAAGAAGTACGTAAGAAAATTGGAAAAGCTTCGCTGCGTCATTTAAGCTACTGCTCCAACAACATAGTTTTAAGGCAAGCTTACTTTTCCATGGCAGAATCACACATTCGACATGGACTCACAGCATGGGGAAGCCCAACATATTGTCATAAACTGCAAAAAACGCAAAACCAAATACTAAAAATACTCCAACCACATACAACTTCACTCCATTCGACCTCCTTGCTATTTATATCACCTACATCCGACCGAAAATGCAATACAAGTCTCATGTTTGGGCCGGTGCCTCAAAGTCTATTTTGGGATTACTCGACCGTGTGCAGGAGAGGGCGAAGAGGCTCATCGGTGACAGTAGGGTATCCAACTCTATTGACTCACTGGAGCATCGACGCAGTGTGGTGTGCGTTACTCTGTTCTATCGTTACTACAATGGATCTTGCTCTGAGGAGATTAGGGATCTTGTTCCCGGCACTCGCACAATTTTACGAAGCACACGTGCATTGTCCAGAGCTCATCCATTTGTGGTCGCTTGCCCAGGGAATCGTACTACGTATTACAGAGGGAATTCGTTTTTCAGTCATACGCCTCGCCTGTAGAATAAGTTGCCTGAAAACATGTTTCCTGTCTTTTATGATGTTGGAGAGTTCAAGTCAAATGTTCGCAAACATTACTACCTCTTTCTCCCTCCTCATAACCAATTTTCCTCATGACCTATTTTCCGGTACAATGCACTGCATTTGTAGGGGTCATCCTCTGAGCACGGGTTTTTTTTTTTAATATCTAGTGACATCATCATTATATGCTTGACAAAATCGTTTAGATGAGAAAAAATCACTACATTCAGGCATAAATCTAAAAAGATAACAACACTCTAACGTTTTAAGATCCAAACGTCACTTTTAAGGAATTATTTTTTAGATCTTTTGATGTTTCCCACTTTTTACCAATAACAATTTGGGAAATTTTGACGAACTTAGATTTTTTAATATAGCTAAACTCTTTGGTCTTAGTATACATATCTATAATCCAAAATCTTAACAAGACAGAAAAATTATGTATCATTACGATTAAATTTAACATTAACAATATTAAATTTAACGTTTTTTTTTTACAGTAAATGCATATTTCTATAACATTTAAGTCCTTAAGAAAATAACAACTGTAAGTACTAACATTAAATGCTAAAAAGTGTTGCCTTAAATGTCCTTGTTAGTTTTATTTGTTTATTTATTTTTATTTTTTTTCATTATTTAGTAACATTTGTAATGGTTTGTTTGTTAGCATAACTTTTTATGAGTTTTTAATGTCAGTTAAATGCTGTTCTTCTGCTGCGGAAAACAAGTGAAAATCATTATTTTGTTTAAACCTTATAAAAATGCAAACTTAAACACGCACAGAAAAACACCTGGGACTAGATGGAAATCGACAGTGAAAAACGAAATAACAAAACTCAGTAAAAACTGCAATAAATCTTTTTAAATACTTTGCGTAGAAATATTTTTTGAACAAATCATAGAAGCGTCGTAATACATTTTTTATACCCTTCACACAAATGTATATGCATATATACTTATGTGAAAGTCGGAGATTCCGTTTGTAATTACTACAATTTTCATTTCCAACCTTATAAAGTCCGTCTGTCCGCCGCTGAAATACCGTTTCTGGGAAAGCCATTAGACTTAGAAGCTTTTTTCTTTCACCATTTTTTCCCCCATCGATTCATGGGTTTGCTATTGAAATTCAGTAATATCGGTTCACATATAGCTAAGATATATCCAAAATTGCAACAAAATTGTAGCAAATTTGTATGAAAATTTTTGAAAAAAATGTTGTTTGCTTTGCATCACACTTCACACAATTATTAAATATGGCGATCAAAAGAAGAAAAAAAAATGTCTCAGATATCGGTCTATACCCAAGATAAACAACTTTTTTTGCTTAAAAGCAGTTCTGGTAATAAAATAAGGTTATATAAATATGGAAAATTAAAATTTCCGATATTAGTTCGTATATATAAACGAGATATAGCATAAACCGGGTTTTTAATGAAAATGTCGCATAAGCGAAGTTAAACAACTTTTTCTTAAAAGCAGTTCCGGTGATATAAGGAGGTTACCAAATAAAGCAAATCAAAATTTCCGATGTCGGTCCATATATATCTCAGAATAGTTCAAAGTTGTAATATATACTATATATTTCCATGAAAAAAATTAATTTTTTTGCTTAAAAACAGTTGTAGTTATAAGAGAAGGTTACTTGATTACAGAAAATACAAATTTCCAATGTAGGTCCTTATATATCCAAGATATTGTCTAAACCGAGCTTTTCATGAAAAAATTTTTTGCTTTTTAGTTCAAAGCAATTCTGGTGATAAAAGAAATTTATATAAATACAGAAAAGAAAAAATTCCGGTATTGGTTCATATATGTATATCCGAGATATAGTCTAAACTGCTTTTATATGAACAAATCACTTTAGACTATAAAAAAATGCAGTTGGTATAGAAGACGGTTACGAAAATAAAGAAAATGAAAAATTCCGATATCGGTCTATATCTCAGCATAGTTAGTTCAAAGTTGTAATATATACTATATATATCCATGAAACAAACTTACTTTTTTGTTTAAAAACAGTAGTGGTTATAATAGAAGGTTACTTAAATACAGAAAATGAAAATTTCCGATATATGTAGATCCTTATATATCCGAGATATTGTCTATACCGATTTTTTCATGAAAAAAGTTTTTTTTTTCTTAAAAGCAATCCTGGTGATAAAAGAAGGTTATATAAATACAGAAAAATAACTTCCGGTGTTGGTCCATATATGTATATCGAAACTCGAAAAGCTATTTTTTGTGATATGACCATGTTGCAATAATCGAGCGATGTGTATTGAAATATGAGAAAATAGGATATCATGAATAACATAAAAATAATGCATTATAAAAATAACTACTAAAAACAATTCATTATAAAAAAGATATGACTAATAACAAGTAAGAGTGTGGTAGATTCGGCTGAGCCGAATCTAAAATATCCTTCACAATAGTCACGTATAAAAACGCGGTTTAGGCTATATCTCCGGTATATATGTACCGATATCGGAAATTTCCATTTTCCATATTTATATAACATTATTTTGTTACCAGAACTGTTTTTAAGCAAAAAAATTGTTTAAGTTGTTTTCATGAAAACCGCGGTTTAGGCTATATCTGGGGTATTTATGGACCGATATCGGAAATTTTCATTTTCCATGGTACGTAAAAAATTCACGAATTCATAAAGATCTGAGAGTTCCGTGGGAAAAAGAGGAATTTTCTAAGTTCGCGACAAGTCAGTAAACTGGAACTTCATCCAAACCCTCTTGCGCACAATATACTTAATTTTGGCGGCCACACTCGGTTGAGAAGATAAGATACCGTTGCAGCCATCAGAACGTTCAATAGGTGATTTTGCCGATATAGCTCGCGCATAATAAAACTTTTTGTCTAACATTGGATGGACTTAAGCAAAAAGCACATTTTTATTTTTTTGTATTTCTTTATTTTTTATATTTAGTTTTAAGATTTGAATACTTATTTTTAATTCATTTTGAAGATTCAATAAATAAAAAACGGTTAAAAAAATGTATCTTTTTGGGACAAATTATGAAATGTCAAAATTTTGTCTCTCTTTTGCTTGAAAGAGCAATAAAGTCTATGTGTTGTTTCAGAATTATATAGCATGAAAACAAAATTTTACCAATCTTTGGGAACGAAACAAAACACAGCTGTACTTATGTATACCACTACCAGGTAAAACTGCCTTGGTTCTATATGTATAAAAACTTTTTATCAAAAGCTAAATACGAAAATCTGTTTTTCACTACAAATTTGGACTAAACTTAAATGCCCAAACTTCTTCATTTAAGTTTTATTTAAGTTTGTCTCATTTGCCATATGGCTTTCGTGTGCTTGCATTTGTCTAGTGCAAATAAGGTAAACAAAACACACATACGAGCTATAGCTTGTAGAAGACATTTGAAAATTAGTTGCTAATTTTGCACTAAATATGATAATTAATTAAAAATAACATCGCATGAAATAAAATTATTAAGCTTTTCTACGCCGTTAATAAATTTAATATTTTTCTTTAAGAATTTTTCTATTCTTCTACTAACAAACAGCTGTATGATGGAACACTCTCCATAATATTTGGAATTTAGTAAAGCTGCAACACTTTCACCGCATATAAATAAGATCAATTACTTCAGACTGAAAAACTGAACTTGCATTTAAATACAGCTTAAGTTCGACTGAAAATGAACTAATTTCGTATTTAAGTACTGAGCCTAATACATTTTAATTAAGCAACAAATAATGTTATTTTGGCGAAAGAATATTATATTTTGTATAAGTGTCATTAATTTTGTAGATTGTGAGAAAAAATCGACTGGTTTGTCACGTTTTCTAAGTTATTCATTTTTTGTTTGTTTTTGTTTGCTTTTGTAAGAAGATAGTGTTTATGAAAATTGTATATTCTTAATTATAATTTTTTTTTTTTTTTTTTTTTTTTTTTTGATTATGCTTTACTTTAAACCAACTGATCTTTCTCACAGAAAAAGTAATTCTAAAATATTTTCTACAGAAAAGAAAACGTCACAGAACGACAACTGAAAGTAAAAACTAATGAGGCCTTAACATAGCTGGTTTTAATTTTAATAAAGCGTTTAGACTTTCAGACAAGGTTTGCAGAGCGGTTACAAAAAATGCTGATTTGTTTGTGCTCTCCAATGCTGTTGATTGTGTTTTAAAATACATTAAGTTTGTAACAGATTTTGCGTAATTTTGAACGAACTTATTAATTTTTTGCTTTCGAAGTATGTTAACAAGCACTCAGTTCAAATCGACATTCGTTCAAATATATTTATGTTCTTCGCTTGAAAAAAGTTATTTACATATAAAAATAATTAAGAGAAATAAAAAAATAAAATTTGTAGCTATTTGCAGCTGTCATTGTCTATACAAATTATGATTCACATCAATTTTGGAATTTCGCGTGCTTAGAATTATATTTATGTGAATCGTTTGATCCCCGCCTTGCTCTTTTTGCAAGCGTTTTCACGATTTATTGGAGCTATAAATTAACTTTCTTATATAGATCAAGGTACTAATTATAAGACTTAATATTTCTTAAAAAGTTACTCAATATATTTTGTATTACATACATACGAGGTTTGATAAAAAATAACCGTTATTTGTAAATTTCGGGAGATACGTATGTTCGATTTTCGCATGTTTTATGTTATGTTGGCAATATCAGTCATTTTAAATTGTCAGTTTGTTTTTGGTGCGCTGTTCGGTTTTTTAAAGGGTGTTTTTTTAAGCCCGATAGAACTTGAAATTGTAAAAAATAACACAAAAAATTAAATTGTAATTAAAATTTTTTTTTTATTCGAAAGATCAATACGTGACATTAACATTTGAAAATGATTTCGGGCATATGGGCACCGCGGCTGTTCTTGACGAAGCGCATTCTGGACGTCCAATTTTGGGCCACTTTTTCGAGCACTGCTGGCCGTATGTCACGAACAACACGAACAATGCTGGCCTCCAAGGCGTCAGCATAAACCAGTGACTTCACGTAGCCCCACAGGAAATAATCGAGAGGTGTCAAATCGCACGACCTTGGAGGCCAATTGACAGGTCCATTTCTCGAAATCAACTTATCGCCAAATTTTGATTTCAGTAAGTCGATGGTTGCGTTCGCCGTATGGCACGTAGCGCCATCCTGTTGAAACCACATCTCCTCCGGATCAATGTCATCCATATTTTCAAACAAAAAATCATTGATCATGGTGCGGTAACGATCTCCATTGACCGTAACGCGAGCTCCGGCCTCATTTTTGAAGAAATAAGGTCCGATGATGCCACCAGCATGAAAACCGCACCAAACAGTGCATTTTTCTGGATGTAATGGAGTCTGTAGGGTCTCTTGTGGATTGGTCTCACTCCATATGCGGCAATTTTGCTTATTAACAAACCCGTTAAGCCAAAAATGCGCCTCATCGCTGAACACAATTTTGCGATAAAACAACGGGTCAGTTGCCAACTGCTCTAGAGCCCAATCGGCGAAAGAACGACGCATACAATGGTCTCGTGGCTTCAATTCCTG
The DNA here is from genome assembly GCA_914767995.1 of Thecocarcelia acutangulata. NCBI lineage: Eukaryota > Metazoa > Arthropoda > Insecta > Diptera > Tachinidae > Thecocarcelia > Thecocarcelia acutangulata. The sequence continues at coordinate 60,450,648 of OU612097.1, forward strand.
CACCAGCTGGATCTTATACGGGTGTAGGCCTTTGCGCAAAATTTTCCACGTAGTGGACGGACAGAGCCCCAATTCATGCGACCGACGACGAATCGATAAATTTGGATCTTCTTCCACACTTTCGTTTACAGCGGCGATATTCTCTTCAGTACGCACATTCCTTCGACGTGCTGGTGTTATTGCATCCTCTAGAGAGTATGTGGTACGAAATCTATCCACAGTTCGACGAATGGCTTGTTCAGATGGACGATTATGCACGCCATACAAATGACGAAGTCGTCTATAAGTTGCGCGAATCGACGACTGATTTTCAAAGTAAATTTGGATAATTTCGTAGCGTTGTTCAAGCGTGAGTCTATTCATGATGATTTGTCAGAGTATACTGAAACAAATAAAAAAAATGTTTCATCAAAATTTAATTTTTTGTGTTACTTTTTACAATTTAAAGTTCTATCTAGCTTAAAAAAACACCCTTTACTATTAGAAAAAATGGATCAACGAAACTTTATTAAGTTTTGTGTAAAAATTAAAATAATTGCGTAAAGACATTTGAAATGTTTTCTGTGGCGTTTGGAGATTCTGCTATGAGCAGAACACAAGTTCAGTTGTGGTATAACTGGTGTAAGGAAGGTCGAGAAAATGTCAATGACGATGGTCGTCCTGGTCGCCCGAGCACGTCAACAACCGAAGAAAACATTGCACAGTAAAGAAAATTATTTGGATAATCGACGAATCACAATCAGTGAGGTTGCTGCTGATGTTGGCATATCGTTCTGCTTATGCCAAGCAATTTTTACTAATGTTTTAGGCGTGGAAATTGCAGCAGCGAAGGTTGTTTCAAAATTGCTAAATTTTGAGCAAAAACAACGTAGCACGGACATCGCTCAAGAGCTGTTGAACATCATCAACGATGATCCAGATTTCCTCAGAAAGGTCATAACTGTTGACGAATCATTGGTGTATCGCTATGATATGGAAACCAAAGCCCAATGGCAGCATCCAGAAGAGCCAAGGCTGAAAAAAGCTTGTCAAGTGCTTACAAATGTGAAGGTTTTGATCAGTGTTTTGTTCAACTTCAATGTTGTGGTTCAACATGAATTCTTGCCACAAGGTCGTCCGGTCAATAAGGAATACTACCTAGAATTTCAGTGCCATTTGCGCAAAGCAATTTGTCAGAAACGCACAGAATTATGAAAAAAAACAATAATGGATTTTACACCATTATAGCGCACCAGCTCATACATCGATGCTTGTGCGTGAAATTTTGGTCAAAAACAAAAACGTTATCATGCCTCTACCACCGTTTTGTATTAATGAATAAATAAATACTTATTGAAAAAATTTATAATAACGGTTATTTTTTGATCAGACCTCGACCATTCTGGAAGATAGTGTAGATTTGTTTTTGTATATATACATACTTAAATTTAATATTTGCAACTAATTGATCTAAGAGAAAATAATCGAATTTTAGGACTAAATGGGATATCTGAACCGATGATGCTGGATCGGCATGTCTCATAGCTTTTTGAAATGTTCGTTGCGGGTACTTTTTTTTTTCCTTGGGTCAGGTGTGATCATTTGTAGTGCATTGTATTGAAACTAGGAAACTAGGTTACGAGAAGGATGCAAGAGGGAGTAGTGTTTGTAGACGTTCGACTTGAACCCATTAATAACAACATGGAAAGGCAAAAAGAAACGTTATCATAGCATTGAAATGTTCGAATTAATTTAGTTTAAACTGGTCAGTGTGTACATTCAATGCTGCTCAGACTAACAAAAATCAGTAGAATGCAAAGACGACAGTAGCGAAAGCAGCACCTGCCCTTACGGCCTTATCCGACGATGGACCAGTTCCACGGAGTGAATTGTTTACGATGCACCAACGCACCCGTGTGGCTGTCTAAACTCACACAGGTAGCAATTTTTACATTATGTTTGTAACCATATGGGTAACTTCTTGTTGAGGAGTTTGGGCCTTCTAATACCTCCTGTATTCACTTTCTCGGCAATCAATCAAAGACAAGGCTTAATGAGTTGGTAGTCCGAAGCCCATTAAAAGCATCAGCTCTTAAACCAACTCACCCGTCCAACCATCACCAATGGCTCCTTACTGGTATCTGTTGCAAGGTAACAGCAACTCCGGCGTTGTTAGCCCCCGAAAAAAGCCATGCATCAACAATTATCAGAGATACTAACTCCCCCTCTCTGCGTTTAAACCACAGCTAGAACGTTCCAGCCAAGATCAGCCCAGGTTGAACTGCAAGCAGAACCACCCGGGGGCCACGCTGATCTCTGTTCTGCCAATTTATACCTTTGGTAAGGATTTCGAAAGACAACACAACATAAGTCATGCGGCTTCCTAGAGTTTTTGTAGCTACAACAAAAGAGGGACTCCCTACTCTCTTTACTATAGAAAGGTGGGAACAACGCGGACTGATAGGTTCATAGAATTTGCGACATAAAACGGTTCAATTTCATTTATTTTATGAAAAAATATATGATAAGAATATACTCGTGTATTTAAAAAATGTTATTATTCGATGCAACCATAGATTTAAAAAAAAAAATTGTATAGCTATTATAATGTATAACGTGTTTCTGGTGGAATAAACTGGAACTAAATCAATAAAACAATACTTTCAACAATAATGCACAATGTTGTAGATTAAATATTAATGTTTCTGTTACCATGTTTCAAAGTGCTTGTACAGTGCGTGCGAGAGGACATCACAATGCACACATGGTGTTTTTATTCATTTCTGATACTTCCGACATACCAGGCTTTCTTGTAATACTTACCTGGAGATGGAAAAGGCTCCCCAATGGAGATGGAAAAGCTTCCAATTATAGTATTTTTAGCTACGAGAGTATTACAACGTACAAGTATCAAACCGTGTCATGTGGAAAGGGCCTAACTAACATAATTGCAACTTTACAGGAGAAGAAAATCACATAAAAAAAACTGTATTTATGAACATGTAACTAGTTCTGTGCAATTGCTTATAAGCCCTTTATTTATGCGACTGTTTCATTAAATCATTGTGATATTAAAATGCGAGTTAAGGCCCTTATACATAAGACCAACGATACGTACGTATAAACATTTTTCCATGTGAATTAACGGTAATCATATGCTTTATGAAAAATAAATTTATATTTGCATTTGTTTGTTTCCATAAAATTGGCAAGCTGGTAAATGTAAATGAAATTTTTACATGAACTTTTACTTAAAGTTCGCTTGTGCGATGTTGGAATTCAATTTGAAAAACAATTTTTTTGTTTGAGGGGAAACCACACACACAAAGACAAAAAAGTATATACATGATATATACTCCACATACCTATTACTGCAACATATTTAGCGTATTATATGAATAAATTAAAAAGAGGAAAAAAAAAATGTTTAGCATGTTTTTATATTTCTCACATGTGTTTATTTTATGTGCCTGGAAATACCACATACGAGTACTCCGTCATCAGTTCACTGCTTGCAAGCATTTGGTGTTCTTTCTCCGTTCTATTTCCTATATGTTTTCAGCTTCTTTAGGTTACAAACATAAAACCCTAAAAATATGTACATATATCTAATTTCTGGTATGTAGTACAAAAAATTATTTTTTTTTAATTTTACAATCACAAAACTATTCACGAATTCGTTCAGTTGTAGAAGCCGCACGGGATGAATGTCTATAAAAATATTGCAGAAATTTGTTAAAAAAAAAGTTAAGTAACATTTTCTCTATATTTGATTGTTATACAAATAGAAGAGAAATATCTTGTTGCTTCTTTAAAAAAGAAACTATTTTTTATTTTTCATTTCCTTTACATTACATGCAAACAAAATCATAATATTGCATTTAAGTTATAAGTTTACAATTTACATAAGACATGAAGTAAAGGAAAAACATGTGGCCTTATAAGAAAAAGCATAGAGATTCAGCAAGGAACAGATTCATTTTACACCAGTTCCAACGACACTTCAAATCAGCTTAGATCAAAGGTGTTCAAAATTCAAAATGAATGTGGATTAAGGCCCGATCAGACAAATAAAGATAAAAGTCTAAACACATTTCTTGCGACTGTCTAAAAGTCTAACGTAAATTAGATTTTGCATTCACACCATCACACTTGTTATAAACCAAAAAATTTGAGTAGAAAAGAAAACAGCTGTTCGTATTTTTTTATTTATTCAGCAGAGAGATGTGCCAACGTAAAACTTTATACGGCGGCAGGTGAGCTGTTCGTCGTAGGCGGTAGACGTGTCGGCGTTTGAAAATCTTTAGCAGCTAATATAATAATTATGTAAAACAGATCCAAATTTAAAAGCACCAAAATATTTTATGTTCTACATATAGCATGAGCAAAATACATTTATATACGACAGCTAAATCTCAAATTTCGAGCCTTCTTATAACGACAAAAAATACTATCGGTAACGGCACGCCATCGGCTAATAAATAGTCGGCTAGTAAATCTTTATACAGCTGGTTTCCTAAAAGGCACAACCCTGATCTAATGAAAAGTATTAGTTGTGTTCATTTACTAAAAACTTTTACAAATTTGTAATAATTGTTACAAGAAAGCGTTCATTAACCCAAAAAATTTGAAACGAGAGAGCGTCAAAAGAGCGTAAAAAATTGAGAGCCATAAAAATTCTTGCAAGCTTTTACAAATAAAATTTTTACTTGCAGTAATTATTCAAACAGCTGTTTCGCGTTTGTGTTTACAAAACAGTATTTCTAAATTAAGTTCAAAATAAAAACATTTTGAAAAATTTAAGAAATTGTAATTGTATGTAAAATTTTAAACCGATTAAAAGTATTAAAAAGATTACAAATTTATTTTTGTGTAACTTATTAGCAACAGAAGTAATATAAGAAGTCTAGGGGAAATGAACTAAGCAACGCAGTATCTGGCACATCAGTAGCAAAGGATGTTCCGGCAAATTTACTTGCCTGAATGTGTTTAAAGCTTTTAGGGGAGTAACTAAATTCACACTTTGATCCTTCTATTTATAATTATATTAACATTTATCTAATTTTAACCTCTAAAATATTTCTGTTTTTTGTTTCTTTATTTTTTACAAACCAGATGTTATTTTTAGTATTGTAAATATTATGAGTACCTAGCTACTCGGTACTTTACACTTTGAAATTAATTTGAAAAAACAAAAAGGCTATGTGTAGGCAGGCAGTTATAACGTATAAAGCGGCTCATACAGGTTTCAATTTAATTCTGAATTGAGTTTTTCAATTGAATTGGTTGTTGGCAACACACTTCATAAACTCAATTGAAAGATTTTCATCCAACTATCAGATACAATGAAATTAAAGATTATTTTAAAAATATTTAACATTTTCTTTGCAAAAAATTCCAAATATAAGTTTGGGCATTAATTTATTGAATTTTTGTTGAACTTTATAATTTTTAAATTAAATTTTTGGTTTGTAGATTTGTAGAATGGGTTATAGTTCAAGTTTTTTCCTTTCTTAAGTTTTTTGGACAACTGATCAGGAGACTCGAACATACAAAGCACAATCGAATTGAGAGACTTACTAGCCAACTTTAAAAAAATCAAAATGATTTGATTTTTCTTCAACCAACTCGACAACTCTCAAACGAATCAATTTACACGTCTGGATTTGCACAACAACCGACTCGGTAGCCAATTGAGTTTATCGCAAAGGGAATGATCTTTCAGAGCCCAAGTAAGCTGTAGAATCCAGGTACTTTTTTGAGAATCCAGCAGCCTGCCTACCTAACCAATTGAGTTGAAACGTGTATGGGTTAAGCACCCCTAATTAAAAAAATATGTTTTATTCAAAAGTAGCTAATCACCCCTGTATTTAGCGTATTTCGACTACGTCTAGTACTAGATTAAATAAAATTTTAAAACGGCTTGTAATAGAATAACTATTACAAGCCGTACTCGTAAAATGCCAGTCACGACAATGCTGAATATAAATGACCACAACCACACTCTTTTTATAATAATATACATATGTATAATTTGTCGAAAATATATAAGGGCAGTTATTAAGTACTCATATATACCTATACATCACAACACTACTCTAACTTGCAAATTTTAGCTAGTAAAGTGTTTATTTATTTTTTCACATTTTTGGGAGTAATTTTGAAAAATTTCTTTTTACTCTCTCGTTACTAATTTTTACCAGTAAAGTAAATGAACACACCTATTATCGTTTTGAAAAGTTTCAAAAAACAAAAAAGTCGTATGGGATGTCAAATTTTTATCGTATTATTTTTCGTATTTATGACGGACTACATTCAGATTATCAGACTTGCACGTATTATTCGAATTTTTGACAAGTATTAATACACAGTATAATAGTCTGAACTCGGCTTTAGTGATACCGCTACCCAGCAAACATAATGTCACACACTTAAAATATGAAAAATATTTCAGATTAAAAATTTTTGTCAGATGTATAGAATTTATTAAATGAATGTAAAGAAAAATAAAAAATATACATTAGAGTCTGAACACAATGTAACGATAATTTACTGCGTTGCGATTTTTCATACGATGTTGAAGTAAAAAAACGCAGTGCGGAACGGCATAAAATTAAAATATATTTCATTTATTTTTTATTTTTTTTTTTATCTTGGAGCAGTATTCAGGGGATAGCCCCTACATATGCAGTGCATTGTACTGGAACCAGGAAAATAGATTATGAGAGGGAGGACAGGGAACGCACAAAACAAACGTTATCATGTTGTGTTGGAATTAAATTAGTTGAAACTGATCAGTGCCCAGTGTATATACATTCAACACTGCTCAGACTAGCAAAAATTAGTTCAACACCGCGCACACTGCAAGCTAATAATAATTATAGCAGAAACTTAAAAAGAAATTAATAATAACAAATAGAGAAAAAACGAACGGACTTTGTTAGTCTGTAAATTTTTGGCTTTCTTTCCGATGTTGCCATAGTTTGTGAATAATTGGCTATTTTCACGACAACAAAACAAAAAACATGATATGCAAGTCTATAAGTTTTTGTCATGAAATGTAAAAGTTTAAAAAAATATTAGCGGTAAAATAAAAAAATTGCCAATAACGAAAAAATTATCGAAGAAATTAGGAAGTATGACTGTCTTTATAATTTGCAGTCGGGAAATTACAAAAGCCTCTAGTATAAAAAAGATTTGTAATATTGATGTGTTTGTCATCTATGGCCCCCAAACAATGAGGAAGATCAGTTTTTTCATAAAAAGAAAATGATGTTTGAGACCAATCGGTTATATTCGGCCTAGCCACATAGATTTCATCCAATTCATTCCATATTACTTCGCATGTTTCATAAATAACTTTTCTTATCGCGGATACTCCAATTGTAAATGCTCAAGCCAAAACGTGCATATTGCAAGTGAGCAAGATAGCCTAATGAAAAGTTATAAAAAATTAGGTTTGGGGATGGTGAAGCAAGAAGTTTGTAGTCATATTTCTAATCATATTGCAGACTTAACATTATACATTATCGCTTCAACTTATAGAATGGTAAGTGATAATCAACACCAGGGGCTAAGCGGTTTTGTAAATGAATGTTTATCCAGTTTCGGTTTAAGTAGAGAAAGGAGCACCTTGTATTGAGAAATATTCATTCTTGTTGCTAAATGAAAATGATCCATGTTCTGGCTTTCAATATGCTGCTAGTATGTTTTGAAAAATCCATCCGAATCCCTTGGGACATTAACTGATCTTACTTACCATCTCCTGTTAGTATGTGTCGTGCTTTCTAATTCCACACGTAGATAAATCAAACGTGTCTTCTATTAAATTAACAATTTGTTTAACAGCTATAATTTTTTTATTCACTGCTATTACAAAACACTTAACACAGACAACTGTGAAAAATATTTACTTCAGCACCTGACTTTACGGCCTAATCTGATGGTGGACCAATTCCACGAGTGAATTATTAATGATTCACCAGCGCCCCCTGTGGATGACTAGGCTCACACAGGTAGCAATTCTTGCCATATGCTTGCGGTCATATGAGCAATTCTTCTTCTTGAGAATTTTGGGCCTTCTAATCCCACCTGTATGCAATTTCCCAGCAATCAATGGAAGACAAAGTTTAATGAGATGGTATGTCGAAGCCCACTAAGAGCATCAGTCCTTAAACCAAGTCACCCGTCAACCATCACCAGTGGTTCCTTACAGTACAGGTATCTGTATTATAGGGAACAGATCCTCGGGAGATTGTTAGTCCCCGAAAAAAGCCAGATATCGGTCCATATATACCCTAGATATAGCTTAAACCGGGGTATTCATGAAAATGTCGCGTAAGCGAACTCAAACAACTTTGTTGCCTAAAAGCAGCTCTGGTACTAAGAGAAGGTTATTTAAAGAAAGAAAATAAAAATTTCCTATATCGGTCCATATATACCCGAAATATAGTCTAAACCGGGTCTGTTATGAAAATGTCGCGTAACTGAACTTACACACTTTTTTTGTGCTCAAGAGCAGTTCTGGTAGTGATATAAGGTTATATAAATATGGAAAATTAAAATTTCCGATATCGGTCCGTATATACCCGAGATATAGCCTGAACCGGGCTTTTTATGAAAATGTCGCGTTAGCGAACTTAAACAACTTTTTTGTGCTCAAAAGCAGTTCTGGTAATGAAATAAGGTTATATAAATATGAAAAATGAAAACTTCCGATATCGGTTCATATATAACCGAAATATAGCTTAAACAAACTTTTCCATAAAAATTTCCATGAAAGATTTCTTTTACGGAATGGTGATTACAAGGTAAAAATATTTTTTCTGATATCGTTCCATATACATGCGAGCATATTCAGTACAAATTTGTAATATATACTATACATATACGTGACTATCGTGAACGGTATTTTAGATTCGGCCCAGCCGAATATACCGCACTCTTACTTGTTTTTTTTTTAAATTTTATGAGAATGTATGCACAAATAAATTAATAAAAATGAAAACTAACAATGACAAGTATTGCTGTCGTCATGTTTCCTTGTATTCTGTTAATTTTCCTTTCCCGCATCGGGAAAGTGTACCGCATCGCAAACATTGTGTTTAGACTCTTATACGGCCGAAATTCTCTTCAATTTCTTATATATTTTTGGCTTCGCTTATTGATGTGTTCAATTGTAATTGTATGTTTCATCCAACAACAATGCTCAAATTTCATATTTTTATTGTTTGATCTTGTTTAGAAAAATAGGTTGTGAGGAGGAGAAAAGAAGGAGTAGTGTTTGTGAACTTGGATGAACTCTGGACGATGAACGCGTGCTACGCAAAAATGTGGGAGTTTCGGGAACAAGATAATCTCGTCAGAGCAAAATCTATTGTAGTAGCGATAGAACAGAGTAACGCACCCTACACTACGACGATGTTCCAGCGAGTCAATAGAGTTGGATACCCTACTGTCACCGATGAGCTTCTTCGCCCTCTCCTGCACACGGTCGAATAACCCCAAAATAGACTTTGAGGCACCGGCCTAAACACGAGAGTAGTATTTCATTTTCGCATTTTCTGTCGGATGTAGGAGGTATAAACAGTAAGGAGGTCGGATGGAGTGAAGTACATCTTATACCGTTTCAAACACCCAAGCACTTGAATGCTTCTTTAGAGACATTACAAATGTGTTCATTCCAGCGAACATCACACTGTATCTTCATTCCAAGAACATCATTTAAATTAAGAAGCATCCACTCGATCACGCCCATTAAACGTATTGAAACTTGCTTGACTTTTTAGATAAGAGTTGTATTAGGTACAGAGTAATTCGCTGTGCCTTTTTTAGGTGAAAGTGGTTACTCTACAGGTTTAGAAACCAAAAATATAGGGATTAAAAGCATGCCAATTATCGTGCAGGAACCAGGGATGCTTTCGCCAAAAGTTGGTTGACAGAATGGGGATAAATAAGATGCCCCTAGAATATTTTGTTTTCAATTTATTCTGACGCTGACCATTAAGGGACCTGCATGTTGAGTGAAACGGTCTTGCTGCTTAAACCTAAAATCCTAAAAAAAAAGTAGACTCGTAATTCGAGTGTCCATATGTTTTCGGGGTGCTGTTATATTGGAAAAAAGTGAGAAAGTTTTTTTGTTTTTAGTCTTTTGATGTTTATTATTTAATAGAATCATAAAGCAGCGCTATTTAGCGAATGGCCACCATGGCTGGGCATGTGCACTATATTGTTGAAATTGTCCTTGAGCATGTTGCAATAATTATATTTATTATAAGTCACAATTTAAGTTGGCTAATAAACCCAAAAATGATTATTGTGTGTTAAGAAAAGTAATAATATTTCAATTTGACTATATTGAAGACATAACCTCATCAAAATATCAGAAAGAGCATAATTTTCTCTACAAAATTTGATGAAAATAGGCATAGAATAACGCATGATATAAAAAATACAAGGTAGTTTTATTCTCTCAATCACCATCTGACAAGTATAAGGATTGTGACATTTTCCATAAAATTGTGCTACCGTATTAGTTTATATATTCCCTTGTTTTCAGTTTTGTTTGAAGTTGTGTCTAAAAATAATAATAAAATTGTGCCTTCTAACGAAAATAAATAAAAATTTTAAAATAAAATACATACATAAATCTAAAATATATAAAAAATGGCCTGAAAAACATCCCCAGACTAAAATGCTACCGACACCATGTTTCAATGTGCCTTTAGTATAAGGAGGATTAATACGTTTGCTTTTCGGTCATCTAATCGGTCTTAATATATCAGAACCTTTTAAATTAAATTTGGACTTATTGGAGAATAGTATGGAATTCCTTTGTGTGGTGGTCAAATTAATATGTTCCCTTGCAAATTCCAACCTGGCCAGTCAATTTTTCCGTGATATAAAGATCTTTTTTACACTTTTATACGGTATGGCTTTTAACCGCCGTCTGCAGCCTGCCTTTGAATCCTTCTGGGGCATCGAATCGTTCTGTTTTTATCAAACGTATTATTGCCTGGCCATCGCGTTTACTGTTTTCGGGAACTTCCACCTTTATGTTCTGTAACCAAAGTACCCGAACAACGAAAACGGCTTATAATTCTTGATATAACGCTTTGGTGAATGTCAATTTTTTTTTTTTTTTTTTGCAGTTATGGTCACTGATTGGCCGTTATTAAAATCAGCTATTATTTTTTCTCTCTACTCTTCTCTTCACTCAATAATTATATCGCGTCCAAAACAAGTTTGAAGGCGCGGAAACGACGGAAAACTATATGTCGCTGCCATTCTAGTAAAAATAATTATTTATATATTTTTGAACCACAAGCATCAAACTTTTCCCTTTGTTTTTAATATCTTTTAAAAGGAATAATATTTTCTTTAAAATAGGCATTCGTTTGAATGCTATCGTAAAGTTTACAGAAGTACGTGCTTTTAGCTTTTTGTACCAAATTGGACCCATGTGCGCTGGCTTTACAATAGCTGGCAGCCTGTTAAACCTAACCTAACATGGGTTTCAAAACGACCACAGATACATATCTACTTACATCAGCTTATTATTTCTAGCTTTTTCTAATATGAACAATGCACTACACATTTCAGAAAAAATCCATTCTAGGAGTAAATTCCCTTATTCAACTATGTGGCAACGCCTTTTTATAATTCTCTAAAAATAAACTTTAAAAATCCTTATTACAAATAATAAAAAGAGAATGAAACTACCTTGTATTTTTTATATCATGAAACAACGGGTTTTACGAGAGAGAATATTAAAACGAACTGAATTTAATAAAAATTTAATGATGAAACAGAATACGTCCGCAACTTCAAGCAAAAACGACTCTCAGAGAAAACAGGCACATAATTGAAACGACGGCTGCAACTTCAAACAATGTCATTTAATGTTCTTTTTTGTTAGGTAAAAAAAAGCTTTTTCTATTATTTCTACTTCTTGTTGCGCTAAAGCTTTTGAAGCTTTGGTTTCGTTTACAAAATGTATGAAATTTACTAAAAGTGTGGTAATATTTTTGAAAGCTTTTCTGCTTCAAAGTGAGAGCATAAGAAAAATCGCTGGCAAAATAAAATAGATTCTATTTTACGACCGCATTCTCTGGCGTTATTTTATGCCAAATTGTATGGAGAAAAACGTCATGCCCTAGTTCTGTTTCATCATTTACTGCAAATATTACCATTGACAATATTAATAAAAATAAGGCACATTAAACATTGAACGGCGACTCTTAAGAATTTTCAAATTTTATTAGCGACCACATGCTAGTATGGAAAGGAAGATCTGTTGAATGAAAACTACGTGTCAAGGACACCCTACCTTACCAGGGCGTTCTGCTTTCTGGGGCATAAAGGGTTAGGAGTTTATCGTTTGTTGCAGCAAATAAGACTTTACTAAAATGCATAACTTATGCTGTGTTGAACTTACTAAACTCTTGTTAATTGACAGAACGGGAATCGGCAAAGCCTCAATTGGCTCTGCCCTGATAAGTATATTTTCGGAGGCTAATAACCCCCAAAGTGCTATTCTCTTACAATAGATGTCTGTAATATAAGGAACCATTAGCGTTGTTACTCGTAGAGGGGTGAATAGTTCACGACGTGGAGTTGGCCCATCATCAGACAATGCCGTCAAGGCTACACACTTATTAAAGACAACTGTTGTTTCTAGCCCAATTTGTTATGTGGCACAAAAAATTTATATTAGAGTCCAGTAGAATTCCAAAATCCAGATATTAGGGATGAATTTAGTTCACTTGAAATAACCTCATAAAATGAAATAACACCATAAAAATAAGTTGTAATTAAGTCTTTTCAGAGTTGGCGAAGTTAAGACTCTGTTCCGACCATATTTCGTATGAACTTTGAAATGCGACCGCAAAGCTTTCATTACTTTTCAAATATTTAATAATTTTTTTTTTTCATTCATTTATTTATTGAATCTTCAATACAAAGTGAACTAACAATAAGTATTCAAATCTTACGAGTAATACTAAATACACAAAATTAATTAAGTCCAGCTAATGCTAGACAAAAATTATTTATTTTGCACGGTCAATATCGGTAGAATCACCTATTTAACGTTCTTCTCAACCGAGAGTGGCCTTCAAAATTAAGTATATTTCGCGCAAGAGGATTTGGGTGAAGTTCCAGTTTGAAAATACGAGTATGTAAGCAAATAATTTTTTTTGCATGTTGGCAACAATAATATGTCATAAATGTCAAGTCGCATAATACAAACCAAATTCTTTACCGTGCCCTATAAAAACGAAGCGAACTAATACTTTCTGATACACAATAATAAACTTTTTACCGAGACCACACCCAAGACAGCTTTAGCGAACAATACAAGGAAATTAATTAAAATATGTATGTTAGATATTCAATTTTGTTGCAGAAACAGTCTGCAAAAACAAAGCACTTAGAAGCCAATTGGGGAAAATTGCTATACTGCAAGCAAATATTTTATCTGCATACCCGTATGTAATGGTCGACGGTTTGACATCCGTCATGTTTAATATCTGTCATCTAAAGTAAAGTAGCATTTACTTTGTGAAAAGTGTTTCAATTGCGAATAAGCATCATATTTGCGTATGTGAAGCACACTACAAAAACCTAAAACTTACTCCATATGTGGTAGTTCAAATATGTCCATTTTTCGACCATTACGCAGTAATTACGGTCGTTATAACCGATATGCTGTGCACAGTTTAATCAGTTAGATTCGAAAAACAATGGAAACAGTACAGATGTGGTCGAATTTGCACATTTATTATCGAATTTATTCTAAGCAGATTAACCTATTAGCATCATGCGTTGTATGATATGCCCGACTTGAGACTACGTCAAATGTTGGAGCATTTGTAAACTAACATGACGTAAACTTATTGCTGAGCTACCGCCTAAAATATACGAAAACTTAGTCGGAAAATTCAATTCAGACCAAAAAATTTGTACCAATTATCTCGATATAACAAACAAGTCGCAAATTATAAACATTTTGCATCCTCCTTTTATGCTGCTATTTAGTCCCAGAAAACGGTGTAATTCTTTTTAAGCTACCACTTTAACAAAACAAGCATTCAGCGTGTTAGTAAAACAAGTTATTTTTTTATTTCACTCAAGTGAAAACAAACTTTGGTAGTGTAAGAAAGTTTTAGATTTTACTGTTGGGTCTAAAAAACTTTTCTTGTACTTTTTTTCGTTACATCTGTAAAGTGCTTTAAATTATTCTCGGTCAATTTTTGGCCATATTGTTATAACAGATAAAATGTTGACTAATTCAATTCTGACATTGCAAAAGGAAATTTATTTATTTATAACGATGTTATGGGTTAAATCAAGGTCGCTTGGAACGGATGACATTCCTATTAAGTTTATCAAAACTATTTATCCCTTTGTTTCAGAATATCTTTTATTTTTAGTTAACACAATTTTGACTTCTTCTGAATTTCCTGGCTTTTGGAAAACAGCTAGGGTAATTCCAATTCCTAAGACAAAGGTAGTTCAAGGTTCGGAGGATCTTCGACCCATTTCTTTACTTCCTGCTGTATCTAAAGTTGTAGAGCATATTATTAAAGACCAGATTCTAGAATGTGTATCTAATGCTATTTACGATAAGCAATACGCATATCGCAAAGGATTTAATACTACGTCATTACTTCTCACTATGACTGACTGTATTAGGCGGAACGTTAACGACAACTATTTTAGTGTTGTAGTTTCCCTCGACCTTTCTAAAGCTTTTAACTCAATTGACCATAAGTTTCTTATAGACAAGCTCAGCAATGATTTTAAATTTTCCCGATCGGCTTGTAGGCTCATTTATTCCTATTTGACAAATAGGCCTCAATTTTCTGTGGTGTTAGCTCTGGGTTGCGGACTCTTCTATCCGGTGTTCCCCAGGGATCAGTACTAGGTCCCCTTTTATTTACTATATAAATTAACAGTCTACCTGAATTTGTGAACTAGACAGTCTGTGAGACATTTTGGTTCGCTGATGATCTGTTTTTGCTGTTCAGAAGTCCTCTGGATTTTCCGGATGTTCTGCAGGCGAATATTAACTTTTGTCTAGGACGGGTGCTCGAATGGATGTCTAACAATTCCTTGAACGTAAATTCTGCTAAAACTAATGCAATCACTTTTGGATACAGTCATCGCTTCTTTACTGATCTAGACATATTGTTGGGCGGGGTGCGCATTTCTTTTGTTGATCAGCTTAAATGTTTAGGTATAATACTTGACGCAAAACTTTCCTCTTCAAACCATATCGATATGGTAAGTGGTAAACTTTTCGGTATTCTACGTAGGATATACTCTGCGAACCTTTCATTTCCCCTTCGTATCAGATCACAACTTTCACGGGCATTGCTAATGTCGCACATTATTTATGGTTTTGAAGTTTTTTCGGGTACATCCTCCATGTATATGCATAGAATTAACCGTCTCATTAACATTATTGTACGTTTCGTCTATAATGTTCGCCGATGCGAACATATCTCGCCTTTCTTTGAACGATTTCTTGGTTGTAGCTTTACTAAATTTCTAATGATTCGTAATTTGGTCCTGTTTCACAAGATTATCAAGACTTCCACACCCTTAGCATTGTATAGGTCATTTACGTTTCTGGGCTCTTCTAGGAATCCTCAGCTACTTCTACCGAGAATTTCTTGCTCTTTTTTTGATAAATCTTTTGTGGAGATGGTGGAATATATTACCTTTTTCTCTGCGCATATTCTCTCATTCTAATAACTTTTAATGTTTTCATCTATGCTTTGAAATACTTTGCTTTTCACCTTCATATTCTCTCTTTGGTTATCCCACTGATTTGGACGTGTTCATTCCGCGCTAATGTTTTCTTTCGTAACTTTTCAGCTGGGGAGCTGGTATTCTTGATTTAGCTTTTTTATTTTTATTAATTATATAATATATTAATTAATTTTTAATTTTGTTTTAAACATTTTTGTATACTCAGGCTATGCTGCTGTGATGTAATATAATTATATTGGCCCTTGAGGCTTTGTATTACATATTTTTGTAAATAAATGAAACGAAATGAAACGAAATGAAATTCTATACTTAGAGAATGTACATATCGCTCATTTGCTCATATAACGTCATATATCCAAAAATAGGGTTTCGACCTAACAATACAAAATTGCATTTGGAACTTTTTTCTAAATGTATTTTTCTCGAAATAAGCTTTTTTCGCTTAATGGCGTTACTTTTATATAAAGTATGACGTATTTTAGAGAAATTCGGTAGCTCAAAAATGTAAACGGTATATATAAGTTTGTGATTCCGTTTGTAATTTCACAATTTTTTATGAAAACCATTTTTTTTTTTTTTTCTTTGGAATTTTGAAAACAAATTATTTGTTTTACTTCAAACTTTACACCAATATTTGGCATGCAAACCCAAAAGGCAAAAAAAAAATTGTTCGCCGATTTTTCCATGAAAATGTCACGCAAGCGAACATTAACAACTTTTTTTTTGCTTAAAAGCAGTTCTGGTAATAAAAGGATGTTACTTAAATATAGAAAATGAAAGTTTTCGATATCGGTCCATATATACACGAGATATAGCCTAAACCATTTTTCCATGACACCATTTTTTTTATATGTATGTATTAATGTTAAATAGTCGAACTTTATTTTTAATATTTCTAATATTATATGATGATGGTGGATGATGGTTGGTATCATTCAGTGGCTGAGTTGGTTAAGCAGCCGTATTAAAAATACATCACGTTTACATGGTACTGAGTTCAAATCCTAGTGGGTGCTGATGAGCAGTGTAGCGACTGTGAAACAGCTAGTTGTGTATTCAATTATTTTTTCCTGTCTTCTTTGATCAAGAGCTATTGATCGCGGCAATTATTGTTATAATTATAAATAAAATTATTTCTTGGCTTTGGCTAGGATTGAACTCGAGCTAGACGAATGATACCAACCCATCGTCATCATATAATATTAGAAATTTTTTTATGGAAAAGAAATCTGATCTAATCGGAATTACGAGTATTTATGAGTTGGCGAAGGCAACTACTCGTATATTTTAAACCAGTCAACGACACTCCGACTGGGAGTACACAAAACATTTGCATTGCAACTGTATGCTATTCTGAAAGATAAAATTTGGAAAGAGTATCTCCTAGAAAAAATTAAAAAAAGCGATAAAGTGAGAAATGCCAGATACGCTGGAGTTACATTAACACATTAACAAGAAGTCACCTATACTTAAAAATATGTATATGATTGAAATGACAATATTCTAATAGCAACATAACAGTACCTTTTTTAAATTATATGTTTGATTGACATCCAAATAATAATGGTTTCAATCTGAAATGTTCCTTACTAAACAAGAACCTAATTTTTACATATATCATGTAAGCTTACGTTTGATAATAATTTTTATAATACATATTAGCATAGCAAACTATGTTATACTATGACACTTATCTGTGGATATATTGCTGTAAAAGTCTAAACTTGTATTGTTACTACTGTTGAAGGTCGAAACATTACAATATATGTTAATTAGATGCATACATATATGTGCGCATAAATGTTTGCAATGAAATGTAATTCATTTTAAAAATATTGAATGACAAATGCTTAATTCTAATTTATATAAAGTATTTTATTTTGTCCCATTTTTTAATAATAACACAGTGATAGAGAAAACCGATGTAAACGTACCATATGATGGCAAACAGAGCTCATTTTCGGAAGAATAACAGTCAATGTGCGAACATTCCATCTACCACACTAGACATTCAGCAATTATTCTCAATTCCGTTTTTATTAATTGATTTTACGGATGTCGAACCTTTTCGTTAGTTTGCATACGACGGCTGATTGATATTAAAGATACCTAGCGCTAGATGGCAGCACAAACACAAAAAATTATTTAATTGCGATCTGTCAAATGTCAGCTGTTAAAATTTCGCCCACATTCCTCGATTGATTAGTCCATTTGTTTCTTGCAAAATGGAAAAAAGTGAATTTCGTGCAGTGATTATACACAATTATTTGAAAGGCTTGATAAACACTACGATGAGTCTGCTCCGTCAGATCACATGGTAAAATATTGGACTGCTGAATTTATACCCGGCCTAACAAGCATTGCAATAATGCCACCAATGGGAAGGCCAAAAGAAAAAAATATATCTAGAAAATCCTTGATATCGTTATGTATGATCGCCGAGTAGCATATGAACGCGTGTTCAGCATTTTGCAAGAACATTTGCATATGAAAAAGCTATCGGCAAGACGAGTGCCGCATTTGCTCAATGTCGAACAAAACGATTTCTTAATTAATTTTATGTATTTAGTATTAAGATTTGAATACTTATTGTTAGTTCACTTTGTGAAGATTCAATAAATAAATGAATGAAAATAAAAAAAAAAAAAAACGATTTCTACAGACCACTTCACAGGGATGTTGGGACATGACAAAATGTAATTCTGTTGATTTTTGCCGAAGAAGGCAAAGACAGTGAAATCGGCTGGCAAGGATATGCTCACTGTATTTTGGGATTTACACGGAATATTGATCATCGATTATCTTGTAAACATATCTATAATCACAGAAAAGTAGTATCGTGCATTATTGGATCAATTGATTGACGCAATAAATAAAAAACGACCACATTTAAAGAGGAGAACAGTGATATATCTTCAGGACAACGCTCCGGTTTACACAGCATTAGATACGATGCTAAAATTACGTGAAGTACTCTTTGAATTGATTGATCATCCACCTTGTAGTCCAGATTTAGCTCCTAGTGACTTTTCCTGTTGCCAAACTTGAAAAAATGATTAGCAGGAATAAGAGTAGTAGCAGTCTTTTGTTCTGTACACACGTATTTTTCATTGACGTCCGTGTTTTCTATACTTATGTTTATTATTAATTTCTAAAAAAAACGAAATTATACCCGCATAGGTAGAGTTTTTTACTGCCGTTTGTTTTTTCTCTATGAATTTCTTTTTTATGTTCCTCTTATGTGTTTCTTACCTTACGGTGTGTGCGGTATTGAACTAATTTTTGTTATACTGAGCATTTTTAACTATTTTAATTTCAACACTTTAAATGCAGTGATAACGTTTGCTTTGGGCGTTCCGTGTGTTAAGTTCAAAAACATTACTCCCCCTCTCCTCCTTCTAATAATCTATTTTCCTAGTTCCAGTACAATGCACTGCATATGTAGGGGCTATCCCGTGAGTACTGGTCCAAGATAAAAAAAAAAAAGATTCATCTGAAACGAAGAAGTGATTACCAAAACGAATGCGTATTTTGAGGGGTTTCCAAAATCGTATTATTCAGCTGATATAAAAAAGTTGGAATATCGTCTTGCTAAGTGTATTGAGCGAAAAGGAATGTTGGGAGATATCTCGATTTGAAAAAAAAATGTTTTTCCTACTAAGGTAGCTCTATATCAATCCGCCCTCGTACATATGCCTAAAAGAATTATCTTTTAATAGTAGCTATAGTTTTCTATAACCTTTTTATACCCTTCACAAAAATGTTAAGGGTATATATAAGTTTGTGATTCCGTTTGTAATTTCTACAGTTTTTTTTGCGACCCTATAAAGTATATATATTCTGATTCAGAATTAATGCAAAAGTCGATTAAGCGATGTCCGTCTGTCGGTCGTTGAAATACTGTTTCTGAGAAAACCATTAGACATAGAAACTTTTTTCTTTCACCATTTTATTACCCCATCGATTCATGGGTTTGCTATTGAAATTCAATAATAACGGTCCACGTATAGCTGAGATATATTCAAAATTCCGAAAAAAGCCATGAGTTTTTGCAATTTTGTATGAAAATTTTTGAAAAAAAAGTTGTTTGTTTTGCTTCAAATTTCACACACTCATTAAGCATAGTGACTAAAAGCAAAAAAAAAAAATTTCAGATATCGGTCCATATATACCCGAGTTATAGCCCAAATCGGGTTTTTCGTGAAAATGTCGCGTAAGCGAACCGAAACAACTTTTTTTTTGCTCAAAAGCAGTTTTGGCAATGAAATAAGGTTATTTAAATATGGAAAACTTAAATTTCCGATATCAGTCCATATATACCAGATATATAGCCTGAACCGATTTTTCCATTAACATTTTTTATTTTTATGAAAAGCAATTTTCGTTATAAAAGAAGGTTACTAAAATACAGAAAATAGAAAATTCCGATATCGGTTCATATATAACCGAGCATATTTAGTTCACATTTTTAAATATACTATAAATATCCGAGTCTTTCGTGAAGGGTATTTTCGATTCGGCCCAGTCGAATATACCACACTCTTACTTGTTTTGTAATGTTATTATTGCATTCAATGTTATTTTAGAATAACAAAACCAAAATAATAGATATGTTTATATATATATTTAACGTAATATATTTATAAAGACTTAAGGGCTCGTTATGCGAACGTTGATGTTAGAAAAACTTAACGTACCTTAACGTACGGCCGTTTGTACAGTTATAGAACTTTAAAAAACGTACCATATGTAAACAAAATATAAACAAAACATTGCACAACATAGTAGTGTTCGTGTTGAGCTTTTCAATAGTGATGGGCATTTTTAAGTTAGTTTTCGCACTTGCTACAGTCAAATAAGTACCAATTGGCTTCAAGAAATATAAAGTTTGTGTTTAAAGAAATAGCTGTACGCATATATTTACGTTTCTATCGTCATTATTCAAACTTAATCTATTTTATTAAATAGTTTTCTAATAATTATTATGATAAAAATGGGGAAAACTGAAAATTATAATATTATTTTTGCATCACTAGAAAAGTTCCAAAAAGGGGTAAATGTGCCAATATACCATCTCTCATAAAAGAGTTCCAGCACTGGTCTACGAGTTTCACGTAACAACGGCGTCAAATTCTATTTTAAACAGGTTGAGACGTTCCGGCAACGTGACAGTTAATTTCAGTAAGCACTTACATTATTAATGTATACTTAAATACTAACGACCGCGTCATAAACGAACGTGGACGTTCGCATAATTGTACCTATAAGCATTAAACATATTGAAGCTAGCAGGCATCCAACTTTAATATGTCAAATATAAAATACATGCATTTAAATGCGAACGTTTGCTTAGACAACAGCAAGACGACACGACTACAGGTTGTTGTCCATGCTGATTTTTTTGCTGCACTCGAATTAAACTAATTTCTATTTTTGTTGACTATAAAATAAAAACAGTGTGACCAGTGTATAAAAAAATGTAACAAAAAACTTTTGCCCTTGGAAATGTTTTATTTTCTAGTACAACATAATAAAATAACAAAATGCTTGATTCTATTTGCTTAGACCTTTATTTAATTCAATAATTGCAATAAATTTCTTTAGCTCAAGGTCAATTGTTTTTACTTTTTAATAATTTTTCAATATTATATATTTATATTGCTATAAATTATATAAAATATTTATTTAAATATAATATTCAAATATTTTATTGAATTTAAAACACACAAACAAATTTTCCTGAGGAAGTTAAAATATTAAACAATACCCTAAAAATTAAAAAAAAATGGCATTGAGGACATTTACTGCAAATAAAAAAATAAAATCTAAACTGGGCTTAAATAAATTTATTTGTTCTACTCTTATATACGTGCATATATACTTATCCACAAAATAGAAATTCCAAACATGCCAAAACGTTTGTACTAACATTTAGCGCTGTTAAAGAGAGTGTTTGCTTGTTTGATCAAATATTTGCAGGATTTTTGTGCAAACATCTTGAATGTTTGTGTTGTCTAATGCAAAATTTTATCATTTCAAAGAAAATTTTGCAGACTGAATCAGTGGAAGAAGACGCACACATAATGAATCGTTAAAAAGTTTTCTTGTTGGAATTTTTAGCGTTGTATAAAAGTTTACTCTCTTTGTAAAAATTAACAAAGCAGAGACTACAGAAACAGAATCTTAAGAAATAGGGGCTAAAACAAATTATAAAATGATTTATGTATTGTAAACTTCATATGGCGAGCAAATTGCCGCGGCGCAATTGCCGCGTTCTCCCATTGAAACGAAAGAAAATTTATTAATTTGAGTTTGTATTTCTATCGTTTATGTGCAAATGGAAAGCGTGTGTTTGCCGAACGGTTTGCATAGTTTATTTTCCCCTTTAGATATGAGTAGTTTTAATAGCATATCTATGACGAAAATTTTTTAAAGAGAGGGGTATAAGTTTTTCTTCCTAGAATCGAAACATTTTGGCCCACATTTTGAAAAATTCGGTATAAAGTTTCAATTCTTTAATATTGTTCTCTATAGATCAGAAGATATATCCGATTATATTTTCTGACCTGCCTAATCTAGGTTAGTAGTTGCAAACAAAAAGTTTTTTATTTTTTTCATGAAGAATTGATATAATAAACAGAACTAATTCTGTAAAACAATGAAATCTCGTAAAGCTAAAAACTCTAAGGTGGCCACACTGAATCACACCTTTATACAAATGAATTTATGTTGCTGCCGTGTTCAAAATATTTTAGTAGTCGCCTACAAAACTACAATTGCTATTTACAGCATTTGCTGTCGTGAAGTCTGCTGTGGTTTATGTTTTTAAAGCTTTAAACTATGTTAAAAACGATAATACACATTTGGCGGCAACAATACATAATCTTAAGAGGCCTATACACGTTTCAATTCAATTGCCAATCGAGTCTTTCTCAAAACTGAATTGGAAGAATTTCGTTCAACTATCAAATTCAATGATATTATAGAAAATTTTAATAATTGTATTTTATTGTATTTGTAATTATACAGTTGCAAATAAATGTGCAAAGTCTAGGACGCACAGCATGAGCGGAGTAACGTAGACCTTATGCCCACGATGGATTTAACAGTATTTTTTTTTTTGTTGCAGCGCTGTGACCAACTAACTGTACCGACCTATCATAGGAAGTTGCACATGGTTAACAACGAAATACCTCAGATAATCTGCAAGTTAATACAGTAAGTTGAGGTAGACAGTTAACCAATGAGAGTGAGACGCAAAACTCTCGAAGGCCAAACAACAACGACAAGCCTGACCGCACTTAAGAAAGCTGTTCGCCAGCCCAGAGCTGCTTTACGTCTGAATTTTAAAAATATTTAACGGTGTCTTCGATATCTGGATCAGCCAAACTATCATCATCTAAGTCAATACCATCTTCACTTTCTTCAGGTGCCAGGAGTATGCCAGCGATTTCGTCGTCACTTAGATGATACCGTTTAGACATTCTAAAAAAGTAAAAAATTACACTCCTAATCATTTCTCTTCTGTGTTTGTTCCCGTTTACACATAATGTTGCTCACAGGATACAAACTCTAAATTGCACGTTGTGCACAAATAACTATAAAATTTAAAAAGTTTTATAGAAACAACTGATGCTTAGAAGCTTACCTTAGAGATTTTCACAAAAAAAAAAAAAGAAAAAAACAAGTTGCGATCACAAAACTATTTTTTTTTTTATTGACTCCCGCACTCTTTGAAAGATTTCAAGTCACTAATGAAGTTGAGTATTTAAAAGAAAGAGAAGCAACAAACATAACTATTTTTACTTTATGCAAAAATCGGAATGTCTACAATAGTTTACATGATGCATAGTAACTACAACTTTTTGAATTTATGTGAGATAACCAGTATGTTGCCTGTGGTATACCTAATGTTATAGAGGGTTAAAAAAAAATTTTATTTAATTTTTGACACACAGCGCAATCGAATTGAAAGATCTACTAGCCAACTGAAAAAATCAAAATCTATTAATTTTTCTTCAACTAAATCAACAACTGCCAAACAAATCAGTTGACAGAGCTATACACGGATCGATTTGGAGAACAACCGACTCAGTTGCCAATTGAGTTGAAACGTGTATGGGCTGCTTTATAGAGTACATATTAATGTTGTAGTAAGGATATGAGGAAATGCACTTTCTCTACATGAAGATGACAACAATTGTACTCGTAATTCTACAACACATCATGCTACATACATACATATATCATTGATTTTTGGAAATGAAAGTATTATCGAACAAGCATTAAGCACTAGTGTGGCAAACGCAATACACATTACAAAAAGTTCTGCGGTACATAAACGAATAAAAATTGAAATCTTATGAAGAGAAGCTGTGATTCATTGAATTTGTACTTCGCAACACACTTGCAGCAAACACGGAACAGCATCCCAATATAATTTATATAAAGCCAGTGATGTCATTGATGATTTATAGAGACTTCTTCAGAAAATGTAAATGAAACTGACTCTGGTGCTTGCATGTAAGATGTCCATCAAAGTGAAGTGGCATCTTAAGATACTTCCAGCCAGGATGCTCTTCGTTATTGTGCTCTTCTTTCACCATACAACTATCTATCTGTACATGTCTACATTGTTATCATTTTTAGTATGCAAAAATGTAATTGCAAAAAATACAAACAGCAAAAACGTTTAAACAATTTCTAAAAACTTATAAATGAAAATGTCCAAGAAAAAGAATGAATAAATTGTACAATAAGAGGAGTCCAATGTATTTCATTATTTTATTCTTTCTTTTTGCAGTTTTTTACCTGCAGTGCTCAGCGTGAAATTGTCTGGTTGGAACATGGTACAAAACATAAGTACTCGTACCATGTAAAATTGAACAAAAAAGACAACTCTATTATCTTTTGAATTGCTATATGGTTTTTGTTATGTGTCTTTCTTAAGGAAATTTATTACTTTCGTTGAATTCCCTTCCCATGAAAAGGGAAAACTAGAATGAAATTCAAGTAATTTATTTGAGTTAAGTTTAACTCGTAATCAACTTTCAAGATTCAGTTACAAAATTTTTATAATTTATTCTTATAAATTTCCTTATAGATCTAAGGGGAAAATTTCAGCTGATTTTCATCAATAGGTGATTTGAGTTATTTATTGTATTTAATAAAAAAAAAGTGGCAAGTAAAAAAAACAATACTTCAAATGTTGTTCTATGTACGAGGGCGGGATGATATTGAAACTACTTAAGAAGGAAACCCCATTTTTTTTCAAAAATCATTTATTTCCCAACATAGTCTCCTTTTAGCTCAATACACTCAGTAAGACGATATTCCAACTTTTTTATACCATCTGAATAATACGATTTTGGGTACCCCTCAAAATACGCGTTAGTTTCGGTATTCACTTCTGCGTTTGAGATGAATCTTTATCCTGCGAGCAATTTTTTCAAGCTTGACACAGGAAAAAGCCAGTAGGAGCTAAATGTGGACTATAAAGTGGATGATAAACCAATTTGAGGTATATTTCATCGTATCTAATGCTGTGTGAACCGGTGCGTTGTCTTTAAAAAAGAGCACTTTTTTCTTTTTTAATGTGGTCGTTTTTCTTGATTGCATCAGTCAATTGATTCAATAATGCACGCTAATCGATTATTCCGTGTACATCCCAAAATAAAGTGGCCATAACCTTGCCAACCAATAATACTCAATAATAAAATAACTCCCGGTTGTCGATTATCACTTACCTTACTGTAAGTAGAAGTGAGTAGTGTTATGTCTTTCGTTCTGACACACGTGTTTTTCATTGTCGTCCGTGTTTTCTATACCTATTTACCGGATTAGGTAGAGCTTTGCATCATGTGTGCACGTGTTTTTTATTATATTATTTGTTTACTGTCGTTTGTTTTTTCTCTATTTATTATTATTAATTTCTTTTTTGCGCGTGTTGAACTAATTTTTGTTAGCCTGAGCAGTGTCGAAGGTATGTACACTGAGCACTGATCAGTTTAACTAATTTAGTTTCAAATTTCTAAGTGCTGTGATGTTTGTTTAGGTCGTTCCGTTCGTTTCCTCCTTCTCATAATCTATTTTCCTAGTTCCAGTACAATGCATATGTAGGGCTATCCTCTGAGTACTGGTCCAAGATAAAAAAAAATAATTTATAATGTTAAGTCTGCATTATGTTTAGAAATATTATTAAAAACTTATTATTTCCCCATTCTACAACCTAATTTTAATAAATTTAATATGACTTTTCACTAAGCTACCCTGCTCACGAGTGCAGTATGCAAGTTTTTGCTTGGGCGTATAAAATTGGAATATCCAAGGTAAGGAAGGTTATTTATGAAGCATGGAATGAACTGCATGAATTCTGTGTGGCTAATTCTAATATAAACATGTAGTCTTATATACATTATTATCTTTTTATGGAAAAAATGGTCTTCCCCATTGTTTGGTGGCCATAGATGGCAACCACATAAATTTTTTCTTCTTCCGTTAATATATATTTTAAACTTTTATATTTCACGACAAAAATTTATAAATTTCAATATCATGTTGTTTGTTTACTATAATGTTGTGAAAATCGCCAATTACTCCAAAACTATGGCAACATCGGAAAGAGAAAGAGAACATCGGAAAGAGAAATTTACAGAATAAAAAAGTTCGCAATGCAAATAAAATAGATTTTAATTTTATGCCGTTCGCACTGCTGTTTTTTTACTTCAATATCGTTCGAAAAACCTCACCGCAATATATAATCGTTACATTGTGTTTGATTCTTATTCAAAATTGCATTTTTGTCTCTATTTAAATTCTAAATATCCTCGTCACTGAAGTATTTGTAGACAGTGTAGAGTGAGAATTTGGTTCACAGTTATATAGTCATTCATCTACTGATAAATATTTCAATGTGACAGATGAGAAAATAAACTAAGCAATTCTATTAATTGTGTGAAAAAAGCAGAAACCTCTATTTAAATTACTCGTAGGGAAGAAATTTTGCAACGTTAAGATTTGAAAAAAAAAAATTTTTTTTGAAAGACGCAATGAACAGTTCATACCTTTTATAGTAATTTTCTATTAAATATGTGCTAATTACACATTTTTCACACTATATTTTTCGCCCGTATAGTACGTTTGCGACTATATATCCCAACACATGCTTCTGCGGATTCTTTAATTACGAATGAAATAATGACTTACACACTTGTTCGTTATACAGTACTTAAATAATTCAGAACTTTAATTACATGTGATACCCCTGTGTATCATAACACTAGACTGGCTTACTTTCTGACTTATGACACTCTTGCACAAAGTTTAAGAATAAACTGACTGGTTGCCTCCGGCCTGCCTGCTATTTGTACGTCTTTATCATTTTATACAATCGACATGATCTTTCTAGTGATTCATAATTTTAGACTCAAATGTACAAATGTAAATCTTATGCAGAAACAACAAACAATAACAAACGAAATTCCGAGAATGCAAGAGTAACAATAACATCAGTTGTAATTGATTTGCTTGGAATTTTTCGTACTTTACATCATTTTTGTTTATCTGTGTATTATCTTTTTGATTCTACGAGTATATTGTCTGCGGCGTTTGCCAGAATAAAGATTTTACCTTAATTTTGAAGATTTTACAAGAAAAATAAGATTTGAAGATAGTTTTTTATTTTTCTATTTTTTTATATTTATTTTGGACCAGTACTCAATTGGATGACCCCTACATAAGTATGCAGTGCATTGTACCAGAACTAGGAAAATAGGTAGTGAGGAGGGGGAAGGAGGAACTTGAGCTTTTCAACGTTATAATGGACAGGAAACACGTCTGCAGGCAACTAATTCCACAGGTGAAACGTACGGCTGAAAAATGAATTCTCTCTGTAATACGTAGTAGGGCAATCGACCACAAAAGGATGAGCTCTGGACGATGAACGTTGCTATGTGAAAATGTGAGAGTTTCGGGAACAAGATCCTTAATCTCGTCAGAGCAAAGTCCATTGTAGTAACGATAGAGTAATACCCCGCACGCAACTTCGATGCTCCAGTCAGTCAATAGAGTATTCTAATCAATATGTCAACTATTTTCGAATATCTAATAAAGTTCAACTTCTTACGTAAATAATACTTAAAATAAGTTGTTACTTCTCGGTTTCAAATCTCTTGCACACTAAATACATAGTTGTTTTTTATTTTAAGTTTTGTTTCATATTCTTATTATGTTAGAATAATTATCCATTTTAAGATTTTTTTTTTTTTTCTAAAATTAAGATTTTCCTTTTGAAAAATTAAGATTTTTCGCCCACAAGTTCTGGCAACACTGTTTGTCTGCGTGAATGTGTTGTAGATTTATAACAAGCAGATCAACAGCTGCACACTCGGTTAGAAGTGATAAAAATTCTTAACGATACGTAAGAGCAATCACAATCAGTGGTGACCAACTCTGTGTCCATTCAATATAAGTTGTTTGCATCTCTGTGTAACACACAGGATATAATTCTCTTTATGTTTTTGTTTCTGGTATGAGTACTGTGGCTCCGTTCCAAATATTTGAAAATTCCTCGTTTTAAGGGCGTTTTCACAAAAAAAAATCATATATATTATCCCACGAAGTACCATGCAGCTCATCTACAGCTGGTAATTTTCCAGGTGTAACCATTTCAACAAAACCATATACATATGTGTAATAAGTTATAAAATGTTTGAAATTTATATTTTTAGAATTTAGTTTGTTCAAGTACTATTTACAAATTTGTTTTTAATTATTGTATTGTAAAAAAACTTAAAAACCGGGCTTTTAAATTGCCACTATTCGAATTATTCAAAAACCAACTTTACAAAAAAAAGGAAATAATCGATCAACCTAATTAATACATTAACACTATTTCCAAAATGGGCTTAGATTTGGTTTCAATCGGACACCACACTTATTGGCCGCCAGACCAACGAAAGATGCCAGATATTATAGATTTTGGAGTTGCGAAAAATTTTCCTTTAGAGTGGAGCCTTCATTAGATTTGTCATCAGATCACTCACCCACTATTGTCTCTATTTCATTGCCCCAGGAGGTCGGATCGCCGTTTAGTGAATTGGCGTTGACCGTCACTGGACTCAGTTGGTTGAAGTACAAAAAATTTTTGAATATTCATTGTACGGGAAACATTACCTTGAGAACCCCTAAGGATAAAGATGTGTCAATTAACAACATGCTACCACTTTATGGCTAGTGGTAGCATAGATCCAGAAATGTGAGCAATAGAACTTATTCGGCTGAAATTGAGCAATTTCTGTCAGTAAAAATAAGGCTACGGCAATGCATAACTCAGTTAAGAAATCTGCTTGAAATTCAGAGAGTGGCTACCCTTAGAACATATTTGGAAAGCCTTGATGGTGCTCCTCAATCTGACTATTCCCTGTGGAAAGCAACAAAAGGGCTGAAAAGACCCGTAATACTCGTAGGTAAGTCACCCTTCCGAATTTCAACTTGGGACTGGACAACCACCAATTCTGAAAAGAGGATGTTGGATGTTCATCATTTGAGAAACGTTTTTACTACAAATGATTCAGCGACTAATACAGCGGAATTACCACCACATGTTGTAAAACCGCCTGTGTCTTTGAGATTTAATTTTCAAAATGTTGAAATCATTATCGGTAATACAAACTCCAGGAAAGGTCCAGACGTTGATACAAATGTTTTTTTTTTTCATTCATTGATTTATTGAATCTTCACAAAGTGAACTAACAATAAGTATTCAAATCTTAATACTAAATATAAAAGTTATTTAAGTCCAGCCAATGCTAGACAAAAGAGTTTCATTTCGCGCGAATAATATCGGTAGAATCACCTATTTAACGTTCTGATGGTGGCAAGGGTATCCCTTCTTCTCATCCGAGAGTGGCCGCCACAATTCAAAATACAAAAAAGTATGTTACGTGCAATTGTGGATTTGGGTGTAGTTCCAGTTTACTGATATACCTTGTCGCATACTTAGAAAATTCGCCTTTTAAAAGCGGAACACACAGATCCTTATGAATTCGTGAGTTTCTTACGTACCATGGAGCTGCAGTAATCATACGAAGAACTGGGTTTTGTCGTCTTTGAATTTTTTCAATAATAGATGTTGAGGCGGTTCCCCATAATTGAATTCCGTAGCAAAATATAGGCTTTAGAATTGCGTTGTATAACAAAAGCTTGCAATCCAACTTCAATGTCGAATTTCTGCCCATCAGCCAATTTAGTTGCGCTGCTTTAAACTGTAACTGAGTGACTTTCGCATCAATGTGAGGCTTCCACATTAGCCTATGGTCGAGGTAAATACCAAGGTATTTAACTTCATTATGCTGCGGAATAGGTGTATTGTTAATTTGGATAGCTGAACATGTTTGCTTACGCAGTGTTAATGTGACATGAGTACAGGTTTGTTCATTAACTTTGATTTTCCAAAGTTTTAACCATTTCTTTAATACTGAAATATACTCCAGCAAATTTCGTGAAGCTAATTGATGGTTTTCATAAACGCTGCAAAAAGCTGTGTCGTCTGCAAAAGTTGAATTATGGATTCCGGATTTCGTAGGCATGTCAGGGGCGTAAATAAAATATGGATTGGGTCCTAGAATGCTACCTTGGGGAACTCCTGCTCCGATTGACTGTGAGAGACTTATAAAGTCACCTTCTCTGATAACAAATTTCCGGTCGCATAAGTAGCTTTCCAGAAGCTTGTGAGTGTTTGTAGGCAAGTTCAACTTTAGTTTGTGCATCAGTCCGTCGTGCCACACTTTATCAAAAGCTTGGAAAATGTCGATGAATAGAGCTGAACAATACTTTATGTTTTCAAAATTCTGTCTTATGGCTGTGACTAGTCTATGTGTTTGTTCTATGGTGTTATGTTTAGCCCAAAAGCCAAATTGATGATTAGGGACACATCCCACATCATTCAATATTGGAGACAACTTCGCCATTAACAATTTTTTGAATAGTTTTAAAATTGTTGGTTGTAGACTTATTGGTCTATGTGATTCTACTTTAGTGGAATCTTTCCCTGGCTTGGATATCAAAGTAATCATAGAAACCTTCCACTCTGCAGGATAATACTCAAGACGTAAAATAGTGTTCAAAATGAAAAGTAGAACTCTTCTAGTTACACGAGGTAACTGTTCAAGCATTTTACCAGTAATTTGATAAATAAAAAAAAAAACAGGCAATTTCTATACCACGTGTGGCACAACGCATTGACGCACAAGATAAAGTTTAACTTGCCTGCAAATACTCACAAGCTTCTGGGAAGCTACTTATATGGGCGGAATTTTGTTATCAAAAAAGTCGAGGCAGGACTTTCCTAAGGTAGCATACACAGCGTTTTTGAGCGTTCATGAATTAGCACCAATTAGCTTCACGAAATTTATAGGAATATATTTCAATATTAGAGAAGTGGCTAAAATTTTGGAAAATCAAAGTTAATGGACAAAAATGTACTCATGTCAAGTTCACACTGTGTAAACAAACATGTGCGCCTATCCAAATAAACAACTCACCTATTCCGCAGCACAATGAAGTCAAGTACCTTGGTATACACCTCGATCGTAGGCTAACGTGGAAATCTCACATTGCAGCAAAAGTCACTCAGTTGAAACTAAAAGCAGCTCCATGGTACGTAAAAAATTCACGAATTAGTAAAGATCTGAGTGTCCCGCTGGTAAAAAGAGGAATTTTATAAGTCCGCGACAAGGTACGTCAGTAAACTAGAATTTCATCTAAACGCTCTTGCGGTGGATGAAATGGGATACAATTGCCATCATCAGATCGTTTAGTAAGTGATTTTACTAAAATAGCTCCCGCATAATAAAACTTTTTTCTAGCATTGGCCGGACTTAAGTAAAAAGTACATTTTTTAAATTTAGTATTAAGATTTGAATACTTATTGTTAGTTCATTTTGAAGATTCAATAAATAAAAAACGCTTAGAAAAAAACTTTTTCAGATTGTAATTCACCAATAGTGGGTGCCCCTTGATTGCAATTGCAAGAATAACAGCCGCGCAGTGTTGCACAGAGAAATTTCGACTTATGCTAGAAACACAACTGCGACGAACGACGAATTTCGTCTGTCGCGAGGAATTCGCCGGCAAATATTCGTTTTATAAATTCGTCATGTGAAGCACAATATCAACGAGTATTGTTTACATTACGTGCAGAGAAAAAAAATTTTTAAATGATTACAAACGCTAAGGTGGCCATATTAAAAAAAAACTTATATAAATCCTACCCGAAAAAGAGATTTTTGAACAAATTGTCTGACGTACTTTATATTTGAGATCATCTTCATAAATTTTTTACTACATGAATTAATATAAATATAAAAATTATTATTTCGTGAAAGAATTTTTTTTTTATGTAAGAAACCTGGTCACCTGATACTGTTTTGCTCGTCGTTCGCTGACGGAACAATTAGAAATGAATCTATTTCAACATTCGCTGAGCATGACGAATTTCGACGAACATCACGATTGTGTTCATTTTCATATTCACCAATGTGTTTTATTTTTGGGGACGAATATTCGCAACCAAAAATTCGTCGTTCGTCGCAGTTGTGCTCCTAGCATTAATTTGAAACGAATTAAGTTATTTGCTCATATAAAAACTGAAATTGGTCGGATGAAATGATTTGTCGCAAATCACGTACTCGTATATGGAAACGTACTATAAATGATGGTTAAACGAACTTATCGTGAAAAAAAATGAAATTTGGTATCGTTTTTCTAGAGGTGTTTCAAATAAACTAATGTGCTTTTATAGGAATATCCATTGGTGTATATGGGAGCTATCCTAATCCTTTGGAAGCCTTTGAAAAGTGTATTCAAGCATTTAACTTTATATCCCATTGTTCCAAATAATATAATGGGAATTTAATTAACGATATTTTCGTTCTAGTTACTGCCATATAAATAATAATACGATTCAAATTTCAGTTTTTGACTTATGATGTAAATAAAAGTAACATCAATGAAACTTGTGAGCATTAAATTCTGTTGAAAATACCTTTAATATTTTCAACAATTTATCATTTTATTTTGCTGCCGGTTATAAATTTTCAAGTAGATTTTCTATGTAAGTACATGTCTGTTTGTATACTTCCTTGCATTTCCTGTTTTATTTGTAACGGATACTGGCTTTTAAAGCGTATTATGTAACGTGAACAAAACAAAGAGCACTTGGCAAAGAGCTGCAGAGCACAACATAACAACGTGTAGTTTTAGTGAGGAAATTTTTGCTTGTAATTCTGTTTTCAGCCTTTTTAAGTAAGTTTTGTAGCATTTTTTGGATAAAATAATGATTTATAATGGAATTGAAGCTACTGGCTGTTCATTTTTGTACAACAAATCCTCTTTTTGTTATATTCCAATTTAATACATTTTCTGTTTTTTTTTTACCTTTTTACGTTGTAAACGATTTATAGCTCTTAAGGAAGTCACATTGCAATACGTGCAAAACGTGAGGCAAACTTAAGGTTAATTTTATTATGCAATTTTTTCTTTTTTTTTTGTTATTAAACCGATTTTACATATTCACTGAGTTGGGGATAAAATGTAATCTACTTCATATTGAATTAAGAAGTTATGAGGCAGATAAAAAAAAATGCTAAAGTCACTTAAACGTAGAAGAATATTAATTAAAATCCTTTTATGTGCGCATACGGGTAGTACTCGTACATGTGCGTGCTGTCAGTACTTATTCTTAACTAATGAACTTCACAAGCTAAATATTTAATTAACCTTGTAAACATTTTTCTAAGCTTAATGTCTCCTTCGATAATAAATGACTGTCATTTGTCTATTTAAATGTGGAATAGTATGTTTGCGTTTTCTTCTTTAAATTCTATATGAATACGTGACAGTGCGTTACAAGTATCATTTTCTCCCATCGAAATTATATCGACAAAAGAGGAAACCCAAAGCAGAAGGTTTTTAAGTACGAGCTCAATTTGTACTTTTTTAAAGTTTTTAAGCGCATCACGCTTTCTTTAAATATCTTTGTAGTTCTTAAAAAATAAAATATAATCCATTATGCTTTTATTAGACGTGTTGAATTAGAAAATGCTTAGATTCAAAAATTGCCTGTTAGAGAAACGTCTGAACAATAAATTTGCTCACTTGTGTTCGGTCGGAACACATACCGCTTCAGAAGCGCTGCGGAAACAAATTTTCTAGAATAAATTATAAGCTATTGGTTCGATAATAATGTTTATCAAAAGCATTATTCTTAAGATTTGGTACAGATATGTTAATAAATTTTTTTATTTTTTTATCTTGGACCAGTACTCAGGTGATAACCCCTACATATGCAGTGCATTGTACTGGAACTAGGAACTTAGGTTATAATGAGAAGGAAAGAGGGAGTAGTGTTCGTTAACAACAACAACATGGAAGACTAAAATAAACTCTGATTGCAGCATTTAAAATGTTGGAATTAAATTAGTTAAAACTGATCAGTGCCCAGTGTATATACCTTCGACACTACTCAGATTAGCAAAATTTAGTCCAATACCTTCCACACCACAAGGTAATGAACATAAAGAAAACACGGAACACGGTGAAAAATTAGAAAAACAAACAAGAAAGTGCTTGCTACCTATTCCGGTGCAATTTGGTTTCCATACGAAGTTAATAGTGAACATATATATATAGAAAAAACGGACAACAGTGAAAAACAGACAAAAAAAAATAAAAACACGTGTACACAGTTTAGTACCTTTTCTGGTGCAATATATAGAAAATACGGATGGAAGACAAAACACTACATATATGTTGCAAGAAAGAAATTAATAATATATTATAGTATATCCTGGAGGGTCCCATGGGAATCGCAGGATTAACTATTATATTAAATAAAACCCTTATTTTCTTACTTTCTGTTTAACGTTCTTTACTAATTATATTATAATTAGGTGCTATTTTAATTCACTATGTTCTTTTATATGAGCTGCTGCTGTCATCGCTGCCGCAAACCTGGAGCTACAGCTGAGCCTGCCCGAATTTGTTACCCGCATCAATATTCAATCGTGTCAGCAATTTCCATAGTTTAGGCCATTTCCGGGTTGTACTGCTGTTCTTTCTTTGGTTTAAAACATATTTGCTGCCCTGCAATATTGGGCCTGACCCCAATATTCTTTTTATTTGTTGTTCCGTTGATGGTTGCTAGTTTCAATATTATTAGCTGGGGGAAGAAGTGAGTTCTGACTCACAATAAATATTATTTTTTGATAATTTTTTATTATATTAATGTATCGCTTTCAAAACAAGTACCAACGATGAAAATATGTATAAAAATATATATTTTGATATTCGATAAAGGCCATATTGGTTGCTGTCATTTATTCATCATATTCTTCTAAATAAACATAACTGAGCTTAAACGATAAAATAATAAAATTGATCTGTCAAATCGAACGCTTACGAGTATAGTCAAGCGATGCGATTAGTCGCAGTGAGGTGGCAAGATATTTCAGTTAATAATCATCTATCACGCGTACGATGATAACACGTAATATCTGCCAACATTTCGTCTTATTATAGGCGAATTCACACGCATAAACGAAGCAGTTTGAATTACGATTACAGCGACATTGCTATATATGTTAGCGTGGGTCGATTACTAAAACCGATATTGTGGCATCGAGTTTCCGACAACTTTTAGAATGAGAAAAGTAAGTTCCATATCAAATTTGGAATACACAAATTTAAATTTTTTGACCTTTTCTCAACTTTTGTTTTTAACGGGTTTTTCACACATTTTTTTCCTGTCGGCAAATATTAGCAAACTGCCACTTTCATTAATAAGTTATTCATTTCTTCGTGAATAAATAATATAATTTCATCAAACATAAACGTTACATACACAGCATAATAATAAAAAATAAATAAATATAATAGAACTTAAGTAAAAAGTCAGCGAACTAAATCAGGTACCAGACCGAAATTGTTCTTCACAATGTATGCCGGTAATAATATGCATGTATACCAATGACAGGCGCTGGTTTGCCCAGATAACGAACTTGATCGGGATTTTTTTTAACTAGAGTTGCTACCAAGCTAAAAATTTTAGATAACAAGATCTTACTTAAAATTCCCCAAAACATACAATGCTCTTATTTTATTGCAGTATTTTTTAACTTAAAAAAGTGAATGTAATTATCAACAAGTAAGTTCTAAGTAGATAAATGCTATTTCTTAGCATTATCAATAACAGAAATAAACATTTTTACATTTAAACCGAAATGTTAAAAAATGCACTCATACCATATACACGTGTTGGTGTGTTGCCGTCTTCATTCATTTACTACTGCTCACAAACAGAACATCTTGTATTTTTTGTTTCATGCATTAATAATAACAAAGACAACTCTTACCCTTGCCATAGACTATGCGACCATTGCTACAACACGTTGGCTTGCCGAGTTGTGTGTTTTGCGTACAAATTTTCAGATATCGTTCCATATATACCCGAGATATAGCCCAAAACTGAAACAACTTTTTTTACCCAAAAGCAGTTTTGGTAATGAAATAAGGTTATATAAATATGGAAAATGAAAATGTCCGATATCGGTCCATATATACCCGAGATATAGCCTAAAACAGGCTTTTCATGAAAATGCCGCGTAAGCGAACTTAAACAACTTTTTTTGCTTAGAAGCAGTTCTGGAAATGAAATAAGGTTATATAAA
The DNA here is from genome assembly GCA_914767995.1 of Thecocarcelia acutangulata. Classification (NCBI taxonomy): domain Eukaryota; kingdom Metazoa; phylum Arthropoda; class Insecta; order Diptera; family Tachinidae; genus Thecocarcelia; species Thecocarcelia acutangulata. The sequence goes on from OU612097.1 coordinate 60,487,130, forward strand.
TATGGAAAATTAAAATTTCCGATATCGGTCCATATATACCCGAGATATAGCCTGAACCGCTTTTTCCATAAATTTTTTTTTTTTTTTTTTTTTTGCTAAAAAGGAATTCTCGTTAAAAAGAAGGATACTAAAATACAGAAAATAGAAAATTCCGATATCGCTTCGTATATAACCAAGCATATTCAGGTCACATTTTTAATATGCTATACATATGAGTGACTATCGTGAAGGGTATTTCAGATTCGGCCCAGCCGAATATACTACACTCTTACTTGTTTTTAATACCCTTTTGTATAATTTTTAATAATTTCTCGATACTTTTTGCCCCCTTTTTCAAACATGAAATTTTTAGTTGAGAACGATCTTAACAACGCTGGTGCAAAAGTTTCTTATCGTAAGCAGCTCTTATATACATATATGTTGCTATATATGTTTAAGCATGGTTTTATAACAAGTTGCTCTCATATATATCAGTAACAACATATTTGAGAATATAATAACGCTCCAAGGCGAATTTATTTTAATAGTTTAAACTGAAAAAAAAACAAATGTTCTACTTTTTCCGACTTTTAGAATATCAAATGTCAAAAGTATTTTCGTTTTATACACATATGCACATGCTTATTTGCAAGTAAAGTGTGTATGTGTGTGTATGCAAATACATACATACAAGCAAGGTGCATTAACGTATACACGGTGGCAGCACTAGAGCAAAATTACAACAATACAACAAAAACAGGCATCTGGTAAGCTATGTTTATCAAAAATATTTGTAACTTTTTTCACAATTATAAACTATGAATGTACCTTTCATTAATTATAAGTTATTCTTATTTAAATTATTTTTATGTTCACAAAATCATTTTTATATGTTTAATTCAGAATAAAACACTAAATTTACTTTCAAAAATGTAAACAATACATTTGACGTAAATAGCTTACCATATTGCCAGTAGCAAAAACTTGTCACATGCCGTAGCGCTGCCACCTTGTAGATGTTAATGCACCTTGAAAAGCCGTATATTTTCCATTCGGCGAGTTAATGTTCGCCGAGATATAGGCATTTCATTATTTATAAATGAAAATAAAAAGAAATCTATATGTACAAGGCGAATTCATACCAGGCGAATTCATACCAGCAAGATTGTGGAGGATTCTGAATGATAACTGGTGCTCAAGATGCAATACATAAATTAAAAAATTGTTTTGATTTTTTTTTAATTTCCATAAAAAAAATCTACAATAAGAGAAAAACCTAATTATATTGTAAAACATTTAATTTTCTCGTGAAACTTAAAGTCTCAGATCATAGAGCTTGAAAAGCTGAAAATGGCCAGCCAAATTGCGAAGGATTCTGGATGATATCTGGCGCTCAAGATAGAATACATAATTTAAAAAATTGTTTTACATTTTTTCCCTCAATTTTGTTTTAATTATGCCATTGACATCTGGAAAAGTTATCAGCTGCGCTGTCAATTTCACCTGTTATGAACTCGTCTTGCATACGTACATATGTACACAAGGCGAGTTCATATCAAGTATATGCAACAGCAATACATCACTACAAAAAATACATCTTTTTCAAATGTCAAGGGAAAAATTCAAACACAAAAGAGTTCAAAAAAATAAATTAATAAAAAAAAATTTACAAGAAAATACTTTTATGTATATATTTCGATAAATTATGTCGTGAAAATTAAAGTCTCAGATCATAGAGCTTGGAAAGGTGAAAATGGCCGGCCAGATTGGGGAGGATTCTGGATGATACCTGGCGCTCAAGGTACAATACATAATTTAAAAAATTGGTTTAAATTATTTGTTTTAATTATGCCATTGACATTTTAAACAGATTAAAATTTAAAAAAAAGTTAAAAGTTTCACCTTGTAGTACATATACGAGTATACGCATATACGCATTGTATGTGCATATACGAGTATGTATATGTAAATAAAAATAATGGAGCAAAACATTTCGTGAAACAGCTTAACAGTTGTCTAATTAAAATATACGAATAAACAAGAAAAAAAAATTTTTTTATATGCAACTTTGAAAACAATTATGTACATTCATATGTACACGTAAACACATTTATGTATATGCATAAAAAAGTTTTCGTCTGTCACCAAAATTTGAGGGGGTCTTAAAACATCTTGTTGAAATTCCCATTCGAATATATAATTATTATTAATTTCATGTCTAACCGTTTTGTTAACATTTCTTATTATTTTTAACAGAAGAAAACGTGTAGAAAAAATGTTTTCTTCTGACGAGTATTGTTTTTCATTCGCCTCATTTTGACACTTATGATGAGACGAGTCGTGCCTTACAAACCAAAATAAATTGACAGATGTTACGTCTTTTAAGACACATCGTCAATACTCGTAGTCGCGGTTTGTAAACCGAAACCAGTACTTCGTTTCTGTATTTCTCGCATCGAGAAATTTTTCACATGGAACAAGGGAATTGAAGGAAAACCGATGTGAATTGAAACAAAAAATCATTTCTCACACACAAGTGTTTCTAGAATTCCTTTTTGTGAAAACTTTCTGTCAATTGAGCTTTTTGACGTAAATTATTGAAAAGATGGGAGTAAATGTGTTTCTATAATTAAAATTTGTGAGAAGTAGCTGCCAAAATATTCCCCAAATAAAAATACTCCGGAATTATAAAAAAAAGCAATACATTCAAGTGGATCTCAAAAGTGCAGAAAAGAGGGAAAATAAAATATATTTTTAATAGCGCTCTGTGGCTGTGTTCTGTAACTTTGGCGAGAAGTTCTCGTGTCGAAAACTTCTGAAACAAATTATTCCATCGTTTCTCAAAAAGTGAGAAAAAACTGCGTCTGTAACTCATGTCGAAAACTGTCTAAAGCGATTACGTCGTTACGTTAGAAATGTCTGGAAATATAAAACGATGCCGACATGCAATTTTAAAAATGAAAGCGCCAGCCAGAATTAGTACCGCCGCCGACAAAAAATTACTAAAGCTAAGAAATTTTGTTCGACGGCGTCATATTATAACCACCGGCTGTTCTAGAAAACGTATGGTATGGCTCTAACGTTTACATTTTATTTACAAATACATACTTACATACGTACTTATGCACAAAATTTTGTAACGTTAAAAAACAATTGCAATTTGTGAATTCTGAAAAAAACATTATAAAAGTTACAATATACTTTGTTGGGTCGGAAATTAAAATTGTAGAAATTACAAACTTATATAAGTATTCCCTTAAAACTTGTTGTGTGAAAAGTATAAAAATTAAATAAAAAGTTAAAAAAAAAAACGATCATTCTGAACTGTGTAAATATATATGTGAAACTTAATTTAACTACAAAATATTTATTTTTCAGCATTATTATTCATTTAATGATGATTATTGTTATTTGAAATACTATCTCACAGCCTTTTTATTTGCGAGAAATAATGACAGTTGAAAGCGGGAAATTTTTTCGCAAAAGTTTTACAGACACAGTTTTTCTGTAAAATGGCGAGTAATTTCCTTACGTGACAGCTATTACTCACAAAGAAAAGTTATAGCTACAGTTTAGTGAGAAACGCAGCTGTTTGTTTCAACTTTGTTTCATTTCACACGTTTCAGTCGAAAAGTTTCTCGTGGAGAGAGTTACAGAACACATCCACTGTTTGAAATAATATTTATCATTTATTTCAGAAAATTAAACTAAAAACGGTAAGGGTAGTGTATTTGATGTCACCAATGAATGTAAGAAACAAACAACAGCTGAATCTGTGGCCGGTTATGAAGCACAATATGAAAACAGTTTAAAAGAAATCGTTTTTAGGTAACCTATAAATATTCGCAATTTAATAAAACAGTGGGCAAGTTTGTTCGTCTAACTAAGAATTTGTTTACGTATTTATTTTTATTTTTTCACTACATTTAACTAAATTGCATGCAGTAAAATTGTTGTAATAAAATTTAGTAAGATTAAAAATATACTCGTATGGTTAAAAAACAAAATAAAATAACCAAAAACAGAAATATATTCAGAAAAGTTCAGAAAAATATAGAAGTTAATGATCATTTCTCTAAAAAATTAATTTGCAACCCATTTAAAAGACAATAAACCAATTGCTAATAATAAAAACCAAAAATATGTACATATGTATATTTTATATCTTTTTAAAAGCAGATTAAGGTAATATTAAATTTAGTAAATATACATATTTTAATAAAACACTGCAACAATACTTTTGTTCGATTTCTTTATCCCCTATAGTTTTCTGGAAAGATTGGCAAACATTGTAAAGATGTGAGTGGTGACTACTAAACAGTATTGCTTAGTTCAGTAGTGCAATTCACTAACTTTTCACCCCAATTAGAAGTGTTAACTTTAACCACGCATTTTGTGATTTGCACTAACCCCTACGTTATTCACTAATTATATTTGGCCACTGTAAAGGGTTTTATTTTTCTTCACGGTCGGATTGTTATAACGTGGCAACTCTCCATTTCATTGTTATTAGCTATTGTACTGAATCTCTTTTTTTGTTTATATGTTTTCTTCATATTTTGTAGCTTTGACCATTTTATATACATACATATATACAAAAATCTTAAAAATAATACATGAGCTCGAGGTTCTTTCCATAAAAAACAATAATTAAAAGCTTTTTATTCAATATTTTGTTTCTCTTTAAAAATTTCTTTAGAAAACTTCTGAATTTCTTTGTTGATTAATTATAAAATCGGAAAATTTTTTGTGATAGATAATAAAACAACATCAGAAGCTTTTACATACATACATACACACATAATTACATTTAACATAAAAATAATGTTATTTTATTTCCTGTTTAGGGTGGAATTAGAACCTGGAGATGTCACCTTAAAGAAGAATGAGGTTCATCCAATATATAATGTTAAATACCTTCTACACCGGAACGTTACTGTAGAGGAGCCTCATAAGCGTTCAGGACCCGTTCAGTGCATGAACTGCCAGGAGTATGGCCACACTAAGACATATTGTAAATTGCCCACTGTGTGTGGTGATCTCCATGGCACATCACTGCACCAAATCAAAAACTGACACAAATGTAAAAAAATGTAGTAATTGTGGAGGCAATCATGCTGCTAATTACAGGGGCAGCCCCGTTTATACCCACTTCAAACACTCAATGCCAAATAAATCATTAACTCCTCCTAAGCCGTCCCAGCAGTCGCAATTAATTTCAAGCAACAATTTTCCACAAGCAGGTCAGTCAACAACCCAAATAAATGTTCCAAGCTCTAACAAAGTTTCTTATGCCAATGTGGTTAAGACTAATATACCAAACGCGAATCAGAAGTCCAAGTCTCAACAGCCCGACTCATATTTTAGCAACCTTGAAGCCACATTGCAGACTTTGGTTCAATCAATAAACACTTTTACGGCTTCTATGACCACCATGGTGCAGGAAGTGCTAAAAATGCAATCAACTTTTTTACAGGCTATTTTAACAAAATGATATATTTAAAAATATGTTTCTGGAACGCAAACGGCATCCGCCAACATAAAAATGAACTTGAACACTTCCTGAGGGAAAGGCAAACCGATGTTATGTTGATTGCTGAAACTCACCTGACGTCGAGAAGTTATTTCAGGATAAATGGCTATATACTATATAAAACTAAAGATCCACGTGGAAGATCTTGTGAAGGTTCGGCTATTCTAATTAAAAATAGAATTAAACATTACTTGTTAAATGAGACATGTGAAGAATATATTTGTATTGAACACATTCACAGTAAATTGGTAATTTCATCAGTTTATTCCCCGCCTCGGCTTTCAGTTACGAAAACCATTACTCAAATTTTTTTACTTCTCTTGGATCCCGATTTATAGCTGCTGGTGACTATAATGCTAAATACACATTTTGGGGCTCAAGATTAATCTCCCCGAAAGGTCGTGTGCTTTTTGATACTATATCAAAATTGGGTTTAGATGTAAACTCCAGCGGGTATCCCACCTATTGGCCATCTGACCAGCGAAAGATCCCAGATGTTATTGACTTTGGAATCGTAAAAAACGTCCTCTTAGAATGGATGCATGTGGAGCCTTTATTGGATTTGTCCTCCGATCACTCACCTACTATGGTCTCTATATGTTTCCCCCAGGACATTGGATCCCCATTTAACGACGTAGGTGTATTCCAGTCTAGAGTGAATTGGCTAAAATATAAAAAATATTTAAGTACTCATTGTACGGAAAATATATCTTTGAGAACCCCAGAGGATATTGATGAGTCAATTAATGATTTTTCCAAAATATTATAAAAGCCGTGCAACATGCTACCACTACAAATTTTAGAAATATGAATAGCAGAACTTGTTCTTCTGAAATCGAACACCTTGTCTCAGAAAAAAGAAAAATCAGAAGAGAATGGCAACTTCGCAGGTCTCCCCAGCTTAAAGCTATGCTTCGAGAATGCGTAAGTCAACTAAGAAATTTGCTTGAAGTCCAAAGAGTGGCTTCCCTCACAACTTATTTGGAAAGCCTCGATGGTCCTCAATCCGATCATTTTTTGTGGAAAGCAGCAAGAGGGTAAAAGAGACCCGTTAGAGCTAGATCACCCTTGCGTACTCCAACTGGGGGCTGGGCCAGAAGTGATTCCGAAAAGGGGACGCCAACCACTTGAGAAACGTGTCTGCCATTGACGGACTGAATGATGAAGCTGATATGCCGCCATATGCAGTTAGACCTCCCGTACCTTTTGGACTTCGTTTTCAAGATGTCGATAATGCTATTAGTAACTTAAACCCCAGAAAAGCTCCAGGTATTGATAAAATTACCAACTAGAAATTGCTAATGACGAGGTTGACCCCAATCTTGAATGAAGTAGGATATATTCCTAACCATCAATTCGGTTTTAGGGCTAAGCATAGCACCATAGACTGGTGAATGTTATCAGAAACGCGTTCGAAGGTAAAAAATATTGCTCAGCTCTATTTTGTGACGTTTCCAAAGCTTTTGACAAAGTGTGGCACAAAGGCTTAACTCATAAAATAAAATTAAACTTGCCTGCAAACACGCACAAGCTGTTAGAGAGATACTTATATGACCGGAAATTCGTCGTTAAGGAAGGTGATTTCAAAAGCTCGGCTCAGTCAATCGAAGCTGGAGTTCTCCAGGGTAGCATATTGGCTCCAACTTTATATTTGAATTATGCTTCAGACATGCCAATGAGCTGCAAAATTCACACTTCAACTTTTGCAGATGACACAGCATTCATCAGTGTCCATGAAGACTATAAACTAGTGTCACAAAATTTGCAAGAACATATTCTTATATTGGAGAAATGGCTGAAATTTTGAAAAATAAAAGTAAATGAACAAAAATGTACACATGTTACATTCACACTACGTAGAAAAACTTGTTCGGCTATTAAAATCAACAACTATATTGTTCCGCAGCACAGTGAAGTCAAATACCTTGGCTTTCATCTCGACCGTAGGCTCACGTGGAAGTCTCACATTAACGCTAAAGTCGCCCAGATGAAATTAAAAGCGGTGCAACTAAATTGGCTCATCGGCAGAAAATCTATCTTGAAGTTAGATTGCAAACTTTTGTTGTATAACGCAATCTTATAGCCAATATGGAGCTATGGAATTCAATTGTGGGGTACCGCCTCTGCATCTACTATTGAGAAATCTCAAAAGCGCCAGAATAAAATTCTCTGTATAATTACTGCAATTCCAAGGTATGTTAAAAACTCTCGAATTCACAAAGATCTAGGTGTACCCGTAGTGAAAGATGAATTTTCAAAACACGCGATAAGGTACATTAACAGACTGGAGTCTCACCCGAATCCTCTCGCACGTAGCATCCTTAACTTTGGTGGCCACACTCGACTGAGAAGGAAGGACACCCTTGCAACCATCAGAGCGTTGGAAAGGTGATTTACCAACAATATACACACAAGAAACAACTTTTCGTCTAGCATTGGCTGGACCTAAGTAAATAAAATTTTTCAATATTAATTAATTTTTTTTCTATATTAATTAATGAATTTTTAGTTTTAAGATTTGCATACTTATTGTCAGTTCTTTTAGAAGATACAATAAATAATTGAACTATAGGGTGTTTTTTAAGCCCGATAGAACTTGAAATTGTAAAAAATAACACAAAAAATTAAATTGTAATCAAAATTTTTTTTTATTCGAAAGATCAATACGTGACATTAACATTTGAAAATGATTTCGGGCATATGGGCACCGCGGCTGTTCTTGACGAAGCGCATTCTGGACGTCCAATTTTGGGCCACTTTTTCAAGCACTGCTGGCCGTATGTCACGAACAACACGAACAATGCTGGCCTCCAAGGCGTCAATTGTTGCTGGTTTATCAGCATAAACCAGTGACTTCACGTAGCCCCACAGGAAATAATCGAGAGGTGTCAAATCGCACGACCTTGGAGGCCAATTGACAGGTCCATTTCTCGAAATCAACTTATCGCCAAATTTTGATTTCAGTAAGTCGATGGTTGCGTTCGCCGTATGGCACGTAGCGCCATCCTGTTGAAACCACATCTCCTCCGGATCAATGTCATCCATATTTTCAAACAAAAAATCATTGATCATGGTGCGGTAACGATCTCCATTGACCGTAACGCGAGCTCCGGCCTCATTTTTGAAGAAATAAGGTCCGATGATGCCACCAGCATGAAAACCGCACCAAACAGTGCATTTTTCTGGATGTAACGGAGTCTGTAGGGTCTCTTATGGATTGGTCTCACTCCATATGCGGCAATTTTGCTTATTAACAAACCCGTTAAGCCAAAAATGCGCCTCATCGCTGAACACAATTTTGCGATAAAACGACTTTGCGAATCGACGACTGATTTTCAAAGTAAATTTGGATAATTTCGTAGCGTTGTTCAAGCGTGAGTCTATTCATGATGATTTGTCAGAGTATACTGAAACAAATAAAAAAAATGTTTCATCAAAATTTAATTTTTTGTGTTACTTTTTACAATTTAAAGTTCTATCTAGCTTAAAAAACACCCTATATAAAAAAAAAATTATTTCCTATCAAAACATTTTTGATTTTATATTCAATCAACAAATATTTTCCATAAGAAGTTTTCTAAATGAAAACGAAATACATATTGAATAAAAAACTTTTTGATTACTGTTTTATATAAAAATATTATTTTCAATATTTTTTTTTGTTGTTTACTAACTTTTAGTGCTTTTTTATTAGACAAAAAGTTTATTAGATAAATTTAATAAAATAAATATGTAAACAAAATAAATCAACACTTTTTTTTAGTTAATCCTACAAAAAATGGGGGTATTAATTAACAATTATTTATGTGGTTAAATATAACAGCTGCCTAAAGCAGCTGACTTTAAATCTAGCATACGGTGTTTAAAGTACTTGTGAATAGGGAAAAGGTTAATTTTGTGGTTAATAATTTTAACCGAAATAATTGGGGCTTAAAAAGCATAGTGAATCGCACTACAGATATGCAGATGACTTTGAAATCTTTTCGAATATATTCAATTTTGTGCGATCTAAACGATATAAACAACTTAAGCTCTTTGCCAGCTATGGTAGTTAAGGATTTTGTTGCAACATATCATCTAAAGATGGTGATTGCATTACCTGTACTTTCTATTTTGGGTTTATTCTCTTGAGTGCAAGGTTAAGGCTTTGTCAAGGGAATCTGCTGGTTTTCGTGGAGATATTGGTACTAAAAGAGGTGGCTATTGTATAGGTTTATTTGATTGATTTTGAACTTCCATCATTTGCTACTTTTGCCTTTGCCTACATAGTAATTTTTCTAACTGTAGTTTTGTTGCTGGCTCCGCGTCCGTATTTGCTTTAATTATATGGCTCCATTTATAATTTTCGACTTTTTGTCTGCTCTTAATATATTACTCAATAGTTCTCGTGGTATTTTACCTTGCTTAGCCATTTTCTGTAGCATTTTTAAATACATTAAGATTTGAATATTTATTGTTAGTTTATTTTGAAGATTCAATGAATAAAAAAATTAAAATTTACTAAACACTGGATGGAAGACAAGGCGCTACTTTGATTTTTGTTCAGTGAGAAACCTCATACTCAATTAGCGAAATATATTTAAGTATGTGTATAATTTGAAAACTGTGAGCAACACTTGTACAGTTACTTAATTATAACAAAAATTATTTCTCTGGCAATAGAGTTTTGCCGGATGCATATAAATGTATACGAGTATAAAATGAATTTACAATTTTTTTTTTTTTGATAACCTTGCAAGAAGAAAATTGCCAGTTCGCACAATTCGATTACATTTTTAAACAATGGCATATCTCTCAGAGAAATGGTGCCACTCAATCCATCATTTCGGTGAAAGTAGGGTGGTGGCTCTGGATGTTTCAAAAGCGTTTGACAGAGTGTGGCATGCTGCACTACTGGCAAAACTTACTGCTTTTGGTGTCGGTGATGACTTTTCTCGGTTTATATCGAGTTTTCTCAGAGACCGCACTATACGAGTTGTTGTTGTTGATGGGGTCTCATCACACGAGTTCAAGATTAATTCAGGGGTGCCGCAAGGTTCTTTCTCCTACCTTGTTTCTTATTTTCCTCAACCACCTTTTCTATCAAACTTCCAACCCTATCCACTTTTTCGCAGATGACAGCAGCATTTGCCATTCGTACTCTTTTAGCTATAGTCCCAGCCAATCAGAGATCGCTGCCAAGAGGCTAAATATAAACGATTCACTAAATAGTAATCTTCTATTAATCTCCGAATGGGGTCGTAAAAACGCTCGTAAGAGCCAATGTTGCTTATTAACACACAAGCAAACGACCGCAAATGCTGCTTCATCTGTACTCATGGATGGTATAAGTATTGAGGAATCGGATGCTCTTGATGTTCTTGGAATGAAGATACAGTGTGATGTTCGCTGGACTGAACACATTTTTCATGTCTCCAAAGAAGCATTCAAGTGCCTTGGTTTTTTGAAACGGTGTAAGATGTACTTCACTTCATCCGACCTCCTTACTATTTATACCACCTACATCCGACCGAAAATGGAATACATCTCTCATGTTTGGGCCGGTGCCTCAAAGTATATTTTGGGGTTACTCGACCGTGTGCAGGAGAGGGCGAAGAAGCTTATCGGTGACAGTAGGGTATTCAACGCTATTGACTCACTGGAGCATCGACGCTGTGTGGGGTGCGTTACTCTGTTCTATCGTTACTACAATGGACTTGTTCCCGAAACTCGCTCATTTTTCCGTAGCATGCGCTCATCGTCCAGAGCACATCCATTTGTGGTCGATCGCCCGGGGAATCGCACTACGCATTACAGAGAGAATTCGTTTTTTAGCCGAACGCTTCGTCTGTGGAATAATTTGCCTGCAGACGTGTTTCCTGTCTGTTATAACGTTGCAAGGTTCAAGTCAAATGTTCACAAACACTACTCCCTCTTTCCCCCTCCTCACAACCTATTTTCCAAGTTCTGGTACAATGCACTGCATATATAGAGGTCATCCCCTGAGTACTGGTCCAACATAAAAAAAAAAAACAAATTTTACAAACAATATTATAAGATCTGCCGACCGTGAGCACATTGTTTTAGTTTTCCAATGATGGAATTTTCTTTATTTACAACTTAACCAAAATATTTTAAAGCTGTTGTAAAACTAAAATTTTTGCCAAACAGTCATTTAAAGTTACTAATTATTATTATTTTTAATTAAAACAATAAGACCAATCGTTAGAAATAAAAGATCATCACTGGTGTCATAATTTTGGTGATACTTCCAGATTTGGTTTTATTTTAAAGTAATTTACAAGTCAGTTTGCTTTATTTATATAATTTTGGGCATATTCATTACTAAACTAACAAAATTTGACATCAATGTATCGCTTTCAGTTCGCCTGTTTACGAGATTTATATAAATAAAAACATTAATTATCTTAATTGGCTTATCGAATAGAAACGCATGTACCAGAAAACGAAATGTGGCTAGAAGAAGTTAATTTAATGCTTTGATAACTAACACTTGCAACATTCAAGTGGCAACAAACAAGATGTTGCGCAAGCATTATTGTTTATCTTTCAGAGCTTTTGAACTGTATGGCATCAAGCATTACGTCGTTTGGCTATAAAACGCGTCCGTACAGCATTTAAAAACAGTTTCTGCCATCTCAGCATACATTTAATGGAATGCGACGCCTTAAGAGAAAAATATATGTATGAATATAGAAATACTTAATTGCAAGGGAGCAGTTAAGAAAAGCCTAGGAGGCAAATTGACTCTTAAATCTAAATTTTAATTGAAAACCTAAGTGGTTTAATTATATAAGGCTTGAAATTGCATTTTGCTGGCATATAGTTTCAACCGTTGCTTTTACTGAAACTTATAATGGAAAATAGTACCAGCGTGTGTGCTTTAACGAGCCAACGACCTAAGAAAGAAAGAGGAAGTAAAAAATTTGTAATAATTATATTTGCGTTATAAGTTTAACAAGAACATGAAGCCCAAAAACTAAATGTCGACTGCATACAACACTTGAACGTATATTTATGTATACGAGTATATAGCCATAATTCCCAATTTTAATTAGCTACAAGGAACGACTGAAAATTAGTTTAGGAGTATGTCCTTAAAGGGGCAAAATATTCATCATGTACATACAGATACATTCATATTTACACACCTACATACATAAATATTTTTATTTGTTTATTAGTATTATTCCACACACAAGACTTAATATCTTATATTGCAATCACATTAAAGTTGTTAATATAATAATATATATGTATATACAAAAAATAAAATAAAGGCTAATGTCACAAGTATTAAAAAATTATTTAAAACAATTCTTAAACAAATGTTTATATTATTATAATGCCTGAATTTTAATTTAAAATTAAAGTTGCAATAAACGTAAAGAGGAGTGCAATAACACTACTCAGAAAATACTATTTAAATTTTTGTGCGTTAATTAAAGTTTGGAGACTATAAGGAATTGAGTTCCAGAGGGATGTTGCGTAAATAAAAAAGTGCATTGTGACATGAGACTTTTATCCCTATATGTCCTAAAGCGATGCCTCTACAACTCTCCGCAAACACTAGTCTATTAAATAGGTGTTCTGGCCTTTGTATTATTATATAATTCTATGCATCAGAACCAAACATTTTAAATTGAGCAGACGTTCCAATCGTATACAATACAACATTGAGGAGAAAGTTGAAAGCATTTAATGAAGCCATTTACATATGTACATATCTAATGATGTTGTTATATGAGTCGCTCAGTGCACACATTGATCAACTGTATAAAACAAAAAGTTGAGAAAAGCAATTTTTAAAAATTCCTCTTAATAATAGAAATTTTTATAATAAAAATGTCGAAATATAGACAGTTGGGAAACATAAAAAACAAGCTGTCTATAATTTTTTGATTGATATCAATGTTAGAAGCTAATATAGCGAATAAAACTCAATTGTCAATCCAGTACAACAACACTTAAGGCCCATTTAGCCGCCCATAAAGTCCCATTTAGCCAACCGTAAATGTGGAAATGTAACTGGAACAGCTGTTCGTTTTAGTTATACGAGAAACCATGAAAATGCTTACCTGACTGTAATGAAATGTAGCCGTAACGTCTCCACCTGTAGAAAATAGAATTTCATTACGTGTTTACGTGACAAATGTAGTCAGTGATGGTATACATTATTGTGAACGGCAGGATGGCACAAAACCACTGTTTTGGTACTTTTTAATTATTTGATAATTGAACTAAGTAGTTAAATTTGTATACACACATAATATATTTTAATAAATTTAAGAGTTTTTCTCTGAATACTGTGAAAATGAATGTACATATGTAGGTCGCACAATTCATATACTGCGCACGATTTTTGCAAATGTCAGATTATATTTAATAATAACATGTATTCGCCTGATTTCCAAAAATACAATATATTCCACAAGTATGATCATCCAAAGACAAAATAAGTTTTGAAAATCCGTTCAAAACACATTTTATGCTGCTATGAACGTAAGAAAGCAATACATTATTAAATTTAGGTCTGTGAAGACATAGAAATGTAATAATAAAAAATTTAATATTTTAATATTTTTTAAGTATAATACATTAATAATAAGGCCTTATAATATAACTTTTTATCAAAGTTATTACATGTTGAAGTAATACATATGTATGTATAAGACTAATTTTAGGTGCTATTGAAGCAAGATTCGTACCATTTGAATATTTACTGAATGTTATGAGCTTTCGTCACTGCTTTGAACAGCTGTATTGCTTTTTATTTGCTTTTTGTAATTTATATCTTACAGCCAATTCATAGAACACGACTCGTCTATGAAAATCACTAACTTAGCAACGTTTTTCGGTTTTTGGTTTATTCATGACGACTATTGACGATTTTTATTAAAAGACGTAAGAGCTATCAGTTTATTTTGGTTTGTATAACACAACTTGAGTCACAATAAATGTCAAATGGGACGAATAAAAAATCATATTCGTCAGTAGAAAATATATAAAAATAGTGTTTGGATAAAAATAAAAATTTATAAAAATAAATGTAAATTCAGTTATTTAGTGAACGGTTAAAATTTCTATTCAAATTAATTTACAAAATTTGGTTCCCGATTTGGCGTAAAAGTGGCTAACTGCACGCTTTGTATTGTTCATCTAAATTGTTTGTTTTGTGATGGCATGAATGAGATTGAGTGGGACCGAAGCTGGCAGCAAAGGTCATCAAAACAATACCATGTGAATAGGATTCCGAAAAGAATACATTCAGTAGTTTTAAATAAGAACCCACATGTTATTGCAGAAAGTGCTTCTGTTTAGAGTGGTTTTTATGCTGAAGGCATAATTGGACTATACTTCTATATGGAAAATTTCAACTAACGGGAGGACAATTGCGCGATATGCTATTCTATAAATAACTCCATACTATGTATTTTGTGATTCAATAAAAAATGGTAATCAAAAGACTCAAAACTGTATCTTCTAATTCATTTAAATCCGGCATTAGGACTTTTTCTGAACCTTTAAAAAACGGAAAATTGTCTTGTATAAAGAAAATTAAAATACTGATTTTAACAGGAGATGAACCGGATGAAAAAGTTTTTTTTTTTTTTATATTGGACCAGTACTCAGGGGATGACCCCTACATATGCAGTGCATTGTACCAGAACTAGGAAAATAGGTTGTGAGGAGGGGGAAAGCGGGAGTAGTGTTTAAGAACATTTGACTTGAATCTTCCAACGTTATAACAGACAGGAAACACTTCTGCAGGCAACTTGTTCCACAGACGAAGCGTGCGGCTGAAAAACGAATTCTCTCTGTAATGCGTAGTACGATTCCTTGGGAAATCGACCACAAATGGATGAGCTCTAGACGATCAACGCGTGCTACGTAAAAATGTACGCGTTTCGTGAACAAGATCCCTAATCTCGTCAGAGCAAAATCCATTGTAGTATCGATAGAACAGAGTAACGCATCCCACACTGCGTCGATGCTCCAGTGAGTCAATAGAGTTGGATACCCTACTGTCACCGATGAGCTTCTTCGCCCTCTCCTGCACACGGTCGAGTAACCCCAAAACAGACTTTGAGGCACCGGCCCAAACATGAGAGTTGTATTCCATTTTCGGTCGAATGTAGGTGGTATAAATAGTAAGGAGGTCGGATGGAGTGAAGTACATCTTACACCGTTTAAAAAAACCGAGGCACTTGAGTGCTTTTTTGGAGACATGAAAAATGTGTTCATTCCAGCGAACGTCACACTATCTTCATTCCAAGAACATCAAGAGCATGCGATTCCTCAATATTTATACCATCCATGAGTACAGATGAAGCAGCATTTGCGGTCGTTTGTTTGTGCGTCAATAAGCAACACTGGGTCTTACGAGCATTAAAGGCGACCCTGTTTTTACGACCCCATTCAGAGACCAATAGAAGATCACTATTCAGTGAATCATTCATATTTAGTCTCTTTGCAGCGATCTCTGATAGGCTGGGCCTATAACTAAAAGAGTACTAGTGACAAATGCTGCTGTCATCTGCGAAAGAGTGGATAGGGTTGGAAGTTTGGTAGAGAAGGTCGTTGAGGAAAATAAGAAATAGGGTAGGAGAAAGAACGGAGCCTTGCGGTACCCCTGAATTAATCTTGAACTCGTTTGATGAGACCCCCTCTATAACAACTCGTATAGAGCGGTCTCTGAGAAAGCTCGATATAAACCGAGAGAAGTCATCACCGACACCAAAAGCAGTAAGTTTTGCCAATAGTGCACCATGCCACACTCTGTCAAACGCTTTTGAAATATCAAGAGCCACCACCCTACTTTCACCGAAATGATGGATTGAGTGGCACCATTTCTCTGAGAGATATGCCATAAGATCGCCAGTTGAACGACCCTTACGAAATCCATATTGACGATTACAAAGTAGTTTATGCGACTCCAGATACCTCATAAGGTGATGGTTAACCATGTTTTCCATTTCTTTGGAGAGTGTAGAGCAAATTGCAATTGGGCGGTAATTTTCGGAGTTATTTGCCATACCCTTTTTGGGTATTAGTGTTACATTAGCAACCTTCCAGCACGATGGAAACTCACCAGTGTGGTAAAGTATGCTGAAAAGGCGTGCTAATCGACGCGCAAGCGTAGAAGAACACTGCTTCAAGACCAGTGCTGGAATGCCATCCGGTCCAGGAGTTTTGTTTATATCGAGGTCTTCCAAAACCCTTTTAACTGCTCGCGCCCGGAAGAATATCTTCGGCATAGTTACAGATACTCTTTCGAGCTCGGGAAGTGGCTGACTGCTTTCCGGCAAGCAGGAATTGCTTGTAAAGATTTCAGCCAACAGGTTAGCTTTGTCAACCGGGTCTGTGAATGCTTGGTCATTCTTTAAAAGAGTTGGAAATGATGAACTAGCACTGTTCTTTACTCTCTTAACGAAAGACCAAAAGGTCTTACTGCCCCGAGGAGCTGCAAGGACCTTGGCACGAAGGCGCTGTTCATGAAGAGACTTTTCACGCCTAAGTACCTTGGCACAGAAAGATCTTGCCTTTTTGCGTAGCAAATCAGTGTCTGGTGTTTTGTTTAAACGCCAGTTACTAAATGCTGCCTCTCTGGATCTGACTGCGTTTTTGCACGTCTGATTAAACCAAGATTTTGCTTTTGGTTTAATCGAAATCTGCTTGGACGGGATGAATGTTTTCATCCCTAGCAATATCATGTTCTCGACCATTTTTGCTGAAGCATTTATATCGTTATCTAGAAAACAAAGTTTCTAATTAAAATGCTCATAAAATTGATTGAGCTCAGCCCAACGCGCCTTTTCGTAAATAAATATTGAACGTTTCGTAGCTGATTTTGAAACGTTACGAAGTCCCGAGATCGAAAAGGAGGCAGAAATGGTGCAATGATCCGAATTGCCGAGAGGTGCACTAACTCTGACTTCATACTTTTCAGGGTGTGAAGTCAGGAATAGGTCAAGTGTGTTTGAATGGTGCCCTTCAACACATGGAATATGCGTTGGCTCATTCACTAATTGCGCTAGGTGGTTGTGCGCAGCGAATAACTCGACATATTGGCCTTCTGGAGTTGTATGACTCGAATGGCGAAGCCAGGATGAGTTGTGAACATTGAAATCACCAGCAACAACGATTTCACTGCTCGGACAACTTTCCAGGATCTTCGATATGGAGTCGGAGAGGGCATCGAAACCAGAAAAGGTAGTATCCCTCCCCGCATTTGGACTTCTGTATAGAAACCCAAAATGCAAAAAGTGAGTTGAATTTAACCCAAAGACAGGTAAATTCTGCATCATGCATGCTTAATGGTTGCTGGCATTGGAACACAGCTTCATTGCGAATGTAAATTACAAGGCCCCGATGGAAGTTAAAGAAGGATAGGAATTGATACCCAGGTATATGAAAATCCTGTGGATCAGCATTCTCAGATACCTGGGTTTCACATAGGGCGAAAATATCCGGCCGATGGAGACACGTGTGAGCATAGACGGAGAAGAAGTTTTATATGTGTGTGATCCAAATACAGATAAAATTAAGAGAGACTACTCGTAGCTCAAGATGGGGAAGATGAGCATGCAAGAAATTTAAACGAACCTTTTAGGAATTATTTAAACTAAAGTTGAAATTTTATTTTATTAAATTAGCTGTTAATTTAAAATAAAACAAAATGTGTATCCTTTCTGTTTTGTGAATTCCTGCCCGTATTTTTTATCCTCAAAATTCAAATGAAGTATTCGCGGTATCGTGGTTTTCATCCATCGTTTGGTGATTTGATTGTCCAATTCATGTTCGCATTATTGGTAATTTTCACCCTTGCATTCTCCTATATATAAACAATCTGCTGCTTTTTATTTTAAAGTTAGTTTATTATTTAATTAGTGATCAAGTTTTTTTCTGCTAAGGGAAGTGGTTTAATCCAAAGAATCCTGATTAAAGATTTTTTTTTTTTCATTGAAAATTTACTTTTTAAAAATTTCTGTTGTTTATTTATATTTTTATGTCAACAGTGTGAAGAATAGGGTTGCCCATTTTTTTGCTTGAAAAAGAATTTTCATATGAAAAAATTTAACGAAAGTCGAAATTTTCGCATATTGGTAGCAATACGACTTCATCTATATTTGACATATAGGCGAGGTAACGTAAGTTGCACGTGTTTTCGTGAGTTAGCTAATCGCAAATAAAAATTTTATTTACTGTTTATACGGCGATTTTTGTTATTTAGAATATTTTTATTCGCAAATAACCTGCTCGTATAAACGTAGTAAAAGATATATGTACATAAACTAAATGTTACAACTTTTGAGTATACCAGAGATTAGCATTATAAATTAATTAGTCACAATAGTGTATTGATAAGACTCCACTCGAAAAGTTGGAGCATGGCCTATAATAACAACAAAAAGAATAGAAAAAATTAGATTATATAAAAAGAAACCAAAGGTTGTAAGTATTTATCATAAAAATGTATTTATTGTGGAAATCACTACGCAAAGTGCTTAAATATGGCAATTTTAAAATGGCTTGCATTGTCTATTGTTTGTATATGAGGGGGTAGTTGGCTCCAGAGACGGATCGAATTTATAAAAAAAATGTTGTTCCGATATTGCTTTGTTAAATATAAAGTTATTTATCATCTTTCCTCTATTCGACCGAGAAAATTTAAACTTTCGATATAGATAGGGAGGTTGGCGAGTGAATATAATTTTATGCAAAAATATAAGCGTTCGGCACTTGAGCAAATTATCAAAAGCGACATTATATATCTGCTTTGAAAAATGTAAAATACTGTGATGTCTTTTAATAGCAAAGACATACCTAGTTGTAAGCAACATTTAGTCTTCTTTTACTTACAGCATCACAACTGGCAAAAAGCTCACAACCATACAAAAGAGTTGGAAGTAAATAACTTTTAGCTAACAACATACGAATATGTATGGGCGTAAAATATTGCGATGCCCAAAGGTTGCGAAGCATTGCAAACTTTTTACGGCAGCTATTCTTTACATAGTCTGATCAGTTTAGGTTTTTATTAAAAATATGTATTGGTGGAAGACATACATATTTCAAAATTTTTCGGTAGATTCTTTCGGGTTAAGGCTTAATCCATTTGCAGATGCCCATGAATAAATCTGTTGGAAATCCTGATTTATCAGTCCTACACAATTATCAGCTTCATCTACACTGCAACTAATATATAGTTGGACATCATCAGCACACATTTGTACTTTGCAATGCTTAACTTGACGTGGAAGATCGTTGGCGTACATAGAATACAAAAGTGGTCCAAGTATTGAGCCCTGCAGAACACCTCGCGATACCAAACAGCTAGTGGATGTATTTGGTTTTACATAAGTACTTCTACCGCTTAGGTACGCTGCTAAAAGCTTTATTGTGGTTGAGGAAAAATTTAACATATATTTTAATTTATGACATAAAATACCGCGTTGCACCGTATCAAATGCCTTGGAATGGTCAAGCAGTAAAAGAAATGACATTTTGTGACGTTTATCAATTTGGCACCTTATTTCGTCAGATACATCAGTCAGAGAGAGATGTCTTGGCCTAAATCCTGACTGTCTTTCATTTAATAATGAATTATCATAAATATACCGGCTTATATGTTTGTGTATAGTTTTCTCAAAACTTTTGAAAGATATGGCAATGTAGCACTAGGTCTATAGATCTTGCCTGACTTCAGGACGGGTACAATTTTAGCATGCTTCCACTGGGAAGGAAATTTATATTGTTATTATAGTGTTGAAAAAATGAGAGATGTATACAAGAGTATGAGGGAGTATGAGTTTAACAAGCTTTGGATGCATATCATCATAGCCAACAGCATTTGATTTTATGCTAAGAATACACTCTAAAAAATCTTGTTGCGTGACGTGGGTGAAATAAAATTCGTGGGGTATTTGACGATTAATGTTAGAACCTTTATAAAAATTTGGACTTACATTTGGCATGGGGATATTTGCAAATTGATGATTCAACTGATTAACGTCAACTATTTGTGTTTCAGCAATATTCCGATTGATTAAACCCATTTTATGAACCTCCCTCCATATTTTCTTAGAGTCGATATATGTTTGAAATTTATTATGGCAAAATATTGACTTAGCTCTTCTTATGGTTGTGTTAACCGCTGCTCTTGCAACTTTAAAGTTCTCATACAGCTCTGGAGTTTTAAAACGCTTCCACCTAAAGTACGCATTGTTTCTATACTTAATTAAAGATTTTATCTCGTTAGCAAACCACGGCCGATTTTATATAAACATATTTATCATAGAGAGATCTTATATTGGAGCTTAGAACCTTTAATTGTTCATCAGTATCAAACACATCAAATATTCTATTCCAATTGAGCGTTAAAATTTCGGTACCAAGAGATTGACACTCCACATTTTTGCAATCTCGGTAGGGAAAAAGCTGAGTTTGAGGGACTACTGTGGGCTTAAAATCGTCCGATATAAATATCAAATCATGCCGCGAAAACATAGAAGCAGAAAGTTGGTCATATAGAAGTAGTCTTGAGCCATCGTTTATAAAGAAAACGTCAAGTAAAGTACTTGAATTAGATGTAAAACGAGTGGGAGTATTATTATTAACAATATTCAGACAAATGGATGCTATATCTTCGACTAAACTGTCATCCTCTATAATATTTGAATTAAAATCTCCCGCTAAAATAATATGGTCATAACCAAGTGTATGACTACTAAGCCCGTCTAACATAATGTCTATATTTATATTTCGATTGGGTCTTTAAATAGTTCCAATAAGTAGCTTTTTAACTTATTAAGTTCAACAAGTATATACTCTACGTTGTCACCAGTATCAGTTTTGCTTGTCTCTTTACAATTTATATTATTGTATTGATTTTATATTTTTATATGATTTATATTATTACATGATATTATATTGATTTTACGTATATGGTAACACCACCACCGCTAGTTTTCCTGTCAGAACGAAAAAGACGATACCCATTTAGCTTGTATGTGTTACCATGTATTTCAGGTATGAACCACGTCTCTGAAATACATATTACATGAATTTCAGAGTTTTCAAATATGTGTTGAAACTCATTCGTTCTGTTATTTAAACTTTGCGCATTAATATAGCATACAGCGGTATATAAAAGTAAAGGAAAGAATAGTCAACAAATAATTGTTAGTAATGTTACAGCTTTTATGTGACTGGTAGAGTTATCGATTTAGCAACTGAAATAAGTAATGAAGTTAAATTTAGTATTTACATTTTAAACATCGATGTGCGATATGGTGCTGTAAAATCCATGATTGGTTTTTCCATAATTCTGTGCGTTCCTGACGAATTACTTCGCGCAAACCGCGCATAACTTCAAGGTAGTATTTCTTATTGATCGTACGACCTTATGGTAAGAATTCATGATGCACCACGTCAATGCAGTTGAAGAAAACAGTGAGCAAAACCTTCCCATTTGACCGAAATTGGTGTGCTTTTTTCGGTCTCGGCTCTTCTGAATGCTTCCATTGGGATGATTGGATTTTGGTTTCAATGTAATAGCCATACATGGAAATCTCGATTGTCGTTGACGATGTTCAACAGCTCCTGAGCGATGTCCATGCGACGTTGTTTTTGCTCAAAATTTAGTAAAAAATCAAAGAGCACACCAAAGCACGACTTGCCTTTTTATCTGTCAAAAACAAACTGACCGAAATGGCTGATATTGCGAACATATGTATATAACATGTGTACCACAACGTAACTCACGAAATTTGAAAGAAAAATGGTTATTTCTTTATCAGACCATATATTTATATTTTTTCACGGTGTTACGATGACCCAGGGAGCATTGCGCGTTCGCTGAGGAGACATTTTTCAAGAGTAATGATTCTTACGTGATTGCCCGTTGATAATTTTGTTCAAAGTTCGGTATTCGATGAGTACGTGATGGCCCGAGTGTAAATTTAATTCGTTTGTGGGTACAAAGTTTTCGTTCAACTGCTTGCTTCCCACAGCCAGGGCCCAGTCAAGAACTCCGAAAACATTGAACTAGTTCAAAACAGTTTGTGTGAAAATTCGCGACTTTCAATACAGAAAAGAGCACCCTCACTATGACTTCCAAAAGCAATTATTTATGAAATTAAAAAATATATCTGAAGTTCTATCTTTTTTAAACTCAAATCGTTCAAGAAATGAAAAAGTGACTTTGATTTACATACAAATTTGAGTGAAACGATGGTGGAGCGTTTTCGCACTGTAAATTTTATTTTGTAAAGCTCATTTTCGCTTAAAAGGTCCCCTAAACAAGCAAAACTGGTCTCCAAAAACCCCTAAACCCCGATTAAAACATCAAAACGCATTGCCATATTTGTGCCATATCCTCGCATCATTGGACCATTTTTTCTCCAAAAATTCTTGCGGTCATGCGATTATCATCGCATGATTACGGAATTATTTTTGCCAATATTGAACCCTGCGGGACATCTCTGATTACTGGGAGTACACTTGATTGCCCTAGGTGCGTTTCAACATATAGGAATCTACTACTAAGAAGATATGATGACATTAATCGTATGGCAGTTGAAGAAAAATTTAAAAAGTAGCGTAATTTGTGACACAGGATATTATTGTCTACAGTTTCGAATGCCTTTAAATGATCGAGTAAAATAACAATCGCAGTTTTACCACAATCAACCTCCCTACGTATATCGTCAGCAACGTCTATTAAGGCAGTTAAACAACTATAATTTTTTCTGAATCCTGATTGCTGGTTAATAAGAGCTTTATTTCTTTCAAGGAATAGACTTATTTGGCAATGTACAATTTTCTTAAAAGCCTTGGATAAGAATGGCTACGTCTTGGTCTGTAATCACTACTGTTTTTCGGCCTAGGCCATTTTCCAAATAGAAGGATACTGACTAGATGTTATTATTGTATTAAAAATTAAAGTAATAAATGGAAGTAAAGCAGGTAAGAAAGTTTTTAAGAATTTAGGACAAATGCCAGAAGCATTCAAGTTGCACTTGAATGATAAGATGCTGTATTATACTTCACATTGAATAATCGTTTCAAAAGAATCTGCTTCAGTTGAAAAATAATTTTTAAACCAATTTATACTTGCGTAGTAGTTCTGACATGAATACACTACGAGAAAGTTTAAAAACTTACAGTTCAGAAAATCAACATCTTCTAAGCATTGCTCATACCAATTTCACGAATGGTCTGCCACGTTTTCTTGGTACTAATCATATATTTCTGTATAAAATTCCGATTTGGCGCTTCTTATCAATTTATTTATTCTAACAAACAATAGTTATTTAAAAATTAATGGTTTAGCAATTCTAATAAACACCAGAGCTATGCGCTATTTATTGAATGAGGCACGTTAGGAGTATCTGCAAGCAACTAATATATGCATTGAATATTTTCATGAAACAATTGTTATATCCCCAATTTATTTACTGCCCCGATTTTCAGTACTCACAATTTTTAAAATTACTTCGGCCGTGATTTTTAGCTGCTGCTAAACACACTTTTTGGGGATTACATTTAATTTCTTCGAAAGGACGTTGGCTTTCGATACCGTTTCAAAAATGGACTTAGACGTGATTTCAAGCGGGCACCCCACATATTGGCCGTCAGACCGACGAAAGAGCCCAGACGTTATAGATTTTGGAGTGACAAAAATTTTTCCTTAGAACGAATGCAGGATTTGCCATCGGACCACTCAGCCACTATAATTTATGTTTCGTTTACCCAGGAGGGTGGTCGTTAGTGATTTGGCGTTGACTGCCAGTTGGATAAAGTATAAAAAATATTTAAGTATTCGTTTTATGGAAAATATTACCTTGAGAACTTTAAACTAGTCGTACAACATGCTACCACCACTAGCCATATAAGATCCAGAAGTGGGAACAATAAAACATATTCGGCTGAAATTGGGCCAGTTCTGTCAGAAAAAAGGAGAGTTAGAAGACAGTGGCGACTTCGCAAGTCTCTCCAGCATCAAATTAGGCTACGGGAATGCGTAACTAATTATGAAATCTGCTTGAAATCCAGAGAATGGCTTTTCTAAAAACATATTTGGAAAGCCTGGATGGTACTCCTCTATCTGACTATCCCCGTAGAAATCGAAAATGAAAATGCACGTAGAAGGTAAGCCAGTTTTGAGAACTTCAACTGGCGACTGGGAAAGAAGCGATTCTGAAAAGGGGATGTTGTATGTTAACCATTAGAGAAAATATTTGTACCACAAATTATTCAGCGGCTGCTGCAGCAGAATTTCCGCCATTTGCCGTTAGACCGCTTGCTATTTTTAATACAAACTCCAGGAAAGCTCCAGACATTTTTTTTTTATCTTGGACCAGTACTCAGGGGATGACCCCTACATATGCAGTACACTGCGTCGATGCTCCAGTGAGTCAATAGAGTTGAATACCCTACTGTCACCGATAAGCTTATTCGCCCTCTCCTGTACATGGTCGAGTAACCAGAAAACAGACCTTAACGCACCGGCCCAAACATGAGAGTTGTGTTCCATTTTCAGTCGGCTCTTACTCCGTTTCAAAACCCCGAGGCACTTAAATGCTTCTTTAGAGACATGAAAATTGTGTTCGTTCCAGAGAACATCACACTGTATTTTCACTCCCAGAACATCAAGAGCATCCGATTCCTCATTACTTATATCATCCATGAGTAAAGATGAAGCAGCACTTGCGGTCGTTTGTTTGTGTGTTATTAAACAGCATTGGGTCTTACGAGCGTTAAAAGCAACCCTGTTTTCGCGACCCCATTCGGAGATTAATAGAAGATCACTGTGCAGTGAATCATTCATATTTTTTATTTTTTTTTTAATTTGGACCAGTACTCAGGGGATGACCCCTACATATGCAGCGCATTGTGCTGGAACTAGGAAAAAATGTTATGATGAGAAAAATGATTAGCAAAATTTAGTCCAACACCTTCCACACTAGAAGGCAATGAAGTACATTCAGAAGAAAAAGAAACAAAAAAAACATATACTGCTATCTATGCCGGTGTACTTTGATTTCATACGAAATTAATAATGAACATATGTATGTATATAGAAAATACGGACAACGGTAAAAAAGAGGGAAATAAAACTAACACGTGTACACAGCTTTGCTACCTATTCCGGTGCAATTTGGTTTTATATGAATTTAATTAATGAACGTATACATATAGAAAATATGAACAGCAGTAACAAAAGACCTGTGTACACGACGAGAGACAAAACACTGCTCCCATTATTAAGCCTCTTGTCAGGTATTAAGCTTCTTGTCAGCGATCTCTGATAGGCAAGGCCTATAAATAAATGAGTACGAGTGGCAAATGCTGCTATCATCCGCGAAAGAGTGTATAGGGTTGAAAGTTTGAAATAGAAGGGCATTGAGGAAAATAAGAAATAGGGTAGGAGAAAGAACGGAGCCTTGTGGTACCCCTGAATTAATCTTGAACTCGTTTGATGAAAGCTCGACATAAACCGAGTCCAAAATCAGTAAGTTTTGCTAGTAGTGCAGCATACCACACTCTGTCAAATTATTTGGAGATATCTTGAGCCACCACTTTACTTTCGCCGAATTGATGGATTGAATGGCACCATTTCTCGGAGAAATATGTCGAAAGATCGCCAGTAGACCGACCCTTACGAAATCCGTATTGGCAAACGCAAAGTAATTTATGCAACACTAGGTACCGCACAAGGTAGTAGTTAACCATACTTTACATTTGGAAAGTGCAGAGCAAATTGCAATTGGGCGGTAATTTTCGGGGTTATTTTCCTCACCCTTTTTGGGAATTGGCGTTATATTAGCAACCTTTCAGCTTGATGGAAACTCATCGACGTGGTAAATTATGCTGAAGAGGTGTGCTAGCGGACGCGCAAGCGTAGAAGAACAGTGCTTCAAGGCCAGTGGTGGAATGCCATCCGGCTCAGGAGTCTTATTTCTGTCAAGGTCGGCCAAAATCTTTTTGACTGCTCGAACTCGAAAAATATCTTTGGCATTGTCACAGATACTCTTTCAAGCTCGGGGAGTGGTTAACTGCTTTCAGGCAAGTAGGAATTGCTTGAAAAAATTTTAGCCAACAGGTTAGCTTTCTCAACCGAGTCGGTGAATGCATTCTTTAAGAGAGTTGAAATTGATGAACTAGTAATGTTCTTTACTCTCTTAACGAAAGACCAAAGAGTTTTGCTGCCCCGGGGAGCTGTAAGAACTTTGGCACGAAGACACTGTTCGTGAAGAAACTTTTCACGCATAAGTACCTGGCACACGAAGATCTTGCTTTTTTGCGTAGCAAATCAGTGTCTGGGTTTTTATTTAAATCAAGATTTCACTCTTGGTTTAATCGAAATCTACTTCGAGGGGATGAATGTTTTCATCCCTAGCAATATCATATTATGTCATTATCTAGAAAGCAAAGTTTCCAAATAAAATGCTCATAAAATTGGTTGAGCTATGCCCAACGATCCTTTTCGTAAATAAATTTTGACCGTTTCGTAGCTGATTTCGAAACATTACGAAGTTCAGAGATCGAAAAGGAGGCAGAAATGGTGCAATGATCCGAATTGCCGAGAGATGCGCTAACTCTGACTTCATACTTTTCAGGGTGTGAAGTCAGGAATAGGTCAAGTGTGTTTGAATGGTGCCCTTCAACACATGGAATATGCGTTGGCTCATTCACTAATTGCGCAAGGCAATTGCAATTGTGCGCAGCGAACAATTCAACATAATGGCGTTCCGGAGTTGTATGACTCGAATGGCGAAGCCAGGATGAGTTGTGAACATTGAAATCCCCAGCAACAACGATTTCACTGCTCCGACAACTTTCCGGGATCTTCAATATGGAGTCGGAGAGGGCATCGAAACCAGCAAAGGGAATATCCCTCCCCGCATTTGGACTTCTGTATAGAAACCCGAAATGCAAAAAGTGTGACCTGATTTTGAATTTAACCCAAAGACAGGTAAATTCTGCATCATGCATGCTTAATGGTTGCTGGCATTGGAACACAACTTCATTACGAATGTAAATTACAAGGCCCCGATGGAAGTTAAAGAGGGATAGGAATTGATACCCAGGTATATGAAAATCCTGTGGATCAGCATTCTCAGATACCTATGTTTCCCATAGGCCGAAAATATCCGGCCGATGGAGACACGTGTGAGCATAGACGGAGAAGAAGTTCGTTCTCAGCCCACGTATGTTGCAATATTCTATTTTAAAGCTGCCTGTCATCACGACAAAACACCAAAAACAAATGTTGTCTTTGCTGTGCAGGTGAAACCGAAAGTTAATCGTTGCTGGGTTGATCATATAATATCCAGTGTACATACCTTCGATACTATAATGACCAACGACTGACCCGGCATCACCAACATTGCGAAGTACTTTCTATTTTAGGAACATGTTCAGGGAATGGCAACAGTGCCTGTAAAAAGGTCATAAAAGCCCTGATCTGGACATGTAATTATACATAAAAATATGCTTATTATTTAATTTTTTATACCCTTCACAAAAATGTAAAGGGTATATATAAGTTTGTGATTCCGTTTGTAATTTCTACAGTTTTTTTGCGACCCTATAAAGTATATATATTCTGAATCAGAATTAATGGAAAAGTCGATTAAGCGATGTCCGTCTGTCCGCTGTTGAAATACCGTTTCTGAGAAAACCATTAGACTTAGAAACTTTCACCATTTCTTTTACCCCATCGATTCATGGGTTTACTATTGAAATTCAGTAATATCGGTCCACGTATAGCTGAGATATATTCAAAATTCCGAAAAAAGCCATTTTTGTTTGCAGTTTTGTATGAAAACTTTTGGAAACAAACGTTGTTTGTTTTGCTTCAAACTTCACACACTTATTAGGCATGGTGACTTAAAGGGAAATTTTTTTTTTTCAGATATCGGTCCATATATACCCGAGATATAGCCCAAATCCGATTTTTAATGAAAATGTCACATAGGCGAGGCTAAACAATTTTTTTTTGCTTAAAAGTAGTTCTGGTAATAAAATAAGGTTATATAAATATGGAAAATGAAAATTTCCGATATCGGTCCATATATACCCGAGACATAGCTTAAACCGGGTTTATAATGAAAACGTCGCGTAAGCGAACTTAAACAACTTTTTTTTTTTGCTTAAAAGTAGCTCTGGTAATAAGATCAGGTTATAAAAATAGTGCCTCTGTTTAGAGTGGTTTTTATGCTGAAGGCATAATTGGACTATACTTCTATATGGAAAATTTCAGCTAACGGGAGGACAATTGCGAGATGTGCTATTCCATAAATAACTCCATACTATTTCAATAAAAATGCTAATCAAAAGACTAAAAACCGTGTTTTCTAATTCATTAATTAATTAATTTTTTTTTTTTTGTTAAGCGTTTTTATACCCTTCACAAAAATGTAAAGGGTATATATAAGTTTGTGATTCCGTTTGTAATTTCTACAGTTTTTTTTGCGACCCTATAGAGTATATATATTCTGAATCAGAATTAATGGAAAAGTCGATTAAGCGATGTCCGTCTGTCCGCTCTTGAAATACCGTTTCTGAGAAAACCATTAGACTTAGAAACTTTTTTCTTTCACCATTCTTTTACCCCATCGATTCATGGGTTTTCTATTGAAATTCAGTAATATCGGTCCACGTATAGCTGAGATATATTCAAAATTCCGAAAAAAGCCATTTTTTTTGCAGTTTTGTATGAAAATTTTTGAAAACAAAAGTTGTTCGTTTTGCTTCAAACTTCACACACTTATTAAGCATGGTGACTAAATGGTCCATATATACCCGAAATATAGCCCAAATCGGATTTTTAATCAAAATGTCGCATAGGCGAAGCTAAATAACTTTTTTTTGCTCAAAAGCAGTTCTGGTAATAAAATTAGGTTATATAATTATGGAAAATGAAAATTTCCGATATCGGTCCATATATACCCGAGATATAGCCCAAACCGGGTTTTTCATGAAAATGTCGCGTAAGCGAACTTAAACAACTTTTTTGTGCTCAAAAGCAGTTCTGGTAATGAAATAGGGTCATATAAATATGAAGAATGAAAATTTTCGATATCGGTCCATATTTTTTTTTTTTTTTTTTTTTTTTTTTTTTTTTTTAAACAAACACAAAAACTGCGAAGCTTTTTTGCTTGTCTGCAGTAACACCTAGGGTCTGTGGCAGGAATCGAACCTGCGACCTCGAGACTGTTGGTCGAGTACTCTACCAAATCAGCCATCGAGGCACCCTAGACCGGGGTTTTTCATGAAAATGTCGCGTAAGCGAACTTAAACAACTTTTTTGTGTTCAAAAGCAGTTCTGGTAATGAAATTAGGTTACATAAATGTGAAAAATGAAAATTTCCGATATCGGTCCATATATACCCGAGACATAGCCCAAATCCGGTTTTTCATGAAAATGTCGCGTAAGCGAACTTAAACAACTTTTTTGTGCTCAAGAGCAGTTCTGGTAATGAAATAGGGTCATATAAATATGAAAAATGAAAATTTTTGATGTCGGTCTATATATACTCGAGATATAGCCCAAATCGGGTTTTTCATGAAAATGTCGCGTAAGTGAACTTAAACATCTTTTTTTGCTTAAAAACAGTTCTGGTAATAAAATAGGGTCATATAAATATGAGAAATGAAAATTTTCGATGTCGGTCCATATATACCCGAGATATAGCCCAAATCGGGTTTTTCATGAAAATGCCGTGTCAGCGAAAATAAAACAACTTTTTTTGCATAAAAGCGGTTCTGGTAATAAAATAAGGTTACATAAATATGAAAAATGAAAATTTCCGATATCGGTCCATATATACCGCAGATATAGCCTGGAACGGGGTTTTCATGAAAATGCCGCGTAAGCGAACTCAAACAATATTTTTTGCTTAAAAGCAGTTCTAATAATAAAATAAGGTTATATAGGTATGAAAAATGAAAATTTCCGATATCGGTCCATATATACCCGAGATATAGCCCAAACCGGGTTTTTCAGGAAAATGTCGCGTAAGCGAACTTAAACAACTTTTTTTGCTTAAAAACAGTTCTGGTAATAAGATGAGGTTATATAAATATGGAAAATGAAAATTTTCGATATCGGTCCATATATACCAGAGATATAGCCTAAACCGTGGTTTTCATGAAAATGCCGCGTAAGCGAACTTAAACAACGTTTTTCACTTTAAAGCAGTTCTAGATATTAAATAAGGTTATATAAATATGGAAAATGAAAATTTCCGATATCGGTCCATATATACCCGAGATATAGCCCAAACCGGGTTTTTCATGAAAATGTCGCGTAAGCGAACTTAAACAACTTTTTTCACCTTAAAGCAGTTCTGGTAATAAAATAAGGTTATATAAATATGGAAAATTAAAATTTCCGATATCGGTTCATATATACCCGATATATAGCCTAACAGGTTTTTTGCTGAAAATGCCGAGTAAACAACTTTTTTGTGCTCAAAAGCAGTTCTGGTAATGAAAAAAGGTTATATAAATATGGAAAATTAAAATTTTCGATATCGGTCCATATATACCCGAGATATAGCCTGAACCGATTTTTCCATTAAAAAAATTTTTTTTTGCTGAAAAGCAATTCTCGTTATAAAAGAAGGTTACTAAAATACAGAAAATTGAAAATTCCGATATCGGTTCATATATAACCGAGCATATTTAGGTCACATTTTTAATATACTATACATATTCGTGATTATCGTGAAGGGTATTTTAGATTCGGCCCAGCCGAATATACTACACTCTTACTTGTTTATTTTCGTTTCGTTTTGTTGTATCTATTTTTTTTTTTAATTCTTTGTTTTATATTTTTATTTTATTTTTATTATGGGCGTATTGGTTTTTTCTCTGTCGTAGAATGGTTTGTTGGGCATGTGTTTATAGCATGTTGTGTTCTTGTCATTATATACTGTATTGCTGTTCTTTTTTCTTCTTATTTTTGAACTGTATATTTTATTGTTTTAAGTTTAATTTAGATTTGTATTTTTTTTATTTTATATATTTCAAAAAAAAAAAAAAAGCAGGATAACAAATTAAAACATGTGCACTTGAAAAAATGTGTGCACAGACTGGAAGACAACACACTACTTCACATTGATCAAATTACTAGTAAAATGCTTAAGCAGTTACCCCGTTTAGCTAGAAGAGTTTTTCTGTTTATTTTTAACGCTATTTTACGCCTTCAGTATTATTTGCACAGTGTAAGGGGTCTATGATTACTATCATACCTAAGCCTGGAAAGGATCCGACTACCAATATAGAACAAACACACAGACTAGTCAACATCATAGGATAGACTTTTGAAGGAAAAAGTATTGTTCAGCTCATTTCTCAAGCTTGTGATAAAGTGTGGCACGATGGCTTGATGCACAAAATACAGCCTTTATGTACATGAAAACCAGCAATGAGCTTCGCGAAATTTGCAGCATTATATTTCAATATTAGAGAAATGGTTGAAACTTTGGAAAATTAAAGTTAATGAACAAAAGTGTACTCACGTTACATTCACGCTGCGTAAACAAACATGATCGACTACCCAAATATACAATTCACCTATTCCGCAGCACAATGAAGACAAGTAAATACCTTGATATTCACTTCGACTGTAGGCTAAATGCATGCAGTTAAAATTAAAAACAGCGCAACTGAATAGGCTTATGGACGGAAACTCGACATTGAAGTTGGATTGCAAACTTTTGTTAACATTGAAAATATTCAAAGACGATAAAACGACGAGCGATCACTGCAGCTACATGGTACATAAGAAACTCACGATTTTACAAGGATCTATGCGTTCCTCTGGTAAAAGACGAGTTCTCTAAGTACGCGGCACGGTATATCAGTAAGCTGGAACTTCAGCCAAATGCTCTTGCACGCAGCATACTTAATTTTTACGGCCACTTTTTGTTGAGAAGAAGGGATACCCTTGCCACTATCAGATTGTTAAATAGGGGATTTTATCTATATAGTTCGCGCAAAATAAAACTATTTTGTCTAGCATTGGCTGGACTTATTTAATTTTTTTATGTTTATTTTATTGAATTTTTGTTGAACCCTCTAATTTTTATATTAAATTTTTGGTTTGCACATTTGTATATACAACGGGCTAAAGTTCAAGTTTTTTCCTTTCATAAGTTTTTTCTTAACAAGGATATTTTTACAATACAAATTTGCTGTGATCAATAATTTTTGATTGAAGAAGACAAGAAAAATAATAATCAAATCTTGATCATCTCGGCTTGTACATTTGTACGATGGATTTTATAATCAATCAAGAAATACGTTCCTTAAGAAGTTTTCTAAATGAAAACGAAATACATATGGAATAAAAAACTTTTTAATTACTGTTTTATATAAAAATATTATTTTCAATATTTTTTTTTGTTGTTTACTAACTTTTAGTGCTTTTTTATTAGACAAATAGTTTATTAGATAAATTTAATAAAATAAATATGTGCACAAAATAAATCAACACTTTTTTTTAGTTAATCCTACAAAAAATGGGGGTATTAATTAACAATTATTTATGTGGTTAAATATAACAGCTGCCTAAAACAGCTGACTTTAAATCTAGCATACGGTGTTTAAAGTACTTGTGAATAGGAAAAAGGTTAACTTTGTGGTTAATCATTTTAACCCAAATAATTGGGGCTTAAAAAGCATAGTGAATCGCACTACTGGTTATACATTCATCAGGATTGATTAATCAGCTATAACCTGAGCAGTTCAGGTATATGTATTACAAATGAACAGAATATGTAAGTTTAAAATAGATACATTTTTTTCATAATGGCCTAAATAAATAATAATTATAAACTCTGATGTAACTTCACATCAGCAATGCCCATCCGATAACGTATCATATGACCGCCATTCTTCATGCTGGGTAAGTATGTAATAATCACTTATATGAGTACAGCATGCGTTTCGAGTGTTGGAAACATTCGAATATACAAGTGAAGCTAATATGTTAAAAAAAAAAAAAAGCTTTGCCTCAGTTATCTCGCAGCTGAAAAAAAACATAATCACAGAAAAAATTTAATTTGAAACATATTTGCATGTTTTTCCTTTAAAAAAATTAGTACTGCTTTTCCAAAATTATTTCTTACTTCACGCAAAAGTGCAATTTGACATAACTTCACACGAAATATTGCTTCAGCTTCAACATTATAATTGAAGAATTTCGCAAAAAAATTGTTGTTTTTTTTTGCTTTCAGTACTTGCATTAAAATGTAATTTGTTAATATAATATGAAGCACAAAACGGTTTTTATTTTTCTTTTCAAAGTCGCTGAAACAATGTTAACTGGGGTATGTGCACTATGTGTGGGAGTGCAATTAAAACACAAACAAATAAATAAAAACATTTTCAACTGTGTCATGCTCAATATGTCATCCTGTCTGCTGTTATTGGTGCCCAGGCAAAAGCCTTTATCACAATTTTTGCTAAAAATATATTGTTATTAAAGGAACTCGCAAAGTTTGTTCTTCTGTTTTTCTTCATATAAATAAAATTTGTTTAGTATTAATACTCAGCATCAATATTAGTGAGAAATTGCGTTATTTCAATAAAAACGCACCGAATTTTGATTTTTTTTTTTCATTTTTAAAAACCCAATTTGTATTTGTTCAACCTAAAGTTGAACAAATATATGTCGTGAACATGGTATCCCTAATTCTAGTTACAAATAAAATAAAACAAAAATGTAGTTTAAAACACAGGGCGAATTGGTTGCAGCGACACCAATTCGCCCTGTGTAGCTAAGGTTGCCGTAACTTTTAAAACAATTTTTTATTTTATGATTACTTTGAAACAGAAGTCTCTACGAACATCGTTTTTACCTTATTATAATTTTTTTAATTTTTCTAAAGTATTAAATGAATTTATTGTCCTATTCATTAACATCATTGGATTAAACTAAAATTGGATTGAATAAAAACCTAAATATTCCGCTTTTTATCTATCTCGTGTATGGTCAGTTAGGTGTCCTACATCAAAAACAGAAAGTAAATACATCAAAAGTATTCAGTATTAAAAAAAAGATAAAACTTATATATTAAAAAAAATACGACAGCTTTTTCGTCCAATAGCTAGAATTCGTGTTTGTCAAACTTGGCCTCTAGCGCGATTATGTTACATTTATTAAGGCAATGTTATCTTTACTATAATTATAACGATATTTTTCAAATTTATTATTCAGCAACATTATCTAATTATATTCGCTGTCGACCGAAACCAGATGTTAGTTTGACTGTCTATAATCCGATACACAAAAATACAGCTGCTTATCATCGCTAAAATGATATTGCAGGGGCATACAATCGTTACCGCAGGGATGAAATATGTCGAAGAAAGTTACTATTATCGGATTATTAAAATTTGCAGAATGGCACTGCAAGACATCAAACTCGATTAACAGCAATCCTATCAAACACAATGGAAACTTCATTTGTGTTTTTGTAAGCGAACAGTAAAAATCAGTTAGCTAGAAGGGTGTCTTTAAAAGCATTTATTGAAATATAGAAAAATTTGCCAGAACTAGAACAAATAAATGATGAATGGTACCATAATCAATGTGCAAACGTTTTGAAAAAATTTTATTTTATTAATAAATTAACGAGTTCACGCGCCATCATAAATACGAAATTTCATATATGTGCTTGCATTTATTGATATATTTGACAAACCTGGCTTGATCGTTCGCTATCAAAACACGCTCTAAAAGCAGCAAAATTTTATAAAACGAAATAGCTCTTTTTCTTTCGAGAATATGTATAAGATTTCCTTATATTTTGAAGTCCCTGAACGAATAAAGGATAATTTTGATATTTCGCCGATTATCAATATTGTTTTTCATTTTTTGTTTGTTTAAAAGACTTTAGCAAAGGGCTATGAAAAATTTTTGGACATCGGCCAGAAAAATTTCCAAAAAGTAGATTTTGAGTCACTTAGTCATTTTAAATCCAACTTTTGATATTCTATCTTCATTTTAAAGAGTTTTCTAATCGGCTGAATATAATAAAAAGAAATTTGTCATGGGATAGATGAAATGTTCATCCAAAAAATATACTCTTGTATTTGAGATACTTCTCCATTTATGCACCAATTTCAATTTTAATTTTCCTTTAAGAGTTTTTCAACGAAAAAAGTTTTTAGGCATCGGATCCGGCAAACAAATTTACTAACTCCGCAATGTATGAAACGATTTTTAATTTTTTTTTTCTTTTGAAACCGGCCGGTAACCGGCCTGAAAATAAAACTTTTTTTAGACATCCGACTAACGAAATATCTGCAACTTTGCTATTTATAAAACGATTTTCAATATCTCTTCTTCTTTTGAGTTTGTCAAACGGCTGAAAAAAATAAACGTTGGACATCCGACAAACAAAATGACAATCTGAAAAACAATTTTTAAAAAACTTTGCCATATATGAAATAAATTTCTTTTGTTAACGAGATAGGAAGAACTTTACACCGCACAGACAAAATATCCGTCCAAAAATAAAAGTTTTGAATAACTCTGCTTATGAACTATAATTTTGTGTTTCTTCAAAAGGAATTATCAATTAGCTGAAAGCACAAAAAACTGGGAGATCAGACGAAAAATGTATGCGAAGATTTACTTTCTTTTTTTCAGTTATGTGAGAGAATGCTTCAAAGTTGCAAATAGTTCGTTGATTATTAGAGAACCTAAGAGCAATAAAAGTATTATGAGATTTTGGTACTTTTAGCTGGTAATTTCATATAGCCTATTACCGGTTACCGATAGAGGCGCATAAGCAACCGATATAAAAGTATACTTGAAAATGTCTTCGCTATGAAGGAATATACAAAAATATTTTTAAATTAAATGTTTGGTTTGTACATTTGTACAACGGGTTATAGTTCAAGTTTTTTCCTTTCTTAAGTTTTTTCTTAAGAAGGATTTTTTTTACAATACAAATTTGCTGTGATCAATAATAGTTGATTGAAGAAGACAAGAAAAAAAAATAATCATCGAATCTTTAGCTGGGGGACAACTAGATATTTCGTAGTAGCTACACTACTCATCAGCTCCCACTGGAATTTGAACTCCGGTATTGACAAAAATATTTTTTTATGCCACTGCACTTCTACAAATCGGGAACGGCTGCAGCGATTTGCCAAATGTTTTGTGGTAAGATTTGAAATTTTCAAAAGATGGTTTGTAAGAAATAAATTTTATAAAAATGCCACGCCCATACAAAACAAGTATTGTTCAAATGCAAAATACTTTCAAGTTGCGTTTTTCAAATACAAAATGCAACTAAAAAATACAAATAATTGTTTGTACTTCGGTCTCATTAAAATGCGCCTCTCTGGTGTTTTTATTGTGCAAAATATTGAAAGCCTGCTAAAATTTGTGGATAGTTGCATTATTGATAATAGCTCCTCATTTTATAAAAATAACGAATTTTTTGTTCAAATACTGGAAACAAAGTTGTGTAATAAATAATATAAAACATGTTTTATTTTTTTGTTTTGTATACATTTAATATCATATACATTTTACATATCGCTCCTTTATTGCCATAGTCATATCTCAAAAAATGAGCTTTTTTAATTAACAATGCAGAATTGTTCACAGTACTACCTATTATATAGTGCTATAAATTTATTAAAATTACTTTTAAACTGTTTTCTTTAGCAGGTATTTTCTAAACATTTTTTCTAAGACTTCTATAGAAACTAAAAATTTTAAATGTGCTCTTCTCCCAACCAGATTTTTTTTTGCTATGACTATGTTGCAATAAAGAAGCAATATGTACACGTATGGCATGTGCATATACTTTAGAAGGCTGTACAGAATGTTCTGAAGAACACTGCTCACTACTGTGTAGTACTTCCAAGCACTGCATTTCAAAACCATTCTTAAAACAAAACAAACAAGCTATAGAACATTTAGAAATAGAACAAAAACTTCATAGTTTTGAAACGCCTTCACGACAGTGCTTGACTGTACTTGAATTCTGTGTCACAGCAAAATCCAAAATAATACATCACAGTCAGCGTTGTCAGCTTAGAAATTTCAAAACGCACCAAAATGGGAGAAAAATCGCGTTATTTCCACAAAAACGCACTAAGTTTAGATGTTTTTTTTTTTCGTTTTTAAAAACCCCATTTTGTATAATAGATAATGAATCTGTCTTTTAAGCGAATATTAAACGTTCAAACTGGGTTTGATAGCACCGGCTGATGGTATGTCATCGAATTCGTTCAATAGCTAGAACTTGACACAAACAAACGACCGCGCAGGTGCTGCCTCATCTGTACTCATGGATGGTATAAACATTGAGGAATCGGATGCTCTTGATGTTCTTGGAATTAAGATACAGTCTGACGTTCGCTGGACTGAACACATTTGTAATGTCTCTAAAGAAGCATTCATTTTTTGAAACGGTGTAAGATGTACTTCACTCCATCCGACCTCCTTACTATTTATACCACCTACATTCGACCGAAAATGGAATACAACTCTCATGTTTGGGCCGGTGCCCTAAAGTCTATTTTGGGGTTGCTCGACCGTGTGCAGGAGAGGGCGAAGAAGCTCATCGGTAGGGTATTCAACGCTATTGACTCACTGGAGCATCGGCATTCTTAAAACAAAACAAACAGAGGGGCGTTACTCTGTTCTATCGATACTATAATGGATTTTTCTCTGACGATATTAGGGATCTTACTCCCGAAACGCGTACATTTTTACGTAGCACGTGTTAATCGTCTAGAGCTCAGCCATTTGTGGTCGATTGCCTGGGGAATCGCACAACGCATTATAGAGAGAATTCGTTTTTCAGCCGTACGCTTCGTCTGTGGAATAAGGTGCACAAACACTACTCTCTCTTTCCCCCTACTCACAACCTATTTTCCTAGTTCCGGTACAATGCACTGCATCCCCTGAGTACTGGTCCAAGAACAAAAATAGAACTTCTTGACTATTTGTGGTTCAACAAGCTCCTGGAGACGACTTGTAAATTTGGCCTAACCACGAAAATGAACTTGTTAATCATTGAAATTGCAATTCCTGAGTCCCAATAAAATCTAACATACGCTTCTTTGGGTTTGGGACGGTTTCACGAGATTCAATTCTCCGTGTGCGTTAAAATTAACGAACTAGTTCTTGTTCATAATAAACGAAAACAAACAGCAGCATTCTCAGTAATCTGAAAACAGACACCGGTTAATGAAGCCAAAGTTGGATGCAAAGTCACTGATTTCAAAACATCAACAGGCAGGAAACTATCAATGTCCTCTTTTAAATTGGCAGGTTTCTTATTATTATATTATTAGTTCTCAACTTCTAGTGATAATAAATTCAACAGGATTGGCTTTTTTTCGTTTTATGAAGAACCAAAATAAATAAATAAAAAATATTTGCACATATACGAGAAAATGTTATGTTCTTACTATAATGGCACGCGGTGTACGTGGACGAATATGCATGCGTTATGTACACATCGATTTTTGTTTGTAAAAGAGTTTTCATTTTTTGTTTTGGTGGGAATATACAAATTTTATTAGAATAACTTTTGAATGCTGTTATTGATTGCCCTGCAATAAATCAAATTTTATATTTGACTTTAGTCCAACGTGAAAATAAACAATAAACACGTAACATAAAATCAGAATTTTCACAACTTTTTTCTAATTTGATTTTATTGCTTTTCATTTGAATGAAAAATTCATTTAAAGATAAATGTATGTAAATATTGAAAACCGTTTGGAAAGAAAACATGTGAAATTTGAATATTTCGTTTAAAAGGTCTGAACTCTGAACTGATGTGTTAGAATAATTACAACAAACAGCAATGTGCTCAATTGCGGGAAATAAATTTGCACATGCAACGTACGTCAAAGTTGAAATAACGCCAGGCATTCTTGGTAAGAGATTAGACCTATATATGTATATATGTACGAGTATGTCTACTAATGCACATATTTATGTGTACTAGTAGTAGTAACAGTAGTAACCCTGCAGGAAATGTCAATAGTAAAACTATAGTGATTATCTATTGACGA
The DNA here is from genome assembly GCA_914767995.1 of Thecocarcelia acutangulata. Classification (NCBI taxonomy): domain Eukaryota; kingdom Metazoa; phylum Arthropoda; class Insecta; order Diptera; family Tachinidae; genus Thecocarcelia; species Thecocarcelia acutangulata. Next base: position 60,526,716 of record OU612097.1, read on the forward strand.
TGTCACCAGTACTACTGACAAATTGTACCCTTACTAATGCTAACTACTATTGACATTTAACACAGGCTTGTCCTACGAAATCTACCAGTAGACTGCGTCAATACTGATTAGGTAGTTCTTGTGGGGTCATATGGAGAAAATGTCAATAGTAAGATTGTACTGACTTACTATTGACGATATTACCGTACTGTGGGAAATGTCCATAGTAAAACTGTATTGATTCCCTATAGACGCTGTCACCACGTGTATAAAATGTCAATAGTAAAACAAATAATAATTGCCTATAATTATAAAATATTTAACTAGTTTAGCACTTTTTGCTTGCCTTTACCTGTTTGTATTATTATTATACTTTTGTTATTATTATTTTTTATTAGAATTAGCTATTTTCTTGCGGCCACAGATAAATTTTAAAAACAAATGGAATTATTAACAAAAAATATTCTCTGTCTATCAAAAATAAAAGACAAGGAAAAAAATTTATTGGCAATGTCACCGGAAAGACACCATAAATGTTGACAAAACTGTTGACGTGGATACACTTAACCCCATATTTCCTATTTCAGCGCTTAAGCGCTCTACCAAATCAGCCATGAAAGAATAGAACATGCGACTTTGACGTATTTCACAAAAATATTAAGGGTATATATAAGTTTGTGATTCCGTTTGTAATTTCTACAATTTTCATTTCGAACCTTATAAAGTATATAGTATATTCAGAATCAGCATTGATAGAAAATTCGATTAAGCGATGTCCGTCTCTCCGCCGTTGAAATACCGTTTCTGAGAAAACCATTAGAAGTAGAAACTTTTTTCTTTCACTATTCCATCACTTCGTTGATTCGTGCGTTTGCTATTAGACTTCAGTAAAATCGGTTCACGTATAGCTGAGATATATCAAAAATTTTAAATAAAAATGAAATGAAACAAGGTTCTTTACATATGGTAAATTTAAATTCCCGGTATCGGTCATACTTTTTTTTTTAGCTTGGACCAGTACACCCGGGATGGCCCCCTACATATGTAGTGTATTGTACCAGAACTAGGAAAATAGGTTATGCGGAGGGGGAAAGAGGGAGTAGTGTTTGTGAACATTTGACTTGAACTTTCCAACGTCATAACAGACAGGAAATACGTCTGCAGGCAACTTATTCCATAGACGAAGCGTACGGCTGAAAAACGAATTCTCTTTGAAAGCACAGAACATACGACTTTGACATATTGTCGTCAGTCGGTACTGCGTTTTTCAAATTAAATATTATATATTTTAAGCATTTCATTTTTAAAGTTTAATAATTAAATTTAATAATTAGCTTCTTTCTATACTCAAGTGCATCTATTATCTAATGATAACAAATAAATGGTTTCAACTTCTGTTCATGAAAATTTTCCAAAACAATTAAATCGAAAGCTGTCGGGAATAGAGCATTTTGCTAAGAAGTGAACGAAGGTTTCGGGTTCTTTAAGGTTACATAGAGAGCATATTATTGATTTTTGTGATTAGAATCTTGTTGCATTTAATTATATAAAATCGCAACGACGGGCTTTAAATATCCAGCTGATAATATTTATGTTAGGAATATTTTCAAAGTATGTTTGTGCATTTTCAAAGCTTAACTATTTGTAAAATTGGTTTCTAACAGAGGCTTTGTGAAGGTACATATCTTTCGTTTTATTTTTTAAATAGGTAATTATTCCTATTCTTAAAGACCCCCAGTCTTCCTTTTTTGAACATTCTGTTGAGTTGCTGTCTTGTTGCTGAACATAATCTGTTTACATAATTATACCAAAATAGCTGTTTTCTTATCAGAATGTTAGTTAGCTGATTTGGCAGGCGATATCTGTTGTAAGTAAATAGTGTTTTTATTATGTATCTCAGGTGTAAGTCCAAGGTGTACATGTGGCCACTTTCTATTCCAGTTTCCAACATTAGTGCATATGGTGGCGTAAATTCTGGTAACTTTAAAATCTTTTTTTAAGAAAAAGCGTTGGAGCTTGTCAACTTCATCAAAAAGTGTAAATCCCCAAACTTGAGCACCATATGACAGAATAGCTCTACATACGGATTGAAAAAGATTCCATTTGGCTTTTAAGGATATATATTTGTTTCCCCAGAAAATTACTCCATGTAGCATTAATGTTGTTTTCTGCTGATATATTTCTTTTCTTTAGGTGCTTACTAAATGACATTTTTGGTGTTAAGGTTACACCCAGGCAAGTATATTCTGGCGTGACTTTTATTGGTTCTCCATTTAAATAAAGTTTTTCAAGCTGTGATAGCTTTCCCCCTTTACGAAATATCATCATTTCTGACTTACTTAAATTTACGCCTCCCGGGGAACAGATTTTGCCTTGGCGTATTCCTAACTTAGGCGGTCTGTTTTTCGGAGAAAAGAGGGGAAGGGGTCCCTCGTTTGGTGCGGCAAACAAAACTCTAGGAAGCCACATGACTTATGTTGTGTTGGCTTCCGAAACCCTTACCAAGGGTATAAGTTGGCAGAACGGGGATCAGCATGGCATCCCAAGAAGTTCTGCTTGCAGTTCGACCCGGGCTGATCATGATTGAGGTGCCTAACTTGGCTGTAATGATCTGACTGTGGTTGAAAACGCAGGAAGGGGATGTTAGTATCCTTGGTAATTGTTTGGTGTGTGGCTTTTTTCGGTGACTAACAATCTTCCGAGGATCTGTTGCCTATAATACAGATACCTGTACTGTAAGGAACCAGTGCTGATGGTTGACGGGTGAGTTGGTATAAGGGCTATTGCTCTTAGTGGGCTTCGGCCTACCAACTCATTAAGCCTTGTCCTCCATTGATTGCTGGGAAATTGCATACATGAGGGATTAAAAAGCCCGAACTCCTCAACAAAAAGTTGTTCATATGACCGCAATCATATGACAAGAATTGCTACCTGTGTGAGCCTAGCAAGCCACACGGGGGCGGTGGTGAATCGTGAAAAATTCACTCCGGGGAATTGGTCCACCATCAGGTTAGGCCGTCGAGGCAGGTACTGATGTAAATCATTTTCACAGTTACTTAAATTTACCTCTGAGTTCCATGTTGCACAGTAAACTTCAAGTCTTCTAATCATTTGTTGCATAGTTGTGATATCATCCGCTAAGATAACGATGTCATCAGTGTACAATAATAATCTTACATTTATTCCTGGAATATTTACTCCACCCTCAATAAAATTATGCAAATCATTTAAGTATAGTGAGAAGAGAATTGGCGATAGTCAACATCCTTGTTTTACCCCAGATACGGTGACAAATTTTTGTGATAACTCTTCTCCTGTCCATACTGTGAAATCAGTTTTACTACGAGATTATATGCTCTCAATCATTTAAATCATTTTTGTGGATATGCCGGTGTTGTTAAGCTTATATATAAGTGCTTTTCTAAAGCTGCTTTGAAATCAACAAAAAAACTATATACTTTTCGGTTTTCATAAGCTTTATATTTGCAAAAGCAGCTAAATTGTAGATGTTATCGGCTGTCGAATATCCTTCTCGAAATCCTGCTTAATATTCTGTAATAACTTTATGTTTTTTCTGCCATTTATTCAATCTATTATTTAGAACTCCCATTAATATTTTTGCGATCACATTCATAAAAGAAATTACGCGATAGTTGCTGGTCAAACCTTTATCTCCTTTTTTAAAAATGGGAAAAATTATACTAGTGACGCATTTTTCATATAACTTAGCGGTTTCAAATTATAAGAATTTACCAGCTCTTCTATAAATATATCGGTTGCGTTTTTAAAAAACTTTTCTTTTCATTATTTATGTGTACTAATGCGTAGATATACGTACTACATATATATAACGGGTGTCCGCCGAGAGGGTATATTACTTTGTTTCGCCGCCATTTTGGTGAGCATTAGTCTTGAGAGTTCATATTTGGCAGTCATGAAATAGACACGTGCCAAATTTCAATACGCTATAAACACACGTGTTTTAATCGTTAAAATATTTTTCAATATCGATGTTCATGAAAAAATCATACTGAGTTACGAGGCACATTTTCATTTGAATGGATATGTGAATAAACACTATAGTCGGTTCTGGGCAATGGAAAACCCTCAAATTATTCATCAGTCATCTTTGCATCCATTAAAAGTGACAGTCTGGTGTACAATTTCGACGGGCGCAATCATTACCTCACTTCTTTGTAAATTTTTTTTTCCATTCATTTATTTATTGAATCTTCACAAAGTGAACTAACAATAAGTATTCAGATCTTAGTACTTAGTACACAAAATTAATTAAGCTAGACAAAAATGTTTTATTTTGCACGGTCAATATCGGTAAAATCACCTATTTAACATTCTGATGATGGCAAGGGTATCCCTCCTTTTTAACCGAGAGTGGCCTTCAAAATTAAGTATGATGCATGCAACAGTATCTGGGTGAAGTTCCAGTTTACTGATATACCTTGATGCGTACTTTGAAAATTTGTCTTTTACGAGTACAAGAGGAACACACAGATCCTTATGAATTCGTGAGTGAAATTTTCACAGTAATTAACTGGAACACTTGAATGGATTATAGGCTACTTTTTTTCAACTACGCCTTTTTTACGCTTTTCGTTCACAAAGTCTTTAGCAGACTTTTTAATATAAAATAGCATAAGTTCTCCATTTTTTAATCAAATTTCCAAATTTTTTTCTTTTTTGTTAATCAAATTCCCAAATGACAGTCAGAGTCTAGCTTTGATAGTGAATGGACGTATTTGCTTTTAATCGGAGTGCTATAAAAAAAAGAAACGGTATAAGTAGAAAACCGCAATAAATGGAAGAGTGAATTTATACAAAAGAAAAACTTTGTGACAATTATTTGTATATACTATTAAAGTAAAAAATATATAAATAGCTTGTTTTCTATGTTTCCCAGCTATCTATATGTCTACATTTCATAGGAACTACCCCAATCATCAGAAGACTTTGAAAACTTTTGAAAGATATTCTCAAATATTCAACTTTATATCCCAACAATCTAAATAAATTGCTGAGAATTTAAAAAGAAAAATGCTCTAATAATATCTGTCAAAACACAAAAAACAAGCTTTTTCATTTATACACGTCTCTAACATTTCTTTACACCTTTCAAACAAATGAACAACCGTTGGTTGCTACGATTTGCTTTTTGAAAGTATCGAAAAGCAGAGAACAAAAATTCAAAGAATTGTCGAAATATAGATAGCTGGGAAACATAGAAAACAAGCTATTTATAATTTTTTATTGGTGCAAATGTTAGAAGCTAGAATAGCGAATAAAAAACTCGATGCAATCCTGAGAGGAAGCTTAGCTCCACTAGAAATAAAAAACTCTGGAATTCTGAGGAAGAATCTTTGAAAAAGTCATTGGATAATCTCCTGTCTCTAAGAGATAAAAAACGCACGCGTTCGTGTTCGCCAAACATTGTTGTTACAAGACAACCATCTACCCGTTGAGTTATTGCAGATAAGCCGAAAACACAAGTAGGCATGGACAGGTATGTAACCGTGGTTAAACGTCAGCGAAGCCCCAAATCCGCTCAAATATCAGCAAATCCTAAAATTTCCAAAGATGATAATAAGACTATGGCAACGGATAGTAATGAGTTTGCTATCCTTCAGACTGACGAGCCAACTACATAAAACGCCACCAATATATATATATATATATATATATATATATATATATATATATATATATATATATATATATATATATATATATATATATATATATATATATATATATATATATATATATATATATATATATATATATATAAATGCTCGTAGAGGTGCCTTGTGTAGCTAAAATAATTGTTCTTTTTATTTTTAATGCTATTTTACGACTTGAGTATTACCCTGCAGAGTGGAAGGTGTCCATGATAACAATGGTTCCTAAGCCTGGGAAGGATCACACGAATTTAGAATCATACCGTCCAATAAGTCGCCAATTTTTAATAAAAGAAGGCGATTTCATAAGCCCCGCCCAGCCTATTGAAGCTGGAGTTCCCCAAGGCAGCATATTAGGGCCTATCTTATATTTGATCTACGCATCTGACATGCCGACAAGCACCAGCATTACCACTTCAACATTTGCAGATGATACAGCATTCCTTAGCATACATAGTAACCACCAGCAAGCATCAATAAACTTACAGGAACACATCGACAAACTAGAGAAATGGCTCAAGCTTTGGAAAATCAAGGTTAATGAAGAAAAGTGTGCCCATGTTACATTCGCACTGCGTCTAGGAACATGCTCACCCATTACTACATATTAATAATAAAGTAATACCTCAACACAGTGAAGTCAAATACCTCGGTATTCATCTTGACCGTAGACTAACATGGAAGTCGCATATCGAGGCAAAAGTAACGCAGATGAAATTGAAAGCAGTGCAAATTAACTGGCTAATAGACAGAAATTCGACCTTGAAGCTTGATTGTAAACTTTTGCTTTACAACTCGATTCTAAAGCCAATATGGTGCTATGGGATTCAATTATGGGGCACAGCCTCGGCATCTAACATTGAAAAAATTCAAAGAAGTCAAAATAGAATTCTCCGTAGAATTACAGATGCTCCATGGTACGTTAAAAACTCACGAATCCACGCAGATCTGAACGTACCTTTTGTGAAATCTGAATTTGTGAAGTACGCGACAAGATATATTAACAAACTTGAAATCCATCCAAATCCACTTGCAGTTAATATCCTTAACTTTGGTGGTCATACCCGTCTGAGAAGGAGGGATACTTTGGCTACCATTAGAGCTCTAAGCAGATGACTGAATTCTGAAATAATATTCGCATAAAAATAAATTTTTGTCCAGCACTGGCAGGGCTTTAAACACTTTTTTTTTGTTCATTCATTTATTTATTGAATATTCAAAATATGAACTAACAATAAGTATTCCAATCTTAATACTAAATATAAAAGTTATTTCAGCCCAGCCACTGCTAGACAAAAAAGTTTTATTTTGCGCGAATAATATCGGTAGAATCACCTATTTAACGTTCTGATGGTGGCAAGGGTATCCCTTCTTCTAAACCGAGAGTGGCCGCAAAAATTGAGTATATTGCGTGCAAGATGATTTTGGGTGAAGTTCCAGTTTACTGATATACCTTGTGGCATACTTAGAGAACTCGCCTGTTACCAGCGGAACACACAGATCTTTGTGAATTCGTGAGTTTCTTACGTACCATGGAGCTGCAGTAATCGTACGAAGAATTTGGTTTTGTCGTCTTTAAATTTTTTCAATGTTAGATGTTGAGGCGGTGCCCCATAACTGAATTCCGTAGCGCCATATAGGCTTTAGTGTTGCGTTGTATAACAAAAGTTTGCAATCTAATTTCAATGTTGAATTTCTGCCCATAAGCCAATTTAATTGCGCTGCTTTTAATTTCAACTGAGTGACTTTCGCGTCAATGTGAGACGTCCACGTTAACCTACGGTCGAGATGAATACCAAGGTACTTGACTTCATTTTGCTGCGTAATAGGTGAATTGTTAATTTGGATAGCTGAACATGTTTGTCTACGCAGTGTGAATGTAACGTGAGTACACTTTTGTTCATTAACTTTAATTTTCCAACGTTTTAACCACATCTCTAATATTGAAATATACTCCTGCAAATTGCGCGAAGCTACTTGATGGTTTTTATATACGCTGCAGAATGCTGTGTCATCTGCAAAAGTTGAAGTGTGGATTCCGGATCTCGTTAGCATGTCTGAGGCGTAAATCAAATATAAAGTAGGCCCCGTATGCTGCCTTGGGGACTTCTGCCTCGATTGGCTGTAAGGGGCTTATAAAATCGCCTTCTCTGATAACAAACTTCCGGCGACATAAATAGCTTTTCAGAAGCTTACGAGTGGTTGCAGGCAAGTTCAACTTTATTTTGTGCATTAATCCCTCGTGCCACACTTTATCAAAAGCTTGGGAAACATCAATGAATAGAGCTGAGCAATACGTTTTGTCCTCAAAAGTCTTTCTTATAACATTAACTAGTCTATGCGTTTGTTCTATGGTGCTGTGCTTAGCCCGAAAACCAAATTGATGATCAGGGATGCATCCTACATCATTTAATATTGGAGTCAATTTCGCCATTAACAATTTTTCGAAAAGTTTTGAAATTGTTGGCAGTAGACTTATTGATCTATATGACTCTACTTTAGTGGGATCCTTCTCTGGCTTGGGTATCATAGTAACCATAGACACCTTCCACTCTGCAGGATAGTATTCTAGGCGCAAAATAGCGTTAAAAATAAAAAGAAGAATTCTTCTAGCAACACGAGCTAACTGTACAAGCATCTTGCCAGTAATCTTATCAAAACCTGGAGCATTTTTAGAGTTTACTTTATTTATAACGTTTTCGACATCTTAAAAACTAAGTCTCAAAGGCACATTCGGTCTAATAGCATATGGCGGAAATTCAGCTACATCGTCTACTGTATCATTTGCAATAAAAACGTTTTTCAAATGATTAACATACACCATCCCTTTTTCAGAATCGCTTCTTGCCTAATCTCCAGTTGAAGTTCCAAAGGTGGCTTACCTATTACGGGTATTTTCAGACCTTTTGTCGCTTTGCATAGAGAATAGTAAGTTTGCGGGCTACCATCAAGACCTTCTAGATAATTTTTAAGGGAAGCCATTCTTTGTATTTCAAGCAGATTTCTTAATTGAGTTATGCACTCCCGTAGCCTGCCTTTAAGCTGGGGAGACCTGCGAAGTTGCCATTCTCTTCTAACTCTTCTTTTTTCTGTCAAAAGTAGCTCACTTTCAGACGAATACGTTCTATTGCTCACATTTCTAGGTCTTGTATGTCTAGTGGTAGCATGTTGTACGGCTTGATTAAGGGGTTCAGAAAATTCGTTAATCGACACATCAATATCCTGAGACGTTCTCAAGGCAATATTTTCCGTACAATGAGTACTCAAATACTTTTTATATTTTATCCAATTAACTCTAGTGACAGTCAACGCCAAGTCACAAAACGGGGAACCAACCTCCTGGATGAACGAAACAGATATTATAGTGCGTGACTGATCTGAAGACAAATCTAATGAAGGCTCCACTTGCATCCATTCTGAGGAAAAATTTTTTGTAACTCCAAAGTCTATAACGTCTGGGATCTCTCGTCGGTCTGATGGCCAATAAGTGGGGTGTCCGCTTGAAACTACATCTAAGCCCATTTTGGAAATGGTGTCAAAAAGCACACGGCCTTTCGAGGTAATTAAACGTGATCACCAAAAAGTGTGCTTAGCGTTATAGTCACCAGCCGCTAAAAATCGAGGCCCAAGTGAATTGAAAAAATTTGAATATTGATTTTCTGTTACTGAAAACTGGGGTGGTTTGTTGCTTGGAGATACTCCTCACATGTCTCGTTTAGCAAATAGTACTTAGTTCTAGTTTTTGTCAAAATTGTCTACCCTCCGCATGATCTTTCACGGGGATCTTTAGTATCATATAATGTGTAGCCATTAATTTTAAAATAGCTGTTGGTTGTCAAGTGAGTTTCAGCAAGCAGCATTATGTCGATTTCTTTTTCCATAAGGAAGTGCTCCACCTCATGTGTTTAAAATTGCCTGTAAAATAGAGGATTGCATTTTCAGTATTTCCTGCATCATGTTCGTCATAGAAACCGTAAATGTGTTTATGGATTGAACAAGAGTCTGCAGAGTTGCCTCAAGATTGTGAAAATTTTGAACGGAATTTTGGGGCTTGGGCTCCTGATTCAAGTTTTGTATATCGGTTTTGACCACATTAGCATATGAAACTTGTTTGGGGTATTGCATGATTATGTGGCTGGTTAACTGACCTATCTGCGGAAAATTGTTTGTAGGAATTATGTTTGGCTGCTGGGGTTGCTTAAAGGTAATTGATGACTTATTTGTCATTGACTGCTTAAAGTGAGTACAGACAGGACAGTCCCTGTAATTTGCAGTATGGTTGCCTTCACAGTTACTGCATTTTTTTAGCACTTGAGTCAGTTTTTGGCTTCTTGCACTGTGATGTGCCGTGTAGTTCGCCACACACAACACAAACAGAGGGAAGTTTACAATATGCCTTAGTATTACCGAATTCCTGACAGTTTAGGCATTGAACGGGCCCTAAAAGCTTGTGCGGTTCCTCAACGGTAACCCTACGATGAAGATGAAATTTGAGGTTATAAATTGGGTGAGTTTCATTCTTTTTGAGAATAACATCCCCTGGTTCCAGTTCAACCCTAAACATAAGTTGAGGAATCTTTTTACTCTAATCACAATTTTTTTTAGTATTATTGTCATTACATTTCTTATGTAGATTCAAGGAATAAAATAATAAAGTTAAAATAAAAATAATAATAAGTAGCAAACAGAAACAATGTTTTGTCTTCCATCCTCTTTTTACTGATGTCCTTGTTTTCTTTATCAGTGTTTTTTTAATGTCCTTGCTGTGTAGTTCATTATCTGGTAGTATGGGACATGTTAGCTTAATATTTGTTAGTCTGAACAGTGTCGAAGCTATTTATTTATTTATTTTATTTATTTTATTTATTTATATAATTGTAGCCTAGCACAACAAGATATATATCTTATAAATGAAAGTGCTAGTGAATAAATCAAACTAATAACATATAATGAAAGAAATGAATAAAAGTAAACATTATACATATCAAAATAAAAATACAAGAAATAACTTTTTACAGAGAAAAAAAACAGTATATATATATAATAAACAGGCAGAAAAAGAGAAAAATAAGTAAATATAAAGGTAAATTATTTGACAAGGTTAGTCTCAAAGAAAAAGTTCATTTGATATTAAATTACGAAAAAAATTTATACAACTCCTTTTTAAACGCATATGCATTGCCTATATTTTGAATATGGTTTGGCAAAGAATTCCAGAGACTTGTTGCATATACAAAAAATTGACGTTGAGACAAAAGGGTATTATACCTAAGTTGAATGATTTTTCTACCTCGGTTAGATCTAGCAAATCTAATTCTACTAAACAGATATATTGGTTGTTTTGACACAATTATTTTGTGCAGGAATGTTAGGCATTTAATATTTAGGAGATTTTCAAACTTCACTTGAAATATCCTGTACGAAAATAGTGAAATGCGATCACGACGCCCTTTTAGGAATATATACCTTGCTATATTGTTGTAAGCGACCTTAAGTTTTTGTTGATCTTGACTGTCACAGTTCGCAAAAATTTCACACCCATATAATAGTGCGGGAATTAAATAAGTTTTTGCAAGTTGCATTCGTATGGTGAATGGGGTTGAATCTATGACAGTCCACAAGTTACGGAGCATACTGTAGACTCTACCTACAATGACATTAATGTGATTTGACCACGTTAAACGATTATTAAAAATGACACCCAAGCTGGATGCTGAATTGACATAGCAAATTTTGTTACCCTCTATTTTAAGTTCAGGTACGTCAAATTCTCTATTAGACCTCGAAAGCAAAATACATTTGGACTTAGAAGGATTAATAGATAGACCATTTGCCTTAGCCCAATCGTTTATCGTGTTCAAATCATTGTTGATATTATCTATGGTCGAGCTTAAATTTCTTATAGGTGCACTCAAGTAAAGCTGCACATCGTCAGCATACATATGGATCTTGCTTTTAATTATAAGATCCGGTAAATCATTAATATACATACAGAATAAAAGAGGCCCTAGTATGGAACCTTGGGGAATCCCTCTCCTAATATTAAGTGCATTTGATATCTTGTTATTTAGTTGAACGCGCTGAGACCTGTTCATAAGATAGGAATGTATAAGGTTACATGCTGATCTGGAAAAATAAAATAGTTTTTGAAGCTTTAGTATTAAGATCTTATGATCTACCGTATCAAATGCTTTACTGTGATCCAGTAGTACTAAAAATGACACCATGTTTGTATCCAAATTCGATCTTAGATCCTCTATCACATCCACCAGAGCAGTAGTACAGCTTCTTGCTTTCGTGAAACCCGATTGCCTATCAGACAGAAAGTTGTTATGCTCTAAGTGTTGATTGATTTGACTGGCAATAAGGTTTTCCATAACTTTGGACAAAAATGGCAGAATGGCAATAGGCCTGAATTCGCTGTTGTTTTTAGGAATTGGAATCAGTTTAGATAGTTTCCATTCGTCCGGGAAGGTAGACTTAAGAAGAATGGTATTAAAAAAATGAGTATAGTACGGTAATATCTTAGGTATTAGTGCTTTTAAAAACAAAGGATCTAACTCATCTGAGCCTATTGCGTTTGACTTGACTGATAACAAACCAGTCAAAACTTCAGACTGATCAACACAACGAAAACTGAAGGGGTTCTGAATAGGAACACAACAAAGATCGTCATAACAATTACAATTTGGAAATGGCAAGTTAATATTTGCAAACTGGTAGTTCAAGGTGTTGACGTCAACGTCCAAGTTGTTCGTTCTGTGAAACTTGTGACCTATACCAATTTTACGTATTTCCTTCCATTTCGATTTATTGTCCATTGAAGAGGAAAACTTTCTATGATAAAACATGATTTTAGCATGTTTAATGCGTTTTTGAACCTCACTGCGGGCCAATTTGTGAATTGCTTTGAGATCATTTGTTTTATATCTCTTCCATCTTCTATATGCACTATCACGTTTTTCTATCAGAAGTTTTATTTCGTGACAAAACCAGGGTGGTTGATTGGCTTTGATAATTTTGGACTTAATTGGGACACACATGTCATAGAGCAACCTAATATTTTCTTGTAGCAGTGAAAGTTGGTCATTTACATTATCTATTGAATAGATCTGTGACCAATAGATATTATCAAAGTTGTAATTTAGTAGTGTATAGTCCATATTATGATAATCACGATAAGTAATATATTTGTTCACCACTGATAAAGATAAGTCATAGCTCAAAAAGAGAATATCGTGATTAGAAAACACTGAAGCTGAAATTTGATCATAGATGAGTACTTTAAGTTTGTGGTTAACAAATACTAGATCAATCAGGCTATTAGACGTACTGTGGAAATGCGTAGGAATAGAATCATTCACAGGATCAAGATGAAGAGAGCGCATAGGTTCAATAAGCGGGTTATCAACTAAAAGGTTATTATTAAAGTCACCAATTATAACAATATCATCGTATTCAATGGAGATTTCTTCGAGGACAGAAATAAAAGGATAGACATTCATGCTACTGTTGGTTCTATACACACTCCCTAGTAGAACTTTTTTCCTATCTTTTGTTAAAATTTCAAGAAATAAATATTCGATTTCACTGCCAATTTTAGTCATTAACTTAAATTTACAGGGAATGCCATTGCGTACATATATCGCAACTCCTCCACCTTTCGCTTTAGTTTCAACATTATTAATAAGGATTCTTCTGTCAGATCTGAAAAGTTTAAAGCCCTGCAGATTGTATACTGAATCTAGAACTCCCAATGGAAACCATGTTTCAGAAATGCAAATAATGTCAATACCTGCTGATTCAAATAAATACCTAAATTCGTCAATTTTCTTATTTAAACTTTGCGCATTCAAATGCACGATATTAAGACCAGAACGTTGTTTGGCAAGAACTCTAAGCATGTTGTATACACAGTCTCTGGAGTTAGTAACTCTAAGGTTCAACATATATATTTTTAAAAACGGCAATGCATACAAAAATATACTTAACGTTAGTATTTATAATAATTAAATAGAAGCGGAAAAAGGAGTTGTAACTGAAGTGTTTGGCTGAATATGTAAATCCTATTAAAAACTGATAAATTAATAAATTAGAAACAAAGTTAAATGGAATAAATGAACCAAAGCTAAAAAAGTAATAACAACTAAAACAAAAATTAAAAATATAAATTGAATCAAGGAATCTGCCTGGTCCCATGGATTTCATTTGCGATTGTCTGCTCCGAATCAGGAAATAACTGATACAACTATTTGATGTCATCAATTTGTAATATGTTGTCATTAGCAGCCTTTTTAATATAGACGAGGCCGCGCCTAGTAAAGGCGCTATGAATATGATTACTCTCGTACAGCAGCACGGAATATTTGAAAATTAGTTTTCGTAAGGTTTTCGTTGATGAAAAACTTATGTTCTGAGCTGAGGCCAATATGAGAGAGTCGAAAAGAAAAATCTTTATTAACTTTTTTAAAGTTCGCCAAAGCTTTTAAAAAGAAATTTTTGTCGTAAGGAGACCACATTTTGACAATAATAACCGCATCCCTAGAGTAATTTTTATTTTTGTTATTTAGGTTTTGTAGGCGGTAGATAGATTTTATAGCCGGGACTGTCGTTTTTATGGTGTCACAGATGGAGCAAAAAATATCCATAAGATTTTCATTTTCAGTGTAAGGAATTTCGTTTACACGTAACTCACATGACACGGAACTATTTTCATGGTGTTTGATCCTCGCTTTTAATGATGCTATTTCATCCTGCATACTTCTTACATCAGCCGCAACTGTTTCAAGATGGGATACTCTTATAGTGACTGCTTGCAATTCATTTTTTATTAAGTTAAATCTCATGTCAATATCATTTAAGAGTTCGATTTTATATTGACTGAGCTTATCTTCAAGTAATTTCTCAATTCGCTCTGAAAGTTTGTCAAAGCGCCTATCCATAACAGTTAAGAGTTTGAAGGGAGAGTCTGTATTAGATGAGCTATTACCTACGCTTTGTAAACGGTCTCTTACAAGTTTATTCGCTGGAGTTTTTAATGCAGTTTTATTTACACTGGTTTCTTCCATATTGGAGTCAAAGCTTGTTTGTAATTTATTGTATATGACTTTAGAATTTTTGGTTTTTATTTTTTTTGTTGTTTTGGTGTTAGATTTGTTTGTTCTGAGATTATACATTTATAAGTCGCAAATAAGTTTGTTGCACTTGCTTATGAAAAAATTAACCAGTTATATTATCTGATAAACAGATTAAATTTGATGGTCACACTGATATACTTATTATTTCTCTTTAGTATATTTATTATTCAAGAAAAAGAGCGTGTGAATGTATGTATGTATATTTATAAGTTTTTTATGTAATTTTAAAATTATTGGTGGATAAGTGAGTACAGTCAGCAGTTATGTATTGTATAATATGATAAACGGAGAGCGACAGCAGTAATTGATATTGTTGTTAAGTTTTATGTGGATTGTGTTCTCAAAGAGAACCATTCGCAATATTCTAGTTTCATTTATTGTTTATTCCTTTTTGTATGTTAAAAAGTATGTTTTATGTTCATGAGATTGGTGAACTTTGTTTATTTATTTATTTTCCTTTAAATTCGTATACACGAGAAAAGTAACTTTAAAAAACAAATTTCAATAGGTTTTACTTCTAACAAAATTTTATAAATGTTTATGATTTTTGTAACAATAATTACTGTGTTCGCTACTCTCTATTAAGTTGCGAGGAGCGAAAAAAAAACACGTCCGTTCAGTTTGATATTCTTTTATGTTGTTATCGATAAGTTCAAATCCATCGTCCAGAAACACTTTTCATTCTTTCTTCCTCTTTCCACTGCATATCTCTAAATACTTGTGCAAGATAAAAAATATGTAAATGTACATAGCTAAGATTTATTATTAATATTTTTTTTTGTGTGTTCTTAAAGCCTGAACACTAAAGCAGCTTTTAGACTTGGCTTGACAGTGCAACCTGGTGAGAGACATTGTTTTGCTATTAAACGATCAAATCAAATTTGTGAAACATTATAATAAAAGCAGACATCAAATAGTAAAGTTCGTTTTCATGATGGGGTTCGTTCTCATGAAGGGGTATACTTTGGTAGTTGATAAACTTCAATAAATAAACTTCAACAAAGCACGTGCTTTAGATAAGAAACCTTTATTGCCTGCTCATGAAGAAAGACATTTTTTCAAGCGTTTTTCGTTTATTGAATCTCCAAAATGAACTAACAATAAGTATTCGAATCTTATTGCTAAATATAAAAATAAAAATAAATGCATTTTACTTAATTCCGGCCAATACTAGACAAAAAGTTTTATTATGCGGGAGCTACATATATCGGTAAAATCACCTATTGGACATTCTGATGGTGGCAACGGTACTCTTCCTTCTCCGCCGAGTGTGACCGTCAAAATTAAGTATATTGCACGCAAGATGGCTTGGGTGAAGTTCCAGTGTACTGACATAAGAAAGTAATGAAACCTAAATTGTGCTTGTTAGAATTACTATTAAACTAGCTAACATGGTTGCGTCATTTTGATCATCTAATAGCCTCTTAAAAGAATGTTGATATGTTGATAATATAGTAAGGGTTTAAAAAATAAAAACTTTGAATTAAGTGCGTTTATGGTGAAATTACACGCTTGTTCTCCATTTTGTTGCATTTTCAAATTTCAAAGTTGGCAACGCTGCTTATACTCTGTTGAACTTGCTTTACTGATCACTCGTAGCGAGCAACCTTAAGTTTTTGAAATATATTAACAGTACGGGCAAGAAGTCCCAAATTTGGAATTGGCTAAAAATTTTCTTTCATTTTAATATAACAGAAAACGTAATAACAAAAAATTCAAAAATGGCTTGCAAGTCAGTAATGAAAAGATAAAAAAAAAAATCGCTCTTGGTTCAAGTAAAATTATAATTATTGAATATAGTTTAAAAACCAAAAAGCTACTGAAGAATGAGACTTCAGTCGTAGCTATCTGTGGTTTTTATGGATAGCTTTTTTACAGTGTCAACAGTTACAGTTTTTTAAAGGACTTTTTTAAAATATTGTTTTCAGTCGTTGTTTAGCTTCGATAGTGAACGGTCGTATTTGTTGTTTGATCGCTAAGTAAACAAATTAACCGGGATTAAGTAAAAACCATAATAGGTGAACAGAGTGATTTTAATTAAAAGGAAAACTTTGTGACATTTTTTTTTATTGCCGTTTTAAATCTGTAAACAAAACAAATAGAAACAATTAATTGCATGAGTGTACCTATCAGATATAATTCTGAAAAAAGAGCTTAACTCCGGCAGAAAAAACCTTTGGATTTCTGAGCAACAATCGGTGAAAAAAATATTGTTGTTGAAATATTGTTTTAGAATTTTGCAATTAGGCAGTGGAAAATCAATTTATTTATAGAACCAACTAAATGCAATAAATCTTTGTTTTATTTTTCACCTTTTGTTAAAATCTGTCTTTGTTTAGTAAGCAGCATTGACTTAAAGTTATATTTACTTTATTTTATAAGAAATTCACTTCGCTCATTACAGTCCAATATCTCTGAAGTAGTTTTCACTTATAAAGCAAAAAATAAAAAAAGTTAGAAAAATCTTCAATTTATTATGGTGTTGCTGACTTAAGAAACAAAAGGGAAAATACAAATTTTTTTATAGTGTAACTTTTTCTTGAAAGAAAACAGAGTTTTGCTTTTTCTTAAAGTTTCTTGCTCTATACTTGAGCTGTTAAGTGTCCTCTTCAGCTAATTTGCATTTTGCGTATAAATTAAATTATTTTCAAGTGTTATTTCTTCTACTGACTTCGTTGTTGTGATTTAAATATTTTTACGTTTTCATTTAGAGATTCGTTTACAAAACGAAAGTTTTTTTTTTTAAGTTTCTTGCTGCTGGGTGTTTAAGTACATTTTTATTTTCCGTTTTCTTCCAGACGCAGACTTGAAATCTTACTTGTTTGTAGTGTTGCTACAACCGTTTTGTCCTTTTATATAGATGTAACATTAACCCTAATCATGCCGCTACATTGTGTAAAAATTCGAAAACATGTTAATAAAAATGTGAAGCAAAATGTTTTATGTAAGAAATAGAAGAAGAAATTCCTATAGTCAGGGCTGGGCAAAATACCCACTTTAAGTATTTCAAATACAAGATACAAAATACTTTCAAGTTGTGTATTTTAAATACAAAATACAACTAAAAACTACAAATACTTTTTTGTCTTTCGATCTCATAAGAATATACCACTCTGGTTTTAGATAAATATTTTATTTTATATATGCATTTAAACTAAGTTGTATATTGTCACATACAACTTAAAAGGGTGTAACTGGCAAAGTATTGAAAGCCTATTAAAAATTGTGGATAGTTGTATATATTATTGATAATAACTAGACTAGACTAGAATTTTTTTGTCAGTTATGCTCATTTTCTTTTTAGGCGACAATATACATATATGTTCATACTTACAACTGCATATATACTTATTATGTATTCAAATACTAGAAATAAAGCTGTGTAATATTATATAAAATGTGTTATATTTTTTTTATTATATATATTTAACATTCTATGCATTTTACATATATACACGTGTGACATACGTGTGTATATTCATATGATTGTTCTAAACTCGCCAACTGGGAAATTAATAATATTTAGGATTTAATAGATAGCAAATAAAAGATTCATTCGGCAAAACAAGTATTTCCTTTAATAAAACAAGATAATTTAATAAGTCATCCGACAAACAACCTCTTGTTGGGGAGTGAATAAAATCTGCCGAGGAAAAACATATTTCTACAGGTTCTGCGGAACCAATAAACAAAACAATAAATTTCTCATCATCTTTTGAATTCGTTGCCTCTCTTTTAATGAGATGATTTCGGGTGACCAGTGTATTTTGAAACTAGGGTGGACGCCAATACGGCTCTATTTGCTTCAGGTGTCGTTATATGTTCTTTCTAAGGTCTCCATTAGTTTTGTTAAAGTACAACTGAAATACCTCAAATTATTATATGTATTTGCAATCGATATAATCTGGTTCTCACAGACATTAAGGTAGGCAAAAGTTTTCATAATAAATATTATTTCCCTGTATATAATACAAAGCGTTGGGAAAAAGCTGGTGGCGAATATGTGAAAATTCGTATTGATATCACCTGATTAGTGTAAAATGTATTTGCTCTGGACAAGATAATTGAAAGCTGCATTGCGGTATTGCAAAATAATAAACATTTTAGTGGTCGCAGTTTCTAGCAATTTTAGCTTTTGTGTGAAAAAACTTATTTTGAACTTATAATAAATAAATGTATTTTGTAAAAATGTATTTTTAAGCCATATGTATGTATTTGAAATACAAGATACAAAATACTTTTAAGTTATGTATTTGAAATACTAAATACTTTCAGGTTGGGTATTTGAAATACAGATACAAAATACGTATTCGTATTTCAAGTACGTATTTCAAATACATGTATTTCAAATACTGCCCAGCCCTGCCTATAGTCTGCTCTTTAGTATATTTTGTGCAGTACTTTTCGCAACCAGTACTTTTGTTTGTTGCACATGTATTCTTGTTGGTTAATAAGTCATCTTCGTAAAGAGTCATAAAAATTATGGAATTTCAAAAAGCTTTGTGTAGTTCTTACTCAAAGTGTGACTTGACATACTATTAATAAAATATATTTATACAGATATGTATGCATCTACATATATATGCACATATCGTGAATTGTGATTTCTAAAGCACAAAAACTTCAAAAGTTTTTTTTTTTTTTAATTTAAAAATACATACTGCTTTTTTATGTTTCACAACTTTCGACATTCCATCTACCAGTTCAGTTATTGCAGATAAGCTGAAACCACAAGTAGGCATGGACAGGTATGTAAGCGTTGTTAAACGGCAGCGAAGCCTTAAATCCGCTCAAATGTCATATCAGTCCAAAATATCTAAAGATGATAAGACTACTTGTATTCAGGTCGTTATAAAAGGGATTGACCCTTTTGTAGATACGAATGACGTCAAACCCGGAT
Organism: Thecocarcelia acutangulata; assembly: GCA_914767995.1. Taxonomy (NCBI): domain Eukaryota; kingdom Metazoa; phylum Arthropoda; class Insecta; order Diptera; family Tachinidae; genus Thecocarcelia; species Thecocarcelia acutangulata. The sequence goes on from OU612097.1 coordinate 60,546,425, forward strand.
TAGAAGACAATGGCTTTAAAATTAAAAATGTAGTAAACCCATGTTTAGGGTTGAATTGCAACCAAAAGATGTTGTCTTGAAAAAGAATGAAATGCATCCAATTTATAACTTTAAATTCCTTTTGCATCGGAAGGTTACCGTTATTGAACCTCATACGCGTTCAGGACCCGTTGGATGCCTCAACTGCCAAGAATTTGGCCATACAAAGGCCTATTGTAAGTTGCCCGCAGTTTGCGTTGTGTGTGGAGAATTTCACGGTATATCACAGAGCAAAAAACCTAAGAATGACACGAGCGTTAAAATATGCTGTAATGGTGCAGGTAACCTTACTGCAAACTACAGGGGTTACGCTGTCCATACTCACTTCAAGAGATCAATGACAAACAGGTCATAAATTTTATATATGCCACCTCAGCAGTCAAACACTATTTCTACAAGCAATTCAACATAATTATGATTGCTGAAACTCATTTGACAACCAACAGTTTTTTTTTCAAAATTAATGGCTACATACTGTACGACACAAAAGATCCCCGTGGAAAATCTTGCGGAGGCTCGGCCATTTTGATAAAAAGCAGAATTAAGCACTTTTCAATGAGCGAGACACGTGAGAAATATCTCCAAGCTTCAAATATATACATTGATTATTTTCATGAAAAAATTTTTATATCCTCGACTTACTCACCACCACGATTTTCAATAACAGAAAGCCTATATTCAAATTTTTTCAAATATCTTGGTCCTCGATTTTTGGCGGCTGGCGACTATAACGCTAAACACACTTTCTGGGCATCACGTTTAATTACCTCGAAAGGCCGTGTGCTTTTTGACACCGTTTCCAAAATGGGCTTAGATGTGGTTTCAAGCGGACACCCCACTTATTGGCAGTCAGACCGACGATAGATTATTAGACGTTATAAACTTTGGAGCTGCGAAAAATTTTCCTTTAGAGTGGATGCAAGTGGAGCCTTCATTAGATTTGTCATCAGATCACTCATCCACTATAATCTCTGTTTCGTTTCCCCAAGAGATTGGCTCCCCGTTGACTGTCAATAGAGTTAATTGGCTAAAATACAAGAAATTTTTGGAGTACACATTGTACTGAAAATATCGCCTTGAGAACGCCTGAGAATATAGATATGTCAATTCTGAAAAGCTCAAACCGTACAGCATGCTACCAATAGTTGCATAAGATCCAGAAATGTAAGCAATAAAACTTATTCGTCTGAAATTGAGCAACTTCAGTCAGAAAAAAGAAGAGTCAGAAGAGAGCGGCAACTTCGCAGGTCTCCCCAGCTTAAGACTAGGCTACGTAAATGCATAACTCAGTTAAGAAATCTGCTTGAAATCCGCAGAATGGCTTTCCTTAAAACATATTTGGAAAGCCTTGCTGGTACTCCTCAGTCTGATTATTCAAGCGAAAAAAGGTTTAAAAAGACCCGTAATATGTAAGCCACCTTTTCGAACTGCAACTGGAGACTGGGCAAGAAGCGATTCTGAAAAGGGGATGTTGTATGTCGATCATTTGAGAAACGTTTTTATTACAAATGATTCAGAGAGTAATACAGCGGAATTACCACCATATGTTGTTAGACCCGCTGTGTCTTTCAGACTTAATTTTCAAGATATCGAAAACGTTATCGGTAATACAGACCTCAGGAAATCTCCAGGCATTGATTGAATTTCTGGTAAAATGCTTGAACAGTTACCTCATGTAGCTAGAAGAGTTCTACTTTTTATTTTTAACGCTATTTTACGCTTTGAGTATTATCCTGCAGAGTGGAAGGTCTCAATGATTACTATGATACCCAAGCCAGGGAAGGATCCCACTAAAGTAAAATCATATAGACCAATAAATCTAATTAATGGCGAAGTTGTGTCCTATACTGAATGATGTGGGATGTATCCCTAATCATCAATTTGGCTTTCGGGCTAAACATAACACCATAGAACAAACGCACAGACTAGTCAATGTCATAAGACAGAACTTTGAGGAGAAGAAGTACTGCTCAGCTCTATTCATTGACATTTCTCAAGCTTTTGATTAAGTGTGGCACGACAGCTTGATGCACAAAATAAAGTTGAACTTGTCTGCAAACATTCACAAGCTTCTGGAAAGCTACTTATATGGGCGGAAATTTATTATCAGAGAAGACGACTTTGTAAGTCCAACTCAACCTATCGAGGCAGGAGTTCCCCAAGGCAGCATACTGGCGCCTACTTTATCTTTGATTTACGCCTCTGACATGCCAACGAGATCCGGAATCCACACTTCAACTTTTGCTGATGACACAGCATTCATGCAAACAATTAATTAGCTTCACGTAATATGCAGGAGTGTATTTCAATGGAGAGAGAAATATCTAAAACTTTGGAAAATCAAAGTTAATGTACAAAAATGTACTCATGTGACATTTACACTGCGTAATAAACACGTTCGCCCTTCAAAACCAACAGCCTAATTATTCCGCAGCACCATGAAGTCAAATGCCTTTCAATTCACCTCGACGTGAAAGTCTCACATTGATGCAAAAGTCACTCAGTTGAAACTAAAAGCAGCGCAACTAAATTGACTTATGGACAGAAATTATACATTGATACTAGATGAATAAAGCTAATTTTGAAGCAAAAAAAAACGTTGTTTTCTTTGCAGTACTGTCAACTCGGTTCGTTTCGCACCGTTTTTGGTGTTTTTTTTTAATTATTTGTGCTTTTTTATATTTTAGTTGCGTTTTTTAAATTTTGGTGGTACAAAATCAAATTGAACTCAACTTTTTGTTTTGATGTAAGCAAAAAGTTTAATTATGTGTCCGCAGTTTTTACGTTTAATTTGGCGTGGAAAATGTTTCATGTTATATGCACAAAGTAAGACAATCTTGCTGTTGTGCATTATACAAACTGTCGAAAGACAGTGTGTATAACCCCGCTTACGAAAAAAAAAAATGAAATGAACACTGTGTTTGATAGAATTGCTATTAATTGAATTTGGCGGCTTTTAGTGCCATTCTATCATTTTTAGTGATCCGATAATCGTAAATTCTTTCGACAGTAAGAGGTGTATGCCCCTGAAATATGATTTTGACGACGGTAAACAGCTGTATTTTTGTGTCCCTGATAATAGGCAGTAAAAGTGACGGCTGATTTCGGTCGACAGCAAATATAATTAAATAATATTGCTTTATGATAAATTTGATAAACTATCGTTATAATTGTTGTAAAGATAACAATATCTTAACAAAACTAACAGAATCGTACTACAGTCTAAGTTTGACAAACACGAATTCTTGCTATTGAACGAATTGGATGGCATGCCATCCCCTCGTTTGATTGTATAATAGTCGCTTAAAAGGCTGTTTCATTACCGTATTTCTAATATAAAATAATTGTACTTCTTAAAATACAAAATAGGTTTTTAAAAATGACGGTGCGTTTTTGTTGAAATAACGCGCTTTTTCCCCAATTCTGGTGCGTTTTGAAATTTCATTTTTTGTCAGCTCATGGTTATTATCAAGCCAAGGCGAATTTATGAATTCGCCTTTGTAGCAAGCAATGTTTGGGTTGTTTTACATTTCATTTTTACTTGTAGTAAAAATATTTGTGCGCTTTCGTTTTTTACTTCAAACCATAAACTCGTTTTTAATTGTTAAAATAAATTAAAATATTTTCAAACAAAAATCTTTCATTGAAAGATAAGACTTCATCAAGTTATGCGCCCATATCCCTACATTTGTTTGGAACGAATACTATTTCGAAGGATTGAGAACATTATGAGTACATCGCTGCTATAAATTGAAAAATTTGACGAAAGGAGCTACTACTGTTGGTCAATACAGATGAAAAATGTCCTTATTCATAATGGGTAATGGAAAATTGCTAATGGAGAATTCATCTGATTTGAGATGGAAATCCGGTAATGAGAAGGCGTTGTTTTTGGAGTGAAAGCATCACAGTTGTCCTACATAAAGAATTGTAAGTCTTCCCATGAAGCTTGAACATAAATACAGCTGATTCAGAAGGTTTCGCTTTATAAAAGATTAGTTAATCTTAGTATGCCCGAGGGTTATTCGAAAAGTTAGCTGATCTCGGAATACAGATTCAAGAGGCGTTACTGGTGATTATGCTGTTGATTTCGAGAGTTTTGTGGTCACAATGGAGACAAAATATGAATTACCGAATTTTTCATTGTTGAAGCAAAAACTCTTGGAAGAGGGTAAATAGAAACTCAACAGCGTGAGCGCAAAACCGAGTTCGAATCAACATGTATTTATAGCAAGATCAAAACAAGAAAGTAAAGACAAGAAACCAAAACAGAAGAGTCTTAAGGCAAGCTCTTTTTTTGTGTGGTATGACTGGTCATTATGCTATCAAGTGTGAAAGAAAGCAGAAGAGCACTTACTCACAAGCAATGGCAATGTTAGCTGCAATTGACTCCGATTCCATTCTAAAAGTTGGTACGTCGAAAGCGGCACTACATCTCATATGTGTAATAACCGAGAGATGTTTGTTCGTTTTCAAGAACATTATGAAATTATTCAATGGGCTGGCGATAAGCACAACAACGCGAGTTTGAAAGGTGATGTTATAATCAGCGTTGTCAACTTTGAAATTTCAAAACGCACCAAAATGAGGAAAAAAAGCGCGTCATTTCAGCAAAAACGCACCAAGTAAAAAAAAAATTTTTTTTCGTTTTTCATATCCCGTTTTGTACTATAAAAAGTATAATATTTTTACATAAAAAACGATCATAAAACAGCCCTTTAAGCAGCTATTAGACCATCAAACTGGGTCTGATAGCAGCGGCTCATGGCATACTATCAAATTTGTTCAATAGCTAGAACTCGTGTTTGTAAAACTTGGCCTCTAGTGTGATTCTGATACTGACATGAGGACAATGGCATGTTTACAATAATTATAACGATATTAGATATTGCGATAACAGTAATTAAATTTGGTATTCAACAACAGTATTTAATTATATTCGCTGTCGTCCGAAATAAGCTGTTAGTTTTACAGTCTATTGTACACAGTATACAGCTGCAGGAGCATACAATCGTTACTGCAAGGGAAAAAATTTACGATTATCGGCTCACTAAAAGTTACAGAATAGCACAACACGCCGTCAAACTCGTGTAATAGCAATTCTACCAAACACGCCGTGAATTACATATTTATTTTCGCAAGCGAACAGTGAAAACTCGCCTGAATTGTAACAAATAGAACATGAAGTTTATCATAATCAAAATTTATTGCAAACGTTTTAGAAAAATTTAAGAATTTAATAATTAATTTGGTCATTTATTAACTACTAAAACAGTGGTGAATTCACGCGACTTCCTAAACACAAACTTCACTCTTCAGTGATGTGCTTTTATTGTCATATTTGACAAACTTAGCTTGATCGTTTAATAGCAAAACAGCAATTTTTATAAAACAGCAAATTTTGTGAAAGAAAATGTAAAAATTTTATATAATAATTGCACTGAATTGAATATCATATGGTGCCACTGAAATTAAAAAAGCGCACCGAAAACTAGAAAGATAATATTTTTGTTATGACGAATTACCATGGAACTCAAAGATTATGTGCTGCAAATAAAGTGAATACCATATTAACTAATTAGTTGTGAGTTCGAGTCCAACTTCAGTCAGGAAGAAGGGTTATTTTTAATTATAATTGCTGTGAAACAATAAGACCAAAGAAGAACAGAAAAAATACCATTAGCTGGGGGCCAACTAGCTGTTTTGTAGTCGCTACACTACTCATCAGCACCCACTGGAATTCTAACTCGGGATCATGTGAACATGATGTATTTTTAATACGGCCGCTTAACCAACTCAGCCACCGAGCTCTTTAATTATTTTTACGTTAATGTTTGTCACATATTGATCATATATATGCAATTGTTATAACCCCAGTTGTTTGTACAGGATTTTCTGTCACTGAACAACCAGTTTAAAATTTTTTATTTACTAATAGTTCTCCCAACTGTGAAACGTATTTGTATGTAAATATTTTAATAATTGAACTTTTAGCTATATACATATTGCTGTTTTGATTAAAAATGAATAAGCCAAAATCAAATCGTATCGAAATATGGCTGGAAAAAGTCACCGCAGTGTTAATATTACAAAAGCACTCTGTGGCCAATGTGGAATGCAGGTGAATGAGAAAAACAAAGAAAATACTCAATGTGCGCCAAAATATATCATAGTGTGTGCACCAAACTAGATAAAAGTCAATATGAATATCTGCTTAAAAATAAAATTATAATGATAACGAAGGTCTTAAAACCGAACTAAAAGAAATAAAAACAAAACTTAAGAAACTTGATCAGCTAAGTAAAATTACACTACACCAAAACACTAAAAAGAATTGGTTATAATGCAGTTCATACCCCTGATTCTAGAGTTTTTGTTAAAAGAAATGAAATATCAAAATCGAGACTAATTAGAAATGAAAATGATATTGACAAAATAATGTGTGAAGCTGTTACAACAAAACTTGAACAGATATTATTAATTCCACTATACAGATGTGATAATTCGGATGACGATATTGATCAAGCAGCGTTTTTATCACATGTTTAAGCGTTTGATGCTTTCCTTATCTCATTTAAATTTTTATTTACATTAAATTAAGTGTATGTCTTTTTACCTTTTGCTTTTCTATGAATAATAAATATTTTTCAAATTTTGATAATTTTTCAAACTATTAAAAAACAAAGATTTATGTTTTTTGTTTTCGTAAATATGAGAACAATGTCATCAATTAAAAAATTTAATGATTTCTGGTTTGCAAGAAACCTGGTTTGACTCAAAGGTCATATAAAGGTTTATAAAATCGCTGGTTATGACTGTGTTCATCGTTGCAGAAATGATGGGTATGGAGGGTACATCGGTTTATGTACGTGATCATTTAAAATTTATCATTAAACAATGTGCAAGCAAGCAGTATTGTGATTCTTTAGTTTTATCTTTATATGCACGGCCTTTAAAAATTATATCTTTCTACAGATCTCAAAAATGTGTTATTAATACTTTTTATTATTTTTTCGAAGATTGGTTGAGTACGCATGGTCAAAGTTCATGCGTTATGGTTGGAGATTCTGGAGAAATTTTACAGATTTGCTGTGTAGCTATAGGTTTAAGAACTTACACACTTTAATAACACGCCCATTGTCTAGAAAATCTATTGATAATATATTCAGTAATGTATCCAGATCAATGTTTATTGACTGTATTGAATGCAGACTCTCTGACCATAACATTATTTCATTTAGTATTCAAAGCGAAATAAGAATTTCTAAATATGGTGAAGTAACACAGAAGCACTTCAGTTATAAAATCTACGAAATATTTTTAATGCTAATGCACCCAGTGTATACAGTGGGTACCCTTCAGTGAATACTAGCACTTCACTTAATTCAATGCCTTTCCAACGCTCAGGATAGTTCAGCCACTACAAAGAACATAAAAAAATATAAAAGAAAGGTAGTGTTTTGTCTCTCGTCGTCTGCACATGTCTTTTGTTACTACTGTCCGTATTTTCTATATATGTACGTTCATTAATTAAATTCATATAAAACCAAATTGTACCGGAATAGGTAGCAAAGCTGTGTACAAGTGTTTATTTTTCTTTTTCTCTTTTTTTTACCTTTGTCCGTATTTTCTATATACATACATATGTTCATTATTAATTTTATTTTATCAAAAAATTTGAAATAAAATTGTATTATTTATTTAGATTAATTTTTATATTTTTATTTAGATTGCTGATCAGCCGCTTGTGCGACTGATCAGCTTGAGGTTTAGTTTTATTCTCTATTAAAATATTTTATAATTTTCTTCTGCTTAATATAAGCCTGAGAAAATGCTTGGTCGACATAAATACATATTTTCGTTGCTTAGCTTCGATAGTGAATGGACGTATTTGTTGTTTGATCGCAAAGTAAACAAATTAACCGGGATTAAGTAAAAACCATAATAGGTGAACAGAGTGATTTTAATTAAAAGGAAACCTTTGTGACATTTTTTTTTATTGCCGTTTTAAATTTGTAAACAAAACAAATAGAAACAATTAATTGCATGAGTGTACCTATCAGATATAATTCTGAAAAAATGCTTAGCTCCGGTAGAAAAAAACTTTGGATTTCAGAGTCTGTGAAAAAATCATTGGAAAATTTCCTGTCTCTAAGAGATAGGAAACGCCCGCGATCGTGTTCGCCAAATATTGTTGTTACAACTGAATACAAACCATCCTCCAGTTTAATTGTTGCTAATAAGCCGAAAACACAAGTAGGCATGGACAGATACATAACCGTGGTTAAGAGACAGCGAAGCCCCAAATCAGCTCAAATATCATCTCAACCTAAAATTTGTAAAGATGATAATAGGACTTCGGCAGCGGATGGTAATAGATTTGCTATACTCCAAACAAATGAACCAACAACATCTAAGAAAACATTTAAACCGCCACCAATTTATTTGAGAGAGCCTACATCTAGTGAGCTGGTAAAACAACTTATTACAGCAATCGGCAAAGACACCTTCAACGTTACATCAGTAAAGCATGGCAGTATCAACGAAACGAAAATCCATGTAAACAGTGAAAATGAATACCGAAAGTTGTCTGACGTTCTGGAGAAGGAGAAAAAATCTTTTTACACCTATCAACTTAAAAGGGCTAAAGGCCTTCAGGTAGTTATTAAAGGTGTTGACCCTTGTGTAGATACGGATGACATTAAGATTGGACTGGAAGAAAAAGGATTTAAATTAAAAAATGTTGTTAATATTAGGAACCGTGAAAAAATCCCTCAACCCGTGTTTAGGGTTGAAATAGAACCCAGGGATGTTGTCCTAAAAAAAAAAGGTGAAATTCATCCAATTTATAACATTAAATTTCTTTTGCATCGTAAGATTACCGTTGAGGAGCCACATAAGCGTCTAGGACCAATTCAATGCCTTAACTGCCAAGAATTTGGCCATACTAAGGCCTATTGTAAATTGCCCGCAGTTTGCGTTGTGTGTGGCGAACTCCACGGCACAACTCGGTGCAATAAGCCAAAGGCCGACGCAAGTGTTAAAAAGTGCAGTAACTGTGGAGGTAATCATACTGCAAATTACAGGGGCTGTCCTGTCTACAATCACTTTAAGCGGTCAATGACAAACAGGTCATCAATCCCCATTAACCAACCCCAGCAGTCAAATATCTTTTCTAAAAGTAGTTTTCGCCAGATGAGTCAGTCAGCCAGCCACATAATCGCAAACCCCCAAAGAAATTTCTTATGCAAATGTGGTAAAATCCGATAAACCAAACTTTGGAGGCCCAAGCCTCCAAAATCCAATCCAAATTTTAGCAATCTTGAGGCAACTCTGCAGACTCTAGTTCAATCCATAAGTACATTTACGGTTTCCATGACAACCATGATGCAGGAAATGCTGAAAATGCAATCCACTATTTTGCAGGCAATTTTAAACAAATTAATTGGTTAAAAATATGTTTCTGGAACGCAAACGGCATCCGCCAACACAAAAATGAACTTGAGCACTTCCTTATGGAAAAGGAAATCGATATAATGTTGCTTGCTGAAAGTCATTTGACAATCAACAGTTTTTTTCAAAATTAATGGCTACATACTGTACGACACAAAAGATCCCCGTGGAAGATCTTGCGGAGGATCGGCAATTCGAATAAAATCCAGAATTAAACACTTTTTAATGAACGAGACATGTGAGGAGTATCTCCAAGCAACTAATATATCCATTGAATATCTGCATGAAAAAATCGTTATTTCCCCGATCTACTCACCGCCACAGTTTTCAATAACAGAAAGCCAATATTCAAATTTTTTCAAATCACTTGGTCCTCGATTTTTAGCGGCTGGCGAATATAACGCTAAACACACTTTTTGGTGATCACGTTTAATTACCCCGAAAGGCCGCGTGCTTTTTGACACCGTTTCCAAAATGGGCTTAGGTGTTATTTCAAGTGGACACCCAACTTATTGGCCGTCAGACCAACGAAAGATCCCAGACGTTATAGGTTTTGGAGTTACAAAAAATTTACCCTCAGAATGGATGCAAGTGGAACCTTCATTAGACTTGTCATCAGATCACTCACCAACTATAGTTTCTGTTTTTTTCCCCCAGGGGGTTGGTTCCCGGTTTTGTGACTTGGCGTTGACCATCTCTCGAGTTAATTGGTTAAAATATAAAAAATATTTGAGTACACATTGTGCGGAAAACATTATCTGGAAGGTCTTGATGGTACTCTTCAATCCGATTATTCGCTATGGAAAGCGACAAAAGGTCTGAAAAGACCCATAATAGGTAAGCCACCTTTGCGAACTTCAACTGGTGACTGGGCACGAAGCGATTCTGAAAAGGGGATGTTGTATGTTAACTATTTGAGAAATGTTTTTACCACAAATGATACAGCGAATGATTCAGCTGAACTACCGTCATACGCTGTTAGACCGCCTATGTCTTTGAGACTTAGTTTTCAAGATGTTGAAAACGTTATTTGTAACACAAACCCCAGGAAAGCTCCAGGTATTGATAAAATTACTAGAAAAATGCTTGAGCAGCTACCTTGTGTAGCTAGAAGAAGTCTTCTTTTTATTTTTAACGCTATTTTACTTCTCGAGTATTATCCTGCAGAGTGGAAGGAGTCCATGATTACTGTGATACCCAAACCAGGGAAGGATCCCACTAAAGTAGGATCATACAGACCAATAAGTCTATTGCCAACAATTTCAAAACTGTTCGAAAAATTGTTAATGGCGAAGTTGACTCCAATATTAAACAATGTGGGATGCATCCCTGATCATCCATTTGGCTTTCGGGCTAAACATAGCACCATAGAACAAACGCACAGGCTAGTCAACGTCATAAGACAGACTTTTGAAGACAAAAAGTATGGTTCAGCTTTATTCATTGACATTTCCCAAGCTTTTGATAATGTGTGGCACGACGGCTTGATGCACAAAATAAAGCTAAACTTGCCTGCAAATACACATAAGCTTCTGGAAAGCTACTTGTACGGGCGGAAGTTTGTTATCAGAGAAGGCGATTTTATAAGCCCCTTACAGCTAATCGAGGCAGGAGTTCCCCATGGTAGCATTCTACGACCTACTTTATATTTGATTTACGCCTCAGACATGCCAACGAGATCCGGAATCCACACTTCAACTTTTGCTTCTGCAGCGTACATGAATGTAGCTTCGCGAAATTTGCAGGAGTATATATCAATATTAGAGATGTTGTTAAAATTTTGGAAAATTAAAGTTAATGAACAAAAGTGTACTCACGTTACATTCACGCTGCGTAAACAAACATGTTCAGCCATCCAAATTAACAATTCACCTATTCCGCAGCAAAATGAAGTCAAGTACCTTGGTATTCATCTCGACAGTAGGTTAACGTGGAAGTCTCACATTGATGCGAAAGTAACTCAGTTAAAGTTAAAAGCAGCGCAACTAAATTGGCTTATAGTCAGAAATTCTACATTGAAGCTGGATTGCACACTTTTATTATACAACGCAATTCTGAAGCCTATATGGTGCTATGGAATTAATTTATGGGGCACCGCCTCAACTTCTAACATTGAAAAAATTCAAAGGCGACAAAATCAAATTCTTCGAACGATTACTGCAGCTCCATGGTACGTAAGAAACGAATCCACAAGGATCTGTGTGTTCCTCTTGTAAAAGACGAATTTTCAAAATACACGACGAGGTATATCAGTAAATTGGAACTTCATCCAAATCGTCCTTCACGCAACATACTTAATTTCGAAGGCCACTCTCGGTTCAGAAGGAGGGACACCCTTGCCACCATCAAAACGTTAAATAGGTGATTTTACCGATATTGACTGTGCAAAATAAAACATTTTTAAACTAAGATTTGAATACTTATTGTTAGTTCACTTTGTGAAGATTCAATAAATAATTGAATGAGAAAAAAAAAGAATGTCGACCTGCTGCTGGTATGTGTGGGTAATTAGTTGCAACAATGTGTGCGTATCAAGTGTCATGCTGACGGCATGACGATTTACAGTCAAACACATATAGTGTGGACTTATTGCATTTACAGTCAAACACATATAATGTGGACAAATGCAAATGAACTAATGGGTGATTTTATAAGAACTATCGGAAATTAAAAAAAAAAACACATAAAATTCAGAAAAATGCATGAAATATTTATTTGGATCGATAGTTGGGTCGATATAATTTAATGTTTGAAGATTATTTCATACAAATGTTGGCTGCGGCTGCGCTTCAAATGGTCCATCCGCTTAGTCTAATTTTGGCATACTCTGTCCAACATTTCGGCCGGTATCTCACGAATAATGTTGGCAATGTTGGCTTCCAGTGCGTCAATCGAAGCGGGCTTGTCGCTATAGATATTAGCCTTAACATAGCCCTATAAAAAATAGTCTAGAGGCGTTAAATCGCACGATCTGGGCGGCCAATTGACTGGTCCCAAGCGTGAAATAAACTGTTCACCGAACTCGCCTCTCAATTGGTCCATTGTTTCGCGTGCTGTGTGGCATGTGGCACCGTTTTGTTGAAACCACATGCCATGCAAGTCAAGCTCTTCCATTTTGGGCAAAAAAAAGTTTGTTATCATCGCACGGTAGCGCTCACCATTCACAGTAACGTTGCGATTCGCATCATCTTTGAAGAAATACGGCCAAATGATGCCGCCAGCCCATAATCCGCACCAAACGGTTGTTTTTTGTGGATGCATTGGTAGCTCTTGCAATGCTTCTGGCTGCTCTTCACTCCAAAATTTTCCACGTAGTGAAGTAACAGAGGCCCAATTGCTGCGAACGGAGCCGAATCGATAATTCACGGCCATCACCAACACTGGCCGATACGGCTGCGATATTTTCTTCAGTTCGCACTCTACGTAACCGTGTTGGTGGTTTAATGTCCAACAATGTAAATTTGGTGCGAAATTTTTTTACAATAGCCCGAATAGAAGCCTCAGTAGGTCGATTAAACTGACCATCAAATGGAAGAAGCGCGCGATGAACTTTCTTAACAGAGCACGCATTTTGGTAATAAAATTCAATAATTTGCAAGCGTTGTTCGTTTGTAAGACGATTCATGATTAAATTATAGACCAAACTGAAAATGTTTGACAGTGACACAAGATACAAAACGTGCGTGAGCTGTCAAAACTAGTGTTGCCAAAAAGATAATAGCAAAAAAATCACTCGTTAATTACTCACACTACAATTTCGTATGAAATCAAAGTGCACCGGAATAGGTAGCAGTATGTGTACACGTGTTTTTTTGTTTCTTTTTCTTCCGAATGTACTTCATTACCTTCTAGTGTGGAAGGTGTTGGATTAAGTTTTGCTAATATAAGCAGTGTCGAAGGTATATACACTGGGCACTGATCAGTTTTAACTAATTTGATTCCAACTTTTTAAATGCTGCAATGGGGTTTGTTTTAGTCTTCGTGTTGTTATTGTTTAGGTTAAATCTCCACAACTCCCTCTTTCCAACCTCATCATAACCTGTTTTCCTAGTTCCAGTACAATGCACTGCATATGTAGCGGTCATCCCCTGAGTACTGGTCCAAGATAAAAAAAAGAAAGCCTTGCACCATGGATAAATGAAAACTTGCGAATATTAATCAAATTCAAAAAAAAAAAACCTTTAAAACAAAGAAGGAAGAAACCAAATGATCAAAGCTTGAAAAATAGAATCACACGCATAAGCATTATTAAAAAAGCATGTCACTTATCGATAAACAATTTTTATCATGACAACATTATAAGCACACAAACTGATCCCAAAAATGCTGGAGATTTTTAAATGAATGATTGGGAAGAACTAAAAAGGTGCAAACGAGCCTAAAAGACAGATGTAGCATGATCACGACATAAATTCATTCTTTTTTTTATATTGGACCAGTAGTCAGGGGATGACCTCTACATATAAAGTGCATTGTATCAGAACTAGGAAAATAGGTTGTGAGGAGGGTGAAAGAGGGAGTTGTGTTTTAGCCATAACATGAATGCATCCTATTAAAGGCATGTACAAGAAATAACTAAAAGAATATTAAGTTACTTTTAAATTCAAACCCTCGTCACTTGACACCTTTCTGTCACTGACCGTTGTCGCGACAGTGCGCCTACTAAGTGCAATCATTTGAAGATACACTTGAGGTGCGAATGATATGGGTTTATGAAAGTACGTATGCATGTGTGCTGCACTTTTATAACCCGGTGTTATAAGGGACTAGCTCCAAACGTGTAGATTCGCTAGCTAATTTTGCACTACCGCTAGCCCAGCTAGCCTCTGCCACACATGTGTTTGAGTGGTGAATTTAACACGGGCTTGTCATTGGAGGTGGCGATTGACCCGTCTCTGCTTTATCTTTAGCCAGCTAAAGGTTTAGTTACAAGTTTCTGCATAAAGTACAAGACCTGAGGTGCAATCCTTAGTATCCATCGAAAGAACTAGCCCCAGAAAACTACCACATTCGCACCCTTCTTCGCTCGTGAATTCTATCAATTTTTTCTAATTAAGTTTTGTAAACAAAAAAATTACATAAAATTTTCTTATTCGAAAATTTTAAAACAAAACAAATCATTTTAGTTAAAACGCAAATAAGCAAAAAATATTTCATAAATATATGTATACGTGTACATACTCGTACATATATAGTACATATAAAATAAACTCAATTTAGTTTCAGGTATTGATTATTCGAGCTTGAGGTCACTTCAGTATTTCGATACTGCATTTTATTTCTTTTTCAACAGATTTTTTCTGAAGAAAATACACAAGAAAGAATCGAAATTTTTAATAAATACATTAGCATAAATTGCTTACAAACCTGAACTGACACGACACAAAGCTATATTAGCAGAAATTAGGTTAAAAAAGGTAAAATAGTCATCATTAGAAATAATTAAATTTTTAGTTATTGCTACAGCCAATTGGTTAGTCGTTATTATTTTCGTTTAAAATTCGTTTTGCTAATTTTTTTATTTACCATGTTTCTAAATTCAACACTTTCCAAAAAAAAAAAAAAAAAACGCGTGTTGTTTAAATTCCAAATGCTACTGAAGTTTGTTTTAGCAAAGATAATGTTATGATCGTAAAGTTTTTGTGGTTTTAATAACTGGAGCTTTGCATTAATATAATTGCTCTCAGTGACAGACGACATTAAATGCGCCGTAGAAAAATATGTGCTTTACGCATTACCTAGTGATAGCGTATTAGCTATCGAATAGTTGGTATCAATTGTTAAGACTACTGGTGAATAGGCACAGATATACTAGCCGAGTGGCATATCCTTTCGTTAGCGATTTGAGTGCATAGACAGAACGCACCTACCACTTCGCTAGCCACATTTGGCAATGGTTTCTGCATGTACCACAGGGAATTAAATCTAAACACTTGAATCGCGTCACACATGCACATATGTATGCACATATCAAAGAGACAATACGTATGCATATGTAAAGTCTGATCAGCTTACCTCTAAGCCGTGGGAAGCAAATTTTAATTTTTTTTAATTATAATAATATGAGTCGTCTAGAACTTCTCATAAGTAGTATATAAGTAGGCGTAATTTTAGTTTTAAGAACAATTTTAGTTTGCACTGACTTGAGCAACAATCGGATTTATTTATTTTAAAATAAATAAACCATTTTCAATTTAAAAAATTATTTCAATTGCTTTTACAGTCATGGTAAATTAGTTGTCGATGATCATGTTAAAGTGAATTGTTTTAACGAATACTTTATACAAATTCCTGTGTCAATGAAGCAAAATATTTTTTTTTCCTGAAGACTCGTGGAATGATTTTAGAACACTACGATATTGTTGCAACACATTTAAATTTCAGCAAATATCAAACGATCAAATTTTGCAGGTTATATACACTCTTCCGACAAACAAAACTTCTGCACATGACAATTTTACATCAGAAATACTTAGTAAATGTATACAGGAAATTTCTCCACACCTGACTAAAATATTTAACAGTATTTTGGAAACTTCGCATTACCCAGATATTTTAAAGATTTCAAAAGTAGTACTTATACAAAAAATACCAAATGCTGACTCAGAAGATAAGTACAGGCCCCTTGCACTCTTACTCGTGATTGATAAGATTTTTGAAAAGATTTTACATCAACAAATGATGAATTTATGAGGATCAGTATGGTTTTAGGAACGGAAGTAGAACAGAAAATGCAGATATAAATGTGGTTAATTATATACGCAATAGTTTAGATGAATGCTATACTGGAATGGCTGGGATATTTTATGGTTTTTCAAAAACTTTTGATTTGATAGATGATCAAATATTACTAGAAAAGCTGTGTTTTTACGGAATTCAAGAAAGAGAAGTTTATTTAATTAAAAGCTATTTAGCAAACAGAAAACAGTATGTTGTAAAGTTAAATAAATGTTGCAGTTCGTTGGGAAGTATACAATGTGGTGTACCGCAAGGTAGTATTCTTGGTTCTCTGTTGTTTACGATTTACATAAATGACATAGCAAAACTTGAACTGTCTGGAGAGATGTACGAGAATATGTACGCTGATGAAATATCCTTATTTTACCTACATATATAAAAGTAATGACATTTTGAAATCTCAAATGGAGAAGGATGCTGCACTTATTTTGAATTTCCAAGGATTAAAAAATTGGTAATAAGGAAGGAGAAAACAAAACTTGTAAAATCAAATAAACATTCGACCAAATAAGTTTAGTATGAATTAGTTGAATGTTGATTGGTCAGCAGTCAGAATGATGCTGCCTTTGAATAAAAGAAAACAAAGTAAAATAAGACAAATTCAAGTAATAGGTATAAACGAGAAATAGTGAGTAATTATATAAATTGAGAGGAATATATGAATTAAACAAAATAAAATTTTATGGTGGTTTATACTAGGCGTTTCCTGATTAGTCAGCGTCCTCGCTGAGGTAATTGAATTCTTCTTCATCAAATGGTGGCAGGGTACACCACGGCTTTAGACCATCTAAAGCATACACAGAGCGGTAATGCCGACCTGTTTCTTTATTGCACGGTAAGCTTTCCATAACGTAACGATCGTTTTCGAGTACCTTAGTTACTTGATACGGTCTTTAAATCTTGGTTCTAATTTTCGTGAGACACCGGTGCTTGGAGCTTCGTTTCCTATAAGAACTAGATCGCCAACTGAATATTGTTTTGGTGTGGCATGCGCACTGTCTAAGCATGCCTTAGTTTTTTCGCGATAAGATGCTATATTCTGACATGCTTTTGTACGGCTTTCCTCGAGTTGAATAATTTTTTCATCGTGATCACCGGTTATTTGACAACCATCGTGCAGAATAGCAGCTAATTTGCTTCCCAATATGTCACGAGGATGAAACCCACATAGTAATTCATTTGAAGAACAGCCTGTTGTTGTGTTTATTAAGCCATTAATAGACCATTGAATCTTGCGTAATTCCGCATTCCAACGACGATCTGTTTTAGTTGAAGGAAGCAGCATTGACAAAATTGTATGGTTCATTCGCTCGACCTGCCCATTTGCTCTAGGAATCCGAACTGCTATCAACACGTCGTCACAATACTTTCCAAACTCCTTTGACGTGAACACAGTTCCGCGATCTTTAACTAATTTTTCGGGCATTCCAAAAACTCCTGATACTTTGTGCAGTATCTTGAGGTAAAAGCATCTATTATGTGTTCGTTTCGTTTACTTGATCTTGGAAAGGGGCCCAAATGATGCACCATTTTGAACGGCACTGGATCCACGTCACTAAAATGGTATTTGCCTTCCTTAGCGCCACCAGCTTGCTTATTATACGCACATTGTAAGCAAGACTTCACAAATGACTTTACATAGTTTCGTATTCGGGAGAACCACATGAGCTGTTGTAGTATTTCAATTGTTCGTTCAGCGCCCAGGTGTCCGTACTTTTCATGCGCACCTAGCACTTGATAGCGAAGTGATTTCGGTACGACCCATAGTTTTTTCTGGTTAACAATCTTACACAAGCGATCCTGCTCAAGCGTAAAAGACTCCATCATTTCTTCGTTCTTGGAGTGTGGCAAGCGCCCCCTCGCAACATTTGCTGCTCCGACCAATATTCTATTTCGATTTCAAAATCCTGGATTCGGAGCCACCATCGTACAATGCAAGGAATCAACTCTTTTTTTACTCATTGCTGCTTTTATGGCACTGCAGTCGGTCACAACCTTGACTTTCCGCATATGTAGTATTTAAATCTAGAGGGACTAGAGTCCGGAGTTTCTAACACATAGCTGTGTATGTTCCACATGAATATCAACCATGTAGTGTATCATGCCCCCCAATTTTGTGTTGCCTTTAAATTTAGCCATCAACCTCTGAAATGCAATAGGAGCATTCTTTAGCCCGTTGAAATTATCTTATATTCATCAGCGGTGACGCATGCCGTGTACTTTCTACTTGACGGCTGTATCGGCATTTGGTAATACCCACTGTTCAAATCTAAAGTCGTGAATAATCTGTACTGCATTGCCTTCTGTAGACTCTCCTCTATATTCGGCATAGGGTAGATCTACTTTCCCATGTGACTGTTTAGCTTCCGATAGTCTACACAAAAGCGTTCACTCACATCTTTCTTCTTGATGAGGACTATCGGACTGGCATACTCAGAGGGTGTTATAATATAATTTTCTAACAACTCTTTATGTTACGAACAATTCTTTTCTTAGGTTCTGGAATTAATTGCCAAAATAAATTAAAATATTTTGAAACAAAAATCTTTCATTGAAAAATATGATTTCGTCAATAGTCACAAGGACTCAATAAAAAGAGGATATATTATTTTTATAGAGATCAATACCTTGGGACTGTACGGTTGCAATATAGTCGTTGTCTACTGTCATCAGAAATAAAAAACCAATGATTAATTTGTGTTTGTATGAATTGCGTTTGTGTCGCTTGAATGCAAACAGAAAGTGTATGTTTGCCAAACCGTTTGTATAGTTTATGCTTTTTCTTATCTTGGACCAATACTCTGGGCATGACCCTTATATATGCAGAGATATGTACTGAAACTAGGAAAATAGATAATGAAGAGGAGAGGAACCTATTAATAACTATACGGAAGGATCAAAATAAACGTTATCGCAACACAGTATATACCTTCTATACACCCTATATGTATAAAAGTTTTGGAACGAAAAAAAAAACAAATTTTATTTTTCTTTTTCAACTGTCATTTTACGAAAGACGTCAAACTTCGTTGGATATTTTTTTTTTTTTTTTTTTTTTTTTTGTAGCATTTTTTATTTATTGAATCTTCCAAATGAACTAACAATAAGTATTCAAATCTTAACACTAAATTTAAAAAATGGGATTCTTAAGTCCGGCCAATGCTAGACAAAAAGTTTTATTATGCGGGAGCTATTTCGGTAAAATCACCTATTGAGCAATCTGATGGTGGCAGCGGTATCCCTTCTTTTAAGCCGAATGTGGCCGCCAAAATTAAGTATATTGCGCGCAAGAGGGTTTGGATGAAGTTCCAGTTTACTGACATACCTTGTCGCGTACTTGGAAAATTCCTCTTTTACCAGCGGAACACTCAGATCGTTATGAATTCGTGAATTTTTTACGTACCATGGAGCTGCAGTAATCGTTCGAAGAATTTGGTTTTGTCGCCTTTGAATTTTTTCAATATTTGACGCTGAGGCGGTGCCCCATAATTGAATTCCGTAGCACCATATAGGTTTTAGAATTGCATTGTATAACAGAAGTTTGCAATCCAACTTCAATGTCGAGTTTCTGCCCATAAGCCAATTTAGTTGCGCTGCTTTTAGTTTCATCTGAGTGACTTTTGCTTCAATGTGAGACTTCCACGTTAGCCTACGGTCGAGGTGTATACCAAGGTACTTGACTTCACTGTGTTGCGGAATAGGTGAGTTGTTTATTTGGATAGGCGCACATGTTTGCTTACACAGAGTGAATGTGACATGAGTACATTTCTGTTCATTAACTTTGATTTTCCAAAGTTTTAGCCATTTCTCTAATATTGAAATGTATTCCTGTAAATTTCGTGAAGCTAATTGGTGGTTTTCATGAACACTCAAAAACGCTGTGTCATCTGCAAAGGTTGAAGTATGGATTCCGGATGTCGTTGGCATGTCAGAGGCGTAAATCAAATATAAAGTAGGCCCCAGTATGCTGCCTTGGGGAACACCTGCTTCGATTGGCTGAGTTGGGCTTATAAAATCGCCTTCTCTGATAATAAACTTCCGCCCATATAAGTAGCTTTCCAGAAGCTTGTGAGTATTTACAGGCAAGTTTAACTTTATTTTGTGCATCAACCCGTCGTGCCACACTTTATCGAAAGCTTGAGATATGTCGATGAATAGAGCTGAGCAATACTTCTTCTCCTCAAAGGTCTGTCTTATGACATTGACTAGTCTGTGCGTTTGTTCTATGGTGCTATGTTTAGCCCGAAAACCAAATTGATGATCAGGGATACACCCCACATTGTTCAATATTGGACTCAACTTCGCCATTAACAATTTTTCGAACAGTTTTGAAATTGTTGGTAGTAGACTTATTGGTCTATATGATTCTACCTTTGTCAGATCCTTCCCTGGCTTGGGTATCATAGTAATCATTGAGACCTTCCACTCTGCAGGATAATACTCAAGGCGTAAAATGGCGTTAAAAATAAAAAGTAGAACCCTTCTAGCTACACGAGGTAACTGTTCAAGCATTTTACCAGTAATTTGATCAATGCCTGGAGCTTTTCTTGGGTTTGTATTTGCGATAACGTTTTCGACATCTTGAAAATTAAGTCTCAAAGACACAGGGGGTCTAACAACATATGGTGGTAATTCCGCTGTAATATTCGCTGAATCATTTGTAATAAAAACGTTTCTCAAATGATCGACATACAACATCCCCTTTTCAGAGTCGCTTTTTGCCCAGTCGCCAGTTGAAGTTCGCAAAGGTGGCTTACCTATTACGGGTCTTTTTAAACCTTTTGTCGCTTTCCACAAGGAATAATCAGATTGAGGAGTACCATCAAGGCTTTCCAAATATGTTTTAAGGGAAGCAATTCTATGGACTTCAAGCAGATTTCTTAACTGAGTTATGCATTCCCGTAGCCTAGTTTTAAGCTGGGGAGATCTGCGAAGTTGCCATTCTCTTCTAACTCTTCTTTTTTCTGACAGAAGTTGCTCAATTTCAGACGAATAAGTTCTATTGGTTTCATTTCTGGATCTTATATGACTAGTGGTAGCATGCTGTACGGCCAGTTTGAGGTTTTCAGAAAAATCGTTAATTGACACATCAATATCCTCAGGCGTTCTCAAGGCGATATTTTCAGTACAATGTGTACTCAAAAATTTTTTGTATTTTAACCAATTAACTCTATTGACAGTTAACGGTGAGTCAATCTCGTGGGGGAACGAAACAGAGATTATAGTGGGAGAGTGATCTGATGACAAATCTAATGAAGGCTCCACTTGCATCCACTCTAAGGGAAAATTTTTCGCAACTCCAAAATCTATAACATCTGGGATCTTTCGTCGGTCTGACGGCCAATAAGTGGGATGTCCGCTTGAAACCACATCTAAACCCATTTTGGAAACGGTGTCAAAAAGCACACGGCCTTTCGAGGTAATTAAACGTGATCCCCAAAAAGTGTGTTTTGCGTTATAGTCGCCAGCCGCTAAAAATCTAGGACCAAGTGATTTGAAAAAATTTGAGTATTGGCTTTCTGTTATTGAAAAGCGTGGCGGTGAGTAGATTGAGGAAATAACGATTTTTTCATGCAAATATTCAATGCATATATTAGTTGCTTGGAGATACTCCTCACATGTCTCGTTCATTAAAAAGTGTTTAATTCTGGATTTTATTAGAATTGCCGATCCTCCGCAAGATCTTCCACGGGGATCTTTTGTGTCGTACAGTATGTAGCCATTAATTTTGAAATAACTGTTGCTTGTCAAGTGGGTTTCAGCAATAAGCATTATGTCAATTTGTTTTTCCATAAGGAAGTGCTCAAGTTCATTTTTGTGTTGGCGGATGCCGTTTGCGTTCCAGAAACATATTTTAAACCAATTCATTTTGTTAAAATTGCCTGCAAAATAGTGGATTGCATTTTCAGCATTTCCTGCATCATGTTCGTCATAGAAACCGTAAATGTGTCGTTGGATATTTGAAAATAAATAGTTTACACTTTTATTAGGATACTAAGCCTCAAAAATCTTATTCAGAGACAAAGATTTTCAAATCTTATTTAACTTGAAAAATCTTCAAAGTTAATGTAAAATCCTCATTCTGGCAACGCTGATTAGCGTTGTCAAGTTTAAAATTCAAAATACACCAAAATGAAGTAAAAAGCGAGTTATTTCAACAAAATCGCACCGAGTTCTAAATTTTGCTTTTAATTTAAAAAAAGCCCATTTTGTATTATAAAAATTATAGCATCAACATTATATTAAAAACACAGTCTTTTAAGCGACTATTATGCAATCAAAATGGCATGCCATCAAATTCGTTCAATAGCTAGAAGTTGTGTTTCTCAAAGTTGGTATTTAGTACGATTCTATGATTTTCATTGTATCTTTACAATAATTATAACGAGATTCTATCTAATGTATTATTCAGCAGCATTATTAATTATATTCGCTGTTGACCGAAATCAACTGTTACATTTACTGTATTAACGACTGTAGCTGCTTACCGTCGTTAAAATTATATTGCAGGAGCACGCAATCGTTACTGCAAGGGATGACATGTGTCGAAGAAATTTATGATTATGGGATCATTAAAAGTTACAGAATCACACTACGAGCCATCAAACTCTATTAATAGCACATACAAAGTAAATTCCATTTGTATTCTCGGAAGCGAACAGCGTAAATCACTTGGCTATAATGGGTGCCTATTAAAGAATTTATTGAAATATACGAAAATTTTCCAGAAATAAAAGCTGAAGTTTACCATAATTAATATTTAATGCAAACATTTTGAAAAATTTTATAATTTAATTAACAATTTAGTAATTCATCAATTCAAGCGGCACCATAAGTATGAATTTCATTATCTCTGTCTGCATTTATTGTAATATTTGACACACTTTGCATGATCGTTTAATAGTAAAACACGCGTTATGGCAGCATATTTTATATAACGAAATGTTTCCTTTTCTTTCGATAATATGTATAATACAGATTTCATATATGTATAATACAGATTGTCTTTGTGCATATAATGTGATCCTTTTCCACACTATAGCTCCGTGTTCTGATTGTGAATAATACGTAAAAATTTTGCACACATAAATACTTTTTTCTTACATTTAAACAAAAATTTTGATTTGAATTTGATTTGGTGCCACCGAAATGAAGAAAACGTACCGAAAATTAAAAAAAAAAACAAGTAAAAGTTTGGTGTATTCGGCTGGGCCGAATCTAAAATACCCTTCACGATAGTCACGTATATGTATAGTATATATTACAAATTGGAACTAAATATGCTCGGATATATATGAGCTGATATCGGGGAAAATATATATTTGCCTTGTAACCACCATTCTAAAAAAGAAATATTTTATGCTCGGTTATATATGAACCGATATCTGTATTTTCTATTTGCTGTATTTTAGTAACCTTCTTTTATAACGAGAATTGCTTCTCAGCAAAAAAAAAAATGTTAATGGAAAATTCGGTTCAGGCTATATCTCGGTCCACTTGTATAAACCGATATCGGAAATTTTATTACCAAAACTGCTTATGAGCAAAAAAGTTCATTTCGGGACCGATATCGGAAATTTTCATTTTCCACATTTATATAACCTCATTTTTATACTAGAACTGCTTTTAAGCAAAACAAATTTGCTTAAGTTCGCTTACGCAACATTTTTATGAAAACCCCGTTCTAGGCTATATCTCGGGTATATATGGACCGATATCGAAAATTTTCCATATTTATATAACATTATTTCATTACCAAAATTCTGATTCAGAATATATATATTTATAGGGTCGCAAATGAAAATTGTAGAAATTACAAACGGAATCACAAACTTATATATACTCTTAAAATTTTTGTGAAGGGTATAAAAAGGCGCACCATGCACCGACTTACGAATTTTCCGCACAAATAATTTTAAGAAGCACCAAAAACGGAGCGAAATGCATGTTGACAACGCTGACGCTGATTATAACCTTGGCAATAAACTGTCGTATGAGTGATTATATTTAAAGTGAGACAATAACATTGTTACTTATACGCAGGCCGTAGCCAAATAAATTGGTCTCTCACCAAACACGCTTTTATAGCAAAACTAAGAGAAAAAAATGTTATTTAAAAAACGATTTTGGAGGATATCGAGTTAAAAAGTAAGAAATAATTTTTATTTATATTTATTCAATATTCATATTATTTGATCTTGTTTATATTGATCCTCAGGATGTTAACAAATTGTTAGCGAAACCTTGAAACATATATTATTAAACCTTTTTTATAAAAAACAAAATAATAAAGATCGTTAGCTGCAAGAATGATAACATATTTTAATTTATATTTCCTTAATGCATATATTTAATATTTCTTTTATGAATATGTAATTAGAGTCAATACTTTTCACGGTTGGCTTAGTTTAAAATGAGCTTAATAATTTAACCTTGTAGTAAATTTTAGTGGAAAATTCGTATTCCTTTTAAGCGAAATTAAACCAAATTAATTTGTGTGGTAAAGTTGCTCTTACTGTATTTACATTTAAATGTTGTACATTTTAAATAAGCCGCCTTAGGCCTCTGCCACAGAGATAGCGAGAATCACTAACTAAACAGTTGCTGCATTTAATTAATCAAATTATTGTTCTTTATGTTATAGATTATAAATAAATTTTAATCAGACACACACCAAATGTATTTTGCCACTTTGCTTTTGTTTACTTTTCTTTTTCAATTTCTTGCCCTAAAGAACATTAAGTCTCTTTAATAAATTTTAATCTACAATGAATCCGCAAATAAGCTCCTTTTTTGTTACAAAGAAAACATTTGCTTGTATCCAGAGCAAACCAATCTTTATATTGGTTTAAAATATTATTGCGATCCAATAAATATATCAATAATATAGTTCAAATATCTAAAGAACGCGCTTTAATGATAATTTAAACCAAAAAATCTAAAATAATTTTTGGTATGGACATAAACAGAAATAATATCATTTTAAAAAAGATGAGGCGTTTTTTAGGAGCTGATTCCTAGTGCAGTCACCCTTTTTTTTCATAATAATATTATTTTTGTTTATTAATTTATTTACATACGAACAATTATTTTTAATTTTCTAGTTTACTTTATCATTAAAGCGTTTTTTTTTACTGTGGGGGATAATATTATATAAGTGAAGTGTATTAAAGGCAAATTTCAATTATTTGAAAGAAATGCTTCATTAATTTAATTGCAAGATTACCAAAAAACTCATACCAGTATCAAATACTGGTATGAGTTTTTTGTTGTAACCGTATGAAAGGCAAATAACTTCCTCAAGACAGCGAGCCCTAGCCGCAGACAACGCCAGCGATTCTAACCACATATCATTTCAATGAGTAATTACCACTACGAATAATTACCGTTTCATATTCTTTACATTTCTTCCAGCCTATTGCTGGGTTTTTTTTTTCTTAAAATGGTGTCAAATATGATGATTCCATCTATAATTTGTACCACTAATACCCCTGGTATCAAACTAAAAATAATATAAAACTCTCATCAATCTCGGTTCTTCAAATTTCATTACCGGACTTCCAAGTACGGAGACGAGTCTATGAAACTTAATTGACTCACCAGAACAATAATTCGGTATGAGTTGTAGTGAAATTAATTAAAAATATTAATATCTATCTACTCAAAAAGCTTCAACTTTTTCATCATCATCAAAATTCATCACACCAAAATGCACATCGCTCTCAGTTTCTTGATATTTTAGTGACCACGCGGATATTAATAAAAAAAAAGAAACAGGTGTTCACAAAAGACACATCCGCGATTTTTTTACAATGGAAAAATTAGAAATGCGTGGTGTCATTAAATATTTACATAAAAAAGGTTTATCGGTTCAAGAAATTCATAATGATATGGTGAATGTGTTAGGTGAAAGTGCTTCTTCATATGCAACAGTAAGAAATTGGGTTGCTGAATTTAAACGTGGTCGTGCAAGCATTGAAGATAAACCACGTAGTGGACATCCAAAAACAGCAACAACTACAGAAATTGTAGCCAAAGTGCATGATATGGTATTAAATGACGGACGAATAAAAGTGCGCGAAATAGCTATCATGGGCATCTCAAATGATCGAGTCGATTTAATTTTGCATGAAGAACTACAGATGAAAAAGCTTTTTGCAAGATGGGTGCCGCATTTGTTTACAGTCGACCAAAAACGCATAAGAATGAACGTTTCTCAAGCTTGTTTGGATCGTTTTAACCGAAATAAAATGGATTTTAAGCGTCGTTTCATAACACGGATCCACCACTATGCTCCAGAGACAAAAGAACAATCCAAACAATGGACTAAAGCTGGAGGAAGTGCCCCAAAGAAAGCAAAAACAATTCAGTGGGCTGGTAAGCTTATGGCAACGGTTTTTTTTGGGACTTCAAAGGTATTTTATTGATTGATATGCAAAAGGGAAAAGCAATAAATTCAGGGTACTATTGCAAACTTTTGGATCAATTAAATGTACAAATTCGAGAAAAACGTCCTGGCTTACAACACAAAAAAATAATTTTTCATCAAGACAACGCACCAGCGCACAAGAGTGTTTTAACAATGGCTAAAATCAACGAATTAAAGTACGAGTTGCTTGACCACCCACCTTATTCTCCTGATTTAGCTCCCAGTAACTTTTACCTGTTCCCAAATCTAAAAAAAATCCTTGCTGGCAAGCGTTTTACCTCAAATGAAGATGCAATTACAGTTGTAAACCACTATTTTGAAGACCTTGAGGAAAACTATTTTAATCAAATGATAGAATTACTAGAAAAGCGTTGCACGAAGTGTGTTGAAGTTTCGGGAGATTATATTGAAAAATAAAAATATTTTTGAAAAACTAACTATTCTCTCTCATTGATAGGCTAGGAAGTTTCCGAACTGCCTGTGTAATCTACTTTGTTAACTACTAATGATGATTAGGGTGGCGTCTAAGAAATATCAACATGTAGACAGATACGAAACACAAAAAACAAGCTGCATATATTTTTGGATTAATTACATTGTTCAATAAAACATATATTTTGGTAGTCTTTTATATAAAATTTTCTGTACTATGTGGATTTTAATGCGCTTAATTCATTTCTGCTTTATGCTTTTCTCCATCACGTACGGATATTTTTTGAACAGGTCAAATTAATTTTATCCCCGCAAATAAGTCGACCACTCTAATGTATTTGGCCATAGCTCGAGAAAGGTGATTTAGGTGATATTCCAGCTCTTTTACAGAGTAATCAAATTATTTTATTGAAGTTTGTTTGTAGTTACGTGACATTAAATGCCACTGCTAATATAGAAACTTTAATACAGCAATTCCACAAACAATTCTAATCACACTAAAACCCTTAAGGGCTTAACTGACATAAAAGCTAGCTGCTTGGATAAGATATGACAAGTACTTCAGCAATCAAGAATGATAGAATACATGATTATGACAAGTCTCGCACAAAAATGAATGAAATTTTCTGCACATATTCGTCAAATGAAGTCGCGAAACACTAGATGATTTTTAAATACATACTCTTGAACTGGTTAAACTACGTCATCTAACGGGAAATCATACGCATGGCGTAATCTCTAGTTTTATCATCCTTGGTACTGCACTAGAACTTTAAGTTAACTTTTCAAATCCTGTGCATATTACTATTAAAAAACTCTCAGTTTCTTATTGGAGTATACTAAAGTCTATGATTGTCTTCGTCGTCGAACAATCTTGGGTTCCATAAGACGGTTTCAGAAGACGTAATTATATAATTTACATTAGATGAGTGGAATATATTTTAGGCAAGCGTTATCTGAATATCAAATCTCATATCAAAATACGTTATTGCAATTAAGTCCGTAACTAAGATAAAGATAACGCTTCGATTTAACGTATATGGTCTGATAAAAATATAACCATTATTTCCAAACTTCGTGAGTTACGTATGTTCGATTTTCGCATTTTTTTTCCGTTATGTTGGAACACATGTCTATTATACATGTTGGCAATTCCAGCCATTTCGGATCGTTTTTGACAGATAAAAAGGTTAGTCGTGTTTTGGTTTGCTCTTCGATTTTTTACGAAATTTTGTGCAAAACCCATGTTGCCAAGACCGAAAAAATCGCATCCAGTTGGGTCAAATGTGAAGGTTTTGCTCACTGCTTTCTTCAACTGCAATGGAATGGTGCATCATGAATTTTTGCCACAAGGTGGTACAGTCAATAAGGAATACTACCTTGAAGTTATGCGCCATTTGCGCGAAGCAATTGTGGAAAAATGCAAAAACAAAACCGTTATCATGCCTCAACCACCGTATTCCCCGGACTTTTTTTCCGTCCTAAAACTGAAGGCTCCGATGAGAGGAAAGCGTTTATCTACGATTGAGGAATTACAGAGAGAATTCGTTTTTCAGCAGTACACTTCGGCTATGTTGCCTTCGGAATATGTTGCCTGCAAACGTGTTTCCTGTCTGTTATAATGTTGGAAATTTCAAGTCAAATGTTCACAAACACTACTCCCTTTTTCCCCCTTCTCCAACCTAGTTTCCTAAGTCTGGTACAATGCACTGCATATGTAGGGGTCATCCCCTGAGTCCTAGTCCAATATAAAAAAAAATAAAACAAAAGAAAAATCGAAACAGGCTGTTGGCGGTACCAAAAATCGCGTTTGAAAAGTGTTTCGAGGATTGGAATATACGCTGGCATAAGTGTATTATATCTACGGTGGATTACTTCAAAGGGCACAACAGAGTTATTGATGAATAAGTAAATACTTTGTGAAAAAATTTAAAATAACGTTTATTTTTTGATCAGCCCTCATATATTTAATTAATGAAACATATACTTTTGACAAGATATATTAACAAACTTGAATTCCATCCAAATCCTCTTGCAGCTAATATTCTTAACTTTGGTGGTCACACCCGTCTGAGAAGGAGGGATACTGTGGCTACCATTAGAGCTCTAAACAGACGACTGAATTCTGAAATAATATTCGCATAAAAATAAATTTTTGTCCAGCACTGGCAGGACTTTAATCATAATTTTTTTTTAGTATTAAGATTTGAATACTTATTGTCATTACATTTTTTTTATGTAGATTCAATAAATAAAATAATGAAGTTAAAAAAAAAAATATATATATACTTTTGATAAAAAACGGGTTGGGTTTTTAACAATTATAAATACAATCACATTATGCTCAGCTAAAGTTATATTTTAATATTTAGTGTTTAGAGTCGTTGTTTAGCTTCGATAGTGAACGGACGTGTTTGTTCTTTAATCGCAAAGTAAAAAAAAAAATAATAAAACGAGATTAAGTAAAAGCCGTAATAGGTGAACAGAGTGTTTTTGTTTAAAAGAAAAACTTTGTGACATTTTTTAAATACCGTTTTAAATTGTAAATAAAAAATAGAAACAATTATTGCATGAGTGTACCTATCAGATGTAATTCTGAAAAAGAGCTTAGCTCCGGTAGAAAAAACCTTTGGATTTCTGAAGAAGAATCGGTGAAAAAATCATTGGAAAATTTCCTGTCTCTAAGAGATAGGAAACGCCCGCGATCGTGTTCGCCAAATATTGTTGTTATAACTGAAGACAAAACATCTTCCAGTTTAATTGTTGATGATAAGCCAAAAATCCAAGTAGGCATGGACAGGTACATAACCGTGGTTAAAAGGCAGCGAAGCCCCAAATCAGCTCAAATATCATCTCAACCGAAATTTTCTAAAGACGATAATAGGATTTCGGCAACCGATAGTAATAGGTTTGCTATACTGCAAACAGATGAGCCAACAATATCTAAAAAAATCTTTAAGTCGCCCCCAATATATTTGCGAGAACCTACCTCTAGTGAGCTGGTAAAACAACTTATTGCGGCAATCGGCAAAGACACTTTTAACGTAACATCGGTTAAGCACGGAGGCATCAATGAAACGAAAATCCAGGTAAACAATGAAAATGAATACCGAAAGTCGTCTGACGTTCTAGAGAAGGAGAAACGATAATTTTACACATATCAGCTTAAAAGTGCCAAAGGTATTCAGGTCGTTATAAAAGGTATTGACCCTTTTGTTGACACGAATGAGGTCAAAACCGGACTAGAAGACAATGGCTTCAAAATTAAAAATGTGGTTAATATTAGAAACCGTGAAAAAATTCCTCAACCCATGTTTAGGGTTGAATTGGAACCTAGAGATGTTGCCTTAAAAAAGAATGAAGTGCATCCCATTTATAACCTCAAGTATCTTTTGCATCGTAAGGTTACCGTTAAGGAGCCTTATAAGCGTTTAGGGCCCGTTCAATGCCTAAACTGCCAAGAATTTGGCCATACTAAGGCCTATTGTAAGCTGCCCGCAGTTTGCGTTGTGTGTGGTGAACTTCACGGTACATCACAGTGCAAAAAACCTAAGACTGACTCGAGCGTTAAAAAATGCAGTAATTGTGGAGGTAAACATACTGCAAACTATAGGGGTTGCCCTGTCTATACTCACTTCAAGAGGTCAACGACAAATAGGTCACCAATTTCAAATATGCCACCCCAGCAGACAAACACCACTTCTACAAACAATTTTCATCAGGTACGCCAGTAAACCAGCCATGTAAACTTGCAAAACCCCAAACAAATTTCTTATGCAACTGTGGTAAAATCCGATAAACCAAACTTGGATCAGGAGCCCAAGCGTCAAAACTCCGACCAAAATTTTAGCAATCTTGAGGCAACTCTGCCTCAATCTATAAATACATTTACGGTTTCCATGACAAACATGATGCAGGAAATGCTGAAAATGCAATCCCCTATTTTGCAGGCAATTTAAAAAAAATGAGTTGATTAAAAATATGTTTCTGGAACGCAAACAGCATCCGCCAACAAAAAAATGAACTTGAGCACTTCCTTATGGAAAAGCAAATCGATATAATGTTGATTGCTGAAACCCATTTGACAACCAAGAGTTATTGCAAAATTAATGGGTACGCATTATATGACACTAAAGATCCCCGTGGAAGATCTTGCGGAGGATCGGCAATTCTAATAAAATCCAGAATTAAGCACTATTTAATGAACGAGACACGTGAGGAGTATCTCCAAGCAACTAATATATGCATTGAATATTTTCATGAAAAAATCGTTATTTCCTCGATTTACTCACTGCCCCGATTTTCAATAACAGAAAGCCAATATTCGGATTTTTTCAAATCACTTGGCCCTCGATTTCTAGCGGCTGGCGACTATAACGCTAAACACACTTTTTGGGGATCACGTTTAATTACCTCGAAAGGCCGTGTGCTTTTTGACACCGTTTCCAAAATGGGCTTAGATGTGGTTTCAAGCGGACACCCCACTTACTGGCCGACAGACCGACGAAAGATCCCGGACGTTATAGATTTTGGAGTTGCAAAAAATTTTCCTTTAGAGTGGATGCAAGTGGAGCCTTCATTAGATATGTCATCAGATCACTCTCCTACTATAATCTCTGTTTCGTTCCCCCAAGAGATTGGCTCACCGTTGACTGTCAATAGAGTTAATTGGTTAAAATACAAAAAATTTTTGAGCACACATTGTACTGAAAATATCGCCTTGAGAACGCCTGAGGATATTGATGTGTCAATTAACAATTTTTCTGAAGACCTCAAACTGGCCGTACAGCATGCTACCACTAGTCATATAAGACCTAGAAATGAGAGCAATAGAACTTATTCATCTGAAATTGAGCAACTTCTGTCAGAAAAAAGAAGAGTCAGAAGAGAGTGGCAACTTCGCAGGTCGCCCCAGCTTAAAACTAGGCTACGAGAATGCATAACTCAGCTAAGAAATCTGCTTGAAGTCCATAGAATGGCTTTCCTTAAAACATATTTGGAAAGCCTTGATGGTACTCCTCAATCTGATTATTCCTTGTGGAAAGCGACAAAAGGTTTAAAAAGACCCGTAATAGGTAAGCCACCTTTGCGAAATTCAAGTGGCGACTGGGCAAGAAGCGATTCTGAAAAGGAATGTTGTATGTCGATCATTTGCGAAACGTTTTTATCACAAATGATTCAGAGAATAATACAACGGAATTACCACCATATGTTGTTAGACCTCCTGTGTCTTTGAGATTTAATTTTCAAGATGTCGAAAACGTTATCGGTAATACAAACCCCAGGAAAGCTCCAGGCATTGATCAAATTACTGGTAAAATGCTTGAACATTTACCTCGTTAGCTAGAAGGGTTCTACTTTTTATTTTTAACGCCATTTTACGCCTTGAGTGGAAGGTCTCAATGATTACTATGATACCCAAGCCAGGGAAGGATCTAACTAAGGTAGAATCATATAGACCAATAAGTCTTTTACCAACAATTTCAAAACTATTCGAAAAATTGTTAATGGCGAAGTTGAGTCCAATATTGAACAATGTGGGATGCATCCCTGATCATCAATTTGGCTTTCGGGCTAAACATAGCACCATAGAACAAACGCACAGACTAGTCAATGTCATAAGACAGACCGACCTTTGAGGCGAAGAAGTACTGCTCAGCTCTTTTCATTGATATTTCTCAAGCATTTGATAAAGTGTGGCACGACGGCTTGATGCACAAAATAAAGCTAAATTTGCCTGCAAATACACACAAGCTTCTGGAAAGCTACTTATATGGGCGGAAGTTTGTTATCAGAGAAGGCGACTTTATTAGCCCAACTCAGCCAATCAAGGCAGGAGTTCCCCAAGGCAGCATACTGGGGCCTACTTTATATTTGATTTACGCCTCTGACATGCCAACGACATCCGGAATCCACACTTCTACCTTTGCAGATGACACAGCGTTTTTGAGTGTTCATGAAAACCACCAATTAGCATCACGAAATTTACAGGAATATATTTCAATATTAGAGAAATGGCTAAAACTTTGGAAAATCAAAGTTAATGAACAGAAATGTACTCATGTTACATTCACACTGTGTAGGCAAACATGTCCGCCTATCCAAATTAACAACTCACCTATTCCGCAGCACAACGAAGTCAAGTACCTTGGTATTCATCTGGACCGTAGGCTAACGTGGAAGTCTCACATTGAAGCAAAGGTCACTCAGTTAAAACTAAAAGCAGCGCAGCTAAATTGGCTTATGGGCAGAAATTCTACACTGAAATTAGATTGCAAACTTTTGTTATACAACGCAATACTAAAGCCTATATGGTGCTACGGAATTCAGCTATGGGGCACCGCCTCAGCGTCAAACATTGAAAAAATCCAAAGGCGACAAAACAAAATTCTACGAACGATTACTGCAGCTCCATGGTATGTAAAAAATTCACGAATTCATAAAGATCTGAGTGTTCCGCTGGTAAAAGAGGAGTTTTCTAAGTACGCGACAAGGTATGTCAGTAAACTGGAACTTCACCCAAACCCTCTTGGGCGCAATATACTTAATTTTGGCGGCCACACTCGGCTTAAAAGAAGGGATACCGCTGCCACCATCAGATTGCTCAATAGGTGATTTTACCGAAATAGCTCCCGCATAATAAAACTTTTTGTCTAGCATTGGCCGGACTTAAGAATCACATTTTTTAATTTTAAATTTAGTATTAAGATTTGAATACTCATTTTGAAGATTCAATAAATAAAAAAATGTTTAAAAAAAAAAAATATGTAAATACAAATGTTCAACTTCGTTGGACACTATATATTTTATATGAATTTTCTTATTATAATGTAAAGCTGGTAGCACTGTGGGAAGTAGAGAAATTCCAATTGTCGAAATTTATATAATGAAATTTACTGTTTTTTCTATTCTTGAATTTTTTAGTATCAGTATGCTCTAGAACACTTGCCACGGTGCTACCAACTAAAACCACGTAATTCTGAATTTTTAATAAACTGTTACTGTTCCCCATAACGGTTGTTCATTTTCTTTACCCCCCAAATTATAACTACACTACGGAGTAATTATAATTGTAATCTGCAATTCAGATAGTTTTCACCGTCTTCTAATTGCTAGTTGGAGATTAGCTAAACAACAATTTGTTCAACAAATATGAATCGTATATATTATAAATTTAGCTGTGATGTAAAAACTAAATATTAAACGTCGATTATAATGAACACTTCTAACGAATTTGGCAACTTTCAAAAAAACTTTTTTTTTTTTTAACCAAAAAAAGGAAAGAAAAACAAAATGATTGCATATTTTCAATGCTGTATTTACAAGCACAGTTTTACTTCATGTTCTGCTCGTGCTAACTACGACTGCTTTTTATATAAGAAATTAATTACAAACAAAGTTAGTCAACTAGCCAGAGGTAAAAATCTGAATTGTAGGTGATCCGATGTACACCAGTAATGCATACCTTCTCATATACGAGCCTAGTATAAATTGCCGCACACTACTGCATCTGTAGTCACCGCATTCCGCTTATACACAAAATAAGCGTTATACTGAACTGTACCGAACTGTACCGAACGAACAGAAAAGCTCATTGTTACCTAACATATATTGTGGGCATCTCGAATACAAGCTCGCTTAGCAGGTAGAAGACGTCTCGAACACACCTTCACACATATTCTGAGTTAGCATTCATTGAATACAAAGTGTTGCTCACAACAGTTAATATATGTAATATGATGGGCGATGTTCGCCGCTGGGTACATTGAAATAAAGTAGACTAAAATCAGATTAATATGTACAAAAGTAAACTAACATAAACTAATATGAAATCGTGTGAATACTATTAATTTGTGAAAATAGAATCAGGAGCTTAAATTATACCTACAATTTGTAAATATAATAGTTGTCGTGTTTTCATTATTCTGAAGCAATAAAATATATTGTACAGATAAACTTTCTGTAAAGGTTACATGTAATTTTTTGAAACTACAAGAAAAGAAGAGCAACAAACCAACATGATATGCCCAAAATTTAACAGAAAACTTATAATAGCTGCTGTGATGATGTATGCTTTCACATTGAAAGGCATCCGTATCTAAATATATGTAACTCAAAGGGGATTGACTGACTGACATAGTGATCTATCAACGCACAGCCGAAACCACTGGACGGATTGGACTGAAATTCGGCAGGTAGATGTTATAACGTAGGTATCCGCTAAGAAAGGGCTTTGATTAATTTAAAACCCAAGAGGATCAAATAGGGGATGAAGGTTTGTATGAAAATTTATTGGCGAAGGCCAAACAACATCAAAAAGCCTGATTGCATATAAAAAATGGTGCGAAGGATGTCTCGCAAGCTATTCTCCAGCCCAGAAGTGTTATTTTCAAGCAATGTATAAACAGAAAAAAATTTTATTCGTGTTCAATAACGAAATTCGTTGAATCAATTAATAAATTGGTTGAATGCGGACCTGTAAAGGAATTCGTGGATTCAAACAAAAGTTTAGTAAATATAATTATTGATCGAAAACAACTATTTTTTTAAACAACAACAAATTATAATTATGTACGAGTAAATGCATACAAATAATTTTTTCAGACAAAAATTCTGTTTATTTTATTTTTGCTATAATTTTTTCTGTGTACAATTTCATCATCATATACTTAGTTTTTACACATACATAGAATACGTTTGGTGTTCTGCCGGTCGCTTCTGCCATTCTTAGAAGACAGTAAATATTTCCCCTGCGTGACTGTGTATGTATGTTAGATATAGCAATCCATATAGACAAGGCGTTCAATGTTTACACCCAGAAATTTAAGATAACAATAAACCGGGTGTTCGTCAGGAAGATATACTACTTTGTTGGGTTTCATTGTAATCCTGGCTGTATGCGATGTGGCACCGTCTTGATACCACAGGTCATACCAGCATTTCACTTCCTGAAATTGAAAGAGTATCTGAAGCTATACCTCTCCGGCACCGGATAGCTTGCCAGCAAAGAGCATGAAGTAGCGTTCTTCTAGACTTGTATGTCCGATAGCACGCCTTCTTAGCACATTATACCACTTTGATAAGTTCTCATTGTGCTGAAAATTTGTTTGAGTTCCTATTACCCGAAAGAGGTGAGGCAAATAGCGCGATAAAGTAACCGGGGTTAATTACAATTTACTCTGCTCTTTCTTAACTAATAGAAACTATAGTCAACTAATATCTTGTGTGGCGTTTAGAGTCGTACTACTTATTTTGTGACCGTCAAAATGTATTTCGTAGGGGTAGGCCCACTGGCACCCTTCTTGCATATGTGTCGGAAAAAAGGTGCCACTCGACCCAACATTTGAGTGAATACAAAACGGCTGGCAATACATTTTCCAAGGCGTCTGAAAGAGTTTGACTTGGCACATTACCGTTAGAACTACTGGTTTTGGCTATAAGAGTTGTTATAGATGGGGTCCCATAAAACGAGTTCAACAAACCGTTGAAACCGCAATGCTGGGGTTTTTTCTTAATAATGGTTATACAAACAGAAAAACAATGTTTGTTTACCTTGTAAATTTCAAATATATTTTTGTTAAAGTTTTTAATTTTAACTTTTTAAGTTTTTTTTTATTAGTTAATAACTATATTCTACGATTGCTCAGAATAGAATGATATCTTTAATACAACCGTTTAACAAATTTATGTATTGCTTAAAATATGACTTATACAAAAAAAAAACATCAGGAATTTAATTTCATTATTAAGTTTAAACCGCTAATCTCATAAAAGGTAATCGGCACAAAAAAAAAGTAATAAACGAATTTTACAAACATAAAAAAAAATAATGCAAAGCAATAAAACATGTACTCTCCCATAATATGGAGTGAAAAAGTGATATTGATTACAATAATGCTCATTGCAACAATAACAAAATTATGTTTTAAATGTAACTTGTTGCTGGTTGTAATACACTTTGTTTGAAATATAAAAGTATTTTAATAAATATTTTTTGCTATAAAAGAAAAGATTGGTTTCAGAAAGATTTTTTCTGACAACACAGTTTCTTATTTGTCTTTATCACCTCCGATACAAAACTTCTAATTCTATCCACTCCTTACTAGATGACAGCAGCATTTGCCATTCGTGCTCATCCAATTATAGATCCAGCCTCTAGGCTGGTGGCAAAATATGAATGACCCACTGTGTAATGATCTTCCGTTAATTTCCGAATAGGGTGGCAAGAGCAGGATCGACTTAAGTGCACATAAGTCCCAATGGCAAATGTCGGTTTAATCTGTACCCATTGATAGTATAGATTATTAGGAATCGGATCCTCTAGATGTTCTTGGAATGAAAATTCAGTGTGATTTTCGCTGGACTGAGCACACTTTTCATGTCTCTAAAGATGCTTGCAAGAGTCTGGGTTTTTGGAAACGGTGTAAGATGCACTTTACTCTAACTGATCTCTTTACGATTTATACTACCTATTTCCGACCGAAAGTGCAGTACAACTGTCATGTATGGGCTGGTGCCTCAAAGTATATTTTGGGATTACTCGATCGTGGGCAAGACAGATAGAGAGAAAGAGCGAAGAATATTATCGGTGGCAGTAGGGGATCCATATCTATTATGTCACTAGAGCATCGCTGACTCTGTGACAAGTTCTTCTGAAATTCAAACTGAAAATGAATATTTTCTGTTTTATTTCATTCTTTCACAGAACGAGAATTGATTTTCTGTCTGCTGTTATATGCATCATGGGAGCGTATTACTTACCATGGAATTCACACAAAGAAGTCCTTGTGTTGGTTTTTAATCATTTTACTAACCTGTA
This sequence comes from Thecocarcelia acutangulata, assembly GCA_914767995.1. Lineage (NCBI taxonomy): Eukaryota > Metazoa > Arthropoda > Insecta > Diptera > Tachinidae > Thecocarcelia > Thecocarcelia acutangulata. Next base: position 60,584,335 of record OU612097.1, read on the forward strand.
AAGAAAAAAAATATTCATTACTCACTATTAAAAACAACAAAACCACACAAACAATTCTGTCCATCAAAAACATGCTTAAAATCATATAAATCGTACATAATAAATGTTTATTTATTTTCCCAAGTTTTGTTTCTGCATTATAATACAACATAAATTACATAACATTTATTTCATTCAATTTCTAATAAATATTCTTATTTTCCTCGTTCATTTGTTTTCTTTTTTCAAACTTTAGAGAAAAGATTTAATACTTCACTTTTAAAATAGAAATCAAATAAATGAAATGGCAAAATACAAATAAAAGAAAATAAATAATACAAATCAAGAAAAACATTTTTGTGGAAATAAATAGAAATACTTTCAGTTGAAAGAGAAAAAGAAAACTTTAAATCTGTTAAAAAGTTAAATTAAATCAAATAAATTTCAAACAATTTATCAGCTTATAAATACATAGAAAAAAAAAACGAATTTTAAACAGTGTATTGACAAATAATAAACATCATTTCAAAAAATGTGTTAAATTATTTTATGTTTTTTAATAGTAAACCAATTAAACGAGTAATATTACGAGCAAATCAGTGTTTTCTTTTACTATTTGAAAATTAGTTTTATTCCAGCTTTCTCTGGTCAGATGAATTGAAACTAATTGATCGTTTTATCCACCGCCCCTTTTCGCACAAACTCTTATTATACCCTTCACAAAAATGTAAAGGGTATATATAAGTTTGTGATTCCGTTTGTAATTTCTACAGTTTTTTTTGCGACCCTATAAAGTATATATATTCTGAATCAGAATTAATGGAAAAGTCGATTAAGCGATGTCCGTCTGTCCGTCTGTCCGCTGTTGAAATACCGTTTCTGAGAAAACCATTAGACTTAGAAACTTTTTTCTTTCACCATTCTTTTACCCCATCGATTCATGGGTTTGCTATTGAAATTCAGTAATATCGGTCCACGTATAGCTGAGATATATTCAAAATTCCGAAAAAAGCCATTTTTTTGCAGTTTTGTATGAAAATTTTTGAAAACAAAAGTTGTTCGTTTTGCTTCAAACTTCACACACTTATTAAGCATGGTGACTAAAAGGCAAAAAACTTTTTTTTCAGATATCGGTCCATATATACCCGAGATATAGCCCAAATCGGATTTTTAATGAAAATGTCGCATAGGCGAAGCTAAATAACTTTTTTTTTTGCTCAAAAGCAGTTCTGGTAATAAAATTAGGTTACATAAATATGGAAAATGAAAATTTCCGATATCTGTCCATATATACCCGAGATATAGCCCAAACCGGGTTTTTCACGAAAATGTCGCGTAAGCGAACTTAAACAACTTTTTTCACCTTAAAGCAGTTCTGGTAATGAAATAAGGTTATATAGGTATGAAAAATTAAAATTTCCGATATCGGTCCATATATACCCGAGATATAGCGCAAACCGGGTTTTTCATGAAAATGTCGCGTAAGCGAACTTAAACAACTTTTTTTTGCTTAAAACAGTTCTGGTAATAAGATGAGGTTACATAAATATGGAAAATGAAAATTTCCGATATCGGTCCATATATACCAGAGATATAGCCTAAACCGTGGTTTTCATGAAAATGCCGCGTAAGCGAACTTAAACAACTTTTTTCACCTTAAAGCAGTTCTGGTAATAAAATAAGGTTATATAAATATGGAAAATTAAAATTTCCGATATCGGTTCATATATACCCGATATATAGCTTAACAGGTTTTTTTATGAAAATGCCGAGTAAACAATTTTTTTGTGCTCAAAAGCAGTTCTGGTAATGAAATAAGGTTATATAAATATGGAAAAAGAAAAAATCCGATATCGGTCCATATATACTCGAGATATAGCCTGAACCGATTTTTCCAATATTATTTTTTTTTTTACTGAAAAGCAGTTCTTGTTATAAAAGAAGGTTACGAAAATAGAGAAAATTAAAATTTCTGATATCGGTCCATATATACCCGAGATATAGCCTAAATCCGGTTTTTCATGAAAATATCGCGTAAGCGAACTTAAACAATTTGTTGTGCTCAAAAGCAGTTCTGGTAATGATATAAGGTTATATAAATATGGAAAATTAAAATTTTCGATATCGGTCCATATATACCCGAGATATAGCCTGAACCGATTTTTCCATTAAAATTTTTTTTTTTTTTTGCTATATAAGAAGTTATAAAAGAAGGTTACTAAAATACAGAAAATAGAAAATTCCGATATCGGTTCATATATAACCGAGCATATTTAGGTCACATTTTTAATATACTATACATATTCGTGACTATCGTGAAGGGTATTTTAGATTCGGCCTAGCCGAATATACTACACTCTTACTTGTTTTTTTTTTATCTTGGACCCTGAGGACAACCCCTACATATGCAATGCATTGTACTGGAACTAGAAAAATAGATTGTGAGAAGGAGGAAAGGGGAGTGGAGTAAACTCTTATTTTTGTTTATTTCAGTGTCTCTGATTGATTTTGCTTTTCCACGGTTGCGTGGGGTTTTGTTTATTAAGTGGTCAATTATTGCTTTTGGAAAAATCGAATATATTTAAAATCGTTTTTAACTAAATTCGATGCTGAATACAACTTTGCAAGAAAAGGTTGTGTTGAGTGAATATTAATAACACTCCTTTACGATGTAGATTTTGTGGACCAATCTGAACTATTTTCTAATTTCTTTCACTTATTAAAAGCCAAAAAATTTTCAAGGTTGGATTTTGTGACTGGTTTGTGTTTTCCTAACAATTTAAAGACACATTTTATCTCACCTTTATATACTCGTAAATATCTCAGTCGGAATCTAGCTTTGATTGTGAGTGGACGTATTTGTTTTTGAGCGGAATTTAAAAAAAAACCGGTGTTGAAAAGGCAAGAGGCCGAGCCAGCAATTGGCAAACTGAACAATCGTGAGTGTGTTGCTCAGTTTCCTGTTGACTACTTATGTTTTGTAAAGACATTTTCTACTTACTGCGAGATTGGCTTGTCGTCTTGACGATAGGGTTTGATCCAAGCAAGGCAGATGAATAGCAAAAAGAATTTTAAAATGTTGAAAATGCAAGAGGCCGAGCCAGCAATTTCCAATGGATTTTGAATAAAACGCAAATGCAATTAAAACACTTGATTAATATGCAAATGTGTTTATATTAAAATTCCTTTAAATATATAACAATTCATTAGGAAATAATTCAGTTAAAATAATTAAATAATTACATACTTTTTGGTTTGGAAAAATACTGGAAAGTAGTAAAATATAAAAAAATCTTATATGCAAAAAATGCTAGTTCACCTCGCAAAGCTTCAATAGAAAATGGTCGAGGCGCCATAACTTGATTTGCAATTACAGGTTTCGTTAAAAAAAAAATATGTATAAATTGTGTTGACAGGTTGTTATTTGTCAATGTGTACTAAATAAGTGAAGCTAACTTATTATAAAACTATTTATGGATATTTTGGGAGTTGTGCCAACAACCGGTATAAGTAGAAAACCACAATAAGTGGAAAGAGTGAATTTATACAAAACAAACACTTTGTGACAATTATTTTTATATACTTTTGAAGTAAAATAAATAAAGGGTGTTTTTTTAAGCTAGATAGAACTTTAAATTGTAAAAAGTAACACAAAAAATTAAATTTTGATGAAACATTTTGTTTATTTGTTTCAGTATACTCTGACAAATCATCATGAATAGACTCACGCTTGAACAACGCTACGAAATTATCCAAATTTACTTTGAAAATCAGTCGTCGATTCGCGCAACTTATAGACGACTTCGTCATTTGTATGGCGTACATAATCGTCCATCTGAACAAGCCATTCGTCGAACTGTGGATAGATTTCGTACCACATACTCTCTAGAGGATGCAATAACACCAGCACGTCGAAGGAATGTGCGTACTGAAGAGAATATCGCCGCTGTAAACGAAAGTGTGGAAGAAGATCCAAATTTATCGATTCGTCGTCGGTCGCATGAATTGGGGCTCTGTCCGTCCACTACGTGGAAAATTTTGCGCAAAGATCTCGGCCTACACCCGTATAAGATCCAGCTGGTGCAGGAATTGAAGCCACGAGACCATTGTATGCGTCGTTCTTTCGCCGATTGGGCTCTAGAGCAGTTGGCAACTGACCCGTTGTTTTATCGCAAAATTGTGTTCAGTGATGAGGCGCATTTTTGGCTTAACGGGTTTGTTAATAAGCAAAATTGCCGCATATGGAGTGAGACCAATCCACAAGAGACCCTACAGACTCCATTACATCCAGAAAAATGCACTGTTTGGTCCGGTTTTCATGCTGGTGGCATCATCGGACCTTATTTCTTCAAAAATGAGGCCGGAGCTCGCGTTACGGTCAATGGAGATCGTTACCGCACCATGATCAATGATTTTTTGTTTGAAAATATGGATGACATTGATCCGGAGGAGATGTGGTTTCAACAGGATGGCGCTACGTGCCATACGGCGAACGCAACCATCGACTTACTGAAATCAAAATTTGGCGATAAGTTGATTTCGAGAAATGGACCTGTCAATTGGCCTCCAAGGTCGTGCGATTTGACACCTCTCGATTATTTCCTGTGGGGCTACGTGAAGTCACTGGTTTATGCTGATAAACCAGCAACAATTGACGCCTTGGAGGCCAGCATTGTTCGTGTTGTTCGTGACATACGGCCAGCAGTGCTCGAAAAAGTGGCCCAAAATTGGACGTCCAGAATGCGCTTCGTCAAGAACAGCCGCGGTGCCCATATGCCCGAAATCATTTTCAAATGTTAATTTCACGTATTGATCTTTCGAATAAAAAAAAATTTTGATTACAATTTAATTTTTTGTGTTATGTTTTACAATTTCAAGTTCTATTGGGCTTAAAAAAACACCCTATATAAATGAAAAAAATTGCATGAGCTACCTAGTAGATGCTGAGAGAGAGAGAGAGCTTAGCTCCACTAGAAAAAACCTCTGAATTTTTGAGAAAGGATCTTTGAAAAAATCATTGGATAATCTCCTGTCTCCAAGAGATAAAAACACACGCGTCAGTGTTTACCAAACATTGTTGTTACAACAGAAGACAAACCGTCTTCCAGTTTAGCTATTGTTGATAAACCGAAAACGCAAGTGGGTATGGATAGGTATATAATCATGGTTAAACGTCAGCAAAGCCCTAAGTCCGCGCAAACATCATCACAACTAAAAATGTCTAAAGACGATATTACCTCTGCGACAACGGATAGCAATAGGTTTGCTATCCCTTAGACAGATGAGCCAACAACATCCAAAAAAACATATACGCCTCCACCAATATAGTTGAGAGAGCCGACTTCTAGTGAACTGGTAAGACAACTTATTACGGCAATCGGCAAAGATACTTTCAACGTCACATCAAAGAAACTAAAATTCAGGTAAACCGTGCAAACGAAAATTGTCTGATGTTTTAGAAAAAGAGAAAATATCATTTGACACTTGCCAGCCCAAAAGTGCTAAAGGTCTTCGGGTCGTTGTTAAAGGTATTGACCCTTACGTAGATATTGATGATGTCAAAACTGGATTGGAAGATAAATGTTTTAAAATAAAAACTGTAGTAAACATCAGGAGCCGTGAAAAGATCCCTCAACCTATGTTTAGGGTTGAACTAGAACAAGGAGATATTGTGCGAAAAACGACTGAAATTCATCTAATATGTAACCTCAAATTTCTTTTGCACCGTAAGGTTACCGTGGAAGAGCCACATAAGCGTTCAGGGCCCGTTCAGTGCCTAAACTGCCAATAATTTGATCACACTAAGGCTTACTGTAAATTGCCCGCAGTTTGTGTTGTATGTGGTGAACTTCCCAGCACAACTCAGTGCAATAAGCCAAAAACTGACGCAAGTGACACTGCAAATTATAGAGGGCAACTTTAAGCGGTCAATGACAACTAAGTGATCGGTTTCTCCAGCACACCAGCAGCCAAAAGTCATTCGTAAAAACAATTTTCCCCAGGTAGGCGATTCAACCAACTATACAAAAACGCAAAACTCCAAACAATTTTCATATGATAATGTGGTTAAATCCGACCAAAACTTGAACCAGGACCCCAAACCTTAAAAGTATGATCCAAATTTTTAATGATCTAGAAGCAACTCTGCAAACTCTTGTTCTATGCAGGAAATGCTAAAAATGCAACAAATGGGTTGGTTAAAAATATGTTTCTGAAACGCAAACGACATCCGCCAACACAAAAATGAACTTGAGCAATTCCTTATGGAAAATCAAATCGATATATTGCTGTTTGCTGAAACTCCTTTGACAACCAACAGTTTTTTCAACACAAAATATCCCTGTGGAAGATCTTGCGGAGGATCGGCAATTCTAATAAAATCCAGAATTAGGCATTATTTAATGAACGAGACGCGTGAGGTCTATCTCCAAGCAACTAATATATGCATTCATTATTTTCATGAAAAAATCGTTATTTCCTCGATTTACTCACCGTCTCCATGTTCAATAACAGAAAGCCAATATTCAAATTTTTTCAAATCACTTCGTCCTCGATTTTTAGCGGCTGGCGACTATAACGCTAAACACACTTTTTGGGGATCACGTTTAATTACCTCGATGGGCCGCGTGCTTTTTGACACCGTTTCCAAAATGGGCTTAGGTGTTATTTCAAGTGGACACCCCATTTATTGGCCGTCAGACCAACGAAAGATCCCAGACGTTATAGACTTTGGAGTTACAAAAAGTTTTCCCTCAGAATGGATGCAAGTGGAGCCCTCATTAGACTTGTCATCAGATCACTCACCCACTATAATCTCTGTTTCGTTCTCGCAAGAGATTGGCTCCCCATTGATCGTCAATAGAGTTAATTGGCTAAAACACAAAAAAATTTTGAGTACACATTGTACTGAAAATATCGCTTTGAGAACGCCTGCGGATATTGATGTGCCAATTAACGATTTTTCTGAAAACCTCAAACTGGCCGTACAGCATGCTACCACTACTTATATAAGATCCAGAAATGAAATGAAAATTAAAAAAGAAGAGTCAGAAAAGAGTGGCAACTTCGCAGGTCGCCCCAGCTTAAGACTAGGCTACGGGAATGCATAACTCAGTTAAGAACTCTGCTTGAAATTCACAGAATGGCTTTCCTTAAACATATTTGCAAAGCCTTGATGGTACTCCTCAATCTGATTTTTCCTTGTGGAAAGCGACAAAAGGTATGAAAAGACCCGTAATAGGTAAGCCACCTTTGCGAACTTCAACTGGCAACTGGGCAAGAAGCGATTCTGAAAAGGGGATGTTATATGTCGATCATTTGAGAAACGTCTTTATTACAAATGATTCAGCAAATAATATAGCGGAATTACCACCATATGTTGTTAGACCTTCTGTGTCTTTGAGACTTAATTTTCAAGATGTCGAAAACGTTATCGGTAATATAAACCCCAGGAAAGTTCCAGGCATGGATCAAATTACTGGTAAAATGGTTGAGCAGTTACTTCGTGTAGCTAGAAGAGTTCTACTTTTTATTTTTAACGCTATTTTATACCTTGAGTATTATCCTGCAGAGTGAAAAATCTCAATGATTACTATGATACCCAAGCCAGGAAAGGGTCTGACTAAGGTGGAATCATATAGAACAATAAGTCTTTCACCAACAATTTGAAAACTATTCGAAAACTTGTTAATGGCGAAGTTGAGTCCAATATTGAATAATGTGGGGTGCATCCCTGATCATCAATTTGGTTTTCGTGCTAAACATAGCACGATAGAACAAACGCGCAGTCTACTCAACGTCAAAAGACAGACTTTTCAGGAGAAGAGGTATTGCTCAGCTCTATTCATTGACAGTTTCAAGCTTTTGATAAAGTGTGGTACGACGGCTTGATGCACAAAATAAAGCTTAACTTGCCTGTAAACACTCATAAGCCTCTGGAAAGCTACTTATATGGGCGGAAATTTTTTATCAGAGAAGGCGATTTTATAAGCCCAACTCAGCCAATCGAGGCAGGTTTTCCCCAAGGCAGCATACTGGGGCCTACTTTATACTTGCTTTACGCCTCTGACATGCCAACGACATCCGGAATCCATACTTCAACCTTTACGGAAGACACAGCGTTTTTGAGTGTTCATGAAAATCACCAATTAGCATCACGAAATTTACAGGAATATATTTCAATATTAGAGAAATGGCTAAGACTTTGGAAAATCAAAGTTAATGAACAGAAATGTACTCATGTTACATTCACACTGTGTAGGCAAACATGTCCGCCTATCCAAATTAACAACTCACCTATTCCGCAGCACAACGAAGTCAAGTACCTTGGTATTCATCTGGACCGTAGGCTAACGTGGAAGTCTCACATTGAAGCAAAGGTCACTCAGTTAAAACTAAAAGCAGCGCAGCTAAATTGGCTTATGGGCAGAAATTCTACACTGAAATTAGATTGCAAACTTTTGTTATACAACGCAATACTAAAGCCTATATGGTGCTACGGAATTCAGTTATGGGGCACCGCCTCAGCGTCAAACATTGAAAAAATCCAAAGGCGACAAAACAAAATTCTACGAACGATTACTGCAGCTCCATGGTACGTAAAAAACTCCCGAATTCACAAGGATCTGTGTGTTCCACTGGTAAAAGATGAGTTTTCAGAGTATGCTACAAGGTATATCAGCAAATTGGAACTTCACCCAAACCCACTTGCACGAAACATACTTAATTTTGGCGGCCACACTCGGTTGAGAAGAAGGGATACCGTTGCCACCATCAGAACGTTCAATAGGTGATTTTACCGATATAGTTCCCGAATAATAAAGCTTTTGTACGATATTAACTAACTAGTTGCGAGTTCGAGTCCAACTTCAGTCAAGAAGAAGGATTATTTTTAATTATAACAATAATTGCTGTGAAACAATAAGACCAAAGAAGAACAGAAAAAATAATTGAATACCATTAGCTAGGGGACAACTAGCTGTTTCGTAGTCGCTACACTACTCATCAGCACCCACTGGGATTCGAACTCGAGATCATTTGAACATGATGTATTTTTAATACGGCCGCTTTAACCACTTCAGCCACCGAGCTCTTTTAATTACTCTTATGTTAATGTTTGCCTCATATTGATCACAAGCTTTTTGTCTAGCATTGACCGGACTTAAGCAAAAAGCACATTTTTTATTATTTTTATATTTAGCATTAAGATTTGAATACTTATTGTTAGTTCATTTTGAAGATTCAATAAATAAAAAATGCTTAAAAAAAATGAAAAAAAAAACAAACTTTGCCATGCTGTAGACAAGGTGAATTTATAATCACACATCAATAGTTTATATGTAGTATTTATAAATAAAACTATAGTTTTTAAATATAACCCCTACAGTTTTTTTTATACCCTTCACAAAAATGTAAAGGGTATATATAAGTTTGTGATTCCGTTTGTAATTTCTACAGTTTTAATTTGCGACCCTGTAAAGTATATATATTCCGAATCAGAATTAATGGAAAACTCGATTAAGCGATATCCGTCGGTCCGTCTGTCCGCTGTTGAAATACCGTTTCTGAGAAAACCATTCGACTTAGAAACTTTTTTTTCATCATTTTATTACTGCATCGATTCATAGATTTGCTATTGAAATTCAGTAATATCGGCTCACGTATAGCTGATATTTCAGATATTGGTCCATATATACCCGAGATATAGCCCAAATCGGATTTTTAATGAAAATGTCGCATAGGCGAAGCTAAACACCTTTTTTTTTATTAAAAGTATTTCTGGTAATAAAATAAGGTAATATAAATATGAAAAATGAAAATTCCCGATATCGGTCCATATATGCCCGAGGTATAGCCTAAACCGAGTTTTTCATGAACATGCGGCGTAAGCAAACTTAAACAACTTTTTTTGCTTAAAAGTAGTTCTGGTAATAACATTAGGTTATATAAATATGGAAAATGAAAATTTCCGATATCGGACCACATATACCCGAGATATAGCCCAAATCGGACTTTTAATGAAAATGTCGCATAGGCGAAGCTAAACAACTTTTTTTGCTTAAAAGTAGTTCTGGTAATAAACTTAGGTTATATAAATATGGAAAATGAAAATTTCCGATATCGGTCCATATATACCCCAGACATAGCTTAGAACGGGTTTTTAATGAAAATGTGGCGTAAGCGAACTTAAACAACTTTTTTGTGATCAAAAGCAGTTCTGGTAATGAAATAAGGTTATATAAATATGGAAAATGAAAATTTCTGATATCGGTTCATATATACTTTAGATATAGACAAAACCGATTTTTCCATTAATTTTTGTTTGTTTGTTTTTGCTGAAAAGCAATTCTCGTTATAAAAGAAGGTTACTAAAATAGAAAATTCCGATATCGGTTCATATATAACCGAGCATATTTAGGTCACATTTTTACATATACTATACTTATACGTGACTATCGTGAAGGGCATTTTAGATTCGTCCCAGCCGAATATACTACACTCTTACTTGCTTTTATTAAAAAAGAAGCTTTTAACAAAAATTTATAAACCAAAATTTGTTCATGGTCCTTTGAGCCAGAAAAATTGTTCGATTAAATGATATTAATAAATCCATTTATTCTTTATTCGAATTATTCTTAATCAGGGGAAAACTGCAATACTTGTGTGCGTTTTAATGACTATATATACATTTTTTGTATATGCCGCCAATTTAAATTATAGTATTAATAACCTACTTGCCTTGAGTACAATTTTGAACACACAGTTTATAATATCTGAATCTATTGCCATATATTCTAATTGTTCAATTATTTCCTCCTTTTAACTCTTTACTAATCAGATTGACTTTTAAATAGCGCAATTTCCAATCAATGCAATACGTGAGGAACAAGTTAAAAAAACGTACTGACAGAAAATATAACATACAAATATTGCTTTCAAATAACATTAATCCCAGTAGCAATAATACTTCTTCTCACTTACATTTTTCTATTAAATTTAACAAAACGTGACTTATGTCACTTACCAATAAAACTTTAAAGCACATAAATTTCAACGTCTTTTTATGAGATTGACCAGCTCGAAGTTATGACCAAAAAACAAGTAAATAAAAATAAAATATAATAACAGCAATAAAAGAATCACAGTGGCAATTGCACTCGAACAAAAATTTGCTTCGGAATTCACAAACATCTAAAATTCTGTGGCGCCCCGCTGAGGCTAGAGAACAGCATAAAGATGATTATGTGGTCAGGGTGTGCAAGTTTCTGGAGTTTTACATTTTTTTTTTTCTCTTTTATTTTTTTTTTTTTGCTGGCGTTGAGTGCATGTGACCAGAACATGAATTTATTGCCAAATGTATAAAAAGAAAAAAACTTCGTTTGTTAGAAACACTCAAAACAATATTGTCACTGCCTCACCTTGTTTTTTTTTTCTTTTTTGCTCTTTTTTGATTATTCAGTAGAATTTTGTTGTCGGTATTGTTGTTTGTTGCTGTTGTTATTTTATGTTTTTGGTAAGTAAAACATTATGCTTGCAAAGTATGCAACGATACTTTTGTAGAGAACTAAAATTGCTGGAAAAATATGAAAGAATATTTTTTTTTTTCAAGCAAAGCCATTTTGTGAATAATTTTTGTTTTATGTTTCAAGGCATTCTTTTCTAGTAATATAAGGTTGAACTGCAGGTACAGAAAACCAAGTGCTAAAAGGATTTTCTGAGGTCTCTGATAATATTTTGCTAACAACTCAGAAATTGATATCGTATAACGAAATGAAAGCCCGCGTAAGTGGCAAGGAACTGAATGCATCATATATATCGTATTTGATTTTTATAGTAAATATGCTGAATTCAAATTGATGGATTTGTTATGTTGTACGTTTTCACAAAAATGTAAAGTTTATAATTTCTACAATTTTCATTTTCCACCCTATAAAATGTATATATGTATTCAGAATCAGTATTGATAGAAAAGCCGATTAAGTGAGAAAACCATTAGACTTAGAAATTCGTTTCCTTCACCATTCTAACCCCGTGGATTCGTGGGTTTGCTATTGAAATTCAGTAAAGTCGTTAAAATTATATGTAAAATATATTCAAAATTCCGAACAAAACCATTTTTGGGCAATTTTGTATGGAAATTAAAAAAAAAAACTTTTATTTTTTTTTGGTTCAAACTTAACAATATTATTGAGCATACAAAAAAAATTTCCCCCGATATCGGTCCATTTATATTCGAGATTTTTTTAAATGAAAAAGTCGCATAAGTGAACTCAAACAACCTTTTTTTCTTAAAAGCAGTTCCGGTAAATAAAAGGGGTTACTAAAATACAGAAAATAGAAATTTCCGATATCGGTCCATATATACCCGAGATATAGCATAAACTGATTTTCCATAAAAATGTGAACTTAAATAATAATTTTTTTTTTCTTAAAAGCAGTTCTGGGAATAAAAAGACGTTACTAAAGTACAGAAAATGAAAATTTCCGATATCGGTCCAGATACGAGTATAACCTAAACCGATTTTTATTTCAAATTTGTAATATATACTATATATTTGCGTAACTATTGTGAAAGGTATTTTAGATTCGGCCCAGCCGAATATACTTCACTCTTGCATAAGTGATTGATATGATGTATATAGTAAAAATACATTTATTTTCTGCCGGTTCAACCGCGCTTTTTGTGTAAACGCAGATTGCAATATCGGCAACAACCGTTTTCGCATTAAAAAAAATGATTTTATATTGTATTTTGAACAAATATTTTTGTTTATTATAAAATCATTCATTTTTTCTTTCTGCGACTTTTTAAGCTTTCTAAGTCAAACTGTGAAAAGACTTTTGATGAAAATGATCAAAATTTTATATAAATTGAAAAAAGTTGGTTTTCTACCTACTCGAGATTTCTGTCTACGCCACAACACTTCATTCTAATCATTAATGGACTTCAAAAACTTTGAAAAATTTAACTTTATATTAAAGTATCGATTAAAAAATGCTGAGAATTTAAAAGAAAAAAGGTGTAGTAATAGTAAAAAAAAAAAGATTTTCATTAAAAGTTTTATTAAACAAGCACCTTTGATATTTTGGTGACTTGAAAACACAAAAAAAAATCGAAGACAAATCCAATTGCAAAGACTTCACTTGCACTCATTCTAATAGAACGTTTTTGAGAACTCAAAACTCTATAACATCTGGAATCTTCGGCCGTTCTGACAGCGAGAGAGTGAGATGCCCGCTAGAAATTACATCTAGGAACATTCTTGATATAGTATCAAGCAGCACTCGAATTTTTGGGAAGCTAAATTGATGAAACAACATATGCATAATATGTATATATGCATTACATATACGAGTATTTTCTACTTCGTACGTACCACGAACGCAAGCATTCAACTGGTACTTTACCATCAATAAGTTGCTCTTTAGAGAAGCTAGAACTTCCGATCTTTGTTATTAGCTGTGAATGCATCTGTGTGGCCATCACTGAAGTAAATGTTATAAAAAGTTATCTTGCCACTACCAGTTAGTTTCGTGTTATGTTACGATATGTTTGTTAAAACTTAACTACAAATATTGTTAGTTACATATTGCTGCTCATGAAAGTCTGTGAGGCATCGTTATAATTTTAATTATCTCTTCTCAGCTTTATGTGTTTTCTGAGGTAAACAAAGAAAAAAAAATGTGTACAGTATGTTATTTTAAAAAAATTAGCAAGTAATTGTTGAAAAATATTTGCTTTTTCTAATTGGACTGGAGATCGACAGAAGTCGATTTTAAAAAATCGTAAATAATTTTATATACAAATTTTAACAGTATTTATATATACTGTTGAACGTTTTATATAAAACCAAAACTATCTTTAGCGCAAAAATTATATTTAATTACTTAAACAAGATCAAATAAATAAATATATACATATATATATATATATATATATATATATATATATATATATATATATATATATATATATATATATATATATATATATATATATATATATATATATATATATATATATATATATATATATATATATATATATATATATATATATATATATATATATATATATATATATATATATGTCGTGAAAGGTATGTTAGATTCGGCCCAGCCGAATATACTACACTTTTACTTGTTATTTTCTGCAGTATTATCCTGCAAAGTGGAAGGTGTTTAGCTAGGCAAGGATCCAACTAAAGTAGTATTCTTCTATTAATCTCCGAATGGGGTCGTAAAAACAGGGTCACCTTTAACGCTCGTAAGACCCAATGTTGCCTATTAACACACAAACAAACTACCGCAAATGCTGCTTCATCTGTACTCATGGATGGTATAAATATTGAGGAATTGGATGCTCTTGATGTTCTTGGAATGAAGATACAGTGTGATGTTCGCTGGACTGAACACATTTTTCATGTCTCCAAAGAAGCATTCAAGTGCCTTGGTTTTTTGAAACGGTGTAAGATGTACTTCACTTCATCCGACCTCCTTACTATTTATACCACCTACATCCGACCGAAAATGGAATACAACTCTCATGTTTGGGCCGGTGCCTCAAAGTCTATTTTGGGGTTACTCGACCGTGTGCAGGATAGGGCGAAGAAGCTTATCGGTGACAGTAGGGTATCCAACTCTATTGACTCACTGGAGCATCGTCGCAGTGTGGGGTGCGTTACTCTGTTCTATCGTTACTACAATGGATTTTGCTCTGACGAGAATAGGGATCTTGTTCCCGAAACTCGCACATTTTACGTAGCACGCGCTCATCGTCTAGAGCTCATCCATTTGTGGTCGATTGCCCGGGGAATCGCACTACGCATTACAGAGAGAATTCGTTTTTCAGCCGTACGCTTCGTCTGTGGAATAATTTGCCTGCAGACGTGTTTCCTGTCTGTTATAACGTTGGAAAGTTCAAGTCAAATGTTCACAAACACTACTATGTCTTTCCTCACAACCTATTTTCCTAGTTCTGGTACAATGCACTGCATATGTAGGGGTTATCCCCTGAGTACTGGTCCAATAAAAAAAAAAAAAAAAAAAAAAAAAAAAAAAAAAAAAAAAAAAAACTTTCCTATTCCGCAGAGCAATGAAGTCAAGTACTTTAGTATTGACGTCGACCCTAGGCTAACGTGGAAACCTCACATTGATGTGTTGAAATTAAAGGTAGCGCAACTAAATTAGGTTATAGGCAAAAATTCTACCGTGAAGTAGGATTGTAAACTTTTGTTATACAATGCAATCCTAAAGCGTATATGTTGCTATGGAATTCAATTATGGGACACCGTGTGTTCGGCTGGTAAAAACGAATTTTTGATGTACGCAACAAGGTATGTCAGTAAACTGAAACTTCATCCAAATCCCCTTGCACGCAACGCACTTAATTTTAGGGGCCACACTCGGTTGAGAAGAGGTTGTTACCATCAGAACATTAAATATGTTATTTTACTCATAAAGTTCCCGCAAAATAAAACTTTTCGTCTAGCAGTGGCAATGGCAAAAAGCACATATCTAAATACTAATCATGCTTAGTATTAAGACTTGAATACTTATTGTTAGTTCACAGTTTCAGATTCAATAAATAAATAATTACAAAAAAATTGTTATATTATTTACTTTTATAATTGTAGTAATAATATTTTTGGCCAACGTATTTAGTTATTTGTTTTTAGTATATACATACTTAGCTGGTAAGGCCTACTTTTACTTTATTTATTACTTAACCCGGTGTGCGTTGCTACCCCATAATTGCAATGATATATATATATATATATATATATATATATATATATATATATATATATATATATTATATATATTATATATATATATATATATATATATATATATATATATATATATATATATATATATATATATATATATATATATATATATATATATATATATATATATATATATATATATATATATATATATATATATATATATATATATATTATATATATAGTTATAGCTTGTATAGTATAACAATTATTTTATTAGCTATATTGATGATGATTTTGGGAAACATTATATCCCACTGGGATATACAATTATTTTAGTTTGTCTATACAAAACATGAACAAAAAAGTCTTTAGTTTTTCCTACATGAGAATATGCAACGTAAAGCAGTCAGTGGGAGAAACATGGACTTGACAAATTCAAGCCTCAAACTTGCGCGGATTGACCTTGAACGTTAATAATTGTCGTTGCAAGCACTAAACGAACAGAAAATTGCAATCAGGTGGCAAGTCGGTTCGAATAATTGAAATTTGTGGCAATAGCATATTTGTACCCTTATTTTTGCTCTTATGGTCCCTTCGATTAAGTTGTGTCGCAGTGTTTTTACTGCAAGTCGTGTGTCATTGCAAAGTTATAGTGGAACGCTGATGCGCAGTAGAATAATTGGTACCTCCCATTTTGAGTTGCAACACATATGATGGAAGTCCTGAAACATCAATAGAGTTAAAAAACCCAAAAGGAATCTCTTATCGAGGTATCGATAGATTTTTGTGTAATTGTAGATTGGCTGATTTTATTTCAAATTCTATTGTTTATTGAATTGACATATTTGTTTTTGGCAGGAAGTGACGCTTTCTCATGTAACCACTGATCTTTTCTCAAAGATATGATTTGAGGCACGCCCTAAGCTCATCATCCGTGAAATTGCAGGCAATTTTCGTTTGAAATCACCGGCTACCACAAATAGTGCTCCTCCACATAATTTGTTGTTGCTTCTAAAATCTTGTTGCATGCGATCAAGGGCCTCTAAAGATTTTTTATGGGTCATTGTGCATTTATCCCATACTATGATCTTACAAATTTGGAGCACTTTACCTTTTGAGGAGTGTTTTTTTAATACTGTATGTGTGCGTATCTCAGAATTGTGGCTTTAGAGGTAATTTAAGTTCCAAATACGCTGTTCTGCCATCATACAAAATTATTGCTGCTCTGGCATACGATGCAAGGGCTAGTGCAATATTATTTTGTGATTGAACTTCAGCCAATATTAAAATTTTTTCTGTCCCATCTGATCCATTCGCAACTACAATCCACCACGTTCAGTAGTAAGTGCTTTCATTAAAATATCGTATGCCTCGAATAGAGTGTGGTAGATTTTCAGCCATAAATAGTTTCGAGTCACGGGGGTTGCAATTACTTTCTCGTTGTATATCTTGCTCAGACCATCATTGATTAGTAATAATCATAATAACTCCGAGAGTGTCTTGTTGTTTATTTGCAAACATTTATCTTCTACAGGGTGGCCCAGAAAGACCGAAGTGGTGTGAATTGCTTATAACTTTTTATTTAAGAGATATTTTTTTAATTTTTTTTTTTTAAATACATTAAATTTATGGGGAATATTTTTGGATTAGTTATTAAAAATGATATCCCGCAAGTGGTGGCCATATTCTGCTTCGCACAAATGTGCTCTTTCCAACACATTTTCCATGACCTTTCGCAAAACTTCCGGTGGTATGTTGTTAATTTCTTCTCGAATATTGGTTTTTAACTCCTCAATAGTCCTAGGCTTATTAACATAAACTTTTCCTTTTAAATAGCCCCAAAGAAAACAGTCTGGAGCGGTTAAATCCGGGGAACGCGGAGGCCAATTAAAATTGCTGTTACGAGAAATTATTCTTTCACCGTCGTTGCTGGTAATCTGTTGGTTTCAATTCTTGGACAAGTTGAATTTTGTATGGAAACAATCCTATGGTGTGCAAAATTCGCTGCAGCGACGTCCTTGAGAGGCCCAGTTGTGACGAACGTCTCCTGGTTGATGTTTCTGGATCCTCCCGAATACTCTCCTGTACCACTTGAATATTGTCAGCCGTGTGGACAGTTCGGTGTCTGCCGGGACCAGGAAGGTTCCTTACTGCTCCTTGTTCTCGAAAATTTGCAACCAGACGGTTTATTGTTGACTGAGAGGGTGCAACCCGCACATTAAATTGACGACGGTATGCACGCTGAGTCAACACAATGGACCGTTGATTTGAAAAGTAAATTTCAACAATTTGGGCACGTTGTTCAATTGTGTATTGCTCCATTATAAATTATCCAAGTCTTCTTTACAAAATACTGAAAAGAAAAGAAAAAAAAAATTATAATAAAAAAGTTATAAGGAATTCACACCACTTCGGTCTTTCTGGGCCACCCTGTATTAGAATCAGTACCTCATTATAAGTTTTATGTGAAAATTCAATTGTTATGTTGTCGCAGGTAATTCTCTTTCGATATATGCTTCATATGTATTTCAAAGTGGATTTTTTTCGGATGGAGAGCAAGTTACCAATATGCTAGCAAATAATACTCTTCTGGCTCTAGATGATTTATAATATTTTCTGACAAATTTAGCTTTTGGCACGCATCCCGATAAGTTGCATATGAATTTGTTTGTGTGTAGAATTTGAGCATATAGCAAAGTTTGAGCAAAAGAATAATTTGTGCATGTATCGAAAAAGGAAATTTACGTCGTAGCTGGTGCCATTGCAGCCCTTATTGTGCATTAACTTCTGTAAAATAAACGTGCTATCCATTTTCGATGTTTTTTTAAGCATTTATTTCTTTTTTTGAATCTTCAAAAAGGTAACTAACAATAAGTATTCAAATCTTATATTTTCGAGGTAAACAGATAAATGCACATCAGTTGGATGACGCTCAAGGATTTGGTAATAACAAAATTCGCCAAACAGCTTCATTGCTGCTAATGTATCGGGCCTTTTGATATTGTATAATTTCATCGTTTGGTTACGTATTTGCACGCATTCTTAATTAATTTGACGAAATTATAATACTCAACATTAATATGTGTTTTGTACAAGCACTGGGCAATATAGCACTATAGAACGATTGTAAACATCAATTTCATTGTTTTGAACATTTAATGTAATTGATTGTGCACCACCGTTGATCTGTGAAGATAAAGCAGGTGTAGCCAAAAGCACCAGAGATTGTTTCTTGAAGCAATTCTCTAGGATATCTTTTCGTACATTTCACATCGACCACGCATGGCGGATTTGAATTAATACCATAAAGCATGTTTTCAACCACAACTTCATGTAAGTGTGCATCAATGTTAGTATCAGGTATTTCTGCTGAAGTAATTTCATCTATTTTATCTGGAGTAATTTTGTCAACCAACTATACCGAATTTGGAAATGAGGCATTCCACGTTTCTCCCATTCAATAAAATATATCCAGCATCACGTTTTTCGAAAACACGTAACTTAACAATAACCTCTATTGGCGATTCCATCCTCAGTCTGAAATTTATTTTCGGCCTTTTCCAGATACAAAAAGAATTTTCGAAATTGGTTCACACTTGGGGAAGTTGTTTGATAATCAATTATTGGAGTTAACAATTTGCTTCCCTTACCTCCCCCCCAAAAGCCATTTAACAAAATAATAAATAAATAAATTAGTATAGCTCTTCTGCATCCAAAACTAATTTTAGAAATTGGTCCACAAATGCCGTAGTTCTTTGATAATGAATTTTTGAGGTGGGCGCATTGTAACAACCTCTGCCACCTTCAGTTGTAAAGAACACAGTTTTGTGGATATTTTTTTATATGAAAAAGGAATTTTGAAGATTGGTCTACAAATAACGAAGTTGTTTGACAATTAATTATAGGGAGGACAATTTGGCACACGCCCCCAATTTTCCAAAAATAAATAAATAAAAATATTATTGACCTCTTCCATACACAAAAGGAATTTTGAAAATTTCTCCAAAAATATTTTTTTTTTATCTTGGACCAGTACTCAGGGGTAGCCCCTACATATGCAGTGCATTGTACTGGAACTAGGAAAATAGATTATGGGAAGGGGGAGTAATGTTTGTAAACTTAACACACGGAACGACCAAAACAAACATTATCACAGCATTTGAAGAGTTGAAATTCAATTAGTTTAAACTGATCAGTGCCCAGTGTATATACCTTCGACACTGCTCAGACCAACAGAAATTAGTTCAACACCGCGCACACCGTAAGATAATAAAATACATAAAAAAGAAGTTAATAATAAAAAATAGAGAACAAACAAACGACAGTAAACAAAAATTAAATAATAAAACAAAAACACGTGCACACATGATGCAAAACCAAACTCGACATATTCCGGTATAATTTCCTTTTTACAAATTAATAATAAACATGAGTATAAGTATAGAAAACACGGACGTACAGAACGAAAGACAAAACACTACCACTATTGAAATTATTTGACAATCAATTAGTGGGTTGGTCAATTGGCGATAACTTCATCCCTCCAAAATAATCTTAGTCGTTTTGGTCCTTTTGCATATGCACAAAAAATTTTGAAATTTGGCACAGGTGTTCCATTCAACTATTGTGAAAATTTCAGGAAGATTGGTCCAGCGCTCTGGCAAATCTTAAGGAACAAACAAATAAACAAACAAACGTACAAACACACATTCAATTTTATAATTTAAGAAGATTGTATTGTAATAATTAACGCATATTAGTTTTGAGTTTGACATAAAAGAAAATCAAGAGAAAAACATTTTAAAATTTTTTCATTAAAATGAAGATTTTTTTTGAAAATGACGATTTTTCGACAAAAACTTCTGGCACCACTGAGCTGAACTAATGTACTACTTTTTTTTAAATTTTGAATTGCTAACGCAAATTTTTTTTTTCTTTTACTGCATTTTCTCGCATAGCAGTTTCTTTCATATGTCGATTCATATAAAAATAAGTTAATACCTTTTTGGACTAAATGATGCTGAAATAAATAATTATTGAGTTATTTTGAACAGAAAACACTATGATTTGGTAAAATAGTTTATCTAACGGTTGAAGAAATGTAAAGAATGAAGTAATAGCATGTTCGTTGGGCTGATATACAAAATGGTCGTCAGCATGGTAGGGTGTGAAATCAACATGCTTCTATCGCTTTTTGGCACTAAAATTCTGACTGAAGTGACAACTTTAGACTTCCGTGTACTCTCCGTTCTACGGTATCAGTATTTATGTTTTATTTTATTTTTTATTTACACTTTTAAAAGCATAGAACAGAAATAGTTACAAAGTTTTTTCTATGTAAGATCGCTTTTTTCACTTCTTTCTGTTTTTACTTATTCCGGTCTTATTTTATTACTTTCCGATCAAAAACACGCCCGTCTGCCGGGTAGCAAGTAATGAAAGCATTTTTTAAAAATGATTTGAATGTATTCGTATGCTTTCTTGAGTGCACAAATTTTATAAAATTTGATTTAAATGCACAAATTTAATCAAATAACTATCTTATAAATCTATATAAACAAGGTTATATTTTCAGAACTTCTTTTCGTGTCTCGGAAATTTGCACAATTCGATATTTCGGACATCACATGGTTTTTAATTGTCCGGATTATCGAGATTATAATATATTTGGATCGGATTCCAAATTTAATCGAATAAAAATTTGATTTCTTCTGCTTTGTAATGTGCAATTCCTTTAAATAGAATTTGCTACCGCTTTGCGTCTTCATGGCTTTTATATTTTATTATTATTATTATTACTTTTTTTGAGTTCAGATCTCTGCAGAACGTTTGTCTTTCCTTTTTGGGCGGTTGCTACAGATATTTTTGTATTAGAGTTTAAATTTTGTGAAAGTTATTTATTAATATTGCATAAACTTAATTTTACCCAACGTTTTTGCTATTTCTGCAAATTTTTTCAAATATACTACGAGTATTTTACTGCCATCTTTCTTTTAAATTCTATTACATATGTAGTTAAATAACAACTCTATTAAAATCGCTAATTCAATAACGATTCCATTACAGTAAATACAATCGACTTAAATCTTTATCGCTGAATGTTTAATTTAGCAATTTGCCGTTTATCGTTTAATAACCAATTATTGATAAATGTGTGCATGCCTTTTTTCTTTTCTGCTCTTAATAGCGATTTACTTCGCATTCCAATTCACTTAATATTAATGCATTCCCGCACATCACATCATGTGGCATTTTCGCAAATATATGTACATATGTAAATGTTGCGCTTGTTTTATTTTCAATTCCAGCATGCAAATATTAAGCCTTTTATCGCAAATGTGACACATATAATGACAATTTAATTATTAACAATTTAAATATATTTACAAAATGTAAAAATACGATCTTGCATATTCTGGAGTTTTTACAGTGTCAGCTAAATGTGGTGGAGGTGTGAACGTCTCCGCTTGACATTAAACTGAATAAATTTAGAAAGTCAATTAAATCCTTAATGAAAATAAAATAGTCAACCTACAGAAGAAAAATATTATTACGAGAAGCGTGGACTGTTTTTAACGTATTTGCAAAGATTTTTGTTACACTAGAAAAAACCTATTTTTATGTTAGTTTCGAAACAAATTTGGATTTCTCAACAAAAAAATTTCTTATTTCTTCTAACCGACTATTGTTTAGTCAGCTATCAAAATTTCACCCAAATTCATCGATTAGTTTATTTCCTGTAATCGTTTGAAGTAGGCAATTTTTGAGTTTCTTGGAAAATTGAAAAAAGTGAATTTCGTGCAGTGATTAAGCACGATTAATTGAAAGGGAAAACGGCAAAAGACACAAAAGAAAAGCTCGATAAACATTATATTACATTGAGTCTGCTCCATCAGATTACATGGTAAAATATTGGATTGCTGAATTTAAACGTGGCCGAACAAGCACTGCAACAATACCATGAACAGGAAGGCCATGATATCATTGTGAATGATCGCCTAGTCAAGGTACGTGAGATTAATGAAATGCTAAACATATTATATGAATGTATATTCAACATTTGCATATGAAAAAGATTTCGGCAAGATAGTTGCCACTTTTGTTCAGAGTCGAACAAAAACGAGTACGTCAGAGCACTTCACAGCGGTGTTTGGGCATGATAAAACGTAATACTGTTGATTCTTGGCGTCGATTAATAACTGTTGATGAAAACCAAATCAATCGAACCAAATCAATGAAACCAAAAATCAATCGAAACAATGAGTGGAGGCTGGTGGTACTGCTGCGAAGAAGGAGAAGATAGTGATATCCGTTGGCAAGGTTATGACCGCTGTACTTTGGGATGCACACGATTATCTTGAAAAAGGATCCATAATCACAGGAAAGTATTATTGCGCATTATTAGATCAATTGACTGATGCAATCAAGAAAACACGATTACATTTAAAAAAGAAAAAAGTGCTGTTTTTTAAAGACAACGCACCGGTTCACACAGCATTAGATACGATACTAGAATTACGTGAAATGCACCTCGAATTGGTGGATCATCCACCTTACAGTCCAGATTTAGCTCCTACTGATCTTTTCCTGTTTCCAAACTTGATAAAATGGCTCGCAGGAAAAATATTCGTCTTAAACGAATAAGTGATTACCGAAACTAACGCGTATTTTGAGAGTTCCCAAAATCGTATTTATCAGATGGTATAAAAAAGTTGGAATATCGTCTTGCTAAGTGTATTGAACTAAAAGGAGATTATGTTGAGAGATGCGCTGAAGATTTCAAAGCAGAATAAAAGGTCAGGTTAAATATAAAAGTATAATAAACTCAGTTTAATATATTTCACTTGCTGAGATACATAAAGGGTGTTTTTATAGAGGTACAGAATATTGAATTGGAATAGAACAGAGAGGTATTTTTGAAATTGCCTGAAACTTATTTTATTCGTAGGATTATCTTCTGACATTTTTATTTATACAATATACCTTCTATATTGTGCCAAAACTTTAGTCAAATTACTTTTAAACTTTTTCCTTTAGGAGATATTTTCTAAAAAAAATTTCTAAGACTTGTATGGAAGCTAAAAACTATAAATGCATTTTTCTCGAAACAAGCTTTTTTGAGTTATGACTATGTTGCAATAAAGGAGCGATATGATTGAAGCTATATGACCGCCACTACCACCCGTATTTGGCAATCAACTATTTAAACTATTGTGTGAAACTATTGTTTTATCAAAAGTTTCTTTAATTGCAGCTAATTGAGGTACGAAAAAACTTCTAATCATGTCTCTATCCGTTCACCATTGACAGTAATATTCTTACAATCATTAGTATTGAGTATATGTGAAGCAAACACTAGGCCAACGTATAAAGAACACACTAAATTTTTTACAAAAGCCTGTAGCTTATGCGCGCTTCAAATCTAAAAAGTCTGCCTATTGACAACCCCATTCATCCAAAAATAGAAATTCAGTATCAATATCATTCAATCAATTAGCGCCGCGCATCTAATTATTCGGTATGACTTAAATCACTTAACAGCTCACAAAATAGCCGCCATTTAAAAACATTCTGCCAATATAAATATACATACCTCTATAAGAAACACTCTTATTAAAGCCTAAATTAACTAAAAGTTATTTCACTCTTACCGATTCACACTTAAAGTGTGACAATACAATTCTATAGTACTTAAACACTGTTTTAATTGGGTTTAGTCAATTGCTCGCTTTTCCACTTTGGTTTGTAGTAATAATTCCGGTTTTCGTTCCGAAATGTCAAAGTAATGGTACTCCAGTTACCGGAATACTCCCCCATATCAACGGGGAAACCACCACAATGTTTAATTGTTTTCTTCATGGCCTCATTATAATTTTCAGCGTCGAACGAATCGTTTACCATTTGATATAAAGAATATAAGTTTTGATTCATTTACAAATTAAAGGTTGAGATTAAATATTGAAATTATTAAACATGCTAACAGCTTGTCTTTTATGTTTCTAATAATACCCGTCTAAGCAAAAAACAAGCTTTTTTTATACCCTTCACAAAAATGTAAAGGGTATATATAAGTTTGTGATTCCGTTTGTAATTTCTACAGTTTTTTTTTGCGACCCTATAAAGTATATATATTCTGAATCAGAATTAATGGAAAAGTCGATTAAGCGATGTCCGTATGTCCCTCTGTCCGCTGTTGAAATACCGTTTCTGAGAAAACCATTAGACTTAGAAACTTTTTTCTTTCACCATTCTTTTACCCCATCGATTCATGGGTTTGCTATTGAAATTCAGTAATATCGGTCCACGTATAGCTGAGATATATTCAAAATTCCGAAAAAAGCCATTTTTTTTTTTTGCAGTTTTGTATGAAAATTTTTGATCGTTTTGCTTCAAACTTCACACACTTATTAAGCATGGTGACTTAAAGGCAAAACATTTTTTTTTCAGATATCGGTCCATATATACCCGAGATATAGCCCAAATCGGATTTTTAATGAAAATGTCGCATAGGCGAAGCTAAATAACTTTTTTTTGCTCAAAAGCAGTTCTGGTAATAAAATTAGGTTACATAAATATGGAAAATGAAAATTTCCGATATCGGTCCATATATACCCGAGATATAGCCCAATCCGGGTTTTTCATGAAAATGTCGCGTAAGCGAACTTAAACAACTTTTTTGTGCTCAAAAGCAGTTTTGGTAATGAAATTAGGTTACATAAATATGGAAAATGAAAATTTCCGATATCGGTCCATATATACCCGAGATATAGCCCAAACCGCGTTCTTCATGAAAATGTCGCGTAAGCGAACTTAAACAACTTTTTTTTTGCTCAAAAGCAGTTCTGGTAATGAAATTAGGTTATATAAATATGGAAAATGAAAATTTCCGATATCGGTCCATATATCCACCCGAGATATAGCCCAAATCGGGTTTTTCATGAAAATATCGCGTTAGTGAACTTAAACATCTTTTTTTGCTTAAAAACAGTTCTGATAATGAAATAAAGTTATATAAATATGGAAAATGAAAATTTCCGATATCGGTCCCGAGATATAGCCTAGAACGGGTTTTTCATGAAAATGTCGCGTCAGCGAAATTAAACAACTTTTTTTTCTTAAAAGCGGTTCTGGTAATAAAATAAGGTTATATAAATATGAAAAATGAAAATTTCCGATATCGGTCCATATATACCGCAGATATAGCCTGGAACGGGGTTTTCATGAAAATGCAGCGTAAGCGAACTTAAACAACTTTTTTTTCCTTAAAAGCAGTTCTGGTAATAAAATAAGGTTATATAAGTATGGAAAATGAAAATTTTCGATATCGTCTATATATACCCGAGATATAGCCCAAACCGGGGTTTTCATGAAAATGTCGCGTAAGCGAACTTTAACAACTTTTTTGGATTAAAAACAGTTTTGGTAATGAGATGAGGTTATATAAATATGGAAGATAAAAATTTCCGATATCAGTCCATATATACCCGAGATATAGCCTAAACCGGGGTTTTAATGAAAATGTCGCGTTAGCGAACTTAAACAACTTTTTTTGCTTAAAAACAGTTCTGGTAATAAGATGAGGTTATATAAATATGGAAAATGAAAATTTCCGATATCGGTCCATATATACCCGAGATATAGCCTAACCCGTGGTTTTCATGAAAATGCCGCGTAAGCGAACTTAAACAACTTTTTTCGCCTTAAAGCAGTTCTGGTAATGAAATAAGGTTATATAAATATGGAAAATGAAAATTTCCGATATCGGTCCATATATACCCGAGATATAGCCTAACCGGTTTTTTGATGAAAATGCCGAGTAAGCGAATTTAAACAACTTTTTTGTGCTCAAAAGCAGTTTTGGTAGTGAAATAAAGTTATATTAATATGAAAGATAAAAATTTCCGATATCGGTCCATATATTCCCGAGATATAGCCTAAACCGGGTTTTTCATGAAAATGTCGCGCAAGCGAACTTTAATTTGTTGTGCTTAAAAGCAGTTCTGGTAATGAAATAAGGTTATATAAATATGAAAAATTAAAATTTTCGATATCGGTCCATATATACCCGAGATATAGCCTGAACCGATTTTTCCATTAAAAAAATTTTTTTT
The DNA here is from genome assembly GCA_914767995.1 of Thecocarcelia acutangulata. Taxonomy (NCBI): domain Eukaryota; kingdom Metazoa; phylum Arthropoda; class Insecta; order Diptera; family Tachinidae; genus Thecocarcelia; species Thecocarcelia acutangulata. The sequence goes on from OU612097.1 coordinate 60,611,159, forward strand.
TTGCTGAAAAGCAATTCTCGTTATAAAAGAAGGTTACTAAAATACAGAAAATAGAAAATTCCGATATCGGTTCGAGCATATTCAGGTCACATTTTTAATATATTATACATATTCGTGAGCCGAATATACTACACTCTTACTTGTTTATTTTGGCTTGAAAAAAAAAAAAAAAAAAAAAAAATGTTTTTTTGTTTAATCTTCGAAGAACAAATTTTTCTTCAATTAGCCGTGTTCATTTGCCTACAACAAATAAACTCCAGCGGCTATTACTATCTTACAAGTGTGCATCGGATCATCGCTTTTGTAATCGAAATTTTGGCGGCTGGAATGTAGTGCTCAACGACTGGAGCTTGTACAAATGTTAACATTAATCATTTTGTTGTCTACTTTGAACATTAAAAAATACTGAACCTTAAACAACAACATTTTCTGTCTCGAACATTTTCTGTCTGTTAGCAATTATGTTAATTCATTCAAAAACCTTCTGTGTGCAGACAATGTTTATTCTTTTTTAATTCTTATTGTTTTCTTTTTTGCTATCACTGTACAAATGCAATTATATTAAATTCCATTATATACTTATGTATAAATGTATATTAAATTTAACTGAAAGCTATTGATTGTTGGCTTAAGATAATTAAACAGACATATGTTTACATTTTTGAATATACCCTTCATTGTAAATGTGACATAAAGTAAAACATCAGAACTATTCAACATGAGGAAATGTATTACACATATGGTTCCACCACTCTGATCACCAAAATTCATGTTTTTGCTTCATTAATTCATGCACTAAAATTTGTTTTTTTACAAAAATCAAGCAACAAACTTCAACGCTGAGTAAAATCAAATCGTCTTGTAATCATTCTAAGTTTGTAAACAACAAAAATCAGGCAACAAAGTTCAACTCTGAGTAAACATTTTGAATACACATTTGAGAGGCGATTGCTTCAACGTTCACTATTTATCAAAAAACAAGAAACAAAACTCAACGTTGAGCGTAATCACAAATGTTAGGTAAAATGTTGAAAGCAGTGTAGTGTTCAATAGTGAGATGTATGAATACATTTTACATAAACTGTTCTTTGGTTTTCCTAAATTCTAAGTTTCACGTACATATTTACAATCAGGGCTGGGCAGTATTTGAAATACTTGTATTTGAAATACAAATACGTATTTTGCATCTGTATTTCAAATACACTACCTGAAAGTATTTAGTATTTTGTATTTCAAATACCTAATTTAAAAGTATTTTGTATATTGTATTTCAAATACATGTGGCTCAAAAATACATTTTTACAAAATAAATTTTTTTTTATAATTAAAAATAAGTTGTTTCACACAAAAGCTAAAATCGCTAGAAACTACGACCATTAAAATGTTTATCATTTAGCAACACTGTAATTCAGCTTTCAATTTTTTTGCCTAGAGCGAATTCATTTTACACGAATCAGGTGATATCAGTAAAAATTTGCACATATTCTCCACCAGATTTTTCTGTCAAACTTTATATATTTATAATACAATTATTACATTGAGTTTATATATTTTGTTACATTGAGTTTATATATTTAGGGCCATATCCAAAAAAAAATCTTACTTGAGTTTATACGTATACGTTAGTTACCAAACACATTAACACTACCATACATTTGTTAAAAAAGTTTATGCAAAAACAGTACTTTAACTATTAATTGTAGTAAGGAATTACATTTTTTTATTCTGGTAGTGCCGTTATGTTCAGTTGTAATTTTTTGAATAGTGATGCATGAAAACTAATATTCGAAAATCGATTAAAATAAATTAAAAAAAAGAATTATTATTATTACCTTAAATCACACATTTTTGACAAACGTTTAACCGATTTAGCTTTTTAATAAATGACGAATGTACAATATTTGGTATATTAGTAAAATTAAGAAAAATTAACAGGATTACTTATACCTTAAACATTTGTATTATTCGAATACCATTTTTCATCGTATTCGTTTGATGGAAAGCGCATCACTAACATATTTCTTATTTATATTTCCTTTTCAAAATTATTATTTTCAATTCATATAAAATGAAAAATTCTAATTTACTTATCTACCAAGCATACTCCATTGATTTTGTTAATATTTTCATTATAATTGTGAATTTAAAGAAAAATCAAAGTCAACAAATCAAATGTCATTTTAACGTACAGTTAAAGTGGCTTATTTCAACTTTAAGCATATGGTAAGCTAATAATTGTTTTTGGATAGAACATTAGGTAAATTTTCTTAACAAATGCTTACCAAGCTTTGTTAAGTTTTTTTTCATACGGCCGTTATAATACAATTGTTACGATGAGTTTTGATTTTTATAAAATATTTTAAAATTGAAAAAATAAACAAAAGTATTATGGAAATTAAAATTTCCATTAGACAACTTGCATGGCAGCAGATTTGAGCATTCAGCTTATCACTCAGTCTTTTCAATACATTCAGCACAATCAAATTCATTGATTCTTAGGGCATCGCTTTTTATTGAAAAGTGAACACTACTCCAGTCAGTGAATTTTACTTTGAGTATTGACTGGTAAAAAAATTTCATCGTTGCGGAATGTGGCTCCTGGCGTGAAATCGCCTTGTACGTATATGTTTAAGGTAATAAAATTTATTATGAGATTTCACTATATTGACAGTGCCTTTATTTTCATTATGCATTCGGCTGAATATGATTAGTACTTTTATTAAAGAGCACCACAAAATTAATACAGAATAACGTTTTATTTATAATCAGGATATTCACGAACCGCTTCAAGTCTCGCACTGTATATTTCTACTGTCAAAATTTGAATGAAAATTCAATTACGAGTACACAACGATTTTGGCTAGTAAGCTTGTGCATTTAACAAAACACCTGTTTTGTTAGTTTTAAGCGCGTCCATGAAAACCCTTCATTTTTTTCAAATGCAAAGAAAAGTTTTGTTTACTTACTAATGTAGGTATGTAGGTACATATACATACATATTTATTTTTTTAATATTGTTGAAGGTGAATTGAAATCAACATGTGCTTTTGAAATGTTAAAAGAAGTATTGCTACCAGAAAACGAAACTAGAGAGTTATATTTGCCAAGGCATCTAAGATGTGCCAGCCAGACATTAAGTCTTTTAGCCACAACCGACATGAACAACTTCATCAAAAATTCCCGTGCCAGTAGGATTCACTACTCGGCAATTGCTAAATGTACTTTATTATGGAATTTATCCAGAAAACCCAAATCAGCTGATGTCATAAAAGATTGCATAGGACATCAATTAGTATATCCATGTCCCACAAGATGGAACCCTCTTATCGATTCTATAGTTCAACTAATAAGGATAACACGTTCTCGGCTATAGAACTGGAGTACTTAGAGGAATTCATTGAAATATTGAAACCAATAGCCAACGCTTTGGATTATATACAGGGAAATAATTGTTATTATGGAAAACTTTTGCCTACCTTAATGTCTGTGAGAACCAGATTAGATCGACTGCAATTAAATAATTTGAGGCATTTCAGTTGTATTTTAACAAAATTAATGGAGAGCTTGGAAAGGAGATTTAATGAGTTTTTTATGCTGACACCTGAAGCAAATAGAGCCATATTTTTTTTTTTTTTTTTTAAAGCATTTTTTTATTTATTGAATCTTCAAAATGAACTAACAATAAGTATTCAAATCTTAATACTAAATTTAAAATTAAAAAATGTAATTCTTAAGTCCGGCCAATGCTAGACAAAAAGTTTTATTATGCGGGAGCTATTTCGGTAAAATCACCTATTGAGCAATCTGATGGTGGCAGCGGTATCCCTTCTTTTAAGCCGAGTGTGGCCGCCAAAATTAAGTATATTGCGAGCAAGAGGGTTTGGATGAAGTTCCAGTTTACTGATATACCTTGTCGCGTACTTAGAAAATTCCTCTTTTACCAGCGGAACACTCAGATCGTTATGAATTCGTGAATTTTTTACGTACCATGGAGCTGCAGTAATCGTTCGTAGAATTTTGTTTTGTCGCCTTTGGATTTTTTCAATGTTTGACGCTGAGGCGGTGCCCCATAACTGAATTCCGTAGCACCATATAGGCTTTAGTATTGCGTTGTATAACAAAAGTTTGCAATCTAATTTCAGTGTCGAATTTCTGCCCATAAGCCAATTTAGCTGCGCTGCTTTTAGTTTTAACTGAGTGACCTTTGCTTCAATGTGAGACTTCCATGTTAGCCTACGGTCCAGGTGAATACCAAGGTACTTAACTTCGTTGTGCTGCGGAATAGGTGAGTTGTTAATTTGGATAGGCGGACATGTTTGCCTACACAGTGTGAATGTAACATGAGTACATTTCCGTTCATTAACTTTGATTTTCCAAAGTTTTAGCCATTTCTCTAATATTGAAGTATATTCCTGTAAATTTCGTGATGCTAAATGGTGGTTTTCATGAACACTCAAAAACGCTGTGTCATCTGCAAAGGTAGAAGTGTGGATTCCAGATGTCGTTGGCATGTCAGAGGCGTAAATCAAATATAAAGTAGGCCCCAGTATGCTGCCTTGGGGAACTCCTGCCTTGATTGGCTGAGTTGGGCTAATAAAGTCGCCTTCTCTGATAACAAACTTCCGCCCGTATAAGTAGCTTTCCAGAAGCTTGTGTGTATTTGCAGGCAAATTTAGCTTTATTTTGTGCATTAAGCCGTCGTGCCACACTTTATCAAACGCTTGAGAAATATCAATGAAAAGAGCTGAGCAGTACTTCTTCGCCTCAAAGGTTTGTCTTATGACATTGACTAGTCTGTGCGTTTGTTCTATGGTGCTATGCTTAGCCCGAAAGCCAAATTGATGATCAGGGATGCATCCCACATTGTTCAATATTGGACTCAACTTCGCCATTAACAATTTTTCGAATAGTTTTGAAATTGTTGGTAAAAGACTTATTGGTCTATATGATTCTACCTTAGTCAGATCCTTCCCTGGCTTGGGTATCATAGTAATCACTGAGACCTTCCACTCTGCAGGATAATACTCAAGGCGTAAAATGGCGTTAAAAATAAAAAGTAGAACCCTTCTAGCTACACGAGGTAACTGTTCAAGCATTTTACCAGTAATTTGATCAATGCCTGGAGCTTTCCTGGGGTTTGTATTACCGATAACGTTTTCGACATCTTGAAAATTAAATCTCAAAGACACAGGAGGTCTAACAACATATGGTGGTAATTCCGCTGTATTATTCTCTGAATCATTTGTGATAAAAACGTTTCGCAAATGATCGACATACAACATTCCCTTTTCAGAATCGCTTCTTGCCCAGTCGCCAGTTGAATTTCGCAAAGGTGGCTTACCTATTACGGGTCTTTTTAAACCTTTTGTCGCTTTCCACAAAGAGTAATCAGATTGAGGGGTACCATCAAGGCTTTCCAAATATGTTTTAAGGGAAGCCATTCTATGGACTTCAAGCAGATTTCTTAGCTGAGTTATGCATTCCCGTAGCCTAGCTTTAAGCTGGGGCGACCTGCGAAGTTGCCACTCTCTTCTGACTCTTCTTTTTTCTGACAGAAGTTGCTCAATTTCAGATGAATAAGTTCTATTGCTCTCATTTCTAGGTCTTAAATGACTAGTGGTAGCATGCTGTACGGCCAGTTTGAGGTTTTCAGAAAAATTGTTAATTGACCCATCAATATCCTCAGGCGTTCTCAAGGCGATATTTTCAGTACAATGTGTGCTCAAAAATTTTTTGTACTTTAACCAATTAACTCTATTGACAGTCAACGGTGAGCCAATCTCTTGGGGGAACGAAACAGAGATTATAGTGGGAGAGTGATCTGATGACAAATCTAATGAAGGCTCCACTTGCATCCACTCTAAAGGAAAATTTTTCGCAACTCCAAAATCTATAACGTCTGGGATCTTTCGTCGGTCTGTCGGCCAATAAGTGGGGTGTCCGCTTGAAACCACATCTAAGCCCATTTTGGAAACGGTGTCAAAAAGCACACGGCCTTTCGAGGTAATTAAGCGTGATCCCCAAAAAGTGTGTTTAGCGTTATAGTCGCCAGCCGCTAAAAATCGAGGCCCAAGTGATTTGAAAAAATTTGAATATTGGCTTTCTGTTATTGAAAATCGGGGCGGTGAGTAAATCGAGGAAATAACGATTTTTTCATGAAAATATTCAATGCATATATTAGTTGCTTGGAGATACTCCTCACATGTCTCGTTCATTAAATAATGCTTAATTCTGGATTTTATTAGAATTGCGGATCCTCCGCAAGATCTTCCGCGGGGATCTTTAGTGTCATATAATGCGTACCCATTAATTTTGAAATAACTGTTGGTTGTCAAATGGGTTTCAGCAATCAACATTATATCGATTTGCTTTTCCATAAGGAAGTGCTCAAGTTCAGTTTTTTGTTGGCGAATGCCGTTTGCGTTCCAGAAACATATTTTCAACCAATTCATTTTTTTAAAATTGCCTGCAAAATAGTGGATTGCATTTTCAGCATTTCCTGCATCATGTTCGTCATGGAAACCGTAAATGTATTTATAGATTGAACAAGAGTCTGCAGAGTTGCCTCAAGATTGCTAAAATTTTGGTCGGAGTTTTGAGGCTTGGGCTCCTGATTCAAGTTTGGTTTATCGGATTTTACCACATTCGCATAAGAAATTTGTTGGGGGTTTTGCACGTGTATATGGCTGGTTGGCTGGCGTACCTGAGGGAAATTGGTTGTAGAAATGATGTTTGACTGCTGGGGTGGCATATTTAAAATTGATGGCCTATTTGTCATTGATCTCTTGAAGTGAGTATAGACAGGACAACCCCTGTAGTTTGCAGTGTGGTTACCTCCACAATTACTGCATTTTTTAACGCTCGCGTCAGTCTTAGGTTTTTTGCACTGTGATGTACCGTGAAGTTCACCACACACAACGCAAACTGCGGGCAACTTACAATAGGCCTTAGTATGGCCAAATTCTTGGCAGTTTAGGCATTGGACGGGCCCTAAACGCTTATGAGGCTCCTCAACGGTAACCTTACGATGCAAAAGATATTTGAGGTTATAAATTGGATGCACTTCATTCTTTTTCAGGAGAACATCTCTAGGTTCCAATTCAACCCTAAACATGGGTTGAGGAATTTTTTCACGGTTTCTAATATTAACCACATTTTTAATTTTGAAGCCATTGTCTTCTAGTCCGGTTTTGACCTCATTCGTGTCAACAAAAGGGTCAATACCTTTTATAACGACCTGAATACCTTTGGCACTTTTAAGCTGATATGTGTAAAATGATCGCTTCTCCTTCTCTAGAACGTCAGACAACTTTCGGTATTCATTTTCACTGTTTACCTGGATTTTTGTTTCATTTATGCCGCCGTGCTTAACCGATGTTACGTTAAAAGTGTCTTTGCCGATTGCCGCAATAAGTTGCTTTACCAGGTCACTAGAGGTAGGCTCTCGCAAATATATTGGTGGCGGCTTAAAGGTTTTTTTAGATATAGTTGGCTCATCTGTTTGCAGTATAGCAAACCTATTATTATCCGTTGCCGAAGTCCTATTATCATCTTTAGAAATTTTCGGTTTAGATGATATTTGAGCTGATTTGGGGCTTCGCTGTCTCTTAACCACGGTTATGTACCTGTCCATGCCTACTTGGGTTTTTGGCTTATCATCAACAATTAAACTGGAAGATGTTTTGTCTTCAGTTGTAACAACAATATTTGGCGAACACGATCGCGGGCGTTTCCTATCTCTTAGAGACAGGAAATTTTCCAATGATTTTTTCACCGATTCCTCTTCAGAAATCCAAAGATTTTTTCTACCGGAGCTAAGCTCTTTTTCAGAATTACATCTGATAGGTGCACTCATGCAATTAATTGTTTCTATTTTTTATTTACAATTTAAAACAGTATTTAAAAAATGTCACAAAATTTTTCTTTTAAACAAAAACACTCTGTTCACCTATTACGGTTTTTACTTAATCCCGTTATATTTTTTTTTTACTTTGCGATCAAAAAAACAAACACGTCCGTTCACTATCGAAGCTAAACAACGATTGATAGATAGAGCCATATTGGCGTCATGTTTTCATCCTAGTTTCAAAATGCGCTGGTTACCAGAAAGCATCTCAGTAAAAGAAAGGCAAAGAATTCAAAATCTTGCAATAGACACCTTGGAGAAAAATTACAAAAAACGTGAAACGATGCCTGGATGCAGCAGAAGAAGTAGTAGTTGCAGTAAAGATGATGAAGATTTTATTGTTTTTGGGGACAACAACATTGATCAACCTCGTAAATCAAATTTGGAACTCGAGTTTATCAGTTCTCTAAATGATAAGAGCAAGGAACTTGCCATTCTGGAAAACTATTCAAATATCAAAAAATGCATTTATAGAATTTAACAGCAGCTTGTGTTCCTCAGGACCTGTAGAAAGATTATTTTCCTCAGCAGGTTTTATTCACTCCCCAACAAGAGGTTGTTTGTCGGATGACTCACTAAAATATCTACTTTTTATGAAAGCAATTACTGGTTTTGCGGAATGAATATTTTATTTACTATCTATTAAAATTTAAATATGTATTAGCTTTGTTCCTTTAATTTCCAAGCTTGCAAGTTTAGAACTATCATATGAATATACGTATGCCATACATGTATACATGTAAAATGTATATGATATATTTAATGGCGTATAATAATATAACACTCGTATAATAAAAAAATATTTTTTATATAATATTACAGAACTTTATTTCTGATATTTGAATACATAGATAGGCATATATGCAGTATGCAGAAGATACATACTCGTACTGTCGCCTAAAGCGCAAAAGAGCGTAATTGACAAAAATTATCTAATCCGAAATTTTTATTAAATGGGGTGTTATTATCAATAATGTAACGATCCATAAATTTTAGTAGGCTTTCAATATTTTTCCAGTTACATCCTTTTGAATTTTAGATGACAATATACAAATTAGTTTCATTAAATTTAAGTGCCTACATATGTAAAATTAAATATGTATGTATCTAAAACCAGAGAGGTACATTTTTATGATACCGATATACAAAAAAAAAGTATTTGTATTTTGTAGTTGTATTTTGTATTTGAAATACACAGCTGGAAAGTATTTTGTATCTTGTATTTGAAATACAAAAGGTGAGTATTTTGCCCAGCCCTGACAAACGAGCACATTTAGTTAAAATTTGTAATATATACAATATATATGCGTGACTGTCGTGAAGGGCATTTTAAATTCGGCCCAGCCGAATATACCACACTTTTACTTGTTGTTGCATTTGTTATATTTTCTATATTTGAAAAGTTAATAATATATATAAACTTCTAATTAGAAAGAAGACAAAATTTGTCAGATAACCCTGAATAATGATTATAGGTAAGTAAATAGTTTAAATATCAACGTCCGTATACAAAAATCTTAACAAAGCTTGGTAAGGAATTCTTAAGAAAAATTTCCTAACGATGTATGCGAAAACGATTGTTACCAGTTGTTTGGGAAGCAAACGCTAACTTTAAATAGTTGAAGGTTGAAATAGGCACACTTTAACTGTTCATTTAGATGGCAATTGATTAGACAAAGAAATTAAAACATTACATTTTATACGAATTGAAAATACTATTTTTGAACGGGCAATATAAATAACAAATATGTTAGTGATGCACTTTCAATCAAGTGGTACTCGAATGACAAAAATGTTTCTATTATGAGTATTCTTGTTAAGTATTCACTATTTAGTAAAAAGGTGCATCTAGATAATGTTTGTCAAAAATATATTATACCAGTAAAAAAAAATTATAAATATCTTGTTTTCTATGTTTCCCAGCTATCTATATGTCGACATTTCATAGGAACTACCCTAATCATCAGTAGACTTTGGAAATTTTTGAAAGATATTCTCAAACATTCAACTTTGTATCCCAACAATCCAAATAAATTGCTGAGAATTTAAAAAGAAAAATGCTCTAATAATATCCGTCAAAAACACAAAAAACAAGCTTTTCTATTTATAAACGTCTCTAACATTTCTTTACACCTTTTATACATGGTACAATAATATAACAGGTAAAAGCGGAACTACAACAAGCCAACAATAAAAAAAACAACATGGATTTTTATTGTTGCTTTGTGTTGATAACTGTCAAAGAAAATAAAAAAACAAACGTATATTTTTATTCGTGTTTTTATTTTACAAATAATTTTTCACTATGTTTTTGCATTTAAAACTCGTGCAATAAATTAAATATATAAATAAAGATCAAGAAAAAGCTTTCTGATGTGTTTGAAGCTGGTTTTGTGTTTGAAAAATATTATTGGAACATTTTTTTTTTTAATTTTTCAATTTGTAAACAATAATGAAAAATGTGTGTGTGTATGTGTGCACTTTTGATAGTTATCATCACAGAAAAAAAATGTCGGCCACCGTTTCGACACTACCTATATATATATTATTGTACCATGCTTTTAAATAACAATAACATATGTATGTATATATGTGGGAATTGGGTAACTATAGAATTACTTTACAGAATACACTTGCAATAATATAACTTGACTATGCGGTCTACTTAAATTTATTTCTTAGTTGGCTGTGCGGTTTACATAAATGTATTTTTTTGTTTGTTTTAAGTTTTTACGGCCGTATGCAAAAAAACTTAACAATGCTTGGTAAGCAATTGTTAAGAAAAATTACCTAATGTTTTATGCAAAAACAATTGTTAGCTTACCTTGCCCTTAAAGTTGAGTTGGGTACACTTTAACTTTACGTTAAAATGACAGTTGACTTGCCGATTGTTATTTTGCTTAAAAATTGAAATTTTGTGAAAACTAAAGAATAATACTATTTATTACTTTCATTATATAAAGAAATAAAAACATTACATTCTTAAATTATTAATTTTGAAAGAATAATATAAATTACAATTATGCTAGTGATGCACTTTTAATCAAACGAGTACAATGAAAAACTTTATTCGAATAATAAAAATATTTCTAGTAAGTAATCCTATTAATTTTTCTCAATTTCATTAATACACTACATATTATATATTCATTATTTATTAAAAAGGTAAATCCAGGAAATGTTTGCCAAAAATGTGTTATTTTATGTAATAATAAAAATTTTTTATTTTTTAAATTTATTTTTCGATTTTCGAATATTAGTTTTCATACATCACTATTCAAGAAATTACAACTGAACATAACGGCATTGCCAGAATAAAACAACTAAATTCCTTACTGCATATAAAAGTTAACGTACTGTTTTTGCATAAACTTTTTTAACAAATATATGGTAGTGTTAATGTGTTTGGTAACTAACGTATGCGTTAAAAGTCAAGTAAGAATTTTTTTTGGATACGGCCCTTAGTCTATAAGAACCCTTCAATTGTTGAATATATTGTTTGAAGAAAAACAGGCTTTGTTGTTTCCATTTAAGAAGGTGGAAAATATAATTGAATATAGACAAAAATTACATGTATATGTATGTATATACTTTTTAAAACAGGTTTTCGGTTAAAGATAATATTCATTTTCATGCATCATTAATCAAAAAATTACAACTCAACATAACGGCATTTTTTTTCTTGGACCAGTACTCAAGGTATGACCCCTACGTATGCTGTATATTGTACCGAAACTAGGAAATTAGGTTATGAGGAGGGGGAAAGAGGGACTAGTGTTTGTGAAAATTTGACTTGAACTTTCCAACGTTATAACAGAAAGGAAACCCGTTAGCAGGCAACTTATTCCACAAACGAAGAGTAAAAACGAATTCTCTCTGTAATGCGTAGTACGATTCCCTGGGCAATCGACCACAAATGGATGAGCTCTGGACGATGCACGTGTGTTACGTATAAATATGCGGGTTTCGAGAACAAGATTCCTAATCTCTTCGGGGCAAACTCCATTGTAGTAACAGAGTAGCGCACCCTACACTGCGCCGATGCTCCAGTGAGCCCAAATAAAGCAAATAAACCCCTTTCTACATTCAACAGTTAACGTAATTGTTTTTCATAACCTTTTAAATTGTGTTAATGTGTTTCTTTTTTTTTTTTTTTTTTTGTTTTTTATTTTGGAAGAGTACTTAGGAGATGACTTCTATATTTGCAGTGCACTGAACTTGAACTAGGAAAGTAGCTTATGAGGAGAAAAGAGAGAGTACTGTTTGTGGGGGCGTTTGACTTGAACAACAACTGCGGTTTTCCAATTGATGGAGAAAACGTAGTGAAGATTGGGAGTCATGGTGAGCTTCCCTTGAAACTTAGTGCCAGTTTATAGATACCCAAGCTGTTGGCTCGCACATCTACATTTAAAATAACAAAGTTTCAAAGCTGCTTTTGTTTTCAATGTAATTTGTGCGAACGAATGAATATGAATACTTCAAAGGCATGTCACCGACAAGTTTTTCATGTGAAAGAACTTCGCGCCAACTTCCACTCATATTTGCATCATTATTATATTAGTCATAATAGTAGAAGAAGCCAATTAACCAGCGGAACCAAACATCTTAACTATATGTATGTATAATATATTCGGTAATGATGTAGAACAAAAAAATTATTCAAAGCTCGTGTTACATCTGCTTCTTTAAGTTTTTGCAGAGCTATTTTCGTCAAATCTCAGGAAATATCCATGCTACAAGCTATCAGCTGGAATATCAGCCACAATATCGGTAGAATTAGAAATACCCAGCAGAGCGAAATGCCAAAATAAAGTGAATTCTAAGTTCGACTGACTCTTCTGACTCCAAGCAGATAATATTGACACAACTTCTAATTATTAAGCTAACATCTGGATAAACAACTTAGGCTTGAAAAACTTGGTAAGCGGAAGCATAGTTTTGATTGCTCGGGGTCTCATAAAATAAGTCAAAGGTAATTGCAGACCCCTTTTTTTCTCTTACCTTTTTTCTTGCATTTCTAATCAACCTTCTAACTTGTATTCACTCTTTTGCTTGTATTCATTATTTGTAATTCATACCGGTTACCGTCGATGAAAGAATAATGGAAGAATTCAAAGCTTTTAATATTCTGCAGCTAAAAACAGAGTACGTAATTGGCTAGACCGACTACATATAATTTTGGAATGGCACAAAACGTGGCAAAAGATACTTCTTATCAAAGGATGTTCTGATCCGCTTGGAGCAGACCGAAAGTGGAATAAATCTCTCATATAATTTGACTGTACAAAGGAGAGAGCGAAATAGCTTATGTGAACTAACAGAGTATCCAACTATTTACCTGTATAAGGAATGTCGCAGTGTTTGGTATGTTGCACTATTCTATTGTCAATGTAATAAACATTTCAGCAAAGAAGTAAACTGAGATATTACCACGCACTGATCTAAATTCGTTTGTTTTCGAACAGTGTTTTTTTATTTTTTTGGACCAAACACTTCCAGCAGATGATATTTTTCTAATTTTTTAATATAGACAGGAACAAATTTAATATCCTTCAAAAATATCTGCTTCTCCTTTTTTTTTTCTTGTAATTTGTACACACAGTGCATATGTGCGGGTTATTATCTAATATTTTAAGGCTATTCCTTCACATTTTCCAGTCCATATCTCTTTGTCGAGGTAAGTTTCTAAAAGTACCACCCGCAAAGAATTGAGATCGTTGTTAAGATACTGTACCGGTTAAACAAAAAAAGTTGTTTTTTCAATCGAGTTTTGGTTCTGATATACTTTTTGACTCACAGATATATGTATGTATGTTAGTACACTGTATTAATATGTAAGTTCACTGATAGTTTTATAATATAAATTTAAATATTATCTTCCACAAATTGAATTTAAATTCACCTGGTTAATTACTTCAGCATTTCTAGTCTGTCTAGACTCATTGCTTGTGAATTTTAATACAACTCCTCTCGTTATACTCGTACTGTTGTTGCCTCTGCAAGTTGTGTTAAAAAAAAATAAATTTTTGTTCGCTTGAGGAAATGCACGTTTCTTTTATGAAAAAGGATTAAATAAAGTCTATTTAAAAATTTGGAACAAGTGTTTTATTAATGCAGCAGTTACGATAAATGAAAAATTACATTTATATCATACAAGTATCAATAAATCCTTACAGATTCCACGTGCTCTATGTGGAATTTTTCAGAAAAAACCTACTCTCTCTTCAACTTCACTTCGTATAATAAATACTTAACAGATTTTCAAAACTACTTTTGGTCAAGTTGAAAACATTAATTTAGATTAAATAAACTTATCTCTGAAGCCAGACACACTTTGGTATACGAGAACATACACTTTATTTACAAGTTTAACTTTCTTCTGCAGCCATTCCATTTAATACTTTACAGTTTGCACCGGCTGCCTGGTGGTAAAAAGAAAAACAGGAAGCAAATAAGGAGATAATTCCGTAAATACCTTTTTGTCCAGTTTATTACGAGATTTTATGAGATTTCACTTCATTATTCTACTTACACAAATGTTTTCCTTTATCTTTCTGTTTAAATAAATATGTTTTGATTGTTACTATAACTGGATATTACTAATCATAATACTAAATTATACAATTGTTGTGTTGTATGCCACGTAATTTGTTTTAACGAGAAAATAAATGTAAAAACGTACAAAGAGTGAAAAAGATTTACATCAGTACCTGCCTTTACGGCCTTATCTAATGATGCACCAATTCCACGGAGTGAATTATTCACGATTCATCAGCGCCCCCGTGTGGCTGTCTAGGCTCACACAGGTCACAATTTTTGTCATATGTTTGTAGCCATATGGCAACCCTTTGTTTAGCAGTAAAGGCCTTCCCTCCTGTTTGCAATTTCCCAGCAATCAAGGGAGGCAAGGCTAAATGAGTGGGTACGCCGAAGCCCACTAAGAGCATCAACCCCTAAACGAACTCACCCGTCTAACCATTACCACTTGTTCCTTACAGGTATGTGTTGCAAGGCAACAGCAACTCGGGCTAGTATCATCAATACTAACTCCCCTTCTCTGCGTCTTTAGATTTAAACCACAGCTAGAACGTTCCTGTCAAGATAGACACCTCAACCATTGAACTGCAAGCAGAACCACCTAGGAGCATGCTGATCCCCATGTGCCAATTTATACCCTTGGTAAGACACCGAAAAACAGAATTCCTGGTTTGGCATACGCCAAGACAAAGCCTGTTCTCCGTGGGGAGCAAATATGGAAAACGGAAATTATGCCCAATTTCACTTAAAAAATTTTTCACTACAGAAAAAAAGACATGCCTTTTAGATATGGCTTTAAATCATCGAAAAAATTTGCTCTAAGATCAATGATTTATATAAAAAGTAAATAACGACTGTTTCGTAGCCGCTACTATACTTAACAGCACCCACTATGTCACTAGTATCATTTTTACCAAAAAAGACCAAGTTCTTGTACACGGCAAAAAATTGACTATCTAAGTATCCAATTCAAAGCATTGCTTTGAATCATAGTTGTGCAGTGCTGTCAATTTGGTGCGTTTCGCACCGTTTTTTTATGCTTTTTTTCTTCAGTCGGTGCGATTTTTTAATTTTGATGGCACCGAATCATATGCACAAAGTGAAATACTCCAGTTGTTGTAGATTATTCACATTTACTATAGTAAAAAGTTTTATTTCTCTTAGGTGCTTACAATACGAGTGCATAATTGTATTTATTGTAAACAGTTTCTATTATGTAATATAAAAATATTACACTGTTAACATATTAAAAAATATGTAAAAAATAAAAGGAAACTTTCTAGACATTTTTTGATGTTGAGTCCCTATTACACGTCCCTGATCTCCTTAAAACAACTTCTGTGAAGAGATTACACAATACACGAAAAAAATATTTATTGTTTTGTTATATTTATTTTATAATATTTAATATATTTTATTTTTATGTATCCTAGACTATAGACTATATACTGACATTTCGTAGGACCCCAATCATCATTAAAATTGGAATCTTTTGAAATACATTTTCAAACATTTAAATACATATCTCAATATATTAAATAAATCATTGAGAATTTCAATTTAAAATATATTTTTCAAAAATTTTCAAGTAAGGTTTGCTTCTATGTTATATCGACATAAAAACAGCTACGAAACATGAAAACAAAGCTATATGTATTATTTGATTATTATTAATATTAGTAGCTAATAAATAAAATAAGCTCAATTCTTTGAATATTTTAATTCATAGTTGTCTTTCTTTGCTTAAAGATTTTTATACTTATCATTGTTCATAAAATTGTAATATAATAAGTAAATAACGAGTGATTTTTTTGCTATTATCTTTTTGGCAACACTAGTTTTGACAGCTCACGCACGTTTTGTATCTTGTGTCACTGTCAAACATCTTCAGTTTGGTCTATAATTTAATCATGAATCGTCTTACAAACGAACAACGCTTGCAAATTATTGAATTTTATTACCAAAATGCGTGCTCTGTTAAGAAAGCTCATCGCGCGCTTTTTCCATTTTATGGTCAGTTTAATCGACCTACTGAGGCTTCTATTCGGGCTATTGTAAACAAATTTCGCACCAAATTTACATTGTTGGACATTAAACCACCAACACGCTTACGTAGAGTACGAACTGAAGAAAATATCGCAGCCGTATCGGCCAGTGTTTGTGATGACCGTGAATTATCGATTCGGCGCCGTTCGCAGCAATTGGGCCTCTGTTACTCCACTACGTGGAAAATTTTGCGGAAGGATTTGGGTGTGAAGCCTTATAAGATACAGCTGGTGCAAGAATTGAAGCCAAACGACCTACCACAACGCCAAATTTTTGGTGAATGGGCTCTTGAAAAGTTAGATGAAGATCCACTTTTTTATCGAAGAATTGTGTTCAGCGACGAGGCTCATTTCTGGTTGAATGGATACGTGAACAAGCAAAACTGCCGTATTTGGAGTGAAGAGCAGCCAGAAGCATTGCAAGAGCTACCAATGCATCCACAAAAAACAACCGTTTGGTGCGGATTATGGGCTGGCGGCATCATTGGGCCGTATTTCTTCAAAGATGATGCAAATCACAACGTTACTGTGAATGGTGAGCGCTACCGTGCGATGATAACAAACTTTTTTTTGCCCAAAATGGAAGAGCTTGACTTGCATGACATGTGTTTTCAACAAGACGGTGCCACATGCCACACAGCACGCGAAAAAATGGACCAATTGAGAGGCGAGTTCGGTGAACAGTTTATTTCACGCTTGGGACCAGTCAATTGGCCGCCCAGATCGATTTAACGCCTCTAGACTATTTTTTGTGGGGCTATGTTAAGGCTAATGTCTATAGCGACAAGCCCGCTTCGATTGACGCACTGGAAGCCAACATTGCCAACATTATTCGTGAGATACCGGCCGAAATGTTGGAAAGAGTATGCCAAAATTGGACTAAGCGGATGGACCATTTGAGGCGCTGCCGCGGCCAACATTTGCATGAAATAATCTTCAAACATTAAATTATATCGACCCAACTATCGATCCAAATAAATATTTCATGCATTTTTCTGAATTTTATGTGTTTTTTTTTAATTTCCGATAGTTCTTATAAAATCACCCGTTAATATGGAATACGTTTTATGAGTAGTTTTTTACACATAAGTAATCCAATGAATTTCACTATAGCAGCAGAGTTATTTGGCAATTAAAATCATGATTTAGGTACATACTAGTCATGGCCATATATATAAAAACTAATACATATTTATTAAAGGTTAATTTGAAAATCCTTGCACTGAAATAGCCTTAAACAAGCTTTTAATAAGCATAAAATATTTTTCATAAAAATTAACGTTATTTTATATTCTGTTTCTTTAATATATATCCCGTACATTTAATGTAAACATTACATACAGTGCATCGGTTACTGACTATACTAACCCAGCAAAAGCTTGGTAAGAACATATTTTTCAATATCATGGTATTTATCGCCTGCATCATCCATAATTAGTTAAGTAATGACTTTATGTGTCCAAGTACTTATTCTTGGAGAATATATATACATATAATTACAATATTTGCAGTGAAAATTGCAAAAACTAGTTTAAGGTGATAAAAACTGGTTGAAAATGTTTATAGCATATTCACACGAAGGCTTATTTTCTTTTTTCGCTGTCTCATTCGTGATTCGCGATACAATCTTGATCATGATGCGCTATACAAAATTTTGAGAGCGAACCAACTTGGTTCATTTTGAATCTTGTTGCTATCATCTCCAAATTTCATAATATATTATCGCTAGTTTATCTGAACTAGTTCGCAAAAACAAATTAAACGAAGCAAAAACAGTGCCTCGTTTCTGCATTACTCGCATCGAGAAATTTCTCACAAGAAACAAAGGAATTGACTGAGAAACTATGCGAATTGAAACAAAAAATGGAGTTTCTCACACAAATGTTTCTGTATCTTTGAGAAGCGAGAAATATCTGTCAAAATAGCTTTTTTGACGTAATTCATTGGAAGCTTGTGAGTAAACCTGTTTCTGTATTAAAATTTTGTGAGAAGTTTCTCGCTAGAACTGTCAAAACTTTTCACAAATAAAAGAGTTGCGGAAGTTATAAATTTAAAAAATATATAATTGACATAATGAATGCAAAACGTGTATAAAAGGTAAAGTTTTTAAATATTTATACACATATTGTCGTATTCATAAAAAATAATTTGCAATTAGTAAAAGTTTACTTGACATACATATTTTTACACAAAATTTGTCAATTAAACCTTTGTTATGTGTAAATTATTTATTATGAATACGGCAGATATTGCATGTAGTTCATTATTCATTTCTTCTTTTTATTTTAGAAAATTGAAAGATATAGTATAATAAATATATAAAAATTATTAATTTTTTTGGTTTTTTTCTTTATTTCTTAATATTTATGTACATACATACAGTATGATAAATTAAAAATTTAATGGCAAAATCTTAATTTTAGCCTGTCTCGA
This sequence comes from Thecocarcelia acutangulata, assembly GCA_914767995.1. Classification (NCBI taxonomy): domain Eukaryota; kingdom Metazoa; phylum Arthropoda; class Insecta; order Diptera; family Tachinidae; genus Thecocarcelia; species Thecocarcelia acutangulata. Next base: position 60,630,080 of record OU612097.1, read on the forward strand.
ATGCGAGAAGCTTCCCTCATCGGTTCAGGAACTAAAAAAGGGTCAGTTGCAGCCCTTAATCTCTGGCTGTAAATGCGCAACATGTTTCGCCGGTCATATTGGTCAGCAACCATCACCACAAAACTATACCTTATTGAAAGTTTTTATGAAATTTATTTATCATTTGAATTTTTCCTATATTCTTCTTCTTATTTGTTTACTTTTTGGATTTTGACAGCTGCTTAATGGAAATATTCCAATAAAGACGTAACTAGTATTGCCTCTTTTCGATTTAATATACAGAAACGCTGTTTTTCTCGATAGTCGAGAAACGATGGAATTTTATGTTTCATAGTTTACGATGCGAGAAACTTTTCACCAATCTTACAGAAACGAGGCACAGATAAACAATATATGTTAAATCTAAAGAAACAAATTGAACATATAGAATTTGGATACTTACATAAAGATTTAAATAAAAATTGGAAAAAGAAGTAGTCAAACGTTCGCACAAAATATGTAAACATCTGTGTGAAACAAAATCGACCGTCTAGTTTCGCAATCGTGGTTCAGATAAGTAAGTGATTTTACCGAAATACGAGTTGTTCCCACACAATAAAACTTCGTGTCTAGTATTGACTGTACTTAAGTAAAAATCAAATACTTTTTGGAAATGTTTCTTTTGTTTAGTTTTTGGTTCTGCTTACAGTTTAGCGCGTGCTGATCATGGTTGAGGTGCCTACCTGAGCTGGAAAGGAGAGTTAGTATACCGGATGATTATTTGGTGCATGACTTTTTTCGGAGACTAATAACCTCCATTTATAGAAGCAAAAATTTACATATTTTTGATGTATTTAACACATTCTTACTTACATACTCACTGGTCACACAATAGTTATATTGTATCACCATATATGTATATATTTTAAAAAAGGAGATACACATATAGCCGATAAGGTTCCCGCAAAATAAAACTTTTTCGTCTAGCTTTGGCTGGACTTAAATAATTTTTTATGTTTACTCGTAGTATTAAGATTTGAATACTTATTGTTAGTTCGTTTTGAAGATCCAATAAATCACTCCGTTCTCACACCTAAGAAAACATATGGCAAATCGCAACCGCGTTGAAGTTTTCATGGCACAAATGCTACACTTACACTTCTTTGCTCACGTTGAAGTTCTTTCAATTATAAATTTAAATACGAGTACAATTTATTTAAGACTTGCAACGAACAGCTTATTAACCTTCTTCTTCTTACTAAGCGTTTTCCAACGAAACAGAAACAACCTAAACCGTTCAAACAGATGTGGAAGCATTTGTTCACTTCTGCATTCAATACGAGTAGGTAGTCAGTCGTCATAAATAATTGTATTGTTATATACAGACAAATTTTCAAATGCACCAGCAACCACGGAAGAAACATAAAACTATAATATGCTTTCAGGAATATTATTATTATTTTTTTTTGTTTTTATTTAAAAACAATATCAATGTGGAAGGCAATGAAAAAGTTTTCATTGCAATTTTTGCTAAAATTAATTCATTATCCAAGCATCTATCCTCAACGAAAGAGGAGAAGTATTAATCTGAACAATGGGAAATTATTTCACATTTTCAGTTTCTCTTTTTAGGTTTATACTAGTACATATAATTCATGTTGTTATTTGTCAGGTTGGAGTTCCTTTTGTCCTTTCTTATAAGAATATTTATTATTATTAAGAATTTTATTATTATTATTATTATTATTATTATTATTATTATTATTATTATTATTATTATTATTATTATTATTATTATTATTATTATTATTATTATTATTATTATTATTATTATTATTATTATTATTATTATTATTATTATTATACCCTTCACAAAAATGTAAAGGGTATATATAAGTTTGTGATTCCGTTTGTAATTTCTACAGTTTTTTTTTGCGACCCTATAAAGTATATATATTCTGAATCAGAATTAATGGAAAAGTCGATTAAGCGATGTCCGTCTGTCCGTCTGTCCGTCTGTCCGTCTGTCCGCTGTTGAAATACCGTTTCTGAGAAAACCATTAGACTTAGAAACTTTTTTCTTTCACCATTCTTTTACCCCATCGATTCATGGGTTTGCTATTGAAATTCAGTAATATCGGTCCACGTATAGCTGAGATATATTCAAAATTCCGAAAAAAGCCATTTTTTTTGCAGTTTTGTATGAAAATTTTTGAAAACAAAAGTTGTTCGTTTTGCTTCAAAATTCACACACTTATTAGGCATGGTGACCTAAAGACAAAAAATTTTTTTTTCAGATATCGGTCCATATATACCCGAGATATAGCCCAAATCGGATTTTAACGAAAATGTCGCATAGGCGAAGCTAAATAACTTTTTTTTTGCTCAAAAGCAGTTCTGGTAACAAAATAAGGTTACATAAATATGGAAAATGAAAATTTCCGATATCGGTCCATATATACCCGAGATATAGCCCAAACCGGGTTTTTCATGAAAATGTCGCGTAAGCGAACTTAAATAACTTTTTTGTGCTCAAAAGCAGTTCTGGTAATGTAATTAGGTTACATAAATATGGAAAATGAAAATTTCCGATATCGGTCCATAGATACCCGAGATATAGCCTAGACCGGGGTTTTCATGAAAATGCCACGTAAGCGAACTTAAACAACTTTTTTTGTGCTCAAAAGCAGTTCTGGTAACGAAATTAGGTTACATAAATATGAAAAATGAAAATTTCCGATATCGGTCCATATATACCCGAGATATAGCCCAAATCGGGTTTTTCATGAAAATGTCGCGTAAGCGAACTTAAACAACTTTTTTGTGCTCAAAAGCAGTTCTGGTAATGAAGTAGGGTCATATAAATATGAAAAATGAAAATTTTCGATGTCGGTCCATATATACCCGAGACATAGCCCAAATCGGGTTTTTCATGAAAATGTCGCGTAAGCGAACTTAAACAACTTTTTTGTGCTCAAAAGCAGTTCTGGTAATGAAATTAGTTTACCTAAATATGGAAAATGAAAACTTCCAATATCGGTCCATATATACCCGAGATATAGCCTAGAATGGGTTTTTCATGAAAATGCCGCGTCAGCGAAATTAAACAACTTTTTTTTGCTTAAAAGCAGTTCTGGTAATAAAATAAGGTTATATAAATATGAAAAATGAAAATTTCCGATATCGGTCCATATATACCGCAGATATAGCCTGGAACGTGGTTTTCATGAAAATGCCGCGTAAGCGAACTTAAACAACTTTTTTTGCTTAAAAGCAGTTCTGGTAATCAAATAAGGTTATATAAGTATGGAAAATGAAAATTTCCGATATCGGTCCATATATACCCGAGATATAGCGCAAACCGGGTTTTTCATGAAAATGTCGCGTAAGCGAACTTTAACAACTTTTTTTGATTAAAAACAGTTCTTGTAATAAGATGAGGTTATATAAATATGGAAGATAAAAATTTCCGATATCGGTCCATATATACCCAAGATATAGCCCAAACCGGGTTTTTCATGAAAATGTCGCGTAAGCGAACTTAAACAACAATTTTTTTTTGCTTAAAAACAGTTCTGGTAATAAAATAAGGTTATCTAAATATGGAAAATAAAAATTTCCGATATCGGTCCATATGTACCCGAGATATAGCCCAAATCGGGTTTTTCATGAAAATGTCGCTTAAGCGAACTTAAACAATTTGTTGTGCTTAAAAGCAGTTCTGGTAATGAAATTAGGTTACATAAATATGAAAAATGAAAAAATCCGATACCGGTCCATATATACCCGAGATATAGCCCAAACCGTGTTTTTCATGAAAATGCCGCGTAAGCGAACTTAAACAATTTTTTCGCCTTAAAGCAGTTCTGGTAATAAAATAAGGTGATATAAATATGGAAAATGAAAGTTTTCGATATCGGTCCATACATATCCGAGATATAGCCTAAACCGAGTTTTTCATGAATACGCGGCGTAAGCGAACTAAAACAACTTTTTTTGCATAAAAGCAGTTCTAATAGCAAAATAAGGTTATATAGGTATGGAAAATGAAAATTTCCGATATCGGTCCATATATAGCCGAGATATAGCCCAAACCGGGTTTTTCATGAAAATGTCGCGTAAGCGAACTTAAACAACAATTTTTTTTTGCTTAAAAACAGTTCTGGTAATAAAATAAGGTTATATAAATATGGAAGATAAAAATTTCCGATATCGGTCCATATGTACCCGAGATATAGCCCAAATCGGGTTTTTCATGAAAATGTCGCGTAAGCGAACTTAAACAGCTTTTTTGTGCTCAAAAGCAGTTCTGGTAATGAAATAAGGTTATATAAATTTGGAAAATTAAAATTTTCGATATCGGTCCATATATACCCGAGATATAGCCTGAACCGTTTTTTTCATTAAAAAAAATTTTTTTTTTTTGCTGAAAAGCAATTCTTGTTATAAAAGAAGGTTACTAAAATACAGAAAATAGAAAATTCCGAAATCGGTTCATATATAACCGAGCATATTCAGGCCACATTTTTAATATACTATACATATTCGTGACTATCGTGAAGGGTATTTTAGATTCGGCCCAGCCGAATATACTACACTCTTACTTATTATTATTATTATTATTATTATTATTATTATTATTATTATTATTATTATTATTATTATTATTATTATTATTATTATTATTATTATTATTATTATTATTATTATTATTATTATTATTATTATTATTATTATTATTATTATTATTATTATTATTATTATTATTATTTGATTTAATTTTTTTATACCCTTCACAAAAATGTAAGGGGTATATATAAGTTTGTGATTCCGTTTGTAATTTCTACAGTTTTTTTTTTGCGACCCTATAAAGTATATATATTCTGAATCAGAATTAATGGAAAAGTCGATTAAACGATGTCCGTCTATCCGTCTGTCCGCTGTTGAAATACCGTTTCTGAGAAAACCATTAGACTTAGAAACTTTTTTCTTTCACCATTCTTTTACCCCATCGATTCATGGGTTTGCTATTGAAATTCAGTAATATCGGTCCACGTATAGCTGAGATATATTCAAAATTCCGAAAAAAGCCATTTTTTTTGCAGTTTTGTATGAAAATTTTTGAAAACAAAAGTTGTTCATTTTGCTTCAAACTTCACACACTTATTAAGCATGGTGACTTAAAGGCAAATTTTTTTTTTCAGATATCGGTCCATATATACTCGAGATATAGCCTAAATCGGATTTTTAATGAAAATGTCGCATAGGCGAAGCTAAACAACTTTTTTTTGCTTAAAAGCAGTTCTGGTAATAAAATAAGGTTATATAAATATGGCAAATAAGAATTTCCGATGTCGGTCCATATATACCCGAGATATAGCCTAAACCGGGTTTTTCATGAAAATGTTGCGTAAGCGAACTTAAACAACTTTGTTTTGCTTAAAAGCAGCTCTGGTAATAAAGTAAAGTTATATAAATATGAAAAATGAAAATTCCCGACATCGGTCCATATATACCCGAGATATAGCCTAAACCGGGTTTTTCATGAACATGCGGCGTAAGCACTCTTAAACAACTTTTTTTGCTTAAAAGCAGTTCTGGTAATAATAAAAGGTTATATAAATATGGAAAATGGAAATTTCCGATATCGGTCCATATATACCCGAGATATAGCCTAAACCGGGTTTTTCATGAAAATGTCGCGTAAGCGAACTTAAACAACTTTGTTTTGCTTAAAAGCAGCTCTGGTAAAAAAGTAAAGTTATATAAATATGGAAAATGAAAATGCCCCATATCGGTCCATATATACCCGAGATATAGCCTAAAACGGGTTTTTCATGAAAATGTCCCGTAAGTAAACTTAAACAACTTTTTTTTTTCAAAGGAAGTTCCGGTAATAAAGTAAGGTTATATAAATATCGAAAATGAAAATTTCCGATAGCGGTCCATATATACCCGAGATATAGCCCAAATCGGACTTTTAATGAAAATGTCGCATATGCGAAGCTAAACAACTTTTTTTGCTTAAAAGTAGTTCTGGTTATAACATTAGTTTATATAAATATGGAAAATGAAAATTTCCGATATCGGCCCATATATACCCGAGATATAGCCCAAATCGGACTTTTAATGAAAATGTCGCATATGCGAAGCTAAACAACTTTTTTTGCTTAAAAGTAGTTCCGGTAATAAACTTAGGTTATATAAATATGCAAAATAAAAATTTTCGTTATCGGTCCATATATACGCGAGATATAGCCTAGAACGGGTTTTTCATGAAAATGCCACATAAGCGAACTTAAAAAACTTTTTTTTGCTCCAAGGCAGTTCCGGTAATAAAGTAAGGTTATATAAATATGGAAAATGAAAATTTCCAATATCGGTCCATATATACCCGAGATATAGCCTAAAACGGGTTTTTTATACGAGACTATTGTGAAGGGTATTTTAGATTCGGCCAAGCCGAATTTACCACACTCTTACTTGTTTTATTATAACACGTTTCAACTCCGTTGACAACTGAGCGTGTATGGCTTTGTCAGTTGATTAGTTTGGCAGTTGTCGGGTTGGTTGAGGAAAAATTAAAATGTTTTGAGTTGTGCTATTGTTTAGTGGGCTTTTTAGTGGTCGTTTTTCCTTTTTAAATAAAACTACTGCTTTGTTTTTTATTCTTTCAAGTTGACTAGCAAGTCTTTCAATCCGATTGTGTTGTGTGTGTTCGAGTCTCTTGATCAGGTCTCAAAATTTATATTTGTAGCGTTTTTGCAAAGAGAACGTTATATATTTTAAAAATTATCTATAATTTCATTGATTTTAATAGTTGAATGAAAATCTTTCAATTCACTTTATGAAGTGTGTGGGCAATAATCAATTCAGTTGAAAGATTCAATTCACAATTGAGTTGAAACGTGTATAGGCCGCTTAATAGCCGTGATCAATAACTTTTGACCGAAGAATACAAGCAAAATAGTAATAAAAATAAATATAAATAAAAATACTTTCATCCTTGATTTATTTACATGTAACTTCTTTACGAGTATTAATTTCTTTTTAATACAATTCATTACCTTATTATGGGAGGCGTTGTACTAAATTTTGTTAGTCTGAGCAGTTTCGAACGTCAGTTTTATCTAATTCCAACACTGTGAATACTATGATTACGTTCGTTCTAGTATTTCAGTGTTGTTATCGATAGGTTCAAGAATTACTACCACAAACACTACTCCCCATAATCCATTTTACTAGTTCTAGTACATATCACTGCGTTGTCATCCCAAGACTGGTCTAAACGTAGGATCACATGATTGCCGCAATGCACCAATTTTTGCATATTTTTAATCCCCAATCGTGTGATTGCTCAATTAATTGGTTCATGTGGCAATCGCGGACAGTATTGTTCTTATTTCGACCAATCAAATGCAACTCTGATGCGCCAATCGTGTGACTACGCGGTAATATTTATTGTGTTCTAGTGCCGCAATTCAAGTGGGCAATATACGCCAATATTTTTGATTTCTACTATAAATTTACTTTTGTGTGTATTTATGTGTATTTAAAATTCATTAGCAGTTTTAGGCAAAATAAAATGGTTTAAAATAAAACAAAAACAAAAATATTTATGTGGAAAATTTTAATATATTTCATACATGCCATCACTGTTTTTAATTAATTTCTAAAAGAAATACTTTTTTTTGCCGTGTCTTACTGTCTGTTTTTTTTACGATAATTTATTTATGTTTATACCCTTCACAAAAATGTAAAGAATATAAGTATATAAGTTTGCGATTCCATTAGTAATTGCGTTTGTATTTTCTACAATATTTATTTGCGGCCCTATAAAGTGCATACATATATTCTGAATCAGAATTAATGGAAAAGTCGATTAAGCGATGCCCGTCTGCCCGTCTCTCCGTCTGTTGGTTGTAAAAATACCGTTTCTGAGAAAACCATTAGACTTAGAAACTTTTTTCTTTCGCCATTCTATTACCCCATCGTGCCAAGTGCTTGCTATTGAAATTCAATAATATCGGTTCACGTATAGCTATATAGAGATATATTCAAAGTTCCGAAAAAAAACATTTTTTTGCGATTTTGTATGAAATTTTCTTCAAAGTTTACAAAATTATTAAACATGGTGACTAAAAGGCAAAAAAAAATGTTTCCAGACATCAGTCCATATATGCCCGAGATATAGCCTAAACCGGGTTTTTCATGAAAATGCCGCGTCAGCGAACTTAAACAATTTCCGATATCGGTCCATAGATACCACAGATATAGCCAAAACTGGTTTTTTCATGTCGTTAAAGCGTATTTAAATTTTTTTTTACTTAAGAGCAATTCTCGTTGTAAAAGGAGGTTAATAAAATACAAAAAATGGAAAATTCCTATATCGGTTCACATATAACCGAGATATAACTTAAACAAACTTTTTCATGAAAGTGTCCATGAAAGATTTCTTTTTTTGGAATGGTGATTACAAGGCAAAACTATTTTTTTCCCGATATCGGTCCATATATATCCGAGCATATTTAGTTCAAATATGTAATTTATACATTATGGTGGTGGAGTTTTAATTGCGATTTTAAACTTTCTTGCTGCTGTTGGGTTTGATTTAGAGTTTATTGCAATTGTAATTACGTTAACTGGTAAGCAGATACTTATTACCTGTTCGTATATTTCACCAAACTCAGAACAAATAATTTATCTGCAACACTTTAATGCCATTAAATTTGTGTCATCAATGTTACGTCCAAAAGATACATTGTTTGTATTTGGTGGTTTTAACTTGCCACTGCTTAACTGGACTTTTTCACCGGACTCAAATTGTCTCTTTCCAATTAATGTGAAGAACTTCATTGATGAATTTGTATCCAATTTATCTGACATGTGTCTCCTCCAAATAAATCATATCCGAAACGAATCGGATAGACTACTTTATCTTGTCTTTGTTAATGTTCTTGCCGAATGCTCTTTATCACGTCATATCCCAATCACTTGTCCTAAAGATCGGCACCATCCCACTCTAGAATTAAATTACAAAATAATAAAATTATTTTTGAACATATGCGTACCAAAGTGTTTTATAACTGAAACTTCTGGACCTCCTTAGAATACTCGTGGTTTATCATTATAGATGGGATATTTTCCAAAAGTGTGGAAGGAGTCATATATCATTCCACTCTTTAAGTCTGGATACAAATCTGATCTGGGCTGAGAACGAATTTTTTCTCTGTTTATGCTCACACTTGTCTCCATCGGCCGGATGTTTTCGCCCTGTGTGAGACGCAGGTTTCTGAGAATGCTGATCCACAGGATTTTCATATACCTGGGTATCAACTCCTATCCCTATTTCATTTCCATCGAGGCCTTGTAATTTATGTTCGCAATGAAGTTGTGTTCCAGTGTCAGCAACCATTAGGCATGCTTGATGCAGAATTTACCTGTCTTTGGGTTAAATTCAAAATCACGTCACACTTTTTGCATTTCGGGTTTCTATATAGAAGTCCAAATACGGGGCGGGATACTACCATTTCTGGTTTCGATACCCTCTCCGACTCCATATCGAAAATCCTAGAGGATTGTCCGAGCAGTGAAATCGTTGTTGCTGGCGATTTCAATGTTCACAACTCATCTTGGCTTCGTCATTCGAGTCATACAACTCCAGAAGGCCAATATGTTGAGTTATTCGCGGCGCACAACCATCTAGCGCAATTAGTGAATGAGCCAACGCATATTCCATGTGTTGAAGGGCACCATTCAAACACACTTGACCTATTCCTGACTTCACACCCTGAAAAGTATGAAGTCAAAGTTAGTGCACCTCTCGGCAATTCGGATCATTGCACCATTTCTGCCACCTTTTCGATCTCTGAACTTCGTAACGTTTCGAAATCAGCTACGAAACGTTCAATATTTATTTACGAAAAGGCGCGTTGGGCTGAGCTCAATCAATTTTATGAGCATTTTAATTGGAAACTTTGCTTTCTAGATAACGACATAAATGCTTCAGCAAAAATGGTCGAGAATATTATATTGCTAGGGATGAAATCATTCATCCCATCCAAGCAGATTTCGGTTAAACCAAGAGTGAAATCCTGGTTTAATCAGACGTGAAAAAATGCAGTCAGATCGAGAGAGGAAGCATTCAGTAATTGGCGTTTAAACAAAAACCAAGAGACTGATTTACTACGCAAAAAGGCAAGATCTTCGTGTGCCAAGGTACTTAGGCGTGAAAAGTTTCTTCACGAACAGCGTCTTCGTGCCAATGTCCTTACAGCTCCCCGGGCCAGTAAGACCTTTTGGTCATTCGTTAAGAGGGTAAAGAACAATACTAGTTCATCAATCCCAACTCTCTTAAAGAATGACCAAGCATTCACTGACCCGATTGACAAAGCTAACCTGTTGGCTGAAATTTTTGCAAGCAACTCCTGCTTGCCGGTAAGCAGTCAACCACTTCCCGAGCTCGAAAGAGTATCTGTAACTATGCCAAAGATATTTTTCCGGGCACGAGCAGTTAAAAGGGTTTTGGCAGACCTCGACATATACAAAACTCCTGGACCGGATGGCATTCCAGCACTGGTCTTGAAGCAGTGTTCTTCTACGCTTGTGCGTCCATTAGCACGCCTCTTCAGTTTACTTTACCATTTTGGTGAGTTTCCATCAAGCTGAAAGGTTGCTAATGTAACACCAATACCCAAAAAGGGTGAGGCAAATAACCCCGAAAATTACCGCCCAATTGCAATTTGCTCTACACTTTCCAAAGTAGTGGAAAACATGGTCAACCATCACCTTATGAGGTATCTAGAGTCGCATAAACTACTTTGTGATCGTCAATATGGATTTAGTAAGAGTCGTTCTACTGGCGATCTTATGGCATATCTTTCAGAGAAATGGTGCCACTCAATCCATCATTTCGGTGAAAGTAGGATGGTGGCTCTGGATATTTCAAAAGCGTTTGACAGAGTGTGGCATGGTGCACTACTGGCCAAACTTACTGCTTTTGGTGTCGGTGATGACTCCTCTCGGTTTATATCGAGTTTTCTCAGAGACCGCACTATACGAATTGTTATAGATGGGGTCTCATCAAACGAGTTCAAGATTAATTCAGGGGTACCGCAAGGCTCCGTTCTTTCTCCTACCCTATTCCTTATTTTTCTAAATGATCTTCTCTACCAAACTTCCAACCCTATCCACTCTTTCGCAGATGACAGCAGCATTTGCCACTCGTACTCTTTTAGCTATAGGCCCAGCCTATCAGAGATCGCTGCCAAGAGGCTAAATATGAATGATTCACTGAATAGTGATCTTCTATTAATCTCCGAATGGGGTCGTAAAAACAGAGTCGCCTTCAGCGCTCGTAAGACCCAATGTTGCTTATTAACACACAAGCAAACGACCGCAAATGCTACTTCATCTGTACTCATGGATGGTATAAGTATTGAGGAATCGGATGCTCTTGATGTTCTTGGAATGAAGATACAGTGTGATGTTCGCTGGACAGAACACATCTTTCATGTCTCTAAAGAAGCATTCAAGTGCCTCGGTTTTTTCAAACGGTGTAAGATGTACTTCACTCCATCCGCCCTCCTTACTATTTATACCACCTACATTCGACCGAAAATGGAATACAACTCTCATGTTTGGGCTGGTGCCTCAAAGTCTATTTTGGGGTTACTCGACCGTGTGCAGGAGAGGGCGAAGAAGCTTATCGCTGACAGTAGGGTATACAACTCTATTGACTCACTGGAGCATCGACGCAGTGTGGGGTGCGTTACTCTGTTCTATCGTTACTACAATAAATTTTGCTCTGACGAGATTAGGGATCTTGTTCCCGAAACGCGCACATTTTTACGTAGCACGCGCTCATCGTCTAGAGCTCATCCATTTGTGGTCGATTGCCCGGGGAATCGCACTACGCATCACAGAGAGAGTTCGTTTTTCAGCCGTACGCTTCGTCTATGGAATAAGTTGCCTGCAGACGTGTTTCCTGTCTGTTATAACGTTGGAAAGTTCAAGTCAAATGTTCACAAACACTACTCCCTCTTTCCCCCTCCTCACAACCTATTTTCCTAGTTCTGGTACAATGCACTGCATATGTAGGGGTCATCCTTTTACTGAAACGTACAACGTGTACGTTTCAGTAATCATATATCTAAGTCTATACCTGTAAGCTCTGGTATAGGTATTATTAGAGCATTTTTCCTTTTAAATTCTCAGCAATTTATTTAGATAAAGTTGAATGTTTGAGAATACCTTTCAAAGATTTCCAAAGCCTACTGATGATTAGGGTAGCTCCTATGAAATGTCGACACATAGATAGCTGGGAAACATAGAAAACAAGCTATTTATAATTTTTTTAATTCTATCAATGTTAGAAGCTAAAATAGTGAATAAAAAACTCAATTGTTATGCTTTATTAATTTTAATTTTTTTTCGGATCTCCCAAATGCAGATATGTAATTTAGTTTAACAAATACCACCAAATTGCCTTTTTTTAACACAAGTTCTTTCTTAGTAGTTAACGATCAGTCGAAAAATAGCTGCGAATATATAACTACTCGTACTATCCCTTGTTCTGCCCATTGTGCAAAAACTCATTTATGTTTCTGTAGTCATTTTAATATCCTTAAAGTATCTGATGAATGTATCCTTAAAGCCAAACGTTGAAGAATTCATTAATGTACAATGATGCCTTTCATAGTACAATGTGTGCGCGGAAGTGTTGCAAAATTAGCTGCTGACTGATGGCTGCCACTTGGCCAATTATGCAAAGAAAGTTTTGCCTTCATTTCGCTTATTACGCGTTTAAATTAAGCCAACTATAAATGGAAACTATTTTTAATAGAAATTATTTCATTTCCGCAAATAAAATTTACTTTAAAGACCATCAAAAAAATATGTATGTATATCGTAGAAAATTAGTATTGAATTAAGAGTAATGTTTACAGTCGCTTATTTAACGTGTGGTTAAAGATATGAATGAATAAACATAGTAAAACTATTTTGGAAAAACTCTATCGAATATTGTTGCTGAAACTATTCGTATCTGTATTTTAATGATAAAAGTTTCAACAGGATTTTCTAACCATTTTTCCCTCAAAACTACTATATGTTAGTTGATATATAAATACAAGTGTTTACAACTCGGACTTATTCCATAAAGTGCGGTCTCCACCTGACATGAAAACGCTAACTTTAACGGTAACTTCAAGTTAAATTTAAATGTGGATAGCTCATGTTGAAGTTTGGTTAAAGTTATAAGTTAGTTGTTAAAACATTTCATTTGGAAACCCTGTTATTACTTAAATTTTATGCAGCCTGCTATTTGTAGTTGTTTTTTTTACCATTTTTATTTTTACTATGAGCAGTTATAACTCTAACATCGCTACGTATACGCTGCCGTTAACAGACGAATATTTAAACAGCAAGTTCTACACAGTATGTATAGACTGCATGTAAGGTGTGTTTCTTTACTCTACTTTGGGATACCGCAGGAGCCCAATTTGCACGAAAAGCGTTCCCGGCTAGTTTGTGTAAGTAGTAAAGCAATCAGCTGTTTGATACAACAAAGAAATAAAGTTCTTTTCAATCAAAAAATCATTCCAATACTACTATATTAAATAAAACAAGTAAGAGTGTAGTATATTCGGCTGGGCCGAATCTAAAATACCCTTCACGATAGTCACGAATATGTATAGTATATTAAAAATGTGACCTAAATATGCTCGGTTATATATGAACCGATATCGGAATTTTCTATTTTCTGTATTTTAGTAACCTTCTTTTATAACGAGAATTGCTTTTCAGCAAAAAAAAAAAAATTTTTTTTAACGGAAAAATCGGTTCAGGCTATATCTCGGCTATATATGGACCGATATCGAAAATTTTCATTTTCCATACCTATATAACCTTATTTTGCTATTAGAACTGCTTTTAAGCAAAAAAGTTGTTTTAGTTCGCTTACGCCGCGTATTCATGAAAAACCCGGTTTAGGCTATATCTCGGGTATATATGGACCGATATCGAAAACTTTCATTTTTCATATTTATGTAACCTAATTTCATTACCAGAACTGCTTTTGAGCACAAAAAAGTTGTTTAAGTTCGCTTACGCGGCATTTTCATGAAAACCCCGGTCTAGGCTATATCTCGGGTATATATGGACCGATATCGAAAATTTTCATTTTTCATATTTATATGACCCTATTCCATTGCCAGAACTGCTTTTGAGCACAAAAAAGTTGTTTAAGTTCGCTTACGCGACATTTTCATGAAAAACCCGATTTGGGCTATATCTCGGGTATATATGGACCGACATCGGAAATTTTCATTTTCCGTATTTATGTAATCTTATTTCATTATCAGAACTGCTTTTGAGCAAAAAAAAGTTGTTTAAGATCGCTTACGCGACATTTTCATGAAAAACCCGATTTGGGCTATATCTCGGGTACATATGGACCGATATTGGAAATTTTCATTTTTCATATTTATGTAACCTAATTTCATTACCAGAACTGCTTTTGAGCACAAAAAAAATGTTTAAGTTCGCTTACGCGGCATTTTCATGAAAACCCCGGTATAGGCTATATCTCTAGTATATATAGACCGATATCGACAATTTTCATTTTCCATACTTATATAACTTTATTTCATTACTAGAACTGCTTTTGAGCAAAAAAAAGTTGTTTAAGATCGCTTATGCGACATTTTCATGAAAAACCCGATTTGGGGTATATCTCGGGTACATATGGACCGATATCGGAAATTTTCATTTTCCATATTTATGTAACCTAATTTTATTACCAGAAGCGCTTTTGTGCACAAAAAAGTTGTTTAAGTTCGCTTACGCGGCATTTTCATGGAAACCCCGGTTTGAGCTATATCTCGGGTATATATGGACCGATATCGGAAATTTTCATTTTCCATATTTATGTAACTTAATTTCATTACCAGAACTGCTTTTGAGCAAAAAAAAGTTATTTAGCTTCGCCTGTGCGACATTTTCATTAAAATCCGATTTGGGCTATATCTCGGGTATATATGGACCGATATCTGAAAAAAAAATTTTTTGTCTTTTAGTCACCATGCTTAATAAGTGTGTGAAGTTTGAAGCAAAACGAACAACTTTTGTTTTCAAAAATTTTCATACAAAAATGCAAAAAAAAATGGCTTTTTTCGGAATTTTGAATATATCTCAGCTATACGTGGACCGATATTACTGAATTTCAATAGCAAACCCATGAATCGATGGGGTAAAAGAATGGTGAAAGAAAAAAGTTTCTAAGTCTAATGGTTTTCTCAGAAACGGTATTTCAACAGCGGACAGACGGACAGACGGACAGACGGACATCGCTTAATCGACTTTTCCATTAATTCTGATTCAGAATATATATACTTTATAGGGTCGCAAAAAAAAACTGTAGAAATTACAAACGGAATCACAAACTTATATATACCCTTTACATTTTTGTGAAGGGTATAAAAATACATCAAAAGACCTTGAAAATGCAAAGCGTAATACTATTTTTTGTAATTTTTATTGCCGCATCAAAACACATGATGTGTTTTTTTTTAGAAATTTGGCTTTCTGCGTTTCCGTACTTTTGATAAATTCTCCCGATTCTTGGGAGAAATTTATGCTTTTCCCAGAAAGTAAAGAAATGGACCTATTATGTAGAATAGAAGCTATATGAGTTTGGCTGTCAGGTTCTCATTATGTAAAATCTTCAACAATTTTCGATCGCCGTTCTGTTGTGTAGTGATTCATGTTAAATTCCCGAAGTCTTCTTCAAAAAGTTCTGAAATAAAAATAAACAAAAAATAAAAAATATAGTATACTAAACAATTTATTGAACATCCGACATCCTGTATAAAGGCTAAAATGCTGCATAGAATGCTCTAGAGAACACATCTCACTAATGTGCAGTAGTTCTCTTTTATTAAACCATCTTTAAAACTAAACAAACAAGCAGTAGAACTTTTGGAAACAGAGCAAACACTTCATAGTTTTGAAACACATATGCGACAGTACCTAACAGCAAAAACCAAAACAAAACATCAGACTAAAGCAATAAACGACGACTCACAGCAAAACATAGCGAGTGCACTAAAACATTGGCACATGAGCATACTTTGTATACAGCTCTTGTGCTCTAACACAAAGACAAAAATCCTAATCAACAATAACAAATTTTATAAACAAAACTGAAGTAGAACATTACTTGAGTGCTTGAAGTTCTACTTCAATTTTGTTCTATTTAAGTTGGTTTTACTTGTGTTTTGTTCTGTTTGTTCGAAATAAGCGCAGGCAATTTAGTCAAACAATTGTTTATAAGCAACGCATTCTTTTTCTTATGCTCTTTAGTTCAGTCGTTCAACAGATGTTGGCGAATGCACATTAGGGCGTCTCGAAAAAAAAAGTTCGCCGTACACCACAGAATATAAAGTATTGTTGCAAGGCAGTTTTGAAAAAAAAATTTTTAATTTTTTTTGCCGAAAGTAGGGGTCGCCAAACCACATTTTTCGTTATATCTTCGACATTTATAGTCCTATCTCAAAGTGTGATATATCGATGTTTTCGTCTTGAGGAGGCCAATATTTTGATTTAATAGTCATTAACCTCAAATATCTCATTCTAGTATTTACCTACCAGATCTCAGTTTCTACCACCCTAATGTACCACCCTATTGTCAGAAAATTAAAGCCCGCAAAAAATCATTAAAATTTTGTTAAAGAAGTTTTTCGATATTTCCAACAGAACTGTTAAAAAATACAATTTATGTTTTTTGCCGAATGTAGGGGTTACCTTTTTGAGTATTTTTGTCAGATTTTCTGTATTTACTGTCGGATCTCACAGTGCGATATATCGATGTTTTTGTCTCGAGGAGGCCAATGGTCATCTTTAATATTCATTGACCTCAATATAACCGTTCTAATAGTTAAGGCTGTTCTTATGAAATATTTCCATAATTCCGGTAGATCTATAAGAAAAAAATTCATGTTTTTTGTCGAGCCTAGGAAATGTGATTTTAAATTGATTTGAAATTTTTCGTACAAAGTTTTATACCCGGAAATCCATCTTTCGGTTAGACGTTAACGGAAGATTAAGTAAATTCGAGTTAGTTTAAATCCTCTAATAATGGAAGTAGTACCGTTATTACTCTCATAGTTTATTTATTTTTGTATTATCCATGAAATATCTGTTGGAATTATCAATATTTAATCGTGTCGTGTCAAGAATTAATTTAAATAAACTAAAAAATGTCTTTTACTATCAGTGAATTAAACAACACTAAATTACCAACTAAGGGTGATCTTATTAATTTCTTTTTACATCTTCGGCATAACGCTGGTAGAATTCGAAAGCTGGGTGCTTTTAAACAAGAAGTTTTGAGAGGTATCATCATTTTGTGGCAGCGCGCAGGCATTCCAGTAATGTCGGTAAGTGGTGTTCGTAAAAGTTTGGATAAGCTTCTGAATGATTACTACAAAATGGTAAAATATAAATTCGAATACAATGTAAATGAGTGGAATAGATTGTTCTTAATTTCGCGTTGTAAGTGCGGTATTGAAAGAAATATTGCATGCAATTGCACAGCCTCTGATAAAATTCCAGACCACGCAAAAGAGTTTTTCATCGATCAGTGCGGTCCACGATTGTTGACTATAGATTATGTTGCTGATATGATGTCGTCGAGTAGCAACGGTGAAGACAACAACTTTGTTTGATAGTTTTGTTGACTAACCTTAATTAATTTCACAGAATATCCGTGCCATTCTCAAAACACCGAGCGTTTTGTTCATGTAGTACATGAGTCTGCCATGGCTGTTACCGATGAGCAACGCCTAGGCCACATTTTTTCCAAGCTCGAAAGCCGTGAAAAATATAGCCAACTTGGGTCATTTCAAAATATGATTAAATAAAATTGTTTTAATATACACAGATCTTTGAATTTTTATTGTATTGGTACAGATATTATGGTAAGTTCGAAAAGAGTGTATCACTATTTAAAAAAGAAGATACTAGGCAAAAACATCGATATATAATACTATAAAATCCGACTGTGAATACCGAATATATGATAACTGTTAAAAAAGTCAACCCCTACATTCGGCAAAAAACATAAATTATATTTTTTTAACACTTCTGTTGGAACTATCGAAAAACTTCTTTAACAAAAGTTTAATGATTTTTTGCGGGCTTTAATTTTCTGCTATTAAGGTGGTACATTAGGGTGGTAGAAAATGAGATCTGGTGGGTAAATACTAGAACGGGATACAAAATACCATTGACTATTAAAGCAAAACATTGGTCTCTTTGAGACAAAAACATCGATATATCACACTTTGAGATCCGACTGTAAATGCCGAAGATATAACGAAAAATGTATTTTGGCGACCCCTACTTTCGGCAAAAAAAATTAAAAAAAATTTTTTTGAAAATGTCTTACAACATTACTTCGTATTCGGTGGTGTACGGCGAACTTTTTTTTTCTTGCCTATATGGCGAGACGCTCTAAGTTAGCTAGATGCTTGTCATCTACTGTTTTCCAATTACAGTAGATGACATAAATGACGATGCAAGATTATTTTATGATAAAAGATGCGTTTGTATATGTCTCTTATTTCATCAAACATTTAAAATTTTCCATTTTAGTTAAATTTAAGGACCAATATATAAAACACAACAAAAGTGGAACAGATTATGGTGTTTTCTTTTCTGATAAAAAATGCTGCCCTTTAAATTTTCCAGAAACCAAACTGTGTTTAACACCAGGAACAATATGAATCTTCAAGTAGCTTGGTGTAGGCTGGAAACTACTAAGCAGCGTGTGGAGCATTTGGGTAGCGTAGAGTATAACAATCTTCCTCAATATTTGAAAGATATTGATAGGATTTCTTTATTTAAAAAGCAGTTAAAAGAATATCTTTTCCAAAATTTGGAAATGCTTCTGTTGTGAAATTTGGCGCACATAAATTATATTTTATAAATTATATTTTATTAGTTTTCTTTTTTACTGATTATGGAATTGTAATTACTTGATTTTTTTTTATAATTTCATTTACTTTTTATTTAATTTTTTTTTTTTTTTGCCAACTCGCCTCAATAATGTCCAAAGGGCGCTGAGGCACAAATCATTGTAATAAATTTTGTTCTCCTTTTTTTTTTATTTAATAAAAAAAGAAAAAAAAATGTTTATCATTTTTTTCCGATTACCATCACCCTTAAGAAGTTCTACACGTGTTATTAGCACAAAAGAACAAAAAATGCTAACAAAGTGGCATTTAATAACAATGTACACTTAGCGTTTCAAATATATCATGACTACTTTTAACATACCAACGTTTCAATCACTATTTTTATCTTATAAAAGCTATCATCAGAAGCACCGTTTACTCATCTACAATAACAAAAGAATTTCATATTTGCATAAACACGTATGAAACAAAGATGTAAAAAAGGGCAGTATCTCCACCTTACTCGAAGTACAGTGTAGGACATGCTACCTGTTTTGCAAGTTTTAAGTGCAACATGTTTTGAAATGAACATGACACCCTATAATAGTGTGTCAAATTTTTTAGAAAAGAACGATTTGAACTACCATATATAGCATAAGTGTAACATTTTTATTAGAAAAGAAAACACCATTAGTTACATATGTATGTACATTGAAGTGTATTAAGTTTTTCAAATTATTAAAGCAAACCAAGCCACGAAATTTAGAACGACAGTGGCGTATTGTCATACCGAATAACGATGAACTGTCCAGTATGAAGCTCCCTTCTGAGATATTTCCCACAATTTCATTAGGCAGCTGTCAAAGAGCAAACAAACAAACATACAGAAATAGAAGCAATCAGTACAGCAAACTTGGAAATATAGTAATATTTTAAATTTCTGAATTAAAGTGTCTCTTGCAAAAAATAAAATATGTAAAAAATGTATTTTTTCTGCATACTTGTAAAATTGAGCATATCCGCTGAAATGCATAATTTCACACTGTTTTTACTTCGGAACCATTTTGACACGTACTGCTCATAAAATATTCTGTAGAAACACAACCAATCCCGTGTTTCCAACGTCTTACGTGAAAAAGTTCAATTGGCAATCGTTTTTGTTTCAATTCACACAAAGTTTTCATTAAATTCCCTTGCTTCATGTGGAAAATTTCTAGATGCGGAGCCGATTCATTCATATGAATTCGTTCGAGTCTATAAAAAAGTATCAAATACCTCTGTTCACGCAGAACAGAAGACTCATCATTGATATAACAATGCCTCCACCTGATTCCTACCAATTCAACCTACAGTGATGAGTGCAACGAGTGATTGAACAACAATCGTTTTCTCTGTACGTTCGTCAACTGATACTGAACCGGAAAAAGGAAAAAATAAAGAGTCCATAAGTAAGAAAAATCTACTCACCCAACAGTAAATTAGATAATAAGAATTAATTGATTTAACAAATCTTAATTAATTTTTCAAATGTTCTACATATACATATTATTGTATCATAATGCAAAACTAATTTAATAAAAGTGATATAACTCCTACGACGTTGCGGAGGATTTGCTTTATTATACTAGCATATACATACAGTACGTCAACTAATTGATCACACGACGGTATCATATACGTAAATTTTCTTGGAACTTCATTGTTTCGAACGTCCGATGCGTACAGCTTTGAATGACAGAATAACTAAGTAAAAGCAAATAGCAACGCCAAAATTAGACTGATTTTTATTTCAATTTCCGGGAATTTCTTAACATATTGTGTTACACCATATGTGATCAATTTGTTGATTTTGAAAAAATTTTCTTTTTAGTATTTAAATTGACCCCCTTTTGCTTTTATTATCGCTTCAATCCGCTTTGGCATAGACTCTACTAAGTTCTTACAGGAGTCTTTTCTGATGTTTCGTCAACAATTTTGAGATTCATGCCATAAATCCTCGAGGTTAGGGCAATCCTTGGACGTGTCAGAAATAGCGCGCTTGACCTCTACCGATGTATGTTCGATTGCGTTGAGGTCTGGGTATTGAGGGGGCCAGACAAGGGGTTTACAGCAGTGATGTCGGTTCCAAGCTTGAGCTATACGTGAAGTGTATTTCGGATCATTATCTTGCTGGAGGATGACGTCCGTCACACTTTTATTCCACATTTCCATACTTATACAAACCTTGCTGCAGAATATCAACGTATTGATTGACATTCAATCGTCCGTTGACCCTGATCCATCCTACCACTCCCTCCATTTTCATACATCATCATATCATTATGCTACCTCCGCCGTACTTCACTGTGGTTTGAACAATACGGCTAGTTAACGGCTCGCGGGGTTTTCTCCAAATCCACTGCGTCCATCGTCCCGAGGCGATTTATTTTAGTTTCATCGGGCCATATGACACGTGCCCAGACACTTATGGAGTAGTTTTCATATTTTTTTTTTTTGCGAGTTGAAATCTGATTTCTTTCTAATGGCTGCAGTTGTAACACTTATTCCGTCGTTGCAGAAAAGTTCACGTCTTATTTGGGCGACATTTTGATGAATATCAAACGTTATTTTCCTTACAATGCGTCTTTCCAGTGTTTTATTTAGAGCTGGCTTTTTCCGGGCTTGTTTTTTGGACCTGACGGGTTGCATATATCCCGGTGTGTGACGTTTAAATCTATTAGTCTTCATATTTTTTCGAATTTTGTTGAACTTAGTTTGTTCATTGTAGTTAACATAAACTTAAAATAATAAATTAAAATGTAAAAACGCACTCACATTAGATAGAAAATTTATTAGGGAAATTCAGCATCTAATTTAATTTAAAAGAACAGTCAATGTCGCAGTGTTGCTAATGTAAACTACCAACCAAACTACCCCGGCAGCAAGGTGCATTAACGTATACAGGGTGGCAGCACTACGGCATGTGACAATTTTTTGCTACTGGCAATATAGGAAGCTATTTACGTCAAATGTATTGTTTACATTTTTGAAAGTGAATTTAGTGTTTTATTCTGAATTAAACATATATAAATTATTTTGTGAACATATAAATAATTCAAATAAATATAATTTTAATTATGAAAAAATACATTCATAGTTTTATAACTGTGAAAATATAGGGTGTTTTTTTAAGCCCGATAGAACTTGAAATTGTAAAAAATAACACAAAAAATTAAATTGTAATCAAAATTTTTTTTTATTCGAAAGATCAATACGTGACATTAACATTTGAAAATGATTTCGGGCATATGGGCACCGCGGCTGTTCTTGACGAAGCGCATTCTGGACGTCCAATTTTGGGCCACTTTTTCGAGCACTGCTGGCCGTATGTCACGAACAACACGAACAATGCTGGCCTCCAAGGCGTCAATTGTTGCTGGTTTATCAGCATAAACCAGTGACTTCACGTAGCCCCACAGGAAATAATCGAGAGGTGTCAAATCGCACGACCTTGGAGGCCAATTGACAGGTCCATTTCTCGAAATCAACTTATCGCCAAATTTTGATTTCAGTAAGTCGATGTTGAAACCACATCTCCTCCGGATCAATGTCATCCATATTTTCAAACAAAAAATCATTGATCATGGTGCGGTAACGATCTCCATTGACCGTAACGCGAGCTCCGGCCTCATTTTTGAAGAAATAAGGTCCGATGATGCCACCAGCATGAAAACCGCACCAAACAGTGCATTTTTCTGGATGTAATGGAGTCTGTAGGGTCTCTTGTGGATTGGTCTCACTCCATATGCGGCAATTTTGCTTATTAACAAACCCGTTAAGCCAAAAATGCGCCTCATCGCTGAACACAATTTTGCGATAAAACAACGGGTCTGATTTTTAAAGTAAATTTGGATAATTTCGTAGCGTTGTTCAAGCGTGAGTCTATTCATGATGATTTGTCAGCGTATACTGAAACAAATAAAAAAAATGTTTCATCAAAATTTAATTTTTTGTGTTACTTTTTACAATTTAAAGTTCTATCTAGCTTAAAAAAACACCCTATAGTTACAAATATTTTTGATAAACATAGCTTACCAGATGCCTGTTTTTGTTGTATTGTTGTAATTTTGCTCTAGTGCTGCCACCGTGTATACGTTAATGCACCAAAGTCAACTAATTGCTCACAATACTTTTTATTAATTTTTAAATACTATTCGTAAAATAACGGAAAACTTCCAGTAACTCATTAGGCGAGAGATGGTACGTTTCTACAAAAACAAAACTCAATTAAAAATTTTGATAAAATTTATTTGCTTTCAAAAATTTCAACAAAGTTAACTGTAGTTGAAAACGTGTGATCAATTAGTTGAGGTACTGTATGTATATATACATATATGTATGGTTTTGTATCGTTAAAACTCCTCTATTTTATAAATAAATCTTCCGTTATATTTATATTATATAATATTCTTGAGCTAACTGGTCACTGGTAGCATCGTATGAGAACGTCCATTCGAACTATCACCCTCTTTTCACGACGATTTTTAAAGACATTTTTGTTTTTAATTTTATTTTAAAGCTGCTACCAAAATCATGTTACATTTTCATCATGATTTTTTAAGACATGTATTTTTTCAATTGTAGTTGCAAAATAATATCGTTGGTCTCTTTTTTTGTCCTTAGTATCGATGCAGTCATCTTGACGAACGGAGGAAAATGAAAAATAATAACAATATTACAAATGATAACAAAAAGGAATTAGAAGAAAAAAAACACGAAAAACAGAGTTCGTGTCTTTTTGTTTACCCCTCTTTCATTTCTACCAAATTTGCCCACAAAAATTAAAGACATGACTTAAAGACGTTTAAAAAATCATCGTGAAAATTGGGTGTATAAGTTGGTGGAGGAGTTTTTTGGGCATGTTGGTGAAGCAGCGAACGACGAGTTTAACATCACAATTGTTAGTATTCGGAAGATAATACCACCATTCAAAGGCAGATTCAGCGGCGTTGTAAAAACTTATTTTAATTTCAGAACCGCGACTGCGTAATGATAGAGTATCTGGAGGAAAGAAGACTGCAAGCTGTTTGCAATTACATGTAAGACTACATTCTGTATAGCAGCGAAGAGCAATTTGAATATCCTCATTCTATCTGATTTCAGTGCTAAAGGTGCAGGCACGGCAGCCTGGGAAACATGCAGGTGCTTGCTTGCTAGTCTAATGTTATATGGGTCATGATTATAGGGGCAGATAACAGATGGCATGGTGTGGGGAATCTTCGACGCGAGTGGAAATGGGTTGATTTTGGAATATTGGCTTTTATTGTGATAAATAAAAGAGATGTTCTTGATATTGCATTAGTTAGTACTAGAAACGCTGCTTTGATAAAAAAATGGAAGGTGTAGATGATTGCTCATTCTCGGATGATATGTACATTAAGTGTGAAATAGGTATTGAGGAATTCGGAAAACAAATTGGACGGAATGGAGGGAACAGTAAAGGTTTTTCTCTAGCCTTTTTCCGGACTTCTGACTGTCAGGGATTGCGGGGAAAGAGCTACTGAATTGCTGATTGAGTATTTTGAGAATAATTATGGAACTTGCAGGCCTCGAAGAAAGAATGTCGCGGACATTTTAGAGGACGAAAAGACTAGCAGACAGGTCGTAGTATTAAACCTCGGTAAAAAGAATGTGATAAAGAAAGTTAAGAAGAAGTCTTCAAGATTTTTCTTTAAAGGCTTCGCAAAATCATATCAATCACCCATTCATAAAGAAACCAATAATTACACATCTAGCAGGGAAACCCTTTTAGTTTTAATGAAACCGCCTTTTTATTATACATATAAGTTTGTGATTCCGTTTGTAATTTCTCAAATTTTCATTTTCGACCCTATAAAGTATGGAAAAGTCGATTAAGCGATGTTCGTCTGTCCGCCGTTAAAATACCGTTTCTGAGAAACCCATTAGACTTAGAAACTTTTTTCTTTCACCATTCTTTTACCCCATCTATTCATGGGCTTGCTATTGAAATCCAATCAGCATGAATGGAAAAGTCGATTAAGCGATGTTCGTCTGTCCGCCGTTGAAATACCGTTTCTGAGAAACCCATTAGACTTAGAAACTTTTTTTTTCACCATTCTTTTACCCCATCTATTCATGGGCTTGCTATTGAAATCCAATAATATCGGTTCACGTATAGCTAAGATATATTCAAAATTCCGAAAAAGCCATCATTTTTTGCAATTTTGTACGAAAGTTTTTTTTTTTTTTTGCTTCAAGCTTCACACAATATAACGCATGGAGATAGAGCTTAAACCGATTTTTGCATGAACATGTCGCAAACTTAATCAACTTCTTTTGCTTAAGAGTAGTTCTGGTATTACAAGGAGGTTACCATAACAGAAAATGTAAATTTCCGATATCGGCCCATATATTCCCGATATTGGTCGATTGCCCGGGGAATCGTACTACGCATTACAGAGAGAATTAGTTTTTCAACCGTGCGCTTCGACTGTGGCATAAGTTGCCTGCAAATGTATTTCCTGTCTGTTATAACGTCGGAAAGTTCAAGTCAAATGTTCACACACACTACTCCCTCTTCCCCCTCTTCATAACCTATTTTCCTAGTTCCGGTACAATGCACTTCATATGTAGGGGTCATCCGCTGAGTACTGGTCCACGATAAAAGAAAAAAAACATAAAGAAAACAAAAAAAAAAAATACTGTTTAAAAGTGAACAGACTATTGATTACCAAATTTGTGTTCACCTTGAACTCTGGATTCCATCATTTTATCAAAGAGATTTATATGATATTTTCTCTCTTGAACAGTTTAACTTTAATTGGTGCCTCACAACTGAAAACTTACGATTAATCTTCTCCTTATAGCAGCATGAAGTTTACAAACGATTCTCTTTTTTCAAAAGCAGAATTTATCTTTTTGCACTAAAGTTTATAAATACGATTCTCCTTTTTTTAACTTGTCTAATAATGCACGTTTTGTAAAAAACTGTTTCAATATTTAATTACTATTAAAAAGTTTTCCTGCAAACTTTAAAGAGTTTGCAATTCATTATACTTTTTCTATTTTTTTCTTCCTCCAAGTTTTTGAATTTATTGATGCTTCACAATGAAATTGATTTGGCGAATGCGTGCGTGAGAAAATGTTTAAATCGTTTTTAATTAAACTTTTCTGTTTAAACAAAAGGAATTATTTTGTTGCTGCGCTGCAAGCAACTGTGTCAAGTTCTGAATTGCACGTGAAGTCAAACTATTACTTCGTCGTTTGTGATAAAGTTACTTGGTTTTAATTGCAAAAGAATAGAAATCCAGATTAACTTTTAAGCTGCAGCGAATAAAAATTTAATTAGTTGGAAAGCAAAGAAGATATAGAACTCAGTTTTTTAATTAAGTATTTTGAAGGGAAAAACACACACACACACATATATACGAGTAAATGATATGAAGGAAATGCAATTCTTGTTGATCGCAACACCGACATTTCAAATCAGCTCTTAAAGTCAGTTGTAAACAATACTTGGAAGAGCTGCATAAATATCGAAAGTCGTCCCCATCGATATTTTCGATAGTTTCAAGATAAACTATCAATACTCGTATTACCGTTAAGCGCTACTTCTAGCAATAATACAAATGGGAGTTAGCAAATATGGATATATACTTATAATGTTATAGGTGCTAGTTAAATTGTTTATCTTTTTTAGTTATTTTCACGCTTCTTTTCAATTTTATTTAAAAGTGATTATATAAATACGTTAGAAAATAAAACTTTACCTATTTCTTGTAGTAATTATATTCTTTTCCAACGTATTTTGTTACCTAGTGTCTACAACTGCGATTAAATCTGACATAATATCTGAGAAAGGAGTACAGATATTGTTGTTAATCTTATAAGAATTCATAAATCATTGAAAGCCGAGAAGAAAACACATCTTGGCGATCAATAGAATATTATATAAATTTTGTATATGTGCACATTTTTTACAAAACCAATTGCTTATAGTATGTGTAATAATATATATTTAATACGTAAAAACAAATTATTTTCTATATAAAGGGGTACTTTTTAAAGATATTTTTCAAAACTAATAATCGGTAAAATTGCAATGGCGTCTTTTTTGTAAACAAACACATACACATCCGCTTTTTTGACAGCTCTTATTATAAGATCGTTGCCATGAGATTTCTCATAAGAACACTCTCATAAACTTAACAAATGAGGCCTAACTCACCACTCTGCTTGCTATTTATTACGGTGGTAATGAGGTTAAAAAAAAAAAATCGTGTACACAGGATGGAAGAAGAGTTTGAATTTTTTAGTGCTGGTCATTACACAGGGAAACGCAACTTCGCTTAAACACGCAGCTACACTTGAAAATTACCCAGCAAAAACTTCTATTGCAAAGTAATGTGTTAAAATGTTAATAAACATACTCTTCACTACTTCTACTTTGGCATTTTAAGTCATTATTTTAATATGGTGATGTCATTGGAGGCAATTAATTACCATTCTCGCTCACGAATAGCTATTTCAAAATGTCATTACAAAAAATCATTAAAAAAGCTAATTGCTTTACGGGTTCATGTCGATAAAAATTTATAATTAATACATTTGAACGAAGCTGGCAGCACATATGTAATGTTAGCATCACTTTTACACCGGGTATTCATAACCTGTAAGTCATAATGACAGCAAAACAATTGTCACGAATAGTGAAATTACCAGAACAGCAAAATTTATGAAAGCAAATATTGATATAGTACATTTTTCATTTTGTGAACATTTTTAACCCCGTTTCTACTACCTTATCTTAGCAAATCCAAGTATTATATTATTCAATTTTCATTGTAAATATCGTACTCGTACATGTACATATGTATATTTGCCAAGAATAACTACTTACATACGTACAAATACAACAGATATTAAGCAAGTCATTACTTAACTAATTATAAGTAATGTAGATGGTAAATACTATTATATTGAATAGTACGTTCTTAGGTAAGTGCAACACATTACCAAGTTTTTGTTGGGTATGTAAGTACGTAATATTAACTGAAATTGCATTTTAAAAGAAATGAAAGTTCAGTTAAAATTCGATCCACTAAGATTTGATTTAAATTTAATTTTTGATGGTAAAACTTTAACTGGGGCTAATTCTGTCATTCGTGATCGAAATTACTATCGAGTAGAAAATAATTTCGATATTGTGTAAATTTCTAATGATGTGATTCGTTACGTAACGAGTCGAGTTATCACTTCAGTGTTGCAAAATACTGACAAAATGTGTTTTATAACACTGCCGAAAATTGTATGTATTCGCATACTTTGTATACATGTTGTACTTTAAAAAATAAATAAAAACACATACGTTCACAATAACAATTCATTTAAATCAGTAAAAAAAGTAAGTAAATAGAAATAACAATTCAATAAATATGTATGTAGAAAACAACCATTTAACTATGTATAAGCATATGTATGTACATATATATGAATTTCTAAAAAAAAAAACAAAAATTAATTCTTGAATATAATAACATTTGACTTCAAATATAAGTTTTTGTGTTCTCATCTTTATATACATATACCTGTATATACGTCGTATACATCATCACATGAATTGAAAAAAGCCTTAAGAACCAAAAATTCGCAATTTAATTTAACTACTATTGCTATTCAAAACAAATTTTTAATTTACATTTGTTTTGTGTTTTTCTGTTTGGCTGGTTTTCGATAGTACTTTTGCTTACGAGTAAAAAGTTGCACGGTTGCATTCGAATGGTTACTCGCTATCGAAAGCCATCATTAGAAATTTCGAAACCTTTTACTCGATATCGAATGAGATAATCCCAAAAGTGTAAAAACTCGCACATTCGAGTAAGAACTCGCTCGTACGCGAATGACAGAATTAGCCCCCTGATTTAAACCGCCAAAATTACGTATTTCTTCTTTTATAATTTTTGATTTTTTCTTTTATAATGTTTGATTCAAAAGCTCAATCCACATTTTCCATAAGAACTTACTTATAATTGGCTCGATAGTTGGGTCGATATAATTTAATGTTTGAAGATTATTTCATGCAAATGTTGGCCGCGGCTGCGCCTCAAATGGTCCATCCGCTTAGTCCAATTTTGGCATACTCTTTCCAACATTTCGGCCGGTATCTCACGAATAATGTTGGCAATGTTGGCTTCCAGTGCGTCAATCGAAGCGGGCTTGTCGCTATAGACATTAGCCTTAACATAGTCCCACAAAAAATAGTCTAGAGGCGTTAAATCGCACGATCTGGGCGGCCAATTGACTGGTGCCAAGCGTGAAATAAACTGTTCACCGAACTCGCCTCTCAATCGGTCCATTTTTTCGCGTGCTGTGTGGCATGTGGCACCGTCTTGTTGAAAGCACATGTCATGCAAGTCAAGCTCTTCCATTTTGGACAAAAAAAAGTTTGTTATCATCGCACGGTAGCGCTCACCATTCACAGTAACGTTGTGATTCGCATCATCTTTGAAGAAATACGGCCCAATGATGCCGCCAGCCCATAATCCGCACCAAACGGTTGTTTTTTGTGGATTCATTGGTAGCTCTTGCAATGCTTCTGGCTGCTCTTCACTCCAAATACGGCAGTTTTGCTTGTTCACGTATCCATTCAACCAGAACTGAGCCTCGTCGCTGAACACAATTCTTCGATAAAAAAGTGGATCTTCATCTAACTTTTCAAGAGCCCATTCACCAAAAATTTGGCGTTGTGGTAGGTCGTTTGGCTTCAATTCTTGCACCAGCTGTATCTTATAAGGCTTCACACCCAAATCCTTCCGCAAAATTTTCCACGTAGTGGAGTAACAGAGGCCCAATTGCTGCGAACGGCGCCGAATCGATAATTCATGGTCATCACCAACACTGGCCGATACGGCTGCGATATTTTCTTCAGTTCGCACTCTACGTAAGCGTGTTGGTGGTTTAATGTCCAACAATGTAAATTTGGTGCGAAATTTTTTTACAATAGCCCGAATAGAAGCCTCAGTAGGTCGATTAAACTGACCATAAAATGGAAGAAGCGCGCGATGAACTTTCTTAACAGAGCACGCATTTTGGTAATAAAATTCAGTAATTTGCAAGCGTTATTCGTTTGTAGGACGACTCATGATTAAATTATAGACCAAACTGAAGATGTTTGACAGTCACACAAGATACAAAAAGTGCGTGAGCTGTCATAACTAGTGTTGCCAAAAAGATAATAGCAAAAAAATCACTCGTTACTACCGTTTATTTAAGTATAGATTCCGTGAATTTAAGACGGATTCTTTTATTTTATGCAATGCAGATTCCGTAAAAACAAAATTAAATTTTTGGTTTGTACATTTGTACAACGTGTTATAGTTCAATTTTTTTCCATTCGTAAGTTTTTTCTCAAGGAGGATTTTTTGCAATACAAATTTGGTGTGATCAATAATTTTTGATTGAAGAAGACAAGAAAAATAATAATCAAATCTTTAGCTGGGCGACAACTAGCTATTTCGTAGTCGATACACTACTCGTTATTGATCACAGCAGATCTGTATTGTAAAAAATCCTTCTTAAGAAAAAACTTAAGAAAAGAAAAAACTTGAACTATGAACTCGTTGTCCAAATGTACAAACCAAAAATTTATTCAAAAGGATTTCTATTTGTTTACTGTTAACTTCTCTTGTCAGGTATTTAAACTTAAATTCTATTAGTTAAAAAGATTTTTTTCTTATTTTTCTAAATAGTTTCATTGATTCCATAAAAAAATAAAATAGTTTTCCTTAGTTTTTTGAACATATAAGTGACTGGTTGTTGTGTAAATCATTGCCAGTATAAAGGAACATTAATCAATTTATAATTATTGTTTTTGTACTTTTGTAATGTGTAAAACATATATAATATTATATATGTTTTCTTCTTCTTCAATGAAAGTATACTCCTCAAGAACTCGACAAACCACATCGAAGAAACGTTGATTAAAAATATGAAATAACTAGTTTTTAGTAAATATTAATTTATTGAATATTTGTTGAGCTTTATATTTTTTTATTTAGATTTTTGGCTTTTGTACATTTGTACGTCGGGCTTTAGTTTTATTTACATAAACTCTGACCATATCAGCCCACAACAATATCAAATAAAGTTAAATTATTTTTGCTTTATTTCTCTTTTTTTTACTGCCCTTTAACCCTTAAGAATAAAACACAAATTTTGTTAAAATACATGATTTTTCTTTTATTTATCATAAATTTTATAAAATTTATTATAAATGTTGTACAACCGATTGCACAGGTTGTACAATATAGAAATATTTTATGTACTTATAGACATACTCACAAATATACGGTGACTCAAAATAAAAGTGCGACTCTGTGGTAGAATTTGCTTAACTAAAAAAATTTATGGTACTTAGAAGTATTTTAATTATATAAATTAATATAGTTTCTTGAGCTAAAGGTCTCTTCTTATTTTATAGTTTTTAGTTTTTCTATTATTTTATTATCTGGCAATATTTCGTTCTTCCTCTGATAACTTCTTCAGGCCAACTAATATTTATTTATATAAAATTTTTAAGTTTCTACAAAATTTTGAAAAGTTACAACAACAAAAACAAATAACTTTATTTTTTTTGGCATTTTTTTATTTATTGAATCTTTAAAATGAACTAACAATAAGTATTCAAATCTTAATACTAAATTTAAAAAAAATGTGCTTCAAAATTTAAAAAAATTTTCTTTTTACTTAGGTCCGGTCAATGCTAAACAAAAGGTTTTATTATGCGGGAGCTATAACGGTAAAATCACCTATTGGCCTTCTCAAAATTAAGTATGTTTCGTGCAAGAGGGTTTGGATGAAGTTCCAGTTTACTGACATAGCTTGTCGCGTACTTAGAAAACTCCTCTTTAACCAGCGGAACACTCAGATCTTTATGAATTCGTGAATTTTTTATCTACCATAGAGCTGCAGTAGTCGTTTGAAGAATTTGGTTTTGTCGCCTTTTTCAAATAGCCAATTTAGTTGCGCTGCTTTTAGTTTTAACTGAGTGACCTTTGCTTCAATGTGAGACTTCCACGTTAGCCTACGGTCCAGGTGAATACCAAGGTACTTGACTTCATTGTGCTGCGGAATAGGTGAGTTGTTAATTTGGATAGGCGGACATGGTAGCTTACACAGTCTGAATATGACAAGAGTACATTTTTGTTCTTTAACTGAGATTTTCCAAAGTTTTAGCCACTTCTCTAATATTGAAATATATTTCTGTAAATTTCGTGATGCTAATTGGTGATTTTCATGAACACTCAAAAACGCTGTGTCTTCCGTAAAGGTTGAAGTATGGATTCCGGATGTCGTTGGCATGTCAGAGGCGTAAATCAAATATAAAGTAGGCTCCAGTATGCTACCTTGGGGGACTCCTGCCTCGATTGGCTGAATTGGGCTTGTAAAATCGCCTTCTCTGATAACAAAATTCCGCCCATAGAAATAACTTTCCAGAAGCTTGTGAGTATTTGCAGGCAAGTTTAACTTTATTTTGTGCATCAATCCGTCGTGCCACACTTTTCCAAAAGCTTGAGAAATGTCAATGAATAGAGCTGAGCAATACTTCTTCTACTCAAAGGTCTGTCTTATGACGTTGACTAGTATGTGCGTTTGTTCTATGGTGCTGTGTTTAGCCCGAAAACCAAATTGATGATCAGTGATGCATCCGACATTGTTCAATATTGGACTCAACTTCGACATTAACAATTTTTCTAAAAGTTTTGAAATTGTTGGTAAAATACTTATTGGCCTTTATGATTCCACTTTAGTCAGAACCTTACCTGGCTTGGGTATCATAATAACCATAGAGACCTTCCATTCTGCAGAAATTCCAGTCGAAAAATAGCGTTAAAAATAAAAAGTAGAATTCTTCTAGCTACACGAGGTAAGTGTTCAAGCATTTTGCCAGTAATTTGATCAATACCTGGAGCTTTCCTGGAGTTATGTTACTGATACCTTGTTCTACATCTTGAAAAATGAATCGCAAAGACATAGGTGGTCCAACTGCACGTAATGATAATTCCGCTGTATTATTCTCTGAATCATTTGTAATAAAAACGTTTCTCATATGGTTAACACACACCATCCCCTTTTCAGAATCGCTTCTTGGCCAGTCGCCAGTTGAAGTTCGCAAAGGTGGCTTACCTATTACGGGTCTTTTCAAAACTTTTGTCGCTTTCCACAGAGAATAGTCAGATTGTGGAGTACCATCCAGGGTTTTCAAATATGTTTTAAGAGAAGCCATTCTGTGTTATTCTAGTTATGCATTCCCGTAGCCTAGTTTTAAGCTGGGGAGACCCGCGAAGTTGCCACTCTCTTCTAACTCCCGGATGTGAAAGCGCAAACACTAAGATGAAGAATAGTTTTTTTTTCTTTGTTCCAGTTTTATTTTGAGATTTAAAAGTATATATTGAAATATATTTGTAATTTATAATTTGTGATAAAATAATTGAATTAATTTGTGTTTTGTTTTTGAATCTTGTTAAACAAAACTTAAGAAAAAAAATATAATTTATTTAATTAAAAAAGTTTAGGTGCTTTTAATTTTTTTAAGTTAGAAAATGTTTACTATAGTGTCCCAGTTTATTTTGAGGCACTGTATATAATATTAAAAATATAATATAAATAATTATTATATAATAAAATATAATAAACTCAAATTCATTAAACATTAAATAATTGTTCCAATTTAAAAAATGTCAATTCAGTGGATTGGATTAATGATTAACAATAAGAGAATTGTTAATTTTGTTCAAACTTAAAACGGAACTAAATAAATAAAAACTTACATAAAATGAATGAATCTTCTTCGCTTGCATGTGGAAAATACTTATATAGGCGGTTGCCGCTAGCAGTATTATTAATATTTGAGAAAGATTTTCAAACACAAAATTTATCAATGAGTTCAACTTCTCTACTTAGTTCTCGGACCTGAAGTAAACTACCTGTTTCAAATAATTTTTCCAAGTAATTGTGTCAGTGTTACCAGTATTTTCTGTTCAGTAAAAGAGAAAATTATTTGCCAAGTGTAATATAACAAGATACAGGGACTCAAACGAAGAATTTAACAGTAATTTATCTGAAATTTTAGAGCCAAAAACTGAGCGTTGCAGTCATGTACACATTTGTACCTTTTCCATAAAGTTAGAGCGTTGAAATATCAGAAATATATTCGTCCGATTTTTCGATTTCTTAAATAAACTTATTATATGAATTGTTGCAGTCAAAACCGATATACATATATGTGCTTCTTTCTGGTTCCGTTCTTGATTGAATCATTTGACTGTTTACTGATTTGAAGATGGTCGCTCAAGCAACCACAATTTTGATCCACAGTAATTACACTGAAAAGCAATCTCTCCATAAAAATCTGATTCAAATTAAAAGGTTTTTCTATTTTAAAAGAATTTAAAAGTGTTTGAGCAGAGGCCTAGATTCTTAAACCCTGCAGCTTTTCACACTAGATTTATTTTCGAATTTTTTCCACTAACATGTAGATTTATCTGTTTAACCTACATTGGCCATTTAAATTCATTGAACTTTTTGAAAATTCAATAGAAGGAAATACTTGTTTATGACCATAATATTTGTCATCCTTTTTGCTGTTTGGCTTTAGTTTACTTTT
Source organism: Thecocarcelia acutangulata (assembly GCA_914767995.1). Classification (NCBI taxonomy): domain Eukaryota; kingdom Metazoa; phylum Arthropoda; class Insecta; order Diptera; family Tachinidae; genus Thecocarcelia; species Thecocarcelia acutangulata. Next base: position 60,664,679 of record OU612097.1, read on the forward strand.
TTCCTCTATTTATCACCGTTAAATCTTTTTTTCTTTTGAATTTGTACAATAATATTTTACAACAAAACAGACAACAGCAAAGTTAGCAAAAAGCTACAAAAACGATAACATTGAGGATAAAAAGCATATGATTACGAAACAGAAGCAAAAATTTGCACTTTGACTTTGGATATTTGGAGACAAATGGTGTAACCCACAGAAATAGCAACATTTGGCCCAAGGCCAACAAACATCCCTGAATACACAAACAAGAAAAATGAAGCGAAACATTCACTGAAAGCTGAAGCCCATGTACCAATAGAAATTGTTGACAGGATCGTACGAATATTCGTTTAATAAGAGGGGGCTGAAACAAATGGGGGCCGATATGGAAAACAGACACAAAAATACTTTTTTCATTTTTTTTTTTAGAAAACATTTTTTCAGCCACATCTTGGACAAAAATGTGAATCGCAAATTTTACACCGAAAATTAATGAATTAGTTTCGTCTTTTTGTATACATATATTTTATGGACAAACATTTGTAATTGGAATCAATATTTAATATATAACTTTTTACATACATTTGCATACTGATCCGCAACATATCTAAAATGGTTGTTCTATTGTAAATCCATACAATATAGTAATTTAAAACTCTAACATTTGCCTACATTTATTCGAACAGTGTGCTGGAAAAAATGCTTCTTTATGGGACCATTTCATTCGCCCTGATTTTGTTATTAAGACGAGAAGTTTCATTTCGGTTATGAAAGCTTCATTAATGGGTTCAAAGTTTTGCGTATAATATATTGTTATTTGCAACTTGATTAATGTTACTAAGATTAATTCTTTCTTTATAGCTACTAAATAATGGTATAAATATAATGAAAATAATTCATCGTATGAATGGAAGAATTTCGTAGTAGCTATGAAACAATGTCCTAAAAATAATGATCATATTTCATTAGATACTCGATGGCTGATATGCTAGAGTGTTCGACCAACAGTCCCGAGGTCGCTGAAACAAACTCTGTGCGGTACTGCGTTTGCAACTCCGCAAACTTGTGTTTGCGGAAAAAAATATTGATGAATTCATTCCAATATATACTCTATTTCTTGCATTCAAAAGATGAAATTTTTGCGTGTTTGCAATGAAAACGAATAAATTTCATTCTATCTACGATTTTTATATCTTTAACGAAACAATATTACTCGTAATACCACGAATGAGAAGCTTTACATTGCCATAGAAACAATGACAAAATTGCAACATTAATGTAATAAAAATCATGGTACTCGTATCGTTATAGTCGTGCATGTAAAAGTTTTTCTATCCTTCAACACATCCGTTTGAGAAATTTGTTAATTTTTTAATTATGCCCTAAAATTTTACACTTAATTAAAGGATTATTTTATTCAAACTAAAAATATTGACATATTAATTTCTTATTTTTAATTATAAGTAAAACTTACTGCTTTTGGTGTCGGTGATGACTTCTCTCGGTTTATATCGAGCTTTCTCAGAGACCGCACTATACGAGTTGTTATAGATACGGTCTCATCAAAAGAGTTCAAGATTAATTCAGGGGTACCGCAAGGCTCCGTTCTTTCGCCTACCCTATTTCTTATTTTCCTCAACGACCTTCTCTATCAAGCTTCCAACCCTATCCACTCTTTTCCGGATGACAGCAGCATTTGTCACTTGTAATCTTTTAGTTATAGGCCCAGCCTATCAGAGATCGCTGCCAAGAGGCTAAATATGAATGATTCACAGGGTCGTAAAAACAGGGTCACCTTTAACGCTCGTAAGACCCAGTGTTGCTTATTAACACACAACGACCGCAGATGCTGCTTCAGCTGTACTAATGGATGGTATAAATATTGAGGAATTGGGTGCTCTTGGTGTTCTTGTAATGAAGATACAGTGTGACGTTCGCTGGACTGAACACATTTTTCATGTCTCTAAAGAAGCATTCAAGTGCCTCAGTTTTTTGAAACGGTGTTAGATATACTTCACTCCATCCGACCTCCTTACTATTTATACCACCTACATCCGACCGAAAATGGAATACAACTTTCATGTTTGGGCCGGTGCCTCAAAGTCAATTTTGGGTTTGCTCGACCGTGTGCAGTAGAGGGCGAAGAAGCTTATCGGTGACAGTAGGGTATCCAACTCTATTAACTCACTGGAGCATCGACGCAGTGTGGGGTGCGTTACTCTGTTCTATCGTTACTACAAACGAATTTGCTCTGACAAGATTAGGGATATTGTTCTCGAAGCTCGCACATTTTTACGTAGCACACTTTCATCGTCCAGAGCTCATCCATTTGTGGTCGACTGCCCAGATAATCGCACTATGCAGTACAGAGAGAATTCGTTTTTCAGCCGTACGCTTCGTCTGTGGAACAAGTTGCCTGCAGACGTGTTTCCTGCCTGTTATAACGTTGGAAAGTTCAAGTCAAATGTTCACAAACGCTACTCCCTCTTTCCCCCTCCTCACAACCTATTTTCCTAGTTCTGGTACAATGCACTGCATATGTAGGGGCCATCCCCTGAGTACTGGTCCAATATAAAAAAAAGTAAACTCTTACACACACACACACACATCTCCCACTCGGCCTCATACTAATGCCAAAGGTAAATTTAGTCAAGATTCCACAAGTCATCTATCGAAAATAGTCATTCACCAACTCATTATTTTTCGCCCATAAACTTTTTTGTTCCATCACCCAAGAAATTACTTACGAATTGTTGCCGATTTACTCCTGTAACGCGGTACAGCTATATATATATATATATATATATATATATATATATATATATATATATATATATATATATATATATATATATATATATATATATATATATATATATATATATATATATATATATATATATATATATATATATATATATATATATATATATATATATATATATATATATATATATATATATAAGTAAAATTTTTTCTCAATGTATTTCTTCTTAATTGGATTATTAGTATAACTACTCGTATATAAAAGTAATTGATTTAAAAAAGAAGGGTAAAAAAGATTTCATTTCAAAATAAACAAAATTTTAGTTTTTTTTTATCAATTGGCAGCGGGGAAAACATTTACTAGCCCTTTGATAAAATTACTGGCAAAATGCTTGCACAGTTACCTCGTGTGGCTAGACGAATTCTTCGTTTTATTTTAAGCTATTTTGCGCCTCGAGTAATATCCTACAGAGTGGAAAGTGTCTATGATTACTATGGTACCCAAGTCAGGGAAGGATTCCTCTAAAGTAGATTCATATAGATCAATAAGTTTGCTGCCAACAATTTCAAAATTGTTCGAGAAATTGTTAATGGCGAAGTTGACTCCAACATTGAATGGTGTAGGATGTATCCTTAACCATCAATTCAGCTTCCGGGCTAAACACAGCACAATAGAATAAACGCATAGACTAGTTAATAAGTGTCATAAGAAAGACTTTTGAGGGCCCCTACTCTAGCAAACAATACAACTATGCCTTAAATGCACCCATGTAAATAACAATATAATATGATATATAAGAAAATAAAAGTAAGCATTCGAGAGACAACACACGAAGCGAACAATCTTTTATTATTGTTCTATATGGCAACCGTAGGCAGAGCTCGGATTGCAAGAACGTGTATAAATGTTATGTGAATATTGTTAGAGTTTATTGGCCTCCGCGGCTTAAGAAACTTGAGAAATAAATAAATAAATAAATAAAAATAAATAAAATGTGTAAGAATCAAGTCGGCGGAAGATATTTTGTTTTAATTGCATCGTCTTTTTTATTATTTTCTGTATGAAAGCGATCGAACTGAAAAAATATGACAACAAAATATATGAAAATATTGTATATTATATGAATGTGCAAACTAAATATATGTATGTATACATATTTTTGATGGAGTGTGGCACGAGAGTTTAATACACAATATAAAGTTGAACTTGCTTGCAAACACTAACAAGCTTCTGGAAATCTATTTATGTGGCTGCAAATTTGTTATCAGAAAAGGCGATTTTATAATCCCCTTACAGCCAATCGAGGCAGTAGTTCCCCGAGGTAGCATTTCATTTATTCATTATCTGGTATTCATACTTCACCTTTTGCGGCATTCTGCAGCGATCATGAAAATCATCACGAAATTTAGAGAAATACGCAGGCAGTTCGGAAACTTCTTAGCCTATCAATGAAAGAGAATAGTTAGTTTTCAAAAATATTTTTATTTTTCAATATAATCTCCTGAAACTTCAATCCATTTAGTCCAACGCTTTTCTAGCAATTATATCCCTTGATTAAAATAGTTTTTCTCAAGGTCTTCAAAATAGTGGTTACCACTGTAATTGCATCTTCATTTGAGGTAAAACGCTTGCCAGTAAGGAATTTTTTTAGATTTGGGAACAGGTCACTGGGAGCTAAATCAGGAGAATAAGGTGGGTGGTCAAGCAACTCGTACTTTAATTCGTTGATTTTAGCCATTGTTAAAACACTCTTGTGCGCTGGTGCGTTGTCTTGATGAATAATTATTTTTTTGTGTTGTAAGCCAGGACGTTTTTCTCGAATTTGTACATTTAATTGCCCCAAAAGGTTGCAATAGTACTCTGAATTTATTGCTTTGCCCTTTTGCAAATAGTTAATCAATAAAATACCTCTGAAGTCCCAAAAAACCGTTGCCATAAGCTTACCAGCCCATTGGATTGTTTTTGCCTCCTTTGGGGCACTTCCTCCAGCTTTAGTCCATTGTTTGGATTGTTCTTTTGTCTCTGGAGCATAGTGATGGATCCATGTTATGAAACGACGCTTAAAATCCATTTTATTTCGCTTAAAACGATCCAAACAAGCTTGAGAAACGTTCATTCTTATGCGTTTTTGGTCGACTGTAAACAAATGCGGCACCCATCTTGCAGAAAGCTTTTTCATCTGTAGTTCTTCATGCAAAATTAAATCGACTCGATCATTTGAGATGCCCATGATAGCTACTTCGCGCACTTTTATTCGTCCATCATTTAATACCATATCATGCACTTTGGCTACAATTTCTGTAGTTGTTGCTGTTTTTGGATGTCAACTACGTGGTTTATCTTCAATGCTTGCACGACCACGTTTAAATTCAGCAACCCAATTTTTGACTGTTGCATATGAAGGAGCACTTTCACTTAACACATTCACCTTTTTTATGTAAACATTTAATGACACCACGCATTTCTAATTTTTCCATTGTAAAAAAATCGCGGATGCGTCTTTTGTGAACACCTGTTTCTATATGAAAGAGTTACCTGATCGAAACAAAATTTAACATGTGTTCATAGCAGAGACGGAAGTTTCCAAAACACTTAACTTTTTTCTGTTTATACAGCGCTTTTTGTGCTAGCCTAAGATGTTTTCGAACCGCCCTCGTATATCTCAATATTAGAGAAATGGCTAAAACTTTGGAAAATCAAAGTGAATGAAATATACTTATGTTACACTCACATGCCCGCCTCTCCAAATCAACAACTCACCTATTCCGCAGCATAATGAAGTCAAGTACCTTGATGTGGAAGTCTTACATTGATGCAAAGGTCACTCTGTTGAAATTAAAAGCAACGTAATTAAATTGGCTTATGGTAGAAAATCTACATTGAAGTTAGACTACAAATCTTTGTTATAAAATGCAATCCTAAAGCCTATATGGTACTACGGAATTCAATGCGCCATACCGCCTCAGCGTCAAACTCTAAAAAAATTCAAAGGCGACAAAACCAAATACTTCGAACAATTACTGCAGCTCCATTGTATGTAAATTCTCGAATTCACAAGGATCTGTGTGTTCCACTGGTAAAAGATTAATGTTCAAAGTATACCACAAGATATATCAGCAAATGGGAACTTAACCCAAACCCTGTTGCACGAAACATACTTAATTTTAGCAAACACATTCGGTTGAGAAAAAGGATACCCTTGCTACCATCAGCGCGTTAAATAGATGATTTTATCGATATAATTGGCGTATATGGTCCTATGAAATTCAATTTTGGGGCACCGCCTCAACATCTAACATTGAAAAAATTCAAAGACGACAAAATCAAATTCTTCGATCAATTACTGCAGCTCCATGGTACGTAAAAAGCTTCCGAATTCATAAGGATCTCTCTGTTACTCTTGTAAAAGACGAATTTTCAAAGTACTCGACAAGGTATATCAGTAAACTGGAACTTCACCCAAATCTTCTTGCATGCAATATACTTAATTTTGAAGGCCACTCTCGGTTGAGAAGGAGGAACGCCCTTGCCGCCATCAGAATGTTAAATAGGTGATTTTACCGATATTGACTGTGCAAAATAAAACATTTTTGTCTAGCATTGGCTGGACTTAATTAATTTTGTGTATTTAGTATTAAGATTTGATTACTTATTGTTAGTTCACTTTGTGAAGATTTAATAAATAAATGAATGAAAAACAAGTAAGAGTGTAGTATATTCGGCTGGGCCGAATCTAAAATACCCTTCACAATAGTCACGAATATGTATAGTATATTAAAAATGTGACCTAAATATGCTCGGTTATATATGAACCGATATCGGAATTTTCTATTTTCTGTATTTTAGTAACCTTCTTTTATAACAAGAATTGCTTTCCAGCAAAAAAAAAAAAAAAATTTTTTTTTAATGGAAAAATCGGTTCAGGCTATATCTCGGCTATATATGGACCGATATCGAAAATTTTAATTTTCCATATTTATATAACCTTATATCATTACCAGAACTGCTTTTGAGCACAACAAATTGTTTAAGTTCGCTTACGCGATATTTTCATGAAAAACCCGATTTAGGCTATATCTCGGGTATATATGGACCGATATCAGAAATTTTAATTTTCTCTATTTTCGTTACCTTCTTTTATAACAAGATTTGCTTTTCAGCAAAAAAAAAAAAAAATGTTATTGGAAAAATCGGTTCAGGCTATATCTCGAGTATATATGGACCGATATCGGATATTTTCTTTTTCCATATTTTACAACCTTATTTCATTACCAGAACTGCTTTTGAGCACAAAAAAGTTGTTTAAATTCGCTTACTCGGCATTTTCATCAAAAAACCGGTTAGGCTATATATCGGGTATATATGGACCGATATCGGAAATATTCATTTTTCATATTTATATAACTTTATTTCATTACCAGAACTGTTTTTGAGCAAAAAAAAGTTGTTTAAGTTCGCTTACGCGACATTTTCATGAAAAACCCGATTTGGGCTATATCTCGGGTATATATGGACCGATATCGGAAATTTTCATTTTTCATATTTATGTAACATAATTTCATTACAAGAACTGCTTTTGAGCAAAAAAAAGTTGTTTAACTTCGCTTACGCGACATTTTCATGAAAAACCCGGTTTGGGCTATATCTCGGGTATATATGGACCGATATCGAAAATTTTCATTTTCCATACTTATATAACCTTATTTTATTACCAGAACCGCTTTTAGGCAAAAAAAAAATGTTTAGTTTCGCGGACGCAGCATTTTCATGAAAAACCCGTTCTAGGCTATATCTCGGTATATATGGACCGATATCGGAAATTTTCATTTTCCATATTTATGTAACCTTATTTCATTACCAGAACTGCTTTTGAGCAAAGAAAAGTTGTTTAAGTTCGCTTACGCGACATTTTCATGAAAACCCCGATTTGGGCTATATCTCGGGTATATATGGACCGATATCGGAAATTTTCATTTTCCATATTTATGTAACGTAATTTCATTACCAGAACTGCTTTTGAGCAAAAAAAAAGTTGTTTGAGTTCGCTTACGCGACATTTCCATGAAAAACGCGGTTTGGGCTATATCTCGGGTGGATATATGGACCGATATCGGAAATTTTTATTTTCCATATTTATGTAACCTTATTTCATTACCAAAACTGCTTTTGAGCACAAAAAAGTTGTTTAAGTTCGCTTACGCGACATTTTCATGAAAAACCCGATTTGGGCTATATCTCGGGTATATATGGACCGACATCGAAAATTTTCATTTTTCATATTTATATGACCCTATTTCGTTACCAGAACTGCTTTTGAGCACAAAAAAGTTGTTTAAGTTCGCTTACGCGACATTTTCATGAAAAACCCGATTTGGGCTATATCTCGGGTATATATGGACCGATATCGGAAATTTTCATTTTCCATATTTATGTAACCTAATTTCATTACCAGAACTGCTTTTGAGCCCCAAAAAATTCTTTTAGTTCGCTTACGCGGCATTTCCATGAAAACCCCGGTCTAGGCTATATCTCGGGTATATATGGACCGACATCGAAAATGTTCATTTTTCATATTTATATGACCCTATTTTATTACCAGAACTGCTTTTGAGCAAAAAAAAGTTGTTTAGCTTCGCCTATGCGACATTTTCATTAAAAATCCGATTTGGGCTATATCTCGGGTATATATGGACCGATATCTGAAAAAAAAATTGTTTGTCTTTTAGTCACCATGCTTAATAAGTGTGTGAAGTTTGAAGCAAAACGAACAACTTTTGTTTTCAAAAATTTTCATACAAAACTGCAAAAAAAATGGCTTTTTTCGGAATTTTGAATATATCTCAGCTATACGTGGACCGATATTACTGAATTTCAATAGCAAACCCATGAATCGATGGGGTAAAAGAATGGTGAAAGAAAAAAGTTTCTAAGTCTAATGGTTTTCTCAGAAACGGTATTTCAACAGCGGACAGACGGACATCGCTTAATCGACTTTTCCATTAATTCTGATTCAGAATATATATACTTTATAGGGTCGCAAAAAAAAACTGTAGAAATTACAAACGGAATCACAAACTTATATATACCCTTTACATTTTTGTGAAGGGTATAAAAATTATTGCTGCAAAATAAAAATTAGCCCTTTAATTTTCCTATTATTAGCTTTGCTTTAATAGTGTTTGCCTTCAGCGCTTTAACAACCAATCTAGTATCATAGCATAGCGTTTGCTAGTTTAGGTTACGTAATATTGCAACTACTGATCCAACCTTAATCTGTAAAGCATTAGGTGGCATTTTCTCCAATAACGACGCGTAGAAACTTAATAACGATGCGTAGGAACTCAAATGCAATCTGTAATACAAAAACAGACGTCAATGGCCGCAGTGCTGAAAAAATGTCAAATTATCATTAGGAATGAATACATGAGGTCTTGGATAGAGTATTGAAAAAACAACGAAACCCTATTTTCTGTCGCTCTGTTAAAACAATTCTCTGCCAGATGTTAGCGAATTGTGTACTAATTTTTTTATTAAAAAATTTATTTTTTTTATAAAAAACAGGAAATTAACACACAGAAAAACATTTGTTTCGTGTTCAATAGCGAAATTCGTTGAATCAATTAATAAATTGTTTGAATGCGGACCTGTAAAGGAATTCGTGGATTCAAACAGTTTAGTAAAAATAATTATTGATCGAAGACAACTATTTTTGTAAACAACAACAAAATACGATATCCAAGGTTATTTTTTTGATATTTATGTATGTGCATACAAATTATTTTTTCAGACGAACATTTTGTTGATTTTATTTTTACTTAAATTTTTTCTGTGTATATGTTTGACTAAAAGCACAGATTTATTAAAGAATTATTCTTTACTTTGTTCTTTAAGTGGTTTACTCTGTTTTTGTTCATATGTTGTATTAACACTCAAAACCAAATGTAATATTATTTAAAAATTTGTTTTAAATTAATTTATTAAAAACACGATGAACCGGTTTATTCTATAATTTTTTACCGAAAACCGGGTTTTTTTTTAATTGCCACTAGTCGAGGTATTCGAAAATCGGTTTCAGAAAATAGTCGAATAATCGATCACCATAGCGTATACTCGTACATATCACAATACAACGTTTGCCGGCTTTACTAGTTTTCTAATATATTCTGCAATATTCAATATTCGTTTTATGTGATCTTGTATATATTACTTTCGTCTAAATTCTTCCAGCTGAAGATCCTCAGGAATATTAAATAGTTAATTTTCCTGAGGATGATAACAAACCGTTACCGAAATATCGAAAATAAAAATTGTTAAACCTTTTTTTTTAAACAACAAAAACAAAGATCTTTAGCTGAAAGAATTTTGAAGAAATTAATATTCTACAATATTAAACATAAAATTTTCTATGATGTAAATGTTTTAGAAAAAGCTATTTGTTCTAATGTCGTTAGTTTTCACCCCTGTTAAACTTACTAATGCCCGCTTGTGTTCTACAACTGATTTTTGTTTGTTTATTTTGAGTACTTTGTAACTTTTAGCAATACGAGTACAAAAGCTTCTAACGTTGTAACTATAAACTGTAATACAAAAAAAAAAAAAAAATAAATAACTATTACAGTGACACCCCAGCTACACTAACATACTAAACAATTTATAAAGTAACTTTTTCTAAACTTCCTGACTCAGCGAACTGTTATTAACGTTTCATATTGTTTAAACTATAAAACTACTAGTTAATTAATTTCAGATACACATTGCCTGTGAAATAAAACTTGCTTATATATTGCACAATATTTTTTTTTTATCGCAACAAGGCATTAGTATACTATTAGAATAATGTGTTGTACTTGATTCCTATTTTTTTTTTTTTTATTATAACATTTAAATTATTTCATGATGTAATTTTAAGTACTATAAAGGATTTATATTTTCATCACATAAATGGAATTTTAAATGTTTATGGGAATCTGCTGGATTTAGTTTTTGTCAATGAGTCTAATGAATGTATTGTAAATCGTATTGACTCTGTTGCCTTGACTGAGGATCGATGATACCATCTGTTCGGTCAAATCATATTAAGTATTTTTTGCAACAAATTTCAATTATTACTGCATAATGAATTAAAAATTTTAAATCCATCATTGATGTTTTTTGTATAACTGTAATTAAATATGCCGAAAGCTTTATACCGCTTAAAAATATTTCTATTCCGAAATTGCCTCTACCTGAATAACGAAGAAATAATTTACAACGCAAATGCAATCGAAGCTCTAAATATTGGTTTAAATTTTTTCAATGTGATTTCTGATTATGTATTGATTGAAGACAGCGTCATTGATATCTCAGCGATAAAGCTGTTGCTATAATACTATTTGATAAAATACACCAAATAGTGAACGCAATTCGTAGATTTAAGTAGGAAAAATATAGAAATGCCTAAGACCGCGAGGATGAAGTAAACCTGTAATAATGATAAAGTAAACTATCAAGATTGATTCGGATTGAAAGATGTAAAACGAATGTGGACTCTATACAAATAAAAATGAGCCCGTACGCAACACTCGAAACAACCAAATTCGTCCTGCGTTGTCTACTACGAGTATCAATGAATTTTCTAATTGCTGACCCAGAAATCTGTAAAGAATTTGACTACTACCAGAAAACGATTTTGACGCTCTTAATGAGGCTGCTGAAAGGGAGGTACAATTAATAGAATGATATAATGTATTGTGCTGTAATGAGGAAGAGAAAGTATCTTAGCTTTAAGCTGTCGCTGGAAATAGAAAACAATATCGCTCGTATAGTGAAAATATATTAATTTAATTACACAATATTTATAAAATCAAATAAAAAGAAAAATTTAATTTTTGTACGGAAACCTCTAAAGCTAGGTATGGTCGACAAATGTGCAGGGTTCACAAAAATATTGGAAGTCGCGCGTACATTTGACACCTTTAAGAGCCCGCTGGGACTAATTAGGGCGGTTTGAACCTAAATGTTAAAAACTAATATTTTGTATGAGAGGTCGCTTAAGGAGGGCAGTTAGGGGTAGATATATTTACAAGAAATGTAAAGAGAAATAGTTGAGGGAGTCTGCTTTACATTTTACCCCACTAAGAGGAACTCAGAGGTAGTTTCGAATCTTTATAAAAGACGAAGCGTTGTTCAGGCACCAGTTCACACATATTGTAATGCCAAATGAGTATGAGTGCTTCGTACCTGTATTTTATACTCTGTTGACTTTTAGGAATATTGCTGAAAGCGAAACTCAAGTTTGCTCAATACGCAAGAATAAAAGCCAGTATACTGGCCTTTATTAAAAGGTTAGCAATAGCATTTAATGATTTCATTGTTAATATTTATATCTCGCGCGTTGGGCCAATTTAAGAATACGGCAGCACTGTTTGGGACTTGATCTATAACATCTGTAATAACCGTGTAAAGCCAGTTCAAAAATAATTTATTATTTTCTGCTTAACTACCATCATTGCATTCATTACCTCGCAGTGTAGGAAGGCGTTGGACTAATTTTTGTTAGTCTGATCAGGCATATACACTGGGCACTTTCCAGTTTGAACTAATTTAATTCCAGCGCTTTATATGATGTGACAATCTTTGTTTTCATCTTTCCGTTTTGTTAACGTCCACAAACATTACTCCTTCTTTCCTTCTCATAGTAATCTATTTTCCTAGTTCCAGTACAATGCACTTCTTATGTAGGCGCATTCCCTGAGTACTGGTCCAAGATAACAAAAAATCATACTCAACAACAAAGGATAGAAAATCAAATTCTTCGAATGATTACGTGAAAAACTCACGATTTCATAAGGATCTGTATGTTTCTCTTATAAAAAACAAATTCAAAGTACGCGACGGGGTATACCAGTAATCTGGAACTTCACCCAATCCTCTTGCATGAAATATACTTAATTTAGAAGGCCACTCTCGGTTGAGAAGGAGGGATACCCTTGCCACCATCAGAACGTTAAATAGGTGATTTACCGGTATTGTTCGTGTAAAATAAAACATTTTTTTCTAGCATTGGCTGGACTTATATAATTTTTTTTATTTAAATTAAATTACCAGCTTTAAAAAACCGAAGAACTATGCTTAACACATCTTTCAAAACATAGCTTTTAATGTTCCTCAACGTTCGATGCCTTATTTTCACCCACTTTATATTAGGACATCCCGAACGAACTATGTTCTGTTAAGAAGTTAAATAAATAGATATAATTTAACTAGTGTACGGTTGCAAATAAACTTGCATAGTATGGGATGCACAGCACGAGCGGAGTAACGAAGACCTTATGCCCACAATGGTATTAACAGTAATTTGTGGCGGCACTGTGACTAACTAAAACGTCTTATACCTTCACATAAGAAGTTGCCCCGTGGTTAACAAAGAAATACTTGAAAAAAACTGTAAACTAATATAGTTAGTTCAGGTACACAGTTAACCAGTGAGAGCAAGATGCACAACTCTCGAATGCCAAACACCAACAACAAACCTGACCGGACTTAAGAAATAATTACGATGACGCTAAAGCTGTTTTCCAGCGCAGAGCTGCTTTACGACTGCACTTAAGAAATTATATTGCTGTTTTAATGAAACATTTTACTTAATTGACTTCACGCAGAGGAAAAGCAATTTCGAATATTGTTGTTACAACGATAGTATTTTCTCTCTCATAATTTGAGTTATTGCCGGTAGCAATGTATTATCGTAATATAATAATGTAATATAGTTTAGTCTACTCTAAACATAGTAATATTGAAAATTCTACACTTTTATTTTAATATTTCTATCATTTCAAAATATGGTTGAATGCAATAATAGTGTTTTAAAAACCAGTTTGTATACAACAATAGCTTTTACAATAGTATACAATAATAGAATATTATTTTTAAACCTGCACATGGTTATTGTTTGTATGGGTAACAGCCATCCCTAAACAAGGCGGCAAGCGTTTTTTAGCTGTCAAAAGTTCTCGTGTCCGTACATTTTGTATGGAGCATACCGAAACAACGCCGCGGCAACGCAACGGCAACGTTTTGCAATTGGAAAATCCAATTTTGACAATGCGTTTCACAGTGAAGTAAGTTGCAAAAGAAAATAATTGTAAGCAAAAGAGTGAAGAAAAAATATAAGAAAGGAAAATAAATAAGCAAATAAAAAATATTTGTATTTCATATTGGAAAATAGAGGTAGAAACTATTTTCAATATGCTATAGTAACCTTCCAACTTATCTAAATAACTCATTTTTAAAACTTTAATTATTTTATTTTAATATAATAAAAAAGTTACAAACAATAATGCTGTCCGTCCAGCTGTTAAGATAATCAGGGTTGTTTTATTTATTTGTTTGATAGCCCTGCTTTTATCGTTTTGAAAAACGTTGCCAGTTTTGTTTAGGGATGGCGTTTCAGCGTAAAAGCTCAGCAGAAAAAAACGTTCCGCTTGCCGCTTTTGTTTAGGGATGGCAGTTCACAAAATATACTAACTGTTGTTGTTTTTGTGGAACTCTTTGACAAATTCGTTTATAATAAATTTGATCGAATCAGTTTTTCGTGTGTATGTTTTCTTGATAATAATAATATAAATGTGTATTATCTGGTGCAAATAAACATAACAATAAAGATTTGAAATCGAAAGGTTTGTATATTAATTGATATAAAAAAATACATGAACATATACATGTGTTTTAATGTTTTTGGATGCAAAAATGTGATTTTAATTATGGAAGTAACTTATGTGTGCAGGTATGTGTATTTATGTTATAATGTCATTTTTTGAACTTCAGCATTACTACGATTGATCGTGATAATAGAATTCACAATTTTTCAATAACATGGTTAGGATTGATAATATTATATCGTTGGGCATACCAGTAAAATTTAAATCTTTGCAATAACATCATTAGCCATGATACAATTTTTAGAACTTTTACCAAACATATTGTTATATGGTATAATTTTGGTTTGTGGCTGTAGTATGGTTTGTAAATAAATTTCAGATTGAAACCATATTATGTGGTTGTGTTCAACCGTACAACTCAACAACAATATTTTGCCCTTAGAATACATTCATATCGACCATATTTTTTCTCCTACGTATTCTCACGGAATACTAGTATCATTTAATTCAATGTTATATCTTTTCTATTATTTTATAACATTACATCTTTTTATGTTTCAAAATTAAAGTAGTCTACAAGCCATTTGTTCTTCGACTTATATAAATACCATAAAAAAAGGAGACTTAGTTGATACCAAACTTCACGATCTAATGGATATACCAACCATATAAGGAAGTGCTACTGTACATTTAATATTTCCTCTGCCCTCATTATACACCACGAACGTATTTCTTATAATGGAAATATTTTCTAATTGTTTGAATATTTGTTTGTTTGATTCGTAATGGATACACAGCATGGTTACATTGCTCTGACGCGCTGCCTCTACATGTACGAATAAAGCAAAATAGTGCACACGAATACAGTTTTGCGTGCATTCAAGCTTTTTTTAGCTATCGAAAATTAAACAAAAATATACAATAGAAAATAGAACAATAGAAAAATATCAACTGCAACCACCGCAGTTTACAATCAAATAACATGAAAAATGAAATGGTATAAGTATCGTCAGGATCAGAAGCAAGGAATATGCGATTACACAGGCCCTATAAGAAACAAAAAAGTGTTTCAACACTGTACGAGTAGATTAAAATGTATTAAAAGAACAAATTATAGTTAAAACTAAAAAAGTTTATTTTGAAACATTCATTCTTTCATATTAATGTTTAAAAAAGAATATGAATTCGCAAAAAATGTCAGAAGGTATATCATAGACTACTGTTGCTTAGTGTCCACAAAAAAAAATTTACTATCCTTTAAAAGACAGTGGATTCACGTAACTCAAATACATATTTAAAAAAAATAACTTTAATATCATACGAGGGCGGATTGATATTGAAGCTAACTGGCGTAAGATGGCAGCGCAAACGCAAGTTGGCCATAAGCCAATTTAGTTGTGCTGCTTTTAGTTTCAACTGAGTGACTTTTGCTTCAACGTGAGACTTCCACGTTAGCCTACGGTTCAGGTGAATACCAAGGTACTTGACTTCATTGTGCTGCGGAATAGGTGATATTTTAATTTGGATAGGGGCACGTGTTTGTTTGCACAGTGTGATTATGACATGGGTACATTTCTGCTCATTAACCCTGATTTTCCAACCCTTCAGCCATTTTTCCAATATTGAAATATATTGCTGTAAATTTCATCAAGCTAATCGGTGGTTTTCATGAACGCTCAAAAACGCTAAGTCATCTGCAAAAGTTGAAGTGTGAATCCCAGATGTCGTTGGCATATAAGTGACGTAAATCAAATATAAAGTAAGCCCCAGTTGGGCTTATAAAATCGCCTTTTCTGATAAGAAATTTCCGCCCATATAAGTAGCTTTCCAGAAGCTTGTGTGTATTTGCAAGCAAGTTTAACTTTATTTTGTGCATCGAGCCCTCGTGCCACACTTTATCAAATGCTTGAGAAATGTCAATGAATAGAGCTGAGCAATACTTCTCTTCGTCTGATTCCCATTTTTTTTTTTTTTTTTTTTGCTTTCATCCAATTCATAAAACTTTCGAGAGGTTCAAAAAGAGCAAATTAATACAAAAAACAATTTTTTCGGTGAAAACCGGATTGAAACTTGATCCAGAAAACTACCATCATATAATATTAGAAATATTCAATAAGTTCAACTATTTATTATTAATATACTCGTTCATATAATTATTTTTTTCGAACAGAATTTTTCCACCTATTTTTCATAAAAATTAACTTAAAAAAACTCTCCATTCAAAAAAAATTAATGAAAAAATTTTTTTCAAAAAAAAAAAAAAAAAAAAAAATCAACGCGTGGACGTCCGCAGATAAATAAATACTGACTTTAATATTTTGGCGTGTTATAAAATGCACGTTTATTTTTTTTTTTTTTGCTTTAATAAAATAAATGAGAACCAACAATTTATGAAAGAGTGGGTTTTGAACAAGATTTTTTTAAAGTACTTTCGCATTGCAATATTAATTGAACTTTTGCTTAAAAAATAAATACTGAGTGACTTTATCATTTTGCGCCACTCCTTATATTCTTTATAGGGTCGGAAAAGAAAATTGTGGAAATTAAAAAGTAAACCGCATACATTTATGTGTAGGGCATAAAGTAGCCGTAGACATTTAATTACCAAATATAGAACAGTAAATATGTTCATGCATATACTGTGCAAAAATAATATCAGCCTGTAATTACAATAGTAAAAGTCTATCTGCAATTAAAGCATTTAAAAATATATTGTTACGGTTTTGCCTCTAAAAACGCTTTTGCGGATTCTTCAGTTGCAAATGAAATAATGACTGGCACATTTGTTCGGTATACAGTATTTAAATAAGTCACAACTTTACTTACACTTGATTCCACTGTGTACCAAAACACTATACTTGCTTAGTTTGACTTATGACTGTATTGCACAAAGCTTATAAATAAACTGACACATACATACCAAGAATGCAAGAATAACAACAACATAGTTTGTAGATTTACTTGGAATCTTACGTACTTTATATCTTGTTTGTATGAATGTGCTGAACATTTACAACAAGCAGATCAATAGCTGCACACTGGGTTGGAAGTGATAAAAATTAATATGTATGTATTAATGTTAAATAGTCGAACTTTTATTTTTAATATTTCTAATATTATATGATGATGGGTGGGTATCATTCGTCTAGCTCGAGTTCAATCCTGGCTAAAGCCAAGAAATATTTTTATTTGTAATTATAACAATATTTGCCGCGATCAATAACTCTTGATCAAAGAAGACAGGAAAAAATAATTGAATACACTAAAGCTGGGGGACAACTAGCTGTTTCACAGTCGCTACACTGTTCATCAGCACCCATTAGGATTCGAACTTAGTACCATGTAAAGAGTTATTGATCGCGGCAAATATTGTTATAATTATAAATAAAAATATTTCTTGGCTTTAGCCAGGATTGAACTCGAGCTAGACGAATGATACCCACCCATCATCATATAATATTAGAAATAATAAAAATTAATAGCAATATAGTATAACACTGATCCTCTTGTTGGCAGAATTCCTGAGAATCTCCTAAAAATAAATAACTTTATACCTTTATACCTTACTGACTTTTTAGGATATCAGACTCTCGATAGAAACGCCAAAAAAGTAGTTCATTCGATTTTGCAATAACTACACCAAAAAGGACATTAACAAACATGTCAAAAGTCACATAAAACTCCAAAGTCGACAATTGTACTTACACTCCCCCAAGAGATAGAGTAAAATGATAAACTTTTTGTATGAAGTAACGAAAACAACCAGTTATTTAAATTTTAAAGAAATAAATTTAAATTCAAAATATTTACTTATAAATATTTTATTATATAAATAAGTTATGTGTCCGGTTGGAAGTCGTTTTCCCTTTCTTAAAATAAGAATAACTTTTTGTTTTTGATCAAAGAAGACAAGAAAATATATCTTATATATTTGTCTGGGAGACAACTAGAAGCTTCGTGCCTGATAGGACTACCCAGCAGTTCCCACTAGGAGTTGAGCTCCTAGAAAAATTATCGTTATGTATTTCATTTTCAATGCACACGTAGAGAAAAAGCAATTTCGAATATTGTTGTGGCAACGTTAGTATTTACTCTGTCATAATGTGAATTATTACCGGTGGCAGTGTGTTATCGCTTTTAATATAGTTTAATTTACTCTAAACATAGTAATATTGACAATTCTACATTTCTATTGTTATATTTCTATCGTTTTAAAATATGGTTGAATACAATAATAATGTTTTGAAAACTAGTTTGAATACAACAATAGTTTTTTAGTGTACAATAATAGATTGTTTGTACAGGCAACACAAGTGCGTTTACAAAAACATTGTTGTTTTTATGAAAATATTTTTTTTTGAAATCAATACATGTTGTATATATGTGTTTTAATGTTTTTGAATATATATTTTTGCAGATTTATGGGCCAGAGCAAATATGCAGCAATTCCTTTAGTTGTTTTCCACTTATTTTTTAAAATAATGTTTAAAAAATATATTGAATTTTGAAATATTCTTTAAAAAATATATTAAATAAATTACAAAAATCTGGTTCTAATTATGGAAATAACTTATGTGTGAATATATTTTATTATATAATTTTGTGAACTTCAACTACTATTGAACGTGACAATATAATTTACAATTTTTACATAATATGGTTAGGCAAATGTATGGTTATCAAATATATGGTTACGCAGTTTAGTTTTGGTTCGT
Source organism: Thecocarcelia acutangulata (assembly GCA_914767995.1). Lineage (NCBI taxonomy): Eukaryota > Metazoa > Arthropoda > Insecta > Diptera > Tachinidae > Thecocarcelia > Thecocarcelia acutangulata. The sequence continues at coordinate 60,683,782 of OU612097.1, forward strand.
GGCTGTACTGCGTTTTGCAAATAAATTTTAGGTTGAAACCATATTATGTGGTTGTCTTCGACCATATAATTCAACAATAGTATTTTTCCCTTAAAATATTGTCATATCAACCATATATTTTTTTCCGCGTGCAGTAATTCGTTGAATCAATAAATAAATACCGAATAAGGAATTCTTGGATACAAGCAAAAGTTTAGTAAAAATAATTATTAATGGGAAGCAACAATTTTTTGCAACAACATAATAAATAATTTTATTGGTTTTATTTTAATTTTCTATATAAGAAAACCTGTTCAAAAAATCGTCAGAAAATTATAAAATTTGTATTTTGACTTAAAAAATAAGTAAATTCAACTACTTATAAGAATTTTTGTAATATTAACTGTGTAAATTTATTTGTCATTACAAGTAAATAATTAAATAAATAAATTTATAATATTACATGATAGTATTTATCTGGCTCAATCAATTTCAAACCTGGCTTCCGCCAAGAATTATTTTTAATTATAACAATAATTGCCGCGATCAATAAATAACTCTTGATCAAAGCCGACAGGAAAAAATACTTGAATACACTAAGCTAGGGGACAACTACACTACATCAGCTACATACACTACTCATCAGCGCCCACTAGGATTCGAACTCTATATCATATAAACATGATGTGTTTTTAATATGGCCGCCTAACCAATTTTCTTCTTTGATCAAGTGTTATTGATGGCGGCAATTATTGTTATAAATAAAAATAATTCATGGCGAATATCATACAATATTAAAAATATTCAATAAGTTCAACTATTTATCATTATCTAATATACATACATATATAAATTTACACCAGGAGTTCATATATAAATTAGATTTGTTTTCTCAATAAGTCTAAAAAATTAGAATTGAGCTTAGTTTACCGTTGACAATTAATACGAGTATGATATATGCTTTATTTAAAAATAACATTTACCCGCGACTTTGTCTGCGGAAAGCATATGTTTTTAGTAGCCTGTTTCGAAGCAAAACCAAAGTTTTTTTCTCTTTCATTTATTTATTGAAACTTCACAAAGTGAACTAACAATAAGTATTCAAATCTTAATACTAAATACATAAAAGTAATTAAGTCCAGCCAATACCAGCCAAAAATGTCTTATTTTGCACGGTCAATATCGATAAAATCAACTATTTAACGTTCTGATGGTGGCAAGGGTGTCCCTCCTTCTCAACCGAGAGTGGCCGCCAAAATTAAGTATATTGCGTGCAAGACGATTTGGGTGAAGTTCTAATTTACTAATATACTTTGTCGCGTATTTTGAAAATTCGTCTTTTACAAGAGGAACACAGAGATCCTTATGAATTCGTGAGTTTTTTACGTACCATCGAGCTGCAGTAATCCTTCGAAGAATTTGATTTTATCGCCTTTGAATTTTTTCAGTGTTAGAAGTTGAGGCGGTGCCCCATAATTGAATTCCATAGCACCATATAGACTTTGGAATTGCGTTGTATAATAAAAATTTGCAATCCAGCTTCAATGCCGAATTTCTGTCCACAAGCCAATTTAGTTGCGCTGCTTTTAGTTTCAACTGAGTAACTTTCGCATCAATGTGAGACTTCCACGTTAACCTACTGTCGAGATAAATACGAAGGTACTTGACTTCTTTTTGATGCAGAATAGGTGAATTGTTAATTTGGATATCTGAACATGTTTGCTTACGCAGCGTGGTTGTAACGTGAGTACACTTTTGCTCATTATCTGCAATTTTCCAAAGTTTTAACCATATCTCTAATATTGAAATATTAGAACCGGTTATGTGCGGAAATTTTCAGTTGAGATGATATTTGAGCTGATTAAACTGGAATATATTTTGTCGTCAGTTGTAACAACAAGATTTGGCGAACACGATTCCTATCTCTAAGAGACAGGAGATTTTCCAATGATTTTTTCACAGATTCTTCCTCAGAAGTTTTTTTTCTACCGGAGCTAAGCTCTTTTTCAGAATTACATCTGATAGATACACTCATGCAATTAATTGTTTCTATTTTTTTATTAACAATTTAAAACGCTATTAAAAAAATGTCACAAAGTTTTTATTTTAAATAAATTCACTATGTTCACCTATTACGGTTTTTACTTATTCCCGTTTTATTTTTTACTTTCCGATCAAAAACAAACACGTCCGTTCTCTATCGAAGCTAAACAACGACTTCGAACCCAAAGTCAAAGAAAAATAAATAATTATTAAATCATGACTTCCTATACAACAGGCTGCACCAGAAGTCAACGTCAGGCCGAAACAGGGTGACCAGATTGATTGCAACTATCATGAGAAAAGTCAGAGGACTTGTGCGAATAAAAAATATTTGAATTGAGTGAAAGGTTTTTTTAGATTTTTTTTCTTCTGATTTTTCTCATGATGATTGCAATCGCCCTGTATCGGCTTGGTTATGAATTCTGGTACCTCGGTACAATTTAGAGTAGTACTATTTAAATTCAATAAGTTTTAATATACAATTTTTTTTTTTTTTTTTTTTTTTGGTTTACATTGTAGTATTATTCCAAAACTTAGAGAAACTGGGGGTTTTTATACTGGAATTGCAAATTCGCAATATTGCTCTATTCTCCTATAATTTTTCCTACGATACTTATAGAGTATTAGAGCGATAAGGGGTTGCGTTGATAGAACTGGAAAACTAACTTCCAGTCCCAATTTGCAAGAAAGCATCCATACTAGCTCTTAAAAATTAAGCAACTATACGGAATACGATGTCATAACCCCGCCAACGATATCCAACAATATTTGGCCATTTATACGCTCCAAAATTTCGTCGGCCTATACTAAAATTATTCCTTCTTATACCCATTCTTTATTGTTTATACATATACTTTTTGAAGTCGGGATAACCATGATATTTTAAACTATCTGAGTCTTGGACAATATTACAGAATTCACACCATTATTGTCCGTTCGAATACAATCCTCCTGAATTTGTGGAAGAGCAGGTCCGAATATGCATCACAGTTGCATTTGCACTCATTTTTGTAGTCAAAAATATGTTTTCCATACACTTACGCCGAAGACGCTTTCAGACATGCATGTATTTTCACTGCTTGAGTACCTCTAGCGATTACCAGTAAAGTCTGCCTGAAATCACCAGCCAAAGGTACTACCGTTCCTCCCATAATACTTTCAATTTCTCTCAAGATCTTTTATAGTCTGGTCTAAAGCTTCGACGACTCCTCTTCTCTACGCCATCTCGTGGCAACATTCGTTCACCTGGTTATATGTATTACAGACCAGTATTTGGTAACATATGAACAACCAAATTAAATCATCGCATAAATGGAATAACTAAATAGTTTGAACTAACAAAAAATGTTTATCCGATTTTTAAAAAGTTTTGAAGAAAGTAGTCTGTGTTAATTACGTATTTTTCTTTTTAAATTCTTAATAATTTGTTTAGACTGTTGGGATATAAAGTTGAATGTTTGAGAATATCTTTCTAAATTTCCAAAGTCGACTGATGATTAGGGTAGCTCCTATGAAATGTCGACATATAGACAGCTGGGAAGCAAAGAAAACAAGCTGTTTATAATTTGTTAAAGAATATCTTAAAAGTTACATAATAACCTTCTAATATTTTTGGCATGCTACGAGTAATACCGTAGATATGTATGTACAAAATAGAAAGATAGTCAAAGCCAAAAACGAAAATTTCAAAATTAAAACCCAAATATTCAAACTATTACCGATATTTAAAGAAAGTAAAATAATTCTTCTTTATCTTTTTATTAGCTTTCCAAAGAGTTTAAATTTATCAGTCAGTCAGATAATATTTAATAAATTATAAAGCGAACAAACTATTTCATACCAGGTATAATCAACTTTGATACTCTGTAGGTTACCATGTGATATAACACGGTGGTTTAAATTACAGTATTCTTTAAACCTATTTCTTCCTATATGGTTCTCTCATACATTGTTTTATGATCAAATCGCACGTTTCAAAGATAGAGATTTTTTACACTTTTTTGGTTTGGTCCCACTGTGCATCGTGCGTTTTGGTGGGACTACGCTTTAAAAATGTTTGTTCTAACAAGGAAATGTGCACACATTTAGTTGGGAACATATCTGCTTTCCCTGCAAATAGTGTTGGACTACGTGATCCAATTTAGGCGAAACAAACTAGTAACAATGTAGTCCTAGATAATGCAGATATACATGGTCTGATCAAAAAATGACCGTTATTTTCAAATTCCGTGAGTTACGTATGTTCGATTTTCGTATATTTTTCTGTTATGTTGGTACACATGTCTGTTATATATGTCGGCAATATCAGCCAATTTGGATTGTCAGTTTGTTTTTGAAAGATAAAAAGGTTTGTCGTGTTTTGGTGCGCTCTTCCATTTTTTACTAAATTTTAAGCAAAACCAACGTCGCATGGAGATCGCTCAGGAGCTGTTGAACATCGTCAACGATGACCAAGATTTCCTCAAAAAGTTCATAACTGGTGGCGAATCATGGGTGTATAGCTAAGACATTGAAACCAAACCACAATCATCCTAATGGAAACGTCCAGAAGAGTCAAGACCGAAAAAAGCCCGTCAAGTTCGGTGAAATGTGAATGTTTTGCTCATTGTCTTTTTCTTTCTCGCCATAAGGTCGTACGGTCAATGAGGAATACTACATTGAAGTTATGCGTCGTTTGCGTGAATCAATTCGTCAGAAACGCACATCATTTCGGTAAAAGTAAGGTGGTGGCTCTAGATATTTCCAAAGCGTTTGATAGAGTGTGGCATGCTGCACTACTGGCAAAACTTACTGTTTTTGGTGTCGGTGATGACTTTTCTCGGTTGTTATAGATGGGGTCTCATCAAACGAGTTCAAGATTAATTCAGGGCTACCGCAAGCATCCGTTTTTTCTCCTACCCTATTTCTTGTTTTTCTCAACGATCTTCTCTATCAAACTTCCAACCCTATCCACTCTTTCGTGGATGACAGCAGCATTTGCCACTCGTACTTTTTTAGTTATAGGCCCATCCTATCAAGAGGATAAATATGAACGATTCACTGAATAGTGATCTTCTATTAATCTCTGAATGGGGTCGTAAAAACAGGGTTGCCTTCAACGCTCGTAGGACCCAGTGTTGTTTATTAACACACAAACAAACGACCGCAAGTGCTGCCTCATCTGTACTCATGGATGGTATAAATATTGAGGAATCGGATGCTCTTGGTGTTCTTGGTATGAAGATACAGTGTGACGTTCCCTGGACTGAACACATTTTTCATGTCTCTAAAGAAGCATTCAAGTGCCTCGGTTTTTTGAAACGGTGTAAGATGTACTTCACTCCATCCGACCTCCTTACTATTTATACCACCTACATTCCGAAATGACCGAAAATGGAATACAACTCTCATGTTTGGGCCGGTGCCTCAAAGTCTATTTTGGGGCTACTCGACCGTGTGCAGGAGAGGGCGAAGAAGCTTACCGGTGACAGTAGGGTATCCAACTCTATTGACTCACTGGAGCATTGACGCAGTGTGGGATGCGTTACTCTGTTCTATCGATACTACAATGGATTTTGCTCTGACGAGATTAGGGATCTTGTTCCCGAAACGCGCACATTTTTACGTAGCTCATCGGCTAGAGCTCGTCCATTTGTGGTCGATTGCTCAGGGAATCGCACTACGCATTACAGATAGAATCCGTTTTTCAGCCGTACGCTTCGTCTGTGGAATAAGTTGCCTGCAGACGTGTTTCCTGTCTGTTATAACGTTGGAAAGTTCAAGTCAAATGTTCACAAACACTACTCCCTTTTTCCCCCTCCTCATAGCCCATTTTCCTAGTTCTGGTACAATGCACTGCATATGTAGGGGTCATCTCATATGTACTGTTGCAAGCTAAAAAAATAAAAAAAAAGAATTGTGGAAAAACAATCATAGATTTTTACCATGATAATACATCAGCTCACACATCGAAGGGTGTGCGTGAGTTTTTTCCTAAAAACAAAACCGTTATCATGCCTCAACCACCGTATTCACCGGACTTGGCCACCGCTGACTTTTTTCTCTTCACACAACTGTAGACACCGATGAAAGGAAAGCGTTTGGCTACGATTGAGGAGATAAAAGAAAAATCGTAACAGGAGTTGTTGGAAAAGACGTTGGCATACGTGTATTATATCTGAGGGGGATTACTTTGAAGGGGACAAGAAAGTTATTGCTGAATAAATAAATATTTTTTGAAAAAAAAAATAAAAATAACGGTTATTTTTTTTATCAGCCCTCGTGGACTGCGTCATTACGACAGTATCCTATGTAATGCAGACTTGGACCATTTCATTGTTTAACAAGATGTTGTATGTATATTTTAAGTATATTTTAAGTAGTATTTTGCAAACTACTCCTTTGTATTGAACCATGGGACAGTGTTTTCCTTAACTTTCTGGAATACCCCATGGAGTAGTTTTCATACTACTCGTAATGTTAAAAAGAAACAATTTTTGTGATATAATTGGGCTAGTTTTGGGTTTCTCCTTGTCCGATGCGCACTATTCTTTCCTCGCGTGTATGGGCTACGAGTACTCACAGTTTTTGCAGAGTTATAATTAATTCTATACATTGAAGTCTAATATATAAGCTCGTTACTATTATTAAAACTATATTCTAAATACAAATGCAATTAATCTGCATTGTTTAATAAAACAATATTTCGAAATTCTCAAAAATATGCTAATAAATGAGGTGGTTTCAAGACAAACGCCCAATAGCACCATTGCTTAATATCTGACAACAAAAGTTGTAATTAACACCATAATTATTATAAAAAAAATTAAGGCTATATTTAAAATATTTATGAAAATCAAAAGCTGTTGAAAATCAAAATACCAAACACAATGCGAGAAATAAAACAGTAATTGAGATTCATGATGAATAATTAATAAGTATAATTTAATTTTTGTTTTTGGCTTAAGGTAAGAAAAAAAATTATAACTTTAAACAAAATTTACCGAATATACTCGTAAGTTTCCTTTATGACAAGCAAAACTTTTAGAGGAAATAAATTTTCAGCAAGATAGTATACAATTTTGCAAGAAATATCTGCGAACCGATTTTGGTGGAGAGGCCTAAAATAAGACAAACAATTGTGTTGGATCATTTAACAGTAGAAAGAATAAAATGCTGATGATTGTCCACTTCTGTTTGTTTACGCCTAATTTAATAGATAAACCATTTTAGCGAAAACCCATCGAAAGAAAATTTGAAGTTTCCAGTGAACATCAGCCACGGTTGCTCTCAAGTTCGAGCGACAGGTATCGGATGAGTTTCGGTGATACAACCGCAGGTATTTTAAATGCCAAACTGATTTCTGTTTTAAAGAAATTTTTCTCGTAAAAGTTAAATTTTGATGAATATATTTCTTTTTTTTTTACAAAACTTGAATAATGTGGTGTTCATGGGAAATGAATGAGTGATACGAGTATGTTTAGAAAATTTATATGAAATATACTTAATACTTTGAGTGCATTTCATACAAATTTCTAGACCCATCACTATCTGTGTCCCATACTCGTTTGCCTTGTAATCACCATTCCAAAAAAGAAATCTTTCATGGACATTTTCATGGAAAAGTTTGTTTAAGCTATATCTCGGTTATATATGAACCGATATCGGAATTTTCTATTTTCTGTATTTTAGTAAACTTCTTTTATAACAAGAATTGCTTTTCAAAAAAAAAAAAAAAATGTTAATGGAAAAATCGGTTCAGGCTATAGATATCTCTGGTATATATGGACCCATATCTAATATCATTTGTCACCATGCTTAATACTTGTGTGAAGTATGAAGAAGAGCAAACAACTTTTCTTTCAAAAATGGGTAAAAGAATGGTGAAAGAAAAAAGTTTTTAAGTCTAATGATTTTCTCAGAAACGGTATTTCAACGGCGGACAGACATCGCTTAATCGACTTTTCCATTCATTCTGAATCAGAATATATATACTTTATAGGGTATCACAAACCAATATATATATATATATATATTACATTTTTATGAAGGGTAAAGAAATATAATCATAAAAAATATTATACACTAGAGCTAAAAGTTATTATTGAAATCCAGACTATTTTTTTTTCAAAAATGCGTAATTGCCATTTCCTGGTCAATTTTTACTGAAGCTAGATAATCAAAAGTAACGTATAACTATTGATTGAGTATGATTAACGTGTAGAAATTTAGTTTCGCCTGCAGAAATTGAGTTTCTGCTTGTAACGCCTCCTTTCATTTGCTAAAAACCTAATAAAAATACAAGGATCTACTATTTTGAATGTAGAAGTGTAAATGACTACTTTTTTTGTTATTATTATTAGTATTTTCAGGTAAATAAAAATTACAAAGTAATAATTATGCCTCAGCGACAAATATGGCTATTAGAGGCTAAAAGGCAACTAATTCTTGTTATATTATAATCAATAAAAACAAAAGGATAAAATAATATAGAATGATATCATATAAGATACAATGAGTGCACAATTTATAAGTTTCATAATATACGAGTAAGAAGCCTTTCGACATTTTCTATCAAATGGTTTTTTAGTTTGGTTTTAAAAGTTGATAAAATTAGTGTAGAAAGCAGTCGGTAATAAGTTATATTCTTTAGGCCCGGAATAGCGAATCTTCTGTTTTGTTAGCTCAAGACGACACCTTGCGATGGTTAACTGACTCGGCTGCCTTGTTGTCCTATGTGTTGTGGAGATGTTTTGCTCAAATTCAATGGAATGCAAGCAAATATTCCTTATTGACTTAAACACATATATCAGCAACTGTTGCTTATATAGCCCTCTAATAGGAAGTACTCCTTTTGCCCAATTATTTTAATAATATTTTTGATAATAATAATTAAAATTCCTATTCCCCTTGCGACCTTCATTTTTCAATAATCCATGTGAAGAACCCATGACAGATTATGAGCCAACTGAATTCCGAGATATATAACACTTTCAGATTTGCTGATAATCCTTCGATCAATATTAATGAGCACACATATCTCTGATTTTGAAATGTATGGCATAAATTAACATCCTCTCATTTTGAATATAGTAGACAAATTTCATAAAAGATATATGAATTTAAAATGTTCATTTAAATCAATTTCATCAGTATTTTTTTCACAATCCAATTGATTTCAATGTATAGAAATGTTAATTCAATGAACCAATTTTGCGTTTCAATGAAGTTCCACCGAATAAAAAGTCTTGCCGAATAAAGTTATGTTTCTTTGTTTGTTTTAATATCTGCGAATGTGTTGACATTTAGTACTAATTTGGTCATAATTATTTCCCTCTAATAAAACAATAAATCTAGACCACAATTATCAATTAATATACACATTTATGTTTTTTTCCGCAAACAAATTAAATTGTTTAAATGCCCCAACTGAAATGCGTTATTAGGTATTAAACGACCATTGTCATTAGATACGAGCATAATCCATAAATAAATAAGTAAATAAACATACAAATATTGCTTTAAACCAGATAAATATAATATTTAAAGCAAAAATTTAGATTAAATGGAGTCGTATGTTTTATTAAGTAAAAACTAAAAGAAAAGTTATCTCAAATAGATATTTTGTTTTTAATTTAGTTCATCCATTTCTTGACAGTTCCAAATTGTTCGAAAAATTCACAATTTTAAAACTGTTGGAAAAATTGTTAATGGCGAAGTTGATTCCAATATTGAATGATGTGGGATGTATCCCTAATCATCAACTCGGCTTTCGGGCTAAACATAGCACCATAGAACAAACGCACAGACTAGTCAAGTGTCATAAGACAGACTTTTGAAGACAAAAACTATTCTTCAGCTTTATTCATTGACGATTCCGAAGCTTTTGATAAAGTGTAGCCCGACGGCTTGATGCACAAAGTGAAGTTTAACTTGCCTGCAAACACTCACAAGCTTCCAGAAAGCTACTTATGCGACCGGAAATTTGTTATCAAAGAAGGTGAATTCATAAGTCTCTCACAGCCAATCGGAGCAGGAGTTCCCCAAGGTAGCACTCTACGGCCCACTTTATATCTGATTTACGCCTCAAACATGCCAACGAGATCCGGAATCCATACATCAACTTTTGCAGATGACACAGCATTCTGTGTGGAAATTTTTTATCAGAGGAAGCGACTTTATAAGCCCAACTCAGTCAGTCGAGGCAGGAGTTCCCCAAGGCAGCATATTGGGAACTACTTTATACTTGATTTACGCCTCAAACATGCCAACGAGATCCGGAATCCATACATCAACTTTTGCAGATGACACAGCATACTGCAGCGTACATGAAAACCAAGTAGCTTAGCGAAATTTGCAGGAGTATATTAGAGATGTGGTTAAAACTTTGGAAAATTAAAGTTAATGAACAAAAATGCACTCACGTTACATTCACACCGCGAAAGCAAACATGTTCGGCTATTCAAATTAAAAATTCATCTATTCCGCAGCACAATGAAGTCAAATACCTTGGTATTCACCTCGACCGCTTACGTGGAAGCCTCACATTGATGCGAAAGTCACTCAGTTGAAATTAAAAGCAGCGGAAATAAATTTGCTTATGGGCAGAAATTCAACAACTGGATTGCAAACTTTTGTTATTGTATGTATTACGGAATTCAATTATGGGGCACCGCCTCAACATCTAACATTGAAAAAATCAGAGACGACAAAAACAAATTCTTCGAAAGATTACTGCAGCTCCATGGTATGTAAAAAACTCATGAATTCGTAAGGATCTCTGTATTCCTCTTGTAAAAGAGGAATTTTCAAAGTACGCAACAAAGTATATCAGTAAACTGGAACTTCACCCCCTCCTCACAACCTATTTTCCTAGTTCTGGTACAATGCACTGCATATGTAGGGGTCATCCCCTAAGTACTGGTCCTATAAAAAAAAAATCCTCTTGCACGAAATATACTTAATTTTGAAGGCCACTTTCGGTTGAGAAGGAGGGATACCCTAGCCACCATCAGAACGTTAAATAGGTGATTTTACCGATATTGACCGTGCAAAATAAAACATTTTTGTCTAACATTGTCTGGACTTACTTAATTTTGTGAATTTAATATTAAGATTTGAATACTTGTTGTTAGTTCATGTTTTGAAGATTCAATAAATAAATGAAAGAAAAAAATTCTTGACAGTGATTTTTTCAATACTACAATCTTCACAGTCGAGTATTTCCGGTAAAATTAAGTATGTTTTGTGAGCTATGGTGCTAAGAGTGCGCGGTACTTTTGTTATTTTCAAAACAATGAATCAAAAACAATTTCGTGTTTTAAATTTAACTGCTTCTTGATGTGGAAAATACCGTTCAAGCGAATCAATGGCTTGATAACTGTTATAGGGACTCCGCTGCATCAAAAACAAAAATAAAACTTTCTTTTACTGACTTCAAACGTACTCGAAGAGACACCTATGAAAACATTAAAAAATCGACAAATCCGTTTTGAATGATAGAAAAGTGAAGTTGCGTGAGTTAGCATCGTAAATATCGTAAATATATCGAAAGGACGTGTTGGCTTTATATTGCATGAACATTTGACTATGAGAAAGCTCTGTTCAAAGCGGGTGCCGCATTTGCTGTTGACCAAAAACGGGAATGTGTTGATGATTCTGAGCAGTGTTTGGTCATGTTTAAACGTAACAAACCGGAATTTTTGTGTCGATGTGAGACAATGGATGAAACATGGATCTATCACTTCACTCCGGAATCAAAACGATCGTCATCTGAATAGACAGCAACTGCTGAACCTCGTCGAAAGTGCCCGAAAGCACAATAATCGGCTGGAGAGGTTTTGGCCTGGGTATTTTGGGATGTGTGTGGTGTAATATGCATCGACTATCTGGAGAAAGGAAATACCATTAAGGCCGAAATTGCAAAGGAACAAGACAACGACACGGTCAATGAAAACAACGGTAAAACTGCATGAATTGACCTTCGAACTGCTCCCATATCTACCGTATTCACCAGATTTGGCTCCCAATGACCACTGGCTGTTCGCAGACCTGAAAAAATGCTCGCCGGTAAAAAATTTCGCACGAATGAAGAGGTTATCGCTGAAACTGAAGCCTATTTTGAGGCAAAAGATAAATGGTTCTACAAAAGTGGTATTGAAATGTTACAGCGGTGCTGGAATGATTGCGTTGCTCTTGAAGATCACGTTGATGAATAAAGCTAATTCTGAACCAAAAAAAACTGTGTTTTCTTCGTTAGGCCCGAGACTTTTTAGCTCATGTGTCAACTTGTCGCGTACTTGAAAATCCATCTTTTACTAAAGGTACACTTAGCTTCTAGTCAATTCGCAGATTTTTACATACGATGGAGGTGCAGTAATGGCGCGCAGGATTTTGTTTTGCACGTCTTTTCAATTTGTTCAATGTTTTATGATAAAAAGGATACTCCAGAGTTACATTCCATAGCTCCATATAGGCTTTAGCAATGCGTTGTACAACAAAAACTTGTAGTCCAATTTATTTGCACTGCTTTTAATTTATACGAGTGATTTTGAACTGGATATAAAATTTTAATGTGAGATCAAGGTCGGGCGACTTCACCGTTCTGCGGCATAATTTGGTTAGTTTTAATGGATGATCATATTTTTTTACGCACTGCAAATGTAACTTGAATACAGTTCTGTTCATTAATCTAATCTAGATCTTCAGCAACATAACTAATACGATGGTATCTGAATGCAAATTTCGTGAAGCTAATTCATCGTTTTTATAAATACTGAAGAATTTGCAAAAAACAGGTGTGTGAATTTTGCAGCTTGTTGGTATTTGGATGTATAGAGTAGAATGTGATATACTGTCTTGGGAAGCTTCTTTTCGAATAGTTTTGAAATTCTTGGTAGTAAACTTATGGGCCTATATGATTGTACTTTGGTGTAATCCTTCTTTTCTTCGTTTTCCACTTCTTGAAAATAATTTTTTTTTTTTTTTTTTTTTTTTTTTTTTTTTTTTAGTTAATTATTTATTTTCATAATTTGTTTTTACAATGTATGTTGCCTCAGCGTCATATGACATTAAAGAGGCGAGTTGGCAAAAATTATAACAATATTTGAATAAGCTAACATTGATAAAATGAATATAATATCAGATAAATAATAAATGAGATCAGTTAACAATATATATATATATTTTTTTTTTTTTTTTTTTTTTTTTGGCTTTTACAATTACTAAAAGAAAGTTTCTAGATTTTCCAATAAGTGTTCCCTTAAACGGTCTTTAAAAACAGATATTATTTGAATAGTTTTTAAGGTTTGAGGCAAATTATTAAATTCAAATCCACCAATGTATTCTACTTTTTGTTTTGTTGTTTCTAATCTGCATCTTAATAAACGCAAGTTCAAATTATTTCTGGTGTTAAATGCTGATTGATTTCTATAGAACGATATTGTATTGTGACCAATATTTTGCAATGATTTAAAAACAAATTTTAACAGCTGCATTTTATGTAAAGCATATATAGGCAATACGGTTTTTGCGACATCCTTATAAAGCGAGATTGTCGGAAATAAAAGTGGCTTGTTGAAAACAGTTTTAAGTGCTTTGTTTTGTACTACTTGTAAGGATTTTAAGTTGTTCGAGTTTCTACTTGCATAAACTATTGCTAAGTAATTAAAGTGACTATGAATTAATGCATGATACAGGGCAAGTTTTGTCTTTTCATAAAATTTGTTTTTGAATTTATATAATAGACCAATAACAGGTAATATTTTCATCTTCAGATTTTGTATGTGTAGGTTCCATGATAAATTAGACTGCATATGCAATCCTAAATATTTTAGCCTGCGTTTCTTCAATTTTTTCACCTTCAACATTTATTGAAAATTCATTTAACATGTTTGGATGAGGTCTGAATCTGACAAGTTTTGTTTTCTCCGTATTTATTACTAATTTGTTTATCCTTGCAAATTCAAAAATAAGTGCAGCATCATTCTCCATTTGAGATTTCAAAATTTCATTACTTTTATAGGGATAAAATAAGGATATATCATCAGCGTACATATACATTTTTCCAGAGAGTTCAAGTTTTGCTATGTCATTTATGTAAATCATAAACAACAGAGGACCCAGAACACTACCCTGTGGTACACCACATTGCACACTTCCCAACGAACTGCGACATTTATTTAACTCTACATACTGTTTTCTGTTTGCTAAATAGCTTTTAATTAGATAAACTTCTCTTCCTCGAATTCCGTAAAAACACAGCTTTTCTAGTAATATTTGGTGATCTACCAAATCAAAAGCTTTTGAAAAATCATAAAATATCCCAGCCACTCCAGTATAGCCTTCATCCAAACTATTGCATATATAATTAACCACTCCTAAAACCATATTGACCCTCATAAATTAACTTATTGTTTTCCATAAAATTCATCAATTGTTGATGTAAAATTTTTTCAAAAATCTTATCAATTATAGGTAAGAGTGCAATGGGCCTGTACTTATCTGCAGAGTGTGCGTTTGGTATTTTTGGTATAGGTACCACTTTTGAAATCTTTAAAATATTTGGGTAATGTGAAATTTCCTGTATACATTTACTAAATACTTCTGATGTAAAATTGTCATGTCCAGAACTTTTGTTTGTCGGAAGAGTCGATATAACCTGCAAAATTTGATCGTTTGATATTTGGTGAAATTGAAATGTGTTGTGACAATATCGTAGTGTTCTAAAATCGTTCCAGGAGTCTTCAGGATAAGAAATAATATTTTGCTTCATTGTCACAGGAATTTGTAAAAAGTATTCATTAAAAAGATTCGCTTTAACATAATCATCGATAATTAATTTACCGTTACTGTCTTTTAGGCTCATTTGCGCTTTTTTGGTTCTACCCAGTGATTCATTTAAAAATCTCCAGCATTTCTTGGGATCGTTTTGTGTACTTATAATGTTGTCATGATAAAAATTGTTTATCGATAAGTGACATGCCTTTTTAATAACTTTACTTATTCGTGTGATTCTGTTTTTCAAGCTTTGATCATTCGGTTTCTTTCTTCTTTGTTTTAAAAGATTTCTCTTGAAGTTGATTAATATTCGTAAATTTTCATTTATCCATGGTGCAATGCTTTCATTTAAAATTTTTTTAATGATCTTTGTAGTTGTGGAACTATCCTGAGCGTTGGAAAGACATTGAATTAAAGTGCTAGTATCCACTGAAGGGTTTCCACTATATACACTGGGTGCATTAGCATTAAAAATATTTCGCAGCTTTTCATAATTGCAGTGCTTCTGGGTAACTTCACCATATTTAGAAATTCTAATTTCGCTTTGAATCCTACATGAAATAAAGTGAAGGGACGGACGCCTAATGGCATATGGCGTAATTCAGTTTCATCATTCTACATGTTTTATTTATTTATATTAAATATATTACTTCTTCTTTATGTTAAATATCTTTATTTGTTTTTATAAAAGTTTAACAGTATTTATTTTCAATACTTCACTAACAATTTTTTAGCATCTTCAGGAAAATAAAATGTTTATAAAACTATTTCAAAATCAAAAAATTGACAAAAAAATTTTGAGTTATTAAAAATTCAAAAAAGAAAAGAATATTTATAACAATAATAACAAACTCAAAAATGTCATTAACTAAATTAAACTGGTTCAGCAACCAACATTTGCAATATGTTTTTTCTCAACTTTATACAAGTTAGCAAAACAAATGGTGTTTACAGAATAACATGAAAACATATTAAGATTATTAAAAAAGTTGAAAAATGGAAAAGTTGTCTGTTTTGATAACAAAACCTGGTAGCTCACCAGATCGAATGCCTTACTGTGATCTAGAAGGATTAGAAAAGATACCATATTATCATCAAGCCCTTCATAAAACCAGATTGTTTTACTGAGATCAAGTTCATGTTGTTCAAATATAGGCTTATTTGTCTTCAAGCGACTTAGATCAATACGGGAGTATGGCTATTGGACGGAACTAATTATTACGTTTTGGGATTTATATAATTTTTGTCAATTTCCTTACTTCTGGAAATGTAGATAAAGTAAAAATTGTGTAGAAAAGGTACATTAAACAAGTAGAGTGTAGTATATTCGGCCTGGCCGAATCTAAAGCACCCTTCACGATAGTCCCGTAAATATGTAGTATATACTACAATTTGAACTAAATATTTTTTTTTTTTTTTTTAAGCTTTTTTTTTATTTATTGAATCTTCACAATGTGAACTAACAATAAGTATTCAAATCTTATTACTAAATACAATATATTAACTAAGTCCAGCCAATGCTAGACAAAAAGTTTTATTATGCGCATATTATATCGGTAAAATCACCTACTTAACGCTCTGATTGTGGCAACGGTATCCCTTCTTCTCAACCGAGTGTGACCACTAAAATTAAGTATGTTTCGTGCAAGAGGGTTTGGGTGCAGTTCCAATTTGCTGATATACCTTGTCGCATGCTTTGAAAACTCATCTTTTACCAGTGGAACACTGTTTTGTCGCCTTTGAGGCGGTGCCCCATAACTGAATTTCATAGCACCATATGGGCTTTAGAATTGCGCTGTATAATAAATGTTTGCAATCCAGCTTCAATGTCGAATTTCTGCCCATAAGCCAATTCAGTTGCGCTGCTTTTAACTTTAACTGAGTAACTTTCGCATCTATGTGACACTTCCACGTCAGCCTACGATCGAGGTGAACACCAAGGTACATGACTTCATTTAGATGCGGAATAGGTGAATTGTTAATTTGGATAGGCGAACATGTTTTTTTTTCGCTGCGTGAATGTAAAATGAGAACATTCTAGTTTTTTTTTTTTTTTTAGCTTGGATCAGTACTTACGGGATGACCCTTACATATACAGTGCATTGTACCAGCATTAGGAAAACAGGTTATGAGGAGGGGGAAAGAGGGAGTAGTGTTTGTGAACATTTGACTTGAACTTTCCAACGTTATAACAGACAGGAAACGAAGGCAGATCAGTGTCTGGGGTTTTGTTTAAAAACCAGTTACTGAATGCTTCCTCTCTGGATCTGACGGCGTTTTTGCACGTCTGATAAAACCAAGACTTCACTCTTGGAGTGCCTTCGAGTGCCTTTCTGATAACATTCACAAGGCTGTGTGTTTGTTATATGGTGTTAGTTATGCTTAGCCCTAAAGCCGAATTGAAGGTTAGGAATACATCCTACTTCATTCAACATTGGAGTCAACTTCATCATTAGCAATTTGATTGGCATACATGACTCAACTTTTGTAGGATCCTTTCCAGGTTGAGGTATCACAGAAATGACATACAACTTCCATTCAGTAGGAATATATTCAAGACATAACATAACATTAAAAATAAAAGGGGCGATTTTTCTAGCTACTCTAGGTAACTTCACAGGCGTTTTGTGAGTAATTTTATAAATACATGACGCCTTTCTGGGGTTTAGGTTACTAATAGCACTCTCGATATATTGAAAAGGAAGTCTAAAAGATACGAAAGGTCTAACGGCATATGGCGGTAGATCAGTTTCATGGTTCAATCTGTCAATGGCAAAGACGTTTCTCAAGTGGTTAGCGTACAGGATCCCCTTTTCGGAATCTCTTCTAGCCCAGTCCCCAGTTGGAGTACGCAAGAGTGCCCTAGCTCTAACGGGTCTCTTTAACCTTTTTGATGCCTTTCACAAAGAATAATCGGATTGGGGTCTACCATCGAGGCTGTCAAAATTGTGAAGAAAGCCATTCTGTGGACTTCAAGCACATTTTTTAGTTGACCTATGTATTCTCGGTTTAAGCTGCGACGATGCCATTCTGTTCTAATTGTTCCTTTTTCTGAGACAAGGTGTTCGATTTCAGAAGAACAAGTTCTGTTATTTATGTTTCTAAAATTTGCAGTGGAAAAATCGTTAATTTACTTGTAGCTGTCATTATAAAAACAAACTTCATAGAGACAAAAACAAACTAGATTTCCAAATCCTACTTACTTTCAAGTTTTGGTATTGTTTACGACTTTCATCAGTTATAGCATCGCGGTGTTTTGCAGTTACTCTACAAGAAACAGAGGTTAAAAGTTGTACGCATCTTTCAGTTGCTTGTATATGACAAGGAAGTGGGGAATTTTCAAAAATTCGAAAAGTTTTTAAGTAACCATCGAATTTTTCTAGTTAATGGAGGCTCTAGCAAAATACCAGTAACCTGTGCTTATACCACTACCTTGGTAAAGCTGCCTCGAAATTTATAAATATAATTATTTTATTTATATAAATTTTCTGTTTCGACTCCATCCTACTACAGAAAACAGTATTTAATTCGATCTAATAACTTGGGGAAAAAATTTTTTCAAATTTAAATGAAAACCAAAAATACCGAAATTTATACAGTAATATATTTCTGAAATCCATTTTAGACCTATGGTTTCTTTGGTGAAGCTGCTCATCGCTCATCCTTCGTAGAATAATTTCCATTTTTTGTAAAAAGAAATCGACCCCCCTTAATATACACTAAAGAGTTGCGTGGGCATGCTTGATATTTGAGTATGCTCATATGCTCGAACATTGAACAGAGTAACGATAATACCCAAATATCAAGAAGCAGAAACGAATACTGTTGATCTAAACAAAATGCTTACTTGAAAAAACGAGCAGTGCTCAATATCAAAACGAAAAGTGTCCGGTTATTGTTTGGTTATGATCGATTAATGCCCGTAGTAAAAAAAGCCAAACTATTAAACGTTGCCACTTTTTTTAAACCTCTCAAATTTTTTGTGCATACTTGCTAAAGATTTTTTGTGTATTTTAAAATGAAAGTAAGTAAATACCGTTTATAAATATTACCTGGTCAAGTAACTTTTATAAAAAATGATTTTCTTTGAAATTTTTTTGTTTGGCCTAACAGTTTTATTAAATTAAAAACTTCTCTTTCTTGTTAATATGTTTCATTAAATACAACTTTTGTTGCTGAGTTTCTAACAAAGCGTGTTAATTTCTAAAATTAATTCGGCTTGTTTTCAATGCTTCTGTTCGCTTGTGAGAGATGTTTTAAGCAAAGTGTCCGGCTATGGGGAAAAGTATTGTGTGGAAAAATAGGAATATCTCGGTTCAAAAAGATTGCCCGTTTATGCCAGTAGTAAGTGCTCCTTTGAATAAGTTTCACTGTATATATAAACCCTGTCAACAAAACTTTATACTACTAGACTAGATTATAACTTTAAGATTATTCCAATGTAAGACCATACAATATATTTGACATTTCTTTAACCCGGTTGCTAGCACCAGAAAATTGTCTGATTAAGTAGTGATATTTTTTACGGTTAACGATATTAAATCTTGGACTATTTAAGTTTAAAAGTATAACTTTTATTTCTTTCTAACATATTTCCTTAACAAAAGGAGTAGTTTATAAATATAAAAAATTTGAGTCCTAAAAAGGGGGCATTCGAATTGGTTACAGCCAATTTGAAACAAATATGCCTAATTTTTTGTTTTCTTCTTGAGTAATTACAAGACTATTTAACTATAAAGTGGAAATATATTTTATATAATAATGCAAATTAGATTACATTTTTTATATTTGCCAAGTAAACAAATTTATATTAGTTTTGGTAATTATTTTTGCACATTTGGTCATTTTTTTTTAATTTTTGTTGTAATAATTTTTTGGTTATGGCAGCACAGTTTACAACATATTACGCAGCTGACGAAGTTGTTCGAGTAATTACTTATTCTCTTCGTGAATAATCCAACCAGGATTGCTCCAGTTTTAAAAACTTACTACCAAAAAGCTTCTTAAGATGTACCAAAACCAATTGTATAGTTAATCTTCATTACATTATTATCATCTTTGAATTTAACTATCCACTGATTCACTGACATTGCTTTAATAATTCCTGAATAGCTATTTTTGAATCAAAAATTTAAGAAATTTTATAACGTTACAAATAGTTTATAAGAAAATCCACACCCTTTCGTTTCTTCGTGACAGTGGCATCCATATTTACAACAAAAGAACATGTGCGAAAACACAAATTTCATTCAGTAGCTTGGTAGCTTTCAACAGAGTAGGGACATGGCGGATTTTTTTATGTTATGAAAATTTTAAAGAGAGTTAATATTTTTGCTTTGCTACACTGAGAAGTGTAGCTATATAAATATAAGAATTTTTGTGTTTCGTGTAAATTAGGTATTTGCAACTTTTTAAAACAAAATATTTAATGAGTACGTATATTCTATGAACATTTAAGGAAAAATACTGTATAATTTGCTATTTTTCATTTAGTATATTTTACTATTGAGAAGCTGAAAACAAACAAAAAATAAAACACATATTTATTATTAATAAACAACCAAAAACTACTTTAATAATTTCCAATTGTTCCTTTAAATTTATTATAATATTTTTATACCCTTCACAAAAATGTAAAGGGTATATATAAGTTTGTGATTCCGTTTGTAATTTCTACAGTTTTTTCCTGCGACCCTATAAAGTATATATATTCTGAATCAGAATTAATGGAAAAGTCGATTAAGCGATGTCCGTCTGTTCGCTGTTGAAATACCGTTTCTGAGAAAACCATTAGACTTAGAAACTTTTTTCTTTCACCATTCTTTTACCCCATCGATTCATGGGTTTGCTATTGAAATTCAGTAATATCGGTCCACGTATAGCTGAGATATATTCAAAATTCCGAAAAAAGCCATTTTTTTTTGCAGTTTTGTATGAAAATTTTTGAAAACAAAAGTTGTTCGTTTTGCTTCAAACTTCACACACTTATTAAGCATGGTGACTAAAAGGCAAAAAACTTTTTTTTCAGATTTCGGTCCATATATACCCGAGATATAGCCCAAATCGGATTTTTAATGAAAATGTCGCATAGGCGAAGCTAAATAACTTTTTTGTGCTCAAAAGCAGTTATGGTAATGAAATAGGGTCATATAAATATGAAAAATAAAAATTTTCGATATCGGTCCATATATACACGAGATATAGCCTAGACCGGGGTTTTCATGAAAATGCCGCGTAAGCGAACTTAAACCGCTTTTTTGTGCTCAAAAGCAGTTCTGGTAATGAAATTAGGCTACCTAAATATGGAAAATGAAATTTTCCGATATCGGTCCATATATACCCGAGATATAGTCCAAACCGGGTTTTTCATGAAAATGTCGCGTACGCGAACTTAAACAACTTTTTTCACCATAAAGCAGTTTTGGTAATAAAATAAGGTTATATAAATATGGAAAAAGAAAATATGCGATATCGGTCCATAAATACTCGAGATATAGCCTGAACCGATTTTGCCAATAACATTTTTTTTTGCTGAAAAGCAGTTCTTGTTATAAAAGAAGGTTACGAAAATAGAGAAAATTCAAATTTCCGATATCGGTCCATATATTCCCGAGATATAGCCTAAACCGGGTTTTTCATGAAAATGTCGCGTAAGCGAACTTAAACAATTTGTTGTGCTCAAAAGCAGTTCTGGTAATGAAATAAGGTTATATAAATATGGAAAATTAAAATTTTCGATATCGGTCCATATATACCCGAGATATAGCCTGAACCGATTTTTCCATTAAAAAAAATTTTTTTTTTTTTTTTTTTTTGCTGAAAAGCAATTCTTGTTATAAAAGAAGGTTACTAAAATACAGAAAATAGAAAATTCCGATATCGGTTCATATATAACCGAGCATATTCAGGCCAGATTTTTAATATACTATACATATTCGTGACTATCGTGAAGGGTATTTTAGATTCGGCCCAGCTCTTACTTGTTATTATATATTATAAATATATTTTTATTATATATTAATATTATTAAGATGATATAATATTCATAATTGTTTTAAGAATGAATACAAATTTTGCACGTCATAACAAAGAACAAAACTCATAATTTCTTTCAGTGTAATATTCGTATTTTAAATCTGTTTTTGTTTGTGAAGACCAGATCAAGGCGACTTTATACAGGTGAGTGCAAGCGGAAAGGCGAATTCAGTACAATGTATTTTGTTATTGTAAAACATATCGTGAATGTCATAATCTAAATTCGCCTAAGATTGCTCAGCAGAGAAAATATAAGCTTTTATAATTGTTTGTAATTAAAATCACAGATTATATTAGTTTTTCACTTTTAAATTCACACAAATTTCTTGAAATTGCACTAAATCATGCAAAAAAAACTTCAGATTCAAATGGCGCGAAAAAGTTTGTAAACAAAAGAAACAAAATTTGACAGTCTAATTGGAACAAACGCGAGAAGCAAAAAATAATCACCTGTGCTGTTAAGTTCATCTGGTAATGAATTCGCCTTGGACCAGATGCCCGAGCATTGCTTATGAGCAAAACGAGTAATACTCATAAGTTTCGACCATTTCAAACTGTCCACTCATTACTGCTTATTGCTTATGAACACTAGTGCTTATAAGCAACGCCTGATATGGACAAGCATGAACAAAGCATAAAATAGAAACGAGTGTGATCATATGCTCGAATTTCAATGCTCGTGCAACCCTTTAATATACACACATCAAGTTCAAGCCAAATAATCATGCGAAACCCCAAACAAGTTTCATATGCTAGTGTGGTCAAAACCGATATACAAAACCTGAATCAGGAGTCCAAGCCCCAAAATTCCGATCAAAATTTTAACAATCTTGAGGCAACTCTGCATACTCTTGTTCAATCCATTAACACATTTACGGTTACTATGACGAACATGATGCAGGGAATGCCGAATATACAATCCACTATTTTGCAGGCAATTTTAAAACGTTTAATTTCCCCAAAAGGCCGTGTGCTTTTCGACACAGTTTCCAAACTGGGCTTAGATGTGATTTCAAGCAGACATCCCACTTATTGGCCCTCAGACCGAAGAAAGATTCCAGATGTTATAGATTTTGGAGTTGCAAAAAATTTTCCTTTAGAATGGATGCAAGTAGAGTCTTCATTAGAATTGTCATCGGACCACTCACCCACTATAATATCCGTTTCGTTCCCCCAGGAGGTTGGCCCCCCGTTTAGTGACTTGGCGTTCGCCATCATTACAGTTAATTGGCTAAAATATAAGAAATATTTGAGTACTCATTGTACTGAAAATATTGCCTTGAGAATCCCTGAGGATGTTGATATATCAATTAAAGATTTTTCTGAAGACCTTAAACTGGCCGTACAACATGCTACCACTACCCATACAAGATCCAGAAATGTGAGCAATAGACCGTATTCGTCTGAAAGTGAGCTACTATTGTCAGCAAAAAGAAAAGTTACAGAGAGTGGCAACTTCGCAGGTCTCCCCAGCTTAAAAGCAGGCTACGGGAGTGCATAACTCAACTAAGAAATCTGCTTGAAATCCGAAGAACGGCTTCCTTTAAAAATTATCTAGAAGGTCTTGATGGTAACCCGCAAACCGACTATTCTCTATGGAAAGCGACAAAAGGACTGAAAAGGCCCGTAATAGGTAAGCCACCTTTGTGAACTTCAGCTGGCGATTGGGCAAGCAGCGATTCTGAAAAGGGAATGTTGTATGTCGATCATTTGAGAAATGTTTTTACCACAAGTGATACAGCGAATAATTCAGCTGAACTACCGTCATACGCTGTTAGACCGCCTATATCTTTGAGACTTAGTTTTCAAGATGTTGAAAATGTTATTCGTAACACAAACCCCAGGAAAGCTCCAGGTATTGATAAAATTACTGGTAAAATGCTTGCGCAGCTACCTCGTGTAGATCGAAGAGTATTATCCTGCAGAGTGGAAGGTGTCCATGATTACTATGATACCCAAACCAGGGAAAGATCCGACTAAAGTAGAATTATACAGGCCAATAAGTCTACTGCCAAAAATTTCAAAACTGTTCGAAAAATTGTTAATGGCAAAGTTGAGTCCAATGTTGAACAATGTGGGCTGCATCCCTAATCATCAATTTGGCTTTCGGGCTAAACATAAGACCATAGAACAAACACATAGGCTAGTCAACGTCATAAGACACACTTTTGAAGACAAAAATTATTGCTCAGCTTTATTCATTGACATTTCCCAAGCTTTTGAAGTGTGACACGATGTCTTGATGCACAGAATAAATTTAAACTTGCCTGCAAATACAAGCTTCTGGGGAGCTACTTATATAGGCGGAAGTTTGTTATCAGAGAAGGCGACTTTGTAAACCCAACTCATCCAATCGAGCAGGAGTTCCCCAAGGTAGCATTCTGGGACCCACTTTATATTTAATTTACACTTCTGACATGCCAACCAGATCTGGTATTCACACTTCAAATTTTTGCAGATGACACAGCATTCTGCAGCGTACATGACAACCATCAAGTAGCTTCGCGAAATTTGCAGGAGTATATTTCAATATTAGAGATGTGGTTAAAACTTTGGAAAATTAAAGTTAATGAACAAAAGTTTACTCACGTTACATTCACACTATCCAAATTAACAATTCACCTATTCCGCAGCAAAATGAAGTCAAGTACCTTGGTATTCATCTCGACCGTAGGTTAACGTGGAAGTCTCACATTGACGCGAAAGTCACTCAGTATTCAGTCACTTGGTATTCATCTCGACCGTAGGTTAACGTGGAAGTCTCACATTGACGCGAAAGTCACTCAGTTGAAATTAAAAGCAGCGCAATTAAATTGGTTTACGGGCAGAAATTCTATATTGAAATTAAATTGCAAACTTTTGTCATACAACGCAATACTAAAGCCTATATGGCGCTACGGAATTCAATTATGGGGTACCGCCTCAGCGTCAAACATTGAAAAAATTCAAAGGCGATAAAACAAAATTCTTCGAACAATTACTGCAGCACCATGGTACGTAAAAAACTCCCGAATTCACAAGGATCTGTGTGTTCCACTAGTAAAAGATGAGTTTTCAAAACATGCGACACGGTATATCAGTAAACTGGAACTTCACCCAAATCCACTTGAACGAAACATACTTAATTTTAGTGGTCACACTCGGTTGAGAAGAGGGGATACCTTTGTCACCATCAAAGCATTAAGTAGGTGATTTTTCCGATATAATATGCGCATAATAAAACTTTTTGTATAGCATTGGCCGGACTTAGTTAATTTATTGTATTTAGTATTAAGATTTGAATACTTATTGTTAGTTCACATTGTAAAGATATAATAAATAAATAAAAGCTTAAAAAAAAAGAAAAAAGGTAAAATTGGCTCTACTTAAGGGTCAAATAATAGCATGTTCAGACGGTAATATGAAACAGTTGGTTCGCTCTCTGAACCACAATTGCGAAACTAGGTGTTCAGACGGTTGTTTTTTGATTTACACTGATGTTTACATATTTTATGCAAACGTTTTACTAACTCGTTTTTAAATTTTTATTTAAATCTTTGTGTAAGTATCCCATTTTTATATGTTCTATGTGTTTTTGATTTAACACACATTAATTATCTGTTTCTTCTTTGTTTACATTTTTTTGAGAGCTAGTTCAGATAAACTAGCGATAATTTATTATCAAATTTGGAGATGATAGTAGTTTTTGCATGGTTCGCAACATAAAATTTTGTATGGCGAATTTTACTGTATTTCTGTTTTAACTTCACTGCAAAAATGTTACAACGTCTATTTCTTGAGACACAAAAAAGACAGACCTTAATATAATTCTGTTAATTCAAACAAGATTACCTTTTCTTGTTCTGTTATACGAGTATTATTCTACCACTTCACTCTACAAAATTTTCTCTGAAATTTTGGATTTTCGTTTCTAGCATCTTAGAAAAAATCGCACAAAAAATTTTAGAATATTCCTGCTGGGTTTGTACGAGTAAAAGTATGATATTCATTTTGTAAAACTTTTGGCTTTTTACTGTTTCCGCATGCTGACACACTTCCCATAAATTCTCTGGCTTTATGATTGTTGAGTCTGTTTTCTTGTCTCCAGTTCCAATGTTTTAATAGTCTTATTTAATTATATAGTTAAGGGTCATAATTAAATGACTTTAATACTGTTTGCAAGTGAAAAACATACATACATACATATATACGAACCTGTGTACATTAACATCTCTGATACAAGTAAAATTCGCAAGTTACGATGCTCATGAACATTATTATTATTCCTTTCCTTTTTTAAACAAAAGTTAAAAGTTAATTATGGCAAAGTTTGTTATAAAAACAAAATTATTTTCAGAAACTTACCACTGAGAGTATAATTAAATAATCGTATTAAAACCGGCCACCCATTAATTTGTAAGCGAAATAAAATTCAAATATCATATGAGCAGGAAAAGTCACTAAAAAATTTGATATCACATTTCCATGCAAAAGATTGAAATATTTATTTATTTTTTGTGCTTATTATTTTTTTGATAAACGGGTATTAATTATGTTGGAAACTGTTTCTTATTTGAATATTTCTTCGTTTTATGTAATTGCCAAACTAATATCAAAGAGTTCAAAACTGTTTAGACTCGAACTCCTATTAGTCCCAATTTTCACGAGGCAATTTTAGTTGCGCAATTCTTATCAAATTTTCTTTTAAAATTGCTTTAATGTTCAGACACAGCAATTTTACTTGAGCAACTTTCGTTTTCTATTGCTTACACTTTCTTAATCTTGCATGTACTGCATTCTCAAATTTTTCCATTTAGTTTTCACTTCTTCTAAATTAATACTGCTGTGTATTTTTTGAAGTTGTCCACAATATTAAAAAAAAAAATTTTTCAAACGAATTAAAATATCACAATTTCGCGCCAATATTACTTTCATATCAGACAACATATCAATACATAAAAGAAACACAAATGAAAGAAAATGTAAAATTTCTTATATTACGAATGATAGCACAAAACGACTTTCCGAGTACAAGTAAGTCTGTACTCATTTTTACACTCCCCGCTCTTTCCTCACTTATTTGACCACAAACTCAAGAATTGCGCAACTAAAGTTGCCTCGTGAAAATTGGGACCTAGAATGTTAGTCAGCAATTTTTATGCGACAATTATATAGGGTGGCGCAAAAATAGCCTTCCGATGTTTTTTTTTTGGCTGTAATTAAAAAAAAAATGAAAAACTTTGATTCTTCTTGCGGATTATTTTTATTTGGTCTTTTAATTTTTTTACATCAAGTCGAGAATATGATGCCATGTTAATGGCCGCTGCCACAGTTGATTGTCATTCGAGCCTTTTTTATAGCAGTTTCCATCACATTGGACAAAACTTTCGGCGATAGGTCTTCACATTCTTGACGGATATTGTCTTTAAGAGCTGCAAGAGTCTGAGGCTTGTTGACATAAGCCCGCGACTTCAAAAAGCCCCACAAAAACAAGTCTGCAGCGGTAAAATCAGGCAATCTTGCTGGCCACTGCAAATCGCCAAAACGAAAGATTAGAAGCCCGGGAAATGCATCCTTCAGCATATCGGTTGTGGCACGTGCAGTGTGTGCCGCAGCACCGTCTTGTTAGAACCACATGTTTTCCAATCCCAATTCATCAAGTTGCGGCAAAAAGAACTCCTTGATCATTGCTCTGTAGCGCTCAAAATTTACAGTAACCGTTTGGCCCGCGACGTCTTCGAAGAAAAAAGGTCCGATGACTCCTCCAGCGAAAACAGCACACCGTACAGTGACTTTAAGCGGGTGTAATGGCTCTTCGTGGGTTACACGAGGATTTCAGTGCCCCAGAAGCGAAAATTTTGCTTATTTACGTACCCGCTAAGATGGAAACGGGTCTCATCACTCATGATTACTTTTGATGAAAAATCATCTTCCTCTTGGGGTCAAATAAATAGTCACCAATATTCCGCGTTCTGGAGCAGTGTAGCGTAATAATTATAATTATCATTCAGTTCATTCATAAAATTATATATACTCGTCAACCTGGACATTTGTTTGAACGCTTAAGCTTCTCAATGCTTAGCAGAGGCAATCGAATTCTTACTTTTCGTCATCGATCATAGGTTTGAAAATACCACTCCTTTATTAATGCTATTAGTCTCTGGAACCGAATCCCATATAGCTTTCAAACTATTGGTAACGCACATAAATTCAAGGAGAATATTATTTGTCATTTCTCAAGTTAAATGATGTATGGTACTCGTTCTTATTATTTAGTAAAATCATTTTTTTTACATAATTTTTAATTAATTCACAATAATTTTACAAAATTTATTATTATTATTATTATATAGTTAAGTTGTATTTTATTTATTCATTAATTATGTACATATATTCAGCCCTTTACTGCAATATAAGACTTTAAGTCTTGTGTAAGGGGCATCGAAAATAAAGAAATAAATAAAATAAAAAAAAATAAATAAATAAATTTTTTTCTCAGAAACGGTACTTCAACGGCGGACAGACGGACATCGCTTAATCGAATTTTTTGTCAATGCGGAATGTAAAATTGTAGAAATTAAAAACGGAATCACACACTCTTTATATTTTTGTGAAGGGTATAATTTGATTACACAGAAGATCAGATTACTACAGTATCTAATGAAGTTTGTTATTTTTTGTTTGGGTTATAGTTTCGAAAACGCTTGTTTGGAAAATAATATCGAAGGACAAATAATAAAAGAAAACTTGGTCGAATTTACAGAAAACCGTATCCATGAAATAAAAGTTGAACTGCCAATGAAGGTATAATTATTCAGTGTGAACAACATTTTTTTTTTTTGTAGCAAATTCTGCGGATGTTGTTAACTTTATAAAAGAGTTCATGAAAAATAGTTTTGAATTAGATGACTATTGTCTTGATAATTTTAAGCTTCATAAATGAAAAAGCAACACAAAACAGATTTATGTATTTTGATTGAAGTACATAGTAATAAAAATGTTGCAAACGAAACCCCATTTTTAAAACTATAAAGCTAATTTATATATTGACATTTCCATAATCAAGTGGTGAAGTCGAGAGTGTTTTTAGTGCAATGAATTCATTTAAAAACAATATAAGAAATATAATAGAAATAGAAACATTGAAAAGCTTCAAAGGCGACAAAACCAAATTCTTCGGAGCGTTAAAAAGATGATTTCACCGATATGGCTTCCGCAAAATAAAACCTTTTGTCTGGCATTGGCCGGACTTAAGTAAAAAAGCACATCTTTTTAAGTTAATTTTATTTAGTTTCACTCTGTGATTCTTCAACCTGTGATTCTTCAACCGCACGGTTGTGTTTTTAAAAAGTGAAAAAAAAAAACAAACCAAAAAATCATTGTGCTAAAATATTTTTAAACCTGCATATAAAAACAATAATATATTATATTAAATTGTAAAAACAATAACAAATTATTTTAAAAAACAACGAGAAAATAAATTCCTCACATTTCAGCAACTAAACAATAAAATCAATTTCAATAAAACAAGTGCGGTGGCAGTGCATTGTTGTTGTTGTTATTGTGCGTGAAGATTACGTACCCAGTGGGAAAAAAATCTGGAAAATAAAAAATTAAATAAAAACTGCATGAGTGTACCTATTAGATGTAATTCTGAGAAAGAGCTCAGCTCCACTAGAAAAAGTCCTTGGATTTCTGAGGAGGAGTCCTTGAAAAAATCATTGGAAAATCTGTTGTCGCTAAGAGAAAGAAACCGCACGCGCTCGTGTTCGCCACTTATACATAGTTGTTACAACGGATGACAAACCATCTAACAGTTCAGTTATTGCAGATAAGCCGAAAACACAAGTAGGCATGGACAGGTATGTAACCGTGGTTAAACGGCAGCGAAGCCCAAAATCCGCTCAAATGTCATCTCAGTCCAAAATACCCAAAGATGATAAGACCACCACGACAATGGATAGTAATAGGTTTGCTATCCTTCAGACTGATGAACCAGCAATACCTAAAAAGACCTTTAAGCCGCCACCAATATATTTGCGAGAGCCTACCTCTAGTGAGTTGGTAAAACAACTTATTACGGCAATTGGCAAAGACAGTTTTAATGTAACATCGGTTAAGCACGGCAGCATCAATGAAACCAAAATCCAGGTAAACAGTGAAAATGAATACCGAAAGTTGTCTGATGTCCTGGAGAAGGAGAAAAGATCGTTTTACACATATCAGCTTAAAAGTGCCAAAGGTATTCAAGTCGTTATAAAAGGGATTGACCCTTTTGTGGATACGAATGATGTCAAAACCGGCCTAGAGGACAATGGCTTCAAAATTAAAAATGTGGTTAATATTAGGAACCGTGAAAAAATTCCTCAACCCATGTTTAGGGTTGAATTGGAACCTAGAGATATTGCCTTAAAAAAGAATAAAGTGCATCCCATTTATAACCTCAAGTATCTTTTGCATCGTAAGGTTACCGTTGAGGAGCCTCATAAGCGTTTAGGGCCCGTTCAATGCCTAAACTGCCAAGAATTTGGCCATACTAAGGCCTATTGTAAGTTGCCCGCAGTTTGCGTTGTGTGTGCTGAACTTCACGGTACATCGCAGTGCAAAAAACCTAAGACTGACGCGAGCGTTAAAAAATGCAGTAACTGTGGAGGTAACCATACTGCAAACTACAGGGGTTGCCCTGTCTACACTCACTTCAAGAGGTCAATGACAAATAGGCCATTGATTTTAAATATGCCACCCCAGCAGTCAAATACTATTTCTACAACCAATTTTCCCCAGGTACGCCAGCCAACCAGCCATATAAATGTGCAAAACCCCCAACAAATTTCTTATGCGAATGTGGTAAAATCCGATAAACCAAAGTTGAATCAGGAGCCCAAGCCTCAAAATTCCGACCAAAACTTTAGCAATCTTGAGGCAACTCTGCAGACTCTTGTTCAATCTATAAATACATTTACGGTTTCCATGACGAACATGATGCAGGAAATGCTGAAAATGCAATCCACCATTTTGCAGGCAATTTTAACAAAATGAATTGGTTAAAAATATGTTTCTGGAACGCAAACGGCATTCGCCAACATAAAAATGAACTTGAGCACTTCCTTATGGAAAAGCAGATCGATATAATGATAATTGCTGAAACCCATTTGACAACCAACAGTTATTTCAAAATTAATGGCTACACATTATATGACACAAAAGATCCCCGTGGAAGATCTTGCGGCGGTTTGGCAATTTTGATAAAGACCAGAATTAAGCACTATCTAATGAACGGGACACGTGAAGAATATCTCCAAGCTACAAATATATGCCTTGATTATTTTCATGATAAAATCGTTATATCCTCGATTTACTCACCACCACGATTTTCAGTAACAGAAAATCAGTATTCACATTTTTTCAAGTCACTTGGTCCTCGATTTCTAGCGGCTGGCGACTATAACGCTAAACACACTTTTTGGGGATCACGTTTAACTACCTCGAAAGGCCGTGTGCTTTTTGACACCATTTCCAAAATGGGTTTAGATGTGGTTTCAAGCGGACACCCCACTTATTGGCCGTCAGACCGACGGAAGATCCCAGACATTATAGATTTTGGAGTTGTGAAAAATTTTCCCTTAGAGTGGATGCAAGTGGAGCCTTCATTAGATTTGTCATCAGATCACTCACCCACTATAATCTCTGTCTCGTTCCCCCAAGATATTGACTCCCCGTTGACCATCAATAGAGTTAATTGGTACAAAAAATTTTTGAGTACACATTGTACTGAAAATATTGCCTTGAGAACGCCTGAGGATATTGATGTGTCAATTAACGATTTTTCTGAAAACCTCAAACTGGCCGTACAGCATGCTACCACTAGTCATATAAGATCCAGAAATGAGAACAATAGAACTTATTCGTCTGAAATTGAGCAACTACTGTCAGAGAAAAGAAGAGTCAGAAGAGAGTGGCAACTTCGCAGATCTCCCCAGCTTAAGACTAGGCTACGGCAATGTATAACTCAGCTAAGAAATCTGCTCGAAATCCACAGAATGGCTTCCCTTAAAACATATCTGGAAAGCCTTGATGGTACTTCTCAATCTGATTATTCCTTGTGGAAAGCGACAAAAGGTTTAAAAAGACCCGTAATAGGTAAGCCACCTTTGCGAACTTCAACTGGCGACTGGGCAAGAAGCGATTCTGAAAAGGGGATGTTGTATGTCGATCATTTGAGGAACGTTTTTATTACAAATGATTCAACGAATAATACAGCGGAATTACCGTCATATGCTACTAGACCGCCTGTGCCTTTGAGACTTAATTTTCAAGATGTCGAAAATGGTATCGGCAATACAAACCCCAGGAAAGCTCCAGGCATTGATCAAATTACTGGTAAAATGCTTGAGCAGTTACCTCGTGTAGCAAGAAGAGTTCTACTTTTTATTTTTAACGCTATTTTACGCCTTGAGTGTTATCCTGCAGAGTGGAGGGTCTCAATGATTCCCAAGCCAGGGAAGGACCTGACAAAGGTAGAATCATATAGACCAATTAGTCTTTTACCAACAATTTCAAAACTATTCGAAAAATTGTTAATGGCGAAGTTGAGTCCAATATTGAACAGCGTGGGATGTATCCCTGATCATCAATTTGGTTTTCGGGCTAAACATAGCACCATAGAACAAACGCACAGACTAGTCAACGTCATAAGACAGACCTTTGAGGAGAAGAAGTATTGCTCAGCTCTATTCATTGATATTTCTCAAGCTTTTGATAAAGTGTGGCACGACGGCTTGATGCACAAAATAAAGTTAAACTTGCCTGCAAATACACACAAGCTTCTAGAAATCTACTTATATGGGCGGAAGTTTGTTATCAGAGAAGGTGACTTTATAAGCCCAACTCAGCCAATCAAGGCAGGAGTTCCCCAAGGCAGCATACTGGGGCCTACTTTATATTTGATTTACGCTTCTGACATGCCAACGACATCCGGAGTCCACACTTCTACCTTTGCAGATGACACAGCGTTTTTGAGTGTTCATGAAAACCACCAATTAGCATCACGAAATTTACAGGAATATATTTCAATATTAGAGAAATGGCTAAAACTTTGGAAAATCAAAGTTAATGAACAGAAATGTACTCATGTCACATTCACTCTGTGTAAGCAAACATGTGCGCCTATCCAAATAAACAACACACCTATTCCGCAGCACAGTGAAGTCAAATACCTTGGTATACACCTGGACCGTAGGCTAACGTGGAAGTCTCACATTGAAGCAAAAGTCACTCAGTTGAAACTAAAAGCTGCGCAACTAAATTGGCTTATGGGTAGAAACTAGACATTGAAGTTGGATTGCAAACTTCTGTTATACAACGCAATTCTGAAGCCCATATGGTGCTACGGAATTCAATTATGGGGCACCGCCTCAGCGTCAAACATTGAAAAAATCCAAAGGCGACAAAACAAAATTCTTCGAATGATTACTGCAGCTCCATGGTACGTAAAAAATTCACGAATTCATAAAGATCTTAGTGTTCCGCTGGTAAAAGAGGAATTTTCTAAGTACGCGACAAGGTATGTCAGTAAACTGGAACTTCATCTAAACCCTCTTGCGCGCAATATACTTAACTTTGGTGGCCACACTCGGCTTAAAAGAAGGGATACCGCTGCCACCATCAGATTGCTCAATAGGTGATTTTACCGAAATAGCTCCCGCATAATAAAACTTTTTGTCTAGCATTGGTCGGACTTAAGAATCACATTTTTTTATTTTTAAATTTAGTTTAGTTTAGTTTGAATACTTATTGTTAGTTCATTTTGAAGATTCAATAAGTAAAAATGCTCAAAAAAAAAAAAATTTAGTATTAAGATTTGAATAGGATTAGTTTATTTTGAAGATTCTGGAAAAACTCGTGTAGAAAAATATACATAGAATGACTGTCTGAAAATACAGAAGTCATTAATAGGTATCAAATGTGGATTAAAGTCAGCAAACTTATGTTGCTATAGATATAATACTGTATTCATAAAAAATATCTTATGTTTATTATTATTATTTTTTTTTATCTGGTACCAGTATTCAGGGGATGACCCCTACATATGCAGTGCATTGTATTGGAACTAGGAAAATAGGTTGTGATGAAGAAGAAAGAGGGAGTAGTGTTCGTGGAGGTTTAACTTAAACAATAACAACACGAAAGACTAAAACAAACTCTATTGCAGCATTGGCATTATTTGAAATTTTTCAAATAACAGTTTAATAAGCATAAAATATTTTTTGTGTACAAGGCCAATAGTATTCCACTGAATGTTGTCACAAATATTAATTCTTTACAAACGTATAAAAAAATCAAAATTATATAAAAAAAATAATACTACAAGTATGGCGTAAAGATGAACAAGAAACTGATAATTTGAAAGTAAAGTTATTTATAAAGTTAAATTATTTAATTATATTCTATTACTTTAATTAAAAACTTTATATATTTGAAATATACTGTAGCGACACTTACGCTTTATGCTGGGATAACTCAGCGTGGTCCAGGGTCGTTTCAATAAAGAAACAAAGAAACAGAATTAGTCTTCAATGTTGGCTCTTTATTTAAATAAAATAATAAAAAAAAATCTTTCTTCTCTTTTTATGTGTTTGGTCACGTGGGGTTGTGGCACCACCTACGACTGATGTTGTAGCGGGGTCGCGAGCCGCTATGGAGGAATGGAAAACTCCTGCACGGTAGAACTCGCTTCCCCAACGATCCACTGCCTCTGGTGTCGCGCTAGGTATTAATAACACCTTAACTCTCCGTCGCCCTCCAACGTTGGCAACTGCTCTCAGGAAAATTCAAAACTCTCCCTCGAATACCAACCTGACGACAAGGCAAACCAGGCAAAGATGAACCACTCAAGAGTAAGGAATTGAAAACTCCTCACTAACCACTTGTTGGTTACTTCGCCACAGCTATGGTCACTCCAAAAAAAAAAAAAAAAAAAAAAAAAAAAAAAAACTAGATGCTTTGAATTAGAATTAAAAACACTGCTTTCAAGGCACTTCTTACCTGCAGGCCGGCCACTGACCAAACTCCCAAAATTTTCTGTTGCTCGTGCTTTTATACCCTAACCTGAGCGCACATACACGTACTAACACCTACGCGCAACCATATGTGTGGCTGCGTTTAGCATACATTGTCTCATGGTTGCTATTCGTTCATGGTGTGGTGGTGCCATCTACGCTGACTGTTAATTTTAAATAAAATTTTCAAAATTAGAAATAATTTAACCTACATTAGGTGTAACTTATTATACTACATTAATTATTAATTCAAAAGCAAATAGAACAACGGTTTCTTGCGTTAATAATAATAAATAAAATAACCAAATGAATAACTGAATAAATACAAATATATGAAAAACGGGAACACGACTTCACTTGTGTTGCTCCTAAACGAGAATTTATGTTCCTTTTGAACAGAAAATTTCAGCCAATTTTCAGATTTTTTTTTGGCTTATGGTTTTAAAAAAACCGAATTGTGAGCAAACTGTGTCCTAATAAATACTCATAACTTTTACAATGTTAGTCTTAACAGTAAAAAACTTGCAAATAGTAAAATAATAAACATGCAAATAATAAAATATATGGATTAATATTTAAATTATATTCTACGAAGTCCTAAAAAATGTTTGCACAGTGCAACAATTATTTTTAGAAAATTTTAAAAATTCAGGATAAAGAGTAGTTATTTGAATCCCACTACCAAACGGGTCTTAAAAGATGTGGAAAAAATCTAAGTTAAGTAGAATAAATTTTTAAGAAGATCGAAGAGTACAATCGGTGAAAAAAATGTATTTGAAATATTAATTCCGGAAAACTGCATCCAAGCCCCCTGTGCACGATTTTTCTATTACATAGTAGACAAAAAGAAAACCAGTGCAAAAAAAAAAATTCTGTTTGCACTAATATTGAAAAAGCTATGAATATTTATTCCAACACTTTTTTCTTATAATTCGGTTTATCTGATATCATATGCTGAAATGTGCTGTTCAAAAAGAAAAAAAAAATAAAACAAATCACAAAAAGTTTTTCTCCGAACTGGCCTTGGTTGTCCCATATACATACATATATTCAAAGAAATAATTTTTTTTCTGTTTAAACCAAGTATGCCCAGCCATATGCGCTTGATACTCAATTGTTTTCGTAAATGCGCTTAGCTATAAGGCTGTGCTCTTTAATAAACAAATACTGCGCTCAGCATTAGCAATGCAAAATACACAAACAACTACGTCTTCTATATTATTTTTCGTTCGTCACCGCACACACACAAAAGCAAAGCAACAACACTTTCGCATGCTTTGTTGGTAAACTTTGACGACAGGGATTATCAGTGTGAACTTTGTTTTTGTAAATGTTTTGCTTTTTACAACAAAAAATATTAAATAAAAATAGTGTTTCATTAAATGTATTGGTGTTTACTCTTCCATATAGAACTTGTGGGCATCACTGCTTTTGGGCATTAAACTTTAAACCATTGAAGTTTTGTCTTTTGTTTTTTTTTATTTGTTTATTGACTAAAAATAAGATATTTACACTATATAAACACTAGCTAATAATATTACTATTTACATGTATACAATGTTTCTTAATCGACCTCTCTAATATTATTAATATGATCGTAGTTGTTTTTTACAACGTGTGAATTAGTTTTGTCTATTTACATGAAAATAAGTATAAACAATAGTTTTATATGCAATGAAAATATTTAAAAACATTCCCAGCGGCGAACACTGCCTACCACATTACTTCTCTTCAATGATGTGTGCAACACTTTGTAAGCGATGAAAGCTAACTTACAAAGTGTATTACAGAAGTATATGGAGTTCACAAAAATGAATTACATTCATCTTTTGCATCACACTTCTCTGTATGTATTTTATTTTTTAGTTGTAAATCAAACGTCTGTGAAAGAAATGTAAAATGTTTAGTGAAAAAAAGAAATAATTGCAATAAACAGAAAATAGAAGAAAATAATTTAATGGAATATTCCCGAAAAACGTTTTTGAGATGCACTATAAGTCTGCAACCTACTTACTGCCGGCTTACAAAGTATGCGACAATATATTTAAGCTGCCTACTGCCGACTTACAAAGTATGCGAGATTGTATTCGAACTGTAATGAGCTTTTGTTGAATGGACACCTCACTACCTCGCTTACTTTGTGTGCTGGTGGTAGGCGTTCACTCTACAAACGCGGCAATGTGTATGAAAATGTATATTAGGTTCGTATATAAGATGGTGTGCATTATTGACTTACAAGTGTGCATCGGATCATCGCTTCTGTAAGCAAAACTTTGGCTGGTGGGTTGCTAGTATATGAGAAAGAGAAAAAAAGTTTGCAGCTTGAAGTTATTTTTATATTTAGTTTTCGAAAAACCCCTCAAAATTTTATAATTTAGCGGCTTTTTCCGCTTCGAAAATAGTGGTATCTCTGTTATCAAATCTCAGCTATAATTTTTTTTTCTACATGTACACAAACCATTACACGGCTATGAAACTCTAGACTCCACAAAGGTAACTGATATAACGAGTGATTTTTTTGCTATTATATTTTTGGCAACACTAGTTTTGACAGCTCACGCACGTTTTGTATCTTGTGTCACTGTCAAACATCTTCAGTTTGGTCTATAATTTAATCATGAATCGTCTTACAAACGAACAACGCTTGCAGATTATTGAATTTTATTACCAAAATGCGCGCTCTGTTAAGAAAGTTCATCGCGCGCTTCTTCCATTTTATGGTCAGTTTAATCGACCTACTGAGGCTTCTATTCGGGCTATTGTAAACAAATTTCGCACCAAATTTACATTGTTGGACATTAAACCACCAACACGCTTACGTAGAGTGCGAACTGAAGAAAATATCGCAGCCGTATCGGCCAGTGTTGGTGATGACCGTGAATTATCGATTCGGCGCCGTTCGCATCAATTGGGCCTCTGTTACTCCACTACGTGGAAAATTTTGCGGAAATATTTGGGTGTGAAGCCTTATAAAATACAGCTGGTGCAAGAATTGAAGCCAAACGACCTACCACAACGCCAAATTTTTGGTGAATGGGCTCTTGAAAAGTTAGATGAAGATCCACTTCCCATCCACAAAAAACAACCGTTTGGTGCGGATTATGGGCTGGCGGCATCATTGGGCCGTATTTCTTCAAAGATGATGTGAATCACAACGTTACTGTGAATGGTGAGCGCTACCGTGCGATGATAACAAACTTTTTTTTGCCCAAAATTGAAGAGCTTGACTTGCATGACATGTGGTTTCAACAAGACGGTGCCACATGCCACACAGCACGCGAAACAATGGACCAATTGAGAGGCGAGTTCGGTGAACAGTTTATTTCACGCTTAGGACCAGTCAATTGGCCGCCCAGATCGTGCGATTTAACGCCTCTAGACTTTTTTTTGTGGGGCTATGTTAAGGCTAATGTCTATAGCGACAAGCCCGCTTCGATTGACGCACTGGAAGCCAACATTATTCGTGAGATACCGGCCGAAATGTTGGAAAGAGTATGCCAAAATTGGACTAAGCAGATGGACCATTTGAGGCGCAGCCGCGGCCAACATTTACATGAAGTAATCTTCAAACATTAAATTATATCGACCCAACTATCGATCCAAATAAATATCTCATGCATTTTTCTGAATTTTATGTGTTTTTTTTTTAAATTTCCGATAGTTCTTATAAAATCACCCATTAATTATTATTATGAAAACTTAGAAAAGATTCAAACAGAATCTAAAAAATGCTGGAACTTTCTGAATAAGAACCTTGGTAAAAAAAAAATAAAAGATCAGATAACTATAAAGGATTTGAATGGAGTGGTAATGCGGGATAACCAGTCTAAAAGTAATCTGCTTAAGAAATATTTTTTGGAAATTCCAAGAACACTGAAACACCAACTTACTCAATTACCCAGTGATTCAATTAACGGGTTAGGAACGTTAAGTAATTGTGGAACTACTTTTAGTTTTTCATATACCACTAGTTTTGAAATTGAAGAAATTTTATCGAAACTGGATTTATTGAAAGGCTGTGGGAGTGACGGAATATCTTCAAAAATGCTATTTAATTGCAAGGTTATCATCTCACCTCATCTTTCAAAAATATTTAATAAAATGGTAGATACATCTACATATCCTGATAAATTGAAACTTGCTAAAATTATACCAACACCGAAAGAAAGGAAATGCTATAGCCATGCTACCGATAATTGATAAAATTTTTGAAAAAATTCTTATAAACTTTCTTTATAAACAATTGAAAGAAATAATTATCTATATAGTTGCCAGAATGGGTTTAAGAAGGGATGTGGAACTGAAGGGGCTGTTGTGAATGTGGCCAACAACATCTGTGAAGGAATGGACAACGGTTCTAGTGGAGTATGTGGTATCTTCTATGATTTCTCTAAGGCTTTTGATTTGGTGGACCATAATATTCTATTACAAAAGCTGCATTATTATGGAATTAACGAAGCTGCACTGCTTATGATGAAAAATTTGTTGGTTAATCGGAGACAATTTGTTGAAATTGATAATTCTAAAAGCTACAGTGGCGTAGTTGAATATGGCGTACCTCAAGGCAATGTTTTAGGTCCATTGTTATTTTACAATATACCTTAACGATATTAAAAATTTACAATTATCTGGTAAACTCCATATGTATGCAGATAGCATTTGTCTCTTCTATCCATATAAATATGAGGCTGTTGCAAAGGTCTATATGGAGTATGAAACAGCAGTACTTTATATATTAGATCAAGACTTAAAAGCAAATCTTTTAAAATATAAAACATTAATACATACAAAATTTGAACGGCAATCAGAAACTTCGTTCATATCAGTAGTGCGACTCTGTAACTTTAATTACGATAATCGTATCGTTAAAACAATTATGATGATATTTTATCGAATTCACTATCCAGTAACGTGTTTTTATGATATTCGCTGTTGATCAAAGTGGAATAGAATTTTAAAGACTGAATTTAGCAGAAATCAATTGAACAAAAGTTCACCGTTGCTGGACCAGTAGAGTTTATTTAATTGCCAAACTATTTTGAATATAGCAAGCTTCGATTAAACCCAGAACACTCAGATCCGGAGAGGAAGCATTCAGCTTCTGGCGTTCAAACAAAAGCTCAGATACTGATTTGTTGCGTAAAAAGGCAAGATCTTTGTGTGCCAAGGTACTAGGCGTGAAAAGTTTCTTCACGAGCAGTGTCTTCGTGCCGAGGTCGTTACAGATCTCCGGGGCAGTAAGACCTTTTGGTCTCTCTTTAAGAGAGTAAAGAATAATGTTGGTACATCAAGTCCAACTCTTTTAAAGAATGACCAAGCATTCATCGACCCGGTTGACAATGCTAAACTGCAGGTTGAAATTGTGTCAAACAATTTCTACTTGCCTCAAAGCAGTCAACCACTTCCCAATCTCGAAAGAGTATCTGCAACTATGCCAAAGATATTTTTCAGGCAGGTAAGAGTTTTGGTTGACCTCAACAATATCCTAGACCGAATAGCACTCCAGATTTCTTCTACGCTTACGCGTCCATTAGCACCCCTCTTCAGCATACTTTACCATGCAGCTGAGTTCGCATCGTGCTGTAAGAATGCTAATGTAACACCAAATCCTAAAATAGGTGAGGCAAATAACCCTTAAAATTACCGCCCAATTGCAATTTGTTCTGCGCTTTCCAAAGTAATGAAAAGTGCGGTTTGAGGTAACTGGAGTTGCATAATTTACTATGGATTTCGTAGGAGTCGCTCTACCGGCGATCTTGTGGCTTATGGTGGCACTGAATTCATCATTGCGGCGAAAGTAAAGGGTGGCTCTGGATATCTCCAAAGCATTTGACAGACTGTGATAAGCTGGACTACTGGCAAAACTTACTGTTTTTGGTGTCGGTGATAATTTTTCTCGAGTTATATCGAGCTTTATATACGAGTTGTTGTAGATAGGTCTTTATCAACCGAGATCGGTACTGAGAGGATAAATGACTCATTAAATAATGATCTTCTTCCAATCTCCGAATGGGGTCGTAAAAACAGGGTTGACTTCATTGCTCGTAAGACCCAGTGTTGTTTAATAACACAAACATGCTGTTTCACCTGTACTCATGGCTGGTGTAAGTATTGAGGAATCGGATGCTCTTGATGTTCTTGAAATGTAATTTCAATGTGATGTTCGCTGGACTGAACATATTTTTCATGTCTCTAAAGCATTCCGATCTCCTTACTATTTATTGTTGATTATTGGTGACAGTAGCTAACATTGAAGCATCGCCTGAGTTTGCTTTACACTGTTTTATCGACAGTACAATAAATTTTGCTCTAATGAAATTACTGATCTCGTTCCCTAAATCTATATATTCATACGTACATCGTCTAGAGCTCACCCATTTGTGGTCGATTGCCCAGTGAATCGCACAACGTATTACAGAGAGAACCCATTTTTAAGCTGCTCGGTCCATCTATGGAACAAGTTGCCTACGCACAGTTTCCTGTCACATACATCGTTGGAAGGTTCAAGTCTAACGCCCACAAACAATACTCCCTCTTTCCTCCTCCCCATAGCCTATTTTCCGCTACAATGCACTGCATAAGTAGGGGTCTGAGTAGTAGTCCAAGATAAAAAACTTAAACCAGTACTTTCTACATAACTGAATAATGTAATGGGTGTTTTTGTATAGGAGTGTCTCTTTGGCTCAGTTTCACACATTGTATCGGTAATATTCTTACATTTCGAATATCGAAAAAACCGCGTTTTTTAATACGGTTAACTGAGAATTTAAATTATATAAATATTATAAAGTATTGTAACCTCTGACGGTTGTCAGAGGTTATAACGCTCTGACGGTTGTCAGAGGTTACAATATTGTAAGTAAATTGTGTGTTCAGACGATCGTAAGAAAATCTTACGATTTCATTGT
This sequence comes from Thecocarcelia acutangulata, assembly GCA_914767995.1. NCBI lineage: Eukaryota > Metazoa > Arthropoda > Insecta > Diptera > Tachinidae > Thecocarcelia > Thecocarcelia acutangulata. Next base: position 60,725,540 of record OU612097.1, read on the forward strand.
CAGTTCACACGGTTGTCAGATTGTTAGATGAAAAAAATTTCCAGACATTGTGTAAGGCATTGCCACTTATGTATATCAACAACCATCTGTTTGGCAGTGTTACCCATCCAACTTTTTTCTGACAATGATGTGATTGTCAGGTGCATCAATTTTATAAATCTGACAACTAAAACTGAGCTTACAATACCAGCCAATTATCTAACAATACCGACGAAGAGTGTTCTCACGATTGTCAGATGCCTGACAACGTTGTCGTCTTACAATTGATTGACAATCGTTTTTCTGACAACGTTGTAAGTTAAAAATTGGCAGTTCACACCATTGTAATACATTTTCAGACAATTTTACTGGCAATATTGTAACATCTGACAACCGTGTGTACGTAGCTTAAGTCTTGGCGACATGTTGACAACATATTTAAGCTGAAAATTTTACGATTAAAGCCAACAAATGGTGTAGAGAACAAACTTTTTCAAAGTACGTATGTTTAAGTTCACTTGATTAACAAATTTTAGACATCATATTTTTCTGTTAAATTTTTGTTGAATTTTTTATAATTATTTAAATTAAAAATTTTTTGGTTTGTACATATGTTCATCGGGTTCTAGATCAAGTTTTTCCTTTCTTAAGTTTTTTCTTAAGAAGGATTTTTTACAATACAAATTTGCTGTGATCAATAATTATTGATTGAAGAAGACAAGAAAAATAATAATCAAATCTTTAGCTGGGGGACAACTAGCTGTTTCGTAATCGCTACACTAGTCATCAGCACCCACTGGGATTGGAACTCGGGTCATGACGTATCATGATCTACTGCTTTAACCACTAAGCCACCAAGCATTTAATTATTTTCTATCTATATTCATCTCATATTGAATCACATATGCACTTTGTTAATTGCCCACATTGTTTGTACAGCGTTTGCTGTCTCAGAACTAGCCGTATTTATTTTATTTATTAACATACATATTTTTGTATTTTTAATATTCTCCGTACCCAGTGATGTAAATATTAATTTGTTAAATTTTTGTTGAACATTTTACAAAACGGCATTCGCCAACACAAAAATGAACTTGAGCACTTCCTTATGGAAAAGCAGATCGATATAATGATGATTGCTGAAACCCATTTGACAACCAACAGTTATTTCAAAATTAATGGCTACACATTATATGACACAAAAGATTCCCATGGAAGATCTTGCGGCGGTTCGGCAATTTTGATAAAGACCAGAATTAAGCACTATCTAATGAACGAGACACGTGAGGAACCACTCTCCCACTATAACCCAAGCTACAAATATATGCACTGATTATTTTCATCAACAAATTGTTATATCCTCGATTTACTCACCATCACGGTTTTCAGTAACAGAAAACCAATATTCACATTTTTTCAAATCAGTTCGTCCTCGATTTTTATATTTAACGTTATAACGCTAAACACACTTTTTAGGGATCACGTTTAATTACCTCGAAAGCACACGGTTTTTGATACCATTTCTAAAATGGGCTTAGATGTGATTTCAAGTGGACACCCCACTTATTGGCCGTCAGACCGACGAAGGATCCCAGATGTTACAGATTTTGGAGTTGCAAAAAATTTTTCTTTAGAGTGGATGCAAGTGGAGCCTTCATTAGATTTGTCATCAGATCACTCTCCCACTATAATCTCTGTTTCGTTCCCCCAAGAGATTGGCTCACCGTTGACTGTCAATAGAGTTAACTGGTTAAAATACAAAAAATTTTTGAGCACACATTGTACTGAAAATATCACCTTGAGAACGCCTGAGGATATTGATGTGTCAATTAACGATTTTTCTGAAAACCTCAAACTGGCCGTACAGCATGCTACCACTAGTCATTTAAGATCTAGAAATGAGAACAATAGAACTTATTCGTCTGTAATTGAGCAACTTCTGTCAGAAAAAAGAAGAGTCAGAAAAGAGTGGCAACTTCGCTGATCTCCCCAGCTTAAAACTAGGCTACGTAAATGCATAACTCAGTTAAGAAATCTGCTTAAAGTCCATAGAATGGCTTCCCTTAAAACATATTTGGAAAGCCTTGATGGTACCCTTCAATCTGATTATTCCTTGTGGAAAGCGACAAAAGGTTTAAAAAGACCCGTAATAGGTAAGCCACCTTTGCGAAGTTCAACTGGCGACTGGGCAAGAAGCAATTCTGAAAAGGGGATGTTGTTGATGATTATTCATCGAATATTACAGCGGAATTACCACCATATGTTGTTAGACCTCCTGTATCTTTGAGACTTAATTTTCAAGATGTCGAAAACGTTATCGGTAATACAAACCCCAGGAAAGCTCCAGGCATTGATCAAATTACTGGTAAAATGTTTAAACAGTTACCTCGTGCAGCTAGAAGGCTTCTACTTTTTATTTTTAACGCTATTTTTTGCCTTGAGTATTATCCTGCAAACCAGAGAAGGATCCGACTAAAGTAGAATCATATAGACCAATAAGTCTTTTACCAATAATTTCAAACTATTCGAAAAATTGTAAATGGCGAAGTTGAGTCCAATATTGAACAATGTGGGATGTATCCCTGATCATCAATTTGGTTTTCGGGCTAAACATAGCACCATAGAACAAACGCACAGTCTAGTCAATGTCATAAGACAGACCTTCGAGGAGAAGAAGTATTGTTCAGCTCTATTCATTGACAGTTTTCAAGCTTTCGATAAAGTGTGGCACGACGGGTTGAGGCACAAAATAAAGTTAAATTTGCCTGTAAATACTCACAAGCTTCTGGAAAGCGGAAGTTTGTTATCAGAGAAGGCGATTTTATAAGCCCAACTCAGCCAATCGAAGCAGGTGTTCCCCAAGGCAGCATACTGGGGACTACTTTATACTATATTTACGCCTCTGACATGCCAACGGCATCCGGAATCCATACTTCAACCTTTTCAGATGACACAGCGTTTTTGAGTGTTCATGAAAACCACCAATTAGCATCACGAAATTTACGGGAATATACTTCAATTAGAGAAATGGCTAAAACTTTGGAAAATCTCAGTTAATGAACAGATATGTACTCATGTCACATTCACACTGTATAAGCAAACATGTGCGCCTATCCAAATTAACAACTCACCTATTCCGCAGCACAACGAAGTCAAGTACCTTGGTATACACCTCGACCGTAGTCTAACGTGGAAGTCTCACATTGAAGCAAAAGTCACTCAGTTGAAACTAAAAGCATCGCAGCTAAATTGGTTTATGGGCAGAAATTCTTTTGTCATACAACGCAATACTAAAGCCTATATGGTGCTACGGAATTCGATTATGGGGCACCGCCTCAGCGTCAAATATTGAAAACATCCAAAGCCAACAAAACAAAATTCTTCGAACGATTACTGCAGCTCCATGGCACGTAAATAATTCACGAATTCATAAAGATCTGAGTGTTCCGCTGGTAAAAGAGGAATTTTCTAAGTACGCGACAAGGTATGTCGGCAAACAATACTCTTAATTTTGGCGGTCACACTCGGATTAGAAGATATGTTTCCTTTGCCACCATCAGATTGCTCAATAGGTGATTTTACCGAAATAGCTTCCGCAAAATAAAACTTTTTGTCTAGCATTGGGCGGACTTAAGTATAAAACACATCTTTTTTGTTAATTTTAAATTTAGTATTATGATTTGAATATTGAATATTGTTAGTTCATTTTGAAGATTCAATAAATAAAAAATGCTACAAAAAAATGTATTGAATTAAAATATTTTGATTTCCTTTCCTTTATTTCATTCTAAATATAATGTATTAATATTATTAATTTGATGTTATTTGGCATTATTATTAAAACAATAAAAAATTCGTTTATACTTAATAGTTGTGTAGTTTCTTTTCAGTAGCACAATTCTAATGAAGAGAGATCATTAGAATAATGAAACTCTTCCTTAAACTAATGATTTTATTTCATTAGAAGGAACAAAATTGTTCACCAAATTAGTGAATATTTTCATTGGTTCAACGAATGTATTCATTACAGTAATGAAAATATTTAATAATAAAAAAATATAGCACATTCATCGACCTAGTGAAAAAATTACGTTTGAATGATGAAGAAGATTCATTAAAGGAATGAAAGTTTTACTTAATGTTAATGTGCCAAATTCATAATGAATATTTTCATTGTTTTAATTCATTAACTTAATGAAGTTTTCATTAATCCAACGAATATATTCATTAAATAATTTTGAATGAAACAATATTAATTTTCAATGATTGTGAGATATAATTGAAGTTTAATATGCCTTAATGTGCCGAATTAATTCATCCTTAAGCTTTTGATTTGTTCCTGGTTTATTGGCGTACACTTTTTCTTTCAAATATTCCCAAGGGAAAGACTTCTATCAGTGTCAAATCACATGATCATGGCAGGTAACGAACATAGCCACGACGGAATATAAAACGGCCACCGAATTTCTTGCGCAAAAGAGTCATTATTTTGTTGACCGTGTGAAAAGTGACAGCTTTTCAAGCAAGAATCTATGTATTTTCCTTCAAAAATGTTTTATAAAATATTTCCATCATCAAGATCTGTTCATCCAAATTATAAACGCTAATTTTAATTGCTTATAGTTCGTTTCTTTATTCAAATCCATAATACTCATTTAAATAAATATTTACTAATTAAGGCATATCCTGTTTGATTTTGATTAAAAGCAAAATACATTTAACATCCGAAATGTGTTCACTCGCATACATATGTACATGCACACATATGTAACATGTTAGACATGTTTGTGTTTATTTTCATCCGGTTACTCATTGTAAAGCAATTATCTGCTTCATGAGATTATTGTATTTTCATCAGTTTCTTATTATTTTAATGCTTCATTGCAAAAAGATGTTTTCAACTTGAACATTAACAAAAATCTAGAAAACCAACTCGAGCGTAAACACCAGAAAAATTATCAATTATCGAAGAGAATGCAAAAGCATAAAGAAAGAAACAAGGATATACATATTTTAAAACGGAAGCATTAACCAGAAATGAAATACATACATTTTCCACAGTATTCAAACCAACCTTTCATACATACATACATTCTAGCGATTGCTTAAAAGCACTAAACAAAAAACAAGTTTTGCCAGTCACTTCGAATGTTAAAGTGTTACATCGTATGCTAGTCCTTAAATAATTGGACTATTGACTAAGAAACCAATTAATTAATTATATTTTTATATATGACAAGAAGTGTATAAAATACAATATTAAAAATGAAAGGATATGTCTGAGCAATGGGTTATCGACATTTGCCATGCAGACTGTTACCATGGGCAAAATATATCGCACCCATCGCCAGTTAACAATATTGTTGTTGTGAGTAACTTCGTTATTTTATTATGCACACGTTCTAACTGTGCAGCTATATAAATTTTATAGCCAACAATATTATAAAGTTACTGGAGGTGGGGAGCTTAAACATTTATTAAATTTTTCATTGACATATTTATTCATATTGCAACGAATATGCATTACTTATAACCCATTGTGAAGCTGTTGATCTGCTTATTATAAAAGTATACGCACATCCCCATAAACAACACACAGCTACCAACATAATACACAAACAAACATACATGATTTAAAGAACGCAAAACTCCTAGTAAATCAACTACAAATGAGTTTATTGTTAGATTGCATTCTTATTGCTTCGTAAACATATGTGTATGCGTGTGTATATGCGCGACAATTATTTTTATATATTTGACTCTGGAATTCTCTCACAAACAATGTAGAAAGTAATAAAGAAGTATAAATAGTAGGCAGAGGCATAGTTTAATCTTAAACGTTGAGCAAGATTGTCATAAGTCAGAAAGTAAGTCTAGTGGTTTAACAAACAATGGTATAGTAAGTAGGTGAATTATTTAAGTACTGTGTAACGAGGCTAGTTGGCAAATTTTATATACATTAATTCATACAATAATGTAATCTAAAAAGTAAGTAAAAAAATTTAATTATAACAAATAGCTGAATTTGCTAATATAATATTTTTATATTGTATACTATATAGAGAACAAAATAAAAAAATTAAATTAATAGTTCCGAAAATTTTATAACAAAAGCTTTATAAAAATTTATTACAGAGGCATTTCGATATTTTGAAGTAAATATTCTTTTATTTTATGTTTAAAAACTGAAATTTGTTCAATAGTTTTAATGTCTGTAGGAAGTCTGTTGAATTCAAAACCACCCATGTATTCTATTCGTTGCTTGGTAGTTTCTCAACGACATCTCACTGTTCTAAGATTAATATTATTTCTTGTATTTAACAATGTTTGATTTTTTTGAAATTTTATAGTGTGGTAACCAATGTTGTGCAGTGATTTAAAAATGTAAAGAAGTAACTGCATTTTGTGCAATCCATATACAGGTAAAATTGTTTTTGATACATCTTTGTATAATGAAATCGTAGAAAAAGTTGACGGCACATTGAAAACAGCTTTCAATGCTTTATTTTGAGTTCTTTGTAAAGGTTTTAATTCATTGCTTTTTTATATGCGTAAGTTATTGGCAAATAATTTAAGTGGCTGTGTATCAAAGATTGATAAATTATTAATTTTGTCTTTCTATATGTCCAAACTTGATTTGGACTCAAAATTGTTTTGCTAAACAATTATATTTAAAATCTTAAATATTGAATTTAAAAAAAAGAAAGAGTTTGAATTACATATTTGTTTCTATATGACTACACGGTCACCCTGCAATGTAACAACTCGCTAATTACAACTTCCAGTCGGCAAGTAGTAAAGCCGACTGTAGCTTTAATATAAAACCGTAAGTTTTTCATTTTTTAATTACCTACGTGCAGCCTTTTGCTAAGCATACCTTTGAATTGTATTTAAATTATTTATCTCTTTTTTCACATACTTTGGAATTGTATTTGAATTAAAAAACTTTTTTTTCTCAACCCTTTTTAAACGTACGGTGTAAATCATAGCTTTTACTTACCTAAATAAACCTGTACGCAAAGAAACAACTACGCTTATTATTCTATCGCTTGGAAAACCGATCCCAAAGGTGAGTAAATGTACCTGGCCTTAGATAAAGATAATTCCTAACCTCTTTATCTATTCCACTTCAACTGAACAACTTGAACTCCATTGGAGAGTCAAAGTTGTCTTCCCCTTTTTATTGTGCAGCCCAAAGAGGGGAAGTAGGAATTAATTGTAATCTCTGCAATTATTTTCACTTTCAAATTTATTTTTAAACTTATAGAGCAACCCAAGTACAGACATTATTTTAGATTTAAGATTTTGTGTATAAAGGTTCCATCATAGATTACTTTGCAAGCAAACTCCAAGATACTTTATTGAAAAGCTTTCTGAAACTTCCTTACCATCAACAAAAATACTAAAGTTACAGTTATTGTTCGCATATGACCGAAATCTTAATAGTTTGGTAAATTTTTGTTGAACTTTATAATTTTTAAATTAAAAATTTTTTCGTTTGTTCATATGTAGATCGGGTTTTAGTTCAAGTTTTTCCTTTCTTAAGTTTTTTTTTCTTAAGAAGGACTTTTTACAATACAAATTTGCTGTGATGAATAATTATTGATTGAAGAAGACAAGAAAAGCAATAATCAAATCTTTAGCTGGGGGACAACTAGCTGTTTCGTAGTCGCTACACTCGGGTCATGACGTACTTTCCTTGTCTTCTTCAATCAATAATTATTCATCACAGCAAATTTGTATTGTAAAAAAAAAAATCCTTCTTAAGAAAAAACTTAAGAAAGGAAAAACTTGAACTAAAACCCTATGTATTTACATACGTACAAACAAAAAAAAATTAATAGTTTCTCTATTTTAGCGTTTAAAATCAGTTTTTTAATCTGACATACTCAGATATTATTGCTGCGTCATACTCCATATAGACCTTTGCAACAGCCTCATATTTATATGGATAGAAGAGACAAATGTCATCTGCATACATATAGAGTTTACCAGATAATTGTAAATTTTTAATATCGTTAAGGTATATTGTAAAATAACAATGGACCTAAAACATTGCCTTGAGGTACGCCATATTCAACTACGCCACTCTAGCTTTATACAATTATCAATTTCAACAAATTGTCTCCGATTAGCCAACAAATTTTTCATCATAAGCAGTGCAGCTTCGTTAATTCCATAATAATGCAGCTTTTGTAATAGAATATTATGGTCCACCAAATCAAAAGCCTTAGAGAAATCATAGAAGATACCACATACTCCACTAGAACCGTTGTCCATTCCTTCACAGATGTTGTTGGCCACATTCACAACAGCCCCTTCAGTTCCACATCCCTTCTTAAACCCATACTGGCAACTATATAGATAATTATTTCTTTCAAAATACGACAGCAATTGTTCATAAAGAATTTTTTCAAAAATTTTATCAATTATCGGTAGCATGGCTATAGCATTTCCTTTCTTTCGGTGTTGGTATAATTTTAGCAAGTTTCAATTTATCAGGATATGTAGATGTATCTACCATTTTATTAAATATTTTTGAAAGATGAGGTGAGATGATAACCTTGCAATTAAATAGCATTTTTGAAGATATTCCGTCACTCCCACAACCTTTCGATAAATCCAGGTTCGATAAAATTTCTTCAATTTCAAAACTAGTGGTATATGAAAAACTAAAAGTAGTTCCACAATTACTTAACGTTCCTAACCCGATAATTGAATCACTGGGTAATTGAGTAAGTTGGTGTTTCAGTGTTCTTGGAATTTCCAAAAAATATTTCTTAAGCAGATTACTTTTAGACTGGTTATCCCGCATTACCACTCCATTCAAATCCTTTATAGTTATCTGATCTTTTATTTGTTTTTTTACCAAGGTTCTTATTCAGAAAGTTCCAGCATTTTTTAGGTTCTGTTTGAATCTTTTCTAAGTTTTCGTAATAATAATTAGCTATTTAGAGACTCACTGTACGATTTCGTGATTATATAACTTATTCTCTTTAGTCTATTGCTTACGTCCCTAGAATTGTCTTTCCTCCTTAGTTTTAAGAGTTTCTTTTTGAAATAAATTAGGGCTTCTAGGTTAACGTTTAACCATGGTGTGAGCTCATTTTTAAAAAAAGCTTTTTCTCAATTTTCTCATCAGTCGCATTTTTCGTTGCATCTGTGATATAAAATTCTTGTTGAACTTTATAATTTTTAAATTCAAAAATTTTTTCGTTTGTATATAAGTATGTACATCGGATTTTAGTTCAAGTTTTTCCTTTCTTAAGTTTTTTTCTTAAGAAGGATTTTTTACAATACAAATTTGCTGTGATCAATAATTATTGATTGAAGAAGACAAGAATATGAAGATATTTGGGATATATCTTCAGATGGGTAAACAGTTCCGTTATAATACTGCAAGTAATTAATGAGATTACTTCTTGTTTTATCAGAGTTACATATTTTTTTCATATTCAGGGCTGAACATTTGGTTCTTGAATTTGCACGAAACTATGTTGTGGTCAGATAAAGCGCATTTAATTGTATCTATGACTAGGTTTTCACTAATATTGCTGGAAACATTATCGATTGATGTACTAGATGCAGGGCGAGTTATCATAGTATGACAGTTATCATAATTAAAACTTCGCAAAATATTAAGTACTTCTTGTGATGATACACAGCATAAAAAATCGATCTTTGAATCGCCGACTATAATACTCGAATATCGCCCGTAAGTAGAGGCTAAGTGTTCAATGAAATCCTCAAATTGATCAACACTACATTTTTGAGATCTATAACACGAAGATATCCTTAAAGTCTTTCCTTTAATTTTATCGTTGTCTATTGAGACAGTAATTGTATCAATAAATTCTTTGCTTGTGCACATTTCTACGTTATATTTAAAACATTTCTTTATATAAAGTGAAGTTCCACCGTAGCTATCATTCCTGCAACAGTGTACAACATTATACCCGGGGATGTTGTAAATTCCCACCAGTTTAGAGCAAAACCAAGTTTCTTGCACTGCAATAATGTTGGGTATTTTATCAAGCTTTGAAATCATATATTTAAAGTTATTGAATTTTTGGATGAATGAAATGCTTCTTATATTTACGGAAATAATTTTAAAAATTGGAAAATTTATTTTATTGTAACTATTATTAAAAGACTACAATGTTGAAAAATTTGGTCAAGTAATCACTGTTTTCAGAAAAGAGTCACGTATTACAAATCGAACTCTTTTATATGTATACTGAGGAAGCTTTTGCCAACCCGGTTTACATGACTAACCTGCACGCAAAGAAAAGGCAATTTGAAATATTGTTGTGACATACTCTGACACAATTTGTATTGTTGCCGCTCGTGGTATTTTGTAGTTTTTAAAATAGTTTAATCCACTATAATTATACGAGTGTTCAAATATTCATATTTCTATTGTAACATTTCTATAATTTTAGAAAATGGTTGAATACAATAATAATGTTTAAAAATAACGTTTGAATATAACAAAATGTGTATGGTTAAAGCATTTATCTACAACAAATGTTTGTTTACAGCATAAACTAGCAATTGTTGGTTTTACACATGTTGACATTTGCTTATATTCATACATGGTTATCATTTAGTTTTGTGATTTATTTGTGTTTTTTCAACTTTAAAAAATTATAAATATGTTCTTTTTGGTGGAAATAGCAGCATCATACAACTAAAACTTTAAAGCTAAAAGGTTTGTATAAGATTTTATATGGGCAAATACATATATTTTACCCGTAATGTATTTAAGTTAAATTTTTTTTGTTTACAGATACGTAAATGGGCCAAATCAAAGATACATCAGGACAGAATCGCGCAAAATTTTACTAATTTTAATCTATTTTGTATCAAAATATTGGTTGAAAAATATATTTTTATTAGATGAATTAAAAATATGTGATTTTAATTACAGAAGTTTGCATGTATATGTATTTATTATGTAACCATATAACATTCTGAACTTTAACACTATTACCGTTGAATATTACAATAGAATTTACACTTTTCCAATAATATGGGTAGGAGTGATAATATTATATGGTTGGACATGACAGTTGAATTTTGATTTTAGCAATAACATTGTTAGTCATGATACAATTAATAAAACTTTTACCAAATATATGATTAAATAATAAAATGTTGGTTTTTGGCTGTACTTAGCTGCGTAAACAAATTTCAAATTTAAATCATATTATGTGGTTGTGTTCAACCATGTTATTCAACAATAGTATTTTGCCCTTAAAATATTGTCATATCAAACATATTTTTTCTTCTACGTGTGCGGGCTGAAATCGAAACCTGAAAGCAGTCAACCACTTCTCGAACTTGAAAGAAAGCCTGTGGCTATGCTAAAGAATTTTTGCGAGTTGGAGCAGTTAACAGAGTTTTGGTTGACCTCGACATAAATAAGTCAAATAGGCCGGATGGCACTCCAGCACTGGTCTTGAGGCAGTGTTTTTATATGCTTGTGCGTCCATTATCACGCCTTTTTAGCATATTGTACCGTGCTACTAAGTTGCCATCGTATGGGAAGGTTGCTAATAATCCACCCAATTGTAATTTGCTCTGGGCGTTCTAAAGTAATGGAAAGTATAGTTTCCATTAAGTATATATTCCATTAAGTATATATACTTAATTGCTATCTTGATACGTATTTAGAGTCACACAATTATTTTGTGACCGTCAATATAGATTTCACAGGGTTACATGTACTTGCGATCCTTTGGCGAACCCCAGTTAAATGGACACCGATCTATAGTTTCAGGGAAGTAGTGGCTCTAGATATTTTCAAGACATTTAATAGAGTGTGGTATATTGCGTTACTGACAAAACTTACTGCTTTTGGTGTCGATGATGATTTTTCAGGTTTATATCGAACGTTGTCAAAGACTGTACTATATGAGTTCTTCTGTTTATTAACACGCAAACTCCTGACCTTGCATGCTGTTTCAGCTAATGGATATGCATTATAAGCGCATTCAGTAATATGAATATTTGCACAAAATAGTGTTTCTCTTCTTCTTAATATACCCACAATGTTGAAAACATTTTTTTTTGGAAGACGTAGTTTGCCAATATCGACAGTGATATGTTTATGCAAATGTGATGCTAAACATAAACATTGGAGAGTTTTTCGGTACACAATTTATTGGTATCGAATTCAAATCTGAGATAATTTTCACCGCGGTTAACAATTTTACTACCCTCTTGACAAGCACTGCACTCATTTAGGGAGGAAGTGGATAACTTCCGAAAACTTCCTCAAATAGTAATTAGTAGAAGGGGAATTAGCATGCTCACACATCTCGTATAGAGAAAACATCTTGAAATTTTACTATCACTACGTTTTTTTAACGCAAACAGTGCACTGTCGTTTTTATTTATTTACTTATGAAGAAAAATAAAAATAAAAATGGGCAGTTATTCAGTGATAACAAAATATTATGTTTAATCAGATTTTCATTTAAAGAATGATTCAACATATAACCCAGCGGCCAAAGTTTCGCTTACAGAAGCGATGATCCGATGCACACTTGTAAGTCAGTAATGCATACCATCTCATATACAAACATAGTATACTTTTTTTTTCATATACATTGCCGCATTTGTAGAGTGAACGCCTACCACATGCACACAGAGTAAGCGAGGTAGTGAGGTGTTCATCCAACAAACGCGCATTACTTCCTAACATACATTGTAAGTTGGCAATAGGCAGCTCGTATACAACCTCGCATACTTTGTAAGTCCACAGTAGGCAGCTCGAATACAATCCCGCTTACTTTGTAAGTAGGTCGTAGACGTACTGCGCACTTCGGTTTTTTGGGGTTATTCCATTAAATAAATTTGTTCTGCTTTATGTTTAATGCATTTTTTTTATTTTTTCACTGAATGTTTTATTTTTCTTGTACCTTTTTTAAAATGTTTTCAAGGCACTCTTACCTGATGATTGAACTAAAATTTTTGCAACGTAGTCTGACAAAGACGGTGAACGTTTGATTTACAACTAAAAAATAAAGTACGCACTTATAAATGCGATATAAAAGATGAACGTAATTCATTTTAGGAACTTCATATACTACTGCCATACACTTTGTAAGTTAGCATTCATAGATGACAAACTGTTGCATACATCAGTGAAGAGAAGTAATGTGATAGGCAATGTTCGCCGCTGGGAAATACAGTTTAATAAAGTCGGAGTTTGTATAGTAAATTCTAATATGAGTAATAGCATCGGGTAAGTCGATGAGGAACACAATAAAGTTGGAGCAGATTTTTCCGTTAATTTAATATTTAAGGGTACTAAGCCAAATTTAGTACTTAGGGAATTTCGACTCAGATCTAGTTGATTTTGATGAGATTCTCCATACAAAATTAAATCTACATTGCGATAAAATCTATTAGCTTTATGCAAATACTCTATTACACAACATTGGGTTTCTCCAAAACAATGTTTAAACATATCTACTACGTTGCAATAACCCATTATTGCATCCTGAATTGATTGTGATTTAGTTATAGATGCCAAGCTCTTTGCAAAACTAAATTTTGTGAATATTAAATCTTAAATCGCTTAAGATTTTTTCAAGATTTTCATACAAATCTAATAGAATTTTGGGTAGATGTAAGTGCCCTAAAAAGTGAATTGATATTTAGCATAGTTCTGCGACTACTCAGAAATGGTAACTTGATAAGAGCAATTCTAGATTTATAGGATGACAAACGTAGTGGGTTTCTTTGTAGCCAAATTTTAGAAATTTTTTTGCACTATGGATCGTCAAATTCCTTAGCCCAAAGCATGGAATCTTGCTTTACTTACAATTAAGGAAATATGTTGCATGAAATTTAGTCTAGGGTCTCGTAACATTTTAAGTTCTATGCAAATACAAACACTTTCCAGCTCATTGCCACCCAAAGAATATATAGCATTTGCGTAAAGAGAATTTAAATCTGCCTGTAGTTACATGCAATTAACATATTTATTATATGTAAAATATATATAAACATCATCCACATACATTCTCATATGTATAAAGTAATTATAGATAAATCTTGGATAAGTAACGAATACAGAAGGGCTTCATGATGGTAGCCTTGGGGAACAGCAGATGCAACGGAGATAGGCTTAGATATAGCATTTATTTATATAACATTCTGTTTCCTTGTGGTAAGGTATTAATTTGTACAATTTAAACAATTTTGCATAAATCCGATGTAATTTAGTTTCTTGATAAATTTATATTATAATTCCCCATAAATATATTCTGTTTTACTTTTTTACAATTCTTTCGTTGCTATCTGCGTGAGGATGAGGAATTAATCTGTTCAACTATAACATACACTGAAAAGAATTCCTTCATTAATATAATGATTATTGACATTAATCTAATGAAAATTTTATAATTTATACCAGTAAAAAAAAATTATAAATAGCTTGTTTTCTATGTTTCCCAGCTATCTATATGTCGACATATCATAGGAACTACCCTAATCATCAGTAGACTTTGGAAATTTTTGAAAGATATTCTCAAACAATCAACTTTATATCCCAACAATCCAAATAAATTGCTGAGAATTTAAAAAGAAAAATGCTCTAATAATATCCGCCTGGGAAACATAGAAAACAAGCTATTTATAATTTTTTACTGGTATAAATGTTAGAAGCTTAAATAGCGAATAAAAAACTTAATTGTTTGAATTTTTGTTCTCTGCTTTTCGATACTTTCAAAAAACAAATCGTAGCAACCAACGGTTGTTCATTTGTTTGAAAGGTGTAAAGAAATGTTAGAGACGTTTATAAATAGAAAAGCTTGTTTTTTGTGTTTTGACGGATATTATTAGAGCATTTTTCTTTTTAAATTCTCAGCAATTTATTTGGATTGTTGGGATATAAAGTTGAATGTTTGAGAATATCTTTCAAAAATTTCCAAAGTTTATAATTTTTAAATAAAATTTTTGGTTTGTACATTTGTACAACGGGTTATAGTTCAAGTTATTTTCCCTTTCTTAAGTTTTTTTTTTAAGAAGGATTTTTCACAATACAAATTTGCTGTGATCAATAATTTTTGATTGAAGAAGCCAATAAAAATAACAATCAAATCTTTAGCTTGATTATTATTTGTCTTGTCACTTGGTGGCCATGTCATATGACCGCCAAGATTATGTAATTTCACGCCGTTGGACTTCAGGAGCTTGGACTAATTTAAGAGCTAAAGGATGAGATAATTCGTCACATTAAAGGCATAGAACTTCAATTATGCCTCAGCGTTATCGAAAATTTGGACCATCGGATGGAGATGTGCCGCCGAGATCACCACAGGTTCAGCTAATACCTGGTGTTCTTTAAGAATTTCAGGTTATCAGTAGAACATAAATACTTTAGTTCCATGGTGTCTAAGAAGGGACTAGGTAGCCCGAGCTTTTCATCAAGAGGATTGTTATAAATATATACCTGTGTGTGTATTAAGCCATGATTCCTCACATGGCTTACTACACAATGTGACAAGCCATTGCAATCTTCCCCGTGGACTTGGTTCACAGTCAGGTAAAGACGTCAATCAAATCTATATCTGTCATGACCAATCTTTTAAACCAATACAATTTAAATTATTATTCTTTATAACATTTTTTTTTGAAAAAATTTCTCCTAAATTTTTAACATTTTAGAAATAAATATGGTTTAAAAGTTTTACTATAATAATTGATAATCTCTATTTTCTGCATTTTTCTTGTAATTAAAAATTTATTTGCATTCTTAAAAACAAAAAAAAAGTGCAAGACGACATACATACTTATCTACATATGTATGTATTATTTTCCTTAAAATATTTGCTATAAAATCCAATTATTTCATTTTATTTGTGTTCTTAGTTAGTTTTAAAGTTTTGTAACTTTATGTTTGACTGACAGTTATTTTTGGTAATTAAACCTAAATATTCTTAAAATATAATAGTCTTAAGAGATAAATGTTTACTTTGTCTGTCGAATATATCAATCTTATGTTGCTTTAATTTAAGTCTTGTAAACAAAGATTTATATTAGAGAAAGCAAATATGTATGTGAGTTATTTTGTAACGTTTTCTTTTTGGTTTCCAAAACACTGCTCATACCTCTTACGGCAACTTTCAGCTTATACATACCTTAAAATTATTCATATTTTTGAGTAGATTATTATGCGAGTATATTTGAAATTGTTGATTTGGGACTTTTGTGCAAATACGCTACACACAAAATTGCTGCCTGATATTTTAAATAGTTCAGTGCAAAAACATCTCAGTTCTCGTTATTTTTTCTCAGAAATTATCGGAGTTCGAAGACACAGGTTTCAACAGAAATGGCTAAAGTGGCTTTTGTCAAATCATGGTAGCGAATTATATTAAAGAGACATCTAGTTGTATGTTGTAGTTTGTGTACTAATTTTTGAATGTAAACTGACACAAATACTCGTATAACACGTTTTAAGTGGAATATGCACAAAAAGCTTTGTATAAACAAATGATTTGTTTTAAAATATGTTTCTGGAACGCAAACGGCAGCCGCCAACACAGAAGTGAACTTGAGCATTTCCATGTGGAAACGCAAATCGTCATAATGCTGATTGCTAAAACTCACTTGACATTCACAAGCTATTTCAAAATTAATGGGTACACGCTATATGATACTAAAGATCTCCGTGGCAGATCTAGTGGAGATTCGGCAATTTTGACAAAAACTAGAATTAAGAACTATATGCTAAACGAGACAGGTAAGGATTACCAATATGTGGTATTATTGGCCGTTAGACTGACGAAAGATCGTAGATGTTATAGATTTTGGAGTTTCAAAAAATTTGCTTTTAGAGTGGATGCAAGTAAAGTAAAACCTTCATTAGATTTGTCATCAGATCACTAGTCCACTATAATCTCTGTTTCGTTTCCCCAAAAGATTGGACCATCGTTTAGCTATTTAGCATTGACCGTTAACAGTGTTAATTGGCTAAAATATAAAAAATATTTGGTACTCCTTTTAAGAAGCATATTGCCTTAAGAACGCCTGAAGATATTGATGCGTCAATAAACAATTTTTCTGTGATTTCTGCCGGATAGCATGCAACCACTTCTCGAACTCGAACGAGTATAAGTAACAAAAATATTTTTCCGGACTCGAGCAGTTAAAAGGGGTTTGGCGGATCGCAAAATAAATAAGACTTTTGGACCGGATGGCATTCCAGCACTGGTTTTGAATCAGTATTGTTCTACGCTTGCGAGTCCATTAGCACACCTCTTCAGCATAATTTACCACGTTGGTGAGTTCCTATCATGGTGGAAGGTTTCTAATGTAACGCCAATCCCCAAAAGAGGTGTGGCAAATAACCCTGAAAATTATCGCCTAATTGCAATTTGTTCAACGATTTACGAAGTAATGGAAACTATGGTTAATTACCAGCTTACGATGTATCTGCAGTCGCAAATTACTTTTTGATCGTCATTATGGATTTAGCAAAGGTCTGGTGATCTTTTGACATATCTCTCGGAGAAATGGTGCAACTCAATCCATCATTTCTGTGAAAGGAAAGTGGTGGATCTAGATATTTCCAAAGCGTTTGACCAAGTGTGGCATGCTTCACTACTGGAAAAATGTATGCTTTTGGTGTCGGTGATGACCTTTTTCGTTTTATATCGAGCTTTCTCAGGAACCGCACTACAAGAGCTGCTATAGATGGGATCCCAACTAAAGGAGTTTAAGATTAATTCAGGGTTACCTTGAGGCTTAGTTCTGTCTGCTACTCTATTTTTCTCAATGACCTTCTATTTCAAACTTCCAACCCTATCCACTCTTTTACGGATGACAGCAGCATTTGCCATTCGTACTCGTTCAGTTATAGGCCCGGTCTATCCCAACGACTGCAAGTGCTGCTTCATCTGTACATTGGATGGATTGAGGAATCGGATGTTCTTGATACTCTAGGAATGAAAATACAGTGCGCTGTTCGCTGGAGTGAACACATATTTCATGTCTCTAAAGAAGCACTCAAGTGCTTCGAATGTTGGAAACGGAGTAAGATGTACTTCACTCCATCCCATCTCCTTACTATTTATACCACCTATATCCGCCCGAAAAAGGATAAATAATAAAATAATATATAAAAAAGATGGCTTTCGCGCTAAACACAGCACCATAGAACAAGCTCAAAACTATCCAATGTCTTCCTTTTTTGGGAATTCCGAATTATAAACAGCTTGTTTTCTTATGTTTTCCGGCGGTCTATATATCGACATTTCATAGGAGCCACCCTAATCATTATATAGACAGCTGAGAAATCAAGCTATTTATAATGGCAAACTGTGAAACGAATATGAATGTTAAAAGTTTGTTGAACACTTAATAGGCATAAAGTACCAATTTTTTTTATATTGGACCAGTACTCAGGGGATGACCCCTACATATGCAGTGCATTGTACCAGAACTAGGAAAATAGGTTGTGAGGAGGGGGAAAGAGGGAGTAGTGTTTGTGAACATTTGACTTGAACTCTCCAACGTTATAACATACAGGAAACACGTCTGCAGGCAACTTATTCCACAGACGAAGCGTACGGCTGAAAAACGAATTCTCTCTGTAAAGCGTAGTACAATTCCCCGGGCAATCAACCACAAATGGATGAGCTCTGGACGATGAACGCGTGCTACGTAAAAATGTGCGCGTTTCGGGAACAAGATAGGATCCATTGTAGTAACGACAGAACAGAGTAACGCACCCCACACTGCGTCGATGCTCCAGTGAGTCAATAGAGTTGGATACCCTACTGTCACCGATGAGCTTCTTCGCCCTCTCCTGCACACGGTCGAGTAACCCCAAAACATACTTTGAGGCACCGGCCCAAACATGAGAGTTGTATTCCATTTTCGGTCGAATGTAGGTGGTATAAATAGTAAGGAGATCGGATGGAGTGAAGTACATCTTACACCGTTTCAAAAAACCGAGGCACTTGAATGCTTCTTTAGAGACATGAAAAATGTGATCAGTCCAGCGAACATCACACTGTATCTTCATTCCAAGAACATCAAGAGCATCCGATTCTTCAATATTTATACCATCCATGAGTACAGATGAAGCAGCATTTGCGGTCGTTTGTTTTTCCAACTGAGGCGGTTGTTGTCCTAATCGAGGCGTGTATGGTTTTCTTAGTTGTTTAGTTTAGCAGTTGACCAATTTTTATTTTGTCAAGTTGGCTAATAGGTCTTTCAATTCAATTGTGCTGTGTGCTCAAGTCTCCGAGAGCTATCAAAATTTATGTTTGTATTTTTTTTTTTGTGCTTTCTTTTTTTTGCAAATAAAACTTTAAATATTTAAAAAATTGTCTTTAATTTTATTAAATTTGATAGTTGAATGAAAATCATTCAATTCACTTTATGGAGTGTGTGGCCAAGAATCAATTCAATTGAAAGACTCAATTGACAATTACGTTGAAACGTGTATAGGGCGTTTAACAAATTGATAACTGAAAGAACAGTCAACTTTCATTAAATGTTATAGTTGAAAAAATATGTCATTACATTAAAATAACTTAGACATAAATGTTGTAATAAATACAAATAGCAAAATTTAAAATAAGAATAAAAACACATTTTGTTTAAAATATTACAAAAAAGTGATTTTTATGTAACGCATCTGGGTGGTTGGAAAATTTATCCGAAATTGTTTAATGAACAAATTGTAGAATGAGGTGTACAGTAGAGTGGTTCGAAAAAAAATTGTGTCAGTCACCCCCTAGGATTAAAGATAAAGTAAACGACATTTATTGGCTGGGCAAAATATAAATCTCTAACTGTTTCTATATTATTTTCAATCTTAGGGGGTGACTAACAGAATTATGTTTTGTATGGAAAGCGAACCACTCAGGTGTTCAGTATTAGTATGTATTCGAAAGTGCATTAGGGGGAATTAGTGTTATATGGAAAATCTTCGGAACGAGATTTGAATATTCTAGATGCTCTTTCTTTGTGGAGTTTGATAAAAAACTGCATGAGCAAATGGCTTCGTATCGGCGCCAAAAAGCAAAACAACAGAAAACCCACAAAAAGCTTCATAATTATCTCTAAGAAAACAAGACCACCTCCATTAATATTTCTTCCTCTACATTTCCTGTGAACATACATCTTAACTGCCCGCGTTAGGGGGATCCTCTACAGTTTTCCCCATTTGGCAAAAGCGATGGCTTGCCAAATGGGGAACAATGCTGGAAGATAAAAAATAGGCACTGCATATTTTGCCATGATGCGGAAGTTTAATTCCACAAATTTCACCCTACCTGTTACGACATTCAGTGTACTTTCGAACATAGAATAAAGTTCTATTTCCCTTTTGAAATTTATTTTTACAAACAGAACACGTTCTAATTTTCAATATTTTTACAACTTTTTATCCCTTCACTATTTCTTTATAAATTCCACAAATTTCACTCTATCTGTTCCGACATTTAGTGTTCTTAGGAACACAGAATAAAATTCCATTTCCCTATTGAAATTTATTTTTAAAAACAGAACACGTTTTCAGTTTTAATGTTGTTCACAACTTTTTAGCCCTTTCTTCTTTATAAAAAATAAAAGATTAAAGTGGCGAGAAAAAAAGTGACTTAAATAAAGTGCCGGTGAATTTATTGAATTCACCCGTATTCGTCGATGTATCCACCTAATAATGAATTCGCCTCACATAAAAATTTGTGCCAGAAGCTGCACTTAAAAAGTCAGATACTATCGATTTCGAACTGTCAAAACTATCAATGGAATGTCTATCGACAGTTTCACATGTCTACTTTAACTCAGCCGAAGTCTAGCTACAGAATTGGAGTTTATGGTTGTATGAAGAGTTGGCATTTTGACATATCTTCATGAAGCAAAGAGTACAAAATGTTGTGCATGGGGATAGTAATAAATGAGTAAAACCCCATCTCACAAACACGTTTATGTGATTAAATGAATGTTAAAATCAGTGTAATAAAGCCAGCTAGCAAGACATGTGCTTGGGAATTGTTAATAATGTCTTGGTGGGAAAATTTTTGGCTTCATAGCAACTCAGTTTAAATTTTAAACACGATGTGTTATTTTAAATACATGTACAACTTCGTAATTCAGCCAAACTAGTGCCCTTCGCTGTTTTATGCAAAATGTCAACAAATTTGGGTAATTAATGAAAAACATTGATGATTCACAAGTTAGAGAGTTTCTGCTTACTCGTATTTTGCTGAAAAGTAAAAAATATATCATCGAATTATAAAATATATGGAATGTAATTAACAATATTAATTGTATAATATTGTTAAAGGCAGAAGAAGAGAATATTTTTTATATATGTTGAAAAGAATACTCTCATAAAGTTTAAAAACCTATTTGTTGAATTCATAAATTGTACAAAACAAAAATAAAAAAAAAACAATAACTGCTTTTCCAGAATACACAAATACATGCCCTCATTCAAACACTGGAATATTTACCAGAGTCCATGCATGCATGAAGTAAATAATTGTGCATGATTTTGGAACCAACATTTATGGTAAAGTGATAAAGGATCCAAACAACAACAGCAACGCTATATCGCGTACAAATAAGTTACGGCTAAAATTTAAAAATTAAATTTATAAATGTAAATATTCCTCAGTTCTCGCCACATACATACACACGTACTTACATGCACTCGTATATACACATATACATATGTATGTATGCAAATACCACACAACTGATAGCCGAAATTTTTCATACTTTTTCACGTACAAATTTATGAATTTGAGAGAGCAAACAATATTGCGGGCCCAGGTTGTGTGAAAGTAAAAAATGCTTTTATTAGATAAAATTGGACCCGCTTGTTATATTGCGTAGGACCTGAGAGAACAGAGGGATGTTTTATCTTTTATTTGCAAATATTTCAAGGTTTCACATTTTTTCACAAATAGAAGCACCAGCCAGTATTAGAATCTGTAGAACTAATTATTTTTTTCGTTGTGCTTAACGTCTCGTTCTTTGATTGAATTGTATTGTGTGCTCTTCATTGTTAAAAGGAAAATAAAAGCTCAATCAATTAGTTTTATAGATGAGTTCTGTCCTTTTTCCAACAAGATGAGTTTTAACCATAATTTCCAAAATTTCTTGACATATTTGAATTCACTTTTAGGAAATGGTTAAGCGAATTGGTTTTTTATTTATTTATTAAATAACTCGTTTTGTAATTAAAACACATATCTTTAACAAGACCTCAGCGCCTTAAAGACATTGCTGAGGAAAGCTGGCAAATAGTTTCAGCAATAATATTTACAAAATTTTTAATATAAGAGTTATAAGCTAAGGTTATATTTATGTATATATAAGTTTATCAATTCAAGAGATCATAAGAATTATTAAATAACTGAGAAGCTTTTCAAGATTTGAAATGATACACGATTTCAAAAAGTTTTTGAAAAGAGAAATTCTGTTCAATGATTTCAAAGTCTGAGGCAAGTTATTATATTCGCTTGTACCGATATATTACACGCGCTGCTTAGTTACTTCGAGTCTACAACTGGCAACCATTAAATTAAACCTGAGTTGTGAGGTGTGCAAGATTATATACACATTTATAAATATATAGCATTATTTGCGTTTTGTAAACACCATGTATTGGCAAAATTTTGTTAAACTGTGTACTATATAGAATAACTGTTGAGTAGGTGATGGGGAGATTCGCTACTATTTTCAAAGCCTTGTTTTGTAGGTGCTGTAGAGATTTCAGTTCATTGGTTTTTGTCCAACCGTACACAATTGCTAAATAGTTAAAGTGACTCTGTATTAAGGCATTGTAGATCATTAATTTTGTAATAGGATTAAATTTATTCTTGAATTTATAGAGAAGAGCAGTTTTTAATTTCAGACTTGTATGTGTAGAGCTCAAGAGAGATTACTTTGCAATTGGATGCCTAAGTATTTGAGGGAGTTGACTTCATAAATTATTTTACCATCAACAGATATACTGAAACTCTCATCTTGATTTCTAGGACTGAATTTAACCATTTTTGTTTTGGAAGTATTTAACACCCAGTTTGTTCATTCTAAACAATTTGCCTAATAAAGCTGCATCACGTTCAACGCTTGACTTTGCTTCTTCAATATTTCTGTAGGGATAAAATAACGACACGTCATCAGCATATGTGAAAAGTTTCCCAGATAGTGAAAGATTTTTTATGTCATTCAGGTATATTAAAAATAATAGCTGACCTAGAACACTGCCTTGAGGTACTCCGCATTCAACAAGGCCAACAAGACTTTTTTGCGATTTGATTTATACAAATTGTTTGCGGTTTTTAAGCAGCTCTCAAATAGAACCAAATTACTGCCAAGTATACCATAGACACGCCCTTTGCTTAATAATATGTTGTGATCTACAGTTTACTTTATCATTGAAATATTTGAAGTCCTTTAATACGAGTAGTTACTTAATACACATAGAAATTTTCCCATGGGAATATATAAAGTGAGTATATAATAGATGAAGTTGAAGGCGCAACCTACTACTTTTCTATGTTTTTATCTCGATTTAAAATTTTAAATCAATTATTTTTGACATTTCCCAATGATTAACTGTGTTTGCTGATAGTATGGTTGTAGAAAACCACGCTATTGCTAAGCTATAAAAAAATCGTATCGTCAACCGTACTATTTTCGTGTAAAACTACAGTTTGCTACATACAAGCATATTAATATGGTTTACAAGTACAAGTGAATTTATATATTGTGGTTAATTACGAAAAAATATTATTTCCCAACAAAGCTATTTAAAGCATTAGTATGGTTATTTAATGGAAGTAATATGCAAAACTATGGTTGCATAATATAATAATATTACTGAGTATGACAATAGCATCATAACTTTAATTAAATGGTTTGATGGTATATTAGTACATATTATAACCATTTTGAATCCGCACATAGAATAGTTATTTTTAATACCTTTTTATTAAATTATATTCAGTGACGTAAGTGACGTTTTAAATGTAAAAATATGATATTATCAATAAAATACTGTTTTGAAATTCAGTAATTTTGTGTTGCTTATAGATTATTGATATCCAGGAATATGGCCACAGTTTTTGAATTCACATCGATCTTCGGAATAGATACAATATTGATTTAAAGTGAAAACTACTTCATCTAGCAAACATAAAAAGACATACTCGTCTTTTTATTTTTCCATCAATGCAACGAATTGCTGCGAAACTGTGTACTTTTTATGTCAAAAATTCACTCTCTTTCTGCTACGCGTTTTTTTCAGATTCTTTTTTTTTCGTATTTTGGACCATTACTCAGGGGATGATCCTTATATATGCAGTGTATTGTACTGGAACTAGGAAAACAGGTTATGAGGAGGAGGAAAGAGGAAGTAGTGTTTGTGGAGGCTTAACTTGAATAACACGAAAGAACTAAACAAACTCTATTACAGCACTTAAAATGTTGGAATTATAAATAAGTTAAAAGTAATCAGTGCCCAGTGTATATACCTTCGACACCGCTCAGACTAACAAAATTTAGTCCAACACCTTCCACACTACAATGTAATAAAGAGCATTCCAAAAAAAAAAAAAAAAAAAAAAACTAATAATGACATATACAGAAAACACGGAAAACGGTAAAAGAAGAGAAAAGCAAGAAACACGTGTACGCAGCTTGCTACCTATTCCGGTGCAATTTGGTTTCATGCGAAATTAATCATGAACATATATAAAAAATACGGATGGCAGTAACAAGGGACGTGCGCACTGGATGGAAGACAAAACACTACTTTGATGGTCGGGGTCTAGCTTCGATAGTGAACAGACGTGATTGTTTTTGATCAGAAAGCATAAAATAAAAACGGAATAAGTAAAAACCGTAATAAGTGAACAGAGTGTTCTTATTTAAAAGAAAAACTTTGTGACATTTTCTTATCTCAACCGAAAATATCTAAAGATGATAATAGAAATACGGCAAGTAATAGATTTGCTATCTTTCAAATAGATGAGCCAGCAACATCCAAGAAAACATTTAAATCGCCACAAATATATTTGAGAGAGCCTACTTCTAGCGAGCTGGTGAAACAACTTATTACGGCAATCGGCAAAGACACCTTCAACGTTACATCAGTAAAGCATGGCAGCATCAGCGAAACGAAAATCCAGGTATACAGTGTAAATGAATACCGAAAAGATCGAGAAAAGATATTTTAATTGCTATCAAATTAAAAGCGCTAAAGACCTTCAGGTAGTTATTGATACCCTTGTGTTGATACGGATGACATTAAGACTGGACTGGAAGAAAAAGGATTTGAAATAAAAAATTTTTTAATATTAGGAACCGTGAAAAGATCCCTCAACTCATGTTTAGGGTTGAACTAGAACCCAGGGATGTTGTCCTAAAAAAAGGTGAAATTCATCCTAAAAGTTGAAATTCATTACCTAAAATTTCTTTGGGCCGGTGCCTCAAAGTCTATTTTGGGGTTACTCGACCGTAGCGAAGAAGCTCATCAGTGACAGTAGGGTATCCAACTCTATTCATTCACTGGACCATCGACGCAGTATTCGGTGCATTTCTCTGTTCTATCGCTACTACAATGGGTTTTGCTTTGACCAGATTAGGGGTCTTGTTCCCGAAACGCGCACATTTTTACGTACCACGCGTTCATCCTCCAGAGCTCCTCCATTTGTGGTTGATTGCCCGGGGAATCGTACTATGCATTACAGAGAGAATTCGTTTTTCAGCCGTACGCTTCGTCTGTGGAACGAGTTGCCTGCAGACGTGTTTCCTGTCTGTTATAACGTTGGAAAGTTCAAGACAAATGTTCACAAACACTACTCCCCCTTTCCCCCTCCCCACAAACTATTTTCCTAGTTCTGGTACAATGCACAGCATATGTAGGGGTCATCCCCTGAGTGCTGGTCCTATAAAAAAAAAAAACATAAATAATAAGGCCTATTGTAAGTTGGCCGCAATTTGTGTCGTCTGTGTCGAACTCCACGGCACATCACAGTGGAAAAAGTCAAAAACTGACTCAAGTGTTAAAAACTGCAGTAACTGCACTTGTGGTAACCATACTGCGAATTACAGGGGCTGTCCTGTCTACAATCACTTTAAGCGGTCAATGACAAATAGGTCATCAATTCCCATTAGCCAACCCCAGCAGGCAAATATCATTTCTAAAAGTAATTTTCCCCAGATAAGTCAGTCAACCAGCCACATAATCATGCAAAACTCTAAACAAGCTTCTTATGCGAATGTGGTCAAAACCGATATACAAAAGTTGAATTAGAAGCCCAAACCTCAAAACTCCGACCCAAATTTTATCAACCTTGGGGCAACTCTGCAGACTTTAGTTCAATCCATAAATATATTTACGATTTCCATGACAACCATGATGCAGGAAATGCTGAAAATGCAATCCACTATTTTACAGGCAATTTAAAAAAAATGAGTTGGTTAAAAATATGCTTCTGAAACGCAAACGACATCCGTCAACAAAAAAAATGAACTTGAGCATTTCCTTATGGAAAAGCAAATCGATATGATGTTGATTGCTCTCCAGCTTAAAACTTGGTTACGAGAGTGCATAACTCAACTAAGAAATCTGCTTGAAATCCAAAGAATGGCTTCCTTTAAAAATTATCTGAAAGGTCTTGATGGTACCCCTCGATCCGACTATTCTCTATGGAAAGCGAAAAAAGGTCTGAAAAGACCCGTAATAGGTAAGCCACCTTTACGAACTTCAACTGGAGATTGGGCAAGTAGCGATTCTGAAAAGAGGATGTTGTATGTTAATCATTTGAGAAATGTTTTTACCACAAATGATACAGCGAATAATTCAGCTAATCTACCGTCATACGCTGTTAGGGGAGCTTGGTATTCATCTCGACCGTAGGTTAACGTGGAAGTCTCACATTGATGCGAAAGTTACTCAGTTGAAACTAAAAGTAGCGCAAAGACGAATTTTCAAAATACGCAGCAAGGTATATCAGTAAATTAGAGCTTCACCCAAATCCTCTTGCACGCAATATACTTAATTTTAAAACATTTTTGTCTAGCATTGGCTGGACTTAATTAATATTATGTATTTAGTATTAAGATTTGAATACTTATTGTTAGTTCACTTTGTGAAGGTTCAATAAATAATTGAATAAAAATAAAAAAACTACTTTGAATATATTATTGGGTATAAGAGGGCGGATTGATATGGAAGCTACCTAAGTAGGAATAAAACATTTTTTTTTTTCAAAAACCGTTTATTTTTCAACATAGTCTCCATTTAGTTCAACACACTTAGTAAGCTGATACACCAACTTTTTTATACCATCTGAACGATTGTCGATGTTTAGGTAATCACTTCTCCGTTTGAGATAAATCTCTTTTCTGCGTGTTATGTTTTAAAGTTTGGAGATAGGAAAAAGTCACTAGGAGCTAAATCTGGATTATAATTCGCAGTGTATTTCACGTAATTTTAGCATTGTGTCTAGTACTGTGTGAACCGTTACATATTTTTGTTCTTTAAATGTGGTCGTTTTTTCTTGATTGAATCAAACAATTGATACAACGATCCACTATAATCGATGACCAATATTCCGCGTGCATTCTTAAATACAGTGGCCATAACCTTTCATTGTCTCCTCCTTCTTAGGAGCAATTCCACACCAGCTTCCACTCATTGCTTCCATTGATTTTTGGTTTCAGGTGTTCAGTGGTGGTCCCACGTTTTATAAATCGATGCTGTGAAGTGGTCTCTCGAACTTGTTTTTGCGATCATTCATAACGATATCGAGAATTTTCTAGATGTTTTCTTCAGTAACCACCTCTTCCAGCCTTCCTGTTGATGGTATTGTTGCAGTGCTTGTTCTGCCACGTTTAAATTCAGCAATGCAATATTTTACCATGCAATTTGACAGAGCAGACTCACCGTAATGTTAATCGGGCTATTCTTTTGTCTCTTTCCCCCTAAACTAACAATGTTTAATCACTGCACGAAATTCAATTTTTTACAACAAATAAACAAATCGATGAATTTCGGTGAAATTTTAACAGCTGACCTTTGACAGATCGTAATTTAAAAAAAAAATGTGTTTGTGCTGCCATCTAGCCATAGGTACCTTCAATCCGCTCTCGTACAATTTGAACCAAAAGCGAAACATATCATTGAAATATTGAAGGTCTCTGGAATAATTTGGGTTTATTATGTACGAAGATTTGCCGAGCAGACAAATCTTTATGAAAAATTTTGTTGCTCACTATCGACCCACCGCATTTCAAGTCAACGCCTGGAAAATGTTCCTTTATAATAAGAGCTCTCTCACACACATGTTTGCAGATATTTTAGCGCATTTTTATAGCAACGTTATGAGGCATTTTAATTTTCTGCAGCTTCATTTGTATAATAAAGCACACGCCCACATAAACTTGCTGCGTGGTAGAATCTACCTACATTCTGTTGCACAAATTTAATTTTCATTTCACACCTTAAATACATAACAGTATTTCATAAATGTTAAGACATTTGCGGTAGTATATGTTTTGCAAATACTTGTTTGTGTGTGTGTGATTGTGTAATGCAGTGTTGCAAGTCTACAAGTAAGTTCTGGGCTTCGTACTTTATTTTCTCTCATATGGCACAGTTTATTAAGCATAAATATAAAAACATGTTTGACAGTAACTTCTGTACCTACGCATACACATGTACTTACGTACGTACTCACACTTTGACAAACACCACACCAACGCACTCAATGATGTAACCACATTTTGGCATAACTTTGTTTTCCCTGCATGCAGCCAAAACAGAAGAAAAAACTTGTAAGGAAAATATAAGGAAGTAGATTCTAAAAGTTTTTCTTTTTAAAACCATAC
This sequence comes from Thecocarcelia acutangulata, assembly GCA_914767995.1. NCBI lineage: Eukaryota > Metazoa > Arthropoda > Insecta > Diptera > Tachinidae > Thecocarcelia > Thecocarcelia acutangulata. The sequence continues at coordinate 60,754,400 of OU612097.1, forward strand.
ACTTTTATTTATTCGTTTCTTTTTTGTTTTTTTTTTTTTTGTTCTTTACTTCTATAAAGTTAAAATATTGAGAGAAAAATATATAAATAAATTGAAAACCTTTAGAATTTTCTATGGAAGTTCATTAAGGTAAATGGGTTAAAAGTGTTGCATTAAATAATGTTGCCAGTGCATCTTCAAAAATATAAACATGTGTGATTACATTTTACATTGCAGAATAATTAATAGAACAAATGCACAATGATTATAGTTACTTGAGGTTGCTTTAATTATCGTTTAAGAGCACTGATGTTGTTTTATTGTTTTTTTTTTAATTCGATTTCAGCTATAGATTTAAGAAACAGTTTAGTACTGTGAAAGGAAGGAGAAAGAACAGATTACGAACACAGAAGTTAATTAAACTTATTGATAATAAATTTTATGGATTTCACTTGAATTAAATGATGGATTTCATTTAAATTAAATTTAAGTTAAAAAGTAAACTCAAAAAATTTAAGTTTTGTAGTTCGTTGTTGGCGGGTCTAAAAGCGCGATTGTAAAGTGAAGCCACTTTGAAGCCTGGGGGAAAATTAGCTACTTCACGGTTACTACATAGAATTAAATGATTAAATGTCATACAATGAAAATCAAAAGTGAGTCAATACCAGTAGTATGTCTTGCTTTTTAATATAATTAAATTATATTATACATATCGATTTAAGTTGGCAAAACAAAACTGTTTATTCATTATTTATAACATTATAATATGAAAAATAGCTGAAATTAAATATAGTTTATTTTATAAATAGCATGTTTTCAATGTTTCCCACCTATCTATATGTCGATAGGTATTATTAGAGCATTTTTCTTTTTAAATTCTTAATAATTTATTCAGATTGTTGGGATGTAAAGTTGAATGTTTGAGAATATTTTTCACAAATTTCCAAAGTATACTGATCATTAGGGTAGCTCCTATGAAATGTCGACATATAGATAGCTAGGAAACATAGAAAACAAGCTATTTATAATTTTTTATTGGTATCAATGTTAGAAGCTAATATAGCGAATAAAAAAGTCAATTGTTCTTTTTTATATTTTTGAAACTAGTTAAATGAGTATCAGGTAGTCTTATATATGTAGCTACGAAGATTTTTCTAGTGCTAATACTAGCAATGTAATAAAACGAAATATCATAACTATCACTGATGTTGACTCACTTTTGATGCTCATAGTATGTGCGCGGGTGAATAATGTTTGTGGATATAAAGTAGGTCCCAGGATGCTATCTTGAGAACTGCTGCTTCGACTGGCTGTGAGGGGCTTATAAAATCGCCTTCTCTGATGCAAATTTCTGGCCGCATAAGTAGCTTTCTAGAAGCTTATGAGTGTTTGCAGGCAAGTTTAACTTTATTTTGTGCATCAAGCCGTCGTGCCACACTTTATCGAAAGCTTGGGAAACGGCAAGGAGTAGCGCTGAACAATACATTTTGCCTTCCAAAGTCTTTCTTATGGCATTTACTAGTCTAAAGCCGAATTGGTGATCAGGGATACATCCTATATCGTTCAATATTGGACTCGACTTCGCCATTAATAATTTTTCGAACAGTTTTGAAATTGTTGGTAAAAGACTTATTGATCTATATGTTTCTACTTTAATCGGATCCTTCCCTGGCTTGGGTATCATAGTAATTATAGCCACCTTCCGCTTGGCAGGATAATACTCAAGGCGGAAACAAGCTTTAAAAATAAAAAGTATAACTCTTCTGAGTACATGAGGTAACTTTAAGCATTTTACCAATAATTTGATCGATTCCTGAAGCTTTTCTGGGGTTTATGTTACCTACAACAATTTCGATATCTTGAAAATTAAGGTTAAAAGACACATGCTTTATTATTCGCTGTATCATTTGTAGTAAAACCTTTTCTCAAATGATTAACATACAACATCCCCTTTTCAGAATCGGTTCTTGCCCAGTCCCTAGTTGAAATTCGCAAAAGACCTTAACGTGTCTTTTCAGACATTTTGTGGCTTTCTACATGGAATAGTCAAATTGAGAAGATTTCAGACGTTATAGATCCAGGCCTTTCAAATATGTTCTAAGGGACGCCATTCTCTGGATTTCAAGCAGATTTCTTAACTAAGGTATGCATTCCCGTAGCCTATTTTTAAGCTGGGGAGACCCAGCACATCAATATTCTCAAGGCAATATTTTCCATACAATGTCTGCTCAAACATTTTTTTTGTATTTTTTCCGTCAATGCTCGGTAACTAAACGGGGAGCCAATCTGTTGGGAAAACGAAACAGAGATTATAGTGGTTGAGAGATCTGATGATATATCTAATGAAGGCTATACTTGCATCCATTCTAAGGGAAATTTTTTGCAACGCCAAAATCTATAACGTCTGAAATCTTTCGTAAGTCTGACGGCCAATAAGTGGGGTGTCCGCCTAAAATCCCATCTAACCCCATTTGGGAAACTGTGTCAAAAAGCACACGGCCTTTCGGGGAAATTAAACGTGGTCCTCAAAAAGTGTGTTTAGAATTATAGTCGCCAGCTGTTAAAACACGAGGACCAAGTGATTTAAAAAAATGTGAATGTTGATATTCACATTTTTCTATTGCTATTTCTTTATGACCTTCTTTATAAAACTTCCATCCCTATGCACTCTTTTGTGGATGACAGCAGCATTTGCCATTCGTTTGCATTCAGTTGTAGACCCAGCCTGTACGAGATTGGTGCCAAGGGGCAAATAATGAGTGACTCACTGAGCAATAATCTCCAAATGGAATCGTAAAAACGTAATATGCGTTCATTGTCCAAAGCTCATCCATTTATGGTCGATTGCCCAGGCAATTGTACAATGCATTACAGAGAGAATTCGTTTTTCAGGCGTACGTTTCGCCTTGAACAAGCTGCCTGCAGAAGTATTTCCTTCCAGATACAATGTTGTAAAATTCATGCCAAATATCCACAAACACTACACCCTCTTTCCCCCTTCTCTTAACCTATTTTCCTAGTTCTAGTACAATGTACTGTATGTGTTAGGCTCATTACCTGTGTAAAAAAAATTTGTAGCAGGGCTGTTATATTAAAAAAAAAAAAAATTAAATATTATTCTGTTAGAGTGCTGGTATGCTGGCGGATGCTCCGGCTTTGGCTCGCCGATGGGGTGTGGTTCTTGCCAGCCAATTCTAACTACAAGCAGCTACAAATAAAAACCATACCAGCCTTTGTATTAAACACCAAAACAGAAGTAAAAGTTACGAGACCCGAAAGTGGAATAACTTGAAATATAGACAAAACTGAAAATTTTTACCAACCACAGTTGCTTTTCGTCCAACATGCAGTCTAATGTTGTGCCTGTTTCGGCTGCCGTCCCTCTTGTAGCTTGACGTGCTGTCCACGCTTCACCATAATGACTCTTGTCGAAGATAAATAAGTTTGAGTCATCCTAAAGCATTAAACACATTCGAGACAGCAGTCTACAAGCTACAAAAGCTCAAAATTAAAATACACGTGTTCTTATAAGAATGATTATTTTGAAAACAGCAAGCAGCACGGCTGCAGGTTGTTGTCCATGCTGATTTTGTCGTTGTAGTCCAATTAAACTAATTTCTATTTTTGTTGGCTACAAAAGCTTTGTTAGTGATGTCAATGTGTCCACCGAATACAAATAAATTAGTGCTTTGAAAAGAAATTTAGAAATTGTATTCATAAAAAATTTAAACAGCTTTAGCAATAATTTTTAGATCAAATACAACAAAACTGTATTCATACAATAATTTTATCTATTTTTTTAAATGTTCTGTAAAGCAATTTTTAAGTTAACCGCTGATTCTACCCATTTTTAACACAAGTTTAAGGCGATGTTTGTGTTTTTAGATGTTGTTTCTTTTTACGAGTATATTATATATAGCAAAAAGTCTTATTTAAATCTAAAAATTTGTTTATTCATCATATACTCGTATGTGCTGTTTTTGGTACAAAGAATTGGCAAAAAGTATTGTTATTTAAAATGACGGATAATTTTAGTTCTGTGTGCTTATAAAAAGGAAATGTAGCCCAAGAGTAAAAGCAATCAATTTTATATTTTCTGGTATGTATTACAAGTTGTAATTGACCGCGGCAATTATTGTTATAATTGGAAAATAAAAATCCTGCTTGGTGAAAGCCAGATTTGAACTTTAATAACCAGAAAACAATGAACCATTTAGATATAAGAGCATAACTTCAAATTTAATTTTTAAATAACTCAAATACACAGAAACAAATTTTCATACGTGCAAATATCAACATGATAGTTTCCATGTCTAAAAACCGTAAACCGAAACAAAAATTCATGTTCTTACATGTATTGCAAATTATTACAGTTAGTGTTTTATATATTTCTTTCTTTTATTATAATATTATTGAAACAACAATCATTTTTGGATACACACACACGTCTTCTTTTATGTATGAAAATGTATATTTTGAAAATGTTTATAATAACTCTTGCCAAAAAATTATTTCCGTGTATTGGTTTATAAATTTTGGACTTATATTTAAATTACTTTAGTCTTTAAATAGTTCATTGCATTTTCTTGTTTTTTTCTTACTCTTCACAACATAGTTGATAGCTTTAGAAACAGCTAAAAAAAAATTCTAAGTGGCACCACTGAAATGCAAAAAAGCAACTGTTTATATTTCAGAAGTTTTATTTTAATTGTGGATTTTGATTGTGATTTACAAATATTTAATTTCTTAATATTTATATACATATATTATTACATCGAATACTAAGTAGCTCAAACTATTTTAGCAACAGCTACTATAGAATTATCTAAACATCCCTCAGCCATTTTATAAGAACAAAAAGCTTTTTAATATTTGTAAGGAGATAAAGAAAACAATATCAGCTGTTTATTATGTAGCTGCCGCCTTCATTATAATTATGTAGCTGGCTACAGGCTACATTTGTAGCCAGCGGCATTTGTAGTCGTGTGTTCGTGTAGCCTGCTGTCTCGAATGTGTTTAATGCTTAAGTCTGATCTCAGCCTTCTCGTGTTATCGTCTGCCCATCACCTTACCTGTATTAACTTCCTATTCGCTCATAATGATTGAACAACTAATCATTTTTTTTTTTTAATAATTCCTGTACATCTTTATTATTTGTATACATAACTAATTCGATTGTGAACAGAAAAAAAAACAATTAACATGAATTAATAAATTAACGTTAATTAATAATTAACTAACATTAATTAATAAATTAATATTAATAGGTTAATAATATTCACCCCTATCATGAATAATTTTTCCCCCAAAATGTTTTCCCGTTTCCTAAAAGTGCGATCATGAATAATTGTTCCGCTCAAATGTGTTCCCATTTTCTGATATGTAATTCTGCGGTGAATGACATGAAAAAAAATGTTCTCATTAAAAATTTCGCCTTATCGTGAATGGATTTTTCAAAGACATTTTTCCAATTTTTTGTGTAAATTTTTTCATTTTATTTTCTTTGGGGAACTAGAAAAAAATGTAAGTTGTTATATTTTAATGGATATATAAATTAACTAAAAGCTATTTTTAGGTGTAAATCAATAAATAATGTGCAACGTGACATGCTTCTCAATAGGATACAAAATAACCTGCAATGGGTCGGTTATTGTTTATTATTATATGTGGTTTTGTGAAAGTTTCTAAAGATGTTGAGGCCGAATTTTGGAATTAAAAAAATTCATGAATGGAAAAAGGTATTTTTAAACATGCAGACTACATATACTACTTACATATACAACTTGCAATACATGTGGATAGACCAAAAAAGGTATGTGCGGTGAAAAGCAGTCACTAATGTAAAAAACCAACGAGAAACGGAAGGTGGACCACACCGAACCAAAAGTTTGTCCACTAGTGAGCAGTGTATTATGAATTGATAGGAATGAAAGAGTTGGTAGAGGGCTTAGAAAACAACTTCAGCTTTGGTTTACCAAAAGACGTTTATGAATGCGAAAAAAATTAAACAACATATTTGCGTGCTCTTGATGTTCATCATCAATAAGCTCTAAAACACCCAATCTGTTCAAAACTTTTAACACCATCGCCATTAGCCACTACAATAAGAAGAAAGTCCAGTAATAAAAACGCTTCCTCCATTAAAAGAAGAAGAATTGAGCCACAGGAAAAATTAACAACTGCCGAACTTATTAAGAAAGAGTTGAGTACCGAGGAAAACTTATGCTCTCCACAATCATTGATATGTTCGAGTCACTTTAGATCCGCAACAAAGAAGTGGAAGTTATTATGAAAAGGGTATATCACTCCTTAGAAAGGAGCAACGATTTAAAATCGAAAAATATAAAAGAGTTGAAGCCTCACAACTCAGTTTTTGAAAAACTTAGCGAAAAAGAAGATTATTATAAAACTTATATTTAATTACTTTGTACATCACTTAACCACAAATTTTCATTCCCATAATATTCATGATGGCAAATTTCCCTACTTGGGAAATGAAAATTTTATGGGAATAAAAATTTCACATTTTATTCACGATAGGGGTGAATAATATTTCCAACACAAATCAAAATTAAAATGAAAAATCTACAATTCACAAGGTTAACTTTATGTTATTTAACATTTTTCAAATAATCTACAAGTTTTTCGGTTTTTGCCGCTAAGTCTTACGTCTTTGCCAACAGCAGGTCAAACATGTTTATAGGTCTAGAATATATGTATATTTTTCATCAAGATAAAAGATATATCTATTCCAAGGTAGCCTCATATATTGGCCAATTGGCCTATCACTACGAAAAGCTATGAGCCTGCCTAAAACTGAGCTCAGTTTATAGGGGTATATCGGGTAAAACACAACCCTAACGCGGTCTAAACAAAAGGGAAGTTACCGTGAATACAGTAAAAATACAAATATATGAATAGAAATGAAACAGTACGTGTGTTGTCTTTTCAATCCAGCGTCTGGTGAAACACCTTTTGACCTTTTTCTTGAGTTTATTTTGACCTCGGCTAGGGATGTGTTCGCTTCTTCAAGGATGTATGATTGATGTTGGTTTTGACCAGTTCCCTTGTTGGGTGCGTTGCGGTGATTGTGGTGGTTACGGTGCGTGGTTTAAATCTGGTTAGAGGATCAGCTGCCGGTTTACTTTTCACTCAGTTTATATATGTGTTCACTATAGATTACCATGTCTTGTTTTAATGTTTTATTTAGGAAATATGAAAATATGTGTGTAAAATAAATTAGATATTTTAAAACTGTTTGTTTTCTGTTAATATATTTTACAAGAGTGTTTTTTTTTCAAAGTCTGGATACAATTAAACAAAGGTGAAGTTGCTTCTCAACTAAATTATATGACATTGGAACACTCTACACAATGTGAAGCTTCTGCGCCTGTTTTACATCAGTCACATTTAAACTAAAAGTTCGCTGGAGCTTTCACTGGGTGTTTTTTTTTTTTGGCTTTGAAAACTTTTCGTCTTAGAATTAGTATCTAGACCTTTATGCGTTTGCCTTTCTTGTACTATTTTGTTTTTTTTACACATTTCGCTTTATATATTTTAATTAGGCCTTCATAGGTTCACTTTTTCTTTTTATCATTTGGTTTTTTTTGCCATTTTGGTTTAATAAATTATGTGTTTTTTCCTTTTTTATTTTAAATCCAAAACTTTTGTAAGTGCTATATTTTCTTTTGCACAATTTTAGTTCTATATGTATATTGCTTGGTTCTTAAATTCTTTTATTCCCATTTTATATTCTGATCAACATCAAAATGTTACCATTTCTATATTTTTTGCAAAATTTTAGTTTCATATTCCTGGTTTTTAATTTCTTTTACTTTCTTCTTGCTGCTACCACCACTCAAAACACATTCTTATCACGGCAACCACGCTAGACTCTCTTCTTTATGACAAATCAAAAAACACTTTTTAAAAAGTGTTATTACTTTATGCAAAATATCAGAATATCATGCGTGATATCACCGGCAGTGTTTAAAAAACTTAACTTACAAAAGCAAAAGTTTGAAAATTTGACTGTTGCTTCGAAGCAGAAGTTTTTTGTACACTTCGAATGCTTTTGCTTTTTCTTAAACTCTCCATACAAAGAGAAACTTTGAAAAGTCTTTCGATATTTTACACTGCGTTTACACGTACAAGTACTTGCATGGAAGTCCTGTGTACGTATTATCAACGAAAATGTCGAAAAAATACACGACTTTCTTGCAAGTTGCATTAGTATTTAAAGAATAACATGGAAGTTCAGTTTAAAAATGTCAGTGGAGAAACAACAGCTCCTAAAACATCACCATAGAAAACCATAATATTATTTTTCGGGGAAATGAATGGTAGGAATAAAATAAATAAATGAAATAGAATAATTTTAACTTTTTTCACTCAAAACGGCAAAGACTGCTTAATTTATATATTTTCAATAAAAAAAATGTGAATTATTTTAAAAATATGTTTTGAAATATTTAAATATGACAAAAACATTATATTAAAATCAGTTAATCTCCGCAAAACTTGTTGTAAGGCAACACTGTTATTTCAGTTGTCATTTGACTTTCAGTAAGTGCCAAAAAATCACTGCCTGCTGAAATTATTGCTTGTCAGTTCAGTTGAAAGTTGGTTGCAAGTGCAGAGATTGTGCGTGTGTTAGTAAAAAAGTTTGAATGTATTGGGTTTTTCGAACTTGCACCTGCACGTGTAAACACTACGTTAAATAGAGTGGGAAGTTTTATTTTGTTTTAGCTTTTTCCTTTTGAAAGTTAATAATTAAGTAACAGTTTGTAAACCAAAATCAAACTTCTTGCTTGGAAGTAACTGCGCAGTTGTTTTAAAGAACTTATTTGAATATGTTATTCTCTTTTGTTTTCTGCTCAAAAGAGGCAATATACTGCCCAGTTAACATAAGAGTTGCATTTCAAAAGTATTTTATGGTTATTGTTAAAAATTAAAGCTGAAAGAACATGTAAAGTAAATTATATTTTTTACAGCAAACGTGCAACAGAAAAGCAAACAATTTTAACAAACATACGATTTTTTTACGAGAAGCAATTTTTAAGTCCCAGAAAAACAAACTATTTACTGTACTATTGCTTTCCAGTTAAAATAGTTTCCCCTTATTTTATTTCCAAAGAAAACTTTTTTAAACTCATGTGTCGGTATATGCATATAAGATTCTAGCAGTTATATAGGGTGTTTTTTTAAGCCCGATAGAACTTGAAATTGTAAAAAATAACACAAAAAATTAAATTGTAATCAAAATTTTTTTTTATTCGAAAGATCAATACGTGACATTAACATTTGAAAATGATTTCGGGCATATGGGCACCGCGGCTGTTCTTGACGAAGCGCATTCTGGACGTCCAATTTTGGGCCACTTTTTCGAGCACTGCTGGCCGTATGTCACGAACAACACGAACAATGCTGGCCTCCAAGGCGTCAATTGTTGCTGGTTTATCAGCATAAACCAGTGACTTCACGTAGCCCCACAGGAAATAATCGAGAGGTGTCAAATCGCACGACCTTGGAGGCCAATTGACAGGTCCATTTCTCGAAATCAACTTATCGCCAAATTTTGATTTCAGTAAGTCGAAGGTTGCGTTCGCCGTATGGCACGTAGCGCCATCCTGTTGAAACCACATCTCCTCCGGATCAATGTCATCCATATTTTCAAACAAAAAATCATTGATCATGGTGCGGTAACGATCTCCATTGACCGTAACGCGAGCTCCGGCCTCATTTTTGAAGAAATAAGGTCCGATGATGCCACCAGCATGAAAACCGCACCAAACAGTGCATTTTTCTGGATGTAATGGAATTTGTAGGGTCTCTTGTGGATTGGTCTCACTCCATATGCGGCAATTTTGCTTATTAACAAACCCGTTAAGCCAAAAATGCGCCTCGTCGAAGTCGTCTATAAGTTGCGCGAATCGACGACTGATTTTCAAAGTAAATTTGGATAATTTCGTAGCGTTGTTCAAGCATGAGTCTATTCATGATGATTTGTCAGAGTATACTGAAACAAATAAAAAAAATGTTTCATCAAAATTTAATTTTTTGTGTTACTTTTTACAATTTAAAGTTCTATCTAGCTTAAAAAAACACCCTATATTAAACAAATTTTGTGTTCGCTGGTTAGCTCTTTCACTAACGCACACTCTACATATAACTTAAAAGTTAAAACAAAACTGAATGAGCGCAAAGAACCTAAAAACTGTTTAAAGAAACTTTTCATTTTAAAAGTCTAAGAATAAGCAAAAGTTTTATTTGAAAACAGTTTGAACAGTTTTTATTCAAATCAACAGCTTATTGTTTCAAACTTTTGATTTCTCTCGCTTCATAATTCGAACACTGTAAACTGTTGCTTTCAGTTTTCTTTATAGAAATACGAAGAAAAAAAATTCAAAGCTGCGCAAAAGCAAAGTTGAAAAGACTTTTGAACACTTATCACAGGGTTTGAATAGTTCAATTCTATATTCGTGTAAAAATTTACTGAAACTTAGTATGCAACAAATATTTTTCGGAGCTGATGCAAAAGTATTTCATTTCTAGATTGAAAAATAAGGAAAACATAGAGACCTGCGCAGTTATTTAATACTGCTTACCATTGTGAAATCATTGCACGGCATTAGCTAACAAAAAACATAAAAAGGCAAAGCAATCAAGCAACATTTTTAGGACGGATCACTCCAACCTTTCTAAGCTTGTCTATGGTAGTAATCCCATCTTTTTCGGCTATTGAACATTTGTCTGATATTTGCACCAACGGTACGAAGTTAGAAGGTGATCCAGAATAATGTCAATAAATATAGATCTATATATCATAAGAAATGTATTTGATGATATTAAAGGACTAACTGTTCTTCTTTGCTTTTGCTTTGGTTAGTGCTACTAACACTGTCGCTTATGCATTCCCAAAAGTGATGTCGTTTGTTTCAAAAGGCACTTAAAAAACATTGTCATACATGTGCATATATACCTATGTAAATATTTGTGATGTTTAATGATAACACGAGTTTGTTAAATAAAGCAAATGATCTAATGCTATTTAATTTCACTCCCATATTTTGAAACTGTAAGCCCATTTTATAGGAATTTTTCGATTTGTCCTAGAGTAAACTTTGTTCTGGATAACAGTTATTTTAATCTATATGAATGTAAGTTTTAACGGAAACTGTTTATGCCAAATACAGGGTGGCCCATACAGTACCATGGAGCCAAATAAATTAATATTTTTTTCATTTATATCATTTGTTTGACTTATTTTGTTTTCAGGTTATAAAATATAGAAAATGAAAATGGTAAACATGGAAAGTATGTATATAAATATTTCACTTAAATGACCTCCCATTCCAGCGGAGGACGTACCATTTCCTGAATTTGTGATATATGTCAGCACCCGATTATTTTCTTTGTTTGAAAAATGTTACTCATAATGCTCTAACAAGAGCCAATCATTGCGAGGCTAAAAACAGGGATTATTTATGTGGCCTTATTTTCCATAATTCTGTAAAAATTTCCATTATATATACGAGTATAATAATATGAAACACGAAAAAATCTAACGAAAATTATACGTATAGTTTCTTTATTACTGTTTCTAAACAAGAATTTAACAGCTTAAAGCTCTAAACACTTAGACGACAGTAGACTTCACAACTTCACGGCTACAAATGAAGTTAGCTTCAAATGCTGCCGTCTCGTCAGCATCATAATTATTTTCAAGACAGCAGCAGAACTGCAAATTTTGAAGGTGCCACATATATATTTTACATGAATAAAATTAAAATTACTGACTGAAAAAGTAATAATATCACTGTAAAGTTGTAAAAACTCATCAAGTTATTTGTTTATTTTATTTATATGATGTTTATTTCTATTAAATATTTCAAACAAATTTTAGTTATTATTGCTGCCAATTTATAATTCTAGTGGCAGCACTGCATTTTCATTTTGGTGCTTACGAAAATAGAAATTAGTCTAAGTTGGCAGCAGCAAATGTACGACTTCACAACCAGAGACCTGCGCCGAAGCGGCTATAACCGACTAAGTCGAGCCGCCGATGATATTTGAAAGCCGCCGCCGCCGAAATTTTTACGGCTAATTTCGGCTAAAAGTGAGCAGCCGATGCCAGGTCACGAATTTATGAAATATAAGCCAAATTGTACGTTTTGTAGATATTAATGCCAAAGGGCTTAAAAAATGAATTAGTATTTGCGTAACACAATGGATAAACATTTTCTGTGCAACATATTTTAACAAAATTTTTCTCGTCAGAACAAATTAATTACACTCTAGCGATTTTTGGGACCACCGTAATGTTTTCACCGAAAGAAATTAAAAAAGAAACATTGTTTACTTGAAATTTGATACAGCAACAATAATAAAGTTCGTTTTTCGTTTTTAAGCAGCCGATACACGTTTCAATTCAATTGAATTGATTATTGCCCACACACTTCATAAACTGAATTGAAAGATTTTCATTCAACTATTAAATTCAATGCAATTATAGACAATTTTAAAAATATATAACGTTCTCTTTGCAAAAACACTACAAATATAAATTTTGAGACCTGACCAAGAGATTCGAACACACACAACACAACCGAATTGAAAGACTTGCTAGTCAACTTGAAAAAATCAAAACATTTTAATTTTTCTTCAATCAACTCAACAACAACTCTTTGATTTGGACAACAACCGACTCAATTGCCAACCGAGTTGAAACGTGTATGGGGTGCTTTAATACGGTAACTCAATCAATTGCAGTGTTACAAACTCCATGATAATTACCGCTTTTTACGGTAATTTTTACCACGGACGGAATATTATTATTTGTACGATAATTTTGTAGGCAGGTATTTTTATTCGATGTAATTTTTAATGTTTCTATAATTGCAATTGGTCTATTATTGAAAATAATAGTTTCTATTCAACTACGTAAAATAAAAAATAAAAATACAAATTAAAATAATTCTACTTCTACTACCGATTTTTTATAAGAGCCGATGGGAAAAAGGCTAGCCGGTCAAGTCCTGACTATAGCCGGCTTTGAGCCGCCGCCGAGTAATATGTCATCAGCCGCCGCCGCCGATAAAAATGGACGGCGCAGGTCTCTGTTCACAGCTGCTGTGATGTCGTTAAAATAATTTTGTGCGTCCAAACACATGTACTTTATTTTTGACAGATTACTGTCTGCTGTCGTCTATGTGTTTAAAGCTTAAAAGTACCAAATTCAACAAGAGTTTTTCTCATTAACTTTTAGAGTCATGCAAAAACACAAACAAAGCTTATATATTAAACTTATATTAAACAGCTTTATGAGACAGAATAAAAAAGACTATACGTAACATTTACGTGGTGCCACTAAGTGTAATTTTTGTACCTATATTTTACGTTGCTTTAGTAATAAGTCTATAAATTTCTAGAAGTACTTTTTTAATGTAGCTGAAAATGGCAAGTAGAGAAACGACTAATTTCCCGGTTTCAATTGGGAAGATATTACGGCATTAATAACTCTATATATTCAACGCACACAAATTTTACGTGCGGTTTTTTTTTTTTGTTATTGTGGCTACGCAACCTCAGAAAATTAATGGTGCAAAATTCATCAGGTACTTCTACACAATAATTTTCGACCTCACGCAAAAACAAAAGAAATCACATTTAGTTACTCAACTGATTTAAAGGTGCGGGACTTAAAACCCTGCGTGATATATATTACATTGGCTCAAAAGTTCCGGGCCTAATACATAGATGGCGCTAGTTTTATTGCAGTCAACTTTTTCAGTTAATACTAACCTTCAAAAGACAACTGTTAAAATTTCATGATATTCCATTCATTAGTTTGTGAATTATTGTGCTAAAAGTGATGCTACTTTTGTTATTTTCAGAACAATGGATCAAAATCAAATTTCGCGTTTTAAATTTACACTGCTTCTTGATGGGAAAAATACCATTCAAGCGAATCAATGGCTTGAAAAATGTCAGAAATAATAGAAAAACGTTGGTTTGCTGACTACAAACGTGACACCGATGATGCAGAACGCAGTGGACGTCCAAATGAGGCGGTAACATCAGAAAACATAAAAAAAATCCACAAAATCGTTGTGAATGATCGAAAAGTGAAGTTGCGTGAGTTAGCTGACATCGTAAATAAATCAAAAGGACGTGTTGGCTTTTTATTGCATGAGCATTTGACTATGCGCAAGCTCTGTTCAAAGTGGGTGCCGCGTTTGCTCACTGTTGAACAAAAACGAGAACGTGTTGATGATTCTGAGCAGTGTTTGGTCATGTTTAAACGTAACAAACCGGAATTTTTGCGTCGATATGTGACAACGGATGAAACATGGATCCATCACTTCACTCCGGAATCTAAACGATCGTCATCTGAATGGACACCAACTGCTGAACCTCGTTAAAAGTGCCCGAAAGCACAACAATCGGCTGGAGAGGTTTTGGCCTGGGTATTTTGGGATGTGCGTAATATTCATGGACTATCTTGGGAGAGGTAATACCATTAACAGTGAATTTTATACAGCGTTCTTGGAGAGTTTGAAGGCCGAAATTAGAAAGAAACGAACGCATATGTCAAAGAAAAAAATTTTGTTTCATCAAGACAACGCTGAAGCCTATTTTGAGGCAAAAGATAAACCGTTCTACAAAGTGGTATTGAAATATTAGAGTGGTGCTGAAAGGATTGCGTTGCTCTTGATGGAGATTACGTTGATAAATAAAGCTAATTTTGACTCAAAAAAAAAAACTTTGTTTTCTTTGTTAGGCCCTGGACTTTTCAGCTCATGTGTTACGTTACATTAGATGTAAGAATATAACAAAAGGTTTGAAGAAACATTTTGTTCAGTAACGAGTACAAAATCGATGAATGCGAAGCATAATGGCGTTGTAACCAAATGGCAACAATCCCAAATGGTCGATATTGTCAACATATGTAACAGACATGTGTACCAACACAACAGAAAAAAATGCGAAACAGCATTTGACATTTGGAAACAAAAATATATTTATACCATGAAAAATTCTCCTTTTAATTAGATATTACAACTGTATAGTAGAAACATGTAATTGTCGCAGTTAGTATGATCGGCTTTTATTTACAAAAATTGCCTTAAATAAAACAGCAGATATAATAGTTCTAAGAATTTTTGTAAAACTTTAGTGTTTCCGCTGTCTTATTTGCGAATTAATTTAAATTTTGCTGACGTTTGCGTTGTAATTGTGAATAGTTTTTTTTCACTAAACGCACCTGCAACAGCAGTGATTTTCAAGCTTTGCTCAATATTAGAACAATTTTCTACTAATTGTTCTCTTATATACAATTTTTTTTTTTTTTCTTTTTTTTTGTGGTATATTGAGCCCTATTTAGGTGTTAATTGCGGTAATCTCAATAATAATGTATGTCTGAACAACGTATAAGTTTAGTTTTGTTTATTGATGTAAAAATCAGTTATACTGGGTGGCCCAGAAAGACCGAAGTGGTGTGAATTCCTTATAACTTTTTTATTATAATTTTTTTTTTCTTTTCAGTATTTTGTAAAGAAGACTTGGATAATTTATAATGGAGCAATACACAATTGAACAACGTGCCCAAATTGTTGAAATTTACTTTTCAAATCAACGGTCCATTGTGTTGACTCAGCGTGCATACCGTCGTCAATTTAATGTGCGGGTTGCACCCTCTCAGTCAACAATAAACCGTCTGGTTGCAAATTTTCGAGAACAAGGAGCAGTAAGGAACCTTCCTGGTCCCGGCAGACACCGAACTGTCCACACGGCTGACAATATTCAAGTGGTACAGGAGAGTATTCGGGAGGATCCAGAAACATCAACCAGGAGACGTTCGTCACAACTGGGCCTCTCAAGGACGTCGCTGCAGCGAATTTTGCACACCATAGGATTGTTTCCATACAAAATTCAACTTGTCCAAGAATTGAAACCAACAGATTACCAGCAACGACTTGACTATGCAATTTATTTCCAGCAAAAAGCATAAGAGAATCCAAATTTTATTCATAACTTAATAATGAGTGACGAAGCCCATTTTCTATTAAATGGGTTCGTTAACAAGCAAAACTGCAGGATATGGGCTACGGAAAACCCGAGAGTACTTCATCAACGACAATTGCACCCAGTTAAGTGTACCGTTTGGTGCGGTGTTTCTTCAGAAAGGATCATTGGCCCATTTTTTTTTGAAAATGAACAAGGTGTCGCCATTTCCGTCAATGGTGATCGATATCGGGCCATGTTGCAAAATTTTGTAAGGCCAGCCGTGGAAAACCATCCGCAAATATGGTTCCAACAGGATGGAGCCACAGCGCACACTGCGAGGGCCACAATGACTCTTTTACGCGACATCTTTGGTGAAAGAATAATTTCTCGTAACAGCAATTTTAATTGGCCTCCGCGTTCCCCGGATTTAACCGCTCCAGACTGTTTTCTTTGGGGCTATTTAAAAGGAAAAGTTTATGTTAATAAGCCTAGGACTATTGAGGAGTTAAAAACCAATATTCGAGAAGAAATTAACAACATACCACCGGAAGTTTTGCGAAAGGTATGGAAAATGTGTTGGAAAGAGCACATTTGTGCGAAGCAGAATATGGCCACCACTTGCGGGATATCATTTTTAATAACTAATCCAAAAATATTCCCCATAAATTTAATGTATTTAAAAAAAAAAATTAAAAAAATATCTCATAAATAAGAAGTTATAAGCAATTTACACCACTTCGGTCTTTCTGGGCCACCCTGTATCAGCCGGAGAGTAATAGAGGCTTGGGTCACAATGGTTTTGGCGAAAGCAAGTTTTTCAATAAATATTAAGTTTTCATGTTTTAGAATACAACGAAAGTAAATAAAAACGTAAAAAACCTATTTTGAAACCGAATATCTACAGTAAAATTCGCTTATAGTCCACTGCTTGAAATTCACGCTTTTTGTGGACTATAAAGCGAATTGGACTATAGTTAGATTTTTTATATAAGCTACTTTTTGGCTTATAAATGAATTAGTATATAATAATTTCTTTTGACTATACAACATCTGAAAGCAGATATTTCAATGCTCAAATAGACAAAAAAAAAAACACATTTAGCATTGCAAACATGTGTCAAAAATTAGATATGTGCATATAAAAGAGTGTTGCATTTTTGTGCTCCGTTTTTGTCTAGGAAAAGTTTTATTAAATTTGCATTTTGGATTATATCTTTAATAACTTGCATGAAATTAAGTTTTTTCCCCACCGCATCTAGGTGGAATATAAGCGAAAATGGACTATAGCGCTAATGGACTATGTAACAAATATTTTGCAGGTATTTTATTTATTGATGCCAAATAATGGCACATTTTGGACTAAATCGCTAATTCTAAAATAAGCGGTTTGTCTTATAAACGAATTTTACTGTACTAACATGAAACAGATCAATGAGGGAACAGTCAGCTGTAGCTGACGTGTGAATAGCGAAGAAAAATTACAAGTATAAATGCCCTAATTCATAATATTCATGATGATTAGTTGTTTTTCATTCAATTCAGAAATATTATGAAATAGAAGGAAACTGCGACAAAACGAATTTTCCTAGGACCAGGCACAGCCTAAGTTTTAGCCCTTAAAATCCCCTACATACCGATTTTTATCAAAATCGTGAAAGCCGTTCAGACAACCAACTAAAATATGGGAAATGATAAAAACAGGGACAGGGACCAATCTAAACTGATTTATCGTCGGTAGCTTACCCCTCACTAGTTTTGGGTCACCCTATAAAAATTGAAAAAACAAAATTATTTAAATAAATATTCGCATTAAATATGTCAGATAGAAAAAACCACTAAATCGTATTTTATGCGACTGCATTTTTCTTCCTTTTTTTAATTCTCTACTAAATGTTTTCACATTTAGCCAAAGCATTTGTTTTTAGCAGTTTCATGAATCCATTTATTCATTTCCTCGCTGTTTGTTTTCTGCTCTGAAATGAATGTGTGTCAGTTGTTCAGCGAAGAAGTACATACGTACATATGTATGCATGTATGTGGGCTGTACGTAAGTGTGCAGCAAACCTAAACGTAGCAAGTGCAGCATACATTTTTTAAATATTTTATTTGAATATCATTCTAAATATTCTGTAAATGTTTGAGTTGACGCCTGTTTGACGCGTCATGCGGACGCAAGGGACATTAATATTAAGCGCTAATAAAAAGTGTATAAACTCTTATAATTTAAAGTAAAAATAAATATAAAATTTAAGAGGTAAAAAAAAACAAATAAGAGTGTGATATATTCGGCTGGGCCGAATCTTATCTACCCTTCACGCTGGGCACGTAAATACATAGTATATATTGCAAATTTTAACTAAATATGCTCGGATATATATGGACCGATATCGTAAATTTTAAATTTCATTTTATTACCACAACTGCTTATAAGCAAAAAAAAATTTGTATTTGATATTTAATTATTTGATCTTGTTTAGGTAAATATTTCTTATTTTTGCAACTAAGGATCGTTTTATGTTATATAAAAAATTTTTAAGAACATATTAATTTTCCTGACGATGATAACAAATTGTTATCGGAATATTGAAAATAAATACTGTTAAAATTTTTTATATAACATAAAACGATTTTTAGCTGCAAAAATAAAAAATATTTATCAAACAAATTTTGTTTAAGTTCGCTTACAAGGCCTTTTTATGGAAAAATGGGTTTAGGCTATATCTGGGATATATATGGACTGATATTGGCATTTTTAATTTTTTGTATTTTAATAACCTTCTTTTATAAACAGAATGGCTTCTAAACAAAAAATTTTTCATGAAAAAATTGGTTTAGACTATATCTCGGGTATATATGGGCTGATATCAAAAACGTTCATTTTCTGTATTTTAGTGACCTCCTTTCATAACCATAACTGCTAGCAAGCAGTTATGCCATAGCAAACAAAATTGTTTCATGAAAAAACCGGTATAGACTATAACTCGGGTATTCATATATAAACCGATATCAGAAATTTTCATTTTCTGTATTTTAGTAATCCCCTTTTATAACTAGAGCTGCTGTTAAGCAAAAAAAAAAAAAAAATTTTTTATGGAAAAATCGGGTATGTATGCACCGGTACCGAAAACTTTCATTTTCTGTATTTAGTAACTTCCTTACACTGAAAGAATTATGCGTCATATATTTAATGAAACCGTTTCATTAAATATTTTTCATTAATCCAATGAAAACTTTTCACAATATGCATGAAACCTCATATATATTATGAAATAGTTCCACCAGAATGGTTTCATTAAGTTTCATAGTTTCATTAAAAAAATCATTGGATTTATGACTACAACAAAATTAAACTTTTTTTTAAAATTCTTTGAATTTTGGTAAGATATATTAATGGGCGTTTATTAATCTTAAGCTACAGTTATAAAATGTCAAGTTTTTTTTATTAAAATGTAAGTTTTATGAGTTTCATAATTCCAATGAAATAGAATTCATTAGATCAATAACAAATAAATTTTTGGCTACCGAGCTTGGGTATGTATGTACATATGTGTATGTACTCAAATCAGCATAATAATGGGTATATTCATAAAAATTTAAATGAATTTGAAATGTGTTTTAATTCAAAAATACATATTAATTTTTTATGAATACGCACATAATAGTTTAAAAAATTTAAATACCAGTATATTGAAGTCATTTAAATTAATAAAATCTGTTCTATTTGGTGAATACTTGTTCAACATTTTCTTTTATCATAATTAGGTACAATTTCACAAAAGCAAGGAATAGTATTGTTTGTGTAATGAAATAAAGTATCAATGAATAAATAAAATATTTCCATTGATCTTATTACGTACATTTGTGAACATATTTTATTAATGTGTGTTATGATATTATTTCATTAAACAAATGTGACATTTCATTGATTTAATGTAAGTTTTTCAGGTGCTCAATGAATAATAAAACTAGATAAATGAAATAACTTCATTGACCTTATGAAGGAGTTTCATATTTTTAATGAATATATTACATTAGTACAAAGAAGTTATTTAATTAAATAAATGTTACTTTTTCATTAATTTAATGTACAGTTTTCATGTGCTTTATGAAATTGATTCTTTGATCTAGAGAAATTATTTCACTAATCATATGATTTGTCTTTCATACTTTTAATGAAAATAAGTCATGTTTCTTATTAAAATGTTTATTACTTTTATGAAGGTTTTAATAATTGTATGAAGTTTGAAGCAAAACAAACAATTTTTTTTCAAAAAATGCCATACAAAATTGCAAAAAAAAATGGCCTTTTTGGAATTTTTAATATATTTCAGCTATATGTAAACCGATATTACTGAATTTCAATGGCAAGCTCATGGCACGATGGGGTAATAGAATGGTGAAAGAAAAAAGTTTCTATATCTAATGGTTTTCTCAGAAACGGTATTTCAACGACCGAAAGACGGACAGACGAACATCGCTTAATCGACTTTTCCATTAATTCTGATTCAGAATATATATATGTATACTCTATAGGGTCGCAAATGATAATTGTAGAAATTACAAACGGAATCACAAACTTCTATATATCCTTAACATTTTTGTGAAGGGTATAAAAATATTTCCAGATAGTTTTCAAAGTTCTCAACGTACGTTAAAAGTTGCTAAACTTTAATACATTACGTCGACGAAGAAGCACGGAATGTGACAAACCTCATAAGACTACATAAATTTCAAATTAGTTGTCAGTTGAAAACGGTAACGTATAACGTACGACGGATTCTATGTGCTTCGGCCTTAAGGAAGTCAAATACCTAGAAGTAATCCTTGACCCTAAAATGAAATCTCCAAACCACGTTTTATATACAACAAATTTTTGTTTTTAGCGTTTTATATTTATTGCACCTTCAAATACAATAAGTATTCAAATCTTAATACTAAATATTAAAGTAAAGAACTAAAAAAAGTAAAAATGTGCTTTTTACTTAAGGTCAGCCAATGCTAGATAAGGATTTGTTATGCGGGAACAATATTGGTAAAATCACCTATTGAACGTTCTGATGATGGCCAGGGTATCCCTCCTTCTCAACCGAGTGTGGCCGTCAAAGTTAAGTATATTACACGCAAGAGGGTTTGGATGAAGTTTCAGTTTACTGACATACCTTGTCCAGTGGAACACTCAGATCTTTATGAATTCGTGAATTTTTTACGTACCATGGAGCTGCAGTAATCGTTCGAAGAACATGGTTTTGTCGCCTTTGAATTTTTTTAATATTTGACGCTGAGGCGGTGCCCCATAATTGGATTCCGTAGGCTTTAGGATTGCATTTTGTAACGAAGATTTGCAATCCAACTTCAATGTCGAGTTTCAATACTTCTGGTCCTCACAGGTCTGACTTATGACATTGACTAGTCTATGCGTTTGTTCTATGGTTCTGTGTTTAGCCCGAAAACCAAATTGATGATCTGGGATACATCCCACATTGTTCAATATTGGACTCAACTTCGCCATTAAAAATTTTTCGAATAGTTTTGAAATTGTTGGTAGTAGACTTATTGGTATATATGACTCTACCTTAGTCGGGTTCTTCCCTGGCTTGGGTATCATAGTATTCATAGAGACCTTCCATTCTGCAGGATAATAGTCAAGGCGTAAAATAACGTTAAAAATAAAAAGTAGAATTCTTTTAGCTACACGAGGTAACTGTTCAAGCATTTTGCCAGTAATTTGATTAATACCTGGAGCTTTCCTAGGGTTATGTTACTGATACCTTGTTCAACATCTTCAAATATAAATCCCAAAGACACAGGCGGTTTAACTGCATATAATGATATTTCAGCTGCATCGTTTGCTATATAATTTGTAATAAAAACATTTGCCAAATTAACATACACCATCCCTTTTTCAGAATCACTTCCAGCCCAGTTGCCAGTTGAAGTTCGCAAACGTTGCTTACCTATTACGGGTCTTTTCAGACCTTTTGTCGCTTTCCACAGAGAATAGTCAAAGTGCGGAGTACGATCCGGTCTTTCCAAATATGTTTTAAGGGAAGCCATTCTTGGATTTCAAACAGATTTTTTAATCGAGTTACGCATTCCCGTAGCGTAGTTTTAAGCTGGGGAGACCTGCGAAGTTGCCACTTTCTTCTAACTCTTCTTTTTTCTGACAGAAGTTGCTCAATTTCAGACGAATAAGTTCTATTGTTCTCATTTCTAGATCTTATATGACTTGTGATATCGTGCTGTACGGCCAGTTTGAGGTTTTTAGAAAATTCGTTAATTGACGCGTCAATATCATCAGGGGTTCTCAAGGCGATATTTTCAGTACAACCTTTGCTGAGATTTTTTTTTGTATCCTAGCCAATTAACTCTATTGACGGTTAAAGGGGAGCCAATCTCTGGGGTAAACAAAACAGATATTATAGTGGGCGAGTGATCTGATGACAAATCTAATGAAGGATCCACTTGCATCCACTCTAAAGGAAAATTTTTCGCAACTTCAAAATCTATAACGTCTGGGATCTTTCGTCGGTCTGACGGGCAATAAGTGGGGTGTCCGCTTGAAATCACATCTAAGCCCATTTTGGAAACGGTGTCAAAAAGCACACGGCCTTTCAGCAATCAGTCTTATGTCGATTTGCTTTTCCATAAGGAAGTGCTCAAGTTCATTTTTGTGTTGGCGAATGCCATTTTAAACCAACATGTGGATTGCAGTTTTAGCATTTCCGGCTTCAGATTAGTCGTAGAAACCGTATATACAACAAATAAAGTTAAACAACTGACTGCGATATCCATTTATTAATCGAAATTCGAGTCTTAGTATCCAAAACAAGAAATTAATTTCAAGGCAAATTTTCATGCTGTCATATTTTATTATACAGCTCATGTCTGGTCTTCAAGTGCAGATTGTCACACTCCAAAATTACAAGTCTCACAAAATAAATTATTAAAAATAATATACAATTTGCTCTCGTACCTTTCGACGCAACGTCTTCATGCGATTGCTTATTTAGAGATAGTATGCGTCAAAATAGAAAGGTTAACACGAAATTTCAATCCCGAATGTTTAAATTCTGCGTATACTCATATTAATGAGCTTGCATCATCCTAGTATATATGTAGTTATTAATTTTAGTCACATAGGTTTTTGAAAATGTTTCCTCCAATTTAGTTACTCATGTATTTATGCACTTAAGATTATTAAAGGCCCAATCAGACTATTATACAAGTATAAATACTTTCATTAGATTTTGTGAGATAAAAGTCTAAACACATTTCTTGCGACTGTCAAAAAGTCTAACGTAAATTAGATTTTGCATTCACACCATCACACTTGATATAAACCAACATAGATGTGCCATCATAAAACTTTTGACGGCGGAAGGTGCGCTATTCGTCGTAGGCGATAGACGTGCCGGCACGTGAAATTCTTCAACACTTAAAATAGTAATTATGTATAACACATCCAAATTCAATAGCACAAAGATATTTTATGTTCTAAATATAGCATGAGCAAAATACATTTATAAATGACAGCTTAATTCCAAATTTCGAGCTTTTTTACAACGACAAAAAATACTATCAGTGACGGCACCCCATCGGCTACGAAATAGCCGACTACTCAGTTTTTAATTAGCTGGTTTGCTAAAAAACACAACCCTGATCCAATGCAAAGTATTATCGTTTTGAAAAGTTTCAAAAAACAACGAAGTCGTATGGGATGTCAAATTTTTATCGTATTATTTTTCGTATGTATGACGGATTACATTCAGACTATCAGACTTGCACGTATTATTTGAATTTTTGACAAGTATTAATACAAAGTATAATAGTCTGAACTGGGCTTAAGCACACGCAAAGAAAAATCAGTTTGGAATATTGTTGTCGCAATATTAGTGTTTGCTCCATCATAATTTGAATTGTTGCCACTAGCAGCATATTATCGTTTTTAATATAGTTTAATCCTCTATGAATATATCAGTGTTGAAGTTTGCACATTTCTATTATTACATTTCTATCATTTTAAAATATGGTTGAATGCAATAATAAAGTTTAAAAAAGTAATTCGAACACAACAATAGCTTTTATTATCTACAATAAAAGAATGGTTTTTAACGTACATATGGTTAATTTATGTATCAGCAACACATCTGCGTTAAACTAACTATTGTTGTGAAACATATGTATACATATTTTTATTTCATTTTTTATTTTGAAGCAATTAGTTCATTTGTATGTGTTTTTTTTTGTTGCAATATTAATTATATAAAAAATAATAAGGAGTGCATATATATTAAGGCGTAAAAATGGTTATAGAAGCAAAAAGGTTGGTACAAGAATTTAACTCAACAAATGCATTTATACCTATATGTGTTTTAATCTGCTTGAATTTTATTTGTATTCTTACAGATATATACGAGTATTTGGATCATTCTCCACCATCAAGATTTTGTAAAATTCGATCATTTGTAATCAAGTTTTAAAAATATTTATTGGAAAAAATGTATTTAATAAATTAAAAACATTTTGTTTTAATTATATGAGTTATGTGTGTGTTCATATGTATGTGTATTTATTGTGTAACCATATAATATTGTGAGGTCCAACACCAGTATGATTGATTATAACAATAGAATTTGAAACTTATCAATAATATGGGTGGGGATGATAATATTATATGGTTGAACATGACAGTTTAATATTAATTTTTACCATAACAGTATTCGTCTTGAAACAAATATTACGACTTTTACCAAATATATGGTTATATGGTATAATTTTGGTTCTTGGCTATACTTAATTTTGTACCAAAAAACAAACAGATTGAAACCATATTATTTGGTTGTGTGCAACCATATAATTCAACAATACTATTTTGCCCTTAAAATATTCTCATATCAACCATATTTTTTATTCTACGTGCAGAAAAAGAAGAATCATGAACTCTGTGACTATGTAAATTATGCCATAAATGAAATGTAAACTGTTATGGTGAATAAAGATTATGGTAATCTTGGGTACTTATGTAGAAACTTTTACGTGTTACGCTTTTTTTGTGTTCAAAAAGTCCTTTTGCTAAAATTAAGAATCTCAAGTATCTATAATTTTCTGAATATCTCGAATTTTTCATGTGTTCAGTCTGATGACAAAACTTTTCAAAACGAGTAAATTTATGGCGGTATATGAATGGCGGAGTTATTCAAAAATTAACTTTCGATCATATTGAATATTCTATTGCCAAAGAAAGATTAGATCAAACCACAAGTAACAATTTATAAAAAAAAAAAATAATGTGCACAAAAAAGCATAAAATTTGAATTAATGCAATACGGTGCTGCCAACATACAACTAAAAATCTATTAAAAGTATTTAACAGTTAAACCGATGTTATTAAGAATTCAAATAAACCTTTTAGTACATTTTATACGCAAATTTGCAATTGTTATCGTTTTGCCAAAATTCTTCCGCAAAGATTGCATTACGAGTATGTATATCGCTTCTTTATTGCAACATAGTCATATCGCAAAAAAGCTCGTTTCGAGAAAAACGCATTTAAAATTTTTAGTATCCATATAAGGCTTAGCAAATTTTTTGAGGAAATATCTCCTAAATGAAACAGTTTAAAAGAAATTTCAATAAATTTTTGCCACAATATAAATGGTAGTACTGTTAACAATTCTGCATTGTTAACTCGAAAAGCTCATTTTTTGAGATATGACTATGTTGCAATAAAGGAGCAATATGTATTCTATAATACATTGACAATGAATTCCAAATAAAATCTTGTTACATTTTAGTGGGTTTTAAAAGCAAAAAATACATTAAAAAGCTGCAGACTACAACTCACAGTCAGTTTATCTATTTATTTCCTAAATGTTTTCAAAACATCCTGATTTAAAATCTTTCCTAATTTGTTTTACCACTTTGAAAAGGCTAAACTTTAATTTAATTATTTACTTTAAAGTTGTATATTAATATATAAGTTTTTTTTTATATTTTCTTCTCTTGCAACGACATTTTGGTTAGACTTTCATGAACCGAAAGTGGAAAAGAGATTTTAAATGCAATTTTTTTTAATAAGCTCCGAAATTCAGCAACTTGGAAAATGTGTTTGTACAAAGAAAAACCTCATTTTGTCGCTACAATGTTGTTTAATTACTGTTGGCCGACAAACACTTTGTGGCCTGAAAATTGTGGTAAAGCGAAAGAAGAACGAAAATTATTGCCATAAAAACAACATCAGCAGACATCAAAGTAATTTAAATTAGTTTACATAACAAAATCTAGATTTTTATGCATAGAGTTTTTTTTTTTTTTGGGACAAAATTAAATTGGATTTTTGATTAAAATCACAAATTTAAGAACACTTTTGAAGAAAATGCATTTCAAGATTGTAAAATGAACACAAAACTTATTTTATATAATAAAGAAATTTAAGGTAAAAGTCTTCTAAAACAGGCAGAATTGAGTTAGATCGGTATATATGCAGGTATGCATGTACATATATTACTTACAGCTTTATTGCTCTCAAAATAAGTCAATATTTGCTGGTATGTCGTCAAAATAAAGATCTGTAACAAGTTTATGAATATCTCATATCCAGACATTTTTCACGTGGAACAAGAGAATTAAAAGAAAATCGAAGTGAATTGAAACAAATAATGATTTTTCACACACAAGTGTTGCTACAATATTTCCTTGTAACAACTATTTGTCAATTGAACTTTTTGACGAAAATTATTTCTGTATTTAAAGTTTGTGAATAGAAGCTAAAAAAAAAAGAAATGGGTTTTAAAAGTGCATAAAAGTTAAATTATTAAAATTTTTTTAATTCTAGCAGGTTAAAAAAGATATTTACGTATAATTAATCAATTCTTATTTTTTTTTTTACCTAAATATCTTTCTTTGTTTTATAAAAAAGTCCATTCAACAGTAGTCATTTTCAATATATTGCTAACAAACTGTTTGCAAAGTATTGAAAATACAAACTGTCGAACTTTTTTATAAAACAAATAAATATCTTTACGAGTAGCTGCAAAAACAAGATATGAGAAACATAATCAAGATTAAATAACATATAAACATGTTTATAATTTATTTCAGAAAATTGTAAAACTATCTAAATTTCAAAAGCATAAGCTAATGGACAGCGTTGTCAACTTTGAAATTTCAAAACGCACTAAAATGGGGAATAAAGCTCGTTATTTCAACAAAAACGCACTGAACTATAAATTTTTTTCTATCACTTTTAAAAAGCTATTTTATATTTTAAGAAGTAAAATATTTTTATGTGAAAAACACGATAATGAAACAGCATTTTAAGAGACTGTTATACAATCAAATTTGGTTTAAGAGCATAGTGCTATGAAATTCGTTCAATAACTAGAATTTGTGTTTGTCAAACTTGGCCTCTAGTACGACTCCGTTAGTTTTATTAAGATAATGTTACCTTTACAATAATTATAACGATAATTTATCAAATTTAATATTAAGAAATATCATTTAATTATATTTGCTGTCGACCGATATCAGCTGTTGCATTTACTGTCTATTATCAGGGACCCAAAATACCTGCTTACCGTCGTCAAAACTATATTTTGGGAGTATACAACCATTATGATTATCGGATCATTAAAAGTTACAGAATCGTACTACAAGCCTTCAAATTTGATTAATAGCAGTTCCATCAAACTCAGTGTATGCGGTGTCTTTAAACGAATTTATTGAAATATACGGAAATTTACTAAAATTATAACAAATAAAAGATGAACTTTACTGTAATCAATACTGAATGCAAACATTTTGGAAAAACTTTATAATTTATTTAATAATTTGGTAATTTATCAATTACCAAAACCGTAACGAATTCACGAGCCGTCATCAACAATACGCACTTCTCTGTTCAGAGACTGCATTTATTGCAATATTTGACAAACGTGGCTTGATCGTTTAATAGCAAAACACTCTCTAAAAGCAGCAAATTTTATAAAACGAAATGTTTCGTTTTCTCGAGAGTGTGTATTATATACAACAGCACGACTGTCTTACTTTGTACGTTTTTCACACAAATTGAAACGTAAAACTTTTGAACACTTGATTAAATTTTTTTCTTACATTAAAACAAAAAGCTAAGTTGTATTTGATCTTGTGCCACAAAAATTTTAAAAACGCACCGAAAATTTTAAAAAAGCGCACCTAGCACCCACTAAAGAATTTTTCACACAAATAATTTTAAAAAGCACCAAAAACTGTGCGAACCGCACCGAGTTGACAACGCTGCTAATGGATTATACATGTGCAAACTCAGAGTTCCTCAGACGTCAAATCAAGGGCATAGATTCCGCTATAAGTTGTAAAGAGCAATGGAAAGCACTTTTAGTAACAGTAAAAAGATTTTGGTGTTATTTTATTGTAACATTTTTATTTTGAATAAAGTTCAAATATAAAGTATTTCGATAAAATCATATAATTTCTTGACCTTAAGGTCTCTTCTTTTTGTATAGTTTTTAGTTTTTTTATTATTGTATTATCTGCCAGATAATAAAAAACCAAAAACTATAAAATAAAAAGACACCTTAAGCTCAAGAAACTATATAACATTTCAATAAAATTTAAAACTACATGAAGTATTGGGTTTTATTTTGCTAGATTGAGGAGAACAGGATCTAATATGTCTAATTAAAAAAGAAAATATAGTAAATTGTTAATTATTAGTTCAAAAGTCTTTGTCTTTTTTGATCACTTTAATAGTTTACGCGCTGAAATGCAGGATATAGTCTTTTGCGCGTCTTTCTAAGGATGATGATTTCTTTCCTTTCGTATTGTACTCATGAATAAGAAGAGGATGTGTGAAGTCCACTAAAAACAGCTGAAATTATTGATAATGTACTAATCTGATGGGCTTTTACTTTAGTGAAAGCAGCTGCAGACTATCGGGCTAGTTCCTTTCTTCTCAGGGGGATTAACTCTTTTAATTTTTAACTCTTTGGTGACGTACATAAGTACATTTTAGTACATACATAACTAATATCGAAGAGATAATCTACGGTAAGGAATTTGATTCCGTTACATTTTTTATGCCTACTGAACAATAAAAGCCACGTCATTTCGTTTGACTAAAAGCTTGGCTTAAGATTTTTTGAATTTTAATTGGATTCGGACTTTCAAGCAAACTACAAGCGGTGATTTTTGACAGAAATATGATACACGTGCAAAAGTTTATTATACAAAGAATTTTTTTCCCTTTGGTAATTGAAAAGTTTGTGGATAGTAAAACAAATTTAGCAAAATAAGAAACTGAATCACGGAAAATCCTAAAATAACTTCCAAGAAAGGAAAATGAATTGTGGTTTGCATATCATCGCAATTTTAATTTTTGAACAAACTGTCCGAGAAAATATAAACTTCTTGCGCATGCTTGGCATAAACCTGAGATGCCAGTTTCCTGGGGTCAGCAAAACTGTCCGGCTTTCTTCCACAGCATCTATGTACGTACGAGAGATGAACATGGAGTGCCAAAAATCCTGATCAGAAAGTAGCTGCACAAAAGAAAATTTATCAACTGGCAGCTGCTATTTGAAATATTTCATCTGAAATAAGTATATTCATTTTCATAACTTAAAACCAACTAGTGAAAAAATCGCATATGAACTAAGTGTATTCTTGAATCGTCTAATCTCATTTTATTTCATGCACTAATTTTAGTTTAATAATAAAAATATACTAACTAATTATTCCATAACTAAACATAAATAATCTTAATGGAAAACTGAAATAATCAAACCTTAACCAAAATTACGAAATTAATTGAATGAATTACTAACTACAAAAAAACAACTAATTTATGTTCATGCAATTTTGAACAAAATTTCCATAAGGTGTGATTATTTCTATCTCCGTAACTTAATCCAATATGTACGTTATTATTATATATATGTGTGTGCATGTAAGTTCAGATATACAAGTATGGACATAAATATGTGGACTTAATTTTGCATTCCTAAATTCATACTTATAATCTCACATTCTTAATGCGGGAAACCCTAACTTAAATTATATCTTTTGATAATAACTTGACAAGTATGGATATCCCCAGGTTTTTGTTTCTCTTAAAATTAGCAATTATCGTTGGTATCATCATCATATTCTTTGCTGGGCCCAACACTGGAACATCATGATATGGAATTCGTGGGCAACAACAGCAACGATATTTGATTGTAAGTTACAAAAACAACAACATTAATTAATTTTTATAATAACTTTAATTCTGTAAATTTTGTGAGTAGTTTTCACGTCGAAAACTATGAAACAAAAAACTCCATCGTTTCTCGATTAGTGAAAAAAACGTGTTTCTGTATTTCAAAGTGAAAACAGACAACACTAATTATATATTTATTGGAATATTCCATTTAGGAGTTGTCAAAAAATAAGCTAATAAGAAAAAAATACAAATCAAAAGAGTAAATATGAAAATAAATAACAAAGCAAATCGTATAAAATATTTAATTTGATTTGAAGTTGATAAACAACTTTAAAAACTCTATAACATAAACTAGAAAATTGAAAGCCAAAACCTATACTTGTGGATGTGATTCATGCTCCAGCTTATAGAGAAAATTCAAGAATACACAAGAATATATTATATATACGAGTATGAAGTATAATTATACAGCTGGAAAAATGGTTACAGCGGGTATTAGTGTTAGTCATGATTAATTGGCACGAAATATTGAACGCTTCGTTGTTCAAGATGCTACCATTTGGGATAAATAATATATAATTTCAACAGGAGCCATTGGCAATTTCCAGAATGCAAAGTAAAGAAGTGTTGACTAGACCAATTCATGCTGCAGCCGGAAACATACAACCACCTGAAGAGCCGGTAATAATTTACGAAATATCGGTATCAACGCTATCACTGAATTTCTAAACAACAGGAAGTTTGTTGTTACAATTTTAAATGTAGATACTAAAATGTGAAAGTTTCCCGCTAATATAGGTACAACAAACAAATCTGCTGCAACCGTTTTGAAAAAACAACTTTGCAGTGCAGTCATTGTAAATACAAGCCTTTACTCGTATCTAACTATGACGATGGCGAAAGGCTCACAAGAAAGGTTAGCAGTATTGTTATGGCTTCAGGCGACTATACATATATCACCAGGTGTAGAAAATAATATGTCTGAAGCTAAAAAGCAAAACTCAAAGGTAAATCAATAAGCTTAAAGACAAATCTGTTTTAAAATGTCAATATTAAGACAAGCTTTTGTGTTTGTATGCACCTGATCACCTTCACGTACTGGCAATATACCGCCAGCTGAGATCATAAAATCGACAATTTAGAAGAAAAAAAAAAATTACCTATACAAAACGAAGGCAAAAAATTCATAAACTCTTGGAACTCCAAAGCAATTACAGAAACGTATGCAACTAAAACTAGCAGAATCCCTTAACAAACCCTTACTTAACCTTAGGATTTTCAAGAGACTTAAAATGGAAAGTAGAGATAACGCAAACATTTCTTCAGTTTAGTCGTCCTTTGGGCCAAAAAAGGAACTCGAACAAAAACAAATTGTTGCAGTATTTTATTACAATATGTTAACCAAATGTAATATAAACTTAAGCTTTACTTATAAATAAACAAAATATATTTTTGGTTTTCATTACTGCAGTTGTTTTATTGTCTTTTTAATAGTTTGCAAATTAATTTTTAAGTACAATAATTATATATTTATACATTTTTTGTTTGTTAACCATATATTTTTAAATTCAGTTAAATGCAATAAACACAGTAGAAATATGAATTTTTTGGTTAAAGGAAAGGAATATCTTATAAAACTTAAAACAAAATTTTACTTTTCTTTCTTTACAATAGATTTAATATTGTGCTTCATTAACAGCAGATTCAGCTGCAGTTTTTTCTCGTCTGCTTTTTCCACCAAATAGTCTGCTTTTGCGGTTTTTTATTTTCATATTTCTTAAATAAATTATAATTATTATTTTAAACACACTGCAATTTTAATAAACATATATGTTATACTCTACCTCTTTATACTCTTTTTTCTATAATTCCGCAGCGTTTTTATTTGGAGAATATTTTGGCAGTTACTTCTCACAAAAATTAATTACAGAAACACATTTACTTCCATATTTCCAATAATTTACGTCAAAAAGCTTAAATGACAGTTAGTTTTCGCAAAAATGAATTGTAGAAACACTTGTGTGTGAGAAATGATTTTTTGTTTCAATTTCCATCGATTTTCTTTCAAATCCCTTGTTTCATGTGAAAAAATTCTCGATGCGAAAAATACAGAAACGAGGTACTGATCTTATTTTCGATAAGTTCAATTCCGTGCGTTCCATCAATGTATCTAAATTATTTTGTTTTTCATTTGATATTATAAATATGAACAAATAAATATCGTTCGATTTGGGAATGACATGTTTAGCACTATTTTCTTAATGTAAGTGTAAATCTGAATAAGGGATAATCAAATAATGACGGGTATTTTTGATTATCAAACAATTGTACCCTTTCACCATAACATCTTGCCTATTTTGCACTACTCTGAACATTTGTTTTTATTCCATACAATTTGGCTTCCATGGCATGTGATGGACACTTTGAAATTCGGGTTGAGAACCATTTTGCCGTATATCTGAGTAGCTAGCTGGGAATCTACATCTTTCATGCGTGTTAGTCGGTTTCTGTAGAGATTTTAAATTTTCATCGTAAAAACATATTTAAGAATCTAGTCTCAAATCAAGTTATAAGTCACTTCTATTTGCGACGTATGGAAGTCAGAACTTGTATTTAACACCAAGGTTTCGAACCGTCCTACCGTAAAACATCATATTAAATTAATTCATAATCACATCAACTACAACGATTACGAACAACAATTATGAAACTGCCTGTTAACAAACTGTCAAACAAATTTAAATAAACAACGAAAGAAAAATCACAAATGGTAAATTTTTTTGTGATATAGTTAATTTAATCTGTGATAATAAGTCGTGAGAAAATTTTGAAATGAAAGCTTTTGGAAAGCAGTTGCCACAGCAAGCGAATGTATCTGCGCTTCCTAACAAAAAATTCTATTACGAATTTGTATCACTAAAGAACGCCAAAATCCAAGTAAATCAACCACGAATGATTTTATTGTTGCTATTGCTTTCATATTGTTCTGCAAGCATGCGTGTATGTATATGTGCGTGGCATGTATATTTGTACATTTGAGTCGAGAATCACCATTAACTAGAAACCTCACGAATAATGTAGAAAATAATGAAGAAGCAGGCAGATGTGGGCCAGACAGTCAAGTCCGAAAAGTAAGCAATTCTAGTATGTTAACACAAAGTGTTTGTAAAGTATTCCAATTGTGTGTAACAAACAAGTGTCCGAGTCCCTATTTAACTGGCACTTGAAGAATCCGCAAAGCATTTAAAAGGTGAAAACGTAACACTTTGTTCAAAAATAACGAATTATTAAAAAATCAGCTAGATAACGTCGTCATAATTGTTGTGAACGACTTCGATGTCAGTTTCGATGATATTATCGTTTTAATTACCGTCAGCGAAAGTGAATCTCTTACTGTCGAGCATTAATAAACTGCCCTTAGTTCGAAAAAGCCATCAGTAATTGGTCTCGGCTGTCATTTGTTATTCGGAGCCTAGCTTTGATAGTGAACAGACGGGTTTGTTTTTCATCGCCGTGTCAAAAAATTAAACCGGAATAAGTAAAAACGGGAATAATTCAAAAATAGTAATTTTATATATAAAAAAAACTTTGTGACATTTACCGTTATATATTTAAAGTGAAAATAAAAAAAAAAATTTAACAAAAAGTTCATGAGTCTACCTATCAGATGTAATTCTGAGAAAGAGCTTAGCTCCTCTAGAAACAGTTCTTGGATTTCTGAGGAGGAAACTTTGAAAACATCATTGGAAAATCTACTGTCTCGTGTTCGCCACATATAGTTGTGGCAACAGACGACAAACCATCTACCAGTTCAGTTATTACAGATAAGGCGAAAACACAAGTAGATATGGATAGGTATGTAACCGTGGTTAAACGGCAGCGAAGCCCCAAATCCGCTAAAATGTCATCTCAGTCCAAAATATCTAAAGATGGTAATACTACCACGACATTGAATAGTAATAAATTTGCTATCCTACAGACTGACGATACCAATATACATATATGCGAGAGCCTACCACCAGTGAGCTGATACAACAACATATTACGGCAATCGGCAAAGACACTTTTAACGTAACATTGGTTAAGCACGGCAGCATCAATGAAATGAAAATCCAGGTCAACCACAAGAATCAATACCGAAAATTTATTGACGTTCTGGTGAAGGAGAAACGACCGTTATACACTTATCAGCTTAAAAGTGCTAAAGGCCTTCAGGTCGTTATAAAAGGGATTGACCCCTTTGTAGATGCGAATGATGTCAAAACCGGATTAGAAGACAATGGCTTTAAAATTAGAAAAGAGGAATTATCTAAGTACGCGACAAGGTATGTTAGTAAACTGGAACTTCATCCAAATGCTCTTGCGCGCAATATACTTAATTTTGGGGGCCACACTCGGTTGAGAAGAAGTGATACCCTTGCCACCATCAGAACGTTCAATAGGTGATTTTACCGATATTGTTCCCGCATAATAAAACTTTTTGTCTAGCATTGGCTGGACTTAAGTAAAAAGCACATTTTTATACATTTCTTATACCCTTCACAAAAATGTAAAGGGTATATATAAGTTTGTGATTCCGTTTGTAATTTCTAAAATTTTAATTTGCGACCCTATAGAGTATATAAATATATTCTGAATCAGAATTAATGAAAAAATCGATTAAGCGATGTAAGTCTGTCCGCTGTTGAAATACTGTTTCTGAGAAAACCATTAGACTTAGAAACTTTTTTCTTTCACCATTCTTTTACCCCATCTATTCATTCTATTTGAAATTCAGTAGTACCGGTTCACGTATAGCTGAGATATATTCAAAATTCCAAAAAAAGCCATTTTTTCCAATTTTGTATGAAAACTTTTGAAAAAAAATTGTTTGTTTTGCTTCAAACATCACACAATCTTTAAGCATAGTGGCTAAAAGGCAAAAAAAAAAATTTTTTTCAGATATCGGTCAATATATACCTGAGATATAGCCCAAATCGGGCTTTTCATGAAAATGTCGCGTAAGGGAACCTAAACAACTTTTTTTACTCAAAAGCAGTCTTGGCAATGAAATAATGTTATATAAATATGGAAAATGAAAATTTACGATATCGGTCAATATATACCCGAGATATAGCTCAGAACGGGGCTTGCATGAACATGTATGTTACATGCAAGAGTTCCATCTTACTGATATACTTTGTCGCATACTAAGAAAATTCTTCTTTCGTGGAGCACACATATCTTTGTAAATTCGAGAGTTTTCTACGTATCATGAAGTTGCAGTAATCGTTTGCAGAAATTTACTTTGTCGCGTTTGAATTTTTTCCGTGTTCGACGTTGAGGTAGTGCCCCATATTGAATTCCGCTGATCCATATAGGCTTTATAAATGCTTTGTACAACAACAATTTGCAGTCTAACTTAAAGTTAGAATTTCTGGCCATGAGCCAATTCAGTTGCGCTACTTTTAGTTTCAACTGATTGACTTTTGCATCAATTTGAGGTTTGCACATTAGGCTACGCACAGTGGCACATTTTGTGAGTTGGCGGTCAAAATTCTATAACTTTTGACTGGGTTGAAATTTTTAAATGAATTTTTTTTTTTTGATCGAAGACATCTTAAGCTTCAATGTAATGTATTAACTTTAAAATCGGGCCTTATTAAAGTATACTTATATATGATTGAAAAATTACTTTTAAAAATATAGGTATTATCGGCCTTAACAAAAATAAATTTGTGAATGTAGTGATTTAACATTGCATTTCATAAATAGTAACGTTTACTGAACTAAAAAATTACATACTTAATTAAGCCGTCCACCCGGGTCCATTTTATTTTGACCCTTAGCCCTCTTCTCCAATGGACCACTTAGAATACAAGTTTGGAGCTCATAATTGTTTTTAATATATTAATATTGTTATAATATTTAGCAAAACTAATTTTATTTTAGTCGTTGATATCCCTGTGAAATTTTAGGGCAATCGGTCGACATTTACTCATATAAATATATTTTAAACTTGAATCCATGACAGATAAGTCGGAGATCCATATCCGAAAATCGAATTTTAGCATGCAGAATCGTTAAGTAACAAAGTTATCGGTTGAAGTTTATCTATTTGTTGTTCTAGTCTAGATACTTCTTCTAATATTACATCCTTCGTTTTCTTCTTAAAAGCAAATTTAATTGGTCTGCAATATTTTGTTGAGGAAGGTATTTCGTTTTTCCATATGACAATATCGGTTTCTTTGCTAGTAGATGGCTCAAAATTAATGTTATTTGTTTTTAGTCTTAACGGAACAAAAGATATCATAAATAAATCAGAATCTGATATTTTTCTTCAGTATACTGCTTATATCGCTTTTGTCCGGAAGATCCATCGCATCCCCATTTAGAAATTAATGTTAGGCTACAGTCACCAAGCTTTTTAATATTATCTGCGTTCAATGTATTCAACAATCTCTCCGCAGTATGATTTAATATGTCTTGCAATACCACCTCTGCTGAACTTTCTGTAATGTTTATAGAATTTTGTGGTGATAAACAATCTTTTTAATTAAAACCAAATCTCTACATTCTGGATAAATGGATCAATGTTTTCCAACTGCCCGCTTTCGCAATTCCATATACTGATATTTTGTTAGCTTAAAGTCCAGAAATATTGAAAATGCCTTTTCAGATGTACATTTTTTATCATCTGTTGGTGTTGGAATGCTGTCTAAAATCCTTTTTACACGCTTGGGGCTCGCTTTCATTACATTTTCTATTACATCAATTTATTTTAGTTTTATTTTTTGTTGGTTCTAGTTGATGGAAAAACGTATCTTTAATTATTTCTTGAGAAAATTCTTCATTAATGCTTTGCAGCTTTCGTCTTCGGGACCGTTCACCACACTCCTCAACTGATCTGGGAGGTCGGCCCACATTTGCTGGTTTTGGTTGGCTTTCAAATACAAGTTCGCTTGTAAGCCATTGTTTATTGCAGTTAAACATTTTTTCCTCATTTATTATACCGTTTATTTAATCGCGTTAAAAAATTATTAATTTTTTTTAAATGGTCGCCCAACTTAAAATAAGGGTCTGTTAAAATGTGTAATATAACATCGTTTTTGTTTTTTTGTTCAAAATAAATTTTAGCAAGATCGTTATAACTGAACTTAGCCATCGTTTTGACAATACTAATCATCTTTATTAATTTTGTCTGTTTTAATACACATCAAGTTTTCTTGAAGCAAGTATGTGTTTAAACGAGAGAGAGTGGAAAGAATAAAGAAGAGGAGTCCAGACATGCTTGTACCGACAAATAATTAATTCAAAACTCATTAAAAACTTGAACACAAACTGTCTGTGTCAAACAACCGGGCAGGTATAAAGGAGAATTAAAGAGACCTGCTTCAAGAAAACCTGACGTGTCTATAGTATTTTAACCTTTATATGAGCAGCAGCTACCTGAGTACACAATAAAGTTATAACAAAAGGTCGAATATATCAGTCCAAATACAATAACTCATGTACCCACCCCCGCTTACGTGTAACCACACATTTTTTAATGGCCTAAATTACAAAAATGCATTTAATACATTATAATAACAGTCTCTTATTATACCCTTTTCATTAATAAAACTTCTTCGAAAAAAAGAAAAACATACACATAAACACATGTAGATATACCGCACTCCCATACCTAAAATATCCGACGTGCAAGCAGTAAAATCATTGTAGTTCCTAGAGCCGCAGCTCAAAGTACGAATTATAACACGTTATAAGTCATTTTACGAAGTTTTTGGCAGAAAACAAGGGACTCGAGCAAAGTAAGGCACGATTTTTTAAAACTATTTTATAAGTTAAGTAAGGATATTGTGTGAAGAGAAAAAAAATTTTGCAAAAATATATAAAACCAAAAAAGTTATGCCCACTTGAAGTTCAAAAATTTTATAAAATATTTTGAATTTTAGTTTCTCTTAAAAAAAGCGAGTTTTTGATCACCCTATTCGAAGAGAAATAATCGAAATAAAAACATAAATTTCTGGATTTCGAGGTTCCTATGTGTTTACTTTTGTATAAAAATTAAAAAAAAATGAAATCGGTGACACAAAAAAAATTTTTTTTTGAAGAGTTTTGGCCGCCATCTCTTCAAATGTGCCACTGTGCTCCGGTCGAGGTGAATACCATGGTACTTGACGTCATTGCGTGCATTGGCGGATTAGATGAGTTGTTAATTTGGATAAGCGAACATGTATGTATGTATGTTTAAAAGTGCGAATGTGATATGAGTAAATTTTTGTTCATTTACTTTGATTTTCCAAGGCTTTAGCCATTTATCCAATATCGAAATATATTCCTGCAAATTTTGTGAAGACAATTGATGATTTTCATGAACGCTGTAAAATGTCGTGTCATTTGCAAAAGTTAAAATGTACATTCCGCATCTCGTTAGCACATCAGAGGCGTAAATCAAATGTAAAGTAGGTGAGGGGCTTATAAAATCGCCTCCTCTGATAACAAATTTCCGGCCGCATAAGTAGCTTTCCAGAAGCTAATTTGTTTTCCGTATATGTATTAAAATTTATATTTTCCAAAAATGACAAAAAAAAAACAATTTTTTTTTTTTTTAAAAATTTAAAAATTTTTTTTTGGCTTTCGGCGATTATTCACGGCAAAAATAGGCAACAAATTTTCTTATTTGAGTTTAATCTCTTATTAATTATTAGAGAATATCTTCATAATACTATAAAGACAAAAATACAAATATAATAAAGACAAAAAATTTTATGTTCAAACCAACAAAAAAAAACATTGGTTTAATATTATACAGCAATTCTTTCACTAAATATTATTTATTTCAATATTTGCTTTCCAACACAAACATTTTAATTTAACCAAAATTTGCCCAAAAGTTATTATTCCTTCACACTGAATAATTTAGTTGCATATTTATTTAGTATATAAGTTTGTATGTTTATGTGTTACCTATATATTTAACTTATGTTTGTATGCCTGAGTGGTTTTAGTCGGTGCTGCTTTTCAATTGCATTTTAAATTATTTATAACAGATCTGTTCATATTTTTATTATTTTTTTGGTTACATAAAAAATATTTAAAGGACATACGACTATTCCATTTCACACAATGGAGTTCTAACCAGTTTTGAAAACAGGAGACTTCTATTATAAGAAAATCATTTTTCATTAGAGCTCTACTCAAACCAGTGATCACCAAAAATCGTCTGAACTCATAAACTTAAATTTGTAATCAAAATAAAAATCAAGCAACAAAGTTCAACGCTTAGTGAAATCAACTCGTCTTGTAAACATTGCGCATTCATCTTTATGTTTGTTGTAGCCAGCGTCTAAAAACTGCGGATATGTGCCATTGCTTTCGCATTTGCTTCGACTTCTAATTACCTCCAAACATGCAAACAGTCGCAGTTAAGCTAGAGACAAAAAACGAAAAGTTATACACTATGAAGACTTCTGCAGTCGACATGTTTGAACAGTTTATGGTTTGACCGACTTCAACTTCAAATAAGTTCGAAAGTTAAAGT
This sequence comes from Thecocarcelia acutangulata, assembly GCA_914767995.1. Lineage (NCBI taxonomy): Eukaryota > Metazoa > Arthropoda > Insecta > Diptera > Tachinidae > Thecocarcelia > Thecocarcelia acutangulata. The sequence continues at coordinate 60,794,107 of OU612097.1, forward strand.
TAGAGAAAAGTTGTAGTTTTAATAAATTCGGAAGCTAAAGCTAAGGAGGTTTTGCTTTTTTTTACTTTTATATATAAAGTGCCCTTTAAGTGCCAATTTAACAATAACGATTAATTACATATAAAACAAAAACAACACTCAAAATTAGGTTATTCTTTTAAATGTAATTTTGCGAACGAACGAACGGCTTCGTTATCGTGAAATTGGACGTAAGTTAAAACCTTTGTGATGCTCTATTTTGGTTGGATGCTGCTTCTAAAAATACTGTAAATTTTTTCGTGCGTGCGTACTGAGTGATAACGAGTGATTTTTTTGCTATTATCTTTTTGGCAACACTAGTTTTGACAGCTCACGCACGTTTTGTATCTTGTGTCACTGTCAAACATCTTCAGTTTGGTCTATAATTTAATCATGAATCGTCTTACAAACGAACAACGCTTGCAAATTATTGAATTTTATTACCAAAATGCGTGCTCTGTTAAGAAAGTTCATCGCGCGCTTCTTCCATTTTATGGTCAGTTTAATCGACCTACTGAGGCTTCTATTCGGGCTATTGTAAAAAAATTTCACACCAAATTTACATTGTTGGACATTAAACCACCAACACGCTTACGTAGAGTGCGAACTGAAGAAAATATCGCAGCCGTATCGGCCAGTGTTGGTGATGACCGTGAATTATCGATTCGGCGCCGTTCGCAGCATTTGGGCCTCTGTTACTCCACTACGTGGAAAATTTTGCGGAAGGATTTGGGTGTGAACCCTTATAAGATACAGCTGGTGCAAGAATTGAAGCCAAACGACCTACCACATCGCCAAATTTTTGGTGAATGGGCTCTTGAAAAGTTAGATGAAGATCCACTTTTTTATCGAAGAATTGTGTTCAGCGACGAGGCTCATTTCTGGTTGAATGGATACGTGAAAAACAAAACTGCCGTATTTGGAGTGAAGAGCAGCCAGAAGCATTGCAAGAGCTACCAATGCATCCACAAAAAACAACCGTTTGGTGCGGATTATGGGCTGGCGGCATCATTGGGCCGTATTTCTTCAAAGATGATGCGAATCACAACGTTACTGTGAATGGTGAGCGCTACCGTGCGATGATAACAAACTTTTTTTTTGCCCAAAATGGAAGAGCTTGACTTGCATGACATGTGTTTTCAACAAGACGGTGCCACATGCCACACAGCACGCGAAACAATGGACCAATTGAGAGGCGAGTTCGGTGAACAGTTTATTTCACGCTTGGGACCAGTCAATTGGCCGCCCAGATCGTGCGATTTAACGCCTCTAGACTATTTTTTGTGGGGCTATGTTAAGGCTCATGTCTATAGTGACAAGCCCGCTTCGATTGACGCACTGGAAGCCAACATTGCCAACATTATTCGTGAGATACCGGCCGAAATGTTGGAAAGAGTATGCCAAAATTGCACTAAGCGGATGGACCATTTGAGGCGCAGCCTCGGCCAACATTTGCATGAAATAATCTTCAAACATTAAATTATATCGACTCAACTATCGATCCAAATAAATATTTCATGCATTTTTCTGAATTTTATGTTTTTTTTTTTTTAAATCCGATAGTTCTTATAAAATCACCCATTATTAAATAAAATTTATTTGAGAACTATTTTTATAAGATAAATAAATAGATTCTAAAATTCATGTGTACATATGAGTATGCACCTATTTATTATAACTAAAAGCATTCAAAAACAAAAAATCTCCAAACACATTCTGAACTGAAAAAAGTAAATAAATTTTATATTTTTTGAAAAACAGTTATTAAAAAAAGTATTAATGTAGTTCTTCATCTTCTTGGAAGAGAAAAAAAAAGTTCTATATCAGATTCGATCAAATTGGTATTCAGCTTCACTAACAATATCTGTCAAGTGTTTCCTCACTTAAAGAGTTTCTATACTCCATTAGCACGGTCTTTAACGCAAAAATGCTCGTTCAAAAGTTATTTGTAATCATTTAAATTTATAAAATTATCGATAATAAATGTTTCATTATTTTGAACAGGATAATATTTTTCACACTTCAGTGGGCGTATTGTAAGCAGTGATATCATTTTTTTTTTTCAATAAATCTTTTATTTCTTAAAAAAAAAATTTCGACGGTCAACAATTTTGTGTGCCATTTTGTTTAAAAACTAGGCTGCAAAAATTTTCAAAAAAAAAAGCTATTTCATAGAAAAAATAATAATAATAAGATCTCTTCAGCATCTCAAAAAGAATAAATCTTACGATCTGAAAACAATATTCAATTGTACGCAAAGCCAAGAGAAAATACACACAACTTTTCTTTAACTTCCGAACTTAATCGAAGTTGAAGTCAGTCAAACCAAAAACGGTTCAAACATGTCGGCTTCAGTAGTCTTCGTAGCCAGCGTTGTCAACTCGGTGCGTTTCGCACCGTTTTTGGTGCTTTTTACAATTATTTGTACGAAAAATTCTTTAGTCGGTGCGTGGTGCGCTTTTTTTTAAATTTTCGGTGCGCTTTTTAAATTTCGGTGGCACCCAATCAAGTTCAACTAAACTTTTTGTTTTAATATAAGAATACTTTTAGGTGTAATTTTGCAGAGCACAATCAGGACACGGAGCATATTATATGCGCAAAGTAAGGTAATCTTGCTAAATTTTATATATTCTCGAAAGAGAAATAAGCATTTCGTTTTATAAAATTTTCTGCTTTTATACGATCAACCCAAGTTTGTCAAATATTACAATAAATGCAGTCTCTGAACTGAAGTTCGTATTTATGATGGCACGTGAATTCATTGTTTTGGTAATTGATATATTATTAATTAAATTACAAAATTTTCCAAAACATTTGCATTAGATATTGATTCTGGCAAATCTTTTATTTGTTATAATTCTGGCAAATTTTTTTAAAGACACCATACTGATTTCCACCCTTCGTTCGCTTAAGAAAACGCAAACGAAATTTACACTGTATTTGACAGAATGGCTGCTAATAGAGTTTGATGGCTTGTAGTGAGATTCTGTAATAGGTTTTAAAAATGGAAAGAAAAATTGAAAATTCGGTGCGTTTTTGATGAAATAACGCTTTTTGTTTCTCCATTTTGGTGCGTTTTGAAATTTCAAAGTTGACAACGCTGTTCGTAGCGTATAACTTTTCGTTTTTGTCTCTAGCTTAACTGCGACTGCTGGCATGTTTGAAATCAGAAGTTGAAGCAACAGTTTATGTTTGAATAGCAAAAAAAATGATAAGTCGAAGAAAAAGCACAATCTTACGAATTTTACTACTTTGACTGCAGTTTTTTAAACTCTGATTGTAGCATCGATAGTGAGTTGCATAAACACATTTGAAACATCCTTACATACATTTCTTTTTGTTTTTCTCAACTCTTACATTAAGTTTCACGTACATAGCTGTTTTTCGAATATCGAATAATCCGGGGTTTTTTAATACGGTTAACCGGGAATTTAAAACATAGTTCTTATAGAAAATACAAAATCCATTTTATTTTCATAAAAGTGTTGAGCAAGAATTTTGTTCACAGTTATATAATCGTTTGTATACTGATAAATATGACACTGTGGCAGATTCTGAAAATGAACTAAGGAATTCTATTAATTATAGGCAAAAAAAAAATATCTTCTAAATTAATCGTTGAGAAAACATTTTGGAACATTACGACTTGATACATTTTTTACCTGTATAGTGTGTTCTGCCATTATAATCGTATAGCGAAACATATATATGTATGTACATATAGCAATCAAAAACCGTGGAATCCAAGTCTTAGTTACATAAGTTATTTGCCTCGTTTCATATGTTTAATACACTCATCACTCCGCGTCATATACTTATCGCATGATCATAAAAATGGATAAATATTTTATGTAACAAAAACTTGTAGATTATAATTTTCTTTATGTTTTTGTCTCTAGTAAAGTGGTAGCTAACATCGGTGCACATAACAATTATTTGCAAATTAAGTTTTTAAAGCTGCTCCCAAAAAAAAAAAAAAAAAAACAAGTAAGAGTGTAGTATATTCGGCTGGGCCGAATCTAAAATACCCTTCACGATAGTCGCGAATATGTATAGTATATTAAAAATGTGGCCTGAATATGCTCGGTTATATATGAACAGATATCGGAATTTTCTATTTTCTGTATTTTAGTAACCTTCTTTTATAACAAAAATTGCTTTTCAGCAAAAAAAAAAAAGTTTTTTAATGAAAAAATCGGTTCAGGCTATATCTCGGGTATATATGGCCCGATATCGAAAACTTTAATTTTCCAAATTTATATAACCTTATTTCATTACCAGAACTGCTTTTGAGCACAACAAATTGTTTAAGTTCGCTTACGCGAAGTTTTCATGAAAAACCCGATTTGGGCTATATCTCGGGTACATATGGACCGATATCGGAAATTTTCATTTTCCATATTTAGGTAACCTAATTTCATTACCAGAACTGCTTTTGAGCACAAAAAAGTTGTTTAAGTTCGCTTACGCGGCATTTTCATGAAAACCCCGGTCTAGGCTATATCTCGGGTATATATGGACCGATATCGGAAATTTTTATCTTCCACATTTATATAACCTCATCTTATTACCAGAACTGTTTTTAAGCAAAAAAAAATTGTTGTTTAAGTTCGCTTACGCGACATTTTCATGAAAAACCCAGTTTGGGCTATATCTCGGGTATATATGGACCGATATCGGAAATTTTCATTTTCCATACCTATATAACCTTATTTTGCTATTAGAACTGCTTTTAAGCAAAAAAAGTTGTTTTAGTTCGCTTACGCCGCGTATTCATGAAAAACCCGGTTTAGGCTATATCTCGGATATGTATGGACCGATATCGAAAACTTTCATTTTCCATATTTATATCACCTTATTTTATTACCAGAACTGCTTTAAGGCGAAAAAACTGTTTAAGTTCGCTTACGCGGCATTTTCATGAAAAACACGGTTTGGGCTATATCTCGGGTATATATGGACCGATATCGGAAATTTTCATTTTTCATATTTATGTAACCTAATTTCATTACCAGAACTGCTTTTGAGCAAAAAAAAGTTGTTTAAATTCGCTTACGCGACATATTCATGAAAAACCCGATTTGGACTATATCTCGGGTACATATGGACCGATATCGAAAACTTTCATTTTCCATATTTATATCACCTTATTTTATTACCAGAACTGCTTTAAGGCGAAAAAACTGCTTAAGTTCGCTTACGCGGCATTTTCATGAAAAACACGGTTTGGGCTATATCTCGGGTATATATGGACCGATATCGGAAATTTTCATTTTTCATATTTATCTAACCTAATTTCATTACCAGAACTGTTTGTGAACACAAAAAAGTTGTTTAAGTTCGCTTACGCGGCATTTTCATGAAAACCCCGGTCTAGGCTATATCTCGGGTATATATGGACCGATATCGAAAATTTTCATTTTTCATATTTATATGACCCTATTTCATTACCAGAACTGCTTTTGAGCAAAAAAAAGTTGTTTAAGTTAGCTTACGCGACATATTCATGAAAAACCCGATTTGGGCTATATCTCGGGTACATATGGACCGATATCGGAAATTTTTATCTTCCATATTTATATAACCTTATTTTATTACCAGAACTGTTTTTAAGCAAAAAAAAATTGTTGTTTAAGTCCGCTTACGCGACATTTTCATGAAAAACCCGGTTTGGGCTATATCTCGGGTATATATAGACCGATATCGGAAATTTTTATCTTCCATATTTATATAACCTCATCTTATTACAAGAACTGATTTTAATCAAAAAAAGTTGTTAAAGTTCGCTTACGCGACATTTTCATGAAAAACCCGGTTTGCGCTATATCTCGGGTATATATGGACCGATATCGGAAATTTTAATTTCCCTACTTATATAACCTTATTTGATTACCAGAACTGCTTTTAAGCAAAAAAAGTTGTTTAAGTTCGCTTACGCGGCATTTTCATGAAAACCACGTTCCAGGCTATATCTGCGGTATATATGGACCGATATTGGAAATTTTCATTTTCCATATTTAGGTAACCTAATTTCATTACCAGAACTGCTTTTGAGCACAAAAAAGCTGTTAAGTTTGCTTACGCGGCATTTTCATGAAAACCCTGGTCTAGGCTATATCTCGGGTATATATGGACCGATATCGGAAATTTCCATTTTCCATATTTATGTAACCTAATTTCATTACCGGAACTATTTTTGAGCACAAAAAAGTTGTTAAAGTTCGCTTACGCGGCATTTTCATGAAAACCCCGGTCTAGGCTATATCTCGGGTATATATGGACCGATATCGAAAATTTTCATTTTTCATATTTATATGACCCTACTTCATTACCAGAACTGCTTTTGAGCACAAAAAAATTGTTTAAGTTCGCTTACGCGGCATTTTCATGAAAACCCTGGTCTAGGCTATATCTCGGGTATGTATGGACCGATATCGGAAATTTTCATTTTTCGTATTTATGTAATCTAATTTCATTACCAGAACTGCTTTTGAGCACAAAAAAGTTGTTTAAGTACGCTTACGCGGCATTTTCATGAAAACCCCGGTCTAGGCTATATCTCGGGTATATATGGACCGATATCGAAAATTTTCATTTTTCATATTTATATGACCCTACTTCATTACCAGAACTGCTTTTGAGCACAAAAAAGTTGTTTAAGTTCGCTTACGCGGCATTTTCATGAAAACCCCGGTCTAGGCTATATCTCGGGTATATATGGACCGATATCGAAAATTTTTATTTTTCATATTTATATGACCCTACTTCATTACCAGAACTGCTTTTGAGCACAAAAAAAGTTGTTTAAGTTCGCTTACGCGACATTTTCATGAAAAACCCGGTTTGGGCTATATCTCGGGTATATATGGAACGATATCGGAAATTTTCATTTTCCATATTTATGTAACCTAATTTTATTACCAGAACTGCTTTTGAGCAAAAAAAAAGTTATTTAGCTTCGCTTATGCGACATTTTCATTAAAATCCGATTTGGGCTATATCTCGGGTATATATGGACCGATATCTGAAAAAAAAATTGTTTGTCTTTAAGTGACCATGCTTAATAAGTGTGTGAAGTTTGAAGCAACACGAACAACTTTTGTTTTCAAAAATTTTCATACAAAACTGCAAAAAAAAATGGCCTTTTTCGGAATTTGGAATATATCTCAGCTATACGTGGACCGATATTACTGAATTTCAATAGCAAACCCATGAATCGATGGGGTAAAAGAATGGTGAAAGAAAAAAGTTTCTAAGTCTAATGGTTTTCTCACAAACGGTATTTCAACAGCGGACAGACGGACAGACGGACATCGCTTAATCGACTTTTCCATTAATTCTGATTCAGAATATATATACTTTATAGGGTCGCAAAAAAAAACTGTAGAAATTACAAACGGAATCACAAACTTATATATACCCTTAACATTTTTGTGAAGGGTATAAAAAGAAGAAAAAACAAGTAAGAGTGTAGTATATTCGGCTGGGCCGAATCTAAAATACCCTTCACGATAGTCACGAATATGTATAGTATATTAAAAATGTGACCTAAATATGCTCGGTTATATATGAACCGATATCGGAATTTTCTATTTTCTGTATTTTAGTAACCTTCTTTTATAACGAGAATTGCTTTTCAGCAAAAAAAAAAATTTTTTTTAATGGAAAAAACGGTTCAGGCTATATCTCGGGTATATATGGACCGATATCGAAAATTTTTATTTTCCACATAATCTTATATCATTACCAGAACTGCTTTTGAGCACAACAAATTGTTTAAGTTCGCTTACGCGGCATTTTCATGAAAACCACGTTCCAGGCTATATCTGCGGTATATATGGACCGATATTGGAAATTTTCATTTTCCATATTTAGGTAACCTAATTTCATTACCAGAACTGCTTTTGAGCACAAAAAAGCTGTTAAGTTTGCTTACGCGGCATTTTCATGAAAACCCTGGTCTAGGCTATATCTCGGGTATATATGGACCGACATCGAAAATTTTCATTTTTCATATTTATGTAAACTAATTTCATTACCAGCACTGCTTTTGAGCACAAAAAAGTTGTTTAAGTTCGCTTACGCGACATTTTCATGAAAAACCCGGTTTGGGCTATATCTCGGGTATATATGGACCGACATCGAAAATTTTCATTTTTCATATTTATGTAACCTAATTTCATTACCAGAACTGCTGTTGAGCACAAAAAAGTTGTTTAAGTTCGCTTACGCGACAATTATATGAAAAACCCGATTTGGGCTATATCTCGGGTATATATGGACCGACATCGAAAATTTTCATTTTTCATATTTATGTAACCTAATTTCATTACCAGAACTGCTTTTGAGCACAAAAAAGTTGTTTAAGTTCGCTTACGCGACATTTTCATGAAAAACCCGGTTTGCGCTATATCTCGGGTATATATGGACCGATATCGGAAATTCTCATTTTCCATATTTATGTAACCTAATTTTATTACCAGAACTGCTTTTGAGCACAAAAACGTTGTTTAAGTTCGCTTACGCGACATTTTCATGAAAAACCCGATTTGGGCTATATCTCGGGTATATATGGACCGACATCGAAAATTTTCATTTTTCATATTTATGTAACCTAATTTCATTACCAGAACTGCTTTTGAGCACAAAAAAGTTGTTTAAGTTCGCTTACGCGACATTTTAATGAAAAACCCGGTTTGGGCTATATCTCGGGTATATATGGACCGATATCGGAAATTCTCATTTTCCATATTTATGTAACCTAATTTTATTACCAGAACTGCTTTTGAGCAAAAAAAAGTTATTTAGCTTCGCCTATGCGACATTTTCATTAAAATCCGATTTGGGCTATATCTCGGGTATATATGGACCGATATCTGAAAAAAAAATTTTTTGTCGTTTAGTCACTATGCTTAATAAGTGTGTGAAGTTTGAAGCAAAACGAACAACTTTTGTTTTCAAACATTTTCATACAAAACTGCAAAAAAAAATGGCTTTTTTCGGAATTTTGAATATATCTCAGCTATACGTGGACCGATATTACTGAATTTCAATAGCAAACCCATGAATCGATGGGGTAAAAGAATGGTGAAAGAAAAAAGTTTCTAAGTCTAATGGTTTTCTCAGAAACGGTATTTCAACAGCGGACAGACGGACAGACGGACATCGCTTAATCGACTTTTCCATTAATTCTGATTCAGAATATATATACTTTATAGGGTCGCAAAAAAAAACTGTAGAAATTACAAACGGAATCACAAACTTATATATACCCTTTACATTTTTGTGAAGTTGGTGGTGGCGTTTACATAGAAGAATCTAACATTAAAATATCCTTCAGACTATCACACGGATGTTGTGTTCTTCAAGCTGAAATATTGGCTATAAACAAAGCTGCCAGATGGCTGGCGTTTCACAAGATATTCGGCAGTGATATCATGATAGTAACGAATACCTAAGGCGCTATTAACTCCGTGATTGGAATATATACCAATTTCAGTATGATCCAAGAATGCTAGTTATCTTTAAACAGGATGGCGAGACATTCTAATATAACCCTAAATATCGGCAACAACACCATTGATGACCTAGCCAAAAATTGAAGAACCCTAGAGGATGGGACATAGATCCGTTTTGTGGACAACTTTTATCAGCGTGTTGGAAAAGAAAAAAACTCCACACGCTAAAAAGTGCCCAAGAAAAATGGCGCACAGAGTCCACATGGCTTATATCAAGAAATTTGCGGTCGCACATTAACTTTAAAAGAACGGAGGAGCTATTAAAACTGCACAGACTTCACCTGAGAGTCACTGTAGTAGTCATCACTATTGCCCGTTTGGGAACTCAAATGACTTCTGCAGAAGTTGCGAAGTGGAGGAGATAATCCTTCATCTGCTCGGAACAAGCCCGGATATAAGATATCTAGGCGAGAGGAGATTCAATACCCTATCATGTCTGGCCTCGGCCATTCCGAACCTGTTAGATTCTTTCATAAAGATCAGCGGATGGTTAGTACATCAGCAAGTAATGCCACATTAAACAGTTTCTCACCTTTCCTTTCCTTGCCTTTCCACATTTCCCTCTCCGACTATATATATCCCTATAACTTTCATTCTTCATCTACTATCCCACTTCTCAGGGAATCACAAAGGGAGCAATCTTTCAGAACCCAAGTGAGCTGCAAATGTACTTATGTGCATCATTTAATACTGATTTAGACAGAATTTTATTAACAAGTAGAACAGACTGCTTATCCTGAATTAATAACTCTTTTTTGACATCAGTCATCAGATAGTCTGCTGAAAAACAAAGTTTTGGTCGAATTTTTTTTTCTTCTTCGACACACTTTTTGTAATCAAACAAAAACAGAAAAATTTTACAATGCATGTACCAGTCTTTAGCTTACTCCATCACTTACTCCGTGACTTATTTAGAGAGCTATTTACGGATTTTACATACATTGCTTCGCCAAGTCATTCGAAGCATATAAATTACTTTCATCTACCTCATTTGCAGTTTAAAAGAAAACAAAAACATACGTATACAGGGAGGCTAATGAAAGCTGCTACCAAAAAAACCGTAATAACTCATTTTCTGTGTTCCATTCTTATTGTATTTTATAGGCTGATCTTTAAGTTTAACTAAAATGGAGAATTGGGACAATGAAACAAGAATTTGTATTGTGAAACGCTTTCACGCTTGAGAGTCCGTTGTTTCCGTTCAAAGACAATATATGCGCACATTTGGCGGCCCTTCTTCTAGCAGATGGATTATAATGAGGCTCGTGAAGAACTTTGCCGAGCGTGGCACAATTGTAAGAAGGGCTTATCATCGAGATCGCTGCTATAGCTGCTGGCATACAATCCAATTCTTGAATTTCGATAAGGAGCTTAACTGTTCAAATGGGTATCAACGGATTGTCACTGCAAATGGCGTCAGAGGATGAAGATGTCTTGAACTGCCTTTTTATGTCTGACGAAGCACATTTTGATTTAAACGGGAATGTAAACAAACAAATTTGTCGAATTTGGAGTAATTCTAACCCATAGATGCTCCATCGGATGCAATTTTATCCACTTCGCATCACAGTATGGTGTCTTAATGTTACGGTCAATGGAGACCGTTACTTAAAGATGTTGAAAGAGTTTGCTTTCCCAGAATTACGCTGAAAGAGAATCTCTTTCAACTCGGTTTGGTTTCAACAAGATAGAGCAACTTGTCACCTAGCCACGCCTGTTATGACAGAAATGAAGTAAAAAATTCCCAATAAACTAGTTTATGGAAACTCCACATTCCGTTGGTCTCCTGACCTTATTGCACCTGATTTTTTGTTTTTTTACTGGGTTATTGGAAACACGAAGTTCACAAAAGAAACTCAGCAAATTTGGATTATTTAAAGCAATCGATTCGAACAGTAATTGAGACAATTCCCGCTGAAACACTCCAGGGAGTAATGTGAGGTTGGAGGACATTTGTATTCAATTATTTACAAAACTTCATGAAATACTTTAATAAACTTTACAAAAAGTTATTTGAGTGTCTTAATGTACCAAAATTGATCAGCCACCCTGTATTTTTATATAACACATACCGAAAATATGGGTGACTGTACATATTTTGTGCAAGGTGAAGACCGAATTATCTTATGTGTAACTTTAAGAAAACTAGTCTGGTACTTCTAAATATTGTCCTATATATATATATACTGGTATTCAAAATTAACTTATTGAAGTCAAATTACTGGAAAAATAAATCTCGTGACTAAATTATAATTATAATTGTTGTTGTTCTATTATTACATGTAAATAAATAGTCCCATTACAGTTTAGTTCCAATATCCGGTTTTTTCTTAAAAATTTTAATTATATGGCTTCAAGAACTGCATATAAAACTTTTGTAATGATTACTTAGAATGATAAGATACAAGAAGCCCACCGTCGGGAATAGTTAGTCGAAGATTATCCAGAGTCCTGCCATGCCTCTAAACTCTTCACAAAGAAATAGATGTGTAGTATTCTGCCCTGCAAAAAAGTATAATTTTTGACAATTCCTTCCAATCGACGAAGATTTTTTTTAAGTATTCAAATCTGAATACTAAATATAAAAATAACAAAATGGGCACACAAAAATAAACATCTGCTTTTTACTTAAGTGCAGACAATGCGCGAGCTATATCTGTAATATCACCCATTGAACATTTTGATGGTTGCAACAGTATTCCTTCTTCTCAGCCGAGTGTGGGCGCCAAAATCAATATTGCGTGCAAGATGATTTGGATGAAGTTCCAATTTACTGATATACCTTGTCGCATACTTTGGAAATTCGTCGTTTACAAGAGGAACACAGAGAACTTTATGAATTCGTGAGTTTTTTACGTACCATAGAGCTGCAGTAATCGCTCGAAAAATTTGGTTTCGTCACCTTTGAATTTTTTTCAATATTTGACGCTGAGGCGGTGCCCCATAATTGGATTCCGTAGCATTCATGTAAGCTTCATAACAAAACTTTTTTTTTTTTTTTAACTTGGGCCAGTACTCAGGGGATGACCCCTACAAATGCAGTGCATTGTACCAGAACTAGGAAAATAAGGTTGTGAGGAGGGGGAAAGAGGAAGTAGTGTTTGTGAACATTTGACTTGAACCTTGAACCAACGTTATAACAGACAGGAAACACGTCTGCAGGCAACATGTTCCACAGACGAAGCGTACGGCCAAAAAACGAATTCTCTCTGTAATGCGTAGTACGATTCCTCGGACAATCAACCACAAATGGATGAGCTCTGGACGATGAGCGCGTGCTACGTAAAAATGTGCGCGTTTCGGGAACAAGATCCCTGATCTCGTCAGAGCAAAATCTATTGTAGTAACGATAGAACAGAGTAACGCACCCTACACTGCGTCGATGCTCCAGTGAGTCAATAGAGTTGGGTACCCTACTGTCACCGATGAGCTTCTTCGCCCTCTCCTGCACACGGTCGAGTAACCCCAAAATAGACTTTGAGGCACCGGCCCAAACATGAGAGTTGTATTCTATTTTCGGTCGGATGTAGGTGGTATAAATAGTAAGGAGGTCGGATGAAGTGAAGTACATCTTACACCGTTTCAAAAAACCAAGGCACTTGAATGCTTCTTTGGAGACATGAAAAATGTGTTCAGTCCAGCGAACATCACACTGTATCTTCATTCCAAGAACATCAAGAGCATCCGATTCCTCAATATTTATACCATCCATGTGTACGGATGAAGCAGCATCTGCGGTCGTTGTGTGTTAATAAGCAACACTGGGTCTTACGAGCGTTAAAGGCGACCCTGTTTTTACGACCCTGTGAATCATTCATACTAAGCCTCTTGGCAGCGATCTCTGATAGGCTGGGCCTATAACTAAAAGGTTATAAGTGACAAATGCTGCTGTCATCCGCGAAAGAGTGGATAGGGTTGGAAGTTTGATAGAGAAGGTCGTTGAAGAAAATAAGAAATAGGGTAGGAGAAAGAACGGAGCCTTGCGGTACCCCTGATTTAATGTTGAACTCTTTTGATGAGACCCCATCTATAACAACTCGCATAGTGCTGTCTCTGAGAAAGCTCGATATAAATCGATAAAAGTCATCACGGACACCAAAAGCAGTAAGTTTTGCCAGTAGTGCAGCATGCCACACTCTGTCAAACGCTTTGGAGATATCGAGAGCTACCACCTTACTTTCGCCAAAATGGTGAATTGATTGGCACCATTTCTCAGAGAGATATGCCAGAAGATCTCCAGTAGAACGACTCTTACGAAATCCATATTGACGATCACAACGTAATTTATGCGACTCTAGATACCACATAAGGTGATAGTTAACCATACTTTCCATTACTTTGGAAAGCGCAGAGCAAATTACAATTATGCGGTAATTTTCAGGGTTTTTTGCCTCACCCGTTTTGGGAATTGGCGTTACATTAGCAACTTTCCAGCATGATGCGAACTCACCAGCATGGTAAAGTATGCTGAAGAGGCGTGCTAATGGACATGCAAGCGCTGAAGAACACTGCTTCAAGACCAGTGCTGGAATGCCATCCGGTCCAGGAGTCTTATTTATGTCGAGGTCTGTCAAAACCCTTTTAACTGCTCGAGCCCGGAAGAATTTCTTTGGCATAGTTACAGATACTCTTTCGAGCTCGGGGAGTGGTTGACTGCTTTCCGGCAAGTAAGAATTGCTTGCAAAAATTTCAGCCAACAGGTTAGCCTTGTCAACCGGGTCGATGAATACTTGGTCACTCATTAAGAGAGTTGGAATTGATGAACTGGCATTGTTCTTTACTCTTTTAACGAATGACCAAGAGGTCTTACTTCCCCGGGGAGCTGTAAGGACCTTGGCACGAAGACGCTGTTCGTGAAGAAACTTTTCACGCCTAAGTACCTTGGCACATGAAGTCCTTGCATTTTTGCTTAGAAATCAGTGTCTGGGTTTTTGTTTAAACGCCAATTACTGAATGCTTCCTCTCTGGATCTGACTGCATTTTTGCACGTCTGATTAAACCAGGATTTCACTCTTCATTGAATGATTTCATCCCTAGCAATATCATGTTCTCGACCATTTTTGCTGAAGCATTTATGTCGTTATCTAGAAAGCAAAGTTTCCAATTAAAATGCTCATAAAATTGTTTGAGCTCAGCCCAACGCGCCTTTTCGTAAATAAATATTGAACGTTTCGTAGCTGAAACTTTACGAAGTCCCGAGATCGAAAAGGAGGCAGAAATGGTGCAATGATCCGAATTGCCGAGAGGTGCACTAACTTTGACTTCATACTTTTCAGGGTGTGAAGTCAGGAATAGGTCAAGTGTGTTTGAATGGTGCCCTTCAACACATGGAGTATGCGTTGGCTCATTCACTAATTGCGCTAGGTGGTTGAGCGCAGCGAATAACTCAACATATTGGCCTTCTGGAGTTGTATGACTCGAATGACGGAGCCAGGATGAGTTGTGAACATTGAAATCACCAGCTACAACGATTTCACT
This sequence comes from Thecocarcelia acutangulata, assembly GCA_914767995.1. Lineage (NCBI taxonomy): Eukaryota > Metazoa > Arthropoda > Insecta > Diptera > Tachinidae > Thecocarcelia > Thecocarcelia acutangulata. The sequence continues at coordinate 60,809,121 of OU612097.1, forward strand.
GCCCGGACAACTTTCCAGGATCTTCGATATGGAGCCGGAGAGGGCATCGAAACCAGAAAAGGTAGTATCCCTCCCCGCATTTGGACTTCTGTATAGAAATCCGAAGTGCAACAAGTGTGGCCTGATTTTGAATTTAACCCAAAGACAGGTAAATTCTGCATCATGCATGCCTAATGGTTGCTGGCATTGGAACACAACTTCATCGCGAACGTAAATTACAAGGCCCGGATGGAAATGAAAGAGGGATAGGAGTTGATACCCAGGTATATGAAAATCCTGTGGATCAGCGTTCTCAGATATCTGGGTTTCACATAAGGCGAAAATATCCGGCCGATGGAGACAAGTGTGGGCGTAAACAGCGAAGAAGTTCGCTCTTAGCCCACGTATATTACAAAAATCGATCTTAAAGTTTCCTGCCATCACGCTGGAAAACTGACAAAAACAAATGTTGACTCAGCTGTTAGACTTTTCAGTCTAACTTCAATGTCGGGGTTCTGCCCTTAAGCCAATTGAGTTGCGCTACTTTTAGTTTCAACTGAGTGACTTTTGCTTCAATGTGCGACTTCCACGTTAGCCTCCGGTCGAGATGAATACCAAGGTACTTGACTTTATTGTGCTGCGGAATAGGTGAGTTGTTAATTTGGATAGGCGCACATGTTTGTTTACACAGTGTGAATGCGGCATTAGTACATTTTAGTTCATTAACTTTGATTTTCCAAATTTTTGCTATTTTTCTAATATTGAGATAAATTCCTGTAAAGTTCGTGAAGCTAATTGGTGGTTTTCATGAACGCTCAAAAACGCTGTGCCATCTGCAAAAGTTGAAGTGTGGATTTCAGATGTCGTTGGCATATCAGAAGTGCAAATCAAATATAAAGTAGGCCCCAGTATGCTGCCTTGGGAAACACCTGCCTCGAATGGCTGAGTTGGGCTTATAATATCGCCTTCTCTGATAACAAATTTCCACCCATATAAGTAGCTTTCCAGAAGCTTGTGAGTATTTGCAGGCAAGTTTAACTTTATTTTGCGCATCAAGCCACACTTTATCAAAAGCTTGAGAAATGTCAATGAATAGAGCTGAGCATTAATTCTTATCTTGCGTTAGTTCTATGGTGCTGTGTTTAACCCGAAAGCCAAATTGATGATCAGGGATGTATCCCACATTGTTGAATATTGGACTCATTTTCGCCATTAAAAATCTTTTCGAAAAGTTTCCAAATTCGTGGTAGTAGGCTTAGTCGGATCCTTCCCTTCACAGTAATCATAGAGACCAAAGACTGACACGAACGTCAAAAAATGCAGCAACTGTGTAGGCAACAATACTGCAAATTACAGAGGTTGACTTGTCTATACTCACTTTAAGCTGTCAATAACAAATGGGGGAGCAAGTTCTCTTAAGCAACCCCAGCAGCCAAACATTATTTCTACAAACAATTTGCCCCAGGTAGACCTTTCAACCAGCAATGTACATATGCAAAACCCCAAACAAGTTTCATATGCTAATGTGGTCAAAACTGATATGCAAAACTTGAATCAGGAGCCCAAGTCTCAAAACTCCGATCCAAATTTTAGCAATCTTCAGGCCACTTTGCAGACTCTTGTTCAATCTATAAATAAGTTTACCGTTTCTATGACAGACACGATACAGGAAATGCTTACAGGCAATTTTAAATAAATGAGTTGGTTAAAAATATGTTTCTGGAACGCAAACGGCATCCGCCAACACAGAAATGAACTTGAGCACTTCCTTATGGAAAAACAAATCGACATAATGCTGATTGCTGAAACTCACTTGACAAGCAACAGTTATTTCAAATTAAAGGCTACACACTACTCGTATATGATACTAGAGATCTCTGTGGCAGATCTTGTGGAGGCTCATTTTCATGTAACAGAAAATATATATTCACATTTTTTAAAATCACTTGGACATCGATTTTTAGCGCCTGGTGACTATAACGTTAAACATATTTTTTGGGGATCCGGGGTTTAATTTCCCCGAAAGGCCATGTGCTTTTTGACACCGATTCCAAAATGGGCTTAGATATGATTTCAAGTGGACACCCCACTTATTGGCCGCCAAATCGACGAAGGATTCCAGATTTTATAGATTTACGAGTTGCGAAAAGTTTTTCTTTAGAGTGGATGCAAGTGGATCCTTCATTAGATTTGTCATCAGATCACTTACCCACTATAAACTTTCTTTCCTTCCCCCAGGCGATTGCCTCTCCGTTGATCGTCACTAGGTTTAAAAAACATCAAACAGGCCGTACAACATGCATGAACAATGGAACTTATTCGTCTGAAATTGAGCAACTTCTGTCAGAAAAAAGAAGAGTTAGAAGAGAGTGGCAACTTCGCAGGTCTCCTCAGCTTAAAACTAGTCTACGGGAATGCATAGCTCGATTAAGAAATCTGCTTGAAATCCAGAGAATAGCTTCCCTTAAAACATATTTGGAAAGCCTGGATGGTACTCCGCAATTTGGCTATTCTCTGTAGTTAGACCTCCTGTGTCTTTGGGATTTATATTTGAAGACGTAGAACAAGTTATCAGTAACATAAACCCCAGGAAAGCTCCAGGTGTAGATCAAATTACTGGAGAAATTTTTGAACAGTTACCTTGCGTAGCTAGAAGAGTTCAACTTTTTATTTTTAACGCTTTTTCCTGCAGAGTGAATCGACGAAGATGTATGCATTTATGCTAATACCATCTTACCCGAAAATCATTAAAAAGAATTCAACCACTCAGTCGTAGAGCAGCTCTGGGCTGGGGAGCAGATCTTGCGTTATCGTAATTATTTCTTAAGTGCGGTCAGACTTCTTGTTGTTGTTTGGGCTTCGAGAGTGTTGAATCTCTCTCTCTCTCTCTCTCTCTCTCTCTCACTGGTTAACTGTTTGCCTCAACTCACTGTATTAGTTTGCATTTCTTTTTAGGTAGCGGCAACTTCTAATGTGAAGGCATAAGTCGTTATAGTTAGTCACAGCGTCGCCAACATTTACTGTTAATACCATCGTGGGCATAAGGTCTTCGTTACTCCGCCCATGCTGTGCATCCTATAGTTTGTAAATTTATTTTCAACTGTATGGTTATATAAATAAATAATATGAAAATAAATTCAACTGTTACAAAGTTGCCTAGTTTTCAATACAAGAAACGCAAATTGGGAGTCTATAGGCTTCCAGGGTAACGTTTGCCGGACACAACTACAATATTCGCATGTCGGCTGGAAATAACAGAAATTGTCATCTTTGCGGACGAGCTTTTCTTATTTTATTTTGAAAGTCTTTATTTAAGACAAAAAGTGAACTCAAAGCACAATACCTTTTACTATTTTTCTAATCATTTCAATTGGTTTTACCTGAAGACAAATAATTGCCAGGAGAGGAAAACCTCAAGGACAAGATCGCTTTAAAACTTACCGCTCTGTCTTTAGTTATTTCCAAGTGGGTACTATATTTTATTTTATATAATTATTAAATTCTCTTTAGTGCATATAAAATTATTTTCAAGCATTTGCCGGGCTAAAAACTACAGCTCTAGCTTCAATTATATTGCTTGTATAAAAATTTTTTTTTTGTTTCCTACCTGGTAAAACAAATATGATAATACGAATAATATTATTCGACAACTCGTATTACACTTCAGACATTTTATGTAAAATAATATCATGCTTAAGCTGCTTTTAATATTATAACTTACTACTTTTGTTTTTTCATTTCCATTCTCCACTCCAAGTTGTTAATACACTGAAACAAGTTGTCAGATTTATGTGTTACTTTTCAAACTACTAAATCACTTGACCATTTGGTATTGTATTAAGGAGATAAACAAGTACTTTCCACAAATCCACTTATAACACAAGCGTACAAAATATTTCTTTTTTTGTGTGTCCTGAATTCGTAGCCAATTTGTATACACATTTATATTTATATGGTACTTAGCTCTAATGCCATCAAAATTAAGGGCGATTTAGAAAACAGTGGAGCTTAAACCGCAAAACTTACGATAACTCGGGAATTAGCTCTTCACTTGAACTCCCAAACAAATGTATTAATTAGGAACAAAAATAATTTAGTTTATGTTGTAATATATTTTTACCAGTCTTATAGTTTAAGAGATATTCAGAAAGTTTTGCAAAAACCACAAATTTTTTTTTAATTATCTAAAATACGAGTATTTTATAAACAACTGGGGTTACTATTATTTACTTTACTTGACTGATTTAGCACCTATAAAATATCAGTGTTTAGTTTTTTTGATTTCTTAGGATATTCCTAAGTAAAAGATATAAATTGGGTCGGACACCAACGTAACTTTAGGAATGTAAAATTTAATTTACCCGGTATTATTGTTTGTGTAGGTTAAAAAATGATGAACGTTTTATAAGACAAAAATATCAAATATAAATACCAAAAATAAATATAAAAACTGGCTCACAACAATTTACAAAAGAACTAGTTTTCCATCTGATGCTCACTGAAGAAACTTGGATTCGTCAGTCCATAAACTACTTTTCCAAAAACTTATTGTTTTCTTAATGCTTTTTCTGACTAAATCCAATCTGGATTTAAGATTTTTTTTTTTTTTTGAGACGAAAGTTTTTTCTGTGCGATGCATCCACGTAAGGCACTTTCATTAAGCCTCCGTCGAATAGTTCTAGATGATATATGAACGCCACATGATGACTCTAATTCAACTTTTAGCTGTTTAGAGGTCTTAATTCAGTCAGCTTTAGAGGCACTTAAGACTATTCTATTATCTCTGGCTGAGGTTTTACGTGATTTGGAGGCTCTGAGTACATTATTTGAGTACCCAAATTTATCAAAATGGTTCATTGCATTATACATTTTTTCTCTAGAGCAAATAAGTAATTGAGAATATGCATTCAGCGCTTTCTCGGAGCCTGATTAATCTAATGATTACCTTCCTTCCTTTCTTCTTCGGAGGAATGCAGAAGATTAGTAGACACTCTTTCTCTAGCCTCAACCAACAGTACCACCACGAAAGTTAGAAACAAAAACATACGACACAAAATTAGTCCATGGATGACTGAAGAAGTGATATCTTTAATCAACTTGAAACATAAATTACTAAAAGCTAAGAGAAAAAAATAAAAGCGTCAATATTGCCGATCGTCTGACTCGAATTAGTAAAATTATAAAAAAAGGCAGTAAAGTTTTAATGCATACTTAATACGAATTCAATTTAAGTCAGAACAGTAATGATGTAAGAAAAACTTGGAATTTTATTAACAAACTGTTGGGGAAAAACACAAAAGCTACTACGGATTTAATTACATTAGATGGCAATATAATTTCTACAGATGAAGAGAAAGCCACAGCCTTCAATAACTTTTTTTACAGTTCACTTCAAAACCTAAAATCCTCAATTCTTCAATATTGGAATGATGACATTAACAAATTCGGTTCCCTGGTACAAGTAAATAGATCTGCCAGTTTTGAATCGATAAATAAAACGCATATTGCAAACATTTTAGGCAATTTGAATAAAAATAAAAGTCCAGGATGTGACAGCAAAAATGCTCTTAATTCGAAAAGATGTTACTTCTGAAGTTATAGCATCAATTTTCAACAAAATGATTCAAGAAGGCAAATACCCTGACGTACTCAAAATGATAAATCAAAATAGTTCATATTCCAAAAACTGCAGATGTAAACACAATACAAAATTATTGTCCAATATCAATTCTGTCTACAGTTGACAAAATTCTAGAAAAGGTTATTTTTGAACAGCTATCTATTTATTTAGAAGAAAACCATATTTTATTTGATCGCCAATATGGGTTCAAGAAGGGAACTGGAACAGGGGAAGCAGTGATAAATGTAGTTGAGTACATTTGTAAAGGTCTTGATGAAGGTTACAATGGAGTGGCAGGTATGTTTTTTGATTTGACAAAAGCATTCGAACTGGTTGATCATGACATTCTATGTGCGAAACTTCGTTGTATCGGATAGTCTCAAAATGCAATAAATTTACTTAAGGACTATTTAAAAGAAAAAAAGCAATTCGTTCAAATAAATGATTCGAAAATAAATTGTGGAGTATCACAGGGAAGTGTGGTGGGTCCAATACTACTCAAAATTTATGTTGATGGTTTAAAAAACGTACAAAATAGTGGTCACTTATTTACGTATGCAGATGACATATGTCTTTTTTATAAATATAAATGTGATAACGTTTTGAAAACACACATCGAGCAAGACGCTGCAATTTTGTCCGAGTTTGTAAGGCTCAATAGACTTATGCTTAATGCAAATCAATCAAAATTTATAAGATTTAGACCCGGGCAGTCGCAGACGTGAAGAGCCCTTGAAGGTCAATGTTGGTGGCAATTTAATATGTGAATTGGAAAATGTTAAGTACCTTGGCATAAACCTTAGTAGTAACGGATGACCATATTAGTAAACTAAAAGCCAAATTTTTTATCGGGAATTGGTATACTTTACAAATTTAGAAATAAACTAAACGTAAGGACAAACTCTTGATTTATCAATCTATTGTCCATTCACACCTTACTTATCTTCTGGTAGTTTATGGACATAAAATGAGTACCAGCTTAAAAAGTTTACAGGCAGCGCAGAATGAGGCGTTAAAACTTGTGTTTACATTATTTGATTACCCAATAAGGTTTTCTATATCTATAGATTTATATCGCAGCTATGCGAAAACGATACTTCCTATTAGAACACTTTAAGAACAACAATTGCTATTGTACGTTTTCAAGTGCTTAAAAGGATTTGGATCACACACTATTATGTTTCACCAGAACTCCTCAATTACACAGACGACTACTAGACAATCATTTCGCTAGATGCCGCATTGAGCTCGCAAAACAACGAGTAACTTTCATTGGACCAGTGGAATATAATAGATTACTAGAACAGTAAAAAATTATAAATAGCTTGTTTTCTATGTTTCCCAGCTATCTATATGTCGATATTTCATAGGAACTACCCTAATCATCAGTAGACTTTGGAAATTTTTGAAAGATATGCTCAAACATTCAACTTTATAACCCAACAATCCAAATAAATTGCTGAGAATTTAAAAGGAAAAATGCTCTAATAATATCCGTCAAAACACAAAAAACAAGCTTTTCTATTTATAAACGTCTCTAACATTTCTTTACACCTTTCAAACAAATGAACAACCGTTGGTTGCTACGTTTTGCTTTTTGAAAGTATCGAAAAGCAGAGAACAAAAATTCAAACATTTATAATTTTTTACTGGTATAAATGTTAGAAGCTTAAATAGCGAATAAAAAACTTAATTGTTTGATTACTAGAACATTTAAAAAATTCTCCGGTGTTATCAACTTTTAAAAATAGACTGAAAACACATCTTTTAGAAAATATAAAAATACTTCTTGCATCACCGCCCTAAATATTAAGTATTATTCATACTATTATTTAATCAATTGTTAAAAAATATAAAACCTTAGATTTATTTATTTTAATTTTTTTTTGAACTTCAAATTTGTTATACAACATTGTTGCCATTTAGCCTCTATAAAGCCTACTCGGCGCTGAGGCAGAACTATAAATATTGTAAATATTGTTTTTGAAAATAAGTAAAAAAAAACTTGGTATTTCTCCAATATCAAGTGGCACAATTTTACTGATATCATTTAAAACATACCTATCAACCAATTTTCGCAACAAAACGAAATTAGATATTAGAATAATTTTATTTAAATAGCAGAACTGAACATGTTTTAATTATGTGTCCGCTTGAAAAACGAACCTTTCACTAAATAATGGCTTATTTTTTTAAAAGAAAATTAAACAAAACAAGTAAGAGTGTAGTATATTCGGCTGGGCCGAATCTAAAATACCCTTCACGATAGTCACGAATATGTATAGTATATTAAAAATGTGACCTAAATATGCTCGGTTATATATGAACCCATATCGGATTTTTCTATTTTCTGTATTTTAGTAACCTTCTTTTATAACGAGAATTGCTTTCCAGCAAAAAAAAAAAAAAAAAATTTTTAATGGAAAAATCGGTTCAGGCTATATCTCTGGTATATATCGACCGATATCGAAAATTTTAATTTTCCATAGTTATATAACCTTATATCATTACCAGAACTGCTTTTGAGCAAAACAAATTGTTTAAGTTCGCTTACGCGATATTTTCATGAAAAACCCGATTTAGGCTATATCTAGGGTATATATGGACCGATATCAGAAATTTTAATTTTCTCTATTTTTGTAACCTTCTTTTATAACAAGAACTGCTTTTCAGTAAAAAAAAAATGTTATTGGAAAAATCGATTCAGGCTATATCTCGAGTATATATGGACCGATATCGGATTTTTTCTTTTTCCATATTTATATAACCTTATTTCATTACCAGAACTGCTTTTGAGCACAAAAAAGTTGTTTACTCGGCATTTTCATCAAAAAACCTGTTAAGCTATATATCGGGTATATATGAACCGATATCGTAAATTTTAATTTTCCATATTTATATAACCTTATTTTATTACCAGAACTGCTTTAAGGTGAAAAAAGTTGTTTAAGTTCGCTTACGCGGCATTTTCATGAAAACCACGGTTTAGGCTATATCTCTGGTATATATGGACCGATATCAGAAATTTTCATTTTCCATATTTATATAACCTCATCTTATTACCAGAACTGTTTTAAGCAAAAAAAAGTTGTTTAAGTTCGCTTACGCGACATTTTCATGAAAAACCCGGTTTGCGCTATATCTCGGGTATATATGGACCGATATCGGAAATTTTCATTTTTCATACCTATATAACCTTATTTCATTACCAGAACTGCTTTAAGGTGAAAAAAGTTGTTTAAGTTCGCTTACGCGACATTTTCATGAAAAACCCGGTTTGGGCTATATCTCGGGTATATATGGACCGATATCGGAAATTTTCATTTTCCATATTTATATAACCTTATTTAATTACCAGAACTGCTTTAAGGCGAAAAAATTGTTTAAGTTCGCTTACGCGGCATTTTCATGAAAACCCCGGTTTAGGCTATATCTCGGGTATATATGGACCGATATCGGAAATTTTTATCTTCCATAATTATATAAACTAATCTTATTACCAGAACTGTTTTTAATCAAAAAAAAGTTGTTACAGTTCGCTTACGCGACATTTTCATGAAAAACCCGGTTTGGGCTATATCTCGGGTATATATAGACCGATATCGAAAATTTTCATTTTCCATACTTATACAACCTTATTTTATTACCAAAACTACTTTTAAGCAAAAAAAGTTGTTTAAGTTCGCTTACGCGGCAATTTCATGAAAACCCCGTTCCATGCTATATCTGCGGTATATATGAACCGATATCGGAAATTTTCATTTCTCATATTTATATAACCTTATTTTGTTACCAGAACCGCTTTTAAGCAAAAAAAGTTGTTTAATTTCGCTGACGCGGCATTTTCATGAAAAATCCGTTCTAGGCTATATCTCGGGTATATATGGACCGATAGCAGAAATTTTCATTTTTCATATATATGTAACCTAATTTCATTACCAGAACTGCTTTTGAGCACAAAAAAGTTGTTTAAGTTCGCTTACGCGGCATTTTCATGAAAAACCTGGTTTGGGCTATATCTCGGGTATATATGGACCGATATCGAAAATTTTCATTTTTCATATTTATATGACCCTATTTCATTACCAGAACTGCTTTTGAGCACAAAAAATTTGTTTAAGTTCGCTTACGCGACATTTTCATGAAAAACCCGGTCTAGGCTATATTCCGGGTATATATGGACCGATATCGGAAATTTTCATTTTCCATATTTATGTAACCTAATTTCATTACCAGAACTGCTTTTGAGCACAAAAAAATTGTTTAAGTTCGCTTACGCGGCATTTTCATGAAAACCCCGGTCTAGGCTATATCTCGGGTATATATGGATCGATATCGAAAATGTTCATTTTTCATATTTATATGACCCTATTTTATTACCAGAACTGCTTTTGAGCACAAAAAAGTTGTTTAAGTTCGCTTACGCGACATTTTCATGAAAAACCCGGATTGGGCTATATCTCGGGTATATATGGACCGATATCGGAAATTTTCATTTTCCATATTTATGTAACCTAATTTTATTACCAGAACTGCTTTTGAGCAAAAAAAAGTTATTTAGCTTCGCCTATGCGACATTTTCATTAAAAATCCGATTTGGGCTATGACTCAGGTATATATGGACCGATATCTGAAAAAAAATTTTTTCGCCTTTTAGTCACCATGCTTAATAAGTGTGTGAAGTTTGAAGCAAAACGAACAACTTTTGTTTTCAAAAATTTTCATACAAAACTGCAAAAAAAATGGCTTTTTTCGGAATTTTGAATATATCTCAGCTATACGTGGACCGATATTACTGAATTTCAATAGCAAACCCATGAATCGGTGGGGTAAAAGAATGGTGAAAGAAAAAAGTTTCTAAGTCTAATGGTTTTCTCAGAAACGGTATTTCAACAGCGGACAGACGGACAGACGGACATCGCTTAATCGACTTTTCCATTAATTCTGATTTAGAATATATATACTTTATAGGGTCGCAAAAAAAACTGTAGAAGTTACAAACGGAATCACAAACTTATATATACCCTTAACATTTTTGTGAAGGGTATAAAAATGAATGCAAAGAAATAATCAAACTTATCTTTGCATCGAAACATCGAAGGAATGAAATCATATTTATTATATTTTTTTAATCTATGCTTTAAGTTAATTTTGAGCAAATTCTGTATTTAAGAAGAAAATTTTAATAAACATTTTAATAAAAAATTCTGAACATTTTTTTACATAATACGAGTATGTGTACTTTTATCAAACCTTTTTGAATATTTCGTAAACTACTCATATAAATGGGTAAAAAAATATATTACAACATATGGCTCCTTTATTGCAACATAGTCATATCTCAAAAAAATGAGTTTTTCGAGTGAACAATACAGAATTGTTAACAGTACTACCTCTTAAATTGCGCCAAAACTTTATTCAAATTACTTTTAAATTGTTTTCTTTATGAGATATCTTCTAAAAAAAAAATGTCTAAGACTTGTGTGGAAGCTAAAAATTTGAAATGCGTTTTTCTCGAAACAAGGTTTTTTGAGTTATGACTATTTTGCAGTAAAGGAGCGATATGTTAGTGAAATATATTTTACTTACTAACACATGTTTTGTATTTCAACCTGCACTTTTTTCTTTATGTTGGTTAATGTCGAGGTCCAAGGTCAGTTAAAACAAAATTAATCAAGTGACTAATAAAAGCCAAGTAACAATATTCGTGTTGACCTGTGTAATCGATTCATAAATAAGTCGACGGCAAAAGTTCAATTTTTTTACAAGGACATTCGCCACCTGCAGACAATAACAGATAATAACAAAATGAACACTAAAAGAAATGGAAACGGAGAAGATTAAAAAATGAAATGCATTAGGCAAAGGAAAAAACTGATTATTTAGCTTTCTTAAAACCTATTTGCAAGAAAATAAATTTTAAGCTTTTATTGCATATGTCTTAATGAAATATGCTAAATTAGAGGTTTTTGGAAGTTGACGGTAGTAAAAGAATTTTTAAGGAAAATTTTACTCACATAATAATTAATTTTACTAATTATAATTTCAATAAAAGTTTTACATACACGTGAATAAATAATATAATAAAGTTTATTCAATTTAGTTTTATTCGCTATATTAGCTTCTAACATTGATACGAATCAAAAAATTATAAACAGCTTGCTTTCTATGTTTCCCAGCTGTCTATATGTCGATATTTCATACACACAAACAAACGACCGCTGATGATGCTTCATCCGTACACATGGATGGTATAAATATTGAGGAATCGGATGCTCTTGATGTTCTTGGAATGAAGATACAGTGTGATGTTCGCTGGACTGAACACATTTTTCATGTCTCTAAAGAAGCATTCAAGTGCCTCGGGTTTTTGAAACGGTGTAAGATATACTTCACTTCATCCGACCTCCTTACTATTTATACCACCTACATCCGACCGAAAATGGAATACAACTCTCATGTTTGGGCCGGTGCCTCAAAGTCTATTTTGGGGTTACTCGACTGTATGCAGGAGAGGGCGAAGAAGCTCATCGGTGACAGTAGGGTACCCAACTCTATTGACTCACTGGAGCATCGACGCAGTGTAGGGTGCGTTACTCTGTTCTATCGTTACTACAATAGATTTTGCTCTGACGAGATCAGGGATCTTGTTCCCGAAACGCGCACATTTTTACGTAGCACGCGCATCGTCCAGAGCTCATCCATTTGTGGTTGATTGTCCGAGGAATCGTACTACGCATTACAGAGAGAATTCGTTTTTTGGCCGTACGCTTCGTCTGTGGAACATGTTGCCTGCAGACGTGTTTCCTGTCTGTTATAACGTTGGTTCAAGGTTCAAGTCAAATGTTCACAAACACTACTCCCTCTTTCCCCCTCCTCACAACCTATTTTCCTAGCTCTGATACAATGCACTGCATATGTAGGGGTCATCCCCTTAGTACTGGTCCAAGTTTAAAAAAAAAAAAACAAAAAAAGGTACCCTAATCATCAGTAGACGTTGAAAATTTCTTGAGAGACTATCTCAAACTTTCAACTTTATATCCCAACAATCTAAATAAATTATTGAGAATAGAAAAATGTTCTAATAATACCTGTCAAAGTACAGAAAACAAGCTTTTTCATTTACTCGTACACACGTCTCTGACTTTTCTTTACACCTTTCAAACAAATGAACAACCCCGTTGGTTGCTACGATTTGTTTTTTGAAAGTATCAAAAAGTTGAGAGCAAAAATTCAAACAATTGAGTTTTATTCGCTAAATTAGCTTCTGACATTTTTGCGATTGATTCAAGAATTTTAGAGCTGATTCAATTTGGAGTCCGTACTTGAAGTAAGAACAATTGAGTCTATTATTATTTACTCTATTAGCTACTAATATTTATACAAGGTGGCACAAAAGTAATCCTCCTATCAGAAAATGCTATAAAGTTTGCGATTGGCCCCTAATGTCAGTTCTGTTTTGACATTTGTGTAGTAAACACATTAATAAACAATGTTACGCTACACTGCTCCAGAACGCGGAATATTGGTGACTATTTATTTGACCCCAAGAGGAAGATGATTTTTCATCAAAAATAATCATGAGTGATGAGCCATTACACCCGCTCAAAGTCACTGTATGGTGTGCTGTTTTCTCTAAAGAAGTCATCGGACCTTTTTTCTTCGAAGACGTCGCGGGCCAAACAGTTACTGTGAATGGTGGGCGCTACAGAGCAATGATCATTAAGTTCTTTTGGCCGCAACTTGATGAATTGGGATTGGAAAACATGTGGTTCCCACAAGACGGTGCTGCGGCACACACTGTACGTGCCACAACCGATATGCTGAAGGATGCATTTCCCGGGTGCCTAATCTCCCGTTTTTGCGATTTGCTCTGACCAGCAAGATCGCCTGATATGACCGCTGCAGACTTCTTTTTGTGGGGCTTTTTGAAGTCGCGGGTTTATGTCGACAAGCCTCAGACTCTCGCAGCTCTTAAAGACAATATCCGTAAAGAATGGTAGGACATATCGCCGGAAGTTTTGGCCAATATGATGGAAAATGCTATAAAAAGGACTCAAATGACAATCAACTGTGGCGGCGGCCATTTACATGACATCATATTCTCGACTTGATGTAAAAAAATTAAGAGACAAAATAAAAATAGTCCACAAGAAGAATCAAAGTTTTCATTTTTGTTTTTTAAATTACATCCAAAAAACATCAGAAGGTTATTTTTGCGCCACCTGTACTAATCAAAAACTACGAGTATATACAACTTGTTTCTGTATTTCCTAGCTGTATGTTTGTATGTATGTATGTATTTACATAAAAATACTTTTATATTGTTAAGTAAAAAAATCATATCTTTTTACAAAATCAGTCTTTAATTTTTAAGGGTTATGTGCCCTGGATACGATCAAAAAAACACATCGACGCTCTAAGTGTGTGCGTGCAGTCATGCTTTTGTCGGCTCTGATTGATGAAAATCAAAAACTTTTGATATTTTCTTTTGACGTGCAATTATTTTGATGGTCTCCAGTAGTGATTAACGATAAAAAATTTCAGTTTTGTTATCGAAAGGAACAACAGTGAAATAAAAAATTACATCTATATAAGTTAACAACGTTGGCCACACTGTCGACAAGAATAATTGTGTAACTTAACTCCTTTGAATACACGCGCTTCCAACCTGTACCTTGTTTCTGTATTTCTCGCATCGAGAAATTTTTCACATGGAACAAGGGAATTGAGACAAAATCTATGGAAATTGAAACAAAAAATTATTTCTTGCACACAAGTGTTTCTAGAATTGTTTTTTGTGAAAACTAACTGTCAATTGTGATTTTTGACGTAAATTATTGGAAATATGTGAGTAAATATGTTTCTGTAATTAAATTTTGTGAGAAGTAGCTGCCAAAATATTCCCCAAATAAAAACGGTGGGGAATTATATAAACAAAGGAAACAATATACTGAATTGGACCTCAAAAGTGCAGAAAAGAGGTAAAGTATTATATATCTTTTCATTTCAATGTGTTTAATGTAATATTTATCATTTATTCAGACAATTAAAAGGTGTAAAGAAATGATAGAGATGTGTATAAATGAAAAAGCTTGTTTTTTTTTTTGTGTTTTGACAGGTATTATTAGAGCATTCTTCTTTTAAATTCTCAACACTTTATTTATATTGTTGGGATATAAAGATGAATGTTTGAGAATATCTTTCAAAAATTTCCAAAGTCTACTGATGATTAGGGTAGTTCCTATGAAATGTCGACATATAGATAGCTGGGAAACATAGAAAACAAGCTATTTATAATTTTTATTGGTATTTATCATAAAACCGCTAAAGCAGAATCAGCCATCGGTAATGAAGTACAACACGAAATCAATAATTTTAAAAGAAACCAACAAGTATTCGCAATTTTATAAAACTGTGGGCAAATTGGTTTTAAGCTTTTAAGAAATATTATCATATAAAATAAAAATGATTACAATTTTCTACTGTGTTTTATTGTATTTAACTGAATTTTTTAGAAAGATTCAAAACAAACGGGTCACTACCAAAAGAAAGTACCCAAAACAGAAACATATTTAGAAAAAAGTAGAATTATATGATTATTGCTTAAAATTAGTTTGCATTAAAAAGACAATAAAGCAATAGTAATAATGAAAACAAGTTAAGTTAACATTAAATAGTTAGTATATTGCATTAAAATACTGCATAAATATATTTTATTCAAATTCTTAATTATCTCGCATTTTTTATTTTTATTTTTGAAAGATTGGCAAAAGCTATAAAGGTGTGAGTGTTGTCAATCGTATTGCTTAGTCCAAGTACCTATATTGCTGGGCCCATTTGACAATCTAACTGATGAAATGTTTGCTTTATCTCTACCCTCCATTTTACGTTTGTTCTCTTCAAAAGCTAAGTTTAACAGTTTGTTAAAGGAATCAATTGGTTATAGTGGAAATATTGGTACCGAAAGAGGTGGATGTTTCGCTAATTACTTTTAAAGCAAGAGATTTCTTTGTGTTTGCGCTCTTACGCAGTAATTTTTTAATTGTAGTTTTTTCAGGGCAAGGTGACATTTATATTACAATTGTTGGACTTATAATTTTTGTTTTCTTTTCTGCTCCCATTATGTTACGCAATAGAGCTAGTAGTATTTTAGCTTGCTTGCCATTGCATCTTTCCCAAATTATAGGTTTTAAAATTTCAGCTGATGTTACGAGTATGTTGGTAGGATGTGAAGGTGGTCTGACTATAGGAGTTGCTGGGTGTGGTGGTCACGTAGGAGGTGGGGGTGCATCTGAACCAAAAAACCTGTCTGAAAAAGTATAATTGTAAAATTTACCAAACAGAATTGTTTTTATGAATATTGCTTTATCTTTGGCTTCAGGAATTTTACAGCTAGTGACAACCGCCTAAAGTAATGACAGGATAACTTACATCTCTTGTTCGTCATCCTCATAGTTGAAGGATTGAACAACAAATGCAAATTTACTTTACTCAAACAGCAGTTTTGTATGTTGGATCTATGTACGGAAAATTTTAGCATGTTAAAATCCAAGTTAAAATTGTAACAACAAACTTACCGTTGTTTATCAATTGAATGCTAGCGTTAGTAGCGATATTTGTTAAAATATTTTCAGCGGCAACATGTACTCGACTAGCTAACACTTCATTACTGCCTGGCTTTCAGAAATTTAAAGTAGAATCCTTGCGTGCTGAAAATTAAGGCATTCCCAATACGAATGGTACCGGCAGCAGATAATTTTATTGATTTGTTTTATAATTAGAAATATTATTATTTTTTTGTCTGATTTTTAGTTTCCGTATTTTTTGTTTATTTAATATTTTTTGACAACTCTTAAATAAATATTCCAATGAAAAGAGAATCAGTGTCGTCTGTTTTCACTTTGAAATACACAGAAAAAAATGGTTTGTAAATGTAATTAATTTTTTCACATATTTAATAAAAATATTGTTTGATTTTGCGCTAACTACGATTTTTGCAAATACAAACACGGTTTTGTAATTTTTGAAAAAAAAGTCAACTCACTTTTTTTCAATTAAATTTGTGGTATTATTTGCAATTGAGTTGTTGACATAAGCAAAATATTTTAAGTATTGTGCTTGCTAAACTACAACTTTTTTCAACTATAAATCTTGCTGCAGTTAGTGATAAAGTTTGCTGGTTAAATTAAGTGTTTTTTAATAAAAATTTATGATAAAAACTTTGTTAACGTTCTTAAATTTTGTTAACAATATTTTTCAACAAAGAAATTGTTGCCACTTATATTTCTTTTCAACAATAACATTGTTGCTTTTTTACAAAAATACAATTACTTTTCAACAATAATATTTATTGTTTTTGTTTTAATTTTCAATTAAATTTGTCTACAAATTAAGTTGTTAATTTTAACAATATTATTTATTATTTTTGTTGTAATTTTCAATTAAATTTGTGTACAAATTAAATTGTTAATTTTAACAATCAATATTGTTGCCCAATGGATTTTTTTAATTAAATATATCAGCAAAAAAATATTACCTTTTAACATAACATATTTGTACAATATGTTTGTGCCACCGAAATAAAAGAAAAGTTCTTTCACTTACATACATACGTGTAAGTATATATATAAAAATACAATTTTTTTAATTTCATTGACATATTATAAAATACATGAACATATTAAGTAAAAATTACAATACAAAAAAACAATTAAATAAACATTCCTGAGATTTCATAGGAAAAATATTATATAAAATGCATACAGAACACTATTTTCTGTATACAGAAACACTATTTTCTCACTAATCGAGAAACGATGGAATTTTTTGTTTCATGGTTTTCGATGTGAAAACTTCTCACAAAATTTACAGAAACGGGGTACTGGTTACGAAATTGCTGAGTTGATGGGAAAATGCATGATCAGCGTCTACATATTTGCACATGTTGGTGCAACGTGATCCATCAAGTTAACGAGCCAACAAAGTTGGCTGGGAACGGGCAGTCTTGGTTGTGCGTTGATTCGAAATAGTTGCGAAGTTTTAATTTAGTTAATTAATTGTAAAAGTAATTAAATAAAGGTGTTCTTAATTGAAAAGTAAAAATAACGTTTTTGATTGTTTGATAGTTTGTCTTGGCGCAGTTGGTCGTGCCTTATATATATTTTTAGGAAAAACCAATTGGGAAACTTTAACTTATATATTATGATTATTGAATTTTATTTTGTTCATAAATTACTACTTTTTCATAAATTTTACTTTTTTCTTTTCATTTTTTTTTTTTTTCTTAACAAAATTGCACAAGATAGCATCTGATGATAACATGCTCAGAAACGAACGCCTCGAAGTCAAAATAAAACAAGTAAGAGTGTAGTATATTCGGCTGGGCCGAATCTAAAATACCCTTCACGATAGTCACGAATATGTATAGTATATTAAAAATGTGACCTAAATATGCTCGGTTATATATGAACCGATATCGGATTTTTCTATTTTCTGTATTTTAGTAACCTTCTTTTATAACGAGAATTGCTTTCCAGCAAAAAAAAAAAAAAAATTTTTAATGGAAAAATCGGTTCAGGCTATATCTCGGGTATATCTGGACCGATATCGAAAATTTTAATTTTCCATATTTATATAACCTTATATCATTACCAGAACTGCTTTTGAGCACAACAAATTGTTTAAGTTCGCTTACGCGATATTTTCATGAAAAACCCGATTTAGGCTATATCTAGGGTATATATGGACCGATATCAGAAATTTTAATTTTCTCTATTTTCGTAACCTTCTTTTATAACAAGAACTGCTTTTCAGTAAAAAAAAAAATGTTATTGGAAAAATCGGTTCAGGCTATATCTCGAGTATATATGGACCGATATCGGATTTTTTCTTTTTCCATATTTATATAACCTTATTTCATTACCAGAACTGATTTTGAGCACAAAAAAGTTGTTACTCGGCATTTTCATCAAAAAACCTGTTAGGCTATATATGAACCGATATCGGAAATTTTAATTTTCCATATTTATATAACCTTATTTTATTACCAGAAGTGCTTTAAGGTGAAAAAAGTTGTTTAAGTTCGCTTACGCGACATTTTCATGAAACCACGGTTTAGGCTATATCTCTGGTATATATGGACCGATATCGGAAATTTTCATTTTCCATATTTATATAACCTCATCTTATTACCAGAACTGTTTTTAAGCAAAAAAAGTTGTTTAAGTTCGCTTACGCGACATTTTCATGAAAAACCCGGTTTGGGCTATATCTTGGGTATATATAGACCGATATCGAAAATTTTCATTTTCCATACTTATACAACCTTATTTTATTACCAAAACTACTTTTAAGCAAAAATAGTTGTTTAAGTTCGCTTACGCGGCAATTTCATGAAAACCCCGTTCCAGGCTATATCTGCGGTATATATGGACCGATATCGGAAATTTTCATTTT
This sequence comes from Thecocarcelia acutangulata, assembly GCA_914767995.1. Lineage (NCBI taxonomy): Eukaryota > Metazoa > Arthropoda > Insecta > Diptera > Tachinidae > Thecocarcelia > Thecocarcelia acutangulata. The sequence goes on from OU612097.1 coordinate 60,828,178, forward strand.
CCATATTTATATAACCTCATCTTATTACCAGAACTGTTTTTAAGCAAAAAAAGTTGTTTAAGTTCGCTTACGCGACATTTTCATGAAAAACCCGGTTTGGGCTATATCTTGGGTATATATAGACCGATATCGAAAATTTTCATTTTCCATACTTATACAACCTTATTTTATTACCAAAACTACTTTTAAGCAAAACAAGTTGTTTAAGTTCGCTTACGCGGCAATTTCATGAAAACCCCGTTCCAGGCTATATCTGCGGTATATATGGACCGATATCGGAAATTTTCATTTTCCATATTTATGTAACCTAATTTCATTACCAGAACTGCTTTTGAGCACAAAAAAATTATTTAGCTTCGCCTATGCGACATTTTCATTACAAATCCGATTTGGGCTATATCTCGGGTATATATGGACCGATATCTGAAAAAAAAATTTTTGTCTTTTAGTCACCATGCTTAATAAGTGTGTGAAGTTTGAAGCAAAACGAACAACTTTTGTTTTCAAAAATTTTCATACAAAACTGCAAAAAAAATGGCTTTTTTCGGAATTTTGAATATATCTCAGCTATACGTGGACCGATATTACTGAATTTAAATAGCAAACCCATGAATCGATGGGGTAAAAGAATGGTGAAAGAAAAAAGTTTCTAAGTCTAATGGTTTTATCAGAAACGGTATTTCAACAGCGGACAGACGGACAGACGGACATCGCTTAATCGACTTTTCCATTAATTCTGATTCAGAATATATATACTTTATAGGGTCGCAAAAAAAAACTGTACAAATTACAAACGGAATCACAAACTTATAAATACCCTTTACATTTTTGTGAAGGGTATAAAAAATGATGATTGACAATTTTATTTGTACGTCTCCTTTTAAATGACAAAAACACCACACTAACACATTTACACTGATTGACGTGTTTTTTTTATCGTCTCCAGGGTACTTTAAAGGTAAAGTAAAATATGGAGGTATATAAGAAAGATCGCTTCTTTTTTGCGGAATCTCCATTTAAAAGTTCAATGATAGAATTTAGAGAAATAAGGGGAAAATCTTTTGATTTTACAGAATTTGTGTTAAATATGTGATGGCAAAAGTAATACAGTAAATAAAGGAAATTTTTTTTATTTTCGCGGAATCTGCATATAAATATCGGACAGTTAAATAAAAGAGTCAATCTATTGTTTCTACAGAATCTGCACTTTAATAAATGACAGTATAAGAGAAATAAAGCAAAAAACTTTTGTTTTTATGGAACGTGCAGATTGTTTTTTGTACCCTTCATAAAAATGTTAAGGGTATATATAAGTTTGTGGTTCCGTTTGTAATTTCTACAATTTTAATTTGCGACCCTATAAAGTATATATATTCTGAATCAGAATTAATGCAAAAGTCGATTAAGTGATGTCCGTCTGTCCGCTGTTGAAATACCGTTTCTGAGAAAACCATTAGACTTAGAAACTTTTTTCTTTCGTCATTTTTTTACCCCATCGATTCATGGTTTGCCATTGAAATTCAATAATATTGGTTCAAAATTCCGAAAAAAGCAATTAGTTTTTGCAATTTTGTATGGAAATTTTTGAAAACAAAACTTGTTTGTTTAGCTTCAAACTTTATACAATTATTAAGCATGGTGACTAAAAGGCAACAAAATTATTTCCAGATATCGGTCAGTATATACCCGAGTATAGCCTAAACCAGAGTTCTTATGAAAATGTCGCATAAGCAAAGTTAAACAACTTTTTTTGCTTAAAAAAGGTTCTGCTAATAACACAAAGTTATACAAATATGGAAAATTAAAATTTCCGATATCGGTCCATATATAGCCGAGATATAGCCTAAGCCGGAGTTTTCATAAAAAACAACTTTTTTGCTTAAAAGCAGTTCTGGTAATAAAATAAGGTTATATAAATATGGAAAATGAAAATTTCCCATATCGGTCCATATATACTGGAGATATAGCCTCAACCGGGTTTTTCATGAAAATGCAACGTAAGCGAACTTCAACAACTTTTTTTTTTTTTTTTTTGCTAAAAAGCAGCTCTGGTAACAAAATGAGGTTATATAAATATGGAAAATTAAAATTTCCAATATCGGTCCATATATACCCGAGAAATAGCCTGCCCGATGTTTCCATTCACATTTTTTTTTTGCTGAGAAACAAATCTTGTTATAAAAGAAGGTTATTAAAATACAAAAAATAGAAAATTTTGATATCGGTTCACATATAGATATAGCTTAAACAAACTTTTCCATGAAAATGTTCATGAAAGCTTTCCTTTTTTGAATAGTGATTACAAAGCAAACATATTTTTCACCGATATCGAACCGAGCATATTCAGTTAAAATTTGTAATATATACTATGCATATACGTGACTATCGTGAAGGGTATTTTAGATTCGGCCCAGCCGAATATACTACACTCTTACTTGTTATATATTGAATCTTCAAAATGAACTAACAATAGGTTTTTTAAGCTTAATACTAAATAAAAAAAAAATAAATAAAAATGTGCTTTTTACCAGCCACTGCAAAAAGTTTCATTATGTGGGAGCAATGTCGGTAAAATCACCTATTGAACGTTGTGAAGGTTGCAATGGATTCCCTTCATCACAACCAAGTGTAGCCGCCAAAATTAAATATATTGCGCGCAAGAGGGTTTGGATGAAGTTCCAGTTTACTGACATAGCTTGTCGCGTACTTAGAAAATTCCTCTTTTACCAGCGGAACATTCAGATCTTTATGAATTCGTGAATTATTTACGTGCCATGGAGCTGCAGTAATCGTTCGAAGAATTTGGTTTTGTCGCCTTTGATTTTTTTCAGTATTTGACGCTGAGGCGGTGCCCTATAATTGAACTCCGTAGCACCATATAGGTTTTAGAATTGCATTGTATAACAGAAGTTTGCACCCCAATTTCAAGGTCGAGTTTCTGCCCATAAGCCAATTTAGTTGCGCTGCTTTTTTTTTTATCTTGGACCAGAACTCAGGGGATGACCCCTACATATGCAGTACACATTACTAGAACTAGGATAATAGGTTGTGACATTTGCTTCATTGTGAGACTTCAACGTTAGCTTACCGGCGAGGTGTATATCAAGGAACTTGACTTCATAGTGCTGCGGAATAGGTGAGTTGTTAATTTGGATAGCTGAATATATTTGTATACACAGTGTGAATGTGACATGAGTATATTTTTGTTCATTAATTTTGATTTTCCAAAGTTTTAGCCATATTGAACTATATTCCTGTAAATTTCGTGAAGCTAATTGGCGGTTTTTATGAACGCTTAAAACGATATGTCGTCTATAAAAGTTGAAGTGTGGATTCCAGATGTCGTTGGCATGTCAGAGGCATAATCAAATAAAAAGTAAGCCCCATTATACTACTTTAGGGAACTGCCTCGATTGGCAAATTTCCGCCCATATAAGTAACTTTCCAGAAACTTGTGAGTATTTGCAGCCAACTTCAAATTTAATTTTTGCATCAAACCGTCGTGCCACACTTTGTCAAATGCTTGAAAAATGTCAATGAATAGAGCTGAACATTAATTCTTGTCCCTAAAGGTCTGTCTTATGATATTGACTAGTCTGAGCATTTGTTCTATGGTGCTGTGTTAAATCCGAAATTGATGATCAGGGATGCATCCCACATTGTTTAATATTGGAATCAACTTCGCCAATTTTTCGAATTGCTTTGAAATTGTTGGTAGTAGACTTATTGCTCTATATGACTCTACCTAAGTCGGATCCTTTCCAGGCTTGGGGATCATAATATGCATGGATAGATTCCACTCTGCAGGATAATACCCAAGGCGCAAAATAGCGTTAAAAATAAAAAGTAGAATTCTTTCAGCCACACGAGGTAACTGTTCAAGCATTTTGCCAGTAATTCAATACCTGGAGCTTTTCTGGGGTTTATGTTTCTGTTACCTTGTTCCACGTCTTGAATTATGAATCTCAAAAACACAGGCGGTTTAACTGCGTATAATGATATTTCAGCTGCATTATTTGCTCTATCATTTGTAATAAAAACATCTCTCAAATTAACATACACCATCCGCTTTTCAGAATCGCTTTTTGCCTAGACGGTTCGCAAAGTTGGCTTACCTATTACGGGTCTTTCCAGCTCTTTGTCGCTTTCCACAAAGAATAGTCAGATTAAGCAGTACCATCCAGGCTCTTTAAATATGTTTTAAAGGAAGCCAGTGTCTGGATTTCAAGCAGATTTCGTAACTGAGTTATGCATTCCCGTAGCCTAGTTTTAAGCTTGCCACTCTCTTCTAACTTTAATTTTTGCTCAAGGAAAGTATTCAATTTCTGACGAATAAGTTTTATCGTTCGTTTTTTTTTAAACTTATATAGCTAGTGGTAGCAACTAGTAGGCCCAGTTTAGGATCTTTAAAAGAATCATTAATTGACACATCAAAATCTTAAGGCGTACCCAAGGGAATATTCTCCGTACAATGTGTACTAAATATTTATTATATTTTAGCCAATTAACTATAGTGACGGTCAACGCCGGGTCACCAAACGGTCAGCTGATCTCCTGGGCGACGAAACAGAATTGAAGGCTCCACTTGCATCCATTCTAAATTTTTTGCAATTATAAAATCGATAACATCTGGAATCTTTTGTAGGTCGAAGGTCAATAAGTGTGGTGTCCGCTTGAAATCACCATCCATTTTGGACTCTGTATCAAACACCACACGGCCTTTCAGGAAAATTAAACATGATCCCCAAAAAGTGTGTTTAGCGTTATAGTCACCAGCTGCTGAAAATCGAGTCCCAAGTGATTTGAAAAAATGTGAATATTGATTTTGTTACTTAAAACCAGGCCGGTGAAAATCGAGGAAATACAATTTTTTTCATGAAAATCTTGAATGCATATATTTGTTTTGTAGAGATACTCCTCACGTGTCACGTTTAGAAAATAGTGTTTAATTCTGGTTTGTATCAGAATTGCCGAGCCTCCACGGGAATCTTTGGTGTCACATAGTGTGTAGCCACTAATTTTGAAATAAACTGTGAGTTTCAGCAATCAGCACAATGTCGATTTGCTTTTCCATAAGGAAGTTTTTAAGTTAATTTTTGTGTTTTGAAACCAATCATTTGATAAAAATCTTACAAAATAGTGGATTGCATAAATGTGTTTATGGATTGAACAAGAGTCTGCATAGTTGTCTCAACATTGCTAAAATTTGAATCGGAGTTCTTAATCTTGGGTTCCTCGTTCAAGTTTTGTATCGGATCTAATCACTATCGGATTTAACCACATTAGCGTAAGAAACTTGTTTGGATATTTGCATATTAATGTAGCTGGTTAGCTGGTCTATCTGGGAAAGTTGTTTGTAGACATAGTATTTTACTGCTGGAGTAGCGTAACCAGTGTTTAAAAAACTTAACTTACAAAAGCAAAAGTTTGAAAATTTGACTGTCGCTTCGAAGCAGAAGTTTTTTGTACACTTCGAATGCTTTTGATTTTTCTTAAACTTTCCAAAGGAAGAGAAACTTTGAAAAGTCTTTTTATTCTGATTCAGAATTAATGGAAAATTCGATTAAGCGATATCCCTCTGTCCCCTGTTGAAATACCGTTTCTGAGAAAACCATTAGACTTAGAAACCTTCTTCTTTCACCATTCTTTTACCCCATCGATTCATGGGTTTGCTATTGAAATTCAGTAATATCGGTTTACATATAGCTGAGATATATACAAAATGCCGTAAAAAGCAATTTTTTTTTTTTTGCAATTTTGTATGGAAATGTTTGAAAAAAAAAAATTGTTTATTTTGCTTTGAACTTCACACACTCATTAAGCATGGTGGCTAAAAGGCAAAAATTTTTCAGATATCGGTCCATATATACCCAAGATATAGCCCAGATCGGGGTTTTCATGAAAATGCCGCGTATGCGAACTTAAAAAAAGTTTTTGTGGTCAAAAGCAGTTCTGGTAATGAAATAAGGTTATATAAATATAGAAAATGAAAATTTCCGATATCGGTCCATGGATACCCGAGATATAGCCTAGACCGGGTTTTTCATGAAAATGTCAGAAATGAACATTTCTGATATCGGCTTGGGTTAAATTCATTTCGGGTTTCTATACAGAAGTTCAAATGCGGGGAGGTATACTACGTTTTCTGGTTTCGATACCTTCCCTGACTCCATATTGAAGATCCTGGAGAGTTGTCCGAGCAGTGAAATCGTTGTTGCTGCTGATTTCAATGTTCACAACCCATCCTGGCTTCCTCATTCGAGTCATACAACTCCAGAAGGCCAATATGTTGAGTTATACGTTGCGCGCAATCACCTGAATGCGCCAACGCATATTCCATGTTTTGAAGGACACCATTCAAACACACTTGACCTATTCCTGGCTTCACACCCAGAAAAGTAAAAAGTAAGAGTTAGTGCACCTCCCGGTAATTCGGATCTTTGCGCCATTTCTGCCTCCTTTTCGATCTCTGGACTTCGCAACGTTTCAAAATCAGCTACGAAACGTTCAATATTTATTTAAGAAAAGGCGCTTTAGGCTGAGCTCAACCAATTTCATGATCATTTTAATCGGAAACTTTGCTTTCTAGATAACGACACAAATGCTTCTGCAAAAATGGTCGAGAACATGATATTGCTAGGGATGAAGACATTCATCCCCTCCAAGCAGATTTCGATTAAACCAAGAGTGAAATCCTGGTTTAATCAGACGTGCATAAACGCAGTCAGATCCAGAAAGGAAGTATTCAGTAATTGGCGTTTAAACAAAAACCCAGACACTGATTTGCTACGCAAAAATGCAAGATTTTCATGTGCCAAGGTACTTAGGCGAGAAAAGTTTCTTCACGAACAGCGTCTCCGTACCAAGACTCTTACAGCTCCCCGGGGCAGTAAGACCTTTTGGTCATTCGTTAAGAGAGTAAAGAACAGTGCTAGTTCATCAATCCCAACTCTCTTAAAGAATGACCAAGCATTCACCGACCCGGTTGGCAAAGCTAACCTGTTAGCTGAAATTTTTGCAAGCAACTCCTACTTGCCGGTAAGCAGTCAACCGCTCCGCAAACTCAAGAGAGTATCTGTACTATGCCAATGATATTTTTCCGGGTTCGAGCAGTTAAACGGATTTTGGCCGAACTCGAGATAAATAAGACTCCTGGACCGGATGGAATCCCAGCACTGGTCTTGGAGCAGTGCTCTTCTACGCTTGCGCGTCCATTAGTACACCTCTTCAGCATACTTTACCATGTTGGCGAGTTTCCATCGTGCTAGAAGATTGCTAATGCAACGCCAATCCCCAAAAAGGGTGAGGCAACTAACCCTGAAAATTACCGCATAATTGTAATTTGCTCTGCGCTTTCCAAAGTAATGGAAAGTATGGTTAACTATCACCTTATGTGGTATCTAGAGTCTCATAAATTACTTTGTGATCGTTAGTATTGATTTTGCAAAGGTCGCTCTACTGGAGATCTTTTGGCATATCTCTCAGAGAAATGGTGCCGCTCAATCCATCATTTCGGTGAAAGTAAAGTGATGGCGCTACATATTTCCAAAGCTTTTGACAGAGTGTGGCATGGGGCGCTACTGGCAAAACTTACTGCTTTTGGTGTCGTGATGACTTTTCTCGGTTTATATCGAGCTTTTTCAGAGACCGCACTATACGAGTTGTTATAGAATGCTTGCATGCCAATTTGTAGGACAGTGTCAACAAATGCTTTACAGGTCTTGCTGGGGGTGGCTCCCCTTGATCTGTAGGTGATTCGCCGTGCGATCGTCTTCAAGGTCAAGAAGGGACTACCACTTCGTCCACATGATTGGCATTCTGCTCTTGATCTTGTGGTTAATAGGGAACCCAGTCGGATTAAGGCTTGGTACTCATGCATGACAGTTTATCATCTATGGGGGCGCTGGTAGACCCGGTGATTAGGTCACCGTGGGGTAAGACCATACTGGCAGGTACCCTTGTTAATCGTTTTTACAACTGTACGAGTTGTTATAGATGGGGTCTCATCAAACGAGTTCAAGATTAATTCAGGGGTACCACAAGGCTCCGTTCTTTTTCCTACTCTATTTCTTATTTTCCTCAATGACCTTCTATTTCAAACTTTCAACCCTATACACTCTTTCGCAGATGACAGCAATATTTGCCATTCGTAATCTTTCAGTAACAGGCCTAGCCTATCCGTGATCGTCGCCAAGAGGCAATATATGAACGACTCACTGAATAGTAATCTTCTATTAATATCCGAATGGAGTCGTAATAACAGAGTCGCCTTCAACGCTCGTAAGACCCAGTGTTGTTTATTAACACACAAACATACGACGGCAGGTGCTGTTTGATCTGTACTCATGGATGGTATAAATATTGAGGAATCGGGTGCTCTTGATGTTCTTGGGATGAAAATACAGAGTGATGTTCGATGGAATAATCTCATTTCTCATGCCTCTAAAGAAGCATTTTAGTGCCTCAGGTTTTTGAAACGGTGTTCACTTCATTCGACCTCCTTACCATTTATACTAACTGTATCCGACCGAAAATGGAATACTACTCTCATGTTTAGGCCGGCGCCCCAAAGTCTATTTTGGGGTTGCTCGACCGTGTGCAGGAGAGGGCGAAGAAGCTCATCGGTGACAGTAGGGTATCCAACTCTATCACTGGAGCACCGACGCAGTGTAGGGTGCATTACTCTGTTCTGTCGTTACTACAATGCATTTTGCTCTGACGAGATTAGGGATCTTGTTCCAGAAACTCGCACATTTCTACGTAACACGCGTTCATCGCCCAGAGCTCACCCATTTGTGGTCGATTGCCCGGGGAATCGTACAACGCATTACAGACAAACACTACTCCCTTGATGGCAAACATCGGCGGACCAAGATATAGCAAAAGGAAGCTGATAATGGCAATGACCTAGTCAATGTTGCTGTACGGGTGTGAAATCTGTAGTGCAATTCTGTAACTTTTAACAACAAACGTTAACGTTAATTTTACTATCAATGTTTATTGTTTATTTTAACAACACTGCTATTCAGCAACTTGCATTTAACAATGTTGTTAAAATTTTTCATAAAGTGCCACCTCTTTTAAATATTGTGTCAAAATAATTAAAAATAGAAAAAGGAATATAGAAAAAAAACTGTTTTTGAAAATTTTACTTAAGAATTTGCTTTTTTGCAGAAAGTAAATGTCCATAAAACGTTTGCATGCATGCATACTCGTATGTACGCACATGTAGGCATGTTCATAACTACGTACTATGTACATATGTAATTGAAAATTTACATTGCATAGAAATTATAAAGGTATGTGCATTGTATGTATGTATGTAAAGGGTGTTTTTTTAAGCTATATAGAACTTTAAATTGTAAAAAGTAACACAAAAAATTAAATTTTGATGAAACATTTTTTTTTATTTGTATCAGTATACTCTGACAAATCATCATGAATAGACTCACGCTTGAACAACGCTACGAAATTATCCAAATTTACTTTGAAAATCAGACCCGTTGTTTTATCGCAAAATTGTGTTCAGCGATGAGGCGCATTTTTGGCTTAACGGGTTTGTTAATAAGCAAAATTGCCGCATATGGAGTGAGACCAATCCACAAGAGACCCTACAGACTCCATTACATCCAGAAAAATGCACTGTTTGGTGCGGTTTTCATGCTGGTGGCATCATCGGACCTTATTTCTTCAAAAATGAGGCCGGAGCTCGCGTTACGGTCAATGGAGATCGTTACCGCACCATGATCAATGATTTTTTGTTTGAAAATATGGATGACATTGATCCGGAGGAGATGTGGTTTCAACAGGATGGCGCTACGTGCCATACGGCGAACGCAACTATCGACTTACTGAAATCAAAATTTGGCGATAAGTTGATTTCGAGAAATGGACCTGTCAATTGGCCTCCAAGGTCGTGCGATTTGACACCTCTCGATTATTTCCTGTGGGGCTACGTGAAGTCACTGGTTTATGCTGATAAACCAGCAACAATTGACGCCTTGGAGGCCAGCATTGTTCGTGTTGTTCGTGACATACGGCCAGCAGTGCTCGAAAAAGTGGCCCAAAATTGGACGTCCAGAATGCGCTTCGTCAAGAACAGCCGCGGTGCCCATATGCCCGAAATCATTTTCAAATGTTAATGTCACGTATTGATCTTTCGAATAAAAAAAAATTTTGATTACAATTTCATTTTTTGTGTTATTTTTTACAATTTCAAGTTCTATCGGGCTTAAAAAAACACCCTATACATACATGTTAGCCGATTCTGTATTTTGGTTTATTTAGTTTTCTTCTTATGGTTTTAGTAAGTTATCATCTAGCTGAAAACACAGATCTTCAGAGATCTCCGGACTAAAAAGTTATAGCTCCACAAAATCCGTCGATGAAAAATGAAAAGGACTGTCCGCATCTCAAAGTACTGTTGGACTCATTAGTAAATTATAAAGTGGAAGCCAAAAACTGATAAGTTACCTTAAAGATTTCTTAATTTCGTATTCATCTCTATCTCTACACAAATTTAATTATTCGTTCGTTAATTTTTAATAGATTTTTCACAAATATTTATTCACTGCACTACAAAATTCTTAGATTTGCTTAAAATTTTACTAGATACACTGTTTTCAGGCATGCGTATGTAAATTTAACCATAAATTGAAAAATTAACAACGAAAACAGTATTGCTGTTTATATAACTTTAAGAGCTGACGTTACTTAGAACTTAGCGGTAAACGTTATTGTTAAAAAAGTTACTGAATAGCACCGACGTTAATATTATTGTTAAATATTTTTAACAATGTCAATTGACGTTAAAGTTGAATAGTGAATTGCACTACTGGGCAAATTCCCTGCAGGCAGAACACCGGAGAAAGATGTTGGCAAAGGTACAGCGTACTGCTGCTCTCAGAGTGGCTTTAGCATATCGCACAGTGTCAGATCCCGCTGTCTTGGTCGTAAGCGGGACTAACCTGATTGTCCTGTTGGCCGAAGGGTGTAAAAAGCTGCGGGCAGGACGAAGACAAACTGGCGCGGCAGCAATGGCATGAGCAGTACGGGCGGCGAGATTGATCTTCGATATAGAGAAGTGGACAAACAAAAAGCATACTGAGATAGATTGCTATATAACACAGATGCTTTCTGGACATGGGCATTTTCTGGAATACTTCCATAGAATGGGGAAGACAGATACATCGGTCTGCCTGTATGGAGATGACTGCGTGGATGCAGAACACACATTCTTCAGATGTGACAGGTGGTGGCAGGGAAGACATGACTTATAGGGGAATGTTGCTGAAGTAACACTGGAATACGTATTAACCACAAGTTTTAGTACAGCGCCTTGCCACGCTTATTTTCCGTAATCTTTCATCTTTTGGGTACTTCTTAGAAAGATGTGTGCACCGACATGATCACGGACTTTTATTTGTATCACTTTCCTTAGCATCTCCGCTTTATATAATTTTTTTAACGTTTGTTGCACATAAAAAATTAATAATAACGCCTCAAATTAAAATTTTCTCTAAATATATGTACATATATATGTATGTATGTATTTTGTATTTTAACAATTTGGTTGTACTGATCCGCTGTAACTTTTTGTGGCCTTTAATATGTGTCTCATATTTTATTTATTTAGTTGCTGACTGCAAATGTAGTTAAACCTTAATTAAAAATGAAATTTTTTTACAGTTTGTTTACTTTATCAGGCAAAAAAAGATTTTTTTTGCTACAATTATTTGCTTGCAACAATTACACATTTCATATTTTCCGCAGTATGTTCATGTAGTTACTTTTTGTAGCATTTTCTCTGCCAAATGACAGCTGTCGGAATGTATGAACAAGAAAATTCTACAAATGTTGGTTACGCTTTACTGAGTCGGCTAATTTAAATGTATTCTGGAATTGCCAAAGAAACAGAGCACAGAAAAAGTGCATAAAAATTGTTGTGAAAAATATGTTTGCGAACTATACATATATAAAATTTACCCATGTCAATGTCAATGCCTTAAAAAGATTGAAAGTCATTTAATTTGTGTAATTTTCACAAACAAATATCGTCTATTGTTTATTATTACGATTTCATTTGATTGTCGAACTTTACAGCGTGATTGCATATGAAATTGAAAGTCGTGACAAATAGTATTATAATTATATATTTATATGTTGTAATTGTGAAAATAGTTTCAAATGTTTTTGACAAGAATACGTTGGTTTTTGTTGTAATTTTGTAAAAGAGCTCCCACCTCGTAGGCGTTAATTCATTTTTATTTATATCATAGGCAGATACGTTTATACGCAGCCTATTCACAAATAAAAGCTATTTGCAAATAACTATGGATATAATGTTGATTGCTGAAACTCATTTGACAACCAACATTTTTTCTCAAAATTAATGGCTACATACTGTACGACACAAAAAAATCCCCGTGGAAGATCTTGCGGAGGATCAGCAATTCTAATAAAATCCAGAATTAAACAATATTTAATGTGCGAGACACGTGAAGAGTACCTCCAAGCAACTAATATACAGAAAGCCCATATTAAAATTTTTTTCAAATCACTTAGCCCTCGATTTGTAGCGGCTGGCGACTATAACGCTAAACACACCTTTTGGGGATCACGTTTAATTTTTCCGAGAGGCCGCATGCATTTTGACACCGTTTCTAAAATGGGCTTAGGTGTGATTTCAAGTGGACACCCCACTTATAAACCTTCATACCAACGAAAACTCCCAGACGTAATATCAGATCACTCACCAACTAAAGTTTCTGTTTCGTTCCCCCAGGGGGTTGGTTCCCCGTTTTGTGACTTGGCGTTGACCGTCACTCGAGTTAATTGGTTAAAATATAAAAAATATTTGAGTACACATTGTACGGAAAATATTGCCTTGAGAACGCCAGAGGATATTGATGTGTCGATTAACGAATTTTCTGAACACCTTAATCTAGTCGTACTATATGCTATTACTAGCCATAAAATGGCTAGTGAGCAATAGAACTTATTCGTCTGAAATTGAGCAACTTCTGTCAGAGAAAAGAAGAGCAAGCTTAAAACTAGGCTACGGGAATGAATAACACAGTTAAGAAATCTGCTTGAAATCCAAGGAATGGTTTCCCTTGAAAATTATCTGGAAGGTATTGATGGTACTCCTCAATCCGATTATTCGCTATAGAAAGCGTCGAAAGGTCTGAAAAGACCCGTAATAGGTCAGCCACCTTTGCAAACTTAAACTGGAGACTGTGCGATTCTCAAAAGGTTTTTGCCACAAATGATACAGCAAATAATTCAGCTGAACTACCGTCACACGCTGTTAGACCGCCTATGTCTTTGAGAATTAGTTTTAAAGATGTTGAAAATTTTATATTTGCAACACAAACCATAGAAAAGCTCCAGGTATTGAGAAAATTACTGGTAAAATACTTGAGCAGTTACCTCGTGTAACTCAAAGAATTCTTTTCTTCTTTTGAAGACAAAAAGTTCACCCGAATTCTCTTACACGCAATATACTTAATTTTGAAGGCCACTCGCGGTTGAGAAGGAGGGATATCCTTGCCACCATCAGAACGTCCAATAGGTAATTTTAACCGATATTGACCGTGCAAATTAAAACATTTTTGTATAGCATTTGCTGGACTTAATTAATTTTATGTACTTAGTATTAAGATTTGAATACTTATTGTTAGTTCACTTTGTGAAGATTCAATAAATAAATGAACGAAAAAAAAAATGTTATAATAAATGCAACTATGTATATTCAAATGTTACATATGACTGTAAAATTGCAATAGACGATGCAATTCTTAATAAGTATTTTTGTTTTATTGCAGCAGATGGATATTTCAACATCAAAGATAAAATGTAGTGCGATTATTATTCTTTTTTTATTTATATTAAACATTGTATTAAAATATATTATAAGCTGTCTTTTTGTTGTAATTAATTATCATATGTCTGTGTATGTTATATTTATAAAAAAAAATATGGTTGTGTTACAATAAAGCGATTTGTGATATAAATATGATTATTTCATGAAATTAACATGGTTACTTATGAGAAAAGTATGTGTGGTTAGTATAATATGGTTATATATGGGTTAGTATGACAATTAGTTGAAAGCTTTAAGCAATACTATGGTTACTTATTATTATAACAACGGTAGGCAAAAATATGGTATAATTACTTATAATATGTATGTATTGAACTCGAGTTAGACGAATGATACCAACCCATCATCATATAATACTAGAAATTACTTATAATATGTTTTTTACAATACTATGGTGTGTCCTATCATTGCCGATATGAGTGTACATATGTAGTATTATCAGGTACATCCATATAATTCAACAATAGTATGTTGCCCTTAGAATATTGTCATATCAACCATATATTTTTTTCTACGTGAACATTTATTTCTATGACTACTACGTGAACTAATAACTATTTTTAATGCAGAACTATCATTCAGATGAGAATGTTTTATGATGACGTTCCCAGTCACAAATAGAAAATTTCAATAAAAGACTTTTTAGCTAAAGTGCAAATATGTTTTTATGAAATGTGACTTTTGCTGAAAATTTCGTTTGAACTAAAAAGTTTTAAAATGCTGATTAGTGTTTTTTATGAATACGACTATCAAAAAAAATTTTTTTAAGGTTTTTGAACAAATAATAAGACAACACTGTATTAATAGGACATGCAAAACTAGGGGATCCACTAGCAATGAATTAAAAAATAATTAAAGATACAGCTGTCAAATTCTATAGCCAACAATAAATATTCACGTGAGAACAGCAAGCAAATTTATTTCCAAAATAGTATATTCCAAATAAGTATATTGCGAAATAATTATTGAGGAATTATTGTCATTTGTTTTTATTATGACAATATTATTTATTATTACCGGCCAAATGGCCACCGCGACTTCGCCGGCACATCTCCATCCGATGGTCCAAATTTTCGATGAGGTTCTATGCCGTTAATGTGCCGAATTATCTGATCCTTTCGCTCTTGAATTGTTGCTGGCTTATTGACGTACACATTTTCTTTCAAATGAACCGAACGAAAGAAGGCTAACGGTGTCAAATCACATGATTTTCGCTACCATGTGAGATAACACGGCCGCAAAAGAGACACCGTCCTGTTGATATATTTTACAATTCGAGCCATAAGCCGCACGTTATATAACTGCCTGACCGGGCTCATTTAGGAAAGAATACGGCCCGAAGATGCTGCCAGCTCATGAACTGCACAGTCATTCTTTGTGGGTTCACTGGTGTTTTGGCAATCTTGGATTATCATTCGCCCAAATACGGCAATTCTGCTCATTGACAAATTCATTGGGGGGAAAATGTGCCTCATCTCAGAAGATGATTTTCTTTGAAAATTCGTCATCCACTGTTTCCATGTCTTGCTACCATTGACGACGCTTAAGATGGTCAAGAGTTATTGATGGGCATGAGAGGTGCAATTGTTGGGCACGACGGCGACCATCACTTCAAATAGTTCAAATTTTTGTACGATTCTACGCACATTTGACCGATTAAATTGACCGAAAAAATCACGAAGTGCCCGATGTGCATTTTGATTTGAACGCCCATTTTCATAATAAGCCAGTATAACCTTAACACGTTGCTCGATTTCTATCATTCAAATTGAGAAATTGAGAAAAGTCAAATGAAATGCAGAAATCGGCCCTTAAAATTTAACCACCCATTATAAGTATGTACGTACGAGTATATACACATTTTTGAACATATTTCATTAATTATACGAAAAAGAAATAAACTATTCATATATAGGTGTTCTAGTACATTTGCACATATCACATTAACCTGTTGCGAAAAGCTTAAGTTTAATTGTTTTACTTAAAAAAATGTTTCGTTATAAATAAAATATGTTGCACTAAGTAATTTTAATCCATGTCGTTTTCATATCACTGCATGTTTGACACTGCAGCAGATGTATGAAAATTTATCCGATTATATGTAGCGTAATTTTTACATCTATTTAGCTTTTTATTTCGGATTTTAGTTAAGCTGTTAAGCACATAAATGAAAAAATTAAACAGCCACCAGGTTTTGGTTGAGGCAGCGCGCAATGTTGATTAAAACTAAACACTAACAGCCGTATTCATAAAAAAAACATGAACCAGCATTTCAACAACTTTTTAGTTAAAATAAATTTTTCAGCAAAAAACTGATTTTATAAAAACGTATTCATAAACAGCATTTTAGCTAAAAATCATTTTATTGAAATTCTCTACTCGTATTTGTGAGTGGCAACGCCATCATAAACAATTGCCATCTGAATCATCGTGTTGCATTGAAAACGGTTATTAGTTCACATATTTTTTATGAAAATCAATGCTAAAACAAAGAAATAAATGTTAACCCCATTTTGTCTTTCATTTGAATACCCAAAAATACTGAGTTGGAAGAGTTTTACCTTGGATGCTTTTGCTTACGCATAGGAACAAATGTGAATAACGAGTTTTTTTTTACTGTTTAGTTCACTAATGTACATCACATTTTATTAACACATAATGATATTGTAAAGACAAAATCTTAAAAATAAATAAAATTAAAAAGACCGAAAAAATGTAAAGCTTATCTGGAATTCACAATCAAATAGATTACTTCATTCCTTGAAAGTTTTTTGGTGTCGTCTTTTCAAAGCGTAATTGCTTAACAGTAATCTATAATAAATGGATTACTTCTTCCGTTAAACATTTTTTGTTGCTGGCTATTCGAAACTTGAGCCATATTTTGGTACTTACCCAGCGAAATTTTTGTCCCATACATCTTCGATCTAAGACCATTGACAATGTAAGCGTGACGTATCCGAAGTCTGTATACAATTCCTACTTAAGGCCTGACTATAATGTGCATAGATTGGCTTAAGCTTTTGCCAAAATTAAACGAAAAGTCTGTCAAATGCATATGTGAATGAAAAACGACTTTTAGTTGGCCATAATGTACTTATATGAACTTAATGATTTTAAACCTATTGTTGCACAACTGCGTAGTACTTGTGTAATTTCTAAGTAGATTATATAAAAAAAGTACTCAAAATGACAACAAAGTATTTGTATGCAATAATTTCCAAATAAAAAGTAAAAACAATTTTGTCGTAATTTGTGTAATTAAAAATTGAAAAAAGCTAAAATACATTTCTATTAAATTAAATACAAATATATTTGTTTAAATTTTCCTTTATTTTAATAATTTTTGTAAACACACACACACACAAACTCCTAAAAACAAATGATTCCGCACAGAAAGTGCGTTCAGTTTCATACTTTGCTTAAGCAACTGACATTAGACGAAACTTAACGAAAAGTTTCATTAAGCACATTATAGTTGTACACATTTGATTATACGTATTCGCGCAGTTGCTTAAGCTGGCTTAAATTAGTTTATACACATTATAGTTAGGCCTTTAGATTTACACAGCGATGGCCTAGGCCGTAAGATGCATCCAACACTGTATACATTGTAAGCGAAGATTGGATGAGTTCAAAACTATATTATTTGCATTTGTTTTCTTCTTTGCTTCTTATGTACATATAATTTAACAATATGAGTAGAAAAAAAAGACTGATCTGTTTATTTTGATTTTTTCTATTGACACAATCGCTTACAATCGGATGCTTTGCAAATTGTAATAACTTGGGGACTGCTGGGTACGTATTAACGCCACCATTCTTCATACACACATATTCGGGAGAATGTGGGGCAGCGTTAAATGGAGGAATAAGAGACATAGGGAGACAGGTACAGTGATGTTAACTGTACTGTAATTACCGTATTGTACAGTAATTTTGATGCACGGTAATTTTATTATTCGCACCACAATTTTGGTTTGATTTTTAATACTTCTAAAATCATAGTTGCTTTATCATAAAATTGAAAGTCTTATAACAACTTTGTAAGAACCGCAAAGTTCTTTTGTTAAAAGTTCTATCTTCTACAAGTAAAAAGCAATAATGATTAACAGAACACATCTGTTTAAATAAGCAGCCCTTTCAGCTGATACTGAAAATGTTACTTAAGGGCGTTTCAGACTATCATACAAGTCTTAAGATTTTGATTGGATTTTGTGGGACAAAAATCTAAAGATATTTGTTGCGACTGTCAAAAAATCTAACGTACCATTACATTTTGTTTTCACACTATGACACCTAAAGTAAAAGAAGGAATATGACTTGAAAATAAACAGCCAATTTACTCAAGGTCTGGTTTTAATATTTTTATTATTTGCTTTTGCAAAATATGCAACCCTGATCCAATGAAAAATCTTATTGTTTAAACAAATTTCTAAAAATGGTGAAGTGTTATGGGATGTCAAATCTTTTACCGTATAATTTCTCATTTTCATAACGCTTTACATTCACACTATCACACTTGCACGTATTATTTGATTTTTTGACAAGTCTTAATACAAAGTGTGATAGTCTGAAGTACCCTTTATCTACTCATAAATTCAAAAATCCATGGTATCATGCGAATGTTTTGTGAAATGCTATAGAACAGTGGTGCCCACAAGTTCTATATGGAAGAGTAAACACCAATACATTTAAGGAAAAACTATTTTTATTTAATATTTTTTGTTGTAAAAAGCAAAACATTTACAAAAACAAAGTTCACACTGATAATCGCTGTCGCCAATGTTTACCAACAAAGCATGAGGAAGTGTTGTTGTTTGCTATTGTGTGTGTGCGGTGAAGAACGAAATAAAATATAAAAGACGAAGTTGTTTGTGTATTTTTCATTGCTAGTGCTGAGCGCAGTATTTGTGTATTAAAGAGCACAGCCCTATAGCTAAGCGCATTTACAAAAACAATTGTATATCAAACGCATAAGGCTGGGCACACTTGCTTTAGAAAGTGAAGACTTGCCGACCATTCTTCAAATTTTGTCTTCGGATTTCTCTCTAGCTGAATACTTTTTACATTTACATGATAAGAATTACTTCAATCTCCACTACTTTTTGACGGATCCAAATATTAGTATTACCATGTAAACGTTCGTTTAACCTGAAGGAAAACTTGCTATCTCAAAGTATAAAAAATTGTTTTGCTTAATAAATTATTGCAGATTAGATTTTTATTGAGAACCCCAGAACTAAATCAATATATACATATAGTATATTCAATTTACCTACGACTTTTGTGACAGTCGTTCATTTGGTTCTCTTAATAAATTTTTGAAATACTCACTTTTTCGTTTTAATAGATTTGTTGGTAGTAGTTCGGTTTAGTATTAAACTGTGCGGTAATTTTGCTCAAAAATCAGTAATTTTTTAAGGTCGTGCAGTATTTTGAAAATAAAATTTAACATCACTGGACGGCTAGACATCATTTGGAACATCAGTTAAAAGAAAATAAAGACATTTTTGAATCTATATTGTATTCTTTATCGGTTTATTTTCCATCAAATTCTTAATAAATACTTCAATTAAAAAAAAGTTTTGGCTTCTAAAATGTTTTGATTTTATAAAAAATAATTTAGATTGTCCACATTTGCTAACCATTTAATTATTCCGCGGTGGCGTTAATACGTAAGTATCCACATTTTCTATTAAAAAAACAACAGAAATAAAATTATCTGACATTTTAAATAAGAATCCTTTTTACCAATTATTGTTATCAAAAGCAATAATTGGTAAAAAAGTGATTAATAAATAAATTTTTATGGTTATTATTTCTTTATTTCGACCGTTTTTTTCTTTCTTAATATGTGTAATTGTTCGAGCTTAAGGTCTTTTTTGGAATTTTTAGTTTTTTTGGTTTTTAATTATCTGGCAATATTTCGCTTTCCTCTGGATAGCTTCTTCAGGCCAAATAATATTTATTTACAGCCTGTTCGACGATATTGAATGAAAATGTATGCGAAAGACAGCTAGACATTCACATTCGCATAAATTTGGGTCCGTCTATGTCACTATTGCTCGTTCGCATGAACTCATTTATTTTAATATAACTTTGATACATCGTTCGCATAGAATAAAGTTAGAAAAAACCCAAATCAATTTTCTTTCGCCCTGAATGCGAAGGAACTTATCCTTTCGACATCGACGAACTGGCTGTTAATTTCAATTTTTAAAATTTTTTAAAAAATTAAAACAACAAAAACAAATAATTTGAAATAAAATTATTTTATATTTTTCTATATATTCGGAAAGAGAATATTTTAATTTCTTACAAATTCATATAGGTACATAGCTAAAAACTACAACAAATACAAATAACAACATTTTACAAACAACCCTTAATTTTAACTAAATACTTATATATTTGGGCTAAATTCTCGATATCTGTCTTAAAATTAATTCTCCTATCCTCTGTGTGTTAATAATCTGTAACATCTCTAGCGTAAGTCTACGTTTATAATTTTTCTCTCTATTCAAAATTCTTGCGTCTTCAAACTTTGGAAATTGATTTGGTATTGTACAATATGCAGTCAATGCTGTCTTTTGTGTTGAGTTCCTCATTCTATATATCTGATCTGATCTATGCCCAGCTAATCTAGTTTTAAGTTTGTTTTTAGATGTTCCTATATAAATCTTATCAAAATTTTCTATATCATTTCCACCACACAGGATTTTATAAACTACATTTGATATCTCAAGTTTGTCTGTTTTATCTTTTAATTTACTGAACAATGTACTTAATGTTTTATACGTCTTATGGATTTTTCCAACCTTTCTGACATTTCCGGGATATATGTAAATGACTTGTAAGTTTTTGGGTCTATTGTGGTTACATTATTGTGTCTCCCTTGAATTCTATATTGTTTTACTAATTTATTTGTAAGTTCTATTGGAAAGCTATTTTGCGTCAAAATATCTTTAATTATCTCCTTATTCTTTCCATGAAATTGTCTATCACTTACTGTTAAAATTCTATTTATCATATTTTTAGCTGTGATCAAAATTATTCTTCTAGGGTGTTTTGAAAAATAGTTTATAGTCCTTCCTAATGATATACGTTTCTGATACCAATCCAATAATAAATTATTGCCCTTTTTTATTATTATCAATGTATCTAAGTTAGCAAGTCTAGAATCTGATTCCCTTTCAATGGTAAATTTAATGTCTTTGTGATAACTATTAAGAACACTCAAAACATTATCTATCTCACCTTCAGATATAATACAAAATAAATCACCAACATATTTTGTAATAATCTTCGATTTAATAGCCAATTTTTCAATACAACAATCAAGTAATTCCTCCATAACTATATCAGCCACAATAGGAGATGCTGGAGATCCCATTGGAAGTCCTCTTTGCTGGATATAAAACCTACCATTGTACTGAAAATATCTCTTGAATTTATTTGTAAAACTAAAAATTCCAAAAAGGCCTTAAGCTCGAACAATTACACATACATATTAATAAATTTTTATATTGAAATAAACTATTTCACAACATATAAAGTGTAAACAAAAAGTCACCTTAAAAATGGGTGCAATCAGTTTTAAAAATGGTTGGTTTAAAAAAGTGCTAAAAACAACATTTTAACGCAAAATTCTTTTATGAACACAGTTTAATCGAATTTCCCCTAAAAATGATTTTTTTTTTTTTTAGCGTTTTTATTTATTGAATCTTCAAAATGAACTAACAATAAGTATTCAAATCTTAATACTAACTTTAAAAATTAAAAAATGTGATTCTTAAGTCCGGCCAATGCTAGACAAAAAGTTTTATTATGCGGGAGCTATTTCGGTAAAATCACCTATTGAGCAATCTGATTGTGGCAGCGGTATCCCTTCTTTTAAGCCGAGTGTGGCCGCCAAAATTAAGTATATTGCGCGCAAGAGGGTTTGGATGAAGTTCCAGTTTACTGACATACCTTGTCGCGTACTTAGAAAATTCCTCTTTTACCAGCGGAACACTCAGAACGATATGAATTCGTGAATTTTTTACGTACCATGGAGCTGCAGTAATCGTTCGAAGAATTTGGTTTTGTCGCCTTTGAATTTTTTCAATATTTGACGCTGAGGCGGTGCCCCATAATTGAACTCCGTAGCACCATATAGGTTTTAGAATTGCATTGTATAACAGAAGTTTGCAATCCAACTTCAATGTCGAGTTTCTGCCCGTAAGCCAATTTAGTTGCGCTGCTTTTAGTTTCATCTGAGTGACTTTTGCTTCAATGTGAGACTTCCACGTTAGCCTACGGTCCAGGTGTATACCAAGGTATTTGACTTCACTGTGCTGCGGAATAGGTGAATTGTTTATTTGGATAGGCGCGCATGTTTGCTTACACAGAGTGAATGTGACATGAGTACATTTTTGTCCATTAACTTTGATTTTCCAAAGTTTTAGCCATTTCTCTAATATTGAAATGAGTTCCTGTAAATTTCGTGAAGCTAATTGGTGGTTTTCATGAACACTCAAAAACGCTGTGTCATCTGCAAAGGTAGAAGTATGGATTCCGGATGTCGTTGGCATGTCAGAGGCGTAAATCAAGTATAAAGTAGGCCCCAGTATGCTGCCTTGGGGAACACCTGCCTCGATTGGCTGAGTTGGGCTTATAAAATCGCCTTCTCTGATAACAAACTTCCGCCCATATAAGTAGCTTTCCAGAAGCTTGTGAGTATTTACAGGCAAGTTTAACTTTATTTTGTGCATCAACCCGTCGTGCCACACTTTATCGAAAGCTTGAGAAATGTCAATGAATAGAGCTGAGCAATACTTCTTCTCCTCAAAGGTCTGTCTTATGACATTGACTAGTCTGTGCGTTTGTTCTATGGTGCTATGTTTAGCCCGAAAACCAAATTGATGATCAGGGATGCACCCCACATTATTCAATATTGGACTCAACTTCGCCATTAACAATTTTTCGAACAGTTTTGAAATTGTTGGTAGTAGACTTATTGGTCTATATGACTCTACTTTAGTGGGATCCTTCCCTGGTTTGGGTATCATAGTAATCATTGAGACTTTCCACTCTGTAGGATAATACTCAAGGCGTAAAATAGCGTTAAAAATAAAAAGTAGAAGCCTTCTAGCTGCACGAGGTAACTGTTCAAGCATTTTACCAGTAATTTGATCAATGCCTGGAGCCTTTCTTGGGTTTGTATTTGCGACAACGTTTTCGACATCTTGAAAAATAAGTCTCAAAGACACAGGGGGTCTAACAACATATGGTGGTAATTCCGCTGTAATATTCGCTGAATCATTTGTAATAAAAACGTTTCTCAAATGATCGACATACAACATCCCCTTTTCAGAGTCGCTTCTTGCCCAGTTGCCAGTTGAAGTTCGCAAAGGTGGCTTACCTATTACGGGTCTTTTTAAACCTTTTGTCGCTTTCCACAAGGAATAATCAGATTGATGGGTACCATGAAGGCTTTCCAAATATGTTTTAAGGGAAGCCATTCTATGGACTTTAAGCAGATTTCTTAACTGAGTTATGCATTCCCGTAGCCTAGTTTTAAGCTGGGGAGATCTGCGAAGTTGCCACTCTCTTCTGACTCTTCTTTTTTCTGACAGAAGTTGCTCAATTTCAGACGAATAAGTTCTATTGGTTTCATTTCTGGATCTTATATGACTAGTGGTAGCATGCTGTACGGCCAGTTTGAGGTTTTCAGAAAAATCGTTAATTGACACATCAATATCCTCAGGCGTTCTCAAAGCGATATTTTCAGTACAATGTGTACTCAAAAATTTTTTTTATTTTAACCAGTTGACTCTATTGACAGTCAACGGTGAGTCAATCTCTTGGAGGAACGAAACAGAGATTATAGTAGGAGAGTGATCTGATGACAAATCTAATGAAGGCTCTACTTGCATCCACTCTAAGGGAACATTTTTCGCAACTCCAAAATCTATAACATCTGGGATCTTTCGTCGGTCTGACGGCCAATAAGTGGGGTGTCCGCTTGAAACCATATCTAAACCCATTTTGGAAACGGTGTCAAAAAGCACACGGCCTTTCGAGGTAATTAAACGTGATCCCCAAAAAGTGTGTTTTGCGTTATAGTCGCCAGCCGCTAAAAATCTAGGACCAAGTGATTTGAAAAAATTTTAGTATTGGCTTTCTGTTATTGAAAAGCGTGGCGGTGAGTAGATCGAGGAAATAACGATTTTTTCATGCAAATATTCAATGCATATATTAGTTACTTGGAGATACTCCTCACATGTCTCGTTCATTAAAAAGTGTTTAGTTCTGGATTTTATTAGAATTGCCGATCCTCCGCATGATCTTCCACGGGGATCTTTTGTGTCGTACAGTATGTAGCCATTAATTTTGAAATAACTGTTGATTGTCAAATGGGTTTCAGCAATCATCATTATATCGATCTGCTTTTCCATAAGGAAGTGCTCAAGTTCATTTTTATGTTGGCGAATGCCGTTTGCGTTCCAGAAACATATTTTTAACCAATTCATTTTTTTAAAATTGCCTGTAAAATAGTGGATTGCATTTTTAGCATTTCCTGCATCATGTTTGTCATAGAGACGGTAAAAGTGTTTATGGACTGAACAAGAGTCTGCAGAGTTGCCTCTAGGTTACTAAAATTTGGATCGGAAATTTGGCGCTTGGGTTCCTGGTTCAAGTTTTGGTCGGATTTAACCACATTAGCATATGAAAATTGTTTGGAATTCTGCGTGTTTGTGAAGTTGGTTGAATGGCCTACCTGGGGAAAATTGTTTTTACCAATGACATTTGGCTGATGTGCTGCTGGAGAAACCGATGACTTATTTGTCATTGACCGCTTAAAATGAGTATAGACAGGGCAACCTCTATAATTTGCAGTGTGGTGGCCTCCACAGTTACTGCATTTTTTAACACTTGCGTCGGCCTTTGGCTTATTGCACTGAGTTGTGCCGTGAAGTTCGCCACATACAACACAAACAGCGGGCAACTTACAGTAAGCCTTAGTGTGGCCAAATTCTTGGCAGTTTAGGCACTGAACGGGTCCTGAACGCTTATGTGGCTGCTCAACGGTAACCTTACAATGCAAAAGAAATTTGAGGTTATATATTGGGTGAATTTCACTCTTTTTTAGCAGAACATCCCCTGGTTCTAGTTCAACCTTAAACATGGGTTGATGGATCTTTTCACGGTTCCTCATGTTTTCTACTGTTTTTATTTTAAAACCCTTATCTTCCAATCCGGTTTTGATATCATCAATATCTACGCATGGGTCAATCCCTTTAATAACGACCTGAAGACCTTTGGCACTTTTGAGCTGGTAAGTGTAAAATGATCTTTTCTGTTTTTCTAAGACATCAGACAATTTTCGGTAGTCGTTTTCATGGTTTACCTGAATTTTAGTTTCACTGATGCTGCCGTGCTTCACTGATGTGACGTTAAATTTATCTTTGCCGATTGCCGTAATAAGTTGTTTCACCAGTTCACTAGAAGTCGGCTCTCTCAAATAAATTGGTGGGGGTTTATATGTTTTTTTGGAAGTTGTTGGTTCATCTGTCTGAAGGATAGCAAACCTATTATTATCCGTTTTCGCAGAGGTAATATCGTCCTTAGACATTTTTGGTTGCGACGCTATTTGCGCGGATTTAGGGCTTAACTGACGTTTAACCACGGTTATATACCTATCCATACCGACTTGCGTTTTCGGTTTATCAACAATAGCTAGACTGAAAGATGGTTTGTCGTCTGTTGTAACAACAATGTTTGGCGAGCACGAACGCGTGCGTTTTTTATCTCTTAGAGACAGGAGGTTGTCCAATGATTTTTTCAATGATTCCTCTTCAGAAATCCAAAGGTTTTTTTTAGTGGAGCTAAGCTCTCTTTCAGAATTGCACCTGCTGGGTACACTCATGCAATTTTTTTTTTTAATTATATTTTTGTTGCTTTAAAAGTATATAAAAATAATTGTCACAAAGTTTTTATTTTGTATTATTTCACTCTTCACTTATTGCGGTTTTCTACCTATACCGTTATCTTTTTTTTTGTAACACTCCGATCAACAAACAAATACGTCCGTTCACTATCAAGGCTACACTCTGACTTAGAAAAAAACAAGAAATATTTTATTAAAGCAAAACGATATTGAACTTTGAACTACTTGTGAAATATTAAAAGAAACACCCGAATTGTAAATATGAAAAACTAAGAACTGAACAATTCAGTTTTATTCGCTATATTAGCTTCTACATTGATACCAATCAAAAAATTATAAACAGACTATTTTCAATGTTTCCCAGCTGTCTATATGTCGACATTTCATAGGAGCTATCCTAATCATCAGTAGACTTTGGAAATTTTTGAAAGATATTTTTAAATATTATCATATTTTTTGATTTCAAACATTCAACTTTATATCCCAACAATATAAATAAATTATTGAGAATTTAGAAAGAAAAATGTTTTATTAATATCTGTCAAAACATAAAAAATGAAAAAGCTTGTTTCTTGTATGCTCATTATACAAATATATATGAGAGAGCTTACTTCTAGTGAGTTGGTGAAGCAACTTATAAGCGCAATCGGTAAAGACGTTTTCAAAGTAACATCAGTTGAGCACGGCAGTATTAGTGAAGCAAAATCCAGGTAAACTATTAAAATGATTACCGAAAATTGTCTGACGTTGTGGAAAAAGAGAAGAGATTTTTTACGCTTATTAGCTTGAAAGCGCTAAAGGTTTTCAGGCCGTTATTCAAGGTATTAGCACTTGTGTAGATACGGATGATATTAAGACGGGTTTGGAAGAAAACGGTTTTAATATACAAAATGTAGCTAATATTAGGAACCGTGAAAAGGTCCTTGAACTGGTACCAGGGGATGTTGCTCTAAAGAAAAATTAAGTATATCAAAGTTGTACCCTCAAATTCCTTTTCCATCGTAGGGTTACCGTAGAAAAACCGAATAAGCGTTTAGGACTCGTTCAATGGCTAAACTACCAAAAATTTTCCCCCGCTAAGGCTTATTGCAAATTGCCCGCAGTTTCTGTTGTATGTGGCGAACATCACGGTACAAAGACTGACTGAGTGTAAAAAATGTACTTTTCGACACAGTTTCAAAAACGGCCTTTGATGTGATTTGAAGTGATTTATTGGCCGTCAGACTTACGAAAGGTTCCAAATGTTAGAGAATTTGGAGTTGCAAAAAATTTTCTTTTAGAGTGGATGCAAGTGGAGCCTTCATTATATTTGTCATAGGATTACTTACCCACTATAATCCCTGTTTCGTTACCCCAGGAGATCTGCTCACCTTTCATTGACTTGGCGTAGACCGTCACTGGAGCTAATTTGCTAACATATGTATAAGAAATATTTGAAAATTCATCGAACGGAGAATATTAGCTTGACGACGCCGGAGGATATTGATGTGTCAATTAAAGATTTTTCTGAAGACCTTAAACTGGCCATACAACACGCTTCCACTAGCTATGTAAGTTTCAAAAATGCGAACGATAGAACGAATTGGGAGTTAGAAAAGTTATATCTTAAAAACAGGTTACGTGAATGCAGTACGCAATTAAAAAATCTACTTGAAATCCAGAGAAGGGCTTCCCTTGAAACATATTGGGAAATCCTTTATGGTTCTTCTCAATCTGACTAATCCTTGTGGAAAGCAACAAAATATCTGAAAATACCCGTAAGAGGAAAGCCTACTACACAAAAGTAGTTGAACAGCCGACTGGGCAAAACCCGATTCTGAAAAGGGGATGGCGTATGTTAATCATTTGAGAAATGTTTTTACCACAAATAATACAGCGAATGATGCAGCTGAATCGAGGCAGGAATTCCCCAATCTCCTCAATTTAAAACAATAATTAAATTTTATTTCCACTTGAAATTTAAAATATTCAATTTTGCCGCTTTGTCATTCAATTTTCTTCTTCTGTTTTTATATTTCTGGACAACCATTCACAACGAAACCAAAATAATAATAAAAATTTGTTGGTGCTTGATAGCTTTTACTAGACACAACCAAGCATGTGACAGCAAGCATGCCAGAAAATCAACAATTTTTGATTTTACATCAAGCATCGTCGGGGTCACAAATACCAACAAATTTTTACACATACCATTACCATGCTTGTTGAGTATTTTGACCGTGTCTATCCCCCTTAACACGTTTAACATTCAAATAACAAATATTTATGAATTGTGCTTCAATTCTTGTTAACTATATATGTTACTGTGTATTTGTGCGCTTTGAATTAAATTTTCAAAACATGTTGAACTAATGACTTCAATTTGAAAAATCATTTTAAAAGCCAATTTTTCTTTTAAATTTTTGTACAAAGAGAGAGCACACGAAATTTGCATTTTTATCCACAAATATGTTTACTTACAACAGAACTTCATGTTTTGCTTTTTCTTACTTTCCAGTAAAAACAATAACAAGATTAAATTACTTAAATTTTGCTTCTTTTTTTTCTTTTTCGAAAAGCTCTTTTGGATGGCAGTAAATACATGAATACATATCGCTCATTTATTGCCACATAGTCATATCTCAAAAAATGAGCTTTTCGAGTTAAGAATACAGAATTGTTAGCAGCACTAGCTTTCATATTGTGGCAAAAATTTATTCAAATTATTTTTAAACTGTTTTCCTTGGGAGATATTTTGTAAAAAAAATTGTAAGTCTTGTATAGAAACTAAAAATTTGATATATGTTTTTCTCGAAAAAAGCTTTTTTAGTTATGACTACTTGGCAATAAAGGAGCGATATGTACATATATCGATAAGGGTGTCCAAAAAAATTTTTTCTTTGGCGTTCAAACATAATTTCAATGCTTATAGGGCACTGCTACACGTTCAATATACACATATTGTGATATTTGGATCGCCATACATTTTAATGGATTGGTGGATCACACGTGTATGCTACATGTTATTTTTGCTTCGTTACCACCGATTCTATCACTAACACACACATGCTTTCATTATCTTTGCCACTAAACTTTATTGAAAAAACTTTAGAGTGTATATTTTATTTGTTTTTCTTCTCACTTCTTATCAACGTATCACAATTGTTTATGAAGAAGAATGCTGCACGTTCAATATTTACCGCGTTACCTACGATCACGATTTAAAATTTATAGGCAGGCATGTTCTGAGAAACGCAAAACGCTTAAATTTAGCGTTTTCAATTCGAAAATGCTAAATAGGTGTTCTGGCAAACATAAAACGCAAGAAGTATAGTTTTGCTATTTGAAATCGCCAAATAGGTGTTCTTGAAAACGAAAATCGCTTAAAATTAGCGACTTTAACTCACATGTGTATATTAAAGTGAACTGATAGAATTTGCTAAAGCTGAACTTGAAAAATGCAATAAAACTATGCACGATTAATCTTTAATATGTTTTCTTTTTATTTCAGTAAAAAGTTGAGAGAATTTTATATATTTTCAATTAAAAAAACCATATAAAATTTTTTTTCTATTTGCTGTTAAATTTTTTTTTTGTTAAATTTTTTTTCGCATGTTGTATTTTTTCGGAAGAAAACTTCGAAACGTTAGCAGAATGCGCTTTCCTTAGAACACCTAAAAGTGAATTAAGCGTTTTTCAGAACGCGTCGCGGTTCAGAAAGTTTTTAAAATTTCTATAAAAAGTATTGAAAACAGTGCTGCAGTTTTAAAGAAGGATACGTTCTAAACAATTAAAAGAAAACAATTATTTGCTTTGTAATCAGCTGACCAATAAATAAAATTATTTTGTACATATGTACAAAAGTTTTCGACTGTTTTAATTGTAAAATCAAATCGCGAATAAGTATATTTGCAAATATTTTGTAAAGCTGTTATTTTAGTTCACCGATAAGTCTTTCTTATTGAGTTGTAAAAAAAAATGTGTAATTTGATTTAAGCAGAGAAAAGCTTCCTCATTGCCCTTAAAAAGTAACAAATTCAACAAAACACTCTTTGTAGACTTCATTGAATGCATTGAAACAAACAATTCAATAGTACAATATTTGATAAGCTTTCTTGTTGCTCTCATAAAAGAAGAGATCTCCGTTTGATGAAAACAAGAAATGTCTGAATTATGTGAACAATTATTGATGTCCTTAATCCCACCAAATCGCCGACAAAAAGACTGCAAAAAGCTTTTAAATTATATTTAATCAAAAATAAAGCACAAAAAGCTTCTGAATTATATATACAACAGTTAGTTAGAATTATTAGAGAATTTTTCTTTTTAAATTCTATACAATTTATTTAGATTGTTGGAATATAAAGTTGAATGTTTGAGAAAAGCTACCAAAAATTTCCAAAGTCTAGTGATGATTCGAGTAGCTCCTATGAAATGTCGACATATAGATAGCTTGGAAACATGGAACACAAGCTATTTATAATGTCTTGATTGGTATCAATGTTAGAAGCTAATATGGTGAATAAAACTCAATTGTTTTATTTTTCATAGAAACTTCAAAGCGTAAACAACATAATAAAATGTATAGAAATATGACCAACAATTGTAAAGTAGTGCAAACTTCAATTCATTGTCGACACTTATATTGTTTGCACGCAAAAATAACCCCCTGATATTATCCTCCTAAATTGTCAACTGAAATGTAATGAAAATGGTAATTTCTGACAAAGTTTTAAACAAAAGTCAGAAGACTGCCAGTAAAACCAATTTTTGGCTATAATTCCACTTGAACGACCTTTAAGTCTTAAGTAAAAATTTAGAAAAAAAATTTCAAATATTCTTCATCCTACAAGAGTTTAAATTATACTTAACTTATCTTCTTTTTGTTGCCTCCTTTTTGATTCAATTTTTCATAAAGTTTCATTTATTTTTTATCTATATATTTCGAACCTTTGCGATTCATCTTCAGGGTCTGGTTTTATATTATTTGCATTTTATGAACAAAAATATGCTCGGACCGATATCGGGGAAAAAATATTTTTGATTGTAATCACCATTCCAAAAAAGAAATCTTTCATGAACATTTTCATAGAAAAGTTTGTTTGGTTATATAGGAAACGATATCGGAATTTTCTATTTTCTGTATTTTAGTAATCTTCTTTTATAACGAGAATTGCTTTTCAGCAAAAAAAAAAAAATGTTAATGGGAAAATCGGTCCAGGCTATATCTCGGGACCGATATCTGAAATTTTCATTTTCCATATTTAAATAACCTCATTTTATTACCAGAACTACTTCTAAGCAAACGAAGTTGTTTAAGTTCGCTGACGCATCAATTTCATGAAGAACCCGGTTTAGGCTATATCTCGGGTATATATGGACCAATATCGAAAATTTTAATTTTCTATATTTATATAACCTTGTATTATTACCAGAACTACTTTTAAGCAAAAAATGTTATTTAACCTCGCTTATTCGACATTTTTATGAAAACTCCGATTTGGGCTATATCTCGGGTATATATAGACCGATATCTGAAAAGAGATTTTTTGCCTTTTAGTCACCGTGGTGCGAAGTTGAAGCAAAACAAATAATTTTTTTTTTTAACTTTCATACAAAATTGCAAAAAAATTGGCTTTTTTCGGAATTTTGAATATATCACAGCTATACGTTAACCGATATTACTGAATTTCAAAAACAAACCCATGAATCGATGGGGTAAAAGAATGGTGAAAGAGAAAAGTTTCTAAGTCTATTGGTTTTCTCAGAAACAGTATTTCAACAGCGGACAGACGAACATCGCTTAATAGACTTTTCCGTTCATTCTGATTCAGAATATATATACTTTATAGGGTCGCAAATGAAAATTGTAGAAATTACAAATGGAATCACAAACTTACATATACCCTTACATTTTTGTGAAGGGTATAAAAACAGACGTAAAAACATATCGTCTGTGGACTTCCACTATTTCGAATAAAAATTTTCATTCGCATAAAAACATTTGAAACAAAAAAAATTTAAAAATTTGTTTTTGTTTTAAATGTATTTACTCGAATGAAAATATTTATTCGAAATAGAGAAAGTGGCAGCCAATTTAATTTTTTGTCCTGCCGCTTCAATTTGTCAAACCAAAAAGTAAAGGAAAAAAACGTAGAGAAAATTAATTAATTTTCATTATTTTCGGTTATAAAATTTTAAAATAATTAAATTTATTTGTTTATTTTTGCGCTAAAAAAGTCAAAATATTTTTTTTTTAAGTTTCGGCATATAGATTTTTACTTCAATTAGTCGCCTACATTTGCCTACATCAAACAAATTCAAGCGGCACATACAACAGTTGTGTGCCGACCGTTGCCGCATGCCGCTCTTATTGACCTTTCACTATAGATATAACTTTTATTAAAAACATGAATGTTTTTAATGGCTTTTTGGTCTCAGAAAAACGGATTCCAAAAGGCCCTAAGCACCATTACTAAAAAGCTGCTATTATTTTATTAAACTAAATCCGCATTGATTTTTTTAATAGTAATTCTGAAATTTGGCACTTAATAGTCATAAATTTATAAAGTTTTTTTCTTCTTCTGTAAAAAAGCAAAAAGTGTACTTACGGCCTTTTTGATTTTAGGTGACGATTTAAGTACCAACGGAGATTGGCAAAATTCTTTACAACTGTATTCAAATTTTATTGACTTCCAGCCGAACCTCATGTTTGAAGATTTTGTTCTTTTGATAACAGAGCTTTATCATAACATGGTTACACGAAGGATTATATTCGAGGTTGCTCTCTTATTCGTGATTCGCACCCCAATCTTAATTGAACCAACACTAAAGGGCATACTAAATTTCGAGAGCGGACAATCCTGGATCATTTTCAAACTTGTTGCGAACCATGTAAAATGCAATATCATCTCCAACTTTGACAAATTAACCATACATGTAAAAAAAATGTTTCATGTTATTTTGTGAACAACATTTGTCATGTTATTTTATTTAAAGTTGAGGTGGTAATCGTTAATATGGCATGTATGTGTTGTTTGCAGAAGTTTAATTTAA
The DNA here is from genome assembly GCA_914767995.1 of Thecocarcelia acutangulata. Lineage (NCBI taxonomy): Eukaryota > Metazoa > Arthropoda > Insecta > Diptera > Tachinidae > Thecocarcelia > Thecocarcelia acutangulata. Next base: position 60,861,030 of record OU612097.1, read on the forward strand.
ATTGTTATTTTTTATTTTTTCAATTTGTTAATGTTGTTAAGAATTTTATCACGTGTATAAATTTTTTGTATGTAATATTCCTGAGGATGATAACAAACTGTTAACGAAATATCGAAAATAAAATAATAAACTGTTACTGATTATAAAAAAAAATTACTTTTTACTTAACACCAGCCAATGCTAGACAAGAAGTTTTATTAGGCGGGCGCAATATCCGTAAAATCACCTATTGAAGTTGATGACTTATTTGTCATTGACCACTTAAAATGAGTATAGACAGGACAACCCCTGTTATTCGCAGTATGGTTACTTCCACAGCTACTGCATTTTTTAACACTCGCCTTGGGCCTTGACTTGTTGCACTGAGATGTGTGGCACATACAACATAAACAGCGGGTAACTTACAGTACACTCAGAAAATAAACACTTTAAACTCACTTTAAATCCAGTACAAGGGACTTTAAAATTAAACATTTTCATGTATGAAAACCAGCCGTATTGAAAAATATTTAATTTAAAAGTTTACACTTTAAAATGTAAATGATGAATGTTAGCACTTTGAATATTAAAATTAAAACTTTACATTTTAATATGCGCATTTTCGAATACAATGTAAATACTTTTGATTTTAAAGTTCACACTTTTAACCCAATTTAAAAGTGTTTGTATTTAAATTAAAAGTTAACACATTCAATCTCAAATTAAAAGCGTTAGCTTTTATTTTAAGAGTGAACAGGTTCAAATGTAATTTAAAAGTGTTCACTATAAACTTTAAAGGAAACAGATTATTTTAATTGTTTTTAATGCACATTTTTTTTATTCAAACATATATAAAATTATTTTATATTTATGAAATAGCTTATTTATAACTAATTCATTATTAATATTTATGAAATTCAATATTAATATTTCTTTACTCGTATAACTCATTAATAATTCAATAATATTAGGATATTTAAGATTAAAGACGTGAAAGATTGTAAAGCATATGTCCAAACTTTCAATAAATGAATTTAGTTTGTACAAAGTTTTACACAGAGTCTCCTGCCACAATTGTAAATGGCACAGTCAATTTATTTTAATAGTATTTCCCGACATGTTCTTGATTAATCGCTAATTGTGGTGAATTTCTTTTTTATATTCCATCTGCACTAAATCTTGCTGAAGGTAGCAGAACTGAATTGAGAAGAATTGTAAAAATGTAGTCTTGACAATCTTGAAAAAAAAAATTATAGATTGTTATTTAATTAATTTAACAAAAAGCCCATAATTCACTCACCAATTTTTTTCGTCGTTCTTGCTTGGTTAAGAAGATCTATGGATTGTTAAATCCGTATGTTGACATCGTAGTCGTTCACTATCTTAGTTTTAAAATTATCCCACTTATTGAATTATTTAAAGAACAAAGTGACAGGTGTTTTCTAGCCAATCAACAACCTTCGAAGTCTGGCTCAACTTTTCGAATCCAGCATCTAAGGAATATTAATAATATTGCATAATTGTTAATATTGCCTTACTTTAATATTGCCCTACTATTACTTACTTGTTTGGTCAACAAAAAGTGTTTCCAGACCAAACTCCTTTGGTAGCATCCTCCGCATCTTCCTTCCAAGAATTCGCAGCAAATCCCTTTCTTGTATAATTTTACCCTGACTCATAATTCTTGTATCTTGTTAGTACTTCTAAATTCACTTTATAACGAAATCACAAAAATGCTGCTAACGGTACTATTTAAAGTTGTACTTTTAAAATAAACTTAAATACTTTGAAAATAAAAATTTTTACGTTGCGCTTTAAAGTGTTCACGTTTAGTTCCAACAAGGGAACTTTGAGTACAAAAGTTAACACTTTTAGTACAAAATGTACACTTTAAATGTCAAAGTGAACACCTTTAATAATAAACTGACGCTTTATATATTAAAGTGAAAACGTTAAAATTAAAGTTAACACTTTTTACTCAATAATAAAACTGTCAATATTAAAGTGAACACTTATAGTTAGCAAGTCACACTTTAAATTAGAAAGTGACACTTTAATTTATAAAGTGAACACTTTAACCTTAACACTTTCCTTCAAGTTGATCAGATTACATTTTAAAGTCAACACTTTCAAAATAAACGTTTTAATTTTATTTTTTAAAGTTTAAAAATTTTAAATTAAATGGGTTCACTCTTAATATAATTTTAAAAGTGATTACTTTATAAATTATATATTTTACTTTAAAATATAAAGCTTGTCATTATAAAATAAAGTCAACATTTTCAAATATAAGAATTTTACATTAAAAACAAAAATGTTAACTTTTAAATTAAGATTAAACACTTTAAAAACTTAAAATTAACACTTTTAGAAAATATTTATTTTTGTGCCCCTATAAGAACCTATAGACTGAGGCACTTTAAATAAAATGTGAAAGTGTTCTCATTTAATTTTAAAGCGCACTTTTTTTCTAAGTGTAGGCCTTTGTGTGGCCAAATTCTTGGCAGTTTAGGCACTTAACGGGTCCTGAACGCTTATGTGGCTCTTCAATGGTAACTTTACGATGCAAAAGAAATTGAGATTATATATTGGATGAATTTCATTCTTTTTTAGCACCACATTCCCTGGTTCTAGTTTAACCCTAAACATGGCTTGGGGGATCTTTCCACGGTTTCTTCTGTTTACTACGTTTTTTTATTTTAAAACCTTTATCTTCCAATCCAGTTTTGACATCATCAGTATCTACGCATGGGTCAATTCCTTTAATAACGACCTGAATACCTTTAGCACTTTTGAGCTGGTAAGTGTAAAATGATCTCTTCTCTTTTTCTAAAACATCAGAAAATTTTCTGTAATCATTTTCCTGGTTTACTTAAAATGTTTGTTCTATAACCTCGAATATGTTTACATAAGTGATGGAAGTGATATACAGTTATTTTCGAATTTAAGTTTTTAAATAGAACATTCAAAAATTTGGAATGCGTTTTTCTCGAAAGAAGCTTGTTTTAGTTATGACTATGTTGGAATAATTTGGAAACCAATGTAACTTAGTTCAATGTATTTAAATTTTTATTTTACTTTTGGGATTGTACTTTAATTTAATTACAATAAAATATTATAAATAGCTTGTTTTCTATGCTTCCCAGCTATCTATATGTCAACATTTGATAGGAGCTACCCTAATCATCAGTAGACTTGGGAAATTTTTGAAAGATATTCTCAAACACACTAAATAATTGTTGGGCTATAAAGTTGAATGTTTGAGAATATCTTCCAAAAATTTCCAAAGTCTACTGATGATTAGGGATTAGGTCCTATGAAGTCTACTGATGATTAGGGTAGGCCATGAAACATGGGAAACAAGCCATTTATAATTTTTTATTGGTATCAATGTTAGAAGCTAATATAGCGAATAAAAAACTCAATTGTTTTAATTTAATTACAATAAAGTGTGTTTAACATATATTATTTGAATGTATATACCGAAATATGATATGAGACATAACATTTATGCATAGTATGTACGTGAAGATAACTTATGATATATGTTCATAAACATATGTCAATATAACCAAAAAATTTTTTTATAAAAAATTTTATATACTTCTTATCGTATATCCATAATAATGTTACTTACGGTGAAATAACCCTTTAAATTTTTATTAAATGTGGATATACAATAAAATGCGCCTTTAAAGTTTATCATGGAAAGTGGTCTTATCTCATTTTTTTATATACATACGTGAAGATAACTTCGGGGTGACGGATTGATAAAGATTTTACAATCAAGATCACAGAATGTGTTGTATTATAATGACCTGCAATCAATAAACTATAAATAAGGCAAATTCTTGCTTTGTTTCTTTTTACTTCTTCTACTTTTGTTTAAAAGAGTATCGTATTATTCAGCAGTCCAATGACGGAGCAGACTCACCGTAATGTGTATCGAACTTTTTTGTCTCGTTCGCCGTTTTCCCTTTCAAACAATAGTGTTTAATAATTAACTGCACGAAATTCACTTTTTCCATTGATATTGAAGCTAGACAGTTTTAATATGAATCCGCCCTCGTACACCTGTAGAACTGATAATTTAGCACATAGTTACAAAAATTTAGTTAGCTAAAACTTAATATGTTGAATGTAATATAAACTATTATCGTTAGGATATTATTAGATTATATAAAACTTTTTCATGTTATTCTGTAAGCAACATGCAGCATGTTAATTTGTTTAAGGTTGAGGTACAACATGTTGTACTCGTAATCGTTAACAGGACTTATATTCAGGGTTGCCAGAATTTAAAGAGATAAAATCTGCAAAACTCAAGAATTTCTCATGAAAAAATCTGCAAAATCTGCACTTTATTTTCCAAATCTTCAAAAAATCTTCAAACTCTTATTAATATGCCTTTTCTTATAAATCATTTTAAAAATATTAACAACATATTAAAAGAAATTATGCATTTCAGAATATTAAAATGCAAATAGAAAATAAATTTTATGCCTAAGCACGTATACCAATGTACGAGTATATTCGGACTTCTGTGCCGTTAAAATTTACCTAGCTAAAGATTCTCTCCACATTTGCTAATGAATGTGGTAAAATTATTACATATTTAATAAACGCGGTTAGTATTTGAAAATTATGTCAGAATTAGTGGATTTTATTTTAGATGCAGCTCTGGGCTGGAGAACAGTTCTCGCGTTATTGTAATTATTTCAGTCTTTTCGTTGTTATTTGGCCTCACTGGTTAACTATTAGCCTCAACTAATTGTATGCAGTTTTTTTTATTTTTTGAAGTACTCCTTTATAACCACGCGGCAACTTCTTATGTATAAGTCGTTATAGTTAGTCACAGCAAAAAAATAAAATTAAGAAAAAAGACATGACTTAATAAAAAAATCGTCGTAAAAATGTACCATGATTTTGGTAGCAACTTTAAAAGAGTATTATAAAAAATGAGCTCATATAAATAAGCTCATATTACTTTTCATAAACTTAGCAAAATTGCTTCAACAAAGTAACTTTTGAAACTTCGAGCCCAAAAACAATCAATTGCAGGTAGCTTTCAACGTTTATAATTTTTTCGAAATTTCGCTTAATTTTCTTACATAACATACAAAAACATGTGCACCTTGCACTTTGTTATTCTATTTTGTATATTTTATAATATCACCGACTGATATTTTCGTTCTAACATAATGTAAACAAATGGCAATAGAAATATAAGGGAAAAAGTACAAAAAGTTACTTTATAATTAAAAATTTTTAAAATCTGCGTTTTTAGGCCAAAAATCTTCAAATCTTCATTTAGTGTTTTTTGAGAGGAAAAATCTGCAAAATGAAGATAAATCTGCATTTCTGGCAACAGTGCTTATATTGGTTGGAGAATAAGTTTAATTTAAAATAAGTTATTTTTTATTAAATGTGCTAAGAATTTTTCTTTGGGTTTGAAATTTTTGTATATACCCAGCTAGCATTCGTGGTTTGTTAGACGATTATGTTTAATATACAATCAGGTCACCCTGACCTGGGTGCCAGGACATGAAGAGCATCACGGCAATGAAATGGCTGACATTTATGACAAGAAAGGAGCAGAGGGGACTTTTATTGGACCCACTCCAATTTTGGCTTCAATAAGGGTCTCCTGAATTAGGAGATAAAAAATGGACGGTGTCCATCGTTGAACAACATTGGAACGAGACAGCTGGTCTTAAACACTCCAAGAAATTTCTAAGCTTTGATAAAAAGAGAGTCGAACTTGCTCTAAAACTGGACAGGAAAAGTCTCAGAACATTGACAGGTGCACTTACAGGTCATTATAACTGCTACAAGCTCCTGCACAGGATGGGAATTTCCAACACAGACATTTGCAAATTCTGCGGTGATGAAGAGGAGTCAATGGAGCACTTAATCGCCCACTGTGGAGCACAGGGACACAAAAGATATAGGCTACTGCAAGCTTATTTGTTAAGCGAATGTGACTTAATATCACTCCCTATGAAGGAGCTTGTCCGTTTTCTTCACATACTCAACCCATAATGAGGCAAGGGGACGCACAATAGATCAATATTGGTCGCAGTGCAAATGGCCGATGAGGGCCATATCCCATCCACTTATAATAATAATAATCCCAAAAAGAATCTTCCGACGACTATCTGACGAGTAACAATAACAAAAGCATTTACTTTGTTCATATTTATTTAAACAAACAGCGTATTATAGTTTATTTTCCGGTTTTCATTAACTTTTTATTTAAGATTAGAGTTTAAAGCGGGCAGGCGGTAAATTTTTCGTTTGTAATAAGTTAGAATGAAAATAGAAAATAAATTGTAAATAATTGAATTGTGCTAGGGAAAACGAGGAAAAGCTAAAAAAGCGTAAAAACCAATCTTCAAAAATTTGCTAGTGATTTTCAGTGTATCTTTTATTCAATTTCAAAAAAATAATGTTGTCACTGCAAGCAATTAGAACGAGAGGCAAGCGTGAAGCTTTGAGAATTGTAAGTAGCTTTTATAAAGTTTGGTGGCAAAATAAACCAGCTGTAATGCAGAAGGAAATGCAGGTTTCAAGAAGCCGATAAAGAACAATCACCCTTATTGTGTTTGGCGTTTTTATGGCGAAAGACTGTCGTTTTTGAAAAATGGTACCGTGATTGGCGAAAAATGCCAGTGAATACGACAAATTTCAAATCTATTACAAAACGCCATGAAAATGCTACCGTGGTTGGCGTATTTGTCTTTCAAAAGGGAGCAAATTTGCCGTCAACGAAGGATAAGTATGCTTATAATGTTTTACAGAAAGAAATTCACTTTAATAATTCCTTATCTTTGTAGATCTTTCGAAGTGTCCAAGAATTGATAACGCCATCGGTAACAGGACATTGCAGCAATATATTGAGAGACGAATAAGAAAAGTCGTTTTGAAATTAGTATATTTTTTATACATCTTATATTGTACATATGTATATGTTCACATCATTTTCATACTAATAATTTTTTTCATAATATAAAAACTCTGCAACTAAATATTAGCTAGCCAATTGACAAAATCTTACATGAATTACAAGTAAGCTTTGCTGGTAAATCTATCTTTAAAAATAAATTTTTATGCCAACAATCTTTTTCATGTTTTAATAATTTATTTACACATCGCTTGTATTATGTGTGTTTAATTTTGTTGTTGTAGGTATAAATGAAAAATGTAATTGAAAAATAAAATAAAAATTAAACTGGAAAAATAGCAAGGTGTTGCGAGATAATGACATTGCTGGCATGCTGGCGTTTTGCTCCGGCTAGAAGTTCGCCGTTTTGGGATGGTTCTTTGCCACGATCTGGTGCTTGTCACATAATAAAAAAAATTCATGCCAGCTAGAACATGCTTTACGCATGTTCTTGAACAAAACTGAAGGTATGGGACCCGAAAGTGGATGTATATATGAAAAAAATGAAAATGGAAAAACGTACTATTGGTGTCTCCCACAACGAACTGCTTCTGGCTGATGTTATGCCAGGATCGGCAGCCCACCCCTCTGGAGTTCTGCGAACTTCAAAAGTCTAACGAGTATTATACGAATCATCAATGTTTCATTTTAAGAACCTTTTGAGAATCACGGTGTGAATCATACAAATGTTACACGGCCGATTATTCAGGAGTTGTTAGATTCATCTACGGTTAACATAAGCGCATTTTGCTGAGTTGCCTAAGAGTCTCATAGAAGAATCAGCTTTTGTAACAGTTACTCCCTTGCGAGGGATCGACTGCGCTTAAAAAATGCGCTCGTAGACGATCAGAAATACTCTTCATGAGATTCCCAATAGAGTTCTCTACAATTAAAAATGCTAGCTGGGTAAGAATTTTTTGAAAAAATTTTTTTGAAACAAAAAAAAATTTTGTTTATAACATTTTAATTTTCCTGGCAATGCTAACATACTGTCCGTGAAATATCGAAAAAAGATCTCAAGATGCAAAAATTTAAATTATTTAATATAGAAGAATATTAAAGAATAGTTGGATAAAATTGACTAATATAATTGCCTTATTCTAAACCTAACTTAAAAGTATGTTTAGCTTAATGCTAAACATGCTTTGTGACAATTACGTTTAGTTTCCCCGAAAGGCCGTTACTTTTTGACTTAGATGTGTTTTCAAGCGGACACCCGGATTTATTGGCCATCAGATTGACGACAGATTCCAGTTTTCCTTTAGAGTGGATGCACGTGGAGCCTTGAATAAAGTTGTCATCAGATCACTCACCCACTACAATCTTTGTTTTGGTCCCCCAAGGAGTTGTCTCCCCATATAATGACTTAGCGTTGACCGTCACTAGAGTTAATTGGCTAATATAAAAAATATTTTAGTACTCATTGTACGGAAAATAATGCCTTGAGAACATCTGAAGATATTGATGTGTTAATTAACGATTTTTCTGAAAACCCTTAAGTCGATGTAGAACATGCTACCACTAACCATATAAGATTCAGATATGTGAACAATTGAGCGTATTCGTCTGAAACTGAACAACTTCTGTGAGAAAAAAGATATGTAGTTAGAGTTAGAAAAAAAGTGACAACTCTGTCAATTAGAAAATTAAAAACCTTATTTATCAGATACACCCCATGGGGGGGATCAAAAATTAAACCTGTGTGCTGAAGGCAAAGCTTAAAACAATGTTAAATGGTCTTTGGCTTAACAATACAGTCTGATCTCAATTAAAAAATACAATTTTAGTTCAGCTAAATTCTTTTGCCAATTAAATTTGGTGCTTCGACTTTTACCCCTCTGCGTCACTGCGCTTCCTAAATATGCATTTTTCAAAATAACGACCATATTTTTTCTTCCCTTTTGGTTTTTGGTATCAGAGAACAGAGTTTTTGGGAAAATTTGAATATGATGTACGAGTACGTGTGTACAAGATTTGGGTTCATGTACATACGATTACATACATATAGTAGACATTTGCTGCATATTTAATTTTTGTGTTTTTTATATATTATTTTCTGTATTTTTTTTTATTGTTTACCTTTCTTTTCTGTTAGTATCGTTTGGTAAACAACAATGGGAAAGAAGAAATTAAAAAATGCAAGAGCGTATAGATATAAACAACTCAAAGTTTTAAAGACTTAATGGATTAACAGAGAAAATTTCTGAAGTTGTTTGGAAGAGCAGATACAAAAAAGCTAATGGTATTTCAATTAGTCTACAAACGAATTTGTAGATTGAGTTATTCTGAATGACTGAATTTAAAACATAAACATAAAATGGGCTATAGCTATAGTCATTAAAAAAGTATACTTTAAACAATATAAAGTAATGTTTAACAAAAAAAATAAGAATAAAAAAAAAATACTTTTCGTCTACTAGAAAAAAGCTTACTTTATTTTCAATAGCCGGTTCTAAAGCTAAACAGAGAAAAAGTTGTTTTTAAGCAAATTAACTCAAAATAAATCAGCTGTTCGCCGTCATATGATAATATGTAAAAAAAAATAAATTAGTTTTGTGAAAATTAAGTAAAAATTGCTATAAAATAAAAATTAAAAAAGAAAGAACAAAAAAAATAAACTTTGCCATAATTAATGATTTTTGGGTGTTTTGGTAGCAAAAGTTTAATCTTTTTCGTTTTTTCGCGATACAGTTGCTGTGTTCTGTAACTTTGTCGCGAAGTTCTCGCGTCGAAAACCTGTGAAACAAATTATGCCATCGTTTCTCGAAAAGTGAGAAAAAACTGCGTCTGTAACTCATGTCGAAAACTATCCAAAGCTATTACGTCGTTAGTCCCAATTTTCACGAGGCAATTTTAGTTGCGCAATTCTTATCAAATTTTCTTTTAAACTTGCTTTTATGTTCAGACACAGCAATTTTACTTGAGCAATTTTCGTTTTCTATTGCTTACATTTTCTTAATCTTGCATGTACTGCATTCTCAAATTTTTCCATTTAATTTTCACTTTTCTCTAAATTAATACTGCTGTCTATATTTTCAGGTTGTCCACAATATTTAAAAAAAATTTTTTCAAATGAATTAAAATATCGCATTTTCGCGCCAATATTACTTTCATCACGGACAACATATCAATACATTAAAGAAACACAAATGAAAGGAAGTGTAAAATTTCTGCCATTACGAATGAGAGCACAAAACGACTTTCCGAGTACAAGCAAGTCTGTACTCATTTTTGTACTCCCCACTCTTTCCTCACTTATTTGTCCCCAAACTCAAGAATTGCGTTAGAAATGGGACTTACGTTAGAAATGTCAGAAAATACAAAACGATGCCGACATGCAATTTTAAAACATGAGAGCGCCAGCCACAGTTAGTATCGCCGTCGACCAAAAATTACTAAAGTTAAGAAACGGCGTATATAAACGGCGGCTATTCTAGAAATGGCTCGGCTCTAATATTTACAAATACATATGTACTTGTGCACAAAATTTTGTAAAATTAAACAACAACAAAGTGAAGTGCAAATCGTGAATTTTGAAAAAAAAACATTATAAAAGTATTACATTATACCTTGTTGGGTCGGAAATTAACATTGTGGAAATTACAAACGAAATCACAAACTTATATATACTGTTGAAACTTGTTTTGTGAAGCGTATAAAAATTAATTAAAACGTTAATATAAAACAAAAACAATTGTTATAAACTGTGTAAATATATATATTAAACTTAATTTAACAGCAAAATACTTATTTTTTCCATATTATTATTCATTTTATGATGATTATTGTTTTTTGAAAAACTATCTCACAGCCTTTTTATTTGCGAGAAATAATGACAGTTGAAAGCGGGAAATTTTTTTCGCAAAAGTTTTACAGACACAGTTTTTCTGTAAAATGGCGAGTAATTTCCTTACGTGACAGCTGTTACTCACCAAAAAAAAAGTTATAGCTACAGTTTAGTGAGAAAACCAGCTGTATGTTTGAACTTATGAGAATTTTGTTTCATTTCACACGTTTCAGTCGAAAAGTTTCTCGTGGCAGAACACAGCCACAGGGAGGCTCCAGTTAGCCTTCCGTTACCGTTTATGTTTACCCTGTCAATAAAAGCGTAAATTTATGGAGTTAAAATAATTTATAGCACACAGAACAATTTTTCCATTGTAACTAATTTATAATAGTTTTGAAAAACTTCTCTCTTTTTTAATTTTTATTCAAATTCTTTGACCGTTTACTTTACTTCAACTTTGGCTGGCAGCTGATCAGTTTAGAATGATTGTTTTAATTAATTTTTATACCCCTCACACATTTCTACAATATTAATTTCCGACCCAACAAAGTATATTGTAATACTAATTTATTGAATTTTTGTTGAACTTTTATAATTTTTTAAATTAAATTTTTGGTTTGTACATTTGTACAACGGGTTATAGTTCAAGTCTTTTCCTTTCTTAAGTTTTTTTTTCTTAAGAATGATTTTTTTTACAATACAAATCTGCTGTGATCAATAATTTTGATTGAAGAAGACAAGAAAAATAGTAATCAAATATTTAGCTGGGGGACAACTAGCTGTTTCGTAGTCGCTACACTACTCGTCAGCACCCACTGGGATTTGAACTCGGGTCATGACGTATCATTATCTGCTGCTTTAACCATTCAGCCACCGCGCATTTAATTTTTCATTATATATCTTGTAATACTTTTATGTTTTTTTTTCAGAATTTACAAATTGCAATTGTTTTTTAATATTACAAAATTTTGTACATAAGTATGTATGTATGTATGTATTTGTAAATAAAATGTAAACGTTAGAGCCATACCGTCCATATATTTTCTAGAATAGCCGGCGGTTATAATATGACACCGTCGGACAAAATTTCAAAACTGTAGTAATTTTTGGTCGGCGGCGGTACTAATAGTGGGTGACGCTTTCATTTTTAAAATTGCATGTCGGCATCGTTTATATTTTCAGACATTTTTAACGTAACGACGTAATCTCTTTGGATAGTTTTCGACATGAGTTACAGACGCAGTTTTTTCTCACTTTTCGAGAAACGATGGCATAATTTGTTTCACAAGTTTTCGACGCGACAACTTCGCGACAAAGTTACAGAACACAGCCACTGTTTCCTGGTAAATCTAACTTGTTTTAGTTTATTCACCCTGTTATTGACTTAGGTGTACTATAAGTTAAAGAAAGTCTCTTTATGGATTTACCACAATTTGTCTTCTTTGGAATTAAACATTTTTTTGTTTCATTGTCAAGTGTTTCTGCACGTTCCTTATTTTTGCTTAAATGATCTACTGTACTTTAAAAAACGGATGAAAAATATTGTTGAAGTGGGATTCATTAGCTAATATGACCATGTTAGAAAAATTACGGTTTTGAACAAGGTATACAAAGAGAAAGAAATATTTATATTACTAGAAAAATGGTATTGCAGTTATTGAGACTCATTTTGAAAGTATTTGCAGTTATAAGAATTGTAGTGAAAAAACTTTTTGCGACAATCGGTGTGTTTCCATAATCGGGGGTTACGGTTATCGACCTCGCACTGTAATACACTATATGATTTTCTTTGCCTGTACAGTAGGCTGGGTCAAAAAATTTGCTTTTTCATTTCTTGAGAGGATTAGTGATAAAAAGATGCTTAATAGTACAGCTAATTTGTATATAAAATTTTATTGCATTATTTTAAGTTTAACTGTCTCCGGATAGCGATAGAAATTTTAAAAAATTAGATTTTTGACATCACTTTAATATTAATAACACTTTCTTCTCACTTTCTTCGAGTTTACTTTTATACAATTTGTCTGCCTTTTTATATGTATATTATAAAAACTAAAAACGTTCTGCTCTTGTATGTGTAAACTAAACATTTTAAGATAAAACAAAATAAGGAAATCCCTGTACAATGTTTATTCCTTGCAACACGGAGGCAGTTGTGACAGGTGTGCCGCGATTGTTAAAATAATTAGTGCTGCGTTGTGTAGTTCTGTCATTTATTTATTTATTTTATCATTTGAGAAATGGAGCGTACTAGAAATAGTTGGAGGAGTCCTCTATTCAGTGTTTGATGTGATTTGAAAGATAATATATTACCAACTTATAAAGATATGATGAAATTTTATGAGTGGATCCGGCATAGCTTAAAATATGAGCGAGAAACTAAAAAGGAGCCAACATATACAGAAACAGAAGCCATTGTAGTTCAAAAATTGATGAAAATATGGGAGAAATCGTCTATACCTACAGTAGAGATTAAACGAATAAAAGTAATGCCACAAACATATCATTTAAAATGTAGAAATCTTTTGAAGTCTCACCCAAAAATACCTAAAAAAATTGAAAAAGTTTTTTGTAAAAGTAAGATTTTGATTTGATATTGAAAATACCTGCAGGAGAGCGAAGGACGGTAGGTAGTGTGAATGTTGGAACAACAAACAGATGAGAAAAATATTAAAAAGAAAGTTGTTACTAAAAAAAACTACTCTAAAACAACAAAAAATGGCCGAAATACCTACGGATATATTGAGTAGTGCATCTGAAACCGAATGTGTTCACTCAGATTGAGACGAAACATGCAAATTTCAACTGCGTCCTTCAAAAAATAAAACAACACGAGTTTAACGGGCATAGCTGCAAACAATTTGGCAAATAAATCACCGGGCAAAATGATTCATGCTCGATGTCTAACACGTGCTAACAGGATTCTTCGTATATATATTTCAGATGAGAAACCTTCTACAAACCTTACTACTCTTACAATATATACTATCAAGGTTTACGCTCCAGTGTGGTTTTCTTTAAAAACTCTTCCCAGCTGTAAATACAGACCATGACACCTTTTGAAACTAATAACACTAAGCAGATATTTACCAACAACTTTGAAAGCCGTTGGCGCCCCAGTAATTCAAAGAAGCAGTTATTTTGCACACTGTGAACACTTATTACTTGCAATGTTGACGGCTCCGCAGCAGCACATCGAATTTTCAAAAGTAGATCAGCATCATCATATTTTGACCTGTTAAATTGGGACAAAACTATCACAAAATTTATTTGAAGAAAATGGAGGAATTGTGGCTATTAAGCAGTTAAAGCAGTAAGGGAAGCATCATCAACTTTGTTTCACCAAAGCACAGATAGAAGCAAGAAACCAAATGCCGAAACTCGATAGCAAAAGGATTTTGTCACAAATTAAACTCATTATATTCATATTTATCATACTTGTATACGAGTATTAATTTTTTATGAAAACCTTTTCTTGTACATATGTAAGTACATTGAAATTTGTTTTTCATTCTTTTAAGCAATATAAATTACAATTGCTTTCCAACTTTTCTGAACAAATAAACATAATTAGAGTAAAGGCAGAACTAGTTTATACGTTCTTTTCCGTTCTGAATCAGCTGTCTTGTTTCTGTTCAATGTAAACTATATGTACATGGTTTGTTTTTACTTTTACGTTCTGTTCTGCTGCGGACTAATCTGTTAAAAATAGAATTCAACGTTAAGTGACAGCCAGATATGTGTATGTTTTACTTTTTTCTGGTATGGAAAAACTAATTTTTTAGTCATATGAATACAAATTTTTTTTATCGAAAGCTAAAATAATTTGTTTTAATTAAAAATTTTTCAAATTTAATATATATCAATCAATTAAGCCACTATGAATGATCAAAATAGTATAATTTTAGCGAATAAATATTATATTTTGTATAAGAAATGTCGTAAATTCAGCAGATCGTGAGAGAAAAGTTGGCTGTTTTGCCACCATTTCTAAGTAATTAAATTGTTTCTTTTTTTGTGTTTTCAAATAAAACAAATTTTACGAAAAGTCCTAATTCAAATATTTTACTTTTTTGCATTACTGTAAAAAACAGCTGAACTTTTTCACAGAAAAAGTAATTGTAAAATATTTGGTACAGAAAAGAACGTCACAGAACGGGAACTGGAAGTAAAAACTAATGAGGCCTTAAGTTTCTAAATCAGTGGTGCCCACAACTTCTCTATGGAAGAGTAAACACCAATACATATAAGGAAACACAATTTTTATTTAATATTTTTTGTTGTAAAAAGCAAAACATTTACAAAAACAAAGTTCTCACTGATAATCGCTGTCGTCAATGTTTACCAACAAAGCATGAGGAAGTGTTGTTGCTTTGCTTTTGTGGGTGTGCGGTGAAGAACGAAAAAAAAATATTTAAAAGGCGAAGTTGTTTGTGTATTTTTCATTGCTAATACTGAGCGCAGTATTTGTGTATTAAAGAGCACAGCCCTATAGCTAAGCGCATTTACAAAAACAAATCAAGCGCATATGGCTGTGCACACTTGTTCTAAATCATGTTTTATGTTTTTTTAGTATATTTTTGAAAGATTGAACATTAAACCGCAGTCAGATCATTAACTCCGATTACAACCAAACTTTGGATCTTAATAACACTTATAATTTGGCATCTTTTTATGACTGTCCGCATAAAAAAAATTGGATTTTGTTTTCTCCATACATATGTGACCCAGCCTAGTGTACAGCTTTGCCTTTTTTTTTTTTAATTTTGTGTCGATATATGAAACCGTATGTACAAATAAATTTTAATAAAGAGATACAGTGAAATAAACCTGTTTTAGAGTATATTTCTCATTTATTTATTAACACTTTCATTTGTATGATATTCATTTTGCTGTGTTAGGCTTTAAACATAATCCAAAAAAAAAAAAAAAAATACATGTATTAGGAGAGAGGCATTTAGAGAAGGTGGACGAATTATCACTCGATTCTAAACCGTTCATAATTCTGGAAAGTAGCTTTTAAGTAGGTTTTCGTACATTTATTTCACAGTAGTGCTGCATTATAAATCCATTTGTTGGAAAGTTTTTGTTGATGTTTACTTCAAATTCTGTGTTGTCTTTTACACATGATAACGTTTTGTTTATTCTTTCTTTCGTTCTGAATGAATTTTATTTGCATAAAACATACTCTGATACAAGTAAATAAATGCAACTTGCGTGGATTTGTATGTAGAACAAGAAGCTTAATTCTAAAAATCTGCTTGCAGTTCACATTCTCAAGTCATGTGTTCACATACCCGCACTTAAACTCGTATAAATAATTTTGTGCTTGATAGCACATACGACTACATGCAAATGTATGTTTGTATGTATGTGCAAATGTTTTTGAGCTTTAGTGTAGTAATTTGTTAACCAAAGTCATACATTACTGTAACCACTATTGCACTAACACACTATTACACACATCCCCAATTATACCCAGTTGGCCGTGTCGTCAACTGGGTACAATTCCTGCCGTATTTACTCGGCAACACAATGACAGCCCAGGCCAATTACTGACGACTTTTTCGAACAAAGAGCTCTTTATTCCCGCACACCAATAAGAGTAACACTGACATCTTTATTGTCGTTAGGCGAAAATTATAACAACAATGTCAACGAAATGACAGTTAGCCTTAGGACAGATATGATATCACTCTGCAGAACAAAATAGGCATTTTACTAAGCTATTTGTTACTTACCACAGTCATCTTAATGAAAAAATATGTACAACATCTTTCATTCACTTGTATATTTCAACAGAATAGTTTTTATTTATTATTGATCTAAATTGATTTTAAATTCCTCAAGACCCTGTCGGTAATTTCCAATTTTTTATCTCCACATTTAAAATAAAACAATTTTTTGACAATCATAAAAAACAACAGCCAACTGTATTTCCTGCTCCTATTTTTGTAATTTACATCTCAAACACGACAAAAAAAAAACATAATGTTATACTAGAGTGATCGATTATTCGACTTTTTTCTAAAGGCCGGGGCACATAGAATCCGTCATACTATGTCCGTCTCCTTTTTCAACTGACTTCAACGTATACGAAGTATGAAGTTGGCACAATCAGTACTTTTTTAACGGACATAAAATCAACTGCATTTACTTTAATTTGATTAAAATCTATCTATTTATATTTCAGATACAGGCAAAAAGATCTCACATTTTGTTTTCAATTTATTATATTTTTGAACGAAAAATTATATAAAAATATACAAAATATATTAACAAATAGCTGTCAAAACAAAATTGCACCGGATTAGGTGTGTACATTAGGATGTGTCAAATCAACTTCTAATAGCAAAAAAAGCTGTTTTACTTCGTCAAAAACAAACTTGTAAAATATTGCATAATTATTTTTAGTGTAACAGCCCGCGCATTGACCTCAAAGTTTAACACATTAGTCCATCCATTACTTGTACTGTAAAGATTTTCATTGCAGATGTTGTAGAGGCAACATAATAATAACTGTATCCTAAGGGCTTTTAAGTTCTCTAGGACTTAAACACAAATTCACTTTACATTAGTTACGCAGTACCTCTAAATGTCACGTCTAAAAGTAGTGAAAAAGTGATTTTTGACCTGCTTTTGTCAAAGGATATTAAACTTGATAATTTGATGGCTATTGGTTGCGATGGTACTGTCGTCAACACTGGAGAATTTAGTGGCCTAAGTAAACTTTTCGAAGAAAGGCTTCAGCGCCCCTTGCAGTGGGTTATTTGCATGCTTCACTTAAATGAATTACCTCTAAGGCATATTTTTAATAAGCATAGCATGGATGGTGCTACTACAGGCCAATTTGGCCCTATTGGTAATTTATTAGGAAATTGCAAAGACTTTCCAATTGTTAAATATGGAACGATACAAAGTGAACTTTCGAAAGTAAAGATGGAAGACATAAGTTCAGATCAAAAATATGAAATAACTATATCTGATATTACTGGACAATGTCCCAATTATTTAGCTAACAAATCCCTAGGAAAAATATCCGACGCAAGATGATTAACAAAAGCAAACAGAGTTTTGAGGCACTACATTTCCACATCAAATCCATGGAATAATCTAAAAGTATTAGCTGAATATTGCGTTAAAATTTACGTCCTAGTCTGGTTCAAAATAAAAACCAATCGAACTTGCAAAGATAGGTCTAAAATTTTTTGGAAATTGGTTAAAAGTTCTCGATATCTGTTAGCAGAGTATAAACATTCAACATAACCTCTATTTTGCCAATTCAAAAAATTTGCTGCTGTCAATGTTGTCGGACGAAAATATAAAAGTGAGAGAGCTTACAACAAAGAGAATTCTAGAAGCTCGAAACTCTTCATGTCCTGGAAAGCAATCATGTGTATTTCAAGTACCGAAAATAGATTTTAATTCGAATAACTATACTGACCAAATAAATAGGCAGCAAACATTTTTTGATCCTCCAGTTTTTCGGAATGTCACTAATGAATAGTTAAACGCATTTATTAAAACTCTAAATGGAAAAAAACATGACCTTCTTAAAGCTACCATGTCATGCGCAAGCTTTAGAATGCACTGTAAAACTAGTGACAAAAGCATCCATATTCTTATGTGATAGGAAATCGAGAGAAGGCTTAATGCAAACAAAACTTGAATCCAGAAAAATTATGCCCAGATTCGAGAGCAAAAGACATTTTATGGTCAAAAAATAATTAAATTACATTTAAAGCGTAATATTTTTCTCAAATAAAACTGTAGTTTAGCAATTTGTTGTGAAAATGTATTAATTTTTAATAACAAAACAATAAAATATTAAAGTTTTTAAAAAAAAAATTGCTTTATGAAAATTTCAGAAACTTTAAGTCGCTTGCGTGGGCTAAAGATATCATTTTTTTTTTCAAATATTACCGTTTAAAGCAAAATATTTCTATTAGAACTTTATTAATTCACTTTTATACTTTTATCCCCATACATAAGTGACCTACCCTAGTGTACATGTGTTTTTTTTTTCTGCTTTTTTCTATATATGTTCATTATTAATTTATTTTCGATGCATTTCATTACCTTGTAGTGTGGAATGTGTTGGACTACATTTTGATCATCTGAGCAGTGTCGAAGGTATATACACTGGGCACTGATCAGTTTTAAATAATTTAATTTCAACATTTTAAATGCTGTAATAGAGTTTTAAATGCTGTAATAGACTTTCCTTTGGCCTTTCGTGTTATTATTGTTAAAGTTTAACCTCGACAAACATTACTCCCTTTTTCCTCCTCATCATAACCTTATTTTCCCAGTTCCAGTACAATGCACTGCATATGTAGGGGTCATCCCCTGAGTACTGGCATAAGCTAAAAAAAAAAAGTTCTCAACGTACGTTAAAAGTTGAAAGTTGTTCAACTTTAATACTTTGCGTTGACGGAGAAGTACGGAATGTGACAAAGCTCATAAGACTGTAAGTATTTCAGTCAGTTGAAAAAGGAAACGTATAACGTACGACGGATTCTATGTGCCATGGCCTTAAAACCTGGTTTCCCGATTAAAAATTAAGGAAAACCCCGGCATACCAGGATTTTTACAATCCAATAATTAAGAAAAAATTTGTTAGTAAAATAGTACTTCAAAAAAGCAAGTAATTCACGGCAAAGAACAATATGAAATAAAAACTTAACAGTCATTTAATAAATCGTTTTTTTTTTGTATAATTTACACATTTGCCACAATTTTTCATACTTTCAATAAATGTTCACGAACTCAAAGAAATATGTCACATATACGAGTATGAGCATTGGGAAGATAATTCTCTAAATGGTTTAATTTCCAATTACATATCGTTTTGTTGAAATGCTTATATCGGAAAATTACCAGCAGTAGATGTGCTGGATGGTACTTCATTGCGTGATCTTTCGTAAAAATTCAAATAACTGCTTAGTGTAACGACGAACCGCAGTATTCATATCGCTCCTTTATTGCAACATAGTCGTATCTCAAAAAATGGTATTTTCGAGTTAACAATGCAGAATTGTTAACAGTACTACATTTTATGTTGTGCCAAAATTTTATTTAAATTACTTTTCAACTGTTTCCTTTAGGAGATATTACTTGAAAAAATTTTCTAAGACTTGTATGAAAACTAAAAATTTGAAATTCGAAACAAGCTTTTTTGCGTTATGACTATGTTGCAATAAAGGAGCGATATGTATCTGCCACTCTACCAGAGACAAAAACACAAAGAAAATTATAGAAGCTATTGTTACATAAAAGCTTTATGCATTTCAATGACTATGCGATAAATATACTTATGTAATATGAGTTTTTATGAAAATTCCCACTTCACTTCTAAGAGACACCGAGTGGTGAGTTTGTTAAACAGATGCGAACAGCTTGAGTTGAACGTACTCAAAGCTGTTTATGATTGCTTATACGTATGTATGTGTTTGTCACTAAACGTACTATACAGGTGAAAAATACAAGCTCTATTCACAATCTTGTGCATTTGTGAAACAAATTTAGGCAATTGCAAATATATGGTATCAATTGTGAACCATCTCTGTTGGTTTAGTTTGCACTACTTTTTGTAAAGCACAAAGTTCACAGCTGATTTATAATTAGAGTACAAAATAATTTGCTAAAATATTAATAAAAAATAAATATGCCGAAACAAAGCTTTATAGAGCAGTTAATGGACTTTTTAGTAGAAGAAGCGATTTTAAGTTAGATAAAGAAATCGATTGGTGTTATTTGAATGCGGGATGATCGACAGCAACTAAGCGGCGTTTACGAACTAATTGGTTTGAATCCCTGATTGTCAGCTGTCGAATTGCAATTAACTTGTGCATAATCAGAGCAAATAAAAACTATAGGTTTTAAGTATTGCATATACACATAAGACTAGCAAGTGCATTGCTGTGTATTTTGTTAGTGTAGAGTAAAAATATGCTAAACCTTTTTGCAAATGCAATGATGCAATACCATTTGCACGAGACTGTGAATAGAGCTATAGTACATATCGCTCCTTTATTGCAACATAGTCATAACTAAAAAAGCTTGTTTCGAGAAAAATGCTTTTCAAATTTTTAGTTTCCATACAAGTGTTGCAAATTTTTTTTAGAAAATATCTCCAAAAGGAAACAGTTTAAATGTAATATGAATACGCGTTTGGTACAATATAAAAGTAGTATTGTTAAAAATCCTACATTGCTAAATCGAAAAGCTCAGTTTTTGAGATTGAGAATGTTGCAATAAAGGAGCGATATGTTTACTTACTTACATATGTATAGTACGTATTTAATAGCAAGTGAGTTCAAAAATTGTGTATTATTCATTGTATCTTGTAAGTAAGGAACATAAGCAGTCTTGAATATTTTCTGAAACGAATAAACCACTGTTGTCGTAATATTTCTCAAATTTTTACTTGATGCGAATAAGCCACAAACGTAACAAAAGTTATTTCGAGTCACGCACTGCATTGATAAACTGAAAATATATGGAGTATTATGGGTCGAAAAACAAATTTTTTTCCGGAACGTTTTAGTAGTTTAAAAATTTGGAGTCACTTCAAGTTATGCTGAAAAAAGAGAAAAAAAAATGTTTTTCAAAAAAAATCTGAGAATTGATAAAAATTTATTTTTTTTTTTAATTTGACGTGATACAGACATTTCCACGAGTCTGCCTGCAAAAACTCAGCTCGATTGGACCACGGAAAAACGAAAAAAAAATTCTGACGTGCACATGAAAATTGCCGATACACGTGTATTTTTATTTTTTCTCCCCTTTCCGAAAAAGTATATTTGTTCCATAGGACAGAATATGTGTAACGGGGTGTTATAAGTACGAGTATTACTATGAACCACTGTTGCCAGAAATGCAGATTTATCTTCATTTTGCAGATTTTTCCTCCCTAAAAATACTAAATGAAGATTTAAAGATTTTTGGCCTAAAAACGCAGATTTTAATAATGTTTAATAATAAGTAACTTTTTGTACTTTATATTGCTTCTACCATTTGTTTACGTTATGTTAGAACGAAAATATCAATCGCTCATGATATAAAATAGACAAAATGGAATAACATCTTGCACATGTTTTTGTATGTTATATAAGAAAATTAAGTGAAATTTTGAAAAAATTATAAAGGTTGAAAGCTACCAAAATCATGTTACATTTTTACGAAGATTTTTAAGTCATTTCTTTTTTTTTAATTTGAATTCTTTTTAATTGTCGATAAAAAATTAGTAAAAAAAGGAAGTTAGAAAAAACAAACATGAAGGTTGCCGCGTTAACAAAGGAGTACTAACAGTTAACCAGTTAACCAGTGAGAGCGAGATGCAAAACTCTCGAAGGCCTTACAACAACAACAAGCCTGACCCCACTTAATAAATAATTACGATAACGCGAAAGCTGTTCTCCAGCCCAGAGTTGTATCTAAAATAAAACCACCTAATTCTAACATAAGTTTAAAATTCTAACCGAGTTTATTAAATATATGACTTTACCACATTCATCAGCAAATGTGGAGAGAATCTTCAGTTATTTAACGACACAGAAGTCCGAATATATTCGATATCTATCGATATACGTGTTTAGGCATTAAATAATTTTAGCAACTTGCATATATGTTTGTTTTCTGATTAAATCTATTTGCATTTTAATATTCTGAAATGCATAATTTCTTTCAATATGTTGTTAATATTTTTAAAATTATTTCTAAAAAATGCATATTAATAAGAGTTTGAAGATTCTTTGAAGATTTGGAAAATAAAGTGCAGATTTTGCAGATTTTTTCATGAAGAATTTTTGAGTTTTGCAGATTTTACCTCTTTAAATTCTGGCAACCCTGCTATGAACTAAATTCTCACTCTTTACTCTCATAAACATACTTCAATTACGGATTAAAGTTAGATACACAAATATAACATTTATATTTTAATTATCCAGTTAACCTTATAAAAAACCGGGCTTTATCGATAGTAGAACCAATAAATCGCGCTAGTAAATGCAATTCGTTATCATAATTGTGTTCAATTTTGTGTTTATAGGCGACACATGAGGAAGTCGTGAAGAAGATCGTCGCCACCAATCTGAACAACTGGGTACTTCCTCACAAATGTATTTTTTATATATTCTCATTGTATGTATTGAGTAAATTACTTTGTAGTTGTGGCATTGCTGTTGCTGAAAATGATAAACTGAAATATGTTCTGCTTTTGTTTTATGTATCAAAATAAAGATGTATTAAATTTGTTAAGTTTAGGTGATTAGAGTGCAAAATGCTTAAAACTTTTCACAAGAGAACAAAAAATAAAAAAAGGAAGAAGAGAAAACCATTTAACTCTAACAACAAATACCCAGCCACACATATGAAGTTTTCTTTTGGTCTTTGCAAATATTAACTTTTTTAATGAAACAAAGGGTTTTATAAATTTTATTAGTAATTAGTTAAGTGGAAATTGTTAAATAAATGCAAGAGAGCATAATAAAATATATCGAATCTTATACTTGAGTTAGTAAACTTAGTAAATATCGTTATTGGCAATTGCTTTATAGAGGTAATATGGCTTTGAAATTAAATAAAACAACGATGAATTTTTTAAATTGAAATGAAATTTACTTTATTCGAAATATCTTCTAGTTTAATAATTTAAATATGACTTCTGGCATATGACTGCCTAGACAGGCACGGACGTAATCTGACTTGGAGGTCCAACTTTCGATGATTTTTTCTAACATTTGTGAGCGTATATCGTTTCGGGCTCACCTGGGAAAACTAGAGACTTCACATATCCCTACAAAAAAAAAGATATAGCGTCATTAAGTCGCATGATCTTGGGGACCAATTCCGGGCCTGAAACGTCAAACTATATCAAATATTTTCTTTAAAAACCAATTTGTGGCATGAGCTGTGCAACATGTTGTGCCGTCTTGTTGAAATCGCAGCAAGGCTCCGTTCTCTCTTCTACTCTATTTCTTATTTTCCTGAATGACCTTCTCTATCAAACTTTCGCGGATGACAGCAGCATTTGCCACTCATACTCTTTTAGTTATAGACCCAGCCTATCTGAGGTCGCTGCTAAGAGGCTAAATATGAATGATTCACTGAATAGTGATCTTCTATTTATCTCCGAGGGTCGCCTTTAACGCTCGTAAGACCCAATGTTGCTTAATAACTCACGAACAAACGACCGCAGATGCTGCTTCATCCGTACACATGGATGGTATAAATATTGAGGAATCGGATGCTCTTGATGTTCTTGGTATGAAGATACAGTGTGATGTTCGCTGGACTGAAAACATTTTTCATATCTCTAAAGAAGCATTCAAGTGCCTAGGTTTTTTAAAACGGTGTAAGATGTACTTCTCGCCATCCGATCTCCTTACTATTTATACCACCTACATCCGACCGAAAATGGAATACAACTCTCATGTTTGGGCCGGTGCCTCAAAGTCTGTTTTGGGGTTACTTGACCGTGTGCAGGAGAGGGCGAAGAATCTCATCGGTGACAGTAGGGTATCCAACTCTATTGACTCACTGGAGCATGGACGCAGTGTGGGGTGCGTTACTCTGTTCTATCGTTACTACAATGGATTTTGCTCTGACGAGATCAGGGATCTTGTTCCCGAAACGAGCACATTTTTACGTAGCACGCGCTCATCGTCCAGAGCTCATCCATTTGTGGTTGATTGTCCGAGGAATCGTACTACGCATTACAGAGAGAATTCGTTTTTTGGAACATGTTGGCTGCAGACGTGTTTCCTGTCTATTATAACGTTGGAAGGTTCAAGTCAAATGTTCACAAACACTACTCCCTCTTTCCCCCTCCTCACAACCTATTTTCCTAGTTCTGGTACAATGCACTGCATTTGTAGGGGTCATCCCCTGAGTACTGATCCAAGTTAAAAAAAAGCACCTGTACATCACGGTTGTTTAATTGACGAAAGAATATACTCTAGAGCATTCAATTGGGACTGCAACTTTTTAGCCAGTGTTTTTAAAGAAGTACGGACCAATGAATCCACCATACCCTAAAGCACACCATACATACACTTCCGGATTGTTATCTTGACAGTTTTGTTTGTTGACGTATTCATTAAAAACACAAAATTCGCTTCTTAAAAACGAGATCAACGGCAGTATTGTTTTGGGCCCAAATTTGCACAATTTACAAGCAGTGTTCAGGAGTCAGTCTATAAATCACTTAACACCCGACAAAACGGCCGGCAGTTTGAAAAGTTTTATAGTTTTATACGCCAATAAAAAGAACCCTTAATATTAGGTAATAGTATAAGATTATGTGCACATATCGACAGGCATGGGAAAATCTACAGACAACCAAATACTAAGAGGTATCTCATTAAGCACTTTTTATGAAGGATAAATTTATATAAAATGACATATGAATTTGCTATTCGCCTCAATGGCTGATTGATGCCTTTATGTATAAAATATAATGACGTGTCCAATATTCTACGACAGTGATACATAACGATTAAAGTGTTGATACTTTACGAGTAGTGATGTGCTACTGGAACAAAAGTTCTTTAGAATTCGTGCCATCGGTTTCAAGGGAAATTAAATCGGTGATTTGATATTAATATGAACCAAAGAGGCAAGATTCATAATGCTTTTGGATGTCATCTATTTTGTTTGATAGCATAGCTATCCATTCATGTAGGAGTATATGACTTTTTAATAAAATTAGCGCGAAATTTTCCACACGTTCCAATGGACTGCGGCAAAGTTTTAATTGAATTTTATGGTCAAGCAGTTGTTAATTCACCGCTTACTCAAAATGGACTAAAGTTTATCCATTAGATTGCAAAAAGACACAACTCTTTTGGCAGGACGACCGTATATTCTGTTATTATTTTGTCCCGCCCATGGAGTCTTACTTGATCGTCTCACTTAAAATTTATTCTCAAAATTGCCAAAAATTTGACTTTAAGCCATTGCAAATAAATAAATAAAGAACGGCATTATGAAAAAAAAACTTAACAAAGCTTGCTTACAAATTATTATGAAAAACTTTAAAAAAACGATTGTTAATTTACCATTGGCTTGGGAAGCTAAGGTTAACTTCAAATATTTCAAAGTTAAAATCGCCAGAATTTAACAATAATGTAACATTTTCTTATTTTTACTTCTACATCTATTGAAAATCGTAACTTTGTGAAAGTTGTAAACAGAATCGATGTATTATATTTATCAAGCTGTAAATACACCATCCAGCGCCATGAGCCATGTTCGATGCATGGCGAAAGCTATATACTGCTCAAAAATATTATTATTTCGACAACACTTCGACCTGAGTAAAAGATTGTACAAAAGTACAATCAAAGATCCAAACACGGTTGCTATATTTGACGATTTATCTTTATTACCGATTTTGTGTTGTGACAGTAACACGTTGACGATTTGACGATTTTTACTTTCGTATCTTTTCGCAAATTTTAGTTTACAACTACATACATGCTTCCTTTCTTTACGTTTATTTATATGGCGAATGAAAGGAATTTTTATGGTTTAGAGAAAAATTATAGTCAAATAAATGTGTACGTAACTATGTACAATATGTAACACTGAAATGTTATGTGACGTTTATTTGGGAGCAAGGCAGCTTTAATAAGTAGTGGCAGAATTACAATAAATACAACACCAAAAAACATCAGCATGTATTTTGTTAGTAGAATGTACGAACAGTTGTCAAAATTTTGTTTGAAAAAGCAAGGAAGTCGATGTTTTTTGACAAGTTTTCGCAATAGAAACGAAAGACAGCTGTGCTTATACCACTAACGTACTAAAGCTGCCTTGTTTGGGAGTATACATAGTATGTATTACATACATATACATGTATGTTAGAGATGTATTTAATAGGTCATAAAAAATTAAAAGTTAAAAAGTCATCAAGAGTATTTCAATTTGAAAACAAATTAAAAATGTTAAGCCTGTTTTTTTTTATATAATCAGAGTTTACTTAATTCGAATTGAAACATCTAATCCTATTAAATATGGAACATTAGTTTTATGAAACAGGTATTAAGGTGCTAGATTTTTGGAGTTAAGAATGTAACGTGCTTTTGTCGTCGGCTGAGGTAGCAAAGCGACGTCCAGGGTCCACTTACGGATCCACGAACCTTAAGTAATTAACAAGACAGGATTTTCCTCTTTGAGGCTTACAATACTCCAAATTCTATTTATTCAGTATTTACAATAATAATAACAATGATAGGTTTCGGCTCAGGATGCTTGCGGTTTGGCTTTTATTTCGTCTGTCGTTCGTGCAGGTTTAATCTGCGGTGGTGATTGCTTGCGGCCTTGTTGGATGTATACCTTCGTATGGACACACCTCGGGTTCGGTACGATAACGGCTGCTGGTAAGAGTTACTCTTGGGTCGGGTGTATCTTCGTACGGACAAGCTTCAGATTCGGTATTGCAGTTGTACTCGGCATGCACTGGAGTCGGTTATGGTAGGAGATCTCTCGGGTTCGGTAAACCAACGGTTAATAGTGAGAATTCTTCGTAGAACGGGTCGGGTGTATCTTCGTACGGACTGGCTTCAGGTTCGGTATAACAACCATACTCCGCGCACACTGGAATCGGTTTCGGTAGGGACTCTCTCGGGCCAGGATAACAGCGGCCGCTGGTGATAATTTGCTCTTAGGGCCGGTCGTGTGTATTTTTATTTTATTTATTTGTCTGTTTATTTTGTCAAGGCAATACAACAAGCACATGTCTTATATTACAGTATTGCTTAGTATTTGGCATTTAATTATAACAACAATTGTAAATGGTGTAATAATAAAAAAAAATATAAAAAAAGAAAAAAAAAATATATATGTATTTAAAAAATAAAATAAAAAATATATATAAAAAAAACAAAATATAACAAAATAAGGAAATAATAAATTTATATATAAATCATTTAAATACGTAATTTTGACATAAGGTTCTTTATGTTATCAACATATTACGAAAAGTGCTTAAAAATGGCAGTTTTAAAATGACTTGCATTGTTTATAGTTTGAATTTGAGGGGGTAATTGGCTCCAGGTTCGAATTGAATTAATAAAAAAATGTTGTTCAGACAAAGCTCTCGAATATTTTAAGCTGTTTATCTTATTCCCTCTTCTGGATCTTGAAAAAGTAATTTTTCTATATAAATAAGGTGGTTGTTGGTTGTACACAATTTTATGCAAAAATAATAGTATTCTACACTTTAATAAATTGTCGAATGTAACATTGTATATTTGTTTCGCATAGTGAGAAATACTCCTGCCTCTTTTAATTCCAAAAACATATCTTGCAATCGCATTAAATGTAACGTTTAGCCTTCGTCTGCTTACAGCTTCACAACTTGCAAATAGTTCACAGCCATACAGAAGTGTAGGCAATAAATAGGCTTTTGCTAGTAATATACGAATTTTAAATGGCGTGAAATATTGCGATATCCACAGATTTCTTAGCATAGCATAAGTCCTTTCGCAGTTTGATTTGATGTGATCCACCCAGTTTAGTTCTTTATTAAAAATTACTCCTAGATTTTTTGCCGAGTCTACATAATTTATTGTTGTGTTGTTTATTTCTATTGATGGAAGATTTACATTGAAATTTTTTGATCCAGCTATGACTAAGGCTAGCGACTTGTTTGGATTCAAGCTTAAACCATTTGCAGATGCCCATTTATGAATTCGATCCAAATCCTCATTTATTAATTGAATACAATTTAAACTATCATTTACATTGCAGCTAATATACAGTTGCACATCATCTGCGTACATTTGTAACTGACAATGTTTTATTTGCATTGGTAAGTCATTAGAATATATGGTATATAAAAGTGGACCAAGTATGGAGCCTTGTGGCACGCCTCTAGGCATTATACAGATTTCGGATATATTTGATCCATGATACACGCTTTGACTCCTTCCGCTTAAATATGATGCCATAAGTTTTAATGCGGTAGAGGAGAAGTTACACATTCTTCTTAATTTTAAGTATAAAATGGAGTGATGAACTGTGTCGAATGCTTTAGAATGATCTAGTAGAATGAGAAAAGATATCATTTGTCGATTATCAATTCTACACCGTATTTCTTCGGCCACATCTATTAAACTAGTCATGCAGCTATGCATAGGTCTAAATCCGGATTGCTTTTCGTGTATTATTGAATACTTTTGCAAGTAGCGGCTTATTTGTATGTGCATTAATTTTTCCAATACTTTCGACAAAAATGGTAAGATTGCAACGGGTCGATACGATTTGTCAGCTTTTAAAATTGGCACAATTTTGGCATGTTTCCACATAGTTGGGTACGTCGACGTTGTGAAGATTGTGTTAAAAAAATAGGTAAGGTAACTAAGCGTGTATGGAAGAATAAGTTTAACAAACTTTGGGTGAATTCCATCATGGCCGACAGCATTAGATTTAATATTAAGAAGTGACTTAAGCACATCTTCTTGTGTGACGTGTATAAAATTAAATTTACATAAATTCTGTTGATTCACGGTAGCATTATCGTAAAAATTCGTATTAATTCCAGGTTTTGGTATATTCGCAAAGTCAACGTTTAGCTGGTTTACGTTTATAACATTTGTGTCATCTTCGGTACAATTAATCAAGCTCATTTTGCGTATTTCTCTCCATTTTTTTTGTGAGTCAACACAATTTTGAAACTTATTCTGATAAAACATTGATTTGACCATTTTTATTTTCTTGTTTACAGAATTTCTTGCAGTTTTAAAGTTTCTATATAGATCAGGAGTTCTGTAGCGCTTCCACCTAGTATATGCTTGGTTCCTTTCAGCTATTAGATTTTCTACTTCAGGAGTAAACCATGGCTTGTTATTTTGTACAACTTTGGTTCTAATGCTTACGTATTTATCGTACAGGAGTTGGATATTGCGATTTAAAAAATTTAGTTGCTCATCAACTGTAGACATACTGAAAATACAACTCCAATCTATGGTAGACAATTCATCTCTAAGAGACATATGATCTATATTTTTAAAATCTCTATATTGAAAACTTAGCGGTTGAGTACTTTTTAAGAGGTTAAAATCGTATGTTATATACAACAAGTCATGGCGTGAAAACATGGACGCAGACAGTTGATCAAATAATAGCAGACAAGAGGTTTTGCTTATAAAACAGAGATCAATTAAAGTGCTCGAAGTTGATGTAAAATGAGTTGGATTGCTGCCGTTTACTAACGTTAATCCAATGGAGCTCATGTCTTCTTGCAAATTAGTGTCTTCCAGGATGTTTGCATTGAAATCACCAACCAAAATTATATGGTCATACCCTAGTGTATAAATACCAAATTTTCTATCATATAGTCCATATTAATATTTCTATTAGGCCTATATATAGTTCCAATCAAAAGCTTTTTACTATTGTTGCAAATTTCAACCATAATATACTCAATGGCATCGTAGTCATTATTTCTGTATTTTTCTTTGCAGTTAATGCCTGCTTTTATATATATTGCAACACCACCGCCGTTTGTTATTCTGTCTGAGCGAAAAAGACGGTATCCACTTATATTATAATGGCTACTTTTAATATCTGGGATAAACCACGTTTCCGAAATGCATATCACATCAATACCACTATTTTCAAAGAGACTACGAAATTCGTCAATTTTATTGTTTAGACTCTGGGCATTTATATGGCATATTTTAAAGCCCGCAACATTTTTAGAAAGAATTTTCAACATGGTATCTAAGTTTTCTCTAGAGCCCGCCCTCATATCAATTGCATTTTCCATTGTAACACAAGCAGCTTATTTCAACAATGCAAGCATTAAACATTGGGATTTTAGAAGTCACATAAACAGTTTCTTTCATAAAGTAAAAGTAAATAAGAACCAATAAATTTATTTTAGTAATTATTATTTTCTGGTAAAAAATTGTATAGAAATTTGGTTGAAATAAATATATTGAAAAGAACAAATTATCACATTTTAAATTAAAAAAATAATACTGTATTAAAATTAGTTTATTGTATTGTTTGCAGATCTTCATTTCGAAAAAATTGTTGTAGGTCCTGGAAATCATCAATCCGTAATGGTTTATCGCCTTCTAAGTGTTTTACATAAACGACTCCGCGATACGTAAATGCTGAAGATATCAGTTTGTCCTTTTTGAGATTATGTGCACGGGAAAAAATTTTATGGTTTTCAGGGGTTAAGTTTTGATTGATGTAGAATGGTGTTGAGCTATCAAAGCCAATTATATTTAAACGAATTGGACTCCTTTTTTGTCTGATATAATTTTTTATGCGTTTCAATACAAAGTTTCTGTCATACGATTTGTTAAATTTCACAATAACTGCTGCATCTTCAGATTCGTTTACATTCAATTTCTTGTGGATGTAGTTATTATTTTTGTTAATTTTTACCCGAAAAATATCTGTAACTTTGGGAGGGTTTATTTGAATCTCGTCACATATTAAATTATATATATCGAAAAGATTTTCATTTTTATATTGCGGTATACCGATTATGCGCAAATCATGAGAAACAATAGAGTTTTCTTGTTTTTTTACAAATTTTTTTAAAGTCTCAATTTCTATTTTTAAATCCGATTGTGCTAATATTTTGCCCGAGGCTGCACTAGTTTTCAGCTCTTGTACTGCATTTTCTATATCCACTACTCTCTCAGTTAACTTATTTAAGTCGCTCATTGTTATGTTAAGTCTTTTGTCAAGTTCATTTAAGAGACGTTGTTCATATTCATGAAACATTGATTCTATTTTTGTTTGCAATTTTTCAGTTAATGTATCAAAACGTTTATCTAGTACTTGCACAAATCTTAACGGAGAATTAGTTGTTGTTAAATAAAGAGATTCATGATCGGTTACACAACGCATTTTTGGCGTATTTTCTAAAAGAGATGTTTGAATGACTTCTCTTATACGTTTTTGCACAGGTGTTTTAGTATTAGTACAATCACTCATTGTTGGTTTTTGTTGTTTCTTGGTATCTTTTTTATGTTTATTTTGGCTCCTTAGTTTAGTTTTATACATTTGATTGTTTATGTTTTTAAGAGTTAGCTATGTTTATGATTTTAAGAGTTAGGTACACTTGTACTCGGTATTCTTTTTTACATGAATTTAATTTTTTAATTGTTGTTGTTTTAATTTTAAAGTATACAAACAAAAAAAAAGAAAAAAAATCAAATTTAGTGTTTGAATTATTGATAATGTTAATAGCTGTTTTTTTATTATTATTTATCTTAAGTGTCACTTCTTGTTAAAAATAACAAATTTGTTTATTCAAAATAATTAAGCTGATCTCGATGCACTAAAAAACATTAAAACTGCGGAGCACGACAGAATTCACGTCCGATCACTTAAAAGCTCTCTTTATTTTCTCGCCACAATCTGAGTACCTGCGAATTGAAGGACAGGGAAGTTGTTAAGTGAACAGTCTAGCCCGAAGGCCGCTGGATAAACAGTCAGCCGAAGCTGCTGGGGGAACAGTCTAGCCCGAAGGCCGCTGGGGGAACAGTCAGCCAAAGCTGCTAGGTAAACAGCCAGCCGAAGCCGCTGTGGGAACAGTCTAGCCCGAAGGCCGCTGGGTAAACAGTCAGCCGAAGCTGCTGTGGGAACAGTCTAGCCCGAAGGCCGCTGTGTAAACAGTCAGCCGAAGCTGCTGTTGCACAGTCTAGTCCGAAGACCGCTGGGTATAATTTATGCCCTGAAGGGGGAAAACGCTTTCGAATATTCGCGGTATAGATATCTTTCAATATCTGCACCTGAGTAATCACCGATGACTTCCTTCTTTCTTTGTCATCTTATACTTCTCAGTGCACGAGCTGTATGAGAATTATTATTAACTACGGTTTAATTCAGTCAACTTAAAGATGTGTAAATTCAATCAATTTAACAAAAAAGCCATCATATTCTGTGGGTGTTGTTGTATTTTTTTCAGTTGTGCGTGTGTATACCTCATGCATATTAATCATGTTATGTAATAAAAATAATGTATGCTTTGTTACAACAACCATTATTCTCAATGGGTGTTGTTGTATTTTATTTATTTATGCACATTACCTATCGTGGTCACATAAGGAATATTATGTACGAAGCAAAAATGTATGCTTCGTTACAAGAATCAGAAATGGATCTTCCGTCTACAGCTAAGTTTATAGCAAAAGTGTTATATAATGAAAGCGTTTTAATGTAACTACACTGAAAAGAATTCCTTCATTAATATAATGAATATGACATTAATCTAATGAAAATTTTCATTACTTTTCGGCCAATGATGGCCTTCATTGGACTAAAGAATCTTGTTTCATTAAAAATTATATAATGAATATATTCGTTAGATTAATAATAACTTCATTAAGTTAATGAAGCATGAATCATAATATTTATGAATAGTTTACATTAAAACAATGAAAATATTCATTAAGTTAACGACTCAATTTCATTAGTTTTATGAATTTGGTACTTTAACATTAAGTAAAGCTTTAATTCCTTTAACGAATCTTCTTCATCATTCAAACGTAATTTTTTCATTAGGCCAATGAATGTGTTACATTATTTTTATGAAATATTTTCACTAGTATAATGAATACATTTGTTAAACCAATGAAAATGTTCACTAATATGGTGAAAAATTTTCTTCATTCTAACGAAATAAAATCATTAGTTTAAGGAAGAGTTGCATTAATACAATGATCTTTTTCATAAGAATTGTGCTACTGAAGAGAAACTAAAAAATTTTTTTTTTATATTAAGCATAAAATAATTTTTTATTTTTGTATTAAAATACACTATTAAAACTTTATTTTATTAAACAATTTTTTACACAGTAATTAATGTATAAAATAATTTACTTTATCATTTAGTTAGTAGTTGTAATATATTTATCGTCTCACTTTTACTAAATCTCTAAAATTTTGCACCCAGCCTTCAAAAATTTTTTATTACAAATCCAATGAAATTTTCTAATGAAATTATGAAACCTAATGAATCAATTGGAATGAATATTTTCATTAATGCTATGAATCTTCATTGATGGAACGTAATCTTTCATTCCGTTAATGAAAATTATCTAATGAATTGGGTTCATTAGAAATATGAAGCAAACATTTTTCAGTGTATATAATACCTAACTCTGCTAAAAAAAATTGTTTTGAAAATTAAGTTTGTGTATAGAGACGCCCCCAATCTTTGAAGATTGAACCAAGAAGGCTTTCGAAAAATGATGAATTTACAAAAATATTGCATATTCGGCTTCTTTAGGAGCCCTCTGGGCCTAGTTATGGCGGTTGACCCTAAAATGTGCAAATATAATATTCTTACTTTTTTGCCCCTAAAAACGCTTTTGCGGATTCTTCAATTGTAAATGAAATAATGACACTCACACTTGTTCGTTATACAGTACTTCTATAACTCACAACTTTATTTACACTTAGTACTACTGTGTACTAAAACACTAGATTTGCTTACTTTCTGACTTATGACTGTCTTACACAAAGTTTAAAAATAAACTGACTGCTTGCTGCCGATCTGCTTGCTATTTATACGTCTTTATGAGTTTCTACAAAATTTTCTAGTCGTTCATAATGTACAAATGTATTTCTTTCGCATGTACACACACACACACACACTCATACACATGCTGGAGAACAATAAGCAAGTCACAACAACAAACAATAATAAAAGGAATACCAAGAGTACAAGAAAAACAACACCATCATTGTAGTTGATTTATTTGGAATTTTATGTACTTTAAATCATGTGTGTTTATTTCTTTGTGTATTATGTTTTTATTTTTATCTGGTTTGTGTGAATGTGTATGTTGTACTTTTTCAACAAGCAGATCAACAGTTGCATACTGGGTTAGATGTGACAAAATATTCTTAACAATATTTTGTATGGGAGCCCCATTAAGGAGACCAGTTAGGTGGTAAATGTGTTTACAAGAAATGTAGAGGGATATGTTCACAGAGAAGTATTAGTGGTAGTCGGTCTTACAGTATACCCGCCTAAGGGCGACTCAGTGACAGTTATGAAGTTTTATGTGGACAGTTTGCAAAGGTAGTGTCAGGGGTAAAGCAAGCAAATTGTAATTTAATTTAATTTTTTAGATAGTCATCATTATATTTTGTAATTTATTTTATGAACTAAGCGTAAACTAAAGCATGATACACTTGTGCTGTATCTTACATATATTCAATTGTTCTAAATTTCAAGTTACTGCTTTTATATTCGCCCGTCTAGGATTGTGGTAAAAGACTGGAATGCCATTCAAATCTTGAATGATATTCTTACTTTCAAGGTAAGCTTCAGAAGAAAAAAACCTTTTTCTAAACATTCCATTAAAAAGTTTACGTTAGTGTAAAACGGAGACATTATATTATTTTGATAACACTGCAAACATTTTGAGATTGGTGTACAACTTTTTGTTCGAAAAATACTTTACATTTCCACTTTGTTGGGCTCTATATAATTTAGAGGAGCCATTATTAGATTTGCCATCAGATCACTCACCCACTATAATCTCTGCTTCGTTCTGCCAAGAGGCTAGCTTCCCGTTAAGTGACTTGACGTCGACCGTTAATTGGCTAAAATATAAAAATTTTTGAGCACTCATTGTACGGAAAATATTGCCTTGAGAACTCCTGAGGATATTAATGTGCCAATTTTTTTTTTTTTTTTTTTTTTTTTTTTTTAACTTCATTATTTTATTTATTGAATCTACATAAAAAAATGTAATGACAATAAGTATTCAAATCTTAATGCTAAAAAAAAAAAAATTATGATTAAAGTCCTGCCAGTGCTGGACGAAAATTTATTTTTATGCGAGTATTATTTCAGAATTCAGTCATCTGTTTAGAGCTCTAATGGTAGCCAAAGTATCCCTCCTTCTCAGACGGGTATGACCACCAAAATTAAGAATATTAGCTGCAAGAGGATTTGGATGGAATTCAAGTTTGTTAATATACCTTGTCGCGTACTTCACAAATTCAGATTTCACAAAAGGTACGTTCAGATCTGCGTGGATTCGTGAGTTTTTAACGTACCATGGAGCATCTGTAATTCTACGGAGAATTCTATTTTGACTTCTTTGAATTTTCTCAATGTTGGATGCCGAGGCTGTGCCCCATAATTGAATCCCATAGCACCATATTGGCTTTAGAATCGAGTTGTACAGCAAAAGTTTACAATCAAGCTTCAAGGTCGAATTTCTGCCTAGTAGCCAGTTAATTTGCACTGCTTTCAATTTCATCTGCGTTACTTTTGCCTCAATGTGCGACTTCCATGTTAGTCTACGGTCAAGATGAATTCCGAGGTATTTGACTTCACTGTGTTGAGGTATTACTTTATTGTTAATAGTAATGGGTGAGCATGTTCCTAGACGCAGTGCGAATGTAACATGGGCACACTTTTGTTCATTAACCTTGATTTTCCAAAGCTTCAGCCATTTCTCTAGTTTGTCGATATGTTCCTGTAAATATATTGATGCTTGCTGGTGGTTACTATGTATGCTAAGGAATGCTGTATCATCTGCAAATGTTGAAGTGTGAACGTTGGTGCTTGTTGGCATGTCAGATGCGTAGATCAAATATAAGATAGGCCCTAATATGCTGCCTTGGGGAACTCCTGCTTCAATAGACTGAGCGGGGCTTATGAAATCGCCTTCTTTTACTATAAATTGGCGACAATATAAATAGCTTTCTAAAAGGTTATGTATGTTTGCAGGTAAGTTAAACTTTATTTTATGCATTAAGCCATCGTGCCACACTTTATCAAAAGCCTGTGCGACGTCGATGAATAAGGCAGAGCAATATTTTTTATCTTCAAATGCCTTTCTTATGACGTTAACTAACCTGTGTGTTTGCTCAATGGTGCCATGTTTCGCTCTAAAACCAAATTGGTGATCAGGAATACATTCAACCTTATGAAGCATTGGATCCAACTTCGCCTTTAGCAATTTTTCGAAAAGTTTTGATATTGTTGACAGTAGACTTAGTGGACGGTATGATTCTACTTTCGTGTGATCCTTCCCTGGCTTAGGAACCATTGTTATCATGGACACCTTCCACTCTGCAGGGTAATACTCAAGTCGTAAAATAGCATTAAAAATAAAAAGAACAATTCTTTTAGCTACACGAGGCAGATCTACGAGCATTTTGTTGCTGATTTTATCCATACCTGGAGCTTTTTTAAGGTTTAGATTGCCAATAGCATTTTCAATTTCTTGAAAATTGAATCTTAAAGGCACAGGAGGTCTACTAACAATAGGTGGCAACTCATTTGCATTGTCAGACCTATTTGTGGTAAAAACGTTTTTCAAATGGTTAACAAATAAATTACCCTTTTCCGAGTCATCTCTAGCCCAGTCACCAGACGGTTCTCGCAAGGGCGGCTTACCTCTAACTGGCCTTTTTAAACCCTTAGTCGCCCGCCATAAAGAATAGTCGGACTGAGGAGTACCATCCAGACTTTCGAAATACGTTTGTAGAGAAGCCGTTTTTTGGTTTCCAAGCAAACTTCTTAGTTGATTTGTGCACTCACGTAGCCTTGTTTTTAGCTGCGGAGACCTGCGAAGTTGCCACTCTCGTCGAACTCTTCTTTTTTCTAACACAAGTTGCTCGATTTCTGAAGAATATGTTCTATTTTGAAGGTTTCTGCGTGTTAAATAAACTCTAGAAGCAAGTTCAGCGGCTTGTTTAAGGTTTTCGCTAAAGTTGCTTAGTGACGCATTAATATCTTCAGGTGTTCTTAAAACAATATTCTCAGTGCAATGGGTGCTCAAAAATTTTTTATATTTTAGCCAATTCACTCGGGTGACAGTCCTATGCAAATTGTTAATCGGAGACCAAGTCTCCTGGGGAAAACGCACTGAAATAATAGTTGGTGAATGATCCGATGACAAGTCTAACGAAGGCTCAGCTTGCATCCATTCCACAGGGAACCCCTTTACCACTCCAAAATCAATCACATCAGGAATCTTTCGCCGGTCAGTCGGCCAGTAAGTGGGATGCCCGCTTGATATTACGTCTAAGCCCATTTTAGAAATTGTATCAAAAAGCACTCGACCCTTCGGGGTGATTAAACGTGAGCCCCAAAAAGTGTGTTTTGCGTTGTAATCTCCAGCTGCTATAAAACGAGGTCCTAATGAGGTGAAAAAACTTGAATATTGTGACTCCGTCACTGAAAATCGAGGCGGCGAATAAATCGATGAGATAACCAATTTGTAATGAAAATTTTCCACACAGATATTAGTTGCTTGAAGATAGTCCTCACATGTGTCGTCCAACAAAAAATGCTTTATCCTAGATTTTATCAAGATTGCAGAACCTCCACAAGCTCTTCCACGGGGGTCTTTAGTATCGTATAATACGTAGCCGTTAATTTTAAAGAAGCTTGTTGACGTCAAGTGAGTTTCTGCAATCATCATTATATCAATCTGCTTATCCATCAGGAAGTATTCGAGTTCATTTTTGTGTTGGCGGATGCCGTTCGCGTTCCAGAAACATATTTTTAACCAAATCATTTTTTCGAAATAACCTGCAAAATGGTGGATTGCATTTTCACCATTTTCTGCATCATCGTCATCATAGACGACGTAAAAGTGTTTATAGTTTGAATTAGGGTCTGTATTGTTGCCTCAAGGTTACTGAAATTTTGATCGGGCGGTTGAGATATAGATTGTTGATTCGGGTTTGCGAATGTAGACTTAACTACATTAGCATAAGAAATTTGTTTTTGATTTTGAACGGTTTTGTCGGTGGTTGACTGTCCTGTCGGAGGAAAAGAATTATTAGAAAAAATTTGAGTCTGCTGTGGTGGCTTAGAAGCAATTATTGGTTTGTTGATAATTGAGCGCTTGAGGTGGGAGTAGACGGAGCAACCTCTATAATTAGCTGTGTGGTTTTC
Organism: Thecocarcelia acutangulata; assembly: GCA_914767995.1. Taxonomy (NCBI): domain Eukaryota; kingdom Metazoa; phylum Arthropoda; class Insecta; order Diptera; family Tachinidae; genus Thecocarcelia; species Thecocarcelia acutangulata. The sequence continues at coordinate 60,899,648 of OU612097.1, forward strand.
ACCGCAATTACTGCATTTTTTTATTTTTGGGTCGAATTTCGGCTTATTGCATTGTGCTGTACCATGGAGTTCTCCACACACAACACAAACTGTAGGCGACTTGCAGTACGCTGTAGTGTGGCCAAATTCTTGGCAGTTGTGGCACTGTACGGGTCCTAAGCGCTTATGCGGTTCCTCTACGGTTACTTTTCGATGTAAAAGGAATTTTACACTGTATATTGGATGAACTTCATTTTTCTTTAAAGTCACATCTCCTGGCTCTAATTCAACCCTAAACATTGGTTGAGGGATCTTTTCACGATTTCTGATGTTTAACACATTTTTTACTTTGAATCCCTTGTCTGTCAAACCGGTCTTAACCTCATCAGTGTCTACGCAAGGGTCAATCCCTTTTATTACGACTTGAAGACCTTTAGCGCTTTTAAGCTGATAAGTATAAAAAGCTTTTTTTTTCTTTTTCAAAATCGTTAGACAGTTTTCGATAGTCATTTTCATCGTTAACCTGAATTTTAGTTTCGTTAATGTTACCGTGCTTGATGGAGGTAACGTTAAATGTATTTTCTCCGATTACTGAAACAATTTTTCTTACCAGTTCATTGGAGGCAGATTCCCTTAAATAAATTGGTGGTGGTTTAAACGATTTTTTTGACGATCCTGTTGGCTCATCCGTTTGTAGAATAGAAAATCTGTTTTGATTGGTTGGTCTAGCGGATTCGGCATCTTTAGAAATTTTTGATTTGGATGCAATTTGAGCAGATTTAGGGCTTCGCTGACGTTTGGTGATGGTGATATACCTATCCATGCCTACTTGCGTTTTTTGTTTATTGGCATTAGTTAGAGTAGAAGATCTTTTATCTTCTGTTGTAACATCTATGTTAGGCGAGCCGGAACAGGAGCGGATTTTATCTCTTGTAGAAAGAAAATTATCCAATGATTGCCTTATAGATTCTTCTTCAGAAATCCATATATTTTTGCTGGTGGCGCTAGGCTCTTTTTCAGAATTATTTCTGATGGGATTACTCATACAGAAAACAAAAACTTTAATGTGTATTTTTTTCCTACTGGGTAGGTAATCTTCACGCACAATTACAACAATAACAATGCACTGCCACCGCACTTGTTTTATTGAAATTGATTTTATTGTTTAGTTACTGAAATGTGAGGAATTTATTTTCCCGTTGTTTTTTAAAATAATTTGTTATTGTTTTTACAATTTATTACAATATATTATTGTTTATATGTAAGTTTAAAAAAAGGGTATAATTAGTGAGCACAATGATTTTTTTGTTTGTTTGTTTGTTTTTTTTTTGTTCACTGTTTAATTATACGACTGTGCGGTTGGAGAGTCACAGAGTGAATGCCAATTAACGATTTTTCTGAAGATCCGAAACTAGCCGTACAACACTAACTAACTTACGAAGTTTCCGAAATACGAACAAAATTGAACAACTGCTGTCCGAAAAATAAACCTTGAAACATAAAGCCTTAAAACATATTTGGGAAACCTTGATGGCACTCCTAAATCTCACTATTGTCTTTGGAAATGACGAAACTTATAAAAAGACCTGTTGGAGATAAGCTAACTTTGCGAACTTCAACTGGGAACAAAAACCGATTCTCAAAAGGGCAAAAACCGATTCTGACAAGGGGTCGGTGTATGTTAACCATTTGAAAAATTTTTTTACCAGATATGCTGTTTTTGTGACTGAGTTTTAAGATGTCGAAAACATTATTTGTAACACAAGCCCTAGGAAAGCTCCAGGTAATGATAAAATTATTGGTAAAATTCTTGAGCAGTGTAGCTAGAAGAATTCTTCTTTTTATTTTTAACGAGTATTATCTTGCAGACTGGAAGGTCTTTATGACTACTATGATACCCAAGTCAGGAAAGGATGATTGGTCCATTTATACCCGAGATATAGTCTAAACCGATTTGTTTAATGAAAATGTTTTTTTTGCTTGAAATCAATTCTGGTAATAAAATAAGGTTATTTAAATATGAAAAATTAACATTTTCGATATTGGTCCATATATATCCGAGATATAGCTTTGGCGATTCTGTAAGAAAATCTAGATTATAATCTTGAAATATTGGTTTCCGTTAAATATAGCCTGTAGTATAGTAGAATACATATTTTTATGAAAAATAAAATAAAGTCAGTAACTGGAGTTTGTTACACAAATTACACCCCTTTCAATTCCGCCAAGACCACCACATAGCCTAAACCGATTTTTTCATGTAAATGTCGCGTAAGCGAACTTAAGCGACTTTTTTTTTTGCTTAAAGCAGTTCTGGTAATACAAGGAGGTTACTAAAATACAGAAAATGACTATTTCCGATATCGGTCCATAAGTCCGAGATATATAGCCAAAACCGATTTTTCCATGAAAAATTCGCGTAAGCTAACTTAAACAGTTTTGTTGGTTTAAAAGCAGTTCTGGTAATATAAGGAGGTTACCAAATTTAGAAAATGAAAATTTCCGATATCGGTCCATATACGAGTATACCCGAGATATAGCCTAAAGGTCCTACCTTACTCTACTTGTTTTTTTTTTTTTGTAATTTCAGGATAAAATAGAGTATTAGTAGTAGTATATTTATGAGTCGATAAAACAAGTTGTCTATGGTTTTTAATTCTCTCGAGTTGAAATTTTTATCAAGTGCTGCAAATGACCGCGTACGGTCATTAATACCAATTTCTAGGGACATCAAAAAAATAAAATAATTAGCAAGAAAAATTATAAGATTTTGGAAAAGTATGTACGAATGCGGAAATATATAAAGACAACCCGTAGTAAAAAAAATATGTAAATAAATATGGAACACTAATGGCTATTATTCTTGATAGTTAACATTCACATTATTTAACGTGAACGATAAAGTCACCTTAAAATTTTTCCATTTTTATAGCTGAAGTTACAATATTTTTATCGGAAAATATGGCAGCATCAAATGGTTAAAGTTGGCTTTGAAATATGGCACTATGATAAACCTGCTGTTAAGTTATCAGTAATTATTCCGGTAAGTGTTAACTTGTAATAAAAAAAAAAATAATAATAATAATAATTACCTGTTTCATAAAATCCTAATGTTAACTATTCGTCAGTATATTGACGATATTCGTCAATATTGACCTTAAAATGTATTGCTCTTCTTTGAATATTGTACGGCAGTTGTTTCTCTATTAGTTAGTGCACAAATTGTTAAACATTTTTTTTAATGTCAATGATATTTATTTGTTTTGATATTTAATTGTACATACATATGGATTTCTAACTTGGGCACTCTGTTTTTCGTAGAAAAGAGGGAAAGGGGTCCCTCGTTTGTTGTAGCAAATAAAACTCTAGGAAGCCACATGACTTATGTTGTGGTGGCTTCCGAAACCCTTATCAAGGGTATAAATTGGCGGAACGGAAATCAGCATGGCCCCCGGGTGGTTCTGCTTGCAGTTCAACCCGGGCTGATCATGGTTGGCTGAAACGTTCTAGCTAAAATGCAGGAAGGGGGTGTTAGTATCCTTGATAATTGCTTGGCGTGGCTTTTTTTGGGGACTAAAAAACTCCCGAGGGTCTGTTGCTTTTACAACAGATACCTGTACTGTGAGGAACCAGTGGTGATGGGTGAGTGAGTTTAAGGGCTGCTGCTGCTAGTGGGCTTCGGCCTACCAACTCATTAAGCCTTGTCTTCCATTGATCGCTGGGAAATTGCATACAGAATTGATTAGAATGCCCGAACTCCTCAACAAGACGTTGCTCATATGGCTACAAACATATGGCATAAATTGCTACCTGTGTGAGCCTAGCAAGCGCTGGTGAATCGTGAATAATTCACTCCGTGGAACTAGTCCATCATCAGATAAGTAAATCTTTTTCTCAACTGTATTCCTGAGTTCCAGTGTTCCTGATTTTATTATTTTTTGTGATGCTGAGTTTTTGGTGTACATGTATTCCTGAGTTCCTATTTTGCTGATGTTTGTTCCTGTTTTTATTATTGTGTTTGCAGGAACCCACGTAAAACATCTTCTGATTCTGTACATACATATGGGGGCTAGCAGTTCCTCGAACCGTTTGGGGTTTGACAATTTGTCATGCATGGTCATGCGTTAAAATTTTTCATGCATGGGGGCGCCCGGGTGAACGTTTTTTTTCACCTTGTGAGAGAATCATCGTGGGGTTGGGCCGTCAAGGAAGGAACCCGCACAAAACATCTTCTGATTCTGTACATACATATATTTATATAAACGTGCACGTTTATATACGTAAATATTTGAAGACAAATTCAAAGCTGTAGGTCTTTCTGAACAAATGAAAGAATTTTCTCATTTCGTCGTAGAACGCAAAAGACGGGAAATTCATTACGAATTCAGATAACTAATACTATTGAACTTGGAAAATGTACTTTATGATACAGATGTAAAGATGATAAATTTATGAATGAATGCTCAAACATTATTCTTATCTAAAATTTCCTACTATGGGCAAAATCATACCAAAAATATTAGCCATGCATCAATATCTGAAAAGAGTTTACAGTAGCCCAGTACGAAAACCTAAACAAAACCAAAGTGAGAAATAAGTTGGAGAAAAGTTTTTTAGAAGAAATGTTGTTCTACAAATTACTTAAACCTTTGAAATTGTAATCATTTTGTTTAGAAACTAATAATTTTACTTGTTGAAGATTTCGAATACTTTCCCCCCAAATTTCACGATTTTTACCCCAATATACCTGGTGGCTACGTTTGAATCTCTTTTGTGCGATTCGAAAAAAATAAAATAATTAATTTCGTTATCACATTTTTTAGTTAACGTTCTATTTTTGAAAACACTTTTTTAACAGACGTGTAGTAGTGTTAATGAGTTTGGTCATTTTTGCATATGGTATTTATAGAATTAAGATCACAATTTTTAATTTTTACTACTGATATGTATGTTCCATCCCTGGAAAGTATTTCTTATTTAGCGATAATTATTATTTACCTTTTTGTTTATAAGTACATATATACTGTTATACTACATGTAAGCTAGGCTTAAGTTTTTGATAATAAAGAAATGATTTTAGTTATGCAGTAGCCGAGAACAAATGCGTGTTGAATTAAATTGAAGAACATATCATCTGGCGACGAGGATAAAAAGTAAAGTAATTTGAGACGAATTGCTATAATTACTGGTTGAATTATCATGGCTGAAAATCCAATTGCATTAGTTGGGACATTAGAAGTTTTTAATGTAGGTGAAGATATTGGTCTGTATATCAATCGGCTAAATCACCTTTTATCACTTAACAAAATTAAAAATGATGCCGATAAAATATCATTTTTTATAAGTCTTGGCGGAGCTGAGCTCTGTAAAACCATGTGCTCACTGATGTCACCCAAAACGGAAAAGGACTACAAGTATGAAGAGATAGTTAATATGCTGAAAACACACTATAAACCAAATAAGAACATTATTGTGGAATGTTTCAAATTTTTCAAAAGGGCACAACAATCATATGAGACAATAGCGGATTACATAGTCGAATTGAAGCAATTAGCACAGGAATGTGACTTCGGAACATTTCTAGAAAAAGTCCTGCTAATAAAGTTTGTATGTGGCTTAACAAATGAAAATATTCAAAACAGAATATTGAACAAAAGCGGCTTAAATAATTTCGAAGAAGCATGTCAAATTGCATTGTCAATGGAGATGTCAAGCAACAATATAGAATTGATGAGGTATAAAGGTACAGTAAACCGAGTTAATTATGAAAGGCTGAGACCAAGGAAACATTATAACGAAAGCTATGATACGGATAAGAACAAGGAGAAGAAAAATTGTAGAAAACCGGATATGAAATGTTATTATTGTAAAAAACGTGGTCACATTGAAAGGAACTGCTGGGAGAAAAGAAGACACGAGGCTGAAAATAATAATTTAAATACCAAACGTAAGAATAAAAAATTTATTAAACATTTAGATTATAGTAGTAAGCAATATAGTTCGGATTGTTCAAGTAATGGTTTTTTAAATAATTTATTTTCCAGTAATTATACAAAATCATTATTTGTAGTAGTTAATATTGAAAATATTTGTTTTGAAATGGAAGTAGATACGGGTGCCTGCGTTTCCATTATTCATATGACGCATTATAAGAAATATTTAAAACATAAATACTTGGAGAAGCAAAATGACAAATTGAAAGTTGTTACTGGTGAAACGGTTGAAGTAGTTGGAACGGTTGCTGTTAAAGTTGAATTTGATAAAAAGCAATATCATTTAAAGTTGAGAGTTTTGGATTCCCAACAAATATTTAAGCCTCTTTTAGGAAGAAACTGGATAAATGAATTATTTCCAGAGTGGCGTAGTTCATTTAGTAACGTTAATGCTGTACAGTCCTTTAATGCCGTTCAACCCGATACAAATCTTGATTTTTTCTTAGCGAAATATAAAACTGTATTTTCAAAAGTAAACAATACAACTATAAAGGATTTTGTTGCAGAAATTGTGTTAAAGGAAGATGCATATCCGATATTTGCAAAGGCATATTCAGTACCGTTCGGATTAAGGAATAAAGTCGAAGCGGAACTTGATAGGTTGTGTAATGAAGGTATTTTGATTCCAGTCAATCGTAGTAAGTGGGTGAGCCCAATAGTAATTGTTAACAAGGGTGATGGTTCTATTCGAATATTAATATAGATTGTCGTAAAACAGTTAATAGATTTGTAGAAAATGAACACTATGTAATACCGAGAGTGGATGACATATTAGCGAGTTTGTCAGGGTGGAATTATTTCTGTAAACTAGACCTAACTGGTGCATATTTGCAAGTGAAAGCTACAGAACGTTCTCGTGAGATTCTTACAATAAATACTCATCGTGGATTATACCAATTTACTCGTCTAGTTTATGGGTTAAAAACAGCACCGCAGATATTTTCTAAGATTTTATGTGAAATATTAAAAGGCTTGGAAAAAGTACAGGTATATTTTGACGATATTTTAGTTGGCGGCAGCGACCTAAACGAATGTAAAAGGAACTTAAGTTCGGTGCTTGATAAATTATTGGAATTTAATGTAACAATAAATTTAGAAAAATGCAAATTGTTTCAAACCGAAATAAATTATTTAGGATACACAATAAATAAAAATGGTGTGTCACCATCAAAAGGAAAAATTAGGGCGATTGTAGAAGCGCCAGCACCAACGAATAGGAAACAATTAAAATCGTTTTTAGGCATGGTAAATTATTACAATCATTGTGTAGCGAACCTCTCTTCCGAACTGCATTTACTGTATGACTTAACAAAAGAGAACTCAAAATGGATTTGGACAAAAAAAACATCAATCGGTTTTTGAAAAAAGCAAAGAAATTATTACCGGCATTGGACTACTGACGCATTATGACCCTACTAAGCCCATTGTAATATCGTGTGATGCTAGCCCTTATGGCGTAGGTGGTGTGTTATCCCACATAATTAATGGTAAAGAGCATCCGGTTATATTTGTATCCAGCTCATTAAAGCCAGCTGAAAGAAATTATTCACAGCTTCATCGGGAAGTTCTTGCAATTATTTTCTGTGTTCGCAAATTTCACAAAAATATTTATGGCTTAGAGTTTACAATTGAAAGCGATCATCAACCGTTGAGGGAAATTTTTTCAATGAATAAAGAACGTCCTTCAGTCGCTTCAAACAGACTACATAGATGGGCAATTTTTCTATCGTCCTATAATTACAATATAAAATATAAAAAGGGGTCGAAGATGTATCATGCTGATGCACTATCACGTTTACCTATAGCCCAACAAACAGACGAAGACAACGACAGCATAAATGTGTTTCAGATAACACATGAGTTGCCAATAAGTATTGAAGACGTTAGGAATGTAATGAAAGAAGATGACGAACTAAGGGAAGTTGATAAATATGTTAGATATGGGTGGCCAAAACAAATACCGAAATATTTGCTGAAATATTATAATAAAAGAGTGTCACTAGCGACAGAGGACCAATGTTTATTTTACGGGGAAAGACTTATAATACCTTCTGCTTTACAGAGTAAAGTACTTGAGCTATTACATCAAGGACATATAGGCATTGTTAGAATGAAGGCACTTGCTAGGACATATATATGGTGGCCTGGAATCGATGTAGATTTAGAAAAGTATCTAAGATCGTGCAGTGTGTGTGGAGCAAATCAAAACGCACGAAAACCTATTGTAACAACATGGCCTAACCCTAAAATGCCTTTTGAAAGAATCCATATCGATTTCTGTAAAATAGAAAATATAACTATACTGGTTATAGTTGATACTTTTTCTAAATGGATTGAGGCTAAAATTATGAAAACAACTACTGCAGGTAGTGTCAACGAAGTTCTGAGGTCATTTTTTTCTATTTTCGGCCTTCCGAAAGAAATAGTTAGTGATAACGGACCACCCTTTAGTTTGAAATTAAAGTTCTTAAATCACCTGCGTATCACCCACAGTCAAATGGATCGGCTGAAAGGGCCGTACAGACTGTCAAAAACGCGTTAAAGAAATATTTAACAGATTTGAAATTGAACCATAAGACTTGGGATTTCAAAATTAGTCATTTTTTGTTTAAATATCGAAACACGCCAACTACAACAACTGGAATTACACCAGCGAAAATGATTTTAAATTATAAGCCAAGATCTTTATTAGATTTCTTAAATCCACTTACAGTGAATCAGACTAAAATGCAAAATAAGCAGAGACAAACGTATTCAACAAAAAAAGGGAAAGAAGGGATAGATGATAAGAAATTTAAGATTATTAAATATAATGTAAATGAAATTGTTTGGTACAGAAATGTTGTAAATAATTATTGTAAATGGATAACGGCAAAAATTGTACAGAAACTAAGTAATGTAAGGTATTGAATTAACATTAATGGTACTCAGAGAGTAGCTCATGTAAATCAGCTAAAGAGATTCTATGGAAAAGTTGTAAAATATAATTCTAATGTAAAAACTTACAGAACCAATGAGAAAAAGAGAAAAAGAAGTTTTTGTATAGATCAGGAATTGAGAAGATCAGAAAGAATTAAACGTTTAAAAGAATTAAAAAACGAAGAGTAATTATGTGTGTCGTTGAAAGTGTTCACAATTATTACATTTAATAATTAAGTTATTGTCGATTAATGTATTATTCTTATTTGTAATATTTATCGTATATTTATTATGTATAATCTTACATAAGAATACATATTTTTTTAACTAATGTTGGGAGGAATGATATGTATGTTCCATCCCTGGAAAGTATTTCTTATTTAGCGATAATTATTATTTACCTTTTTGTTTGTAAGTACATATATACTGTTATACTACATGTAAGCTAGGCTTAAGTTTTTGATAATAAAGAAATGATTTTAGTTATGTAGTAGCCGAGAACAAATGCGTGTTGAATTAAATTGAAGAACATATCAACTACATTTAATTTTATCAAATCTTATTTTAGTAATATTACAGTCAACTGCGGTAAACAAACGATTTGTTGCATTATATTTTCTTCTACATTTTATTACTATTATTGTGACTGAGAACTCACTTTTGCTAATCGGTGGAGTATGTTTTTGTCCTAAAGATCAAATCCACTGGCAGTCAACGGGAACGTCTAAGTCTATCCTAGTAATTAGGCATGTTTTGTTGAATCTCATAAATAACTCCAGCATTTGCAAATTTGCTAAACAAACAATTCTATTCCTAAAAAGTAACCATCGTTTTTTATGAAAAGTAAAGTAAATAGAGTTAAATACAATTCGTCTTCAGCACAACCAAACCAACAAGTCACTTTCGACCGCAACATTTTTTACATAAGAAAAAAACATATTTGCTACAATTAACAAGGCCAGAAATTGTAGTTTCATTTTCCTTCCTCTCTTTTATTTCCCATAATTATTTTCTATTAATAAATAGTATTCATCATTTTGTGACCCATTTTTATGTATTATAACTGCGCATTTTCCATCAATCAATATGAAAAATATATAAAACGTAGTCAATATTGCAGTATTTGTGCGAACATTCATGCCAAGCAGGAGGCTTGAGGTTGGAGGGCAACCAAGAATCACAGTAATAAATAACACATAAATTTCAGCAACAATTAATTGATTTATTACATGAAAACTGCAATTTAATTTGTTGCAAACACTACCATCACGAAAAACACCTTTGGTGAATTATTTCTTGTGAACACCCCCCAAAAACAAAATGTCCTTTATCCGTTTCGTGCTTAAACTTAATTTTGGTTTAAAATTTTTTTCGATTTTTAAAATAAATTTAACAACAGTGAAAATGTGGTGCTACGCAGATGAGGTTGCTTTGAAAATATTATTCATTTTATACCCTTCACAAAAATTAAAAAAAAAATTTGATTCCGTTTGTAATTTCTACAAAAAATATATACTATATTCTGAATCAGAGTTAATGGAAGAGTCGACTAAGCGATGTCCGCCTGTTCATCTGTCGGTCGTTGAAATACCGTTTCTAAAAAAAAACTATTAGACATGGCAACGTTTTTCTTTCACCACTCTATTATCCCATCGTGCCGTGGGTTTGGTATTGAAATTCAGTAATATCAGTTCACGTATAGCTAAGATATATTCAAAATTCCGAGAAAAGCCATTATTTTTTGCAATTTTGTATGAAAATTTAAAAATAAAAATAAACTTTTGTTCTACTTCAAACTTGACAAAATTATTTGGCACGGTGAGTAAAAGGCAAAAAAAAAATGTTCCTCGATATCGGTCCACATATATCCGAGATATAGCCTAAAGCGATTTCTTTATGTAAATTTCGCGTAAAAGCAGTTCTGATATTAAAAGAAGGTTACTAACATACAAAAAATAAAAGTTTTTTATATCGGTTCATACACATGCGTGATAAACCGATTTTTTCATGAAAAAAATTTTTTTTCTAAAAGCAGTTCTGATTATAAAAGAAGGTTAGTTAAATATAGCAAATGAACATTACCGATTTGAGTCCATATATACACGAGATAGAGCCTAACCCGATTTTTCATGAAAATTCTTAAAACCAGTACTGGTAATATAAGGGTTACCAAATAAAGAAAATGAAAATTTTCAATATCGGTCCACATATACCCGAGATATATTCTAAACCGATTTTTCTATGAAAAAAATTGTTTTTGCTTAAAAGCAGTTCCGATTATAAAAGGAAGTTACCAAAATACAGAAAATGGAAACTTTCGATATCGGCCCACATATACCCGAGATATAGCCTAAAGAGATTTTTCTATGAAAATTTCCAAGAAATTGCATGGCAATTACAAGGCAAAAAAATAAAAAATTTCCCCGATATAGATCCATACATATTCGAGCATATTTAGTTCTAATTTGTTATATATATTATATATTTTCGTGACTATCGTGAAGGCCCAGCCGAATATACTACACTCTTACTTGTTTTAAATTAGATTTTTTGTTTTTATACATTTGTACATTGGGTTTTAGTAAGTTTTTCTCAAGAGGGAGATTGTTGCTGTGATCAATAATTTTTGATTAAAGAAGACAAAAAAAAATAATATTAATTTGTTAAATTTTTGTTGAACTTTATAATTTTTAAATTAAAAATTTTTGGTTTGTAGATATGTACATCAGGTTTTAGTTCAAATTTTTCCTTTCTTAAGTTTTTTCTTAAGAAGGATTTATTACAATACAAATTTGCTTTGATCAATAATTATTGATTGAAGAAGATAAATAAAAATAAATACCGCTAGTTCTGAGACTGAATTATTATTTTTTTTATGAATTCTATTGTTTATTTTCGGGCGATTGGTCTTTTTCATATATGTATGTATATTTGACATTTGTGTCGGCACAAATCGTCACATTAAAACCAAACAAACATCATTTAAGCCAAAAATGTGTGTAAAATAAAGGAAATCGTACCGTGTGAAAACAAAATGTATTCAGTAGGAGAGAAACCTTATGCAAAAATTGACAAGCGGTCGGTAAATCTTCATTTCTTCAAATCTCATCACTTCAGAGGTGTATTTTTAAATTTGCATGGCCAGCACTTCAAGTATTTATTCGAAGTGGTACAAGATTTAGAAACCCGAACAATTGTAGTTCAAGAATTTTGCATGTTGTTTTTGTAAATGTTGTAGAATTGTAACCATCAGTAATTCTATTAGACTTTTATAATAATACTTTGATTATACTTATCCCACAAGTGCAAACGTGAAAAATACTTACAACACATTTTTGTCCATTTTTTTTAAGTACTAAGAGAATTTTGTAATATTTTGCTCCCACAAAATCTAAATATCTGGTATTACCATGTAAACGTGGCTTTATTATGCAAGTAGCAATGTTATAGTTAGCGATTGAAAAACGCAAACACGAGTATGCAAAGCTAACGTTTTAGCGAAAACAGGTCGCTAAACACTAAAAAATAATTTTGTAAAAATACTAATAATTAAAATAAATATAAATTATATTTAATTAAAATTAATAATTATAACTGTTTTTGCTGTGTTTTTTTAATTTTGCTCTAGTGGCATTGTGGAAAGGAAAATATTGAAATCGTCTATCAAGTTCCAAGATAGCTATAGTTTCTACATGGCCGACGTAACACCCAAACACCCAAAAATATCGAAAATAACATTTTTAAAATACTCAATTCGTGCTCACAATCTATCATGTTTACAACGCACAAGTTTGTGGTTACGAAATGTTAAATTTCAAAACTGGATTTAACTCCTTGTACATCACAACTTTAAAAATGTCACCGCCGATTAGACTGTCGCCAGTATTGGCAGACAAAATAATAGAGCTAGATATATTATGGGCAAAACATTGGAAACTTTTATTTAACTCTCTGCGGTAAACTCCTGCTAATTCCAACCTTCCTATATGCTCATCATGGAAAGATATTATAAACCTTCTGAAAACAAAAGATATTAATGATTTTGCCGTTCTTGCCACCAACTTGCAGTTTCATGATCTTTACTCGGTACTTAACTTCAGCACCACTTCCAAGCTCACTGTTAATCTTTCATCTCGGGCTACAAGTCTAATTATTAAAGTCAGAGGTGGTCTACAAGATTTAAGCTCTAGGTGCTTTAAAAACAATACACACGGTATACCTATGTACAATTTATAATGTAGATGCCCCCAAAAACGCCTACCACTTCATCGGAATTTGTCCTTTTTATAGAGAACTTCTATACTTTGGCTAGTCTACACTATGCTACAACGATGTATTGAAGGTTTTCAACGGTTATAATATTCACGCACAACACAAATATCTTGACACTTGCCTAAAATACAGATCTCTGACACTGAATTAATTTAATAGTTAATACTAACTCATAGTATTTCAGTATTATAGGCTGCAAGAATACATTCATTTGTTTGTATGCACACTGAAAATACAATATTCATTCAAATATCGAATACTTTAAAAGAGATTAACAAAGTAAAACGAGAAAAAATAGAAAAGAGAATGAATTGCGTTTTATAGCTAGTCGTAATAAATAGATTCTGTCGTATACTCTTTCTAATACAAATATATAGTTTCTCTTATTTGTAAGAGCAAAAGCACGCAAATATAATATAACTGTTTGATAGAGTGCAAGAAATATCGAATGAATGAATGAATAAAACGATTATAATTCGAATTCACATTACATTTGTTATACTACAATGAAAAACATTTTGTTAAGACGTAATTTGCTTTTAAGAAATGTGCGCAATAAGGTCTGAAAATATTTAATTGGAGTTGGTAAAAGAACTTTGATGGTATGTTATTGTGCACAGTTAAATACATACAGTGTATACACATACATACATAATAGATATATATGTATAAATACAATCGAATGCTACTTCGATTCATTCGAATGACAATATATTTGAAACTTTTTCTTCTTGCTGTCGTTTTATTTGAATATGGTTGTGTTTGTTTCACCACTAGTCGAGTTATTATCATTATTCGTTCGGTTTGTGCAACCATTTCTTTGTTTTTATTTAAATAGAATATGAGTCACTTCGTAGTCAGTTGTGTGTAATTCGAAGGTTTATTCATTCAAAAAGCAATTGAATGTGTTCAAATGCCGTTTCAGCGTAATAATGCAGACGTTTCGTATATTATCAGTCTATCTGCTTTTGTTATGTAAAATAGCACTATTACTAAACATACACTGCCAAGCTGGCTTGCGGCAATAACGCTATGCCAAATATAGATTATAAATGAATTAATTAATTTATTGTTCTAAATTATTAAATCTATTAATAAAATTGAATTGTAACTAAATTATTAAATCTATTAATAAAATAAAAATAATAAAACATTTTGTTCTAGCACTGTCACCTTGTGGACATTAAAGCGCCTGGTGTGAGGGAGGAAAGACCGTGTCAGATAAAACTTTGTCGCTTTGCGTGAAGTTTAAAACTTTAACGAGCTACCCTCACGATTTGGTTATTTATCTAAAAAAATGGTTGTTAATTTTTATATTTAATAATTTCTTATGACAATAGAAGTTAGAAATATTGTTGGACGAACCACTGAAATTGGTTTTAATGGTTTTCTTAGTACATAAAGCTTTTGAGCTATTAGAAAAAACTCAACGCGTAAAAAGATGAGAGTTGCCGAACTTTTCGCTTCACGTTGCGTTAAAAGTGCTTTATGGGACATGTTTCATAGAAGTATATATATTTTATCTTAAATGTCAAAGCGAATTTGCAACGCAAAGTGAAGCAAAACTTTTATCTGACACGGCCTGAAGTCGTAGCAGCTGAGTTGTTACTACGTAATTAGAATTTTTTACTAAATCCCGACTACTTTTTCATAATAAATATGTTTTAATGCAAGTTTTTTATTACTTCTTTTTGTTTTCTTTAAATAATATTTACTTATTTATATTTGTAATTCTAAAACAATTTAATAATGTGCTGTCATGTAGAAAAATATTTTTTGTGTAGTCGATTCTTATTTAATAAAATTATATACAAATGAACCCACAAAAACCATAAAATTTAATTTTAATATCTTTGCAAAACAACAAAGTTTTTAGCAAATTCTATAAATTTATTTGCAACCGAAATATCTTGTGGTTGTTTGGGCAAACTAAAAATCAGAAAATTGATTTTGTTAAAGTGCTATTTAAGAAATTACAAGACGAGATTTCAGAAACGCTAAACTGCACCAGTGAATCCACTAAAACAACATAATGTTGCGCAGTTAAAATTTTGATTATTCCTTTTATAAAGGGTGGCCCAACAATACCCTACGATGTTTTATGTGAGCAAGAACTAACGTCAAGTTTTTGTCCAACTTAATTTGATATTTTCGAATATATGAACGTCTCTATGGACGCTCTAATAGAGATTTTTGTTTAATTGTATGGAAAAGCAAATTGATATGCGAGTAATGATAATTGCTGCAACTCGCTTTTTTTAAGCGTTTTTTATTTATTGAATTTTCAAAATGAACTAACAATAAATATTCAAATCTTAATACTAAATATAAAAAGAAAAAAAGTGCTTTTTACTTAAGTCCGGCTAATGCTAGACAAAAAACGTTTTATTATGCGGGAGCTATATCGGTAAAATCACATATTGAACGTTCTTCTCAAGCGAGTGTGGCCGCCAAAATTAAGTATATTGCGCGTAAGAGGGTTTAGGTGAAGTTCCAGTGTACTGACAGACCTTGACGGGTACTTTGAAAATTCATCTTTTACAAGAGGAACATAGAGATGCATATGAGTTCGTGAGTTTTTTTAAGTATCATGGTGCTGCAGCAATCGTTCGAAAAATTTGGTTTTGTCGCCTTTGATTTTTTCAATGTTTGACGCTGAGGCGGTGCCAAATAATTGAATTCCGTACCACCTTTAGAATTGCATTGTATAACAAAAGTTTGCAATTTAATTTCAATGTAGAATTTTTGCCCATAATCCAATTTAGCTTTTAGTTTCAACTGAGTGACTTTTGCTTCAATGTGAGACTTCCCCGTTAGCTTACGGGCGAGGTGTATACCAAGATACGTGGCTTCATTGTGCTGCGGAATAGGTGAGTTGTTAATTTGGATAGGCGCACACATTTGTTTACACAGTGTGAATGTGACATGAATACATTTTTGTTCATTAACTTTGATTTTCCAACGTTTTAGCAGTTTCTCTAATATTGAAATATACTCCTGCAAATTTCGCGAAGCTACTTGATGATTTTCATGTACGCCGCAGAATGTTGTGTCATCTGCAAAAGTTGATGTGTGGATTCCGGCTGTCGTTGGCACGTCTGAGGCGTAAATCAAATACAAAGTAGGGGAACTCTCGCCTCCATTAGATGAATTGTGCTCATAAAATCGCCCTCTCTGATAAAAAATTTTTGCCCATATAAGTAGCTTTCCAGATGCTTGTGACTATTTGTAGGCAAGTTTAACTTTATTTTGTGCGTCAAGCCGTCCGACAAAAGGTTTAAAAAGACCCGTAATAGGTAAGCCACCTTTGCGAACTTCAACTGGCGACTAGGCAAGAAGCGACTCTGAAAAGGCGATGTTGTATGTCGACCATTTGAAAAACGTTTTTATTACAAATGATTCAGCGAATATTAGAGCGGAATTACCACCATATGTTGTTAGACCCCCTGTGTCTTTAATTTTCTTAATTTTCAAGATGTCGAAAATGTTATCGGTAACACAAACCCAAGAAAAGCTCCAGGTATTGATCAAATTACTGGCAAAATGCTTGAGCAGTTACCTTGTGTAGCTAAAAAAATTCTACTTTTTATTTTTAACGCTATTTTACGCCTTGAGTATTATCCTACAGAGTGGAAAGTCTCAATGATTACTATGATACCTAAGCCAGGGAAGCATCCCACTAAAGTCGAATCATATAGACCGAAAAATTGTTAATGGCGAAGTTGAGTCCAATATTGAACAATGTGTGATGCATCCCTGATCATCAATTTGGTTTTCGGGCTAAACATAGCACCATAGAGCAAACACACAGACTAGTCAATGTCATAAGACAGACCGACCTTTGAGGAGAAGAAGTATTGCTCAGCTCTATTCATTGATATTTCTCAAGCTTTCGATAAAGTGTGGCACGATGGGTTGATGCACAAAATAAAGTTAAACTTGCCTGTAAATACTCACAAGCTTCTGAAAGCTACTTATATGGGCGGAAATTTGTTATCAGAGAAGGCGATTTTATAAGCCCAACTCAGCCAGGCGAGGCAGGTTTTCCCCAAGGCAGCATACTGGGGCCTACTTTATACTTGATTTACGCCTCTGACATACCAACGACATCCGGAATCCACACTTCAACCTTTGCAGATGACAGACACAGCGTTTTTGAGCGTTCATGAAAACCAGCAATTAGCTTGGTATTCATCTCGACCGTAGGTTAACGTGGAAGTCTCACATAGATGCGAAAATTACTCAGTTAAAGTTAAAAGCAGCGCAACTGAATTGGCTTAACGGCAGAAACTCGACTTTGAAGTTGGATTGCAAACTTCTGCTATACAATGCAGTTCTAACACCTATATGGTGCTACGGAACTCAGTTATGGGGCACCGCCTCAGCGACAAATATTGAAAAAATTCAAAGGCGACAAAACCAAGTTCTTCGAACGATTACTGCGGCTCCAGGGTGCGTAAAAAATTGACGAATTCATAAAGATCTGAGTGTTCCGCTGGTAAAAGCGGAATTTTCTAAGTACGCGACAAGGTATGTCAGTAAACTAGAGCTTCATCCAAACCCTCTTGCGCGCAATATTCTTAATTTTGGCGGTCACACTCGGCTTAGAAGAAGGGATATAGTTGCCACCATCAGATTGCTCAATAGGTGATTTTACCGAAGTAGCTCCCGCAAAATAAAACTTTTTGTCTAGCATTGGCCGGACTTAAGTATAAAGCAAATTTTTTTTTAATTTTAAAGCACATATTTTTTTATTTTAAATTTAGTATTAAGATTTGAATACTTATTGTTAGTTCATTTTGAAGATTCAATAAATAAAAATGTTACAAAAAAAAATATTTTCATGAAAAAATTGGTATTTATTCGATTAACCGTAATAGAAAGCTAATATTCACATTTTGCAAATCGCTTAGTCCTCGATTTAGAGAGGTTGGCGATTATAACGCTAAACACATTTTTTGTGATCATGTTTAGTTTCCCCGAAAGGCTGTGAGCTTTTTGATACTGTTTCCAAAATGGGTTTAGATGTGATTTCAAGCAGATGCTACACTTCTTGGTCATCAGACCAACGAAAGGTTTCAGTTGTTATAGATTTTGGGTTTGTAAAAATTGTTATTTTAGAATGGATGAAAATTTAATGAAGGCTGCCTTCAATAGATTTGTCATCAGGTTTCTCTATCCGTTGCCCCAAGAGGTTGGCTCTCCGTTCAGTGACTTAGCATAGACAGTCACTAGAGTTAATTGGCTAAAATATAAAAAATATTTGAGAAAATAGTGCCTTAGGAACGCCTGAAGATATTTTAATATCAAATATTGATTTTTCTAAAAACTTCATTTTAACAGTACAACATGCTATTACGAACCATACATATAAGACTCAGAAATGTAAAGAACAAAACCTATTCCTCTGAAATTCAAGATTTTTTGTCAGAAAAATGAAGAGTGAGAAGAGACTATTACTTGTAGAAAAAGACAAAAAGCGTGAAAGGACCCATTAGAGGTAAGCCTCTCTTGCGAATTTCAACTGGGGACCGGGCAAGAATCCATTGAGAAACGTTTTTGTTACAAATAATGCTGGTGAATTACCGTCATATGCTGTTTGCAAATACTATAAATATATAAAAATGTTCTACGTCCATACATTGAACCAAGGTGAATTCATTACTAGGTGAACTCAGGTGATTATTTTTTGTTTGCCGCGTTTATTCTAATGAGACTGCCAAATTTTTTTTCTCTTGTTTACAAATATTTCGCGCCATTTTAATCTGAAGTTTTTTTTTGTAAGATTTCAAAAATTTTTTGTGAATTTAAAAGAGAAAAACCATTATAATCTGTTATTTTTATTAAAAACAATTATAAAAATTTTTTATTTAAAGTTTTTTGGCACCATTTTTTTCTAGCTGAAGAATCTTAGGCGAATTTAGATTTTGACATTCACGATATGTTTTACAATAACAAAATACATAGTCCTGAATTCGCCTTCCTGCTTGTATTCACCTGTATTAATTCGCCTAGCATTGAACTCACAGTGCATAATTTGACGATGGATTCCGTATAAAATCCATCTTTCAAAGAGAGTTAATTATTTATATTTCAGAGAATTTATCATTCTCATCTCTGCTATTTGGCTGCATGTGTTTAAAAGTATGTGCCATTTTATGCATGAGTATGTGTGGATGTTTATATTTTTATACCCTTCACAAAAATGTAAAGGGTATATATAAGTTTGTGATTCCGTTTGTAATTTCTACAGTTTTTTTTTGCGACCCTATAAAGTATATATATTCTGAATCAGAATTAATGGAAAAGTCGATTAAGCGATGTCCGTCTGTCCGTCTGTCCGCTGTTGAAATACCGTTTCTGAGAAAACCATTACACTTAGAAACTTTTTTTTTTCACCATTCTTTTACCCCATCGATTCATGGGTTTGCTATTCAAATTCAGTAATATCGGTCCACGTCTAGCTGAGATATATTAAAAATTCCGAAAAAAGCCATTTTTTTTTGCAGTTTTGTATGAAAATTTTTGAAAACAAAAGTTGTTTGTTTTGCTTCAAACTTCACACACTTATTAAGCATGGTGACTAAAAGACGGGTATATATGGACAGATATCGGTCCATATATACCCGAGATATAGCCCAAATCGGATTTTTAATGAAAATGTCGCATAGGTGAAGCTAAATAACTTTTTTTTTGCTCAAAAGCAGTTCTGGTAATTATATAAGGTTACATAAATATGGAAAATGAAAATTTCCGATATCGGTCCATATATACCCGAGATATAGCCCAAACCTGGTTTTTCATGGAAATGTCGCGTAAGCGAACCCAAACAACTTTTTGGTGCTCAAAAGCAGTTCTGGTAATGAAATAGGGTCATATAAATATGAAAAATAAAAAATTTTCGATATCGGTCCATATATACCCGAGATATAGCCCAAATCGGGTTTTTCATAAAAATGTCGCGCAAGCGAACTTAAACAACTTTTTTGTGCTCAAAGCAGTTCTGATAATGAAATTAGGTTACATAAATATGGAAAATGAAAATTTCTAATATCGGTCCATATATACCCGCGATATAGCCTAGACCGGGGTTTTCATGAAAATGCCGCGTAAGCGAACTTAAACAACTTTTTTGTGCTCAAAAGCAATTCTGGTAATGAAATTAGGTTCCATAAATATGGAAAATGAAAATTTCCGATATCGGTCCATATATACCCGAGATATAGCCTAGACCGGGGTTTTCATGAAAATGCCGCGTAAGCGAACTTAAACAACTTTTTTGTGCTCAAAAGCAGTTCTGGTAATGAAATTAGGTTACATAAATATGAAAAATGAAAATTTCCGATATCGGTCCATATATACCCGAGATATAGCCCAAATCGGGTTTTTCATGAAAATGTCGCGTAAGCGAAATTTAACAACTTTTTTGTGCTCAAAGCAGTTCTGGTAATGAAAAAGGGTTATATAAATATGAAAAATGAAAATTTTCGATGTCGGTCCATATACACCCGAGATATAGCCCAAATCGGGTTTTTCATGAAAATATCGCGTAAGCGAACTTAAACAGTTTTTTTGTCCTCAAAAGCAGTTCTGGTAATGAAATAGGGTCATATAAATATGAAAAATAAAAATTTTCGATATCGGGCCATATATACCCGAGATATAACATAGACCGGGGTTTTCATGAAAATGCAGCGTAAGCGAACTTAAACAACTTTTTGTGCTCAAAAGCAGTTCTGCTAATGAAATTAGGTTACATAAATATGGAAAATGAAAATTTTCGATATCGGGCCATATATACCCGAGATATAGCCTGAACCGATTTTTCCATTAAAAAAATTTTTGTTGTTTTTTTTGCTGAAAAGCAATTCTCGTTATAAAAGAAGGTTACTAAAATACAGAAAATAGAAAATTCCCATATCGGTTCATATATAACCGAGCATATTTAGGTCACATTTTTAATATACTATACATATTCGTGACTATCGTGAAGGGTATTTTAGATTCGGCCCAGCCGAATATACTACACTCTTACTTGTTTTTTTTAAGCAAAAAAAAAGTAAACTAACAAAAAGAACTTTTGTTTTCGCATATTATAGATAAGTATGTATGTGGGCATAAGCTACGCAAAACTTAATATGGCCGATTGATTGTTTGTATGGCAAAAATATGTATTTTGTTGTTGTACCATTGCAAATACATCGATTCGCATCGAATTTAAAATCGATAATACAATTTTTGCATTCTTTGTGAATATATTTTATATATTGAATTTAATGCTCGTTCAAACTCAGGTTGTCATCCTGGAAAGTCTCCGTTTTTACCGCTTGTTGCATATTTTAGCGTCAATTATTGAATTTACATAATTTTAAAAAGTTTCCTGTCATTAAAAGCTAAACAGACTTCAAAACAATTTCAACTCTCAAAAATTAGATTTCTTTATCAAATATTTAGAAAATTATTTTAAATCTAGGCCGCAACCTTTGATAATTATTTATGTATTGATAGATAAATTTCAAAACCTCAGCCTCGGAATCCTGGGCTTATCTTTAAGCTTCGATGCTCAATTGATGAAAAATAGTCTTTTTCTTTTATTTCTTTGTCGTATAAAGGCCGGTACGGAGTTCTTACAAAAATTCATGTTTGGAAATATACATTTATTTCTACACGGAAAAATGATTGTGCAGATTGGTGTAGAAAAGCTATATGTATATATGAAAATATTTACCTCATGCTATGTTTCAGTTCTCCTGTGATTCTCCAACCGCACGGTTGTGTTAATAAAAAGCGAACAAAAAAAAAAAATAGTGCTCAAATACTTTTAAACTTACATATAAAATCAATAATATATTTTGTTAAATTGTAAAAACAATAACAAATTATTTTAAAAAAACAACGGGAAAATAAATTGCTCACATTTCATTAACTAAACAATAAAATCAATTTCAATATACATAACAAGTGCGGTGGCAGTGCATTGTTATTCTTGTTATTGTGCGTGAAGATTACCTACCCAGTTGGAAAAAAGCTATACATTAAAGTTTTGTTTTCTGTATGAGTGATTCCATCAGAAATAATTTTGAAAAAGAGCCTAGCTCCACCAAAAGCATATGGACTTCTGAAGAAGAATCTATAAAGCAATCATTGGATAATTTTCTTTCTACAATATATAAAATCCGCTTCCGTTCCGGCTCGTCTAACATAGATGTTACAACAGAAGATAAAAGATCTTCTACTCTAATTAATGCCAATAAACCAAAAACGCAAGTAGGCATGGATAGTTATATCAGCGAAGCCCTAAATCTGCTCGAATTGCATCCAAATCTAAAATTTCTAAAGATGCCGACACCGCTAGACCAACCGATCAAAACAAATTTTCTATTCTTCAAACGGATGAGCCAACAGCATCGTCAAAAAAATCGTTTAAACCACCACCAATTTATTTAAGAGAATCTGCCTCCAATGAACTGGTAAGAAAAATTGTTTCAGCAATTGGAGAAAATACATTTAACGTTACCTCCTTCAAGCACGGCAACATTAACGAAACTAAAATTCAGATTAACCTTGAAAATTACTACCGAAAACTGTCTGACGAATTTGAAAAAGAAAAAAGAGCTTTTTATACTTATCAGCTTAAAAGCGCTAAAGGTCTTCAAGTCGTAATAAAAGGGATTGACCCTTGCGTTGACATTAGTGAAGTTAAGGCCGGTTTGGCGGACAAGAGATTCAAAGTAAAAAATGTGTTAAACATCAGAAATCGTGAAAGGATCCCTCAACCCATGTTTAGGGTTGAATTAGAGCCAGGAGATGTGACTTTAAAGAAGAATGAAGTTCATCCAATATATAGTATAAAATACCTTTTACATCGAAAAATAACCGTAGAGGAACCGCATAAGCGCTTAGGACCCGTACAGTACCACAACTGCCAAGAATTTGGCCACACTAAAACGTATTGCAAGTTGCCTAGAGTTTGTGTTGTGTGTGGAGAACTCCATGGTACAGCACAATGCAATAAGCCGAAATTCGACCCAAAAATAAAAAAAACATGCTGTAATTGCGGTGAAAACCACACAGCTAATTATAGAGGTTGGCCCGTCTACACCCATCTAAAGCGCTCAATGAACAACAAACCAATAATTGCTTCTAAGCCACCACAGCAGACTCAAATCTTTTCTAATAAATCTTTTCCTTCGACTGGACAGTCAACCACCGACATAACTGTTCAAAATCAAAAACAAATTTCTTATGCTAATGTAGTTAAGGCTACATTCGCAAACCCGAATCAGCAATCTATATCTCAACCACCCGATCAAAATTTCAGTAACCTTGAGGCAACAATACAGACCCTTATTCAAACTATAAACACTTTTACGTCGTCTATGATGACGATGATGCAGGAAATGGTGAAAATGCAATCCACCATTTTGCAGGTTATTTCGAGAAAATGATTTGGTTAAAAATATGTTTCTGGAACGCGAACGGCATCCGCCAACACAAAAATGAACTCGAATACTTCCTGATGGAAAAGCAGATGGATATAATGATGATTGCAGAAACTCACTTGACGTCAACAAGCTTCTTCAAAATTAACGGCTACGTACCCCGTGGAAGAGCTTGTGGTGGTTCTGCAAACTTGATAAAATCTAGGATAAAGCATTTTTTGTTGAACGACACATGTGAGGACTATCTTCAAGCAACTAATATCTGTGTGGAAAATTTTCATTACAAATTGGTTATCTCAACGATTTATTCTCCGCCTCGATTTTCAGCCACGGAATCACAATATTCAAGTTTTTTCAACTCATTAGGACCTCGTTTTATAGCAGCTGGATATTACAACGCAAAACACACTTTTTGGGGCTCACGTTTAATCACCCCAAAAAGTGCTCACGTTTAATCACCCCGAAGGGTCGGGTGCTTTTTGATACAATTTCTAAAATGGGCTTAGACGTAATATCAAGCGGACATCCCACTTACTGGCCGACTGATCGCCGAAAGATTCCTGATGTGATTTATTTTAGAGTGGTAAAGGGGTTCCCTGTAGAATGGATGCAAGCTGAGCCTTCGTTAGACTTGTCATCGGATCATTCACCTACTATTATTTCAGTGCGTTTTCCCCAGAAGACTTGGTCCCCGATTAACAATTTGCATAGGACTGTCACCCGACTGAATTGGCTAAAATATAAAAAATTTTTGAGTACGCATTGCACTGAGAATATTGTTTTAAGAACACCTGAAGATATTAATGCGTCACTAAGCAACTTTAGCGAAAACCTTAAACAAGCCGCTGAACTTGGTTCTAGCGTTTATTTAACATGCAGAAACCTTCAAAATAGAAATTATTCTTGAGAAATCGAGCAACTTGTGTTAGAAAAAAGAAGAGTTCGACGAGAGTGGCAACTTCGCAGGTCTCCGCAACTAAAAACAAGGCTACGTGAGTGCACAAGTCAGCTAAGAAATTTGCTTGCAAACCAAAAAACGGCTTCTCTACAAACGTATTTAGAAAGTCTGGATGGTACTCCTCAGTCCGACTATTCTTTATGGCGGACGACTAAAGGTTTAAAAAGGCCAGTTAGAGGTAAGCCACCCTTGCGAGATCCATCTGGTGACTGGGCTAAAGATGACTCGGAAAAGGGTAATTTATTTGTTAACCATTTGAAAAACGTTTTTACCACAAATAGGTCTGATAATGCAAATGAGTTGCCGCCTATTGTTAGTAGACCTCCTGTGCTTTTAAGATTCAATTTTGAAGAAGTTGAAAATGCTATTGGTAATCTAAACCTTAAAAAAGCTCCAGGTATGGATAAAATCAGCAACAAAATGCTCGTAGAGCTGCCTTGTGTAGCTAAAAGAATTGTTCTTTTTATTTTTAATGCTATTTTACGACTTGAGTATTACCCTGCAGAGTGGAAGGTATCCCTGATAACAATGGTTCCTAAGCCAGGGAAGGATCACACGAAAGTAGAATCATACCGTCCAATAAGTCTACTGACAACAATTTCAAAACTTTTCGAAAAATTGCTAAAGGCGAAGTTGGATCCAATGCTTAATAAGGTGGAATGTATTCCTAGTCACCAATTTGGTTTTAGATCGAAACATGGCACCATTGAGCAAACACACAGGTTAGTTAACGTCATAAGAAAGGCATTTGAAGATAAAAAAAATATTGCTCTGCCTTATTCATCGACGTCTCACAAGCTTTTGATAAAGTGTGGCACGATGGCTTAATGCATAAAATAAAGTTTAGCTTACCCGCAAACGTACATAACCTTTTGAAAAGCTATTTATATCGTCGCCAATTTTCAATAAAAGAAGGCGATTTCATAAGCCTCGCCCAGCCTATTGAAGCTGGAGTTCCCCAAGGCAGCATATTAGGGCCTATCTTATATTTGATCTACGCATCTGACATGCCGACAAGCACCAACATTCACACTTCAACATTTGCAGATGATACGGCATTCTTTAGCATACATAGTAACAACCAGCAAGCATCAATAAATTTACAGGAACATATCGACAAACTAGAGAAATAGCTCAAGCTTTGGAAAATCAAGGTTAATGAACAAAAGTGTGCCCATGTTACATTCGCACTGCGTCTAGGAACATGCTCACCCATTACTATTAACAATAAAGTAATACCTCAACACAGTGAAGTCAAATACCTCGGTATTCATCTTGACCGTAGACTAACATAGAAGTCGCACATCGGGGCAAAAGTAACGCAAATGAAATTGAAAGCAGTGCAAATTAACTGGCTAATAGACAGAAATTCGACCTTGAAGCTTGATTGTAAACTTTTGCTGTACAACTCGATTTTAAAGCTAATATGGTGCTATGGGATTCAATTATGGGGCACAGCCTCGGCATCGAACATTGAAAAAATTCAAAGAAGTCAAAATAGAATACTCCGTAGAATTACAGATGCTCCATGGTACGTTAAAAACTCACGAATCCACGTAGATCTGAACGTACCTTTTGTGAAATCTGAATTTGTGAAGTACGCGACAAGATATATTAACAAACTTGAATTCCATCCAAGTCTTCTTGCAGTTAATATTCTTAACTTTGGTGAGAAGGTCTGAGAAGGAGGGATACTTTGGCTACCATTAGAGCTCTAAACAGATGACTGAATTCTGAAATAATATTCGCATAAAAATAAATTTTTGTCCAGCAGTGGCAGGACTTTAATCACAATTTTTTTTTTTTTTTAGTTTTAAGAATTGAATACTTATTGTCATTACATTTCTTATGTAGATTCAATAAAGAAAATAATAAAGTTAAAAAAAAAGTTAAAAAAAAGTCAGTAATGCACACCATCTCATATACGATCCTAGTATACTTTTTCATACACATTGCCGCATTTGTAGAGTGAACGCCTACTACCTGCACACAAAGTAAGCGAGCTAGTGTGGTGTTCATCCAACAAAAGCTCATTACTTCCTAACATACATTGTAAGCTATCAGTAGGCAGCTCGAATACAATCTCGCATACTTTGTAAGTCGGAAGTAGGCAGCTCGGATACAATCTCGCATACATTCTAAGCCGGCAGTAGGCAGCTCGTACGTGCTGCGCACTTCAGTTTTTTGGGAATATTCCATTAAATAAATTTGTTCTGTTTTTTGTCTACTGCATTCTTTTATTTTTTCACTAAATGTTTTATCTTTCTTGTACCTTCTTTAAATTGTTTTCTAGCACTTATACCTAATTTTGTTAATTAAAATTTTTGCAACGTAGTCTGACAATGACGGCGAACGTTTGATTTACAACTAAAAATTAAAATGCATTTATATATAAATGTGATACAAAAGATGAATGTAATTCATTTTTGGGAACCCCATATACTATTGCCATACACTTTGTAAGTTATCATTCATTGATTACAAAGTGTTGCACACATCATCGAAGAGAAGTAATGTGGTAGGCAGTGTTCGCCGCTGGGAAGTGTGCATCGGATCATCGCTTCTGTAAGCGAAACTTTGGCCGCTGGGTGCACATATAGGAAGTGTTTATGCTCAAAAATTTTGTGCTCTCTTTGTTTGTGCTCAAATAACAAACAGTTTATTTTTCCCTTGTTACTTCCCCCGCAGCATCCATAAACGCAAAATATTTGTGTTTTTATTTAATGTGCTACCTGGAACATCTTTACATATTTATAGTCTTTGCCGTCTGTGTCTTTGAGATTTAAATTTCCAGATATCGAAGACATGAAAGAAATTACTGGTAAAATGCTTGTGTATTTTCGCCGAGTATCTAGTAGAATTCCCTTTATTGCTAACGCTATTTTACGTCTTAAATATTACCATGCAGATTCGAAAGTAACTATGATTACTATCATACCCAATCGAGGAAAGAATCCCACTAAATGAGAATCATATCGACCAATAAGTCTACTCTATTCCAAACTATTCGAAAAATTGTTAATGGCCGAAAACTTCTTATCATAGAAGGCGAGTTTATAAACCTCTCACAGCCAATCGAAGCAGGAGTTCCTCAAGGTAGCATACTGAGACTTACTTTATGTTTGATTTACACCTCTGGCATACCAACGAAATGCGGAATCCATGTGTTCATGAAATTCATCAATAAGCTTCACGAAAATGGAGGAATATATTTCAATGTTAGAGATGTGGATAAAATTTTCGAAAATCAAAGTTAATGAACAAAAATGTACTTATGTTACCTTCACACTGTATAAACAAACATGTGCGCCTATCCAAATTAAAAACTCACCTATTCGGCAGCACCATGAAGTCAAGTACCTTGGTAAGTTTTTACTTCGGCCGTAGGCTAACGTGGAAGTCTCACATCGGTACGAAAGTCACTCAGTTGAAATTGAAAGCAGCACAACTAAATTGGCTTATGGGTAGAAATTCTTTTTTTTATATATTGGACAAGTACTCAGGGTATGACCCCTACATATGCAGTGCATTGTACCGGCACTAGGAAAATAGGTTGTGATGAGGAGGAAAGAGGGAGTAGTGTTTGTGAACATTTGACTTGAACTTTCCAACGTTATAACAGACAGGAAACACGTCTGCAGGCAACTTATTCCACAGACGAAGCGTACGGCTGAAAAACGAATTCTCTCTGTAATGCGTAGTATGATTCCCCTGGCAATCGACCACAAATGAGTGGGCTCTGGACGATGAAAGCGTGCTACGTAAAAATGTGCGCGTTTTAACAAGATCCCTGATCTCGTCAGAGCAAGATCCATTGTAGTATCGATAGAACAGAGTAACGCATCCCACACTGCGTCGATCCTCCAGATAGTCAATAGAGTTGGATACCCTACTGTCACCAATGAGCTTCTTCGCCCTCTCCTGCACACGGTCGTGTAACCCCAAAATAGACTTTGAGGCCCCGGCCCAAACATGAGAGTTGTATTCCTTTTTCGCTCGGGTGTAGGTGGTATAAATAGTAAGGAGATCGGATGGAGTGAAGTACATCTTACACCGTTTCAAAAACCGAGGCACTTGAATGTTTCTTTAGAGACATGAAAAATATGATCAGTCCAGCGAACATCCCACTGTATCTTCATTCCAAGAACATCAAGAGCATCCGATTCTTCAATATTTATACCATCCATGAGTATGGATGAAGCAGCATTTGCGGTCGTTTGTTTGTGCGTCAAAAAGCAACACTGCAGCATTGAAGTCGACCCTGTTTTTACGACCCCATTCGGAGATTAATAGAAGATCACTATTCAGTGAATCATTCATATTTATCCTCTTGGCAGCGATCTCTGATAGGCTGGGCATATAACTAAAAGAGTACGAGTGACAAATGCTGCTGTCATCCGGGAAAGAGTGGATAGAGTTGGAACTTTGATAGAGAAGGTCGTTATGGAAAATTAAAAACAGGTTAGGAGAAAGAACGGAGCCTTGCGGTACCCCTGAATTAATATTGAACTCGTTTTATGAGACCCCATCTATAACAACTCGTATAGAGCGATCTCTGAGAAAGCTCGATATACACCGAGAAAAGTCATCACCGACACCAAAAGCAGTAAGTTTTGCCAGTAGTGCAGCATGCCACACTCTGTCAAACGCTTTTGAAATATCTAGAGCCACCACCTTACTTTCACCGAAATGATGGATGGAGTGGCACCATTTCTCCGAAAGATATGCCATAAGATCGCCAGTAGAGCGACCCTTACGAAATCCATATTGGCGATCACAAAGTAATTTGTGCGACTCTAGATATCCCATAAGATGGTAATTAACCATACTTTCCATTACTTTGGAAAGCGCAGAGCAAATTGCAATTGGGCGGTAATTTTCAGGGTTATTTGTCTCACCCTTTTTGGGTATTGGTGTTACATTAGCAACCTTCCAGCTTGGTGGAAACTCACTAAAATGGTAAAGTATGCTGAAGAGGCGTGCTAATGAACGTGCAAGCGTAGAAGAACACTGCTTCAAGACCAGTGCTGGAATGCCATCTGGTCCAGGAGTTTTGTTTATGTCGAGGTCTGCCAAAACCCTTTTAACTACTCGCGCCCGGAAGAGTTTCTTCGGCATAGTTACAGATACTCTTTCGAGCTCGGGAAGGGGCTGACTGCTTTCCGACAAGCAGGAATTGCTTGAAAAAATTTCAGCCAACAGGTTAGCTTTGTCTACCGGGTCTGTGAATGGTTGGTCATTCTTTAAAGAGTTGGAATTGATGAACTAGCATAGTTCTTTACCCTCTTAACGAAAGACCAAAAGGACTTACTGCCCCGGGGAGCTGCAAGGACCTTGGCACGAAGGCGCTGTTCGTGTAGAATCTTTTCACGCCTAAGTACCTTGGCACACGAAGATCTTGCCTTTTTGCATAGCAAATCAGTGTCTGGGGTTTTGTTTAAACGCCAGTTACTGAATGCTTTCTCTCTGGATCTGACTGCGTTTTTGCACGTCTGATTAAACCAAGATTTTGCTTTTGGTTTAAACGAAATCTGCTTGGAGGGGAGGAATGTTTTCATCCCTAGCAATATCATGTTCTCGATGAATTTTGCTGAAGCATTTATGTCATTATCTAGAAAGCAGATTTTCCAAATAAAATGTCTTTTCGTA
Organism: Thecocarcelia acutangulata; assembly: GCA_914767995.1. Classification (NCBI taxonomy): domain Eukaryota; kingdom Metazoa; phylum Arthropoda; class Insecta; order Diptera; family Tachinidae; genus Thecocarcelia; species Thecocarcelia acutangulata. The sequence goes on from OU612097.1 coordinate 60,929,860, forward strand.
GATAAATTTTGATCGTTTCGTAGCTGATTTCGAAACATTGCGAAAATCAGAGACCAAAAAGGAGGCAGAAATGGTGCAATTATCTGAAATGCCGAGAGGTGCACTAACTTTGACTTCGTACTTTTCAGAGTGTGAAGTCATGAATAGGTCAAGTGTGTTTGAATGGTGCCCTTCAACACATGGAATATGCGTTGGATCATTCACTAATTGCGCTAGGTGGTTGTGCGCAGCGAATAAATAAACATATTGGCCTTCTGGAGTTGTATGACTCGAATGACGGAGCCAGGATGAGTTCTGAACATTGAAATCACCAGCAACAACGATTTCACTGCTCGGACAATCTTCCAGGATCTTCGATATAGAGTCGGAAATGGCATCGAAACCAGAAAAGGTGGTATCCCTTCCCGCGTTTGGACGTCTCTAAAGAAACCCGAAGTGCAAGTAAAGTGACCTGATTTTGAATTTAACCCAAAGACAGGTAAATTCGGCGTCATACATGCTTAATGGTTGCTGGCATTGGAACACAACTTCATTGCGAATGTAAATTACAAGGCTCCGATGGAAGTTAAAGAGGGATAGGAATTGATACCCAGGTATATTAAAATCCTGTGGATCAGCATTCTCAGATACCTGGGTTTCACATAGGGCAAAAATATCCGACCGATGGAGCCATGTGTAAGCATAGACGGAGAAGAAGTTCGTTCTCAGCCCACGTATGTTGCAAAAGTCTCTTCTAAAGTTTCCCGCCATTGCGGGAAATTGTTCATTCGACTGTATAGCATCCAGTGTATATACCTTCGCTACTATACAATCAACAACAGTTAACCCCATATCACCAACATTGCAAAATAACTTCTTTTTTTTTTAAAGGTATGTTGCAGGAATATAGAACAATGCCTGTATATGGGCCATAAAAGTCCTGATCTGGCCATTTATCTATATTATTCAGATTAAAAAAAATTAATTATTTTTATATTTATTATTATTATTATTTTATTATTATTGTTGTCCTACATTTAAGTTGGATTGCAAACTTTTATTATACAACACAATCCTAAAGCCTACACGGTGCTACGGAATCCATAATTATGGGGCTAAAATTAAGTATGTTTCGTGCAATATACCTTGTCGCATACATTGAAAATTAATATTTTACCATTTTTTAGTTTTTTACACACAGGTCGGGAGTTTTTTACGTACCATGGAGCTGCAGTAATCGTTCGAAGAATTTGGTTTTGTCGAGTTTAAATTTTTTCAATGTTTGACACTGAGGCGGTGCCCCATAATTGAATTCCATATCAGCATATAGGCTTTAGAATTGCATTGTATAATAAAAGTTTGCAATCTAACTTCAATATAGAGTTTCTGCATATAATCCAATTTAATTGCGCTGTTTTTAATTTCAACTGAGGTACTTTCGGATCAATGCGAGGCTTCCACGTCAGACTACGGTCGAGGTGAATAACAAGGTACTTGATTTCCTTAGCCGGAATAGGTGAGTTGTTGATTTCGATGGGCGAACAAGTTTTTTTCGCAGCGTGAATGTAACATGAGTGTTTTTTTGTTCATTAACTTTGATTTTCGAAAGTTTTATCAATTTCTATATTATTGAAATATATTCCTGTAAATTTCGTGAAGCTTCTTGATGGTTTTCATGAACGTTGCAGAATGCTGTGTCGTCTGCAAAGGTTGAAGAGTGAATACCAGTTCTGGTTGGCATGTCAGAAGCGTAAATCAAATATAAAGTAGGTCCCAGAATGCTACCTTGGGGCACTCCTGCGTCGATTGGCTGAAGTGGGTTTAAAAAATCGCCTTCTCTGATAACAAATTTACGGCCACATAAATAACTTTCCAGAAGCTTCTGAGTGTTTGCAGGCAAGTTCAACTTTATTTTGTGCATAGAAATGACATTAAAGTGATGATACGCGATACGATTTACTTGCTTCTATACAAATTTATGACGGGTCTAAGATCTAGTTTTGCCTTAGCGGCATTTCTATTATGTTAATATCTGATTTCTTGGTTTCAGTTGAGTTTAAAGAAAATTTGGTCAGCATACTAGTATAAGAAAAACCAATTGCATTCGGCTTTGTTTTCAGCATTAGAAACCATTAATAACGCTATATAGATATATCTTACGCTTAAATAACGGCTGCAAAGAAAATGATTATTTTAGAAGCGGCAATTCTTATCTCTTGCTTAAGTACACATAATAAATCTACTTAATAAGACTCAGAACTCAATATAAAAGGATGCATTTGTTAATTCTGGTGTGGCCGTATCTTAAAGTAATGCAGAATACAGTTGAAAAAAATAAATATACATACCTTTTTAATAGACAAAAATACTCTGTTTCACACACCTGCTTACCTAAAATTGAATTCATAAAATTATAAGCGTGTTATAGCAAGAACGTGGTGAACGTGTTGCAACCAAAATAAAATGGACATGCACAACCGATAACCTGATAACTGATATTGTAAACGAAAGGAAACACGAAAAACAGGGAAGTATAATAAATTTAACATTAAACTGAAATGAACATAAATGAAGCGCACTTATAGATGCAGTGGAATTCAAAAATTGTTTGTATCTTGTAGTGAGTTATTTTTTGGCTTAAAATATTTACTATTGTTAGAGACGGCAGAATCGTATATTAACAATAACGACAATAACAAAATTGTATATCTGACGAATGTGAGATAAATGTGGACAGAAAAGAATATTAAAGATGGCACAGAGTGGTAATGAGTAGATAAGCGGCTACAGCTTGTTGTCCCCTGGATGAAGTCGTTAAATACGCTTCGCAGCAAATGAAAAACATTTGTCTGACATTGATTCCAAGGTGATCACATTTTTTCTTGGACTATAGTTGTATGATTCTCTTAAAATATGTTTCTTTTAAACACGAGTTTTTCAAAGAGGCTGCTTAACACATCTTATCATAACTTTGTGTTATGTATAAAATCGCCATTTAAACGATAGCAGTGGCAACATTGCTTTCCTACTATCATTATAGGTGAGGTTGTTAATTTCACGCTGAAAACTATTCAACCACGTTTTTCTTTATACTTGTTTTTAGTTCAATAAAGGAATCAAAGCGAATTTATACAGGTGAATGCAAGCGGAAGGGCGAATTTAGTACTATGACCCAATTTCACGATAGCGAAGCTGTTCGTTCGTTCGCTAAATTACATTTAAAACAATAACAAAATAACATAAAACACGAGCACGAAAAAATCCTAAACATCCATTAAAGGGGAAAAAATTAAATAAAAAATAAAATAAACAAATAAAATAAAAATATAAAAATAAAATTATTTCAATATGATTACATGGCCAGATCAGGGCTTTTTATGGCCCTTTGACAGGCATTGCTATCGAGTTCCCTACCTCGGCCATTAAATTAATTTGCAATGTTCGTGATACGGAATTAATTGTTGTTGGTTTATATAGTATTGAAGGTATATACCACTGGATACTATATAATTGACCCAGCAACAATTATTTCCGGCCTCTCCTACACAGCAAAGGTAACATTTGATTTGATTGTTGGTCTTTCAGCGAGATGTCAGGTAACTTTAAAATAGATTATTGTAACATTCGTGGGCTTTTCTTCGATGTCTATGTCCACACCTGTCTCCATCGCCCGGATATTTTCGCCTTATGTGAAACTCAGGTATCTGAGAATGCTGACCCACAGGATTTTCACATACCTGGGTATCAACTTCTATCCCTATTTAATTTCCATCGCGGCCTTGTAATTTACGTTCGCAATGAAGTTGTGTTTCAATGCCAGCAACCATTGGGCATGCATGATGCCGAATTTACCTGTCTTTGGGTTAAATTCAAAATCAGGTCACACTTTTTGCATTTCGGGTTTCTATACAGAAGTCCAAAAGCGGGGAGGATATTACTTTTTCTGGCTTCGATGCCCACTCCGACTCCATATCGAAGATCCTGGAGAGTTGTCCGAGCAGTGAAATCGTTGTTGCTGGCGCTTTCAATGTTCACAACTCATCTTGGCTTCGTCATTCGAGTCATACAACTCCAGAAGGCCAATACGTAGAGTTATTCGGTCCGCACAACCACCTAGCGCAAATAGTAAATGAGCCAACGCATATTCCATGTGTTGAAGGGCACCATTCACACACACTTAACCTATTCCTGACTTCACACCCTGAAAAGTATGAAGTAAAAGTTAGTGCACTTCTCTGCAATTCGGATCATTGCACCATTTCTGCCTCCTTTGCGATCTCGGAACTTCGTAACGTTTCGAAATCAGCTACGAAAAGTTCAATATTTATTTACCAAAAGGCGTTTTGGGCTGAGCTCAACCAATTTTATGAGCATTTTAATTGAAAACTTTACTTTCTAGATAAATGCTTCAGCAAAAATGGTCGAGAATTTGATATTGCTAGGGATGAAATCATTCATCCGATCCAAGCATATTTCGGGTAAACCAAGAGTGAAATCCTGGTTTAATCAGACGTGTAAAAACGCAGTCAGATCCAGAGAGGAATCATTCAGTAATTGGCGTTTAAACAAAAACCCAGAAACTGATTTGCTACGCAAGGTTCACGAACAGCGTCATGGTGCCAAGGTCTTTACAGCTCCCCGGGGCAGTAAGACCTTTTGGTCATTCGTTAAGAGGGTAAAGAGCAATGCTAGTTCATCAATCCCAACTCCCTTAAAGAATGACCGAGCATTCACCGACCCGGTTGACAAAGCTACCCTTTGGCTGAAATCTTTGCAAGCAACTCCTGCTTGCCGGAAAGCAGTCTTAAGTTATGAAAGAACTAAAAATCATTTTAAACGAGCCATTACAGTATTGGAAAAAAGTTGCCAAGCCATCTGATGGAAACGTTTTAATTTTTTTGTTTTAACTAAATAATATATATATAATATAAATAATATATATATATAATATATTTATATATATATAAATAATATATATATATAATATATATATATATATATATATATATATATATATATATATATATATATATATATATATATATATATATATATATATATATATATATATATATATATATATATATATATATATATATATATATATATATATATATATATATATTATATAGTTAAAACAAAAGAATTAAAACGTTTCCATTAGATGGGTTGGCAACTTTTTTCCAATACTGTAATGGCTCGTTTAAAATGATTTTTAGTTCTTTCATAACTTAAGACGAGGAATGAAAAAAATAATTTAATACTTAAAATAAGTGCTTCAGGTCATAATGACGGTAGAAATGAAGGTGGAACGCCAGCTTTTCGTAGCGGGCGATGGCGCTTGCAAATGTTTTTTTTTTTTTGACACAAAGGACATAAATCTTGAATACACCGGCAAAGTGCGTTGAAAATGTTATATTAACTGCATGTAAAGATAAAGCAAATAAAAAGTTATTCATATGTATATACGTATGTGCACAGGTATACTTTTGATGTTCGGCTGACTTCAGCCGTCGATGTTAAAAATTTAATTTTAGCAAAAATAATAAAGTAAATCATGATCTTTTTTACATAACCCGTTCATCCAGCATTGCATCAAAAGTGATACATATACATATATGGTTTTTTTTAACACAACTCTGGTTTGAGAAATTCATAGTGCTACAATATTCCATAATTTGTAAATATTGTTAGTCCATTTATCCAAAACGTTGCTTAAAAAAATGAAATGAGGCAATGAGAAATTCAAAAATTTCATATTTTTATCTTCCTATTTTATATTTTTATCTTCCTATCATAAGTATTAAACACATGGACCACAGCAGACTTCACAACTTCATGACAGCAAATGCTGCAATCGGCAATTGAAGTCAAATACAGAATTATTTTGAACAGGGCAGCAACATAAATTCATTTACATAAAAGTATACTTCAGTGTGGCCACTTTAGTTTTTAATTTTACAATATTCCGTAACTTTACAGTTCTCCTGTGATTCTCCAACCGCACGGTCGTATTAATAAACAGCGAAAAAAAAAAATAAAATAAAATCATTGTGTTTAAATTCTTTTAAACTTACATATAAAATCAATAATATATTGTATTAAATTGTAAAAACAATAACAAATTATTTTAAAAAAACAACGGGAAAATAAATTCCTCACATTTCATTAACTAAACATGAAAATCAATTTCAATAAAACAAATGCGGTGGCAGTGCATTGTTATTGTGCGTGAAGATTACCTACCCAGTTGGAAATAAGCTATACATTAAAGTTTTGTTTTCTTGGAAAACCGCAATAAGTGGAAGAGCGAATTTTTATGAGAGGGAGCTTAGCTCCACTAGAAAAAACCTCTGGATTTCTGAGGAAGAATCTTTGAAAAAGTCATTGGATAATACCCTGTCTCTAAGAGATAAAAAACGCACGCGTTCGTGTTCGCCAAACATTGTTGTTACAACAGAAGACAAACCATCCACCAGTTCAGTTATTGCAGATAAGCCGAAAACACAAGTAGGCATGGAGAGGTATGTAACCGTGGTTAAACGTCAGCGAAGCCCAAAATCCGCTCAAATATCATCAAATCCGAAAATTTGCAAAGATGATAATAGGACTACGACAACGGATAGTAATAGGTTTGCTATACTTCAGGCTGGCGAGCCAACTACATAAAAAAAAAACATTTAAACCGCCACCAATATACTTGAGAGAACCTACTTCTAGTGAGCTGGTAAAAGCACTTATTTTGGCAATTGGTAAAGACACCTTCAACGTAACATCAGTGAAGCACGGACAAATAAGTGAAACAAAAATCCAAGTCAACTGTGAAAATTATTACCGAAAACTTTCTGCTGCTCTGAAAAAAGAGAAAAGATCTTTTTATACTTATTAACTTAAAAGTACTAAAGGCCTCCAGGTTGTTATAAAAGGTATTGACCCTTATGTAGACACGGATGAGGTTAAGATTGCACTGCTAGATAAAGGCTTTAAAATAAAAAATGTGCTAAATATGCGGAACCGTGAAAAGATTCCTCAACCCATGTTTAGGGTTGAAGTGGAACCAGGGGATGTTATTCTCAAAAAGAATGACTCACCCAATTTATAACCTCAAATTTCTTCGTAGGGTTACCGTTGAGGAGCCGCACAAGCGATAAGGGCCCGTTCAATGCCTAAACTGCCAGGAATTCGGTCATACTAAGGCATATTGTACCCGCAGTTTGTGTTGTGTGTGGCGAACTTCACGGCACAATTCAGTGCAATAAGCCAAAGGCCGACGCAAGTGTTAAGAAATGCAGTAACTGTGGAGGTAACCACACTGCAAATTATAGAGGTTGCCCTGTCTATACTCACTTTAAGCGGTCAATGACAAATAAGTCATCGGTTTCACCAGCAACCCAGCAGCCAAATGTCATTGGTAAAAACAATTTTCCCCAGGTAGGCGATTCAACCACCCATACAAATACGCAAACCTCCAAACAATTATCATATGCTAATGTCCTTAAAGCCGACCAAATCTTGAACCAGGAGCCCAAACCTCAAAAGTGCGATCCAAATTTTAGTAATTTAGAGGCAACTCTGCAGACTCTTGTTCAGTCCATAAACACTTTTACCGTCTCTATGACAAACATGATGCAGGAAATGCTAAAAATTCAATCCACTATTTTACAGGCAATTTTAAAAAAATGAATTGGTTAAAAATATGTTTCTGGAACGCAAACGGCATTCGCCAACATAAAAATGAACTTGAGCGCTTCCTTATGGAAAAACAGATCGATATAATGATGATTGCTGAAACCCATTTGACAACCAACAGTTATTTCAAAATTAATGGCTACACATTATATGACACAAAAGATCCCCGTGGAAGATCTTGCGGCGGTTCGGCAATTTTGATAAAGACCAGAATTAAGCACTATCTAATGAACGGGACACGTGAGGAATATCTCCAAGCTACAAATATATGCCTTGATTATTTTAATGAAAAAATTGTTATATCCTCGACATACTCACCACCACGATTTTCAATAACAGAAAGCCAATATTCAAATTTTTTCAAATCACTTGGTCCTCGATTTTAGGCGGCTGGCGACTGTAACGCTAAACACACTTTTTGGGGATCACGTTTAATTACCCCGAAAGGCCGTATGTTTTTGACACCGTTTCCAAAATGGACTTAGGTGTTCTTTCTAGCGGACACCCCACTTATTGGCCGTCAGACCAACGAAAGATCCCAGACGTTACAGAATGGATGCAAGTGAAGCCTTCATTAGACTTGTCATCAGATCACTCACCAAATATAGTTTCTGTTTTGTTCCCCCAGGGGTTGGTTCTCCGCCTGAGGATATTGATGTGTCGATTAACGAATTTTCTGAACACCTTAATCTAGCCGTAAGATATGCCACCACTAGCCTTATAAGATCCAGAAATGTGAGCAATAGAACATACATATTCGTTTGAAATTGAACAACTTCTAACAGAAAAAAGAAGAGTTAGAAGATAGTGGCAGCTTCGCAGGTCTCCCCAGCTTAAAACTAGGCTACGGGAATGCGTAACTCGACTAAGAAATCTGCTTGAATCCCAAAGAATGGCTTCCCTCAAAAATTATCTGGAAGGTCTTGAGGGTACTCCTCAATCCGATTATTCCCTATGGAAAGCGACAAAATGTCTGAAAAGACCCGTAATAGGTAAGCCACTTTTGCGAACTCCAACTGACGACTGGGCACGAAGCGATTCTGAAAAGGGGATGTTGTATGTTAACCATTTGAGAAATGTTTTTACCACAAATGATACAGCGAATGATTCAGCTGAACTACCGTCATACGCTGTTAGACCGCCTATGCCTCAAAGCTCCAGGTATTGATAAAATTACTGGTAAAATGCTTGAGCAGCTACCTTGTGTAGCTCGTAGAATTCTTCTTTTTCTTTTTAACGCTATTTTACGTCTCGAGTACTATCCTGCAGAGTGGAAGGTGTCCATGATTACTATGATACCTAAACCAGGGAAGGATCCCACTAAGGTAGAATCATACAGACCAATAAGTCTACTGCCAACAATTTCAAAACTGTTCAAAAAATTGTTAATGGCAAAGTTGACTCCAATGTTGAACAATGTGGGATGCATCCTTGATCATCAATTTGGCTTTCGGGCTAAACACAGCACCATAGAACAAACGCACAGGCTAGTCAACGTCATAAGACAGACTTTTGAAGACAAAAAGTATTGTTCAGCTTTATTCATTGACATTTCCCAAGCTTTTGATAAAGTGTGGCACGACGACTTGATGCACAAAATACAGTTAAACTTGCCTGCAAACACTCACAAGCTTCTGGAAAGCTACTTATGCGGCCGGAAGTTTGTTATCAGAGAAGGCGATTTTATAAGCCCCTTACAGCCAATCGAGGCAGGAGTTCCCCAAGGCAGCATACTGGGGCTTACTTTATATTTGATTTACGCCTCTGACATGCCAACGACACCCGGAATCCACACTTCAACTTTTGCAGATGACACAGCATTCTGCAGCGTACAAGAAAACCATCAAGTAGCTTCGCGAAATTTGCAGGAGTATATTTCAATATTAGAGAAATGGTTAAAACTTTGGAAAATTAAAGTTAATGAACAAAAGTGTACTCAAGTTACATTCACACTGCGTACACAAACATGTTCAGCTATCCAAATTAACAATTTACCTATCCCGCAGCAAAGTGAAGTCAAGTACCTTGGTATTCATCTCGACAGTAGGTTAACGTGGAACCCTCACATTGAAGCGAAAGTCACTCCGCTAAAATTGAAAGCAGTGCAACTAAATTGGCTTATGGGCAGAAATTCGACATTGAAGCTGGTTTGCAAACTTTTATTATACAACGCAATTATAAAGCCTATATGGTGCTATGGAATTCAATTATGGGGCACCGCATCCACTTCTACCATTGAAAAAATTCAAAGGCGACGAAATCAAATTCTTCGGATGATTACTGCAGCTCCATGGTACGTAAAACACTCACGAATTCATAAGGATCTCTGTATTCCTCTTGTAAAAGACGAATTTTCAAAATACGCAACAAGATATATCAGTAAATTGGAACTTCATCCAAAGCATCTTGCACGCAATATACTTAATTTTGAAGGCCACTCTCGGTTGAGAAGGAGGGATACCCTTGCCACCATCAGAACGTTAAATAGGTGATTTTACCGATATTGACCGCGCAAAATAGAACATTTTTGTATAACATTAGCTGGACTTAATTAATTTTATGTATTTAGTATTAAGATTTGAATACTTTTGTTGTTAGTTCACTTTGTGAAGATTCAATAAATAAATGAATGAAAAAAAAAAAAAAATATATATATATATATATATATATATATATATATATATATATATATATATATATATATATATATATATATATATATATATATATATATATATATATATATATATATATATATATATATATATATATATATATTATATATATATATATATATATATATATATATATATATATATATATATATATATATATATATATATATATATATATATATATATATATATATATATATATATATATATATGAAAATTTGTCAGAATTGAAACAATTTATTTATTTATTTAGTAACTTTACAGTTGCAAAGTAAATTTGCAAAGTATTGGAAGCACAGCGTCGGCGGGGTGTCAAAGACCATAATGCCCAAGATGGTATTAACATTACTTTTGTAGTGTCGCTGCGACTAACTATAACGGCCTATGCCTTCACATAGGAAGTTTCCACGTGGTTAACAATGAATAACCTCAAAAAAAAAAAACTGTAAACCAATACAGTTATTTAAAGCAAACTGTCAACCAGTGCGAGTGAGACGCAAAACTCTCGAAGACCGAACAACAAACACAAGCTTGACCGCACTTAAGAAATAATTACGATGACGCGAGAGCTGTTCTTCAGCCCAGAACTGTGAATTAAAACAAATAAAAAATGAAGTTTACCAAAATCAATGTGCAAACATTTTGGAAAATCTTTATAGTTTATTAATAATTTAGTAATTTATCAATTACCAAAACAGTAACGAAATCACGCGCCATTATAAGTACGAACTTCCATAATATGTTTACATCAGAGAACAACTTTTAGTGATTGCAAAAAAATCATACTTGCTCAACAGCATGAAAACCATTTCATTTCGTTCAAATGTGATTTTGTATTCAGCCGCACAAATGCCCAGTTGAGTTTTAATTAGTAAAAACAATGAGCGACAATTTAGTTATGTGAGTGAAATCATCGTTAAGGTTCGTGCTTGAATATAAATGAATGCGCATACAGTTCGGCATTCATTTCTTGTGTTTGAATTTTTGTTTTGGAAGAAAAAAAAATTAACGAATATCAACAGTTTTGCTGTATGCTTCTGTTGAAAAAAAAAAAATCTAAGTAAAATGCACATACATAGAAACAAAAAGTTTTCATACAAGGTGCATTAACATCTTCATGATGGCAGCGCTATGGCATGTTTTTTTTTTTCTTTTAGCTTTTATTTATTTATTGAATCTTCACAATGTGAACTAACAATAAGTATTCAAATCTTAATACTAAATACAATAAATTAACTAAGTCCAGCCAATGCTAGACAAAAATTTTTATTTTGCGCCAATTATATCGGTAGAATCACCTACTTAACGCTCTGATGGTGGCAACGGTATCCCTTCTTCCCAACCGAGTGTGGCCACTAAAATTAAGTATGTTTCGTGCAAGAGGGTTTAGGTGAAGCTCCAATTTGCTGATATACCTTGTCGCATGCTTTGAAAACTCATCTTTTACCAGTGGAACACACAGATCCTTGTGAATTTGGGAGTTTTTTACGTACCATGGTGCTGCAGTAATTGTTCGAAGAATTTTGTTTTGTCGCCTTTGAATTTTTTGAATGTGTGACGCTGAGGCGGTGCCCCATAATTGAATTCCGTAGCGCCATATAGGCTTTAGTATTGCGTTGTATAACAAAAGTTTGCAATCTAATTTCAATGTAGAATTTCTGCCCATAAGCCAATTTAATTGCGCTGTTTTTAATTTCAACTGAGTGATTTCCGCATCAATGTGAGACTTCCACGTCAGCTTACGGTCGAGGTGAATACCAAAGTACTTAAATTCATTATGTTGCGGAATAGGTGAGTTGTTGATTTGGATAGGCGAACATGTTTGCTTACGCAGTGTGAATGTAACGTGAGTACACTTTTTTTCATTAACTTTAATTTTCCAAAGTTTTAACCATTTCTCTAATATTGAAATATACTCCTGCAAATTTCGCGAAGCTACTTGATGGTTTTCATGTACGCTGCAGAATGCTGTGTCATCCGCAAAAGTTGAATTGTGAATACCAGATCTGGTTGGCATGTCAGAAGTGTAAATTAAATACAAAGTGGGTCCCAGAATGCTACCTTGGGGAACTCCTGCCTCAATTGGCTGAGTTGGGCTTATAAAGCCGCCTTCTCTGATAACAAACTTCCGGCGACATAAATAGCTTTTCAGAAGCTTATGAGTGGTTGCAGGCAAGTTCAACTTTATTTTGTGCATTAATCCCTCGTGCCACACTTTACCAAAAGCTTGGGAAATAGACCTGAGCAATACTTTTTATCCTCAAAAGTCTTTCTTATAACATTAACTAGTCTATGCGTTTGTTCAATGGTGCTGTGTTTAGCCCGAAAACCAAATTGATGATCCGGGATGCATCCTACATCATTCAATATTGGAGTCAACTTCGCCATTAACAATTTTTCGAAAAGTTTTGAAATTGTTGGCAGTAGACTTATTGGTCTATATGACTCTACTTTAGTGGGATCCTTCCCTGGCTTGGGTATCATAGTAACCATAGACACCTTCCACTCTACAGGATAGTATTCCAGGCGCAAAATAGCGTTAAAAATGAAAAGAAGAATTCTTCTAGCAACACGAGGTAATTGTACAAGCATTTTGCCAGTAATTTTGTCAAAACCTGGAGCTTTTTTTGAGTTTACTTTATAACGTTTTCGACATCTTGAAAACTAAGTCTCAAAGGCACAGGCGTTCTAACAGCATATGACGGAAATTCAGCAACATCATCCACTGTATCATTTGCAATAACAACGTTTTTCAAATGATTAACATACACCATCCCTTTTTCAGAATCGCTTCTTGCCCAATCGCCAGCTGAAGTTCGCAAAGGTGGCTTACCTATTACGGGTCTTTTCAGACCTTTTGTCGCTTTCCATAAAGAATAGTCGGTTTGTGGGCTACCATCAAGACCTTCTAGATAATTTTTGAGGGAAGCCATTCTTTGGATTTCAAGCAGATTTCTGTTATGTACTCCCGCAGCCTGCTTTTAAGCTGTGGAGACCTTCGAAGTTGCCACTGTCTTCTAACTCTTCTTTTTTCTGACAGAAGTTGCTCTATTTCAGACGAATACGTTCTATTGCTCACATATCTGGATCTTGTATGGCTAGTGGTAGCATGTTGTACGGCCAGTTTAAGGTCTTCAGAAAAATCTTTAATTGATATATCAACATCCTCAGGGGTTCTCAAGGCAATATTTTCTGTACAATGAGTACTCAAATATTTCTTATATATTAGCCAATTAACTCTAGTGATGGCGAACGTCAAGTCACTAAACGGGGAGACAATTTTTTGCTACTGGCAATATAGTAAGCCATTTACGTCAAGTCTATTGTTTACATTTTTGGAAGTGAATTTAGTGTTTTATTCTGAAAAATTCAAATAAAAATAATTTATGATTATGAAAAGATACATTCATAGTTTATGACTGTAAAAAAAGTTACAAATGTTTTTGGCAAACATAGCTTACAACATGCCTGTTTTTGTTGTTCTGTTGTAATTTTGCTCTAGTGCAGCCACCGTGTAGACGTTAATGCACCTTGGTTTTCATAGAAAAAACAAATGTGCATATGTATATATATATATATATATATATATATATATATATATATATATATATATATATATATATATATATATATATATATATATATATATATATATATATATATATGTATTTTTGAACATTTGTTAAAAACCACAATGGTATACATATAAAAACAACTACGCTTGTTTCACTGCGCTTTTTAATGAACTTTGCCCCTTAAACTAGCAAAAAGAGTGAGAAAAGGTCTCTGGTTGTTAAGGTTTCAAATTTGAAAAGCAAAAAGCATTTATGAATGAAAAAGCTAGAATGAGGTCCATCGACGAATTTAGGAATGTTTTTATTAATGATTTTATGAGCAGAGAAAGTATGGAGATCTTTAAGTATGCAAAATCTTTGAAAGAAGTGGGGTTTAAATTTGTTTATGCCAAGGGTAGTAAAATATATGCAAGAAAAAGTGAGAAAGATAAAGTTAATCAAATAAGATCATTGGATGATGTCGATAAATTACTAATGTCAGCTGCTGGTGGTAAGCGAATAACAAATTCTTTAAGAAAGTGTGTTGCCGATGTTGTTCACGATGAAGATGTAAGCCAAGATGGAGATGATGATTCTGAATATTGTTCTTAATTTGCATTTTTAGTACACATTCACTATTTATTATTATTTTTTTTTTTTTTCTAAATAACAATGAATTCAAAATATTTCAAAAATATAAAAGTTTTCAATTCTTTTCTGAATAAAAATAACCTTGAATTATTTAATGTCCTATCTGTAAATATAAGAAGTGTTTCATCAATTACAAAGTTTAACAAATTTAAATACCAACTTAGTCAGCTGAAAAAACTTCCTAACATATCAATTCAAGAAACATGGTTCAATAAATTGCACCTCAATTTGTACACTATCCCTGGTTATGAAACTGTTCATTGCTGCAGACAGGATGGGTATGGAGGGAACTCAATTTTTATTAAATCAGATTTAAATTTTAAAGTTCTGGAAAATATTAGTAAAGAATATATGGAAATTGTGACCATACAATTAATTGATGTACAGTTAATGAATAAATCCTTGGTTGTAACATCCGTTTATAGATCTCAAAAATGTAGTGTTGAGAAGTTTTTCACAGAGACGGAAAACCTACTCACTTCATGCAATAATAACCCCTGCATATTCCTAGGAGATTTTAATGTGGACATTTTGAGGAAGAGTACAAATAAAAGTATGTTGTTCAACCTTTTTTCAGAATATAATATGCGCTCTTGCCATAATTTAATAACTAGGCCGCTAAGTAATACATCAATTGATTGTGTATTCACTAATCTTCCACTTGAAGATTCTGTGTTTTCTATTGAACATGATTTAAGTGATCATAATATGATTATCTATGGGGTTGAAATAAACGACATAAAGCAAGATGTTTTTGTTGAAAAAAAATTAAAGTTGATTTTGATGAATTTGGAAGATTTATTGATACAAATCTGATAAATATAAACGTCTGATATGTGTGAACATTTTTTGAAAATATTTTCTGCTGCGGAATCATATTCAACGAAGACAATAACAAGCCATATTGATATTCGAAAGAAAATAGCTCCTTGGGTTCTGATAACTTATTATCTCTTATATCTTATAAAAATACTTTATTAAAGAAACGAACAAGACATAGGGGGAATATTTTAATTTCAATACAGCTTAAAAAAATTAGTAGAGTCATCAAAATATGTAATATGAATCTAATGAACAACTATTATGCAAATAATTTAACTTTATGTTCAGGTGATCCCAAGAAAACATGGCAATTTTTAAATAAAGAGCTTGGTAGAAAAAAAACGAGATTTAAAAGCAGTTCTAAATGAGAATAATGAACTTATATGGGAGGATAGTGCCAAAGTTGCAGCATTTAATCAATTTTTCAGTCCAGATGTAGAAAATAAACTAGCCAAGGTAACAGTTAATCCAAGGTGCATTAATGTATACACCGTGGCAGCACTACGGCATGTGATAATTTTTTGCTACTGGCAATATAGTAAGCTATATACGTCAAATGTATTGTTTACACTTTTTGTAAGTGAATTTAGTGTTTTATTCTGAATTAAACATACACAAATTATTTTGTGAACATAAAAATAATTCAAATAAGACTAATTTATAATTATTAAAAAGCACATTCATAGTTTATAATTGTGAAAAAAGTTACAAATATTTTTGATAAACATAGCTTACCAGATGCCTCTTTTTGTTATATTGTTGTAATTTTGCTCTAGTGCTGCCACCGTGTATACGTTAATGCACCTTGAGTTAATCTTTATGATGACATTAATTTTTTCCGCACGTTAGCCCAACAAAGGTCCAAGTTTATTTTACAAACAGTTGACCGAACTAAAGTTGCATAAGTCTTAGACAACTTAAATAAAAACAAAGGTTCTGGGTATGACAGTATAACACCAAAAATGTTGTCTACAAGGAGAGAAGTTGTGGTTGACATGCTGAAAATTATTTTTAACAAGATTGTTGAGGAAGGGTGTTACACAAATGGGCTTAAAGTTCACAAAATCGTTCCCATTCCTAAAGAATTAGGGTCACAGAAAATTAACCATTTTCGACCAATTTCAATGCTGAGCATTGTCGACAAAATATTTGAAAAACTTATTTCTGAACAACTTTGTACTTATCTTGAACAAAATAACATTCTGTTTGAGCGACAATTTGGTTTTAAAAAGGGAACGGGAACGGAGGAAGCCATC
The DNA here is from genome assembly GCA_914767995.1 of Thecocarcelia acutangulata. Taxonomy (NCBI): domain Eukaryota; kingdom Metazoa; phylum Arthropoda; class Insecta; order Diptera; family Tachinidae; genus Thecocarcelia; species Thecocarcelia acutangulata. The sequence goes on from OU612097.1 coordinate 60,946,486, forward strand.
ATCAATGTAATAGAATACATATGCAGTGAGATTGATGCTGGTTTTTGTGGCGTAGCAGGAGTATTTTATGATTACTCGAAAGCGTTTGATTTAGTGAATCATACTATTTTGTTAAAAAAACTCGAAATGATTGGACTTGAGGGTAAAACTTTAGCAATCTTTGAACAATATCTGGCAAACAGAATGCAATTCGTGCATGTTAATGATACTAGAAGCACTTTGCTCCCAGTTAGGCATGGGGTACCTCAGGGCAGCGTCTTAGGGCCAATTCTGTTTAAAATTTATATAAATGATATCAAGAATATTAAGTTTAATGGAAGCTTATATATGTATGCAGATGATATATGTCTATTTTATAGATATAATTTCAAAAAAGTCTTACAGACGCAAATAGAGTATGATTCCGCTATACTTGCAGAGTTTTCAAGACTAAATAAGTTAATGATTAATTCTAAAAAAAACTAAGTTTGTGATATTTACACCATATCGCTTTTCAAATGAAGATAAAATGGTTATCAATATTGAGGGCTCTACAATAGCGGAATCGGATGTTGTTAAGTATTTGGGTGTACAGCTTAACCATAACCTTTTATGGGATGTTCACGTGAACGTGATTAAAGCAAAGATTTCATCGGCAACTGGTATTCTGTACAAATTTAAGAACAAACTTTCTTGTGATGTGAAAATACTCATCTATATGTCACTTATACATTCTCATTTGACATATTTACCAATGATATATGGTTGTAAAGAGAGTCAGTCACTTAAATCCTTACAGTCTGCTCAAAACAAAGCCTTAAAGCTTGTTTTAAATCTATCATTACGCTATTCTACAGTTGACCTGTTTAGAAACCATGCTAGAAATATTTTACCCATTAGAGGCTTGTACAAGCAAAAATTGTTAATGTATATTTTTAAAACTATTCGAGAAAACACACATCAGTCAATACAATTTCATCAAAATGTATTTCATACACAAATAAACACCAGACAATCAGAAAACTTAAGACCTTCAAGATGTCGTTTGGAATTAACAAAGCAGCGCATTACATACGCTGGTCCCCACGAATTTAATCAATTACCCACTGAATTAAAAAGTATACACAATCTCTCAAGATTTAAAAACAGTGTCAAACTCTACTTGTTGGAAAATGTTGAAACACTTCTTATGTAACTTTTCGCAAAATAATGATTGAATTTTACTTTTATGTCTTATTTTTATTTAAATTTTTTTATTTAAATTTAATTAATGCTAGATTTTTGTTGATTACAAATTCAGATTGTTTACAAGACGAGCTGATTTTACTGATTTCATCTGTTATCTCAATAACTCCTCTATAATACTAAAACACCTTTGGAATATTTATTTCGAGTCTTTTGACCATTCCAAGCTTCGTCAATGGTCAGAATGGTGGCAAGAAATGGCAACAGCGGACGATCAATTTTCAAAGAAAATCATCTTCAGTGATTAGGCATATTTCAAAAATATGACTCAAAAGTACGAGTATGCACTGGTGTTTTCACATCTTCTACAGACCCGGCTTGCTCAAATTTGTGCACGAGTTTTCCGGTTGTAAATTAACTAAAAACCAGATGCACAATATGAATTGTGATTTGAACGCCTATTATCATAACAAGCCTCAATAACTTGGTCCAAATTGAGTTAGTCTGAAATTGAGAAATGTAAAATGAAAGGAAAAAAAAAACTTGACGCTTAGGTGTGGTTCACATTCAATATTGGTACACCCGAAATAAATATTCCGAAAGTACTTTAGTTAATACAGGAATTATGGGGAGAACAGATTCCCTCACATAGAATGGCGGTTTGGTGAGTTTATGGCCAGTCAGACAGTTACTGTGAATGGTGTACGTTATCGTGAGATGATAATGATGTCCCGAATTGGAAGATATAGCCACACGGATATCGAAACAATGGCTGTTTTGCGCGACAAATTCAATGGCCGTATTATCTCCCGTGGCGGCGAATGCAATTGGCCGCCAAGATCATGTGATTTGGTACCGGTGGACTTCTTTCTTTGGGGTTATTTGAAAGAAAAGGTGTACGTCGATAAGTCAGCAACAATTCAGGAGTTAAGGAATGAGATGATTTGCACATTAACGGCATAAAACCTCAATTATGCTTCAGCGTAATCGAAAATTAGGACCATCGGATGGAAGTGTGCCGGTGAAATCGCGGCGACCATATGACCGATATTTTGTTTTATACATAATTGAACCATACCAATATTATCGTAATAAAAAGAAATGACAATAATTGCTAAATAATTTGTGTTTTATTCAAAATCATCATCGGTCCTTAAAATTTAAAATTTTTTTGTCGGTTTTTATAAATTTTTTTTGTCTCTTTATCGATTCTGAATGAACACAGAGGCGTAGTTTGAGTATTTTAAATGGTGTCCACCTAGTACTCATAGAAGTAATTATGTGTGTTTATCACACATAATGAAAATAAGTATAGCACACATAATCAAAATAATTGTATCAAAATAAGTATAGCGGGTCAGAAAATTTTAAACGAACTAAATCTCAAAAACCAACCGGGGAGAATTGAAATGTTTGTTATTTTTTTTTTTCATAAAAAATATATTTTTTTTTTTCAGAAAATATAACAAAAAAAAATGTGAAGCTTTTTAGTTGTCTGCAGAAATTCCTTAAACCTTCTGCCTCGATACTGTGAATCCAACACTTAACCACCCTGCCCATCGAGGTAAAAATTTTTAAATATTTTTTATGTACATTAGAACTGCAAAACTATCGATAGTCGTCCCCATCGATATTTTCGATAGTTTCAAGAAAAACTATCGATACTATCGTTAAGCGCTACTTTTGGCTATGAATCTGTTACTCAAGTGGAAGTTAATAAACATAAATACATACATATTTATATAGGTATACATACATATATGAAATCTACGTATTTTTTATTCTATGATAAAAAATATAACTTTTAAATACTTTTCTTTTTATTTTTGCTAAGCACTTTGACCTGCAGCGTCACTTGTATGCAAAGAGAACAAAGTTTTTTAAATTGCAATCGACATTTAGCCGCAGCCGCCAGATATAAGTTGCCATGTTTAACTAACATTTTTTATATAAAAAAAACTTTTTTTATTTGAGATAAAAGTAATAAATGATATAATACACTTCACTTTTATATATAATATATTTACATTTGTAAATTACGCTATAACCATAAAAATTTATAGGCGGCTAAGAACCTGCCAGAATAAATGGCCAGAAACGTTACGCCGGCTACAAGTACCCGGCTTCGTATATATGTACGTTCAAAAATTGTTGATAGTGATACTACTATCGAACGAAAACAATCGGTAGTTAGCTAAAGATATGTAACAGCACTGCACACGTTAAGTTTTGGCAGTGAAAATAAAACAAAACATGCAACTTTGATATCATTCGCTCACACATATTTTTTGGATACACACACATTTTTCTCAACATTTTTTCTAGCCACGTTTTTTAAGAATATATTTTGTAAATTGAATTCAATAAATTAATAAATGAATTAAATAAAGTTTTCAATCTTTATTAATTATAAAAATAAAATAGTGACACGACAATTCACGATAGATAAAACTATCTATACTATCGACTGTTTTGCAGCTCTAATGTACATAGGTATGTAGTGATGCTAAATATTTTTAACAAGCTTTTATTTATTAGTTTCGCTTGTATGTTTGCAACACTCGAAACCCATGCCATATAAGTGATTATTTCATATGTAGGTATATAAAACTGTATATATATAGTGCTGCCGCTTTAGCACGAACGTTGGAGTTCCCGTATTGCTTCCGGGGAAGTAGGAGGATTTTGGAGATTCTCGAAGCCAATTTTGAAAATTTTGGAAGCCCTTCTCTAACCGACTTTTCATATTAGATGTGTGTTTTGGCTGTCGATTTAGTGCGACAATTGAAGTTACCATATTTTATGTGGGCGATTTTGGGAATTCCAAATAAACTCAAAACACGTTATACGCGGTAATTATCTGGTCATATGGATAACATAAGAAGACGCTTAAATAATAGTGAATGAAAAATTTGAAATTTTATATCGAAATGTGTTTTTTAGTTTTTTGAAATATATTTATTCTTTTGTTAGTTATATTCTTATCATTTAAATACATAATACGTAAGTATTCGACCGTTTTTTTTAACATATAACCATTATTTTTAAATTTCGTAAGCTACGTATTTTAGATTTTCGCATTTGTCATGTTATTTATTTATTTAAATTTGAAAAACAGACACAAAAACTGCGAAGCTTCTTTTGCTTGTCTGCAGTAACACCCAGGGTCTGCGGCAGGAATCGAACCTGCGACCTCCGGACTGTTGGTCGAGTACTCTACCAAATCAGCCATCGAGTCACTATGTCTGTTGTATATGTTGGCAATATCATTTATTTTGGATTGTCAGTTTGTTTTTGACAGATATATATTGGTGTGTTCTTCAATTTTTTGCTAAATTTACTAACTGTTGGTCGAGTACTCTACCAAATCAGCCATCGAGTCACTATGTCTGTTATATATGTTGGCAATATCATTTATTTCGGATTGTCAGTTTGTTTTTGACAGATATATATTGATGTGTTCTTCAATTTTTTGCTAAATTTACTAAATTTTGCGCACAAACAATAACGCGTCCAGAAGAGCCAAGACCGACAAAAAGCACGTCAATTTCGGCCAAAAGTGAAGGTTTTGCGCACTGTTTTCTTCGACTATAATGGCGTGGTGCATCATGAATTCTTGCCAAAAGGTCGTACAGACAATAAGGAATACTACCTTGAAGTTATGCGCCGTTTGCGTGTTTCCAGGGTTCGAAAAAACGCCGGCATAAGCGTATTATATCTGAAGGGGGTTACTTTAAAAGGGACAAGATAGCTATTGATGAATAAATAAATACTTTTTGAAAAAATTGAAAATAATGGTTATTTTTTAATCAGCTCTCGTATATTCGTAATGAAATTGCGTTAAAAAAAATTTTACCTGATACGCCAGACAAGCGTTTACTTTGAAAGTAACGTTTACCGTTTGGAAAAATTGAGGCCACCACAAAACTATTACGAAGGAAAGATAGAACAAAAAGTAATAAAATTATTTTTATATAAAAATCTATGATTATAATTTTATAAGATTTTTTTTCTTATAAACGCCATTGGAACTTCCAACACTACTTCGTGTCATGCATTCTCATTTACCGTTACTGTAAAACAATGCAGAACAGCATCATTTAAACAGTTGCAGTCATGAACTTATGATATTTTGACTCCCTCTTTAATTATTGGTGTGTATTAGAGGGCTGCTCAAGCACAAGGGAAATGTCTTTCATCGTTATACTTATGTTCAAGTATTATCACATTTCAAAACACGCACTTCAGTACCGAAATGTTCTAAACACTTTTACAATCGTTTAGAACAAAAAGAACCAAACACCAGTAGAACCGACTGAAATAGAATAAAATTGAAGTAGAACTTCAAGCACTGAAGTTATGTTCAATATAAATTTTGTTTATAAAATTTCTTCTTGTTGTTTATGGTTTTTGCCTTTGTAACCTTTGTAATTATTAATGCACAAGTGCTGTATACACAGTATGCCACATGCCAAAATGTTTTTTTAGTACACTCACTAAAGTTTTCTATCATCGTTTATTTGCTTCATTCTGATGTTCTGTTTTCGTTTTTGTTATGAAACAGAATTCAAGTACTGTCAAGCACTGTCGTGAATGTGTTTCAAAACTATGAAATGCTTTGTTCTGTTTCTAAATGTTATACAGCTTCTTTGCATTGTTTTGAAGATTGTTCTAAAATACAGTACTCCCACAGGGAGTAGAAATAATGAAAACTTCTTCGTTTATATTTATATGTATGTATGTATATTCTCTCAGAAAAACAACGTACTACCTCATACACACACATGCATACATCAAACCTTAGAATATGAGCTCCTTATTGTTTGAATAAAATAAATACATACATAAGTAAATATATCACAATAATAACAACAAAAGTCATAAACTTTTATTCGAGTAAGACAGTTTCTCACACCAGAAAACATTGCTGCAATATAAGTACATACGTATGCACAAGCGATTTCATATTTATTATTGTACATATTTATATTTACATTAACCCTGCCAACAAATTCGTAGTCGACTACAACTAAAACCAACTAATAATTCACTTTTTTGGGCTAACTACAAGCTAGCTACAATGTAATGCAGAATTTTCCCAAATGAAAGTGTATTTATTATTCTACGCAGTTATTTAAATTAAATTAAACATTAGAAATAAATGTGATTTTACCTACATATATGTATATGCCGGTTAAAATCTTTTGGTATTAAATTTTAAATGATATTTTTATAAGATGCATATGTTTTTTGAACGAAATCATTCGTTATAAAGGAAAAAAATTGAATTTTTTTAAAGATAAAATATAGTTTAGGAAGAAGTTAGATAATAGATAGTTATTTAACTAACTAAAAAACCACTTAAAATCCACTGATGAACGGTTAACTTCTGAGTAGCTATATATAAGTATGTCAAAAGTTGACTTTTAGTGAACTAACTTTAAGTTAGTTGAAAAGTAATGCAGAGTCGGATAATTGACTACCTCCTAGGACATCGCCATGTTAAAATAGTTAGTTATCTCCCTTGAAAATAATCTAAGTGTCACCCACCATCAGCTGTAAAAAAATTAGTTTTAAATTAATTTTAAGCTAACTGAGTTGCCGGCAGGGAATATATTTGAAAACACATGTATGCACATGTCCACACTCATGCGTTTAAATATGCATACTAAAAGCCTGCACAGAATGTTCTACAGAATTTTACTGTACAGTAGAATACAGATGCCTTTTGGCATCTGACAATATTTTATAGGTATATAATACTAGCTTTTTCCCGCTTGCCAACAAAGTTTCACATAAACTTTCATCCCCTATTTTATCCCCTTGGGGTTAGAATTAATCAAAATGCCGACGTCATAACACCTACCTGCATGTCATAGATAACTATGTCAATCAGTCAGTCACCTTTGAGTTATACATATATATTAAGATTTATTTTGCAAAAGGATTTGACACATTTTGTCACATTATTTGACAAATTATGCTCAATATATTCAATTCTTCTTTTCAGAGTATAGTATTTTCACGTGCCGTTATAAAAACAAATCACAATTGTATAGCGGAATACTTAAAAAAACCTGTTAGACTTCAGCAAAATATAGCCGCAATGTAGATTGAATTTTGTATGAAAAATCTCTCCAAAGTCAATTAGATTTGGCCAGAAATCTCGTATGTACTAGATTACCTCTTGGTATAAATAGACCATAAGAAAAATTCCATAAAAAAAAAATCAACATTGAATATTGCTATAAATTTTTTTTTTTAACTTTTTACCTTAAGAGGAAATATTTTCTATTGTAATTATCATCTATATATTAAGCAAGTTAATTTTAATTTATCCTCTCCCTACAAAGGAACAAATGTTTTACTCATCACTTGTGATTAATATAAGAAATAAACATAGAGAAATTGAAGGGGGGAGATGTTTTGCCACCGAAAAGCGCGGGCTTACTAAGCACCATAGTCATCAGGGAAACTAACTCTCCCTTCCCTCGATTTTAGGCTTAAGCCACAGCCAATTTTCAGCCAAGCATCGAGGGATCTGCAAAATAGAATCTCCCGGGGGCTTTGCTGGTCTTGACAGGTGCTTAAAGCAACGCACCTGTCAACCGTCGCTACCGGTTCCTTACAGTGCAGGTATCTATTGTAAACGTAACAAACCTTCGGGTGGTTTTTAGTCCCCGAAAAAAGCCACGCACCACACAATTAGCAGGGATATTAACTCCCCTTCCTACGTTTTAGGTTTAAATTACAGCCAGAACGTTCCAGCCGAAGTAGGTAGTTTTTTCATATATTTGGTCATTCACTCTGTGATTCTCCAACCGCACGGTTGTGTTAATTAAAAGTGAACAAAAAAAAAAACAAACAAAAAAAATCATTGTGCTAAAATATTTTTTTAAACTTACATATAAAAACAATAATATATTGTATAAAATTCTAAAAACAATAGCAAATTATTTAAAAAAAACAACGGGAAAATAAATTCCTCACATTTCATTAACTAAACAATAAAATCAATTTCAATAAAACAAATGCGGTGGCAGTGCATTGTTATTGTTGTTATTGTGCGTGAAGATTACCTACCCAGTAGGAAAAAAACTATTCATTAAAGTTTTGATTTCTTGAAAAACCGCAATAAGTGGAAGAGCGAATTTATACAAAAGAAAAAATTTGTGACAATTATTTTTATATACTTTTAAATTAAAAATATATAAATAAAATAAAAAATTGCATGAGTGTACCTAGTAGATGCAATTCTGAGAGGGAGCTTAGCTCCACTAGAAAAACCCTCTGGATTTCTGAAGAGGAATCATTGAAAAAATCATTGGACCATCTCCTGTCTCTAAGAGATAAAAAACGCACGCGTTCGTGTTCGCCAAACATTGTTGTTACAACAGAAGACCAACCATCCACCAGTTCAGTTATTGCAGATAAGCCGAAAACACAAGTAGGCATGGACAGGTATGTAACCGTGGTTAAACGTAAGCGAAGCCCCAAATCCGCTCAAATATCATCAAATCCGAAAATTTGCAAAGGTGATAATAGGACTACGGCAACGGATAGTAATAGGTTTGCTATCCTTCAGACTGACGAGCCAACTACATAAAAAAAAACATTTAAACCGCCACCAATATACTTGAGAGAACCTACTTCTAGTGAGCTGGTAAAAGCACTTATTACGGCAATTGGTAAAGACACCTTCAACGTAACATCAGTTAAGCACGGGCAAATAAGTGAAACAAAAATCCAAGTCAACTGTGAAAATGATTACCGAAAACTTTCTGCCGCTCTAGAAAAAGAGAAAAGATCTTTTTATACTTATCAACTTAGAAGTGCTAAAGGCCTACAGGTTGTTATAAAAGGTATGGACCCTTATGTAGACACGGATGAGGTTAAGATTGCACTGCTAGATAAAGGCTTTAAAGTAAAAAATGTGCTAAATATGCGGAACCGTGAAAAGATTCCTCAACCCATGTTTAGGGTTGAACTGGAACCAAGGGATGTTATTCTCAAAAAGAATGAAACTCACCCAATTTATAACCTCAAATTTCTTCTTCATCGTAGGGTTACCGTTGAGGAGCCGCACAAGCGTTTAGGGACCGTTCAATGCCTAAACTGCCAGGAATTCGGTCATACTAAGGCGTATTGTAAACTTCCCTCTGTTTGTGTTGTGCAACAAGCCAAAGGCCGACGCAAGTGTTAAGAAATGCAGTAACTGTGGAGGTAACCACACTGCAAACTATAGAGGTTGCCCTGTCTATACTCACTTTAAGCGGTCAATGACAAATAAGTCGTCGGTTTCTCCAGCAGCCCAGCAGCTAAATATCATTAGTAAAAACAATTTTCCCCAGGTAGGCCATACAACCAACTACACAAACACATAGAATTCCAAACAATTTTCATATGCTAATGTGGTTAAATCCGACCAAAACTTGAGCCAGGAACCCAAGCCCCAAAATTCCGATCCAAATTTTAGTAACCTAGAGGCAACTCTGCAGACTCTTGTTCAGTCCATTAACACTTTTACCGTCTCTATGACAAACATGATGCAGGAAATGCTAAAAATGCAATCCACTATTTTACAGGCAATTTTAAAAAAAATGAATTGGTTAAAAATATGTTTCTGGAACGCAAACGGCATTCGCCAACACAAAAATGAACTTGAGCACTTCCTTATGGAAAAGCAGATCGATATAATGATGATTGCTGAAACCCATTTGATAATCAACAGTTATTTCAAAATTAATGGCTACACATTATATGACACAAAAGATCCCCGTGGAAGATCTTGCGGCGGTTCGGCAATTTTGATAAAGACCAGAATTAAGCATATCTAATGAACGGGACACGTGAGGAATATCTCCAAGCTACAAATATATGCCTTAATTATTTTCATGAAAAAATTGTTATATCCTCGACTTACTCACCACACGATTTTCAATAACAGAAAGCCAATATTCAATTTTTTTCAAATCGCTTGGTTCTCGATTTTTATCGGCTGGCGACTATAACGCTAAACACACTTTTTGGGGATCACGTTTAATTACCCCGAAAGGCCGTGTGCTTTTTGACACCGTTTCCAAAATGGGCTTAGGTGTGATTTCAAGTGGACACCCCACTTATTGGCCGTCAGACCACCGCAAGATCCCAGACGTTATAGACTTTGGAGTTACAAATATTTTCCCTCAGAATGGATGCAAGTGTAGCCTTCATTGGACTTGTCATCAGATCACTCACCAACTATAGTTTCTGTTTCGTTCCCCCAGGGGGTTGGTTCCCCGTTTTGTGACTTGGCGTTGACTGTCACTAGAGTTAATTGGCTAAAATATAAGAAATATTTGAGTACTCATTGTACAGAAAATATTGCCCTAAGAACCCCTGAGGATGTTGATATATCAATTAAAGATTTTTCTGAAGACCTTAAACTGGCCGTGCAACATGCTACCACTACCCATACGAGGTTCAGAAATCAGAACAATAGAACCTATTCGTCTGAAATTGAGCAACTTTTGTCAGAAAAAAGAAGAGTTAGAAGAGAATGGCAACTTCGCAGGTCTCCCCAGCTTAAAAGCAGGCTACGGGAGTGCATAACTCAGTTAAGAAATCTGCTTCAAATCCAAAGAATGGCTTCCCTCAAAAATTATCTAGAAGGTCTTGATGGTAGCCCGCAAACCGACTATTCTCTATGGAAAGCGACAAAAGGTCTGAAAAGACCCGTAATAGGTAAGCTACCTTTGCGAACTTCATCTGGCGACTGGGCAAGAAGTGATTCTGAAAAAGGGATGGTGTATGTTAATCATTTGAAAAACGTTTTTACTGCAAATGATACAGTGGATGATGTTGCTGAATTTCCGCCATATGCTGTTAGACCGCCTGTGCCTTTGAGACTTAGTTTTCAAGATGTCGAAAACGTTATAAATAAAGTAAACTCAAAAAAAGCTCCAGGTTTTGACAAAATTACTGGCAAAATGCTTGTACAGTTACCTCGTGTTGCTAGAAGAATTCTTCTTTTCATTTTTAACGCTATTTTGCGCCTAGAATACTATCCTGCAGAGTGGAAGGTGTCTATGGTTACTATGATACCCAAGCCAGGGAAGGATTCCACTAAAGTAGAGTCATATAGACCAATAAGTCTACTGCCAACAATTTCAAAACTTTTCGAAAAATTGTTAATGGCGAAGTTGACTCCAATATTGAATGATGTAGGATGCATCCCGGATCATCAATTTGGTTTTCGGGCTAAACACAGCACCATTGAACAAACGCATAGATTAGTTAATGTTATAAGAAAGACTTTTGAGGATAAAAAGTATTGCTCAGCTCTATTTCCCAAGCTTTTGATAAAGTGTGGCACGAGGGATTAATGCACAAAATAAAGTTGAACTTGCCTGCAACCACTCATAAGCTTCTGAAAAGCTATTTATGTCGCCGGAAGTTTGTTATCAGAGAAGGCGGCTTTATAAGCCCAACTCAGCCAATCGAGGCAGGAGTTCCCCAAGGTAGCATTCTGGGACCCACTTTGTATTTAATTTACACTTCTGACATGCCAACCAGATCTGGTATTCACAATTCAACTTTTGCAGATGACACAGCATTCTGCAGCGTACATGAAAACCATCAAGTAGCTTCGCGAAATTTGCAGGAGTATATTTCAATATTAGAGAAATGGTTAAAACTTTGGAAAATTAAAGTTAATGAACAAAAGTGTACTCACGTTACATTCACACTGCGTAGACAAACATGTTCAGCTATCCAAATTAACAATTTACCTATTACGCAGCAAAATGAAGTCAAGTACCTTGGTATTCATCTCGACCGTAGGTTAACTTGGAAGTCTCACATTGACGCGAAAGTCACTCAGCTAAAATTAAAAGCAGCCCAATTAAATTGGCTTATGGGCAGAAATTCTACATTGAAATTAGATTGCAAACTTTTGTTATACAACGCAATACTAAAGCCTATATGGCGCTACGGAATTCAATTATGGGGCACCGCCTCAGCGTCCAACATTGAAAAAATTGAAAGGCGACAAAACAAAATTCTTCGAACAATTACTGCAGCTCCATGGTACGTAAAAAACTCCCGAATTCACAAGGATCTGTGTGTTCCACTCGTAAAAGATGAGTCTTCAAAGCATGCGACAAGGTATATCAGCAAATTGGAGCTTCACCTAAACCCTCTTGCACGAAACATACTTAATTTTAGTGGTCACACTCGGTTGGGAAGAAGGGATACCGTTGCCACCATCAGAGCGTTAAGTAGGTGATTCTACCGATATTATTGGCGCAAAATAAAATGTCTAGCATTGGCTGGACTTAGTTAATTTATTGTATTTAGTAATAAGATTTGAATACTTATTGTTAGTTCACATTGTGAAGATTCAAACACATTCGTTGTCGGATTGTTGAAGTGAACAGACGTGCATGCGGATAGCGTAAAACTTTTAAATACGGTCGTGTGTATTGGTGTTAGTGTAAACAATTGAAGGCAAAAAAAAAAAAAAACAAATAGAAGTCGCGAGTGTATGTGTTTTGAGACTCCGCTGACAAGGTGTCTCAAAAAGAAGAACAAGCTCCGGCCAAAAGTTGGGTTAGAGTGAATTTAGTGAAACATTAGTGTTGCCAAAAGGAACTAAGAGACTCCAAGTGTTACCAAGTGTAAACAAAAGTTGACGGTTGGATTTGAAAGTGAATTTGAAATTGGAAACTGAATTGGAATTGACGGTTGTGATATAAATTTTTAAAATTTGAAACGGAATTGACGGTTGGATTGAAAACGGCTTGCGATTTGTGAACTGCTTTATCGGGATTGTTTGAATTGGCAACACTGCGGTGTTAGTGGGATAGTTGACGGTTGGCCTGAATACGGATTTGAGATTGACGGTTCGTTCGGTTAATAAGTGAACTTTTAGTGGTTAAAATATCGACTTCGGTTTGATAAAGCAGTTTTTGGTGGTGGTATTGGAACATTGGTGACGAACTTGGCTATTGTGAATTGGTTCTTGTTTTGCTACACTGATTTTGGATTTAAAAGGTAGGTGGCGCATTAAGTAATTTAGTATTTTTGGTCGCTATGCCGCCGGCTAGCAAACGTAAGGCGGATAAACCGAAGGCTAAAGGGGACGCCAGTGATGTGACCACTGATGATCCTAGAGCGCCGCCCCCATTTGTGCCGCCTAAGGTTAGGCATACGGAATCGGAGCTGTCGTCGACTGAAGATGCGGAGTCGGTGAAAAAATTCAAAGCTGGGTCGCCTAAATCACGGAAGAAGACGGCGTTGGAAGCGGTGCAAGGTGTGGGTGAGGTCGCGGCTGTGTCAAAATCCCCAATGGTAGTGGACGATGAGGTGATTGTCACGTGTGTGGGTGAGGTGGCCAGTGAGGGAGTAGTTCCTGGGAGTAAGCAGCCTGTCAGAGAGTCGCGCAATAGGAAGAAGAAGGTGCAAGCGGAGGGAGTGATTGCGGACATGAAGCGCATCACGGAGAAGGTGATGGACGTTGTGATGGCTGATGATGTGGGCAGGGGGGTTGCACGCAGGCTGTTGAAGGAAGTGGGAGAGTACGAGGCACTTCTTATGGGATTGGTGGCCGAAAATAAGCGGTTGAGGGGGAGATTGGAGGCAGGTGCGGTGGGAGTTGCTGCTGCCCCGATGGCGAAGTCGATGACCGTACCCCCAGTAAGTAGCAGAGTTGTGACCAGGACACAGGAGGCGGTAGCGCCAGTGTCATACCCGGCCCTGCCGTTGGTAAAACCGGTGGAAACGTGGTCGGTAGTCGTAAAAAGTAAGGCTGGGAAGAGTGCGAAGGAGGTGGTGGAAAAGGTGGTTGGGGAGGTTGGGCCGACTTTGGGGGTACGCGTGCACGAGGTGCGCCAAACGAAGGAAGGAGCCGTGATTCGCACGCCATCGGAGGCTGAGAGGAGGAAGGTGGCTGGTAACACTAAGTTCGCTGAAGTGGGGTTGGAGGTGGCTGTTAAGGACAAGTTGGGGCCTAAAATAGTGGTTCAGGGCGTCCACAAGGAGATTTCGCCGGATGAGTTCATGGAGGAACTACACTCCATGAACCTCGGGGAGTTGATGTCTTCCGCGGAATATAGGCGATCCGTTCGACTGATGAGCGCACCTTAGAAGGTGGAAGAGGGCACAACTAACGTGACCCTAGAATGCACGCCGCGTATTGCTGAACATTTACGGACAACGGGGGCGTATATAAAGTGGTTCCGCTTCACGATACGGACGTTGGACCCCATACCGGCGTGCTATAGATGTCTAGGTTTTGATCACCGGGTGCGCGACTGTAAGTACCAGTCGGATGTGTGTAGACGGTGCGGTGACGCTGGCCACTGGGCGAGCCGATGCCCCAACGAATTGCGGTGCAGGAACTGTGCGTTCAAGGGACTGCAGGCGGATCATATGATGATGTCTGCAGCGTGCCCGGTCTACGCGACCATGGTTGCTAGGGTGAACGCTCGTCATTAAGATGGATACCGCGGTTGTAATACAGCAAAACCTTCAGAAGTCGTACGTGGCAGGCGAACTTGGGCAGGCGATGCGGCGACGGGGTGCGGCTGTTGCCTTAGTGCAGGAGCCGTACCTCCGGTTTGGTGACATCAGGGGGCTTCCTAGGGGTATGCGGGTTTTCCCCGATTTGGAGGGGAACTCTGCGGTAGTGGTGGATGACCCGGGGGTCGATTGTACGGTCGTGAGCTGTACCCGGTGGGGGGTCTGTGTTGCTGTACAGGGGGAGTTTGGGCGGGTGCTCTTTGCAAGCCTGTATTGCAGGTTTGCCGTCCCTTTGGAGCCGTACATTCGGTACATGGATACGGTCCTACTCCTAGCGAGTAGTGCACCCGTTATTCTAGGCCTGGATGCAAATGCATGTTCCTCTATGTGGTTCAGTAAAATGCCCAGGCATGCGCCTGGTCATATGAACCACACTAGAGGAATCATGCTCGGCGAATGGCTGGTCACAGTTGGTGCTTCGGTGTTAAACGAGGCTAGTGATCTGTACACGTTTGACGCTCCACAGGGCCGCAGCGATATCGATGTGACAATTGCCAATAACTTGGCGTTGTCATACTTCGACTTCAGCTG
This sequence comes from Thecocarcelia acutangulata, assembly GCA_914767995.1. Lineage (NCBI taxonomy): Eukaryota > Metazoa > Arthropoda > Insecta > Diptera > Tachinidae > Thecocarcelia > Thecocarcelia acutangulata. Next base: position 60,961,741 of record OU612097.1, read on the forward strand.
GAGGGTATGTGACAACGCTGGTGTGAGTGATCATAATCTCATTGAGATTCGGTTCACTTATCGCCGGCGGAGTTGGATATCTGGGTCACCTCGCGGGTGGCGTAAAAGGGACATAGACTGGGGCGGTTACGCGAATAGTGTTAGGGCGGCTGCTATGGTACAGCCTATAGATGAATTCAGGGAATTGGGTATAGACGCTCAGGTTGGCCAGATTGACGACTGGATGTGCGCGGTGAATGATGCGCTGCTTGGCCGAGCCCGTCCGGGTAGGCCAAGAAAAGTCAAGTGGTGGACCGATGAACTGGATCTGATGCGGAGGAGTGTCAGGCGCCTCAGGAAGAGATTCCAGAGGGCCCGGCAGTCTAACGCAGATGATCTAGCTATTCGTAAGGTTGAATATCTGGCTAGCCTGAGGGAATATAAGGGTAGAATTTGTAGGGTAAAAGAAGACGAGTGGAGGGAATTCGTGCGTGAAAATAGGGACGATCCTTGGGGTCGTGTCTATCGCGTTTGTTCGGGTCGACACAGGCGTTTAGAAGTAGGAAGCCTCCAGGTTGACAATGTAACATTGTCTTCCTGGAGCGATATTATGGGCGCGTTGTTGGGGGTTTTCTTTCCGGTTGTACGGGCGGGCGGTAGCCCTCCTCTCATTAGGGAGGGAGCCGCCCCTCCTGCGCTGGAACCCAGTCAGATCAAGGCGCTCCTTTGGGAACGTCTTGTGTCTGCCTGGCGGGCGCGATGGGCGAATAGTACAAAGGGGCGAGCAACGCACGAATTCATTCGCGAGGCTGATTTTGTTGTGGGACGGCCGGAATTTGGCTTCAGTCTCAGTACGGGCTTCTTGCTTACGGGGCATGGTTCCCTCAATGCATTTTTGCATAAGAGGGGCCTGTCCGAGACTGCGCTGTGCAGATGTGGTGAGAGCCCTGAGGACTGGAGATACGTTCTGGTCGAATGTCATCTTTATGATGACATTAGGGATCTAGAGGGAATGGGCGTAGTAGGGGCGGGCAACCATTGGGATTTCAGTAGGGTTTTGGCGGTCGGCGCGTCTTTTGACGCGTTGGGCGCGTATGCCCGTGAGGTCTTTAGGCGGAGACCAAGGTAGGGAGGGTAGCCTCCCTGTTGTTGCCATTTCCGGAACCATCGTTTGTTGAACCGCAGGTTCGCGCGTGACTGTGTGCGTCTCTCGTCGGCGGAGTTGGTTGCAGTTGTGGTTGAAGTCTTAGTGTAGGCAACCATGAGGAGCATAGAGCACAGTTCCTGTGCCCTGTGCTGTTCCTGGTGTCATGTACTTTGCTGTGTGTTGTTTGCTGGTTGCTGTTACTGTGTTGCTGGTTGCTGTCTGCTGTTTTGTTTTGGTGTCGCAGGGTTGCTGGCAACGTTGTTTTTGTTTGTAAGGCCCTTCGTGAGGGGGGTCATGTCTAATTGTTGTTTTTGTTTTGTTCGTGTTGTAAAGGGCTGGGCCACAGGGGGGTGGCCAATGTACTCATCCGTGAGGATGAATGTTGAATGTTTTTGTTGTTTTTGTTTATTGTGCCTTGTGCCCGTGTGTGTTTTGTGTTGCAGGTGATGCAGTTTGTACGTTGAGTGGCTGCTGTTTTGCTGTTGTCGCTGACGTTCCTGTTGTTCCTGTTTTATGTTGCTGTTTGCTGTTATTGCTGTGTTCCTGTGTGGTGTTTACTGTAAGTATGGTTGCAGGGGGTCACCAGTCCCCGAGCCGTTTGGGGCTCTACTGGTAGTAGTCCTTGGGCTACGAAGTCTGACCGGAGACTTAATCTGGTACCACGGGAACCGGGAGCCCCAGGAACTTGTTCCTGCCCGGTTATGGTGCCTCCCTGAAGGGCCGCACCATATCGTGGTGGTTGTGGTTTAAACCCAAATCGCGGGGAGAGTTCATTTGAGCTCGATGTGGAGTTGCATTGCGACCGGGTGCCGTGACCCAAAGATCGGAAGGAGTTTTAGAAAGGCTCCGCTCCTAACCAAGGGGGAGATCATGTCCAAACAACATGAGATCGAATTGGTACTCATGCATGGCAGTTTGTCATGTATGGGGGCGCTGGTGGACGCATTGTATTCACCCGGTGTTAAGATCACCGTGGGGTAAGGCCACAATGGCAGGTATCCACGTAAATCGTTTTCACAACTGTGAAGATTCAATAAATAAAAAAAAGCTAAAAAAAAAGTAAAAAAATTTAGTTATTGAATCTTCACAAAGTGAACTAGCAATATGTATTCAAATCTTAATACTAAATACACAAAATTAATTAAGTCCAGCCAATGCTAGACAAAAATGTTTTATTTTGCACGAAAAATATCGGTAAAATCGCCTATTTAACGTTCTGATGGTGCCAAGGGTATCCCTCCTTCTTAACCGAGAGTGGCCTTCAAAATTAAGTTTACGAGTATTGCGTGCAAGATGATTTGTGTGAACTTTTAGTTTACTGATATACCTTGTCGTATACTTAGAGAATTTGTCTTTTACCAGCGGAGCACACAGATCGTTGTGAATTCGTGAGTTTCTTACGTACCATGAAGCTGCAGAATTCGTTCCAAGAATTTGATTTTGTCCCCTTTGTTTTTTTTTTCAATGTTGAACTGCAAGCAGAACCACCTGGAGGCATGCTTGCAAATTTATAGCCTTGCTAAGAGTTTCGGAAGCCAACACAACATAAGTCATGCGGGTTCCTAGAGTTTTATTTGCTACAACAAACGAGGGACTCCTTCCCCTCTTTACCCGAAAAACGGCATTCGCCAAGAGTTCGGTGGCTGCGTGGCTTACGCGTCCGAGCGCAAGAACCAGCGGCTGCTGATTCGTAGTGTAGCGCCTGCTAGTTGTTCGCTAGCTAAAAAACATCTTCAACTAACAAAGACCTTAAACATGTCTCGACTGCTGATAATTTATGAAACGCCGCCTGTGCACGCCATTGTACAAAAATATTTCACACTATAAAAGTGTTACATACAACTTTTGAGTGAATTACTGCATATACCGTAAATATGTTTTTACATAAATAAGTAAATGAAATGCATTGTGTTTTAATATATAAGTAAATAAAAGAAACAAATAAAGTTCATAAATAACAAAATTTCGCATTCTCATGCATAACGAGCTTTTCATTATGAATGCACGCACAAGAAGTTTAAACAGAGTAAGAAAAAAGGTTAAAAAGCAACAAAGGCAATAAATTTGTATTAAATAAAAATGACTGGGTGTACGACTGATAGTAAGTAATTGTGTAAGTGACCGGATGCATCGTTATTAATGTTAGGTCTGTCTTACGGGAAAAAAATAAGCATTTCAAATTTCCAGGGAGTTTTCACTTGAACTTCAATAGGAGAATTTTATAAAAACACTATACGAATAAAAACACAAGAAAAGAGATGGTGCCCCTTTTAACCAAATTGAGTCTAGATTTAATTTAAACTGATGAAAATTTCTTTACCTGCATAAACGATATTTAAGCCGTTTTGGTTTTATTTTTTTTTTAAACTCGGTTTTTACACATGATATCAATTAAGTGGTTGTGAGAAATCTGGTCATTGAGAACGATATTAAAACTTGTTTCAAAAGATTTATTTTTCTCAAGTTTATTAAAAGAAATTTTAAATCAAATGAGTTTTTTAAACATTTTTGTTCCAATTTAGGCACTTAAAAAATATATATAAAATTATAATTATTAAGCAGAAAAAGAAGAATCTTGAACTCTTGACTATGTAAACTATACCATAAATAAAATGTAAAATGTCATTGTAAATAAAGATAATTCTAATTGTAATTTTTCTCAAGCCAGTAGGAGAAATTTAATGTATAAAAATTATTAAACTGGAGCGAAAACAAATTGTGTATTCCTTTGGCCTTTTAGTTTAATTTGAAGGGTTCTTCTAGAAAATAACTCCGCGAAGATACGAGTAATTCATTGCAAAAGAAGCACTTGGCACTGGGTTATAGCGGAGTAAAATATATAGGGTGTTTTTTTAAGCTAGATAGAACTTTAAATTGTAAATAAAAAGTAACACAAAAAATTAAATTTTGATGAAACATTTTTTTTATTTGTTTCAGTATACTCTGACAAATCATCATGAATAGACTCACGCTTGAACCATTGACCATTGTATGCGTCGTTCTTTCGCCGATTGGGCTCTAGAGCAGTTGGCAACTGACCCGTTGTTTTATCGCAAAATTGTGTTCAGCGATGAGGCGCATTTTTGGCTTAACGGGTTTGTTAATAAGCAAAATTGCCGCATATGGAGTGAGACCAATCCACAAGAGACCCTACAGACTCCATTACATCCAGAAAAATGCACTGTTTGGTGCGGTTTTCATGCTGGTGGCATCATCGGACCTTATTCCTTCAAAAATGAGGCCGGAGCTCGCGTTACGGTCAATGGAGATCGTTACCGCACCATGATCAATGATTTTTTGTTTGAAAATATGGATGACATTGATCCGGAGGAGATGTGGTTTCAACAGGATGGCGCTACGTGCCATACGGCGAACGCAACCATCGACTTACTGAAATCAAAATTTGGCGATAAGTTGATTTCGAGAAATGTACCTGTCAATTGGCCTCCAAGGTCGTGCGATTTGACACCTCTCGATTATTTCCTGTGGGGCTACGTGAAGTCACTGGTTTATGCTGATAAACCAGCAACAATTGACGCCTTGGAGGCCAGCATTGTTCGTGACATACGGCCAGCAGTGCTCGAAAAAGTGGCCCAAAATTGGACGTCCAGAATGCGCTTCGTCAAGAACAGCCGCGGTGCCCATATGCCCGAAATCATTTTCAAATGTTAATGTCACGTATTGATCTTTCGAATAAAAAAAAATTTTGATTACAATTTAATTTTTTGTGTTATTTTTTACAATTTCAAGTTCTATCGGGCTTAAAAAAACACCCTATACAAGAAAAGAGTTTGGTTCTTCTGTAATGACTTCAAGAAGGCGATTCAATGAAACACCAGCACCCGTTACTCGGTTACTAAGGAGTAGAAAATACAAAAATCGTTTAATTGTTAAGATTAAAGTATTTCGATTTTATTTCAAAAGCTGTTCTTCCTGTATGCCAAATTTTTACACTTATAATTATTGTTGTTTTCTATTCTTTTTTCTATTTTTTTTAGAAAACATTATCTGTGAAATAGGAGACAACCTAATTCGTTTACCAAACGAAATATAGTACGAAATGAGTAAGCAGAAATTGTAAATGATAATTCAATATACCGAAAATAAAAAGTCAGCTACACATGATTTTATTTATAATAAAAAAATTAACAAATGGAATTCATACACGCACTATTATAAACAAATCAATCCCAGTTATAAAACACCAACGTATCCAACAGGAGTTTCAAGAAAAAAATTTGCAAAAATATATACGAATGAGCCTCGGCCACAGTAAGTTAACTCATCAACACTTGATGGGGGAAAAAAAACAGCCACCAAACTAACTTTTTTGTCCGGAACCGAAGACGACGATGTCACACAGTCAACGAATGTCAGCACATCTCTACAACATGTAGGCCCAACAATATATCACTAATTGGCTGCAAAGCATATTAAAAGAAAACATTATTACTGTTACGATTTTGCCCCTAAAAACGCTTTGCGGATTCTTCAATTACAAATGAAATAATGACACACTCGTTCGGTACACAGTACTTAAATAATTCACAACTTTATTTACACTTAACACCACTGTGTATTTACACACTAGACTTGCTTAAGGTTGTATGACACTTCATTTTTTCTTCATTTTTCTAGTATTGGAAAGTAGCATGGTGCAATTAACCAGGTGGCATCACTAGCGCAGGTGATATTTTTTTGTTTCATAAAATTGTGGGTGAAAAAATAAAAATATTTTAAACAGTTTGAAAAAGGGCAAGAAACACAATAAAAAAGTTTTCAAAAATATTTTAATTGCTTAAAATGTGTTGAAAACAATTTATAAAAAAAATTATAATAGTTTTCTTTGTTCGTTTTTTTTATATAAACGTTTCTTTCTTCATTTTCTTCTGTTTTGTAAACATGTTTTTGACAGCGTCCGGAATTTTTACACAAACAAAACATTATGTATGTAGTACAACAACTCTTATGATGCCACCTAATAATTGCACCATGGAAAGTAGTAAGAACATATTGTAATAGAAAAATTAAATAAGTTCGAAGAGTTCAGATATATTGAACAAAATGTTAGGATGTCAAAAATTGTATGCTTGTTATCGATAAAAAATGAATAAGTGTAAAAAAAATGTAAAAATGTTCACATTAAATTTGACAAATCCAGCTTGGAAATTTAAAATTGCTGCTAACTCAGCAATTTATATTCGAAGACAGGGCTTTTGCGTGATTTTTTTTCTAACCTGCGCGTTTTGTTTCATGAATAAGAAATGAACGACACTTAGACCCATCATCAGAACAGGACCCAAGTGAGCTGGAGTTTCCGGGTACTTGCTGGAAACCCATCATACTATTACTACCGTGAAAAAACTAAAATATATCTAATATTTGTATAAAAAACGCAACAAACAAAAGTTTCAAAACGATAAACGTTTATAAAATGGATGATACCATTATAGATTCCATTGCATTAAATACCTTAAACACAATAAGCATATTTGCCATTAATTGCAGGAGTAAGACGAAGGATTTAAACATAAACTATTCAAAGAAATTGAATGTAAAGACTTATTTTGAGGATGACTCCTCATCAATTTGCGAAAATTTTAGCAAAAGTAAAGCCATATATTACAAAGCAAGTTTTATGGTCAGCTCTTCCCAAAACTTAACTTTCTTTACATCCCAAATATAAGGCACTTGCTTGACTTCATTTATTATATATAAAACTTCTTCTTCTAACCAAACTTTTACCATTTTATTCTTTTATAATCACTTTTTTCATAAATTTACGTTTTCTTTTTTGGTTATTTTTGAAATGTCAATTTTTTTCAGCAAAAAAAAAAACGTTTTGTCTACGTTTTATATAGTTTATTCTTTCTACCATTTGCTAATTTTTTCTAATAATTCAATGAAATAAAATAAAAATGAAGTGTCATACCACCTTTAGCTATTCTGACTTATGGCTGTCTTGCACAAAGTTCAAAAATAAACTGACTCATTGCCGCCAGGGTTGTCAGATACAGCGATTTATCGCCAAACGTTGGCTATTTTTACATACTTTGTTTTTTAAATCTGGCATTCCTATTTTATCCAATGTTTTGTTATCATAGTTCATGCTCAAATGATTGATAATGAACTAAGTGTCGAAAAAAATCAGCTACCAAAATGAATGAATTAAACCTTAAATTTCAGTCTGGTGGCATGGATGTAGGAAGGATGTATGATCAGCTATTTCAAACTACACAAGTTTTATCCTCAAAAATTTTAAAGCCGTTATTTTCAAATTATTTAAAAATGGAGATAATTTATTGGTTACGGTAAGTGCAGTCATTGATAGATCGGACTCTTTCCTGCCATTAAATACAGTAGATTATGGCTGAAGCTCAGCTGAGGAATACAGGAATAATTTAACACCAGAAGAAATAAATTATTTAAAAGAAAATTGTCTCACATATGTATATGAAAACATTTTTTAAGGAAATATTGTGCCGCTTACCTGAAAACATGAAGGTATTTAAAGCTTTTAAAGAATTTTCAACAACAAAATGCGATAATCCGCCACTCCAAGCAAAGTTTTCCATGATTCATGATTCGTTAAAACCTATTATGAGTACAAAAGTTTCAGCAGGTGAGTATGAGATTCAATGGGCAAAACTACCTATGAATTTACTCGATTTTTGGCCTAAATTTTCTAACTATAAATATACAGCGGGTACGTTTCATCTTAAGTAATTATCTTTGGCTGTTTTCCATACATTGGTTATTCCATAATGACTTTTCCATAATCAATTGTACCACAACACGTTTACAATATAAACTTCCTGATGCATTAATAAGAATAATAAATTATATGGATGTAAATAAAATTTGTCGCAATACTCAAACGTAAAGTGTGTTGAAAAAAGTCAATCCTAATGTTATGTATCTTGCAGGCAACATACTTAATTTTGGCGGTCACTCTCGGTTCAGAAGAAGGGATACCCTTGCCATCAGATTGTTAAATAATTAGATGGTTACACCGATATAATTGGCGCACAATGTAACTTTGTGTCTAGCATTGGCTGTACTTATTTAATTTTTTTATGCTTAGTATTAAGATTTGAATACTTATTGTTAGTTTATATATATTTTGAAGAATCAATAAATAAATGTATACAACCAGTCCAGATTAAACAGATGACACTGAGATTTATAACCTTCTAATACCTAAAGTACTGGTATAGAAAGCTTTTTAAAACAGACGTATGTATGTAATTTTATTTTATTCATTTATAATTATAATACTAAGACTATAGAGACAACAACACTATTAAACATATATGTATGTTATATGTCAATTAAAAGAATTAATAGAATAAATATTATATATAACTATAAAACTATGAAAATTCTTTTGAAGAGTCTTTCAGAGATCTTTTAAAGATCATACAAAAAATATTTTTGCGATTTTTGTCGAATTTTGATGGCTATTTTAGCGCTGGAGGTGGCAAAAAATCTGACAAACCGACCTGCCTGCTATTTATACGTCTTTATCATTTTCTACAATCGACATGATGTTTCTAGTGATTGATAATTCTAGACCCAAATGTAATTCTTACGCATATACACATTCACACACATGCTGGCGAACATTAAGCAAGTGACAACAACAAACAGCAAGAAACGAAATACCAAGAATGCAAGAATGACAACAACATCAAACTGCAGTACAAACAACTGGGATTGTAACAAATTGCATATGTGATCAATAAGAGATAAATATAGACGAAAAAATAAATAAGATCTCAGTGGCTGAGTTGGTTAAGCAGCCGTATTAAAAATACATCATGTTTACACGGTACTGAGTTCGAATCCTAGTGGGTGCTGATGAACAGTGTAGCGACTGTGAAACAGCTAGTTGTCCCCCAGCTTTAGTGTATTCAGTTATTATTTTTTCCTATCTTCTTTGATCAAGAGTTATTGCTCGCGGCAATTATTATTATAATCATGGGTTGAACTAGAACCCAGGGATGTTGTCCTGAAAAAAGGTGAAATTCATCCAATCTATAACCTTAAATTTCTTTTGCATCGTAAGGTTACCGTTGAGGAGCCACATAAACGTTCAGGACCCGTTCAGTGCCTAAACTGCCAAGAATTTGGCCACACTAAGGCTTACTGTAAGTTGCCCGCTGTTTGTGTTGTATGTGGCGAACTTCACGGCACAACTCAGTGCAATAAGCCAAAGGCCGACGCAAGTGTTAAAAAATGCAGTAACTGTGGAGGTAACCACACTGCAAATTATAGAGGTTGCCCTGTCTATACTCATTTTAAGTGGTCAATGACATATAAGCCATTGATTTTAAATATGCCACCCCAGCAGTCAAACACCATTTCTACAACCAATTTTCCCCAGATACGCCAGCCAACCAGCCATATACACGTGCAAAACCACCAACAAATTTCTTATCCCAATGTGGTTAAATCCGACAAACCAAAGTTGAATCAGGAGCCCAAGCCTCAAAACTCCGACAAACATTTTAGCAATCTTGAGGCAACTCTGCAGACTCTTGTTCAATCTATAAATACATTTACGGTTTCCATGACAAACATGATGCAGGAAATGCTGAAAATGCAATCCACCATTTTGCAGGCAATTTTAACAAAATGAATGTTTCTGGAACGCAAACGGCATTCGCCAACACAAAAATAAACTTGAGCACTTCCTTATGGAAAAGCAGATCGATATAATGATGATTGCTGAAACCCATTTGACAACCAACAGTTATTTCAAAATTAATGGCTACACATTATATGACACAAAAGATCCCCGTGGAAGATCTTGCGGCGGTTCGTCAATTTTGATAAAGACCAGAATTAAGCACTATCTAATGAACGGGACACGTGAGGAATATCTCCAAGCTACAAATATATGCCTTGATAATTTTCATGAAAAAATCGTTATATCCTCGATTTACTCACCACATTTTCAATAACAGAAAGCCAATATTCAAATTTTTTCAAATCACTTGGTCCTCGATTTTAGGCGGCTGGCGACTATAACGCTAAACACACTTTTTGGGGATCACGTTTAATTACCTCGAAAGGCCGTGTGCTTTTTGACACCGTTTCCAAAATGGGCTTAGATGTGGTTTCAAGCGGACACCCCACTTATTGGCCGTCAGACCGACGAAAGATCCTGATGTTATAGATTTTGGAGTTGCGAAAAATTTTCCTTTAGAGTGGATGCAAGTGGAGCCTTTATTAGATTTGTCATCAGATCACTCACCCACTATAATCTGTGTTTCGTTCCCCCAGGAGATTGGCTGCCCGTTGACCGTCAATAGAGTTAATTGGCTAAAATACAAAAAAGTTTTGAGTACACATTGTAGTGAAAATATCGCCTTGAGAACACCTGAGGATATTGATGCGTCAATTAACGATTTTTCTGAAAACCTCAAACTGGCCGTACAGCATGCTACCACTAGTCATATAAGATCCAGAAATGAGAACAATAGAACTTATTCGGCTGAAATTGAGCAACTTCTGTCAGAAAAAAGAAGAGTTAGAAGAGAGTGGCAAACTCGCAAGTCTCCCCAGCTTAAAACTAGGCTACGGGAATGCGTAACTAGACTAAGAAATCTGCTTGAAATCCAGAGAATATCTTCCCTTAAAACATATTTGGAAAGCTTGGATGGTACTCCGCAATCTGACTATTCTCTGTGGAAAGCGACAAAAGGTCTGAAAAGACCCGTAATAGGTAAGCCACCTTTGCGAACTTCAACTGGCGACTGGGCACGAAGCGATTCCGAAAAGGGGATGGTGTACGCTGATCATTTGAGAAATGTTTTTACGACAAAAGATTCAGCGGATGCTGCAGCAGAATTTTTTTTTATTTAAATTGGTAGCGTGGAAGGTGTTGGACTAAATTTTGCTAATCTGAGCAGTGTCGAAGGTATATACACTGGATGCTGATCAGTTTTAAATATTTAATTCCAACATTTTAAATGCTGCAATAGAGTTTGTTTTAGTCTTTCGTGTTGTTATTGTTTAAGTTAAACCTCCACGAACACTACTCCCTCTTTCCTACCTCATCATAACCTATTTTCCTAGTTCCAGTACAATGCACTGCATATGTAGGGGTCATCCCCTGAGTACTGGTCCAAGATAAAAAAAAACAAAAACAAAAACAAAAATTAGAAATATTAAAATAGGGTTCGACTATTTAACATTAATACATGCAACAAAAGATATCTTTAAATAAAATATGATTCTAAATATACGCCTTTGTTCATACAAAATAGAACTTTCAAAAACTGTGATGCGACGAGGACATATACCAGTAATTCCATCCCGTGGCCATAAAAAGTGTCACTAACAAATGCAATACGAGTTGCCGTTACTTGCTGCAGAGATTCTGCTATATGACGCCGATGTGTCATGGTTAAGTCTACAATTAGTGCATTTCATAAATTTGTTAACATTCTTAGGCTTTTAGAAAAGTATAAAACATGTAAAATGTCTGAAATTGTGTACAAATTTTGCATGAAACCCCCCATTCTTGACCGTTAGGAAACAAGAAAAAGTTTTTAAATAAATGTTTTACAAAATTCGGTCGAGCCGTTGTCAATTTATGGCGAAATATATTACAGCAGTCAACAATATTTTGAGGTAAAATTAGCCAGGCCTGTAGGAAAACTAATAAGAAATTGTTACTAATCGCATCAAAATACTTATGCCTTCATTTAAAGGGCAGCCAGAAAATGTTTGTTTGTTGAATTTCAAGAATTCCTGGATTTAAAATGATAGATACTCGTAAATTTCAACACTAATGAAATTGCAACACTAATAAAATTATTACTATTAAACTATATTAAAAACGATGATACACTGCGACAAAAATACAAATTATGACAGAGTATGTTGCTGCAGCAATATTAAAAAGTGTTGTTTCTTTATGTGCACTTATATACAAATTATTTAAATGCTACTATATGCATTAATATCAATTTAAGCAAATAAGAGCAAAAGGCCTCGGAACACCAAGTATTATCCAATCGAAAGCATTTATAAATTAAATCGAACTGTTACTTTATGTACTAGTTTTAGAATTTCGAAAGTAAAAACTTGTTTTGTGAGTTTAATTCATAATGAAATTATTCTGGGTATTTTATGAGATATTGGTTATTCAGAAGGTTTCCATAACGAATTTTGATTTTATATTTCTCCTCTTTAAAATAGTGGCCATAACCAATTTTACTTCAAAACAAATCTTCATTTATCATGGCTTAAATAAAAGTAAAAATAACTCTTTTTTAAACAACCACAAAAAATTATTGCGGTAAAACTTGAAAGTTACGTAAAAGATATGTACATAAATGTGTGTATATAGGAAGCTTTTTATTTTCTTTAGTTTTTCTTAATAGAGTCGGTTTTTTTAAAGAAGTTTACAAGTTCTTTTTTTTTCCTTTTTCTTTTCTCAGCTTGTTATCACAACTTTTAAACTTTTTAGAATTGTTATCATCTTTTGCACTTGAAAGTAACTTTTTGCTGGTTACATTGCATTTGATAACTCAACTTATTCATTTCAAATGCATAAAGAATATATTTAAATGCACGTACTTGTAGAGAATTTTCTTTTTCACTGGGTTTTTTGTTTGCTCTCACCCTACACAAATTCGGTAACTTTAAGTTCGTGTGAAAATATGGATAGACGTCTTAGCCAAGCTTAAATGATGAAACAGAACTAGGACAGGACGATTTTCTCCATACAATTTGGCATAAAATAACGCCAGAGAATGCGGTCGTAGAATATAATCTATTTTATTTTGGAAGCGATTTTTCTTTTGCTCTCACTTTGAAGCAGAAAAGCTTTCAACAATATTGCCACACTTTTAGTAAATTTCATTCATTTTGTAAACAAAACTAAAGCTTCAAAAACTTTAGCGCGACAAAAAGTAAAAATAAAAGAAAAATTTTTTTTTACCTAACAAAAACGAACTTTAAATGGCAGTTTGTGAAGTTGCAGCTGTCATTTCAATTATGTGCCTGTTTTCTCTGCAAGTCGTTTTTGCTTGAAGTTGCGCACGTATTCTGTTTCATCATTAATATTGGCTAGAAACAAATTCTAAAGTAAGCTTTGATTTTATCAAACTCAAAAAAGTTTATTGAAAATAAAACTTAATATAATAGAAAGACAATAATTTGTACGAGGGCGGTTCAAAAACTTCTTATCCTAGCACAAAAAGAGCGGTATAAACAGAAAAAAGTTAAATGTTTCGGAAACTTCCATCTCTGCTATGAACACGTTAAATTTTGTTTCGATCTGGTAACTTCTTCATATAGAAACAGGTGTTCACAAAAGACGCATCCGCGATTTTTTTACAATGCAAAAATTAGAAATGCGTGGTGCCACTAAATGTTTACAATAACAGTAAAAAATTGGGTGCTGAGTTTAAACGTGGTCGTACAAGCATTGAAGATGAACCACGTAGTGAACGTCCAAAACCAGCAACAACAACAGAAATTGTAGCCAAAGTGCGCGAAATAGCTATCATGGGCATCTCAAATGATCGAGTCCATTTAATTTTGCATGAAGAACTACAGATGAAAAAGCTTTCTGCAAGATGGGTGCCGCATTTGTTAACAGTCGACCAAAAACGCATAAGAATGACAATTTCTCAAGCCACTATTTTGAAGACCTTGGGGAAACCTATTTTAATCAAGGGATAGAATTTCTAGAAAAACGTTGGACTAAGTGTATTGAAGTTTCAGAAGATTATATTGAAAAATAAAAATATTTTTGAAAAACTAACTGTTGGCTTATTTATGTGTCCTCAAGATCAAGGTCTAAATTGTTTGCCCAAGAGTAAAAACGCCGTGTCGATTTTTTATTATTTTTATATATATTTCAATTCAATGGTACTGTTTTTCCTTCAACAGTTAGAAACGGAATAATTACTATATAATACGTAATCTATTTAAAAGTATGTAACGTTTTGTGGGAAAATCAATACATAAGAAAACATAGAATTCATCTCAGTGATGATCTGATAGGTATGTACATCTGGCTTGAAGCAGAGCTGTATAAATTGTTGACACTAACTATTCTCTTTCATTGATAGGCTAAGAAGTTTCCGAACCGCCCTCGTAAAGCCTGTCCGCTACTTTGTTAACCTTCTAATAACTTCAAATTTTATTTCGATTTTCATTCAAATTGTATTAACTACTAATAGGGGATTATCGATTTGTATTGCTTTAAGCCTTTTTATGTTCAAATTACCGCAAATCCTTTTTATCGGGTCTACAAATTAGCTGATTTCAACATAAATATTTCTTAGGGGACGTAGAAGGCAGTGCTATGTGGCACAATAGGCTCCAATGTGTTGAAACGTCGCTTATGTTAGGTCAGTCGATTAAAATGGAGAGTCAAAGAGCCTCGAAAATTGCTGTTCAATCGCATTTTGTTTTGCAGTTTCCAAAGTAATGAAAAGTATGATAAATTTCAATCTTATGAAATTTCTAGGTGCTACTAGTTTACTAAGTACGAGTAATTTCCAGTAGGATACGAGAGATCTACACGAGATATTATCATCTTTCTCTCTCTAACAGCCATTTATTACGGTGTGGCATAGGCACTTCTATTTTAGTACATGGATATTACTACATGAACTTCAAAAAACAAAACTATGTTCTTTATCCTATTTTTTACTTTTTTACAGGCTAAATCTTTCAAAGATTAAACTCCTCTACGAGAAGTAGCATACGTGTGAATGATACACAAATATGATTGCATGAAATTCTCCAAACGTAATAGAGTAGAGATTCGCTTCACGCATGTGCTAGGAGTTAAACGATTGTACGCATGAACGAAGTTATCAAATTGTGGTGACTCCATCGTGTATCAATGTATACGCAGAAATCGCAGTTTGAAGTAGCTTTGATACAACATTTTGCATTATTGTTAACAGTATGTTATCAATTTACTTACAGTTTATTCTTCCTTGCTTACATTTGTGTAATTCGAGTATAAATAAACTGAGTTTATTCGCTTTATTATTTTATATTATTGTTAATTTATAAAAACAAAAGAGGAAAAAAATGAAAAAGATTAAAAACTACAAATTGAGTTTTCGTGGAAATCAAAAGGTAAGTTATCTTTAAATTTATTATGTAAACATATGTAGACAACCCTGTTAAATTATTATTTTCCTATTGTATTAAAAATTGTAAGTAACCAACCGTACTATACTATATTCAACCATATTAATTATGTTTTATAATATAAGATCAGGTTTTTTTCAAAATTTATTGCGTTTCTGTTGAAATAAAGCGCTCTTTCCCCCCATTTTGGTGCGTTTTGAAGTTTCAAAGTTGACAACGCTGGTAATCGCAAACAAAACGCTCAATAAATATTTTTGCGTCGTTGTAACTAATAGACGTTTCAACATCGAAGAAGACATTTAGCTTTAATTCTATTGAGATGCAATTCAAGTATGTTCTCGAATTACTTTTAACATTTTTGTTTCATTCAAATATTTCAAACTTTTTTTTAATATATGATAAGACTAAAATGTGGTTCCATGTGATAAAATATTGGCCGGTAAATGTAATAATATGGTTTTGTATGACAATATTATTGTAACATTGATGAATATTAATAAAATTATTTTTACAAGGGTATATATATATATATATATATATATATATATAAGTTGAGTTTTTTGAAGTTATTTCTTCATTAAAAAAAAGAATAAAATTCTTTTTTTTTTTTTTATTTTTTCTTTATTTAATTAAACCTTTTTGGTTGACAATTACTTAAGAACTAACTTAAAATAAATTCCTAAGTATTAATTAAACTTGCTGTAGGTGGTGATCACGTCATATGAATTTTGCTGACCTGGTGGAGTGTGCAGGAAGTCGTTTGATTTTTGTTTAATTTCATAAATGTTGCACAATTTGCTTTCACACGTCTCTCTTTAGCTTTAATTTAAAAGTGCTGAATGGGTTTATGTTACAGTGTATGTATGTCTGTTTGTAATATTGCATTAGCTTTTGCAATATTAACTCCTCCCTTCTCAAATGCTAACGTACCCGTTGGCAGAAACTTGGCTTCGGGCATCGACCTTCTTTTCAGGTTCATTTTCTTGTTAATTTTCCATGATGCATATGCGAGTGCAACAATAAGGGTGACAAATGCAGCTAAAGTGATTGAGTTGAGTGTTAATCCAATTTTGTTGTTTGTGTCAATTTTGGAAATTCTTTTCCTATTAGTGATCTCGAGTTCTTTAATCATTTCCAAAGAGAGAACTTCTTCTAATTCATCATTCTTTGATTTTTGCTGAAAAACGGCTGGCAACGGCTCAAAATATATTTCTTCGCGTATGTAAAAAATTTTATTTTCAATCTTAATTGTAGAGTTATGGTGTTTTATGATAAAAGTTCCAGTCAGTGTGAATTGTTGTCCATCTATCTCTATCGTGCCATTGAAGTTGTTGAGTAATAGTATACCAGGATAAATTTCTTCCGTATCCGATATGTGATCAGCATTAGTTCGTGAACAATTAGATGATTGGCTTCTTACAAGTTTACTTATACAATGATTATCGCTTAATTCTACTAAGTTATTCTTGTTACAAATGGCTTTTCTATTATATTCTTTACATTTAGATTTTATTCCAAAAATTTTCTTTTTACAATTCAGAATTTTGTCATATTGGATTTTATTGATTCTATTGTTTAATTTTACAGGTTTAAGTGTAAGTATTTCACATTCTTCTTTTTCAGTTGTAGGCAAGCTAAGAATATAAATTATCATAGAACCATTTGCGGCTATGCTTACGTCTGTAAATTCTAGTTCCTCTTCAACATTTATGTATGGTATGCCTTCATGTCTAACAATTTTTTCTATGGTTTCAATTTCAATACTTGACAAAATAAATGAATTAACTACACTGGATTTTGCCCAATGTAAAGCATATTCGATATTTAATAGTTCTTCTTTTATAAGTTGTATTTTATATTTTATCTTAAGACTAATTTCTAGCTTATTGTCTACATTAATAATTTTCATAATTTGGTTACTTTTTTCGGTTTGTTCATTTAATTTCTGTATCAATTGTTTATTTATAATTATCTGATTGTTATTATTTTCATTTAATGTTTCCAAATTTTCATTTATGATTTCTAGGTCACGGTGGTCGGGGTTTCCTGCGACCCATTTCCACGCTGAGCCTATAAAGTCAAGAGAACGTTTTTCTCTTGCTTTAGGAGAAATTTTTGCAATAAGAGTCCGAACTTGAGATACTTCGTGTATTAGGAGAGGATATAATTGATGTTCTGCATTAAGGTTATTTCTAATAGTATTTTCTATTTCAGAAGTTAGTTTTGCATATTCTTCCAAATTTATTACATGAATTATCTTAAAAGATCCTTCTTGAACTCTTGCAGTGTCGTCTTTTAGAGTGATAAGTTGCGAATTCGTGTAATCGAATATTTGAAATTCCGCATGCACTAGGTGCATGGTAAGTCTGCAAAATTAGCATAGAATTTTTTTATTATATGTCTAGGTAAAGCTTTTAATTCTTAATAACAATAATAAAGATTAATTTATATTTTAATGTTGCGGTTTTTTTTTTTTTTTTTTTTTTTTTTTTTTTTTTTTTTTAAATTAATATTTTTTATAAATCATATTTTCTTTCAAAGTAGTGAGTTTTACAATTTTATAATACTTAAATTTAAAATCGTATGCCTATGGCATATTATTCGATTGTTCTTTTCTTGATTTACAATTTTTCTCTTACTAAATGAAGGTATCGTACGCCTATGGCATATTGCTCGATCCTTTTACAAGCTTTATCATTACTTAGCAAATAATTAATTCACATATTTTGTTTTGTTTGATTCGTTATCATTTTTTTACATTTAGTTTTTAATTTTTTCTTAATTCTATTTAAATTATACATATTTTTCATAAATGTTGTAAAAATATTGTTAAGCTTTACGATATTGTTTTCATTTTATACGAGTTTATATTAAAATTTATTTTAACTTCTAATGTGTGACTTATGAACTATCCTTCCTGATTCTGTCAGTATTGTGTTTCCTCTATCTTCTTTTACTGTCTCTTCTTTATATCTAGGCGTTAGCTTATTTCCTATTCTCTTATTGTTTCTTACAAATATTTTATCGTTTGCGTTGTACGAACGAAAAGGTATCCTTTTCTTATTATGAAATTCTAAGTCTTTGTTTTGTTTTTCTACGAGTCTATTAACGCTGTCCTGTCGGTCTTTTTCGATTTGTTCTGGGTCTGTACTAACTGTTCGTCCAAAAAATGCTTCAACTGGTTTTTTCTTGATCGTCGAGTGAATAGAGAAGTTGTATTTGTAAAGGGATCTAAGTAGTAAGTCTTCAAAATTCCTATGTGTTTTTTCGGTTTTAATGCATCGCATTATTTCAGAAAGAGTGGAGTGAAACCGCTCTATTTGTCCATTTATTGTACTCGTATAGGGTGGTGTCTTGAATATTTCTATTCCATATTGATTTTCAAGCATAAATACTATAGGTGCTGAACTAAGAGACTTTTCGTTATCTATAACGATTTTCTTCGGCATTCCAAAAGAAATGAGCAACTCTTGAAGGGGTAATTTTATATCTTCGGTTGACCGTGATTTAACTAATTTCACTAAGGCATATTTCGAAAGCTTATCAATGGCGGTTAAAATGATTTTATTGTTTGTGTGGTAAATGTCAATGTGAACAATATGTCCGGGATATTCAGGGATAGGAGAAGGTTTCAAAATTGGAGAAGTAGGGTGTCTTTCGTATTTATTTTCCTTGCATATTTTGCATTGTTTTACAAGAGCTGTGATCTTTGCACTCATATGAGGAAAGTAAAATTTATCTAGCAATTGGATTTTGTTCTCGACTGCGTTCCTATGAGCTCTATTATGTTCTTTTATAATTTCTGTTTCCTGGTCTGCCTCTTGAGTGAGATTTTCTACTTGTTTCCTAGTGTAACGTGTTCTGTATTGGGCAAAGTGTTGTGGATATATATTTTGTATTTTACCTAAAATATGATCTTCTGTGAAAATACCATTTGTCACAGAAGGATTTAAATATCGTTTTAAAATGTTTACTAAGTTTTCCTCATTAAAATCTGGTTCTATTATGATATGCTTATGGTAGGTGGGAAAAATAATTTTGAACTGGTACGAGGCTACATCGCCAGTAGAAAGAAACAACTGGTTCTTAAAAACATTTATTGGGGAATCTGTATAGGGAATAAGATTATGCGAAGAACTTCCATCACTGTGCATCGTTGGTGTAAGAGAATTGATTTGATTATTTGGAGTTCTAGATAATGTGTCTGCTACTACGTTTGATTTTCCAGGTTTGTATTTGAGTACATAATTATACTCCTCTAAAATTGCTTTCCATCTCTTGAGCTTGCTGTTGTTATTTTTATTACTTAATGCATACGTTAAAGGTTGATGATCTGTGAATATTTTTACGGCAACAGGTCCATACAAATAACTTCGCAATGTTTTCAGAGCCCAAACGATAGCTAACATCTCCTTTTCGTTGGTGGCATAATTTTCTTCTGCTTTCGAGAGAGTCCGTGATATAAATATTATTGGTTTGTCATCCTGCTCCAAAACTGCGCCTATAGCGTAATTGGATGCATCTGTAGTAAGACTAAATTCTTTGCTAAAATCAGGATACTGTAGCATTACCTCGTTAGAAGCGAGAGTAGTTTTAATTTTATTAAAGGCTTCTATTGCATCATTATCTAACGTTATTTCTTTTTTTGCTGACAAACGTTTGGACATTCGTCCTTCCTCCCCTCTCAAAATTAGGGTTAGTGGTTTCGCTAACCTGGCATAGTCCTGAATGAAGCGCCTGTAAAATCCAGACATTCCTAGGAACGATCTGAGATCCTTAAGGGTCTTTGGTATAGGAATCTTTTCTATCGCTTCAACTTTTAATGGGTTTGCTTTTATCCCATTGGGTGTTACAACAAATCCTAAAAATTCAACTTCATCGGCAAAAAACTTGCATTTGTCTAATTGAACTTTCATATTCGCCTGTTCTAAAGTGTTAAAAATAGTCTCTAAATGTTTAGTATGATCCTGTTCTGTTTGACTAAAGATGATTATGTCATCAATGTATACGAAACAAATTTTACCAATGTGCATTCTTAAGATGTCATCTAAAGCACGTTGAAAAATGGAAGGGGCATTTTTAAGGCCAAATGGAAGACGAGTAAATTCGTACTTACCATTATTGACAGAAAATGCTGTCTTTTCGATGTCTTTTTCTTTTAAAGGAATTTGGTGGAACCCGCTTTTAAGATCTATGACAGAAAAAAATTTGTTTCGTCCTAATTGCGAAAGAACTTCGTTGATTTCGGGGATTGGGTAACGGTCGGCGATAGTAACAGCGTTTAACTTTCTGTAATCAATAACTAATCTGTATTGCTTGTTTCCCTCTGAATCTGGTTTTTTATTTACAATCCAAACGGGCGAATTGTAAGGGGAACGTGATGGTCGGATAATCCCATCTTTAAGGAGTTTATTTATCTGGTCTTCGACTTCGTTTTTGAGCGACATGGGGTATGGGTAATATTTTGTATAGACTGGGGATTCCGTTGTTGTTCGAATCTCACCTGTAACTCTCGTAGTAAATGTTAATCTTTTGTCAGGTTCTGCAAATAATTTTGAAAATTTTCCTAATAATGATTTAATAACGGTTTGCTGTTTAAGGGTAAGATGGTCTGTTTTTACTTCTATACTATTTACTGATTTTGCTATTTGCTGTTTAATAGGTATTTTAATTTTATCTTTAATTATCATTAGGTCATCTGAAGTGTAAATAACTGCTTTAAGTTGTTTTAAGCTGTCGTTGCCAATAATAGCATCAAATGATTTAAGTGTTGGTAGTATAAAAAATTTAAGTTTTTCGTTCTTGAGATTAAAAAGATAAAGTTCTATGTGCTGAGATATTTCAATTTTTCCTCCTACTGAATCTGCGAAAAAAATATTTTCGTTTTGTTTAGGGTTTTTTGCTAGTGAAGGTTGAATATAGTTTTTATTTGATCCGGTGTCGATAAGAAATTTTAATATTTTTCCATCGCTTCTTTTACATTCGAAATACGGAAGCGATGAATTTGTTAACCTAAAAAATGAACATCTGCAAATTGATTTTGATTTTCGCTTGGATAATTCTGTTCCTGTTGTTCATAGTTATTATAATATTCCTGCCAATTCTCCTCATTCAGATTTTCGGGCATATTTGAGTTATAATGTTCCATATTATTTGTGAAGTTTTCAGCCTGGGAAATGTGGTTAACTCTTTGGAGTTTGTTTGGAATATTACGAGAAAATTGGTTTGATGGCGGTGGTGCGCGCTTTCCTGCAAATGTGTTATAATTTGGTCTGTTCATATAATTGACATTACGCGTTTGTTGGGAACTGTCGACTTCCATAGGTATAGGTTTGGGTAATGGTTTAGGAGCATAAGGTCTTTGTGGTTGAAAATTTTGATATTGTGGAAAATGGTTGAAATTTTGTGGAAAAGCGTTGTTGAGTGAAGGGATGTTTGCTTGATTATTTATGGGTCTGTTATAAGAAAAAGGTCTAAACTGTTGAGGAATAAATGCTGTTTGTGCAAAGAAAGGTGGTTTTCTTTGCATTTGCTGCGGTGTATGCATTGGTGGTGGTTGGAATTTTCTATTTTTATTCTGGTTGTACGCGTATTGTGTCCTGTATCCCTGGTTTTCAAGTTTAAGACATAAATGTAAGGCCTGAGGTAAATCAGATGGTTCTTTCATGCCTAATAACTTTGGGAAGTCACCATTAAGTCCCTTAACAAATGTGTCTAATGCTTTGTTTCTGTAAGTCTGTGTCAAAAGGTTAAGAGCTTCCTGTCCCATGGTAAGGCTTGATAATTTGTTTAATATTAAAGAAAGGTGGTTGTATACCTCTTGGTAAAATTCGGGTATGGATTTCCTTCCTTGCACCAATGATGCAAGTTGGCATTCCAATGTCGTTATGTCGCGTCTGTCTGCGAAGTGGAGATTGAGGCAATAGATTATTGCTTTCCAGTCTAATGGAACGTTATAGGATTCTAAAATCACGTCGGCATTTCCTGTAATTTTATTTCTAATACTACTTAGAATCCCAAAATACTTTGGTGTTCCTTTCGTATTTTCATAAATTTTGAGGACGCGTTCTATGCTTTTCCTCCACGAACTAAATTCTGAAGGATTTCCGGAAAAATCCCTTAAACTACGAACAATGTCCGGTATTTTGTCTAAGTCATTAATTTGTCCCTGGTGTTCCGGTCTTATTGTCTCGTCTGTCGCGGTAACGAGTATGCTGTCCGGGTTATTTAGAGCTAAGTTCTCCTGAACAACCCTGTTTACTATATTGCTTATTAGCCTTTCTAAATCAGGTGCTGCTACTGGCTGTGATGAATTAGTGGACTGATTCTGTGCGCTAGAGCTACCAGGATTTTCTAAAATGCTAGGTCTAATGAGATTATTTGGATTAGACATATTTAAAAATTTTCTTAATTTTAAAATCGCCTTAAATTTTTACTATTTATTTACTTCAAAACCTCCTTAAATTTTACTTTTTCCTTATTTTAAAACCTCTTTAAATTTTTATTTTCTGTTTTCTCGTTGAAAATAAGAATTTCACTGTTAAAAAATTAAAATTACTAATTTTTTAATTATATTAGGGCAATTTGTGAATTAATATTTTTCTTTTTTAATTAGATATTTAAATTAAAATTTATTTTAAAGAATTTCTAAATTTTTTGTGTTTTTTTTTTTTATATTCACTCGAAAAACAATGAATTAAGTTAATATTCTTTTGTTTTAATTAAATATTTGATATTGCTTATTAGCTTTGGATTTATTTTTAAAACTTTCTTATTTTTCTTTTTAAATTTAATTTTATATTTCACTTTTATAATTAACCATTTAAAACTTTTACTTAAATATAAAGCTTACATAAAAAATATTGTAATAACCATCCCACGGCGCTGGAGAATTATCCTTTTTGCTGTCTGCTACTGAGGGTCCCGCGATGCGCACTCTGCGTGGGTGTGCGTTTCGTCCTCTTTGGGCTTTAACGCTGATTGTAGTCACTGCCTGTTACTTCCTATCGCACTGCTTAAGGGCTTTTATTAAGGACTTTTCCCTTTTTTTTGAAAATGATAAACCACGTATGCTTCTTAAGGATCTTATGGTTTTTCACTCACACTTTACTTTTTTATTTCACAAAAAAAAGTCCTTCGGAACGTAACGCGGTAGCGACCCTTTATTGTTGGGCGCCAGTTGAGTTTTTTGAAGTTATTTCTTCATTAAAAAAAAGAATAAAATTCTTTTTTTTTTTTTTATTTTTTCTTTATTTAATTAAACCTTTTTGGTTGACAATTACTTAAGAACTAACTTAAAATAAATTCCTAAGTATTAATTAAACTTGCTGTAGGTGGTGATCACGTCATATGAATTTTGCTGACCTGGTGGAGTGTGCAGGAAGTCGTTTGATTTTTGTTTAATTTCATAAATGTTGCACAATTTGCTTTCACACGTCTCTCTTTAGCTTTAATTTAAAAGTGCTGAATGGGTTTATGTTACAGTGTATGTATGTCTGTTTGTAATATTGCATTAGCTTTTGCAATATTAACTTATATATATATATATATATATATATATATATATATATATATATATATATATATATATATATATATATATATATATATATATATATATATATATATATATATATATATATATATATATATATATATATATATATATATATATATATATATATATATATATATATATATGTATATATATATATATATATATATATATATATATATATATATATATAACAATATGGTATTATCACTAGCACCAACCATACCACTCAACAATGGTACACGAGTATTGTTGACCTTGGAACATTGTTGTATCAACCACATAATTTTTTCTACATGTAGTTTTAAATGCGTTTTACTTCTAACCTGCAGAACGTTCATCCTTTTACGGTCGACCGAAATGTGGATCGCGCAATGCAATGCAGGGAAAATATAGTGCCTGTGAGCACCTCCCATTGCCTTGTAGAAAACTCAAACTAAATATACTGACAGCTACTCGTACGTACCAACTAAATTTAGTAGTTCTGGCATATTGTTTAGTCAAAAAAAAGTTTTTCTATTATAATCGATGCAATAGATGTACTCGTATAATTTTTAAAATTTTTTGTTTGCAATAATGTGCCACAAAGTCGAACATTTGCATCGAAAATTTTCTCTCAGTTTATTCATAACTTTGTTTGCTAAAACTTTAAGAAGTTAAAAAAATTTCAAAATATTTTGCTGAATTCATTTATTTATGTATGTAAGCAAATACTTGTGTGTTGCTAAATGCTCTAGATTTAATAAAAAAAAAAGTTTGCAATTTTATGAAACTTTTTTTAATTGTATCCTAAAACTTTTTGTAACATACAACTGTTATAAAAAAAGTTTTTTAGATAAAATGTTTTTTGATAATATATCAGAAATGAAGAAAATTAATAAAACTAAATGTTTTGCTATTGATAGAGGAATATTTCAAAGGAAACTAAAAGTTTTTTTATTACCAAAAAAAGAAAAAAATTCAAATTTGTGTTTAGAAAAGTTTCTTTTTGTAAATAAAACTGAATTAGTTTATGGAAACTTAAAGTTCGAGTAAAATGCATTATATTGCAAAGCAAAATTCCAAATAGATGTAAATGAATAAAAACTTTAGTGAACAAAGAAACTGTCCATTGGTATTTTGAATAAAAATCTAATTGCATTGCTTGGGATCCGAAATTATATACGTATGTAGTTATTTACACTATACTCGGAGTTTATAAGTTTCTCTTTATCTAGAGACTTGAGAACAGTATTTGCTCATGAGCGTACCGTCCATGTGCCTGATTCTGTGCGCTTGTGTATGAGTAAAAAAATTTGGCTCATGCGCCAAAAGAAAATAGCGCCCGAATTCATACTCATTAGTAGCGACGTTTTATCTCTTATCTATATTTCATACACTATTGCCGGATATACGAGTATAGTTTTTTCTGCAGAATATCCATTTGCAAAATTTTCATGTGAAAATTTCAGGTATTTCAAGAGTTTGATCGTGTCGGCTACCTAAAATTCTCATTTTTTTTTAGCTTTTATTTATTTATTGAATCTTCACAATGTGAACTAACAATAAGTATTCAAATCTTAATACTAAATACAATAAATTAACTAAGTCCAGCCAAAAGGTTTTATTATGCGCATATATCGGAAAAATCACCTACTTAACGCTCTGATGGTGGCAACAGTATCCCTTCTTCTCAACCGAGTGTGACCACTAAAATTAAGTATGTTTCGTGCAAGAGGGTTTGGGTGAAGCTCCAATTTGCTGATATACCTTGTCGCATACTCTGAAAACTCATCTTTTACCAGTGGAACACACAGATCCTTGTGAATTCGGGAGTTTTTTAACAGTAATTGTTCGAAGAATTTTGTTTTGTCGCCTTTGAAATTTTTCAATGTTTGACGCCGAGGCGGTGCCCCATAATTGAATTCCGTAGCGCCATATAGCACCATATAGGCGCTATATGAAGCGGTGTTTTTTTTACCAAACTGCTCCGAAATGCATGAAATTTTGTGTATGTTTCAAATAGGTCTGACACAATCATTGCCTATTAGATAATTACCAAAAACACCCGCAAAACAACAAGTTCAACAAAATAATATAAAGCAAATTAAAACTGTAACTTAAGTAAAGTTTACTAAGGGCATATATTTGTATATACATACTTTTTTTTTATCTTGGACCAGTACTCAGGGGATAACCCCTACATATGCAGTGCATTGTACTGGAACTAGGAACTTAGGTTAAAACAAGCACTTTCAATATATAAAATCATTTATTGTTACATATACAGATGTAAAATAATGACATTTATCAACTTCAACACGTACGGCAGCCAATTTCCTTTCTCTAAAACATTACCATGACTTTTAGGAGTTTTGAAATGGATTGTTGCATCACTCCCTATGATCCTAATCTTGTTGCGTTTGACACGAATCTTGATCAAGTAATACCCCCAATTCCGTATCTTCGAAAACCTTCTCTCTTTCACCGACATGTTAATCTTCGATACCAAAATTACCTGTCTTGAACTAATAGCGGCTTCACCACAGTTATTTTATGAGCCTCAGCTGCGGATTTCTTCATACTAAAGCAAAAAATCAAAATCTCCCTCAAAAGACTAGAATTTGGCTCGTAAGCAGATATATTTAATCGAGAATAACTTTGTGATGTAGACACAAATCGAATAATATTTCGATGGCGCTATATTTATTTATATATTTGGAAAGCTACAAAAGGTCTGAAAAGACCTGCAATAGGCAAGCCCCTTTTGTGAACTTCAACTGGCGACTGGGCAAGAAGCGATTTTGAAAAGGGTGTATGGTGTATGTTAACGATTTGAGAAATGTTTTTAGTACAAATGATGCAGCAAACAATGCAGCTGAATTATCATTATATGCAGTAAGACCACCTGTGTCTTTGCGATTTATGTTTCAAGACATAGAACAAGGTTTCAGTAATATAAAACCCAGGAAAGCTCCAGGTATTGACCAAATTACTGGCAAAATGCTTGAACAGCTACCTCGTGTAGCTAAAAGAAATCTATCTATTTTTAACGCTATTTTATGCCTTCAGTATTATCCTGCAGAGTGGAAGGTCTCTATGATTACTATGATACCCAAGCCAGGGAAGGATCCGACTAAGGTAGAATCATATAGACCAATAAGTATTTTACCAACAATTTCAAAACTATTCGTAAAATTGATAATGGCGTAGTTGACTCTATTATTGAACAATGTGGGATATATGCCTAATCATCAGTTTAGTTTTCGGTCTAAACACAGCACCATAGAACAAACGCTTAGTCTGAGCGTTATGACATTGTTAATGTCATAAGAGAGACCTTTGAGGACAAGAAGTATTGCTCAGCTCTATTCATTGACATTTCTCAAGCTTTTGATAAAGTGTGGCACGAGGGCTTGATACACAAAATAAAGTTGAACTTGCCTGCAAATACTCGCAAGCTTCTGGAAAGCTACTTATATGGGCGGAAATTTGTTATCAGAGAAGACGATTTTATAGGCTCAATTCAACCTATCGAGGCAGGAGTTCCCCAAGGTAGCATACTGGGGCCTACTTCATATTTGATTTACGCCTCTGAAATGCCAAGGACATCTGGAGTCCACACCTCAACTTTTGCAGCGTTTTTGAGCGTTCATGAAAACTACCAATTAGCGTCAGGAATTAATCTCAATATTAGAAAAATAGCTAAAACTTTGGAAAATCAAAGTTAATGAACAAAAATGTACTCATGTCACATTCACACTGTGTAAGGAAACATGTGCGCCTATCCAAATAAACGACTCACCTTTTCCGCATCACAATGAAGTCAAGTACCTTGGTATTCACCTGGATCGTAGGCTAACGTGGAAGTCTCACATTGAAGCAAAAGTCAGTTAAAAAGCAGCGCAACTAAATTGGCTTATGGGCAGAACCCCGATATTGAAGTAAGATTGCAAACTTCTGCTATACAACGCAATTCTAAAACCTATATGGTGCTACGGAATTCAATTATGGGGCACCGCTTCAGAGTGAAACATTGAAAAAAAAACCAAATTTCAAGACCAAATTCTTCGAACGATTACTGCAGCTCCATGGTACGTAAAAAATTCACGAATTCATAAAGATCAGAGTGTCCCGCTGGTAACAGAAGAATTTTCTAAGTACGCGACAATGTATGTCAGTATCCACACCCTCTTACACGCAATATATTTAATTTTGACGGCCACACTCGGTTGAGAAGAAGGGATAGCGTTGCCACCATGAGAACTTTCAATAGGTGATTTTACCGATATAGCTCCCGCATAATAAAACTTTTTGTCTAGGATTAACCGGACTTAAGTAAAAAGCACATTTTTTTATTTGTATATTTAGTATTAAGATTTGAATACTCATTGTTAGTTCATTTTGAAGATGCAATAATTAAAAAAAGCTTAAAAAAATATTTTCTATTTATTTCCGCTACCACTTATCGGTACAGCCGTCTGTGCAAAACGGCCGGAGTAAAGTTACGTACACCTAGTACGTTTCCAGGCCTGGTCCATATAACACATTTTTCAAAATATAAAATTCAATCATTTAATAATAAGAATACTTTTTTGTATGAAAACCACAAACAAACAAACAAAAATACAATATTTTATAATTAAAAAATTAGACAATGTACATGACGTTAGTGGGAGTTTGTGAATTTGATATAAAATTAAACCATAAATAATATAAACTCAAATAATTTTAGCATTTAAATGTTTTTTGTTTTATTTTTTTGTGGCAGTTAATTGCCTGTGGCTTTAAGAGTTATTATTGTGGTAACTTAAGAACTCATATTCTTTTTTAACAAGCCACGGATAAGATCTCAAATTTACAAAAAAAAAAAATTGTGAAAATAAATTCGCTTTAGTTCCTCACAAAATACTTTTAGCTGGTAACAGTTTGTTGAAAACTTTGCCATTTTTTATCTAGTTTAATTGTGTGTGGCAAAAAAATCCTGTCATTATCAGGTTTTCTTTTCCAGCATAAAAACATTCCTGATTCTTGTAGCTGCTATTTGTGATTTATTTTATATATATTTTTTTCGTTATTCTTCTATTCTATTTCTTTTTTTTTTGCAAAAACTTCTTGTTGTTTCAATTGTTACGAGTACAATTCGTACACAGGTTTTTGCCATTATCTTTAGTGCAGCAGAACAGTTGTTTTTAACATTGATCCAGAACAAATAGTCGTATATAAAGAGAACACAACATAATTGGTCTATTCGTCGCAAAGACACAACTACTGAGATCCATTATAAATTTAATATTATCTTGTGAAACAAAAATGTGTTTAATAGAAGAGACATTCGAATACAAAATTTAACACGCAGCCAGATTTTTTTTTTAAACCATTTTAACACCATTGTGCTTTCATAGCGCCAGAGTTGTATTTTTAAATTAACATAGGTATTAAAAGTATCAACAAATTAATCTCAATTGCGTGATTGTTCGTGTTTTGATTTTTAGTGCATTTAAAATATAAAAATTGCGTTTATTATTATTTATTTTATTTGCTTCTAATATTTATACCAATCCTAGCTGTCGAACTTTTATCACTAATCAACACATTGACATCGTCATTTGGGAAACTTCAATTGTTTTCAACAATTCAATTTTATATACGTGTGAACGTATGCACATACATATGTATGTATGTATGTAAGAAAGTTTTCATATACTGCTTACTTTTTATGCTTTCGCTATCTAACGGAAAACTGTAGTTGTGTTCCTGTAATTACTATGTTTTGGATTTTTATTTTTCTCTTACCTTTTTTCGTAAGACAGTTTTTTACTTGTTTTTCTAAATTCCTTGCAATTTCAAGTGCTAATGTCTCTGTTTCTTGGTGGTTTATGCTTTTGAACGTTTGTATTCATGTGTATTTTAAGCTCTTGTGTATTTTTTAAGTTGGTATAAGTGATGCTCGATAGAGACAAAAACAACAGCAATAGCGAGCAAGAACAACACAATCAAAACAACAACGACCACAGAGGCAAAAGAAAAAAACTCTTAAGTGTTTGTTTGTGTTATGAATGTGTTATTCAAGAACGAGTATCTAAATAAATTTCTGTGAAAATAAGTTAACATCTACAGTGGCAAGAAAACATGTATATTAGCAAGAGATTGTACTTGTTTTACTATTTATTAAAAGGATTCTTTATTGAGCAATGAAGTTATTGGCTTAAATCAAATGTACAAAATATTTAATCTTTCAGCCAATCTTTCAAGATGGAATAATTTAGAATGCCCAAAAAGTAGATTCCATTTAGATATTAACTATGTTTTTTTCTTTTACTTTTTATACGAAAAATTTGCTGCCAAACAGGTTTTCGTAGTTTATACTCGTATTACCAATATACGCACATACGTATATGTAGTTTATGTTCTTTTCACGCCAAGCATTTCAAAAGCATTGTTGTTTACATAAAATATTAGTTGATGAACATGATTTTGCCGCTTTTAACGTATGTACATATGTGTTAATAACTGCACTGACGTATTTTCACCATTTGATGCCCAAACCAAAAATGTTGCTAAAAATATGAAATACTTTTTTATCACTATTATTTAAGTTTTTTAGGTCGTTTAGCGGGGAAGATTTAAGAGCTTTTATAAAACAAACTTAAGTGAAAACAGTCCAGCAAACAATTGTGTTCTTAGTATAAGATCCCAATATAAAACGACCTTCACCGGAATGTTTATTTGATGAAACGCATGTATTAATTATATTTATGTCAATATATGTAGTGCATATGGGTTGCTAGAAGTACTAGTACAAGCAGAAGTATTAGCCGGCGGCTCCATGAATAGCTTTTTAGACAGTAAGCAGTTCAATCGTTGCAAGCGCTTAAATCCACTAACTACTGCTGCATTACAAATATTACATTTTGAACAGCATTTATCCACAAGTACCGTAATACTTGAGGCGATGGATGAACTGCTGCAAACGCAAATGCAGAATGCATCAAATCAGGCTACGTATGATGACAATGACACAGTTCAGTTACCAGAATTATTGAAATGTATTTTGAACGATTATAAAAAATTCTGCAATAAGACTTTGATAGGAGAATGTGGGAAAACTGGTCAGTTTTATTGCCAGTACTGTGAGTTACTTATGTATACCATCGGTTTTCCAAAATTATCCGCACCAGCAACTTTGAAATATACGTGGATTTAATTTTTAACATGGCTAATATATTTTTTGCGTTAAACCAATTATGCCAGATGGTCTTTGTTATATTTGAGCAATTTAATAAATTTGTACGCCAACAGTTCATCTTTGGTAGCTGAATTTCGTCGAGAGGCCTTTGCAATTAGACGGACTTCAGCAAATTTTGCTCGATCACCGGTTGACTTGACGCTGGAGCCTGATAATCTTGCTGCAGATCCAATATCTGCACGTTAAAGATGGGCACTTAGTCACAGCCTGAGGACGAAGATATTAACATGTATCAAACAAAATATCGGTTTAACGAAAAAAGATGATACTTCGCACTCATTGCAACAAAGTAAAATTAAGGACAAAAAAAATGTAAAGAGTATCATTGAAGCAATAAAAGGTACGTTGAATCCATTTGATGACAGTATTGACAAAGATATATTATTCAACATTTCAACGGGTAAAGATGCATCTAAAGAAGTGGTTCATTTCTTGCTTAACGTGAAAACAGTTGGCTATCAACAAAAATTTAATTTTATCTCGGAATGTTCTTCAACTCCCGGAAGATTCGATAAACCTATAAAACGAAACAAAATATGCAATTTCGCTTCCCAATATATGACTAAAAAAATTACTAACAAAGACAGAAAGCGTTATTGAAAATGGAACTAGACATATTTGGGCGGATTTAGTCTAAACAAAAAAATTAATCTTGACTAGTGTCTTACTTTTCCACTACCACCATTGCACGTTAGCAAAGTTTTTGAAAACCAAAACTGAAATGGTTGAGCCTTCCACTCTTTCGCGGATGACAGCAGCATTTGCCACTCGTACTTTTTTAGTTATAGGCCCAGCCTAGCAGAAATCGCTGCCAAGAGGCTAAATATGAACGATTCACTGAATAGTGATATTCTATTAATCTCCGAATGGGGTCGTAAAAACAGGATTGCCTGTCGACCGCAAATGCTGCTTCATCTGTACTCATGGATGTATTTCGCACTGTTTTCATATGTACTCATGGAGTCTATCGCACTATATTTGTACTCTTCAATCGCATGAAATAATTGGTTAGGACCTCTCAGCCGCTCATATTCACTCGCAGCACTATTTCACTTTTCAAAATTCGACAACCGGAATTCGGGACTGATTTTTCGCAGGCAACCCTATACCATCGTGTTCATAATGAAATAATCATTATTTTAATCTAAATTTAATTCAATAATCAGACTGGTGCAAAATGCTAGCATCGATGCACCTGTTAACACCTGGCAACCCGAGAGTTATGACTGGAAAATAATAGGCAACCTAACGTTTGCATATTCTATAGGCTTCATACTTTTGATTGGTATGGAATTTTTCTAATAATCAAACCGGTGAAATGTTTCAAAAAAAAATTTTTTTTAAATAATTAATTAACCATATACTGGACTGAAATTGGTTAGGCAACCCATATGCAATACATTTATTGAAATATTCAATTATATATAAAATACGTTTCACCAAATAAACATCTCGGTGAAGGTCGTTTTATATCGGGATCTTAGACTATCTGGTTTTCGAAAAAATTTGAAATCACATTAAAATTACTAATTTTCCGCTAAAAGGATGAATGTTTCTTGATATTCAGAAATAACAAATTATTTTGTTTAAGAAATGCAAACAATTGGAAGATAAAAATACTGTTACGTTTGTATACCCTTCACAAAAATGTAAAGGGTATTTATAAGTTTGTGATTCCGTTTGTAATTTCTACAGTTTTTTTTTGCGACCCTATAAAGTATATATATTCTGAATCAGAATTAATGGAAAAGTCGATTAAGCGATGTCCGTCTGTCCGCTGTTGAAATACCGTTTCTGATAAAACCATTAGACTTAGAAACTTTTTTCTTTCACCACTCTTTTACCCCATCGATTCATGGGTTTGCTATTGAAATTCAGTAATATCGGTCCACGTATAGCTGAGATATATTCAAAATTCCGAAAAAAGCCATTTTTTTTTTGCAGTTTTGTATGAAAATTTTTGAAAACAAAAGTTGTTCGTTTTGCTTCAAACTTCACACACTTATTAAGCATGGTGACTAAAACACAAAAATTTTTTTTTCAGATATCGGTCCATATATACCCGATATAGCCCAAATCGGATTTTTAATGAAAATGTCGCATAGGCAAAGCTAAACAACTTTTTTTGCTTAAAAGTAGTTCTGGTAATAAAGTAAGGTTATATAAATATGGAAAATGAAAATTTCCGATATCGGTCCATATATACCCCAGATATACCCTGAACCGGGTTTTTCATGAAAATGTCGCGTAAGCGAACTTAAACAACTTTTTTGTGCTCAAAAGCAGTTCTGGTAATGAAATAGGGTAATACAAATATGAAAAATTAAAATTTTCGATGTCGGTCCATATATACCCGAGATATAGCCCAAATCGGGTTTTTCATGAAAATGTCGCGTAAGCGAACTTAAACAACTTTTTTTTTTTGCTCAAAAGAAGTTCTGGTAATGAAATAAGATTACATAAATATGGAAAATGAAAATTTCCGATATCGGTCCATATATACCCGAGATATAGCCTAGACCGGGGTTTTCATGAAAATATCGCGTAAGCGAACTTAAACAATTTTTTGTGCTCAAAAGCAATTCTGGTAATAAAATTAGGTTATATAAATATGGAAAATGAAAATTTCCGATATCGGTCCATATATACCCCAGATATAGCCTAGAACGTGTTTTTCATGAAAATATCGCGTAAGCGAACTTAAACAATTTGTTGCGCTCAAAAGCAGTTCTAGTAATGATATAAGGTTATATAAATATGGAAAATTAAAATTTTCGATATTGGTTGATATATATCCGAGATATAGCCTGAACCGATTTTTCCATTAAAAAAAATTTTTTTTTTGCTGAAAAGCAATTCTCGTTATAAAAGAAGGTTACTAAAATACAGAAAATAGAATATATAACCGAGCATATTTAGGTCACATTTTTAATATACTATACATGTTCGTGACTATCGTGAAGGGTATTTTAGATTCGGCCCAGCCGAATATACTACACTCTTACTTGTTTCATATTAAAATTGTTTTAATTGTAAATAATAGAATAGCGCAAATCTGCAATTATTCTTTTAGATATATTTAATCATTTGCAAATTTCAAAGTACAACTAACTTCGCCTGGTATTAAGCACTTGGCAGCTTTTATAGTCATTAGCTATGTATCTAGATCGTGGACATTGGGGAAAATTCTATGTGATTATTCTCGTTCTTTAACTTTTTCGTACTAGATACCTGACAAGCGATTCGTTGGCAGCCAGGGCTGCCAAAAAAAGTATGGAAGAAATCGTCAATACCCCGGTAATTTTTGAAAATATCGTGAATTTATTTTTGTAATGTTGCCAAAAAATCGGGCTTATAAAACTACCAAATTTGTAGTATATTTCAAATATTTATTTGAAAATATAACAGATTTTTAATGCAAGCTTATGGTCTCAATCTTGTACATTCGCAAACAATATATATGTACATTTATTAAAGAATTTAGTTTTTAATTAATTACACTTACATTAAATAACAAATACGTTTTGATAGATTGAATTTTCAGAATATTTTAGGAATGGAGTAATTTCCAATAAAATTGATTTACAGCCTGTTCAACGATATCGAATGAAAATGTAGGCGAAAGAAAGCTAGTCACCCACATTCGCATAAATTTGGGTTCGTCTATGTCACTATTGTTCGTTCGCATCAACTTATGTATTTTAATTGAATTTTAACACATCATTCGCATAGAATAAGGTTAGAAAAAACCCAAATCAATTTTCTTTCGCCTAGAGTGCGAATGAACTTACCCTTTCGACATCGGCGAACTGGCTGTTAAATGCAATATCGAAGAAGTTTGAAAAATTTAATTTTAATTACTTTTTTCTTCTTTTTCTTGCTAAAAGTTAATTGATTATCAAGCAACTTCGTCATATGTGGACCAACTTCCAAGATGATTTTTGCAG
Organism: Thecocarcelia acutangulata; assembly: GCA_914767995.1. Classification (NCBI taxonomy): domain Eukaryota; kingdom Metazoa; phylum Arthropoda; class Insecta; order Diptera; family Tachinidae; genus Thecocarcelia; species Thecocarcelia acutangulata. The sequence continues at coordinate 60,996,729 of OU612097.1, forward strand.
ATAGAAATTTTATTTATTGAGAGATCAGGTCGGAATGAGTATATGAGTATATGGATTTTATTGTTAAGTTATATTGAATGGCAGAAACGTGGATTAGACAAAATTACGTCTGATAAGCAGAAATTCTGATCCTAATATTATCCACACTTACATAAAGTTGTGATTAAAAAGATGCTTCATGGTACATGTGGAAGTATTAGTACAAATCCACCATGTATGGGAAATGTAGGAAAAAGCATCCTAGAGAATTGGTTCAGGAAACAATCTCTGGTGTTCATCATCTTAGATAAACGGTGGTGGACAATCAATTACATTAAAGGGACAGCAATGAAATTGATGTTGATGTTCGTATTATCGTTGCAAATTCCAAACGATTACGACTATATTACACAATATCAAATGGCCTGATAAATCAGCAACAATCAAGCTGTTCGAATATATGATTCCCAATTCATAAACGTCATCCAACGGTTGTGTATTTATCTGTTTAGTATTAAGATATGAATACAACAATACGTTAGTTAATTTTTTGAACATTCAATAGATAGAGCATTTATTTAACAGAAGTTAATGCACAACAAAGGGCTGCAATGGCACCAGCTACAACGAAAACTTCTTTTTTCGATATATGCAGGAATGATTTCTTTGTTCAAACTTGGCTGTATGCTCACTTTCCAACATACGAGTACAAATTCATTCGAAAACTTGGCTACCGTTAACGTACGGGATGCGTGGCAGAACCCAAATTTATTAGAAAACGATTCACATTGGGAAACAACAATAGCAGATGCATCAATATCTAATCTAATCTGAGCTAGATGAGAACATTATTTGCCATCAACAACAATTGAATTTTCAGATGAAATTTATAATGATTCTAATAGAAGACAACTGTTTGCAAATACCCAGCAACAAGCCACTCTCAGAAGTTGGTATGATTTAGTTCTAATCAATCAGACAATGATCCAAGTCAGACATGACGAAAACCTACAACGAGAAACAATTGTAACCCACAAGATTTAGAGCTATTTTTTGGGTACAAATCTACCACACGTACTCGGTATACCACATTTTTAATGAATATGATCAATTGTACAGGAAAAACGTCTATGATTTCATTAATACTGGGTAAAGTTCGATCGCAAAATAATATCGCACTATCCTTTGCATCACCCTGCATAGCAGCAACACTTTTCTATGGTGGCATAAGAGCTCATTCGGCACTTAAACTACTTCTAAAGCCAGAATTCTAAAAGATGCACACATATAGTAATAAAAAAACACTCCTCAATTTGTAGTGTTGGAAATTTGTAAGATCATAGGATGAATCCACAATGGCCCAGAAAAAATCTTATAGACCCCTGATCACATGTTACAAGATTCTAGAAGTAACAAAAAATTATTTCTAGGAGCACTAATTGTATTAGCCAGGGATCTCTGCCAAAAATTACTTGCAATTCGACTGATGGTGAGTATTAAACTCACCATCAGTGAGTTAAATCATATCTTCTTTAGCTGCCTATTAAAATTGATACCAAGTGTTGGAGCTGAAACAAAATACTACTGCATTATTTGTTCATCTTACTTTTGTAAGATGACACAATGCATTCAAGAGTTACTTAATTATCTATTTCCAAATGTCGAACACAAATTTAACAATGGTTACGGGAGTGATAAAGTAGTTTTATCAATTATCCTACTGCGTAACATCGATCCACTACTTCTTCGCAATGACACTCGACTTGCAGTATAAAAGCTGCGAAACAACTTACATATTATAAGAAGCAAACATAATGGTGCAAATGTGCTGTTTCCACAAATTTCAGTGATTCGAACCGATTTGTCATTTGATTTCAAAAGATTAGAGTTTCCTGATCGACTAGCGTCTGCAAGACAATTCTCAAGGTCAATGTCTTCGAGTTTTTGGCTCGATTTGTCAATTCCACGTTTCTCCCACGGGCATCTTTACGTTGTATACACTCGTGTTGAGAAAACTAAAGACTTATTTGTTTCTGGTCCATATAAACTTTATAATAGCTAACAAAATCATATATAGCAAATAAAATATTTTTTAAACTAAACACTTTTTGCTTCATTTTATAATTATGGAAAGAAAGAAACACATCTCTCATGTATCATCCGGTGAATAAGAATCATCTTATCGTACAGGATAGAAAGAAGAGTCCGATTTCTGGACCTCAACAAACTAGACCAAAAAATGTTTTACAATGTCTTGAAAATGATCGTTTTGAAGAGGCTTTGGTGCTGTTTCTAGCTAATTATTGGAAAAATGGTCATTTGGCAATAATAATCCAGAACAAAATAATCTTGTTAACCGTGGAACATCAGTACTACTTTTATCAAGTTCAGTAATACCAAAGATGATTCGGAATCGGAGGAAAACTCCGAAAAAAACTGAAGAAACTAATACAAGAATTATTTTTCATGCTTCTAAAGCAGAACCAGGCTCAAGCATTTTAATTAAAGCCTCTGATACCGACGTTTTGATTATTTTGTTGGGAAATTTGCACATACTTATTGAACTTTGGCTTGCTAGTTCAGCAAAAGAAAAATACTAAAAATCAACCTGCTGATTGTATCAATTGCACCGATTTAGCGTTGAAGCTAGGAACGAAATTATGTCAAAGTCTTCCAGCCTCTCATGCGTTTTGCTTTAGAAACCTTCTTAAGGAATGTACCTATTTGATAATTAATTATAAAATCAAAAACATTTTTGTGATAGGAAATAAAATAACATGAAGAGCCTTAACACATACATACGTGCATAATTACATTTAACATAAAAATAATGTTATTTTATTGCCTATCAAAACATTTTTGATTTTATAATCGATCAACAAATACTTTCCTTAAGAAGTTTTCTAAAGGCAAAAGAAATACACATTAAACAACAAATTTTTATTTATTGTTTTATATAAAAATATTATTTTCAAGATTTATTTTTGTTGTTTACTAACTTTTATTGTTTTTTTTTTTATTAGACAAATAGTTTATTACATAAATTAAATGAAATGAACATGTAAACAATATAAATCAACACTTTTTTTAAGCCCGCAAAAAATTGGGGAGTTAATTAACACCTATTGATATGGTTAAATATAACAGCTGTCTCAAACAGCTGACTTTAAACCCCAGTATATGGTGTTTAAAGTACTTGTGAATAGGAAAAAGGTTAATTTTGTGGTTAATAATATTAACCGAAATAATTGGGGCTTAAAAAGCATAGTGAATCGCACTACAGTTTTGTTTATAAAATTTGTTGTTGTTGGTCATGGTTTTTGTCTTTGTATTAAACACAAATATTTAAGACGCAGTATGCGTAAATGCCAATGCGCTTGCTCTGGTTAATCATTTATTTCCTTAATTGTGATGTTTTGTTTCGAATTTTGCTGTCGTAAAAGCGTTTCAAAACTATGAAGTGTTTGTCCTGTTTCTAAATGTTCCATAGCTTGCTTGCATTGTTTTAAGAATTGTTTTGAAATACAGTGCTTGGAACTAGTGCACAGTAGTGAGCAGTGTTCTTTAGATCATTCTGTGCAACCTTTTAATACATATATACTAAGGTAGCTTTACCATGGTAGTGGTATAAGCACAACTGTGTTGCGTTTCCTTTGTGCATAAATTTGTCAAAATTTTGTATACAAAATACATAATTCTGAAAAAACGCATAGACTTCCTTGCTTTTTCAAACAAAAAGAAAACAAAATTTTGACGGATTTTCGTAAATTCTACCAACAAAATACATGCTGATGTTTTTTGGTGTTGTGTTTATTGTAATTCTGTCACTACCTATTAAAGCTGCCTTGCACATATACAAACAACATATTTTGAATTGAAAATAAATTTTAACATTCATATATTACGGTCAACATGCGTAGAAACGACGTATGTACATAAATTTAAAATACACCGCTTTCACGCACGAAAAGTTTACTTTGCAAAGTCTTGAGTTTGGTGGTGACAAGGAAAAATAAAGAGTGTAAAAGAGCTACTCTCTTTTCCCTTGCCACCAACAAACTCCAGACTTTGCAAAGTAAACTTTTCGTGTGTGAAAGCGGTGATATATTTGAAGTGCAATGAAAACCAAATTTTTAATTTCACTTTATATATAACTTTCACTACTTAACATACTTTGGATTAAAATTTAACAGTCTGCTTCAAGAAAAAAATTTGACTCTTGGTTTCATGTACATATGTAATTATATATATACGAGTAAGTTGCCAAATGAATAAAGCTTAACAAACTGTTATTAAAAACTTGTATTCAGACAACGCATAGTAACTGATAAAGGATTTAAGCAATTTTTATACCCTTTTGTGATTCCATATGTAATTTCTACAATTATCAAATGTTTTTAAATATTTATGCATATGATTTTTCATATCAATTGGTATAAATTTAAACCTTTAGCAAAATTGCGATTTTTGCATTTCTAAGGATACATGCCTGACATCGCCAACATTTCTTATTTACTTAGTTATATATTCCGGTGCTCTAATTTTCTGGACGAAGTACATAAATAGTATTAAGCTGGAACTTTGGCTGAATGGTTAGCAATTTCAAAGTGTTAGACACTATGCCTATTATCTTGCTATTGTTTCGTATGAAATTATAGAACGTATAGCCTTGTTTTGCAGTTTTTATAGCCTTGTTATTTGTAGCTCGGAAGCGCACGTGAACCATATTTTCACTTTGTTCCTCAAACGAAGTCATATTTTTCGCAAATTTCTTTTTTGCATTTGTACAGTGTAGCCCACCAAATGAATGATGCTCAGATGTGTAGTCGTTCTGATAAGGACAACGAATTGTTGATTAGCTATTATCTTGTCGAGGAAAATAATTATAATTAATTTCTTTAGACTTTTTACTAATTCAAGCTTTTTAGTTTTAAAAGATATAAACACTTTTGGCAGGCAGTTTATTGATTCATATCATAGCACTACACATCTGTAGTAATTATATTTTGGAAATCTTGGTATCAACTGAAACTCAAATTTCTATGCGAAAAAAAATACTTTTTTCCAGACTAAATGTATTTTAATCCAAGAAGTTATGGCATTATCATTCTGTATTTAAGAAACAATTCAAAACCATTTTTTTGTTTGCAGGCAAAAAGCATTAAGTGATTTGAATGTATTTCTAATGGTTCTGTAAAAATGTTGATTGTATAAAAGTTATTGTTGGGTTATACACGTTGTTCTGCTTTGACTCATGTGATATACATATGTAAGTATAAGGAATAAAAACTAAACATTTTAAATTTATGCAACATGCATTGTTCTTACCTCGTGACATGTTTTTGTATGCTATTCTTTTGTTACATTTAAATTCATCAAAAATGGCCTTGAAAAGATTTACCTGAAACAGGAAAAATATTATTTGTTACATTTTATATCAAATTTTAGAGCATGATATTAATAATGTTTTGGCAGATATAAATTCTTATTCGCGATATATTGGCGCAAAAAGTTCATTATTTTTTTCTTTCTAAGAAGTGAACAACATTGTTCAGTGCCGATAGTATTTTTATGTATTATAAGTATATTCAGTAACTCTCATTCGCTGTGAAACGACGAAATGTAAAAAAAACGTTCTTTTTCATTTCACCGCTAGACTCGCCGATGGCTCGTTTTGATGCGAAAGTCACTCAGATGAAACTGAAAACAGTGCAACTAAGTTGACTTTTGGGCATAAACTCTACCTTGAAGTTGAGCTGCAAATTTGTGTTGTTTGAGATATACATAAGTATGGAAATCTAACCTTGAAATATTAAAAGGCGCCAAAACAAAATTTTCGGCACAATTACCAGGACCAATGTGTACTTTTTGTGAGGAACAACGCTGAATGAAAGCAAGGAGACTTGGCAGTCGTTGAAGTAAAGTTGAAAGAGCAAGTTGTGCCAACGCGTACGTGAACACATTGACAGAAAACAGAATGTTGAATTTATTTAAGTAATAATTGACCAAAATAAAGACATGAGTTAATTTTTAAAGGAACTGTTTAACGAATTATTTTTGGGCTTAAATTATTGCTTATACTTTCGTAAATAATGAATTTTCAAAGCTCGCGCATTACGTGACTTAAGTTTGGCGGCCACACTCTGTTGATTTACCTGTATCAGAGCATTAGAAAGGTGATTTTGCAGGTATAGCACGATTAAAATATAACATTTTGGGTAGCATTGGCTAGAATTGGTAAAAAAAATGTCTATTAGTTATTTTTTGTTTTTGGTTTTTTTTTTGTCAAGATTTTTTTTTTTTCATTGTAAATGCTTCTTGAAGATTTAAAAAATAACAGACATTTTTCCAAAAAATAAACCTTCTATTGCAATATTCATATTTGATGATAATACGCACAATGACATGTTAAGCAAACTATTAAAACATCACAAAACGGAAAGATCAGGTTTCAAATCATTTAACAATAATAGAGAAAATCTATTCAAATATTATCAACAAAAACTTATATTCGCGTCAAAACTATTTTGCGATTCTAAGTATTCGAAAGCCAATAAAAACACATATTAAAATTTGTGTTTGTTTGCATCTCGTCACACCAGCGTCGGCCAAATCTGAGTTTCCTATGCTCGCGAGTGTAGGATGCAAAACTCAGCTGCTGCATCGCGCTCACATTTAATCTGCTAGAAACTTCGTGCACATAATAAAAATCTTCCTGTTATTGAATTATACATTTCAAGATATATACGAGTAATCAAATTCTCTTTAGACTTCAATTTTTTTTTTTTTTTTAACTTTATTATTTTATTTATTGAATCTTCATAAAAAATGTAATGACAATAAGTATTCAAATCTTAATACTAAAAAAAATTTTAATTAAAGTCCTGTCAGTGCTGGACAAAAATTTATTTTTATGCGAATATTATTTCAGAATTCAGCCATCTGTTTAGCGCTCGAATGGTAGCCAAAGTATCCCTCCTTCTCAGACGGGTATGCCCACCAAAGTTCAGAATATTAGCTGCAAGAGGATTTGGATGGAATTCAAGTTTGTTAATATATCTTGTCGCGTACTTCACAAATTCAGATTTCACATGGAGCGTTTGTAATTCTACGGAGAATTCTATTTTGACTTCTTTGAATTTTTTCAATGTTAGATGCAGATGCTGTGCCCCATAATTGAATCCCATAGCACCACATAGGCTTTAGAATCGAGTTGTACAGCAAAAGTTTACAATCAAGCTTCAAAGTCGAATTTCTGTCTATTAGCCAGTTAATTTGCACTGCTTTCAATTTCATTTGCGTTACTTTTGCCTCGATGTGCGTCTTCCATGTTAGTCTACGGTCAAGATGAATACCGAGGTATTTGACTTCACTGTGTTGAGGTATTACTTTATTGTTAATAGTAATGGGTGAGCATGTTCCTAGACGCAGTGCGAATGTAACATGGGCACACTTTTGTTCATTAACCTTGATTTAGACTTTAATGAGAGTGAGTGTCTCACTCCATAGCTTTAGAAAAATACACGTTCTTTGTGTTGCTACTACTAATGCAAGCGTATGACTAAGAATTTATGTGTATGGCTACCACTGTATCACACGAAAGTGCATAGACACCCAAATACATCCACAATTATATTACCCTATCACTAAGAACAAAAACTCACAATTTTAAGTACTTCAGGTATTCCGTTCGTTTATTTCAACATTTCTTCGTTTGATTTATGCAGTCGACCGTCTTTGGCTAATGGTCTCTGTGGACTGCATCATAATCATGTGGCAAATGACGAAGGAAGTGAATAGCAGATGTATAAATGCTATCAAAAATAAGGAAAGAAAACAAAGACAAGGAACTGCACAGAATATATTTATGAGTCAAATATTCTACATTTTGATGGCCACTACCTTTGGAAAAATTGGAGATTTTAAGATTCTTTGAAATTGGCTTACATAAATATTTCTTGCTTGAATTGAATTGTTTGAATAGTTTACAGCATTTAATACCGGAATGTGTACAAATGACTTAAGAGATTTTCCTGGCAATAAATTCTATATGACTTACTGTTTACTTAATAATTGTTCATCAAAGTTAAGTTGTGATGGCAGCTGAGCCACTAATTCAGATATACTTATGACATCCGAGAGCAATTCTTGCAAGGGCTTGCCACTAGTGTGTGTCTGGCCATCCACATGGAAGCAAGGAATACTCATCTACATTTGTGATTGAGATGATTGTAATTCACTTTTAAAATTGGATATTTGTTTCCATAAATTCAAAATATGTCAAATCCAATAAAAATTTTCAAATTTAATATTAGATATTTTCATTCCATATAAATTAAAGTTTCATATCAAGGCGAATTCATAACAGGTGAAATTGACAGCGCAGCTGATAACTTTTTTTTAATATTAATCTATTCCAGATGTCAAGGGCATAATTAAAACAAAGTTGGAAAAAAAATTTTAAAACAATTTTTAAAATTTTTTATTGTATCTTGAGTGCCAGATATCATCCAGAATCCTCCCCAATCTGGCTGGCCACTTACACCTTTCCAAGCTCTATGATCTGAAATTTTAATTTGCACGATATAATTAAAAGTTTCACAAAATATTTAAAAGTTTGTCTTTTTTTGTAAATTTGTTTATTACATTTTTTTTTTTGAATTCTTTTTTGTGATTATATTTTTCCCTTGACGTTTGAAAAAGATTTATTTTTTGTAGTGTTGTATTTGTTGCTCTTGCATATACCTGGTATGAATTCGCCTTGTTTCACATGATTGCTTGAAAATGTCTTATATAAATTGAGTGAATCTATATATATAAAAATGAATGTTTGTATGTATGTATGTATGTATGTAAGTATGTGTGTTTGCCCTTTATTTTCACAGCACACCACTGGAGCTCTGGTATCTTCTATAAGACCTTTCTTTTTTTTGACCACGCCCACTTTGACGCCCACTTTTTTAATTGAGTAACTGATTCCAAATGGGTTTTAACAGATTTACTTCAAATTGCATGCACACACACATCTTACTGTAGGCAAGGCAAAAATTAAAGTTTCATGTGCCACACCTACTTCAACGCCCACTTTTTTTAAATTGAGTAATATATGGGTTTTAACAGATTTAATTAAAATTGTCTATACATCTTACTGTAGGCGAGGTAAAAATGAAAGTTTTATGTTCCACGCCCATTTTTTCGCCCAACATCATACGGGACGACACTTTCCATGAAGGCCAGACGACTGGACCGATCTGCCTGAAATTTTCACTGCACACCACTGAAGCTCTGTTATCTTTTATAAGACACCATTTCACCCTGCCCACTTTAACGCCCACTTTGATTCTAAATTGGTTTTAACAGATTTACTTCAAATTGAATACACACATCTTATTCAAGGCAAAGCAAAAATTTAAGTTTCATGTGCCACACCCATTTTCACGCCCGATCTCATGCGAGATGACACCTGCCGAGAAGACCACACCACAGGCATGACTAAGAACACTTGTTTTCGACTGTACCCTTTTTAAAGCAAACTTTTAAATTATGTAATTAAGTCTACACGGGTTATAACTAAACGGTTTACTTCAAATCTGTATATACATACATCTATATTCTATACTTATACTACATATAAGTATATATATTATTAATAACCCACGATTATCCGGGTCGAAAGACAAGAATGTTGGGGTAGTTTGGCTTCCAAAGCCAAAGATAATTTTTCCAAAGAAAAATAGCTAAGCGTTTGGATTTTTATATTATTGCCTTCAATGGCAGAGTTAATTTTGTCGCTTTTTTGCTACACATTTTAAGAGATAAAAAGTGGTAGAGAAATTCATTTTGACTCTAGAAAGACGGATAATCGTGGATTATTAATAATTTGGGAAGACCTCGACTGCAAGTCACTCTACAATGATTAAACTGAGTTTAACAATAAGTGTATACTTGGATGTCACCACTAACTGTCGAAACGGGTCGGCCGGTTTCAATCAAAGTTTTTATGCAAATCGTAACATTTTTCATTTAGTTCGGCCTCTCTTATTGGAACGTTCGGTCTCTCTTATTGGAACGTTAAGCTGATATCATTCATTGCAATACTTTTTGTCCACACTCATTTCATCATTTCACAAGAAATTTCAAGCGAATTTATACACGAAAAATTTTCAAACTTCTCATGCAAGTATTTTCAATCATTGATTTATTTAATTGATTGAGTGACAAAAACACAATGTAAACAAACTAGTGGCAAATTGATGTTGTTAGGGCGGTAGTTTTAACGTATATAATTTCGGTCTATTCTGAAATTCATGCAAGTTTGAATATTTTTCTAATGAAAAAGAAAAGTGGTATCACGTGCATTGAAGTCATATGTATGTGTTATTATTGTCGTTATAAATCTTTACATTTCAGATTTTTTTCATTTTGAAAGTAATACCATGCCTTGCTCAATCAAATGTAGATCGGCGTGCACATTCTGCCAATAATATATTACTTCAAAGGAGATCATAAACTGATCGATTATCTCAAAACCAATTGCAATGCTATATACGATCTCGAAACACATCTGCGGTTCCAAGTCCATGAAATCCAGTATTGCGACTTGCGACGCGTACGACTTGCACATCGTGTTGTACAGGACACGGAATATGCGGCTCTTAATGATGACCGCGAAATTAATAGAAGTCTACATGGATTGACTTCTTTTGGTGCGACAAGATCGAGATAGAATATATTATAAGCCTTAATTTTTTCTTAAAAGTTACCTTATATCATGGAAGATAACGCGGATGTTTTAACTTATATAAGTATGTCTATATGTACCTATTTGTGATATTTTCAATTAATTGAACTAACAGAAAGAAATACAATCTTAAGTCTAAATGGGACGTTTGGACCGATGATTGGGATAATCTTTTTTGTCAAGTGTTCGTTATAACCCACCTAAAAGTTTTTCGGAACGAAAAATTTATTGTATGTGTTTTTAAATTTATCTTAAACACAGTTTTAAGGCAGAGAAAATTTTTTGGGCAAAGTTTTCAACGTCTACTTCTACGCCCACTTTTTTAAATCCTTTGGAAAGGAAAGTTAAAGTATAACGTAAAATGTATTTTCTGTGAACTCAGCACCATAACAATATGAACAATGGATAAGCATTCCAATAGATATGCATTCATTTCACGGAGTTCTATATACTGAAGTTAACAAAAAAGTAAGTTCAGCTTACTACTATTCATATCAGATTGATAGTTTGTGAAAATAAGGTCAATCATATCTTGAAATATTACCATCTATTCCACCAATAAGCTGGCTGTATTCAATTTACCGTCTTTTTCTGTCATTTCACAGAACCAAATTTTAGCTCATCCCCAATGTGCTCTCAAACATTTCGCTAAGTTATAAAAATCATGATTAGTTGAGTGGACGGATTCAAAGTGAAATTGTCAAATTCGGTGAGTCTCTTTACTTCCCAATACGATGTCGCCAACTATACAACCGAGAACTACCTAGATTTCCACTTCACAATCTGCAATTTAATGTCAGATCGGTAATCATAGTGTTACGAAATATAAACTAAAATGGCATTCAGCAATTGCCATGAAGTCCGTTCGGTACTACGACATTCGGTGAATTTAATGCATCTTCGAAGCCGTCCGTTTTGTGGAAACACATAAAGAAACTTAAACTGACTACGAACGTATGTGTCGAGCTGCAGAATGACCAATATGTGCAAGTATTTTGAAATAAATTACGGGAATTAATCGGATTGCTACCTCACAATCTGCAACTTAAAGTCGGATCGGTAATCATAATATTACGAAGTATGCACCAATCACATATGTATCTGTAATGTCACTCGACTTCCGGTGAACAAAGTGATGAACAACGCTAAAAAAGTAAGAATACTTCTATAAAATTTTAAAGTGGAAGACGTTCTGATACCACGAACCCTAATGGTTTCGAGAAATACACTATTCCATCATTGCGGCTTGGTTTCGCAATAAAAATCCATATTTGTACGTTTTTTTCGCCTATATCAACGTTAATAAAATTGATGGCAAAACAACGTTTGCCGGGTCAGCTATTGTAAAAATATTATTTAATAGAAAAATATTTAATATAAAAAATTTATAAGTTTTTAAAATTAAAAGGAAAAATTAAATATTTGGTGCGTTATTGTTGAAAAAAGCGCTTTTTTTCTCGATTTTGGTGCGTTTTGAAATGTCAAAGTTACCAACGCTGCTATAAGATCGCCAGTAGAACGGACCTTTCGAATCCATATTGACGGTCACAAAGTAATTTATTCGACTCTCGATAATTGAATTTTGTAGCACCATATAGGTTCAGAATTGCGTTATATGACAAAAGTTTGCAATCCAGTTTCAACGTCGAATTTCAGCCCATAAGCCTATTTAGTTGCGTTGTTTTTAGTTTCAAGTAAGTGACTTTCGCATCAATGTGAGGCTTCCACACTAGCTTACGGTCGAGGTGAATACCAAAGTACTTGAGGTAAATTGTTAATTTGGATAGCCGAAAATGTTTGTTTACGCATTGTAAATCTAACGTGAACACACTTTTGTTCATTGTATTTTATTTTTCAATATTTTAACAATTTCTCTAATATTGAAATATACTCCTGCAAATTTCGCGAAGCTAATTGATGGTTTTCATGCTATGTCATCTGCAAAAGTTGAAGTGTGGATTCCGGCTGTCGTTGGCATGTCTGAGGCGTAAATCACATATAAAGTGGGTCCTAGAATGCTACTTTGGCGAACTCCTGCCTCGATTGGCTGTAAGGGGCTTATAAAATTGCCTTCTCTTATAACAAATTTCCAGAAGCTTGTGAGTGTTTGCAGACAAGTACAACTTTATTTTATGCATCCAGCCGTCGAGAAATGTCAATGAATAGAGCTGAATAATACTTTTTGTCTTCAAAAGTCTATTTTATGACATTGACTAGTCTGAGTCTTTGTTCTATGGTACTATGTTTATCCCGAAAGCCAGACTGTTGATTAGGGATACATCCCACATTCTTCAATATCGGAGTAAACTTCGTCATTAACAATTTTTCCAACAGTTTTAAAATTGTTAGCAAAATACCTGTTGTTCTATATGATTCTGCTTTAATGTAATCCTTCCCTAGCTTGGGTATCATAGTAACCATAGACACCTTCCACTGTGCAGGATAATACCGAAGGAGGAGTTGTGTTTTGTCTTTCATTTTTCGTGTTTTTCTTTCTTTGTTTCTTGTCTTTTCTTTCGTGTTTTTCAGTGTCGTCCGTGTTTTCTATACCTATACTTATGTTTATTATTAATTTGTAAAAAACGATTTTATATATGTAGGTAAAGTTTTGTTTTACATCATGTGTGCAAGTGTTTTTTTTTTATTATTTTATTTTTTACAGCCGTTTGTTTTTTCTCTATTTGTTATTATTATTATTTTTTTATGTTCCTCCTATGTATTTTATAACCTTATGGTGTGCGACTTATAAATATATAATTAAAAATCAATACTTTCAATACTCAATACTTCTTTATTGGTGAATCGATAATACAAGACTGAGCAAGAAACTTAAATTAAATTGAGAACAATGTAAGGCTATAGGTATAATGAAGGAGAGAGTAAAATAATGTAATAAAGAGTTAGAATTAAGGAAAAGAAGACTAAATAATAAGAAGAATAAAATAAATAAGTTACAATAAATTATCGTAACTATCCCTCCATTAAATAATGGACACTCCTGAGTCCTTCAAGTATTCAGTACAAAATTTTCTTATTAAATAGTCTAGGTAGGCAGGCCGCTTGATTTCCAGCAAGTATTAAATAGTCTAATAAAGTCTAAATATTATATTTTTAATAATTCTTTTGGCTTTACTATTGTTAGCTACAAATTTCGTATTATGAGTTTTTTCGATAATTTTTTTTTATAAATTATTTAAATTATTGTTTTACAATTCATATATGAGTCCAGATAATTGATAACTGCTACTTTAAAGAAATTTTAAAATTTAAAGATAAATATACATATGTAGATATACATAACAAACTACATAAATAGCAACTTTTTTTTTTTTGTTTGTCTGTTTGTGTTTTCATATTAATTTAATATTTGGGGAAAAATGTCTTACTTATATACTTAGTTATAACTTTGTTGAGAAAGAATATTTGTTAGTTTTTTTTTTATTTATTTATTTACTTATGAAACATATGTTTTTTTTTTTTTTTGATATTTATTTATTTTTATTTTATTTTTTTTTTATTGTAAAAAGATCAGAAAATATTCAAAATAACTTCGATTACTAATTTGCGTTTGGTTGATATTGTCTTGTAGTTAAAATACCATCGTACTTTTTTTTCTTTTTATATTGCTACTATGTATATTCTGTAAATTACTTTTTCTAAATTTTGGTTGTTCTTTATGGCGTAAAGCCCTATAATTTTTTATGTAACATTCACTTCGTTGTTCAGTATAAAGCTCTCTATTTTCGTTCCTCTTATTTATATAATACTGTTTATTTGCTACCATAATATTATATATTTTCGCTTTGTCGCAATAGCCATACTTAACATTGATGGGTTTTTCCTTAATAGTTGAGTGAAAACTATTATTGTAAAATTCAATAAATTTACTAATTTTATCTTTTATGCTTAACGAACTTTCTTCTATTATCAACGTTCTAATTTTTTCAGATAGAGTATTATGTAATCTCTCAATATCCCCATTGCCAGTATGGCTATTAGGCTTCACCAAATGAAATTCAATGTTTTCAGTTCGTAAATATTCCCTAATGTTTATGCTTTTAAATTCGTTATCAGTAATGAGCTTATCAAAATGACCTATTTGTGACTTATATAACCTGATCATCTCTATAATAGTTTGGTTTGTGCGATCTTCTAAGTAGTAAGCCGTTGCAAACTTAGAAAATTTGTGTATAAATGTCAAAAAGTTTGATTTAGAATTTGTATATATATCCATATGAATAATTTGTCTAATATCCGTCGGAGTCTCCGTCATACTAAATTTTGCCTTGATGGGACTACGGTTCTCTATTTAGCTCTATTGCAGACGTCACAATTATTGATGTATTTCTGAATCAATAGCTTTAAATTTGGAAAGTAAATGTGTCTTTTCAGGCCCTCATAATTTTCATTTATTCCAGTGTGTCCTGTCTCATTCCTATGGTAATGGTGGATTTGATTATAAGTTTCGTCTTCAGATGACATGTCCCTGGCTTGATAAGAACATCTAACAAATTTCACGTTGTTATTCCCCTCATAAATTTCAATAATTTTTTTCTGCAAAATATTATACTTATGGTCATCCAGCTCGGTAAAAATTCCAATTTTTCCTTTTTGTATATGTCGTCTTAAAATGTCTTCAAAGTTGTTCGTTAAATCGTCCGAGTTTATATAAACTTTCTTATTGTCATGTTTAAAATCAAATTATCCTTCCCTTTTATATAATTAACTGTCAAATTAAAATCGCTCAGTTTTATAATCCACCTAGGATTTAGTTCTCTGCTCTGAGATTTAACGAATAACCATTTTAATGGTTGATGGTCGGAAAGAATTTCAAACTTCACACCATATAAATAAGGACGAAAATAGTTCGCAGCCCAAACAATAGCCAAGAGTTCCCTTTCGGTTGCCGAATAATTTTTTTCATGTTCGTTCAAAGTTCTACTAGCAAAACATACGGGATGACCGTCTTGCTGTAGGACAGCACCAGTTGAATTAAGGCTTGCGTCTGTAACCAATTGAAATTGTTTTTTAAAGTTCGGATACTTAAGCACCGGAGCTTCAGTTATAACTTTCTTTAACTTTTGAAAAGCATTAATAAAATTCGGGTCACTAATATTTTACTTAACATCTTTCCTTAAGTACTTGATCATTGGAAATGCCACCTTGGAATAGTCCCGTATGAATTTACAATAATATCCTGTAATATTAAGAAATTACTTTATTTCCTTGACGGTGATCGGTAATCTAAGTTTCAAAATTGTATCGAATTCAGCCGGGTTCGGTTTGACTCCTTCAGGTGTCAAAATATGCCCTAAATATAGAGTTTCCCTTGCAAAAAATTTACATTTATTAATCTGAATTTTTAGATTAGCTTCCCTTAATTTATCTAAAACTTTATTTACATTTTCAAGATGTTCCTGAAAACTGGTAGAAAATATTAAAATGTCGTCCAAAAAGACAACACATATTTTATTAATAAAATCACGAAGTACACAATTAATAAGCCTCTGGAATGTGGCTGGGGAATTTTTCAGACCGAAAGGCATACGAACGAATTCATAGTGCCCATAAGGAGATGAAAAGGCGGTTTTCAACCGGTCTTCTTGATTAACAAGAATTTGGTGAAAACCTTTGGCCAAATCAACTGTTGAGAAATATTGAGCTCGGCCTAGTTTATCCAATATCGTATCCATGTTGGGTATAGGAAACTTATCGTCGACAGTAATATCATTTAACTTACGATAGTCTATAACTATACGCCATTTCTTTTCCCCAGAGCTATCCATCTTTTTCGGTACTATCCATAAAGGACTATTGTATGGGGAACTACTTTCGGTTATATACCCTGCTGCAACATATTATCTATTTGATTACATATCTCCTGCTCGTGAATGTGTGGGTAACGATACATTTTAGTATAAATTGGTTTATCCGTTATGGTCCTTATCTGATGTTTAATAACATTAGTGCTGTCTAAAGTGTGTCCTTCAACAAATATTAAGTCTCTATAGGATTCTAATATTCTATCTAAAGCAATTTGTTCCTCATTATTCAAACCATTTATAAACTATCTAAAACTTTCTTATTAATATCTAGCGCTTCTAATTGATAAATTTTGTTTTCGTTATAGGGACAGAATTTCAAGAAATCAATAGTATTTCCGTTAATAATTAGTGTCTCATTTTCCATATTTATTACTGCTCCTAACGGCTTTAGAATATTCTGTCCTAAAATAGCATCAAAACTCTTGCCGCCAAAAGTTGTTAATTTCCACGACATTGTTGCGTTCTCCCAAAACTCCTTTGGTAAATTAGTAATAGTTTCTTTATCTGTATCTGTCTTACCATTACAGTGATGTAAATGAAATTTTTTCCTTCAATGAGAATCGTCCGTATTGGGGTAACTTATTTTCATCTAATAATGAAGTTGTACTGCCTGTATCGATTAATGCCTTAATTTTATCATTACCTATAGTAAGTGACACTAGTGGAAGTGTCTTGATGAGGCTATTGTATGAAAATTTACCTCCTCCTGATGTACTTGTAAATGGTCTATTTCCATACTGTCTGCATGTTGTCCCAAATTCGTGTTTGTATTTCTTGACTGGAATGCCCTGTTATCATGTTGTGGATTTGTAGTTCCGTATCTACTATTGAATCTGCTTGTACTTGGTAGGTTCAAAGAATTATTATTATAACTTGAATAAATTCTGTTCTGATTAGAATCAATGTTAGAGTTATACCTATAAGTTTTGTTATTATTTTGATTTTTAAAATTAACATTTTGAGAGTTGTTTCTACCTTCGTTAACATTTTTTCTATTACTTCCATTTACATATAAATTTTCATTGATTCTCTTTTTTTCAACTTCATTTCTAATCAAACCTTCTTTCTCCAAAAAGTTATAAGCATCTCTTAGTCTTGTATAATTTCTATTAATAACTACTGAAGCTAAATTTACATCAATGTTATTTAAAAAAGTTTTTAAAATTATTTTTTCTGCATATATAGGACTGAACTCAACAGGTTTTTCCACATCATACTCATATTTTTCATTTACTTTACATAAAATAATTCTTAAATGTTTATAATAATTTTCGATACCATGATTTTCTGCTGCAAATGCCTCCTGATATAATTGATGATAAGATTCTCTCACACCAAAGTTGTGAACCAATGCTTCCTTCGTCTCTCCCCAATTTGGATTCGGTCCAAGAGTTCTAATTACGTGAAGGGCTTCACCTTGTATTTTATTTAATATTATTCGTTGATAAATATACTGCTTGGCATCTGGATGTGATTCAACAAGAGAAAATACGGTTTCCACTTCTCGTAGAAATGATGTTAGAGCATAAGAGTCATCTCCCCTATACTCGTGAATTCTCTGTGCATCATTTAACAACATATTGTCGGCAACATATTGATTTATTAGTTTTTATTGTTGTATAGTGAGTATAGTTCAATTTTTAATTTGAATTCGTATTTTTATTTAACTGTTTAATAATTTTCTCTTTTATTGTTTTTTTTTTTGTTGCTATCTCTTTTTATTCTTTCAGTTTGCTTTCCAATATTGTAGGTTCGTTAAAATCGACTGCGCCACTTATAAATATATAATTAAAAATCAATACTTTAGTTGATGAATCAATACTTCTTTATTGGTGAATCGATAATACAAGACTGAGCAAGAAACTTAAATTAAATTTAGAACAATGTAAGGCTATAGGTATAATGAAGGAGAGAGTAAAATAATGAAATAAAGAGTTAGAATTAAGGAAAAGAAGACTAAATAATAAGAAGAATAAAATAAATAAGTTACAATAAATTATCGTAACTTGCGCGGTGTTGAACTAATTTTTGTTATTCGAAGTGTCGAAGGTACATATATACCACTGGGCACTGATTAGTTTTAACTAATTTAATTTCAACACTTTAAATGCTGTAATAATGTTTGCTTTGGACGCTACGTGTGTTAAGTTCACAAACATTACTCGCCCTTTCCTCCTTCTCATAATCTATTTTCCTAGTCCCATTA
The DNA here is from genome assembly GCA_914767995.1 of Thecocarcelia acutangulata. Lineage (NCBI taxonomy): Eukaryota > Metazoa > Arthropoda > Insecta > Diptera > Tachinidae > Thecocarcelia > Thecocarcelia acutangulata. The sequence goes on from OU612097.1 coordinate 61,015,480, forward strand.
CAATGCACTGCATATGTAGGGGCTATCCCCTGAGTACTGGTTCAAGATAAAAAAAAAAAATACTGAAGCCGTAAAATAGAGTTAAAAATAACAAGTAGAACTCTTCTAGCTACACGAGGTAATTGTTCAAGCATTTTGCCAGTAATTTGATCAATGTTGGATCTTTCCTGGGGTTTGTATTACCGATAACGTTTTCGACATCTTGAAAGTTAAGTCTCAATGACACGGGCGGTCTAACAGCATATGGCGACAATTCTGCTGCAGCATCCGGTTTATTATTTGTGGTAAAAACATTTCTCAAATGCTTAACATACACCATCCCCTTTTCAGAATCGCTTTTTGCCCAGGCGCCAGTTGAAGACCGCAAAGGTGGCTTACCTAATACGGGACTTTTTAGACCTTTTGTCGCTTTCCACAGGGAATAGTCAGATTGAGGAGGCTTTCCAAATTTGTTTTAAGGGAAGCCATTCTCTGGATTTCAAGCAGATTTCTTGATCGAGTTACGCATTCCCGTAGCCTAGTTTTAAGCTGGGAAGACCTGCGAATTTGCCACTCTCTTCTAAGTCTTCTTATCTCTGACTTATAAATTGGATGCACTTCATTCTTTTTCAAGACAAGATCTCTTGGTTCCAATTCAACCCTAAACGTGGGTTGAGGAATTTTTTTCGCGGTTTCTGATGTTTACTACATTTTTAATATTAAAGCCTTTGTCTCTAATCCAGTTTTGATATCATTCGTGAATACCTTTAGCACTTTTAGGCTGATAAGTGTAAAGCTGCCATTTTCCCTTCTCCAGAACGTAAGACAATTTTCGGTAATCATTTTCGTGGTTACCCTGGATATTCGTTTATTTGATGCTGCCGTGTTTAACCGATGTTACGTTGAAAGTGTCCTTGCCAATTGACATAATAAGTTGTTTTACCAGGTCACTAGAGGTAGGCTCTCGCAAATATATTGGTGGCGGCTTAGAGGTTTTTTTATATATTGTAGGCTCATCTGAGAGGATTTGGGGCTTGGCTGATGTTTAACCACGGTTACATACCTATCCAAGCCTACTTGTGTTTTCGGCTTATCTGCAACAACTAAACTGGAAGATGGTTTTTCGGCTGTTTTTTGTTGTTGTTTCATTCTCTTAGTGACAGTAGATTGTTTACTGATTTTTTCAAAGATTCCTCCTCAGAATTACATCTGATATAATATATTTCACTTTAATATAATATAATTATAAATAATTAGCAAAAAATTAATACATTAAAATAAATAATATTATATCTAATGCTATTTATTAGGATATTATTAAATTATATAAAATATTTTCATATTGTTTTGTGAGCAACATGTGCCATGTTAATTTGTTTAAGGATGAGGTACATCATGTTGTAATTCTTAATAGGCCATGTGTTGTTCGCAGAATAGGTTTAATTTAAATTATGTTATTTTTTTAATTTTTCAATTTGCTAATATTGTTAAGAATTTTTTCACGTGTATGAGTTTTTTTTTTGACAATATTTTTTTTTATAATTTTTTATAACATATTAATTTTTCTGAGGCTGTTAACAAATTGTTATCGAAACATCGAAAATAAAATACCATTAAGCCTTTTTTATAAAACACAAAAATTTTTAGCTGGAAAATTTAGAAGAAAATATTACATACGAGTAATCTGTTGTATATCTGTTATATCCATCCCTAGAAACTGTATCTGGTCAAGAAACGAACTGCTCAAGATATATAAGTGAATTGATATTGTTTGCAATACCGAGTAAGCATTGCAATATCCGTAATAGTTTTTGAATTTGCTGAATAATTGCGGCTTGGTACCACACGAACTTCTACTTAATGTTGATGCGATAATGCCTCGAAGAATTTTAAGCCCTGCTAAGATGGAAGAGGGCAATGCTCAACTTTGAGCATATTTGTAATTAAAATAAAAACGTAAAAGTAGTACATATAAATTCAAAAGACGGTTAATCGAATTTTAAAGCTGGAATTGTTCGATATTCGAGAGTAAATGGAAAAGTGGCTTCAATAAATCCAAAAACACACTGCGTAAACAAACATGTTCGGGTATCCAAATTAACAATTCACCTATTCGCCAGCAAAATGAAGTCAAGTACCTTGGTATACACCTTAACCGTAGGCTGACGTGTAAGTCTCACATTGAGGCAAAAGTAACTCAATTGAAGCTAAAAGCAGCGCCACTAAAGTGGCTTATGGGCAGAAACTCGACACTGAAGTTGGATTGCAAACTTCTGTTATCCAATGCAATTCTAAAGCCTATATGGTGCTATGGAATTCAATTATAGGGCACCGCCTCAGCGTCAAACATTCAAAAATTCAGAGCCGACAAAACCAAATTCTTCGAACGATTACTGCAGCTCCATTGTACGTAAAAAACTCACAAATTCGTAAGGATCTGTGTGTTCGTCTTGTAAAAGACGAATTAGAAGGCCCGAACTCCTCAACAAGAAGTTGATTATATGGCAAAAATTGTTACCTGTGTGAGCCTAGTCAGCCACACGGGGACGCTGGTGAATCGTGAAAAATTCACTCCCTGGAACTGGCTCATCAGCAGATAACGCCGCAAGGCAGGTGCTGATGTAAATATTTTTTCACAACTGTAAAAGACGAAATTTCAAGGTACGCGACAAGGTATATCAGTAAACTGGAACTTTACCCAAATCCGCTTGCACGTAGTATACTTAATTTTGAAGGCCACTCTCGGTTGAGAAGGAAGGATACCCTTGCCACCATCAGAACGTTAAATAGGCGATTTTACCCATACTGTTCGTGCAAAATAAAACATTTTTTGGTTTGTAGATATGTACATCGGGTTCTAGTTCAAGTTTTTCCTTTCTTTAGTTTTTTCTTAAGAAGGATTTTTTACAATACAAATTTGCTGTGGTCAATAATTATTGATTGAAGAAGACAATAAAAATAATAATCAAATCTTTAGCTGGAGGACAACTAGCTGTTTCGTAGTCGCTAAAATTAAAATTATAAAGTTCAACAAATATTTAACAAATTAATAAAACATTTTTGTCTAGCGTTGGCTGGACTTAATTAATTTTGTGTATTTGGTATTAAAATTTGATATAAAAATTTTTTAATTAAAAAAATTATAAGGTTCAACAAATATTTAACAAATTAATAAGACATTTTTGTCTAGCGTTGGCTGTGGACTTAATTAATTTTGTGTATTTGGTATTAAAATTTGATATTAAAATTTGTTAGCTCACTTTGTGAAGATTCAATAAATAAATGAATGCAAAAAAAAAACAAAGTAAAATCAAAAAAATCCACCTGAACATTACTGCATTCCACATACTTTTTTTTTTTTTTTTTATATTGGACCAGGGCCCTATTCCACAAAAGAACTTATCAACTTTTCACTTTGCACTTATCAAATTTTTCGTCAATTTGCAAAACTTTCTGTTCCTCAGAACTATAAATTTTGATGAGTGATAAGTACAAATTGATAAGTGTAATTTGCAAAGTTCTCTCATTTTTTATATTCTCTTTGCACATTCTGTTCCACGTACATTCTCCTGTGCAAAGTGCAAAGTTAATGTTGAAAAGTATAATTGGCAAAGACTTCGCAAAAAATGTAACTGTTTCGTTCCACAAAAACTGTAATTTTTTGTTTTGCAAAGCAAATTTTGATAAATTTGTCAAAAATTTGCAAGGTAAACGATCACCTTGCAAATTTTTATTGTTAGATCTAGTGAAGTGTGAAATATGTTAAGACGTTATTTTTTGTTTGACTATAGCGAAGACGACGCAGTTGTAGCCAGAAATTATAAAGACCGAATTAATTTTTTGGGACTTCAAAACTATAATTTTAAAGAATGCTTTCGTTTAAATGGAATTCAAGTTGATTTCATTTTAAATAAAATTGGGGAAAAATTAGAGCACAATACACAACGCAGTCATGCTTTATCGGCTAAAAATCAGCTACTACTGTGCTTGCATTGGCTGGGAAATGGTTGCCAGTACCATGGAGTTGCAGCTATGCATGGGGTTTCCAAATCAACAGTTTGCAGAACCATACATAGAGTTGTCGACCATATAATAGACGTTTTATTTCAAAACACCATTCGGTGGCCCGATGACGTTAGTGGTATTGCTGAAAAGTTTTTTATGATGGGTGGATTCCCTTGTGTGTGTGGTTGCGTAGATGGCACAATCATTCAAATTGATGCGCCAACGTTGCACGAAGAAGGATATGTGGACCGGCATGGGAACCACTCATTAAATGTGATGATGATTTGTGGGCCAGACTATACATTTTATAGTGTAAATGCAAATTGGCCGGGCAGCGTCCATGACTCAAGAGTGCTACGAAATTCGGCTGTAAGTCAAAGATTTGACAATGGATGGAGACCATTTCCGGATGCTGTTGTTTTGGGTGATAGCGGCTACGGACTAAAAACCTGGTTGATACCACCATTACGCCAAAATCCCGATAACCCCGCTGAAGAGGCTTTCAATCGTTGCCATAAAAAAACACGGCGCATAATTGAAAATTGTTTTGGCATTCTTAAAGAAAGATTCCCATGTCTAAATTATTTGCGACTGAAGCCTGAGTTTGCAGGAAAGGTTGTTATTGTTTGTGCCATCTTACACAATATTGCCTGTAGCATTGGAAGACGTAGTGAAAACATGCAACTGAATGAAGACACTGATAATGAAACTGAGGAAATGGATGTGGAAAATGCTCAAGATGAAATTGGTGCCCTTACTAATATGGATAATGCGAGTGGAATGGAAAGGCTTACTTCTCTGCTGCAGTACTTTTCTTAGTACCAACTATTATAGTATTGTTTTGAAATAACATTGTTTTTTACCTTTTTCCGTGCAAAAGCATTTAAGTTCACAGAGAATAAATAATAAGAAGTAGAAACATGAAATTCATTTATAGTTTATTTAAAATTAAAGTAAAATAAATAAATAAAAAGTACAATGTTAGAAAAAAAAAACAAAGTAAAAAAATAAAAAAAACTATAATTCTTGAAAGGACGGACTCCCCGGGATTTGCGAAATATCTGCAGTTTCTGCCACTGCAATCTCTCGCGTAATAGTAGATACTGGAATCTGTAGCTCCCTCTCTAATTTCAGGCATTGAAGTTTCCTGTAATAAACTTCAACCTGCAGGAGCTCCAGCCGACATTTTTTTTCTCTATCACAAGTTTCATTTGGAAACTTGGTAGAGTTTTTTCTCTTCCTGGGGTTTGGAGGTGGGTGCTCAGATGTTTCCTCTGTCACCGATGCTCTAGAATCAGACTCAACTAATTGTGGAATTTCTGAATTCCCGTAACTTTCAGGCAAATTCAGCCCATCTACTACAGCTGAGTCTGATTCCAAAATATCGAGAACTGCCATGTCGACCTCATCCATAACGATGTTCTTCCCACCTGCGGACCCAGTTCTTCGAGCGTTATCCCTTTTACTCTGCAAATTAACAAAATCAATGACTTTTAAACATATAATATATTGTATATTTATTGACAGTAAAGAATACAAATAACTATATTGTATGTGAACCGGTTCTTCTAATCAGAAGATTTGTTTAATTTAGTACAACGTTAACTCACAACAACAATGGATATGATGATGATTTATGTTGTTGTTGTATATAATATGTCTGTTGCTTTTTTTCACTGAACAATGTTACAATTAATAGAAATTGCAACAAAAACAAGTGAAATAAATATAATTATTTGCTATGTGCAGGCAATAAGTTGTTTTACTTACCAGTGTCCGACTCTTCCAGAGACCAAACAAACCGTCCCTTGCATAGGACCATGTTTTTTGGGCCGATGCCAGTTGGAGCGATTGTGCTTTTTTTAAAACTTCTTCCCAAGCAGTTTGTTTATTTAATTTATTTGCCTTCAAAATAACATATAAATAAATTTTATATATGTACATACATATAAATATTTTCTATAGTTTTATAAAAAATACCTTATTATGTTGAAAACTGGCGAATAAAATATGTTTTTTTTCTTGAATCACTTGTAACACCGCAAGTTTTTTTTCCAATTGAATTTTGCGGCTCATATTAAATGTTTTACTTAACAATGCAAAGTGAAAAGTGATAAAAAATGAAATGCAAAGATGTTTAAATGCTTTGTGGAACACTTCGCACACTCACTTTGCAGACGAGCGCAAAGACTTTGCAAAGAGCGCAAAGAGAGTAACGGTTTCACAAAAATTTGCTGAGTTCAAAGTGAGATTTACAAAGAATATTGTGGAACAGAAACACTTATCACTTTGCCAAAAAATGCAATTTGATAAGTGCAAAGTGAAAAGTTGATAAGTTTTTTGTGGAATAGGGCCCAGTACTCAGGGGATGACCCCTACATATGCAGTGCATTGTACCAGAACTAGGAAAATTGCTTGTGAGGAGCGGGAAAGCGGGAGTAGTGTTTGTGAACATTTGACTTGAATCTTCCAACGTTATAACAGACAGGAAAAACTTCTGCAGGCAACTTGTTCCACAGACGAAGCGTGCGGCTGAAAAACGAATTCTCTCTGTAATGCGTAGTACGATTCCCCGGGCAATCGACCACAAATGGGTGAGCTCTAGACGATGAACGCGTGCTACGTAAAAATGTGCGCGTTTCGGGAACAAGATCCCTAATCTCGTCAGAGCAAAATCCATTGTAGTATCGATAGAACAGAGTAACGCATCCCACACTGCGTCGATGCTCCAGTGAGTCAATAGAGTTGGATACCCTACTGTCACCGATGAGCTTCTTCGCCCTCTCCTGCACACGGTCGAGTAACCCCAAAACAGACTTTGAGACGTTGTATTCCATTTTCGGCCGGATGTAGGTGGTATAAATAGTAAGGAGGTCGGATGGAGTGAAGTACATCTTACACCGTTTCAAAAAACCGAGGCACTTGAATGCTTCTTTAGAGATATGAAAAATGTGTTCATTCCAGCGAACGTCACACTGTATCTTCATTCCAAGAACATCAAGAGCATCCGATTCTTCAATATTTATACCATCCATGAGTACAGATGAAGCAGCATTAGCGGTCGTTTGTTTGTGCGTCAATAAGCAACACTGGGTCTTACGAGCATTAAAGGCGACCCTGTTTTTACGACCCCATTCAGAGACCAATAGAAGATCACTATTCAGTGAATCATTCATATTTAGCCTCTTGGCAGCGATCTCTGATAGGCTGGGCCTATAACTAAAAGAGTACGAGTGACAAATGCTGCTGTCATCCGCGAAAGAGTGGATAGGGTTGGAAGTTTGGTAGAGAAGGTCGTTGAGGAAAATAAGAAATACGGTAGGAGAAAGAACGGAGCCTTGCGGTACCCCTGAATTAATCTTGAACTCGTTTGATGAGACCCCATCTATAACAACGCGTATAGAGCGGTCTCTGAGAAAGCTCGATATAAACCGAGAGAAGTCATCACCGACACCAAAAGCAGTAAGTTTTGCCAATAGTGCACCATGCCACACTCTGTCAAACGCTTTTGAAATATCAAGAGCCACCACCCTACTTTCACCGAAATGATGGATTGAGTGGCACCATTTCTCTGAGAGATATGCCATAAGATCGCCAGTTGAACGACCCTTACGAAATCCATATTGACGATCACATAGTAGTTTATGCGACTCCAGATACCTCATAAGGTGATGGTTAACCATGTTTTCCATTACTTTGGAGAGTGTAGAGCAAATTGCAATTGGGCGGTAATTTTCGGGGTTATTTGTCATACCTTTTTTGGGTATTGGTGTTACATTAGCGACCTTCCAGCACGATGGAAACTCATCACCTTGGTAAATTATGCTGAAGAGGCGTGCTAATGGACGCGCAAGCGTAAAAGAACACTGCTTCAAGACCAGTGCTGGAATGCCATCCGGTCCAGGAGCTTTGTTTATGTCGAGGTCTGCCAAAACCCTTTTAACTGCTCGTGCCCGGAAAAATATCTTTGGCATAGTTACAGATACTCTTTCGAGCTCGGGAAGTGGTTGACTGCTTTCCGGCAAGCAGGAGTTGCTTGCAAAAATTTCAGCCAACAGGTTAGCTTTGTCAACCGGGTCGGTGAATGCTTGGTCATTCTTTAAGAGAGTTGGGATTGATGAACTAGTATTGTTCTTTACCCTCTTAACGAATGACCAAAAGGTCTTACTGCCCCGGGGAGCTGTAAGGTCCTTGGCACGAAGACGCTGTTCGTGAAGAAACTTTTCACGCCTAAGTACCTTGGCACACGAAGATCTTGCCTTTTTGCGTAGCAAATCAGTGTCTGGTGTTTTGTTTAAACGCCAGTTACTGAATGCTTCCTCTCTGGATCTGACTGCGTTTTTGCACGTCTGATTAAACCAAGATTTTGCTTTTGGTTTAATCGAAATCTGCTTGGAGGGGATGAATGTTTTCATCCCTAGCAATATAATGTTCTCGACCATTTTTGCTGAAGCATTTATGTCGTTATCTAGAAAACAAAGTTTTCAATTAAAATGCTCATAAAATTGGTTGAGCTCAGCCCAACGCGCCTTTTCGTAAATAAATATTGAACGTTTCGTAGCTGATTTTGAAACGTTACGAAGTCCCGAGATCGAAAAGGTGGCAGAAATGGTGCAATGATCCGAATTGCCGAGAGGTGCACTAACGCTGACTTCATACTTTTCAGGGTGTGAAGTCAGGAATAGGTCAAGTGTGTTTGAATGGTGCCCTTCAACACATGGAATATGCGTTGGCTCATTCACTAATTGCGCTAGGTGGTTGTGCGCAGCGAATAACTCGACATATTGGCCTTCTGGAGTTGTATGACTCGAATGGCGAAGCCAGGATGAGTTGTGAACATTGAAATCACCAGCAACAACGATTTCACTGCTCGGACAACTTTCCAGGATCTTCGATATGGAGTCGGAGAGGGCATCGAAACCAGAAAAGGTAGTATCCCTCCCCGCATTTGGACTTCTGTATAGAAACCCGAAATGCAAAAAGTGTGACCTGATTTTGAATTTAACCCAAAGACAGGTAAATTCTGCATCATGCATGCTTAATAGTTGCTGGCATTGGAACACAACTTCATTGCGAATATAAATTACAAGGCCCCGATGGAAGTTAAAGAGGGATAGGAATTGATACCCAGGTATATGAAAATCCTGTGGATCAGCATTCTCAGACAACTGGGTTTCACATAGGGCGAAAATATCCGGCCGATGGAGACACGTGTGAGCATAGACGGAGAAGAAGTTCGTTCTTAGCCCACGTATGTGGGCTAAGATATTGAAGGAACTTTCACACCAATAAAATACTTGGATGATATCTCGCACACTCTGCTTTATTGTTTTAACTTAGATAGAAAAATCTTAATGCAATACATTTTTAAAGTTCTCAATTGGAATGGAAAAGTCCCGTCTGCTGTTTAAATATGAATGAAAATTTTTCATCGTATGTTAATCTGCAAATTTCTCAAATTTTTCTTTTTTACAGTATATACAATGTACAAGTTCAAGTTCTAGTTGCCTTTCAAAGCGAAAAAATTAAAGTTGTTTTTGCTTCACAAACTATCGATTTTTAGTCCTTGCCAACAAAATAGATACAAAAAAAAACAAGTCTCATCCCGAAATGATTAAATTGTTACACATATTCGTTCAGAGTTGGAATAAATTTCGAAAAGCTCCAGCATCGTTATGGGTTTTTTAACAGTTTACAATGGCGTTAAATTTCAAATGGCGCCGGCTAGACTAAAACAGTTGGCGCGTGCATTTCGCTAACCTTCTTTTCATTTTTATCTCTTATCTTGTTTTCCTTCAAATTTAAAACGAAATATGGAAAAAACAACGGTAACGACAGACCTCTTAAATACAGTGGAGTAAAACCATTTCATCGTTATAGCGAGCAACGTTTAACATATAATTTATAAAGCAGTTGGTCTTTCAAGCAGACAGCCGTAACATGGATGAATACACAAACGTATTGTGCGACTAACGAGAAGCATATCCATCTTCATGATTGCGGTCTTAAAGCATTTGTGTAGCAGGGACAATAATAAATATCACAACAATAACTGACATGTCATATCAACCCAAACTTATGTGTAAAAGGTGAATTATGATTGAAAGTAAAATACAAACAATATTCGAGTATGTTGTGTCTCTGTACAGAGACAAAATAACTTATACATACAAATGTATGTAAATAATGTAAATGAAAAATATAACAACTCCCACGTCTATTCCTTTTTTTATTTCTTTCAGTCTTTTTCAAAAATGACCCGCAGTACAGTATTCGAAACAGCATGAAATCTTAGATCAAGTATCAAATATTTTGTCGGCAACGTCAAGAACCGCAATGCAAACAATTAAATAATAAGTAAGAAAAACTTTGACAGGGGAGAAAATATGAAGAAAGATTTCGAATTGAATAACTAGAATTCGTATTTGTTTTGCTATAAACATTAGACGCCAGTTTTTTCTAATAAGAGAAAAACACACATACAGCCAACCTCTCAGCTAGCATTCGATGTTTATTGGACAATAGTGTGCTTAATACAATTGTGTTTAAAATAATCTACTGATTATCTGACAAGTAACAATACGCAAAACAGTTACTATTTTAACACAGTTTCTGACATGTTTGGCCTTTAACTCTGAATGTTTACTAGATCGGTTGAAATAATTGATTGTTATACAGGGTGGCACAGAACTAGCTTTATGGTCGGAATGAAATGGCATAATTAAGACTGCTGTTCGTGACCTATCGGCTGCAATTCTTCCGGTACATGGATCTTGTCTTGCTATACCACGTTGTGGAAAAATTGCAAACAGGCGCCTCACTGTAGGTGCTGAAGGTCCAATAAATTAAAAAATCGACGATAAGCACGTGTATCATAACAATTGACCTTTTGCAACATTTTTTGTTCCATGTTCAATTCCCTAAGTCTTCTTGACGAAGCTCTGAAAGAAAAATAAAAAACACCTACTTTTAAGCAAAAAAAAGTTGTGTAGTTTTGCCTATGCGACATTTTCATTAAAAATCCTATTTGGGCTATATCTCGGGTATATATGGACCGATATCTGAAAAAAAAAATTTTTTTGCCTTTAAGTTACCATGCTTAATAAGTGTGTGAAGTTTGAAGCAAAACAAACCACTTTCGTTTTCAAAAATTTTCATACAAAACTGCAAAAAAAAAAATGGCTTTTTTCGGAATATTGAATATATGTCAGCTATACGTGGACCGATATTACTGAATTTCAATAGCAAACCCCTGAATCGATGGGGTAAAAGAATGGTGAAAGAAACAAGTTTCTAAGTCTAATGGTTTTCTCAGAAACGGTATTTCAACAGCGGACAGGCGGACAGACGGACATCGCTTAATCGACTTTTCCATTAATTCTGATTCAGAATATATATACTTTTCAGGGTCGCAAAAAAAAACTGTAGAAATTACAAACGGAATCACAAACTTATATATACCCTTTACATTTTTGTGAAGGGTATAAAAATATTGCTCCGCCTTATTCATCGACGTCTCACAAGCTTTTGATAAAGTGTGGCACGATGGCTTAATGCATAAAATAAAGTTTAACTTACCCGCAAACGTACATTACCTTTTGGAAAGCTATTTATATCGTCGCCAATTTTCAATAAAAGAAGGCGATTCCATAAGCCTCGCCCAGCCTATTGAAGCTGGAGTTCCCCAAGGCAGGCTATTAGGGCCTATCTTATATTTGATCTACGCATCTGACATGCCGACAAGCACCAACATTCACACTTCAACATTTGCAGATGATACAGCATTCCTTAGCATATATAGTAACTACCATATTTGGAAAAGCAGTCCTTGTTACAAAAGAAGGTTACGAAAATAGAGAAAATTAAAATTTTTGATATCGGTCCATATATACCCGAGATATAGCCTAAATCGGGTTTTTCATGAAAATATCGCGTAAGCGAACTTAAACAATTTGTTGTGCTCAAAAGCAGTTATATAAATATGGAAAATTAAAATTTTCGATATCGGTCCATATATACCCGAGATATAGCCTGAACCGATTTTTCCATTAAAATTTTTTTTTTTTGCTGAAAAGCAATTCTCGTTATAAAAGAAGGTTACTAAAATACAGAAAATAGAAAATTCTGATATCGGTTCATATATAACCGAGCATATTTAGGTCACATTTTTAATATACTATACACATTCGTGACTATCGTGAAGGGTATTTTAGATTCGGCCCAGCCGAATATACTACACTCTTACTTGTTTATCTTCAAATGCCTTTCTTATGACGTTAACTAAGCTGTGTGTTTGCTCAATTGTGCCATGTTTCGCTCTAAAACCAAACTGGTGATTAGATATACATTCCACCTTATTAAGCATTGGATCCAACTTCGCCTTTAGCAATTTTTCGAAAAGTTTTGAAATTGTTGTCAGTAGACTTATTGGACGGTATGATTCTACTTTCGTGTGATCCTTCTCTGGCTTAGGAACCATTGTTATCATGGACACCTCCACTCCGCAGGGTAATACTCAAGTCGTAAAATAGCATTAAAAATAAAAAGAACAATTCTTTTAGCTACACGAGGCAGCTCTACGAGCATTTTGTTGCTGATTTTATCCATACCTGGAGCTGTTTTAAGGTGTAGATTATCAATAGCATTTTCAACTTCTTGAAAATTGAATCTTAAAGGCACAGGAGGTCTACTAACAATAAGCGGCAACTCATTTGCATTATCAGATCTATTTGTGGTAAAAACGTTTTTCAAATGGTTAACAAGTAAGTTACCCTTTTCCGAGTCATCTCTAGCCCAGTCACCAGACGGTTCTCGCAAGGGCGGCTTACCTCTAACTGGCCTTTTTAAACCCTTAGTCGCCCGCCATAAAGAATAATCGGACTGAGGAGTACCATCCAGACTTTCTAAATACGTTTGTAGAGAAGCCGTTTTTTGGTTTGCAAGCAAATTTCTTAGTTGATTTGTGAACTCACGAAGCCTTTGTTTTAGTTGCGGAGACCTGCGAAGTTGCCACTCTCGCCTAGCTCTTCTTTTTTCTAACACAAGTTGCTCGATTTCTGAAGAATATGTTCTATTTTGAATGTTTCTGCGTGGTAATTAAACACTAGAAGCAAGTTCAGCGGCTTCTTAAGGGTTTCTATATCTAATGGTTTTCTCAGAAACGGTATTTCAACGACCGAGAGACGGACAGACGGTCATCGCTTAATCGACTTTTCCATTGATTCTGATTCAGAATATATATACTTTATAGGGTCGCAAATGAAAATTGTAGAAATTACAAATGGAATCACCAAGGCGAATTAATTATTAGGTGGATGCATCGGCGAATTCAGGCGAATTCGATTAATATGGCGGCACTTTCTCTGTCAAGTTTTGTTTACCTTTTTCGGCGCTATTTAAATTTTTACATGTTCGTTATCAACTACTTTTGACAGCTTAAGTGTGAATTCGCCTTTTTACACAAACAAAATACCTGTTGTTTTTTTTGTTGTTGTATTGTTGTAGCGAAGCGGCTACCTTGTTTTTTGTATCATGTGGAATCACAAACTCAAATATACCCTTTACATTTCTGTAAAGGGTATAAAAATGTGAGTATTCGTTATCTGTTTCATATATTTTGTTGCTTGGAGATAATCCTCAAGTGTCTCGTTTATCAAAATTTCTCAGTGTCCACAAGATTGTCACTAATTTTAAAATAAATTTTGAGCGTCACGTGAACTTCAGCAATCAGCATTATATCGATTTGCTTTTCCATAAAGAAGTGTTCAAGGTCATTTTTGTGTTGACGGATGCCGTTTGCGTTCCAGAAACATATTTTGAAACAAATCATTTGTCTAAAACTACCTGCAAAATAGTGGATTGAATTTTCAATATTTCCTGCATCCTGGTTGTCATAGAAACGGTAAAAGTATTTATGGACTGAACCAGAGATCGGAGTTTTGATATGTAGGCTCATGATTCACGTTTTATACGAGTACGAGGGCGGCTCGGAAACTTTTTAGCCTATCAATGAAAGAGAATAGTTAGTTTTTCAAAAATATTTTTATTTTTCAATATAATCTCCTGAAACTTCAATACACTTAGTCCAACGCTTTTCTAGCAATTCTATCCCTTGATTAAAATAGTTTTCCTCAAGGTCTTCAAAGTAGTGGTTTACAACTGTAATTGCTTCTTCATTTGAGGTAAAACGCTTGCCAGCAAGGAATTTTCGAAATAGAAACTCAATACTTCGGATTAATAAGCAGAAGAAACAGGAGGAATACAAATTCCGAGATACAGGGTAGAATATTCTCAGATCTTCTTCCAGATCCTCCGACTATACAGGATAGCGGGGACATTGAGAGGGATATAGAGATACAGACTGGGTATTTCGCAAAAACCATCCCAGATTCATGCAGGTTTAGTCTGTGTCAGAGTAAGAGTAACCCATCATGGTAGAATCTGGATATAGCGAAGGCTTTTTGCCTGATTATATCTCGTAGACTTAATCAGGCAAAAATACTGGGTGACTGGTCACAGCATCAAGGTTGGGGTAATAAATTACATACCACTCCGAAGGAACTCAGGCCCATTAGGGGTTCTGTGTCCTCTTCTATGGTTTTTAGCCATGAATTCGTTATTGGTCGAATTATATTCCATCTTGGTTAAGACAGTGGCATATACCGATGACATAACCGTGACCCCATATATACTTACCCAGCAACTTAGCTATTCACCAAGGTGTGCGGATATGCAAAAATGATGGTTCGAGTGTGAATCCACAAAAACGGAGCTTGTACTCTTCACTCGAGGAAACAAGACTCCGTCGTTTACTCCACCAACCGTAGAAGGGAAATTTCTGGGTCACGTGCGTGAAGATTAATGTTCTATTTAAGGACTTCTGTAGAAGTTGTAGGGATAAGGAGGAGGTAGAGAGAGTATTGAACACTACCTCTGTTAGTTCTGAACAGGACCAGCGATATGTACATCTGTCGAGACAGATATCCTACTCAGGTAACACTACGGAACCAAATTAGATCCAAGTGAGCTGGCAGCCTGTTGAACCTAACTTAACCCTAGTAGTGTGTTAGTGTGCAAGTATGTACTGGTTTATTAATAAAAGTAAATACTTGTTTTCCTATGTGGACAATAACTTTTTGTGAACGTATTGCGACTCAGTGAAAATCAGTTCTGATTGTAGATAAGCAGTGATGGTCGAAGGTGGCCGAAAAACTAAAACTATATCATATGTCATAATAACTTGGTATCAGTAAGTGAATAAACAACAGATTGGGCAGATGGTACTAAATAAATAAAAAGAAAAGGCCTGTGACTAATTTAACTCTTAAATCACATTACTACATTAACTCTTACTTGTAAGTATATTTCTTAGCAGCTTCAAGTCATTTTTTTATTGTTCTTTTTGAATTAACTCACTTAAAAAAATTTTAGGATTTATTTTACTATTTATACTCGTACACGCTAATAAAGTCAAGTAATTACTTGTTTTCACAGTGAAATGACGAAAGACTGCTAATAGTTTTCTAATTTCTAAATAAGTTAAAGACAAACAGCTTTTTGCCATAGGGGTTTCATTATTAACATTTAAATTTCAGAAACTCTTTGGTAAATAACTTTTTCCACTCCTTGTTATAGTGTAGTTCTAATTCTTTCAAATATGAAAAACATATTAGTCTCGTTAAACTGTTACACGATGTGACCTTTCTATACTTCTTTATTATGCTTAAATTTATGACTCTCTTACCAAAAAAGAATAATAACTATATTCTCCCTCTATTTTTTTCCTTTCGTCTGCTGTATTCTTAATTTTTTTCATGCCCTTTTAATGTCATAAGGAAGTAAGAAGTAAAAAAAGGCAAAATAACTTAAAATAATTCAAATAAAAATAATGAGAAATGATAAAAGTGTAGTTTATTGTTTGTGTATTTGTAACCTACAGAGAGTAACGGAAACCCGATACCGTAAGAAAACATTCCACAGGCAAATAATAAGAACAGCTATACAGCAACAACACTAGAGCATCCATTGAAAAAGTGGAACAAAAAAAAAAACATAAATGGCGACAGTGTAATAAGACGCCACTGCAATAAAAAAGAAGCGAAATAGAAAATATAATGGCGACGATAGCGGAATTAAAGCCCAGTTCAGAATATTTATTTATTATACTGTGTATTAATACTTGTCGAAAATTCAAATAATACGTGCAAGTCTGATAGTAGATACCTGCGAAAAATAATACGGTAAAAATTTGACATCCCATACGACTTTGTTGTTTTTTGAAACGTTACAAAACGATAATACTTTTCATTGGATCAGGGTTGTGTTTTGTAGCAAACCAGCTGTTGAAAAATTAAGTAGTCGGCTATTTCGTAGCCGATGGGGTGCCGTCACGGATAGTAATTTTTGTCGTTATAAAAAAGCTCGAAATTTGGAATTTAGCTGCCATTTATAAATACATTTTGTTCATGCCATATGTAGAACATAAAATATTTTTGTGCTATTGAATGTGGATTTGTTTTACATAACTATTATTGTATCTGCTCAAGATTTTCAAGCGCCGGCACGTCTATCGCCAACGGCGAATAGCGCACCTGCCGCCATGTAAAGTTTTATATTGGCACATCTATTTCCTAAACAAAGTTGAAAAGTTTTACATATTTAAAATACTTAAAATGTCCGAAATGATCGAAAATATTGTTATTAAGTTACGTTATTATTTTTATTCTTTTAATTAAAATAAATGCTGCCACAACTTTTTTTTTCTCTATTTTTGGTTTATCATTTTTTTAATCTGTAAGTTTTATAATTGTTTTCTTTAAAAATGTTGCTTACTGCAATTTTACACGATAAAATATTTACAATTTCTTGTATTGCAAAAAAAAAGAACAGCTGTTTTCTTCGAATTTGTTGGTTTATTTCAAGTGGATGGTGTGAATGCAAATTGTAACTTACGTTAGACTTTTTGGCAGTCGCAAGAAAAGTATTTAGACTTTTATCTTACAAAATCTAATGAAAGTATTTATACTTGTATAATAGTCTGATCAGGCCTTAAGTAATACAGAGTGACCAAAATAACCGACATAGCTCACAATCAAACAAAAATACGCTGCATTTTCAGTTTACATCGAAAAACTGGAATCAGGTATATTGTTTACTGTATTGCTTACTTGTTGTTATAAATTAGTGTAGTAAGAAGTGACTATTTTTGACGATCCTACTTTCCAAACCGAGTATTCAATACTACTCAATCTTTATAACTATGCATTATTAAGTTGTTTTATACTTTATTTCATTTATTAAAACCAAGGCGAGACACAGGAGAAATAAATAGAACCCTACAAAAAAAAAAAAACTTTTTCAAATGTCAGGGGAAAAATATACACAAAAAGGAATTTAAACAAACAAACACATAATAAAAAAATACAAGAAAAGGAAAACTTTGTATATTTCGTGAAGCTTTTAATTATTTTGTGAAAATTAAAGTCTGTATGATCTGAGTTTGGAAAGGCCGGTCGGATTATGAAGATATCCCTTCTTCTCAACCGAGAGTGGCCGCCAAAATTAAGTATGTTACGTGCAAGTGGATTTGGGCGAAGTTCCGGTTTACTGATATACCTTGTCGCTTACTTAGAAAACTCGTCTTTTACCAGCGGAACACACAGATCCTTGTGAACTCGTGAGTTTCTTACGTACCATGGATTTGGTTTTGTCGTCTTTCAATATTAGATGTTGAGGCGGTTCCCCATAATTAAACTCCGTAGCACCATATAGGCATTAAAATTGCGTTATGTAACAAAAGTTTGCAATCCAACTTCAATGTCGAATTTCTGCCCATAAGCCAATTTAGTTGTGCTGCTTTTAATTTGAACTGAGTGACTTTCGCATCAATCTGAGGCTTCCACGTTAGCCTGCGGTCGAGGTAAATACCAAGGTATTTAACTTCATTATGCTGGGGAATAGGTGTATTGTTAATTTGGATAGCCGTAAGTGTTTGCTTACACAGTGTGAATGTAACGTGAGTACATTTTTGTTCATTAACTTTTATTTTCCAAAGTTTCAACCATTTCTCTAATAATGAAATATACTGCTGCAAATTTCGTGAAGCTTCTTGATGGTTTTCATGAACGCTAAAAAAAGCTGTGTCATCTGCAAAAGCTGAAGTATGGATTCCGGATCTCGTTGGCATGTCAGATGCGTAAATCAAATACAGAGCGGGTCCTAGAATGCTACCTTGGGGAGCTCCTGCTCCGATTGACTGTGACAGACTTATAAAGTCACCTTCTTTGATAACAAATTTCCGGTCGCATAAGTAGCTTTCCAGAAGCTTGTGAGTGTTTGCAGGCAAGTTCAACTTTATTTTGTGCATCAGTCCGTCGTGCCACACTTTATCAAAAGCTTGGGACATGTCGATGAATAGAGCTGAACAATACTTGTTGTCTTCAAAAAACTTTATTCGAAAAAATTAACTACTTAATTCATAGAACAAAACCAATATTTCTATAATTTAAAATTTATTTTCATCTCTCAGTAAACCATCTTTAAGTCTTATGCATAGAGTTGTAATTAAAAAAAAAATGCATAAATACATTCAGTATACTGGAAAATGCAACTCCTAAAGTATGGATTACTTACTTTTGAGTGTTGAGTATTGAAATAATAAGCGGGAACGACAAATGAGCCCGATAAAATCGGTTTTTAATTATTTAAAAATTTCGTACTCTGCAAGCTACACTATTTGTAGCAGTTGTTTGGGCGTTAAATAATAAGTATACATTTAATAGGCTGCAAGTATACATTCATTTGTTTGTACGCACACTGAAAATACAATATTCATTCAAATATCGAATACTTTAAAAGAGATTAACAAAGTAACACGAGAAAAAATAGAAAAGAG
This sequence comes from Thecocarcelia acutangulata, assembly GCA_914767995.1. Classification (NCBI taxonomy): domain Eukaryota; kingdom Metazoa; phylum Arthropoda; class Insecta; order Diptera; family Tachinidae; genus Thecocarcelia; species Thecocarcelia acutangulata. Next base: position 61,034,357 of record OU612097.1, read on the forward strand.
AATGAATTGCGTTTTATAGCTGGTCGTAATAAATAGATTCTGTCGTATACTTAGATTCGCAGCAGAATCAATGTAGTTTAGTTTAGATGTAGGGTGTATCACCTTTCCCACCCAGAGACGTAAAGCCTTGCAGCAGTCCCTCGGGGAGCATCTGGGTCAGGGCGAAGGGGTAAATTCTCGCACTACTGGCAACCACCATCACTGCCAGTGCCTTTCGATGGTTTTTCACCCCACGAATAAAAAAAAAAAAGAAAAAAAAAACATACATACATACATACATACTCTTAGGGAGTAGAGTAGAATCTAAGTCGCCAAAATGAGTATATTACAATTAAATCTCAACCATTGCCAGGCAGCCCAGCAGCTTCTTAAGTAAAGCGTTCGAGATATAAGTGTAGATGTCGCTATTCTAAGTGAGCCATATCGGACCATGGCATCTGTAAACTGGGTTTCCGATAACACGGGTACATCGGCAATATGGAACACCAGCACGCTAACGCGATAGAATAACAACGCAATGTGGATATGCTCGAACGGTTATATCTGGCATCACTATTTACAGCTGTTATATACCCCCTAGGTATTCTATAGAAGACTTTCGGGTAATAGTTGACAGTATTGTAACGGATGCAGTTGGAAGAACCCCCGTAATAATAGCAGGTGATTTCAATGCGTGGGCTGTTGAATGGAGCTGTCCCTCAGCAAACGCAAGAGGAAGAATACTCTTGGAAGCCTTTTCTGTACTGGGTGTTGTACTCATCAATAATGGAGTTGAACACACCTTCAGAAGGGGTGATGCTGGCTCAGTAATTGACATTACATTCGTCAGTGCCAGTATCGCAACCCAAGTGAACTGGAGAATATCTGACATCTATACACATAGCGATCCTAGCGCTATAATAATAGATGTGCAAGACGCACAGCCCCGTGCTATTGTACAAGCACGTGTCTTGACAGGATGGAAGGTAAATACCTTTGATAAGGATAGCTTCGCAGCTTGCATGGAGAACATGGAAATGGCTGGTTCAGCAGAAGACATGGCAGTGCAATTAGTGCGCAATATCACTAGTGCCTACAATGTAGCTATGATAAGGCGAAAAAGATCGCCAAATAAGCCTCCAGTGTATTGGTGGAATGATGAAATTGCTAGCTTGCGTTCAGAGTGTATTAGCGCCCGAAGGCGGTATACACGAACGAGGGGTCGGTTAGAGAATAATGTGCAGCACCAGTTGTATAGGGATAAAAGAAAGGCATTGAAGATTGCAATTCGTAGGAGCAAGCGTAGGTGTTTCCTAGATGCTTGTGATGAAAAAGATAGTAATCCTTCGGGCTTAGCATATAAGCTAGTAACCAGGAAACTTAAATGTCTTGGCCCATCACCGCCAAGAGAAGAGAATATCCTCAATGGAATTGTAGACCATCTTTTTTCTCAACAGGAAGCTCTGACATGGCAACACAGATATCCAGCTGAATTATTCGACATTCCTCCGGTTACGGTCGTCGAGATAGAAGGTGCTGTCTCAAAATTCAAAGACAAGAAGGCACCAGGGTTAGATTGCAACCCAAATATGGTACTGAAGGAGGCTGTTAAACTCCATCCTGATTATTTCCTGAAAGTAATAAGCGCATGCTTGATTCAGGGAACTTTTCCAACAATCTGGAAGAGGCAGAAATTGGTGTTGTTACCTAAGGATAACAAGCCGCTAGACGACCCTTCCTCCTATCGTCCGCTCTGTATGATAGATACAAGTGGAAAACTTCTGGAGAGTATAATCTGCAGAAGATTGGAAGATTGTGTACAAGCTAACCTAGATTTATCAGATAACCAATTTGGCTTCAGGAAAGCAAAGTCAGCGGTGGACGCTATCAAAGTTGTAGTAGAAACCGCTGCTCAAGCTATCCAAGGAAAGAGGTGGAGGAATGGAACAAAAGGGTATTGTGTGGTTATAACCCTAGATGTAAAAAACGCCTTCAATACGGCAAACTGGGAGCATATAGTTAATGCTTTGGTCCGTATAGACATCCCAGGGTACGGGACTATTTGCGGGATAGAGAACTAGTTTATGATACCGATAAAGGTACTAAGAGGCGCAAGATCATTGGTGGGGAGCCTCAAGGTTCAGTTCTTGGCCCACTATTGTGGAACGTCATGGTCGACGGAGTATTAAGATTGGATCTATCGGAAAAGGTGCACACGTTTGTGCTCGCCAAATGTTACAACAGACGACAAAACATCTTCCAGTTTAATTACTGGACTTACAGACTTAGTAAAAAGGCAGCGAAGTCCCAAATCCACTGAAATATCTCAATCGAAAATATCTAAAGATTATAATAGGACTACGGCAACGGATATAAATAGATTTGGTATCCTTCAAACAGATATCCAAGAGAACATTTATACCGCCACCAACATATTTGAGAGATCCTACTTCTAGCGAGCTGGTAAAACAACTTATTACGCATCAAAGAAACAAAAATCCAGGTAAACCATGTGAATGATTACTAAAAATTGTCTGACATTCTGGAGAAGAAGAAAAGATCGTTTTACACTTATCAACTTAAAAGTGCAAAAGGTATTAAGATCGTTATAAAAGGGATTGACCCTCTTGTAGTTACGGATGATGACCAAACCGGACTAGAAAAAAGGTTTTAAAATTAAAAAGGTAGTAAACTTTAGAAGCAGTGAAAAAATTGCTGAATTGGAACCAAGAAATGTTGTCTTAAAAAAGAACGAAGTTCATCCAATTTATAACCGAAAATTTCCTTTGCATCGTAACGTTACCACTGAGGAGCCTCATAAGCGTCTAGGGCCCGTTCAATGCCTAAGTTGCCAAGAATTTGGTCATACTAAGACCTATTGTTATTGCACCTCACAGTACAAAAAACTTAAGACTGACTCGAGCGTTAAAAAAAATGCACTAACTGTGGAGGTAACCATACTGCAAACTACGGGGGTTGCCCTGTAAGAGGTAAATCACAAATAAGCTACCAATTTCAAATATCCCACCTCAGTATTCAAACTCCCTTTCTAAAAACAATATTCCCCAGATAGGCCATATAAACATTCAAAACCCCAAATAAATATCTTATGCTAATGTGGTTAAATCCGATATAAAAATTTGAATTAGGAGCCCACGTCACAAAATTTCGATCCAAATTTTAGCGATCTATAAATACATTTACGGTTTCCATGACAACAATGATGCAGAAATGCTGAAAATACAATCCACTATTTTGCAGGCAATTTTAAACAAATGAGTTATTTTAAAATATGTTTCTGGAGCGCAAACGGCAGCCGCCAACACAAAAATTAACTTGAGCACTTTCTTATGGAAATATACATCAATATAATGTTGCTGAAACTCATTTGACAGCAAGAGTTATTTCAAAATTAATAGCTACACTAAAGCATTTACTGAATGAGAATCGTGAGGAGCATCTCCAGGCGACTAATATATGCTTTGAACATTTCCATGGAAAAATCATTATTTCCTCGATTTACTCACCGCCACGATTTTCAATAAAGACAATATTAAATTTGTTTTAAACTACTTGGGCCTCGATTTTTAGCGGGTGGCGACTATAACGTTAAACACACTTTTCGGTATTAAGTTTAATTTCCTCGAAAGGCCGCGTGCCACCGTCTTAAAAATGGGCTTAGATGTGAGCGGACATCCCGCTTATTTGCCATTAGACCGACGAAAGATCCCAGGTCTTATAGATTTTGGAGTTGCAAAAAGTTTTCCTTTAGAGTAGATGCACGTGAAGCCTTCATTAGATTTGTCATCGGATCATTCACCCACTATAATCTCTGTTTCGTTCTCCCAGGAGATCGGTTCAACGTTTGATGACTTGGCGTTGGCCGTCACTAGAGTTAATAAAAAAAATATTTGAGTAAGCATTGTGCGGAGAATATTACCTTATAAGGTCCTGAAATGAGAACAATAGATCTTACTCGTCTGAAATTGAGAAACTTCTATTAGAAGAAAGAAGAGTCAAAAGAGAGTGGTAACTTCGCAGGTCTCCCCAGCTTAAAATTATGCCACGGAAATGCATACTCGTAACTCAATTAGGAAATGTACTAGAAATCCAGAGAATAGCTTCCCTTTCCAAGTAAGAAAGCCTTGATGGTACTAACCAATCTGACTATTCCTGGTAAGCCGCCATTGTGAACTTAAACTGGGGACTGGGCAAGAAGCGATTACGAAATGGAGATGGTATATGTTAATCATTTGATAAACGTTTTTACTACAAATGATTCAGCGAATAATACAGCGGAATTACCAACGTATGCCATACTGGCTGTGTCTTTGAGACGTTATCGGTAAACCCCAGACTGTTAAAATGCTTGAGCAGTTACCTCGTGTAGCTAGAAGAGTTCTACTTTTTATTTTTAACGGTATTTTACTCCTTCAATACTATCTTGCAGAGTGGAAGTTATCAATGATTACTATGATACCCATGCCAGGAAAGGATCCGACTAAGATAGAATCATATAGATCAATAAGTCTTTTACCAACAAATTCAAAGCTATTCGAAAAATTGTTAATGGCGAAGTTGAGTCACATATTGAACATCAGTTTCAGAACAAACGCACCGACTAGTCAATGTCATAAGACTGACCTTAGATGTCAAGAAGTATTGCTCAGCTCTATTGAATGACATTTCTCAAGCTTTTGATGCACAAAATAAAGTTAAACTTGCCTACAAATACTCACAAGCTTCTGGAAAGCTGTTATCAGAGAAGATGATTTTATAAACTCAACTGAGCCAATCGAGGCAGGAACTCCCCAAGGTAGCATACTGGGACGTACTTTATATTTAATTTACGTCTCTGACATGCCAACGAGATGCGTAGTCCATTCTTCAACTTTTGCAGATGACAGCATTCTGCAGTGTTCATGAAAACCATTAATTGCCTTCACGAAATTCACAGGAATATATCTCAATATTTTTTTTTTATCTTGGACCAATACTCAGGGAAATAGGTTATGAGGAGGGGGAAAGAGGGAGTAGTGTTTGTGAACTTTGACTTGAACTTTCCAACATTATAAAAGACAGGAAGCACGTTTTCAGCCAAGGTATTCCACAGGAGAGGCGTACGGCTGAAAAGCGAATTCCCTCTGTAATGCGTAGTGCTGAGATCGAATTTCTTTTCGGTATATGCTCACACTTGTCCATCGGCCGGATGTTTTCGCCCTGTGTGAGACCCAGATATCTGAGAATGCTGATCCACAGGATTTCCATATACCTGGGTATCAACTCCTATCCCTCTTTCATTTCCATCGCGGCCTTGTAATTTATATTCGCAATGAAGTTGTGTTCCAGTGCCAGCAACCATTAGGCATGCTTGATGCAGAATTTACTTGTCTTTGGGTTAAATTCAAAATCAGGTCACACTTTTTGCATTTCGGGTTTCTATACAGAAGTCCAAATACAGGGCGGGATACTACAATTTCTGGTTTCGATACCCTCTCTGACTCCATATCGAAAATCCTAGAGGATTGTTCGAGCAGTGAAATCGTTGTTGCTGGTGATTTTAATGTTCACAACTCATCCTGGCTTCGCCATTCGAGTCATACAACCCCCGAAGGCCAATATGTTGAGTTATTCGCTGCGCACAACCACCTAGCGCAATTAGTGAATGAGCCAACGCATATTCCATGTGTTGAAGGGCACCATACACACCTGACCTATTCCTGACTTCACACCCTGAAAGGTATGAAGTCAGAGTGAGTACACCTCTCGGTAATTCGGATCATTGCACCATTTCTGCCTCCTTTTCGATCTCTGAACTTCGTAACGTTTCGAAATCAGCTACGAAATGGTCAATATTTATTTTCGAAAAGGCGCGTTGCGCTGAGCTCAACCAATTTTATGAGCATTTTAACTGGAAACTCGGCTTTCCAGACAATGACAAAAATGCTTCAGCAAAAATGGTCGAGAACATGATATTGCTAGAGATGAAAAAATTTATCCCCTCCAAGCAGATTTCGGTTAAACCAAAAGCAAATCTTTGTTTAATCAGACGTGCAAAAATGCAGTCAGATCCAGAGAGGAAGCATTCAGTAACTGGCGTTTAAACAAAATCTCAGACACTGACTTGCTACGCAAAAAGGCAAGATCTTCGTGTGCCAAGGTACTTAGGCGTGAAAAGATTCTTCACGAACAGCGCCTTCGTGCCAAGGTCTTTGCAGCTCCTCGGGGCAGTAAGACCCTTTGGTCTTTCGTTAAGATAGTAAAGAACAGTTCATCAATCCCAATTCTCTTAAAGAATGACCAAGCATTCACCGACCCGGTTGACAAAGCTAACCTGTTGGCTTAAATTTTTGCAAGCAATTCCTGCTTGCCGGAAAGCAGTCAACCACTTCCCGAGCTCGAAAGAGTATCTGTAACTATGCCATATATATTCTTCCGGGCGCGAGCAGTTAAAAGGATTTTAGTAGACCTCGACATAAACAAGACTCCTGGACCGGATGGCATTCCAGCACTGTTCTTGAAGCAGTGTTCTTCTACGCTTGCGCGTCCATTATCATTCCTCTTCAGCATAATTTACCAAGGTGGTGAGTTTCCATCGTGCTGGAAGGTCGCTAATGTAACACCAATCCCCAAAAAGGGTGAGGCAAATAACCCTGAAAATTACCGCCAAATTGCAATCTGCTCTGCGCTTTCCAAAGTAATGGAAAGTATGGTTAAGTACCATCTTATGGGATATCTAGAGTCTCACATATTACTTTGTGATCGCCAATATTGATTTCGTAAGCGTCGCTCTACTGGTGATCTTATGGCATACCTTTCGGAGAAATGGTGCCACTCAATCTATCATTTCGGTGAAAGTAGGGTGGTGGCTCTGGATATTTCAAAAGCTGCTCTACTGGCAAAACTTATTGCTTTTGGTGTCGGTAACGATTTCTCTCGGTTTATATCGCGCTTTCTCAGTGACCGCACTATACGCGTTGTTATAGATGGGGTCTTATCAAACGAGTTCAAGATTAATTCAGGGGTACCGCAGGGCTCCGTTCTTTCTCCTACTCTATTTCTTATTTTCCTCAACGACCTTCTCTATCAAACTTCCAACCCTATCCACTCTTTCGCGGATGACAGCAGCATTTGTCACTCGTACTCTTTTAGTTATATGCCCAGAATATCAGACTAAATATGAATGATTCACTGATTCACTTCTGTTAATCTCCGAATGGGGTCGTAAAAACAGGGTCACCTTTAACGCTCGTAAGACAAACAAACGACCGCAAGTGCTGCTTCATCTGTACTCATGGATGGTATAAATATTCAGGAATCGGATGCTCTTGATGTTCTTGGAATGAAGATACAGTGTGATGTTCGCTGGACTGAACGCATTTTTCATGTCTCTAATGTCATGTCATCTCATGTCATTCAAGTGTCTCGGTTTTTTGAAACGGTGTAAGATGTACTTCACTCCATCCGATCTCCTTACTATTTATACCACCTACATCCGACCGAAAATGGAATACACCTCTCATGTTTGGGCCGGTGCCTCAAAGTCTATTTTGGGGTTACTGGACCGTGTGCAGGAGAGGGCGAAGAAGCTCATCAGTGACAGTAGGGTATCCAACTCTATTGATTCACTGGAGCATCGACGCAGTGTGGGGTGCGTTACTCTGTTCTATCGTTACTACAATGGATATTGCTCTGACGAGATTAGGGATCTTGTTCCCGAAACTCGCACATTCTTACGTAGCACGCGTTCATCGTCTAGAGCTCATCTATTTGTGGTTGATTGCGCGGGGAATCGTACTACGCATTACAGGGAGAATTCGTTTTTCAGCCGCACGCTTCGTCTGTGGAACAAGTTGCCTGCAGAAGTGTTTCCTGTCTGTTATAACGTTGGAAAATTCAAGTCAAATGTTCACAAACACTACTCCCGCTTTCCCGCTCCTCACAAGCAATTTTCCTAGTTCTGGTACAATGCACTGCATATGTAGGGGTCATCCCCTGAGTACTGGTCCAATATAAAAAAAAAAATCACACATTTATATTTAGCAACTTGGCAGCGATATCTGATAGGGTGGGCCTATAACTAAAAGAGTACGAGTGGCAAATGCTGCTATCTGCGAAAGAGTGGACAGAGTTGGAAGTTTGATACAGAAGTTCATTGAGAAAAATAAGAAATAGGGTAGGAGAAAGCAGGAAGCCTTGCGGTAACCCTGAAATAATCTTGAACTCTTTTGATAAGAAGTTCAACATTGAAATTAGATTGTACACTTTTATTATACAATGCTATACTAGAGCCTCGGTTGGGAAGAAGGGATACCCTTGCCACCATCAGAACGTTAAATAAGTGATTTTACCGATATTGTTCCCGCAAAATAAAACTTTTTTGTCTAGCATTGGCTGGACTTAAATAACTTTTTATATTTAGTATTAAGATTTGAATACTTATTGTTAGTTCATATATTAATTATGTTTTTATTTTATTTATTCGATAAACAAAGACAACAAGATATAATATCTTATAAATGACTGTGTTAGTAATAAGGGCAAACAATAACAACGATAATCTACATCGTATGTATGGAAATTTAATCAAAAGCGAAAATCAAAAGCGAAAAAGAGAACAGTTACTGTTATCATAACTGTTACATAAAAGGAAAGGCATGAATCATTGGTGTTACTTTGCGAAAAGAAACCAAATTTGTCGTACAAAAAAATAATTCTATTTTAAACCTATTAGCGTTGCTTTTCTTTTGAACATAATTTGGTAAGAAGTTCGAAAGACTAATTGTATGAATTAAATACTGGCGTTGCGATATAAGACTCATATTTAATCTATCAAATTTTATTCTTTCATAGATATATGTCCGTTGTTTTGAAATGATTATTTTATGCAAGAAGGTTAAGCATTTTTGTATTTGAGCAGTAGTGCTATTCACTAACCTGCTTTAACGCTAATAAAATTCGTTTAGAGAAATCAACACTAGGTGTTGTAGGTGTTTTCGCGACTCTGTAACAGTTTTTAACTTCGTTTTAAATCAGCTGTTTTTATAGCATGACTGACTAGCGTTAACTAAGCACCAATTATTTTTGTGGTGTTTATTTTAACAACAATGGCGTTAAATTTCTGCTAGAATAACTTCAGAGTATTTGGCATACGAGTTGTCGGAATACAGCCTCCAATAGTCGGTCGGCGTGTTCTCCCTAAGGAGAACTTATCTTATTTATCAAAAAATATTTTAAATAATAAATTTATAATTAGTTTTACTTACCCTAAATATGGAATTGTTTGCTAATTTGTTTGTTTTTTTTTCTGTTCCCCTTTGTGGTTTTCTTTATTTTTAACAAAGCTGCCACATAATTTCAAATTTTTCTAACATACAACCAGAGGTGTCAAAAATAAGTTAGTGAACCACATAAGAGTTAGCGCAAACAATAATAGCTCGCGTTAAGTTATGCTTTTTCAAAATCGTTAAAAGTTAGTGAATTGCTCTACAGATCATCAATTTTGAGGTGAAATCTTTGGCATGAGTATTATGAAATGTGATCAAGACGCCGCTTGTGCAAAATATACTGTGCTATATTGTTATAAGCAACATTTAGTTTACGTCTGTGTTTGCTGCCGCAATTTGCAACGACTTCACAACCGTATAAAAGAGATGGAATACGATACGTTTTTGCTAGTAGCATACGTTTTTTATATGGGGTGGAGTCTCTGACAATCCACAAATTCCTTAGCATACTATACCTATACATACTATACACTCTACCTACAACAATGGCAATATGTGAGGACCATGTCAATCTTTCATGGAACTTGATCCTAGATTTAGCAATAAAGGCGATTTCGTCTTTATGTATTCTAATGTGAAGATTATCACGCATTATTTTAGATTTTGAAATAAGAATACATTTAGATTTAGAAGAATTTATACTCAGACCATTGTCTCGGCCCAGTTGTTAATTTTATCCAGCAGCCGTATTCTGTAACTCGCTTAGCTAAAGCTAAAACTCGATCGTTAAATGCTAAAAAAATTAGGGCAAATATTTTAGCGATGTCTGCATTCTGTAAGCTAAATTGCTTAGCTAAATTCTTATATTTTCGCCGCAGCTAATTTGCTAACACTATTTCTTTCTTTCTACTTTGATGAACTTCTGTTAAAAAGAGATAAACATAATGTTATAATTTTTGGGAATTCATTATACTGTTACCATACTTTATATCGTGCTTCCCGTAAATATTACTAAAACTTCTCTTTAATAACGTTTTAAAATATGTTCTGAAATCTGGATTTTAAATAGTTATTGTGAAAGAATAGAAGAAGAAGAATATTATTTAAACAGCACTTAAGTCGATAAATTATGAGCAGTATTTTTTCATTATACAACAAAATGTGGAATTTATGGGAAATTTTTCAAAATATGGCATCACAAAAAAGTATTTGTTTATTTACATTTTAAATAAAAAAAAAAAAAACGCTCATAAGGTTTAAAAAATATATTCTGCATTTTGTAATAATAAATATTTTAAAAAGTGAAAATGATCAGTTTTTATCGGCGTCGTAATATAATGAATGCATTAAGTGCAATTAGCGAACGCAATAAGCTAATTGCGAACAGGAAACTTTTATGGAATTGACAAATCTGGAAAAAAGAAATTTTTGTGTTTTACTTCACTTTAAGTTGAAATTAATTTTTTACCTATCATGGGAAAGTTCTTTGTGCTCCTCCAAGTACTGAATAAGCATATATTTTTACTCCTTTGTAATTATTTTTGTTGCTTCTTCCATTATACTGTAATAACATTTTTTTTTAAAACGAAACAATAGAAAGAAGAAAACATTTGTAATTTGCTTACATTTTAGCAATTAAAAATTTCCGTTGCTAATATTTTAGCATTTTAGACAACAACAACTGCTTATTTGGCGTTAGAGAATATAAAAATTAAACATTTTAGCGATGCAACTAATCGCTAAAATTGCGGCGAATTCAATTTTTATGTCATTGCCAAATTTAGCTATGCACGTTACAGAGTTGCATTTGTGGCCAAAAATCGCTAAATCGTCTTTTTAGATTTTTAGCGATGGAGATTTAGCTTTAGAGAGTTACGGAATGCGGATGCAGGTCGCCATTAATCCTGCTTATACAGGAAGTTGCATCATCAATCGTGTAATAGTTATTAAGTTGAAAATCGTCAGCGTACATATGAATTGAACTGGTGATAGGAATGTCAAGGCGAGCATTAATGTACACACAAAAAAGAAGGGGACCAAGTACCGAGCCCTGTGGAACCCCTCTTTTAACATTAAGTCGTTCGGAAATTTTGTTATTAAGCTTAACTACTTGTGAACGATTAGAAAGATACGACGCTATAAGTCTACAAGCGGAAGTTAAAAATGGAAAAGTTTTCTAAGTTTTGATAATAAAACCTGGTAGTCCACCGTATCGAATGCCTAGTCTAAAAGATCTAAAAGAATCAGAAAATATACCATATTATCGTCAATTTTAGATCTTATGTCCTTAAAAACATCCACGAGTGCTGTTATACAACTTCTACCCTTCATAAAACCAGATTGTTTTACTGAGATCAAGTTCTTGTTGTTCAAATATTCGTTTATTTGTTTAGAAATAAGGTTTTCCAGCACTTATTGGCTATTGGACGGAACTCATTATAAGGTTTTGGGATTGGTATAATTCCAAGCTCCTGGAAATGTAGATTTAGCAGATTTTGAAGATTCAATAAATAAATGAATGAAAAAAATAAATAAAATTTGTATGAAAAAAAAAAATTGTTTTTTCAAATTCGTTTCGCTGCACAGTTAAACTTAGACTCAAGTCAATTTAAACTGGTTGCATAGTGTAACAATATCTTAAACACTTTTATGAAAATATTTTGCAATATTAATTTGAAATGAGTTCAGATGACATTCATATCATTTTTCCTCCTCAAAACTGTTAAAAATTGAATATGGAAAAAAATTAAGTTCCAGAAAAAGCTAACACTTGTGAAAAAGCATACAATTTTACTCACCCTCCACTTCGTATCTTTTAAATGTTCTTCAAGCTGAATCTTGTTGTACTTGTACTTGCACTTATCACGTATGCAGGCACTTCAAATTTATCCTTTTATCGAAAGGAGGAATTTTTTTTTGTGCACACATTGTTTGCCAGAATATCAGTAGCGGTATGTAACTGTTGGGCAACATCAGTATGACAATGTTGTTGCAAGATTTTAAGCAAATGGATCACAGCCATTGCCACACAAATGCATACAAGCAAACAAACACACACGCGTACATAATGCAAGAATAGAGGATATATTTTTAGCTTATAATAGAATTGTTTGCACATTTTGTATGTGTAGTTGTTATTAAAGCTGTTATTTTATTTCTGCAGCTGTTGTTGCTGTTGTTGTTTACCTACTTTTATCAACAATATAGAGAAGAGCACAATAGAATACAATAGACTTGGAAAAGACATGTCATCACAAGTTGGTCCTGTAAACATTCATCAACACTGTTTCATTGCAAATGTGTGTTTGTTTGTCTATTTTCTGTCTTATGTGTGACATGTCATGATACATATGAATACAAGTGAGTATGATGTGACGTGTTGCATTGCAAGTTGGTGTTTTTTTTGTTTTGTTGTGATGCTTGATGCGTACTTTTATATAGGGTGTTTTTTTAAGCTAGATAGAACTTTAAATTGTAAAAAGTAACACAAAAAATTAAATTTTGATGAAACATTTTTTTTATTTGTTTCAGTATACTCTGACAAATCATCATGAATAGACTCACGCTTGAACAACGCTACGAAATTAACCAAATTTACTTTGAAAATCAGTCGTCGATTCGCGCGTTGTTTTATCGCAAAATTGTGTTCAGCGATGAGGCGCATTTTTGGCTTAACGGGTTTGTTAATAAGCAAAATTGCCGCATATGGAGTGAGACCAATCCACAAGAGACCCTACAGACTCCATTACATCCAGAAAAATGCACTGTTTGGTGCGGTTTTCATGCTGGTGGCATCATCGGACCTTATTTCTTCAAAAATGAGGCCGGAGCTCGCGTTACGGTCAATGGAGATCGTTACCGCACCATGATCAATGATTTTTTGTTTGAAAATATGGATGACATTGATCCGGAGGAGATGTGGTTTCAACAGGATGGCGCTACGTGCCATACGGCGAACGCAACCATCGACTTACTGAAATCAAAATTTGGCGATAAGTTGATTTCGAGAAATGGACCTGTCAATTGGCCTCCAAGGTCGTGCGATTTGACACCTCTCGATTATTTCCTGTGGGGCTACGTGAAGTCATTGGTTTATGCTGATAAACCAGCAACAATTGACGCCTTGGAGGCCAGCATTGTTCGTGTTGTTCGTGACATACGGCCAGCAGTGCTCGAAAAAGTGGCCCAAAATTGGACGTCCAGAATGCGCTTCGTCAAGAACAGCCACGGTGGCCATATGCCCGAAATCATTTTCAAATGTTAATGTCACGTATTGATCTTTCGAATAAAAAAAAATTTGGATTACAATTTAATTTTTTGTGTTATTTTTTACAATTTCAAGTTCTATCGGGCTTAAAAAAACACCCTATATTTACAAGTAGCAAGGAGGGATAAATATTTTTAAAGGATAAGAAGTTCGTCGCTCTTGTTGTTGACAAAGTTTAAAGAGCACTTGTTCAAATTATTTCTGACAAAATAATGTATTCCAATTTAATTTTCGCCTCTTATTTAGAAAAGTCGTACGAAATATCTTTTTAATGTGTTTCTCTCTATTTGTTCATACTTACTTTTCAAACAAAAACATTAAGAATAAAGTATTATACTATAAAATATATAAAACTAATTCTCAAGAAAATTATATTAAAAAAGTTTCTTTTAATTATATCTCTACTGATAAACTCAACGAGTTAATCTATAGGTTGTTTTATCTCTATACAAAACTCCAGCATCAGATAGATTTATTTCAGGTTTGTACTTTCATATACAGTTGGAAAAGAGCCCTTTCAAATTAAAAGCATTTTCAAATTGGGTTACAAATAGAACATTTCAAAAGAATTATGTTGAAATAAACATCTTCTCTGTTTTGGTATTTTCACTTTCACTGATATTCGAAATGGAAATGCGATATTCATTATGTTTTAAAACATACAAGTTTTAAAAAGAAAATATGTACTCGTATGTTTACCCGGAAAAAAAACACAAAACCATTAATTAATTCCATGCATTCCAATGGAAAATATAATAATAAAACCATCATAAACCTGCTGAATATAATTTCACAGCACAATAAAAGCCACTGGTTTCAGTACAACCGGCAAAACAGGTTATTTTGCTTAATTTGGTTTTTGTCTAAGACAACATTAGCAAAAACGGTACATGGTTGAACATGATTCGGATGCACCCAATTACCCATAGTTTAGAAGAAAAAAGAATTGAAGTAAGTTCAGGTCTTCAGTAGAATTTTTCATGACAATTTTTTTTTATAGTTCGGATACGATAGTATCAGATGTTTATAGTTCCCACACGAGATTAATTTCGTGGTATAGCAGGCTGTCTGGTAGCAGATTTATATTTGCAAGCTTGAATTAAGAACGTAATTATTGACACAAAGTACTATTAAGATAGAATCGAAATGTATTTCGTCGAGTTGAAAACTCTGTTTAAAACGGACCCTTGTGTACTGCGCTACATGGTGCAGTAACTTGGTTCACTCAAGCTGATTTCTCAATGGATATTTTCCTGTAAAGCCACAACATATTGAGGATTGTTATTATAAACAGTCTCGCTGAAAAAAAACAATATTCATAGGAGTTAGATAGGGTGACCTCGTTGGTCATGGGATGTCCCCAAAGTGACTACTCAGGTTCCGGAGGAAATTTCCCGAAGCAAATTCATCAAAGCTCTGGTTGTGTGTGTAGTCGCTTCATCCTGTTGAAACCACGTGTGTGAAAAATACAATGGATGAGCTCGCAGGCTTGCTAAAAAAAAAATTTCGTAGTCAAGCGCCGATAATTTTCACCGTTAACATTCGATAATTTTCAGTAAAAAATACTTCGCAAGTTTGGCGAAGTATATATATATATATATATATATATATATATATATATATATATATATATATATATATATATATATATATATATATATATATATATATATATATATATATATATACATGAATCGTCTTAGAAACGAACAACGCTTGCAAATTATTGAATTTTATTACCAATATGCGTGCTCTGTCAAGAAAGTTCATCGCGCGCTTCTTCCATTTTATGGTCAGTTTAATCGACCTACTGAGGCTTCTATTCGGGCTATTATAAAAAAAATTCGCACCAAATTTACATTGTTGGACATTAAACCACCAACACGCTTATGTAGAGTGCGAACTGAAGAAAATATCGCAGCCGTATCGGCCAGTGTTGGTGATGACCGTGAATTATCGATTCGGCGCTGTTCGCAGCAATTGGGCCTCTGTTACTCCACTACGTGGAAAATTTTGCGGAAGGATTTGGGTGTGAAGCCTTATAAGATACAACTGGTGCAAGAATTGAAGCCAAACGACCTACCACAACGCCAAATTTTTGGTGAATGGGCTCTTGAAAAGTTAGACGAAGATCCACTTTTTTATCGAAGAATTGTGTTCAGCGACGAGGCTCATTTCTGGTTGAATGGATACGTGAACAAGCAAAACTGCCGTATTTGGAGTGAAAAGCAGCCAGAAGAGTAGTGTTCTGTAGTTCGTCAAGTGCACACGTTTTTTTGGTGATTCCGCGTTTTTAGTTCTTATTTTTTTTACCACAAACCTATTTTGAATTTTTTTTTTTTTTGTTCTATGTGTTTTTGTTTTCTTTTTTAAGTGCGATAAAATTTAAAAATTAATTTCAATTACATTAAAAAAAAAAAATTATTACATATAAATTGCAACAACAAAATAACAAAATCAACAAATAAATCCAACAATAAAATCTTATGCTTGAAATCATTGAAACAATAAAATCAAAATATACAGCCCAACAGAATTAGCTGTTCAAAATTGTTTTCTTTGTTTTTGCGGTTGAACTGCATAACAACCCAACAAACATTAAGATAACGAACTTAAAAGCCTACCTGAAACTACAATCACCTACCATAAAAAATAAAAAAAAAATAACACAATAAAATGGATATTTGGCCAGACCAGGGCTTTTATGGTCCTGGTTTTATTTTTTTAATCATTGTTGCCATCACCCTTCCCCTTCCTTTTAAATAGAAATCTTTGTGACGTTGACGATGTCGGAGTGATTGCTGCTAAATGTACAGTATCGAAGGTATGTACACTGGGTACTTTACAGCTCAATTACGGCAGTAATTAGTCCTGGCCTCGTCTGCATTGCAAGATATGACGTTTTACTTGATATTCCGGCGTAATGACAGGCAATTTTAAAATTGTGTATTGCAATATACGTGGGCTGTGATCGAATTTCTTTTCGGTATATGCTCACACTTGTCTCCATCTGCCGGACATTTTCGCCTTATGTAAGACCCAGGTATCTGAGGATGCTGATCCACAGGATTTTCATATACCTGGTTATCAACTTCTATCTCTATTTCATTTCCATCGCGGCCTTGTAATTTACGTTCGCAATGAAGTTGTGTTCCAGTGCCAGCAACCATTAGGCATGCATGATGCCGAATTTAGCTGTCTTTGGGCTAAATTCAAAATCAGGTCACACTTTTTGCATTTCCGGTTTCTATACAGAAGTCCAAATACAGGGCGGGATACTACCATTTCTGGTTTCGATACCCTCTCTGACTCCATATCGAAAATCCTAGAGGATTGTCCGAGCAGTGAAATCGTTGTTGCTGGTGATTTTAATGTTCACAACTCATCCTGGCTTCGCCATTCGAGTCATACAACTCCGGAAGGCCAATATGTTGAGTTATTTGCTGCGCACAACCCCCTAGCGCAATTAGTGAATGAGCCAACGCATATTCCATGTGTTGAAGGGCACCATTCAAACACACTTGACCTATTCCTGACTTCACACCCTGAAAAGTATGAAGTCGGAGTTAGTGCACCTCTCGGTAATTCGGATCATTGCACCATTTCTGCCACCTTTTCGATCTCTGAACTTCGTAACGTTTCGAAATCAGCTACGAAACGTTCAATATTTATTTACGAAAAGGCGCGTTGGGCTGGGCTCAACCAATTTTATGAGCAGTTTAATTGGAAACTCTGCTTTCTAGGCAATGACATAAATGTTTCAGCAAAAATGGTCGAGAACATGATATTGCTAGGGATGAAATCATTCATCCCTTCCAAGCAGATTTCGATTAAACCAAAAGCAAA
Organism: Thecocarcelia acutangulata; assembly: GCA_914767995.1. Classification (NCBI taxonomy): domain Eukaryota; kingdom Metazoa; phylum Arthropoda; class Insecta; order Diptera; family Tachinidae; genus Thecocarcelia; species Thecocarcelia acutangulata. Next base: position 61,051,676 of record OU612097.1, read on the forward strand.
ATCTTGGTTTAATCAGACGTGCAAAAACGCAGTCAGATCCAGAGAGGAAGCGTTCAGTAACTGGCGTTTGAACAAAACCCCAGACGCTGATTTGCTACGCAAAAAGGCAAGATCTTCGTGTGCCAAGGTACTTAGGCGTGAAAAGTTTCTTCACGAACAGCGCCTTCGTGCCATGGTCCTTGCAGCTCCCCGCGGCAGTAAGACCTTTTGGTCTTTCGTTAAGAGAGTAAAGAACAGTGCCAGTTCATCAATTCCAACTCTCTTAAAGAATGACCAAGCATTCACCGACCCGGTTGACAAAGCTATCCTGTTGGCTGAAATTTTTGCAAGCAATTCTTACTTGCCCGAAAGCAGTCAACCACTCCCCGAGCTCAAAAGAGTATCTGTAACAATGCCAAAGATACTTTTCCGAGCTCGGACAGTCAAAAGGGTTTTAGCCGACCTCGACATAAATAAGACTCCTGGACCGGATGGCATTCCAGCACTGGTCTTGAAGCTGTGTTCTTCTACGCTTGCGCATCCATTAGCATGCCTTTTCAGCAAACTTTACCATGTTGGTGAGTTCCCATCGTGCTGGAAGGTTGCTAATGTAACGCCAATACCCAAAAAAAGGGGAGGCAAATAACCCTGAAAATTACCGCCCAACTGCAATTTGTTCTGCGCTTTCCAAAGTAATGAAAAGTATGGTTAATTACCACCTTGTGAGATACAGGCACGCCAAATTCTGCGCACAGTTTTTTAAAATATAATTCGGAATGCCATCAGATGGCTTCAGTTTATTAATGTAGTATGTAACCTCAGAAGTAGTAATAGAGTCAAATGATATAGACTGTAGATGATGTGAAGAAAAATCAGTGTGGTGTTATGCATTGTGTTGTACGTCTGAATAAATTGATGCAAAAAAATCTGCAAACATGTTGCTAATTATGGTTCCATCAGAAGATGTTTTAGAGGCATTTTTCATTATGGAGAGATGTGAACAGCTTTTTCTCTTCGAGTTAACGAACTTAAAAAAAGATTTAGGATTATATTTGAGATCTTGTTTTACTTTGTTGAAGTAGTTTTTGTAAAGCCTTCGATTCATTAGGTTGTATTTCGTTCGAAATAAACAATAATTTATATAATCGTTCGATGATGATGATTTTGTATATTTTTTGTAGTGTCTAATTTTAAGATTTTTAATTCTTGATAAACCATGAGTATTCCAAGAAGGTCCAAAAGTTTCAGTTATAGTACATATGGTACACAATGCTCCATGTGCTCAAAAAGAATTTTATAAAAAGTTCTGACGATTTCATCCAAGGCATCAGGGGTGGCACTTGAAGTGGTCAGCATATCATTCCAGTTCGTGGTTGTAAGTAAAATAATTCATCATAATCTGCATTTCGAAAGCGGAATACTTTTAAACCGCTCTGCCTGTTATTGCAGTTTAATTCATACTGGAGATTGTAATTTAATTCTAGAGTGGGATGGTGCCGATCTTCAGGAGAAGTGATTGGGATATGACGCAATAAAGAGCATTCGGCAGGATGAAGTAGTCTATCCGATTCGTTTCGGATATGATTTATTTGGAGGAGACACATGTCACATAAATTGGATACAAATTCATCAATGAAGTTATTCACATTAATTGGAAAGAGACAATTTGAGTCCGGTGAAAAAGTCCAGTTAAGCTGAGTCAAGTTGAATTCGCCAAACACAAACAATGTATCTTTGGACACAAATTTAATGGCATTGAAGTGTTGCAGATAAATTATTTGATCAGACTTTGGTGGAATATACGAACAGGTAATAAGTATCTGCTTACCATTTAACGTGATTACAATTGCAATAATAATTATTCGTCTAGCATTGGTCGGACCTACTCGTTAGTTAAAACCACACCCATTTTAGTTTAATATTAAGATTTGAATACGTATTGTTAGTTGATTGTGGGGATTCAATAAATAAATAAATGCTTAAGAAAACCGGACTTAATTAAAATTTTTTTTTTTTTTTGTTGTGTTTTTATTTATTGAATCTTCAAAATGAACTAACAATAAGTATTCAAATCTTAATACTAAATATAAAAATAAAAGAATTAATAAAAAAAATACAATGTGCTTTTTACTTACGTCCAGCCAATGCTAGAAAAAAAGTTCTATTATGCGGGAGCAATATCGGTAGAATCACCTATTGAACGTTCTGATGGTGGCAACGGTATCCCTTCTACTCAACCGACTGTGGCCGCCAAAATTAAGTATATTACGCGCAAGAGGGTTTGGATGAAGTTCCAGTTTACTGACATACCTTGTCGCGCACTTAGAAAACTCCTCTTTTACCAGCGGAACACTCAGATCTTTATGAATTCGTGTATTTTTTACGTACCATGAGTTGCAGTAATCGTTCGAAGAATTTTGTTTTGTCGCTTTTACTTAAGTAAAATGACACATCTTTTTAAATCTTTCAGTTTTACGATTTAAATACTTATTTGAAGATTCAATAAATAAAAAGAATGTGAAAAAAATAAAACTGTCATTCTGGTGTTCAGGAGGAATCGTTTGACCTTACTATTTTGACAATGAAAACGGCGTAATAATACCTATGAATGAATACATACTTTGGGTTTGATTAACATGGAGTATTAACAGGACGGTGCCACATCGCGTACAGCCGCTGTTAAGACGAACACCCTGCATTCGGCTCAGTCACACATTATTATATCGCTTTCGTTCCCGCGGACGTTAGCTCTCCGATGAATTTTTAAGTACACATTGCAGGAAAAAAATTACTTTAAAAACGATGAATTAACGATTCTTTTGAAAAATGTACAACATGAATGTGAACAACAGAACTTATTGTTGAGAAATTCAGCAGATTTTGTTAGAAAGAGGAAAATTTAGAAGAGAGTAGCGAATTCGCAGGGCTCTCCAGCTTAAAACAACAAAGAGATTCAAAATATCCGTTAAAGGAAAGCCAACCTTGTAAAATTTAATTGTGGTTAAGCAAGAAAGAACTGTGAAAAGGAGGTGTTGTATGTTAGTCACAGTGTTGCCAAGCATAGGAATTTTCCCCTTTTTGTACAGATTTATTTGTTTATATCCAAATGTAGGGGAAAAAGAACAGATTTTGTATGATTAGGCATATTGTAGGGAATTTGTAAATTATCACAAATGATCAACATTATTTTCTATTATTATACTATTATAATTTTTACTACATTTTCGTCCAATTTATATACAACGTTAAATATTTTAACAATAAGTAGTTCCCAATTGAGCCAAAATTATTAAAATTGTATTAGGACTGAAGGGAGGGATTTTGTTTTTGCTATAATTACCAACGGACGTACAAAAAACTAAACCGCAAAGTTTCAAATTTCATATGCATTCTAAGATCTCATTTGCAAACTTTTTAATTAATCGCATAAATTTTAGATGTACACTCGTAACCTCCTTAAAAAAACTTTAGTCCCATAGATCTCTTAACTAAGCATATTAAATATGGCCTTAACTCATATTTTCCCAAACATAAGTTTGTTAATGATTTTAAGAAATTTCACAATACAATAATGTATAATTACGTGTAGATTGATGAAAGTAGTTTCTGCTGTGTTTTTTCCAAACTCCTGCAAAGCTGAATTGTTTTTTCTCGGACCAGTACTCAGGACGGGGAAAGAGGGAGTAGTGTTTGTGAACATTTGACTTGAACTTTCCAACGATATAACAGACAGGAAACACATCTGCAGGCAACTTATTCTACAGACGAAGCGTACGGCTGAAAAACGAATTCTCTCTGTAATGCGTAGTACGATTCCCCGCGCAATCAACCACAAATGGATGAGCTATGGAAGATGAAAGTGTGCTACGTAAAAATTTGCGAGCTTCGGGAACAATATCCCTAATCTTGTCAGAGCAAAATCCTTTGTAGTAACGATAGAACAGAGTAACGCACCCCACACTGCGTCGATGCTCCAGTGAGGCAATAGAGTTGGATACCCTACTGTTACCGATAAGCTTCTTCCCCCTCTCCTGCACACGGTCGAGTAACACAAAAAACAGACTTTGATGCACCGGCCCAAACATTTTCGGTCGGATGTAGGTGATATAAATATTAAGAAGGTCGGATGGAGGGAAGTATATCTTACACCGTTTGAAAAACCCGAGGCACTTGAATGCTTCTTTAGAGACATTAAAAATCTTCATTCCAAGAACACCAAGAGCATCCGATTCCTCAGTATTTATACCATCCATGAGTACAGATGGAGCAGTTGCCGTCGTTTGTTTGTGTGTTAATAAACAACATTGGGTCTTACGAGCATTGAAGGCGACTATGTTTTTACGACTCCGTTCGGAGATTAATAGAAGGTCACTATTCAGTGAATCGTTCATATTAAACCTCATGGCAGCGATCTCTGATAGGCTGGGCCTATGATCAAAAGAGTAAGAGTGACAAATGCTGCTGTCATCTGCGAAAGAGTGGATAGGGTTGGAAGTTTGATAGAGAAGGTCGTTGAGGAAAATAAGAAATAGAGTAGGAGAAAGAACGGAGCCTTGCGGTACCCCTGAATTAATCTTGAACTCGTTTGATGAGATCCCATCTATAACAACTCGTATAGTGCGGTCTCTGAGAAAGCGCGATATAAACCGAGAGAAGTCATTACCGACACCAAAAGCAATAAGTTTTGCCAGCAGCGAACCATGCCATACTCTGTCAAACGCTTTGAAAATATCCAGAGCCACCACCTTACTTTCACTGAAATGATGGATTGAGTGGCACCATTTCTCTGACAGATATGCCATAAGATCGCCAGTAGAACGACCCCTGCGAAATCCATATTGACGGCCACAAAGTAAATTATCTGACTCTAGATATTTCATAAGGTGATAGTTGACCATACTTTCCATCACTTTGGAAAGCGCAGAGCAAATTGCATTGTGATATTCTTACTTATTCTATCACAAAATGCATAAACGAGTTTGAATTAGAATGTAGGCCAAGTCACTCAAAAGAATTTATTTATACAACTAAACACATATCGCTCCTTTATTGCAACATAGTCATAACTCAAGAAAGCTTGTTTCGAGAAAAACCTCTTTCAAATTTTTAGTTTCCATACTAGTCTTATAAAAAATGTTTAGAAAATATCACCTAAAGGAAACAGTTTAAAAGTAATCTGAATAAATTTTTGGCTCAATATAAAAGGTAGTATTGTTAACAATTCTGCATTGTTAACTCGAAAAGCACATTTTTTGAGATGTGACTATGTTGCAAAAAAGGTGCGATATGTACATTTTTAATCATATAAATTTTTTGATATATTTTTTTTATACTAATTTACTTTTTAGTAAAAAGTTCTACCTGTTGGAATTTCAAATAAACATAAAAATCGTATTTAAAAACAATTTATTTGCGCAAAATTTATATGAAAAATTGCGTATAGGGAAATGTTTTTTTATCGTAAGGAAAATAACAATTTTTATTCGCTATAGTAGGGATTTCACAAAATATCTCCTGGCAACACTGGTTAGTCATTAGTACAACGTGCTTACCGTAGACAAATCAAATGATGCTATAGACCGCCTATGTTTTCATGACGTAGAAAACGTTAGTTGAAATTTAAACCACAGCAGAACACTACGAGTAGACATTGGTCAAACTATTGGTAGAACGCTTGTGCTGTTACATCGTGTAGCTAGAAGAATTATTATACCCTTCACAAAAATGTTAAGGGTATATACATATAAGTTTGTAATTCCGTTTGTAATTTCAACAGTTTTTTTTGCGACCCTATAAAGTATATATATTCTGATTCAGAATTAATGGAAAAGTCGATTAAGCGATGTCCGCCTGTCCGTCTGTCGGTTGTTGAAATACAGTTTCTGAGAAACCCATTAGATATAGAAACTTTTTTCTTTCACCATTCTATTACTCCATATTGCCATCTGTTTGCTATTGAAATTCAGTAATATCGGTTCACGTATAGCTGAGATATATTCAAAATTCCGAAAAAAGCCATGAATTTTGTATGAAAATTTTTGAAAAAAAAGTTCTTTGTTTTGCTTCAAACTTCACACGATTATTAAGCATGGTGATATCGGTTCATATATCGGTCAATATATACCCAAGATATAGCCTAAACCGGGGTTTTCATCAAAATGTCGCGTAAGCGAACTTAAACAACTTTTTTTTACTTAAAACCAGTTCTGGTAATAAAATTGGGTTATATAAGTATGGAAAATGAAAATTTCCGATATCGTTCCATATATACCCGAGATATAGCCTGAACCGATATTTCCACTACCATTTTTATTTTTTGCTGGAAAGCAATTCTCGTTATAAAAGAAGGTTACTAAAATACAGAAAATAGAAAATTCCGATATCGGTTCATATATAACCGAGATGTAGCTTAAACAAACTTTTCCATGAAAATGTCCATGAAAGATTTCTTTTTTGGAACGGTGATTACAAGGCAAAAACATTTTTTTGCTCGATATTGGTTCATATATATCCGAGCATATTTAGTTCAAATTTGTAATATATACTATAGATGTACGTGACTATCGTAAAGGGTATTTTATATTCGGCCCAGCCGAATATACCACACCCTTATTTGTTTAATGTCTTTTCAAAGCTTTTTTATATCTTTTTAGTATTAACTTGCAGATCGGAAGATGTGTGTGATTTCTATTATACCCAAGCAAGGAAAAGATCCCATCCAAATTTCGAAAAGCTTAAAACATCGCTTTTGGGTTTCTGGGAACCTCCTTGAAATTATCAAAAGGCAAATAGATACATAACATGCTACTATTTGGTGTGGATATGGGGCTGAAAGCATAATTCGACGATACTTTTTTGAAAATGAGGCTGGTCAATCAGTGACTTTTATTGGTGTCTGATATCACGACATGACACAGATATACTTTGATAAATAAAATAACAAGTAAGTGGAAAAGATATCAGAAACATGTATGAAAAGCTAAAAATATGTCCCTTTTTATTGTCAGGACTTTCGAGTCAAAGAGGGCATGCCTTTTAGGCGTACATAGATTTTAATCAATGTATAAATGTGATCTATATATGTACATTTCTTTATATTGCCGGACCAAAACTTTTCTCATTACACATTTAGAGAACGATTTTAATTTAAAACTTCAAGTATTGACATTGACTATTCGTTCCTCAATGTTTGCCAACATTTTTTTGTTTTATTTAATACTTTTTTGCATTTTTGTTAATTAAAATGAGTGCAAAATCAACTCTACTCAACTGCTGTCAACAAAAATTGGAATTCTGTTTCAAATTTCTTTTGTTTTTTTTCAATTTTGCTCCAAAAAATAAATATTTCACTACATTGCTGTTTGACAAAAATTAAGTATGCAAATTTGTCAAATGTAAACTACCATTTAATGATGCATTTAGTAGTCGCAGTACAAGCAGTTCTAGCAAAAGTGTTGCCTCTTTTAAAATCCACAAAAAGATAGCTGAGGGAAGGAAATGAAAAAAAAAACTTATGACGTCAATGATGATGTTGATGACCATTATTAGCATAATAGTTAACACCTTGTGTTTCTTTGCTCCGTTCTAAAAAGATTTGTCTGTATTTTTTCCAGTCATTTTTTTTATTTTTGCCAAATGTTCTTTTTTCAAATTTACAAAGAAGAAAAGAAAATCTCCACTTAACTTTGCCGTCTGGTTGGGAAAGTAGTTCGAATAGTTTTTTATTTATGTAACAATAGCTCGTTTCTGCTTAACAAAAGTCTAAGCAACTGTGCCTTCAACTATAAAATCATATTGGTATGTTAAAGATGATGATGATGACGATGACGGAGACAAATGCCACATTAACACAAATTGTAACAAATTGACGCTGTGTGTTTAAGTTGCAAGTGGAAGTTGAAGGAGAACTTTTTATAAGGCTTACGGAAAAAGGATTTTTTTGCTTAAAAAAGAAGTATAAAATAATGTTTGTATTATGGTTGGTATATAAAAGGCGTGAAAGTAGGAGGCAAGTACTGGCAAATGTTGTTGGTTAAGAAGAAAAATGACTTAAAGTTAAACGCACTGTTGAACAAGTGTAATAGCAATGTCGGCCGGCTTCACCAAAAACTTTCAGCTCATCTGCATACAAATTGCGCAAGTTTGTCATATGGAACGGAAGGAAGAGATAAATCGTTTTTGCAGCTCACGCCAGTATTAAACTAAACAAGGGAATGTCCACACATGTTTGTTCATAATACACTTAAAGAAAAAAAATTTGCGTCTATATCACCGATAACAAAAATATCTTTCTGTAATCCTGAATGCTAAGTTTTTCCAAGTTTAATATTTATTCAAACAATTGCGTTTATTCGTATTAACTTTATTAGCTTCCAATATTTATAAATAAAAAAATTATAGTTTTGTTTTTTGAGAAAGTCGAAAAGCTTAATCATGTCTGATGGTACTTTGGTTTTGTGAGTGTATTATTAAACAAGTTACAAAAAATTGTTTACTCTATTTGAACCACGCAGTTAAGTAGTTTACTTAGAGCAAAGATTAATCTGTATTCCATTGTTATCACATCTCTTTCACTACTCGTACTGTTTATTTATTCTTACTAATTTAAATAAATTATTATCCGCGATACTATTATTTTAGTATTGCGTAATATAAGTATTATTATTGAGTAAATGTAAGTAATCCCTTACTGCACAGTTTTCAAAGCACATTTTTTATGAGAAAATTTGTTTTAAAATTTGTTAAAACAAAGAAAAGTAAAATAAAAGGACTTTTCAAAAGCTATAATTGAAAAAAGTATATCAATACCAAAATTGTAAAAAAACTAGTTTGAACAATAAATTTGTTTAAATATATTTTGATTTTTAAATGAATTGTCAATGTGCGTCGCATCGGCTTTAATTGTAAAATGGACTGGAAATATTTACTTAAAGTACGAGAACAAAGCTTGCTTACAATTAAAGTGATGTTTGAATTTATACTCTACCTTTTGCACAAATTACCAAGTCTTAAAGACTTAGGGCCATATTCAAAAAAAAATCTTACTTCAGTTTTAACGCATACGTTAGTTACCAAACACATTAACACTACCATACATTTGTTAAAAAAGTTTATGCAAAAACAGTACGTTAACTTTTATATATAGTAAGGAATTTAATTGTTTTATTCTGGCAATGCCGTTATGTTCAGTTGTAATTTCTTGAATAGTGATGTATGAAAACTTATATTCGAAAATTGAAAAACGAATTAAAAAAATAAAAAATTATTATTATTACTTAAAATAACAAATTTTTGACAAACATTTCCTGGATTTACCTTTTTAATAAATAATGAATATATAATATGTAGTGTATTAATGAAATTGAGAAAAATTAATAGGACTTGTTATACTACAAATATTTGTACTATTCGAATAACGTTTTTAGTTGTATTCGTTCGATTGAAAGTACATCACTAACATATTTTTTATTTATGTTTCCGTTTCAAAATTAATATTTTCAATTCATATAAAATGTAAAGCGCTAATTTATTTTTCTAACAATTGTAATATATTGTTATTCTTAATATTTTTCATAAAATTGTGAATTTCAAGACAAATCAACATCAAGAAATCAAATGTCATTTTAACGTACAGTTAAAGTGGCCCATTTCAACTTTAAACGTATGGTAAGCTAATAATTGTTTTTGGATACAACGTTAAGAAATTTTTCTTAACAATTGCTTACCAAGCTTTGTTAAGTTTTTTTGCATACAGCCGTTATTGATCAATTGTACCGAAAGTAAAGTTTTTGAGACCGATTCAATATAAGTTTTTTTTTTTTAACTTTATTATTTTATTTATTGAATCTACATAAGAAATGTAATGACAATAAGTATTCAATTCTTAATACTAAAAAAAAAATTGTGATTTAAGTCCTACCAGTGCTGGACAAAATTTTATTTTTATACGAATATTATTTCAGAATTCAGTCATCTGTTTAGAGCTCTAATGGTAGCCAAAGTATCCCTCCTTCTCAAACGGGTATGACCACCAAAATTAAGAATATTAACTGCAAGAAGACTTGGATGGAGTTCAAGTTTGTTAATATATCTTCTCGCGTACTTCACAAATTCAGATTTCACAAAAGGTACGTTCAGATCTGCGTGGATTCGTGAGTTTTTAACGTACCATGGAGCATCTGTAATTCTACGGAAAATTCTAATATTTTGCCATCTTTGAAATTTTTTCAATGTTGGATGCCGAGGCTGTGCCCCATAATTGAATCCCATAGCACCATATTGGCTTTAGAATCGAGTTGTACAGCAAAAGTTTACAATCAAGCTTCAAGGTCGAATTTCTGCCTAGTAGCCAGTTAATTTGCACTGCTTTCAATTTCATTTGCGTTACTTTTGCCTCGATATGCCACTTCCATGTTAGTCTACAGTCAAGATGAATACCGAGGTATTTGACTTCACTGTGTTGAGGTATTACTTTATTATTAATATGTAGTAATGGGTGAGCATGTTCCTAGACGCAGTGCGAATGTAACATGGGCACACTTTTGTTCATTAACCTTGATTTTCCAAAGCTTAAGCTATTTCTCTAGTTTGTCGATATGTTCCTGTAAATTTACTGATGCTAGCTGGTGGTTACTATGTATGCTAAAGAATGCCGTATCATCTGCAATGTTGAAGTGTGAATGTTGGTGCTTGTCGGCATGTCAGATGCGTAGATCAAATATAAGATAGGCCCTAATATGCTGCCTTGGGGAACTCCAGCTTCAATAGGCTGGGCGAGGGTTATGAAATCGCCTTCTTTTATTGAAAATTGGCGACGATATAAATAGCTTTTCAAAAGGTTATGTACGTTTGCGGGTAAGCTAAACTTTATTTTATGCATTAAGACATCGTGCCACACTTTATCAAAAGCCTGTGAGACGTCGATGAATAAGGCAGAGCAATATTTTTTATCTTCAAATGCCTTTCTTATGACGTTAACTAAGCTGTGTGTTTGCTCAATTGTGCCATGTTTCGCTCTAAAACCAAATTGGTGACTAGGAATACATTCAACCTTATTAAGCATTGGATCCAACTTCGCCTTTAGCAATTTTTCGAAAAGTTTTGAAATTGTTGTCAGTAGACTTATTGGACGGTATGATTCTACATTCGTGTGATCCTTCCCTGGCTTAGGAACCATTGTTATCATGGACACCTTCCACTCTGCAGGGTAATACTCAAGTCGTAAAATAGCATTAAAAATAAAAAGAATAATTCTTTTAGCTACACGAGGCAGCTCTACGAGCATTTTGTTGCTGATTTTATCCATACCTGGAGCTTTTTTAAAGTTTAGATTACCAATAGTATTTTCAACTTCTTCAAAATTGAATCTCAAAGGCACAGGAGGTCTACTAACAATAGGCGGCAACTCATTTCCATTATCAGACCTATTTGTGGTAAAAACGTTTTTCAAATGGTTAACAAATAAATTACCCTTTTCCGAGTCATCTCTAGCCCAGTCACCAGACGGTTCTCGCAAGGGCGGCTTACCTCTAACTGGCCTTTTTAAACCCTTAGTCGCCCGCCATAAAGAATAGTCGGACTGAGGAGTACCATCCAGACTATTTAGATACGTTTGTAGAGAAGCCGTTTTTTGGTTTGCAAGCAAATTTCTTAGTTGATTTGTGAACTCACGAAGCCTTTGTTTTAGTTGCGGAGACCTGCGAAGTTGCCACTCTCGCCTAGCTCTTCTTTTTTCTAACACAAGTTGCTCGATTTCTGAAGAATATGTTCTATTTTGAATGTTTCTGCGTGTTAAATAAACGCTAGAACCAAGTTCAGCGGCTTGTTTAAGGTTTTCGCTAAAGTTGCTTAGTGACGCATTAATATCTTCAGGTGTTCTTAAAACAATATTCTCAGTGCAATGCGTACTCAAAAATTTTTTATATTTCAGCCAATTCACTCGGATGACAGTCCTATGCAAATTATTAATGGGGGACCAAGTCTCCTGGGGAAAACGCACTGAAATAAAAGTTGGTGAATGATCCGATGACAAGTCTAACGAAGGCTCAGCTTGCATCCATTCTACAGGGATCCCCTTTACCACTCGAAAATCAATCACATCAGGAATCTTTCGCCGGTCAGTCGGCCAGTAAGTGGGATGTCCGCTTGATATTACGTCTAAGCCCATTTTAGAAATTGTATCAAAAAGCACTCGACCCTTCGGTGTGATTAAACGTGAGCCCCAAAAAGTGTGTTTTGCGTTGTAATCTCCAGCTGCTATAAAACGAGGTCCTAATGAGTTGAAAAAACTTGAATATTGTGATTCCGTCACTGAAAATCGAGGCGGCGAATAAATCGATGAAATAACCAATTTGTAATGAAAATTTTCCACACAGATATTAGTTGCTTGAAGATAGTCCTCGCATGTGTCATTCAACAAAAAATGCTTTATCCTAGATTTTATCAAGATTGCAGAACCCCCACAAGCTCTTCCACGGGGGTTTTTAGTATCGTGTAGTACGTATCCGTTAATTTTGAAGAAGCTTGTTGACGTCAAGTGAGTTTCTGCAATCATCATTATATCGATCTGCTTATCCATCAGGAAGTATTCGAGTTCATTTTTGTGTTGGCGGATGCCGTTCGCGTTCCAGAAACATATTTTTAACCAAATCATTTTCTCGAAATTACCTGCAAAATGGTGGATTGCATTTTCACCATTTCCTACATCATCGTCATCATAGACGACGTAAAAGTGTTTATAGTTTGAATTAGGGTCTGTATTGTTGCCTCAAGGTTACTAAAATTTTGATCGGGCGGTTGAGATCTAGATTCCTGATTCGGGTTTGCGAATGTAGACTTAACTACATTAGCATAAGAAATTTGTTTTTGATTTTGAACGGTTATGTCTGCGGTTGACTGTCGTGTCGGAGGAAAAGAGTTATTAGAAAAAGTTTGAGTCTGCTGTGGTGGCTTAGAAGCAATTATTGGTTTGTTGTTCATTGAGCGCTTGAGGTGGGTGTAGACGGAGCAACCTCTATAATTAGCTGTATGGTTTTCACCGCAATTACTGCATTTTTTAATTTTTGGGTCGAATTTCGGCTTATTGCATTGTGCTGTACCATGGAATTCTCCACACACAACACAAACTGTAGGCAACTTGCAATAGGTCCTAGTATGGCCAAATTCTTGGCAGTTATGGCACTGTACGGGTCCTAAGCGCTTATGCGGTTCCTCTACGGTTATTTTACGATGTAAAAGGTATTTTATATTATATATAGGATGAACTTCATTCTTCCTTAAAGTCACATCTCCTGGCTCTAATTCAACCCTAAACATGGGTTGAGGGATCCTTTCACGATTTCTGATGTTTAACACATTTTTTACTTTGAATCTCTTGTCCGCCAAACCGGCCTTAACTTCACTAATGTCAACGCAAGGGTCAATCCCTTTTATTACGACTTGAAGACCTTTAGCGCTTTTAAGCTGATAAGTATAAAAAGCTCTTTTTTCTTTTTCAAATTCGTCAGACAGTTTTCGATAGCCATTTTCATGGTTAACTTGAATCTTAGTTTCGTTAATGTTACCGTGCTTGATGGAGGTAACGTTAAATGTATTTTCTCCGATTGCTGAAACAATTTTTCTTACCAGTTCATTGGAGGCAGATTCTTCCCTTAAATACATTGGTGGTTTAAACGACTTTTTTGACAATACTGTTGGCTCATCCGTTTGAAGGATAGAAAATCTGTTTTGATCGATTGGTCTAGCGGTGTCGGCATCTTTAGAGATTTTAGATTTGGATGCAATTTGAGCAGATTTAGGGCTTCGCTGACGTTTAGTGGTGGTGATATACCTATCCATGCCTACTTGCGTTTTTGGTTTATTGGCATTAATTAGAGTAAAAGATCTTTTATCTTCTGTTGCAACATCTATGTTAGGCGAGCCGGAACGGAAGCGGATTTTATCTCTTGTAGAAAGAAAATTATCCAATGATTGCTTTATAGATTCTTCTTCAGAAGTCCATATGCTTTTGCTGGTGGAGCTAGGCTCTTTTTCAAAATTATTTCTGATGGGATCACTCATACAGAAAACAAAACTTAAACTTTTTTCCAACTGGGTAGTTAATCTTCACGCACAATAACAACAATAACAATGCACTGCCACCGCACTTGTTATATTGAAATTGATTTTATTGTTTAGTTACTGAAATGGTAGGAATTTATTTTCCCGTTGTTTTTTTTTTTAATAATTTTTTATTGTTTTTGCAATTTAACACAATATATTATTGATTTTATATGTAAGTTTAAAAGTATTTGTGCACAATTTTTTTGTTTTTTTTTTTTTGTTCGCTTTTTATTAACACAACCGTGCGGTTGGAGAATCTCAGGAGAACTGACAATATAAGTATGGGACAATTTCCGATCGCTCTTGCGAAGTTAATTGCTGCTAAACTTGTGACAAAATAACTTTTTTTTTGATTGAGGAATATTAAGGCAAGTTCATACGACATTTTTATACCGCAATCGAGTGATGGCACCATTAATTGGCTCATGCGGAAAATAGTGTAGTTTTGCCCAACCAAGCACAGCCCTGATGCGGCATTCGTGTGACTACTTGATAAGCAATTGTAGGGCAATAGAATTACCTCAAATGTACAAATATTTATTATGTTCTAGTGCCGTAATTCAAGAGGGCCGACAAATGTGTGACAAAAAGAAAGTGTGTAGTACCTTGTTTTAATGTGTAAAAAAAATTTTTATCTGTTCTATTTGGCTATGTATTTATCTCTTAACACAATAAGCACAATGACTTTAAAAAATTGTAGGTACAGCATTATTGAGTATGGTATGCGGGTAAAAAATACTGTGGAAAATAATTGCATGTTTGCTAAATTTCATCCGAAGTGTGTGTTTTGTGGGTTTGATCAGTATGTTAAATCAGAGATAAATCAATGTAACATGATTATTTATATATTCTGCATGAATTTATACCATTGTGCGAAATAAGTAAGGGGTACTATTGAAAAAGCCTAAAAAATTACCTCAATATTTCTTTCTCATAAATTCATAAAAAAATCTTTAAAGAATGTTTAACAATGAAAAATTGAAATGGGTTCTACTAAATAACAGAAATATGTAGAGAAAAACATTAAAGATAGTATAATTTTCACGTAAATAAAATGACCGCAAAATGTTGAATTTTTAATATAATCTGCTCTCCTGGCCACAGTTTGCACCGGGCGAGTAGCAATTCAGAATTATTAAATATATCCCTTATAATTCATAAAATGTTTTTTTTTTATTGCTTTAATTAAAAATTATCTTTAAACTGTAATAAACACAATATCAATTTCTTTAATTTTTACAATGTCTCTAAAACGAGCGCTCTAGTATTATCATATAACGTGTTACTAATTTGCTTTTTACAAAAGACATATAAAAAATAGTGTACAGATATTTACAAATTGTTAATATAATAAATTATTAAAATATAGTACAATGAAAAGTATTTACAAAAACATTGTGTGCATATCAAACAAACCCTTTTTTGAAGGTTAGTTAAGGAAGTAAAAGAGGGTAATCTAAGAATACAAAAACTTTTGACACCAAAACATTTTGACATTAGATTTTTGCGCTAATTTTAGGTCCTTTTTGGGTGCACTTGTGTTGTGTCTCATATTACGCTGACTTGAATTACAATCGATTGTTTTCATATTAGCCCGTCTAAAGCTATGGTATAGTCCTGCATCATAATTATCATAAACCATAAACGTATTTACACATTGAACAAGGGTCTGCAAATTTGCCTCAAGATTGCAAAATTTTTAGGCTTGGGTTCCTGATTCAAGGTATGTCTATCGGATTAAACTTGTTTGGAGTTTTGCATGTTATTGTGGCTGTCTGATTGGCCTATCTGGGAAAAATTGTTTTTGAAATGATATTTAGCTACTGCGGTTGCTTGAGGACTTATTGGTCATTGACCTTTTTTTATCTTGGACCAGTACTCAGGGGATGACCCCTACATATGCAGTGCACTGTACTGGAACTAGGAAAATAGATTGATGATGAGAAAAGAGGGAGTAGTGTTTGTGGAGGCTAAACTTTGACAATAACAACATGAAAGAAACTCTATTACAACATTTAAAATGTTGGAGTTAAATTAGTTAAAACTGATCAGTGCCCAGTGTATATACCTTCGACACTGCTCAGATTAGCAAAATTTAGTCCAACATCTTCCACACTACAAGGTAATCAAATGCGTTGAAAAGAAATTAATAATGAACATACATATATACATATATAAAAAAAAACACAGACAACGGTGAAAAAAAGAAAAAAAAAAAACACGTGTACACATCGTGCTACCTATTCTTAAAGTGAGTATAGACAAGGCAACCCCTGTAATTTGTAGTATGGTTGCCTCCACAGTCTTCGACTTCTTGCACTGTGATGTACTTTGAAGGTCGCCACACATAACAAAAACTGCGGGCAATATACAATAAGCCTTAGTGTGACCAAATTCTTGACAGTTTAGACTATACGGTAACCTTATGATGCAAAAGAAATTTGAGGGTATAAATTGGGTGAGCTTCATTCTTTCTTTGGACAATCCCCCTGCTTCCCGTTCAGCTCTTAACATGAGTTGAGGAATCATTTCACGGTTCCTAATATTCGCTATGTTTTTATTTTAAAGTCTTTATATTCCTATTCAGTCTGAAGACCTTTAGCACTTTTAAACTAATAAGTAAAAATATATATTTTTCCTTATCCAGTACGTCAGATAATTTTCGGTGATAATATCATGGTTTACATGGATTTGTGTTTCACTATTGCTACCGAACTTAAGATTCTTGAACAATGTGTAAAAACTAACACTACAATGCTTGTTGAAATCTGTGGCTTCTTCAAAAATAAAACGCTCGATTGGTTTCGTGTTTGTTCTTCGATGAACGTGGAAGAAGTAATATATTTAATAAAGAATTACATTGAATAGGCTTACGGTTTTTTAGTTTTAGTACATTTCAGTGAGAGTTCAAAGTGAGCGAGTTTACTGAAAAATAACCAAGGTTTGCAAAATTTGTAGCGAAAGACATAAGAAAAGAATTGAAGAATAATAAAAATCAATAAGTATTACGGTTATGTGGTTAAACGTACTAAGTCTAATTATATGAAAATTGAAATTTAGTATTTAATCAAAATGTGCTTCAACATTCCGGCGGGGTTAAAAGTACCCACTTTCAAGATTCCAACAGAACTGCGAGCTTGTTTATGGTTCTGCGGATGGTTCCTTTAGTTGTTTTAATGTCAGCTACACGTATTCTTCCATCTTTTCCGGGTATAGTAGCAATGATGCGTCCCTTAAGCCAATGAAGTGGTGCAAGATTATCTTCATGGACCAATACAAGCATTCCAGGTTTCAAGTTTGGTGATGTTTTTTGCCATACTTTTCGTTGAATCAAATCAGTTAAGTAATTTGAAGACCAAAGATGCCAAAATTGCTGTTTTGCGGCACAAAGACGTTGCCATCTGTCAAGTAGACTTATATTTTCACACTGTAGGGGACGATCTGGAAGCGAGTTAAGTGGACCATTAACAAAAAAATGGCCCGGTGTCAAAGCCTCGAAATCATTAGGATCGCTGGATAATGCAGCAATAGGCCGCGAATTCATTATTGCCTTGATTTCAATGAGGGCTGTTGTAAGTTCTTCGAACGTTAGTTTCGCTCCAACCAAAGTACGATAGAGGTGGCCCTTTGCGCTTTTAACAGCGGCTTCCCAAAGGCCGCCAAAGTGTGGTGACCTTGGTGGTATGAAATGAAAGTTTATAAAATGATTTGAGCAAAAATTGTTAAATAAAAGTTGAAATTGATTATCTAAAAATGCATTTTTTAGTTCAATTAGTTTATTGTTAGCACCGACAAAGTTTGTTGCATTGTCGCTGTAAATGTCAGACGGTAAGCCACGTCGTCCAATGAATCGTTTTAATGCTGCTATAAATGCTTCTGCCGAGAGGTCTGAAACCACTTCAGTATGTACAGCTTTTGTTACAAAGCATATGAAAATTGCACCATAGCTTTTGGTTGGCCGTTTGCCTCTTATTTTATAGTAAGTATTTATCGGACCAAAGAAATCAACACCGCAACGCTGGAATGGTCGTGCCGGTGTAACGCGCTCACGTGGAAGGTTTCCCATTACTTGTTCCATCAGTTTCGGTCGATATCGAATACAACTTATACATGAACGAACCACTTTTCTTGCGATAGCTCTGACGTTGACAATCCAAAATGTTTGACGTGAAAAAGCGATTAGAGCCTGTGGTCCTGCATGGTAATTTGTTAAATGAAGATGTCGTATAAAGTTTAACACAAAGTTGCAGTTAGGCATCAAAATTGGATGCTTTCTGTTAATGGGTATATTTGCGTTTTCGAGACGGCCGCCAACACGAACTAGTGGAAAAGCCAGACTGTTATCAACAAATAAGCCAAGTGATTTAAACGATGTTTTGATATTTAAACCTTTGTTTATATAATGAATTTCTTCATGGAAATAGAATTGTTGTAAATTCCAGGATATGCAATTTATTGCGTGTTGCTGTTGTTCTACAGAAGATTCCTTCGAGCCACGAAATAACTGAATTAATAACATAACAACACGTACAGTTTTTAAAAATGAACTCAACTTCTCGCATAGCTTAATAACAGAGTTACTGTTTGTTTCGCATTTAAACAAAGATAAACGAATTGCTGATTTTACTACGTCCTCATCACAGCCATCAGGCGATTTAGGCCAATGTTTTTCGGGCAGTTTCAAAAAGGCCGGGCCTGAAAACCAAGTCGAGTTTTTTAGATTTTCAAGGGAGCAACCCCTTGAGATGAGATCTGCGGGATTCAGCGCTGTTGGTACATGCCGCCAAGATCCAGTAGCAGTGTGTTCCTGAATATCGGAAATACGATTTCCGACGAATGTCGTTAGCGTAGACGAGTGTAGCTGCAACCATCTCAGCACAACAGTCGAATCGGTCCAGAAGTAGGTCCTGGGGTTAAGAGTTTTAAAAAGAGGAGCAATTTTCCGATATAAAATTGATAAAAGATGTGCTCCACATAGTTCTAGCTGCGGCATTGTTCGCTTTTTCGTTGGGGCAACTCTACATTTTGCCGCAAACAACATTGTTTTTAAGTGGTTATATTTATCTCGAGAAGTTACGTAAAAACAACAGCCATATGCACGTTGTGAAGTGTCACTGAACCCGTGAAGTTGAATTTCGGTGTAATTATCAGTAAAAACGAAGCGAGGTATAGATATCCGGCTTAAGTTTTCTAGGTCATTAATACACATAATGGTTGAATTTTTAATGTTGACGGGAACTTCGGTGTCCCAATCATAATTTTGTAACCACAGATTTTGCAATAAGACTCTTAGAGTTATTATAATAGGACAAATGAGGCCCATTGGATCGAAAACAGATGCAGTTAATGACAATATTGCACGTTTCGTATATGTTGAAAATTTCGGTTCAGCTCTAAACGAGAAAAGAAAATTATCGATTGCTGGATCCCAACTTATACCAAGTGCGCTTCGAATTTGTAACTTTTCCATGTTGATGTTTTTCGGTGAGGTGTCATCAGATTGAAATTCACGATGAATTGATTGAATTTTTGCCATTTCTAAGCCACCTTTCGATAGAATATACAAAACTTCACTCTTTATTTTATTTAATTCCTCAACTGTGTTGGCCCCTGTCAACATGTCGTCCACATAAAAATGGTTTCGGATAACTGCAGCTCCAGTTTTATGCGAATGTTCAAATTTATCGGCTAAAAATTGAAGACAACGTATTGCTAAAAAGGGTGATGCTGACATGCCGTATGTAACAGTGTTGAGTTGATACACATTTACTTGTTGATTTTCGTTAGCTCTCCAAAGAATATACTGAAATGGTCGATGTGATTCATGCACCAAAAACATTCGGTACATTTTTACGATATCGCCGGTGAGCACATACTTATACATTCGAAAACGTAGCACTTGGAGAAACAGGTCGTCCTGTATAGTTGGCCCTACGAGAAGTATGTCGTTTAATGACTTTTCTGACGAAGTTTTTGCCGAGGCGTCAAAGACAACTCGTAGCTTTGTACTTGTACTGTTAGGACGAAGGACGCAATGATGGGGTATGAAGTAGTGTGGAGAGGTCATGTCTGGATTTTGACGGAGTGACATGTGGCCCATTTGTTCATATTCGACCATAAACTGAGTGTACTGTGATTTTAAATTAACATCTTGTAGAAGACGTCGTTCAAGAATATTAAATCTCTTCAATGCTTTGTTGTATGATGAACCTAAGACAGAGAAATGTTCCTTAAAAGGCAATCTAACGATAATTCTTCCTGATGGATTAGTTTCTACAGTATCTATGAAATGGGATTCACACAATTGTTGTTCTGTTGTCCATTTGTTTGTTGGGTTATGCGTCTCCTCCATGCGCCATAAAAATTGCATTTGTTCGTTAAGATTTATTGATTCCGAAGTAGAAATCATGCATTTCAATTTTGTATGTTTCGTATCTGGTGTGTATCGTCCAGTAACGATCCATCCCGCTTGAGTTTCTTGAATAGTTGGCATATTTGGGCCGAGACTAATTTTTCCACAAAGCAAAATGTTAAAAAAATATTCGGTTCCGAGCAATAAGTCAATGGGTTGTTGTGTGTAAAAATATTCATCAGCCATATCAATTTTGGGAATATTCCACTTATTGATATTGATGTTTGTGGACGGAAGATAACCTTAGTTACCAATAAATCGAGCGAATATTCATGACAGTTAAAGCGGGATCTTATGGTGGACTCAACTTCGTATTTCATTTTTGATGAAGAATTTCCAACACCTGTAACTTCAATCAACGTTTTTCTTCGTGCTAAATTCAAGAGGTTAGCAAATCTTTCAGTTATTAAATTTACTTGAGAGCATGAATCTAATAATGCTCTGCCTAATTTGTATTCACCTGCACTATCGGAAATGAGAACAATAGCAGTTGCTAAAATCACACTACTTGATTTAGTGTTCATATGATTATTTACTGTTGCTTGAAATGTTGATTGAAAAGTGTCAACGGCAATGCTACTCGTTGAAGGTGGCTCGCGGTGTAATAAACTATGATGAGAATTTTTACATGATTTGCAACGATATTTTGAAGTACAGTGAGAGACATTATGCCCAAGTGATAAACAATTGATACAAGCACCAAGTTTTTTAACTGTTTCAAATCTACTAGTCGAATCTAGGGATTTGAATTGCGGGCAGTTGCTGCTCCAATGGTCTAATCGTTTACAAAAAATACAACTCTTTTTAACTTGAGATACAAACGAATATTTTTGTTGCCGTCGTCGGGACGTTGTTGGCTTTTCATTGCAAACTGCTGCATTTGGTTTATTGGTCGTTGTTGGTTGTGTTTCAATCGACTCTAGAAATTGGCACCTACGCTCTAAAACCTTGGTAAAACCTTCCCATGTAGGCAAAGAACTGAAATCAATTGCTTCCTTCCACTTCATGTCGGATTCAGAATCAGCCTTTGTTAAAACTAAATGAATGAGCATGGCATTACAAATATCTTCTACACTTCCTAATGATTTTAATGAGCTGTAAATAGCTGATGCATTATCTATTAACGCGCGAAGTTGCATCGCAGATGGTTTATTAACTGATGGAAGTTCATAGATATTGGAAATGTGCTCTAGAAATATTAACGTTTTGTTATTGTAACGTTCATCAAGCCGTTTGATAGCCTTTTTATAATTACCTTCGGTTACTTCGAATGCGCGTATAGTGTCAAGTGCTTGACCAGATAAGCAATGTAACAAATGGTTGAATCGCTCAATATCAGAGAGTGTTGAATCGTTATGAACAAGTTGCTTAAATGTTGACATAAAATTTTTATACGCGGCGTATTTTCCGTCAAATGTTGGTAAATGTAACTTTGGCAACTTCGACTTAGAAGTCGCTGGAATAGCAAATGACGTTTCGGTTGAGCGCTTATAATTGTCACCCATAAGGTCTATTATTTTTGATTTTGTTAAAATGCATAACTCCTCTAGGTCGGCTCTTGCATTATCCTTAGGGTTATGTGTTTCAATATCATTTTGTATAGCGAGCAATTGCTTAAAATAAGCTTCGACTAGACTTAAACGACAATCAAGTTCAGAAGAGGACATTGATTCATTTACCAGATTTTTAATTCGTGTTACATTTGCCTTAACAGATATGCGTTGCCTTTGCAGAGTTTCTAATTCGGTCATTTTAAAACGTTTAAGAGAACGATTAACTTATCTCTTTTATAATGTGGCGAATATTGTTATGTTATGTAATGTTAAACTGAATGTTAACGATGGATTGTAACAAGAGATTCAATTATCTGTATGTAGTTGCTTTTTTATAAAGAATTTTAGATTCCGTTACGTGCGCAATAAAATATGTGTGTACATATGTATGATGCTTGTAATCTTTAGCTTGCTTGCTTGCTTTTAAAACTGTTACATATGTAGATATGTATTGATATACATATGTATGTGCGTTTACGTATTGCCTTCAATACTTTTTTATTTAAACGTAAATTCAATTATACGCCAAATTAATGTTAAATGAAATACCTGTATGCAGGGCTTACGAGAGTTGCTCCACATTAGGTTGACGTTGCTCCAGACTCTTGGTTGGATTGGTGTATCGGAGAAGGCCTACGTGCGGCGATGATCCGTTAACAACCTGTATTGTTAGTCTGCACACACCTCCAGCGGTGTGCCTTGATGTTGGCTCCTGGAATGTATTTTTCCGGTAGAAAATTTAAGGATGTGGGATTTATTTTGTAATTTATTTGATAATGGTAGGGCCCCACGTTGGGCGCCAAAAATGTTGAAATCTGTGGCTTCTTCAAAAATAAAACGCTCGATTGGTTTCGTGTTTGTTCTTCGATGAACGTGGAAGAAGTAATATATTTAATAAAGAATTACATTGAATAGGCTTACGGTTTTTTAGTTTTAGTACATTTCAGTGAGAGTTCAAAGTGAGCGAGTTTACTGAAAAATAACCAAGGTTTGCAAAATTTGTAGCGAAAGACATAAGAAAAGAATTGAAGAATAATAAAAATCAATAAGTATTACGGTTATGTGGTTAAACGTACTAAGTCTAATTATATGAAAATTGAAATTTAGTATTTAATCAAAATGTGCTTCAACAATGCTAATAGCCGTTTTTTTATTGTAACCTAAAAGATGCTCGACCATATTATCTTTGGGCTAGTCAGATCTGCGAAATATCCCTATGTGTGCCATACCAAAATTTTCAGTCACCAATTGTGAATTCCCTTATTGTGCAAAAATGTTTTGAGAATATAATGATATATCGCTCCTTTATTGCAAGATAGTCATAACTAAAAAAAGCTTGTTTCGAGAAAAACACATTTGAAACTTTTAGTTTCCATACAAATCTTAGAAAACCTTTTTAGAAAATATTTCCCAAAGGAAAGAGTTTAAAAGTAATTTGAATATATTTTTGCCATAATATAAAAGCTAGTACTATTAACAATTCTACAGTGTTAACTCGAAAAGCTAATTTTTTGCAATATGACTATGTTGTAATAAAGGAGCGATATGTAGATACAGCTTGATAACTTTTTACATAAATTTTCATGTCAATATGCGGAGTACCAGTACTCCACTCGTCTAAAACATGATTGTTTCTTATTCCTTTTCGCTTTATTGCATAGTAAAGCGAAAAGTGGAGGTGTCGTGTTGTCCAGAGTATTTTCACTGTAAAAAATACTGTTTGAAAATATTTGTCACTTTGAAAAAGAAAAGATTGCAAAATAAATTTATTTTAATATTGCACACAAAATATTAAAGTTCTCTGAATTACAATTAAACTACATTCACCAAACTGCTTAATGTGTTAAAAGGAAAACGAAAAATGTTCAGTTATGCTTTAAGATTAGTCTTTTTCCGTTTAAGTTTTACTCACATTAAATAACGCTTAAGACAGTGCTAATGATGCAGAACTCACAAATGCGCTCAAAGGAACAACTAACCAACCTAGATACTAAAATCTGACATATGCGCACTTCCACACATGCAAATTTACTCACAGACATTTAAAACTGCCTTAAAAACTTGAACGCTTGAGTCTTCTTTAACGAAAGGCTTTAAACGATGTAAGTACGAGTATATTTATGCTAGAACTTCAGCCAAATGCTTTAATACTGTAGTCTAAAAGCAGGCGGCCTCCAAATTAATACAATCACATCAAAACAAAAGTCACATAAGCATTTGTATGCAAAAAGCATACGCAATTATGCCTACGTACATTCTTTTAAAAGCCTTTTAAGATAAAACTCTGCTTTGTAAAAGCAAGAAAGATTCCCATCGCAATCTTTGTGGCCTTTAAAAGTTCTCCTACGAAACGTGCAAATGAATATTAACGAGTAGTGCAGATGTTAGTGCCGATGATGGTGTGTAATGTTTCAGGCCAATTTAAGCCACCATATGTAAGCACTTTATACTTACATGCAAATACACATTCATACATACAAATGTATATGGTTCTTAAATCTGGGAGTTGGTTTAGTTTGTATGCAAGTGTTTGTTTTTCTGTGGCTTCTTGGTGTGCTTCCAAAGTATCGCCACCAAGAAAGATGCAACTTTAACCGCTTTAACTGCTCTGATGTGGCTGTTGGTTTTTGGTGATACCAGTTTTGTGTCTGCTAAATCTTTATGCATCAGCTAAGCTGCAGTTTTCAATGGTGACTGTAAATGATCTTTTAGACTTTGTGACAAGTATGTGACAACACAATACTTATGTATGTAGTCGTATATATGTTGCCGTGACTCTTGTTATTTTGTTTATATTTTTCGCCTTTGTTTTTATTGTTGCTACTCGTATTTTGCATACATTCTTGCTGAAAATAAAGTCTGTTTGTTGCCTTAAGGACAACGTGAAAGTAAATACAAACGCCAACAAACAAAGTTTCCAACAAACGAAGTTCTTAAGGAAGTCATTAATACAAATTTAGTGGAGTTGTTGCTTTATCGTTTTCAGCAAAAATAAATACAGGAAATTTAAAAATTGCTGTTAAATATTTGCTTTTGTCGTTGAAGATAATGTGCTTAGATAGCAAGTAGCAATATTTTAAAGAGTTATAAATATAATTTTAAAATTATTTGGCGCTTTAAGTGATTTTTGTTGAGAAGTAAAAATAACTTTCGAATAGGAGAAATAAATCTTCAGTGAAAACATTTTTATTAGTTTATTTGTGCAAACATTTTATTAAAGTTATCTAAAAAATTTACTGTTTGTGTTAAATTCCCCCCGGGGTACGAGTTTTGCCTTAGCGTATTCCTAACTTGGGCACTTTATATTTCGGGTATAGAGTGGAAGGGATCCCTCGTTTGTTGTAGCAAATAAAACTCTAGAAAGCCGCATGACTTATGTTGTGTTGGCTTCCGAAACCCTTACCAAGGGTATAAATTGGCAGAACGGGAATCAGCATGGCCTCCGGGTGCCTACTTTGGGTGAAACATTCTGGCTGTGGTTGAAACCTAAAACGCAGGAAGGCGATGTTAGTATCCTTGATAATTGCTTGGCGTGGATTTTTTCGGGGACTAACAAACTCCTGAGGGTCTGCTGCCTTTATAACAGATACCTGTACTGTGAGGAACCAGTGGTGATGGTTGACGGGTGAGCTGGTTTAAGGGCTGATGCTGCTAGTGGTCTTCGGCCTACCAACTCATTAAGCCTTGTCTTCCACTGATTGCTGGGTAATTGCATAAAGGAGGGATTAGAAGGCCCGAACTCCTCAACAAGAAGTTGATCATATGGCTACAAACATATGACATAAATTGCTACCTGTGTCAGTCACACCGGGGCGCTGGTAAATCGTGAATAATTCACTCCGAGGAACTAGCTGTTAATTTGTAGGAGCCACGTTTGATATATGTGTGGAATGAGAAACCACGATACATACTAAAAGGAGATGGTGGGTCAGACCCGTTATTGTACCAATTCTTCTTTGCTTTCACTTTTTAAACGTATCCCGTAGATTTCGAAATTCCTTTCTGTCTTCTTCCTCTAAAATTATATAAAGTCTGACGCCAACATCTTTGCCAATTTTGCATCACAAATCTTCTTTACACTGGAAGATTTTGTAACTTCCCAACTGCAAATTGTACAGACAGTCACACTTTCTTCTTCGATAATTCTTCCGTTATTGTCCATTTTTCTACTCCCGTTAATATATTTTTTAAACTTTTATATTTTATGACCAAAATTTAAGTGTAACAAGATTAATTTTCACTTTATTAGTAAGACGGTCCCTTGAAAATGTGGACAAAAAATCTACGAAACGTCGAGAAAAGTAAAACAACATGTCTTTTATTTACTAAAGTTCAAACAGCAGAAACGTTATAAGAAAAATAGATATTAATTTTATGTCCAGTCGAAAAGCATCTCTGGGCTGGAGAACAGGGGGCTAATTCTGTCATTCGCTTACGAGCGAGTTCTTATTCGAATGTGCAAGTTTTTATAATTTTGGGATTATCTCATGCGATATCGAGTAAATAGTATTGAAATTTCTAATGATGGCATTCGATAGCGAGTAACCATTCGAATGCAACCGTGCAGCTTTTTACTCGTAAGCAAAAGTACTATCGAAACCCCGCCAAACAAAAAAACACAAAAGAAATGTAAGTTCAAAATTTGTTTTGAATATAAAATTAAGGGCCATATCCAAAAAAAATTCTTACTTGAGTTTTAACGCATACGTTAGTTACCAAACACATTAGCACTACCATACATTTGTTAAAAACTTTTATGCAAAAACAGTACGTTAACTTTTAAATGTAGTAAGGAATTTAATTGTTTTGTTCTGGCAACGCCGTTATGTTCAGTTGTAATATTTTGAATAGTGATGCAAGAAAAATAATATTCGAAAACCGAAAAACAAATTTAAAAAATAAAAAATTATTATTAAGACATAAAATAGCACATTTTTGACAAACATTTCCTAGATTTACCTTTTTAATAAATACTGAATATATTATATGTAGTATATTAATGAAATTGAGAAAAATTAATAGGTTTACTTACTAGAAATATTTTCATTATTCGAATAAAGTTTTTCATTGTATTCGTTTGATTGAAAGTGCATCACTAGCATAATTGTAATTTATATTATTCTTTCAAAATTAATAGTTTGAGAATGTAATGTTTTTATTTCTTTATATAATGAAAGTAATAAATAGTATTATTCTTTAGTTTTCGCAAAATTTAAATTTTTAAGCAAAATAACAATCGGCAAGTCAACTGTCATTTTAACGTAGAGTTAAAGTGTACCCAACTCAACTTTAAGCGCATGGTAAGCTAACAATTGTTTTTGCATAAAACATTAGTGGGTATATTCATAAAAATTTAAATGAATTTGAAATGTGTTTTAACTCAAAAATTCCATACAAAATTTTACTAAAACTTATTTCAAATACATTTTAATTTTTTATGAATACGCACATAGGTAATTTTTCTTAACAATTGCTTACCAAGCTTTGTTAAGTTTTTTTTTTGCATACGGCCATAAGTGTATAAATAATTTTTTATTTCAGGTCAGCAGTAACGAAAATTAATTTTACACACAAAGGTGTATTACCCAATACTGCACAAGGGAAATATAAAGCCAACCAATTGTGGATGATTTTTGGACTAAATTTTATATTATTTTCTATTTCATCAATGAATCGCTTTGCAATTTTGCACACAGTACGAGTACTTGGCTAGTCTCTATTAAAAACTCATTTCCAACGGAGTGTTATCAATTGAATTTTTGGTGAAACTGCGGTTGAAAGTTGTGCCACAAGGTTTAATTGGCCCAACAAATAGTTAAACGCTTCCTTTGTGAGTCTAAATCGTCTCTTGAAACTGTGAAATAAACATTCTTTATTTTATGAATGTATATAAACAAAATATTGACTGCACTTACTCGTTGTTTGGCGAATTTAAAGAATCTGCACTTTCCCTAATTTTTTTTCCTTATTGTATTAAAGGTAACCGTTTCGACGGAGTCAGACGACGACGCATAATATAATAATATTGGATCCATTTCTTTTGCGTTTTTTATTTTTATTGAATTTGTTGCTCGCAAATTTTAACTTGTTTTGTCAAAACATATGATTTTTGCTGACAATTTTCGTCAGTGTTATAAAATACATTTTGTCAGTATTTTGTAACACTGAAGTGATAACTCGACTCGTTACGTAACGAGTCACATCATTAGAAATTTACACGATATCGAAATTATTTTCTACTCGATAGTAATTTCGATCACGAATGACAGAATTAGCTCCTAGATCTCGCGTCATCGTAATTATTTCTTAAGTGCGGTCAGCTATGTCGTTGTTGTTTGTATTAGTTTACAAGTTTTTGAGGTGTTTCGTTGTTAACTGTGCGGCCATTTCCTATACGAAGGCATTGGTCGGTACAGTTAGAGACAGCGCCGCAATAAATTACTGTTAATACCATCCTGGGCATAAGGTCTTCGTTACTCGCCGCCCATCTAAATCATGAGAATACTGTTTCAGGCTCTCATGATTGAGCCTGAGGAGAGGATAGAATTTTTTAAAGCCGGCCTACAAACTAAAGGTTATCCAAACCCTCAAACAGGGGTGTTACGCGACCCGTGCCCATCTGTTCACTTTGCAGTCGGGGGTTAAGTGACTGTATTTAAACGGAGCTTTGCTGATACCTGGGCACCTCAGCAAATAGACTACGCCCCCTCCACGTTAAAGGGGGCTATGATGTGGAGGTGTTCCTTTCCCCCATACTCGTGGGAACACAATAAAACATTCACAAATATTCAAAAATACAAAACAACAGGACAAAACGTTGACGACCATGAATACGGACAAGGACAAACGAAACGCGAAGGGTGGGGTCACTTGGACAAGGACTGGGACGCTACCTGCAGGAGGAAACCTGAGGAAACTCAAGGCTACCAAATGCGAAAAGGCTTTCTCGAAAGAGGAACGCAACCTTGGCACTGGGGTACCTCTGTCCTTTCAACCAAGTACCTCGGTTGCGACAAAGACCCGGGCTTCTACGGCATCTCACCTTGCTTCGGGAGCTGTCAGTGCTTCTGGCACGGTAGCTACCCAAGTGCCGGTTATGGATAAGGTGACCGCGAGCAAGTTCTCGGGTCACCGAGTTCCACCACCCCCCACTGGTAAGGGAGTTGCGAACCAGTTTTCGGGCTCCCAAACCGGTGGAAATCTGGGTAATGTTGGCGGAGGAACTGCGAACCAGTTTTCGGGTGCCCAGGTCACAACCCAGATCTCTCGCGGAAGGAACAGCGTGGGAACTGCGAACTCGTTTTCGGGTACCCAAACTGAACCTTCAGCGAAAAGATCTCAAAGGCACATTAACCCTGCTAGACGGGTCTTTTTGAAGCGGCGTGCCGCAAACAAAATTTTCAGTGAACTGGTGAATAAGCCAGTAGATGCCTTAACGGCTGTAGAGAAGTCCCGCTTATCGTGGGCAAAAGCAGTTATAGCTGAGCTGCAATGTTCGCCTCCACTCACATCCAAGGATGCGCCTAAGCGGCAACGTTCTGAGGAGGAGGCTGTGGTACAGGGTCAACAACCCGCAAGTAAGCGTGTAAGACCCCAAACGTCAATGGAAAGGTCGTACAGCGAGGTGGCGAAAGATCATCTCGTGATGGCCATCATTGACAGGGGCAACGTGGATCTGGCTATGACCCCTTCTAATTGGGTTATAGTGAAACGGGAAATCATGGGGATTGATACGATCCGGAGAGTTTTGAAGGACAATCCGGGTGCGTACCCCAGGTGTGAGTAGGCTGGCTGGTATCGGCGGCGTATCAAACTTATGGCTTGTGCAGATGAGCGATCGGCCTTGTTACTTAAACAAGCGGTCGCTCTTGTGAACGGGCCATTGGAAGGAGCTAGGCTTGACGTGGTTCCTCTTTCAGAGGTTCCACGGAGACCTAGAGCTATCGCCGGGATACCAGACATCTCTGGTTCTGCGGCAGAGATCCTGGAGGTTCAAAGAGGCGGAAATCCTGGCATACCGACCCATGATTGGAAGGTTGTCAGGGTATCCGAATCAAAGGGTAATACCAGGGATATCACCATCCTGCTGAATCAGGGGTCACTGGCGCCACTTCGTGCTAGAAAGGGGAAGATGTATCTGTGTTTTGATACTATCTTTCTCCGAGTATACAGGGGTGACGCCATGGGCGAACTAGTTCCGGAGGATGTGGGTACCGAAGCGGAACGCATGTCTGTGGATGAGGCTGCGAGTGCAACATCGGGCGAAGACGCCCTCTCCAACTCTGAGTTGGTGGGGGAGATCTTCGAACATGTTCACGACGATGCAGTTGATGAGGACGCCCTCTTGGACTCTGATCAAGATCAGGACCAAGAGGACGTCAACGTCACGGTGGTACAGAAAGCAGATGATGGTGAAGGCTCTGCAGGTTAACCTTCACCATGCAAAAGCAGCGTCGGCTGCATTGCTCCTCCGTCTGTCGGAAAGACAAGAGGAGCTGGTTCTGGTCCAAGAACCCTGGCTTTGTAAGGGCAGGGTTTGCGGACTGAGGAAGAAGGGCTACAAGCTACTATACACGGATCAAGGTAGAGTTAGATCCTGTATAATGGCGAGGAGCGATTTAAAAATCTTCATTCTCTCTGACTTCAGTGATGAAGACACAGTGACGGCTGCCTGGGAGACGGATGCAGGTACTTTCCTGGTTGTCTCCAGCTATATGGCGCATGACAGCGAATCTCCACCAATCAGGATTCGCGAGGCTGTAGAAATGGTGGTAGAAAAGAACCTGCCAATAATCATAGGAGCTGATGCAAATGCACACCATGTGGTGTGGGGCAGCTCCGATACTAACGCAAGGGGTGAGTCAATTTTTGAATTCATTCTTTGTAATAATCTAGATGTCATGAATGTTGGTTCGGAACCCACTTTTGTTGTGGTAAACAGAAGGGAGGTTCTGGATATCACGCTCATTAGCACTAAACATTCGGAGTTGATTAGAGGATGGGGAGTATCGCAAGATTGCTCATTTTCTGATCACAGGTACATTGAATTCGAAATAGGAATTCAGGAGAGAAGATTAACACCCAGAAGAAACAGGAGGAAGACGGATTGGGAGATGCAGGGTAGAATTCTCTCAGATCTTCTTCCGGATCCTCCGACTATACAGGAGTGTGAGGACATTGAAAGAGCTGTGGAGATATTGACTGGGTCCTTCGAAACGGCCATCTCAGGTTCATGCAGGCCTAGTCTGTGTCGGGGTAAGAGTAAGCCACCATGGTGGGATCTTGAGATAGCGAAGGCTCGAAAAGAGTCTCGTAGGCTTTTTAATGAGACCAAAAGACTGGGTAACTGGTCAGAGTACAAAGCCTCAGTAAATAAATTCAAGAACCTGATAAGGAATGCGAAGCGGAGTTCATGGAGGTCCTTTTGCAGTAGTGTGGAAGGAGCTTCTGAGACTAGTAGGCTTCGCAAAATCCTATCTAGCACCCAGCCCATACCAAGTTTCGTTAAGAAACAGTGTGGTAGCTGGACAACCAGCGGACATGAGACTCTAGAAGTTCTCATGGACACGCATTTCCCTGGATGCACACCCTTTATGGGAGACTGCATGACCGGTATAGACAATGGCCAAGGGGATATCTGCTTATCTTTTGATCGAAGCAGAATCCTTTGGGCGTTGAATAGCTTTGACCCATATAAATCACCGGGTCCAGATGGTATTATACCAGCTGATTTGCAGAAAAATGCGGAACTTATAGTGCCATGGTTGATAAGGATCTTCTCGGCCTGCCTTGGTTGGTCCTACATTCCGCAATCATGGCGAAGGTGTGTTGTAGTCTTTATTCCGAAAGGGGGGAAGGCTTCACACACCACTCCGAATGATTTCAGGCCTATAAGTTTGTCATCCTTCTTGCTTAAAACCCTGGAACGGATAATTGAATTACATCTTAGAATGTCAATTATTCCGAGCCATTTATCAGCATCTCAACATGCCTATACCAAGGGCAAATCTGTTGAGACTGCATTGCATTCGCTCGTGGGGTATGTAGAGAGAGCTCTGGAGCAGGGGGAGTATGTATTGGTTGCCTTCCTTGATATAGAGGGGGCATTTAATAATGTGTTGCCAAGGGCTATAATAATCGCTCTGGAAAGACTGAACGTTCATCAGTCAATTGTTAGCTTCATAAAGAATTTACTGACCAATAGGGTCATTACTTCCAATATGGGGCGAGCCACAATTTGCAGAGTGGCTAGAAGGGGCACTCCACAGGGTGGGGTTCTATCTCCTCTTCTATGGAATTTAGCTCTGAATTCGTTATTGATGGAATTAGATTCCATGCTGTTTAGGACAGTGGCATATGCCGATGATATTGCGGTTGCTGTGTCGGGTAAGTACCCGGATATACTATCACAGCAACTAGGCTCTGCGCTAAACCTTATAATAGGATGGTGTACAAATAGCGGTCTAAGTGTGAATCCGCAAAAAACGGAGCTTGTGCTCTTCACTCGAAGATACAAGACTCCATCGTTTACTCTGCCAACCGTAAGGTGGGTTGAGCTAGTGTTGTCAGACAGTGCGAAATATCTGGGCATCTACCTGGATTCCAAACTATCCTGGCAGCATAATGTCCAGTCAAGGGCAGAAAAAGCGGCTATCGCCTTATTCTTGTGCAAAAGGGCCATTTGAAAGACCTGGGG
Organism: Thecocarcelia acutangulata; assembly: GCA_914767995.1. NCBI lineage: Eukaryota > Metazoa > Arthropoda > Insecta > Diptera > Tachinidae > Thecocarcelia > Thecocarcelia acutangulata. The sequence goes on from OU612097.1 coordinate 61,084,416, forward strand.
AATAAATCCTAGGAACTCCTGCTGGCTTTTCAGTACGGTTCTACGGTTCTGGTACGGCCCATTCTAACATATGGAGCGCTTGTGTGGTGGAAGTCGTTGGAGAAAACCACCTACTGCAAAATCGCAGAAAAGATAATGCGTACTGCTGCTTTGATGGTGACTGGTGCTTCCGGCACTACGCCATCGAAAGCACTTTTCACTATGCTGAACTGGCTGCCGGCTGATCTCATGGTAAAGGAAATAGCCATGAATTCGGGTATCGGGTCAAGCGGGACGTGGAAGGAGGCGACATATGGCCATGCCTCAATAATAGGAAGAATAGTGAACCTTCCGGAAAATATTGATTACTGCTCGCCGGCTCTACTGCCCGACAAGAGATTTGATGTAATCTTATCAGGCTCGTTCTCGGAGGCGACTGGTACAGATCGTCAAGAGGACGTGCTTGAAATTTTTACAGATGGATCCAAGTCGGACTCGGGAGTCGGTGGAGGTATCTTTATCCCCTTGTATGAGAGGAGGATGAGTTTTAGGCTGCATAATGAGTGTAGCGTAGCGCAGGCCGAAATTGCGGCCATTATGAGGGCAGCTAACTGGTTAAGGTACTACAGGATATATGAGAATGATATCCGAATTTGTACTGATAGTAAGGCTGCGTTGTATGCACTAGCTGGAGTCTATACGACATCCAGGTTGGTTCGTGAATGCCGGATATCTCTAAACGAGATAGCGAGACATTCGAACCTGGAGCTTATCTGGGTACGAGGGCACAGTGAAGTGTCCGGAAATCTAGTAGCGGATGAACTGGCAAAGGCCGGTGTCCAGCTACAACAAAGAGATATTGATGGGATCGTTGGAATCCCGCTTGCGAGCTGTAAGAAACTAGCCAACTTTTTCAGACCGCTCAAGACAGATAGTCTAATGAGGGTACCTGCCAAATATCAAGGCTGACATGGCCCAGATATGATAACAGGAGGACTATTATCCTAAGGGGCTTGCCCCGACGGAGGTTGCGTTCTGCTGTGGCGGTTCTGACGGGACATTGCCACATAGGGACGCAGGCAAGGAGATTAAATCTTCCATTTAATGACTTCTGTAGAAGTTGCAGAGACGAGGAGGAAGAAGAGAGCGTTGAGCACTTCCTCTGTCAGTGTCCAGCTCTTTCTTATATAAGGGCATTGTACCTAGGCAGACCGATGCTGCATGATTTGACGGAGGTATCGGAATGCGATGTAAGTGGATTGGACTCCTTTATCCGATCCTCGGGTTGGTTCTAAGCCAGTGATATGTAGATCTACTGAGATACATATCAGATCCAGGCAACACAACGGGACCTGACTGGACCCAAGTGGGCTGGCTTTATAATAGCTGGCAGCCTGTTAAACCTAACCTAACCTAACCTACTCCCCGCCCATGCAGTGCATCCTATATTTTGCAAATTAATTTGCAACTATAGAGTTACATAAATAAATAAAAATACATTTTATGTCGTTCCCCACTGCGGCTTTTTACTTCAAAATCGTATGAAAACCGCACCGCAATAAAGTAGCGTATCGCATTGTGTTCAGACTCTTATGTTTAAACAAAAGTTAATGTCACGTTGCACACTTGCCAAAAACGGTATATTAATTATTAAAATGTTTCAAATATTATTTTCGAAAATGAAATTTTATACTTATATTTAAAAAGCAAAAATTGGCATTACAAGAAAATCACATGATCGTGACAGAAATCAATTTAACATTTCTTTCTGTATTTTATGGCAGATTTACATTTAAAATATTTTATGAGCTTCATTAAATTAGACTTCATTGAGTTTCAATAAATATTAAACTAAATGCGTTATTACTTGTTTTATGGCTGAAATCCATTTTTAATTCACTCGCTGACAGACAAAGATTTGTTTACTTAATTTATCCAACTGGATTGACAATACTAGTACGTAATATTAGCAAAAATTCAGTGACAACGAGCATAATTCTAAATGAAAAGGAATTCATGCTAAAAATTAAGTAATAATCCTCAAAAGTTTAAGTACTTTTTGAAGAACTCTGATTTCATTTATGTACTTTTTGAAACACATGGATTGGAATTTTTCCCAATTTCCATTGAATTTATTTCATTTTTTTGAGTTCAAATAAATCTTGTGTTATTATTGTGCTTTATACAAGGTGGCGCAAAAGTAGTCCTCCTATCAGAAAATGCTATAAATAATGTCAGTTCTGTTTTGACATTTGTGTAGCAACACATGCGAAATACACGTTAATAAACAATGTTACGCTACACAGCTCCAGAACGCGGAATATTGGTGACTATTTATTTGACCCCAAGAGGAAGATGATTTTTCATCAAAAATAATCGTGAGTGATGAGGCCCATTTCCATCTTAGCGGTTACGTAAATAAGCAAAATTTACACTTCTTGGGCACTGAAAATCCACGTATAACCCACGAAGGGCAATTACACCCGCTCAAAGTCACTGTATGGTGTGCTGTTTACGCTGGAAGAGTCATCGGACCTTTTTGCTTCGAAGACGTCGCGGGCCAAACGGTTACTGTGAATGATGAGCGCTACAGAGCAATGATCATTGAGTTCTTTTTGCCGCAACTTGATGAATTGGGATTGAAAAACATGTGGTTCCAACAGGACGGTGCTACGGCACACACTGTACGTGCCACAACCGATATGCTGAAGGGTGCATTTCCCGAGTGCCTAATCTCATGTTTTTGCGATTTGCTTTGACCAGCAAGATCGCCTGATTTGACCGCTACAGACTTCTTTTTGTGGGGCTTTTTGAAGTCGCGGGTTTATGTCAACAAGCCTCAGACTCTTGCAGCTCTTAAAGATAATATTCGTCAATAATGTGAAGACCTATCGCCGGAAGTTTTGGCCAATGTGATGGAAAATACTATAAAAAGTTCTCAAATGACAATCAATTGTGGAGGCGGCCATTTACATGACATCATATTCTCGACATGATGTAAACAAATTAAAAGACCAAATGAAAATAATCCACAAGAAGAATCAAAGTTTTTCATTTTTTTTAATTACAGCCAAAAAACATCGAAAGGTTATTTTTGCGCCACCCTGTATAGTCAAAAGCAGATCAGTGCTTTTACAAAATAATTATAAAAAAAAAAACTATTATTGTAAGCCTGAGCAAATTTTTTTCCGATATTTGATTTTATATCAATATTTCGATAAATAACTTATTTGAAGGGATTATTATTTTGCAAAAACTTTATAAATATTTATGAATATCAATTTAATAAATTTGCGTTCGTTACTTTATTGAGCTGATGTTCTTCTGTATGAAATAAATACATTTTATATTTTAAATTGTTTTTCAATTGCATGCGTCGTAGATTGAAGCAAATTTGGATTGCTTTAGTTAAATAACATTATTAGTTCTTCAAGACTATTTAAGATTTTATGCATATTAAAAGCAGCAACTTATTTTTTAAAGTAATCTAACCAAAGTAAAAAATAATTGAAATACATTTAAAATTGATATGAAATTATGTTGCTGTGTTCTTTTCCAAGTACTCGTATGTGAATTGCAATGATTTAAAGTTTGTAAGTTAACGAAGCATTATACAATCGGTAGCACTGCGAATGTTAGTGAATAACACTTTTTTCGTAGACTAAGTATTTGATGGACTCTCTCAAATACTACGTTTATACGTGCAGGTTATATGCGAATAAAAATATTGCAAATACAAAAAATTGCCGCATAAAGGAAAACAATTACTGATAAAAACTTATTTGCAAAAAGTTGCCACTTTACTTCAAATTTTAAAGATTTCGTCGATGACATACATATGGTAAAAATTACATGTAGAAACAAATATTCAAAATTATTCATTTTTTTAATATTTACTTTAATTTAATTATAAATAACATATAATTTTTTAATTTTTCTTTTATTATTTTAGTAATCATAATGCTGTTTACATAAACAGTGTATCACAAAAAAATCTAACTTTTTCACGAACAAATTGATGTATAAACAGTGAGTTAGTTTTTGCAAATAGTTTTTATTTGCGAATAGGCTGCGTATAAACGTAATAAAAGCCGACGTCTTAACTTCTTTTAGATTGTGTTTAAGTTTTGTGATATACCAGTATTATTGGAAAAATAAAAGTTGAGCTAAAGAAGTATTAAAGGCCATAAGAACATTTGTAAACATTTCTTAAATATCATTGAATTAGGTATGTGTTGTTAACTCGGAGCGATTCGCACGATTTTTGGAACCTCGTTTTTTGGATCGGTGGCATCGAATCATACCGCCCCTTTATTGTAGCATAGTCATATTTGCATTTCGGGTTTTTTTTAACAATTTAATTATTTATTGTATCTTCTAAAAGAACTAACAATAGGTATGCAAATCTTAGAACTAAAAATTAATAAATTAATAAAGAAGTTGCTTTTTGCGTGTATTTTGTTGGTAAATCACCTTTCCAACGCTCTGATAGTTGCAAGGGTGTTCATCCTTCTCAGTCGAGTGTACCCGTCAAAGTTAAGGATGCTATGTGCGAAAGGATTCAGGTGAGACTCAAGTCTGTTAATGTCGTTATCGCGTATTTTGAAAATTCATCTTTCACTAAGGTTACACCTAGATCTTTGTGAATTCGTGAGTTTTTAACATTCCATGGAGCTGCAGAAATTGTACAGAGAAATTTTCTTAATATTAGATGCAGAGGCGGTACCCTACAATTGAATTTCATTGGCTTTAGGATTGTGTTGTACAACAAAAGTTTGCAATCTAACTTCAAGGTAGAATTTCTGCCGATGAACCAATTTAGTTGCACCGCTTTTAATTTCATCTGAGTGACTTTAGCGTCAATGTGAGACTTCCACGTGAGCCTACGGTCGAGATTAATACTAAGGTATTTGACTTCACTATGTTGCGGAACAATATGGTTGTTGATTTTAATAACAGAACAGGTTTTTCTAAGTAGAGTGAATGTAACATGAGTACATTTTTGTTCATTTACTTTGATTTTCCAGAGTTTCAGCCATTTCTCCAATATAAGAATATGTTCTTGCAAATTTCGTGATGCTAATTTATAGTCTTCATGCACACTGATGAATGCTGTATCATCTGCAAAAGTTGAAGTGTAAATTTTGCAGCTCGTTAGCATGACTGAAGCATAAATCAAATATAAAGTTGGACCCAATATGGGTCAGCCGAGCTTTTGAAATCACCTTCCTTAACGACGAATTTTCGGTCATATAAGTAGCTCTCTAACAGCTTGCGAGCGTTTGCAGGCAAGTTTAATTTTATTTTATGACAATCAATGAATAGAGCTGAACAATATTTTTTATCTTCAAACGCGTTGCTGATGCTTAGCCCTTAAACCGAATTGATGGTTAGGAATACATCCTACTTCATTCAAGATTGGGTCAACTTTGTCATTAGCAGCTTCTCCAACAGTTCTGAAATTGTTGGCAATATACTTATTGGCCTATATGACTCAACTTTTGTAGGATCCTTTCCTGACTTGGGTATCATAGTAATGACAGACACCTTCCACTCAGTAGGAAAATACATCTTGTACGTAATGTACGGGAGGTCTAACGGCATATGGAGGCATATCAGCTTCATCATTCAGTCCGTCAATGGCAAACACGTTTCTCAAGTGGCTAGCGTACAGCATCCCCTTTTCGGAATCACTTCTGGCCCAGTCCCCAGTTGGAGTATGCAAGGGTGGCCTAGCTCTAACGGATCTCTTTAATCTTCTTGCTGGTTTCCACAAAGTATAATCGGATTAAGGGCTACCATCGAGGCGAACCTGTGCAGTTGCCATTCTCTTCCGATTCTTCGTTTTTCTGAGACAAGGTGTCCGATTTCAGAAGAACAAGTTCTGCTTTTCATATTTCTATTTCTTTTCGATTTAACAATGCAGAGATGTTAACAGTACTATCTTTTATATTGTCCCAAATATTTGTTCAAATTATTTTTAAGCTGTTTTCTAAGAGTTGTATGGAAACTAAAAATTTGAAATGCGTTTTTTGCGAAACAAACTTTTTTTGAGTTATGACTATGTTGCAATAAAGGAGCGATATTCAATACAACTTTTAGTTTTAATGGAATAAAAAAGGTTTTGTACAGCGGTTGTTTTATTCCATTTACAAAATTCTTTTATAACATTTTACGATTCACAATTCGAACACGGAATAATAAAGTAGAACACACCAAATCATATGCACAAACTAAGACAACTGTGAAAATGATTTACATCAGTACCTGCCTTGACGGCCTAACCTGATGGTGGACCAATTCCACGAAGTGAATTTTTCACGATTCACCACCGCCCCCGTGTGGCTTGCTAGGCTCACACAAGTAGCAATTCTTGTCATATGATTGCGGTCATATGAACAACTTCTTGTTGAGGAGTTCGGGCTTTCTAATCCCTCGTATATGCAATTTCCCAGCAATCAATGGAGGACAAGGCTTAATGAGATGGTAGGCCGAAGCCCATTAAGAGCATCAGTCCTTAAACCAGCTCACTCGTCAATCATCACCACTGGTTCCTTACAGTACACGTATATGTTGTATAGGCAACAGATCCTCGGGAGATTGTTAGCCTTCGAAAAAAGCTATCACCAAACAATTATCAAGGATACTAACACTCCCTTCCAGCGATTTAGGTTTCAACCACAGCCAGAACGTTTCAGCCAAGGTAGGCACCTCAACCATGATCAGCCCGGGTCGAACCGCAAGCAGAACTTCCCGGGGGCCATGCTGATCCCCGTTCTGCCAATTTATACCCTTGGTAATGGTTTCGGAAGCCAACACAACTTAAGTCATGTGGCTTCCTAGAGTTTTGTTTGCCGCACCAAACGGGGGAACCCTTCCCCTCTTTTCCCCGAAAAACAGAGCGCCTAAGTTAGGAATACGCCAAGGCAAAACCTGTTCCCCGGGGGGGCACAAACTAAGACAATAGTTATATTGTATATTACACGTATTCTCAAAAAAAAAAACACATTTCATTTTATAAAATTTCCTATTTTGTTAATAAACGATCAGGCCAATTTTGTCACACATCGCAACAAAAGCAGACAAAAGCTACACGAATAGTTTTATTATCCGGGAACTGTATCGGTAAAATCACCTATTTAATGTTCTGATGGTGGCAAGGGTATGACTTCTTCTCAACCGATTGGGGCCGCCAAAATTAAGTATGTTGCGAGCAAGAGGATTTGGGCAAAGTTCCAGTTTACTGATATACCTTTCGTGTACCTACGAAATTAGTCTTTTACCCGCGGAACAACTTATAAATTCGTGAGTTTTTTACACACTATAGGGATGAAGTAATCATTCGAAGAATTAGGTTTTGTCGCCTTTAAATTTCTTCAATGTTTGATGCTAAAGTGGAGCTTCTTTAGGATTACGTAGTAAAATAAAAGTTTGCAATCCAACTTTAATGTATAATTTCTGCGCATAAAACAATTTAGTTGCTCTGCTTTTAGTTTCGACAGAGTAACTCCCGCATCAATGTGAGATTTCCACTTTAGCCTACCGTAGAGGTGAACTAAGGTAGTTAACTTCACTGTGCTGCGGAATAAGTGAGTTGTTAATGTAGATACGCGAGCATGTTGGCTTACACAATGTAAACGCAACATGAGTACATTTTTGTTCACTAACTTTGATTTTCCAAAGTTATAGCCATTTCTCTAATATTGAGATATATTCTTGTAAATTTCGTGAAGCTAATTGATGGTCTGAACTCTGTGTCATCCGCAAAAGTTAAAGTGTAGATTCCGGATCTCGTTGGCATGTCAGAGGCGTAAATGCTACCTTGGTGGACTCCTTCATAGATTGGCTGAGTGGAGCTTATAATATGCCTTCTCTGATAACAGCTTTCTCGACTTTAAACATTATTTTGTGCTTTAAACCGTTGTGCCACACTTTATCAAAGCTTGGAAAACGTCAACGAATAGAGCTGAAAAACACTTTTTGTCTGCGAATGGCTTTCTTATGACATTGAGTAGTCGGTGCGTTTGTTCTACAGTGCTATGTTAGTGGGATCGTTCCCTTGGTTGTCATAGTGATCATAGACACCTTCGATTCTGCAATAGAATTCTAGCCACACGAGGTAACCGCTTCAGCATTGTGCCAGTGATATGATAAATGCCTGGAGTTTTCCTGCGGTTTGCGCTACTGATAACGTTTAATTTCAGACGCAGGCGGTCTAACAGTATATGGTGTAATTCAGCTGCATTATTTGCTACATCATTTGTAATAAAAACGTTTAGCTAACCTTCTCTCACGAGTTAAATCAGATTTAGTTTTGATACGAAACACTTTCCCAGAAGAGAAAGTGTTTCGTATCTGTTTGTACGTATGTATATCACTGCTTGTATCTACAATGACAGAGAATGTTTTGCAAAAATCTTTACGCCTTTGAATATTCTTTAAGATGGTGGTAAGACATCTTCTGTGAGCGTGTGTTGTCTACTTTCTACTCCCCCCCCCCCCCCCCCCCCCTACTCACCTTGCATTCTACGCCCCTTATGCCCGATATCTTGCGTTAAAAACACTTAATTCCTTTAGTACTGCATGGCTGTGTGTAAATGCCTTTTATCCCCAAATATATAACGCCCTATCTTTGAATTATTTTTAATATTGTTCCCGTTTGCTCATGCTAGAATTTGATAATTCTGGTGCGCGAAATTTTTCGTACACTTTAATATTTTCCTTTATCTGTTCTAAAGTTTTTAATTGGTACAAAACTAATATATCCCTATTGTCTACAATACCATCTATAAAATATTGTATTTGACTTGCATCAAGCAAATGTATCGGTAGGCTTATTTCTTGTAAAAGGAGCGAAAACTGGCTGCTACCCTTTTCTTGTGACTTTTCAACGGTTTGTGTATTTCTAAGGACGATAATTTTCGACCGAACTAATTTTTCAAATTCGATTTTAAAAATAGCCACTCGACTATCACGGATTGCAAAACTTTAGCAGCTCCTGTCAACAATTGTTTCGCATAAATACCGCCTGTACAGTTCACAAATTCTTCGAGCCATTACGCAATTTTCGCAATCTGTCAACCGAAAAAGTTGTGATCGACTCCTGTACGAACCTTAGGATAATATTACTAAAAGATTCCATAGGAGTCCCCTAATTTGAACTGGGATTTGCAACCCCCACTTTCTGAATCTTCCTCCTTCTGACTTAGACCAACAGTCTTTCCTTTAGAATGTCTGTTTATTTATCTTTCCTGGTAGAAAAATTAAAAACTGATTTCACAAATACATACGTGTACATCAAAACAAGCCAATACTTATAAAATCAATTAAATGGTTTACTTTTTTTTAATTTATTTGTGTTATAGTTCGTAAAACTTTTATATTGCAAATGAAAATTTCATACATTTATACATGAAGCAGTCTTTTTTCAACTTTCATATCAAGTTTACTTCAATGTCTCTAAAAAAAAAACTGTTTTCGTTTGTGTATGAACTCGTATTAGTGGCAAATCCCTAAAAAAACCCCCTTTTTTTTATTCTAAGATACTGATGATGATTTATTCATGAACTAAATTGTATGTTGCAGCAGTAGTGCATAGCAATGAGCATCAGTAACTGCATCAATAGTTTAACTCTATAAAATAGAAATAAAATTTCAGAAGAGAACTCAAAATATTTAGTTTAAACTATCATCGACAGATTATTGAAAGTTTTGTTGTACTTTTTGTGTTTGTGTACGAATTTTCAATTTAAGAGCATGTTTTAAGGATATTAAATGAACACATGCACCAAATATGTATGTATTTATTTTTCCTTTTTTGGTTTTGTTGGGTATAATATACGGGAACTTGATACTTTAGAAAACATACATGATTTGATTTAAGTTTCTGTGTGGGTTTCGCTTACTTATTTACTTTGTATTAAGTTGAGCAAGAATTTGCAATGCATCGTAATTAAAGAGATACTCGTAAAATATTGAAAACTAATGTCAAAGATTTTTGAAGAAATTCGTTGTTTTATTAAACAAAGATGTAATAAATAATATTGTAAACCAGTTTGCATTTAATTGTGAAATTACTTTTTTAGCCTTTATTTATTTATTGAATCTTCACAATGTGAACAAACAATAAGGACACAAATCGTAATACTAAACACAAAAAGTTAACTAGGTCCAGCCAACACTAGACATAGAGTTCATAGTTGTATCATATACATGTATGTATATACTCAGAAAATTATGTACGTAAAATTAAATTAATTGATATTGCACTTTAAAAGAAATGAAAGTTCAGTTAAAAACCGGTCTACTAACATTTCATTTATATGCAAGATCATTTAATTTTTAACAGTAAACATATAACTGATTTAAAACCGTAAAACATACGTATTTTTTCTTTTATAATGTTTGATTTAACTATAAAACAAGTAAGAGTGTAGTGTATTCGGCTGGGCCGAATCTAAAATACCCTTCACGATAGTCACGTATATATATACTATATTTAAAAATGTGACCTAAATATGCTCGGTTATATATGAACCGATATCGGAATTTTCTATTTTTTGTATTTTAGTAACCTTTTTTATAACGAGAATTGCTTATCAGCAAAAACAATTTTAATGGAAAAATTGGTTCAGGCCGATGTATCGGGTATATATGGACCGATATCGGAAATTTTCATTTTCCATATTTATATAAACATATTTCATTACCAAAAAAATTTTGAGCAAAAAAAGTTGGTCACGTTCGCTTACGCGGCATCTTAATGAAAATCCCGGCGTAGGCTATATCTCGGGTATATATGGACCGATATGGAAATTTTCATTTTCCATATTTATATAACCTTATTTCCTTACCAGAATTGTTTTAAAGCAAAAAAAAGATGTTTAAGTTCACTTACGCGACATTTTCATGAAAAACCCGGTTTAGGCTTTATCTCGGGTATATATGGACCGATATCGAAGATTTTCCTTTTGCATATTTCTATAGCCTTATTTCATTACCAGAACTGCTTTTGAGCCTAAAAGAGTTGTTTAAGTTCGCTTACGCGACATTTTCATGAAAAACCCGGTTTAGGCTATATCTTGGGTATATATGGACCGATATCGGAAATTTCATTTTCCATATTTATATAACCTTATTTCATTACCAGAACTGCTTTTAAGCAAAAAAAACTTGTTTAAGTTCCCTTACGCGGCATTTTCATGAAAACCCCGTTCCAGGCTATATCTGCGGTATATATGGACCGATATCGGAAATTTTCATTTTTCATATTTATATAACTTCATTTCATTACCAGAACTGCTTTTGAGCAAAAAAAGTTGTTTAAGTTCGCTTACACCACATTTTCATGAAAACCCCGATTTGGGCTATATCTCGGGTATATATGGACCGATATCGGAAATTTTCATTTTCCACATTTATATAACCTTATTTCATTACCCGAACTGCTTTTGAGCACAAAAAAGTTGTTTATGTTCGCTTACGCGACATTTTCATGAAAAACCCGGTTTAAGCTATATCTCGGGTATATATGGACCGATATCGGAAATTTTCATTATCCATATTTATATAACTTCATTCCATTACCAAAACTGCTTTTGAGCAAAAAAAAGTTGTTTCAGTTCACTTGCGCGTCATTTTTATGAAAAACCCGATTTGGGCTATATCTCGGGTATATCTGGACCGATATCGGAAAAAAAACTTTTTGCCTTTTGGTCACCATGCTTAATGAGCGTGTGAAGTTTGAAGCAAAACAAACAACTTTTTTTGTCAAAAATTTCCATACAAAATTGCAAAAATTCCTGGCTTTTTTCGGAATTTTGAATATATCTCAGCTATACGTGGACCGATATTACTGAGTTTCAATAGCAAACACGTGGCGATATGGAGTAATAGAATGGTGAAAGAAAAACGTTTCTATGTCTAATGGTTTTCTCAGAAACGGTATTTCAAAGACCGACAGATGGACAGACGGACATCGCTTAATCGACTTTTCCATTAATTCTGAATCAGAATATATATACTTTATAGGGTCGCAAAAAAAACTGTAGAAATTACAAACGGAATCACAAACTTATATATACCCTTAACATTTTTGTGAAGGGTATAAAAAACAATCTATATGTCCCATAAAAACAAAAGCTTTTTTCCTTTTTTCTCTTACTTATACTGTCATTTATTTAACTGCAGATTCTGTAGAAACAATAGACTGATTCCTTTTATTTTAACTGTCCGAAATTTAAATGTAGATTCCGTAAAAACAAAAAGATTTTCCTGTATTTACTGTTTTATTTTTACTATCACATATTTAAACACAATTTCCGTAAAAACAAAAGATTTTTCCGTCATTTCCCTAAATTCTATCATTAAATTTCTAAATGCAGATTCCATAAAAAGCAAGAGATTTGTTCTTTATTTCTCCTAATTTTACTTTCGCTTTAACCCTTAAAAAAAAAAAAACACAGATTTTACAAAAAGATTTGATTTTTTATTTTATTTAACAATATAAAAGTACTTGTATGTACATACATACTTTCAAGTGTATATAATAATCGTATTTATGTATAATATCAAGAAAATAATAAATTCACATTTATTAAACATAAAATTAAATAATTTTTAATTCAGAGAATTAAACATACTCGTATGTATTTTTTTAAAATATGATTAGGAGCAGATTTTATAATAAAAATGAAATTAAATATTAGTGAAATAAGAAAGTAACGAAATATGTAAACAATAACTTACATAACTGTTAGAATCTTATTCGCTTGCGTGTGGATTATATGGACGATTGTCGCTAGTAGTATTATTAAAATTTTGGGAAGATTTTCAAACACAAAATTTCTCAATAAACTCTACTTCTCTATCCAATCCACGTACCTGATGATAATTTTTCTGAAATTTTAGTGTCAGAAACACTATGACAATGATATTTTTATTAAAAGTAACAATTTTATCTGTACAGTGTTATAAGATTTTTTCGTTAATATAAAATTGGAAACGACTAACTTTCTGCCATATTTTATTATTGTAAAAGAACATACACACATAAATGTATGAGTATGTTATTCTAAACGAAAAGACAGAAACCTATGTACATATCGCTCCTTTATTGCAACATAGCTCAAAAAATGAGCTTTTCGAGCTAACAATGCAGAATTGTTAACAGTACTATCTTTTATACTGTGCCAAAAATTTATTCAAATTAATTCTAAACTGTTTCCTTTAGGAGATATGTATTTTCTAAAAAAAATCTCTAAGACTTGTATGGGAACTAAAAATTTGAAATGCGTTTTTCTCGAAACTAGATTTTTTGAGTTATGACTATGTTGCAATAAAGGACCGATATATATTTATTATTAAATACTAATTAGTTTTTAACAATATTAAAATCACTTGTCTTTTACACTTTTTTTATTATATTAAATTTTTATTAATTTAATTGCTTTTAAACATTTTGAAAAAAAAAATTATTTTCTAATTTGTTTCCACACTATTCACCAACTTCTTTTTTATAACCCTGGCATTTTAAACAACGCTTGCTATTTTTAAATTTAAACAAAAAATACTTGATTTCGTAAAGAAATGATTGCTTCATTCCTGTACATACATATTATTAAACAACTGACAATTTTAAATGTAACTGAAAATCAGTATTTCTGTGCAGTTATTTTTTTAAATAAATGGGCTAATCAGTTAAAATTAAAATTTCTTTGATTTTTCATTTAAAAATATGAGAATTTTTGATAAGGTATGTATTGTGAATACTTAGACTATATCACAGTTCGTTGATTTATCACAGATTATTACTCAATCACAGTCATGTTCGAGTTTACGAGGTTGCTGTTACAGCTTACATCTGAAAAGATTATCTAATTTAACGGGAAGTAAACTGATGTTTTTGGAAAGATATTGTTTTACTTTGTTAGTTCTTTTTTTGGTTTTAGGTATCATCATCATGGCTCAATTAATCGAAAACTTCTAAGCCGTGGCTTACTCTATTATCACGGATGTTGTTGACTATTCTACAGGTGAGTCAATTTGAATTTCAAATAACGTCTCACGTTGCACATAATTTGAATCTACTACTATATCGAAACTGAACTTAAAATATTATCGCTTGGTCATTTGAATTGATTTAGATTTTTATATCTTTGGCGTGATATACCCCTATAGGTTTTCCTTGTAGTGTTTCTAGCTCATACATGTTATTACCTATGGGCTTAGATACTCTACATTTCAAAAATTTCTTGCAGAATTTCGCGTTCACGTTTTTGCTAAAATTACTTAGGATCGTGTTTCTTCGATATACCTCCTGTCCTGGCAAAAATCTTACTACCCGTGCACCTTTATTATAACGCTGAGCGCTTCTAACATAGGCCTTTTGCATATTTTGTGTCATTTTCTCTCTTATTAGTTCTAGTTTTTCGTTACGGCTCAACTCTATTATTTCATGGTCGGTTAGAGACTTAAGCTTCTTTCCTAATTTATAATCCGTTCCACTGGTATACATGTGATACCCAAATAATGCGAAAAATGGAGTTATTCCCGTAGCTGTGTGAACAGAGGTTCTTAAAGCACACTCTATTTCTGAGAGATACATATCCCAGTCGCGGTGATCTTTCTCCAGGTATGATCTGATCGCAGCCAAAACTGTCTGGTTCACTCGCTCACTGGCATTACTCTGAGGTGAATAAACGGCTGTTTTTAAATGCGTTATTTTATACGTTTGCATCAAACTCTCAAAATTTTTCGCTATAAACTGGCTACCATTATCGCTGTGGATTACCTCTGGCACACCAAATTTATGAAATATATCATGAACTAGAAATTCAATCACCTTGTTAGTTGTCGCTTCTTTCATAGCTTTTAAAAACGTGAACTTTGTGAAATGATCCACCACAATAAATATGTAACAATTTCCTTTTCTTGAGCGGGGATACTTTCCCATAAAATCAATGTACAATTTTTGAAATGGCCTTTCCGTTACGACTTGTTGACCTATTTCCGGACGAAGATTTGTGTTGCTAGGCTTCGACTCTGCAGATTTGGCAGTTGGCAACAAAATTTTTCACTTGAACCGCCATTTTTGGCCAATAGTAAAATCTTTTTAAGCGTTCTAAAGTCTTTGCCACTCCTCCATGGGCTGAGGTTACTTCTGAATGAGCTTTTTCTATAATTGGGAGTGTAATAGTTTCGGGAATCCATAACTTCCACTGCACTTCTGAAAACGGGCCAAATCCAGTTTTCTTGTATATTAGACCATTTTCGACTTTAATGTCAGGTAACTTTTCTGCCTTTTTTTCAATATGTTCAATTAGTTTTAAATACTCTTCGCTTTCAAATTCGGTTGTTTCAAAATCTAATAAATCCGTGACGTTTAATTCGCTTATTTCTGTTTCTACACTTATTCTTGATAACATGTCGGCGACTACATTTTCGGACCCTTTTCTGTGTTTAATTTCGAAATCGAATGCTTGCAACTGCAATGACCATCTTGCCAATCTGCCTGTAAGATCTTTTAATGTCATTAACCATTTTAAACTGGCGTGGTCTGTTATGATAGTAAATGGCATCATTTCAACATATTGTCTAAATTTTCTTACTGCCATTACAGCCGCATAGCATTCTTTTTCGGTTACGGTATAGTTCCGCTGACAAGCATTTAGCTTCTGTGAATAGAATGCAATTGGATGCTCATCACCTTCAGCATTAATTTGAAACAGAACCGCTCCTATTCCATAGTCACAAGCGTCGCATTGAATATAAAAGTGTTTCGAAAAATCAGCATGTCGCAGGACTGGAGCGGAGGTAAGCGCTTTTTTTAAGTTTTCGAATGAACTGATTGCTGCAGTTGTCATTTGAAATTTCTTATTTTTCTTTAACGTATCTGTTAGTGGAGCAGAAATAACAGAAAAGTTTTTAATAAACCGGCCAGCAGTACCTAAAAAGCTACGTACTTCACGCGCAGATTTGGGAATTCTTATATCTTTTATGGCCTGAACTTTATCTGGGTCGGTTTTCAACATTCCGCCCCCTACAATAAATCCTAAGTACTTAAGTCTTTGGAAACAAAATTGTGACTTACTTAACCCTATTGTTAAATTTGCCTTCTTTAGACATTTGGCTACTTCTTCTAACAGATATAGGTGCTTCTCAAAATCATTTGAAATAACCAGTAAGTCATCCAAGTATATGAAAACATTGTCTTTTAAATGCTGTGGGACTACTTTGTCCATCAATCTACATAATCTTTGAGCAGCATTGCATAGACCAAATGGCATAACTCGAAATTGGTACAATGGCCTACCCGCTACTGTGAAAGCTGTATATGGTCTACATTCTTCATCAAGTTCTATTTGCCAAAACGCATACTTTAAATCCACGCTGCTTATAAAATAAGTTTCGTCTATTCGACTCAATATTCCATCAATATTTTGTAATGGGTACGCATCTTTGACGGTTAACTTATTTAATTTGCGCGCGTCTAAGCAAAATCGATTTTTACCAGGTTTCCGAACTATAGTAGTCCTATTCGACCACGGGCTTTCGCTTGGTTCTATGACATTTAGTTCCAACATTTTATCAATTTCCTTATACGTAATTTCTTGAATCGCTGGTGAGATCGGATAATGTTTATCTTTTATTGGTTCTGCACCCTCTATCAACTTAATGACATGTTTTTCCAATTTAGTCCTGCCTAATCCTTTCTCTTCAAATGTATCAAACCCTGCTATGACTTCTTCTAATTTTTTTCTTTGTTCTGTATTTAGCTCATGTGGTTCTAATTTGTTTGCCTGTTTGCTTATATTAAAATCTTCTACAATTTTATTTATTTCTAACTCTTCTGCTCTTACTAAATCTGGTGCTAAATTGAAGGTTCGCCAAAAATCTATACCTAAATATAATGGTTGTTCAAGTTCCGGACACAAGTAAAGATCTATACTATTACTCTGATTACTATAATTTATGAATGCATTTACTTTGCCCAATATTCTATGGTGTTGACCACTTGCAGTTTTTACATTCGAAAATATGGGTGATATTTCCAGTTCTAACTCATCAACTATTTCTCTGCATCCCTTGCCTAGTATGCTAACAGATGCTCCGCTATCTAATAGTCCTTCTATAAGTTTGCCATTTATTTCTACGTTCACAAAGACTCGCGGGTCTTTTTGACTATTTTCTGCTTTACTCACTGACTCAATCATTTGTTTTCTAGCTTGCCGTTTCTTTTTATAGATTTCTCTTATTTTTATAATTCGTTTCGAAAGACGTTTTTGAGGCTTTTCAGTATTAAATAATTTTGCTTTAATTTGCTCATAATATTTGTTTCTAATGCTTATAGGTACTTCATGTCTTAGGTGCGGCATATATTCGGAAAGGTTGCTTACTTCAGCTTTGTTACGGCCTTTTAATTGTCCTGGGGGGCTTTTGATGGACGCAGATTCCCCCTGTTTCGCACGTCCCTCAATGAGTTTTCCCGCTGACAATCTGGGCATTTTGGTGCAATTACATCCGGCTTGCCACATTTAAAACAAAACAACGCTCGTTCGGTTGAATCGCAATTTCTAAAGCTATGTCCTGACGCTTTACAATTCCAGCAAACCAAATTTGATCGAGACTGGTTCACATTCATTGCGTCTACCATTTCACTATTTTCATTTTTTTCTATTTCTGTTTCTTGATAATTAACCTCGCTTACAGCTTTGAAGGGTCTCATGGGTTGACCAAAATTTCTATGTTCTCTTTTTAGAAAGTTTCGTTCGGCTTCCAAACATTCAATTCTTAACTGTTCAACTGATGCTACAGCTATAGGATACACGATTTTAGCTACACTTTCTCTCAAGTTTCTTTTCACTATCTTAATCATATCATACTCTGAAATACTTTGCATTAATCTCGATCTTAATTTGTTCATAGCGTGAAAATATCCATCAAGAGATTCATTCGGTAATTGTTTGCGCTCAACTAAATCTCGCATAATTTCAAAATTCGATGTTTTGGTCTGAAATTGGTTTAAGAGTTCTGCCCGAAACGCTGGCCATTGAAGTCCATTCCGTGTGCGTATCAAAAGCCAATACCAATCTTTTGCGGGTCCAGAAACTAGAAGATGAAAATCTCTCAAAATCTCATCCCAACTGATGCCATAATGAGCCTGGAGGTGCTCTATTCGGAAGATAAAATCCTCAACACTCATGTGAGAATTACTACCATTAAATACTATTCCCCATTTATCCACATGTATATTAATCTTTTCGGAACTTCGGTTCGCATTTTCAGGTACCACATGACTACCGTGGGTGAATCTATTTTCGGTCCCTGGATCTACGCCTACGAATCCCTGATTTCGCGTCATGCTTTCGAGGAAATTATTATTTACGTTATCAAAACTTGTCTCCTGATTCCGGTTCTGAATGGTAAGTCTATTGTCTAAGCCTATGGGTCTGCCCCAACTATTTTCACTGTTATTATTGTTACTGATTGGATGCACATTATTCGACCCCTGACTTCGAACTCCATTTTCTGACATTTCTTTTACTAGCCTACTTAGCTCACTTATAGATCTCCTCATATCACTAATTTCATTTTGAACTATGGCTTTGAGTTTTTCATCAAGGCTGTTTTCATTAGCTTGAGTTGCCAATCTATTGGTGTTTAATGCTGTGCCAGTAGCTAGACCTGTAGAGCCACTTGCAGAAGTTCCTGCCTCCACTACGGGCAATCGAGCCTGTGCGTTCTGTGAATGATTTGGTGGTGTGTTTATCGTACCTGACAAATCCCTAATATTTTCTGCTTCCATTTTATTTCTATTCTGAACCACTTTTCTTTGCTTCTCTGGAATATTGACTGAGTCGTTCAATTGATTTATTTTTAGGGTTCTTTTTCGTGTGGGATATTTAGAACCTGTGTTCATAACTCTTAACTTTTCTATTGAAATACTTTTTGTTTTACTGCCAATTATTAATATAATTTAATTAATTGTTTTGATGTATTCACGAAACGGAATTAAAATGATATAAAAATAAATAAATTGAACTCCAAAGAATTAACCAAAAGTAAAGAAAGTTGTATCTGTAAACGCTCAAACTAGTACTTTAATCCACAAAAAATCGACTAATTGATTATTACTCGAAACTGCTAACAAAAATAAATAAACGACCAGTAATCAATATAGTGCTAATAAAAATGTAAAAAGATATTGACTTCGAACAATAAAATTAAATTGTGAATAATAAATACAGAAAATTGAATAGAAATAAAATAACTTAGATAATGCTTGAATAGAAAATAAATTGGAATAATAGTAATAAAATAAATAAATTTTGAATAATAGGATAATAGATTTTAAATAATAAAAATAAATGATAAAATAGATTTTAAATAATAAAAATAGATGATAGAATAGATTTTAAATAATAAAAATAAATAATAAAATAGATTTTAAATAATAAAAATAATTTTTTTTTTTTTTTTTTTTTGTATAAGCAAAATAATTTTTGAATAATAAAATATAATTTTGGGTGTGCTAAAAGGAAGTTTGGAATAATGAAATAAGTTTTAGATTAGAAAAATTGAACAAATAATGAAAATATATAGGTATACGAAAGAACTGAATTAAAACAAAAAATATACTCTTATTCTGAGCACGAAAATTTTCTGTTAAATTTCTACGCTTTTCAGTTTTTAAGATTTCTTCACGTTAATATCATATCGGGATTGTTGGGATTAGCGGCGGAATTGATGGTTTATATTATCTTATGACCCTCTTGACGAGCCGTTAATCATAACATTCCTACATGTATTTTCAGAGGGCAGTTAGTAACCTGAAACTACACAACGGACTTCAAGACAATACTTGAACGGATATCGTTTCATTTTACAACTGCTGCACAAATAAAAACTCAGACTGAAACTACAAAAAAAAAAAACTATTTACAAAGATCGGACGTACAATTAGTGTTAACACTCAGCAACACTAAGAACATTCGCCATCTCTGCTTGCACTGGTCATATGTGTATCCAACATTAATTCGAGGAATTGTAACTTATTCGCACAACGGACTTTTGACACATTGACAAAACGGATAGGACATTAGTAACAATTTCTTTCTTTGCTGCTGAACTACATATGTTGGGCTATTGATTAAATTATTGGTTTATTGCAAAGTGTTTAGTTCTTCTACACTAATTATTACTTATATTTGATTGGGCGCCATTTTCTTTTTGTTACAAATACGAAAACTTATTGGTGGTCGTGCTCCAGACAGACTCAGCGGTTTGCTCAGGGCGGTGTTCTCAACCCATTTTGACCACTCGTACGAACAAAAGAAAAAAAACAAGAACATACGTTCCTGCAAAACCTGACATTTACAACAAAACATTTACTTACAATTGGAACATTTAATTATCGGGGAGTAGCTGGAATTCTCCGGTCGCTCATATCCCTACCTGGCCATTAGCATCCGCTTCATATTGTAATATGGCCCCTCAACCCGTCTTACTTCACCTCATCTAACGCCAACAATCCCTTCGAAATAAATTTATTCACTCATGTTCAATTATAACAATATCAACATATTAATAACTTTATTCATTTTGTTTAATTACTAATTAAGGTTTGTATACCAATACAAGAAATATCCTATTCAGATTGACATGAAATATACAATAACCTAACCAAAATACATACATATATTGCTTATAATAAAACTATTTTGACATTCAGCCCCGAGATTTTTCTATTTCCGTTTTATTTCATTTACACCGAGACACCTATAGATATAAATATGGCCACTTTGTTACAGCGCCGGAATACAATCAAAATAATTGGATTGACTCAAAATACAAAAATATGGTTTCTTGGCCGGAAATAAAGGAGCTCCCTGATCTCACCAAAACCTTTTCGTCTGCAATATGCAAATTCAAATTTAACATCCGGACTCTGTATGTATCTGAGTACTATATTTATACCTATTTTATCTATTGATCTCTTCTCAATTACGCTAGCTTTTTTTCAACAATCGCGGGACCGGATAAAGTTTCAACTACACAATACTTATTCTAATGTAAAATAAGCACATATACACATACATATCACATAAAAAAAATTGTAAATATTTTATAATCTTAGCAAAGAATTTTAATTTCCCATTAGCAATGTATTTTCACTTCTCGTTAGCACATAATATAATAATAGACAAGGGAATCTTCTGCTAAGTGATTTTTGTAGTTACGCACAAAAAAAATAAAATAAAATCAATTGCAAAAATTAAAAGTTTTCTTCTTTTTCTCTCTAGAAAACACACATATTTTCATCACGAAAGTTCTCGTATAACCCCAATATGGCAGTTTCTACTTTTTTTATCCGCATTCCTTCAGTTTCTTTCGATTTTATTTTTTTATTTTAATTTTAAATATAGATCTCCTACCTGGCTTAATCGCTGAACCTTACTTCGTTTTTACAATCTTTTCCTTCCAAGCTCACAGGGTGTTCATTTTGCCAGGTAGGATCTTTTTATCTTTTTTCCTGGACGCGGACTGTCTTCTTTGCCAGACCCTTTCCTTAGATCTTCTTTCAGGATTATTTTGGTGACCACTAAGCACTTGTTATTTTTTTCAGTTTTCGCTATCTGTTTACCTTCCGTACAGTATGTGTGCTTTCTCTTATATTTTCTTTCTCTTTGTTTACATGCGAAATCTTTTTACCAATCAATACTAAATATGAATGGAATTTACAACCCTGAGTTTACGCACCGGCTGCTACTGTCCCAAAACTCAGCTGACTTACTATTTTCTGGCTCACACATTTATATTCGTGTAGACACGGCCTCATCATTCTGTTCATTTTTCTTGCAAGCACATGATGGTAAGTATCTTACTTTTCTAATTATATTTTGGTTTTTTCCTATTTGCAGCTAATTTCGACTCGGATTTCCATCATTCTAATGGCAGACTCTGGGAAGCAGGTTTATATAAGTATCGTTTCAATATTTTTTCTATATTTGATACTCTTTTTTTTTTCTTTATTTCCAGGTCCTCTATGCATATACATACATACATACGTACATATGAATGCATGTCTATTTGACGCATATGTACGTACCTGAACCCGACATAGGCCAGAGCAATGGCTCTATAACATTTATGGCCTATGGAAACATTAGTTTGTTAGTGTTTAGGGACTCGAGGCCGTAGGTGGTTATTTGGTCCTCCTCCCGTCCTTTATATTCCCTACGTCTCACGCAAAATTTTTTTTTGTTTGGGACTTGTTAATTTTTTCTAACCACAGCTAGCCATATGGGCGACTACGTGCATTTGGGTTTCATGAATTCGCCCCGCAACAAGTATTATATTTAAATGCAATAGTATTATATTTAAAAGCATTTTAAATTTAATACAAAGAACGAAAACCGCTAAACAAGAAAAGACAAACTGTATGCATTTTGGTTTCAGGAATTCGCCCCGCAACATATGTGAGTAAACTAGCACTTCATCCAAACCCTCTTGCGCACAATATACTTAATTTTGGCGGCCACACTGGGCTTAGAAGAAGGGATACCGTTGCCATCATCAGATCGTTTAATAAGTGATTTTACCGAAAGAGCTCCCGCATAATAAAACATTTGTCTAGCATTGGCCGGACTTACGAGTAAGTAAAAAGCATATTTTAATTTATTTTTTTATTTGTTTATGTACATTTTTCATTTTTATATTTAGTATAAATATTTGAATACTTATTGTTAGTTCATTTTGAAGATTCAATAAATAAAAAACCCTTAAAAAAATTTTAAACCAAGTTGAGAATAAATTTGTTTTTCCAATTTGAAAAATTTTCGCATTTTGTTGAGAATACTATGTTTTTCAATTTGAATTCGAATCAGTATCAAACGTTTGTTATTTGAGAAAACCTTTGATTTCAAATCTTTCTCAATTTGAAATCAAACCTTAGTGTTTGTTGGGTAGTTGTTTGTTTTTAAAATCGAACTTTGGAATAGAACGAACCAAGTTGCATTGATAGAATACTACTTGAATGCGATACGACGATATTAGTTAGGCTTACATGATAGATATACTCGAATTTAATGGCTGAATCTACAGTTTCTACTACCTGGAGTTATACAATTACCACTGTAATTTTGTAGATGCTTTGTGATAAGTTAAAAATTAGCGGCTGCCTATTAATAACACACATGTTGATATATTTTGTAGTAATCTTAAGTTTTTTGTAGTTCAATCGAAAATTTACAAATATTATTTGTTATATATAAAAAAAAAAACTCAACACAACACAAATATTTCAACTTTTCATTCATTCGTTTTTTGTAAGTTGATTTTTAAACAACGTAACTTTAAAGTTAAAAAATATTTTTCTTACTGAAATAACCAAGATTTCAAATAAATTGCAATCAGTAAATGTAATGTAGAGAAAACTTTTTGGAACGTTAAGATTTAAAAAGCTGTTTACATATAATACACGATTTTTAAAGTAATTTGCTATTAATTTTTAACTTTACATATCGCACTGTTTCCTCTAAAGAGAGTCAACTCAAAATTTTACAATTTTCGCTTTTTACAAGAAATCGATGTACGGTGGTTCTGTCAAAATCTTGCATAATTTTCGCGACTTGCAAAAGTTGTACTGTTGTATCTTCCTTCTTGATTTAAAAGTGTGCCTCTACTGAAAATTTGTAAACTTTGAGTTGGCGCTCTTTAGAGGAACCAGTGCGATCTGTACTAAATTTTTCACCTGTCACAAATATGTTACATATTTTTCATTATTCCTCAACACTTGTTCCTCTTATAAATTATTCCATTTTTTCAAGTACTACGAGTATTATACTAACAAATTTGTTTTTAATGCTGTATTGTAAAAGTCACGGTTTTCTTTAATTATTAATCGGAAACCGCATTTTTAAACTTGACACTATTCGAATTATTCGAAAACCGGTTACAGAAATATAGTCGAATAATCGATCACCCTAGTTACACTACTACTCGTAAAGTCCAGTTCAGAATATTATACTGTGTATTAATACTTGTCAAAAATTCAAATAATACGTGCAAGTCTGATAGTCTGAATGTAATCCGTCATACATACGAAAAATAATACAATAAAAATTTTACATTCCATGCGACTTTTTTTTTTTTTGAAACTTTTCAAAACGATAATTCTTTTCATTGAACCAGGGTTGTGTTTTTTAGGAATCCAGCTGTAAAAAGATTTATTAGCCGATGGCGTGCCGTCACCGATAGTATTTTTTGTCGTTATAAGAAAGCTCGAAATTTGGGATTTAGCTGTCGTATATAAATGTATTTTGCTCATGCTATATGTAGAACATAAAATATTTTGGTGCTTTTAAATTTGGATCTGTTTTACATAATTATTATATTAGCTGCTAAAGATTTTCAAACGCCGAAACGTCTACCGCCTACGACGAAGAGCTCACCTGCCGCCGTGTAAAGTTTTATGTTGGCACATCTCTCTGCTGAATAAATAAAAAAATATGAACAGCTGTTTTCTTTTCTGCTCAAGTTTTTTGGTTTATATCAAGTGTGATGGTGTGAATGCAAAATCTAATTTACGTTAGACTTTTAGACAGTCGCAAGAAATGTGTTTAGACTTTTATCTCACAAAATCGAATGAAAGTATTTATACTTGTATGATAGTATGATCGGGCCTTAAGCAAAAAGTGCTAAAAGCGCTTAATATAAAACAATGAAAGCAATGATATATAAAAAACTACGCTCTTTTGGTCATTAAAAGCGTTAAATCTAGCACGAGAAGAACTAAATTGGCATCGCTGATTAATATAGAAAATAGAAGAAAAAATTAATTAAATTAGAAATTATTAAGCCCAACCATACTCTATCACAAAGATATGCAAATTCAATTTCTTAGAAGAGACAGACTCTAAAATGTTGGCTATTAGCTATACACTCGTATGCCGGTCTATTCGTAGTTACAAAAATGTTCCTTTAATTTTCTCAACTTCTTTAAGACTCCTGCCATATACATACATATATTATTACTCTACTCCAGTGTCACTAACTAATTGCTGCTGTTAAGTACTTAAATATTATTTAAACATTTTACAAATTTTGTTAAGCTGTGAGTTTACTTAAAAGTAGAATTAATGGCGCTATAAAACTTATTTAGAGACGTTATTGTTGCCGTTGTATATAGAATTAAATGCATAACAAGAACTAACTTGTTCTAGGTGGACTTCTACTTGCACATTAACTAAGAAATATGTTTATGTACAATATATTAAATCCGATCTAAAAGACAAGAAGAAGACGATAATGTATATACAATTAAAAATAGAGGTATAAATATGAGAGTTTATAAAATAGTGCAAGACAGTTAAATATTTTTTAACAGTCTTATTAGCACATTGTAGATAAACATCAAGGTATGTGTAAGAGAATTGCCATTAATTTTAGTAATTATAGTTCGCGTAGTAATGCTAAGGCGCAAGATAATAAATAATAGATATCTTTTAGTAAATAGAATAAACTAAAATTTTTATTTTTTTAAAGGGATGACTTTTTTCTGATGTAAATGTTTTTTTTTATAACGGTAGTGACTAAACCTAGAAACATATATGTATATGCTTGATATAACAATTTATTTTAAATGTGACATCCCAGCAAAAACTTGGTAATGTATTGCACTTACTTAAGACCATAATTTTCAATATCATAGTGTTTACCGCCTGCATTACTAAGAAATAGTTAAGTAAATACTTGCTTAATATCAGTTGTATATTTACGTATGTAAGTAGTTGATCTAGGCATACACGAGTATAAGTATATGTATAATATTTACAATGATCAAAATGAATTTGATTAATACTTAGATTTGCTAAAACCTAAAGATCAGGTGTTAGAAAGAACTTGGTTTAAAGCTGCTTACAAAATGATAAATGTAGTAAATAAATATTTGGGTTTAAAAACTTTTGTTGTTCTAGTAATTTTACTATTCGTGTCATTTTTTATTTTATTTTTTTGTTACGACTTACAGATGTAAAAGTGATGTTGACATTACATATATGTACACTTGCAGGCACGTTTATATGTATTAGCTATACATTTTTAAAATTATAAATCACAGTGCTAAGTATCAATGCGTACTTAAAAAATTAATTTTTATGAAAACAATTTTTAAGAAAAATATTGAATATACGAGTAAGTGGCACTTTTATCTAAAAAAGCTTTTTGATAAGGCACACGCACAGAAAAAGGCCTTTTTCAAAAGATATTGTTTGTAAGAATGCATTTGATTAGAAAGTCATTTGAACTGTTTTTTTTTTTTTTTAAACTAAGTTATTTGATTATTATTTTTCTCGTCTTCTTCAATCAATAATTATTGATTACAGCACATTTGTATTGTAAAAAATCCTTCTTAAGAAAAAACTTAAGAAAGGAAAAACTTGAACTTATCGCTCCTTTATTGCAACATAGTCATAACGCAAAAAAGCTTATTTCGAGAAAATCATATATCAAATTTTTAGTTTCCATACAACTATTAGAAAATTTTTTTTAGAAAATATATCCTAAAGGAAACAGTTTAAAGGTAATTTAAATAAAATTTTGGCACAATATAAAAAGTAGTACTGTTAACAATTCTGCATTGTTAACCCGAAAAGCTAATTTTTTGAGATATGACTATGTTGCAATAAAGGAGCGATATGTACAAACCAAAAAAATGTTAATTTAAAAATTATAAAGTTCACCAAAAATTTAACAAAGAAATGATGAGAAGTTTTGTATAGTTATTTTACGGGCCTTGGTTCTTATGCAAATAGTATTATTTAAATATATAAACTATAAAATTAAACGTTTATATAAATAATATTACTTGTTACAATAAATTGATATACTTGTGTAGAATACGACAATCCGTCAATTTGGTCTGAAAGTGATGTTGTTAAAGGCCCAATCAGACTATTATACAAATATAAATACTTTCATTCTTTTTTGTGAGATAAAAGTCTAAACACATTTTTTGCGACTGTCAAAAAGTCTAACGTAAATTAGATTTTGCATTCACACTATCACACTTGATATAAACCAACATAGATGTGCCATCATAAAACTTTTCACGGCGGCAGGTGCGCTAGTCGTCGTAGGCGATAGACGTGCCGGCGCGTGAAATTCTTCAACAGTTAAAATAATAATTATGTATAACACATCCGAATTCAATAGCACAAACATATTTTATGTTCTAAATATAGCATCAGCAAAATACATTTATAAATGACAGCTAAATTCCAAATTTCGAGCTTTTTTATAACGAAAAAAATACTAACAGTGACGGCACCCCATCGGCTACGAAATAGCCGACTACTCAATTTTTAATTAGCAGGTTTGCTAAAAAACACAACCCTGATCCAATGTAAAGTATTATCGTTTTGAAAAGTTTCAAAAAACAACAAAGTCGTATGGGATGTCAAATTTTTATCGTATTATTTTTCGTATGTATGACGGATTACATTCAGACTATCAGACTTGCACGTATTATTTGAATTTTTGACAAGTATTAATACACAGTATAATAGTCTGAACTGGGCTTAAGTAAGCGCCAGAAAGATCTTAATGATTTTTATAATAATTGAAATAAGCTCCTACTAAACTTGGTTATTCGCATATTTATATGTCTTCATTTTAACTATGAGCCAATTTTCACGATGATTTAAAGCCATGTCTAAAAAGCATGTTTTTTCTTTTGTACTCAAAATTTTTGAATATTAAAAAAAGCCAGGTTTTCTGTTTTTCACGTTTTTTTCTCTAATTTCTTTTTGACTCGTTTGTTATTTGTTAAATTGTTTTATTTTTATTCGATACTACCAAAAGGGTAAAAAGAGACAAACGATTTTTTTTAACAACATTTGAAAAAACGAAATGACTTAAAAATCATAGTAAAAATGTAACGTGATTTTGGTAGAAGCTTTAAAAGAGTATTATAGTAAAGACATGGCTTTAAATCACCGTATAAATCAGCCCTATTATTTTTTCAAAAAAATCCAATTCAGTAAAGCATTTATGTCTGCAAATATATGGACTTATTACGCTACTATTTTTATATATTGCAAAATGTTCTTTTTGAAAGTGCCATAAGTCCATGTGGAGTTAAAAAAATCGTTTTTTTTTTCAAATAAATTTAGTTATTATTATTTCACAACAAAATCTAAAAGGTTTATAGTGTAAATAACATCACTCGAACTGATTATTAAAGTTGGCCAATATTTTTAAAATGATTCAAACGCAAACCCTTAAATATCTCAACGTATGAAAAAATGGACTTATACTATTTTCAAAAAAAAAAAACCAGTTCATTTAGTGGTATGTCCTTTTTATATTAAAGCTATCCATTACATTTTATACATTTGCACAGCTTCAGCCATTTTGATAGTTTTTATCGGCACTAACTTGAAAATCAAGGACTTATACTATAAACAATTAGCTTTTTTAACGACTTTTTTTTAATGCCATTTTCAAATACCCAGCAGTCCACAAGTTATTTCAATTTGCAAAGCATCCGATTGTAAGCGATTGTGTCAACACAAAAAATCAAAATAAACATGTTAATCACAACAAACAACTAGCATCCGATTCAGATTAGTCTTTTTCTACTCATATTGTTAAATTATATGTACATAAGAAGCAAAGAAGAAAACAAATGCTAATAATATAGTTTTGAACTTATCCAATCTTCGCTTACAATGTACATATATAGTGTTGGATGCATCCTACGGCCTAGACTTCGGTCGTAGATCGAAGATGTATGTGACAAAAATTTCACTGGGTAGTTATTCGTAAGAGAGAATGAAGAGAGGCACTTGCCTCCAATGACAGCGCTATGATAAAATAATGACTTAAAATAGCAAGGTAGAAGTAGGAAAGGGTATGTTTATTAACATTTTAACACATTACTTTGCAATAGAAATTTTCGCTGTTATTCTGCTATTGAATTATATATTTGTTCATGATAATATATTATTCCTATATGTTGTGAGGTAGAGAAAAAAAACTTCCTGGAATTTTTTTTACATATTTTAATACAGAAATTTTGCCAAAAAATTGTATTTTCATATTACGATGTGAATTACATTCACCATCGTATGATGGTTAAAACACAGGGCGTAGGGGTGATTAATATTCACCATATAAGAGTCTAAAGAATTCCAAGGCGAATTACAATAGACTCTCTTAAATTTCTACATACATTTTCAGGAGAGAGCAGTAGATGAGAGAAGTAGCCGTCAGCTACACACTTTGTAGTTGCAGCGTAGTTGTGGCCAGACAGTGGTGACGGGTCCACTATAAAAGGGGCTGCGAAGTCTGAAGAATTGAGAGTTCGTGTCGAGCAATAGACCAAGGTGCTAAGTGGCGAAACGTTGTTTTCTTTTAGTTAGGCAAGAGGCTGAATTACATTCAGCAATTAACCGTACGGATTATATCCTGCGGCAGGAGAACAGGTCGAGTTAGTACTGGATTATATCTGGTTTGGCTAGTAGGATTACATCCTCTAGTCCAGGGTCGCTATAGTGTTTTCGGATAGGGACGCGGTTGGATGATATCCACCGTTGAGCCGTACGGATAACATCCTACGGTAGGAAGTCAGGAGTGTCCGTGTACGATTCACCCAAATAAATAATTATAGCAATAAGAAAAAAATAATAATAATAATTAAAAGTAAAATAAAGGAAAAAAGAAAGAAATTTTAATAACAAGATACAGCCGTGGGGTTTCCTTTGTGTATCCAACAAGGAAAGGGACCTTGGTAGGCTGAGTATATTCCAGCAATCAACCCGGACAACCGGAAGATCCTTACAATGTAAAATTTCATTGATATTACTATTTTATACAATTAAGTTTTTTGTTCGCTATTTTTAGCTTCTACCATTTATACCAATAAAAATTATAAATAGCTTGTTTTCTATGTTTCCCAGCTATCTATATGTCGACATTTCATAGGAACTACCCTAATCATCAGTAGACTTTGGAAATTTTTGAAAGATATTTTCAAACATTCAACTTTATATCCCAGCAATATAAATAAATTGTTGAGAATTTAAAAGAAAAATGCTCTAATAATACCTGTCAAAACACAAAAAACAAGCCTTTTCATTTATTCACCTCTCTAACATTTCTTTACACCTTTCAAACAAATGAACAACCGTTGGTTGCTACGATTTGCTTTTTGAAAGTATCGAAAAGCAGAGAACAAAAATTCAAACAATTAAGTTGTGTTTTGACAGGTATTATTAGAGCATTTTTCTTTTAAATTCTCAACAATTTATTTATATTGCTGGGATATAAAGTTGAATGTTTGAAAATATCTTTTAAAAATTTCCAAAGTCTACTGATGATTAGGGTAGTTCTATAGTGCCGAGCCCTGACTTAAGATATTCTATTACTATAATCATTCCTTTAAAATATAACTCTATTAATTACTACTAATTTATACAACCTAGTAAGTAAAACTACTAATTCCAAAATATGAATAAAGAGCATTCTATATACTGATGTCAAGACGAGACGACACGGTCTTTTATTTAAATGAGTTAAATGGCGACCGTGACGTGTGACAGTAAATAGTAGACAAATTTGTAAATATCACTTTGGAAAATATTTTTGCGGAAGTTCATAAACCGATTATAAACTAAAATTATAAAAACGTATAAAAAAATTAATTAAATGCTTTTTAGCCAAAACTAAACACATAAGTTTAATGAAACAGTGGTAAAAAAAAAAAAAACCAAACAATAATTAACACTTGCATCATACTGATAATCAATTTAAATTTAGCAAAAATAGAATATTAAATATTGCTATTCTAATTGTTCTTGTGTTTGAAATGAATAAACTGAGTAGGTAGATGCCTAATCAAAAACTCACATGTGCTTAACCTAAAAAAAAATCATACTTAACCTAAAAATATACTTATGTACATATGTATATGGTGAAAAATGTATGGTAAAATTCCTAATTAACTCATTTAAAAGAAAAAGTTAGTATGCAACATGAAGGAAAAGTATAGTTTGCAAAATTAATAAATTAACCTAAAATTAAACGTTTCATAATTAAGTGGAAAACCACATACGTATGTATTCTAAATACATGTGCATAAAAATGCCATATACATACCTATGGGCAGTTAACACAACAGTTGGTATTTTACAACAAAAAAAAAAAATATAACGAGAGAAAAATAAACCACGGTTAAAAATAACGGGAAAGAACTTCGAATAACTAATTAAACATATACTTAGAAATATTAACTCATGCAAAAATATATAAAAACAAGAACTATAGGGAAATATTGTGAAGAAATCAAACTATGCATATTTGAACAGTGAAGTACATATAAATAAAACTTAATTAAAATTAACAGACATTTAAAAACAAAAAATTATAAAACACAAACTAAATAATATAAAATTAAATTAAATCGAAAAGAACATTAATGTGTCAAACTAAGCTTAGGAAAAGAAAACAAACGCAAATTGAAAAATGAACGCATAAGAAAATATAAATAAATAAAAAGGGGAAAAAGTAATAAAAAGAGAAATACGAAACAACATAAAAGCAAAGGGATAACCAAATTGTGAAAGTTTTCGAAACGAGACAAACAAAATTACTCAAAATGTACTAAAAGCAGCAGCAATAAGAAGTATAAAATAAATCTCAAAAAAAAAAACCTACAACTGAAGAGACAGAAGTCGAAATGCAAAAGAAGAAAAACTCTGTAAGCAAAAATGTTATGATACCAGAGCAACAAACAATAAGAAGATTAATCAAATTTGCTAATACGTAAGATTACATATGTAGTATAAAGAAACTTACTAAATACATATACTTACTTATATTCTTTAATCAACTTTATAATTATAAATATTTTTATTCCTAAATTTACATTTATATTCCTAATTTACATTAATTATAAATATTTTTATTCCTCATCTTGATGTTTTTCTAACAATAAGAACATTGTATAATCAAATCTACATACATACACGTAAATAGGCACATATGTATGTGTATATACATTTCAATACTTATTAAAATTCTCTCGTAATATAATTATCAGCAAACTTAATATCAGTTAAAATTGTAACTTTTTACCAACTAATAACTGATAACATTAATTTATATTGAAATGTTCGTACACCTAACCTTAACTAGCTAATAAGAAAATTACATATGTATGTACAAATAAAAAAAATAATAAAAACAATAAATAAATAATAAAAAAAAAGAAAATTAGTAGAGGAAAAAAGTACGAGCAGAAAATTTTGATTGAAAACCACCCTTAAGTTTTAAAAGTATATTTGTAATTTTATTTTCTTCTCTTCTTTCAAGAGAGTATTTGGGGAATGAATAAAATTAATTGCTTATGGAGAGTATATAAGAGTACAACATTCATAAAAACTTTGGGGAGAAAGATGTCAAAACAAAAGTCAATTATTCGCTCATAAAAAAAAAAAAAATTTTTTTTTTTTTACAAAACAAAATTAAGCAAACATGATATACATATGTACGAATATTTGCAAAACGTCAAAAATAAATTAAGGTTTTTTACTTTGATGTGCAAACAAATAAACAAAAAAAAAAACTCTTAAAAAGTGTTACAAGGGTTTTTATAAATTATGAAATACAAGAACGGAAAAAATATTGTGGTCGAAAACGAAAAGCAAAGATAATTATTTTTGAGTTATTTTTATATGTATATGTGGCTTTGAGCTATTTTTATATATAGCTATGTATATATATAATCAATATTAAATAAATAAAAATAAACTTCTATAACAGATGTCTTCATTTGATAATGAACAATTCGATGAACTTATTAAAAATTTTTCTAAAATTAAGAAACGCATTTTACAAAATCGGCCAGTTTCAACCAAGAAAACCAAAATAATTGAATATATTAATTTATTGGTTGAAACTTATAATTCAATTCTTAACTACGCGCAAAAGAATTCTGAAAGTTTAAATTCTGTTACAAAACTAAATATTTTTTCCAGGATCGGGCATTGTCGTGAACTTCTGGTAAGGTGTTTCGGCAAACTCGGTAGTAAGATAAAAGTGCCTGAAAATATAGAGCTTTTCGAATTCGTAAGGAAAGACATTTTGACTGATAGTGAAAGTGACATTGAAAGCAGTGATTCGGAAATTGAATCAAATACTGACACAAAACTTAGTTTAACCACCGTAAGCAAAATGGCTACGACCGAACAAAAGAAAACATACATAAGTATGTGCTCGTCTATTTTAAGAGACAATTATGATGGCAATCCATTAGCACTAGAATCATTTTTAGATAAAATTGCTTTGATTGAGGACCTCACAGATGAACCTTTATTACCTACTCTTTTACGATTTATTAAATCAAAATTGGAAGGGAAAGCTAGAGAAGCTTTACCAGATAATATTGCTGCAGTGAACGACATAGTAACCGCTTTGAAAAGTAGAATTAAACCAGACAACTCAAAGGTAGTTGCTGGTAAGATAGCAGCCTTACACGTCAAAAATAACAATTATGCTGAATTTTCTAAAACCGCAGAAGAGCTCGCGGAAGCTTTTGAACGCTCTTTGGTGATTGAGGGCATAACGAAGAAGAAAGCCCACGAGATGGCAGTAGAACAGACGGTGAGCATGTGCCGTTTGAATGCGAAATCCGATTTAGTAAAATCAATATTAGCATCGACAGTTTTTCAAGACCCTAAAGATGTAGTTGCAAAGTTGGTTGTTGAGCAGGCGACAGAAAGTAAAGAGCACCAAGTTCTTTCTTTTAGAACAAATCAAGCAAATTCGTTTGGACAGTTTCGTAACAGTCAGACCTATCGTGGTACAAATCGTGGTTATTTTCGTGGCAGGAATTGGAATAATGCAAACAATCGCAACAGGGGAACTTTTTATAATTATCAACATAGTTATCAAAATAATTATCGTGGTAATAATCGGCCAAATTTTTCTAGAAGTTCAAGCAACCGAAATGTTTCTGTTAGGCCTTTAAACGTAGAGGCCCCTCAACAAGAAATTCTGTTGGGGGAGGAAGTTTTGAATTAGACCAAACCGAATCTTTTAAATCTGTATATAGCTTAAATCCAAACTACTCAGATTTTATTCAGCTAAATTTATTTGATAATGATGTGCCATGTACGTTTCTTGTAGATTCACAAGCCGACATTTCACTGATCAAGATTTCATGTTTAGACGCAAATATAGTATGTGATGGTAAGGAAAGAATTAACATAACTGGTATAACAACATCGACAGTGCGAACATTAGGAACAATTAACACACAGTTAAAACTTTCAAATTTTTCAATTACACAGAAATTTCATGTCGTCAGTGATGACTTTAATATTCCCTCAAATGGTATACTTGGGAAAGATTTTCTCAAAAGCAACAAGTGTAAAATCGATTACGAATCTATGACACTAACTTTTTTCATCCAAAATACAAAAATCAATGTACCAATACTACAGGGTACAAGTAGTTACTCCTGCATAATTCCGCCCCGTTGTGAAGTATATCGAATTTTTAGCTTTAATAATATTACGGAACCTATGTTTGTCGATTCACAGGAAATCTCAGAAGGAGTATTTATAGGGAAAGGAATTATTGATTCGGAAAATCCAATTTTACGTTTAGTTAACACAACGAACGAGATAAAATGTGTTAAAAATTACAACATTCAAGCTGAAAAATTGCAAAATTTTCATATTTATTCTATTAATAACACAAAAATTGATTATGATCGAGTCAAAAAGCTTAAGCTGGTACTACAACAGAATATGCCGAGTAACGTTGTAAGTGATTTAATGCCATTGTGTGAACAATATGCAGACATTTTTGCATTGAAGGATGACAAAATGACAGTTACAAACTTTTACGAACAAAAATTACGTTTAAATGACCATACACCTGTGTACATTAAGAACTATCGTCTAGCACATACCCAAAAAGATGAAATTAACAAGCAAGTAAAGAAACTTTTGAATAACGATTTAATTGAACCTAGCACATCTAACTATAACAGTCCGCTAATATTAGTACCTAAAAAGAGTTTGGACAATAAAAAATCTTACAGAATGTGCGTCGACTATCGGGCTTTAAACAAAAAGTTAATTGCAGATAAATTTCCTTTGCCTCGAATAGACGAAATATTGGACAACCTTGGTCGTGCTAAATATTTTTCGGTTTTAGATTTGTACTCTGGTTTTCATCAGGTACCATTGCACAAGGATTCTCGTGATATTACTTCTTTTAGTACAGACAGCGGTTCATACCGTTGGAAAGTTCTACCGTTCGGCCTCAATATCGCCCCAAATTCCTTCTCTAGAATGATGGCTATCGCCTTTTCCGGTCTTTCACCAAATAAAGCGTTTCTTTATATTGATGACGTTATAATTATTGGTTGCAGTAAGCAACACCATCTTCAAAATTTAAAAAGTGTTTTCGAAATTTTAAGACATCACAACCTTAAAATAAACCCATACAAATGTAATTTTTTTCGACCAGAAGTCACATTTCTTGGTCATAAATGCACCGCAAACGGTATCTTACCAGATGACTCGAAAACAGATGTAATAAAAAGCTATCCTCCGCCTAGTAATAAAGACGCTGTAAGACGTTTCGTGGCTTTCGCCAATTACTATCGAAAATTTATACCAAACTTTGCATTATTAGCAGCACCTTTGAACTTAATTACAAGGAAAAATGTACAATTCACCTGGAGTGAGCAATGTCATAAATCTTTTACAAAATTAAAATCTGCCTTATTATCTCCAAGGATATTACAGTACCCTGACTTTAGCCAACCCTTCATCGTTACGGTTGATGCATCAAAAACTGGTTGCGGAGCTATATTAAGCCAAAGCATTAATGGGAATGATTTACCAGTACATTTTGCTTCAAAATCATTTAGTCAATCTGAGCAAACCAAGCCCATAATTGAGTTAGAGCTTTTGGCAATATATTTTGCGATTCTTCATTTTCGGCCATACATTTACGGCACCCATTTCACCGTTAGATCGGATCATAGACCTTTAGTCTATCTTTTTAATATAAAGGATCCAACTTCTAAGTTATCAAGGATAAGGTTGGAACTTTCCGAATATAGTTTTACAGTTGAATACATTAAGGGAAAGGAAAATGTAGGAGCGGATGCCTTATCAAGAATTTCCATTGATGAATTAAAAAACCTGAGTGGTAACGTATATTCGATCACAACTCGGGCAATGTCAAAGAAGATCGATACGGAAAAACAGGTTAAAGAGCAACAACAAAAGTCAGTTAAATTGCAAATTTACGACAAATTTTCTTACAGTTTCGATAAGAAAATACCAAAAATCAAAACAGAGTTATTTTTTATGAATCAGAAACTTACAAAAATGCGCATAAATTTATATAGAAAATTTAGAAAATTGTTATATTTTGATATAGATATTGTTAACGAAACAATTTGTTTAGACAAATTGCTTTCGAGGCTGCAAAAGGAGGCCAACAATCACAAGATTTTTATAGTAGAATGGTCCAAAAGTGACTCTTTTTTTTCAATTTGCGCAATTCAAACTCTGAAAGATAAGGGAATAGAGATCCTAAAAACTTTAGAAGTTGTGTTGACTGAACCAATGGAAATAATAACCGAAGATAACGATAAGGTAAAATTGATGGAAATATACCACAATGACCCCATAACAGGTGGTCACTGCGGTCAAAAAAAGTTGTATGCGAAAATTCGAACAAAGTTTTATTGGAAGAAAATGACAAGAGATATTTCGAAATTTATTAAAAACTGCAAAGAATGTACTTTAAACAAGGTGAAACCAGGCAATACCGAGGAACTCGTTTTAACACCCACTCCAATAAAAGCATTTGATATTGTTGTTTTGGACACAATAGGCCCCCTGCCACAATCGGCTTATGGCAATAGATACGCAGTAACGTTAATATGCGATCTAACTAAATATTTAGTTACAGTCTCAGTACCCGACAAATCAGCTATTACAGTTGCACGAGCAATATTTGAGAACTTTATACTCATATACGGGAGAATGACTATAATTAAATCGGATCAAGGGACTGAGTTCAAGAATGAATTGTTTTCAGAACTTTGCAAATTATTGAAGATTGATTTAAAGTTCTCAACTGCTTATCACCATCAGAGTATAGGAACAGTCGAGCGCAACCATCGCGTATTCAACGAATATATCAGAGCTTATATACAGGAAAACATAACTGATTGGGACACATACCTGAAATATTTTACCTTTTACCACAACACTACACAGAACACAGTGTTTGATAATCATTTTACGCCCTACGAACTAGTTTTTGGTAAAACGGCAACATTGCCAATTGATACAAGACAAAACCTTGACCCACTTTACAACTTAGACAATTACAGCAAAGAGGTAAAACATAGATTGCAAACGACTAATATTATAGCAAGACAGCTGATAGACAAACATAAGTTAAGAAACAAAATCCTGTTTGACAGATTTGCTAACCCGGTTACTTTGAAGATAAATGACAACGTTCTACTGAAAAAAGAACCATACGAAAAGCATAAAAGCATATACGACGGGCCCTATATTGTTAAAAACTTAAATGGTGTCAATGTAACGATTTACAATGATTTAACAAAGAGGGAAAAAACTGTGCACAAAAATCAAATTAGAAAACTTTAATTTAATTTTATTTAATTAGTATGTATATATATAGGTAAAACTACTATCACACACACTTAAATAAACTCACGTTAATCTAAAATAATTTCTCATTTAGACATGTTTACAAATTTTTTTTATATACAATTTCCCACAATAAAATTAAACTTTGAAGAAAATTTATTAAAATGGGAGGTATAGTAACCCATGTAAATATAAATATTACAATATAAGAATTTAAAAAAGAAAAATAATAATAATAATAATTTATATTAAAAAAAAAAAATGAATTGTGAAAACAAAAATAAATAAAAGGGAGGTATAGTGCCGAGCCCTGACTTAAGATATTCTATTACTATAATCATTCCTTTAAAATATAACTCTATTAATTACTACTAATTTATACAACCTAGTAAGTAAAACTACTAATTCCAAAATATGAATAAAGAGCATTCTATATACTGATGTCAAGACGAGACGACACGGTTAAAGTTCCTATGAAATGTCGACATATAGATAGCTGGGAAACATAGAAAACAAGCTATTTATAATTTTTATTGGTATAAATGGTAGAAGCTAAAAATATCGAACAAAAAACTTAATTTTTTGAATTTTTGTTCTCTGCTTTTCGATACTTTCAAAAAGCAAATCGTAGCAACCAACGGTTGTTCATTTGTTTGAAAGGTGTAAAGAAATGTTAGAGAGGTGAATAAATGAAAAGGCTTGTTTTTTGTGTTTTGACAGGTATTATTAGAGCATTTTTCTTTTAAATTCTCAACAATTTATTTATATTGCTGGGATATAAAGTTGAATTTTTGAAAATATCTTTCAAAAATTTCCAAAGTCTACTGATGATTAGGGTAGTTCCTATGAAATGTCGACATATAGATAGCTGGGAAACATAGAAAACAAGCTATTTATAATTTTTATTACTATTTTATTTTTGTTATTCTTATGTTTAAACTGGCATTGATATTACTATAGTTTTATAAGAAAATATGTTATTCAAATCTAAATGTATATCTATAATTGTTCTTTCTGTTTCATTGCTCTCTATATAACATCATTAGACTTGGAAACCTATGAAGCATATGATCAAAAGTTTGACTTTACACTCAATGGGAATTCAACTGATCTGAATACATACAAGTATTCTGTACAATCTTTTTTCTTTATTGTACGTTTTACTCTGTTTGACAACTTTTATTATTTTATCGTTAACTTATTCGTAACAGAGCGACCACACAGGCAATCTGTTGTGTCTTAATACTAGCAATAACGCCGGCAGAATTACGTCGTCAAATTGCTAATGTTCAACGCTGTACTTTTAGTTGGCGAACATGTAAATATCTTAAAACACAATTTAAGATATTTTGGCAAAGAAGGTTGCGATGTTTTAATTAATTGTATTTGGTTTATTTTTTTTATTCTTTTAAAAATGAGTACTTTAAATGCATCAATCTCCGAGCACTCCATTTCTTTTTTTGTTATGGACACAAAAATGTAAATAATTACATTTTTCTGTTGATAAAATCACTTCTTATAATCATTTGTACATTTGTTTATATATTGAAGCGTATGTTTGTATGTATGTCTATAAACATCAGTGATGATAAGTGAATTTTGACAGCTTATGTTCAAAGATAATTGCTCAGCAATATCATCTAGCAATAATTGCTGAACATGTGTTTGAACACATATTCGTGCGGTACACACACAAATATCTTGTGACGGCAATCGATTTTGGCAGTTGCCACGGCAATAATTGCCAATCAGATTGCCCGTGTGGACGGGTAGTAATGTTCATTAACGCCGAGGAAGGCTTTATCTTAGTCAAAAGTAGAAGTGTGAATATTGCAGCTCGTTGGCATTTATCATATTAGACCCAATATGATGGTTGGGTAGTTCCTGATTCGGTAACGAGTTTGTTTCCAGACATGTTTAACATTATTTTATGAATTAATTCATCGTCTCACACTTTATCAAGAGATTGGAAAACATCCATAAAAAGCTGAACAATAATTTTTTTATCAATCTGTTTATTCTATGGAGCTATGTTTAGTCTTAAAGCCGAATTGATGATTGAGGATATA
Source organism: Thecocarcelia acutangulata (assembly GCA_914767995.1). NCBI lineage: Eukaryota > Metazoa > Arthropoda > Insecta > Diptera > Tachinidae > Thecocarcelia > Thecocarcelia acutangulata. The sequence continues at coordinate 61,124,179 of OU612097.1, forward strand.
CTCTACATCATTTAGTAATGAGGACAACTTTTTCGTTAGCAATTTCTTGAATTATTTTGAAATTGGTTTGTATGATTTTACTAATAATCATTGACACTTTCCACTCTGCAGGATAACATTCAAGACGTGAAATAGCTTTAAAAGCAAATATGAGAATTATTCTAGCTAGACGAGGAAACTGGGGAAGCATCTAACGGCTGTTTTCACGGAGTACCTCTAAGATTTTCCAAACTAGTTTTAAGGAAAGCTATTCTCCGGATTTTAAGTAAATATGGTAGTTGCGTAATTCACTCCATTAGCTTGGTTTTAAGGTCTAGAAACATGCACTCTCTTCCAACTCTTCTTTTTCTAAGAGAAGTTGTTAAATTTCTTTGTTAATGTGGTAGCTTATTTTATGTAAATGGAAAAATTGTGAATCGCCTTATTAATATCTCCATAAAAATATAAAAACAGGTATACAACCTTCATATAGGTATATATAAGTTGGTGATTCCGTTTGTAATTTCCACAATTTTCATTTACGACCCTATATATAGACATATTCTTAATCAGCATTGATATAATAGTTTCCAAGAAAACTATTAGACCTAGAAATTTTTTTCTTTCACTATTCTATTATTCATCGGTTCACGTATAGCTGAGATATATTAAAAAAAAAGCAATATCGTATGAAAATTAAAAAAAAAACGTTTGCTTTGCTTCAAACTCAACATACTCATTTCTCCGATATTTCAATGAAAATTTCACGCACTTTTATTCGTCGATCATTTAATACCATATCATGAATTTTGGATACAATTTCTGTTGTTGTTGCTGTTTTTGGACGTCCACTATGTGGTGCATCTTCAATGCTTGTACGACCACGTTTAAATTCAGTAACCCCATTTTTTACTGTTGCATCTGAAGGATGCCTAACATATTCACCATATCATTATGAATTCCTTGTCCCGATAAACCTTTTTTAGGTAAATATTTAATGACACCACGCATTTCTAATTTTTGCACTGTAAAAAAATTGCAGATGCGCCTTTTGTGAACACCTGTTTCTAAATGAAGGAGTTACCAGATCGAAACAAAATTTAACATGTGTTCATAGCAGAGTTGGAAGTTTCCAAAACACTTAACTTTTTTCTGTTTATAGCGCGCTTTTTGTGCTAGGCTATGAAGTTTTCGAAACGCCCTTGTATATATCCGAGCATATTTAGTTCTAATTTGGTATATATACTATATATATACGTTACTATTGTGAAGGGTATTTAAAATTCGGGTTTCTACTACAATAAACAATTAGTAACAATATACGAATATTAGAAAAATGGAAAATGCACTGTCACTTAATGTCACTCAAGTATTTTATAAGCAGTCTTTTTAACGACTGCTTTGCTAATTTGTTACTTAATGAAATATTATATATCACACTTATTTTTTTACTCTACTAGTAAAAGTTAAAAAAAACTCACCTAGGTTTTAAAAGAAGGAAAAAAATGTCAATCTCTGTATCAACTTGTATCAAACCAATAATTTTCATTTTCTAAAACATTACTTCTGATTAACTTATTTGGCCTCCTATATATGTGGAAGAATAAAGGAATAATTGTCTCATTGTTTTTTTTACATATGCAGTGCATTGTATTGGAACTAGGAAAATAGGTTATGAGGAGAAGGAAAGAGGGAGTAGTGCTCGTTGAGCTTTAATTACAATAACACGAAAGACCTCTATTACAGCATTTAAAATGTTGGAATTAAATTAGCTAAAACTGATCAGTGCCCGGTGTATATACCTTCAACACTGCTCAGACAAACAAAATTTAGTCCAACACCTTCAACACTATAAGGTAATGAAGTTCATTCAAAAAAAAAAAAAATGTATAATAAACATATAAAAAACACGGAAAAGAGTGAAAAAAAAGTCACACGAGACCACAGCTTGTTACCTATTCTGGTGCAATTTGGTTTCATACGAAGTTAATGATGAACATATAAAATACGGACGGCAGTAACAAAACACGTGCACACAGGATTAAAGACAAAACACTACTTGATAAATCCATGTTCATTGAGTAAGAGAAATGCCTCTGCTCGCACAAAACTATTTAGTAGAATATTACCAATATATTGGTCATCTATATAGTAACTGTGCTGCCTAAATTAGCGCGTCAAGCGTAATTTATTTGTCAAAAGTCCGTTCGCTACAACAATAAAAAAACAACAGGTATTTTGTTTGTGTAAAAGGCGAATTCACACTTTAGCTGTCAAAAGTAGTTGATAACGAACATGTACAAAAATTTAAATGGCGCCGAAAAAGGCAATCAAAACTTGACGGAGAAAGTGCCGCCATATTAATCAAATTCGCCTGAATTCGCCGATGCGTCCACCTTGCTTTGTACATTCAAAATGTATGAGAGTGACCCAAATAGCACGGCGACAACGCTTTGTACTTGGAAAATCCAATTTTGACAGAGCGTAAGAGATAAAATTTTCCTTTCTTTCAGTAAATTTCGCTTCTAAACAAAAGTTACTCATATTTTGTGGCAGTAACTGTGGAGGCAACCATACTGCAAATTACAGGGGCTGCCCTGTCTACATCCACTTTAAGCAGTCAATGACAAATAAGCCATCAATTACCTTTAAGCAACCCCAGCAGTCAAACATCATTTCTGCAAACAATTTTCCCCAGGTAGGCCAGTCAACAAGCAACATAATCATGCAAACCCCCAAACAAGATTCATTTGCCAATGTGGTCAAAACCGATACGCAAAACTTGAATCAGGAGACCAAGCCCCAAAATTCCGATCAAAATTTTAACAATCTTGAGGCAACTCTGCAGAATCTTGTTCAATCCATAAACACATTTACGGTTTCTATGACGAACATGATGCAGGAAATGCTGATAATGCAATCCACTATTTTGCAGGCAATTTTAACAAAATGAATTGGTTTAAAATATGTTTCTGGAACGCAAACGGCATCCGCCAACACAAAAATGAACTTGAGCACTTCCTTATGGAAAAACAAATCGACATAATGCTGATTGCTGAAACTCACTTGACAAGCAACAGTTATTTCAAAATTAATGGCTACACACTGTGCGACACTAAAGATCCCCGTGGAAGGTCTTGTGGAGGCTCAGCAATTCTAATAAAAAATAGAGTTAAGCACTATTTTCTACATGAGACACGTGGGGAGTATCTCCAAGCAACAAATATATGCATTGAGCATCATAATGGAAAAATAGTTATATCATCAATTTGCTCACCGCCCCGATTTTCAATAACAGAAAATCAGTATTCACATTTTTTCAACACATTTGGGCATCAATTTTAGCGGCTGGTGACTATAACGCCAAGCACACTTTTTGGGGATCACGTTTAATTTCTCCGAAAGGCCGTGTGCTTTTCGAAACAGTTTTCAAACTGGGCTTAGATGTTATTTCAAGCGGACATCCCACTTATTGGCCCTCAGACCGACGAAAGATCCCAGATGTTATAGATTTTGGAGTTGCAAAAAATTTTCCTTTAGAAGGGATGCAAGTAGAGTCTTCATTAGATTTGTCATCGGACCACTCACCCACTATAATATCTGTTTCGTTCCCCCAGGAGGTTGGCTCCCCGTTTACTGACTTGACGTTCACCATCACTAGAGTTAATTGGCTAAAATATAAGAAATATTTGAGTACTCATTGTACAGAAAACATTGCCTTGAGAACACCTGAGGATGTTGATATATCAATTAAAAATTTTTCTGAAGACCTTAAACTGGCCATACAACATGCTACCACTACCCATACGAGTTTCAGAAATGAGAACAATAGAACTTATTCGTCTGAAATTGAGCTACTTTTGTCAGAAAAAAGAAGAGTTAGAAGAGAGTGGCAACTTCGAAGGTCTCCCCAGCTTAAAAGCAGGCTACAGGAGTGCATAGCTCAATTAAGAAATCTGATTGAAATCCAAAGAATGGCTTCCCTTAAAAATTATCTAGAAGGTCTTGATGGTAGCCCGCAAACCGACTATTCTTTATGGAAAGCGACAAAAGATCTGAAAAGACCCGTAATAGGTAAGCCACCTTTGCGAACTTCAACTGGAGATAGGGCAAGAAGCGATTCTGAAAAGGGAATGTTGTATGTCGATCATTTGTGATATGTTTTTACCATAAATGATAGACCGCTGTTAGACCGCCTATGCCTTTGGGACTTAGTTTTCAAGATGTTGAAAATGTTATAAATAAAGTAAACTCAAAAAAAGCTCCAGGTTTTGATAAAATTACTGGCAAAATGCTTGTACAATTACCTCGTGTTGCTAGAAGAAATCTTCTTTTTATTTTTAACGCTATTTTGCGCCTAGAATACTATCCTGCAGAGTGGAAGGTGTCTGTGGTTACTATGATACCCAAGCCAGGGAAGGATCCCACTAAAGTAGAGTCATATAGACCAATAAGTCTACTGCCCACAATTTCAAAACTTTTCGAAAAATTGTTAATGGCGAAGTTGACTCTAATATTGAATGATGTAGGATGCATCCCTGATTGATGCAGCATTCTGCAGCGTACATGGAAACCATCAAGTAGCTTCGCGAAATTTGCAGGAGTATATTTCAATATTAGAGATGTGGTTAAAACTTTGGAAAATTAAAGTTAATGAACAAAAGTTTACTCACGTTACATTCACACTGCGTAGAGAAACATGTTCAGCTATCCAAATTAACAATTTACCTATTCCGCAGCAAAGTGAAGCCAAGTACCTTTGTATTCATCTCGACCGTAGGTTAACGTGGAAGTCTCACATTGACACGAAAGTCATTCAGTTGAAATTAAAAGCAGCGCAATTAAATTGGCTTATGGGCAGAAATTCTACATTGAAATTAGATTGCAAATTTTTGTTATACAACGCAATACTAAAGCCTATATGGCGCTACGGAATTCAATTATGGGGCACCGCCTCAGCGTCAAACATTAAAAAACTCCCGAATTCACAAGGATCTGTGTGTTCCACTGGTAAAAGATGAGTTTTCAGAGCATGCGACAAGTTATGTCAGCAAATTGGAACTTCACCCAAACCCTCTCGCACGAAACATACTTAATTTTAGTGGGCACACCGTTGCCACCATCAGAGCGTTAAGTAGGTGATTCTACCGATATAATTAGCGCAAAATAAAACCTTTTGTCTAGCATTGGCTGGACTTAGTTAATTTATTATATTTAGTATTAAGATTTGAATACTTATTGTTAGTTCACATTGTGATAAATAAATAAAAGCTAAAAAAAAAATATTTTGTGGCCATTACCCAGCAGTCCACAAGTTATTACAATTTGCAAAGCATCCGATTGTAAGCGATTGTGTCAAAGGAAAAAATCAAAATAAACATGTTAAGCTCAACAAGCAGTTAGCATCCAATTCAGATTAGTCTTTTTTTTTCTACTAATATTGTTAAATTAAATGTACATAAGAAGCAAAGAAGAAGACAAATGCTAATAATACATTGTCAATGGTCTTAGATCGAAGATGTATGTGACAAAAATTTCACTGGATAGTAATCACACTTTAGGTGCATTCCGACTAATTTAGCGACTTTATCACTTTTTATTATTTCTATTCAGTGATTTTTATTAGACAAGGTTAATAAAAGTGAACAATAATGTTTATGGCACAACGTTAACGCTCTTGTTTAAGTTACTTACTACAGCGTAAAAAGATAAATTGCGTTGCGCTTTACGCCTTTTTTACGTTAGTTGCACTGTAAGATGCCAAAAATTAAATTATTTTCACACATTGCACTCGTACGGCTCTTAGGTATGTGTTCTGTTATTAAATGAAATATGTTGTGAATCGGATCTCACTTCTTCACACGGCTGATAATATTGCAAAACAGCAACCATCAACTGCTGCTTGAATAACAAATAAAAAGAAAATTGGGATCAGGCCCAATATTGCAATGCGGGAAATATGTTTAAACAAAAGAAACAACAGCAGTACCAACGAAACACTGCTACCACCCGGAAATCGCCTAAACTATAGAAATTGCTGACATAATGGAATATTGGTGCGGGTAGTGAATCCGGTAGGCAGTTAATTGAAGTTGAAGACAGCGAATTAAAGGCAGTTAATTATAAACAGTAAAATAATATCAGCTAACAATAATATAGAGTTATAGACAGAGACTAGAGAATGTTTTATTTAAGTTAGGGAATACCATAATATAATAGTAAGTCCGGCTATTCCCAAAGGACTCTCCAGGATACAACCATAATATAAATAGTATTTCCTGCGATACGTAAGGAATCCTCCAGGAAATACTACCAAATTAATATATCCTGCTTATTGTTCCCACATTGTTCAGTTTCTTGTTTGAAATATATTTTCCATAATATGTTTACAATTTGTTTAAGGATATCACAAATGTATATGTTAATAAAAAGGAATTGTGCAATAAAAATGCCCTGTTATAATCCATCAACAATTGTAAATTTTTTGTACTAATCGAATTGCCAGAACAAACTTTAAAACACTTATTGGACAACATGTTCCGGCTTCGCCAGCACAGCAAAAGTAACAATTAACATTTGGCCATTGATTTTCCATTGTAATGACAAGAAGGTTTACAATTGACTTTTGCAACATACGTGGGCTGAGAACGAATTTCTTCTCTGTTTATGCTCACACGTGTCTCCATCGGCCGGATATTTTCGCCTTATGTGAAACCCAGGTATCAGAGAATGCCGATCCACTGGATTTTCATATACCTGGGTATCAACTTCTATCCCTGTTTAATTTCCATCGGGGTCTTGTAATTTACATACGCAATGAAGTTGTGTTCCAATGCCAGCAACCATTAAGCATGTATGATGCCGAATTTACATGTCTTTGAGTTAAATTCAAAATCAGGTCACACCTCTTGCACTTCGGATTTCTTTACAGAAGTCCAAACGCGGGGAGGGATACTACCTTCTCTGGTTTCGATGCCCTTTCCGACTCTATATCGAAGATCCTGGAAGATTGTCCGAGCAGTGAAATCGTTGTTGCTGGCTTCGTCATTCGAGTCATACAACTCCAGAAGGCCAATATGTTGAGTTATTCGCTGCGCACAACCACCTAGCGCAATTAGTGAATGATCCAACGCATATCCCATGTGTTGAAGGGCACCATTCAAACACACTTGACATACTCCTGACTTCACACCCTGAAAAGTATGAAGTCAGCACCATTTCTGCCTCCTTTTCGATCTCTAAACTTCGTAACGTTTCGAAATCAGCTACGAAACGTTCAATATTTATTTACGAAAAGGCGTGTTGGGCTGAGCTCAACCAATTTTATGAGCATTTTAATTGGAAACTCTGCTTTCTTGATAACGACATAAATGCTTCAGCAAAAATGGTCGAGAATATGATATTGCTAGGGATGAAATCATTCATCCCCTCCAAGCAGATTTCGGTTAAACCAAGAGTGAAATCCTGGTTTAATCAGACGTGCAAAAACGCAGTCAGATCCAGAGAGGAAGCATTCAGTAACTGGCGTTTAAACAAAATCCCAGACACTGACTTGCTACGCAAAAAGGCAAGATCTTCGTGTGCCAAGGTACTTAGGCGTGAAAAGTTTCTTAACGAACAGCGCCTTCGTGCCAAGGTCTTTGCAGCTCCTCGGGGCAGTAAGACCTTTTGGTCTTTCGTTAAGAGAGTAAAGAACAGTGCTAGTTCATCAATCCCAACTCTCTTAAAGAATGACCAAGCATTCACTGACCCGGTTGACAAAGCTAACCTATTGGCTGAAATTTTTGCAAGCAATTCCTGCTTGCCGGAAAGCAGTCAACCACTTCCCGAGCTCGAAAGAGTATCTGTAACTATGCCAAATATATTCTTCCGGGCGCGAGTAGTTAAAAAGGTTTTAGCAGACCTCGACCTAAACAAGACTCCTGGACCGGATGGCATTCCAGCACTGGTCTTGAAGCTGTGTTCTTCTACGCTTGCGCATACATTAGCACGCCTCTTCAGCATAATTTACCATGGTGGTGAGTTTCCATCGTGCTGGAAGGTCGCTAATGTAACAGCAATCCCCAAAAAGGGTGAGGCAAATAACCCTGAAAATTACCGCCCAATTGCAATCTGCTCTGCGCTTTCCAAAGTATGGTTAATTACTATCTTATGGGATATCTAGAGTCGCACAAATTACTTTGTGGTCGCCAATATGGATTTCGTAAGGGTCACTCTACTGGCGATCTTATGGCATATCTTTCGGAGAAATTGTGCCACTCGATCTATCATTTCGGTGAAAGCAAGGTGGTGGCTCTAGATATTTCCAACGCGTTTGACAGAGTGTGGCATGCTGCACTACTGGCAAAACTTACTGCTTTTGGTGTCGGTAACGATTTCTCTCGGTGTATACCGAGCTTTCTCAGAGACCGCACTATACGAGTTGTTATAGATGGGGTCTCATCAAACGAGTTCAAGATTAATTCAGGGGTACCGCAAGGCTCCGTTCTTTCTCCTACTCTATTTCTTATTTTCCTCAACGACCTTCTCTATCAAACTTCCATTCTTTCGCGGATGACAGCAGCATTTGTCATCGTACTCTTTTGGTCATAGGCCCAGCCTATCACAGATCACTGCCAAGAGGCTAAATATGAACGATTCACTGAACAGTTATCTTCTATTAATCTCCGAATGGGGTCGTAAAAACAGGGTCACCTTTAACGCTCGTAAGACCCAATGTTGCTTAATAGCGCACAAACAAACGACCGCAAATGCTGCTTCATCTGTACTCATGGATCGTATAAATATTGAGGAATCGGATGTTCTTGGAATGAAGATACAGTGTTATGTTCGCTGGACTGAACACATTTTTCATGTCTCTAAAGAAGCATTCAAGTGTCTCGGTTTTTTGAAACGGTGTAAGATGTACTTCCCTCCATCCGATCTCCTTACTATTTATAAAACCTACATCCGACCGAAAATGAAATACAACTCTTATGTTCGGGCCGGTGCCTCAAAGTCTATTTTGGGGTTACTCGACCGTGTGCAGGAGAGGGCGAAGAAGCTCATCAGTGACAGTAGAGTATCCAACTCTATTGACTCACTGGATCATCGACGCAGTGTGGGGTGCGTTACTCTGTTCTATCGTTACTACAATGGATTTTGCTCTGACGAGATTAGAGATCTTGTTCCCGAAACTCGCACATTTTTGAGTAGCACGCGTTCATCGTCCAGAGCTCATCCATTTGTGGTTGATTGCGCGGGGAATCGTACTACGAATTACAGAGAGAATTCGGTTTTCACCCGTACGCTTCGTCTGTGGAACAAGTTGCCTGCAGACGTGTTTCCTGTCTGTTATAACGTTGGAAGGTTCAAGTCAAATGCTCACAAACACGTGGCCTTCAAAATTAAGTATATTGCGTGCAAGACGATTTGAATGAAGTTCCAATTTACTGATATACCTTGTTGCGTACTTTGAAAATTCGACTTTTACAAGAGGAACACGGACATCCTTATGAATTCGTGAGTTTTTTACGTACCATGGAGCTGCGGTAATTGTTCGAAGAATTTTGTTTTGTCGCCTTTGAATTTTTTTAATGTTTGAAGTGGAGGCGGTGCCCCATAGTTGAATTCCATAGCACCATATAGGCTTTAGAATTGCGTTGTATAATAAAAGTTTACAATCCAGCTTCAATGTCGAATTTCTGCCCATAAGCCAATTCAGTTGCGCTGCTTTTAACTTTAACTGAATAACTTTCGCATCTATGTGAGACTTCCACGTTAACCTACGGTCGAGATGAATACCAAGGTACTTGACTTCATTTTGCTGCAGAATAGGTGAATTGTTAATTTGGATAGCTGAACATGTTTGTTTACGCAGCGTGCATGTAACGTGAGTACACTTTTGTTCATTAACTTTAATTTTCCAAAGTTTTAACCATTTCTCTAATATTGAAATAAACTCCTGCAAATTTGCAGAATGCTGTATCGTCTGCAAAAGTTGAAGTGTGGATTCCGGGTGTCGTTGGCATGTCAGAGGCGTAAATCAAATATAAAGTAGGCCCCAGTATGCTGCCCTGGAGAACTCCTGCCTCGATTGGCTGAGTTGGGTTTATAAAGTCGCCTTCTCTGATAACAAACTTCCGCCCACATAAGTAGCTTTCCAGAAGCTTGTGTGTATTTGCAGGCAAGGTTAACTTTATTTTGTGCATTAATCCCTCGTGTCACACTTTATCAAAAGCTTGAGAAATGTCAATGAGTAGAGCTGAGTAATACTTCTTCTCCTCAAAGGCCTGTCTTATGACATTGCCTAGTCTGTGCGTTTGTTCTATGGTGCTGTGAGTAGCCCGAAAACCAAATTGGTGGTCAGGGATGCATCCCACACTGTTCAACATTGGACACAACTTTGCCATTAACAATTTTTCGAACAGTTTTAAAATTGTTGGCAGTTGACTTATTGGTCTATATTATTCTACTTTAGTGGCATCCTTCCCTGTCTTGGGTATCATAGTAATCATGGACACCTTCCACTCTCCAGGATAATACTCGAGACGTAAAATGGTGTTAAAAATAAAAAAGAATTCTACGAGCTACACGAGGTAGCTGCTCAAGCCTTTTACCAGTAATTTTATCAATACCTGGAGCTTTCCTGGGGTTTATGCTACGAATAACATTTTCAACATCTTGAAAACTAATTCTCAAAGGCATAGGCGGTCTAACAGCTTATGACGGTAGTTCAGCTGAATTATTCGCTGTATTATTTGTGGTAAAAACATTTCCTAAATGATCGACGTACAACATTCTTTTTTCAGAATCGCTTCGTGCCCAATCTCCAGTTGAAGTTCCCAAAGGTAGCTTACCTATTACGGGTCTTTTCTTGTCTTTTTTGTCGCTTTCCATAGAGAATAGTCGGATTGAGGGGTACGATCAAGACCTTCCAGATAATTTTTAAGAGAAAGCATTCTTTGGATTTCGAGCAGATTTCTTAATAATTTTGTAAATTAATCTTGTAATCCAAATATTACTCAAAATAAATTATAAAATACTATCTCAAAATAAATTAAGCAGGCCCCTGTTGCTATTTTTTTTTTTTTTTTGTTTGTGCAAATTCCAATGTTTAGAAAAATCTTCATTTTTCAAAAAAAAAAAAAATCTTAATATTAGAAAAAAAATCTTAAAATGCTTTTTTCAATTTTTTTTATGTCAAAAGCAACACGCAATGACAACGCTGTTTCTCTCAATATCACAACTTTCGGGTTACTCCTGGGCAAACTTTAATGGTAAAGAAATGGGTTAATGAATTTCGAAGTTACTGGATGCCCAGTTGAGGTCTCTGCATCCGAAACCATTGAAACAATTCCTGATATGGTGTTAGCCGATCGGAGATTGTAAATGTGATAGAAATTGTGGATGCCATAGACATCTCACATATATGTGAGATGTCTATTGGCCTATAGGCCAATAGTTTTAATTTTGGATCATGATTTGGGTATGAGAAAGTTTTTCGGAACGATGAGTGCCGCACTTGCTCACAATCAAGACAATGGAAGGCTGCACACATGTGCAATTTTCATGACAAAAATCTATTGGGCTACGAATTGGTCCGTCATGCACTCTTTTCTCCAGATCTAGACCAAGATCGGCGGTACGAGATTTTATTCCAACGACGAAAACACCTCACAGACAAGTCCCTATTTGGATGACCTCGACAAATCATATTTTCGGAAGAGATAAAAAAATAGAAAAACGTCAAAGAGACTATGTTGAGAAATAAAATAACTTTTTTTGCAAAAATTAGTAGTTCACTCAAAAAGTCACGGACTTATTGATCCGCGCCTTTAGTTCACATATATTTAAGTATACTAGAATACTAATATCATGCTTCCAAAATACAAGCAAGCGACTTATCTAAAAAAAATTGTATAGAAACCACTCAAATTATTAAGTGCTTTTCATATAAATTTTCTTGGCAATTCGATTGCTTGTGATATGGAAACATCACCTAAATCCTAAAAAATCTTAATTTTGAAAGAACTACCTTCAAATCTTTTTTTGCTTATAAAATTTTCGTAATTAAGGTAAAATCTTCATTCTCTCAACGTTGATGTGATGTGAGTAAATCAGCAGCGTGAAGCGTGCCTGTGTTCGAAACCAAATTTTTTGTCGCACTCTAGGTTTTTTTTCTGTTCTGACTTTAACATTGTAGTTATTTACACATTGATCATGTTGTTAAAAAGCGTACAATATTCTAAAATAAATTCCTGCCAGTTATTTATTTCTTAACTTTCTGAAATTATTTATTATTGTTTACCTTGGGATAAAGAAATTGTTAGCAGCGCTTTCAACAAAATCATTGGCATGCCTATCTGGGGAGAATATGGAAATTTTTGAACTGTTCCCAATAAACTGATTTCGTTCCTCAAGACATTCATTAAATCCGTTATAAATTTGAATATGATTTCTGTTGTCGAAGTCTAGCTTCTGAGAATGAACTGATTCTATGTATGTACCTACATATAACGTTCAGCCTTTCACCATCATTTCTCACTAGAAAGACTTAATTATCACTGTCCTTGTATCCTTGTATCATATGTATTTTCATTTGTATTCCTAAACTGTTTACTTACCTCGAATGGGTTGTTTCGGTTCGGATTTGTCTCAATTTGTTAAGAAAATAATTATTGACAACTGTTAATGTCAAAAGTTTCTGGACAAACTATGACATTAATATTGAAGATGGACTAATTTCTCCTTCTTTTGCGTTATAAACTAAAGCTGAAAGTTATGTTAAATAATGACTCAATTCAATGACAGTTTGGTTAACAATGCCGGGGACTATTAATTTTTTGTAACTTCACTTACTTTTTGGAATCCTTTTGAGACGGTAATAATAAAGAATTTCTTTTTCATTTCAAAATACTAATTTGTTATACCCTTTTTTAATTTAATTTCTTTTATTATACCCTTCACAAAAATGTTAAGGGTATATATAAGTTTGTGATTCCGTTTGTAATTTCTACAGTTTTTTTTTTGCGACCCTATAAAGTATATATATTCTGAATCAGAATTAATGGAAAAGTCGATTAAGCGATGTCCGTCTGTCCGCTGTTGAAATACCGTTTCTGAGAAAACCATTAGACTTAGAAACTTTTTTCTTTCACCATTCTTTTACCCCATCGATTCATGGGTTTGCTATTGAAATTCAGTAATATCGGTCCACGTATAGCTGAGATATATTCAAAATTCTGAAAAAAACCATTTTTTTTTTGCAGTTTTGTATGAAAATTTTTGAAAACAAAAGTTGTTCGTTTTGCTTCAAACTTCACACACTTATTAAGCATGGTGACTAAAAGGCAAAAAATTTTTTTTTTCAGATATCGGTCCATATATACCCGAAATATAGCCCAAATCGGATTTTTAATGAAAATGTCGCATAGGCGAAGCTAAATAATTTTTTTTCCTCAAAAGCAGTTCTGGTAATAAAATTAGGTTAAATAAATATGGAAAATGAAAATTTCCGATATCGGTCCATATATACCCGAGATATAGCCCAATCCGGGTTTTTCATGAAAATGTCGCGTAAGCGAACTTAAACAACTTTTTTGTGCTCAAAAGCAGCTCTGGTAATAAAATAGGGTCATATAAATATGAAAAATGAACATTTTCGATATCGGTCCATATATACCCGAGATATAGCCTAGACCGGGGTTTTCATGAAAATGCCGCGTAAGCGAACTTAAACAATTTTTTTGTGCTCAAAAGCAGTTCTGGTAATGAAATTAGGTTACATAAATATGGAAAATGAAAATTTCCGATATCGGTCCATATATACCCGAGATATAGCCTAGACCGGGGGTTTTCATGAAAATGTCGCGTAAGCGAACTTAAACAAACTTTTTTGTGCTCAAAAGCAGTTCTGGTAATGAAATAGGGTCATATAAATATGAAAAATGAAAATTTTCGATATCGGTCCATATATACCCGAGATATAGCCCAAACCAGGTTTTTCATGAAAATGCCGCGTAAGCGAACTTAAACAACTTTTTTGTGCTCAAAAGCAGTTCTGGTAATGAAGTAGGGTCATATAAATATGAAAAATGAAAATTTTCGATATCGGTCCATATATACCCGAGATATAGCCTAGACCGGGGGTTTCATGAAAATGCCGCGTAAGCGAAATTAAACAACTTTTTTGTGCTCAAAAGCAGTTCTGGTAATGAAATTAGGTTACATAAATATGAAAAATGAAAATTTTCGATGTCGGCCCATATATACCCGAGATATAGCCCAAATCGGGTTTTTCATGAAAATGTCGCGTAAGCGAACTTAAACAACTTTTTTGTGCTCAAAAGCAGTTCTGGTAATGAAATAGGGTCTTATAAATATGAAAAATGAAAATTTTCGATATCGGTCCATATACACCCGAGATATAGCCTAGACCAGGGTTTTCATGAAAATACCGCGTAAGCGAACTTAACAGCTTTTTTGTGCTCAAAAGCAGTTCTGGTAATGAAATTAGGTTACCTAAATATGGAAAATGAAAATTTACGATATCGGTCCATATGTACTCGAGATATAGCCCAAATCGGGTTTTTCATGAAAATGTCGCGTAAGCGATCTTAAACAACTTTGTTTTGCTCAAAAGCAGTTCTGGTAATGAAATAAGATTACATAAATATGAAAAATGAAAATTTCCGATATCGGTCCATATATACCCGAGATATAGCCTAAACTGCGGTTTTAATGAAAATGTGGCGTAAGTGAACTTTAACAACTATTTTTTTGCTTAAAAACAGTTCTGGTAATGAAATAGGGTCATATAAATATGAAAAATGAAAATTTTCGATGTCGGTCCATATATACTCGAGATATAGCCTGCACCGATTTTTCCAATAACATTTTTTTTTTTGCTGAAAAGTAGTTCTTGTTATGAAAGAAGGTTACGAAAATAGAGAAAATTAAAATTTCTGATATCGGTCCATATATACCCGAAATATAGCCTAAATCGGGTTTTTCATGAAAATATCGCATAAGCGAACTTAAACAACTTTTTTGTGCTCAAAAGGAGTTCTGGTAATGAAATTAGGTTACCTAAATACGGAAAATGAAAATTTCCCATATCGGTCCATATATACCCGAGATATAGCCCAAACCGTGTTTTTCATGAAAATGCCGCGTAAGCGAACTTAAACAATTTTTCGCCTTAAAAGCAGTTCTGGTAATAAAATAAGGTGATATAAATATGGAAAATTAAAGTTTTCGATATCGGTCCATATATACCCGAGATATAGCCTAAACCGTGTTTTTCATGAATACGCGGGGTAAGCGAACTAAAACAACTTTTTTTGCTTAAAAGCAGTTCTAATAGCAAAATAAGGTTATATAGGTATGGAAAATAAAAATTTCCGATATCGGTCCACATATACCCGAGATATAGCCTAAACTGCGGTTTTAATGAAAATGTTGCGTAAGTGAACTTAAACATCGTTTTTTGCTTAAAAACAGTTCTGGTAATGAAATAGGGTCATATAAATATGGAAAAAGAAAATATCCGATATCGGTCCATATATACTCGAGATATAGCCTGCACCGATTTTTCCAATAACATTTTTTTTTTTGCTGAAAAGTAGTTCTTGTTATGAAAGAAGGTTACGAAAATAGAGAAAATTAAAATTTCTGATATCGGTCCATATATACCCGAAATATAGCCTAAATCGGGTTTTTCATGAAAATATCGCATAAGCGAACTTAAACAATTTGTTGTGCTCAAAAGCAGTTCTGGTAATGATATAAGGTTATATAAATATGGAAAATTAAAATTTTCGATATCGGTCCATATATAGCCGAGATATAGCCTAAACCGATTTTTCCATTAAAAAAATTTTTTTTTTTGCTGAAAAGCAATTCTCGTTATAAAAGAAGGTTACTAAAATACAGAAAATAGAAAACTCCGATATCGGTTCATATATAACCGAGCATATTTAGGTCACATTTTTAATATACTATACATATTCGTGACTATCGTGAAGGGTATTTTAGATTCGGCCCAGCCGAATATACTACACTCTTACTTGTTTTTCTCTTTACTCTGGGATTTCTTATTCATTATTGTTGCCGTAAAGCATTCCAAGTATAAATTACATACGTAAATACGTAATATCACAGGTACGTTTAGTATTTGCTTTAGTTCTGAGATATTGCATACAGATCGCATGGTGGTAGTTCGTGTGTGATGTGAAAAAATAAATAAAAAATATAACAATAGTAATGGTAAAAAAAGGCCTTCTATGAAAAATATATGATTAATAAAATATATAGAATTATTTTAAAAATTAATTAAAAAAAAGGGTCTTATAGAGAAATAAAAAAAAGAAAGATAGAAGGAATTCAACGGGAATTCATATACATACATATATGTATAAAAAGAGAAAAAAAGGGAATAATACAAAGTTTTGTGCGGAGTGTATTTAAGTGCCAAAAAAGGAAATCAGAAATTTGCACTATTGTGGCCAAAAAAGATGAATAGTTCCAAGTAAGTTCAATTTATGTGTTTTTCCCAACCAATTTCATATTCCAGCACATGTGTGTACATACATATTATGCACATTATTTCTTTTCCCCTTAGTTGAATTCGCGCTTTTTTTCACGTTCCAATTATATGGTTTTTCATATAGGATTATTTTTTCCAATTGTCTCTTAAATATTTCTTATTGAGTTCAATCCATTTGAGTACAGTTTTTATGCCATTAATATTGTGCTTTGCACCATTATTATTATTCTCTTATTTTATTTCCCGTGCCAGCGAGTTATGTACTCTTAAATAAACATCAATATTTTTGCTTTCTTGCTCCTTATTCACATCTCAGTGCATGAAATGCCATAAGAGAGATTTCTTTCTTCATTATTCTAGCTTTATAAATAAGTACTGACGTGACTTCAAAATTTTAATTTAATAGTATAAGAAGAAAAATTTAGCATGAGTTTTTTTTTTTGAGACGGTAATAATAAATAATTTCTTTTTCATTTCAAAATTCTAATTTGCCTTAATTTCATTTCTTTTACTTTTCTATGGTATTTTGATTTTGTTCGAGCAAACAAAGTAAGTAAATTCTTCAACATTTATTTTGTTTGCGTGATTGGTTCAGAGAGTGCTAAATTCTAATTTTCCAGCCTGTGTCCATCAAAGCTGTTACCGCCCATCTAGATTAGCAATAAATATGTTAACATTTATTGCAGCAAACGTCAAAATTTTGTTATTGCCAGTGAAGACAGCTTATTGCTAGTGGTTGCAATTATTGCTGCAATAATTGTCAATGAATTTTCGTTAAAAATTATTACAGATACAAAACGTCAAAATCAATTGTCGCTTGAGTTTAAAATTGAAGAATTTTTCAAATATTCTGCTTGCGAATAATATTAGTAAATTTTTCTTTTGCAAAAGTTATTAATTTAATTCTTATTACTTAAAGTAAAGTGTTTCCTTTTAGTGGATTGATGCATTGAGGGTGTTTTCAAAGGAATCAACGTGTACAAACAGTTTTTTTGTCTTTAGGACTTTAAAAAAAGTCCAGAGAATAAGAGATTGGATAGGAAAAAAACATGGGGTGAAATATCAAAAAATATGATAATTTTTAAAAGCAGATGCAATAAAGTTTTGCTTTTTGCGTTGAACTTTCCTGTTCGGTTTTTTGTAATTATGAGTTGTCATAAATACGTGTTCCCATGCCTTTGACACAAGCAAAGCAATAAGCAATTTTATACCGTTGTTCTGCCGGCGTTATTGCTTTATTGCGAAGATATTTATTGCTAATCTAGACGGGGGGTTAAGCGTACAAACAACAACTATACGAGTGGTTAAATTGTCATTTTGAAGTGTTCTAATTATAATGTAAATTGAAACATTTTAATAATATATCTGTATTCTGTAGCATACTAGTATTTACTTTCAGTTAAAAAAAGCACAAGCAGAGCATAATTTTATTCTAAATGTAATGATGATACTTATCTTCTTCAAATTTACTTGAGCATATTTTCTTCTCATATATTTTACTTCAATATGCCTTAATTCAAATTTCTGACTGGTTCACTCATCTCTGCTAACAACTACGTATTCTTAAAACCTAATATATATTTTGTAAACCTTAGGGCCCATTTAGCCGACCGTAGAAGTTGTAACTGTAACGTAAATGTAACGTAGATGTAGTAGCACTTATAGAACACATAAAACCGTATCATGCGTTTTTGACATAAACAAAAAACAAAAGTGCATGTGAAGAAAATGTGTTCAGTTTTTCATTTTTATATTATTATGTGTTAAAGAAAATAATTAATTTTTCATCGTCCATATCCTTACATCAAATAAATTACAAAAATAAAATAAAAGCAACACAATGTTCATAGCAGTGATGAGAGTTCATAGTATTCAGTGCAAAAGGTACGAAACTTGCTTATATTGTACCTATAATTTATCTTATATTATTACAATATGAAATGACTTTGATAAAAAGTTCTAATATAATGTATTGTACTTAAAAATTGCTAACATTTTTATGATATTACATTTTTATTACTTCACAGACCTAAATTTAAAAATGTTTCATTTTCTTACATTTATAGCAGCATAACTCTCCATTACATGCAGTCTACACCTAACTTGAAACGCAGTTAAAACATGAATTTAAAACTTGCTGTTTAAATATCTGCCTGTTAAAGGCGGCGTACATGTAGTGATGTTAGAGTTATAACTTCACATAGTAAAAAAGTAAAAATGGCGAAAAACAACTACAAGTAGTACGCTGTTGTCAATTTAGGTCATAACAGAGCTTCCAAATGAAATGTTTTATCAACGAAGTTATAACTTTAACCAAACTTCAACATGAGCGGACCACATTTATATTTAACTTGAAGTTAACGTTAAAATTAGTGTTTTCATGTCAGGTGGAGACCGCACTTTATGAACCGATTTTCAAAACTCATTTTATCGTACAAAGATTATGCTTGTGGAATATATTTTTGGAAATCGGGCGTATAAATATTGTGGTTACATACTCGTATAATGATACACTTGCAAAAATCGTGTGCAGCATATAAATTATGCTACCTATGTAAGATATCACTTTGCGATATTGCGTGAACAACAATGTTGAAACTAAATAATATTCTTCATTTCCATGAACTAAATTTTCATTACCTAAGTCTTATTTTACAGTTCTTCAATATTCCCACACAATAAACAAGGGAAGTGAACCAGACACCTAATAGAAGTCATTTATAGCTCATAAGCACAATTTTGTTAATAACGGATTAACAAACAAATTCAATTATAAAAAATTGTTAAGTCATTAACCTTTACTTGGGGTCTCCACGCGCAATAAACTTGGAAATAATTATGTTCTCAGCTGTCAAACTCTATTGCCAGCACGATATGTCCACGTGTGGACCGCAAAAACATTTATTTGCAAGTATATTGCGAAATAGTTGTTAACACTTTTTTTTGAAGAAATAATGTTCAACATAAACTGTCAAATTTAGTTGTATTTTCTCCAAAATTTGCTGTTCGGATATAAAAAAATGCTTGTGGTTGTAGAATAATTATAAACTTGTTTATATTAAAAATAAAAAAGAAAGATAAACATGTCTATTTGATTATGTATCAAGTGAATATTTATTTTATTATAAATATAATATATATTAAAAAATGTTGTTATATTTTCATTTATTTATTGCAAACATGATAGTAAAAATGTATAATAAACAAAGTAAATTTAATATTTTAAAACAAATAAGTTCTATTTGTTTCCAAATTTACATTATTTTATTATTGTTATTAGTATAACGAACCCTTTCGGGACGAAATTTTTAAATTTATGTCCAATACACAATACATGTTCCACACCTAAGAACATAAGCTTGAACATGAACATATTTTTGCTGTTATTCTGCCGACGTTATTGCTTATGTTCGAAAATAAATATTACGAATGGAGACGTGCAGTTAATATTAACCAATCAAAAATTGTAAGCAAACAAAATTTGTTTATAAAAAATTGTCAGCTTATTTAGTAAGGAAAAACAACTAGAATTTATTATATAAACGGAAAATTTATTTGAATAAAGACAGTGTGAATCGTAACCTTAAAAACTTGTGTGTGTGTGTTCTTTTTTTCGCGACGCAACAGAAAATTAACTTATATGTACATTCATTTTGCGTGCACAACTCAGAGAAAAAGTCTTAAATTTATTCACCCCTATTCTGCGTTTCGATTAAGTCTCCGCATTCAGTTCCGTTGCGATCGAAAACTGGTATTCTGATAAAAAACGGAATCGAAAGAAAAAGAAGAAGACAACAATGTTTATAAAATTAATAGCATCACTGTGGAATGTGGAAATGAAATTGCAAGATAAGCAAGTTTGTTATCGTTTTCATAAAGAAATGTCAAATTTAATACAAAAAGTTGTTTGTATACATAATTAGAAATAAGTTCTTAATAAAGTTTAATAAGAAAATAGAAATATATACAAAAACAAACTAAAATTAATTGTTCATAAATATATTACAGTGCAAAGAATCTGGTGAAGATAAAGGTACATAGTAAAAAACAAAATTAACAGTGTTGTGATTAAATATGGAAAGACCAAAATAAAACTTTAATAAAAATTGTAGGGGATTAATTCACTGTGTTAAATTTTTTTTTTTTTCAATAATTTAATTTTTTAATTTCTATAACAGCTGCATTATTGTTGGTCAGAGAGGAGAACAATATGAGATATGTATAATGAGGCTGGCATTTTTTTTATTGGAGGGCCAAGTGCATTGATGATTCCTGCAACTTCCTCCCATAACACTGCTACTTCTTCCTTTGATCGCTGGTGATATCCACATGCAATGTCTGCATTAGATGACATTAAATTCGCCAATTTTTCATACTGCTCTGGTCTTGTTTTTTTTTTTTGACCCAAAATACATGAAGACATCAGATTTGGGTACAAAAATTTATAATTTAAAACAAAAAAATAAATAAATAAATTTAGCTAAAAAAATAATTTTTTTTTAATCGTTACTAAACATTTTATATCATTTTCTACTTACATTTTTTTTTTAATTTTTTAACTAAAAAACAACGAAAACTTCTCCGTCAACAAAAAAACAACTGAAAAAAACGGAGTTCCGATCGTAATGCAGAATACATACAATCGAAAGAAACTGAGCGGAATCGAAACGCAGAATACTCAAGTTGCCAGACGGAGAAAATTTCGATCCGAATCGAAACGCAGAATAGCCTCCATTAAAACATATTATGTGTGTATACAAATATAACTACTTAAACAGTTCAATTATCAAATAAACAAAAAGTGCGAAAACAGGGGTTTTGTGCCATCCTGCTATTCACAATAATATATACCATCACTGGCAACACTTGTCACGTAAACACGTAATGAAATTCTATTTTCTACAGGTTGAGACGTTAAGGTTACATTTCATTACAGTCAGATAAGCGTTTTCATGGTTTCTCGTATAACAAAAACGATCAGCTGTTTCGACTACATTTACATTTCTACATTTACGGTCGGCTAAATGGGCCTTTATTAGAGTATCGACAAAGCTGTCATTATTGCCGACAGCAGGAGCATGAGGATATTTTTTACGTCGAGTGAGTAGATCAGTGCGATGGAATAAGGCAATCACAGACTAAAGTAACTTATTATACTAAGGAATATTTAATAATATCATTGTTTTTTTGAACGATTATAAATAAACATTTTAACATTCAGCAGTCTTGTTTAATATCGACTTGTTTTCTTTTATGGAATCACCTTGTTTTTGCCATGCTTAAAATTTTTACTTGTCATTGACTCTTTTATTTGTTTAAGAAAAAAGTCACTTAAAAGCGTTTTATTGAAAACTGATACGAATATTTTCCACGTAACATGTAATTGTTCTCTATTGACAAATAATACGCTGTAAAATGCAATCGACTGTGCAATAGAACGTTTTAAAGGATTAGTAAAAACAAATTGCTTTTTTTAATTAATTTGTCTCATAATGTTTCAGTAAGTTGAAACGAAATGACATTTGGATTTAAAGGATACACAAAGAGGAAAACGGTAGACTAGTTATTTATTCCTACTACGAGTACATTGATTAAGTTATTATTGCATAACTTCTCTGTAGTAAAAATAAAACTTGTTTATGGCATTTTATTACTTTTCAACGTTTTTTTTTTTTTTATCAATTTTTATTTGTTAGTTCTTCAAGAAGAACTAACAACAATTATTCAAATCTTAATAACTAAAAAATTTTCTTTAAGTCCAGCCAATGCTAGACAAAAAATTATGATTCAGCGAATGTATCAGAATACCGTGCCACAGGACATCATCTGTTATGCTCCCGAATGGAAGCCAGGGTGTCCCTTCTTTTTAATCGTGTGTGACCACCAAAGGTAAGAATGTCTCGAGCAAGTGGATTTGGGTGGATTTCAAATTTGGTTATATACCTTCCAGCGTATTTGGCAAATTCATCTTTTACTAAAGGTACGTATAGGTCCTTGTGAATTCGAGAATTTTTTACATACCATGGGGCTGCGTAGAGCGCTGTTTTGACGCCTTTGAATTTTTCCAATATTCGATGCGGAGGCGGTGCCCTATAGTTGAATTCCATAGCACCATATTGGCTTTAGGATCGCGTTATACAGCAAAAGTTTGCAATCTAAGCTCAGGGTGGAATTTCTGCCGATAAGCCAATTCAATTGCGCGGCTTTTAATTTCATCTGGGTTGTTTTTGCGTCAAAGTGTTTCTTCCAAGTTAGTCGACGGTCGAGGTGAATACCGAGATATTTGACGTCACTGTGTTGTGAAATTATTTGATTATTAATTTTTATTGACGGGCATGTATTTTTACGCAGTGTGAACGTGATATGGACACATTTTTGTTCATTGACTTTGATTTTCCAGAGTTTTAACCATTTCTCTAAATTGTAAATATGTTCCTGCAAATTTTGTGATGCTGTTTGGTGGTTTTCATGTACACTGAAAAAAGCCGTATCGTCTGCAAACGTGGATGTATGAATTTTATCGCTTGTTGGCGTGTCAGAAGCATAAATCAAGTATAAGGTAGGGCCCAGTATTCTGCCTTGTGGGACGCCTGCGTCGATTGGTTGAATGGGGCTATAAAAGTCACCTTCCTTAGCGATAAATTTACGTCCATACAAATAACTTTCAAAAAGTTTGTGGGTGTTCGCAGGAAAGTTTAGTTTTATTTTGTGCATTAAACCGTCATGCCACACTTTGTCAAAAGCTTGGGAAACGTCAATGAAAAGTGCAGAGCAATACTTCTTGTCTTCAAATGATTTTCTTATGACATTAACTAGTCTGTGTGTCTGTTCGATGGTACTATGTTTGGACCTAAAACCGAACTGATGATCAGGAATACATTCTATTTTTTCCAGTACTAGACTCAACTTCATCATTAGCAATTTCTCAAATAGTTTTGAAATTGTTGGCAGTATGATCCTTCCCCGGCTTAGGTATCATCGTTATCGTAGACACTTTCCACTCGACCGGATAATACTCAAGGCGTAAGATAGTGTTGAAAATAAAAAGAAGAATTTTTCTAGACACGCGAGGTAGTTGTACAATCATTGTACCAGTAACTTTATCCATACCTGGAGCTTTCTTAGAGTTTATTTTATTGATAACGTTTTCCACATCTGGAAAACTAAATCTCAAGGACACAGGCGGTCTTACGGCAAATGGCGGAAATACTGCTATGTCGTTTGCTGTAAAAACATTTCTCAAGTGATTTACATACAACATCCCCTTTTCGGAATCGGTTCTTGCCCAGTCGCCAGTTGGAGTCCGCAAAGGTGGCTTACCTCTAACGGGTTTTTTTTAAACCTTTTGCCGCTTTTCACAAAGAATAGTCTGATTGAGGAGTGCCATCAAGGCTTTCCAAATATGATTTAAGGGAAGCCATTCTTTCTATTTCAAGCAGATTTCTCAATTTAGTTACACATTCTCGTAGCCTAATTTTAAGCTGGGGAGACCTGCGGAGTTACCACTCCCTTCTAACTCTTCTTTTTTCTGACAAAAGTTGCTCAATTTCCGACGAATAAGATCTGTTGTTCTCGTTTCTGTATCTTCTATAGTTAGTGCTAGCATGTTGTACGGCCAGTTTAAGGCTTTTGGAAAACTATTAATGGACACGTCAATATCTTTAGGCGTTCTCAAAGCAATATTCTCCGTACAATGAGTACTCAAATATTTTTTATATTTTAGCCAATTAACTCTAGTGGTCGTCAACTCTAAGTCAGTAGACGGGGAGTAAAACTCTTGGGGGAACAAAACAGATATTATTGTGGGTGAGTGATCTGATGACAAATCTAACGAAGGCTCCACTTGAAACCATTCTAAAGGAAAACTTTTCGAAACTCCAAAATCTATAACATCTGGAATCTTTCGTCTGCCTGACGGCCAATGCGTGGGCTGACCACTTGAAATCACATCTAAGCCCATTTTAGAAATGGTATCAAAAAGTACACGGCCTTTCGGAGAAATTAAACGTGAACCCCAAAAAGTGTTTTCAGCGTTATAGTCACCAACCGCTATAAATCGAGGCCCAAGTGATTTGAAAAAATCCGAATATTGGTTTTCTGTTACTGAAAACCGAGGCGGTGAGTATATCGAGGAAATAGCAATTTTCTCATTACAAAATTCAATGCATACATTAGTTGCTTGCAGATATTCGTCACGTGTTTCGTTGAACCAATAGTGCTTAATTCTGGCTTTTATCAAAGTTGCCGATCCCCCACAAGATCTTCCACGGGGGTCTTTGGTGTCATATAGTATGTAGCCATTAATCCTGAAATAACTTGTTGACGTCAGGTGAGTTTCAGCGATTAACATTATATCGATTTGCTTTTCCATAAGGAAGTGCTCAAGTTCATTTTTATGCTGGCGGATGCCGTTTGCGTTCCAGAAACATATTTTCAAACAAATCATTTTTTTCAATTTGTAAATTGTCAGTTTCATAAGTATGTAAACATAAAACAGCTGATTATTCAATTCTAGTCAGAACTTACCCAAAGAAAAAGTTCGTGCTAATTTGTACAGGAAATGAAAAAAATTACTCTCTCATTTTCTCTCAAAGTTGCACAAAAGTTTTTACGTGGAACGCTTTTAGACTACTTTGGACTAGTTCGGACTGTTTCGTTATTCACGTGGAACACACCTTATACTAGATATATGTAAGTTTCCTAGTTTTATTATGATTTGAACTTGAGTAACTCTAAAAAACACCCAGTCGCACTGAAAACAAAAACCCACAGACAAAAAATGCAACCGGAAATGCTTTCAGTACAATTAAGCATTGAGTGCTTGTCTGTAAACTGTTTAGTGAAAGGATTTAGTAACAAACAAGCGAGTAGCAGCTGCATACTAACACTAACTTAATACAAAATGACAAAATGGAATTGTATAAAACAATAATATTTATTATGTTTTTTTTTTTTGTTCACGAAATGCAAAATATACGAGTACACTAAATTTATACATGTACGAGTATTTGCAAAGCAGATTAACGTTAGAAAAAAAGTGGGGATTTATTCGATGAGCTTGTGAAACATATTTATCAATAATTTTTTAGTGCTGTGTTCTCTTATTTAAGCAAACAGTTTTGCCTCCCAATAACGCAGTAGAGCATGAAAAAAAAATTGCTGGGTTTTGACATTGGAATCTGCCAGAAGATATAAAACCTCTACCCGCACTAATTGGAAATCACATGATAAGTGTATCAGCATTTTGAATTATAATTTGGGAACAGCGTGGCCATTTTGGCATTTTTTTATGTTAAATTTAGCATTTTTTATTCTGATTTAACTGCAAATATGCATTTTCATTCGACAGTTAGCATTTATTAAGCATTTTTCAACTACGTATGTATTTAGCATTTTTCAGCTTTATTTAATTTAAGAATATTTAAAATATAACTCAGTTTCACAATAGCCAAAAACCTTCAATTAATGTTGTATAAAGGCCCTGATTCAGTATCCTACACGATCGTACGATTCATTCACAGGAAACTGTTTCAAAAGTGTGGCCGACTTGAAAAAACCGTTTCAAAATGGCGTTGTACGCCACACTATTATACAAGTATGATTGAAATAATTTATATATACAATAAAACAATTAAAAACTTTTATTAACATAATAATTTTACATTACTTAAATTTTTTCCTCGGGGCACCAACAATATTTTCATATTTTTCACAATATATACAACACTGATCGCACAAAAACCATAATGGTTTCATAAAATTTTTCAAATCGCACGATTTGTCAAAAACTCTGTCGCACTTTCACAGCACACATGCTTTATTTAGTAGATCGCACGATCGTGTATGATAGTGTAGCAAGGCCTTAAGAAATACACTTTGTGAGTAAAAAGCAGTTTAAGACTGCCATATATTTATGTGAATAATCGGCCTATAGAAATTTTTTTCCCCATTCATTTATTTATTGAATCTTCACAAAGTGAACTAACAATAAGTATTCAAATCTTAATACGAAATACATAAAATTAATTAAGTCCAGCTAATGCTAGACAAAAATGTTCTATTTTGCGCGGTCAATATCGGTAAAATCACCTATTTAACGTTCTGATGGTGGCAAGGGTATCCCTCTTTCTCAACCGGGAGTGGCCTTCAAAATTAAGTATATTATGTGCAAGAGGATTTGGATGAAGTGCCAATTTACTGATATACCTTGCTGCGTAATTTGAAAATTCGACTTTCACAAGAGGAACACAGACATCCTTATGAATTCGTGAGTTTTTTACGTACCATGGAGCTGCGGTAATTGCTCGAAGAATTTTGTTTTGTCGCCTTTGAATTTTTTCAATGTTAGAAGTGGATGCGGTGCTCCATAATTCAATTCCATAGCACCATATAGGCTTTAGAATTGCGTTGTATAATAAAATTTTGCAATCCAGCTTCAATGTCGAAATTCTGCCCATAAGCCAATTTAGCTGAGCTGCTTTTAGCTTTAACTGAGTAACTTTCGTATCGATGTAAGACTTCCACGTTAACCTACAATCGAGATGAATACCAAGGTACTTGACTTCATTTTGCTGCGGAATAGGTGAATTGTTAATTTGGGTAGCTGAACATGTTTGTTTACGCAGTGTGAAAGTAACGTGAGTACACTTTTGTTCATTAACTTTAATTTTCCAAAGTTTTAACCATTTCTCTAATATTGAAATACACTCCTGCAAATTTCGCGAAGCTACTTGATGGTTTTCATGTACTCTGCAGAATGCTGCGTCATCTGCAAAAGTTGAAGTGTGGATTCCGGCTCTCGTTGGCATGTCTAAGGCGTAAATCAAATATAAAGTAGGTCCTAGAATGCTACCCTGGGGAACTCCCGCCTCGATTGGCTGTAAGGGGCTTATAAAATCGCCTTCTCTGATAACAACCTTCCGGCCGCATAAGTAGCTTTCCAGAAGCTTGTGAGTGTTTGCAGGCAAGTTAAACTTTATTTTCTAAATTAATCCCTCGTGCCACACT
Source organism: Thecocarcelia acutangulata (assembly GCA_914767995.1). NCBI lineage: Eukaryota > Metazoa > Arthropoda > Insecta > Diptera > Tachinidae > Thecocarcelia > Thecocarcelia acutangulata. Next base: position 61,151,693 of record OU612097.1, read on the forward strand.
TTATCAAAAGCTTGGGAAATGTCAATGAATAAAGCTGAACAATACTTTTTGTCTTCAAAAGTCTGTCTAATGACGTTGACTATTCTGTGCGTTTGTTCTATGATGCTATGTTTAGCCCGAAAGCCAAATTTATGATCAGGGATGCATCCCACATTGTTTGATATTGGAGTCAACTTCGCCATTAACAATTTTTCGAACAGTTTTGAAATTGTTGGCAATAGACTTATTGGTCTGTATGATCCTACTTTAGTGGGATCCATCTCTGGTTTAGGTATCATGGTAATGATGGACACCTTCCACACTGCAGGATAATACTCGAGACGTAAAATAGCGTTAAAAATAAAAAGAATTCTTCTAGCTACACGAGGTAGCTGCTCAAGCATCTTACCAGTAATTTTATCAATACCTGGAGCTTTCCTGGGGTTTGTGTTACAAATAACATTTTCAACATCTTGAAAACTAAGTTTCAAAGACATAGGCGGTCTAACAGCATATGACGGTGGTTCAGCTGAATCATTCGCTGTATCATTTGTGGTAAAAACATTTCTCAAATGATTAACATACAACATCCCCTTTTCAGAATCGCTTCGTGCCCAGTCGCCAGTTGAAGTTCGCAAAGGTGGCTTACCTATTACGGGTCTTTTCAGACCTTTTGTCGCTTTACACAGAGAATAGTCAGATTGCGGAGTACCATCCAGGCTTTCCAAATATGTTTTAAGGGAAGACATTCTCTGGATTTCAAGCAGATTTCTTAGTCGAGTTACGCATTCCCGTAGCCTAGTTTTAAGCTGGGGAGACTTGCGAAGTTGCCACTCTCTTCTAACTCTTCTTTTCTCAGACAGTAGTTGCTCAATTTCAGACGAATATGTTCTATTGCTCGCATTTCTGGATCTTATATGGCTAGTGGTAGCATGCTGTACGGCTTGATTAAGGTGTTCAGAAAATTCGTTAATCGATATATCAATATCCTCAGGCGTTCTCAAGGCAATGTTTTCCGTGCAATGAGTACTCAAATATTTTTTATATTTTAACCAATTAACTCGAGAGACGGTCCACGCCAAGTCACAAAACGGGGAACCAACCCCTTGGGGGAACGAAACAGAAACTATAGTTGGTGAGTGATCTGATGACAAGTCTAATGAAGATTCCACTTGCATCCATTCTAAGGGAAAATTTTTTGTAACTCCAAAATCTATAATGTCTGGGATCTTTCGTTGGTCTGACGGCCAATAAGTGGGGTGTCCGCTTGAAATCACACCTAAGCCCATTTTGGAAACGGTGTCAAAAAGCATGCGGCCTTTCGGGGTAATTGAATGTGATCCCCAAAAAGTGTGTCTAGCGTTGTAGTCGCCAGCCGCTAGAAATCGAGGACCAAGTGATTTGAAATAATTTGAGTATTAGCTTTCTGTTATTGAAAAGCGTGGCGGTGAGTAGATCGGGGAAATAACGATTTTTTCATGCAGATATTCAATGCATATATTAGTTGCTTGGAGATACTCCTCACATGTCTCGTTCATTAAAAAGTGTTTAATTCTGGATTTTATTAGAATTGCCGATCCTCCGCAAGATCTTCCACGGGTATCTTTTGTGTCGTACAGAATGTAGCCATTAATTTTGAAAAAACTGTTGGTTGTCAAATGACTTTCAGCAAGCAACATTATATCGATTTCCTTTTCCATAAGGAAGTGCTCAAGTTCATTTTTGTGTTGGCGGATGCCGTTTGCGTTCCAGAAACATATTTTTAACCAATTCATTTGTTTAAAATTGCCTGCAAAATAGTGGATTGCATTTTAAGCATTTCCTGCATCATGGTTGTCATGGAAACCGTAAATGTACTTATGGATTGAACTAGAGTCTGCAGAGTTGCCTCAAGATTGCTAAAATTTGGATCGGATTTTGGAGGCTGGGGCCTCCAAAGTTTGGTTTATCGGATTTTACCACATTTCCATAAAAAATTTCTTTGGGGGTTTGCGATTATGTGGCTGGCTGACTGACTCATCTGGGGAAAACTACTTTTAGAAATGATATTTGACTGCTGGGGTTGGTTAATGGGGATTGATGACCTGTTTGTCATTGACCGCTTAAAGTGATTGTAGACAGGACAGCCCCTGTAATTTGCAGTATGATTACCTCCACAGTTACTGCACTTTTTAACACTTGCGTCGGCCTTTGGCTTATAGCACTGAGTTGTTCCGTAGAGTTCACCACATACAACGCAAACTGCGGGCAATTTAAAATAGGCCTTAGTATGGCCAAATTCTTGGCAGTTAAGGCATTGAACTGGTCCTAGACGCTTATGTGGCGCCTCAACGGTAACCTTACGATGCAAAAGAAATTTAAGGTTATAAATTCGATGAATTTAACGTTTTTTTAGGACAACATCCCTGGGTTCTAGTTCAACCCTAAACATGGGTTGAGGGATCTTTTCACGGTTCCTAATATTAACCACCTTTTTTATTTTAAATCTTCCAGTCTAGTCTTAATATCATCCGTATCTACACAAGGGTCAACACCTTTAATAACTACCTGAAGGCCTTTAGCACTTTTAAGCTGATAGGTGTAAAAAGATCTTTTCTCCTTCTCCAGAACGTCAGACAACTTTCGGTATTCATTTTCACTGTTTACCTGGATTTTAGTTTCGATGATGCTGCCATGCTTTACTGATGTAACGTTGAAGGTGTCTTCGCGGATTGCCGTAATAAGTTGTTTTACCAGCTCATTAGAAGTACGCTCTCTCAAATAAATTGGTGGCGGTTTAAATGTTTTCTTAGATGTTGTTGGCTCATCTGTTTGGAGTATAGCAAATTACCATCCGTTGCCGAAGTCCTATCATCATCTTTAGAAATTTTTGGTTGGGATGATATTTGAGCTGATTTTGGGGCTTCGCTGCCTTTTAACCACTGTTATGTACCTGTCCATGCCTACTTGTTTTTTCGGCTTATTATCAACAATTAAACTGGAGGATGGTTTATCTTCAGTTGTAACAACAATATTTGGCGAACACGATCGCGGGCGTTTCCTATCTCTAAGAGACAGGCGATTTTCCAATGATTTTTTCACAGATTCTTCCTCAGAAATCCAAAGGTGTTTTCTACCGGAGCTAAGCTCTTTTTCAGAATTACATCTGATAGGTACACTCATGCAGTTAATTGTTTCTATTTTTTTTATTTACAAATTTAAAACGGCAATAAAAAAAATGTCACAAAGTTTTTCTTTTAGTTAAAATCACTCTGTTCACCTATTACGGTTTTTACTTATTCTCGTTTTATTTTTCTACTTTGCGATCAAAAACAAACACGTCCGTTCACTATCGAAGCTAAACAACGCATCTAACCGATCAAATTGATGAAACAGAAATTGAATTAAGAAACTATGACAACTGTACTACATTTTCGAATTCGTTAAAAACTGGTAGTATAACTTTATATTTTAGTAAAGAATGGCAGATAAAGAAACTAAAAAAACTTCAAATCGACTACAAATTATGGATAAGTGCGTACACTGCAAAACGAGAACAAATATCTTTTATAATAGCATTAATATATACTATATCACCGATCAGTTCAAAAGCAGAATTTTGTGAAATTTTTCAAAAATTCCTAGAAGAATTATGCGAACAAAATTACAATATTCTAGTTGCTGGAGATTTCAATATAGATTGGTACGAAGATTTTTATAAGATCAAATTGGAAAGTCCGTTAAACGATAATGGTCTCAAACAAATAATAAAGGATGTAATAACAAATAATAGTATAATATTGGTTAAAAATGATATAAATAATAAAATATCTGATAATGAATGTATAGACATTTTTATTGGTCACGAATCTGACAATACCAAAAAGGATTTTAAAGAAGTTGAATTTTTTTAAATATGAGAAAGAAAGCTTTAGTAAAGAAATAAATGCAATATTATACTATGATGAGATATCCAATTTAAATGAATATGTTTGCTATTTTGATGAATGTTATGAAAATTCAATAAAGAAATTTACTACAAAGAGGATAATAAATGGAAATAATACTAACAAATGGTTTAGTAATGAACTCCGGTCGCTTAAATGTGAAAAAATATATAAATACCAAAAAGCTATTTTGAAAATACGAATGAAGCCTGGGAGAGCTATAAATTAATAAGAAATAAATATAAAGTTAAAATTATAAATGAAAAAAATAAATTTATAAACAATAAAATAACAAATGTAAACGACCAAAAGGAAATGTGGAAAACAATAAAAGAACTGATAATAAAAAACCCAAAAATATGATAAAATCTATGATATTTAATCAAGTAGAGTATAAGGAAAATATAGAAAGAGCCGAAAACTTTAGCAATTATTTTGTGAATAGAATAAAAGAAATAAGAAAATATACAGAAAATGTGCAATACGAAAATAAAATGAACGTGATAAATACACGATTCAAATTCCGTGCAATATCTATCTTAGAATTAAAAATAATATGTAAAAACATTAAAGTAAAGCCTGACTGTAACAGAATAACAAATGCCATGATTTTAGATAATTGGAATATTATTGGTCCTATTTTACGCAAAATTATAAATAAATCACTGCAAAATGGAGAGTTCCCTGAAAATTGGAAACAATCTTTAATAATACCCATAGAAAATGTTAAAATACATGCTTATGTGAAGAGTTCCACCCAATTAATACCTTAAAAACATTTGAAAAGATATTGGAAAAAGTGGTTAAAAATCAGTTAGAAGAATATTTGGATAAAAAAAAATTAAATTTTATCAAAATAATAGTCAGGATTTAGAAATAAATATTCCTGTAATTGACGGCAATCAATTACTATAAATAGGTGGATGGAAATATATCGAGAGATATTTTTCGATTTTAAAAGAGCCTTCGAGACAATAGACCGAAATATACTAATAAAAAATTATACAAGTACGGAATAAGATATAATGAACTAAAATGGTTTCAATCATATCTAGAAAATCGTTCACAAATTACAAAAGTGAAAAATGTTATATCATCATCAAATAAAAATGATTATGGAGTGCCTCAAGGTTCAATTTTAGGAGCCCACATATTTATTTTATATATAAATGATATGGAGATGTTGAATAAATGTGAAATAGTGTGGTACGCAGACGATACTTTGATATTTAGTGAAGCCGAAACAGAAGATATGTGTTACAAGAACTTGTCAAATGATATGAACAATATAAATAAATGGCTTAAAATGAACAAATTAAACGAAAACAAAACAAAAATAATGGAAATTAATATGCAGTGTTATATAGAACTACTAGACTAGACTCAACACAATAAATTTTATACAAAAGCTTAAACTGGGAGATGGACCTAATTATCTGGTGGAATAGTTAAGATATGTTGGAGATGTACAACCTGAGAAATGCTTGCGATTTTAGGCACATACAATAAGTTCAAAGATCACTTTTCTACAAAGGATTAATGTTTACAATTCCCTGCCAATTCATGTTAAAAATGATGAAAATTATTACTGTTTTAAAAAAAAATTGTCAATTATATTAGGAATACTAACCGGAGCCAACATTTTTTGTATAATTTAATACTTTTATGGTAGTTTTAAAAGTATTCAATAAATACTACTTACTAAACAAAAAAAATCTTTAGTCGGTGCGGAGTGCGCTTTTTTTTAATTTTCAGTGCGTTTTTATAATTTTGGTGGCACAAAATCAAATTGAACTCAACTTTTTGTTTCAATGTAAGAAGCAAGTTCATTCAAGTGTACAGAATTTTTATGTTTCATTGACAATAAAGCACATTTAATATATTAATAGCAAAATAAAAAATAAAATTATAATAACAAAATTTGCGCAAATTAATTATTTTGCGCAAATATAAATTGTTTTTTTAATTTTGTATTGATTTTTCGCAAAAAAAATATACTTTTAAAAAAAAAATTGCATTTACTCGTAGTCTTGTGTTTATTGAACAGAGTTAAATTGATTTAAATTTAAAACTTTTTCCATATCTAGAAGTCCAACTTTCGATTACTTTTTCCACAATTTAAGACAGTATATCGGCAATTACGCAAGGAATATTGCCTTCTTAGTCAATCGTTTCCGATTTACGGAAAATATTCCAGCCACGTTTAAAGAAGTACGGACCAATAATTCCACCAGTCTATAGTCTCCACACATACTAGCGGACTATTAGCGCTCCAAATACGGCAGTTTTGTTTATCCATTCCAGCAAAAGTAAGCTTCTTCGCCAAACAAAATTCGCTTATGAAAATCAGGATCAACAGTAGTTTTGTTTCGGGTCGATTTACACAATTTGGAAACGCTGTTCAGTCGTCTTTCTATTCATGTTGAAATGTCAAACCACACAAAGCATAATCACTTACCAGCTGAGAAAATTGCCAACAGTTAAAAAAGTAATGCCAACTTAAAGTTTTCTGCTCTATAAAAAAATACTTCACAGTTTTCTCCGTGCATGTAGCATGTAGATAAGAGTAACACTAAGTTTCGTAGATAACAAAATAGTGTCACACGTAGCATCACATTTGGCACTTACATACGTACGTACATTAATTCTTTCCCCTGTTTATATAATTTTTTGCTTTTATTTTTATCTTTTCCTTTTTTATACCCTTCACAAAAATGTTAAGGGTATATATAGGGTGTTTTTTTAAGCTAGATAGAACTTTAAATTGTAAAAAGTAACACAAAAAATTAAATTTTGATGAAACATTTTTTTTATTTGTTTCAGTATACTCTGACAAATCATCATGAATAGACTCACGCTTGAACAACGCTACGAAATTATCCAAATTTACTTTGAAAATCAGACCCGTTGTTTTATCGCAAAATTGTGTTCAGCGATGAGGCGCATTTTTGGCTTAACGGGTTTGTTAATAAGCAAAATTGCCGCATATGGAGTGAGACCAATCCACAAGAGACCCTACAGACTCCATTACATCCAGAAAAATGCACTGTTTGGTGCGGTTTTCATGCTGGTGGCATCATCGGACCTTATTTCTTCAAAAATGAGGCCGGAGCTCGCGTTACGGTCAATGGAGATCGTTAGCGCACCATGATCAATGATTTTTTGTTTGAAAATATGGATGACATTGATCCGGAGGAGATGTGGTTTCAACAGGATGGCGCTACGTGCCATACGGCGAACGCAACCATCGACTTACTGAAATCAAAATTTGGCGATAAGTTGATTTCGAGAAATGGACCTGTCAATTGGCCTCCAAGGTCGTGCGATTTGACACCTTTCGATTATTTCCTGTGGGGCTACGTGAAGTCACTGGTTTATGCTGATAAACCAGCAACAATTGACGCCTTGGAGGCCAGCATTGTTCGTGTTGTTCGTGACATACGGCCAGCAGTGCTCGAAAAAGTGGCCTAAAATTGGACGTCCAGAATGCGCTTCGTCAAGAACAGCCGCGGTGCCCATATGCCCGAAATCATTTTCAAATGTTAATGTCACGTATTGATCTTTCGAATAAAAAAAAATTTTGATTACAATTTAATTTTTTGTGTTATTTTTTACAATTTCAAGTTCTATCGGGCTTAAAAAAACACCCTCTATAAGTTTGTGATTCCGTTTGTAATTTCTACAGTTTTTTTTTTGCGACCCTATAAAGTATATATATTCTGATTCAGAATTAATAGAAAAGTCGATTAGGCGATGTCCGTTTGTCGGTCGTTGAAATACCGTTTCTGAGACCACCATTAGACTTAGAAACTTTTTTCTTTCACCATTCTATTACTCCATATTGCCATGTGTTTGCTATTGAAATTCAGTAATATCGGTCCACGTATAGCAGAGATATATTCAAAATTCCGAAAAAGCCATGAATTTTTGAAATTTTGTATGGAAATTTCTGACAAAAAAAGTTGTTTGTTTTGCTTCAAACTTCCTTCACACACTCATTAAGCAAGGTGACTAAAAGGCAAAATTTTTTTTTTCAGATATCGGTCCCTAAATACCCGAGATATAGCCCAAATCGGGTTTTTCATAAAAATGTCGCGTAAGCGAACATAAACAACTTTTTTGTGCTCAAAAGCAGTTCTGGTAATGAAATTAGGTTACATAAATATGGAAAATCAAAATTTCCGATATCGGCTTATATATACCCGATATATAACCTAACCGGTTTTTTGATGAAAATGCCGAGTAAGCGAATTTAAACAACTTTTTTGTGCTCAAAAGCAGTTCTGGTAATGAAATAAGGTTATATAAATATGGAAAAAGAAAATATCCGATATCGGTCCATACATACTCGAGATATAGCCTGAACCGATTTTTGCAATAACATTTTTTTTTTTTTTTGCTAAAAAGCAGTGCTTGTTATAAAAGAAGGTTACGAAAATAGAGAAAATTAAAATTTCTGATATCGGTCCATATATACCCGAGATATAGCCTAAACCGGGTTTTTCATGAAAATATCGCGTAAGCGAATTTAAACAATTTTTTGTGCTCAAAAGCAGCTTTGGTAATGAAATAAAGTTATATAAATATGGAAGATAAAAATTTCCGATATCGGTCCATATATTCTCGAGATACAGCCTAAACCGGGTTTTACATGAAAATGTCGCGTAAGCGAACTTAAACAACTTTTTTTGCTCAAAAGCAGTTTTGGTAATAAAATAGGGTTATATAAATATGAAAAATGAAAATTTTCGATATCGGTCCATATATACCCGAGATATAGCCTGAACCGATTTTTCCATGAAAAAAATTTTTTTTTTTTTTGCTGAAAAGCAATTCTTGTTATAAAAGGTTACTAAAATACAGAAAATAGAAAATTCCGATATCGGTTCATATATAACCGAGCATATTCAGGTCACATTTTTAATATACTATACATATTCGCGACTATCGTGAAGGGTATTTTAGATTCGGCCCAGCCGAATATACTACACTCTTACTTGTTCAAATTATGACCATGTTTATTTCCATTTATTTGCATATATGTATGTGCGTAAGTGTTCAATATTGTGTTTGTAAAATTGGTTTAGTGTCGCTTTCAAAATATAAGAATGTGCTAAAAGAAGCTTAAAACTGTAATTTTAAATCCATATATAGGGTTATAAAAGAACTCTTATATTTTAACGATTATATTTGCTTGACTCGTATCAAAACTTATTTTTACATTTCATCTAAAGTTTAGAGTTTTGTATAATTCTCGTAGCTGTCATACTTCTGCACTTATTTTTTTATCGCGGGCTCACATACGAGTACCATTTTTTGACAAAAGTATTTATAATGTTATAAAATCAAATGTTTAAACCCAAAATTAAAAAGAAGCTAAAGTATGTAAAATTTATGTTTTCTCTTCTCCTAACACATTTTGATTAAAATGAGGGAGACAACAACATTTTACCGAAGAAAATGCTCACTTTTGCAACAGACAATAAAATATACTCATATAAGATTTGTTTATTGAGTACTTGCACTGGGGACTGGGCCAGAAGTGATTACGAAAAGGGAATGCAGTATGCTTGAGAAACGTCTTTACCATCGACAGATCGAATGATGAAGCTGTCGTTAGAGGTCACGTATTATTTAAACTTCGTTTTCAACATGTCGAGAGTGCTATTAGTAACTTGAAATCCAGAAAATCGCCATGTATTGAAAAAATTATTATTTTTATTGGCCTTGAAGGCTTTTTGTATTGCAAAACGTAAAAAAATAAAATTACCAAGAAAATGCTTTTGCAGTTACCCCGAGTAGATAGAAAAATCATCGTTTTTATTTCTAACTAGCTTACTTAGAGTTTACACATGCCACTGCTAGTTCGAAAAACTCAGTACATTCAAAATTTTTCACTAATACATCCACATTTTTCGCAATGGCAGCTCCAGTGGCAGCAAATTTTGCATGCGAGTGAAAATTTGGCATTTGCATGCCACTGAATGTCAAGATGATAAACAATGTTGCCCTGCCAAGAACTTAAGGCAAACTAACTGCGTTATAGCAAAATGTAATTACAAATATTAGCTTCTCATATGTATTATTAGGATTTATTTCTTGAAATGCGCATAAAAGAACAGTTTCGATTATTAAAATAATTTTAGTAAAAATAAATTTTAATCGTTTCCCCAAATATGGTGAACTCGGAGAAGAAAAATTCAAAATGGAGGCAAAATTCGAGAAGTAAACAAATTGCTTGAAGTATATGCTTCGAGGACATTTTAAAAATGAAATTGCAATGGCATGTGTAAACTGAAAAGCGAGTGGCAAGAGATTCGAGTATTTCGAATTGTTTTTCGTTGATAATACGTATACAAAATTTGCATGCCACTAATTGCGTGTGTAAATGCAGCGTAAACCCGGTGTGCGTTGCTACCCCATAATTACAATGAAATAAAAAGTGTTTAAAAAATATTTAATTTCTACTGATGATGATTTTGCTAACCATTATAGCGCGATGGGATATACAATTATTCTAGCTTGTCTGTATGAAACTTAAACAAATAAGTCTTTAGGTTTTCCTACATGAGAATACGCAACGTAAAGCAGTCAGTGGGAGAAACATGGACTTGAAAAAATCAAGCCACAAATTTGCATGGATTAACCTTGAACTTTAATAATTGTCTTTGCAAATACTAAACGAACAGAAAACTGTAATCTTATGAAATCAGATGGCAAGTCGGTTGGAATGAATCATTGGAATTCGTGGCAATGTCATATTTGTACTTTTATTTTTGCTCTTCGATTATGTTGAGCCCTTCGATTAAGTTGTGTCGCAGTTTTTTTACTGCAAGTCTAGTGCCATTCACAGTCATAGAGGATAGCTGATCCGCAGTAGAATAATTGAAAAATAAAATAAAAATATGATGGAAGTCTTGAAACATCAAGTGAGTTAAAAAACTCAAAAGGATAATTGACAGCATTCTTACAAATTTGGAGCACTTTACCTTTTGAGGAGTGTTTTTATACCCTTCACAAATATGTAAAGGGTATATTTAAGTTTGTGATTCCGTTTGTAATTTCTACAATTTTAATTTGCGACCCTATAGAGTATATATATTCTGAATCAGAATTAATAGAAAAGTCGATTAAGCGATGCCCGTCTGTCCGCCGCTGAAATACCGTTTCTGAGAAAACCATTAGACCTAGAAACTTTTTTCTTTCACCATTCTTTTACCCCATCGATTCATGGGTTTGCTATTGAAATTCAGTAATATCGGTTCAAATATAGCTGAGATATATCCAAAATTCCGAAAAAAGCCATTTTTTTTGCAATTTTGTATGGTAATTTTTGAAAAAAAAATTGTTTGTTTTGCTACAAACTTCACACGCTTATTAAGCTGGTGACTTAAAGGCAAAAAAAATTTTTGGATATCGGTCCATATATACCTGAGATATAGCCCAAATGGGGGTTTTCATAAAAATGTCGCGTAAGCGAACTGAAAACTCTTGTTTGTGCTCAAAAGCAGTTCTAGTAATGAAATAAAGTTATATAAATATGAAAAAAATTAATTTCCGATATCGGTCCATACATACCCGAGATATAGCCTAAGCCGGGTTTTTATGAAAATGTCGCGTAAGCGAACTTACACACCTTTTTTGTGCTTAAAAGCAGTTCTGGTAATAATATCAGGGTTATATAAATATGGAAAATGGAAATTTCCGATATCGGTCCATATATACCCGAGATATAGCCCAGACCAGGTTTTTCATGAAAATACTTTTTTCTTCTCATTCAATTATTTCGCGTCGATGCTCCAGTGAGTCAATAGAGTTGGATACCCTACTGTAACCAATAAGCTTCTTCGCCCTCCTGCACACGTTCGAGTAACGCAAAAAACAGACTTTGCGGTCGTTTTATTGAATCTTCACAAAGTGAACTAACAATAAGTATTCAAATCTTAATACTAAATACATAAAATTAATTAAGTCCAGCCAATGCTAGACAAAAATGTAAAATCACCTGTTTAACGTTCTGATGGTGGCAAGAGTGTCCCTCCTTCTCAACAGAGAGTGGCCTTCGAAATTAAGTATATTGCGTGCAAGACGATTTGGATGAAGTTCCAATTTACTGATAAACCTTGTCGCGTATTTTGAAAATTCGTCTTTTACAAGAGGAACACAGAGATCGTTATGAATTCGTGAGTTTTTTACGTACCATGGAGCTGCAGTAATTGTTCGAAGAATTTTGTTTTGTCGCCTTTGAATATTTTCGATGTTTGAAGTGGAGGCGGTACCCCATAGTTGAATTCCATAGCACCATATAGGCTTTAGAATTGCGTTGTATAATAAAATTTTGCAATCCAGCTTCAATGTCGAATTTCTGCCCATAAGGAACTGAGTAACTTTCGCATCTATGTGAGACTTCCACGTTAACCTACTATCGAGATGAATACCAAGGTACTTGACTTCATTTTGCTGCGGAATAGGTGAACTGTTGATTTGGATGGCTGAACATGTTTGTTTACGCAGCGTGAATGTAACGTGAGTACACTTTTGTTCATTAACTTTAATTTTCCAACGTTTTAACCATTTCTCTAACACTGAAATATACTCCTGCAAATTTCGCGAAGCTACTTGATGGTTTTCGTGTACGCTGCAGAATGCTGTATCGTCTGCAAAAGTTGAAATGTAGATTCCGGATCTCGTTGGCATGTCTGAGGCGTAAATCAAATATAAAGTAGGTCCTAAAATGCTACCTTGAGGAATTCCTGCCTCGATTGGCTGTAAGGGGCTTATAAAATCGCCTTCTCTGATAACAAACACCCGGCCGCATACGTAGCTTTACAGAAGCTTGAGAGTGCTTGAAGGCAAGTTTAAATTTATTTTGTGCATCAAGCCGTCGTGCCACACTTTATCAAAAGCTTAAAATACTTAAACAACTTTTTTGTGGTCAAACGCAGTTTTGGTAATGAAATAATTTTATATAACTATGGAAAATTAAAATTTCCGATACCGGTCCGTATATACCCGAGATATAGCCTAGACCGTGTTTTTCATGAAATTGTCGCGTAAGCGAACTTAAACAACTTTTTTTTTTGCTGAAAAGCACTTCTGGTTATAAAAGAAGGTTATTAAAATACAGAAAATGGCAAATTCCGATATCTTTCAACATATAACAGAGATATAGCTTAAATAAACTTGAAAGATTTCGTTTTTGGAATGGTGATTACAAGGCAAAAATATTTTTTCCCCGATATCGGTCCATATATATATATATATATATATATATATATATATATATATATATATATATATATATATATATATATATATATATATATATATATATATATATATATATATATATATATATATATATATATATATATATATATATATATATATATATATATTGCTTTCCGGCAAGCAGGCATTGCTGTCAACCCCTTTCCGAGCTCGAGAGAGTATTTGTAACTATTCCAAAAATATTATTCCGGGCGCGAGCAGTTAAAAGGGTTTTGACAGACCTGGACATAAACAAGACTCCTGGACCGGTTGGTATTCCAGCACTGGTCTTGAAGCAGTGTTCTTGTACGCTTGTGCGTCCATTAGCACGCCTTTTCAGCATGCTTTACCATTTTGGTGAATTTCCATCATGCTGAAAGGTTGTAAATGTAACACCAATACCCAAAAAGGGTGAGGCAAATAAGCCTGAAAATTACCGCCCAATTGCAATTTGTTCCGCACTCTTCAAAGTAATGGAAAGTATGGTTAATTACCATCTTATGGGATATCTAGAGTCGCACAAATTACTTTGTGATCGCCAATATGGGTTTCGTAAGGGTCGCTCTACTGGCAATTTTATGGCATATCTTTCGGAGAAATGGTGCCACTCAATCCATCATTTTGGTGAAAGCAAGATGGTAGCTCTAGATATTTCCAAAGCGTTTGACAGAGTTGGCATGGTGCACTACTGGCAAAACTTACTGCTTTTGGTGTCGGTAACGATTTCTCTCGGTTTATATCGAGCTTTCTCAGAGACCGCACTATACGAGTTGTTATAGATGGGGTCTCATCAAACGAGTTCAAAATTAATTCAGGGGTACCTCAAGGCTCCGTTCTTTCTCCTACTCTATTTCTTATTTTCCTCAACGACCTTCTCTATCAAACTTCCAACCCTATCCACTCTTTCGCAGATGACAGCAGCATTTGTCACTCTTCCTCTTTTGATCATAGGCCCAGCCTATCAGAGATCACTGCCAAGAGGCTAAATACGAACGATTCACTGAATAGTGATCTTCTATTAATCTCCGAATGGGGTCGTAAAAGCTCGTAAGACCCAATGTTGCTTATTAACGCACAAACAAACGACCCCAAATGCTGCTTCATCTGTACTCATGGATGGTATAAGTATTGAGGAATCGGATGCTCTTGATGTTCTTGGAATGAAGATACAGTGTGATGTTCGCTGGAATGAACACATTTTTCATGTCTCTAAAGAAGCATTTAAGTGTCTCGGTTTTTTGAAACGGTGTAAGATGTACTTCACTCCATCCGATCTCCTTACTATTTATACCACCTACATCCGACCAAAAATGGAATACAACTCTTATGTTTGGGCCGGTGCCTCAAAGTCTATTTTGGGGTTACTCGACCGTGTGCAGGAGAGGGCGAAGAAGCTTATCAGTGACAGTAGGGTATCCAACTCTAATGATTCACTGGAGCATCGACGCAGTGTGGGGTGCGTTACTCTGTTCTATCGTTACTACAATGGATTTTGCTCTGACGAGATTAGGGATCTTGTTCCCGAAACTCGCACATTTTTACGTAGCACGCGTTCATCGTCCAGAGCTCATCCATTTGTGGTCGATCGCCCGGGGAATAGCACTACGCATTACAGAGAGAGTTCGTTTTTCAGCCGAACGCTTCGTCTGTGGAATAATTTGCCTGCAGACGTGTTTCCTGTCTGTTATAACGTTGGAAGGTTCCAGTCAAATGTTCACAAACACTACTCCCTCTTTTCCCCTCCTCATAACCTATTTTCCTAGTTCTGGTACAATGCACTGCATATGTAGGGGTCATCCCCTGAGTACTGGTCCAATATAAAAAAAAAAAAAGTATAACCACTTTTGCCATTTTGCACGCATTTGGGAAGTATGAATTATTTAGCATATTATTGAAAAGTTTACAGTAGTCATAAATCATTATTTGCGGCATCTTTTTCAAGACAATATTGGGTATGTTATCAATACCTGAAGATAGTTTGTTTCTTAATTCATTGAAAATATTTAATAGACTATCCTTCGTTATAAAATAATCTTGAGTTTGTGTTTCGTTCAAATTATCAGACAAAACTGAATCATTAAACTTAATTAAAGTTTTGTTATTTATCTCGTAATTTCTTTTAGTTTCTAAAAATTTACTGAAAGATTCATTAACTTGTCGATGTATAACGTTATTTAGATTTGTTGATTTATGACCATGAACTGATTCAAAAAATGCACCTACGGTATCTAAAATTTGAATTTTTTCCTCAACTATGTAATTATTTAAAGCGATCTATTTTTGTCAGTTTTTCCCTGATGCGTTTATTCACAATGGATGTTAGGTTTTCATTTATAAGATTTTTTATTAGTTTTAACTTTGTTTTTGCTAAAATTATATTTTCTTCAGATAAAGTTTGCTCTAATCTGTTATGTCTTTTTATGACCGTTAAAATTTTGCTTTTTTCTCTACATAACATTTTTATAATTGGGCTATTAAACTTTGTAAACGTATTTCCTACTTTATATTTTGGAACCACTTCATGCATGCACTTCATGCACTTCATCGATAATGTTTATTGGGGGCAATTTTTTGGTTTTATATTATATAAGAGTTTTTGTTTTGGCTTGCTGAATTGAATTCTTGTGCATTGTTTTTGTTATGTTTATCATTAACATGTTTCTCATATTTTTTTAATAACTCTTTCTCGCAGTCTAGCACTGAATAATAATTGTTCGTTTTTAACTGTTTGATATTGTTGTTGTTATCCATGTTTTGATTTTTTCTCTTTCTGTCGTTATCACTATTGTGTTTCGACTTCAGAATATCATTGTTTTTGTTACATGAGTTCAGAGCATTACGCTCACTCATTTCAGATTTAAGTTCTTCGATTTATTAATATTTTGTTGTTTTTTCCCGTTAATAGCAATAAAAAAAATAATGCAAAAAAAAAAATTGTTTTTATTTTAAACATGTAACTTTTATTACAGTCTGTTTTAAATGCACTGATCTCCGCAATACGTCTATCACACATCACGTTCAAGATCGAACTTTTCGACATTTAAAAAATTTTGTGATAGAAATAACATAATTTAAAATAGGGGGCGTAAAAGAAGGCGTGGTTGAAAAAAAGTAGCCTATACTTCGCACAAGTGTTCCACTCAACTACTGTGAAAATTTCGGGAAGATTGGTCCAGTGTAGCAGATTTTATTTCGCTGTTAAAATTTCTTTTAATTATTTTTATTTTATGTAAAGTTATTTTGGAACGTATCTATTTAAATAAATACAGTTTTTCGAAAATTAGTCTTTTATATAATTAACACAGGCACATTTGAATTTTATCCGTGATATTTTCATATATTTAAATGTAACGCTAAAACAGCAAACAGAAATGTATCTTTCGTTAAGTAAACGACGCATGCATTAAATGCGGCGACGTGCATATAAACGTCAATAAGACATTTCGTTAAATACAATGTCATATGACAGGATGTAGTAACATGAGGTCAAGGCGAATTCATAACAGGTGAAATTGACAGCGCAGCTGATAACTTTTTTTTTTATTTTAATCTTTTTCAGATGTCAATAGAATAATTAAAACAAATTAAAAAAAAATTGTTTAAAACAATTTTTTATATTATTATTGTATCTTGAGCGCCAGGTATCACCCAGAATTCTCCCCAATCTGCATGGCCATTTTCACCTTTTCAAGCTCTATCATCTGAGACTTTAAGTTTCACGAAATAATTAAAACTTTCACAAAATAATTAAGTTTTTCTTTTATTGTAAATTTTTTTTAAAAGAAATTTGAAAAAAAAATTTTGTTTTAAAATTTTTAGGTTTTGTATTGCAACTATCATTCAGAATTCTCCGCAATCTGGCTGGCCTTTTTCTCCTTTCCGAGCTCTATGATCCGAGACTTTAATTTTCACCAAATAGTTAAACGTTCCACGAAATAATTAAAAGTTTATCTTTTCTTGTAAATTTTTTTTGTTATATATTTTTTTGAATTCCTTTTTGTGTTTATATTTTTCCCTTGACGTTTGAAAAAGATTTATTTTTTGTAGTGTTGTATTTATTGCTCTTGCATATACCTGATATGAATTCGCCTTGCATGAGGTTTAAGAAGTTCACGCCTGGCAAATGGAGATTCTTTTTGATCCGGCCGCTGAAGTGAACATACAAAATTTGTTATATTATTAAACTCAAAATAATAAAAAAAAAAAAAAAAAAAAAAAACAAAAGAAATTAGTTTTTTTTTCTACCCGAAGCCCTGAATATTTTGGGAAGATTCACAACTTAAAAGAATAGATTGCCTCCAGAATCTACGAATCCGAAGAGAACAAAGGACGTTTTATTCCAGCAATCATTTGCAATATTCTTGGTTAAGTACTGCCTATTAAGAACTTGTTTGTCAGTAAGCACCGTCAACCACATTTCATCGGTTTACGACAAAAAAGTACATATAATCATTGTATCCATTGCTTTTGCTTAACTTTTGGAGCACTTAATATCAACAACAAATTTGTTTAATTTGTTACGGGGGAAAAAGAGCTAAAAGAAAAAAGAAAAAATACGACATCCAACAACATCCTACGGCCATTAACTTCACATTCTTAGTAAGAACACCACGTTGAAAGTTCTATATCTTGCAATTGCTTGGCTTAAAAATCATCGAAACAAAATCAAAATCATTAAACAAGCACTTGGATCGAAATTCCAAGAAAGGAGACAACCACCAGATGAGTTCGGAATTAATCATATTTCCAGGTCCCTGGTAGCAGAACCAGAAGTAACTAATCCTATTTGCCTCCAACAAAACATCCCTGGTCATAATTGTCTATCGTGTTATTGCGATGAAAGTGATAAATTAATTAAAATTTAAACAAATTATCTGTAACTATAAAATTCCTACATCATATTCCTTATTGACTAAAATTAAATTTCAAAGTGCCCTGTATTCTTTAGTTTAAAACATAATGAAAAAAAAGGAAAAGCAAACCACTATAATTTCAGTGAAGTTAATAAGAAAAAATAAACAAACTCGCCAACTCTTCATTCGGAGGGCATAATGAAGTTTAGTTTTACATTTATTAACATTATAATAATTATTTCTTAAATTTAAGTCATGATCATCATTGTAAGTTTATATGGAAACCCTCATATCATATTTTAATTTCATTCATAAAAACCAACAGTAAATTTGGTTGCTTCGAATTTGTATCCAGCAATTGAAGAGGCCTCCTCAACAGCTGTTGTCAGCAACATTCTTCTTATTTGGTGAGTTTTTTTTTTTTACTTTACATTTATGATCATTACATGTACGTAGTTTCTCTTAAATGATATGTTTATAAATACAATAATCTCTTTTGAGAAAGCGTATACATTACGAAAATCGAATAACAAGAAACAACAACGTGAGTCTTCAACATATTCTTAGCAACATTATATAATTTTGAATTGCACACATATAGATATACATATCTATGCATATGTATCTCATTATTTTATCATTTGCGCTTTTGTTTCTTTTGTTCGTGCCCTAGAATAAATCGATTAGGCATATGACACTGGGTCATTCAAATCCTTCCTATAGTTAGTTAAGTATTAAATTAAAACAGACCAGAATTTTTAATTGTTTATAATGCCTCTTTTTACATGAATAATGAGTAAACGTTGCATTAAAATGGAAAAATAGAATTTTCAAAAGTTTCTTACTAATGTGAATGAAATGAGGTAACTTTATGCTGGGATCTAGGTAAATAATATTATGCCACCTGGATCAATGGTTGGGCGGGTTAAGAGGCATTTCTCTCCATATTGTCATCCTGGAGAGACTGAAAATAATTTCAGTGGCAGTGGTTAAGATTTTTTTAAATAAATTTTCCGTTTGTTGATCATAATTGGGGTTTATTTTACATCATTAATAGGATGATCAATATACAGTCCATACTATTATAGCTTAGGGAGTCTATGATAATATTTGTGTGATGAGTTTAATGAGTAGAAGAGTTAGAAGGAGCAAGAACCCCCCTCACCCGACTGCTAGCTAGCATAATCAATGGCTCCCGCGCGTCCTCCTATCTCTGGTAAAGTAATAAATACATACATTTAGCAATACAAACTCACATTACATAAATTGGCGCCCAACGTGGGGCCGAAGAAAATTAAGTTTTAGTTTCTGAAAAGAATCAAAATTTTGTTTTCTTTGCCCTAAACTTTTTTCATATTTGTTTTAGTTTGTTTTTTATATCATTAACTCACAACTATTTTAATGATTGTATCTACTTACAGTTTGTAGAGGAATAAAGTTTACAGTCTTTTGGATTTTAGATGTTTGAGGTTTCCAAGGTTCGAATATACTAACCAAAGATATCGTGAATTTCTTTTTCTTTTCAAACCGAATTTATATAATAATTAATTAGTTGGTGGTAGCTTTACTTAAAGTTTATTGGAATTATTAATCTTTAAACTGAAGTCTAGACATCCTGGTATTGATTCGGATTTACAATATTTTAGCTAGTTGCAATTTATTGTCCAATAGTATCGGTTATTATATCTAGTTTAAAAGTTAGCATGTCTATTATGTTTGATTGTTAGTAACCAAATACGATTTAATAAAAGCTCAATAGACCAATTATTTTTCCACTTGACCATTTTGCCTGAAATTTTTACATAAAAAAATAAAATTTTTTTTACCCATTTTCATTCACATATGTCTAGTAAGAAACTGCATACCACGAATTGGAAGAACAAAACAAAAATATAAGAATAAATCTAAGTATCAATTTGAAAATAAAAATAAAATAAATGCAAATAGTTACACAATAACATTAATTATAATTTTGGTTAATACTTTCAAATATAAATTCACCTAAAGGCTTTTGTTGTTATAAACTTGAAACCACTTTTTTTCGGACAGTCGAAAGGAAACGATTTTCAGTAAGTTATCCAAGTTTTTTTTTCGGTTGGTTTATATTTCAAAAAATTAATTGCAGGTATTTCTGTTTAGATAACCCCGCTTTTCATTTCCTTTTATATCGGATATACAGTTCATTTAATTTAAAAAAAATAATTCTTATCAATATGATGGGAAGATCGCCCCCTCCTTCGCAGATTTGCGAACAAGCTAGTAACGTTCCAATTTTCAATAATGAAACAAGTTGCTCAGTGTGTGCTGAACACTTAACTGAAGGGCAAGAATGTGTACTCATTTCCGAATGTCGACACACATTTCACCGTCCTTGTATAGAAACCCATTTGGCAAAGTCCTCAAAATGTCCCACTTGCAATCGGTCATGTACCTTAGCGGAATTACAGCGAACTGAAATAGTGCCGCTACAACAATCTGGGGAAAGATCGAAATCTAGTAATCGAGGAAGACCTCGAGGCACTGCAATGCCCCTTTTACTCGAAGTCAGGCAAGAAATCTAATTTCTGTGCCACAAACACCTTTGCATGAACCTAGCGTGAATCTGAGTTTAACAATACCTCCAGATAATACTCAAAATGAAAGTATTAATAATTCTCCTGTAAATATAAACTCATTTCAGCAATCTCATTATAGTAATTTAAACGTTGACTTTCCGCAACTGAACGCTATGATTGAAAATACCGTGTCACGTTTACTGCAAAATGTAGAATTGAATAGAATAGAACAAAATTCGAACAGGAACAGTTCATTTCAAGGTCCACCGTCCTGCAACCCAGACATTTCAGTGCGAAATAACTCATTTAGACGATACCAAAGGTCTCAAGGTTCCAATACTAATCGCCAAATACACCAGAGGCCAGAACAAAACTATGTTAATAATAATCGGGTTGTAAGTGTCCCCAACACTAGCATGTTCGATGAAAACTCCGCAATAAGATCTGATAAGATCACTGCTATCATACAGAATTGGAATATAAAAGTTGATGGCTCCGCTAATGGCATGAGCGTCGACGAGTTTTTATATCGCGTACGAATTTTGACCAGTGGAAGCTTTAATAACGATTTCTCACCCATATGCAAAAATTTGCATGTTCTATTAGTAGGTAAGGCGCGTGATTGGTTTTGGCGCTACCACAAACAAGTTGATCACGTAAACTGGACAGAATTTTGCGCTGCTCTCAAATATGAATACAAAGAATTTAGATCCAAATTTGATATTCAAGAAGAAAGTCGCAATCGCAAAATGAAACCTTCGAATTATTTTATGAGTCGGTGTCTACCCTGCTTGACAAACTGGAAACACCTATGCCAGAGTCGGAAATTGTTGAAATTCTTACCCGAAACCTTCGTCCCGAGATAAGACATGAGCTTTTGTATGTCCCAGTATATTCGATTGCACATTTGCGAAAGTTAGTACAGATGAGAGAACACTTATTAGGTGATGAATACTATCGCAGAAGTAGTGTATTGAAAATGCATACTAATTTTGCATCTAAACGCCAAATTGCTGATGTTGAAGGGTTAGGCGAAAATCTTTCTGATGCAACTAATAACAAGACAGAAATTTCACTAAATGCTATTCAACATGAACTAAAATGTTGGAACTGCCATCAACCTGGTCACTGCTGGGAAGATTGTATAGAAACGCGAAAAGTGTTTTGCTATGGATGTGGGGCAAAGGAAACCTATAAGCCCCAATGCCAGAATTGTGCCCATAAGAAATTACAACAGTCAAAAAACGGGAAAAGCCCGAATCACTTTCCGCATCGCCAATAAATGTCTATGACCCTACTTCTCAACAACAGGGCAATATTGGCATAGAAAATAAATTTATTTTAGAAAATTCCACAGGAAATTATAATGTTAAAAATAATTATTCTGAAACAAAACTTCATCCGATTTTACCATATCATATAAAATTGCAGAACTATTATCAAAAACGTAAAGAAATATTTGACAGTCATGAGGTGTTGTCGATAAAATACAGAACGCCTAAACGATCCATGTTACGTTTACGCCGATATTTTAATAATCGTAAGCTCTTTTCCAAGTATGTCCTGTCTTCCATCATTGAAAACCCTCAGGATAAAAGATTTTATGCCCCTATTAAATTTTTGGAATTTCATGAATTAGGTTTGTTAGATACTGGAGCTAATATCTCTTGCATTGGGTCAGATCTAGCTACATATGATTTTGCTCAATTTCCTGATTTTGTACCGGTGAAGTCTTATGTTAAAACTGCTGATGGCAGAATGCAAAAAGTTAGTGGCTATTTACAGGTTAATGTTAGCTTCCAAAACGTTACCCGAAAAATGAAGTTGTTAATTGTCCCAACAATTACCCAGAAGCTAATACTAGGGCTAGATTTTTGGAAAATTTTTAATTTGGCTCCTGAAATTTTTGGGAATGTTGTTTACATGTCGACAAGTGAGAAACCTAAAACAGTATTTGGAGTAACTAAATTTCAGTCTGAATTAGCAAGGAATCTAACGGATTCCAGCAGCAGTTCCGAATATCCCCTAACGTTATCTGAACGTCAGCAACTTGCGACCGTAATACATTATTTCCAAATTTTGAAAAACAGGGTTTAGGGCGAACGAGTCTTATTGAACATAATATTGATGTCGTAAATGCCAAACCAGTGAAACAACGATGTTATCCGATTTCTCCGGCGGTTGAACAATTAATAGCTGGTGAAATTGATAGAATGCTAGCTTTAGGAGTAATAGAGCCATCTTCTTCTCCATGGAGTTCCCCAATGAGGCTTGTTATAAAACCAAATAAAATTCGTCTCTGCCTCGATGCGAGAAAAATAAACCAAGTTACCATCAAAGACGCCTACCCGCTACCTAATATTGAAGGTATATTTTCACGGCTGCCAAAGGCCAACATAATTTCCAAACTGGATCTTAAAGATGCATATTGGCAAATCAGTTTGTCTAGCGAAGCGAAACCATTGACGGCCTTCACTGTCCCCGGGAGACCGTTGTATCAATTTGTTGTCATGCCCTTTGGGTTATGCAACGCTCCGGCTACAATGTGTCGACTAATGGACCAACTAATTCCGCCCGATTTGCGTCATTGTGTATTTGGTTACTTAGATGACTTGGTGATTGTCTCTGAAGAGTTTGGCACGCATTTAGCGATTCTAATCAGGATAGCGGAACAATTTAAAAAAGCTAACCTTACACTTAACGTTTCTAAATCAAAATTCTGTGTTACTGAGACTAACTATCTTGGGTATATAATAGGCCGTGGAGGGATAAAAACTGACCCGGAAAAAGTAGAGGCCATTATAAATTGGCCAACGCCAAAAAATCTCAAACAAGTGCGAGGGTTCTTAGGTTTAGCTGGTTGGTATCGACGTTTTATCAACAATTTCTCGGATATAGTTTTCCCAATTACCGAAGTACTTTCAACCAAACGAAAATTTGACTGGACTTCTGGAGCCCAAAAATCTTTTGATACGATTAAAAAGCTCCTAACCACGGCACCAATTTTGGCCACCCCCGACTTCTCTAAAAAATTTTACCTGCACTATGATGCCAGTGACTATGCTATTGGCGCTGTACTTGTTCAACCGGATGATAATGGCGAAGAAAGGCCTATTGCTTTTATGTCAAAAAAATTAAACACAGCGCAACGTAACTACAGCGTTACAGAGCGTGAATGTTTAGCCGTATTTGAGGCTGTTAAAAAGTTTCGCTGCTATCTGGAGCTACAGGAGTTTGAAGTAGTAACTGACCATTCCGCACTATTATGGCTAATGAAGCAACAAGACCTAACTGGAAGGTTAGCGCGTTGGATATGGAAGCTGCAAGGCTATAGGTTTTCTATTAGGCATAGACAAGGAAAGAATAATGTGGTACCGGACGCGTTGTCGCGCATTCCAGATAGTGAAATGGCGGGTGTGGAATCGGCAGAGCCAGAAATCGATTTAAGTTCCAATCATTTTTATGATGAGGATTATGCAAGACTAAAAAATAGGATAAATAAAAATGCTCTCAAGTTTCCCGACTTAAAAGTAATTGACCAGTTTGTGTATATAAGAACTCTGCCTTATACCGGTCATGATGAACAGGACGCGGAGGCATGGAAATTGTGGATTCCGGAGAAGCTCAGAAAAGGCCTCATCAAAAGATTTCACGATGCTCCGACAACTTCTCATGGTGGCATAGTAAAGACGTTAGAGCTGATTAGAAGAAAGTTATATTGGCCTGGGTTAGTTAGGGATGTCCGAAAATATATTACTGACTGCGAAACTTGCAAAATCACAAAATCTCCAAATTTTATTACGAAACCAAACATGGGAAATCCTGTTATTACATACAGACCCTTTCAACGTCTCTATGTAGATATACTGGGACCCTATCCCCGTAGTAAAGAAGGGCATATTGGTATCTTAATTGTGCTTGATCACCTGACCAAGTTCCACTGGCTTTGTCCTTTGAAAAAATTTACCGCCCCCGTTATTCAAGATTTCCTGTTAAAACATATCTTTCATATGTACGGTGTACCCGAAGTATTGGTTAGTGATAATGGTTCACAATTTAAAGCTAATGAATTTAACTCCTTTCTTACCTCGTATGGCATTAGACACATCTATACTGCCTTGTACTCGCCTCAAGCAAATGCTTCGGAAAGAGTTAATAGATCCATCATAGCGGGATTACGATCATACCTGGGTAAAGATCAAACCTTATGGGGTAAGCATTTGAGTTACATAAGCTGCGCTCTGAGGAACTCGTTTCTTCAGGCTATACAATGTTCTCCCTATCATGCGGTGTTTGGCCAGGAAATGATTACTCATGCAGATTCATATGAGTTATTACGAAATCTCAATATGCTCAGTGAGCCCTCCTTAAAGTTGCATAAGGATGACCAATTACAAACCATTCGCAAAAATCTTCAAGGTCATATCGAAAAAGCCTACAAAAGAAATAGTAGCCAGTACAACTTAAGAGCTCGACCCCTTGTTTATAATGTAGGACAAATAGTATTCCGTCGGAATTTTGCTCAAAGCAATTTTGAAAAAAAATTTAATCCTAAGTTAGCACCCACTTTTATAAAGGCAAAAGTCAAGGAAAGAGTCGGCAATAACTATTATATATTGGAAGATATGGAAGGTAAAGTTATTGGCACCTATCATGGAAAAGATATAATATCTTAAGCGAGAATTCCTCGTAATATCGTAACTCAATAGAGTCTATATTACGCGGTTTGTAGCAGATTTTATTTCGCTGTTAAAATTTCTTTTAATTATTTTTATTTTATGTAAAGTTATTTTGGAACGTATCTATTTAAATAAACACAGTTTTTCGAAAATTAGTCTTTTATATAATTAACACAGGCACATTTGAATTTTATCCGTGATATTTTCATATATTTAAATGTAACGCTAAAACAGCAAACAGAAATGTATCTTTCGATAAGTAAACGACGCATGCATTAAATGCGGCGACGTGCATATAAACGTCAATAAGACATTTCGTTAAATACAATGTCATATGACAGGATGTAGTAACATGAGGTTTAAGAAGTTCACGCCTGGCAAATGGAGATTCTTTTTGATCCGGCCGCTGAAGTGAACATACAAAATTTGTTATATTATTAAACTCAAAATAATAATAAAAAAAAAAAAAACAAAAGAAATTAGTTTTTTTTTCTACCCGAAGCCCTGAATATTTTGGGAAGATTCACAACTTAAAAGAATAGATTGCCTCCAGAATCTACGAATCCGAAGAGAACAAAGGACGTTTTATTCCAGCAATCATTTGCAATATTCTTGGTTAAGTACTGCCTATTAAGAACTTGTTTGTCAGTAAGCACCGTCAACCACATTTCATCGGTTTACGACAAAAAAGTACATATAATCATTGTATCCATTGCTTTTGCTTAACTTTTGGAGCACTTAATATCAACAACAAATTTGTTTAATTTGTTACGGGGGAAAAAGAGCTAAAAGAAAAAAGAAAAAATACGACATCCAACAACATCCTGCGGCCATTAACTTCACATTCTTAGTAAGAACACCACGTTGAAAGTTCTATATCTTGCAATTGCTTGGCTTAAAAATCATCGAAACAAAATCAAAATCATTAAACAAGCATTTGGATCGAAATTCCAAGAAAGGAGACAACCACCAGATGAGTTCGGAATTAATCATATTTCCAGGTCCCTGGTAGCAGAACCAGAAGTAACTAATCCTATTTGCCTCCAACAAAACATCCCTGGTCATAATTGTCTATCGTGTTATTGCGATGAAAGTGATAAATTAATTAAAATTTAAACAAATTATCTGTAACTATAAAATTCCTACATCATATTCCTTATTGACTAAAATTAAATTTCAAAGTGCCCTGTATTCTTTAGTTTAAAACATAATGAAAAAAAAGGAAAAGCAAACCACTATAATTTCAATGAAGTTAATAAGAAAAAATAAACAAACTCGCCAACTCTTCATTCGGAGGGCATAATGAAGTTTAGTTTTACATTTATTAACATTATAATAATTATTTCTTAAATTTAAGTCATGATCATCATTGTAAGTTTATATGGAAACCCTCATATCATATTTTAATTTCATTCATAAAAACCAACAGTAAATTTGGTTGCTTCGAATTTGTATCCAGCAATTGAAGAGGCCTCCTCAACAGCTGTTGTCAGCAACATTCTTCTTATTTGGTGAGTTTTTTTTTTTTACTTTACATTTATGATCATTACATGTACGTAGTTACTCTTAAATGATATGTTTATAAATACAATAATCTCTTTTGAGAAAGCGTATACATTACGAAAATCGAATAACAAGAAACAACAACGTGAGTCTTCAACATATTCTTAGCAACATTATATAATTTTGAATTGCACACATATAGATATACATATCTATGCATATGTATCTCATTATTTTATCATTTGCGCTTTTGTTTCTTTTGTTCGTGCCCTAGAATAAATCGATTAGGCATATGACACTGGGTCATTCAAATCCTTCCTATAGTTAGTTAAGTATTAAATTAAAACAGACCAGAATTTTTAATTGTTTATAATGCCTCTTTTTACATGAATAATGAGTAAACGTTGCATTAAAATGGAAAAATAGAATTTTCAAAAGTTTCTTACTAATGTGAATGAAATGAGGTAACTTTATGCTGGGATCTAGGTAAATAATATTATGCCACCTGGATCAATGGTTGGGCGGGTTAAGAGGCATTTCTCTCCATATTGTCATCCTGGAGAGACTGAAAATAATTTCAGTGGCAGTGGTTAAGATTTTTTTAAATAAATTTTCCGTTTGTTGATCATAATTGGGGTTTATTTTACATCATTAATAGGATGATCAATATACAGTCCATACTATTATAGCTTAGGGAGTCTATAATAATATTTGTGTGATGAGTTTAATGAGTAGAAGAGTTAGAAGGAGCAAGAACCCCCCTCACCCGACTGCTAGCTAGCATAATCAATGGCTCCCGCGCGTCCTCCTATCTCTGGTAAAGTAATAAATACTTACAGTTTATCAACATACATTTAGCAATACAAACTAACATTACACCAGCCGTCTGGCAGATCTTAAGGTACAAATAAACAAACACAATATATTAAGATGCTATTTTACGTCTTGAGTATTTTCCTTTTGAGTGGAAGGTGTCTGTCATTACTATGATACCCAAGCCAAGAAAGGATCCTACAAAAGTTGAGTCATATAGGCTGATAAGTCTATTGCCAACAATTTCAAAACTGTTCGAGAAATTTCTAATGACAAAATTGACCCTAATCTTGAATGAAATATGACGTTTTCCTAACCATCAATTATGTTTTAGGGCTAAGTATAGCACCATAGAACAAACACACAGGTTTTGCAATGCCATCAGAAAGGCATTCGAAGATAAAAAAAATCTGCTCAGCTCTATTCATTTAGGTTTTCAAAGCTTTTGACAAAGTGTGGCACGATGGCTTAACGCATAATATAAAATTAAATCTTCCCAAAAGCACTCACAAGCTGTTAGAAAGTTAGAAATTCGTCATTGTTGAGGCAGGTAATTTCAAAAGCTCCGCTCAGCCAATCGTAGCTGGCGTTTCCCAGGGTAGCATATTGGGTTCAACTTTATATTTGATTTATGCTTCAGATATGTAAACGCGCTGCCAAATTCACAATTCAACTTTTGCAGATGATCCAGCGCATGGAGACTATAAACTAGCAAATTTGCAAGAACATATTTTTATATTGGAGAAATGGCTGAAACTTTGGAAAAACAATATAAATGGACAAAAATATACTCATGTAAAATTCACGCTGCGTAGGAAGACCTGTTCGGCTATTAAAACCAACAACAAAGTTGTTCCGCAACTTGAAGTCAAATACCTTGGTATTCATCATCTCGACCGTAGGCTGACGTGGAAGACTCACAGTGACACTAAAGTGACTCAGATGAAATTAAAAGCGGTGCAACTAAATTGCCTCATCGGCAGAAACTCTACCTTGAAGTTAGATTGCAAACTTTTGTTGTACAACACAATCCTAAAGCCAATGGAATACAATTGTGGGGTACCGCTTCTGCATCCAATATTGGGAAAATTAAAAAGCGACATAAATAATAATATTCTCCGAACAATTACTGCAGCTCCATGGTATGTAAAAAACTCACGAATTCACAAAGATCTAGTGAAAAATGAATTTTCAAAATAAGCGACAAGATTGAGTCTCACCCGAATCCTCTTGCACGTAGCATCCTTAAGTTTGGCGGCTACACTCGACTGAGAAGGAGGGATACCCTTGCCGGCCAACAAAGTTGGGAAGGAAATACCAGAGCCCCCACGATATCAAACTCTCTTCCCTTATACAACCATCAGAACGTTGGAAGAGTGATTTGTCAATAAAATACACGCAAAAGTCAACTTTTCGTCTAGCATTGGCTAGACCTAAGTAAATAATAAGGGTTTTCACGATGCTCCTTGTGCAAACTTGCAACTTCTAAATTTGCAGTGCATATTATGGTTGATCGTGAGCATACTGTGTTTATTTTTTTGTGCAACTGTGCAGAAATTGTCAAAAATCTGGATTTTTTATAATTATACACAATCATAATAAAATAAATTTTTTAAGAAATAATAACGTCAAGCAAGAACGAGCGAAAAAGAAAAGATTATAAGCTTATTGGCAAATAATTGAGTTGGCGGAATATGAAAGTGAATTAAATCAAAAAGTTAAAAGGTATATAGTTTAATGGCAAATTCTTTTTTAAGGTTTGAAGGATGAGTTTATCGGGAACATTAGAAAAGATTCTTATAGTTCTGTCATGCCGCCGTGGATGTACAAGTTACGTCCCAAAATCTACCCACTGGTCCCAAAACATCTTAAATGAACTGGATGATAGTAGATTTCTGCAGATGTTAAGAGTGAACAGAATAGATTTTGAAAAACTTGCGTCACTTGTGTCTGTTGATCCGGTTTTTAATAATTTACATTCATCGAAACAAATACCTGTCTTTTCAACTTGCTGTAGTTCTTTATAGGTTGGGTTCTTCAAGAGAAGGCGCATCCTTAAAGATAATTGGAGCCTTGTTGTTGGAACAACAATGTTGGAATTGGGGGTACAACTTGTAAAGTAACCCGCCACGTATTTAAAGCAATTTTAAATCTCCAATCACGCTATATATTTTGGCCAGATGAAGTTGAAAGGTTCGCAATTGTTACAGCTACATACGATGAACTACTTTTTGGTTTGGGTACATTGTTTGCAAAAGATATGTGTAATATATTCTGGCAGAGGGTTTCTACAAGATACATTAATAAAAATAAATATATAAATATATATATATATATATATATATATATATATATATATATATATATATATATATATATATATATATATATATATATATATATATATATATATATATATATATATATATATATATATATATATATATATATATATATATATATATATATATATATATATATATATATATATATATATATATATATATATATATATATATATATATATATATATATAACTTGAAGGTTCACTCAAACTCATTGCACTTGATCGTGAAAACCCTTAATATCTTTCAATATTATATAATTTCTTGAGCTTAGAGCGAAGTATTGCCAGATAATAAAATAATAAAAAAACCCAAAACTATAAAATAAGATTTTCTTTTCTTAAGAGGTTAAGAAATTGTATAATATTAAGAAACAAATATTAAGAATATTTTTAATATTAAATAGTTTTTTTCTATATTAATACTTATTGTTAGTTCTTTTAGAAGATGCAATAAATAATTGAAAAAAAAATTATATAAAAAGAGAAAGTATATCTTCATTATTCATAAATGAAAAAATTTTCGTCACGGATAAACGTTTGTTTTCCGAAAAATAAGTTTTTTTTTTATTGTGATTTGGGATGACACGAATGAAGTAGCCAGTCTGCTACTTCATTGAATAGCAGGCATATCAAATCTCTCGCTGAAGTACTTGAGCCTCACAGCAGAGCATTACGAGTACTTTATACAGCTCAGAGGCCAATACATAGACATTGATAGACTAAAGTAAAGTAGTTCTTTTGTAATGTTCCAGGGCCAAATAGTGGGATAGTCAACGCGGCTCGTCACGTGACAAAAAGCTTGAGGATCTAACAATAGCTTCATCTCCAAAAGTCGTTAATCAAATGCAATTAAAAACTTTCTAACTAATAGTTTTAAGCCCGTGGGACAGTTTTCGGAGAAATGATAACCTCTTGTTGGCGCCGCATGTGGCTATCCGAGTTAGAATAACCCACTTAAGTAAGGAGTTTCTCACCACTGAATTGATGAGTGCTCTACCTCAGCTGTTTTATGCTAATCGATACGACCGTTTGAGTTCTGAATTAAAAGTTTCACATTCAGTATAATTCTTATCTGCGGGAACGCCACATATTAAGTTCCTCGTCTGCGCAAATGGTCGTACTCTTCGCTGAAAAAACATACTCACGTCCATCAACACATGCAAGACGCCATCTGCTAAGCAACGTTCAATGGCGTTACCAGTTAGCGTGAGCGTTAAATTCAGTACAATTTCAAATAATTTTTATTAACTTAATTCAACTAAATCATTAATAAAGTTGTTCCTCAAATAGAGTAGTTTTACATGTGTCCTCAGAGAATTCTGATCTTCATGATCAGATTACCAATGTAATAGGAGGAGTTTCGCTTTATTCTCCCTTAATACAATTTATATTATAATTTTCATAAATACCATTTTGCTGAAAAGAAACAACTTACTTTCAATAAAATTCAGAATATTTCAAGAGACTCCTTTCGGCTTATTTTTTTTTTTTTTTGCCATTCATTTATTTATTGAATCTTCACAAAGTGAACTAACAATAAGTATTTAAATCTTAAAACTAAATACTTAAAATTAATTAATTCCAGCCAATGCTGGACAAAAATGTTTTATAATTTTATTGAATTTTTGATGAACTTTTTATAATTTTTTAAATTAAATTTTTGGTTTGTACATTTGTACAACGGGTTATAGTTCAGGTTTTTTCTTTCTTAAGTTTTTTTTTTTTTTCTTAAGAAGGATTTTTTACAATACAAATCTGCTGTGATCAATAATTTTGATTGAAGAAGACAAGAAAAATAATAATCAAATCTTTAGCTGGGGGACAACTAGCTGTTTCGTAGTCGCTACACTACTCATCAGCACCCACTGGGATTTGAACTCGGGACATGACGTACTGCTTTAACCACTAAGCCACCGAGCATTTAATTATTTTCTATCTATATTCATCTCTGGGTACGGAGAATATTAAAATACAAAAATATGTATGTTAATAAATTAAATAAATACCGCTAGTTCTGAGACAGCAAACGCTGTACAAACAATAGGTGTGTTCATCTACTTTACTAGTAAAAACTAGTAACGAGAGAGTAACAAGAAATTTTGCAAAATTACTCTCAAAAATGTGAAAAAGTAAATGAACACTTTTCTAGCTAAAACTTGCAAGTTAGAGTAGTGTTGTTATGTATATGTAGGTATATATGAGTACTTAATAACTACTCTTATATTTTTTGGACAAATTATACATATGTATATGTATATTGTTATAAAAAGTTGTGGTCATTTATATTCAGCATTGTCGTGGCTGGCATTTTTTGTGTACGGTTTGTAACAGAATAAAAAAAAGTTTTACAATTTTATTTAATCTAGTACTAGACGTAGTCGAAATACGCTAAATACAGGGGTGATTAGATACTTTTGAATAAAATATCTATTTTTAATTAGGGGCGCTTACCCCATACACGTCTCAACTCAATTGGTTAGGTAGGCAGGCCGCTGGATTCTCAAAAAAGTACCTGGATTCTCCAGCTCACTTGGGTTTTGAAAGATCGTTTCCCTTGTGATAAACTCAATTGGCTACTGAGTCGGTTGTTGTACAAATCAAGACGTTTAAATTGACTCGTTTGGAAGTTGTCGAGTTGGTTGAAGAAAAATCAAACCATTTTGATTTTTATCAAGTTGGCTAGTAAGTCTCTCAATTCGATTGTGCTTTGTATTTTCAAGTCTCCTGATCAGTTGTTCAAAAAACTTAAGAAAGGAAAAAACTTGAACTATAATCCGTTCTGCAAATGTACAAACCAAAAATTTAATTTAAAAATTATAAAGTTCAACAAAAATTCAATAAATTATTGTCCAAATTTATATTTGTAATTTTTTGTAAAGAAAATGTAAAATAATTTTAAAATTGTCTTTAATTTCATTGAATCTGATAGTTGGATGAAAATCTTTCAATTCAGTTTATGAAGTGTCTTGCCAAGAACCAATTCAATTGAAAGACTCAATTCACAATTGAATTGAAACGTGTATTTATACGTTATAACTGCCTGCCTACACATAGCATTTTTATTTTTTTAAATTAATTTCAAAGTGTAAAGTACCGAGTAGCTAGGTACTCATAATATTTACAATACTAAAAATAACATCTGGTTTGTAAAAAATAAAGAAACAAAAATATTTTAGAGGTTAAAATTAGATAAATGTTAATATAATTAAAAATGAAAGGATCCATGTGTGCATTTAATTGCTTCCCTAGAAGCTTTAAACACATTCAAGCCAGTAAATTTGCCGGAACATCCTTTGCCACTGATGTGCTTAGTTTATTTCCCTTAGACTTCTTATTTTATTAAAAAGATTACAAAAATACATTTGTAATCTTTTTAATACTTTTAATCGGCTTAAAAGTTTACATACAATTATAATTTCTTTAATTTTCCAAAATGTTTTAATTTTTAACTTAATTTAGAAATGCTGTTTTGTAAACACAAAAGCAAAACAGTTGTCTGAATAATTATTGCAAGTAAAAATTTTACTTGTAAAAACTTGCAAGAATTTTTATGGCTCTCAATTTTTTACGCTCTTTTGACGCTCTCTCGTTGCAAGTTTTTTGGGTTAATGAACGCTTTCTAGTAACAATTATTACAAATTTGTAAAAGTTTTTAGTAAATGAACACAACTAATGTGGACAATTAACAAAATGCATATGTGATTCAATATGAGATGAATATAGATAGAAAATAATTAAATGCTCGGTGGCTTAGTGGTTAAAGCAGTAGATCATGATACGTCATGTCCCGAGTTCAAATCCCAGTGGGTGCTGATGAGTAGTGTAGCGACTACGAAACAGTTAGTTGTCCCCCAGCTAAAGATTTGATTATTATTTTTCTTGTCTTCTTCAATCAAAATTATTGATCACAGCAGATTTGTATTGTAAAAAATCCTTCTTAAGAAAAAAAAAAAAACTTGAGAAAGAAAAAACCTGAACTATAACCCGTTGTACAAATGTACAAACCAAAAATTTAATTTAAAAAATGTTTTATTTTGCACGGTCAGTATCAGTCAAATCACCTATTGAAAGTTCTGATGGTGGCAAGGGTATCCCTCCTTCTCAACCGAGAGTGGCCTTCAAAATTAAGTATATTGCGTGCAAGAGGATTTGAGTGAAGTCTTTCGGCTTATGAAGAAGACTATTACTCTTTTGGAAAAGTTTAAAAGCAGCGAACTTATATTATTGTAAGCTTTTCTACCTGCAGTTCTTTTAGTTGGTTGTGTTAAAAACAATAAACTGGACTATTAGGTATTTTAATAATATTGCTTAATTGAGCTTGAGCTCACTTATTATAATAAATAAGTATCTTTTATTATTATAAGTGTGATCAAACTCCATTAAATAAGAATTATACTTTTTTAAAAAGGTAAAAAACTAGCATCAAGATACGCATTAAGTTATAAACAAATAATAAAAAAAAATAGCAAAAATTGAATAATAATAAAAAATTCTCTTGTTTCAAGTATTTTTAGAATTCGCCATGCAAGTTTTCTTCTTTTATACAGTTTGAGAATAATTCCAAACGCCAAATGTTTCCTTAAAGTGTTTATTCAATTTATCGTCATCAAATGCTGCAGTAGATGGGATGGAATAACAGGCGAAAACTGGAACTCTCAGCGATTTCGTTTGCTTTCCTCATCACAGTACTTTTAGACAAAAGAACTTCTGATGGTAACAATAACCAGAGAAATACCAGATAGCCGAAATTACATGATTAGAGACAACTACACTGAGAAAAAACAATAAATGAAAATAACATTTGCTTAAAAAGAGGCTTATTTAATAATTTTCTAGTTTTAAATAATTTGCAAATTTCCGGGGTTTTTTTTATAAAAATGTTAAAATAAATTTATTCAATATTTCGTTTACCGTTGGAAAATGTCATTGCTTTTTTCATGTTTTAAT
This sequence comes from Thecocarcelia acutangulata, assembly GCA_914767995.1. Taxonomy (NCBI): domain Eukaryota; kingdom Metazoa; phylum Arthropoda; class Insecta; order Diptera; family Tachinidae; genus Thecocarcelia; species Thecocarcelia acutangulata. The sequence goes on from OU612097.1 coordinate 61,186,565, forward strand.
ATTCAAAAACAAATTATAACAATTATTTTCCTCACTAAGCTTTCCAACGGAAAACGAAATATTGTATAAATATTATTCAACATTTTTATAAAAAAAACGAATCGGAAATTTGCAAATTGTTTAACACAAGAAAATTATTTAAAAAAAGGTGAATAAATTAGGATCAACACTTATTTAATAATAAAAATAATAATAAAGAATTTAAAATACGAGTATTGTATTGTTTTTTATAAAAAGCAAAGCGAAGTACCGAAATAAAAATGAGAAAAATATTACTTTTTTATATAAAACAACACAGACAAAAATTTTTTCGTGTTCAATAACAAAATTCGTGGAATCAATTAATAAATTGTTTGAATGCGGACCTGTAAAGGAATTCGTGGATTCAAACAAAAGTAAAAATATTTATTAATCGAAAACATTTTTTTTAAACAAATTAATTAAACAACAAGAACAAAATACGATATTCAAGGTTATTTTTTTGGGGCCGTATTCATAAAAAATATTGTATGTTTATTAAACACATATTTTCCACAGAAAGTTGTCAAATAACAGTTTAATAAACATACAATATTTTTTATGAATTGATATTTATATACTAATTTTTACCGAAAACTAATTTTTACCGAGGGTTGATTTTGTTCACGTTATATAGATTGGATTTTTTTACATGAATATACGTTGAAAATCAGTCTGTAGAACAGTTTAATATACTATTTATAAAACAAATTTTATTCAATAAATTTACTGCAATATTTCAATTCAGTTGATGTAAAGCTATTATAGTGTTGAAACTTCGTTCCGACTTATTGAAATAAAATAAATGTGAGCCAATCAGTGCTGAAGACCCTGAGCAGTTGTGTCTTCACGTCCAAGATAGTACTGGAATGTCACAACAGGCTAAACAAACTGGCAAGGCAGAACCAGGTCACACTAATCTGAAAATGGCTGACATGTATGCCAAAAAAAGAGCAGAGGGGACTTTTATTGGACCCACTCCAACTTTTGGCTTCAACAAGGGTATAAAAAAATGGACAAGGAGTTAAAAAAAATTGACGGTGTCCATCGTTGAACAACAGTGGAACGAGACAGCTGGTCTCGAACACTCCAAGAAATTTCTAAACTTTGATAAAAAGAGGGCCGAACGTGCTCTAACTGGACAGAAAAAGTGTCAGAACTTTGACAGGTGCATTTACAGGTCATTACAACTGCTACAAGCACCTGCACAGGATGGGAATATCCAACACAGACGTTTGCAGATTCTGCGGTGAGGAAGAGGAGCACTTAATCACCCACTGTGGAGCACTGGGACACAGAAGATATAGGCTACTACATGCTTATATGTTAAGTGAATGTGACTTAATATCACTCCCTGTGAAGGAGCTTGTCCGTTTTCTTGATATACTCAACCAATAATGGGGCAAGGGGACGCACAATAGATCAATATTGGTCGCAGTGCAAATGGCCGATGAGGGCCATATCCCATCCACTAATAATAATAAGCCTTTTTTTCCAACGTTGGCCCTCGTTGGCCCTGGAGCAGTTTTTTCCAGACTTGACTCATTTGTTTGGTTTGGTAAATTTTTCCAACACAACCCAGACTTGTCGGCATTATATAGCTGGTCGATGCATACTCCCAACGCTTCAATTCTAGCCTTTTATTTAGCTTTAAATGGATCAATCACCTGGGATTGTGCGGAAGAGTCTTATATCAAATTTTTATCAGTCGAATGCCATATCTCTTCTTGAATTTTTGCAGTCACCCATCAGTAGCATTAAATGGCCATTTTCCTGGATCCGATCGTGAATTTCAATGGCCTTTGTTTTGATCATTAGCCCGCTTATCGGCAAGTTCTTAAAGATCGCTTTATGTTATATAAAAAATTTTAACAGTATTTATTTCGTTAACAATTTGTTATCATCGTTAGGAAAATTAATATATTAAAAAAATATAACACTTTTTTTGAATTAAAGAGAATTAATCTCGAAGAATAATTTACTTTTATTTCACATTAAACGAATTAGACAAATTAGTACTACCATTTGTTTTCCTTACGCGTTAGGAAGCCGCGTTTTATATTCGTAAATGAATAGAACTTACAACATGCAACCACTAATCATATAATATTCAGAAATGTGAACAACAGAACATATTTTTCTGAAATTGAACAACTTCTGCCAGAAAAAAGAAAAGTTAGAAGAGAGTGGCAACTTAGCAGGTCTCCCAAACTTAAAACTAGGCTACGGGAATGTATTACGCAACTAAGCAATCAGCTTAAAATCCAGAGAATAACTTCTTCAAAACATATTTGGAAAGTCTTGATGGTACTCCTCAATCTGAATACTCCTTGTGGAAAACAACAGGAGGTCTTTTCAGACCAACCTGGCGAATTTAAACTGGGGACAGAGCAAGAACAAAAGGGGATGCTGTATGTGAGTCATTTGAGAAACGTTTTTATTGCAAATGATACAGCATAAGATGCAGCTCACTTATCGTCATATGCTGTTAGACCGCCTGCGTGTTTTAGATTTAATTTTCAAGTATTTAAAAAATTATTTATAATTAAATTACAGATAACGTAAAAGAATTGCTGGTAAAGTACCTCGCGTAGCTGGAAGAGTTCTACTTTTTATTTTAAACGTTATTTTACGCTCTGAGTATTATCCTGCAGAGTAGAAGGTCTCTATGATTACTATGATACCCAAAGCAGGGAAGGATCCGGCTAAAGTAGAATCATATAGACCAATACGTCTTTTACCAATAATTTCAAAACTATTCGAAAAATTGGTAATGGCGAGTTGAGTCCAATATTGAACAAAGTTGGTCGGGCTAAACAGAGACTAGTCAATGTCATAAGACGGACTTTTGAAGACAAAAAGTATTATTTAGCTCTATTCATTGACATTTATCAAGCTTTTGATAAAGTATGGTACGACGGTTTGATACACAATATAAAGTTGAACTTACCTGCAAACACTACCAAGCTTCTGGAATGTCACTTATATGGCCGGAAATTTGTTATCAGAGAAAGCGATTTTATATGCCCCGCTCAGCAAGTTGAGTCAGGAGGCCCCCAAGGTAGCACACTGGGGCCTACTTTATAATTGTTTTACGCATCTGACATGCCAACGACAACTGGAATCCACACCATCCACTAACTTCACAAAATGTACGGGAATATATTTGAATATAAGAGAAATGGTGCAAACTTTGGAAAATCAAAATTATTAAACAAAAATATAGAAGTATTCATATCACAGTCACACTGCGTAAACAAACCTGTGTGCCTATCCAAATTAACAACTCACCACTCCGCAACACAATGAAGTTAAGTACTTTGATATTCAGCCCAACAGTAGGCTGACGTGGAATTCTCACATTTTTATTTTTTATCCCCTTCAAAAATATGTAAAGGGTATATATAAGTTTGTGATTCCGTTTGTAATTTCTACAGATTTTATTTACGACCATATAAAGTATATATACTGATTTTCTGTTATTGAAAATCGGGGCGGTGAGTAACTTGATGATATAAATGAAAATGTTCAGTGCATATATTTGTTGCTTGGAGATACTCCTCACGTGTCTCATGTAGAAAATAGTGCTTAATTCTATTTTTTATTAGAATTGCTGAGCCTCCACAAGACCTTCCACGGGGATCTTTAGTGTGTAGCCATTAATTTTGAAATAACTGTTAATTGTCAAATGGGTTTCAGCAATCAGCATTACGTCGATTTGTTTTTCCATAAGGAAGTGTTAAAGTTCATTTTTGTGTTGGCGGATGCCGTTTGCGTTCCAGAAACATATTTTTAACCAACTCGTTTGTTTAAAATCGCCTGTAAAATAGTGGATTGCATTTTCAGCATTTCCTACATCATGTTCGTCATAGAAACCGTAAATGTGTTAATGGATAGAACAAGAGTCTGCAGAGTTGCCTCAAGATTGTTAAAATTTTGATCGGAATTTTGGGGCTTGGGCTCCTGATTCAAGTTTTGTATATCGGTTTTGATCACATTAGCATATGAAACTTGTTTGGGGGTTTCCATGATTATGTGGCTGATTGACTGGCCTATCTGTGGAAAATTGTTTGAAGGAATTATGTTTGGCTGCTGGGGTTGCTTAAAGGTAATTGATGACTTATTTGTCATTGACTGCTTAAAGTGAATATAGACAGGGCAGCCCCTGTAATTTGCAGTATGGTTGCATCCACAGTTACTGCACTTTTTAACACATGTCTCAGTTTTTGGCTTCTTGCACTGTGATGTGCCGTGCAGTTCGCCACATACAACACAAACTGCGAGCAGTTCACAATATTCCTTAGTATGACCGAATTACTGAAAGTTTAGGCATTTAACGGACCCTAAACGCTTGTACGGCTCCTCAACGGCAACCCTACGATGAAGAAAAAATTTTAGGTTATAAATTGGGTGAGTTTCATTCTTTTTGAGAATAACATCCCCTGGTTCCAGTTCAATCCTAAACATAGGTTGAGGAATCTTTTTACGGTACCGCATATATACCACATTTTTTATTTTAAAGCCTTTATCTAGCAGTGCAGTCTTAACTTCATCCGTGTTTACATAAGGGTCAATACCTTTTATAACAACCTGAAGGCTTTTAGCACTTTTAAGTTGATAAGTATAAAAATATCTTTTCTCTTTTTTCAGAGTGGCAGAGAGATTTCGGTAATCATTTTCGCAGTTGACTTGGATTTTTGTTTCACTTATTTGTCCGTGCTTCACTGATGTCACGTTGAAGGTGTCTTTACCAATTGCCGTAATAAGTGCTTTTACCAGCTCACTAGGTGTAGGTTCTCTCAAGTATATTGGTGGCAGTTTAAATGTTTTTTTTTTATGTAGTTGGCTCGTCAGTCTGAAGGATAGCAAACCTATTACTATCCGTTGCCGTAGTCCTATTATCATCTTTGGAAATTTTCGTATTTGATGATATTTGAGCGGATTTGGGGATTCGCTGACGTTTAACCACGGTTACATACCTGTCCATGCCTACTTGAGGTTTCAGCTTTTCTGCAATAACTAAACTGGTAGATGGTTTGTCGTCTATTGTAACAACTATATGTGGCGAACATGAAAGCGTGCGGTTTCTTTCTCTTAGCGACAGTAGATTGTCCAATGATTTTTTCAAAGATCCATCCTTAGAAATCTAAGGATTTTTTCTAGAGGAGCTGATCTCCTTCTTAGAATTATATCTAATAGGCACACTCGTGCAGCTTTTATTTATTTTTTTAAGTTCCCTTTAAAATAGAAAATTATTTTATATAAAATCACTCTTTTTTAATTATTCCCTTTTTTACTTATTCCGGTTTAATTTTTTAACACTGCGATCAAAAACAAACACGTCCGTTCAATATCGAAGCTAGACTCCGAATGGAAAATCAAAGTTAATGATCAAACATGTTTTTTTTGTCACATTCACGTTGTGTAAACAAACATTTGCTTGACTTGAACTTAACAATTCACGTTTTCTGCAGCATAATGAGGATAAATACCTTGGTATTCACTTCGCCCGTAGGCTAACGTGGAAGTCTCACATTGAAGCAAAAGTCACTCAATTGAAAAGCAGCGCAACTAAATTGGCTTATGGGCAGAAATTCGATATTGAAGTTGGACTGCAAAGTTTTGTTATACAATGGAATTCTAAAGCCCATATGCTGCTATGCGACAAGGTATATCAGTAAGCTGGAACTCTACCCAAATCCTCTTGCATGCAACGTACTTAATTTTTTCGTCCATACTCGATTGAGAAGAAGGGATACCTTTGCCACCATCAGAACATTAAATAGGTGATTTTATCGATAAAGTTCCCGCAAAATTAAACTTTTCATCTAGCATTGCTCGGATCTAAGTAAAAACCACAACTATCTTACTGCCTTGCTCACGACGTCGTTTCGTAAACGTTCGTCATAATTTTTAAGTTCAGAAAACCTTGCATTGGACGATTATAGGCTTTATTTTTCTGATCTTGTATCATTTGTCTTGTCTACTTTCGATATATCCGTTAGTTGGATAACAGTGGACTAGAAGTCACTTATATTTAATGTAAAACATAAGTCGAAACGACATCGTGAGCCAGGCAATTAGTTTAGTATTAAGATTTAAATTTTTATTGTTAGTTCAATTTGAAGATTCAATAAATAATTAAATGCTAAAACAAATAGAACTTCTAAGTATTTAAAAAATTTAAATTGAAATTTCTAAGCTCTACATAGACCTGTTTTGTTCCAGTTTTTTTTGGAGCAATTAATGAAACTAAAATTTTGATAACGGAAATGATTTGCTTGAAATTAGCAAAATCCTACTTGTCTGCTTTTTCTAGTGTACTTTTGTTTCAATCACGCATGTACTCGTATCTTCTGCAGCGTTCAAGAATTTCGCCACTAATGAATACAAACACGATAAAGGAGGTTTGTAAAACTGTGCCTTTTCAGTGTTTTCTTTTCCACAAAATTTTAAATGATTGTTTGTGTAGCAGGATTGCATTACATTGCAACAGTTTTTCATTTGTTTTTCCAAAGAAAAATGCTCGTACGAATACGCAGGCAATAAAATCCTCAAACATTCATTCATTATAATGATGGTACACCAAAATGTCAATCGCATACACAACCATTAGGCATTCTGTTTAAAGATATTTTCTAAAATTTTTGTAACCTTTTAACTTTTGAGTTTTTATTTAAACTTTTTTATCCGGAATCTGGAGCAGTATTCAAAGTAAACATCGATCGAGCTCTCCCATAATTACTTACAGAAGCCATTTTTATTTCAATGGCACAAGAATATTTGAAGTTGAACATCAAGTGCATCCACATGTATACCATATTTTTTCGAAAGCGGTGAACCACAAAACTGAGCTCAGACAAAATTGGGCAACGGCTCACAAAGCTCTTTCAACTATGGCTCTCCTGCGAAATACTTTTGGCAGTCAATTAGTGTCTTTTTTTCTGATCTATCTGGTTACCGCGTTATGTAAAATAACCATTTAAACAAGTAAGAGTGTGATATATTCAGCTGGGCCGAATCTAAAATACAATTCACGATAGTCACGTGTATGTATAGTATATATTACAAATTTGAACTAAATATGCTCGGATATATATATCGAGGACCGATATCGAGGAAAAATTATGTTTGCCTTGTAATCAACATTCCAAAAAAGAAATCTTCTATACACATTTTCATGGAAAAGTTTGTTTAACCTATATCTCGGTTACATATGAACCGATATCGGAATTTTCTATTTCCTGTACTTTAGTAACCTTCTTTTATAACGAGAATTGCTTTTCAGCAAAAATAAAAATGTTAATGGAAAAATCGGTTTAGGCTATATCTCGGGTATATTATATTATTATCGATATCGGAAATTTTCATTTTCCATATCTATATATAACCTTATTTCATTATCAGAACTGCTTTTAAGTAAAAAAAAAAAGTTGTTTAAGTTCGCTGACGCGGCATTTTCATGAAAAACCCGGTTTAGGCAATATATCGGGAATATATGGACCGATATCGGAAATTTTCATTTTCCATATTTATACTATTACCAGAACTGATTTTAAGCAAAAAAAGAAAAGTTGTTTAAGTTCGGCTACGTGGCATTTTCGTAAAAAACCCGGTCTAGACTATATCTCGAGTATATATGGAACGATATCGGAAATTTTCATTTTCCATATTTATATAACCTTATTTTATGAGCAGAACTGCATTTAAGCAAAAAAAATTTGTTTAAGTTTGCTGACGCGGCATTTTCAGGAAAAACTCGACGCAGGCTATATCTCGGGTACGGGTCTTAACACAATGTAACGATAATTTATTGCGGTGCGGTGTTCCATACGAATTTGAAGTAAAAAATCGCAGTGCGGAGCGGCATAAAATTAAAATTTATTTTATTTTCATTGCGGACTTTCTCATTCTCTCAATTTTTGACTCCCTTTCTCTCTTCGATGTTGCCATCTCTTTTGAAAAATTTGCGATTTTCACAACATTATTGTAAACAAAAAACAGGATTTTGGATTTTTTTATTCATGCAATATTTGCTGTGGGGTAGTTACAAAAACTTCTAGTATAAAGAAGATTTTTGGTGCAAAATTGCAAAACCTGGCGTACCAGGTGAATTTCTTTTAGTTACCTTCTTTTTTGTCAAAATTTATTTAATTTTAGCTGAGGGCGCAAAAAAAAATCGAATCGTATGAAATCAAAGTGCACCGGAATAGGTAGCAGTACGGGTACCTATTCTTTTTTTTTTTTCTTTTTTTACCGTTGTCCGTGTTTTCTTTATTTGTTCAATATTAATATTATTTTCAATACATTTCATTACCTTGTAGTGTGGAAGGTGTTGTACTAAATTTTGCTAATCTGAGCAGTGTCGAAGGTATATACACAGTTTTAACTAATTTAATTCACACATTTTAAATGCTGCAATAGAGTTTGTTTTAGTCTTTTGTGTTGTTATTGTTAACACTCCGCGAACACTACTCCCTCTTTCCTCCCTTCATAACCTATTTTCCTACTTCCAGTACAATGCACTGCTTATGTAGGGGTTATCCCCTGAGTACTGATCCCAGATAAAAAAAAAAAAAAATTACGGTATACCTATAAAAAGTGGAAGCAAAAGGACAATTAGTGCATTAACGCATCTTACCCACTATATCCTGTTAGGATGTGCCGTTGTTTTTAATTCCACATACAAATCAAACGTGGCTTCTACCAAACTAAAAATTTTTAACAGCTATAATTTTTTATTTACTACGAAATTTTTATTTACTGCCAAATTACAAAATACGTTACAAAAACACTAATTATTTTAAAAACTTTTGTAAAAATTTACTCCTATGCATAAATAAATTAACAAAAATGTAAACTAACACTGACAAGTACTTCCGTCGCCGTCTTCCGAATGTATTATGTTTATTTTTATCTCCCGCAACGGGAAATCGTACCGCACCGCAAACATTGTGTTCAGACTCTAAATATGAACCGATATCTGAAATCTGATAACTTTTTTTTTTCCTTTTAGTCACCATGCTTAATGAGTGCTAAGCCTAATGGCTTAGTTTAGTTTATTTTGTTCTATATATATATATATATATATATATATATATATATATATATATATATATATATATATATATATATATATATATATATATATATATATATATATATATATATATATATATATATATATATATATATATATATATATATATATATATATATATATATATATATATATATATATATATATATATATATATATATATATATATATATATATATATATATATATATTGCTGAAACCCATTTGACAATCAACAGTGATTTCAAAATTAATGGCTACATACGACACAAAAGATCCCCGTGGAAGATCTTGCGGAGGATCGGCAATTCTAATAAAATCCAGAATTCAACACTTTTTAATGAACGAGACATGTGAGGAGTATCTCCAAGCAACTAATATATGCATCGAAATTTGCATGAAAAAATTTCCTCGATCTACTCACCGCCACGCTTTTCAATAACAGAAAGCCAATACTCAAATTTTTGCAAATCACTTGGTCCTAGATTTTTAGCGGCTGGCGACTATAACGCAAAACACACTTTTTGGGGATCACGTTTAATTACCTGGAAAGGCCGTGTGCTTTTTGACACCGTTGCCAAAATGGGTTTAGATGTGGTTTCAAGCGGACAACCGACGAAAGATCCCAGATGTTATAGATTTTGGAGTTGCGAAAAATTTTCCCTTAGAGTGGATGCAAGTGGAGCCTTCATTAGATTTGTCATCAGATCACTCTCCCACTATAATCTCGGTTTCGTTCCCCCACGAGATTGACTCACCGTTAACTGTCAATAGAGTTAATTGGTTAAAATACAAAAAATTTTTGAGTACACATTGTACTGAAAATATCGCCTTGAGAACGCCTGAGGATATTGATGTCTCAATTAACGATTTTTCTGAAAACCTCAAACTGGCCATACAGCATGCTACCACTAGTCATATAAGATCCAGAAATGAAACCAATAGAACTTATTCGTCTGAAATTCAGCAACTTCTGTCAGAAAAAAGAAGAGTCAGAAGAGAGTGGCAACTTCGCAGATCTCCCCAGCTTAAAACTAGGCTACGGGAATGTATAACTCAGTTAAGAAATCTGCTTGAAGTGCATAGAATTGCTTCCCTTAAAACATATTTGGAAAGCCTTGATGGTACTCCTCAATCTGATTATTCCTTGTGGAAAGCGACAAAAGGTTTAAAAAGATCCGTAATAGGTAAGCCACCTTTGCGAACTTCAACTGGCGACTGGGCAAGAAGCGACTCTGAAAAGGGGATGTTGTATGTCGATCATTTGAGAAACGTTTTTATTACAAATGATTCAGCGAATATTACAGCGGAATTACCACCATATGTTGTTAGACCCCCTGTGCTTTTGAGACTTAATTTTCAAGAAGTCGAAAACGTTATCGCAAATACAAACCCAAGAAAAGCTCCAGGCATTGATCAAATTACTGGTAAAATGCTTGAACAGTTACCTCGTGCAGCTAGAAGGCTTTTACTTTTTATTTTTAACGCTATTTTACGCCTTGAGTATTATCCTACAGAGTGGAAAGTCTCAATGATTACCATGATTCCCAAGCCAGGGAAGCATCTGACAAAGGTAGAATCATATAGACCAATAAGTCTACTACCAACAATTTCAAAACTGTTCGAAAAATTGTTAATGGCGAAGTTGAGTCCAATATTGAACAATGTGGGATGCATCCCTGATCATCAATTTGGCTTTCGGGCTAAGCATAGCACCATAGAACAAACGCACAGACTAGTCAATGTCATAAGGCAGACCTTTGAGGAGAAGAAGTATTGCTTAGCTCTATTCATCGACATTTCTCAAGCTTTCGATAAAGTGTGGCACTTGCCTGTAAATACACACAAGCTTCTGGAAAGCTACTTATACGGGCGGAAGCTTGTTATCAGAGAAGGCGATTTTATAAGCCCAACTCAGCCAATCGACGCAGGTGTTCCCCAAGGCAGCATACTGGGGCCTACTTTATACTTGATTTACGCCTCTGACATGCCAACGACATCCGGAATCCATACTTCAACCTTTGCAGATGACACAGCGTTTTTGAGTGTTCATGAAAACCACCAATTAGCTTCACGAAATTTACAGGAATACATTTCAATATTAGAGAAATGGCTAAAACTTTGGAAAATCAAAGTTAATGAACAAAAATGTACTCATGTCACATTCACTCTGTGTAAGCAAACATGTGCGCCTATCCAAATAAACAACTCACCTATTCCGCAGCACAGTGAAGTCAAGTACCTTGGTATACACCTCGACCGTAGGCTAACGTGGAAGTCTCACATTGAAGCAAAAGTCACTCAGATGAAACTAAAAGCAACGCAACTAAATTGGCTTATGGGCAGAAGCTCGACATTGAAGTTGGATTGCAAACTTCTGTTATACAATGCAATTCTAAAACCTATATGGTGCTACGGAATTCAATTATGGGGCACCGCCTCAGCGTCAAATATTGAAAAAATTCAAAGGCGACAAAACCAAATTCTTCGAACGATTACTGCAGCTCCATGGTACGTCAAAAATTCACGAATTCATAGCGATCTGAGTGTTCAGCTGGTAAAAGAGGAATTTTTCAAGTACGCGGCAAGGTATGTCAGGAAACTGGAACTTCATCCAAACCCTCTTGCGCGCAATATACTTAATTTTGGCGGCCACACTCGGCTTAAAAGAAGGGATACCGCTGCCACCATCAGATTGCTCAATAGGTAATTTTACCGAAATAGCTCCCGCATAATAAAACTTTTTGTCTAGCATTGGCCGGACTTAAGAATCACATTTTTTAAATTTAGTATTAAGATTTGAATACTTATTGTTAGTTCATTTTGAAGATTCAATAAATAAAACACGCTACAAAAAAAAAAAAAAAAAAAAAAAAAAAAAATAAATAAAAAACCGAGATATAGCTTAAACAAAATTTTCCACGAAAATGTTGATGAAAGATTTATTTTTTGGAATGCTGATTATAAGGCAGAAATATATTTTCTCCGATAGCGGTCCATATATATCCGAGCATATTTAGTTCAAATTTGTAGTATATACTTTACATATACGTGACTATGGTGAAGGCTATTTTAGATTCAGCCCAGCGGAATATACCACAATCTTAGTTGTTTTATTATAGCCTTCTTTATACATAATAACGGTTTTTTTACCCTTATTGGCGGATTTTATCTTTGTGTTTTTGAACCATCTCTTTGGTTTTGAATATGTCGCTAATATAAATTTTTCTTTTTCACTTATTCTTGAATTGCGTTTAATTAATATGTCTTCCTTCATTCTCCTAAACAAACACAAAAACTGCGAATCTATTTTGCTTGTGTTCAGTAACACCCAGAGTCTGCGGCTGGAATCGAACCTGCGAGTGGGAAAGCGCTTTACCAAATCAGCCATCGAGAATGCAATGACATATGTCTATTGTTTTAACCACGTTATTGCATAGATGTAATGAAAGCTTTAAATTAGTACAATGAAATATTTTCATTATGTTTACTATACTGTTTAGTAGCGATAACGAAATTCTTACATTTCAAGCAAAAGTTTTTTGTAACACGAATGAAAGACTTTTCGTAACATTAAGGAAGCTAAAAAAGTAATTAAGTAGCGCTACGCAATATTGGCATCTCATTAGTGAATCTATCATAACCGAAAACAAGCTTTTCGTGGTAGTAACGTAAGAATGGCGAAACAAACGGTTTCATTCCTGTAACGAAGCGTTTTTCTTTCAGTGAACAGCATTCATTATACATAAAATTTTTCTTGTTCAATAATTTTCTTGAAAATTATTGAACAAGATTATTAAAAAAATTTTAATAGAAAATAGTTTTCCTATAGGAATTGCGAATAAATTAATAGCAAGACATAGAATGGAAGAGAGACATGGCAGACATAACAACGTAAACATAACAGAACCTAAAGTGTATAAATCACTTACATATATCCCAGAGATATCAGAAAAGTTAGAAAGATCTAACATGTTTAATAAGGAAAAGTATATGATGGCCCATAAAGCTTATAAAACAATAGATACATTATATAGTAAAATGAAAGATAAAGTGGACAAATTTGAAATATCAAATGTAGTTTATAGTATCCCATGTGGTGGAAATGATGTAGAAAATTGTAGTGAGGTGTACATAGGAACAACTAAGAATAAGCTTAAAACTAGATTAGCTGGACATAAATCAGATCAGAAGTATAGGTCAACTAATTTGACGCATAAGACTGCATTGACTGCACATTGTGCAAGACTAGATCATTTTCCTAAGTTTAAAGACACAAAGATATTGAATAGGGAAAGTAATTATAAACGTAGATTTACATTAGAAATGTTGCAGATTATTAGTACACCAGCTGATAGAAGGATTAATTATAAGGCAGATATAGATAATATAGCTCAGATATATAAGTATTTAGTTAAGAATTAGAATGTTATCTTGTTATTTTTTGTGTTCACCGTTAATGTTAATAATGTTTTATAATAATTGTATTGTATGTTAATTTAAGTGGGAGGGAAATATTTTTTAATTTTTATTTGTTATTTTTAAAAATTTCAATTTGTATACGTTCTTGTTGTTACTTTTTCAAAAATTGTTGTAAAATTATGTGAAAATATGTATTTCAAAAATGATTTTCTTTCATTCATATGTATAGTGGCTTTGTTTGGTTGTTGTTATTTTTTATTGTTTTTTACATTTTTAACATTTTTTCAAAATTGTATATATTGTATGTATGTATGAATTTTCATTCATTGTAGGGTTTTGTATGTTTGGTTATTGTGGTTATTATTGATTTTATACATTTTTCAAAATTGTATTTATATATGTATTTGTATTTTTTCATTCATAAGTATGTATGTTTGTTTGGTTTAATAATTTTTAAAAATTTTTTATTGTTGTTTTTATTGCCTTGTATATTTTTCAATATTTGTATGTATGTATGTATATATGTATGTATTTGTATTTTTTCATTTATAAATATGTATGTTTGTTTGTTTGATTGGTTTAAAAAAAAAAAAAAGTTGTTCAAAAATTGTTATTGTTTTTATTGGTTTTTTACATTTTTCAAAATTGTATGTATTGTTATGTATGTATGTATGAATTTTCACTCATTGTATGTTTTTGTTTGTTTGATTATTGTAGTTATTATTGTTTTTATACCCTTCACAAAAATGTAAAGGGTATATATAAGTTTGTGATTCCGTTTGTAATTTCTACAGTTTTTTTTTGCGACCCTATAAAGTATATATATTCTGAATCAGAATTAATGGAAAAGTTAAGCGATGTCCGTCTGTCCGCTGTTGAAATACCGTTTCTGAGAAAACCATTAGACTTAGAAACTTTTTTCTTTCACCATTCTTTTACCCCATCGATTCATGGGTTTGCTATTGAAATTCAGTAATATCGGTCCACGTATAGCTGAGATATATTCAAAATTCCGAAAAAAGCCATTTTTTTTTTGCAGTTTTGTATGAAAATTTTTGCAAACAAAAGTTGTTCGTTTTGCTTCAAACTTCACACACTTATTAAGCATGGTGACTAAAAGACAAAAATTTTTTTTTCCAGATATCGGTCCATATATACCCGAGATATAGCCCAAATCGGATTTTTAATGAAAATGTCGCATAGGTGAAGCTAAATAACTTTTTTTTGCTCAAAAGCAGCTCTGGTAATTATATAAGGTTACATAAATATGGAAAATGAAAATTTCCGATATCGGTCCATATATACCCGAGATATAGCCCAAACCTGGTTTTTCATGAAAATGTCGCGTAAGCGAACCTAAACAACTTTTTGGTACTCAAAAGCAGTTCTGGTAAGGAAATAGGGTCATATGAATATGAAAAATGAAAGTTTTCGATATCGGTCCATATATACCCGAGATATAGCCTAGACCGGGGTTTTCATGAAAATGCCGCGTAAGCGAACTTAAACAACTTTTTTGTGGTCAAAAGCAGTTCTGGTATTGAAATTAGGTTACATAAATATGGAAAATGAAAATTTCCGATAGCGGTCCATATATACCCGAGATATAGCCTAGACCGGGGTTTTCATGAAAATGCCGCGTAAGCGAACTTAAACAACTTTTTTGTGGTCAAAAGCAGTTCTTGTATTGAAATTAGGTTACATAAATGTGGAAAATGAAAATTTCCGATGTCGGTCCATATATACCCGAGATATAGCCCAAATCGGGTTTTTCATGAAAATGTCGCGTAAGCGAACTTAAACAACTTTTTTGTGCTCAAAAGCAGTTCTGGTAATGAAATAGGGTCATATAAATATGAAAAATGAAAATTTTCCATGTCGGTCCATATATACCCGAGATATAGCCCAAATCGGGTTTTTCATGAAAATGTCGCGTAAGCGAACTTAAACAACTTTTTTGTTCTCAAAATCAGTTCTGGTAATGAAATAGGGTCATATAAATATGAAAAATGAAAATTTTCGATATCGGTCCATATATACCCGAGATATAGCCCAAATCAGGTTTTTCATAAAAATGTCGCGCAAGCGAACTTAAACAACTTTTTTGTGCTCAAAGCAGTTCTGATAATGAAATTAGGTTACATAAATACGGAAAATGAAAATGTCCGATATCGGTCCATATATACCCGAGATATAGCCTAGACCGGGGTTTTCATGAAAATGCCGCGTAAGCGAACTTAAACAACTTTTTTGTGCTCAAAAGCAATTCTGGTAATGAAATTAGGTTACATAAATATGGAAAATGAAAATATCCGATATCGGTCCATATATACCCGAGATATAGCCTAGACCGGGGTTTTCATGAAAATGCCGCGTAAGCGAACTTAAACAACTTTTTTGTGCTCAAAAGCAGTTCTGGTAATGAAATTAGGTTACATAAATATGAAAAATGAAAACTTCCGATATCGGTCCATATATACCCGAGATATAGCCCAAATCGGGTTTTTCATGAAAATGTCGCGTAAGCGAACTTAAACAACTTTTTTGTGCTCAAAGCAGTTCTGGTAATGAAAAAGGGTTATATAAATATGAAAAATGAAAATTTTCGATGTCGGTCCATATACACCCGAGATATAGCCCAAATCGGGTTTTTCATGAAAATATCGCGTAAGCGAACTTAAACCGTTTTTTTGTGCTCAAAAGCAGTTCTGGTAATGAAATAGGGTCATATAAATATGAAAAATAAAAATTTTCGATATCGGGCCATATATACCCGAGATATAGCATAGACCGGGGTTTTCATGAAAATGCAGCGTAAGCGAACTTAAACAACTTTTTGTGCTCAAAAGCAGCTCTGCTAATGAAATTAGGTTACATAAATATGGAAAATGAAAATTTCCGATATCGGTTCATATATACCCGGTGTATAGCCTAACAGGTTTTTTGATGAAAATGCCGACTAAACAACTTTTTTGTGCTCAGAAGCAGTTCTGGTAATGAAATAAGGTTATATAAATATGGAAAAAGAAAATATCCGATATCGGTCCATATATACTCGAGATATAGCCTGAACCGATTTTTCCAATAACATTTTTTTTTTGCTGAAAAGCAGTTCTTGTCATAAAAGAAGGTTACGAAAATAGAGAAAATTAAAATTTCTGATATCGGTCCAGATATACCCGAGATATTGCCTAAATCGGGTTTTTCATGAAAATATCGCGTAAGCGAACTTAAACAATTTGTTGTACTCAAAAGCAGTTCTGGTAATGATATAAGGTTATATAAATATGGAAAATTAAAATTTTCGTTATCGGGCCATATATACCCGAGATATAGCCTGAACCGATTTGTCCATTAAAAAAATTTTTGTTTTTTTTTTGCTGAAAAGCAATTCTCGTTATAAAAGAAGGTTACTAAAATACAGAAAATAGAAAATTCCCATATCGGTTCATATATAACCGAGTATATTTAGGTCACATTTTTAATATACTATACATATTCGTGACTATCGTGAAGGGTATTTTAGATTCGGCCCAGCCGAATATACTACACTCTTACTTGTTATACATATATTTTTCAAAATTGTATGTATGTATATATTTGTATTTTTTCATTCACATGTATGTATGTTTGTTTGAGTATTTTTAAACATTGTTTCAAAAATTTTTTTAAACAATAACAAATATTATTGCCCTGAAGAAGCTATCCGAAGGAAAGCGAAATATTGGCATACATATTAAAATAAATAAGCAAAAAGGA
Source organism: Thecocarcelia acutangulata (assembly GCA_914767995.1). NCBI lineage: Eukaryota > Metazoa > Arthropoda > Insecta > Diptera > Tachinidae > Thecocarcelia > Thecocarcelia acutangulata. The sequence continues at coordinate 61,203,843 of OU612097.1, forward strand.
CCTTAAAATTAACGAAATACTACTTAATTTTCTTGAACACTATCAAATAAAGAAACTAGTATTTTTAAAGTTTTAATTACTATCCTAAAGAATATGGTATTAATTCAAAAGTGTGATGAATGTCATTTATTTCTTAAATAAATTATCACATTTCCACACTTCTCTAATCTAATTAAGAGTGCAAAAACTAACAAACAAAAACAGACAAGTTCAACAATTTAACCACAATTTAGTGTAATTGAAAACAATATACATATATTTATATTGCACTTAAACGAATTATATTTTTGCTACATGATTTTGCAATGACATTCCCCCACCATCGTGTTTTATTCAATCGCAGCAAATTAAGAACGTTTTTCCAACTTTTGGTTAGGTATGTTTTATAAAAGTACATCTTCACATTTTAAACTGTCGACGATTTTGTCAACTGTTAAGTGTTTTTTGTTCTAGTTAGGTTGGACACTTCAACATGAATATATTGACGACTAAACAACACTTAAAGATCGCCTTTGATTCCGATTTGCTTAAGCCAATTTTGCTTTGCGATGAAACTTACTTAAAAAATAGCAAATATATATAAAACATTAAATTCAAAACTCTGCACAACACCTAAGAAGTGATGTAGGGTGTTTTAAATAAATACACATTATTACGCAGACGATGTGGCGTGGCACCCCCATCGAAGCCAGTATGTGTGCTGATGAACTTTTTCATTGTCTGGTGCTAGTACTATCACAGTCATTGCCTTTAACATTTTTATTTTTTCATACCAATCATATCAATTATTTAGACACCAATTTAAATGCAGATCTTTGAAACAATGAAATTATTTTTAAAAGCAGAATGATCTATAAAAACTAAGAGATAATGCGTAACGATACTAAACGGAAATTTCAGTGCTATACAATGATTATAGACATATATATATATATATATATATATATATATATATATATATATATATATATATATATATATATATATATATATATATATATATATATATATATATATATATATATATATATATATATATATATATATATATATATATATATATATATATATATATATATATATATATATATATATATATATATATATATATATATATATATATATATATATATATATATATATATATATATATATATATATATATATATCAGCAAACAAACATTTTATGGTTGTTTTTAATGAAGCGGAGTCCCTACAACACTTTTCAAGCCATTCCTCCGCTGGAACGGTATTTTTTCCCACCAAGTAGCAGTGTAAAATTAAAACACGAAATTGTTTTGACACAATAACTAATGAATAGAATAACAGCTGTTTTTTCGAGGTTAGTATTAACTGAAAAATAAGTGACTGCAATAAAACTAGCGCCATGGATTTTCAGCCCACGTAGTAAAACAAAAACAACATTGTGCGAACGAACGAACTGCTTCGTTATCCGTGAGCTGGCACTGAGATGAATTCAATACTAATTTGAGTCTAATAAAATTTTTGCTTCCATAGATTGCAAAAACAAAAAAGGTCAATTTGAAAAGGTCACGATGCGAAAATTGGAGTGAGGTGGATAAGCTAAGACTATGATTTATGATTTTAAACAGGAGCTATTACAGAATCTGGTAAAAAAAAGAGTAAAAGATAGTGAAAATAAAAGAAGAGTAAATGATATTGAAAATAAAAATACGGCCACAAACACCAACCACTTAAAACAGAAAGCTTGGCTGGATATTGAGAAGGAGTAGGCTGCCTCTTTTTTCATTTGCAGAATGGTTTTAATGCATTAATTTTGCTTTGTTTTTTTTTTAATTTAGCAGTCTGTACAGGTACCAATCAAATTCGCTGTGGTGTACAGTAAAAATGCAGGTCAAAGAAGAAGTTGCAGAGTTTCGTTTGAAAGCCAAACAAACAGGAGGAGGAGAAGCGCCGCCAGAATAGCTCTTTCTGATAGTGATATGTTTTTGGCTGCCAAACTAATTCGTTAGCTAGACCAATAAATACGACTCAGATTGTTTTTATTGTATCCATCAATTAATTTTAGTTATTAAATATGCAGAAACTTGGTTTTTCACTTCCAAAACAGGCAGAATGTACTGCCAAATTTAAAAAAAAAAACACGAATTTTAATTTTTTTAATATAAAATGTCACCTTATTTTTAATTTATAGAAGGGTAGAATCAAGACGAATTTAGTACCAGGTGGCCTCGTTAGTGTATCTGATCGACAGCTGTTTTAGGTGCTCATTACCCAAGTATCAACATTTGCTTATATTTTCATATTTTTTTCACACATTTTCATGCGCGCCATTTCATATTTCCTGTATACAAATCTTAACACATTTGGTGCGGCTATACTTAATTTAGTACAGTTAAACATTAGGCAACAATTCTAAAATTGATTTTACAATACTCACACAACTCCCTAGGTCAGTAGATGAAATGGGCCAGTCCAATTTATTATTCAAAATTGACATTTGTAGTATGAAATCTTCGTGGGTGTTCTGTATCGATATTTTTAATAGATATAGTCATTGTAAAATATTGGCGGCATAGATAATATATGAAAACTAAAATATCAAAATTGTATATTATTCTTTTTAAGGGGCTCGATTAAAAAAACTGAAATAAATGAAGTGAAAAATGAAATAAAATAATTCGCTGCCAATGCAAACAATTTTTAAAACCAATATGTATTGAAAACATTTGCTCTCGAAATTTTCACTTAACTACCACCACCCTGATCTACCCATTTATTATTTCTTTAATGCTTTTATATACTTATGTACATTTTGTATACAATGAATAAAAAAAAGTAAACTTTTTGTTAATGATTACTTTCAGTTCTATTTCGACAGTAATGGGTTAATTTTGTTTTTAAAAATAGATACACAATTTGAATACATTTTGTTTCAGCGTTGCCGATTAGCATGTACTCGTCAGTATCAAAAATTGGAACAAAATAAAAAATTTCTGATAATTTTTGTTCAATTAAATTTTTTCATAATTTCTTTGTATATTACAGCATCATCATATTTTGCTCTGTATTTTTATTCAAAATTGTTAAGGAAATATATTTATCAATTGATTATCATTGTTGTTAATAACATTTACGTTTTCGAAACTCATTTTCTTAATCTGACACAAATTGTTCTGAAGACTTTAAAAATCTTGTTATTAGACATAAAAATCAGAACGTTAAATAGGTGATTTTACCGATATTGCCCGTGCAAAATAAAACATTTTTGTCTAGCATTGGCTGGACTTAATTAATTTTATGTATTTAGTATTAAGATTTGAATACTGATTGTTAGTTCACTTTGTGAAGATTCAATAAATAATTGATTGAGAAACATTGAACATGTAAATTTAAAATTTATTATAGTGAAAATTTTACTCAACAAAAAATAATCTGCACTTCGTTGCAAAAAATCTAACCAAAAAATAATTTTCCACACGTATAATACATCCAAAATGTATTCATATTTTACATTAAAAATAAAATCAATTATTAGTCTTACTCTCGTTAATTTACAAAACTTTTACTATGTTCCTAATTCCAATATTTTGTTTAATTGTTTCCTTGATAGGTCCAAAGCATCACCGACAATTTATTATACCTTCTCTAGCAAAAAACAATGGAGAAATCGTACAAGAGACTTATAACATATTTCTAATTTCCAGTTTTTAATGCTAATCGGCAACGCTGAAACAAAATGTATTCAAATTGTGTATCTATTTTTAAAAACAAGATTAACCCATTACTGTCGAAATAGAACTGAAAGTAATCATTAACAAAAAGTTTACTTTTTTTTATTCATTGTATACAAAATGTACATAAGTATATAAAAGCATTAAAGAAATAATAAATGGGTAGATCAGGGTGGTGGTAGTTAAGTGAAAATTTCGAGAGCAAATGTTTTCAATACATATTGGTTTTAAAAATTGTTTGCATTGGCAGCGAATTATTTTATTTCATTTTTCACTTCATTTATTTCAGTTTTTTTAATCGAGCCCCTTAAAAAGAATAATATACAATTTTGATATTTTAGTTTTCATATATTATCTATGCCGCAAATATTTTACAATGACTATATCTATTAAAAATATCGATACAGAACACCCACGAAGATTTCATACTACAAATGTCAATTTTGAATAATAAATTGGACTGCCCCTTTTCATCTACTGACCTAGGGAGTTGTGTGCGTATTGTAAAATCAATTTTAGAATTGTTGCCTAATGTTTAACTGTACTAAATTAAGTATAGCCGCACCAAATGTGTTAAGATTTGTATACAGGAAATATGAAATGGCGCGCATGAAAATGTGTGAAAAAAATATGAAAATATAAGCAAATGTTGATACTTGGGTAATGAGCACCTAAAACAGCTGTCGATCAGATACACTAACGAGGCCACCTGGTACTAAATTCGTCTTGATTCTACCCTTCTATAAATTAAAAATAAGGTGACATTTTATATTAAAAAAATTAAAATTCGTGTTTTTTTTTTAAATTTGGCAGTACATTCTGCCTGTTTTGGAAGTGAAAAACCAAGTTTCTGCATATTTAATAACTAAAATTAATTGATGGATACAATAAAAACAATCTGAGTCGTATTTATTGGTCTAGCTAACGAATTAGTTTGGCAGCCAAAAACATATCACTATCAGAAAGAGCTATTCTGGCGGCGCTTCTCCTCCTCCTGTTTGTTTGGCTTTCAAACGAAACTCTGCAACTTCTTCTTTGACCTGCATTTTTACTGTACACCACAGCGAATTTGATTGGTACCTGTACAGACTGCTAAATTAAAAAAAAAACAAAGCAAAATTAATGCATTAAAACCATTCTGCAAATGAAAAAAGAGGCAGCCTACTCCTTCGCAATATCCAGCCAAGCTTTCTGTTTTAAGTGGTTGGTGTTTGTGGCCGTATTTTTATTTTCAATATCATTTACTCTTCTTTTATTTTCACTATCTTTTACTCTTTTTTTTACCAGATTCTGTAATAGCTCCTGTTTAAAATCATAAATCATAGTCTTAGCTTATCCACCTCACTCCAATTTTCGCATCGTGACCTTTTCAAATTGACCTTTTTTGTTTTTGCAATCTATGGAAGCAAAAATTTTATTAGACTCAAATTAGTATTGAATTCATCTCAGTGCCAGCTCACGGATAACGAAGCAGTTCGTTCGTTCGCACAATGTTGTTTTTGTTTTACTACGTGGGCTGAAAATCCATGGCGCTAGTTTTATTGCAGTCACTTATTTTTCAGTTAATACTAACCTCGAAAAAACAGCAGTTATTCTATTCATTAGTTATTGTGTCAAAACAATTTCGTGTTTTAATTTTACACTGCTACTTGGTGGGAAAAAATACCGTTCCAGCAGAGGAACGGCTTGAAAAGTGTTGTGGAGACTCCGCTTCATTAAAAACAACAATAAAATGTTTGTTTGCTGACTTCAAACATGGTCGAAGGGACACCGATGATGCAGAACGCAGTGGACGTGCACCAGAAAACACAAAAAAGATCCACAAATCGTTTTGAATGATCGAGAAGTGAAGTTGCGTGAGTAAGGAAACATCATAAAGATATCAAAAGAACGTGTTGGCTTTTGATTGCATGAGCATTTGAGTATGCGAGAGCTATGTTCAAAGTTGGTGCCGCGTTTGCTCAGTGTTGACCAAAAGCGAGAACGTGTTTATGATTCTGAGCAGTGTTTGACCATGTTTAAACGCAACAAACCCGAATTTCGCCGTCGATATGTGCCAATGGATGATACATGGATCCATGACTTCACTCCGGAATCAAAACGATCGTCATCTGAGAGGACAGCAACTTGTGAACCTCGTCCAAAGCGCCTGAAAGCACAACAATCGGTTTGAAATCTTATGGCCTCGGTATTAGGAATTTGTTAGGGATACCATTAACAGCGTTGTTGGAGCGTTTGAAGGCCGAAATTGCAAAGAAACGACAGCATATAGCAAAGAAAAAAACTTTGTTTCATCAAGCCAATGCACCGTGTCACAAGTCAATCAAAACAATGTCAAAACTACATGAATTGAACTTCGAATTGCTCCCACGTCTACCGTATTCGCCAGATTGGCTCCCAGCGACTACTGACTGTTCGCAGACCTGAAAGAAATGCTCGCCAGTTTGCTGTGATCAATAATTTTTGACTGAAGAAGACAAGAAAAATAATAATCAAATCTTTAGCTCAATCAAAAATTATTGGTCACAGCAAATTTGAATTGCAAAAAATTCCTTCTTAAGAAAAAAACTTAAGAAAGGAAAAAACTTGAACTATAACCCGTTGTACAAATGTACAAACCAAAAATTTAATTTAAAAATTATTAAAAAAAGAGTTCAACAAAAATTTTATAAATTAAAACTGTGTTTTCTTTGTTAGGTACGGGACTTTTCAGCCCATGTTAAATGAATAAAACTAAAACAAATTTAATAGTGATGAGTATAAAATGCTAACAAGCTCTGTATTCGAATAAGTTTTTCATTTATCATTGCAAGAATATGTTTGTACATTAATTTTTTTTTTTTGTTTAAACTTGCATATTTTTCAAATTATTTACAAAAACATTTGTAAGGGTATTAAAAATCATCGTTTTATGCATAAACTTAATATCAGCGATAATATTCTCTTCCTTTCCGAGTTCATCGAATAGTGGTTTTAAGCATCACTAACAATTGAAAATGAAAAGTATTGTCATACAAGAGATTAAAATAAAGTAAAACACTGCATAACTATATTAGGTTTGTTGAGTGTTTATGAATACAAACTTTTATTATCGGTTCATTTGACAATAAGTATTTAATAACTAATATATTTTTTATTCCTAAAATTAGAATTTTTATGAATAAGACCGTTAGTATTTTTCGATATATAAATTAAAAATTTTTTAGACATTATGACATACCATGCCCATGAACTTTACGACACTCTTTTTATGGACGTTATGCCACTTTTTAAAATGTCATAACGTCCATGGACAATATGACACTTAAAGTGTGTCATTATGTCCATGGGCATTATGACGCTGAACATTATGTCACGCCACCCCAAAAAGGCACGTCAAATGTGAAGGGGTTGCTCACTATTTTCTTCGACTGCAATATCGTGGTAGATCATGAATTTATGCCACAAGGTCGTACGGTCAACAAGGAATACTACCTTGAAGTTATTAGCCGTTTGCGCGAAACAATTCGTCAGAAACGCACAGAGTTATGGAAAAAACAATCATGAATTTTGCACCAGCTCACACATCGATGCTTGTGCGTGAGTTTTTGGCCAAAAACAAAACCGTTATCATGCCTCCACTTTTTCCCCTTTCCAAAACTGAAGACACCGATGAAAGGGAAACGTTTTGCTAAGATTGAGGAGATAAAAGAAAAATCGAAACAGGAACTGTTGGCGATACCAAAAAGTGCGTTTCAGAAGTGTTTCGAGGATTGAAAAACACGCGGGCATAAGTGTATTATATCTGAGGGGTATTACTTTAAAAGGGACAAGATAGTTATGGATGAATAAATAAATACTTTTTGAAAAAATTTAAAATAACGCTTCTTTTTTGATCAGCCGAATGATTTATTGGTAAAACTTAAATATTGAAATGAATGGTAAAATAATTCCAAGGCATATCTACCAGCGATTTTACAACAATTGAAATCTGTAGGAACAAACTAATATATGGAAAAGAAAAAAGTCGTTAGAAGGAAATGCTTTCCTTTTCCATAATAATATTGTGCGCAAAATTTTACACATTTCTGGAATTTGCTAAATGTGCCTCGACTACTCTTAATACCCTCAAAACTGTTATTAACATATACTATTCTTTAATATTGGGCAACCCTTATAAGGCTCAAAAACGTCATCGAACAGAAAATCATGCGCAAGCCGTAATCTTGTAGTCTCTCACTCTTGGGATAGATATGACTAAGACAGGCACTTGTCTCAATGACAATTTCTTAAATTTTATAAACTCTTAATAGTCACAAAAGCTAAATCTGTAGAATCAGCGTTGTCAACTCGGTGTGTTTCGCACCGTTCTTGGTGTTTTTTACAATTATTTGTACGAAAAATTTATTAGTCGGGGTGTGGTACGCTTTTTTTTACATTTACGGTGCGCTTTTTAAATTTCGCGGGCACCAAACCAAATTCAACTGAACTTTTTGTTTTAATGTAAGAAGCACATGAATAAACTTTTTTTTAGATTTTTTACATATTTTAACGTTGCGTTTTGAAGAGCGCAATCGGAACACGGAGTTATAATGTGGAAAATGCAACTTATTATATGCACAAAGTAAAACAATCTTGCTGTATTCTCGAAAGAAAATGAAACATTTCGTTTTATAAAAATTGCTGCTTTTAGAGCATATTTTGTTATTAAACGATCAAGCAGGGTTGTCAAATATTACAATAAATGCAGACACTGAATAGTGAAGTTCATATTTATGATGGTGCGTGAACTCGTTACTGTTTTGGTAACTGATAAATTACTAACCGCGTTATGTATAATAAAAAACCTTGTGCTAACTAACTTACTGCTATTTTTCCCTTATGGGAATTTACACATAAAAAAATTAGCAGCTAATTAGTTAGCATAAGGATTTTTATTATACATAAGGCCGTAAATAATTAATTAAATTATAAAATTTTTTCCAAACATGCATGCTGTCCGCTTACGAAAGCACAAATAAAATTTACACTGTGTTTGATAGAATTGCTATTAATAGAGTTTGATGGCTTGTAGTGTGACTCTCTAACGTTTAATATTCTGATAATCGTAAATTTCTTTGGCATATTTCATCTCATGCAGTAACGATTGTATGCTCCTGCAATATACTCGTAGTTTTAACGGCGGTAAGCAGCTGTATTTTTGTGTACCTGATAATAGGCAGTAAAGCTAACAGCTGATTTCGGTCAAAAGCGAATATAATTATATAATATTGCTGAATAATAAATTTGGTAATATGTCGTCATTATTATTGTAAAGATAACATTGTCTTAATAAAATTAACATAATCGCACTAGAGACCAAGTTTGACAAACATGAATTCTAACTTTTGAACGAAATTGACGGCATGCCATCAGGCGGTGCTACCAGACGCAGTTCGATTATACAATAGTCGCTTAAAAGGCTGTTTCATTATCGTGTTTTTAACTCAAAAATATAATACTTTATATAATACAAAATAGCTTTAAAAATGAAAAGAAAAATTCAAAATTTGGTGCGTGTTTGTCAAAATAACTCGCTTTTTTCCTCATTTTGGTACGTTTTGATATTTCAAAGTTGACAACGCTGTGTAGAATAGCCAGATGAGAAAGCACTCCGAAGCCCTACTTAAGGATTTTTGCTATAATGGATGCACAACTGCTCACCTGTCGATTGCATTAGCGGAACAACACATTTTCCTCACAAGATGAAGTTTTTTTGTGCTTTAAACCAAGTGTGCCCAGCCCTATGCGCTTGGTACTCAATTGTTTTTGTAAATGCGCTTAGCTATAGGGCTGTGCTCTTTAATACACAAATACTGTGCTCAGCACTAGCAATGAAAAATACGCAAACAACTTCGCTTTATATATTTTTTTGTCGCTCTTCACTGCTCACATATAAAAGCAAAGCAACAACACTTTCGCATGTTTTGCTGGTAAATATTGACGACATCTATTATCAGTGTGAATTTTGTTTTTGTAAATGTTTTGCTTTTTACAACAAAAAATATTAAATAAAAATAGCTTTTTCTTAAATGTATTGGTGTTTACTCTTCCATATAGAACTTGTGGGCAGCACTGCTTTAAACTAATATTATAAAGCGTTGCCAACTCAGTGCGTTTCGCACCGTTTTTGGTGCTTTTTAAAACTAGTTGTGCGAAAAATTCTTTAATCGGTGCAGCGTGCGCTTTTTTAACATTCGGTGCGTTTTTTAAATTTCGGTGGCACAAAATCAAATTCAACTAAACTTTTTATTTCAATGTAAGAAAAATGTTTATTAAAGTGTCCAAACTTTTTTACGTTTCATTTTGCGTGGAAACATATGTTAAATGGACAAAGTAATGCAATCTTGCTGTTGTATATTATACATACTCTTAAAATAATAAGACACAATTTTTAAAATAAAATTTGCTACTTTTAGAGAATATTGCAATAAATGCAGTTTCTGAATAGTGAAGTTCATGGCGCGTGAATTTGCAACTGTTTTGGCGATTGAGAAATTACCAAATTATTAAACAAATTATACCATTTTTCCATAACGTTTGCATTATATATTAATTATGGTAAACTTCATCTTTTATTTGTTATAATTGCGGCAAATTTTCGTATTTTTCAATAAATTATTTTCAAGACACCGCTTACGAAAACACATGTGAAATGTACACTGTGTGTGATACAGTTTCTATTAATCAAATTTGAAGGCTTGTAGTGCGATTAAGTAACTTTCAATGATCCGATAATCGCAAATTCTTTCGACAGCAATGGTTGTATGCTCCTGCAATATAATTTTGACGACGATAAGCAGCTGTATTTTTGTGTCCATTATCAAGGACAGGCAGTTAAAGTAACAGCTGATTTTAGTTGACATCATATATAATTAAATGATATGGCTTAATTAGAAATTTGATAAAATATCGTTATAACCATTATTAAGATAAAATTATCTTAAAAAAAAAAACTGACAGAATCGTACTAGAGGCAAAGCTTGACAAACACTAATTCTAGCTATTGGACAAATTTGAAGGCATGCCATCAGGATCAAACATTGAAAAAATTCAAAGGCGACAAAACAAAATTCTTCGAACAATTACTGCAGCTCCATGGTACGTAAAAAACACGAATTCAGAAGGATCTGTGTGCTCCGTTAGTAAAAAACGAATTTTCAAAGTATGCGACAAGATATATCAGCAAACTGGAACTTCATCCAAACCCTCTTGCACGAAGCATACTTAATTTTACCTGTCACACTCGGTTGGGAAGGGATACTGTTGCTACCATCAGAGCGCTAAATAAGTGATTTACCGATATAGCTCTCGCATAATAAAACTTTTTGTCTAGTATCGGCTGGACTTAGTTAATTTTTCGTATTTAGTGTTAAGATTTTAATACTTATTGCTAGTTCACATTGTGAAGATAATCAGAGAGAGTAATTATAAACGTAGACTTACGTTAGTGATTATAACTGCTACAAGCACCTGCACAGGATGGGAATTTCTAACACAGACATTTGCAGATTCTGCGGTGATGAAGAGGAGTCAATGAAGCACTTACTTACACTCACTGTGGAGCACTGGGACACAGAATATATAGGCTACTACAAGTTTATATGTTAAGTGAATGCGACTTAATATCACTCCCAATGAAGGAGCTTGTTCGTTTGTCCGCTTGTCCTCAACCCATAATGGGGCTAGGGAATGCACAATAGATCAACATTGGTCGCAGTGCAAATGGCCGATGAGGGCCATATCCCATCCAATAATAATAATAATACGTTAAAGATGTTACAGATTATTAACACATCAGAGGATAGAGGAATTAATTCTAAGACAGATATAGAGAATATGTTTTTATTTCAAGTTAATTGTTTTTGTTTTTAAAAAATTTTGTGAAAATATAAAAATTGCAATTAAATATTATTTGGCCTGAAGAAGATATGCGAAGAAGAGCGAAATATTGCCAGATAATAGAATAAAGAAATGTAAAAACCAAAAACAGACCTTAAGCGCAAAAATTATACAATATTAAAAATTAAATAAAAGCTAAAAAAATGCCATCAGGCGGTGCTATCAGACCCAGCTTAATTGTATAATAGTCGCTTAAAAGGCTGCTATATTATCGTATTTTTAATATAAAAATATGAAAGGTTTTTAAAACTGAAAGGAGAAATTAAAAATTCTGTGCGTTTTTGTTGAAATGACGCGCTTTTTCCCCATTTTGTAGTGTTTTGAAAATTCAAAGTTGACAACGCTGATTGTATAAGTTCAATAGCTCTGAGTATTATTATCCGCTAGTAAGTTGTTTGCCCATTTTATGTAATCGATGTGAATGACAGCGCGTTCGTTCGAGCAACAAAGAAATTCGCCCTTCTAATAGCTCTTTGGTTTTTGATATACTGCATCCGTTCGTGTTGTTTGTCCGCTGTTACATAACAAAAACTTCTTTGAAGTGGTCACACGGTTGAAGTGGTACTCGGTTGAAATGCCTCTCAAACATTTTCTTTCTTCAGTCGTCCAATATCATTCTAGGGGTGTTATCGACCATATTCGTACCTTAGTACCCCCATTAAGCACACATTAGTTTTTCTGCGTAAAAAAATGTTAGATAAGCGTGTCAAATTTCCTTCAGGGCATTTCAGACTATCCGATTTTGTATTAAGACTTCAAATCAAAAGTTCCAACAATACTGTAATGAGATAAATCTGGCAATATGATAATGCGACAAATCTGGCAACGTTGCAGTATAAGTATATGAAATAAGACTAAAGAATGTTATAATAAAGAAATGACAGTCAGTCATAGAGCGTTGAACGAAACGGTTGTTTGTCTTCTTATTTCTTTTTACGACAATACGTGCAAGTGTAATAGTGTGCATGTAAAGCGCTATGAAATTGAAACAATAAAATTTTTCATTGGATCAGGATTGCATTTTTTACCAAATTGGCTGTTTATTCTCTACACATATTTTTCATCTTATTTCTGGTGTGAAAACAAAATGTTATTGTACGTTAGATATTTTGACAATCGCAGCAAAATAAAACATTTTTGTCTAGCATTGGCTGGACTTAATTAATTTTATGTATTTAGTATCAAGATCTGAATACTTATTGTTAGTTCACTTTGTGAAGATTCAATAAATAATGGAATGAGCAAAAAAAAAACGAGTTGACAAAGTGTATGGTACAAGATCAGTAAGATCTTGTAGATTTAATTCCTGTAATTCTAGTAATTGAAACAATAAAATTCGTAACCAAATTAAGTTTTTATTTTATTATTATTTTGCTCTCCACGTATATCATGATTTGAACAAAAATATAAAAATAAACTAAACACAATGCAGCAGACAATACTGAAAGTTTACGAACAATTACTTTCAAATTCACTTGTTTGTCTCCGTTAGAATTGTCAACAATCTCATTTAATAGCATGTTGACTTTATATTCATTGTTATTTGTTGTTGTTTTTTATTTGTCTTTTTACTGTTTTAATGTCTTATTTCATTTGCTTCGTTTTATTCCAATCATTATTTAACCCCCAGCTGACTTCTGGTATGTTAAGACGTTGACCTTTTTGCTATCGGCAATTTATGATACTGTTTAGATGCTGAAACGAGTGTAATTATAAAGGAACCTGGGAAGTTAAAAATCAATTGAGAGTGGAGTTCAAGCAATTTGAAAAATAAGAAATTTTTTAACACAAATTTAAGGTTTGTAGATAGATATCTTCGTATTGTGATAATGATGGATATGAAACGAAATTGCACCGGAATAGGTAGCAGGCCGTATACACAGCTTGAAAAAAGCTGCAGTCTGAAAAAAGTATTCGGCACCAATTTTGAAAAAATAAGAATTAATTCTTAATGATATGTCAAATTAATAAAAGATCCGAAACATATTAGTCATATTTTTTGACGGAATTATTATAAAAACATTAGTTCTGTCGTACGAAAAATACTCTTTTTTGCTACCCCCGACTTTATCTGCGGAAAACAGGTGTTTTAGCCTGTGTTGAAGCGGAACCAAAATTAAACAATAAGAGTGCGGTAAATTCGGCTGAGCCGAATCTAAAATACTTTTCACGGTAGTCACGTATACACGAGAATATAGTATATATTACAAATTTGAACTAAATATGCTCGGATATATATGAACCGATATCGGGGAAAAAATATTTTTGCCTTGTAATCACCAACGAAATCTTTCATGGATATTTTCATGGAAAAGTTTGTTTTAGCTATATCTCGGCTATATATGAACCGATATCGGAATTTTCTATTTTCTGTATTCTAGTAACCTTCTTTTATAACTAGAAATGCTTTCCAGCAAAAAAAAATTTTTTTTGGAAAAATCGGTTTAATCTACATATATCTCGGGTATACGAGTATAATGACCCATATCAAATATTTTCATTTTTGTATTTTACTAGCTTCCTTTTATAATCAAAAATGCCTTTAAACAAAAAAAATTTCATTTCAATTTATTTAGGAATATTTAATGTACAATTGATAGTTAGTAAAGCCTTGCAAAGCCATTGTGGCTGGTCTGCAGGCATAATAAACTTAAAAATGTACGTAAAAGTTCATAAATATGTAATAATTTAATTTTTATAAATGTGAGTTATTTTTGTTATAAATATAAAATATTGAATAATAATCATTGCATATTGATAAAATGTGTTTTTATTATCTTCTTTCTGTTTTGCTCAATATTGGCTCGTCTTAAGACATCATTTGGTATAGTGTTAAAGATTGTCGGTAACATCACTGGTAATGCGCTTCTTCCATATTCATTTCGGAATTTTTGGATACGGTACTTCCCTTCAGCGTTTCTTCTTGTTTGATGGTTATGGTCAATTTTATTCAGGTACTTGTTATCATTGAAGAATTCTATGGCTAGAGTAGTGCGATATATATTATATACATTTAGAACATTGCGGTCTTTTGGATAATTTTTATTTTGTTGATCTATTGCTGTATTAATGTTTATATTAAATGGTTGATTAATGAGTGATTGTGTTTGGTTATTGTATTGTTTATACGGTTTTAATAGTTTTAGTATTTTGTTCTGTACTTGTTGAATTTTTTTGCAGTGTAGTGAGTTTCCCCACGCTGTTATACCATGTCGCAAATGTGATTCCACAAACGAGAAATAAGCCTGCCTCATTACACTGTCAGTTGAGCAGTAATTAAGTTGATGCATCATATAAGATGCTTTTCTTAGCTTTTTATGTAGTTCGTTTATGTGTACACTCCATTTGAAGTTATGATCGACATATACACCGAGATATTTATACGAGTTTACGATTTCTATCGTTGTGTTACATTGATCAGCATTACAGTTGAGGTTATCTATTTCTGTAGTATGCAAACACTCTGTGCTGTGGAATTTTATTTTTATTTCTTCGTATCTAACGTGTGGTGGCTTAATGTGCATTAACTTAGTTTTTGTGGCGTTAATGATCAAGCCATAGTCATGGCACCATCTCATTGCAACATTTAGCTGATCTTGCATTATTTTTATAGCATCATTTAGGTTCTTATGTGCAACAATTAATGCAGTGTCGTCAGCATAAGCGAATGTTTCGCATTTTTTAAGAATATTTATAAGTTCATTTGTGTATATTATATATAGTAGAGGACCTAGTTTTGAGCCTTGTGGCACTCCATGATCTAAATCTGATTCATCACTGAGATTTTTGCTGACTTTGACATAATATTTTCTATATATTAAATAGTTTTTAAACAGTTCTAAACTTTGACCTCTAATACCAAGCCTTTCTAACATAGTAATAAGATTTTCATGTGACAACGTATCAAATGCTTTTGTGAAGTCTATGAATATCGTTAAACAGTGGTGCTTCTTACTTAGTTGAGTATTAATGAAATTAGCAAAATTGCCAAGTAGCTTGTTTATATTTTTCCCTTTCTGAAATCCAAACTGTTTGGCGCTTATGATTGTGTTTTTTTCTGTATAATTTTTTAATCTTCTACAAATTACTTCTTCCATTACTTTTTCCACAACTGATAATATTGCTATGGGGCGATAATTGTTAAAATCCGATTTTTTTCCACTTTTGTAAATTGGTCTTACAAATGATATTTTTAGCATATCTGGTATTATTAACGTTTCAATAATAAGGTTTATTAATTTTGGTATAACAGGAGCCATAATAACTGAATTGTTTTTTAAATCTATAGGCCTTATTCCATCGAATCCCTCACCTTTTTTTATATTTAAAGTGTTTAATATGTTAAATATTTCTTCATTATTTGTTTCCATTAGAAAAAAAGAATTTAAGAGAGTATTATGAGTTTGGTATAATGTCTTTACGCTACATATATGCAGATTTTTTTCAACATTTTCTTTAAAGTTTTGAGCAAATTTATTACAAATTTCTTTTAAGTTCATATTTTTAAAATTTTTTACTATATTTTCATCAATATCGTTTGATTTTTTGCCAATAATTTCGTTTATAGTTTGCCAAGTTAAACGCATATTATTTCTATTCTCATAAAATTTCACTTTATAATATTGATTCTTACAATAATTCAACCTCTTATTTAATGAATTTCTGTATTTTTTATAATCGTTTTCATGTTTTTTATTATTTCTGTGATTGCGCCATTTTATATAAAGTTTATCCCTTATTTCACAACTTTTTATTAACTCTTCTGTTATCCACGGTTTGGATATTCTGATTTTCTTTTTTCCAATATTGTTAGTTGAATTTTCATAGATATTATTAAATTTATCAGTAATCACCTCGGGTATATATAGACGCATATCGGAAATTTTCATTTTCTGTATTTTAGTAACCTCCTTGTATAACGAGAACTGCTCTTAAGCAAAAAAAAAAAAAAACAATTCGTTTAAGTTCGCTGACGCAGTCCTCCTGTGATTCTCCAACCGCACGGTCGTATTAATAAAAAGCAAACAAAAAATAAATAAATAAATAAAATCATTGTGCTTAAATTCTTTTAAACTTACATATAAAATTAATAATATATTGTATTAAATTGTAAAAACAATAACAAATTATTAAAAAAAAAAAAAACGGGAAAATAAATTCCTCACATTTCAATAACTAAATAATAAAATCAACTTCAATATAACAAGTGCGGTGGCAGTGCATTGTTATTGTGCGTGAAGATTACCTACCCAGTTGGAAAAAAACTATACATTAAACTTTTGTTTTCTGTATGAGTGATCCCATCATAAATAATTCTGAACAAGAGACTAGCTCCACCAGTAAAAGCATATGGACTTCTGAAGAAGAATCTATAAAGCAATCATTGGACAATTTTCTTGCTACAAGAGATAAAATCCGCTCCCGTTCCGGCTCGCCTAACATAGATATTACAACAGAAGATAAAAGATTGTCTACTCTAATTGATGCCAATAAACCAAAAACGCAAGTAGGCATGGATAGGTATATCACCATCACTAAACGTCAGCGAAGCCCTAAATCTGCTCAAATTGCATCCAAATCAAAAATATCTAAAGATGCCGACACCGCTAGACCAACCCATCAAAACAGATTTTCTATTCTACAAACGGATTGTTGTCTCATCGTCAAAAAAATCGTTTAAACCACCACCAATTTATTTAAGGGAATCTGCCTCCAATGAACTGGTAAGAAAAATTGTTTCAGCAATCGGAGAAAATACATTTAATGTTGCCTCCATCAAGCACGGTAACATTAACGAAACTAAAATTCAGGTTAACGATGAAAATGACTATCGAAAACTGTCTAACGATTTTGAAAAAGAAAAAAAAGCTTTTTATACTTATCAGCTTAAAAGCGCTAAAGGTCTTCAAGTCGTAATAAAAGGGATTGACCCTTGCGTAGACATTAATGAAGTTAAGACCGGTTTGGCGGACAAGGGATTCAAAGTAAAAAATGTGTTAAGCATCAGAAATCGTAAAAAGATCCCTCAACCCATGTTTAGGGTTGAATTAGAGCCAGGAGATGTGACTTTAAGGAAGAATGAAGTTCATCCAATATATAATATAAAATACCTTTTACATCGAAAAATAACCGTAGAGGAACCGCATAAGCGCTTAGGACCCGTACAGTGCCATAACTGCCAAGAATTTGGCCCCACTAAAGCGTATTGCAAGTTGCCTACAGTTTGTGTTGTGTGTGGAGAACTCCATAGTACAGCACAATGCAATAAGCCGAAATACGACCCAAAAATAAAAAAAATGCAGTAATTGCGGTGAAAACCACACAGCTAATTATAGAGGTTGCTCCGTCTACACCCATCTAAAGCGCTCAATGAACAACAAACCAATAATTGCTTCTAGGCTACCACAGCAGACTCAAATTTTTTCTAATAATTCTTTTCCTCCGACAGGACAGTCAACCACCGACATAACCTTTCAAAATCAAAAACTAATTTCTTATGCTAATGTAGTTAAGTCTACATTCGCAAACCCGAATCAACAGACCCTTATTCAAACTGTAAACACTTTTACGTCGTCTATGATGACGATGATGATGCAGGAAGTGGTGAAAATGCAATCCACCATTTTGCAGGTTATTTCGAGAAAATGATTTGGTTAAAAATATGTTTCTGGAACGCGAACGGCATCCGCCAACACAAAAATGAACTCGAATACTTCCTGATGGATAAGCAGATCGATATAATGATGATTGCAGAAACTCACTTGACGTCAACAAGCTTCTTCAAAATTAACGGCTACGTACTATACGATACTAAAGACCCCCGTGGAAGAGCTTGTGGAGGTTCTGCAATCTTGATAAAATCTGAGATAAAGCATTTTTTGTTGAACGACACATGTGAGGACTATCTTCAAGCAACTAATATCTGTGTGGAAAATTTTCATTTCAAATTGGTTATCTCATCGATTTATTCGCCGCCTCGATTCTCAGTGACGGAATCACAATATTCAAGTTTTTTCACCTCATTAGGACCTCGTTTTATAGCAGCTGGAGATTACAACGCAAAACACACTTTTTGGGGCTCACGTTTGATCACCCCGAAGGGTCGGGTGCTTTTTGATACAATTTCTAAAATGGGCTTAGACGTAATATCAATGTAATATCAATATCCTGATGTGATTGATTTTGGAGTGGTAAAGTGGTTCCCTGTGGAATGGATGAAAGCTGAGTCTTCGTTATTTCAGTGCGTTTTCCCCAGGAAACTTGGTCCCCCAGTAACAATTTGCATAGGTCTGTCACCCGAGTGAATTGGGTAAAATATAAAAAATTTTTGAGTACGCATTGCACTGAGAATATTGTTTTAAGAACACCTGAAGATATTAATGCGTCACTAAGCAACTTTAGCGAAAACCTTAAACAAGCCGCTGAACTTGCTTCTAGCGTTTATTTAACAGGCAGAAACATTCAAAATAGAATATATTCTTCAGAAATCGAGCAACTTGTATTAGAAAAAAGAAGAGTTAGACAAGAGTGGCAACTTCGCAGGTCTCCGCAAATAAAAACAAGGCTCCGTGAGTGCGCAAATCAACTAAGAAATTTGCTTGGAGACCAAGAAACGGCTTCTCTACAAACGTATTTAGAAAGTCTGGATAGTACTCCTCAGTCCGACTATTCTTTATGGCGGGCGACTAAGGGTTTGAAAAGGCCAGTTAGAGGTAAGCCGCCCTTGCGAGAACCGTCTGGTGACTGGGCTAGAGATGACTCGGAAAAGGGTAATTTATTTGTTAACCATTTGAAAAATGTTTTTACCACAAATAGGTCTGATAATGCAAATGAGTTGCCGCGTGTTGTTAGTAAACCTCCTGTGCCTTTAAGATTCAATTTTGAAGAAGTTGAAAATGCTATTGGTAATCTAAACCTTAAAAAAGCTCCAGGTATGGACAAAATCAGCAACAAAATGCTCGTAGAGCTGCCTTGTGTAGCTAAAAGCATTCTTCTTTTTATTTTTAATGCTATTTTACGACTTGAGTGCAGAGTGGAAGGTGTCCATGATAACAATGGTTCCTAAGCCAGGGAAGGATCACACGAATGTAGAATCATACCGTCCAATAAGTCTACTGACAACAATTTCAAAACTTTTCGAAAAATTGCTAAAGGCGAAGTTGGATCCAATGCTTAATAAGGTTGAATGTATTCCTAGTCACCAATTTGGTTTTAGAGCGAAACATGGCACCATTGAGCAAACACACAGGTTAGTTAACGTCATAAGAAAGGCATTTGAAGATAAAAAATATTGCTCTGCCTTATTCATCGACGTCTCACAAGCTTTTGATAGTGCGGCACGAAGGCTTAATTCATAAAATAAAGTTTAACTTACCTGCAAACGTACATAACCTTTTGGAAAGCTATTTATATCGTCGCCAACTTTCAATAAAAGAAGGCGATTTCATAAGCCTCGTTGAGCCTTTTGAAGCTGGAGTTCCCCAAGGCAGCATATTAGGGCCTATCTTATATTTGATCTACGCATCTGACATGTCGACAAGCACCAACATTCAAACTTCAACATTTGCAGATGATACAGCACTCCTTAGCATACATAGTAACCACCAGCAAGCATCAATAAATTTACAAGAACATATCGACAGACTAGAGAAATGGCTCAAGCTTTGGAAAATCAAGGTTAATGAACAAAAGTGTGCCCATGTTACATTCGCACTGCGTCTAGGGACATGCTCACCCATTACTATTAACAATAAAGTAATACCTCAACACAGTGAAGTCAAATACCTCGGTATTCATCTTGACCGTAGACAAACATGGAAGTCGCACATCGAGGCAAAAGTAACGCAGATGAAATTGAAAGCAGTGCAAATTAACTGGCTACTAGGCAGAAATTCGACCTTGAAGCTTGATTGTAAACTTTTGCTGTACAACTCGATTCTAAAGCCAATATGGTGCTATGGGATTCAATTATGGGGCACAGCCTCGGCATCTAACATTGAAAAAATTCAAATAAGTCAAAATAGAAATCTCCGTAGAATTACAGACGCTCCATGGTACGTTAAAAACTCACGAATCCACGCAGATCTGAACGTACCTTTTGTGAAATCTGAATTTGTGAAGTACGCGACAAGATATATTAACAAACTTGAATTCCATACAAATCCTCTTGCAGCTAATATTCTTAACTTTGGTGGTCATAGCCGTCTGAGAAGGAAGAATACTTTGGCTATCATTAGAGCTCTAAACTGATGACTTTCTGCAATAATATTCGCATAAAAATAAATTTTTGTTCAGCACTGGCAGGACTTTAATCACAATTTTTTTTTTTGGTATTAAGACTTAAATACTTTTTGTCATTACATTGCTTATGTTGATTCAATAAATAAAATAATAAAGTTAAAAAAAAAAAAGTTCGCTGACGTGGCATGCTCATGAAAAACCCGGTTTAGGCTATATCTCGGATATATACATATGTACCAATATCGGAAATTTTCATTTTCCATATTTATATAACCACATTTTATTACCATAGCTGCTTTTAAGCAAAAAAATGTTTAAGTTCATTTCATCAAAAACACGGTTTAGACTATATCTCGGGTATATATGGACCGAAATCTGGAAAAACAGTTTTCTGACTTTTAGTCACCACGCTTAATAATTGTGTGAAGTTTGAAGCAAAACAAACGACTTTTTTCAAAATATTTCATACAAAATTGGAAAAAAGTGCTTTTTTCGGAATTTTAAATATATCTCAGCTATACGTGATTACTGAATTTCAATAACAAACCTATGATGATGGAGTAGTAGAATGGTGAAAGAAAAACGTTTCTATAGTTTTCTCAGAAATGGTGTTTCAACGACCGACAGACAGACATCGCTTAATCGTCTTTTCCATTAATTCTGATTCAGAATATATATACCTTATAGGGTCGCAAAAGCAAAATTGTAAAAATTACAAATGGAATCACAAACTTGGCGTGAGTGCTCTGATAGCTCGCCGCCTTATAGAGATGGCAAAGATACGTATTGGCTGGGTGGTTTGTCGAATACGCGAAAAGGTAGCACCAAAAAGATGCTTTAAATGTCTGGATTATGGACACGTAGCAGTTAACTGTAAGGGGCAAGACCTTTCAGGGCATTGCCTAGGGTGTGGCAAAATGGGCCACAAAATTGGAACCTGTTCCAATAAACCATCCTGCTTGCTCTGCAAGAAGGGAGCAGACACCGCTACTGACCATGTCACCGGAGGTGCAGTTTGCCCGTTTTATAAAAGAGTTCTACAGAAACTTAGGGAGTAGAGTAGAACCTAAGTCACCAAAATGCGTATATTACAGTTAAATCTCAACCATTGCCAGGCAGCCCAGGAGCTTCTTAAGCAAAGCGTTCGAGATATAAGTGTAGATGTCGCTATTCTAAGTGAGCCATATCGGACCATGGCATCTGTATACTGGGTTTCCGATAACACGGGTACATCGGCAATATGGAACACCAGCACGCTACCCATACGCGATAGAATAACAACGCAATGTGGATATGATCGAGCGATTATATCTGGCATCACTATTTACAGCTGTTATATACCCCCTAGGTATTCTATAGAAGACTTTCGGGTAATAGTTGACAGTATTGTAACGGATGCAGTTGGAAGAACCCCCGTAATAATAGCAGGTGATTTCAATGCGTGGGCTGTTGAATGGGGCTGTCCCTCCGCAAACGCAAGAGGAAGAATACTCTTGGAAGCCTTTTCTGTACTGGGTGTTGTACTCATCAATAATGGAGTTGAACACACCTTCAGAAGGGGTGATGCTGGCTCAGTAATTGACATTACATTCGTCAGTGCCAGTATCGCAACCCAAGTGAACTGGAGAATATCTGACATCTATACACATAGCGATCATAGCGCTATAATAATAGATGTGCAAGACGCACAGCCCCGTGCTATTGTACACGCACGTGTCTTGACAGGATGGAAGGTAAATACCTTTGATAAGGATAGCTTCGCAGCCTGTATGGAGAACATGGAAATGGCTGGTTCAGCAGAAGACATTGCAGTGCAATTAGTGCGCAATATCACTAGTGCCTGCAATGTAGCTATGATAAGGCGAAAAAGATCGCCAAATAAGCCTCCAGTGTATTGGTGGAATGATGAAATTGCTAGCTTGCGTTCAGAGTGTATTAGCGCCCGAAGGCGGTATACACGAACGAGGGGTCGGTTAGAGAATAACGTGCAGCACCAGTTGTATAGGGATAAAAGAAAGGCATTGAAGATTGCAATTCGTAGGAGCAAGCGTAGGTGTTTCCTAGATGCTTGTGATGAAAAAGATAGTAATCCTTGGGGCTTAGCATATAAGCTAGTAACCAGGAAACTTAAATGTCTTGGCCCATCACCGCCAAGAGAAGAGAATATCCTCAATGGAATTGTAGACCATCTTTTTCCTCAACAGGAAGCTCTGACATGGCAACACAGCTATCCAGCTGAATTATTCGACATTCCTCCGGTTACGGTCGTCGAGATAGAAGGTGCTGTCTCAAAATTCAAAGACAAGAAGGCACCAGACTTAGATTGCATCCCAAATATGGTACTGAAGGAGGCTGTTAAACTCCATCCTGATTATTTCCTAAAAGTAATAAGCGCATGCTTGATAAGGGAACTTTTCCAACAATCTGGAAGAGGCAGAAATTGGTGTTGTTACCTAAGGATAACAAGCCGCTAGACGACCCTTCCTCCTATCGTCCGCTCTGTATGATAGATACAAGTGGAAAACTTCTGGAGAGTATAATCTGCAGAAGATTGGAAGATTGCGTACAAGCTAACCTAGGTTTATCAGATAACCAATTTGGCTTCAGGAAAGCAAAGTCAGTGGTGGACGCTATCAAAGTTGTAGTAGAAACCGCTTCTCAAGCTATCCAAGGGAAGAGGTGGAGGAATGGAACAAAAGGGTATTGTGTGGTTATAACCCTAGATGTAAAAAACCCCTTCAATACGGCAAACTGGGAGCATATAGTT
This sequence comes from Thecocarcelia acutangulata, assembly GCA_914767995.1. Classification (NCBI taxonomy): domain Eukaryota; kingdom Metazoa; phylum Arthropoda; class Insecta; order Diptera; family Tachinidae; genus Thecocarcelia; species Thecocarcelia acutangulata. The sequence goes on from OU612097.1 coordinate 61,227,486, forward strand.
AATGCTTTGGTTCGTATAGACATCCCAGGGTATCTACTAGCAATTGTACGGGACTATTTCCGGGATAGAGAGCTAGTTTATGATACCGATAAAGGTACTAAGAGGCGCAAGATCATTGGTGGGGTGCCTCAAGGTTCAGTTCTTGGCCCACTATTGTGGAACGTCATGTACGACGGAGTATTAAGATTGGATCTACCGGAAAAGGTGAAGATAGTTGGATTCGCAGACGACTTAGCGTTAGTGTGTGAAGGGAAAGAGTTACTAGAGGTGGAAACCATTGCAAACGCCAGTATTCAGATCGTAAGATCTTGGCTAAGATCAATGGGCCTAACTCTAGCTGACCATAAAACGGAAGCGGTTCTGATTAGTAGTAGGAAAATTAGGGAAACTGTCAGGCTAAATATTGGCACGTGTAGCATAGAATCCAAGGAATGTTTAAAATACCTTGGGGTCATGATTGACACTCGTCTGTCTTTTCAAGAGCACTTGAAGTACATAGGCAGTAAAGCATCAAAAACATGCACAGCGCTATGCCGGATCATGCCGAATAAAAGAGGTCCAAAATATCTGCAGAGGAGATTACTCTCTAGTGTAGTAAGAAGCATTATCTTATATGCATCGCCTATATGGTCAGGCTCACTTAGATATCCTACTTATGTGAACCTGATATCTCCTGTGTATAGGCTGATCGCCTTGCGTGTATGTAGCGCATTCCGAACTGTATCGGACCTGGCCGCTTTTGTCATTGCCGGCATGATACCGATCGAGCTAGAGGCCGCTTCGGACATCTCGGTTGGGTTGAGAGAATCGTGTCTGCGAAAATGGCAAGAAAGATGGGCGACAGCTGACAAGGGAAGATGGACCTACTTACTGATACCAGACATCAGAGCATGGCTATCAAGAAGGCATGGCGATTTGAACTACTATATTACACAGTTTCTAACTGGGCATGGTTGTTTTAGGTCGTACTTGTACCGTTTTGGACATGACAGTACTCCGTTCTGTCCGAGTTGTGATGGTAATGTCTTGGAAGATGCTGAGCATGTGTTCTTCATCTGTCCACGGTTTAATAGTGATAGGGAATATTTAGAAATAGTCCTAGGACGTAGCATCAGTCCGAGCAGTATCGTTCCAATCATGTTGGAATCTTTGTGCAACTGGACGTACGTCTGCAGTTTTGTAAAATTGGTTTTGTTGGAACTTCGTAGGTTAGAATAGATTCGCAGCAGAATCAATGTAGTTTAGTGTAGATGTAGGGTGTATCACCTTTCCCACCCCGAGACGTAAAGCCTTGCGGCAGTCCCTCGGGGAGCATCTGGGTCACGGCGAAGGGGTGTTTTTTAGCGTGTTAAAGTCTCGCACTACTGGCAACCACCATCACTTCCAGTGCCTTTCGATGGTTTTTCACCCCACGAATTAAAAAAAAAAAAAAAAAAACATACATACATACATACATACAGACATACATTTGTGTGTACATTGTGCACTCAAAAGTGTGAAACTTCATTATGCCAGTATGTTCGTATTTTTTGTAATTACAATTCGCGTACCAAGTGCATACATTTGAGTACATATCGCTCCTTTATTGCAACATAGTCATAACTAAAAAAAGCTTGTTTCGAGAAAAACGCATTTCAAATTTTTAGTTTAGTTTAGTCTTAGAAACTTTTTTAAGAAAATATCTCCTAGAGGAAACAATTTAAATGTAATTTGTATAAATTTTTGGCACAATATAAAAGGTAATACTGTTAACAATTCTGCATTGTTAACTGGAAAAGCTAGTTTTTGAGATATGACTATGTTGCAATAAAGGAGCGATATGTATGTACATAAATAAATGGAGATAAAATATTCTTGAAAATATTTGCCTCGTTTTTTTCAATTAAACTATTTGTTCACAGACAGCTGTTCAATTTCGGGGTTTAGTTAAATATTTCAACACTTTGAATAAACGAAAAAACACTTTATTTGTTTATATGATTTCAAAAAAAAACAATATTTATTGATTTATTTAAAAATTTTTCTCACGCTTTTGAAATGAAGAAATGTATAGAGCAAAAAAAAAAAAAAAAATTAAGCGATTTAAAACATTCAAATCTGCTACACAAACATGTTGGAAATGATTTGATAACATTTTACTACGAAGGCGACCGTACGACAAATGATAGTTATATGTACTCGTATTCACGTCTAGTCTACAATTTTTTGTATTCAAAGATTCTGTAATTTTGGATCCTGGAACGTCCAATGCATCCAAAAAAGCTGCCACTTGGTGTGGATTTTTGTTCATATTTCTTCCGAACCAGATTGGTCGACGATTGGCCATTTTCTTTCTTGAAGGCGACGTTTACAATATTACGAAGACTCTACTTACCTCATATATGTAAACAGCTAATACATTTTGATAAATAACGCCTCTACTTATAAGTTAAACTAAAGGCGGTGTTTTGTGTTGTTGTTACCGAGTAGTTAAACATCAACAAAGTATCGCTTGCTTACCAGCTAAGAAAAAGATATAATAGACACCGACCTAAAAAAAGACAAAAAATTTATATTATAAATATGTTACTCGTACTTTGGCTAAAAATTTTATTAATAGAGTCAAGGTATCTTCTTGGTTTTAGGACAGTATGAGACGGACATGCTTATGCTTGGTTTTTATTTGTGAACGAATCTTAACATAAAGTCTTGCTTAATATTTCTACAAAAAAAGGCAATAAACATAAGAGTTTTTAAGGAAACTGCCATTGTGAGTCAATTATGAACTGTGTATATGGAATTTAGCACAGAGTGGTCCAAATATAAGTTTTTTTGTTTAAATTAAATTTTTTCTTTGTAGTTTACATAGTTCAAAACATAAACTAACAGTAAGTATATAAATCTTAATTTTAAACGTAAAAAAATTAATTAAGTCCGGCCAATCCCACAACAATCTCGGCAAAATCACCTATTTACCGCTCTGATGGGGGCAAAGGTAATATCTTCTTCTCAACCGAAGAAAATTCGGGTAAAGTTTCTTTTTAACTTGGACCAGTACTCAGGGGATGACCTTTATAATGGGTGATTTTATAAGAACTATCGGAAATTTAAAAAAAAAACACATAAAATTCAGAAAAATGCATGAAATATTTATTTGGATCGATAGTTGGGTCGATATAATTTAATGTTTGAAGATTATTTCATGCGAATGTTGGCCGCGGCTGCGCCTCAAATGGTCCATCCGCTTAGTCCAATTTTGGCATACTCTTTCCAACATTTCGGCCGGTATCTCACGAATAATGTTGGCAATGTTGGCTTCCAGTGCGTCAATCGAAGCGGGCTTGTCACTATAGGCATTAGCCTTAACATAGCCCCACAAAAAATAGTCTAGAGGCGTTAAATCGCACGATCTGGGCGGCCAATTGACTGGTCCCAAGCGTGAAATAAACTGTTCACCGAACTCGCCTCTCAATTGCTCCATTGTTTCGCGTGCTGTGTGGCATGTGGCACCGTCTTGTTGAAACCACATGTCATGCAAGTCAAGCTCTTCCATTTTGGGAAAAAAAGTTTGTTATCATCGACCGGTAGCGCTCACCATTCACAGTAACGTTGTGATTCGCATCATCTTTGAAGAAATACGGCCCAATGATGCCGCCAGCCCATAATCCGCACCAAACGGTTGTTTTTTGTGGATGCATTGGTAGCTCTTGCAATGCTTCTAGCTGCTCTTCACTCCAAATATGGCAGTTTTGCTTATGTACGTATCCATTCAACCAGAAATGAGCCTCGTCGCTGAACACAATTCTTCGATAAAAAAGTGGATCCAACAATGTAAATTTGGTGCGAAATTTCTTTACAATAGCCCGAATAGAAGCCTCGGTAGGTCGATTAAACTGACCATAAAATGGAAGAAGAGCGCGATGAACTTTCTTAACAGAGCACGCATTTTGGTAATAAAATTCAATAATTTGCAAGCGTTGTTTGTTTGTAAGACGATTCATGATTAAATTATAGACCAAACTGAAGATGTTTGACAGTGACACAAGATACAAAACGTGCGTGAGCTGCCAAGATAATAGCAAAAAAATCACTCGTTATATGCAGTGCGTTCTACTGGAACTAGGAAAATAGGTTATGAGGAGGAGGAAAGAGGGAGTAGTATTCGTGAAAGTTTAACTTTAACAATAACGACACGAAAGACTAAAACAAACTCTATTGCAGCATGTGTAATGTTGGAATCAAATTAGTTAAAATAGATCAGTGCCCAGTGTATATACTTTCGACCCTGCTCAGATTAGCAAAATTTAGTCCAACACTTTCCACACTATAAGGTAATGAAGTACATTCAGAAGAAATTAAACATATATAGAAAACACGAACAACAGTGAAAAAAAAGAAACACAGCTTCCAGCTTACTGGGGCTAGATTCCGCAACCACGAATTTTTTTACTAGTGAACACTCACAATAAAATTTACCGACATTCACCGCCACAGTGTTCACTTTTCATTAAAAAACGATTCCGTAAGAAACAATCGGGATTGTCATGGTCGGATTTGATAATTATCGCTTTTGAAATTCGATATTGGATTCATTGTGTCATGAAAACATGTCGATTTTTTTATATTCGATTGGAATTTAAACCAATATTCGAATCAGCTGTTTTCTATATTTGCTGTTTTGTTTACGATTTTAAGTGTATTCTTTTGCAAATTGTACTAAAATATTGTTAAAACTTGTATTTTTTCTAAATAAAAACAAAGAAAAAAAAGTGACTACATTTCTTAAATAAATAAAATGGCATCCAGCGCTGCAGAATTTTTTGTTATTGGAAGAAGGACACTCTGAAAAGGTGGCATGAAAAATTTTAAGGGACTGCAGCAATCCATTTGAAGTGCCGGAGACAACCTAAGTACATTTTGATGGTTACTACATCTTAATATGTTCATACAACAATACTAGTTCATCAATTCCAACTCTCTTAATGAATGACCAAGTATTCACCGACGCGGCTGACAAGGCTACCCTGTTTTGCAAGCCATTCCTGCTTGCCGGAAAGCAGTCAATCACTTCCCGAGCTCGAAAGAGTATCTGTAACTATGAAAAAGATATTCTTCCGGGCGCGAGCAGTTAAAAGGGTTTTAGCAGACCTCGACATAAACAAGACTCCTGGACCGGATGGGATTCCAGCACTGGTCTTGAAGCAGTGTTCTTTAGCGCTTGCGCGTCCATTAGCACGCCTCTTCAGCATACTTTACCATGCTGGTGAGGTCCCATCATGCTGGAAGGTTGCTAATGTAACGCCAATTCCTAAAAAGGGTGAGGCAAATAACCCTGAAAATTACCGCCCAATTGCAATTTGCTCTGCGCTTTCCAAAGTAATGGAAAGTATGGTCAATTACCACCTTGTAAGGTATCTAGAGTCGCATAAATTACTTTGTGATCGTCAATATGGATTTCGTAAGAGTCTTTCTACTAGAGATCTTCTGGCATATCTCTCTGAGAAATGGTGCCAATCAATCCATCAGTTTGGCGAAAGTAAAGTGGTAGCTTTGGATATCTCCAAAGCGTTTGACAGAGTGTGGCATGCTGCACTACTGGCAAAACTTTCTGCTTTTAGTGTTGGTGATGACTCTTCTCGGCTTATATCGAGCTTTCTCAGAGACCGCATAATACGAGTTGTTATAGATGGGGTCTAATCAAACGAGTTCAAAATTAATTCAGGGGTATCACAAGGCTCCGTTCTCTCTCCTACTCTATTTCTTATTATGAATATGAATGATTCACTGAATAGTGATCTTCTATTAATTTCCGAGTGGGGTCGTAAAAATAGGGTTGCCTTTAACGATCGTAAGACCCAATGTTGCTTATTAACACACAAACAAACGACGGCCGATGCTGCTTCATCCGTAGACATGGATGGTATAATTATTAAGGAATCGGATACTCTTGATATTCTTGGTATGAAGATACAGTGTGATGTTCGCTTGACTGAACACATTTTTCATATCTGTAAAGAAGCAGCCAAGTGCCTCGGTTTTTTGAAACGGTGTAAGATGTACTTCACTCCATCCGATCTCCTTACTATTTATACCACCTACATCCGACCGAAAATGGAATACAACTCTCATGTTTAAGCCGGAAGTCTATTTTGGGGTTACTTGACCGTGTGCAGGAGAGGGCGAAGAAGCTCATCAGTGACAGTAGAGTATCCAACTCTATTGACACACTGGTGCAGTGTGGGGTGCATTACTCTGTTCTATCGTTACGATAATGGATTTTGCTCTGACGAGATTAGGGATCTTGCACATTTTTGCGTAGCACGCGTTCATCGTCCAGAGCTCATCCATTTGTGATTGATTGCCAGGCGAATCGTACTACGCATTACAGAGGGAATTCGTTTTTCAGCCGTACTCTTTGTCTGTGGAACAAGTTGCCTGCAGACGTGTTTCCTGTCTGTTATACCGTTGGAAGGTTTAAGTCAAATGTTCACAAACACTACTCCCTCTTTCCCCCCCTCTCATAACTTATCTTCCTAGGTCTGGTACAATGCACTGCATATGTGGGGATCATCCCCTGAGTACTGGTCCAAGATAAAAAATAAAAATAAAAAATACAATACAAACATATATATAAAAATGTGGTGCAGGTTCTTAGCTTCTTATCGTATAATACTGCAGAAGGGCACTTGCAACGTTCAAAAATACCACCTTTGTTGCAATTAGCAGCCACGTTACGCTTTTTAGCTGAAGAACCTTACCAGAGGTCTGTTGGCAAGAACTCTAGTATAAGTTCTGGTAAAAGCACTGTATCAATAGTACTGCACGATGTGCTTGAGGCCATCTAGCGTTACGTTTGTCCGCAGTGGGAACAAAAATTGAAATGGACCAAATTGAGAAAGGCAGGTCAAGAAACTATTTTGATAGCAAATACAAGATTCCATTAACAATTGGCTGCATCGACGGTATCCATGTCAAGATTGTTAAGCCCAGTTGTCCAAACTGCTTTGGACAAAACTATTTTGGATTTAATATTATATATGTAGCTATATTAGTATATTATGGTTTGAATTTTATATATATATATCCCTATAGTTTAATGATTAATTATGAATTATTATAATTATGAAGTGTTAATGAATTTAATTATCTACCATTATATTAACTTACTTAATACTTACCAATTATTTATTTGAATTGCCTTATGTGTATACTCACCACTATGTAAAGTTGTTCGCAGTGGCAAGTCTAATCAATTGGAAACTTTCCAAGTGTCAATTCGGATCATTTCCGGTTTTTTTGAATAAAAAACTTACTTACCATCGAGATAGCCTGAAGACTGCTAGTGCGATCAACAAATTTTTTCCCTACTACAACCCATTTGTTAACATACGAGCACTACCCTGCAACTCAGCTGAATAATAAATATAACCTATTAGATTTATTGAAAAGAAATAATAAATCCTCTTTTATTTTATTTCTTTTCCCCACATCATTATCATTAACTGAACCCGAGTTAATCATATTCCCAATTCTGCTTTGCATAAAGCAGAGTTGGTTAACACAAAAGTTTGCTTTTAGCATTTAAAAAGCATCATTTTTGTTCACCAGTATTGATGAGCATTTGTAATAAAAGCGAAAAGCATATGAGTATGAGTGCAATGATTGTAAGTAAATCATAATTTTAAATTTGTAATCGCATTTACATTTTTATTTACATAATATGTTATTTTTTATTTAGATTTACGTTGGTGACATGAAAATTCGGGCTGTGGATGCACAGGTATGTAACCGTGGTTAAACGTCAGCGAAGCCCGAAATCCACTCAGATATCATCAAATCCGAAAATTTCCAAAGATGATAATAGGACTACGGCAACGGATAGTAATAGGTTTGCTATCCTTCAGACTGACGAGCCAACTACACAAAAAAAAAACGTTTAAACAGCCACCAATAAACTTGAGAGAACCTACTCCTAGTGAGCTGGTAAAAGCACTTATTACGGCAATTGGTAAAGACACCTTCAACGTGACATCAGTGAAGCACGGACAAATAAGTGAAACAAAAATCGAAGTCAACTGCGAAAATGATTACCGAAAACACTCTTCCGCTCTGGAAAAAGAGAAAAGATATTTTTATACTTATCAACTTAAAAGTGCTAAAGACCTTCAGGTTGTTATAAAAGATATTGACCCTTATGTAGACACGGATGAGGTTAAGACTGCACTGCTAGATAAAGGCTTTAAAATAAAAAATGTGGTAAATGTGCGGAACCGCGAAAAGATTCCTCAACCCATGTTTAGCGGTGAACTAGAACCAGGGGATGTTATTCTCAAAAAGAATGAAACTCACCCAATTTATAACCTCAAATTTCTTCTTCATCGTAGGGTTACCGTTGAGGAGCCGCACAAGCGTTTAGGGCCCGTTCTATGCCTAAATTGCCAGGAATTCTATATTCATACTAAGGCATATTGAAAACTGCACGCAGTTTGTGTTTTATGCCAAAAAGCCAAAAACTGACTCAAGTGCTGAAAAAATGCAGTAACTGTGGAGGCAACCATACTGCAAATTACAGGGGCTGCCCTGTCTATACTCAGTTTAAGCAGTCAATGACAAATAAGTCATCAATTATCTTTAAGCAACCCCAGCAGCCAAACATAATTCCTTCAAACAATTTTCCACAGATAGGCCAGTCAATCAGCCACATAATCATGGAAAACCCCAAACAAGTTTCATATGCTAATGTGTTCAAAACCGATACACAAAACTTGAATCAGGAGCCCAAGCCCCAAAATGCCGATCAAAATTTTACCAATCTTGAGGCAACTCTGCACAAGAGTCTGCAGTCCATAAACACTTTTACCGTTTCTATGACAAACATGATGCAGGAAATGCTGAAAATGCAATCCACTATTTTGCAGGCAATTTTAAAAATATGAATTGATTAAAAATATGTTTCTGGAACGCAAACGGTATCCGCCAACACAAAAATGAATTTGAGCACTTCCTTATGGAAAAGCAAATCGATATAATGTTGATTGCTGAAACCCATTTGACAACCAACAGTTATTTGAAAATTAATGATATTATATGGATCTTTAGTATATCCACGTGGAAGATCTTGCGGAGGCTCGGCAGTTTTGATAAAAACTAGAATTAAGCATTATCTAAGAGAGTGAAGAGTATCTCCAAGCAACAAACATATGTATTGAATATTTTCATGAAACAATCGTTATTTCCTCGATTTACTCACCGCCACGATTTTCAATAACAGAAAGCCAATAATCAAATTTGTATACCCTTCACAAAAATGTAAAGGATATATATAAGTTTGTCATTCCATTTGTAATTTCTACAGTTTTTCTTTTGTGACCCTATAAAGTATATATATTCTGATTCAGAATTAATAGAAAAGTCGATTAAACGCTGTCCGTCAACAGCGGGTTGAAATACCGTTTCTGAGAAAACCATTCGACTTTAAAACTTTTTGCTTCCACTACTCTTTTACCCCACCGATTCATGGGTTTGCTATATAAATTCAGTAATATCGGTTCATATATAGCTGAGATATACTCAAAATTCTGAAAAACCCATGAATTTTTGCAATTTTCTCTGGAAATTTTTGAAAAAAAAGTTGTTTGTTTTGCTTCAAACTTCACACACTCAATAAGCACGGTGAATAAAAGACAAAAAAAAAATGTCAGATATCGGTCCATATATACCCGAGATATAGTCTAAACCGGGTTTCACATGAAAGTGTAGCGTAAGCGAACTTAAACAACTTTTTGTGCTCAAAAGCAGTTCTGGTAATGAAATAAGGTTATATAAATATGGAAAATGAAAATTTCCGATATCGGTCCATATATACCCGAAATATAGCCTACACCGGGTTTTTCATGAAAATGTCGCTTAAGCGAACTTAAACAACTTATTTTGCTCAAAACCAGTTTTGGTAATGAAATAAGGTTATATCAATATAGAAAATGAAAATTTCCATATCGGTCCATATATACCTGAGATATAGCCTAGACCGGGTTTTACATAAAAATGCCGCGTAAGCGAACTGAAACAACTTTTTTTTGCTTAAAAGCAGTTTTGGTAATGAAATAAAGTTGTATAAATATGGAAAATTAAAATTTCCTATATTGGTCCATTTATACCCAAGATATAGCCTAAATGGGGTTCGCGTAAGCGAACTTAAACAACTTTTTTTTGCTTAAAAGCAGTTCTGGTAATAAAATCAGGTTACATAAATATGAAAAATGTAAATTTTCGATATCGGTTCATATATACCAGAGATATAGACCAGACCAGGTTTTTCATGAAAATGCTTAAACAACTTTTTTGTGCTCGAAAGCAGTTCTGGTAATGAAATACGGTTATATAAATATAGAAAATGAAAATTTCCGTTATCGGTGCATAAATACCCGAGATATAGCCTAGACCGGGTTTTTCATGAAAATGTCGAATAAGCGAACGTAAACAACTTTTTTGTGCCAAAAGCAGTTCTGGTAATGAAATACGGTTATATAAATATGGAAAATGAAAATTTCCTATATCGGTCCATAAATACCCTAGATATAGCCTAAACCGGGTTTTACATGAAAATGTCGCGTAAGCGAACTTAAACAAATTTGTTGTGCTTAAAAGCAGTTCTGGTAATGAAACAAGGTTATATAAATATGGAAAATTAAAATTTTCGATATCGGTCCATACATACGCGAGATATAGCCTGAACCGATTTTTCCATTAACATTTTTTTTTTGCTGAAAAGCAGTTGTCGTTATAAAAGAAGGTTACTAAAATACAGAAAATAGAAAATTCCGATATCGGTTCATATATAACCGAGCATATTTAGGTCACATTTTTAAATATACTATGCATATACGAGACTATCGTGAAGGGTATTTTAGATTCGGCCCAGCCGAATATACTACACTCTTACTTGTTTCAAATCACTTGGTCCTCGATTTTTAGCGGCTGGCGACTATAACGCTAAACACACTTTTTGGGTATCACGTTTAGTTACCTCGAAAGGCCGTGTGCTTTTTGACACCATTTCCGAAATGGGCTTAGATGTGGTTTCAAGCGGACTCCCCACTTATTGGCCGTCAGACCGACGAAAGTTGCTAGACGTTATAGATTTCTGAGTTGCAAAAAATTTTCTTTTAGAGTGGATGCAAGTGGAGCCTTCATTAGAATTGTCATCAGATCACTCAACCACTACAATCTCTGTTTCGTTCCCCCAGCAGATCATTTCACCGTTTGGTGGCTTGGCGTTAGCCTTTACAAGAGTTAATTGGCTAAACTATAAAAAATATTTGAGTACTCATTGAACGGAGAATATTACCTTGAGAACGCCTAAAGATATTGATGCGTCGATTAATGATTTTTCTGAAGACCTTAGACTGGCCTAACAATATGTTGCCACTAGCATTATAAAATTCAGAAATGCGAACGATAGAACTTATTAGTTAGAAACTCAACACCTTCTATCTGAAAAAGGGTGAGTTATAGAGTTGGGTTCATGAGCTCTTTTAAGAGAATGCTCTTTTTAGTTCAACTCTTTTCAATGAAATATGTCTTTCTTTTAGTTCAATAGTTCGGTGCTCCGTATATAAAATTATTGTCAATGAACGTCTCTGTGTCAGCTTTCATGAAAAAAAAACCTACACAAAATCGGTATAAACAAATGAATTATAATTTTTCATTTTATATCAAATCATCTATTTTAACACCACAAAAAAAAATTGTATGAAACAAAAATGTTGTATTTTTTACGTCAAATTGAGCCAACAAAGACAAAATAATGGAACATGAACTAAAGCTAAAAGAGTAGAGTTGAGTTCATGAGCTCTTTTGAAAGAGTGCTCTTTTTAGTTCAGCTCTTTTTACTGAAATATGTCTTTCTTTTAGACAATAGCTAAGTGCTCCGTAAGTAATATTTTCAATTAACGGCTCTGTTTAGGTTTCATGATAAAGAAAAGCAAAACGAAAATGCTGTAAACAAATGAAAAGTACAATTATTATAAGAATTAATAAAAGGTGAGATTAAAAATTTTCAGGTGTGATGAAAAATAATTTTGTTAAAAAGAAAAAAAAAACGATATATTTGTGATGATGTCTCGATGTTTTCATATTCAATTATGGTCACGTATCATATCATTTATTTTTATAATACAAAAAACCAAAGTAAAATTGTGTTGTCTAATATTCTGAATAGTTGTATTTAATATAGATACATATGTACTTTTTACGTAAAATTCTGGCAGCTCTGTTTGACCACTTCCGTTTACATATCTACCACAAACGAAAAAGAAAACTTGAAGACAAAAGGAAGAAACATGAACTACGGAACTAAAAGAGCTCGCAGAAATGATGGGCTCACTTAGCTCCCTGAAGTGAATAGTTCATATCTACCAGAAAGAAAGAAACATAAACGAAAAAGAAAACTTGAAGACAAAAGGAAGAAACATGAACTACGGAACTAAAAGAGCTCGCAGAAATGATGGGCTCACTTAGCTCCCTGAAGTGAATAGTTCAGTGACACTAGTTCGTTCACGAACTACCCAACTCTAGTGAGTTAAAGAGAGTGCCATTGTCGCAGGGGTCACCAGCTTAAAAGGAGGCTACGGAAATGCGTTACGCAACTAAGAAAGCTACTTGAAATCCAGAGAATGGCTTCTCTTGAAAATTATCTGGAAAGACTTGATAGTACTCCTCAATCTGACTATTCTCTATGGAAAGTGACAAAAGATTTGAATAGACCCGTCGCACAGTGGCACATATAAAGAGATGGCGGCCAAAACTCTTCAAAAAAAATTTTTTTGTGTCACCGATTTAATTTTTTTTTTTTTATATAAAAGTAAACACATAAGCACCTCGAAATCCAGAAATGTAAGTTTTTATTTCGATTATTTCTCTTCGAATAGGGTGATTAAAAAATCGCTTTTTTAGTTTAAAAAAATCGTGCCTTACTTTGTTTGAGTCCCAGACTTGGGCATTGCAATAAAGGTGTAAAATATAAACAAATCTCGATGTTCAGTGGAACGCAACTTTTTTTCTGCGAAAAAGTTCGTAAAATGACTTCTAACGTGTATATACTTTGAGTATAAAGAAAAGATATAATAAAAGACTGTTATTATAATGTATTAAATGCATTTTTGTAATTTAGGCCATTAGAAAATGTGTAGTAATATGTGTATAAGCGGGACTAGGTACATGCGTTATTGTATTTGGACTTATATATTCAACCTTTTGTTATAACTGTATTGTACTCACATAGCTGCTGCTCATATAAAGGTTAAAATACGATACACACTTCAGTGCCTCGTTTCTGTATTACTCGCATCGAGAAATTTCTCACAAGAAACAACGGAATTGACAGAGAAACTATGCGAATAGAAACAAAAAATGAAGTTTCTCACACAAATGTTTCTGTATCTTTGAGAAGCGAGAAATATCTGTCAAAATAGCTTTTTTGACGTAATTCATTGGAAGCTTGTGAGTAAACCTGTTTCTGTATTAAAATTTTGTGAGAAGTTCCTCCCTAGAGCTGTCAAATTTTTTCACAAATAAAAGAGTTGCGGAAGTTATAAATTTAAAAATTATATAATTGACATAATGAATGCAAAAAGTGTAGAAAAGCTAAAGTTTTTAAATATTTATACACATATTGTCGTATTCATAAAAAATAATTTGCAATTAGTAAAAATTTACTTGACATACACATTTTTGCACAAAATTTGTCAATTAAACCTGTGTTATGTGTAAATTATTTATTATGAATACGGCAGATATTGAATATAGTTCATTATTCATTTCTTCTTTTTATTTTAGAAAATTGAAAGAATTTCCACGGTATATAATGATATAGAGATATAATGTAATAAATATATAAAAGTTATGAATTAAATTTTTTTGGTTTTTTCTTTATTTCTTAATATTTATGTACATACATACAGTATGATAAATTAAAACTTTCTGTAATGTTTATAGAATTTTGTGGTGGTAAACAATCTTTTTTAATTAAAACCAAATCTCTATATTCTGGATATATGGAGCGATGTTTTCCAACTGCCCGCTTTCGCAAATCCATATACTGATATTTTGTAAGCTTTAAGACCAGAAATATTGAAAATGCTTCTTCAGATGTAAATTCTTTATCATCGGTTAGTGTTGGAATGCTCTTTAAAATCCTTTTTACACGCTTGGAGCTCACTTTCATTACATTTTCTATTGCACCAATTTTTTTTAGTTTTATTTTTTGTTGTTCCTAGTTGATGGAAAAACGTATCTTTAATTATTTCTTGAGAAAATTCCTCTGAAAAAATTCAAAGGCACAAAACCAAATTCTTTGAACGATGACTGCAGCTCAATGGAACGTAAAAAATTCATGAATTCGTAAAGACTTGAGTGTTCCGCTGGTAAAAGAGAAATTTTCTAAGTACGCGACAAGGTATGTCAGTAACCTGGAACTTCATCCAAACCCTCTTGTGATTTTACCGAAATAACTCCCGCATAATAAAACTTTTTGTCTGACATTGGCCGGACTTAAGTAAAAAGCACATTTTTTATTTTAAATTTAGTATTAAGATTTGAATACTTATTGTTTGTCCATTTTGAAGATTCAATAAATAAAAAATGCTTAAAAAAATTCTTCATTAATGCTTTGCAGATTTCGTCTTCGGGACCTTTAACTGCACTCCTCAACTGGTCTTGGAGGTCGGCCCACACTTGCTGGTTTTGGTTGGCTTTCAAATACAAGTTCGCTTGTAAGCCATTGTTTGTTGCAGTTAAACATTTTTTCCTCATTTCTATAACATTCATTATACCGTTTATTTAATCGCGTTAAAAAATTATTAATTTTTTTTAAATGGTCGCACAACTCGAATTAAGGGTCTTTTAAAATGTGTAATATAACATCGTTTTTCTTTTTTTGTTCAAAATAAATTTTAGCAAGATCGTTATAACTAAACTTAGCCATCGCTTTGACAATACTGATCATCTTTATGAATTTTGTCTGTTTTTATACACATCAAGTTTTCTTGAAGCGGGTATGTGTTTAAACAAGGGAGTGAAAGAAGAGTAGTCCAGACATGCTTCTACCGACAAGTTACTTCAATTCTCTTTTGTTACTTCATTCTCATATTCAAAACTCATTAAACATTTGAACACAAACAGTCTGTGTCTAAGCAATTGGGCAGGTTTAAAAGATAATTAAAGAGACCTGCTTCAAAAAAACCTGTGCCTCGTTTCTGTGAGATTAGTGAAAAGTTTCTCGCATCGAAAACTACGAAACATAAAATTCCATCGTTTCTCGACTATCGAGAAAAACAGCGTTTCTGTATATTAAATCGAAAAGAGGCAATACTAGTTACGTCTTTATTGGAATATTTCCATTAAGCAGCTGTCAAAATGCAAAAAGTACACAAATAAGAAGACGAATATAGGAAAAATTTATCAAACAAAAAGAAAATTTAAGTTTAGCAGTGAATAAAATAATTGAATTTAGTGTTATAAATAAAATAAAATTGTGTCAATCAATAACACGTGTACATAAATAAAAACACATTCAAATCATAAATAAATTTCATAAAAACTTTCAATAAGGTATAGTTTTGTGGTGATGGTTGCTGACCAATATGACCGGCGAAACATGTTGCGCATTTACAGCCAGAGATTAAGGGCTGCAACCGACCCTTTTTTAGTTCCTGAACCGATGAGGGAAGCTTCTCGCCTTCGAAACAGGCTAAAATTAAGATTTGCCATTAAATTTTTAATTTATCATACTGTATGTATGTACATAAATATTAAGAAATAAAGAAAAAACCAAAAAAATTTAATTCATAATTTTTATATATTTATTTCATTATATCTCTATATCATTATATACCGTGGAAATTCTTTCAATTTTCTAAAATAAAAAGAAGAAATGAATAATGAACTATATTCAATATCTGCCGTATTCATAATAAATAATTTACACATAACAAAGGTTTAATTGACAAATTTTGTGCAAAAATGTGTATGTCAAGTAAATTTTTACTAATTGCAAATTATTTTTTATGAATACGACAATATGTGTATAAATATTTAAAAACTTTAGCTTTTCTACACTTTTTGCATTCATTATGTCAATTATATATTTTTTAACTTTATAACTTCCTTTAACCTTATAACTTCCGCAACTCTTTTATTTGTGAAAAGTTTTGACAGCTTTAGGGAGGAACTTCTCACAAAATTTTAATACAGAAACAGGTTTACTCACAAGCTTCCAATGAATTACGTCAAAAAAGCTATTTTGACAGATATTTCTCGCTTCTCAAAGATACAGAAACATTTGTGTGAGAAACTCCATTTTTTGTTTCTATTCGCATAGTTTCTCTGTCAATTCCGTTGTTTCTTGTGAGAAATTTCTCGATGCGAGTAATACAGAAAGGTCCCGAAGACGAAATCTGCAAAGCATTAATGAAGAATTTTTTTTAAGCATTTTTTATTTATTGAATCTTCAAAATGGACAAACAATAAGTATTCAAATCTTAATACTAATTTTAAAATAAAAAAATGTGCTTTTTACTTAAGTCCGGCCAATGTCAGACAATAAGTTTTATTATGCGGGAGTTATTTCGGTAAAATCACCTATTGAGCAATCTGATGGTGGCAACGGTATCCCTTCTTCTCAACCGACTGTGGCCGCCAAAATTAAGTATATTGCGCGCAAGAGGGTTTGGATGAAGTTCCAGGTTACTGACATACCTTGTCGCGTACTTAGAAAATTTCTCTTTTACCAGCGGAACACTCAAGTCTTTATGAATTCATGAATTTTTTACGTTCCATTGAGCTGCAGTCATCGTTCAAAGAATTTGGTTTTGTGCCTTTGAATTTTTTCAGAGGAATTTTCTCAAGAAATAATTAAAGATATGTTTTTCCATCAACTAGGAACAACAAAAAATAAAACTAAAAAAAATTGGTGCAATAGAAAATGTAATGAAAGTGAGCCCCAAGCGTGTAAAAAGGATTTTAAAGAGCATTCCAACACTAACCGATGATAAAGAATTTACATCTGAAGAAGCATTTTCAATATTTCTGGTCTTAAAGCTTATAAAATATCAGTATATGGATTTGCGAAAGCGGGCAGTTGGAAAACATCGCTCCATATATCCAGAATATAGAGATTTGGTTTTAATTAAAAAAGAGTGTTTATCACCACAAAATTCTATAAACATTACAGAAAGTTCAGCAGAGGTGGTATTGCAAGACATATTAAATCATACAGAAAGATTGTTGAATACATTGGACGCAAATAATATTAAAAAGCTTGGTGACTGTAGCCTAACATTAATTTCTAAATGGGGATGCGATGGATCTTCTGGACAAAAGCGATATAGGCAGTATAATGCAGAAAAAATATCAGATTCTGATTTATTTATGATATCTTTTGTTCCGTTAAGACTAAAAATAAATAGCATTAATTTTGAGCCATCTGCTAGCAAAGAAACCGATATTGACCTGTAGAAAAACTAAATATCTTCCTTAACAAAATATTGCAGACCAATTAAATTTGCTTTTAAGAACGAAACGAAGGAAATAGATAAACTTCAACCGATAACTTTGTTAATTAGCGATCAAGATATTCAAATAAATTATCAAATGTTACTTACAATGCTTGATGGAAAAGTTGCACAGGCCATAACTGAAACAAAATCATCTTCGAGCTGTGTTATTTGCAAAAAAAAAAAAAAAAACTGCAAGCCAATTAAGTCAACTTCGAACAGAAGACACTTCTTTCCAAGAAGTTGGCTTGTGCCAACTCCATGCTATTATTTAGATTTTAAACGAAAAGTACGAAATAGTGACGAAAATAAAGCCCAAAGAGAAGCAAAAATGAAATACGTACAAGAAAAATATCTAGATTTGGGTTTACTGATCGATCAGCCAAAGCAAGGAGAAGGAAACACAAATGATGGCAACACAGAAAGAAAATTTTTTCGGATCCTGAAACTGCTGCATCTATTACAGGAGTAGATTTTGAATTAATAAAACGCTACAAAATCATACTGCAAGTAATATCATGCAATAAAAAGGTAAATGCAAAAAAATTTGGTCAGTATGCTAATGAAACAGCGAAACTATACAACGAATAATATGATTGGAGGAATATGCCATCGACAATCCATAAAATACTATATCATGGGGAAAATATTATTCAACACAATATGCTGCCGATTGGAGATCTTTCTGAAGAAGCGCAAGAAAAAAGAAACAAAGATGATAGATATTTTCGCGAGCACAACACAAGAAAAATATCTGGATATAGTACCAATGAAGGAAGACCTTTCTAATATTTTACTGTGCACTTCTGATTCATATATCGCCAGCATTCGACAAAAATGGAATTCAACCCCCATAGAATCGGACAAAGACGCCACGCAGCTCCTTGAAGAAGAACAGGAGGCATACTTAGATGAAATTTTCAGTTAGACAGTTAAATGAAAAATGTATTCTATGCAAATTAACATAAAAATTAAAATGAGCAATAAAAACTGAAAATTTATAAAAGAAATTTTATTTTATTTGGAATAAAAAGATTTTCTTAGAATTTATGGTAAAACCTTTTTTCGGATATTGATCATTTTTCGGTTATGATCACCAAGGCTATTTTCCGAAATTTTACCCTTGTAAGTCCAATGAGTAAATGTGGACCGATTGCCCTAAAATTTCACAGGGATATCAACGACTAAAATAAAATTAGTTTTACAAAATATTATATCAATATTAATACATATTTAAAACAATTATCAGCTCCAAACCCGTATTCTAAGTGGTCCATTGGAGAAGAGGGCTAATGGTCAAAATAAAATGGAACCGGGTGGAAGGCTTAATTAGGCATGTAATTTTTTAGTTCAGTTAACGTTTTTATTTTTTATAAATAAATTTTTTTTTTAAGGCCGATAATACCTATATTTTTAAAAGTATTTTTTCAATCATATATAATTGGACTTTAATAAGCCCCGATTTTAAAGTTAATACATTAAATTGAAGCTTAAGATGTCTTCTATCCAACAAAAAAAACTTAAATTTAAAAATTTCATCGCAGTATAGAATTTTGACCGCTAACTCACAAAATGTGCCACTGTGCGTTGGAGGCAAGCCACCTTTGGGTACTTCAACTGCTGACTGGACAATAACCGATTCTGAAAAGGATGTTGTGAATTGTTGATGATGTAAATTGATTATTTGAAAACCGTTTTTACTACTAATAACTAATAAATAAAATAAACTCCAGAAAAGTTCCAGGTATTGATAAAATTACGTGTGGCTAGAAGAAGGTGTCTATTATTACTATAATACCCAAGCCTACTAAAGTAGAATCATACAGAAAAATAAGGCTACTGTCAACAATTTCAAAACTAATCGAAAAATGGTTAATGGTGAAGTATTGAACAGTGTGGAATGCATCCCTGATCATCAGTTTGACTTTCGGGCTAAACACAGCTCAATAGAACTACATAGACTAGTAAATGTCATAAGAGTACAAGAAGTATTGCGCAGCTTTAATCGTTGACGTGTCCCAGGCTTTTGAAAAAGTGTGGCACGCCGGTTTAGTGCACATTTTTTTATTTGGCTTTTATCTATTTATTAACGGCCATATGCAACAAAAACTTAACAAAGCTTGGTAAGCAATTGTTAAGAAAAATTTCCTAACATTCCATGGAAAAACAATTCTTAGCGTACCATTCGTTTAAAGTTGAATTGTGCAAACTTTAAATGTACGTTAAAATGACTTTTGTCTTGCCGATTGTTATTTTTCTTGAAAAACACAATTTTAGGAAAATTTAAAACCAACAGGCATTATTATTTTTATATATATGTAAATTAATTAAAACATTACATTTTATATGAACTAAAAATATTAATTGTGAAAGAAAAATATATGTAAATGACAATTATATTAGTGATGCACTTTCAATCAAACGAATACAATGAAAATCGTTATTCGAATAATAAAAATGCTTCTAGTATAAGTACCCCTATTAATTTTTCTCAATTTGATTAATATACTAGATATTATATATTAATTATTTGTTAAAAAAGTAAATGCAAGAACTGTTTGTCAAAAATATGTTATCTTATGTAATAATAATAATTTTTTAAATTTGTTTTTCGGTTTTCGAATATTAGTTTTCATGCATCTCTATTCAAAAAATTACAATTGAACATAACAGCGTTGCCAGAACAAAACAATTAAATTCCTTAATACATTTAAAAGTTGACGTACTGTTTTAGCATAAAATTTTTTAACAAATGTATGATAGTGTTGATGTGTTTTGTAACTAACGTATGCGTTAAAAATTAAGTAAGAATTCTTTTTGGATATGGCCATAAATCTTCGTAATGTGAACTAACAATAAGTATTCAAATCTTAATACTAAACACAAAAAATTAAATACGTCCAGCCAAGGCTAGACAAAAACTTTAGTTCTTCAGACTGAAGGATAGCAAATCAACTACTATATTGGTATTATCGTCTTTAGATCTCTTGGATTATGATGATATTTTAGCTGATTTGAGGTTTAGCGGACGTTTGACTGTGGTTACATACCTATCCATCCATGTGTTTTCGGCTTATCTACAGAAATTAAACTGTCGGCTTATCTACAGAAATTCCGTTCTAACAACAATATTTGGAGAACACGAACGCGTGCGGTTTCTTTCTCTTAGCGACAGTAGATTGTCGAATGATTTTTTTTTTAAATTCCTCGTCAGAAATCCAAAAGTTTTTTCTAGTGAAGCTAAGTTCTATCTCAAAATAACATCTGCTAGGTACACCCATGCAGTTTAGTTCCTTTTTTTTATTTACAATTAAAAAGGTATTAAATAAATGTCACAAAGTTTTTCTATTTTCACTTATTCTAGTTTTCTAATTATTCCGGTGATTAATTTGTATTTGTATGTGTGATTATATTACATTTGCATGTGTTGTATTTGTATGGTTTGGGTGCAAACGTAAAGCGTGGGTTTGGCAAGCAGTTTGCGTAGTTTATTTGACCCTTAACAGCGTTGTCAACTCGGTGCGTTTTAAATTTTTTAGTGCCACAAATTCTTCAGTCGGTGCGGTGAGCGTTTTTTCTGTGGGCTTTTTAAACTTCGGTGGTACCAAATGATGTTCAATTCAGTGCAATCATTATAAAAAATTTTTACGTTTCATTTTACGAAATTTGATGTTTTATAAAAATTACTGTTTGACACAAAATGCTGTTTTGATATTAAACGACCAATCCAAGTTTGTAAAATATTACAATAAGAGCAGCCACTGAATAGTGAAGTTCGTGTTTATGAATTCACCACTGTTTTAGTAATTAATAAATTAAAAAATTAATTACTAAATTCTTAAATTTTTTCAAAATGTTTGCATTAAGTTTTACTTAATAAATTATCCTTTATTTGTTACAAAATTTCATATATATCAATATATTATTTTACAAATTTTCGTATATATCAATATATTATTTTATCAACCCACTAATTTTAATTCACACTGTGTTTGATAGAATTGCTATTACACGAGTTTGATGGCTTGTTGTGCGTTTCTTTGACTTTTAATGATCCGATAATCGTAAATTTTTTCGATATATTTTATCTCTTGCAGTAATGATTGCATGCTGCTGCAATGTAATTTTAACGACATGTTGTATTTATTGTAATTCTGCTACTACCTGTATAAAGCTGCCTTGGATTGTAGTAAACAACTTTTTGAAAAGATAAAGTTATTGAAGTTCAGCAATCTAATATCAAATTATATTAGTAACACTGCTGCTTTTACGGTTTCTTTCGATGGCTTTCGACACACGTTTTCATAAGTTTGTCGCTCACAAGCATTATTCACATCCATACTTCTCTTTGCGCTCTTAAACACACACCTTTAAAGTATGTAAAGTTTCGTCAAATGTAAAGTTGTCAAATGTTTGTTAAACCCGCTGATCAAGCTGAAAAAGAGACAAGCCACTATGCGGCAAAAAACTCACTAGGCGGAAAGAAAAATATTTTTTATAACAAATTAAACAGCATCGATTTCGGCCACAAATACACTACCATTAAATAAATATGCCAACTACAAAAAATAAAATCTGTTTTCAATTTTTGTTTGCCTGTTTGCAAACGCGTTTGAACGTTCCTGAAGAACATGGAAAAACAGAAGAAAAAAATAATAATGCTAGAAACAAATACGCATATTTTGCATATTTTCCAGCGAAAATGAACGACTACAAAAACCATATACTGTGTAAAAAATAATGAAACAAAAGTAAATTGTAATAAAAATGGGAAAAAATTAGTAACATACACAATCACATTTTGAACAACAGCGAAAAAATAAAATTATTTACGCATTTCAGTTCAAATAAATGGCAAAGATTTATCAGACCCTCGTGTATTCTTCTGTGTACATATGTGTTTACACTATTTTTTCATGTTCAAGGCATCCACACATACACATATATAAATACATGCATATATTTACACTGTCCAGAAATAAATATGTATAAACGAGTATAAAAACTCGTGCATAAAAACTCAACAATGCCAACCAAAATAAATTGGAAAATATGCTTTTATGAAACCTGGGCTTAACACTTCCCTCCAAGGACGAGCTGCACTACACATCAGCACCCACAAACAGAAAATAAATAAAACTGAGTCGATCAGAAACGAATTGTTGTTACCTGAAACTGAAAATGTGGCAGTTACCTTGATTTCGTTCTCAAGTTCCTTTTTAAGTTTATGTGCGACAAACGTAAAATAAAGGGTGTTTCTTTAAGCTAGATAGAACTTTAAATTGTAAAAAGTAACACAAAAAATTAAATTTTGATGAAACATTTTTTTTATTTGTTTCAGTATACTCTGACAAATCATCATGAATAGACTCACGCTTGAACAACGCTACGAAATTATCCAAATTTACTTTGAAAATCAGTCGTCGATTCGCGCAACTTATAGACGCAAAATTGTGTTCAGCGATGAGGCGCATTTTTGGCTTAACGGGTTTGTTAATAAGCAAAATTGCCGCATATGGAGTGAGACCAATCCACAAGAGACCCTACAGACTCCATTACATCCAGAAAAATGCACTGTTTGGTGCGGTTTTCATGCTGGTGGCATCATCGGACCTTATTTCTTCAAAAATGAGGCCGGAGCTCGCGTTACGGTCAATGGAGATCGTTACCGCACCATGATCAATGATTTTTTGTTTGAAAATATGGATGACATTGATCCGGAGGAGATGTGGTTTCAACAGGATGGCGCTACGTGCCATACGGCGAACGCAACCATCGACTTACTGAAATCAAAATTTGGCGATAAGTTGATTTCGAGAAATGGACCTGTCAATTGGCCTCCAAGGTCGTGCGATTTGACACCTCTCGATTATTTCCTGTGGGGCTACGTGAAGTCACTGGTTTATGCTGATAAACCAGCAACAATTGACGCCTCGGAGGCCAGCATTGTTCGTGTTGTTCGTGACATACGGCCAGCAGTGCTCGAAATAGTGGCCCAAAATTGGACGTCCAGAATGCGCTTCGTCAAGAACAGCCGCGGTGCCCATATGCCCGAAATCATTTTCAAATGTTAATGTCACGTATTGATCTTTCGAATAAAAAAAAATTTTGATTACAATTTAATTTTTTGTGTTATTTTTTACAATTTCAAGTTCTATCGGGCTTAAAAAAACACCCTATAGTTTACAAATGTTTGTGTTTTGGATATAACTTTTGCCATTGAGGTTAATTCATATTATAAATTTAGGGATCAAACATGAATTTTATTGTGCATTGTAATTGAGTGGTTCGAAGCTCATGTCGTAAAGTTCTTTTGAGCACTATTTTCATTACATTCTCACACATTTCACATTTCTTTAATTTCATCACGACTAATTTGTTTGAGTTGCTCAAGCGTTTCTGGTTTGTTCGCATAAACATTGCTTTTCAGATATCTCCACAAAAAGAAGTCCGGAGGAGTCTAATAAGACGACCGTCAAAGCCAATCAACATCACAATTTCTTGAAATAACTTGTTGTCGAAAGAGGACTTGCAGTAATTCCCTTGTAATCCTGGCTGTATACGATGTGGCACCGCCTTAGTGGTACCACCTGATAGTCAAACCCAAAGCATGCAGCTGTGGCGTTAAAAAGCCTTCAATCATATCACGATATCGGTCCACACAATTATGAATTCGCCTTGAATTGTCTCTTCTTGTAATTTTTTTTATTACATATTTTTATACCCTTCACAAAAATGTAAAGGGTATATATAAGTTTTTGATTCCGTTTGTAATTTCTACAGTTTTTTTTTGCGACCCTATAAAGTATATATATTCTGAATCAGAATTAATGGAAAAGTCGATTAAGCGATGTCCGTCTGTCCGTCTGTCCGCTGTTGAAATACCGTTTCTGAGAAAACCATTAGACTTAGAAACTTTTTTCTTTCACCATTCTTTTACCCCATCGATTCATGGGTTTGCTATTGAAATTCAGTAATATCGGTCCACGTATAGCTGAGATATATTCAAAATTCCGAAAAAAAGCCATTTTTTTTTGCAGTTTTGTATGAAAATTTTTGAAAACAAAAGTTGTTCGTTTTGCTTCAAACTTCACACACTTATTAAGCATGGTGACTAAAAGACAAAAAATTTTTTTTTCAGATATCGGTCCATATATACCCGAGATATAGCCCAAATCGGATATTAATGAAAATGTCGCATAGGCGAAGCTAAATAACTTTTTTTTGCTCAAAAGCAGTTCTGGTAATAAAATTAGGTTATATAAATATGGAAAATGAAAATTTCCGATATCGGTCCATATATACCCGAGATATAGCCCAAACCTGGTTTTTCATGAAAATGTCGCGTAAGCGAACTTAAACAACTTTTTGGTGCTCAAAAGCAGTTCTGGTAAGGAAATAGGGTCATATGAATATGAAAAATGAAAATTTTCGATATCGGTCCATATATACCCGAGATATAGCCTAGACCGGGGTTTTCATGAAAATGCCGCGTAAGCGAACTTAAACAACTTTTTTGTGCTCAAAAGCAGTTCTGGTATTGAAATTAGGTTACATAAATATGGAAAATGAAAACTTCCGATGTCGGTCCATATATACCCGAGATATAGCCCAAATCGGGTTTTTCATGAAAATGTCGCGTAAGCGAACTTAAACAACTTTTTTGTGCTCAAAAGCAGTTCTGGTAATGAAATAGGGTCATATAAATATGAAAAACGAAAATTTTCCATGTCTGTCCATATATACCCGAGATATAGCCCAAATCGGGTTTTTCATGAAAATGTCGCGTAAGCGAACTTAAACAACTTTTTTGTTCTCAAAATCAATTCTGGTAATGAAATAGGGTCATATAAATATGAAAAATGAAAATTTTCGATATCGGTCCATTTATACCCGAGATATAGCCCAAATCGGGTTTTTCATAAAAATGTCGCGCAAGCGAACTTAAACAACTTTTTTGTGCTCAAAGCAGTTCTGATAATGAAATTAGGTTACATAAATATGGAAAATGAAAATTTCCGATATCGGTCCATATATACCCGAGATATAGCCTAGACCGGGGTTTTCATGAAAATGCCGCGTAAGCGAACTTAAACAACTTTTTTGTGCTCAAAAGCAATTTTGGTAATGAAATTAGGTTACATAAATATGGAAAATGAAAATTTCCGATATCGGTCCATATATACCCGAGATATAGCTTACACCGGGGTTTTCATGAAAATGCCGCGTAAGCGAACTTAAACAACTTTTTTGTGCTCAAAAGCAGTTCTGGTAATGAAATAGGGTCATATAAATATGAAAAACGAAAATTTTCCATGTCTGTCCATATATACCCGAGATATAGCCCAAATCGGGTTTTTCATGAAAATGTCGCGTAAGCGAACTTAAACAACTTTTTTGTTCTCAAAATCAATTCTGGTAATGAAATAGGGTCATATAAATATGAAAAATGAAAATTTTCGATATCGGTCCATTTATACCCGAGATATAGCCCAAATCGGGTTTTTCATAAAAATGTCGCGCAAGCGAACTTAAACAACTTTTTTGTGCTCAAAGCAGTTCTGATAATGAAATTAGGTTACATAAATATGGAAAATGAAAATTTCCGATATCGGTCCATATATACCCGAGATATAGCCTAGACCGGGGTTTTCATGAAAATGCCGCGTAAGCGAACTTAAACAACTTTTTTGTGCTCAAAAGCAATTTTGGTAATGAAATTAGGTTACATAAATATGGAAAATGAAAATTTCCGATATCGGTCCATATATACCCGAGATATAGCTTACACCGGGGTTTTCATGAAAATGCCGCGTAAGCGAACTTAAACAACTTTTTTGTGCTCAAAAGCAGTTCTGGTAATGAAATTAGGTTACATAAATATGAAAAATTAAAATTTCCGATATCGGTCCATATATACCCGAGATATAGCCCAAATCGGGTTTTTCATGAAAATGTCGTGTAAGCGAACTTAAACAACTTTTTTGTGCTCAAAGCAGTTCTGGTAATGATATAAGGTTATATAAATATGGAAAATTAAAATTTTCGATATCGGGCCATATATACCCGAGATATAGCCTGAACCGATTTTTCCATTAAAAATTTTTTTTTTTTTTTTAACCAACTCAGCCACTGAGCTCTTATTTATTTTTCCGCCTATATTTGTCTCACATTGGTCACATATGCAATTTGTTATAATCCCAGTTGTTTCACAAAATAATTAAAAGTTTGTCTCAAGGCGAATTCATACCAGGTATATGCAAGAGCAATAAATACAGCCCTACAAAAAATAAATATATTTTAAATGTCAAGGGAAAAATATAAACACAAAAAAAGGAATTAAAACAAGTAAGAGTGTGGTATATTCGGCTGGGCCGAAACTAAAATACCCTTCACGATAGTCACGTATATGTATAGTATATATTACAAATTCGAACTAAATATGCGATATCGGGGAAAAAATATTTTTGCCATGTAATCACCATTCCAGAAAAAAAATCTTTCAGGGACATTTTCATGGAAAAGTGTGTTTAAGCTATACGAGTATCTCGGTTATATATGAACAAATATCGGATTTTTCTATTTTCCGTATTTTAGTAACCTTCTTTTCTAACGAGAATTGCTTTTCAGCAAAAAAAAAAAAAAAAAAAAAATGTTAATGGAAAAATCGGTTCAGGCTATATCTCCGGTATATGTGGGCCGATATCTGAAATTTTCATTTTCCATGTTTATATAACCTTCTTTAATTACCAGAATTGCTTTTAAGCAAAAAAAAGTTGATTTCATGAAAACCCCGGCTTAGTATATATCTCGGGTATATATGGACCGATATCAGAAATTTTCATTTTCCATATTTATATAACCTTCTTAATTCTGCTGGTAGTACTGAACTGCTTGTACGATTCTGTTAGTTTAATACTAAAGAAGAATGTTGAGAAGCATTTACTGCCATCCCTAAACAAGAGCGGCATCCGGAACGTTTTTTCCGCTGAGCTTTAACGCTGAAACGCCATCCCTAAACAAAAGCTGCAACGTTGTCACAACGATAAAAGCAGGGTTATCAAACAAATAAAAAAAACAACCCTGATTATCTTAATAGCTGGACGGACGGCATTATTTTTTGTGACTTTTTTATTATATTAAAATAAAATAATTCAAGTTTTAAAAATGAGTTATTTAGATAAGTTGGAAGGTTACTATAGCATATTAAAAATAGTTTCTTCCCCTATTTTCCAATACGAAATACAAATATTTTTTATTTGCTTATTTATTTTCCTTTCTTATATTTTTTCTTCACTCTTTTGTTTACAATTATTTTCTTTTGCAACTTACTTCACTGTGAAACGCATTGTCAAAATTGGATTTTTCAATTGCAAAGCGTTGCCGTTGCGTTGCCGCGGCGTTGTTTCGGTATGCTCCATACAAAATGTACGGACATAAGAACTTTTGACAGCTAAAAAACGCTTGCCGCTCTTGTTTGGGGATGACTGTTAGTTTTTGATGAGAATGTGATGCAGGTATAATTTTGGATGCTGATTTTTCATCGATTGTTATTAGAGTGGATTTGCGTAACGACGATATACCAATCGGCTCGGGACCAGTTAAAATGTTTATAAATGAAAGTTATAATATCAATCCATGCTATCGGGTGGTTAAATTTCAAGGGCCGATGTTGAATGTGAACCACACCTAAACGCCAAGTTTTTCCCGAATTTTATTTGACATTTCTCTATTTCAGACTTATTCAATTTGAACCATGGAGTTAAAGTTATCCAGACTTATTATGAAAATGATGATCAATTTTCGAAGAAAATCATCTTCAGTGATGAGGCACATTTTCACCTCAGTGGATTCGTCAATAAACAGAATTGCCGCATTTGGGCGAATGAGAATCCAAGAGTGACTGTCGAAAAACCAATGCACCCACAAAGAGTGACTGTTTGGTGCGGTTTATGTGCTGGCGGCATCATCGGGCCGTATTTTTTCCAAAATGAGGCCGGTCAGGCAGTTACTGTGAATGGTGTTCGCTATCGTGAGATGATAGCGAACTTTTTATGGCCCGAATTGGAAGATATGGATGTAGACGATATGTAGTTTCAGCAGGACGGTGCCACTTGCCACACAGCTAACGAAACAATTGCTCTTTTGCGCAACAAATTCAATGGCTGTGTTATCTCACGTAATGCCGATGTCAATTGGCCGCCAAGATCATGTGATATGACATCGTTGGACTTTTTTCTTTGGGGTTATTTGAAAGAAAATGTGTACGTCGATAAGCCAGCAACAATTCAACAGCTAAAGGATGAGATAATTCGCACATTAACGGCATAGAACCTCCATTATGCCTCAGGGTCATCGAAAATTTGGACCATCGGATGGAGGTGTGCCGCCGTGGTCGCGGCGCCTATTTGGCCGATATTTTGTTCCATACATAATTGAGTAATACCAATATATCATAATAAAATAAAATTACAATAATTTCCTAAATAGTTTGTGTTTTATTCAAAATCAACATCGGCCCTTGAAATTTAACCACCCTTTATACAGAAAAAAATTGTTTCGGTATACATTCGATTTTTATATTAAATACGCATTATTTTCCATCTTTTTTTATTTTGGGATATTAATAGGCTTTTTACACTGATCAACATCTTTATGAAACGCATGAAAGACGTTGAAAATGTGAAACACTGTTTACATTGCTGACATCTAACATTTACTATCAATCAAATATATTATTTTTTCAATTTTCAAAGAATTTAACAACAGCATGCAAACTTTTCTAGTGATGACACTGAAATAATCGAAAGGTGTTGAATGGAAAAATATGAGATAGGAACATTTTATAAAGATGTTGAAAAATTTTGACTTTTAGTACAATGTATTTCTTATGGGAAAATGTTATCATCTTCAAAAACTGATGGTAGATATTGTTCAGTGGAAAAAGCCTATAACAAGCATGCTCCCACACTGGCGAGTTTTCAAAGTCGCAAGGTAGCTTGAAAACGTCAGATTTATTTCTAGGTGTTCTGTGACTCACGCGTATTGCTTGAGAGTTGACAAAATTTGAGTGCTAAAAACACATGTTTTACCAACGTTTGGGCCAAAAATGCAATTAGGAAATGATTGCCTGAAAGTCTATATCCAGAAATCAATGCCAATAAAACAATGCAACCGTCAAACTGAATTCGAATATTCGAAGAGCAAATTACTTAAACTGAAAGTCCATACATGCGTTCTACGCGGCAACGCGTTCTAAGCATCTGTCAAAAAAGTTGAATCAGTGTAATTTTATATGAGAGGTTACACAGCACAAAGCATAGGTCACGTTAAACGCGTACGACACCAAAAGTAGGCTTACTTTCTACTTTTGCAGGCGTCATAAAAATTGTCAGTTGTTTTTGGTAGCCGCAGATCACAATTAATTTTAAATTTTATTTTTTCAATGTTATCTGCAAAGCTTTGGCGCTTTCATTTAGGCAAATTAGTTGAAATTTGATGAGAGATGCCACTCAGCAACTATATTCAATTTGACTAAAGTTGTTAAAAGTCATAGCTAAACGGCCATATGCAAAAAACCTTCACAAAGCTTGGTAAGAATTTTTTTTTAAGCATTTTTTATTTATTGAATCTTCAAAATGAACTGACAATATGTATTCAAATCTTAATACTAAATTTAAAGTTAAAAGATGTGGTTTAAAATTAAAAAATTTGATTGTTACTTAAGTCCGGCCAATGCTAGACAAAAAGTTTTATTTTGCGGGAGCTCTTTCGGTAAAATCACCATTTCACTTTACTGCCATACTTTGTCGCGTACTCTAATATTGAAGTATATTCCTGTAAATTTCGTAAAGCTAATTGGTGGCTGTGTCATCAGCAAACGTTGAAGTGCGGATTCCGGATGACGTTAGCATGTTAGAGGCGTAAATCAAATATAAAGTAGGCACCAGTATGCTACCTTGGTGAACTTCTGCCTCGATTGACTGAGTTGGGCTTATAAAATCGCCATCTTTGATTATAAATTTCCGCCCATATAAGAAGCTTTCCGGAAGCTTGTGAGTATTTGCAGGCAAGTTCAACTTTATTTTGTGTATCAAGCCTTCGTGCCACACTTTTTCAAAAGCTTGAGAAATATCAATGAATAGAGCTGAGCAATACTTCTTCTCCTCAAAGGTCTGTCTTATTACATTGACTGGTCTGTGCGTTTGTTCTATGGTGCTAGGTTTAGCCCGAATACCAAATTGGTGATCAGGGATACATCCCACATTGTTCAATATTAGACTCAACTTCGCCATTAACAATTTTTCGAATAGTTTTGAAATGGTTGGTAAAATACTTATTGGTCTATATGATTCTACCTTAGTCAAATCCTTCCCTGGCTTGAGTATCATAGTAATCATTGAAACCTTCCACTCTGCAGGATAATACTCAAGGCATAAAATAGCGTTAAAAATAAAAAATAGAACTCTTCTAGCTACACGAGGTAACTGTTCAAGCATTTTATCAGTAATTTGATCAATGCCTGGAGCTTTCCTGGGGTTTGTATTACCGATAACGTTTTCGACATCTTGAAAATTAAATGTCAAAGACACAGGAGGTCTAACAACATTTGGTGGTAATTCCGCCGTATTATTCTCTGAATCATTTGTAATAAAAACGTTTCTCAAATGATCGACATACAACATTCCCTTTTCAGAATCGCTTCTTGCCCAGTCGCCAGTTGAAGTTCGCAAAGGTGGCTTACCTATTACGGGTCTTTTCAGACCTTTTGTCGCTTTCCACAGAGAATGGTCAGATTGAGGAGTACCATCAAGGCTTTCCAAATATCTTTTAAGGGAAGCTATTCTCTGGATTTCAAGCAGATTTCTTAGTCGAGTTACGCATTCCCGTAGCCTAGTTTTAAGCTGGGGAGACCTGCGAAGTTGCCACTCTCTTCTGACTCTTCTTTTTTGTGACAGAAGTTGATCAATTTCAGATGAATAAGTTCTATTGTTCTCATTTCTAGACCTTAAATGACTAGTGGTAGCATGCTGTACGGCCAGTTTGAGGTTTTCAGAAAAATCGTTAATTGGCACATCAATATCCTCAGGCGTTCTCAAGGCGATATTTTCAGTACAATGTGTACTCAAAAATTTTTTGTATTTTAGTCAATTCACTCTATTGACGGTCAACGGGGATCTAATCTCTTGGGGAAACGAAACAGAGATTATAGTGGGTGAGTGATCCGATGGCAAATCTACTGAAGGCTCCACTTGCATCCACTCTAAAGGAAAATTTCCAAAATCTATAACGTCTGGGATCTTTCGTCGGTCTGTCGGCCAATAAGTGGGGTGTCCGCTTAAAACCACATCTAAGCCCATTTTGGAAAAGGTGTCGAAAAGCACACGGCCTTTCGAAGTAATTAAACGTGATCCCCAAAAAGTGTGCTTAGCGTTATAGCCGCCATCCGCTAAAAATCGAGGCCCAAGTGATTTGAAAAAGTGTGAATACTGATTATCTGTTACTGAAAATCGTGGTGGTGAATAAATCGAGGATAAACGATTTTTTCATGAAAATGTTCAATGTTTGTTGCTTGAAGATACTCTTCACGTGTCTCGTTCATTAAATAGTGCTTAATTCTAGTTTTTATCAAAATTGCCGAGCCTCCGCAAGATCTTCCACGGGGATCTTTAGTATCATATAGTGTGTAGGCATTAATTTTGAAATAACTGTTGCTTGTCAAATGGGTTTCAGCAATCAACATTATGTCGATTTGCTTTTCCATAAGGAAGTGCTCAAGTTCATTTTTGTGTTGGCGGATGCCGTTTGCGTTCCAGAAACATATTTATAACCAACTCATTTTTTAAAATTGCCTGCAAAATATTGGATTGGGTTTTCAGCATTTCCTGCATCATGTTTGTAATGGAAACCGTAAATGTATTTATAGATTGAACAAGAGTCTGCAGAGTTGCCTCAAGATTGCTAAAATTTTGGTCGGAGTTTTGAGGCTTGGGCTCCTGATTCAAGTTTGGTTTATCGGATTTTACCACATTCGCATAAGAAATTTGTTTGGGGTGTTGCAAGTTTACATGGCTGGTTGACTGACGTACCTGTGGAAAATTGTTTGTTGAAGTGGTGTTTGACTGCTGGGGTGGCATATTTAAAATTGATGGCCTATTTGTCATTGACCTCTTGAAGTGAGTATAGACAGGGCAACCCCTGACGTTTGCAGTATGGTTACCTCCACAATTACTGCATTTTTTAACGCTCGAGTCAGTCTTAGGTTTTTGCACTGTGATCTACCGTGAAGTTCTCCACACACAACGCAAACTGAGGGCAACTTACAATAGGCCTTAGTATGGCCAAATTCTTGGCAGTTTAGGCATTTAACGGGCTCTAAACGCTTATGAGGCTCCTCAACGGTAACCTTACGATGCAAAAGATACTTGTGGTTATAAATTGGATGCACTTCATTCTTTTTCAAGACAACATCTCTAGGTTTTAATTCAACCCTAAACATGGGTTGAGGAATTTTTTCACGGTTTCTAATATTAACAACATTTTTAATTTTAAAGCCATTGTCCTCTTGGCACTTTTAATCTGATATGTGTAAAATGATCGTTTCTCCTTCTCCAGAACGTCAGACAACTTTCGGTATTCATTTTCACTGTTAACCTGGATTTTCGTTTCATTGATGCTGCCGTGCTTAACCGATGTTACGTTAAAAGTGTCTTTGCCAATTGCCGTAATAAGTTGTTTTACCAGCTCACTAGAGGTAGGTTCTCGCAAGTATATTGATGGCGGCTTAAAGGTTTTTTTTAGAAAACCTATTACTATCCGTTGGCTAAGTCCAATTATCATCTTTAGAAATTTTCGGTTGAGATGATATTTGAGCTGATTTGGGGCTTCGCTGCCTTTTAACCACGGTTATGTACCTGTCCATGACTACTTGGGTTTTGGGCTTATCATCAACAATTAAACTGGAAGATGTTTTGTCTGCAGTTTTAACAACAATATTTGGCGATCGCGGGCGTTTGCTATCTCTAAGAGACAGGAGATTTTCCAATGATTTTTTACAGATTCTTCCTCAGAAATCCAATGTTCGGTTTCAGGGAGGGGAGGTCTGTTGACGATGCCTGGCTGCATGTTAAGTCAAGTGTTGCTAGCTCTGCGGAAAGATATGTACTGGGACTCTTCGTAGACTTCAAGGGTGCGTTTGACAATCTCCTGTGGAGTGTAGTTCTCGATAGACTGCGTAGTGTAGGCTGTCGGGAGCTCGCTCTATGGGAGAGTTACTTCTGCGGTAGGAAAGCCTGTGTGGTGGGCGCCAGCGACACGGTTTGGAGGGACGTTGTACGCGGCTGTCCGCAGGGGTCCATCTGTGGTCCATTTTTATGGAACCTCATGATGGATTCCCTGCTGAGGTCGTTGCAGCGTGACTTCAAACTGTGTGCATATGCGGATGACTTGCTCATCTTGGTTGAAGGACAGTCTCGTGCTGATCTGGAAAGCCGGGGTGAGAGGGCCATGCGTGTTGTGCGCGAGTGGGGCGATAGTGTGGGTGTGGAGGTGGCTATGGACAAGACCGTGGCAATGCTGCTGAAAGGCAGGTTGTCTCGGGGTCGTCCACCACTCGTTCGCTCTGGCGGCATTAGTCTCCGGTATGCGACGGAAGTCAAATACCTGGGTGAGTGAGAGGTTGAACTTTATGGTTCACCTCTCATATGTGAGGGACAGGCTTACTGCTGTAGTAGGTAAAGTTAGGCGCATCCTCAGAAGTGAATGGGGCCTCAGCAGGCGGGCTACTCGTACCATATATGGTGGACTGTTTGTTGCATGCGCAGCTTATGGTGCACCTGTGTGGTACGAGACAGTCATGACTGTTGTTGGCCGCAATAAGATAGAGTCCGCCCAGAGAACTGCGATGCTTGCTTGCATGCCAGTTTGTAGGACGGTGTCAACAGATGCTCTACAGGTCTCGCTGGGGGTGGCTCCCCTTGATCTGGAGGTGATTCGCCGTGCGATCGCCTTCAAGGTTAGGAAGGGGCTACCGCTTTGTCCACATGATTGGCTTTCTGCTCTTGATCTTGTGGTTAATAGGGAACCCAGTCAGATCAAGGCGCTCCTTTGGGAACGTCTTGTGTCTGCCTGGCGGGCGCGATGGGCGAATAGTACAAAGGGGAGAGCAACGCACGAATTCATTCGCGAGGCTGATTTTGTTGTGGGACGGCCGGAATTTGGTTCCAGTCTTAGTACGGGCTTCTTGCTTACGGGGCATGGTTCCCTCAATGCATTTTTGCATAAGAGGGGCCTGTCCGAGACTGCGCTGTGCAGATGTGGTGAGAGCCCTGAGGACTGGAGACATGTTCTGGTCGAATGTCATCTTTATGATGACATTAGGGATCTAGAGGGAATGGGCGTAGTAGGGGCGGGCGACCATTGGGATTTCAGTAGGGTTTTGGCGGTCGGTGCGTCTTTTGACGCATTGGGCGCGTATGCCCGTGAGGTCTTTAGGCGGAGACCAAGGTAGGGAGGGTAGCCTCCCTGTTGTTGCCATTTCCGGAACCGTCGTTTGTTGAACCGCAGGTTCGCGCGTGACTGTGTGCGTCTCTCGTCGGCGGAGTTGGTTGCAGTTGTGGTTGAAGTCTTAGTGTAGGCAACCATGAGGAGCATAGAGCACAGTTCCTGTGCCCTGTGCTGTTCCTGGTGTCATGTACTTTGCTGTGTGTTGTTTGCTGTTTGCTGTGTTGCTGGTTGCTGTCTGCTGTTTTGTTTTGGTGTCGCAGGGTTGCTGGCAACGTTGTTTTTGTTTGTAAGTCCTTCCGTGAGGGGGGTCATGTCTAATTGTTGTTTTTTGTTTTGTTCGTGTTGTAAAGGGCTGGGCCACAGGGGGGTGGCCAATGTACTCATCCGTGAGGATGAATGTTGAATGTTTTTGTTGGTTTTGTTTATTGTGCCTTGTGCCCGTGTGTGTTTTGTGTTGCAGGTGATGCAGTTTATACGTTGAGTGGCTGCTGTTTTGCTGTTCTCGCTGACGTTCCTGTTGTTAATGTTTTATGTTGCTGTTGCTGTTATTGCTGTGTTCCTGTGTGCTGTTTACTGTAAGTATGGTTGCAGGGGGTCACCAGTCCCCGAGACGTTTGGGGCTCTACTGGTAGTAGTCCTTGGGCTACGAAGTCTGACCGGAGACTTAATCTGGTACCACGGGAACCGGGAGCCCCAGGAACTTGTTCCTGCCCGGTTATGGTGCGGCCCTTCGGGGAGTATCGTGGTGGTTGTGGTTTAAACCCAAATCGCGGGGAGAGTTCATTTGAGCTCGATGTGGAGTTGCATTGCGACCGGGTGCCGTGACCCAAAGATCGGAAGGAGTTTTAGAAAGGCTCCGCTCCTAACCAAGGGGGAGATTATGTCCAAACAACATGAGATCGAATTGGTACTCATGCATGGCAGTTTGTCATGTATGGGGGCGCTGGTAGACGCATTGTATTCACCCGGTGTTAAGATCACCGTAGAGTAAGGCCACAATGGCAGGTACCCACGTAAATCGTTTTCACAACTAGCGGAGCTAAGCTCTTTTTCAGAATTACATCTGATAGGTACACTCATGCAATTAATTGCTTCTATTTTTAATTTACAATTTAAAATGGTATTAAAAAAAATGTCACAAAGTTTTTCTTTTAAACAAAATCACTCTCTATTACGGTTTTTACTTAATCCCGTTTAATTTGTTTACTTTGCGATCAAACAACAAACACGTCCGTTCACTATCGAAGCTAAACAACGACTGGTAAGCAATTGTTAAGAAAAATTTCCTAACATTCTATGGAAAAACAATTCTTAGCTTACCATTCGTTTAAAGTTGAATTGTGGAAACTTTAACTGTACGTTAAAATGACTTTTGTCTTTCCGATTGTTATTTTTCTTGAAAAACACAATTTTGGGAAATTTTAAAAACAACAGACATTATTATTTTTATATATAAATTAATTAAAACATTACATTTTATATGAACTAAAAATATTAATTGTGAAAGAAAAATATAAATGACAATTATATTAGTGATGCACTTTCAATCAAACGAATACAATGAAAATCGTTATTCGAATAATAAAAATGCTTCTAGTATAAGTACCCCTATTAATTTTTCTCAATTTAATTAATATACTCGATATTAATTATTATGTAAAAAGGTAAATCCAAGAACTGTTTGTCAAAAATATGTTATCTTATGTAATAATAATAATTTTTTAAATTTGTTTTTCGGTTTTCGAATATTAGTTTTCATACTATTCAGAAAATTACAACTGAACATAACGGCGTTGCCAGAGCAAAACAATTATATTCCTTAGTATATTTAAAACTAAACGTACTGTTCATATGTACGAGATTAACTAGTTGTGAGTTCGAGTCCAACTTCAGTCAAGAAGAAGGATTATTTTTAATTATAACAATAATTGCTGTGAAACAATAAGTCCAAAGAAGAACAGAAAAAATAATTGAATACCATTAGCTGGGGGACAACTAGCTGTTTCGTAGTCGCTACACTACTCATCAGCACCCACTGGGATTCGAACTCGGGAACATGATGTATTTTTAATACGGCCGCTTTAACCACTTCAGCCACCGAGCTCTTTAATTATTCTTACGTTAATGTTTGCCACATGTTCACATGATCCCGAATTCGAATCCCAGTGGGTGCTGATGAGTAGTGTAGCGACTACGAAACAGCTAGTTGTCCCCCAGCTAATGGTATTCAATTATTTTTCTGTTCTTCTTTGGTCTTATTGTTTCACAGCAATTATTGTTATAATTAAAAATAATCCTTCTTCTTGACTGAAGTTGGACTCGAACTCCCAACTAGTTAATCTCGTACATATGTACAGTCACTCACATTTAAAGTCGGGCAAACATTGTCGAAAATTTATGATCTTAATATTTATGTTTTGATGAAAGATGATGCGTTTAATTTTTTTTGTTTTATCATAAAAACTCTTATTAATAGAAAAACCAAAGAAATTTTATTTTAAGTCCTGTTATAAAATACGTAAGAATAACAAAATGAGAAAAAGTAAATTCGGTGTCTCACATTGAAAGTCGGGCACTTATTGTTTTGTACAATGAAAAAGTGAAATATACCGTTATTTCCACTTTTTTTTCTTTTGTCTCCAAAACAATTATTTCTTACACATTCATTCGATCAGTGAAGATTATAAAAGTTTTTTGAAAAATGCCGCACAAAATTAAACAATCCATCTTCGAAGAACGGAAAATAATAATTGAGTTACACTTAGATGGAAAATCTGAAAGGGAAATATCTAATTTGATAAAAAAAAGCAAATCTACAGTGCATAATATCATTTCTAGATATAAAGAAAGTGGTTTGGTAGCAAATAAAAAACGCAGAGCCCGAGCAAGAAAGCTTTCACCCAGAGATGAGAGCATGATTTTACAACAGGTGAAGAAAAATCCTTGTATTGCTGCTCCAAAACTGACAGCAATGGTCAAGGAAGCTTCTGGGACGGAGGTAAACCCAAAAACAATAAGAAGACTTCTTCGCAAGAATGACTTTCATGGCCGAGTGGCACGGAAAAAACCTCTTATAAGTAAGAAAAACCAAAGCGAACGGCTTGTTTTTACTCGTCAATATATGACCAAAGATTTTGATTTCTGGAGTACCGTAAGTTGGAATAAACATAAAAATTTAATTAGGCTTATTATTAATATTTAGGTATTGTTTACTGACGAAAGTAAATTTAACTTATTTGGGTGCGATGGCGCAAGTATGGCGCAAACCAAAACAAAGTATGGCGCAAACCAAACAAAGAGATGAAAGGCAATAATTTAAGAAAAAAAGTAAAGCACGGTGGTGGATCGGTTATGGTTTGGGGATGCATGGCAGCCTCAGGAGTTGGAAATTTGTATTTCATTGACGGTGTTATGAATAAGAATGTTTATTTAAATATTTTGAGAAAAAATTTAAAAGAAAGCGTAAAAAAACTCGGCATTGAAACTAATTTCCAATTTTACCAGGACAATGATCCTAAACATTCAGCATATGATGTAGAGAATTGGCTGCTCTATAACTGTCCGAAGGTTATTAAAACCCCTGCACAAAGGCCGGACCTCAATGTTATTGAACATTTGTGGGACGAATTAGGCCACCGGATGCAGGACAGGCAGTGTACGTCAATTCCACAACTAAAGAATGCCTTACAGGAAGAGTAGAATAATATAAGTCCTGAGGTTTGCAAAAAATTAGTGGAATCTTTGCCTAACCGCTTACAAGCTGTTGAAACCCAAAAAG
This sequence comes from Thecocarcelia acutangulata, assembly GCA_914767995.1. Taxonomy (NCBI): domain Eukaryota; kingdom Metazoa; phylum Arthropoda; class Insecta; order Diptera; family Tachinidae; genus Thecocarcelia; species Thecocarcelia acutangulata. The sequence goes on from OU612097.1 coordinate 61,266,300, forward strand.
GTGGATCTACAAAATATTAATTTTGCGTTATGTTCACATAATGCTAATTTTTTATTAAGTGCCCGACTTTAAATGTGAGACTAAAAAGTGACCTTATTTAAGTTAAGCCTTCGTATACATTTAATAAAAGAACTTGGAATAAATTGTTTTTGTTGTTTTTAAATAAAAGAACTTTCGTGAAAAATAAACAAAATTAAAACAACTTTTTCTTCCGTCAGCCTATAAATATGGGGACTAAAATTTTTTACATGCATCTGCCCGGCTTTAAATGTGAGTGACTGTATATAACTAAAAAAGTTCACTCATTAATAATTTATAAACGTACTGTTTTTGCATAAAATTTTTTAACAAATGTATGATAGTGTTAATGTGTTTTGTAACTAACGTATGCGTTAAAAATTAAGTAAGAATTTTTTTAGGATATGGCCCAAAGTATTTAAGAAAATATTTCAATTATCCAAAACGCCAACTTAACAACATTGGTAATAAAAAGTCGGCTGGCGTTTCGACACTACCTAGTATATTATTGTATCATGATTTTATCCTGAAGGAAATATGTTAATGTGTGAGAGAAATATTCTATCAGAGAGATCGTCCTCAGTCGAAAAGAGTTTGCATTAGCATCTTTAATTAAAAGCAATAAACTACTTTGAACATTTCTTGACCCAAGAAAGTCTAAAAACGCAGTCATAAATTATTTCATATCACATAAATAATTTTATATCGCATAAAAGAAACAACTATGGCGATTTTTAGAGAAGAAAAATCGCTTTGAGTTCATAAGATTCGTTAAGACCAACTAACATTTGACTAATTTGCTTCTCCGTAGTGAGTTCAACATAAATTGCTGCGAAAATGAGTAAAAGTACTTTTTTTCTATTTAGTTTTGCTCCCTTCAGCGCTGTTGTTTAAACTCGTTGTTTAAACCTTTAAAAAGGTTGGCAGTGTTTCGTATTAGGGAAGTCATCTGCAACATCCCCTCGTTCGCCTGATTTTTAATATTTCAATGGCTGCTTTTTACAAAAGAAAAAATAAACACTTAATTATAATTTCGTTTGTTATCTTGAACAAATATAAATTTTATGTAATTTTTAAAACAACAACTGAAATATGCGCAGAGATAAAGTTAAAAAATACTCGTAAACAATAAAAATTAAACAATGAGAGTGCAAAACAACAAATGAAATAAACAAAACAAGGAGATTGTGCTGAAAGGAAGTAAAAAATTCGCTTATAAACAAAAGTGTATAAAATAACAACTTTATGAATTCTCGTGGAAAGAGTTTATTTTGCGTAAATAATGGCTTTAATGAAACCTTTTGGCCTTTTAATTAAAATTATAAATTGAAGCTGACAATAATGTTAAGCATGATTCAAAAGGGCGTTAATATAATATAATGAGAATATTCAAATTCGTTCAACTGAATGGAAATTGGTTCTTAAAGAATATTGAAATATTTAAAAACATTCAAATAAATCCATACAAAATGGGAAGTATGGAGCTAAGACTGGACAGGCTTCTTTCTGTTGGCTTTTAAAAAATGTTCAAATTTATTGAAACCTGTTTGAGCAATGACTCTTCGTGGGTTATACGCGGATTTTCAGTGCCCCAGAAGCGTAAATTTTGCTTATTTACGTACCCGCTAAAATGGAAATGGACCTCATCACTCATGATTATTTTTGATGAAAAATCATCTTCCACTTGGGGTCAAATATATAGTCACCAATATTCCGCGTTCTGTAGTGCAATTCACTAACTTTTAACGATTTTAAAAGAGCACAATTAAACGCGAGCTATTGTGGTTTGCAATAACGCTTATGTGATTCACTAACTTATTCTTAACACCTCTGGTTGTATGTAAAAAAATTTGAAATAATGTGGCAGCTTTGTTAAAAATAAAGAAAACCACAAAGAGGAACAGAAAAAAACAAACAAATTTGCAAATAATTCCATGTTTAGGGAAAGTAAAACTATTTATATGTTTATCATTTAAATATATTTTTTGATAAATAAGATAAGTTCTTCTCACGGAGAACACGCCGACCGACTGTTGGAGTCTTCCGATAAGTTATATGCCAGATGCTGTGAAGTTATTCTAGTGGAATTTTAACGACATTGATGTTAAGATAAACACCACAAAAATAATTGGTGTTTAATTAACGCTAATCAGTCAGGCTATAAAAACAGCTGATTTAAAACGAAGACAAATAGTGTTAAAAACTGTTATAGAATCGCAAAAACACCAACGCTAGTGTTAAATTCTCTAAACGAGTTTTATTAGCGTTAAAACAGGTTAGTGAATTGCACTACTGGAGCAGTGTAGCGTAACATTGTTTATTAACGTGTGTTTCGCATGTGTTTACTACACAAATGTCAAAACAGAACTGACATTAGGGGCCAATCGCAAAATTTATCGCATTTTCTAATAGGAGGATTACTTTTGCGCCACTTTGTAGATTGTTATAGTGCTTGACCAGTTACTAATAGATGCGTAATACGGCAACCTTGTTTGAGATAAGAGAACCATATTCATATGCGTACATATCGGGTCATTCATCGTGAGGTATTATTGTAAAAGAACAGTTTATGGTATTTACTCTTTAAAAATGGCATTACGTAAATGTTGGCCATGACTTCGTCTGAGGTGGTCCATTCGGAAGGTCCAATTTTGGTTGCCTCCCAAAGCGTCAATCATAGCAGACTCTAAGTATCCCTAGAGAAAATACTCCAACGATCTAGGTAACCGATTTATTATAGCAAAACGTTAAATTAAATCCTCACCAAAAATAATTTCTTGAATTCAATTTTAGGAAGCAAATAATCAAATATGATAAGTATATAGCAGCTACAGCTGCTATATACTCTTCCCTACGTGCTGGATGTGATCTAATCGGTCGAGTATTATCCTCTAATGCAAGGTGGGCCGTAAATTTGGGAATAGTATTGGTAACACTCTTTTTAGTAGGTCGATTATGCGCACCATAAGTTCCTCGAATGACATGGAAAACATTTCTCACAGAAATACAGTTGGTCTATTTAGAAACGTTGTAGTGTGCGTATTTTTATAGTGTTGAATAACCTTGTGATATCACTGATAAAACGACATTTGTTTTGAAGAAAATAAAAAAAAAACAATTTATTTATCATATGTTAATTGTTTGCCTGTTTGTTTTCTTCATAAAATTTTTTTCTCTGATACTTTTCTCTGCTTATTATACGCTTCACAAAAATGTAATGTAAAATTTATAAGTTTGTGATTCCGGTTGCAGTTTCTACAATTTTCAATTGAGACCCTATAAAGTATATATGTATATTCTGGATCAAAATTAATAGAAGCGATTAAGCGATTTCCGTCTGTCGGTCGTTGAAATACCGTTTCTGAGAAAACCATTAGGCTTGAAAACTTTTTTCACCATTCTATTACTCCATCGATTTATGGGTTTGCTATTTAAATTCAGTAAAATCGGTTCACGTATAGCTGAGATATATTAAAAATTCCGAAAAAATCAATTTTTTTCAATTTTGTATTATATTTAAAAACCCGATTTTTAATTAAAATGTCGCAAAAGCGAACTTAAGCAGTTTTATTTCACCACTAGAAAAAATCTTTGGATTTGTGAGGAAGAAGCTTTGAAAAAATCATTGGATAATCTCCCGTCTCTAAGAGATAAAAAACGGACGCGTTCGTATTCGCCAAACATTGTTGTTACAACAGAAGACAAACCATCTTCCAGTTTAGCAATTGTTTATAAACCGAAAACGCATATGGATATGGATAGGCATAGAATCGTTGTTAAACGTCAGCGAAGACCTAAATCGGCGCAAATATCATCACAACCAAAAATGTCTAAAGACGATAGGTTTGCTATTTTTCAGACTGACACGCCAACGACATCCAAAAAAACATATAAGCCACCACCAATATATTTGAGAGAACCGACTTCTAGTGAATTGGTGAAACAACTTAATACGGCAACCGGCAAAGATACTTTCAACATCACATCAGTGAAGCACGGCAGCATCAGTGAAACTAAAATTCAGGTAATCCATGAAAACGACTACCGAAAACTGTCTGATGTTTTAGAAAAACAGAAAAGATCATTTTACACTTACCACCTCAAAAGTGCTAAAGGCCTTCAGGTCGTTATAAAAGGTATTCACCCATGCGTAGATATTAATGTTGTCAAAACCGGATTGGAAGATAAAGGTTTTAAAGTAAAACCGTAGTAAACATCAGGAACTGTGAAAAGATTCCTCAACCCATGTTTAGGGTTAAACGAGAAACAGGGGATGTTGTGCTAAAAAAGAATGAAATTCATCCAAATTTCTTTTGCATCGTAAGGTTATCGTTGTGGAGCCACATAAGCGTTCAGGACCCGTACAGTGCCTAAACTGCCAAGGACTTGGGCCCACTAAGGCTTATTGTAAGTTGCCCGCTGTTTGTGTTGTATGTGGCGAACTTCACGGCACAACTCAGTGCAATAACCCAAAGTCCGACGCAAGTGTTCAAAAATGCAGTAACTGTGGTAGTAACCACACTGCCCTGTCTATATTCACTTTAAGCGGTCAATGACAAATAAGTCAGCGGTTTCTCCAGCAACCCAGCAGCCAAATGGTAAACACAATTTTCCCCAGGTATGCGATTCAAGCAACCATACAAATAAGCAAAACTCCAAACAATTTTCATATGATAGTGTCGTTAAAGCCGAGCAAGTCTTGAACCAGGAGCCCAAACTTCACAAGTGCGATCCAAATTTTAATAATTTAGAGACAACTCTGCAGACTCTTGTTCAATCCATAAACACTTTTACGGTTTCTATGACAAACATGATGCAGGAAAGGCTGAAAATGCAATCCACAATTTTACAGGCAATTTAAAAAAACTGAGTTGGTTTAAAATATGTTTCTGGAACGCAAACGGTATCGGCCAACAAAAAAATGAACTTGAGGACTTCCTTATGGAAAAGCAACTCGACATTATGATGATTGCTGAAACACAGTTGACAACCAACAGTTATTTCAAAATTAATGGCTACACACTATATGACACAAAAGATCCCCATAGAAGAACTTGAGGTGGTTCGGCAATTTTGATAAAGACCAGAATTAAGCACTATTTGCTAAACGAGACACGTGAGGAATATCTCCAAGCAACAAACATATTTATTGAACATTTTCATGATAAAATTATTATTTCCTCGATTTATACACCACCCCGGTTTTCTGTAACAGAAAACCAATATTCACATTTTTTCAAATCCGTTGGGCCTTGATTTTTAGCGGCTGGTGACTATAGCGCGAAACACTCTTTTTGGGGATCACGTTTAATTATCTCGAAAGGCCGTGTGCGTCCAAAATGGGTTTAGATGTGATTTAAAGCGGACACCCCACTTATTGGCCGTAAGATCGACGAAAGATTTTATAGATTTTGGAGTCGCGAAATATTTTCCTTTAGAGTGGATGCAAGTGGAGCCTTCATTAGATTTGTCATCAGATCACTCACCCACTATAATTTCTCTTTCGTTCCCCCAAGAGATTAGCTCCCCGTGGACCGTCAATAGAGTTAAGTGGCTAAAATACAAAAAATATTTGAGTACACATTGTATCGAAAACATCGCCTTGAGAACGCCTGAAGATAATGATGTGTCAATTAACGATTTTTCTGAAAACCTCAAACTGGCCGTTTGAGCAACTTCTGTCAGAAAAAAGAAGAGTCAGAAAAGCGTGACAGCTTCGCAGATCGCCCCAGCTTAAAAGCAGGCTACGAGAGTGCATAACTCAGTTAAGAAATCTGCTTGAAATCCATAGAATGGCTTCCCTTAAAACATATTTGGAAAGCCTGGATGGTACTCCGCAATCTGACTATTCTCTGTGGAAAACGACAAAAGGTCTGAAAAGACCCGTTATAGGTAAGCCACCTTTGCGAACTTCAACTGGCGACTGGGCAAGAAGCGATTCAGAAAAGGGGATGGTGTATGTTAACCATTTGAGAAATGTTTTTATTACAAATGATAAAGCAAATGATGCATCTGAATTACCACCATACGCAGTTAGACCGCCTGTGTCTTTGCGATTCATATTTCAAGATGTAGAACAAGGTATCAGTAACATAAGCCCCAGGAAAATAAAAGTTCAAGCATTTTGCTACTGGAAAAATGCTTGAACAGTTACCTCGTGTAGCTAAAAGAATTCTACTTTTTATTTTTAACGCTATTTTATGCCTTGAGTATTATGCTGCAGAGTGAAAGGTCTCTATGATTACTATGATACCCAAGCCAGGGAAGGATTTGACTAAGGTAGAATCATATAGACCAATAAGTATTTTACCAACAATTTCAAAACTATTCGAAAAATTGTTAATGGTTAAGTTGAGTCCAATATTGAACAATGTGGGATGCATCCCTGATCATACAATTTGGCTTTCGGGCTAAATACAGCACCATAGAACAAACGCACAGACTAGTCAATGTCATAAGACAGAACTTTGAGGAGAAGAAGTATTGCTCAGCTCTATTCATTGACATTTCTCAAGCTTTTGATAAAGTGTGGCACGAGGGCTTGATGCACAAAATAAAGTTAAACTTGCCTGCAAATACACACAAGCTTCTGGAAAGCTACTTATATGGGCGGAAATTTGTAATCAAAGAAGGCGATTTTATAAGCTCAACTCAGCCAATCGAGGCGGGAGTTCCCCAAGGTAGCATACTGGGGCCTACTTTGTATTTGATTTACGCCTCTGACATGCCAACGTCATCCGGAATGCACACTTCAACGTTTGCTGATGACACAGCCACCAATTAGCTTCACGAAATTTACAGGAATACATTTCAATATTAGAGAAATTGCTAAATCTTTTGAAAATCAAAGTTAATGAACAGAAATGTACTCATGTCACATTCACACTGTGTAAGCAAACATGTCCGCCTATCCAAATTAACAACTGACCTATTCCGCATCATAATTAAGTCAAGTACCTTGGTATTCACCTGGATCGTAGGCCAACGTGGAAGTCTCATATTGAAGCAAAGGTCACGTAGTTAAAACTAAAAGCAGCGCAACTAAATTGGCTTATGGGCAGAAACTCGACATGGAAGTTGGATTGCAAACTTCTGTTATACAATGCAATTCTAAAGCCCATAAGGTACTACGAAATTCAATAATGGGGCACCGCCTCAGCGTCAAATATTGAAAAAATTCAAAGGCGACAAAACCAAATTCTTCGAACGATTACTGCTGCTCAATGGTACGTAAAAAATTCACGAATTCATAAAGATCTGAGTGTTCCGCTGGTAAAAGAGCAATTTTCTAAGTACGCGGCAAGATATGTCAGTAAACTGGAACTTCATCTAAACCCTCTTGTGCGCTATATACTTAATGTTGGCGGCTACACTCGGACGCCAAAATATTGCTCAATATGTGATTTTACCGAAATACCTCCCACATAATAAAACTTTTTGTCTAGCATTGGCCGGACTTAAGTAAAGATTACATTTTTTAATTTTAAATTTAGTATTAAGATTTGAATACTTATTGTTCATTTATTTTGAAGATTCAATAAATAAAAAAGACTAAAAAAAAAGTTAAAAAACAACAATTAACTTAAATAACAAATAACAACATATTACAAACAACCCTTAATTATACCCTTCACAAAAATGTAAAGGGTATATATTAGAACTTAGAAACTTTTTTCTTTCACCATTCTTTTACCCCATCGATCCATGGGTTTGCTATTGAAATTCAGTAATATCGGTCCACGTATAGCTGAGATATATTCAAAATTCCGAAAAAAGCCATCTTTTTTGTAATTTTGTATGAAAATTTTTGAAAACAAAAGTTGTTTGTTTTGCTTCAAACTTCACACACTTATTAAGCATGGTGACTAAAAGACAAAAAATTTTTTTTAAAATTTTAAAACTCTTTCTAAAGAAAATTTTCCACCTACACTTGAAATTTTTAATTTAATTTATGTGAAATAAAATAACAATCTATTATGTCGTTTAAACATACAACTTATTTGCATAAAAGAACTTAAAATATAGTCATATAGTTATTTTATTGTGAGTCACTAACTCACGAAAGATAGTCTTAGGCCCAGTTTTTGAGTTCGTATTTAAATGATATTTAGCTTTAAGTTTCATTTAAATATGAAAATCAGTTTTTCACTACAAATTTGGACTAAACTTAAATGCCCAAACTTCTTCATTTAAGTTTTATTTAAATTTTTCCCATAGTCCATATGGTTTTTGTGTGCTTGCATTTGTATTAGTGCAAAAAAGGTAAATAAAATACACATACGAGCTATTGACTGCAGAAGATATTCGAAAATTAGTTGCTAATTTTGCGCTAAACAACAGAACAGTATAATAATTTATTAAAAATAACTTAGCATAAAATAAAATTTTTAATTTTTCTATGCCATTAACAAATTTAATATTTTTTTAAGAATTTTTCCATTCTTCTACTTACAAACAGCTGTTCTATGGAACACTTTCCATAATATTTGGAATTAAAGGTGAGCTGCCAATAATTGAATAGTGATAAACTGAACAACTTAATTTCAAATGAAAATTAAATAATTTTTTATTTAAATACGCAGTCAAAAACTGGGCCTTAAACAACGTCTTATTTGCAAATAAAGCTTGAGATGTTGCCACCTTTTTTAAAAGTTTCAATTATGTTTGAAATATCAGGCACTTTTTTTTATCTTGGACCAGTACTCCGGACATGACCCCTACGTATGCAGCGCATTGTATTGGAACTAGGAAAATAGCTTATGATGAGTAGAAAAGAGAGAGTAGTATTCGTGGAGGTTTAACAATAACAACACGAAAGACTAAAACAAACTCTATTGCAGCATTCAAAATGTTGGAATTAAATTAGTTAAAACTGATCAGTGCCCAGTGTATATACCTACGACAACGCTCAGATTAGAAAAATTTAGTCCAACACCTTCCACACTACAAGAAATTAATATTAAATATATAAAGAAACACGGACAACATACTGCTACCAGCGTTGTCAACTCGTTTCGCACTGCTTTTGGTGCTTTTTATTTATGCGAAAAATTCCTTAGTCGGTGCGTGGTACGCATTTTTTAAATTTTCGGTGCGCTTTTTAAATTTCGGTGGCACCTAATCAAATTCAACTCAGCTTTTTGTTTTAATATAAGAAAAAAGTGTTCAAGTGTCCAATATTTTTAGGTTTCATTTTGCAGAGCACAGTCAGGACACGGAGCTATAATATGAAAAACGCATCATATTATATGCACAAATTAAGACAATCTTGTTAAACTATAAATATTATTGAAAGAGAAATATAGGGTGTTTTTTAAGTCCGATAGAACTTGAAATTGTAAAAAATAACACAAAAAATTAAATTGTAATCAAAATTTTTTTTTATTCGAAAGATCAATACGTGACATTAACATTTGAAAATGATTTCGGGCATATGGGCACCGCGGCTGTTCTTGACGAAGCGCATTCTGGACGTCCAATTTTGGGCCACTTTTTCGAGCACTGCTGGCCGTATGTCACGAACAACACGAACAATGCTGGCCTCCAAGGCGTCAATTGTTGCTGGTTTATCAGCATAAACCAGTGACTTCACGTAGCCCCGCAGGAAATAATCGAGAGGTGTCAAATCGCACGACCTTGGAGGCCAATTGACAGGTCCATTTCTCGAAATCAACTTATCGCCAAATTTTGATTTCAGTAAGTCGATGGTTGCGTTCGCCGTATGGCACGTAGCGCCATCCTGTTGAAACCACATCTCCTCCGGATCAATGTCATCCATATTTTCAAACAAAAAATCATTGATCATGGTGCGGTAACGATCTCCATTGACCGTAACGCGAGCTCCGGCCTCATTTTTGAAGAAATAAGGTCCGATGATGCCACCAGCATGAAAACCGCACCAAACAGTGCATTTTTCTGGATGTAATGGAGTCTGTAGGGTCTCTTGTGGATTGGTCTCACTCCATATGCGGCAATTTTGCTTATTAACAAACCCGTTAAGCCAAAAATGAGCCTCATCGCTGAACACAATTTTGCGATAAAACAACGGGACTGATTTTCAAAGTAAATTTGGATAATTTCGTAGCGTTGTTCAAGCGTGAGTCTATTCATGATGATTTGTCAGAGTATACTGAAACAAATAAAAAAAATGTTTCATCAAAATTTAATTTTTTGTGTTACTTTTTACAATTTAAAGTTCTATCTAGCTTAAAAAAACACCCTATATATATATTTCGCTTTATAAAATTTTTTGCTTTTGGAGCGTGTTTTGCTATTATACGATCAACCCAGTTTGTCAAATATTACAATAAATGCAGTCTCTGAACAGCGAAGTTCGTATTATTGATGGCACGGGAATTCGTTACTGTTTTTGTAATTGATATATTAATAATTATTAATCAAATAAAATATTGATTCTGGTAAACTTCATCTTTTATTTGTTATAATTCTGGCAAATTCTTCTTTAAACGACACCAAACTGATTGTCGCCGTTCGCTTAAGAAAATGTAAATGAGATTTGCACTGTATTTGATACAATGGCTATTAATAGAGTTTGATGGCTTGTAGTGCGATTCTGTAACTTTAATGATCAGATAGTCGTAAATTTCTTCGATTTTAACGACGGTAAACAGCCGTCGGAAGACTGGTAAACAGCCTGTAGCTTTGTAAAAGCTAAAAATAACAGCTTATTCGGTCGACAGCGAATATAATTAAATAATATTGATGTTATAATTATTGTAAAGATACCATTCATTATCTTAATAAAAGTAACAGAATCATACTAGTGGCCAAGTTTGACAAACATGAATTCTAGCTATTGAACGAATTTGATGGCATGCCATCAGGCAGTGGTACCAGACCCAGTTTTTAATATAAAAATATTACAGTTTTTATAATATAAAGTGGGGTTTTAAAAAGGGAAAGAAAAATTCTCTTTCTCCATTTTGGTGCGTTTTGAAATTTCAAAGTTGACAACGCTGACTGCTACCTATTTCGGTGCACTTTGATTTCATACGAAATTAATAATGAACATACATATATAGAAAATAGAGACAATGGTAAAAAAAGAGAGAAAAACAAAAATAAACACGTGTACACAAATTGCTACTTATTTCGGTGCAATTTGGTTTCATACGAATTTAATTAACGAACGTAAACATATGGAAAATACGGACAGCAATAACAAAAGACGTGTGCACAGAATAAGAGAAAAAAACACTACTCTCATGAAAACAAAATTGTGACAAGAGTTGGGTCAAACAAATATGGAATATGATCAATGCCAAATTGTGACTATTAGTCAAAATAGTTTGTATCGCCATTAAAAAATGATGTGAACCTTACAACTTACCATTTTCATTCGGAAAAACTCTTTCAATTAAAATTTGTTTGTGTTTTAGCACAAGGTTACACACAGACATTTGGCATTGTTTGTGTGAAATACAAATAATCTTAAGATAAAAGGCCTATAATATTAAATCGGATGGATTGAAATAGTCGAAACTCGTCAGTAGAGTACAGTTTTCTTAACAGAAATCAGTCCAAATGATAATGACAACAAAATAAATTTAAATGTTTGTAATATTAAATGATGCAAGTCAAAGCAAATTGCCAGCTCCAATAATTGATTCTCAAGCAACTTCGTCAAATGTGGATCAAATTCAGAAATTATTTTTGCATATGGAAAGGGTAAAAAAAAATTATATTATTGAGAGGGCGGGTCAGAATGAGGATAGAATCGCTAATGGGTTTTATTGTCAAGGTGCGTGTTTTCGGAAAACGTGATGCTGGTTGTATTTTATTGAATGGCAGAAACGTAGAATGCCGATTTTTACATTCGGATATGGTTGGTTGACAAAATAACGCCCGATAAAATAGATGAAATTACTTCAGCAGAAATACCTGATACTAGCATTGTCCACACTTACATCAAGTTGTGGTTAAATACATGCTTCATTCAATCCGCCATTCGTGGTCGTTGGAAAATGCACGAAAAGGCATCCTAGAGCATTGCTTCAAGAAATAATTTGGGGTGTTGATGGCTACACCCGTTTTATCGTCATAGATCAACGGTAGCGGACAATCAATTACATTAAATGTGCAAAACAATGAAGTTGATATTTACAATCGTTCGATAGTGCTATATTGCTCACTGCTTTCAGAAACGTACAAAACACATATTAATGTCGAGTATTATAATTTCGTCAAATCAATTAAGTATATCTGCAAATACGTAACCAAACGATGAAATTACACAATATCAGAGGCCGCAATTAGCAGCAATGAAGCTGTTTGGCGAATTTTAGGATTCCAAAACCCTTGAGCGTCATCATACTGCTGTGCATTTTTCTGTACACCTCGAAAATATATATGTTTTGTTTAGTATTATGATTTGAATACTTACTGTTACCTTTTTGAAGATTCAATAAATAAATAAATGCTTAAAAAAACATCAAAAATGGACAGATAGCACGTTTATTTTACAGAAGTTAAAGCACAACAAGGGCTGCAAGGCACCAGACACAACGTAAACTTCCTTTTTCGATACATGCACAAATGTTTCTTTTGCTCAAACTTTGCTATATGCTCAAATTCTAACACACATATTCATATGCAACTTATCGGGATGCGTGGCAAAAACTAAATTTATTAGAAAACGAGTCACAACGCAATTGTATCAACATCTAATCATCTAGAGCCAAAAGAGTATTATTTGCTCTCATATTGGTAATTTGCTTTCCTTCCGAAACAAATCAACTTTGAAATACATATGAAGCACATATCGAAAGATAATTACCTGGAACAACGTAACAATTGAATTTTCACATGAAACTTATAATGAAGCATTGATTCTAATAGAAGATAAATGTTTGCAAATAAACAACAAGACACTCTCGGAAGTTGTTATGATTAGTCCTAATCAAGCAGGCAATGATGGTAGTCTGAGCAAGATCTACAGCGAGAAAGCAATTATAACCCAAACTATTTGTGGTTGAAAGTCTACCACACTTACAGTAGGTGCAACTGCCGGCATACAATATTTTATTGGGGATGGATCAGATGGGACAGAAAAACTTTTTATGATTTCGTAAATATTGGCTAAAGTTCAATCACACAATAATATTGTACTAGCCCTATCATCGTCCGGCCACCATACTTTTGTATCGTGGCAGAACAGCGTATTTGCCACTTTAATTATCTCTAAAGCCACAATTCTAAGATGCGCATACATGCAATCTAAAACAAGTAAGAGTGTGGTGTATTTGGCTGAGCCGAATCTAAAATACCCTTCACGATAATCACGTATATGAATAGTATATATTACAAATTTGAACTGAATATGCTCGGATATATATGGACCGATATCGGGGAAAAAACATTTTTGCCTTGTAATCACCATTCCAAAACGAAATCTTTCATGGAAAAGTTTATTTAAGCTATATCTCTGTTATATGTGAAAAGATATCGGAATTTTCCATTTTCTGTATTTTAATAACCTTCTTTTATAACCAGAAGTACTTTTCAGCAAAAAAAAGAAAAAATGTTCATGGAAAAATCGGTTTATGCTATATCTCGGGTATATATGAACCAATATCGAAAATTTTCATTATATGTATTTTATTGACCTCGTTTTATTATCAGAACTGATTTTAAGCTAAAAAAAAAAAAAAAATCATGGAAAAATCGGTTCAGGCTACATCTTGGGTATACGAGTATATAGACCGATATCGGAAATTTTAATTTTTTCTATTTGGTAACCTCCTTATGTTACAATAACTGCTTTTAAGCAAAAAAAAAAAGTTGTTTAAGTTTGCATATGCGGCAATTTTCCCGAAAAAGTCGGTTTAGGCTTTATCACGGGTACATATGGACCGATATCGAATTTTCATTATCTGTATTTTAATAACCTCGTTTTATAATCATAGGAAGCATAAAGAAAATTGTTTATGGAAAAATCGGTTCAGGCTTAATGTCGGGAATACGAGTATATCGACCGATATCAGATATTTTCGTTTTCTGTATTTTATTAACTTCCTTTTGTAATCAAAACTGTTTTCAAGCAAAAAAAAATTCGCGCAACAGCGCAACCAAATTGGCTTATGGGCAGAAATTCTATCTTGAAGTTGGATTGTAAACTTCTGAAGACAACCAAATTGATGCATTCCTGATCCTACATTATTCAATATTGAAGTCAACTTCGCCATTAACAATTTTTCGAAAAGTTTTGAAAATGTTGGCAGTAGTGGGATCCTTCCCTGGCTTCAGTATCATAGTAACCGTAAACACCTTACACTCTGCACGATAGTATTCTAGGCGCAAAATAGCGTTAAAAATAAAAAGAAGAATTCTTATAGCAACACGAGGTAACTGGAGCTTTTTTAGAGTTTACTTTATTTATGACGTTTTCGACATCTCGGAAACTAAGTCTCAAAGGCACAGGCGGTCTAACAGCATATAGCCGTAATTCAGCTGCATCATCCACTGTATCATTTGCAATAAAAACGTTTTTCAACTGCATTTCGAGGTAATTAAACGTGATCCCCAAAAAGTGTTTCGCGTTATAGTCACCAGCCGCTAAAAATCGAGGCCCAAGTGATTTGAAAAAATGTGAATATTGGTTTACTGTTACTGAAAATCGTGGTGGTGAGTAAATCGAGGATATAATAATTTTATCATAAAAATATTCAATACATATGTTTGTTGCTTGGAGATATTCCTCGCATGTCTCGTTTAGCAAAAAGTGCTCAATTCTAGTTTTTATCAAAATTGCCGAGCCTCCGCAAGATCTTCCACGGGGATCTTTAGTATTATATAGTGTGTAGCCATTAATTTTGAAATAGCTGTTAGTTGTCATTTTTGTGTTGGCGGATGCCGTTTGCGTTCCAGAAACATATTTTAAACCAACTCATTTTTTTTAAAATTGCCTGATTTTTAGGCAAAAAATTGTAGATTATATCTCGGATGCAATTTGAACGATATCAGGGAAAATTTTATTATTAAGTTTAAAACAAAAAACAATTTTTATCAAAACCTTTCATACAAAATTTGCCAAAAGTTACTTATTTTATGGAAGTTTGAATATATCTGAGCTACATATATGTGAACCGATTTTAATGAATTTCCATGGTAAGCCCATGAATTGATTGAGTAATAGAATGGTGAAAGTAAAGTTTCTAAGAGTAATGCGTTTCTCAGAAACGGTTTGAAATACCGTTTCTGAGAAAAGCATTACTGCAGACAGACGGACATCGCTTAATCGACTTTTCTATCAATACTATTTCATAATACGAGTATATAAAGTTTATAAGGTTAGAAATGAAAATTGTGGAAATTACAAACGGAATCACAAATTTTCATTTTTGTGAAAGGTATAAATAGTAGAGGACAGTAAAAATGTTACGGAATTATAGGAAATCTATGTACCAAATATACCAAGTTGTTTCACAATCTGTAAAAAAAAACAAGTAGGAGTTTAGTATATTCGGCTGGGTCGAACCTAAAATACTCTTCACGATAGTCACGTATATGTATAGTATATTTAAAAATGTGACCTAAATATGCTCGGTTATATATGAGCCGATATCGGAATTTTCTATTTTCTGTAGTTTAGTAACCTCCTTTTATAACGAGAATTGCTTTTCAGCAAAAAAAAAAAAAAAATGTTAATGGAAAAATCGGTTCAGGCTATATCTCGGGTATATATGGACCGATATCGGAAATTTTTATTTTCCATATATATATAACTTTATTTCATTACCAGAACTGATTTTGAGCACAAAAAAATTGTTTAAATTCGCTTACACGACATTTTCATGAAAAACCCGGTTTAGGCTATATCTCGGGTATATATGGACCGATATCGGAAATGTTCATTTTCCATATTTATATAACCTTATTTCATTACCAGAACTACTTTTAAGCACAAAAAAGGTGTGTAAGTTCGCTTACGCGACATTTTCATGTTCTGGTAATAAAATCAGGTTAGATACCCGAGATACATACAGCCTAAACCGGGGTTTTCATGAAAACGAACTTAAATAACTTTTTTTTGCTTAAAACCAATTTTGGTAATAAAATCGGGTTATATAAATATGGAAAATGAAAATTTCCGATATCAGTCCATATATACCCGAGATATAGCCTAGACCGGGTTTTTCAAGAAAATGCTTAAACAACTTTTTTGTGCTCAAAAGCAGTTTTGGTAAGGAAATAATTTTATATAATTATGGAAAATTAATTAATACAGTCCATGTATGCCCGAGATATAGCCTAGACCGGTGTTTTCATGAAAATGTCGCGTAAACGAACTGAAACAACTTTTTTTTGCTCAAAAACAGTTCTGGTAATGAAGTAAGGTTATATACATATGGAAAATAAAAATTTCCGATGTCGGTCCATATATACCCGAGATATACCCTGAATCGATTTTTCCATTAACATTTTTTTTTTTGCTAAAAAGCAATTCTCGTTATAAAAGAAGGTTACTAAAATGCAGAAAATAGAAAATTCCGATATGGGATCATATAGAACCGAGCATATTTTGTTCACATTTTTAAATATACTATACATATACGTGACTGTCGTGAAGGGTATTTTAGATTCGGCTCAGCCGAATATACTATACTCTTACTTCTTTTTATACCCTTGACAAAAATGTAAAGGGTATATATAAGTTTGTGATTCCGTTTGTAATTTCTACAGTTTTTTTTTGCGACCCTATAAAGTATATATATTCTGAATCAGAATTAATCGAAAAGTCGATTAAGCGATGTCCGTCTGTCCGCCTGTCCGCTGTTGAAATACCGTTTCTGAGAAAACCATTAGACTTAGAAACTTTTTTCTTTCACCATTCTTTTACCCCATCGATTCATGGGTTTGCTATTGAAATTCAGTAATATCGGTTCACGTATAGCTGAGATATATTCAAAATTCCGAAAAAAGCCATTTTTTTTGCAGTTTTGTATGAAAATTTTTGAAAACAAAAGTTGTTCGTTTTGCTTCAAACTTCACACACTTATTAAGCATGGTGACTAAAAGACAAAAAATTTTTTTTTCAGATATCGGTCCATATATACCCGAGATATAGCCCAAATCAGATTTTTAATGAAAATGTCGCATAGGCGAAGCTAAATAACTTTTTTTTGCTCAAAAGCAGTTCTGGTAATAAAATAAGTTTACATAAATATGGAAAATGAAAATTTCTGATATCGGTCCATATATACCCGAGATATAGCCCAAACCGGGGTTTTCATGAAAATGTCGCGTAAGCGAACTTAAACAACTTTTTTGTGCTCAAAAGCAGTTCTGGTAATAAAATAGGGTCATATAAATATGAAAAATGAAAATGTTCGATATCGGTCCATATATACCCGAGATATAGCCTAGACCGGGATTTTCATGAAAATGCCGCGTAAGCGAACTTAAACAATTTTTTTGTGCTCAAAAGCAGTTCTGGTAATGAAATTAGGTTACATAAATATGGAAAATGAAAATTTCCGATATCGGTCCATAAATACCCGAGATATAGCCCAAACCGGGTTTTTCATGAAAATGTCGCGTAAGCGAACTTAAACAACTTTTTTGTGCTCAAAAGCAGTTCTGGTAATGAAATAGGGTCATATAAATATGAAAAATAAAAATTTTCGATATCGGGCCATATATACCCGAGATATAGCCTAGACCGGGGTTTTCATGAAAATGCCGCGTAGGCGAACTTAAACAACTTTTTTGTGCTCAAAAGCAGTTCTGGTAATAAAATTAGGTTACATAAATATGGAAAATGAAAATTTCAGATATCGGTCCATATATACCCGAGATATAGCCTAGACCGGGGTTTTCATGAAAATGCCGCGTAAGCGAACATAAACAACTTTTTTGTGCTCAAAAGCAGTTCTGGTAATGAAATTAGGTTACATAAATATGGAAAATGGAAATTTCCGATATCGGTCCATATGTACCCGGTCCATATGTAGCCCAAATCGGGTTTTTCATGAAAATGTCGCGTAAGCGAACTTAAACAACTTTTTTTTGCTCAAAAGCAGTTGTGGTAATAAAATTAGGTTACATAAATATGGAAAATGAAAATTTCAGATATCGGTCCATATATACCCGAGATATAGCCTAAACTGCGGTTTTAGTGAAAATGTGGCGTAAGTGAACTTAAACATCTTTTTTTGCTTAAAAACAGTTCTGGTAATGAAATAGGGTCATATAAATATGAAAAATTAAAATTTTCGATATCGGGCCATATATACCCGAGATATAGCCTAGACCGGGATTTTAATGAAAATGCCGCGTAAGCGAACTTAAACAACATTTTTGTGCTCAAAAGCAGTTCTAGTAATGAAATTAGGTTACATAAATATGAAAAATGAAAATTTCCGATATCAGTCCATATATACCCGAGATATAGCCTAGAACGGGTTTTTCATGAAAATGCCGCGTCAGCGAAATTAAACAACTTTTTTTGCTTAAAAGCGGTTCTGGTAATAATATAAGGCTATATAAATATGAAAAATGAAAATTTCCGATATCGGTCCATATATACCGCAGATATAGCCTGGAACGGGGTTTTCATGAAAATGCCGCGTAAGCGAACTTTAACAACTTTTTTTTGCTCAAAAGCAGTTCTGGTAATAAAATAACGTTATATAAATATGGAAAATGAAAATCTTCGATATCGGTCTATATATACCCGAGATATAGCCCAAACCGGGTTTTTCATGAAAATGTCGCGTAAGCGAACTTAAACAACTTTTTTTGCTTAAAAACAGTTCTGGTAATAAGATGCGGTTATATAAATATGGAAAATGAAAATTTCCGTTATTGGTCCATATATACCCGAGATATAGCCCAAACCGAGTTTTTCATGAAAATGTCGCGTAAGCGAACTTAAACAACTTTTTTCACCTTAAAGCAGTTCTTGTAATAAAATAAGGTTATATAAATATGGAAAATTAAAATTTCCGATATCGGTTCATATATACCCGATATATAGCCTAACAGGTTTTTTGATGGAAATGCCGAGTAAACAACTTTTTTGTGCTCAAAAGCAGTTCTGGTAATGAAATAAGGTTATATAAATATGGAAAAAGAAAATATCCGATATCGGTCCATATATACTCGAGATATAGCCTGAACCGATTTTTCCAATTACATTTTTTTTTTGCTGAAAAGCAGTTCTTGTTATAAAAGAAGGTTACAAAAATAGAGAAAATTAAAATTTCTGATATCGGTCCATATATACCCGAGATATAGTCTAAATCGGGTTTTTTCATGAAAATATCGCGTAAGCGAACTTAAACAATTTGTTGTGCTCAAAAGCAGTTCTGGTAATGATATAAGGTTATATAAATATGGAAAATTAAAATTTTCGATATCGGTCCATATATACCCGAGATATAGCCTGAACCGATTTTTCCATTAAAATTTTTTTTTTTTTTTGCTGAAAAGCAATTCTCGTTATAAAAGAAGGTTACTAAAATACAGAAAATAGAAAATTCCGATATCGGTTCATATATAACCGAGCATATTTAGGTCACATTTTTAATATACTATACATATTCGTGACTATCGTGAAGGGTATTTTAGATTCGGCCCAGCCGAATATACTACACTCTTACTTGTTCTATTATATATTGTAAAAAAAATTTAGTTCCTATTGCTGCCAATTTATATTTATAGTGGCAGCACTGCATTTACTTTTTGCTGCTGACGAAAATAGATATTAGTCTTAAGTTGGCAGCAGCAGCAAATGCTGCTGTGAAGTCGTGCTGCTATGATGTCGTTAAAATAATCGTTTTCATCTAAACACATTTATTTTATTTTTGACAGATTGCTGTATATATATAGTATATAGGGGATATAGGGTATACATTTACCGATATTGGGTATTTTCATTTTCTGTATTTTAAGCAACCTCCTTTTATAACCAGAACTGCTTTTAAGCAATTTTTTCAGAGAAAAATTTGTTTTGGCTATATCTCAGGAATATATGGACCGATATCGAGGAAATTTTTTCAAACAATGTCAAGTTTGCAGCAAAACAAAAGTTTTTTTTTTAATTTCATACGAAATTCCACACAAAAAATGTATTTTTCCGGAATTTTGGATACATCTCAGTTATACGTGAACGAACATAAAGGGTCGGAAATGAAAATTGTATAAATTACAAATGATTGATGAGTTTTTACAGATTTACATTATATTATTACGTTTTCAGCCAGTAATTTTATTCATGTAATATATATATGTGACACCTCTGACGTTTGTATTGTTAAAATAAACTTAGTGCTGCTGCTGGCTTTAAAATAATTATGTTGCTGATAAAACGGCAGCATTTGTACTTCACTGCATTTATAATCGTGAAGTTGCTGTCGTCTAAGTCTGAATTTAGACGAGCGAACATTTGGAAGAAAAACATTAGGAATTCTCTTTTGATTTTTCTTTCGTATTCACACAGTCGAACATGTTGCTGGCAACATTCCATTATTATTTGTTTTTTACATTTTTCGTTACGTTATCTGTTTCAGCAAATATTTCGATGTGTAAAAATTACGTCAATATTATCTTCACTAAGATTAATTTTTTCACAATTTTTCTTTCCCATTTATATTCCATATTTAATTAAATTTCTTCTTCCTTAACAGAATTAACAAAATTTTTAAAACCACACAAAACTCCAGAAAATGTAAATTAAATTAAAATGTCAAAAAGTAAATTATATGTCAATAAAGTAAATGTCAACAAAGCGTGTTGCCGAGTACCGAACACAAAATCGATTCTCCCTTCCCCACCGGTAATTTGCTTCCAAACTAAATGTTTCCCTTTCAAATGTTTTCGTGTCTAAAGGTAAGTACTCTGTTCAAATCTGCGAAAAATGTTGAGCAACATTAATTATTTCATTCGGAAAATATGACAGTTAAAATGTGGTGCCTATTTCGCGTTTTAGGCAAATTTCGCGTTTTAGGCAAATTTCACGGTTTTGTTGGCTTTAGGTATACCACATTGTTCAGCTGTTGTTTCAAATTTCGCGCGAAATAAGTACCACTCATATTATTTCACAATTACAACACAATGTTGCCAGAAACATTTCATAAGTTTTTCACAACTTGAACAGAGTACCACTTCAGCAACATTATTTCATAGATATTTCACACAAGTTTTTTTTTTTATATAGAGTTTTGACAGCATTTCGTACGAAATGACGAACACAGTACTTAGCTTATATGCAGACTAAGTATTTAAAGCTTAAAGAATTGAAAAAATTCAAGACTTACATATTTATTGTTGATATTTAATCAATTGAATCAATAAATTATTAATAATAATTAGCACAATAATTTTGGTAAGAAAAACATATTCTAAATAAATTTATTTTTTCCATTGTTTTTTTTATTACATTTATTTATTTATTTTATTTGTCAACAATCAAAAGTTGTGTGGTAATTTTATTAGCAATATTCAACAGGAAAAACAAAACTAGAGATGAATTTTTTATTAATCTGTGTCGCAAGTTTGAAAATAATCAAGTATCAATAGGCTTTGCAATAAAAACATATACATTTACTCACATTTAAAGCCGGGCATTACGGAATGACGAAAACGTCTAGTAATAATATTTATAGTTTTATAAAAGAAAATACTTACGATATATTTTTTTTTATTTTATTACAAAAACTCTCTTATATATCTATATCCACTCGTTTACTAATATATAAAGAAGAAAAGTTTGTAAGAGGTGATCTCTGGAACTACTCATCCGATTTAAAAATGTTTCAACGGATGCTGTACGAGTATGAAAATCTATTAAAGTGCTTAGGGTACGGTCACGAGATGGTGTACCATCAAAACTCAGAATATGTTTCTTATTATTGATATATATATATATATATATATATATATATATATATATATATATATATATATATATATATATATATATATATATATATATATATATATATATATATATATATATATATATATATATATATATATATATATATATATATATATATATATATATATATATATATATATATATATATATATATATATATATATATATATATATATATATATATATATATGTGGGAGTGCCAGTTGTTGCACTTCGCCGATCGGCAAAAGAGCGAATAAATATTGAGCATGCATTAAGGCGAACAGACAACTAAAAGCTACAAACAGAAATAAAGAACGGGGAGTTGAGAGTTGAATGTTGACCATTAAGTCACGCGACACGGACAATTAAAATTAAGTTACATCATAAGCTACATATAACATTAACTAAATATTAATAAATGTACCAATATTGAATTACTTATGAATTAAATAAAAGTCCATCCGTGTTTTATTTAAACTCATTGTTCATCAAAATTACAATTTCTGGGGGCTCGCCCAGGATGTGTTCTAGTGAAGTGAGCCAAAGTTGAAATTTTGTGCTGTAAAAACTAAATTTAGTTGAAATATAAAGAAAAGGTGAAAACGTGAAAAGAAAAACTGCCGTTATACTTTATAATTACATACCTAACTGTAAATAAAAAATGAGAACGAGACTGTGATGCAAAACTTAAGAAAAGTACAAAGTGTAAGACGAAATAAAATACATAAGATACATAAGAAATTATTGTAATGCAGAAGAATAGAAGTGCTTTTAAATAAACTCAAAATTTCAGAGTTATAAAATGAATATTAAAGATTTGGCAGTAAAAGTTTTCTAATAAAGTGAATATCGACATTTTAATGAATAATTAAATCAAACAATTTCTAAATGAGAAGAAGTGTGTAAGAAAGACAATTCATCAACATACTTGTGCTGAAATAAGAGCAGAAATTAAGAGAAGAGTTGAAGCTGAACAACTAAGAGGGGAAGCAGTGGCTGAGTAAAGCTGTTGGATGAGTGGATCACGCTGAATTGGTGATGTTAAATTTGTTTTATTTAAGAGATTTAGATAATTGTTTGAGGAGAAAGAATTTGTACAAAGAATCATGAAGGCAAATTAATATGTTAAGAAGCTTTAAAAGGTAGGAGAAAACATACTGGAACATTAATGTAAAGTGATGAAATGTATTTGCATTCAGCAAATTTAAATACAGGTTAAGAGTCTGAATTTGAGAGAGTAAAGAAAAAAAAAAGTTTGTTAACAGTCAACCTACAATTTTTATGAATTTAACATAAGCAACGTATGTTAATTGCACATCAATGCAAGTAATAACATTAGGGGCGTACTAATTGTTAAAAGCTTTGTTTTACTAAATTTTAGAAATCATTTTGGAACCAAATAATGAAAATTTTATCTTTTGAATAAATTTTTGAACTTTTTAAAATTTCACAGAGAATATTTCATCAAATAGCTTGAAAATAACGTATATAATTTTGAGCATTAACAGAAATTCGTTTGGAAAGTTGAATTTAAATTTTAAAGAATCATAAACATTTTGATTTCATAAATCTTTTATATGTTTCTCCAGTTTCAATAATAAACTTAAACTCGTGGTATTATTCATTTCTATAAGTCAATAACTTTTTATAATTCTTTATATATTTTCACTTAAAATTTTATTATTGTATTTTTAAAATATTTCATTCACATCTTACTGTATTATTTGACTGGACTGAAATGGAATTGTTAGAGATATTGGGACTTTCGGTTGAAGAACTGAAGACAAAGTTAGGTGAAGTAGGCTTGGAAGTTGACGGACCAAAACTTGTTTTACAAGAAAGATTGATCAAACATTTTAATTTTGGCCAGCAGAATGAAGAACAAATTTCAGATTGTAACGAAACGGCTTCTAGTATTCAACAACCAGCTAGTGCAGAACATCGCGGGCCTTCCACTTTCACTTTAAAAGACATCGAAGATTCTTTAACAAAATTTTCAGGTGAAGGACATCCTGGCATTGAGTCATGGCTAGTCGATTTCGAAGATTGCGCCATTACAGTTGGTTGGAACGACCTTCAAAAATATATTTATGCACGACAACTGTTAGCAGGTGCAGCAAAAATATTTTGTCGAAGCCAACATTCCATTCGCGACTGGGCCTCATTAAAAGTTGCCCTTAGAAAAGAATTCGGACTTAGACATTCAGCGGTAGAGATTCACCGATTGCTGCAAAATAGAAAGAAACGGCCTAATGAAAGCTTTCGCGAATATTTGTATTGCCTTATGGAACTAGGTTCACCAATAAATCTGGACGAAGATAGTATTATCGAGTATTTCATTGAAGGAATACCGGATAGCAAAACAAATAAGACAGTTTTATTCCAGGCAACAAGCATCGAAGATTTAAAAAATAAAATCAAAGTCTATGAAAGGGTAGCCAAACCAACTCATCCTGTTAGTCTGGGTAGATTCCACCCAAAGCCAGAATTTACCAGTCCCAATCGAAAACAAGAGTTAAAAATTTCCCAATGTTTTAAATGTGGTGAAAAGGGTCACCTTGTTCGCAATTGTCCTCAAATGCAAGTGAAATGTTTCAAGTGTCATGAGATTGGTCACAAAGCGTTTAATTGCAAAACTAGCCAAGTAACGAAAGAGGAAGTGAAACAGAAGCCATCAAGCAATATTAGTTATACACTGTCAAGTCAGAATTCAGTACCGCATGAAGTAATTATATCCAGACCAAATAGAATTTTCAAAGATATTAAAGTCCTAGGTTTCGAGCTATCAGCTTTGGTTGATACTGGTAGCGATATCAGCTGTATTCGTTATGATGTTTTAATGATGATGAAAGAGGCGAGTGTAAGCGCTGAGAGGAGGAAAATGATTGGTATAGGAGGCAAAGAAATCGAAACTATTGGGGCATTTGAGACAGATGTTGATTTAGATGGACAAGTGATACCGATTAAATTTCATATTGCGCGAGAGCGTGATATTCTGTATTCAGCGGTGTTAGGAAATGATGTTTTAGAGTATGTCGATATTTTGATAAACGCTGATGGAGCGAAGTTCTCCGCAAAAACTTCCGAAGTTACAGGCAATGCCAATGTTATAGTCACTGAACAAGCCGTTAAGCAAATAGTAAGTGGACATAATGATGAATTAAAGCAGGTGGTCCAAGAGTTTGGTGAGATTTGCATATCAGCGGATCCTATTGATTTAGACGTGAATCATTTGAAGCTTGGTGTACGAAAAGACATCATAAAACTGGTAAACAGCTACAAGCCAATCAAACCTACTTCATTTCCTGTAAAAATGAGAATATTGCTAAAAGATGAAACACCAGTGTGGCATCACCCTCGTAGAATGTCGTACGCGGACCAGCAGACCGTAGATCATCAAGTTGCGGAATGGCTCAGAGAAGGCATTATTAAGCAAAGTTATTCTGAATATTCGTCGCCTGTTGTATTGGTTTCTAAAAAAGATGGCAGCAAAAGGTTGTGCTGTGATTACCGCCGTCTCAATGAAAAGATAGTACGTGACAATTATCCTATGGCAATAATCGATGATGTGCTACAGCGATTGCAAGAGGCTAAAGTATATACCACGATGGATTTACAAAATGGATTTTTCCATGTACCGCTCGAGAAAGATAGTCGACGGTATACTTCGTTTGTAACCCATCGAGGGCAATTCGAATTTTTATATGTCCCATTTGGCATCACAAATTCACCGGCTGTATTTTGTCGTTACTTGAATGCTGTGTTTCACGAGTTGATAATAGATGGCACAATTGTCATATACATGGACAATATGGTAATTCCCTCAAAAGATGAAGAGGAAGGGATTCTAAAGTTAAAAAAGGTACTAGAAGTCGCGTCGTCAAACGGGCTTCGTATCAAATGGAACAAATGCCAGTTTTTAATGAAGAAAATTACGTTCTTAGGTTATGTGTTGGAGAATTCTACAATTTTGCCGTCCAGAGAGAAAACTATAGCCGTCGAGAAGTTCGCAGTGCCGAAAGATAAGAAGGCTGTCCAAAGATTTTTAGGTCTTACTTTCTACTTCCGACGCTTCATCCCTAATTATGCTGTAATAGCAAGACCACTGTCCGATTTGTTGAGGAAAACTACAGATTTCCAAATGAAAGATAACCAAATTCTGTCTTTTCAGCAGCTGAAAACCGCTTTAGTTGGTGCAAGTGTTTTGAGATTGTTTAATCCGAAAGCCGAAACTGAGATTCATACCGACGCCAGCAAGCATGGTTACGGCGCAGTGTTACTTCAAAAAGACTCGGAGGATGGCCAGTTTCACCCAGTCGAATATATGAGCCGCAAAACCAACCCTTTTGAAGAAAGGTACCACTCATACGAGTTGGAGGTGCTAGCCATCATTGAAGCTTTAAAGAAATGGCGAGTATTAGTGCTTGGAATGAAGATAAAAATTGTCACTGATTGCAATGCCTTTGCTATGACAATGAGAAAACAAGACGTACCATTGCGAGTCTCAAGATGGGCTCTATTTCTTCAGGACTTTGATTATATCATTGAGCATAGACCAGGTACGAAAATGCGACACGTTGACGCTTTGAGTAGAGCGTCAAGCCTTATGATGGAAGATTCTCTACGCCATAGAATTAGAGAAGCTCAGCAACGTGATGATTGGGTAAAAGTTATAAGCAAAATTCTTGAGACGAAAAACTATGAAGATTTTTACGTGAAATACGGAGTTGTACACAAGGATCCCACCAAGGAGCTTGTTGTCATTCCAGATAGTATGGAAAGAGAGATAATTGAACTCGCTCATAAACAAGGACATTTCTCTTCAAAGAAAACCGCAGAATTTGTAGAACGGACATTTTATATCCGAAATCTGGGTGCCAAAGCAGAAAGAGTCGTAAAAAGCTGTATAGAATGCATTATGGCTGAGGCAAAGAGAGGCAAGAAGGAGGGATTATTGACACCAATCGATAAGGCCGATAAGCCGTTAATGACTTATCATTTGGACCATGTAGGCCCCATGGACGCAACCAAAAAGATGTATAACCATATTTTAGTAGTGATAGACGCCTTTTCAAAATTTGTTTGGCTATATCCAACAAAAGGTACGGGCACCAGTGAGGTGGTAGAACGGTTGCAAAAACAAGCTTCAGTCTTTGGAAATCCGGTGAGGTTCATAACCGACAGAGGTCCCGCGTTTACCTCAAGTGAGTTTAATAACTATTGTACTGAAGAAGGTATCCAGCATTTAACAACAGCTACTGGTGTGCCTCGTGGAAATGGACAAGTGGAAAGAATTCACCAAATCATCATTCCCTTGTTAACAAAATTGTGTCTCGAAGCCCAACCTCAAAACTGGTATCGCTATGTGGAGAAAGTTCAAAAAGTACTAAACAGTACACCCTCAAGAAGCACAGGCTACACTCCATTTGAGATTATGACCGGAGTTAAAATGAGAACTGCAGAATGTCCAGAAGTTCAGAGGTTACTGGAAGATGCTGCAGTCATCGAACTCCATCAAGAGCGTGACAGCATCCGGGAAAAAGCCCGTGAAAATATTCTGAAAATCCAGCAAGAAAATAGTAAATCCTTCAACAAGAATCGCAAGCCTGAAAACGATTATAACCTAAATGATTTAGTAGCTATTAAGCGAACACAATTTGGTTCCGGTCTAAAGTTAAAACCCAAGTTTTTAGGACCCTATAAAGTAATCAAAAAGTTAAATCATGGTCGGTACGAGGTCGAGAAAATTGGTGAAGGTGAAGGATCCAAGAGATGCACTACTGTTGCGGAATACATGAAGCCTTGGACTACTGCATTCGGGTCGAATGCAATGTCAGGAGGGCCGAATGTGGGAGTGCCAGTTGTTGCACTTCGCCGATCAAGTCGGCAAAAGAGCGAATAAATATTGAGCATGCATTAAGGCGAACAGACAACTAAAAGCTACAAACAGAAATAAAGAACGGGGAGTTGAGAGTTGAATGTTGACCATTAAGTCACGCGACACGGACAATTAAAATTAAGTTACATCATAAGCAACATATAACATTAACTAAATATTAATAAATGTACCAATATTGAATTACTTATGAATTAAATAAAAGTCCATCCGTGTTTTATTTCAACTCATTGTTCATCAAAACTACATATATATATATATATATATATATATATATATATATATATATATATATATATATATATATATATATATATATATATATATATATATATATATATATATATATATATATATATATATATATATATATATATATATATATCGGAGCATATTTAGTTCAAATTTGTAATATATACTATATATATATACGTGGCTATCGTGAAGGGTATTTTAGATTCGTCTCAGCCAAATATACCACACTCTTACTTGTTTTAGATTGCGATCTGTCAAACATCAGCTGTTAAAATTTCGCCCAAATTCATCGAGTAGTTTATTTGTCGTAGTCGTTTGAAGTAACCAAGTTTTGTGTTTCTTGAAAAATAGTTCTAAAAGATTCGTCAATACAAAACTAAACACAATCTTTCAAGAAATAATTATTTTTTAGTTACCTAAATACCGTTTTTCGGAAACATCTTCACAATTGTTGTCAACAGAAGATTCCACAGATTGCCAGCTATTGAAAAGACAGCCCACTTGGGGGCCCACAATTTGACCCCGTTGTGTTGTTGTTAACAGAAACTTTTAAACAATACTTACTACTACTAAAAATTGAGACAGGAAAAAATTTTGATTTCTGCAAATCTGAAACATTTTATTACATGTATTCAGTTTAAACTTTTTATTTATTTACGGTAAAATATATTGTGTACTTACTTATAATGAAATTTTTTGTTAATTCTATATCCTCTTTAGTTAAATTAAATAAAATTCTTTTCCAATAATCATAATAAAAATATATGTATATATTCTTATTTTACTAATATTTTAAAGAATTTGTATTCAAAATAACACTTTTTACTACTTTAATGTTGTCGTTCTTCATTTGGGTGAGTTTTATTGAAAAAATTTTGTAAAATAAACGAATATTTTGTTCAAACTAGCATTCTTTATAGATGTTAATTTAAATATTTGTGTGTGTTGATTGCTTTACGATGTTTTACTACTGTCTTAACTAAACTTTTCCTGATTCAACACAATTTTACCTGCATATTTAACAAATATTTTTTCAAATGTACAGATATAATAATCTATATTTTTAACGATATCCATTGTTGTTGAATTAAAACAAAATTTGTTTATTTGAATAAATTTGGTTCAGATGTGAAATATAATCATTTGATTTGAATATTTTTTTTTCGCGAAGGGTTTACTAAATTTTTTAGTTAATATATATTACCGACAAAATTTGGTTCAGTGCAGTGTGCGACAAATTCAATCTTGGAGAGGTACACAATTAATACAAAGTGCATTAAGATTATTGAAACCTTTTTCGAAAATGGGCGTTCAAATTAAAACTCAGTTCGTACACTTCATAATGGTTTAGTCAGTATAATCGACCAAATGTGTGAATTTACTAAAGGTGGTATGACACTTCCTTTTTATTTCATTGAATTGTTATAGAATTGTTAGAAAAAAATAGCAAATGTTAGAAGGAATAAACTATATAAAACGTAGGCAAAAACTTTTTTTGCTGAAAAAATTGACATTTCAAAAATAAACAAAAAAGAAAACGTAAATTTATGAAAAAAGTGATTATAAAAGAATAAAATGGTAAAAGTTTGGTTATAAGAAGAAGTTTTATATATAATAAATGAAGTCAAGCAAGTGCCTTATATTTGGGATGTAAAGAAAGTTAAGTTTTGGGAAGAGCTGACCATAAAACTTGCTTTGTAATATATGGCTTTACTTTTGCTAAAATTTTCGCAAATTGATGAGGAGTCATCCTCAAAATAAGTCTTCACATTCAATTTCTTTGAATAGTTTATGTTTAAATCCTTCGTCTTACTCCTGCTTGCCACTAATATGCTTATTGTGTTTAAGGTATTTAATGCAATGGAATCTATAATGGTATCATCCATTTTATAAACGTTTATCTTTTTGAAACTTTTGTTTTTTGAGTTTTTTATACAAATATTAGCTATATTTTAGTTTTTTCACGGTAGTAATAATATGATGGATCTAAAAGTCGTTCATTTCTTATTCATGAAACAAAACACGCAGGTTATTAAAAAATCACGTAAAAGCGCTGTCTTCGAAAATAAATTGCTGAGTTAGCAGCAATTTTAAATTTCCAAGCTGGATTTGTCAATTTTAATGTCAACATTTTTACATTGTTTTTTTTTACACTCATTCATTTTTTATCGATAACAAGCATACAATTTTGGACATTCTAACATTTTGTTCAATATATCTGAACTCTTCGAACTTATTTAATTTTTCTATTACAATATGTTCTTACTACTTTCCAATACTATAAAAATGAAGTGTCATACAACCTTAAGCTCTTTAATTGGTGTTTTTTCCATTATAAAGCCAGCTAAAAATTTGTTTTTATGTATTTTAGCTATTTAATAATTAACTTTAAAGTTATGTTCTTATATCTAAAAGATTCATGTTTCAAAAATTTCTCAGAGCTCAAGAAAAAAGCATACGACTTGTTATTTTTTTTTTTTATAGGACCAGCACTCAGGGGATGACCCCTACATATGCAGAGCATTGTACCAGAACTAGGAAAATAGGTAGTGAGGATGGGGAAAGAGGGAGTGTTTGTGAACATTTGTCTTCAACTTTCCAACGTTATAACAGACAGGAAACACGTCTGCAGGCAACTTGTTCCACAGCCGAAGCGTACGGCTGAAAAACAAATTTTCTCTGTAATGCGTAGTACGATTCCCCGGCCAATCCACCACAAATTGATGAGCTCTGGACGATGAATGCGTGCTACTTAAAAATGTGCGCGTTTTAATAAGATCCCTGATCTCGTCAGAGCAAAACCCATTGTATTAACGATAGAACAGAGTAACGCACCCCACACTGCGTCGATGCTCCAGTTAATCAATAGAGTTGGATTCCCTACTGCCACTGATGAGCTTCTTCGCCCTCTCCTGCACACGGTCGAGTAACCCCAAAATAGACTTTGAGGCACCGGCCCAAACATAAGAGTTGTACTCCATTTTCGGTCGGATGTAGGTGGTATAAATAGTAAGGAGGTCGGATGGAGTGAAGTACATCTTACACCGTTTCAAAAAACCGAGGCACTTGAATGCTTCTTTAAAGATATCAAAAATGTATTCAGTCCAGCGACAACACACTGTATCTTCATTCCAATAATATCAAGAGCATCCGATTCCTCAATATTTATACCATCCATGAGTACAGATGAAGCAGCATTTACGGTCGTTTGTTTGTGCGTTAATAAGCAACATTGGGTCTGACGAACGTTAAAGGCGACCCTGTTTTTACGACCCCATTCGGAGATTAATAGAATATAGCTATTCAGTGAATCATTCATATTTAACCTCTTGGTAGCGATCTGTGGTAGGCTGGGCCTATAACTAAAAGAGTACGAGTGACAAATGCTGCTGTCATCCGCCAAAGAGTGGATAGGGTTGGAAGTTTGACAGAGAAGGTCGTTGAAGAAAATAAGAAATAGGATAGGAGAAAGAACGGAGCCTTGCGGTACCCCTGAATTAATCATGAGCTCGTTTGATGTGACCCCATCTATAACAACTCGTATAGTGCGGTCTCTGAAAAAGCTCAATATAAACCAAGAGAAGTCATCACCGACACCAAAAGCAGTAAGTTTTGCCAGTAGTGCACCATGCCATACTCTGTCAAACGCTTTTGAAATATTAAGAGCCACCACTTTACTTTCACCGAAATGATGGATTGAATGGCACCATTTCTCGGAAAGGTATGCCAAAAGATGGCCAGTAGAGCAACTCTTACGAAACCCGTATTGGCGATCACAAAGTAATGTATGCGACTAGTTAACCATACTTTCCATTACTTTGGAAAGTGCAGAGCAACTTGCAATTGGGCGTTAAGTTTCAAGGTTATTTGCCTCACCCTTTTTGGGTATTGGTGTTACATTAGCATCCTTCCAGCACGATGGAAACTCACCAAAATGATAAAGTATGCTGAAGAGGCGTGCTAATGGACGCGCAAGCGTAGAAAAACACTGCTTCAAGACCAGTGCTGGAATGTCATCCGGTCCAGGAGTCTTGTTTATGTCGAGGTCTTCCAAAACCCTTTTAACTGCTCGCGCCCGGAAGAATATCTTTGGCATAGTTACAGATACCCTTTCGAGCTCGGGAAGTGGTTGACTGCTTTCCGGCAAGCAGAAATTGCTAGCAAAAATTTTAGCCAACTGGTTAGCTTTGTCAACCGGGTCGGTGAATGTTTGGTCACTCTTTAAGAGAGTTGGGGTTGATGAACTAGCACTGTTCTTTACTCTCTTAACGAACGACCAAAAGGTCTTACTGCCCCGGGGAGCTGCAAGGACCTTGGCACGAAGGCGCTGTTCGTGAAGAAACTCTTTACGCCTAAGTACCCGGCACACGAAGATCTTGCCTTTTTGCGTAGCAAAGCAGTCTCTGGGTTTTTGTTTAAACGCCAATTACTGAATGCTTCCTCTCTGGATCTGACTGCGTTTTTGAACGTCTGATTAAACCAAGACTTCACTCTTGGTTTAATCGAAATTTGCTTGGAAGGGTTGAATGTTTTCATCCCTAGCAATATCATATTCTCGACAAGTTTCCAATTAAAATGCTCATAAAATTGGTTGAGTTCAGCCAAGCGCACCTTTTCGTAAATAAATATTGAACGTTTCGTAGCTGATTTCGAAACGTTATGAAGTTCGGAGATCGAAAAGGAAGTAGAAATGGTGCAATGATCCGAATTGCCCAGAGGTGCACTAACTTTGACTTCATACAGCTACAAAGGTGGTCATGTAGTCGTGTAGCTATGCTGATGTCAATATATTTATTCTCTTTGTAGTCGGTAGCTGCTTTCTGGAATGTGTTTAATCCCCATTGTCTGTAGTCTAATCGATTGACTTATTCAAAAGCAATTCACTATTAATTAAGTTTCGATCTTTTAAGTTTATGTCATCCACGTTTTTATTTTTTGCTACTGAAATAGCTCTTTCGCTCAACCAAACGTAATTATTGTAATTTTGAACAACATTTGGTAACACTTTTGTGATTAATTATTCCTTATAAAAAATCCGGACATTTCTGAGTAGAGCAATTTTCTTGCGAAGGAATGGCATATGCATATTCTAACAAATTGTTAGAGTTGCAGATGGTGGTCGTTCTGCCCCCTGCATTGCGTTTGCTTCCGAGAAAAGAACTCGTTTTCCATTCCATGTACATACAAATAAGTTGCAGTAGGGCAAGATATATTATTAGCTTCATTACTGCTAATATATTTTCCAATCTGATGTTGGGAAATATCATGATCATTTCTGTTCGTAGCTGCAATACCAAAAACAGCCATGTCATTTCCATTCGTAACATACTTGCAAGCGTATTTAATATATGTATATATATAACGGAGTTACTGAACAACATTAATATTGCAATAATATCGTCATTTTTAAAAGTAGGTGTAGTGAATCACAATCTGTAAGAACCAAACTTTTTTTGCTTGATGATTGGTTTCAACCAAATTTAGGAACTTTAGTCTTAGCCGCTATCACGATGTACAAAAATCAATATTTACTTTGTATGAGAGGTACCATGCTCACTTTCCCAAAACCACTCACGTTTTGTTTAATAGTTTGTATCGACCATCCTGTCATTCGTACCAAATTAAGAAACTTTAGCTTCAACTGTTTTCAAGATATACATAAATTAATATTTAATCTGCATGGGAGGTACCATGCCCACTTTCCCAGCCACGTCCACTTTTTGCCTGATAATTTGTATCGATCCTCATTTCATGCGTGCCAAATTTTGAAACTTTAGTTTTATCTCTTCTCAAGATATACAAAAATCAATATTTGTTGGTTTCATGTATATAGAAAGGTCCTAACAAAAATAATTGCAATTTTACAGGAGAGGGAAAAATCGTAATGGAAACCATATAAATGGGTACATTTAAAAGTAACTTTTTTTGCTCAATTACTTGTAAGAGCTATATGTATGAAATTATATAATTAAGTCTTTGTGACACTGTGTACTTGTGTGAAACGTAGTAGAATCCCTAAAAGAGCTCAATTCAGGAAAAACACGAGTTAGGGCTTTTCTACGTGAGACTAACGATATATAATTTGCATAGGAGGTACCACGACTACTTATCCGTTTTGGTCTCCTTTTTGGCTGATGATTTAATTTGGACATTAATCAAATGGACCGCGTCTTAGATATAAGCAAATCAATGTTTATAGGCATAGCATTTCTATGAAATTTTTTTTCTACCAAACCATCTCCTAAAAGTTTCTAACCTTATGAGAAAAAGATTAGTCAAATCGCTCCAGCCGTTCTTAAGTTATGCAATCATATACACTCGTATAGATTTTTATTCGAATTAATTTTATTTTCATGAAACTATTTTTAAATGTTTAATTCAGAACAAACCACTAAATTTACTTTCAAAAATTTAAACAGTACATTTGGCGTTGAGTGCTCACGATATTTCCATGAGCATACATATACACATTACGTTGTAGCTTAAATTCACTACCGGGGGCCCTGATTATCATTTCCACAATAATTCAATTTTATATTGAGCACAGCAATTTACACTTTCTCCTGCTAAAACAAAGAAAAAAACAGAACAAATAAAGAGAATAGAATTCCTTCAAAAGCAACAATAAGAAAAGGACACTTAAAGAAAACCGATTGATACAAAAATTGACGATTCATTAATGTATGTATGTATATGCATGTACAAACATATGTATATGTATGTACAAACAAATATTTATGACAGTTAAATGATAAATGTCTGGCAAAAACAGAGAAGTATTTCAATAAATTATTTCATTATAATTGAGTGGAAAATTTATGTGCTGGATTTTGCGGTCATAAATTATTATTATTTTATTACAAATTGACATTGTCAATTTAAATGTACCAACATGTGTTCAATATATAAAAGAACAGCTTAAAAAATATTTATTTTCCCATTTTGTATGTAAATTAATTTATGTTTATTTTAAATCACAATTCATTTATAGTGGAAATACATATTTATTATGTAAAAGAGTTTTTTTATACAATAAATATGATTCGCATAATTGTTAATTATCGAAAAACCCACATTTATGTTTATTTAAACATCAAATGGTAAGTGTTGCCATTCAAACGATTATAACAACTTCATCAAGCAAATGCTGTCGGTATTAATAGTGGATAATTAAAAAATATTTTCTTGAATAGTTTATAAATAATTCTTAAATTGTCTGCTTTTTACTTATACTTTAAAGATCTCGTGTGAAGCATATTTTGTCTCAAGAGTATTCATCTCCTGTCTCGATTGAATGGCAAACAAAACAAAATGTGAGAAAATGTAAGAACTCCAGGACTCTTCACCAAAGGCTAATTGACAGAAGCGGTGATGTTAACTGTACGGTAATTACTGTATTGCACGGTATTTTTGGCCTTCAAACGGCAGCACGGTAATTTTTATTCATTTGGTTTCTTCATTTTTAATAAAATCATAGTTGCTTTATTATACTTATCTTAGTACACTTTTGTGTATTGTTAAAAATTACATCACCTAAAAGCAGAACACATCTATAGTTGTGTGATAAGTAATATCGGGGGTTAATATAATATAATAAAACTACTGATGGTTATACAACATATACAAAAACAACATGCAATATTCTTGACCTGTAATTAGTTGGGTTTGTAAATGCTATACCACCTTCAGTGGACACTTGAATTGCTGCCAATGTAAATTTACGCTGTTGTGCTGAGACTGAAGAGTTTTCTGAAATACTTTAGAAAACTTAGATTTACTGACCACTTATCAGATTTTGCATTTAGATTTCTCTCACACTGAATGCACAAAATTCTTAACGAATCTAATAAATTATTGCAGATGAGATTTTTTATTGAAGAAACCCGAGTTAGATTAAAATTACTATATAAATTATTTTTGTGACATTCGTTCATTTAGTTGTTTAAATAAATGTTTAAATGCCTACAGTTTTGGCTTATTTGTGTCGGTAGTATTACGAGCAGTTCAGCTAAATACTTTCCGTACGGTAATTTTTGCAAGATACGGTAATTTGTTTAAAGTCGTACATTACTTTGAAAATAAAAGATAACATCACTGGACTGAAGGGAGATCAGCGCGTCTGCAGCAACATTCCGATTGTAGTTTGTAGGAGTAGTGTTTTGTCTTTCGTTCTGTACACACGTGTTTTTCATTGTCGTCCGCGTTTTTTATACTAATATTTATGTTTAAAGGTTATATCAATTTCTAAAAAAACGAAAGTATACCGCAATAGGTATGCTTCATCATGTGAGCACGTGCTTTTTTTATTATTTTATGTTTTTACTGCCGTTGGTTTTTTCTCTATTTGTTATTATTAATTTCTTTTTTATGTTCTTCCTACGTATTTATTACCTTATGGTATGCGCGGTGTTGAACTAATTTTTGTTATTCGAAGTGTCGAAGGTATATACCGCTGGGCACTGATCAGTTTTAACTAATTTAATTTCAACATTTTAAATGCCGTTATCGTTCCGTTTGTTAAGTTCACAAACATTACTCCCCCTTTCCTCCTTCCCATAATCTATTTTCCTAGTTCCAGTACAATGCGCTGCATATGTAGGGGCTATCCCCTGAGTACTGCTCCAAGATAAAAAAATAATAAAAAAAGCATGGCATTAACAAAGCATATGTAACTAAGTATGTAAAATAAGGAGAGAAAATATAGCGTTTTTATAGAGGTATGAAACTTTGATGTGAAATAAAACAAGTAAGAGTATGGTATATTCGGCTGGGCCGAATATAAAATACCCTTCACGATAGTCTCGTATATGTATAGTACATTTAAAAATTTGAATTAAATATGCTCGGTTATATATGAACCGATATCGGAATTTTCTATTTTCTGTATTTTACTAACATTTTATAACGAGAAACGCTTTCCAGCAAAAAAAAAATGTTAATGGAAAAATCGGCTCAGGCTATATCTCGGGTATATATGGACCGATATCGGAAATTTTAATTTTCCATATTTATATAACCTTATTTCATTACCAAAACTGCTTTTGGGCAAAAAAGTTGTTTCAATTCGCTTACGCGACATTTTCATGAAAACCCCGATTTGGGCTATATCTCGTGTATATATCGACCCTTTTTTTGGCCTTTTAGTCACCATGCTTAATGAGTGTGTGAAGGTTGAAGCAAAACAAACAACTTTTTATACCCTTTACAAAAATGTAAAGGGTATATATAAGTTTGTGATTCCGTTTGTAATTTCTACAGTTTTTTTTGCGACCCTATATACTTTATATATTCTGATTCAGAATTGATGGGAAAGTCGATTAAGCGATGTCCGTCTGTCGGTCGTTGAAATACCGTTTCTGAGAAAACCATTAGACTTAGAAACTTTTTTTTTCACCATTCTTTTGCCCCATCGATTCATGGTTTTGCTATTGAAATTCAGTAATATGGGTCCACGTATAGCTGAGATATATTCAAAATTCCGAAAAAATCCATTTTTTTTGCAATTTTGTATGAAAATTTTTGAAAACAAAAGTTGTTTGTTTTGTTTCAAACTTCACACCCTTATATACCCGAGATATAGCCCAAATCGGGTTTTTCATGAAAATGTCGCGTAAGCGAACTTAAACAACTTTTTGTGCTCAAAAGCAGTTCTTGTAATGAAAATAGGTTACATAAATATGGAAAATGAAAATTTCCGGTATCGGTTCATATATACCCGAGATATAGCCTAGACCGGGGTTTTCATGAAAATGCCGCGTAAGCGAACTTAAACAACTTTTTCGTGCTCAAAAGCAGTTCTGGTAATGAAATTAGGTTACATAAATATGGAAAATGAAAATTTCCGATATCGGTCCATATATACCCGAGATATAGCCCAAATCGGGTCTTTCATGAAAATGTCGCGTAAGCGAACTTAAACAACTTTTTTGTGCTCAAAAGCAGTTCTGGTAATGAAATAGGGTCATATAAATATGAAAAATTAAAATTTTTGATATCGGGCCATACATACCCGAGATATAGCCCAAATCGGGTTTTTCATGAAGATGCCGCGTAAGCGAACTTAAACAGCTTTTTTGTGCTCAAAGGCAGTTCTGGTAATGAAATTAGGTTACATAAATATGGAAAATGAAAATTTCCGATATCGGTCCATATGTACCCGGTCCATATGTAGCCCAAATCGGGGTTTTCATGAAACTGTCGCGTAAGCGAACTTAAACAACTTTTTTTGCTCAAAAGCAGTTCTGGTAATGAAATAGGGTCATATAAATATGAAAAATGAAAATTTTCGATGTCAGTCCATATATACCCGAGATATAGCCTAGACCGGGTCTTACATAAAAGTGTCGCGTAAGCAAACTAAAACAACATTTTTGTGCTCAAAA
This sequence comes from Thecocarcelia acutangulata, assembly GCA_914767995.1. Taxonomy (NCBI): domain Eukaryota; kingdom Metazoa; phylum Arthropoda; class Insecta; order Diptera; family Tachinidae; genus Thecocarcelia; species Thecocarcelia acutangulata. The sequence goes on from OU612097.1 coordinate 61,304,734, forward strand.
TCAGTTCTAGTAATGAAGTAAAGTTACATAAATATGAAAAATGAAAATTTCCAATATCGGTCCATATATACCCGAGATATAGCCTAGAACGGGTTTTCATGAAAATGCCGCGTAAGCGAACTTAAACAGCTTTTTTGTGCTCAAAAGCAGTTCTGGTAATGAAATTAGGTTACCTAAATATGGAAAATGAAAATTTCCGATATCGGTTCATATGTACCCGAGATATAGCCCAAACCGGGTTTTTCATGAAAATGTCGCGTAAGCGAACTTAAACCACTTTTTTCACCTTAAAGCAGTTCTGGTAATGAAATAAGGTTATATAGGTATGAAAAATGAAAATTTCCGATATCGGTCTATATATACCCGAGACATAGCGCAAACCGGGTTTTTCATGAAAATGTCGCGTAAGCGAACTTAAACAACTTTTTTTCGCTTAAAACAGTTCTGGTAATAAGATGAGGTTATATAAATATGGAAAATGAAAATTTTCGATATCGGTCCATATATACCAGAGATATAGCCTAAACCGTGGTTTTCATGAAAATGCCGCGTAAGCGAACTTAAACAACTTTTTTCACCTTAAAGCAGTTCTGGTAATAAAATAAGGTTATATAAATATGGAAAATTAAAATTTCCGATATCGGTTCATATATACCCGATATATAGCTTAACAGGTTTTTTGATGAAAATGCCGAGTAAACAACTTTTTTGTGCTCAAAAGCAGTTCTGGTAATGCAATAAGGTTACATAAATATGGAAAAAGAAAAAATCCGATATCGGTCCATATATACTCGAGATATAGCCTGAACCGATTTTTCCAATAACATTTTTTTTTTTACTGAAAAGCAATTCTTGTTATAAAAGAAGGTTAAGAAAATAGAGAAAATTAAAATTTCTGATATCGGTCCATATATACCCGAGATATAGCCTAAATCGGGTTTTTCATGAAAATATCGCGTAAGCGAACTTAAGCAATTTGTTGTGCTCAAAAGCAGTTCTGGTAATGATATAAGGTTATATAAATATGGAAAATTAAAATTTTCGATATCGGTTCATATATACCCGAGATTTTTTTTTTTTTTTTTGATGAAAAGCAATTCTCTTTATAAAAGAAGGTTACTAAAATACAGAAAATAGAAAATTCCGATATCGGTTCATATATAACCGAGCATATTCAGGTCACATTTTTAATATACTATACATATTCGTGACTATCGGGAAGGGTATTTTAGATTCGGCCCAGCCGAATATACTACACTCTTACTTGTTATACCCTTCACAAAAATGTAAAGGGTATATATAAGTTTGTGATTCTGTTTGTAATTTCTACAGTTTTTTTTTTGCGACCCTATAAAGTATATATATTCTGAATCAGAATTAATGGAAAAGTCGATTAAGCGATGTCCGTCTGTCCGTCTGTCCGCTGTTGAAATACCGTTTCTGAGAAAACCATTAGACTTAGAAACTTTTTTCTTTCACCATTCTTTTACCCCATCGATTCATGGGTTTGCTATTGAAATTCAGTAATATCGGTCCACGTATACCTGAGATATATTCAAAATTCCGAAAAAAGCCATTTTTTTTTGCAGTTTTGTATGAAAATTTTTGAAAACAAAAGTTGTTCGTTTTGCTTCAAACTTCACACACTTATTAAGCATGGTGACTAAAAGACAAAAAATTTTTTTTTCAGATATCGGTCCATATATACCCGAGATATAGCCCAAATCGGATTTTAATGAAAATGTCGCATAGGCGAAGCTAAATAACTTTTTTTTTGCTCAAAAGCAGTTCTGATAATAAAATTAGGTTATATAAATATGGAAAATGAAAATTTCCGATATCGGTCCATATATACCCGAGATATAGCACAAACCGGGTTTTTCATGAAAATATCGCGTAAGCGAACTTAAACAACTTTTTTGTGCTCAAAAGCAGTTCTGGTAATGAAATTAGGTTACATAAATATGAAAAATGAAAATTTTCGATGTCGGTCCATATATACCCGAGATATAGCCCAAATCGTGTTTTTCATGAAAATGTCGCGTAAGCGAACTTAAACAACGTTTTTGTGCTCAAAAGCAGTTCTGGTAATGAAATTAGGTTACATAAATATGAAAAATGAAAATTTCCGATATCGGTCCATATATACCCAAGATATAGCCCAAATCGGATTTTAATGAAAATGTCGCATAGGCGAAGCTAAATAACTTTTTTTTGCTCAAAAGCAGTTCTGGTAATAAAATTAGGTTACATAAATATGAAAAATGAAAATTTTCGATATCGGTCCATATATACCCGAGATATAGCCCAATCCGGGTTTTTCATGAAAATGTCGCGTAAGCGAACTTAAACAACTTTTTTGTGCTCAAAAGCAGTTCTGGTAATGAAATTAGGTTACATAAATATGAAAAATGAAAATTTTCGATGTCGGTCGATATATACCCGAGATATAGCCCAAATCGGGGTTTTCATGAAAATGTCGCGTAAGCGAACTTAAACAATTTTTTTTTGCTCAAACGCAGATCTGATAATGAAATAAGATTACATAAATATGAAAAATGAAAATTTCCGATATCGGTCCATATATACCCGAGATATGGCCCAAATCGGGTTTTTCATGAAAATGTCGCGTAAATGAACTTAAACAACTTTTTTGTGCTCAAAAGCAGTTCTGGTAATGAAATTAGGTTACATAAATATGAAAAACGAAAATTTTCGATGTCGGTCCATATATACCCGAGATATAGCCCAAATCGGGTTTTTCATGAAAATGTCGCGTAAGCGAACTTAAACAACTTTTTTGTGCTCAAAAGCAGTTCTGGTAATGAAATTAGGTTACCTAAATATGGAAAATGAAAATTTCCGATATCGGTCCATATGTACTCGAGATATAGCCCAAATCGGGTTTTTCATGAAAATGTCGCGTAAGCGATCTTAAACAACTTTTTTTTGCTCAAAAGCAGTTCTGATAATGAAATAAGATTACATAAATATGAAAAATGAAAATTTCCGATATCGGTCCATATATACCCGAGATATAGCCTAGACCGGGTTTTACATAAAAGTGTCGCGTAAGCAAACTAAAACAACTTTTTTGTGCTCAAAAGCAGTTCTAGTAATGAAATGAAGTCATATAAATATGAAAAATGAAAATTTCCAATATCGGTCCATATATACCCGAGATATAGCCTAGACCAGGGTTTTCATGAAAATGCCGCGTAAGCGAACTTAAACAGCTTTTTTGTGCTCAAAAGCAGTTCTGGTAATGAAATTAGGTTACCTAAATATGGAAAATGAAAATTTCCGATATCGGTTCATATGTACCCGAGATATAGCCCAAATCGGGTTTTTCATGAAAATGTCGCGTAAGCGAACTTAAACAATTTGTTGTGCCCAAAAGCAGTTCTGGTAATGAAATAACGTTATATAAATATGGAAAATTAAAATTTTCGATATCGGTCCATATATACTCGAGATATAGCCTGAACCGATTTTTTCATTAAAATTTTTTTTTTTTTTTTTTTTTTTGCTGAAAAGCAATTCTTGTTATAAAAGAAGGTTACTAAAATACAGAAAATAGAAAATTCCGATATCGGTTCATATATATAACGAGCATATTCAGGCCACATTTTTAATATACTATACATATTCGTGACTATCGTGAAGGGTATTTTAGATTCGGCCCAGCCGAATATACTACACTCTTACTTGTTTTTTTTAATTTTCACACAGAATTGCAAAAATTCATGGTTTTATTTCGGAATTTTGCATATATCTCAGTTATACGTGAACCAATATTACTGAATTTCAATAGCAAACACATGGCACGATGGAGTAATAGAATAGTGGAAGAAAAAAGTTTCTAGTCTAATGGTTTTCTCAGAAACGGTATTTCAACGACCGACAGACGGACATCGCTTAATCGACTTTTCCATTAATTCTGAATCAGAATATATATGCTATAGGGTCGCAAAAAAACTGTAGAAATTACAAACGGAATCACAAACTTATATATACCATTTACATTTTTTGAAGGGTATAACAAAGATGAATTTTTGAAATTCACATGTAATTTACATTATTCGAACGACAATTTTCTGGTGTGGTAGTTTAAACATGGTTTCTGTCATATTATCGCCGCCACTACTTGCTAGGACGGAAATTAAAAGGTCTAATTTTTGATAACTTTTTCCCGCAGCCCATAAAGCATATCAAATAGTCAGTTTTTCTGGATGTAATGGAGTCTCAACATAAATTTCAGAATTATTATCACTCCAAATACAGTAGTGTTGTTTAATGTCGTATCCATTAAAACAAAAGTCAGCCCTAAAATTGATATATAGCGCGGTTTCGAATAGAATCCTGATTTGCAAAATTTCAATAACAGAAAATCAGTACTCACATTTTTTCAACACACTGGGGCCTCGATTTTTAGCGGCTGGTGACTATAACGCCAAGCACACTTTTTGGGGATCACGTTTAATTTCTCCGAAAGGCCGTGTGCTTTTCGAAACAGTTTCCAAACTGGGCTGAGATGTGATTTCAAGCGGACATCCCACTTATTGGCCCTCAGACCGACGAAAGATCCCAGATGTTATAGATTTTGGAGTTGCAAAAAATTTTCCTTTAGAAGGGATGCAAGTAGAGTCTTCATTAGATTTGTCATCGGACCACTCACCCACTATAATATCCGTTTCGTTCCCCCAGGAGGTTGGCTCCCCGTTTAGTGACTTGACGTTCGCCATAACTAGAGTTAATTGGCTAAAATATAAGAAATATTTGAGTACTCATTGTACAGAAAATATTGCCTTGAGAACCCCTGAGGATGTTGATATATCAATTAAAGATTTTTCTGAAGACCTTAAACTGGCCGTACAACATGCTACCACTAGCCATACAAGATCCAGAAATGTGAGCAATAGAACGTATTCGTCTGAAATAGAGCAACTTCTGTCAGAAAAAAGAAGAGTTAGAAGAGAGTGGCAACTTCGAGAGTGCATAAATCAATTAAGAAATCTGCTTGAAATCCAAAGAATGGCTTCCCTCAAAAATTATCTAGAAGGTCTTGATGGTAGCCCGCAAACCGACTATTCTTTATGGAAAGCGACAAAAGGTCTGAAAAGACCCGTAATAGGTAAGCCACCTTTGCGAACTTCATCTGGCGACTGGGCAAGAAGTGATTCTGAAAAAGGGATGGTGTATGTTAATCATTTGAAAAACGTTTTTACTGCAAATGATACAGTGGATGATGTTGCTGAATTTCCGCCATATGCTGTTAGACCGCCTGTGCCTTTGAGACTTAGTTTTCAAGATGTCGAAAACGTTATAAATAAAGTAAACTCAAAAAAAGCTCCAGGTTTTGACAAAATTACTGGCAAAATGCTTGTACAGTTACCTCGTGTTGCTAGAAGAATTCTTCTTTTCATTTTTAACGCTATTTTGCGCCTAGAATACTATCCTGCAGAGTGGAAGGTGTCTATGGTTACTATGATACCCAAGCCAGGGAAGGATCCCACTAAAGTAGAGTCATATAGACCAATAAGTCTACTGCCAACAATTTCAAAACTTTTCGAAAAATTGTTAATGGCGAAGTTGACTCCAATATTGAATGATGTAGGATGTATCCCTGATCATCAATTTGGTTTTCGGGCTAAACACAGCACCATTGAACAAACGCATAGACTAGTTAATGTTATAAGAAAGACTTTTGAGGATAAAAAGTATTGCTCAGCTCTATTTATTGATGTTTCCCAAGCTTTTGATAAAGTGTGGCACGAGGGATTAATGCACAAAATAAAGTTGAACTTGCCTGCAAACACTCATAAGCTTCTGGAAAGCTATTTATGCGGCCGGAAGTTTGTTATCAGAGAAGGCGACTTTATAAGCCCAACTCAGCCAATCGAGGCAGGAGTTCCCCAAGGTAGCATTCTGGGACCCACTTTATATTTAATTTACACTTCTGACATGCCAACCAGATCTAGTATTCACACCTCAACTTTTGCAGATGACACAGCATTCTGCAGCGTACATGAAAACCATCAAGTAGCTTCGCGAAATTTGCAGGAGTATATTTCAATATTAGAGATGTGGTTAAAACTTTGGAAAATTAAAGTTAATGAACAAAAGTGTACTCACGTTACATTCACACTGCGTAGACAAACATGTTCAGCTATCCAAATTAACAATTTACCTATTCCGCAGCAAAGTGAAGTCAAGTACCTTGGTATTCATCTCGACCGTAGGTTAACGTGGAAGCCTCACATTGACGCGAAAGTCACTCAGCTAAAATTAAAAGCAGCGCAATTAAATTGGCTTATGGGCAGAAATTCTACATTGAAATTAGATTGCAAACTTTTGTTATACAACGCAATACTAAAGCCTATATGGCGCTACGGAATTTAATTATGGGGCACCGCCTCAGCGTCAAATATTGAAAAAATTCAAAGGCGACAAAACAAAATTCTTCGAAAAATTACTGCAGCTCCATGGTACGTAAAAAACTCCCGAATTCACAAGGATCTGTGTGTTCCACTGGTAAAAGATGAGTTTTCAGAGCATGCGACAAGGTATGTCAGCAAATTGGAACTTCACCCAAACCCTCTCGCACGAAACATACTTAATTTTAGCGGTCACACTCGGCTGAGAAGAAGGGATACCGTTGCCACCATCAGAGCGTTAAGTAGGTGATTCTACCGATATAATTAGCGCAAAATAAAACTTTTTGTCTAGCATTGGCTGGACTTAGTTAATTTATTGTATTTAGTATTAAGATTTGAATACTTATTGTTAGTTCACATTGTGAAGATTCAATAAATAAATAAAAGCTAAAAAAAAAAAAAAAAAAAAAAAAAAAAACTCATAGCTAAGGTTCCATAGGTCTGGTCCCAAGATGGAACCCTGCGCAGCGCCTGATGTTAATTTCCTTCTTTTCCGACCTTCCGTAGTGTTATATATAAGTTCCCTATCCTTAAGATAGTTCCTTATGATTCTTAACAAGTAGGCTGGTATCCGGAATCTTCTAAATCTATAACATCTGGGATCTTTCGTCGGTCTGACGGCCAATAAGTGGGTGTCCGCTTGAAACCACATCTAAACCCATTTTGGAAACGGTGTCAAAAAGCACACGGCCTTTCGAGGTAATTAAACGTGATCCCCAAAAACTTTTTGCGTTATAGTCACCAGCCGCTAAAAATCGAGGCCCAAGTGATTTGAAAAAATGTGAATATTGGTTTTCTGTTACTGAAAATCGTGGTGGTGAGTAAATCGAGGAAATAACAATTTGATCATGAAAATAATCAATGCATATATTTGTAGCTTGGAGATATTGCTCATGTGTCTCGTTCATTAGATAATGCTTAATTCTGGTCTTTGTCCAAATTGCCGAACCGCCACAAGATCCACGGGGATCTTTTGAGTCATATAATGTGTAGCCATTAATTTTGAAATAACTGTTGGTTGTCAAATGGGTTTCAGCAATCATCATTATATCGATCTGCTTTTCCATAAGGAAGTGCTCAAGATGTTTGTTAGATGACTATGTTTAATTTAGGTAAAACTCCTAAAAGAAATTATATGAAGATTTAACATTTTATTCTTGTTATTTATATTTAAATTTCTTGATACTAACTTTTTGATGCTTTTTTTATTTTAATAATTGCTTGAGTTAGTCACTTCTTAAAAAATTATTGCTTTTTATTATTCAATATTTCGACACTCCGTTGTGTGTCTTCTTCAGGAGAAAGCCAAAAATTTTTCCTGAAAAAAACACACAAAAGAGTGTCGAAATATTTGACAAAAATAAAGACAATAATTTTATAAGAAGTGAATCCACAAGCAACAAATAATCACCCTTATTCCATTTACTCGTAGAGTCATGAATTTAATTAATATCAACATCAATTTCTACCGATATCGACATCAACTCGATACAAAACGCAATAGCAATGTAACGATGTCAGCACATCTCTAATAATTTGGACAAAAGGATTGTTTTAAATTTTTTTAAAAAATTTCTTGATTAGAGTTATAACATTTATAATGCTGATCCGAATGATGAAGGAAAGGATAAACAATTGGTGTTACAGGGAAGATCAATAATGCAGAAATCATTTTTTAATTACATTAAGCGATAAATTAAAAGTGCTCTGTATTTACCAAAAGTTAATTTCTGACTTATTTGAAAGTTTCGAAAGTTTTTTTTTTACCTAAATAATATGTGTTGGAGACTATAACAATAAATTGCACTTCCTGAACAGTTCCTTCAGGATTTAGTTGCTTTTGATATTGAAGCAGATTTTCAGGAGGCTAAATTTTTTTTGCTCATGAACTCCGCCGCCGGTAGACGTGCACTCCGTTTTGTTTGTGACTAGTTTTTGTTACTTTTAATTTTCAATCCCGGCAAACATTTAAGAAAAATTTTTTCACGTAGAAATATTTTTCGCACTATTCATTTTACATTTTCCGCGATACGTCATTCCAAAAATGCATCAACGCTTATGGATAAAACTTGATATTGATATACAACAATCCACATCGTTTTATATTGATGAATAAGAGTGAATAATTATTTATATTTAAATTGCTCTTATAGAACAGACACAAATAGCATGTCGTAATTTATTCTTCGTTGTTCAACAACCTTATAATTTATGAACCTTTTAAGAGTTGCAGCTGGTGAGTCTTAGCGATCACCACCGATCCAAAATGTTCTTCATACAATTCCCGGTGCACTATTCCAAAATGATAGCTGAGTAATTTTACCATTGTTTCATTTCACCGACTCTAAACCAGTGTCGAAAATATTTAATATGAGAGTTCTACGCAAATGAAGAAAAAAGCGCTATTAGTCATGGCTCAAGTGCAGTTCAAATACTCATAATAGCACACCAACATTTTTTACTAAGAATGTGTGTGAAACGGTAGCAAAGTACTCTCGCAATTTTGACAGTTCTAAGATGAATAAAATTTCACTAGCTCTAGGGGCTAGTATAAATTTTGACAATAGGATAGAAATATCTGAAATTTAATAATTTGATTGAAATAAATTCTACTTGAAAATTTTATAAATAAAATCATTAAAATAAAACAATCTAAAAAAAATAGCTACATACATATATTATGGAAGAAGGACCTGCTTCAAAAAATAATAATAAAAAGAATTACATTACATGTATATACATAAGTTTAAATAGTGTTTTATATGCAAAAATTTTTGTATGCAAACAGTTTGTTTAAAGGGAACAGTACATAAAGACATTTGTTAATACAAAAGCGAATTGAAAAGGATTTGTGGTAAGAATAAGAATAGCAACGAAGGCCGGAAGTAAGTATTTAAAATAGCTATATGCATTGTCGTATTAAAATTCTTGTTTACAGAAAGATTGTGGCAGATTTGCTAAATCGCGTTTCAAATGGAAAAGATGCAAGAGCCTGTAAAGCTCAATGGAACGAATTAATAAAAAAAAATATCACAGTTTTTTTTACAAACCAAACTGGGTAGGGTACTGGAGAAGAGACTATGTGCCAGTTCACGGATAACGAAGATGGTTCGTTCGTTCGCATAAATATATTTAAAACAAAAGCAACAATCAAAATTTTATTTCTGTTTTATATGCAACTAGCTTAACCCGGTGAGCGTTGCTAACCCATAATCACAATGAAATAAAAAGTGGTTATATAGTTTAAAGAACATTTTAAAGAACATATATTGATGATGATTTTGCTAACCGTTATAGCGCAATACAATACAATACAATAGTTTTAGTTTGTCTATACGAAGCATAAACAAATAAGTCTTTAATTTTTCCTACATGAGAATATGCAACTTAAAGCAGTCTATAGAAGAAACATGGACTTGACAAATTCAAGCCACAAAGTTGCACGGATTGACCTTGAACTTTAACACTAAATGAACAGAAAAATGCAATTTTTTGAAATCAAATGGCAAGTCGGTTGGAATCATTAAAATTCGTGGCAATAGCATACATATGTGTACTTTTATTTTTGCTCTTTATAATGATCCCTTCCATTAAGTTGTGCCGCAGTTTTTTTTACTGCAAGTCGAGTGGATCGGTGATGCGCAGTAGAATAATTGGTACTTGCAATTTTGAGTTGCACCACATATGGTGGAAGTCCTGAATATTAACGAAATCATAAAAATTTTTCCATATGATCCATCCACATTAAAATATTGTATACCGAGAGTTGCACCTGCTGTAAATGTAGTCGATATTCAGCCATAAATAGTTCTAAGTCGGGCCATCATTGCCTGCTTGATTAGGACTAATCATAATAACTTCCGAGATTGTCTTGTTTTTTATTTACAAACATTTATCTTCTATTAGAATCAATGCCTCATTATAAGATTCATGTGAAAATTCAATTGTTATGTTGTTGCAGGTAATTCTCTTTCGATATGTGCTTCATATGTATTCCAAAGTTGATTTGTTTCAGATGAAAAGCAATTTAGTGATATGATAGCAAATAATACTCTTCTGGCTCTAGATTATTAGATATTGATACAGTTGCGTTGTGAATCATTTTCTAACAAATTTAGCTTTTGGCACGCACCCCGATAAGTTGGATATGAACTTGTATGTTAGAGTTTGATTTGTGCATGTATCGAAAAAGGAAGTTTACGTTGTAGCTGGTACCGTTGCAGCCCTTGTTGTGTTTTTTAATCATTTATTTATTTATTAAATCTTCAAAAAGGTAACTAACAATAAGTATTCAAATCTTAATACTAAACAAAACAAATATATTTTCGAGGTGAACAGATAAATGCACAGCAGTTGAATGACGCTCAAGGGTTTTGGAATCCCAAAACTCTCCAAACAGCTTCATTGCTGCTGATATATCGGGCCATTGGATATTCTGCAATTTCATCGTTTGTTTACGTATTTGCAGATATACTTAATTGATTTGACGAAATTATAATACTCGACATTAATACCGTTGATCTATGACGATAAAGCGGATGTATCGATAAACACCAGAGACTATTTCTTGAAGAAATTCTCTATGATAACTTTTGGTATATTTCCACGTATTGAATACTTATTGCTAAACCACGCATGGCAGATTTGAATTAATGTCATGAAGCATGTTTTTTTAACCACAACTTCATGTAAGTGTGCACAATGCTAGTACCAGGTATTTCTGCTGAAGTAATTTGATCTATTTTATCGGGTGTAGTTTTGTCAACCAACCATATAAGAATGTGGAAATGAGGTATTCCACGTTTCTGCCATTCAATAAAATACATATATCCAGCATCACGTTCTCCAAAACCACGTAACTTAACAATAAAATTCATTAGCGATTCTATCTTCATTCTGACGCGCGCTCTCAGCAAACCATTTTTTGGACCTTTCCCATAAACAACAAGTAAGAGTGTGGTAAATTCGGCTGGGCCGAATCTAAAATACCCTTCACAATAGTCACGTAAATGTATAGTACATATTACAAATTTGAACTAAATACGCTGTTTTAATTTATAATAATGATAGTTCATTAAAATCTTTGATATTAACTACTAATTTCCATAATATATGCTAGGGATGTGTACATTTATTTAAGGCGCCGTGAAAAATGATTGTTTTTTCACACGAGTCATTTTCATTTGGGCGATATGTAAACCGATATCAAAAATTGCCTCTTTTTGGTATTTTAGTTACCCCCTTTTATAAATAGAACTGCTTTAATACAAAAATTATATACACCCTTTACATTTTTGTGAAGGGTATAAAAAAAGTCATGAAAAATTCGGTTATCCCATATCTCTGGTGCATATAGACCGATATCGGAAATTTTCATTTCCTGTATTTAAGTAGACTAGTTTTACCATCAGAACTGCTTCTAAGAAAAAATTTGTTTAAGTGGCTTACGTGATATTTTCATGGAAAAATCGGTTTAGGCTATATCTCGGGTATATGTGGATCGATATCAGAAATTTTTATTTTCCTTATTTATATAACCTTATTTTATTACCAGAACTGCTTTTAAGCAAAAAAAGTTGTTTAAGTTTAATTACGCGACATTTTCATGAAAAACCCGTTTTAGGCTATATCTCGGGTATCTATGGACCGATATCGGGCATTTTCATTTTCCATATTTATCTAACCTTATTTTATTACCAGAACTGCTTTTAATGAAAAAATGTTGTTTAAGTTCGCTTACGCGGCAATTTCATGAAAACCCCGGTTTAGGCTATATCTCGGGTATATATGGACCGATATCGGGTTTTTTCATTTTCCATATTTATCTAACCTTATTTCATTACCAGAACTGCTTTTAAGCAAAAAAAGATGTTTAAGTTCACTTATGCGACATTTTCATGAAAACCGCGGCTTAGGCTATATCTCGGGTATATATGGACCGATATCGGAAATTTTCATTTTCCATATTTATATAACTTTATTTCCTTACCAGAACTGTTTTTAAGCAAAAAAATATGTTTAAGTTAACTTACGCGACATTTTCATGAAAAACTGCGGTTTAGGCTATATCTCGGCTATATATGGACCGATATCGGAAATTTTCATTTTTCATATTTATATAACCTTATTCCATTACCAGAACTGCTTCTAAGCAAAAAAAAGTTGTTTAAGTTCGCTTATGCGGTATTTCCATGATAAACCCGGCTTAGGGTATATCTGGGGTATATATGGATCGATATCGTAAATTTTCATTTTCCATATTTATATAACCTTACTTTATTACCGGAACTGCTTTTGAGGGAAAAAAGTTTTTTAAGTTTTCATGAAAAACCCGTTCTAGGCTATATCTCGGGTATTAATGACCGATATCGAAAATTTTAATTTTCCATATTTATATAACCTGATTTGATTACCAGAACAGCTTTTAGGCAAAAAAAAATTTTTAAGTTTACTTACGGGACACTTTCATGAAAACCCCGGTTCAGGACATATCTGCGGTATATATGGACCGATATCGGAAATTTTCATTTTCCATATTTATATAACCTTATTTCATGACCAGAACTGCTTTTAAGCAAAAAAAAGTTGTTTAAGTTCGCTTACGCGGCATTTTCATGAGAAACCCGGTTTAGGCTATATCTCGGGTATATATGGACCGATATCAGGCATTTTCATTTTCCATATTTATCTAACCTTATTTTATTATCAGAACTGCTTTTAATGAAAAAACGTTAAGTTCGCTTACACGGCATTTTCATGAAAACCACGGTTTAGGCTATATCTCGGATATATATGGACCGATATCGGGCATTTTCATTTTCCATATTTATATAACCTTATTTTATTACCAGAACTGCTTTTAAGCAAAAAAAGATGTTTAAGTTCACTTATGCGACATTTTCATAAAAACTGCGGTTTAGGCTATATCTCGGGTATATATGGACCGATATCGGAAATTTAAATTTTCCATATTTATATAACCTAATGTTATTACCAGAACTACTTTTAAGCAAAAAAAAGTTGTTTAAGTTTGCTTACGCGACATTTTCATGAAAAACCCGGTTTAGGCTATGTCTCGGGTATATATGGACCGATATCGGAAATTTTCATTTTGCATATTTATATAATCCTACTTTATTACCGGAACTGCCTTTGAGCACAAAAAAGTTTTTTAAGTTCGCTTATGTGGCATTTTCATGAAAAACCCGCTCTAGGCTATATCTCGGGTATATATGGACCGATATCTGAAAAAAAAAGTTTTTTGCCTTTTAGTCACCATGCTTAATAAGTGTGTGAAGTTTGAAGCAAAACAAAAAACTTTTGTTTCCAAAAATTTGCATACAAAATTGCAAAAAAAATGGCTTTTTTCGGAATTTTGAATATATCTCAGCTATACGTGGACCCATATTACTGAATTTCAATAGCAAAACCATGAATCGATGGGGCAAAAGAATGGTGAAAGAAAAGAGTTTCTAAGTCTAATGGTTTTCTCAGAAACGGTATTTCAACAGCGGACAGACGGACATCGCTTAATCAACTTTTCCATTAATTCTGAATGAGAATATATATACTTTATAGGGTCGCAAAAAAAAAACTGTAGAAATTACAAACGGAATCACAAACTTATATATACCCTTTACATTTTTGTGAGGGGTATAAAAATAATTTTCGAAATTGGTCCACATTTGATGAAGTTGCTTGATAATCAATTAATGGAGCTGGCAATTTGCTTCCCTTTTCCCCTTTTACAAACAAAAAAAAATTAGTACAACTTTTCTGCATCCAAACAGAATTTTAAAAATTGAAGAAGATCTAAATGTCTAAAGACGATATTACCACCACAACAACGGATAGTAATAGGTTTGCTATCCTTCAGACAGATGAGCCAACAACATCGAAAAAAACATATAAGTTACCACCCATATATTTGAGAGAGCCGACTTCTAGTGAACTGGTGAAACAACTTATTACGGCAATCGGCAAAGATAATTTCAACGTCACATCAGTGAAGCACGGCAGCATCAGTGAAACTAAAATTCAGGTAAACCATGAAACAACTACCGAAAATTGGTTGTTGTGATCATTTTACACTTAACAGCTCAAAAATGCTAAAGATCTTCAGGTCCTTACTAAAGGTATTAACCCTTACATAGATATTGATGATGTCAAAACCGGATTGGAAGATAAAGGTTTTGAAATAAAACAGCAGTAAACATCAGGAACCGTGAAAAGATCGTTCAACCCATGCTCAGGGTTGAACTAGAACCAGGGGATGTTGTACTAAAAAAATAATAATGAAATTCATTCAATATATAACCTTAAATTTCTTTTGCAGCGTTCAGTAGTGCGATTCACTAACTTTTAACACTTTAATAACTGTTAACTTTAGCCACACATTTGGGTGTTTGCACTAACCACCATGTGATTCTCTAACTTACTTTTAACCACGGTAAACAGCTTCAAATTGATAAAACCAGGCAACTCTTCCAAGCCATATGTGAAATTAAGAGAAAAGCACAAAGAATAGTACAAGAAAAATAAACCAAAAACCGTGTATTACAAATTTTACAAAGTCTCTTGCAAGGTAAGTAAAACATTATTTATTTTTAATATATTATTAGTTTTTAGTTAGTTTTTTAAATATTCTACAAGAATGGCTACTACTGCTACCAAAAGGAGCCGCACGTCTGCAGAGCAGCTGAGTCAAAAGGGTGACTTCATGGTACATAATCCGGGCTTTGTTGGCGGAAAATTTAAGAAGCTCCACGAAAAACTAGAAAGCGACAAAATGTGGAAGGAATTGTGAGAAGCCCTTAATAGTCCTGGCGGTGCATTATGTTACATTTATGTAAATTAATAAACAAATTATGTTGTTGTATTTCATTTTTTTATTTTATTTAAAAAAAACTTTTTTTTTTAAATAAAATTTATACAATAATTAAAAAAAAAGGATTTTTTTAGAACTTTTTTTTTTAACTGCTTATAAATAGTTCTTAGACAAAAGATGTAGATGTTAATTTTTTTCTCATGAACAATTTCTATCCTGCATATGTGAATGACTACCAAGTTGCGAAATAATTTCATCTGCCAATTCCGCATTTAGAGCTTCCTAATTTCTGTTGCTGACAACTCAAAAGCATTGTCCAAATTGCGAAGTTCACGCCGGTTGACTGCGGGAGCACTATCAAATAACTCATTTTCTGATATATTGTAGCATAAATACTCAATCAACATTATATTTCACAATACAAGGATGTCACATGAAATTAACACTTTTCTAAACAGATTAAGCGTTAATAAACCACAATTTTTATGGTTAAAAATAACAGCTGACTGCAGTAGCTGTTTTTAAACGCTAGAAGATAGTGTTAAAGAGTTAGTGGATAGTAAAATGGTTAATTTTGTGTTTAAAATTTTTAAACGAAATAATTGTGGTTTAAAAAGCATAGTGAATCACACTACAGGACCCGTTCAGTGACTTAACTGCCAAGAATTTAACCACACAAAGGCTTACTGTAAGTTGCCCGCTGTTTGCGTTGTATGTGGCGAAATTCACGGTACAACTCAGTGCAACAAGCCAAAGGCCGACGCAAGTGTTAAGAAATGCAGTAACTGTGGAGGTAACCACACTGCAAATTATAGAGGTTGCCCTGTTTATACTCACTTTAAACGGTCAATGACAAATAAGTCATCGGTTTTTCCAGCAACCCAGCAGCCAAATGTCATTGGTAAATGCAATTTTCTCCAGGTATGCAATTCAACCAACCATACAAATGCGCAAAACTCCAAACAATTTTCATATAATAATGTCAGTAAAGCCGACCAAATCTTGAACCAGGAGAAACCTCAAAAGTGCGATCCAAATTTTAGTAATCTGGAGGCAACTCTGCAGACTCTTGTTCAATTCATAAACACTTTTACCAGTTCTATGACAAACATGATGCAGGAAATGCTAAAAATACAATCCACTATTTTACAGGCAGCTTTAAACAAATGAATTGGTTTAAACTATGTTTCTGGAACGCAAACGGCATCCGGCTTTTATGGAAAAGCAAATTGACATAATGATAATTGCTGAAACCCATTTGTCAACCAACATTTATTTCAAAATTAATGGCTACACATATATGATACTAAAGATCCCCGTGCCAGATCTTGTGGAGGCTCTCCAAGCAACAAACATATGTATCGAACATCTTCATAATAAAATTGTTAATTCCTCGATTAATTCCCCACCCTGGGTTTCAGTAACAGAACAGAACAGGTCCTGTAGTGCTTCTGCAAAAATTGTCGAGAACATGATATTGCTATCGATGAAAACATTCAACCCTTCCAAGCAAATTTCGATTAAACCAAGAGTGAAGTCTTGGTTTAATCAGACGTTCAAAAACGCAGTCAGATCCAGAGAGGAAGCGTTCAGTAACTGGCGTTTAAACAAAACCCCAGACACTGATTTGCTACGCAAAAAGGCAAGATCTTCGTGTGCCAAGGTACTTAGGCGTGAACAGTTTCTTCACAAACAGCGCTTTCGTGCCAAGGTCCTTACAGCTCCCCGGGGCAGTAAGACCTTTTGGTCTTTCGTTAAGAGAGTAAAGAACAGTGCTAGTTCATCAATTCCAACTCTCTTAAAGAATGGCCAAGCATTCACCGACCGGGTTGACAAAGCTAACCTGTTGGCTGAAATTTTTGCAAGCAATTCCTGCTTGCCGGAAAGCAGTCAATCACTTCCCGAGCTCGAAAGAGCATCTGTGGCTATGCCAAAGATATTCTTTTGGGCGCGAGCAGTTAAAAGGGTTTTAGCAGACCTCGACATAAACAAGACTCCTGGACCGGATGGCATTCCAGCACTGGCCTTGAAGCAGTGTTCTTATACACTTGCGCGTCCATTAGCACGCCGCTTCAGCATAATTTACCATTTTGGTGAGTTTCCATCGTGCTGGAAGGTTGCTAATGTAACACCAATTCCCAAAAAGGGTGAGGCAAATAACCCTGAAAATTACTGCCCAATTGCAATTTGCTCTGCACTTTCCGCAATAATGGAAAGCATGGTTAACCATCACCTTATGAGGCATCTGGAGTCGCATAAACTACTTTGTGATCGTCAATATGGATTTCGCACAGGTCGTTCTACTGGCGATCTCATGGTATATCTCTCTGAGAAATGGTGCCACTCAATCTATCATTTCGGTGAAAGTAGGGTGGTGGCTCTGAATATTTCAAAAGCGTTTGACAGAGTATGGCATGGTGCACTACTGGCAAAACTTACTGCTTTTAGTGTCGGTCATGACTTTTCTCGGTTTATATCGAGCTTTCTCAGAGACCGCATTATACGAGTTGTTATAGATGGGGTCTCATCAAACGAGTTTAAGATTAATTCAGGGGTACCGCAAGGCTCCGTTCTTTCTCCTATCCTATATCTTATTTTCCTCAACGACCTTCCTTATCAAACTTCGAAGCCTATCCACTCTTTGGCGGATGACAGCAGCATTTGTCACTCGTACTCTTTTAGTTATAGGCCCAGCCTATCAGAGATCGCTGTCAAGATGCTTAATATGAATGATTCACTGAATAGTGATCTTCTATTAATCTCCGAATGGGGTCGTAAAAACAGGGTTGTATTCAACGCTCGTAAGATCCAGTGTTGTTTAATAACACACAAACAAACGACCGCATGAATGGTGTACATATTTAGGAATCGGATGCTCTTGATGTTCTTGGAATGAAGATACAGTGTGATGTTCGCTGGACTGAACACATTTTTCATGTCTCTAAAGAAGCATTCAAGTGCCTCGATTTTTTGAAACGGAACAAGATGTACTTCACTCCACCCGATCTCCTTACTATTTATACTACCTACATCCGACCGAAAATGGAGTACAACTCTTATGTTTGGGCCGGTGCCTCAAAGTCTATTTTGAGGTTACTCGACCGTGTGCAGGAGAAGGGGAAGAAGCTAATCGGCGACAGTAGGGTATCCAACTCTATTGACTCACTGGAGCATCAACGCAGTGTGGAGTGCGTTGCTCTATTCTATCGTTGCTACAATGGATTTTGCTCTGACAGCTTAGGGATCTTGTTCCCGAAACTCGCACATTCATCGTATAGAGCTCATCCATTTGTGGTCGATTGCCCGTTGAATCGCACTACGTATTACAGACAGAATTCGTTTTTCAGCCGTACGCTTCGTCTGTGGAATAAGTTGGCTGAAGACGTGTTTCCTGTCTGTTATAACGTTGGAAAGTTCAAGTCAAATGTTCACAAACACTTCTCCCTCTTTCCCTCTCCTCACAACCTATTTTCCTAGTTCTGGTATAATGCACTGCATATGTAAAAAAAAAAAACAGCAAATCAATATTCACATTTTTTCAAATCACTTGGTCCTCGAATTTTAGCGGCTGGCGATTATAACGCGAATCATACTTTTTGTGGATCACGTTTAACTACCTCGAAAGGTCGCATGCTTTTTGACACCGTTTCCAAAACGGGCTCAGATGTGGTTTCAACCGGACACCCCACTTATTGGCCGTCAGACCGACGAAAGATCCCAGACCTTATAGATTTTGGAGTTGTGAAAAATTTTCCTTTAGGGTGGATGCAAGTGGAGCCTTCATTAGATTTGTCATCAGATCACTCTCCCATTATAATCTCTGTTCCGTTTCCTCAAGATATTAGCTTCCCGTTGACCGTCAATAGAGTTAATTGGCTAAAATAAAAAAAAAATTTGAGTACACATTGTACTGAATATATCGCCATGAGAACGCCTGAAGATATTGATGTGTCAATTAACGATTTTTCTGAAAACCTTAAACTGGCCGTACAGCACGCTATCACTAGTCATATAAGATTCAGAAATGAGAACAATAGAACTTATTCGGCTGAAATTGAGCAACTTCTGTCAGAAAAAAGAAGAGTTAGAAGAGAGTGGCAAACTCGCAGGTCTCCCCAGCTTAAAACTAGGCTACGGGAATGCGTAACTCGACTCGAAGAAATCTTCCCTTAACATATTTGGAAAGCCTGGATGGTAGTCCGCAATCTGACTATTCTCTGTGGAAAACGACAAAAGGTCTGAAAAGACCCGTAATAGGTAAGCCACCTTTGCGAGCTTCAACTGGCGACTGGGCAAGAAGCGATTCTGAAAAGGGAATGTTGTATGTCGATCATTTGAGAAACGTTTTTATTACAAATGATTCAGCGAATACTACATCGGAACTGCCACCATATGTTGTTAGACCTCCTGTGTCTTTGAGACTTAATTTTCAAGATGTCGAAACCGTTATAGGTATCCTAGGACAGCTCCAGCTATTGATCAAATTACTGATAAAATGCTTGAACAGTTACCTCGAGTAGCAAGAAGAGTTATACTTTTTATTTTTAACGCTATTTTATGCCTTGAGTATTATCCTGCAGAGTAGAAGGTCTCAATGATTACTATGATACCCAAGCCAGGGAAGGATCTGACAAAGGTAGAATCATTAAGACCAATCAGTCTTTTACCAACAATTTCAAAACTATTCGAAAAATTGTTAATGGCGGCGTTAAATCCAATATTAAACAATGTAGGATGCATCCCTGATCATCAAGTTAGGCTTCGAGCTAAACATAGCACCATAGAACAAACGCACAGACCAGTCAATGTCATAAGGCAGACCTTTGATTAGAAGAAGTATTGCTCAGCTCTATTCATTGACATTTCCCAAGCTTTTGATAAAATGTGGCACGAGGGCTTGATGCACAAAATAAATTTAAACATGTCTGCAAATACTCACAAGCTTCTGGAAAGCTACTTATATGGGCGGAAATTTGTTATCAGAGAAGGCGATTTTATAAGCCCAACTCAGCCAATCGAGGTAGGAGTTCCCCAAGGCAGCATACTGGGGTCTACTTTATATTTGATTTACGCCTCCGACATGTCAACGACATCTGGAATCCACACTTCAACCTTTGCATATGACACAGCGTTTTTGAGCATTCATGAAAACCATCACGAAATTTACAGGAATATATTTCAATATTAGAGAAATTGCTAAAACCTTGGAAAATCAAAGTTGTTGAACAAAAATGTACTCATGTCAGATTCACACTATGTAAACAAACATGTTCGCCTATCCAAATTAACAACTCACCCATTCCGCAGCACAATGAAGTCAAGTACCTTGGTATTCAACCTGGACCGTAGGCTAACGTGGAAGTCTCACATTAAAGCAAACGTCACTCAGTTGAAACTAAAAGCAGCGCAACTAAATTGGCTTATGGGTAGAAACTCGATATTGAAGTTGGATTGCAAACTTCTGTTATACAATGCAGTTCTAAAACCTATATTGTGCTACGGAATTCATTTATGGGGCACCGCCTCAGCATCAAATATTGAAAAAATTCTAAGGCGACAAAACCAAATTCCTCGAACGATTACTGCAGCTCAATGGAACGTAAAAAATTCATGAATTCATAAAGACTTGAGTGTTCCGCTGGTAAAAGAGACATTTTCTAAGTACGCGACAAGGTATGTCAGTAAACTGGAACTTCATCCAAACCCTCTTGCGCGCAATATACTTAATTTTGGCGGCCACAGTCGGTTGAGAAGAAGGGATACCGTTGCCACCATCAGATTGCTCAATAGGTGATTTTACCGAAATAGCTCCCGCACAATAAAACCTTTTGTCTAGCATTGGCCGGACTTAAGTAAAAAGCACATTTTTTTACATTTTAAGTTTAGTATTAAGATTTGAATACTTATTGTTACTTTATTTTGAAACAAACTGCTAAAAAAAATTGGTCCACAAATGCCGAAGTTCTTTAATAATGAATTTTTGAGACGGGCGTATTGTGACAAACTCCGCCACCTTCAATTTTAAAGAACACAGTTTTGTGGATATATTTTTATATGAAAAACAAATTAGAAACTTGGTCCACAAATAACGAAGTTTTTTCATAATTAATTATGGGAAGGACAACCACGCCAGCAATTTTCAAAAAAAAAAAAAAAATTATTGACCTTTTCCATAAACAAAAGGAATTTTGAAAATTGATCCTTAAATGATGAAGTTATTTCACAATCAATTATTGGGGTGGTCAATTTGCGATAACTTCATGCCGCAAAAGTAATCTTAGTCGTTTTTTATATGTAAGAAAAATTGTGAAGATTGGCTCAAAAATGAAGTTACTTTATAATCAATTATGGGAGCTGGCAATTTTTTCCCTTCTCTCTTTTTGCAAAAACAAAAGAATTAGTAGAATTTTATCCAAAAAGAATTTTAAAAATTGGTCCACAAATTGCAAAGTTATTTCAAAATGAATTTTTGGGGCGTGTTTAATTTTGATTAGATATCTTTTATATGAAAAAGTAATTTTGAAAATTGGTCTATAAATTGCTCCATAAATACTGAGGTTATTTGACAATCAATTATTGAAGTGGGCAATTCGTTTTGCATATGCACAAAAAAATTTGGAAATCTGGTTAAAAAATGGAGAAGTTATGCTCATTTATATTAAAAAATCTGTTCAAAATTTTGCGAAAGAAATAACATAATTTAAAATAGGTGGCGTAAAAGAAGGCGTGGTTGAAAAAATAGCCTATAATTCATTCAAGTGTTCCAGTCAATTACTGTAAAAGATTGGTCCAGCGGTCTGGTAGATCTTAAGGTACTAGCAAACAAACACACATTCAATTTTATATATTAAGACTGTGGGAACGGAAGAACAGCTTTATTATCCATGAACTGGCACTATGTTTAAGGAAACAACTGATTGGGAATTTTCTTAATCAAATACATATATATATACGTTTGAAAAAAAGATAACTACTACCATTTCTAATGAATAGTAACGATGGAATGTTGTCTATGACCTCGAAATCTAGTGAAAGTTCCACAGTTCCAAAAATATACAATTATGAAAGGCCATCATCACCTACAGCCCCGCCATCTTCACCTACTAGTTCTTCGAAAATAAGAAATTAGTTTATACGCTTTGAACGACATACTCGTACCAAAAAGCGCGGTAAGAAAAACGATAAAAAAAATCTGTCTTTGGCTGTCTTTGGTCAAATGGTTGAAGCAGACTATTCTCACATCAACGATTCAGGGTTGTTGCTGTCATCAGAATATGAGTGATTTTTATCTCAAAAGATTTTTAAATAAAAGCTATATCAAAAGCAAAGTAAAAGCTTTGTTTTCTTATACTTATGTTAATACATAATACATTTTTATTGTTATAAATGCATAGCTTTAATATAGTACCACGGAGGCTATAATATAAAATTTTTAAATTATGTATGTATGTGATTTTATTTGCGAAAACTTACCGGTGTGCCTTTCATAATCCGCTATGACATGGCTTATACATATTGCACGCATCTAGCCTTTTGTGCATAATGTTTCGTGCAGTATATCGGCTCAAACCTCAAAAGCTTACAACTAACTACCTGCCATCCAGCAA
The DNA here is from genome assembly GCA_914767995.1 of Thecocarcelia acutangulata. Classification (NCBI taxonomy): domain Eukaryota; kingdom Metazoa; phylum Arthropoda; class Insecta; order Diptera; family Tachinidae; genus Thecocarcelia; species Thecocarcelia acutangulata. The sequence continues at coordinate 61,327,605 of OU612097.1, forward strand.
AGAAAACACACAACCTCATACTCTACAGAGCACATCATGGTTGCTCTTTCGAATATTTATCACAATTTTTTTTAAAGAATTTTCAGATAGCCTTATTTTACTATCGCCCTTCAATATTGCATTTACTGCCTTGGAATGAACGGAAGGTTGCATATACAAAACCCCCTTAAAAATTGATTTAAATTTTGTGTTTCATTCAAATTTAACAATCCTTACCTCACGTCTTTGCCTTCTCGTAAAAGAACCAATAATTGGGACCGAATTGGGAGAAAAAGCAAATATTTTTTTAGTTCATTTAAAAATTATAAACAGCTTGCTTTCTATGTTTCCCAGCTGTTTATATGTCGACATTTCATTGGAGCTACCCTAATCATCAGTGGGAATTTCTGGAAGATATTCTCAAACATTCAACTTCAAGATAATATTTTTCAAAAATTTCCAAAGTCTACTGCTGATTAGGGTAACTTCTATGAAATGCCGACATATAGACAGCTGGGAAACATAGAAAACAATTTGTTTATAAATTTTTTGATTGGTATCAATATTAGAAGCTAATATTGTGTATAAAACCTAATTGTTTCATTCATTCCTTTAAAATTTTTTGTTTATTAGTTTTTATTAATACATACATATGTATATTGCTCCTTTTTGTCAAAAAACATGAAATTTTTCTACCACAGAAAAAAATTTTTCCACCATAGTACTTTGCTACCGTTTCGAACACGACCTAAATAAAAAACAAGTAAGAGAATGGTATATTCGGTTGGGCCGAATCTAAAATACCCTTCACGATAGTCACGTATATGTATAGTATATATTACAAATTGGAACTAAATAAGCTCGGATATATATGGACCGATATCGGGGAAAAAATATTTTTGCCTGGTAAACACCATTCCAAAAAAGAAATCTTTCATGGACATTTTCATGGAAAATTTATTTAAGCTATATCTGGATTATATATGAACCGATATCGGAATTTTCTATTTTTTGTATTATAGTAACATTCTTTTATTACGAGAATTGCTTTTCAGCAAAAGATAAATGTTAATGGACAAATCGGTTCAGGCTCTATCTCGGGTATGTATGGACCGATATCGGAAGTTTTCATTTTCCATATTTATATATTTATTTTATTAACAGAACTGCTTTTGAGCAAACAAAGTAATTTCGCCTACGCGACATTTTCATGAAAAACTTGGTTCATATTTACCCGAGATATAGCCTATCTCGGGTAAATATAACCTTTTTTTATTACCAGAACTACTTTAAAGCAGAAAAAGTTTATATATAACCTCATTTCATTGCCAAAACTGCTTTTGAGCAAAAAAAATTATTGAAGTTCGCTTACACGACTTTTTCATGAAAACCCCGTTCTAGGCTATATCTCGGGTATATATGGCCCGATATTGGAAATTTTCAATTTCGATATTTATATAATCTTATTTTATTACCAAAACTGCTTTTGAGCAAAAAAAAGTTGTTTAAGTTCGCTTACACGACATTGTCATGGAAAACCCGGCTTAGGCCGGATGGACTGATATCTAGGAAAAATTTTTTCCTTCTAGTCAGCATGCTTAATAATTGTGTGACGTTTGAAGCAAAACAAACAATTTTTTTTTGTCACAAATTTTCATACAAACTTGCAAAAATTAATGGCTTTTTTGGAATTTTAAATATATCTCAGCTATACGTGAACCGATATTACTGAATTTCAATAGCAAACTCATGAATCGATGGAGTAATAGAATGTTGAAAGAAAAAAGTTTCTATGTCTAATGGTTTTCTCAAAAATGGTATTTCAACGACCGACAGACGGACATCGCTTAATCGACTTTTCCATTAATTCTGATGCGAAACTGTTGTTGCTTTGCTTTTGTGTGTGTGCGGTGAAGAATGAAAAAAATATAAAAGACGAAGTTGTTTGTCTATTTTTCATTGCTAATGCTGAGCGCAGTATTTGTGTATTAAACAATTGAGTATCAAGCGCATAGGGATGGGCACACTTGCTTTATAGGGTCGCAAATAAAAACTGGAAAAATTACAAACGGAATCACAAACTTATATATACCGTTTACATTTTTGTGAAGGGTATAATTAAAAAACGCATATGAATTACTAAGAACACATACCATTTGCTTAAAAGCCTTAAGGCCGTGTCAGATAAAACTTTGTCGGTTTGCGTGAAGTTTAAAACTTTAACAATAAAGCGCAAAGCAAAAGGTGTATGTCACAATAAAACGCTCACGATTTGTTTATTTATCTAAAAAAAATTTGTAAATTTTTACATTTAATCATTTCTTATGATAACAGAAGTTAGAAATATTATTAGACGAACTACTGAAATTGGTTCTAATTGTTTTCTTAGTGCATAAAGCTATTAGAAAACTCTTGAATGCGTAAAAAGATGAGAGTTGCCGAACTTTTCGCTTCGCCTTGCGTTTAAAGTGCTCTATGTGACATGTTTCGTATAAGTATATATATTTTATCTTAGATGTCAAAGCGAATTTGCAGCGCAAAGCGAAACAAAAGTTTTATCTGACACGGCCTTTAAGGATATGAAACCATGCAATACGAGTATCATAAAAACTTAATGAAAAGAATAATTGAGCAAGAACATCAACAACTTGAATGCCCTTCCCGAAGCGTCGTGCCATGATTGTTTACTTGGTCGATACATTTAAAATTCAAATTAAATGTTTCAATTCCTCCCCACATTTCGCGGTTTAAGTGTTTGTTGTGTACTCGTACTTTAATTCACAAGTTCATGTTACAATTGACACCTATTTATTATATAAAATAGTTATGGTTGTTTTTGTTTCATAACGAACACGAACTTTTCATTCTATTAAAATAATAGCAGCAATAAAAAAATTGCTCTGTTTTAAATTATATTAAATTACATGAAGAACAAACAATAAGTGTGTTTATTTTGGCTCGTGGACATTTTGCTGGTTTTCTGATGTTGTTTGGCATTTGAAAAATTCCAATTTGCAACTGTCGCTCTCAGTTATTTTTAGCTCAGCAACATCGCAGGGCGCTGACAAACAGCGTAAAAACAATTTCAAATGTGCAAACAAATATTAGAAATGGCAGTTCGTTCACAATCTCGATAATTCACGCAAAAATAAATTAACACATCTTGGATGGTGACATAAATTGCAGAATAAAATAAAACATGAAAATATGTTTCTTTTTCGGTTCGAATTATTTTCAGGACAATACCAGTACGTTTGGTAAACAATTGTAAAAAAAAATACTTTAATTGTATTACTGTAGGTAATTGAAAATAATTAATTACAAATAAATTCATGTTTCTTTTAATTAGGACCAGTAGTCAAGGGACGAACCCTACATATGCAGTATATTATAATGGAACTAGAAATATAAATAGGCTGTGGGACTCCTTTATATATGGACGTTTGAATTGAAGCTTTCTATATCTGCAGGCAGTTTATTTCCCAGATGGGTCATACAACTGTAATTCGTCGTGCGATTCACTTGTCAATCTACCGTGCATAGATGGGCTCTGGACGATGATGCATTGCGTAAAAATACTCTTGTTTCGGTAAAAATAGCCTGAATCTTGTCAGAACAATAAAACAGTGTAATGTAACCCAGATTGTAGCAATGCTTCAGTGAGTCATAACAGTTGGATATTCTACTGTCACCAATGAGCGTCTGCGCGCTCTCCTGAACACAACCGATTAGAAAATCGGCCATCGTTTCAATAACATCAAGAAATATACCACCCATGAATTTAGATGGAGCAGCATCAGCGATTAGGCGGCTATATGTAAGCAGATGTAAGCTGTGTCTTACGTGCGATTTCAATACACCCTCTTCAAATATTGTCAGAAGATCGTTATTTATAGAATCATTTATATTTTGTTGTATGGCACTATTTTCTAATTGGTTAGAACTATAGTCAAATAAGTATGAATGGCAAATGTAGCTATCATCAGCAAAAAATAGTGTTGGAAGTTTAGCAGAGAAGGTCATTAATAAAAAAAATAATAAATAGAGTAGGAAAAATAATGGAGCCATACGGAACGCTTGAACTCTTCGGATGAGACCTTGTCTATTAAACTCGCATAATTCGGTCTCTGAGAAAGCTCAGTATAAATCGAGAGTAGTTATTACTGATTCGAAAAACATTCTTAGTCATTCTTTAAAAGAGCTGAAATTGGTGAACTAATGTTGTTTTTTACTCTTTTAACAAAGTACCAAAGGCGCTTGCCGCCCCGGAGAGCAGCAAAAACTTTTGCATGAAGTCGCTGCCAGAATAGAATTTTTTAACGCCTCATTGTGCTTCCTCTTTCGATCTGAGTTCTCTTTTACTAGTCTGGGATGAAAGATCGCATTGCAAGCAAGACGATATTCTCAATCTTTTTTGCCAAGAAATTTATGAGCCTTTTCGTTAAAGCTTATTAAACGTTTCTTATCTATTTTAGAAACGTAATGAAGTTCTGTAGAACAATTCACTAGCCTGTTTTAACGCTAATAAGATTCGTCTACAGAAATTAACACTAACATTGGTGCAGATTTTAACATTCTTCGCCTTCGTTTTAATCAGCTGTTTTTATAGCCTGACACACTAGCGTTAACTAAACACCAATTATTTTTGTGGTGTTTATTTTAACAGCAGTGTCGTTAAATTTCTATCGGAGCATTTGGAATACGGGTCGTCGAAAGATCAGCCGGTTGGCGTGTTCTCCGTTAGGAGAACTTATCTTACTTATCAAAAAATATTTAAAAAAATAAATTTATAATTAGTTTTATTTACCTTAAACGTGGAATTATTTGCAAATTTGTTTGGTTTTTTTTCTGTTCCTCTTTGTGGTTGTTTTTTATTTTTAACAAAGCTGCCACACTTAAAATTTTTTATCATACAACCAGAGGAGTTAAAAATAAGTTAGTGAATCACATAAGCGTCAGTGCAAACCACAATAGATCGCGTTAAGTTTTGCTCTTTTAAAAGAAAAGGAAATCGATATGTAGCAATAATGCCAATTACCGCCTCTAATGAATAACAACAAAAAGTCAATTCAAAAGAAATGTTCTTAAGGGAAACCGACAAGTATTCACAGTTTGACAAAACTGTGGGCAAATTTGTTTTAAGCTGTTACGAAATATTAAAAAATTATTCTGTGTTTTGCGTTTAACTGAACTGCGCTCGATTATCCAAGTTGTAGTCAAATTCGTTTATAGGACAGTTTCATAAGAAGGTAACCATATTCAGACAAGTTAAGAAAAATTTTGAATTAAATGATTATTGCTCTTAAGAATTTATTTGCGAACTACTTTCAAGACAATAAAATAATTCTTATTAATGAAAACCAAAAATATATTTTGTTTATTTATAAATAAAGTTTAAGTTATTGTAATATTTAAAATGGTTAAAATTTAATTAATATACAATATATTAAAGAAATGAAATACTCGTACTGCAACAGTAATTTTTTCTCGAAATCTTTATTATCTCGTATTGTTCTCTGGAAACATAGTAAAGGTGTGAGTGGTGTTGTGTCAACTTAACCGTGTTGCCGTTGGAGGCATATGCCACACTTATGCAACTGTCCTGCTCTGCTCAACAATTTGTTTTTGTCACCACAAAACCTTACACCATTAGATGTAATGGAATTTTTAAATCATTACCCAAAGGCATACGATCGTCGCATGGTCTTGGTTCTCAATATTCTTTATATGGGCTATACCTGCAAAATTTATTTTTTGTTTTAGCTTTTATTTATTTATTGAATCTTCACAATGTGAACTAACAATAAGTATTCAAATCTTAATACTAAATACAATAAATTAACTAAGTCCAGCCAATGCTAGACAAAAAGTTTTATTTTGCGCCAATTATATCGGTAGAATCACCTACTTAACGCTCTGATGGTGGCAACGGTATCCCTTCTTCTCAACCGAGTGTGACCACTAAAATTAAATATGTTTCGTGCAAGAGGGTTTGGGTGAAGTTCCAATTTGCTGATATACCTTGTCGCATGCTTTGAAAACTCATCTTTTACCAGTGGAACACACAGATCCTTGTGAATTCGGGAGTTTTTTACGTACCATGGTACTGCAGTAATTGTTCGAAGAATTTTGTTTTGTCGCCTTTGAATTTTTTCAATGTTTGACGCTAAGGCGGTGCCCCATAATTGAATTCCGTAGCGCCATATAGGCTTTAGTATTGCGTTGTATAACAAAAGTTTGCAATCTAATTTCAATGTAGAATTTCTGCCCATAAGCCAATTTAATTGCGCTGCTTTTAATTTCAAATGAATACCAAGGTACTTGACTTCACTTTGCTGCGGAAAAGGTAAATTGTTAATTTGGATAGCTGAACATGTTTGTTTACGCAGTGTGAATGTAACGTACACTTTTGTTCATTAACTTTAATTTTCCAAAGTTTTAACCACATCTCTAATATTGAAATATACTCCTGCAAATTTCGCGAAGCTACTTGATGGTTTTCATGTCCGCTGAAGAATGCTGTGTCATCTGCAAAAGTTGAAGTGTGAATACCAGATCTGGTTGGCATGTCAGAAGTGTAAATTAAATATAAAATGGGTCACAGAATGCTACCTTGGGCAACTCCTGCCTCGATTGGCTGAGTTGGGCTTATATAGTCGCCTTCTCTGATAACAAACTTCCGGCCGCATAAATAGCTTCCCAGAAGCTTATGAGTGTTTGCAGGTAAGTTCAACTTTATTTTGTGCATTAATCCCTCGTGCCACACTTTATCATAAGCTTAGGAAACATCAATGAATAGAGCTAAGCAATATTTTTTATCCTCAAAAGTCTTTCTTATAACATTAACTAGTCTAGTTAAAGCATTTTGCCAGTAATTTTATCAAAACCTGGAGCTTTTTTTGAGTTTACTTTTTTTATAACGTTTTCGACATCTTGAAAACTAAGTCTCAAAGGCATAGGCGGTCAACAGCATATGACGGAAACTCAGCAACATCATCATCATCACTGTATCATTTGCAATAAAAACGTTTTTCAAATCCCTTTTTCAGAATCGCTTCTTGCCCAATCGCCAGCTGAAGTTCGCAAAGGTGGCTTACCTATTACGGGTCTTTTCAGACCTTTTATCGCTTTCCATAAAGAGTAGTCGGTTTGCAGGCTACCATCAAGACCTTCTAGATAATTTTTGAGGGAAGCCATTCTTTGGATTTCAAGCAGATTTCTTAATTGAGTTATGCACTCCCGTAGCCTGCTTTTAAGCTGCGAAGTTGCCACTCTCTTCTAACTCTTCTTTTTTCTGACAGAAGTTGCTCTATTTCAGACGAATACGTTCTATTGCTCACAATTCCGGATCTTGTATGGCTAGTGGTTGCATGTTGTACGGCCAGTTTAAGGTCTTCAGAAAAATCTTTAATTGATATATCAACATCGTCAGCGGTTCTCAAGGCAATATTTTATGTACAATGAGTACTAAAATATTTCTTATATTTTAGTCAATTAACTCTAGTGATGGCGAACGTCAAGTCACTAAACGGGGAGCCAACCTCCTGGGGGAACGAAACGGATATTATAGTGGGTGAGTGGTCCGATGACAAATCTAATGAAGACTCTACTTGCATCCCTTCTAAAGGAAAATTTTTTGCAACTCCAAAATCTATAACATCTGGAATCTTTCGTGGGTCTGAGGGCCAATAAGTGGGATGTCCGCTTGAAATCACATCTAAGCCCAGTTTGGAAACTGTTTCGAAAAGCACACGGCCTTTCGGAGAAATTAAACGTGATCCCCAAAAAGTGTGCTTGGCGTTATAGTCACCAGCCGCTAAAAATCGAGGCCCAAGTGTGTTGAAAAAATGTGAATACTGATTTTCTGTTATTGAAAATCGGGGCGGTGAGTAAATTGATGATATAACTATTTTTCCATTAAGATGTTCAATGCATATATTTGTTGCTTGGAGATACTCCTCACGTGTCTCATGCAGAAAATAGTGCTTAATTCTAGCTTTTATCAAAATTGCTGAGCCTCCGCAAGATCTGCCACGGGGATCTTTAGTATCATATAGTATGTAGCCATTAATTTTGAAAAAACTGTTGGTTGTCAAATGAGTTTCAGCAATCAACATTATATCGATTTGCTTTTCCATAAGGAAGTGCTCAAGTTCATTTTTGTGTTGGCGGAGGCCGTTTGCGTTCCAGAAACATATTTTTAACCAACTCATTTTTTTAAAATTGCCTGTAAAATAGTGGATTGCATTTTCAGCATTTCCTCCATCATGTTAGTCATAGAAACCGTAAATGTGTTTATGGATTGAACAAGAGTCTGCAGAGTTGCCTCAAGATTTTTAAAATTTTGATCGGAATTTTGGGGCTTGGTCTCCTGATTCAAGTTTTGTGTATCGGTTTTGACCACATTGGCATATGAAACTTGTTTGGGGGTTTGCATGATTATGTTGCTTGTTGACTGACCTACCTGGGGAAAATTGTTTGCAGAAATGATGTTTGACTGCTGGGGTTGCTTAAAGGTAATTGATGTCTTATTTGTCATTGACTGCTTAAAGTGGATATAGACAGGGCAGCCCCTGTAATTTGCAGTATGGTTGCCTCCACAGTTACTGCATTTTTTAGCACTTGAATCAGTTTTTGGCTTCTTGCACTGTGATGTGCCGTGCAGTTCACCACACACAAAGCAAACTGCGGGCAACTTACAATAGGCCTTAGTATGACCGAATTCTTGGCAGTTTAGGCATTGAATGGGCCCTAAACGCTTGTGCGGCTCCTCAACGGTATAAATTGGGTGAGTTTCATTCTTTTTGAGAATAACATCCCCTGGTTCCAGTTCAACCCTAAACATAGGTTGAGGCATCTTTTCACGGTTCCACATATTTACCACATTTTTTTATTTTAAAGCCTTTATCTAGCAGTGCAGTCTTAACCCCATCCGTGTCTACATAAGGGTCAATACCTTTTATAACAACTTGGAGGCCTTTGGCACTTTTTAGTTGATAAGTATAAAAAGATCTTTTCCCTTTTTCCAGAGCGGCAGAGAGTTTTCGGTAATCATTTTCGCAGTTGACTTGAATTTTTGTTCACTTATTTGTCCGTGCTTCACTGATGTTACGTTAAAGGTGTCTTTACGAATTGCCGTAATAAGTGCTTTTACCAGCTCATTAGATGTAGTTTCTCTCAAGTATATTGGTGGCGGTTTAAATGTTTTTTTTGATGTAGTTGGCTCGTCAGTCTGAAGGATAGCAAACCTATTACTATCCGTAGCCGTAGTCCTATTATCATCTTTGGAAATTTTCGGATTTGATGATATTTGAGCGGATTTGGGGCTTCGCTTACGTTTAACCACGGTTACATACTTGTCCATGCCTACTTGTGTTTTCGGCTTATCTGCAATTACTGAACTGGTGGATGGTTGGTCTTCTGTTGTAACAGCAATGTTTGGCGAACATGAACGCGTGCGTTTTTTATCTCGTAGAGACAGGAGATTATCCAATGACTTTTTTAAAGATTCTTCCTCAGAAATCCAGAGGTTTTTTCTAGTGGAGCTAAGCTCCCTCTCAGAATTGCATCTACTAGGTACACTCATGCAATTTTGTTTTTTTATTTATATTTTTTTACTTTAAAAGTATATAAAAATAATTGTCACAAAGTTTTTCTGTTTTACAAATTCACTCTTCCACTTATTGCGGTTTTCTACTTATACCGTTGCTATTTTTTTTTTTTTTTTTTTTTATAGCTCTCCGATTAAAAACAAATACGTCCGTTCACCATCAAAGCTAGACTCTGACTCACAAAATTTAGTATTTAAGAAAGAAACATATTGAATGCCGCTATTAAGTATCTGGTAGTCTGTACACTCAGAAAATTATGTACGTAAAATTAACTGAAAATGCATTTTAAAAGAAATGAAAGTTCAGTTAAAAACCGGTCTACTAACATTTCATTTAAATTTATATGCGGTTTCATTTAATTTTGAACAGTAAAAACATAACTTATTTAAAACCGTAAAAAACACGCATTTCTTCCTTTATAATGATTGATTTAACTATAAAAAAAACAATCTATATGTTCCATAAAACAAAAGTTTTTTCCTTTATTTGCCTTACTTATACTGTCATTTATTTAAGTGCAGATTCAGAATGTAGAAACAACAGACAGATTATTTTATTTTAAATGTCTGAAATTTAAATGCAGATTCCATAAAAACAAAACTATTTTCCTTTTTTTTACTGTTTTACTTTTCCTATCACATATTGAAACACAATTTCCGTAAAATCGTAAGGTTATTCCCTTATTTCTCTAAGTTTTAACATTGTATTTTGAAATGCAGATTCCATAAAAAACAATGATTTTTCCGTTATTTAACCTTCCCTTTAGCCCTTAAAAATTAAAGACAGATTTTGTGAAAAGATATGATTTTTGTTTTATTTAACAATATAAAAGTATTTTTATGAACATACATACTAACAAATATATATATATATATATATATATATATATATATATATATATATATATATATATATATATATATATATATATATATATATATATATATATATATATATATATATATATATATATATATATATATATATATATATATATATATATATATATATATATATATATATATATATATATCTATATATATTAATTGTATTTATGTATAATAATAAAAAGACCATAAATTCATATTTACTTAACGTATAATAATAATAATATTAATAATAAACTTCACTTTTATTTTTTCAGTAATCACAAAATTTCATTCGCTAGATTCCAAATTTACAATTGTGCTTATGAGATCGGCAAGACAATTATGGTTTCCAAATTGCTTTAAATCGGTACTCTCTAAAAAGCAGAAATTAAAATATTTTCAATCTTAAAACGATTTGGAATTGTAAGAAATGCTTATAAAATGCGCAAATTGATGACTCATGGGACCCTAAAGGATTATTAATTTGTAAATTATCAATATAAAGAAAAATACGGAATTATTTTCGGCGGAATACCATTTTAAGTATATTGTATATATATATATATATATATATATATATATATATATATATATATATATATATATATATATATATATATATATATATATATATATATATATATATATATATATATATATATATATATATATATATATATATATATATATATATATATATATATATATATATATATATATATATATATATATATATATATATATATATATATATATATATATATATATATGTAACGGTATCCCTTCTTCTAAGCCGAGTGCGGCCGCCAAAATTAAGTATATTGCGTGCCATAGGGTTTAGATGAAGTTCCAGTATACTGACATACCTTGTCGCGTACTTAGAAAATTCCTCTTTTATCAGCGCAATTTTTTACGTACCATGAAGCTGCAGTAATTGTTCAAAAAAAATTGTTTTGTCGCCTTTGAATTTTTTTAATATTTGACGCTGAAGCGGTGCCCCATAAATGAATTCCGTAGCGCTATATAGGCTTCAGTATTGCATTGTATAACAAAAGTTTGCAATCTAATTTCAATGTAGAATTTCATTCAACATTGGAGTCCACTTCGCCATTAACAATTTTTGGAAAAGTTTTGAAATTGTTGGCAGTAGACTTATTGGTCTATATGTCTCTACTTTGGTGGGATCCGTCCCTGGCTTGAGTATAATAGTATATTAGGCGCAAAATAGCGTTAAAAATAAAAAGAAGAATTCTTCTAGCAACACGAGGTAACTATACAAGCATCTTACCAGTAATTTCATCAAAACCTGGAGCGTTTTTTGAGTTTACTTTATTTATAACGTTTTCGACATCTTATAAACTAAGTCGCAAAAGCACAGGCGGTCTAACAGCATATGGCGGAAATTCAGCTACATCATCCACTGTATCATTTGCAATAAACACGTTTTTCAAATGATTAACATACACCATCCCTTTTTCAGAATGGCTTTTTGCCCAGTCTCCAGTCCAGTCATCCGGAGAAGGTTGTTAAAATCATCAATACTTGCTGTGCTCTACACAATATGTTAGAGCTGCAAAACAATCGATAGTCGTCCCCATCGATATTTTCGATAGTTTTAAGAAAAACTATCGATAGTATCGTTAAGCGCTACTTCTGGCAATAATACCACAATTTAAGTGGTAGTTAGATCTTACATATAGGCGCTAATTAAGTTGTTCATCTTTGCCAGTACAGCAATTAGGTATATGTGTAAAGTTTTTATTTAAACAAAAAACAGTTGCTGATTATTGAAACATATATGATACATTATACGATTATATAACATTTGTTACTTGCAAATACCTCTGCATTTTTACAGAACAGTCAACTTTTTGCTCATATATAAAAAATGTATATATTTTTATTCTATGATGAGAGTAAATATTTTATAAAAACGTTTCTGTGTATATTGTGCTAAACATATTAAGCTGTAGCGTCACCTCAGTGTTGCCAGAAGATTTTTTATAAAATTTCTGGCATAATACATAAAAATCGCTTTTCTCCCTTAAATATCTATTTCCCTATTCAATTTATTTTTAATATTGCACAAATAACTGATTTTAATACTTTTTTTTTAATTTTATGATTACTTATGAACCTATATGATGTGGTGTTTTTCTAATGCATATTGGGAACACTAAAAACTTAAAATTCGAAAAAATGCGAGTTAGGACTTATCTGTGCAATATAAGTTAAGGTGCTTAGTTACGAGATGCCTATAATTAAAGAAATGACTATGTTGCAATAAAGGAGCATTCACGCAATCATTGTCTGCAAGTACTTATTATTTTTAAAAACCAAGTACAAAAATAAATCAACTTGTATTCAAAAAAAAAAAAAAAAAACTTGTCACTAGTTAAGTTATTTTTACTTTATTCATAATATTGATCATTATAACTATATGGAAAAATTATATATTACTCATAAATGGCTCCATGGGCTCGATTAGTAAATTAAGATTATTGCTTCCGGGGAGTGGGGGAGTTCCAAAAAAAAAAAAAAAAAAACTCGGAAAGTGTTATGCAAATATTTCTTAATTTTTAGTTTGATATCGAAGGGTGTTTTTAGTTTTTTAGTTTGTTGTTGTTTTTAGTTTTAGCTTTTTAGTTTGTTTTTGTGTTGTGTTGTGATTTTAATATATTTTTTTTGCTATATATACATATATTGGATAAAATTTTGTCTATAGCCTATCTAGAATCTTGTGTTCACCATTCTTGAGCATTTTTTAAATTCCCATACTATGCCTAATCATATAAAATCTGTCCTTTTTTCCTTAAATGTGGAAATAAAATAAATCTATGTAAAAAGGTAAATTCCCTATGCTTGGCAACACTGCATCGACTGTATGCAAAATAAAAAAACGAAGTTTGTTCAGTTGTGGTCGACATTTAGTCACCGCCGCCAGATATAAATAGCTATGTTTTACTAAAAATTTTTATGAAAAAATTAGTTTATATGATTAGTAAATTGTAAATTAATTTGTATTACATAATTTACTACTTATAAATTATATAATACAATTTACTTTGCTACATGATATGCTTTCTATAATTTATTTTCATTTGTTAATCACGCTGCATCTATAAATATGTAAAAGCGGCTAAAAACCTGCCGGAATAAGTTGCCGGAAATATTATGCTGGCTACATTTAGCTGGCTTTGTATTTAGTTTCTAAAATTGTCGATAGTATCACTATCGAACAAAAACTATCGATAGTTAGCTAAAAACAAAACTATCGATTATTTTGCAGCTCTACAATATATGTAGAAACTACAATGTACAAAACAATGACACTGACATAATTTTACCACAAAATGCCGCTGAAGAAGATGTATTATTGCCATCAAACACATCTTTGCAAAGCGAAGGTCAGAGGATTAGAAATGAAATAGCTAATACCTTGTATCAAAATAAAAAAACAAGTAATGTTCAAAAATAAAACAGCATTTATTAAAAAAAACAAAAGCAAATTAAAAATTCAGTCTTACAATTTTGTAAAAAAGGTACGTTGTATGTTTGTTGAAAAATAATTTAAAAATCACATAATTTTTTTTTTGTATTCAAATTTTTGTATCTCGAGATCCAATTGTTTTTTTTTTTTTTTTTATTTAATTTTTTGCCTGCATTGTTTTCAAACTTCCATTGTTCACCCGCACAAATTCATTTTTAAATTCCTCCACTGCATTTGTTATAGACTCTTGTCCCTTTTCTAATGCCCTATAAGCCCGTCGTAAGTTGCTGGCATTTTCTTTTTCAAGTTTAATAAGTTCGTCCAACTTTTCACTTAGTTCCGCTTTTCTTTCACTGTCGTCGTCTTAACATTTTTTTATTCGCTCAGCCGTGGTTTCTGTTTTGAGCCTTTTAGGGGTACTTTTTGATACAGTGTACTGTGGAGACGGTAGACGTTTTGATGACGTTGACGGCATTTCTTCCTCCTTCCCACCACCGATGCTGTCATTGAAACCAATATCAATGCCAGAAACACCATCCACCGAATGTGCAATGTTGTAAATGCGTATAACTGCTTCGTCGCTGCTCGTTAGTTGATGCTTCGAAAACGGTCCATTCCCGGTTGCTCTGGACTCTGCTTTATTTTGGGTGAGTTTTCTTTTAACATCGCTTTTCCATTCAGTCCATGTCTGCATTTTACAAGAGTAATGTTTGCTACACAGCTTTTACGTACCTTTTTCCAACCACTCACATCTTTTTGCGGTGGACCTGCGCTCTTTAGTTACTCTGTCAATTGTTGCCAAAGATCATCCACAGCCGGCTTATCCCGCTTTGTAAATCCGCGCGCAATATCTGGATATTTTTCCATAAACTCCGTAACTATGGAGTTTTGCGTAAAGTTTTTTTCTTTCCTCTGTTGAAGAATAAAAATTTATGAACAAATTTTCTTTTTTAAATTAATAAATTCAATTTATTTCAAAACATACATCCGTGCTTATATTTTTTTTTTTTAAATATCAAAAAAAAAAAAAAAAAAACAGAATTAAATGAAAATGGCCGTGAACTTTTTTAATTTGTTTACAAAAATAAAAAAACCGACAGCTGTTGGCTGCTTGGTTTATTTCCAATAAAAAAACCGATAACATTGGTTTCTCTGGCACCTAAAACCGATAAAAATTCAAGTTCGAACACAAAACCGATAAGATTGAATTATATGACACCAACAAGATTTTTTTGTCGGTTTCAAATCCAATTCCAATATATCGTTTTCTATGAAACCCCTGAATATTCGGATTGAGGGGTGCCATCAAAACCTTCCAGATAATTAAAAAAAAAAAAAAAAAACAATTTTTTGGATTTCAAGCAGATTTCTCAAATGAGTTATGCACTCCCGTAGCCTGCTTATAAACTGGGGAGACCTGCGAAGTTGCCACTCTCTTCTAACTCTTCTTTTTTCTGTTAGAAGTTGTTCAATTTCAGACGAATATGTTCTATTGCTCACATTTCTGAATCTTGTATGGCTAGTGGTAGCATGTTGTATATTTCAACCAGTTGATTCTACTGACGGTCAACGCCAAATCACAGAACGGGGAACCAACCTCCTAGCGGAACGAAACAGATATCATAGTGGGTGAGTGATCTGATGACAAATCTAATGATCTCCACTTGCATCCACTCTAAAGGAAAATTTTTCGCAACTCCAAAATCTATAACATTATCTATATGATTCTACCTTAGTCAGATCCTTCCCTGGCATGGGTATCATAGTAATCATTGAGACCATCCACTCTGCAGGATAATACTCAAGGCGTAAAAGAGCGTTAAAAATAAAAAGTAGAATCTTGTTAGCTACATGAGATAACTGTTCAAGCATTTTACCACTATTTGATGAATGCTTGGAGCTTTCCTGGGGTTTGTACTACCGGTAACGTTTTCGACTTCTTGAAAATTAAGTCTCAAAGGCACAGACGGTATAGCAGCATATGACGGTTATTCGGCTGTATTATTCGCTGAATCATTTGTAATAAAAACGTTTCTAAAATGATCAACACACAACATTTCCTTTTCAGAATCTTTTCTCGCCCAGTCGCCAGTTGAAGTTCGCAAAGGTGGATTGCTTACTACGGGTGTTTTTAAAACTTTTGTCGCTTTCCACAAGGAATAATCAGATTGAGGAGTACCATCAAGGCTCTCCAAATATGTTTTAAAGAAAGACATTCTATAGATTTCAAGCAAATTTCTTAGTTATGCATTCGCGTAGCCTAGTTTTAAGCTGGGGAGACCTGCGAGGTTGCCACTCTCTTCTGGATCTTCTTTTTTCTGACAACAGTTGCTCAATTTCAGACGAATAAGTTCTGTAGCTCTCATTTCTGGATCTTATATGACTAGTGGTAGCATGCTGAACGGCCAATTATGAGGTTTTCAGAAAAATCGTTGATTGACACATCAATATCCCCAAGCGTTCTCATGGCGATATTTTCAGTACAATATGTATTAAAAAAAAATTTTGTATTTTAGCCAATTAACTCTATTGACGGTTAACGGAGAGGCAATCTCTTGGGGGAACGAAACAGATTATAGTGGATGAGTGATATGAAGACAAATCTAATGAAGACTCCACTTGCATCCAATCTAAAGGAAATTTTTTCGCAACTCCAAAATCTATAACATCTGGGATCTTTCGTCGGTCTGACTGCCAATAAGAGGGGTGTCCGCCTCAAACCACATCTAAGTCCATTTGGAAACGGTGTCAGAAAACGCACGGCCTTTCGAGGTAATTAAACGTGATCCCCAAAAAGGTTTTTAAACGTGATCCCCAAAAATTCGCGCTATAGTCACCAGCGCCTAAAAATCGAGGCCCAAGTGATTTGAAAAAATGTGAATATTGGTTTTCTGTTACTGAAAATCGTGGTGGTGAGTAAATCGAGGATATAACAAATTTTTCATGAAAATAATCAATGGATATATTTGTAGCTTGGAGGTATTCCTCACGTGTCTCGTTCATTAGATAGTGCTTAATTCTGGTATTTATCATAATTGCCGGCCCGCCTGAAGATCTTCCACGGGGATCTTTTGTGTCATATAGTGTGTAGCCATTAATTTTGAAATAACTGTTGCTTGTCAAGGTTGATTTGCTTTTCCATAAGGAAATGCTCAAGTTCATTTTTGTGTTGGCGGAAGCCATTTGCGTTCCAGAAACATATTTTAAACCAATTCATTTGTTTAAAAACTGCTGTAAAATAGTGGATTGCGTGTTTAGCATTTCCTGCATCATGTTTGTCATAGAACTGGTAAAAGTGTTTATGAATTGAACAAGAATCTGTAGTTGCCTCTGTATTATTAAAATTTGGATCGCACTTTTGAGGTTTCTCCTGGTATGGTTGGTTTAATCGCCTACCTGGGGAAAATTGCTTTTACCCAGGTAGGCTGCTGACTTATGTGTCATTGACCGCTTAAAATGAATATAGACAGGGCAGTGTGGTTACTTCTACAGTTACTGCATTTTTGAACACTTGCGTCGGACTTTGGCTTATTGCACTGAGTTGTGCCGTGAAGTTCGCCATATACAACACAAACAGCGGGCAACTTACAGTAAGCCTTAGTGTGGCCAAATTCTTGGCAGTTTAGGCACTGTACGGGTCCTGAACGCTTATGTGGCTCCTCAACGGTAACTTTACGATGCAAAAGGAATTTGAAGTTATATATTGGATGAATTTCATTCTTTTTTAGTACAACATCCCCTGGTTCTAGTTCAACCCTAAACATGGGTTGAGGGATCTTTTCACGGTTCCTGATATTTACTACGGTTTTTACTTTAAAACCTTTATCTTCCGATCCGGTTTTGACATCATCAATATCTAACGACGTAAAGACCTTTAGCACCTTCGCGCTGGTAAGTGTAAAATGATCTTTTCTCTTTTCCTAGTTTCACTGATGCTGCCGTGCTTCACAGATGTGACGTCGAAATTATTTTTGCCGATTGCCGTAATAAGTTGTTTCACCAGTTCACTAGAAGTCGGTTCTCTCAAATATATTGGTGGTGGCTTATATGTTGTTTTCGATGTTGTTGGCTCATCTGTCTGAAGGATATTAAACCTATTACTATCCGTTGTCGCAGTGATATTATTGTCTTTAGACATTTTTGGTTGTGATGATATTTGCGCGGATTTAGGGCTTTGCTGACGTTTAACCACGGTTTTATACCTATCCATACCCACTTGCGTTTTTGGTTTATCAACTATAGCTAAACTGGAAGATGGTTTGTCTTCAGTTGTAACAATAATATTTGGCGAACATGAACGCGTGCGTTTTTTATCTGTTAGAGACAGGATATTATCCAATGATCTTTTCAAAGATTCCTCCTCAGAAATCTAGAGGTTTTTTCTAGTGGAGCTAAGCTCTCTCTCAGCATTGCATCTACTAGGTAACTAATGCAATTTTTCTTATTGTCACAAAGTTTTTCTTTTGTATAAATTCACTCTCTCCACTTCTTGTGCTTTTCTACTTATACCATTTTTTTTTTATAACACTCCGATCAAAAACAAATACGTCCGTTCACTATCAAAGCTACACTCTGAATGTTCTAAGCACATAAACCAAATAGACCAAAACACAAGTACAACCAACTTAAGTAGAATAAAACTGAATTAGAAGTTAAGAACAAAAAATAAAGTAATGTTCTACTTCAGTTTTGTTTATACAATTTTCTGTAGTTATTCATGGTTTTTATGTTTGTCGATTGCAAACACGTTTCTTAAAATCCTTTTTGTATCCGTACGAACATTATACATCGTTTTAAAGTTCTTTCTGCACAGAAAAGATCGTATTTTTTTGTTATTTATTTGTTACTACTACTAACAAACAAATTGAGTGTATGTGTTTGACTTAAATACAAGTAAAACAAGAACAATAGCCAGTTAGCATACATTGTGTTTTACACGATCGTGTTCAATATACAATCCCCAAAAGAACCTTCCGTTGATTATCTGGCGAGTAACAATAACAAAAACATATACTCTTACTTTTTTATTTCTTTTTTAAAAATTTTTTCACACGCTCGTCACACTATCTTGGAATGTTTGTTAGACGATTAAAAGTTTGTTTGCTTTTATTTATTTAAATATATTTTTCAGTCAACTAGTCTAGGTGATTATGACGTGACTATCGTTAAGGGCATTTTAGATTCGGCCCAGTCGAATATAGTACACTCTCACTTGTTTTATGTTTAATTTTGTCTCTGCCAAAGTTTGTGCGATCTTCCAGATATGTAAAGTATTTGCTTAAAGTTTTTATAAACTTTTTATATCAAATAAAATTAAATCACCCACTAAAATTTAAATACTATCAATCATTTTGACGCTTAATAAGACATAAAAACATTTAGCATTCATCAACTAATTAAAAATTAAAATCATTTGCAAAGTTTTCACAAACTTAAGGAGTGTAAAGTTTCTTTCTCAAACAAAAAGAAAGAAACGGCATAAAACAATTAAAACAACGAGTACGAGTATATTCATACATACATTTTTTTTACTTGAACTTTACCCTTTTATTGGTTATTATTAATTAAATGCGGAAGAGAGTAAAATATGAATAAGAGTAGAAGAGCAGAGGAGAATCGTACCCAGACGAAATTCTAATATTTTTGTAACATCTACTTGTTTGTTCAACATTGACAAAAAAGAATATTTAAAAAAAGAGAAACTTGTTAGCGGAATACTTGACAACTAGAAAAAAAAACAAGTAAGAGTGTGGTATATTCGGCTGGGCCGAATCTAAAATACCCTTCACGATAGTCACGCATATGTACAGTATATTTGAAAATGTGAATTAAATATGCTCGGTTATATATGAACCGATTTCGAAATCTTCCATTTTAGTAACCTTCTTTTATAATGGGAATTGCTTGTTTAAGTTCGCTTACACGATATTTCATGAAAACCCCGGTTTAGGCTACATCTCGGGAATATATGTACCGATATCGGATATTTCCATTTTCCATATTTATATAACCTTATTTCATTACCAGAACTGCTTCTAAGCAAAATAAAACTTGTTTAAGTTCGCTTACGCGGCATTTTCATGAAAAACCCGGTTCAGGGTATGTCTCGGGTATATATGGACCGATATCGGAAATTTTCAATTTCCATATTTATATAACCTTCCTTTATTACCGGAACTGTCTTTGAGCAAAAAAAAGTTTTTTAAGTTCGCTTATGTGGCATTTTCATGAAAAACCCGTTCTAGGCTATATCTTGGGTATATATGGACCTATATCGAAAATTTTTATTTTCCATATTTATATAAGCTAAGTTTATTGCCAGAACTACTTTGAAGCAAAAAAAGTTGCTTAGCTTCGCCTATGCGTCATTTTCATTAAAAATCCGATTTGGGCTATATCTCGCGTATATATGGACCGATATCGAAAAGTTTTATTTTCCATATTTATATAACCTAATTTTATTACCAGAACTACTTTTAAGCAAAAATAAGTTGTTTAGCTTCGCCTACGCAACATTTTCATTAAAAATCCGATTTGGGCTATATCTCGGGTATATATGGACCAATATATGAAAAAAACAAGTAAGAGTGTAGTATATTCGGCTGGGCCGAATCTAAAATACCCTTCACGATAGTCACGAATATGTATAGTATATTAAAAATGTGACCTAAATATGCTCGGTTATATATGAACCGATATGGGAATTTTCTATTTTCTGTGTTTTAGTAACCTTCTTTTATAACGAGAATTGCTTTTCAGCAAAAAAAAAAAAAAAATTTTTTTAATGGAAAAATCGGTTCAGGCTATATCTCCGGTATATATGGCACGATATCGAAAATTTTAATTTTCCATATTTATATAACCTTATATCATTACCAGAACTGCTTTTGAGCACAACAAATTGTTTAAGTTCGCTTACGCGATATTTTCATGAAAAACCCGATTTAGGCTATATCTCGGGTATATATGGACCGATATCAGAAATTTTAATTTTCTCTATTTTCGTAACCTTCTTTTATAACAAGAACTGCTTTTCAGTAAAAAAAAAATGTTATTGGAAAAATCGGTTCAGGCTATATCTCGAGTATATATGGACCGATATCGGATTTTTTCTTTTTCCATATTTATATAATTTTATTTCATTACCAGAACTGCTTTTGGGCACAAAAAAGTTGTTTACTCGGCATTTTCATCAAAAAACCTGTTAAGCTATATATCGGGTATATATGAACCGATATCGGAAATTTTAATTTTCCATATTTATATAACCTTATTTTATTACCAGAACTGCTTTAAGGTGAAAAAAGTTGTTTAAGTTCGCTTACGCGGCATTTTCGTGAAAACCACGGTTTAGGCTATATCTCTGGTATATATGGACCGATATCGGAAATTTTCATTTTCCATATTTATATAACCTCATCTTATTACCAGAACTGTTTTAAGCAAAAAAAAGTTGTTTAAGTTCGCTTACGCGACATTTTCATGAAAAACCCGGTTTGCGCTATATCTCGGGTATATATGGACCGATATCGGAAATTTTCATTTTTCATACCTATATAACCTTATTTCATTACCAGAACTGCTTTAAGGTGAAAAAATTGTTTAAGTTCGCTTACGCGACATTTTCATGAAAAACCCGGTTTGGGCTATATCTCGGGTATATATGGACCGATATCGAAAATTTTCATTTTTCATATTTATATGACCCTATTTCATTACCAGAACTACTTTTAAGCAAAAAAAGTTGTTTAATTTCGCTGACGCGGCATTTTCATGAAAAACCCGTTCTAGGCTATATCTCGGGTATATATGGACCGATATCGAAAATTTTCATTTTTCATATATATGTAACCTAATTTCATTACCAGAACTGCTTTTGAGCACAAAAAAGTTGTTTAAGTTCGCTTACGCGGCATTTTCATGAAAAACCTGGTTTGGGCTATATCTCGGGTATATATGGACCGATATCGAAAATTTTCATTTTTCATATTTATATGACCCTATTTCATTACCAGAACTGCTTTTGAGCACAAAAAAGTTGTTTAAGTTCGCTTACGGGACATTTTCATGAAAACACCGATTTGGGCTATATCTCGGGTATATATGGACCGATATCGAAAATTTTTATTTTTCATATTTATATGACCCTATTTCATTACCAGAACTGCTTTTGAGCACAAAAAAGTTGTTTAAGTTCGCTTACGCGACATTTTCATGAAAAACCCGGTCTAGGCTATATCTCGGGTATATATGGACCGATATCGGAAATTTTCATTTTCCATATTTATGTAACCTAATTTCATTACCAGAACTGCTTTTGAGCACAAAAAAATTGTTTAAGTTCGCTTACGCGGCATTTTCATGAAAACCCCGGTCTAGGCTATATCTCGGGTATATATGGACCGATATCGAAAATGTTCATTTTTTATATTTATATGACCCTATTTTATTACCAGAACTGCTTTTGAGCACAAAAAAGTTGTTTAAGTTCGCTTACGCGACATTTTCATGAAAAACCCGGATTGGGCTATATCTCGGGTATATATGGACCGATATCGGAAATTTTCATTTTCCATATTTATGTAACCTAATTTTATTACCAGAACTGCTTTTGAGCAAAAAAAAGTTATTTAGCTTCGCCTATGCGACATTTTCATTAAAAATCCGATTTGGGCTATATCTCGGGTATATATGGACCGATATCTGAAAAAAAAATTTTTTGCCTTTTAGTCACCATGCTTAATAAGTGTGTGAAGTTTGAAGCAAAACGAACAACTTTTGTTTTCAAAAATTTTCATACAAAACTGCAAAAAAAAATGGCTTTTTTCGGAATTTTGAATATATGTCAGCTATACGTGGACCGATATTACTGAATTTCAATAGCAAACCCATGAATCGATGGGGTAAAAGAGTGGTGAAAGAAAAAAGTTTATAAGTCTAATGGTTTTCTCAGAAACGGTATTTCAACAGCGGACAGACGGACAGACGGACAGACGGACATCGCTTAATCGACTTTTCCATACAAGCTTCCAATGAATTACGTCAAAAAAGTTATTTTGACAGATATTTCTCGCTTCTCAAATATACAGAAACATTTGTGTGAGAATCTCCATTTTTTGTTTCAATTCGCATAGTTTTTCTGTCAATTTCTTTGTTTCTTGTGAGAAATTTCTCGATGCGAGTAATACAGAAACGAGGCACTGTTTAAGCGTTCACCTTGACTTTTTTTTTAAAAAACTATGCTAAGGCTGTGATCATTCTTTCAGCGTCCATCAAAAAATGTGGGTTGTAATATAAACATAATAATTTATTTTCGAATTACTGAAAATGACAACAGACTGTAATAATTAAACTATTGCTAATGACAATAATAATGATGAATAAAAACTTTGGCAGAAGAGCATAAAAACGAAAATAAAGAAAGACGACGAAAAAAACTCCTCAAAACCACAAAACAGTTGTTGTCAAGCAGACAACATCATGGCCACAAATTAAACCAGCCAACATATTAAACGTTTCACTGTTTCTCGGGACAGTTTGTTCTTCTTGTTCTTGTTCTTGTTGTTGCTTTCCTGTGTCTTAGAGGTAATAAAATGGATACCATCAAGCAAGTCTTTATTTTGCTTTCAGTTTTGTTGTTTTAATTTAATTTAGTTGCAAAACAAGTTAGGTGAGTTAGTCAGACGTAAAAAATTTTAATTTATAGTTTTTATCTAAAAAATTTCATCTTATGAAATGTCAGATCGCAAGGTCTATTTTTCTGCTACCTTTTCGAGAATTCAAAAAGTTTTTCTTTTACAAAAAAAAGTGTTTTTTTTAATTTGTGTAGCTTACATTTTGATATTAATAGCTTACATATTGATATAATAATTTGTAAAAAAAAAGAATTGTTTTTCGGATGATAAAAGACTTATTTAAAAAATGTAACAACACTGAACATTTTTATATCAATAATGCGTATATATGTATGTATATATATTTTAAATTTCAGTACCAACAGCAATATTCAAAAACAAATAAGATTGTAGTACATTCGGCTGGTCCGAATCACAATAGTCAATGTCTAATCAAAAAACAGCTGTTATTTTCTATAGGGTGGTTAAATTTCAAGGGCCGATGTTGATTTTGAATAAAACACAAACTATTTAGGAAATTATTGTAATTTTATTTTATTATGATATATTGGTATTACTCAATTATGTATGAAACAAAATATGGGCCAAATGGGCGCCGCGACCACGGTGGCACACCTCCATCCGATGGTTCAAATTTTCGATGACCCTGAGGCATAATGGAGGTTCTATGCCGTTAATGTGCCGAATTATCTCATCCTTTAGCTGTTGAATTGTTGCTGGCTTATCGACGTACACCTTTTCTTTCAATTAACCTCAAAGAAAAAAGTCCAACGGTGTCAAATCACATGATCTTGGCGGCTAATTGACATCGCCATTACGTGCGCAAAAGAGCAATTGTTTCGTTAGCTGTGTGGCAAGTGGCACCGTCCTGCTGAAACCACATATCGTCTACATCCATATCTTCCAATTCGGGCCATAAAAAGTTCATTATCATCTCACGATAGCGAACACCATTTACAGTAACTGCCTGACCGGCCTCATTTTGGAAAAAATACGGCTCGATGATGCCGCCAGCACATAAACCGCACCAAACAGTCACTCTTTGTGGTTGCATTGGTTTTTCGACAGTCACTCTTGGATTCTCAATCGCCCAAATGCGGCAATTCCGTTTATTGACGAATCTACTGAGGTGAAAATGTGCCTCATCACTGAAGATGATTTTCTTCGAAAATTGATCATCCACTGTTGCCATTTCTTGCCACCATTCTGCCCATTCACGACGTTTGGAATGGTCAAGAGGCTTTAGTTCATGAGCCAATTGCACCTTGTAAGCGTGTAAATGCAAGTCTTTATGCATAATGTTCATCAACGACGAGCGTGAGAGATGCAATTGTTGGGCACGACGACGAGTTGAGGTGGACGGCTCTTCAGCCACACTATCGCGAACAGCAGCAATATTTTCTGCAGTACAAGCTGTACGAGCATGCACTGGTGTTTTCACATCTTCTACAGACCCGGTTTGCTCGAATTTTTCCACGGTTTTGTCGATTGTACGCACATTTGGACGATCAAATTGACCAAAAAAATCACGAAGTGCAGGATATGCATTTTGATTTGAACGCCCATTTTCATAATAAGTCTGGATAACTTTAACACGTTGTTGGATTGTGTATCTCTCCATGGTTCAAATTGAGTAAGTCTGAAATAGGTTAGGTTAGGTTCAACAGGCTGCCAGCTATTATAAAGCCAGCCCACTTGGGTCCAGTCAGGTCCCGTTGTGTTGCCTGGATCCGATATGTATCTCAGTAAATCTACATATCACTGGCTTAGAACCAACCCGTGGATCGGATAAAGGAGTCCAATCCACTTACATCGCATTCCGATACCTCCGTCAAATCATGCAGCATCGGTCTGCCTAGGTACAATGCCCTTATATAAGAAAGAGCTGGACACTGACAGAGGAAGTGCTCAACGCTCTCTTCTTCCTCCTCGTCTCTGCAACTTCTACAGAAGTCATTAAATGGAAGATTTAACCTCCTTGCCTGCGTCCCTATGTGGCAATGTCACGTCAGAACCGCCACAGCAGAACGCAACCTCCGTCGGGGCAAGCCCCTTAGGATAATAGTCCTCCTGTTATCATATCTGGGTCATGTCAGCCTTGGTATTCGACAGGTACCCTCATTAGACCATGTGTCTTGAGCGGTCTGAAAAAGTTGGCTAGTTTCTTACAGCTCGCAAGCAGGATTCCAACGATCCCATCAATATCTCTTTGTTGTAGCTGAACACCGGCCTTTGCCAGTTCATCCGCTACTAGATTTCTGGACACTTCACTGTGCCCTCGTACCCAGATAAGCTCCAGGTTCGAATGTCTCGCTATCTCGTTTAGAGATATCCGGCATTCACGAACCAACCTGGATGTCGTATAGACTCCAGCTAGTGCATACAACGCAGCCTTACTATCAGTACAAATTCGGATATCATTCTCATATATCCTGTAGTACCTTAACCAGTTAGCTGCCCTCATAATGGCCGCAATTTCGGCCTGCGCTACGCTACACTCATTTTGCAGCCTAAAACTCATCCTCCTCTCATACAAGGGGATAAAGATACCCCCACCGACTCCCGAGTCCGACTTGGATCCATCTGTAAAAATTTCAAGCACGTCCTCTTGACGATCTGTACCAGTCGTCTCCGAGAACGAGCCTGATAAGATTACATCAAATCTCTTGTCGAACAGTAGAGCCGGCGAGCAGTAATCAATATTTTCCCGAAGGTTCACTATTCTTCCTATTATTGAGGCATGACCATATGTCGCCTCCTTCCACGTCCCGCTTGACCACAGCCTGATAGCCGAATTCATGGCTGAAATAGAGAAATGCCAAATGAAATTCGGAAAAAAAACTTGGCGTTTAGGTGTGGTTCACATTCAACATCGGCCCTTGAAATTTAACCACCCGATAATTTCGTGAGTTACGTTTGTTCGATGTTCGCATTTTTTTCTGTTATGTTGATAATAACATGTCTGTTATACTTATATGTTGGCGATATCAGCCATTTCCGATTGTCAGTTTGTTTTTGACAGATAAAAAGGTTAGTCGTGATTTAGTGTGTTTTTCGATTTATTACTGCGAAGCAATTCGTCAGAAACATACAGAATTGTGGAAAAAACAATCATAGATTTTGCACTATGTTAGCGCGTACTTTTTTCTCTTTCTAAAACTGAAAACACCGATAAAAGGAAAGCGATACTATGATTGAGGAGATAAACGAAAAATTGAAACAGAAGCTGTTGGCGATACCAAAAAGCGCGTTTCAAAAGTGTTTCGAGGATTGGAAAAAACGCTGGCATAAGTGTATTATATCTGAGGTTGATTACTTTGAAGGGGACAAGGTAGTTTTTATTGATGAATAAGTAAATACTTATAAAAATAAAAATACTTATAAAAATAAAAAAAATGTGCTTTTTACTTAAGTCCAGCCAATGCTAGACAAAAAGTTTTATTATTCGGCCATGTTTAATATTTTTGTGAAGTTTCAAACACAACAAACAATTATTTTTCAAACATTTTGATACAAAATAAAAATAATGTCTTTTTTTGGAACCGATTTTACTGAACCGATCTTACTGAATTTCAATAGTAAACCAATGAATCGATAGGGTAATAAAATATTGAAAGAAAAAAGTTTCTAAGTCTAATGGTTGTCTCAGAAACGGTATTGCAACGGCGGGCATCGCTTAATCGAATTTTCGGAATCGGAAATTAAAATTGTAGAAAATACAAACGGAATCACAAACTTATAGTGAAAGGTCATTGTAGGCGGCAGCAATGTGACCCATTTACAAAAAATTAGTTTTTTTATAAAAATATTCGTATAAAACTTTCAACATGTTTAATTTAATTTAATTTGGCAATGCCGTTAAAGGCGGCCGAGCGGTAATGTTGAATTCAATTTAACTTTTTGCTTTGCCGCTTCAATTTGTCAAGCCAAAAAGTAAAGGACCAAAACTTCGAGCAAATAGAAGTAAAAAATAAATTTTCTTTATTTTCGGGTTTAAAATTTTTAACAATTAAATTTATTTATTTATTTTTGCGTTAAAAGAGTCATAATGTTCTTTTGTTTAAACTCCGGTACATAAATTTTTAGTTCAATTAGCCGCGTTCATTTGCCTATATCAAATAAATTCAAGCGGCAAATAGAATAGTTGATTGCCGCCCGTTGCCGCATGCCGCTTACATTGGCCTTTCACTATTATAGTGAAGGCCAATGCAAGCGGCACGCGGCAGCGGGCGGCAACAATGTGACCCATTTACAAAAAATTATGTTTTTTATAAAAATATTCGTACATAAATTTCAACATGTTAAATTTAATTTAATTTGGCAATGCCGTTAAAAGCGGTCGAGCGGCAATATTGAATTCAGTTTTACTTTTTGTTTTGCCGCTGCAATTTGTCAAACCAAAAAGTAAAGGAAAAAAATAGAAGAGAGTAATTAATTTTCGGGTTTGAAAGTTCAACAATTGAATTTGTTTACTTATTTTGGCTTTAAAAAAAATCAAAATGTTTTTTTGTTTAATCTTCGAAGCACAAATTTTTCTTCAATTAGCCGCGTTCATTTGCTTACAACAAATAAACTCAAGCGGCAAATAGAACAGGTGATTGCCGCAAGTCGCTTACATTGGCCTTTCACTGTTATATGAATATATCCTTTAAATTTTTGTGAAGGGTATAAAAATGTATAGATTCTAACTATTGGTGTCATACTTGATTTGATCTACTATACCAGTATTGACGTACATATGTATGTAGAAATAAATATTAGAAATATTACACAGAAAAAACTATAGTAAAAATACAACCAATAAAATTTTTGTCTAAAAATAGTTTTCTTCTATAAATATAGGGTGTTTTTTTAAGCTAGATAGAACTTTAAATTGTAAAAAGTAACACAAAAAATTAAATTTTGATGAAACATTTTTTTTATTTGTTTCAGTATACTCTGACAAATCATCATGAATAGACTCACGCTTGAACAACGCTACGAAATTATCCAAATTTACTTTGAAAATCAGTCGTCGATTCGCGCGTTGTTTTATCGCAAAATTGTGTTCAGCGATGAGGCGCATTTTTGGCTTAACGGGTTTGTTAATAAGCAAAATTGCCGCATATGGAGTGAGACCAATCCACAAGAGACCCTACAGACTCCATTACATCCAGAAAAATGCACTGTTTGGTGCGGTTTTCATGCTGGTGGCATCATCGGACCTTATTTCTTCAAAAATGAGACCGGAGCTCGCGTTACGGTCAATGGAGATCGTTACCGCACCATGATCAATCATTTTTTGTTTGAAAATATGGATGACATTGATCCGGAGGAGATGTGGTTTCAACAGGATGGCGCTACGTGCCATACGGCGAACGCAACCATCGACTTACTGAAATCAAAATTTGGCGATAAGTTGATTTCGAGAAATGGACCTGTCAATTGGCCTCCAAGGTCGTGCGATTTGACACCTCTCGATTATTTCCTGTGGGGCTACGTGAAGTCACTGGTTTATGCTGATAAACCAGCAACAATTGACGCCTTGGAGGCCAGCATTGTTCGTGTTGTTCGTGACATACGGCCAGCAGTGCTCGAAAAAGTGGCCCAAAATTGGACGTCCAGAATGCGCTTCGTCAAGAACAGCCGCGGTGCCCATATGCCCGAAATCATTTTCAAATGTTAATGTCACGTATTGATCTTTCGAATAAAAAAAAATTTTGATTACAATTTAATTTTTTGTGTTATTTTTTACAACTTCAAGTTCTATCGGGCTTAAAAAAACACCCTATATTTTTGTTGATTCAACAAAATTTTTCGTTGAGTATGATCGCGTTTCACTTTGTCTTGACATTTGCCAAATTTTTATAATGTTGCTTTATGTTGAGTACTTTCTGCATAATAAAAAACCATAATATGTGCTCGTATAACAAAAAATAACTGCTTTCGTTCAATTATTATTTTTACAAAGTTTTTGTTCGAGTCCACGAATTCCTTTACAGGTCCGTATTCAAATAGTTTATTACTGATTTCGTTACTGAAGCTGAAAAGTTTTTTTCCTGTGTACAAGAAAGTTACTATGCAATATTATTTTAATAAGTTTTCCGATTAGTTTTTGTTTTATTAAAAAGAAACAATTTGTCAAATTTAATGCAACAACATAAATACATTTTTTATTTAGTTTATGTTTGCTTGCCTGTGCATGTTGAAGAGTATTTATCAAATAAACATTTATTGTGGTTGCAGTTGGGTTTTAAAATTTTTCATATTCCATCAACGAGTTATTTTTTTAACAAATATGAAAATTGTTTGTTAAATACCAAAAAGAATTTGTATAATTATTTTAAAAAATAATATAAATAAAACATTTTTTTATGTATGGAAAAATAATTATTACAACCAAAGCGATTTGTTGTTTTTATAAATTGCACAAAGGAAAAAAATATATAAAATGCCAAAAAAGAAAATATTTTATGTAAATAAAAGAACTATTGAAAAAATTGTTTTATATACTCGTATGGTTTAAAAATTTAAGCTTATGGTTTATTATGACTTACGTCAAAAATGCTCAATTGACAGGTAATTTCTCGAAAAGCAATTGCAGAAACAATTGCATATGAAACAAGAATTTTTGTTTTATTGTTGCTTCAGTTTTCTTGTTTCATTTGAAAAAAATTCAGGAACGAGGTAATAGCTTCAAATTTCGTATTCGAAATTGAAAGCAGAAAATGAAATAAAAGCTTCGTGTCATAAAAACCTCTTTTATAAAAAAGAAACTATTCAAGATCTTTAGCTTAAAAAATTAGGACAAATAATCATACACTAGATCAAACAATGAGTATTAAATTCAGAATTTATAGTCATATTTAATTCAAAAAGAAATTTTAAAATGGCTTTAAGGAAAAAATGTATATGTATGTATCTATGTGTTATGATATGCATCATCAGTTATCATATGCACACATCATTGAATAGGTGTAATGTGGTAGGCAGTATTCGCCGCTGGGGTGTTATTATCTCTCAAGTGGTGGTGGCTTGTAGCTTTTATTTATTTATTTATGTGCATATTCATAAAAAATTAAAATGAATTTTAAGCTACGTACACACGGTTGTCAGATCTTACAATGTTGCCAGTAAAATTGTCTGAAAATGTATTACAATCGTGTGAACTTCCAACTTTTAACTTACAACGTTGTCAGAAAAACCATTGTCAATCAATTGTAAGACGACAATGTTGTCAGGCATCTGACAATCGTGAGAACACTCTTCGTCGGCACTGCCAGATAATTGGCTGATAATTGTCAGATGTATAAAATTAATGCACCTGACAATGGCATCATTTTCAGAAAAAAGTTTGATGGGCAATACTGTCAAACAGATCGTTGTTGATATACATAAGTGGCAATGCCTTACAACATGGTTGTCAATTTTTTTCATCTAACAATCTGACAACTGTGTGAGCTGACAATTTTTGTTGTCAGATGAATTATTTGTCAGACCATAGTCTGACAATGAAATTGTAAGATTTTATTACGATCGTCTGAACACACAATTTACTTCTTTGGGACAATTTTTCATTGTCACTACATGGTCAGCATGATGCCAGATCTTACAATATTGTATTTAACACATTAAAACACATTTCAAATTCATTTAAATTTTTATGAATATGCCAATTAGTCTTCAAAGTGTGAACTAATAAGTATTCAAATCTTAATACTAAACATAAAAATTAAATAAGTCCGGCCAATGCCAGACAAAAGGTTTTGTTTGGCGCGAATTATATCGGTAAAATCACGTATTTAACGCTCTGATGGTGGCAAAGGTATCCCTTCTTCTCAACCGAGTGTGGCTGCCAAAATTAAATACGTTGCGTACGAGAGAATGTGGGTGAGTTACGTGCTTTGAAAATTCGCCTTTTACCAGCGGAACACTCAGATTCTTGTGAATTTGTGTAATGAAGCTGCAATAATTTTTCAATGTTTGACGTTGAGGTGGTGCCCCATAATTGAATTCCGTGGCTCCGTATAGGCTTAAGAACTACATTGTATAACAAAAGTTTGCAATCCAACTTCAATGTAGAATTTCTGCCCATAAAGGCAGATAAAACTTTTGCTTCGCTTTGCGTTGCAAATTCGCTTTGACATCTTGGAGGTACTCCTCACATGTCTCGTTCATGAAAAAGTGTTTAATTCTGGATTTTATTAGAATTGCCGATCCTCCGCAAGATCTTCCACGGGGATCTTTTGTGTCGTACAGAATGTAGCCATTAATTTTGAAAAAACTGTTGGTTGTCAAATGAGTTTCAGCAATCAACATTATATCGATTTGCTTTTCCATAAGGAAGTGCTCAAGTTCATTTTTGTGTTGGCGGATGCCGTTTGCGTTCCAGAAACATATTTTTAACCAATTCATGTGTTTAAAATTGCCTGCAAAATAGTGGATTGCATTTCCAGCATTTCCTGCATCATGTTTGTCATGGAGACCGTAAATGTAGTTATGGATTGAACCAGAGTCTGTAGAGTTGCCTCTAGATTGCTAAAATTTGGATCAGATTTTGGAGGCTTGGGCTCCTGATTCAAGTTTGGTTTATCGGATTTTACCACATTTGCATAAGAAACTTCTTTGGGGGTTTGCACGATTATATGGCTGGGTGACTGACTCATCTGGGGAAAACTACTTTTAGAAATGATATTTGACTGCTGGGGTTGGTTAATGGGTATTGATGGCCTGTTTGTCATTGACCACAGTTACTGCACTTTTTAACACTTGCGTCGGCCTTTGGCTTATTGCACTGAGTTGTGCCGTGGAGTTCGCCACATACAACGCAAACTGCGGGCAATTTACAATAGGCCTTAGTATGGCCAAATTCTTGGCAGTTAAGACATTGAACGGGCCCTAGACGCTTATGTGGCTCCTCAACAGTAACCTTACGATGCAAAAGAAATTTAAGGTTATAAATTGGATGAATTTCACCTTTTTTTAGGACAACACCCCTGGGTTCTAGTTCAACCCTAAACATGGGTTGAGGGATCTGTTCACGGTTCCTAATATTAACAACATTTTTTATTTTAAATGCTTTTTCTTCCAGTCCAGTCTTAATGTCATCCGTATCTACACAAGGGTCAACACTTTTAATAACTACCTGAAGGCCTTTAGCACTTTTAAGTTGATAGGTGTAAAAATATCTTTTCTTCTTCTCCAGAACGTCAGACAACTTTCGGTATTCATTTTCACTGTTTACCTGGATTTTAGTTTCGATGATGCTGCCATGCTTTACTAATGTAACGTTGAAGGTGTCTTTGCCGATTGCCGTAATAAGTTGTTTTACCAGCTCACTAGAAGTAGGCTCTCTCAAATAAATTGGTGGCAGTTTAAATGTTTTCTTAGATGTTGTTGGCTCATCTGTTTGGAGTATAGCAAATCTATTACCAGCCGTTGCCGAAGTCCTATTATCATCTTTACAAATTTTTTTGAGATGATATTTGAGCTGATTTGGGGCTTCGCTGCCTTTTAACCACGGTTATGTACCTGTCCATGCCTACTTGTGTTTTCGGCTTATGAGCAACAATTAAACTGGAGGATAGTTTGTCTTCAGTTGTAACAACAAAATATTTGGCGAACACGATCGCTTCCGTTTCCTATCTCTAAGAGACAGGAGATTTCCCAATGATTTTTTTACAGATTCTTTCTCAGAAACCTAAAGGTTTTTTCTACCGGAGCTAAGCTCTTTTTCAGAATTACATCTGATAGGTACACTCATGCAATTAATTGTTTCTATTTTTTTATTTACAAATTTAAAACGGTAATAAAAAAAATGTCAAACATCGAAAAAATTCAAAGGCGACAAAACAAAATTCTTCAAACAATTACTGCAGCTCCATGGTACGTAAAAAACTCACGAATTCATAAGGATCTCTGTGTTCCTCTTGTAAAAGACGAATTTTCAAAATACGCGACAAGGTATATCAGTAAATTGGAACTTCATCCAAATCGTCTTGCACGCAATATACTTAATTTCGAAGGCCACTATCGGTTGAGAAGGAGGGACACCCTTGCCACCATCAGATCGTTAAATAGGTGATTTTACCGATATTGACCGTGCAAAATAAAACATTTTTGTCTAGCATTGGCAGGACTTAATTAATTTTATGTATTTAGTATTAAGATTTGAATACTTATTGTTAGTTCACTTTGTGAAGATTCAATAAATAATTGAATGAGAAAAAAAACAAAGTTTTTCTTTTAATTAAAATCACTCTGTTCACCTATTACGGTTTTTACTTATTCCCGTTTTATTTTTTACTTTGCGATCCAAAATAAACACGTCCGTTCACTATCGAAGCTAAACAACGACTGATACCACAAACTAAAATAACGACTGATACCACAAAATAAAATAAATTTTGCAGCAAAAAAGTTTGTAAAAAGTTTTAATAAATTGTGAAAAAATTATGGTGTTTTTAATTTTTATTAAAACAAAATTAATTCAATTTTGCCAGAAAGTGTTTATTACAATTATTCTTTTCTTTTGCAGGATACTAAAAAAGTTAATATATGCGTAGTGTTTTTTATAATTTTAGTTTTAAAATATGCTTATTTCTTTTAAAACCAATTTCTAATATATTCTTATTTATCTTTCAACAGTTCTGTACGTTTTGGTTATCGTCAACAGTATTCTAAGTCTAATTGTTTTTAATGAAATCTGATTGTTTTTAATGATTGTTTCATTGTTTCCAGGTCTACTACTTGCATTAAAGGATGCCCACATGGAGTCTCAATATACAGTTTTCCTACTTTTTACAAATTATATGCCTATAATTTTTAAAATTACGGACCTGTCTCATGATATCGGAAGTTATTGTGCACTAACATTTTGATCAACAAAAAACTGGTGATGATCAATGTGAGTTTTTAGATGAACTTAGCCAAAGTAAGTTAATAAAGCTGGATTAGAGGATGGGGAGTATCGCAAGATTGCTCATTTTCTGATCACAGGTACATTGAATTCGAAATAGGAATTCAGGAGAGAGGATTAACACCCAGAAGAAACAGGAGGAAGACGGATTGGGAGATGCAGGGTAGAATTCTCTCAGATCTTCTTCCGGATCCTCCGACTATACAGGAGTGTGAGGACATTGAGAGAGCTGTGGAGATATTGACTGGGTCCTTCGAAACGGCCATCTCAGGTTCATGCAAGCCTAGTCTGTGTCGGGGTAAGAGTAAGCCACCATGGTGGGATCTTGAGATAGCGAAGGCTCGAAAAGTATCTCGTAGGCTTTTTAATGAGGCCAAAAGACTGGGTAACTGGTCAGAGTACAAAGCCTCAGTAAATAAATTCAAGAACCTGATAAGGAATGCGAAGCGGAGTTCATGGAGGTCCTTTTGCAGTAGTGTGGAAGGAGCTTCTGAGACTAGTAGGCTTCGCAAAATCCTATCTAGCACCCAGCCCATACCAAGTTTCGTTAAGAAACAGTGTGGTAGCTGGACAACCAGCGGACATGAGACTCTAGAAGTTCTCATGGACACGCATTTCCCTGGATGCACACCCTTTATGGGAGACTGCATGACCGGTATAGACAATGGCCAAGGGGATATCTGCTTATCTTTTGATCGAAGCAGAATCCTTTGGGCGTTGAATAGCTTTGACCCATATAAATCACCGGGTCCAGATGGTATTATACCAGCTGATTTGCAGAAAAATGCGGAACTTATAGTGCCATGGTTGATAAGGATCTTCTCGGCCTGCCTTGGTTGGTCCTACATTCCGCAATCATGGCGAAGGTGTGTTGTAGTCTTTATTCCGAAAGGGGGGAAGGCTTCACACACCACTCCGAATTATTTCAGGCCTATAAGCTTGTCATCCTTCTTGCTTAAAACCCTGGAACGGATAATTGAATTACATCTTAGAATGTCAATTATTCCGAGCCATTTATCAGCATCTCAACATGCCTATACCAAGGGCAAATCTGTTGAGACTGCATTGCATTCGCTCGTGGGGTATGTAGAGAGAGCTCTGGAGCAGGGGGAGTAAGCATTGGTTGCCTTCCTTGATAAAGAGGGGGCATTTAATAATGTGTTGCCAAGGGCTATAATAATCGCTCTGGAAAGACTGAACGTTCATCGGTCAATTGTTAGCTTCATAAAGAATTTACTGACCAATAGGGTCATTACTTCCAATATGGGACGAGCCACAATTTGCAGAGTGGCTAGAAGGGGCACTTCACAGGGAGGGGTTCTATCTCCTCTTCTATGGAATTTAGCTCTGAATTCGTTATTGATGGAATTAGATTCCATGCTGTTTAGGACAGTGGCATATGCCGATGATATTGCGGTTGCTGTGTCGGGTAAGTACCCGGATATACTATCACAGCAACTAGGCTCTGCGCTAAGCCTTATAGTAGGATGGTGTACAAATAGCGATCTAAGTGTGAATCCGCAAAAAACGGAGCTTGTGCTCTTCACTCGAAGATACAAGACTCCATCGTTTACTCTGCCAACCGTAAGGTGGGTTGAGCTAGTGTTGTCAGACAGTGCGAAATATCTGGGCATCTACCTGGATTCCAAACTATCCTGGCAGCATAATGTCCAGTCAAGGGCAGAAAAAGCGGCTATCGCCTTATTCTTGTGCAAAAGAGCCATTGGAAAGACCTGGGGAATTAATCCTAGGAACTCCTACTGGCTTTTCAGCACGGTTGTAAAGCCCATTCTAACATATGGAGTGCTTGTGTGGTGGAAGTCGTTGGAGAAAACCACCTACTGCAAAATCGCAGAAAAGATAATGCGTACTGTTGCTTTGATGGTGACTGGTGCTTCCGGCACTACGCCATCGAAAGCACTGTTCACTATGCTGAACTGGCTGCCGGCTGATCTCATGGTGAAGGAAATAGCCATGAATTCGACTATCAGGCTGTGGTCAAGCGGGACGTGGAAGTAGGCGACATATGGTCATGCCTCAATAATAGGAAGAATAGTGAACCTTCCGGAAAATATTGATTACTGCTCGCCGGCTCTACTGCCCGACAAGAGATTTGATGTAATCTTATCAAGCTCGTTCTCGGAGGCGACTGGTACAGATCGTCAAGAGGACGTGCTTGAAATTTTTACAAATGGATCCAAGTCGGACTCGGGAGTCGGTGGGGGTATCTTTATCCCCTTGTATGAGAGGAGGATGAGTTTTAGGCTGCAAAATGAGTGTAGCGTAGCGCAGGCCGAAATTGCGTCCATTATGAGGACAGCTAACTGGTTAAGGTACTACAGGATATATGAGAATGATATCCGAATTTGTACTGATAGTAAGGCTGCGTTGTATGCACTAGCTGGAGTCTATACGACATCCAGGTTGGTTCGTGAATGCCGGATATCTCTAAACGAGATAGCGAGACATTCGAACCTGGAGCTTATCTGGGTACGAGGGCACAGTGAAGTGTCCGGAAATCTAGTAGCGGATGAACTTGCAAAGGCCGGTGTCCAGCTACAACAAAGAGATATTGATGGGATCGTTGGAATCCCGCTTGCGAGCTGTAAGAAACTAGCCAACTTTTTCAGACCGCTCAAGACAGATGGTCTAATGAGGGTACCTGTCGAATATCAAGGCTGACATGGCCCAGATATGATAACAGGAGGACTATTATCCTAAGGGGCTTGCCCCGACGGAGGTTGCGTTCTGCTGTGGCGGTTCTGACGGGACATTGCCACATAGGGACGCAGGCAAGGAGGTTAAATCTTCCATTTAATGACTTCTGTAGAAGTTGCAGAGACGAGGAGGAAGAAGAGAGCGTTGAGCACTTCCTCTGTCAGTGTCCAGCTCTTTCTTATATAAGGGCATTGTACCTAGGCAGACCGATGCTGCATGATTTGACGGAGGTATCGGAATGCGATGTAAGTGCATGGGACTCCTTTATCCGATCCTCGGGTTGGTTCTAAGCCAGTGATATGTAGATCTACTGATATACATATCAGATCCAGGCAACACAACGGGACCTGACTGGACCCAAGTGGGCTGGCTTTATAATAGCTGGCAGCCTGTTAAACCTAACCTAACCTAAGTTAATAAAGCTTCGAAAACAGTTTTGTGAATTTTTATATCAAAAGTGATTAAAATTACGTTGTATTTCATCCCCTCCATTCTGCTTTTAAATTCGCTAACAACAACATTTCAACAGTGTTCTTTTAACGCAGCCAATTTTTTACCAATTGCACAAAATTTTGTATGCTGTTTCTGCTGGAAACTATCATGTGGTAACAGACTCGCCATACATATGATTTTTCGTCGTGTTATATTAATTAAATTTGCTATTTTTATTTTTGCCACAAAGCATAATTTTAGAGGAAAATTTTAATTTCAGATTTTTGTCACACGCACAATTTTTGTAAAACGTGTTCTTTTGTGTTTGTTTACTTTTGATATTCGTACACAAAGTACTATATATCCGTCTCGTGTGAAGCAACTCTCCATCAGCTGAGAAGGCGGTTTTACAAAAGTCACTTCTGACACCTCTGTATACTCTGTGCTACCAATTTTTTATTTAGGATTATATTTTGCATTCACATTGCTATTCCTTCCCTATGGAAACAATTTTTACAATGTAAAGTATTTTACAATGTAAAGTATTTTACCTTTTGCAATATATTTGGTGTATTGTGAGGTAGATGATTATTTGAGAGCACGATTTTATTTTATTCAAGCCTTAACCTCTAAGTTATTAAATATTTCTTAGCAAACAATTTGTATATATTTATATGTTCGAAATAAGTTAATCAATAATCTTAATATTTTATTTTTACCTGCAACTGTCTTTCTCGTTGCAAAAGCAAAAAACTTTAAGCTGTTTGTTTAAAAGAAAAATGTTGATACGTAAACAATTTTTGCTCCAATAGACGACATTTAATCGATAACAACAACCATGAGACACTTTCGCAATAAAGGAAGAATTAAAAAATGGGAAAAAAGACACAAAATAAATATACACATTTAAACAAAACAAAAAACCAGGTTGAATCAACATTCAACGACCTAAAGATAAACTATTCCTAGCACATCACACGATCATGGCTAATAATAATAATAACAACAGAGAAAACTAAAGCCATACATGCAAAGGGAATCACGTACAGCGCCGAGCTTCAAAATAACAACGCTTTGTTATATTACCCTACAGCGAATCTGTTCCATAATAACGTAACCGATTTATCTCTTCTTTTGGCTGTTTATACTTTTTTTTAAGACTAAGCGTACTGGCAACACTCCGCCTTAGTTTCTAGCAGTGTTGTCATATCATTCTTTTTTTTTTAATCTTATATTTTCTGGAAGGAAAATTTTTTTGATGTGTTTTTAGGTCTACTTTTTCAACAACATAAAAAAGTTAGCAGAATAAATTTCCAAAAAACTTTTTTCATTAAATGCGCATTGATTTTAAGCCTACCAAAAAAATTTAACATACCGAAATACGATAACAGCAAAAGTAAATTAATTCCAAAATTTGGTTTATCCATAAATGACAGCAGTGGGTGTTGCCGTTCGTTGGATGAGTATATGGGTGCCTCAACGGCAAATCATTAAAAAAAACATCCCGATATCGCAAAATTGAAAATCATGACGCCAAAACTGGCTTACTTGCAAAGTAAGCGAGAACGTATGCGTGCTGCCTACTGCCGACATACAAAGTCGCCAAATTGAAAATCATGACGCCAAAACATTTGGCGAGAATTCGACACATTTGACAACATTGAGCAATAAACAAATTTCCGGCAGCATAAGTAGCTTTCCAGAATCTTTCATGCAAATTTAACTTTATTTTGTGCATCAAACCGTTATGTCACAGTGCTATGTTTAGCTCGAAAGCCAAATTGATGATTAGGGATACATCCTACAACATTCAATGTTGGAGTCAACTTTGCCATTAACAATTTTTCGAACAGCTTTGAAATTGTTGGCAGTAGGCTTTTTGGTCTGTATGATTTTACTTTATGGGTATCCTTCCCTTGCTTGGTAATCAAGCAAGAATAGAATATTTCTAACAACATTTGTAAATGTTTCTTAATACATATAAAATTTAGTGTTGAAACTTTTTGTAATCGACCTTCAATGATTTGCCTTAAAAGCGAATAATAAACTCATTTGTTCGTGAAATAATTTAAAATTAGGAGTACTTTCTCTGAAATTATTATAGGTTTTAGAAAAGATTTTAAGCCAAATGATTTGTATATTGATAAATGCCTAAAACAATGATCGAAATAACCTCAAGATTTCATTATTTATTAAATATATCGTTTCGGGTGATACACCACGAGATTTGAATGGAAATAAAGCAAACTTCAAATGATATGCAAATGTCCTTGACTGCGCTAAAAGTGTGGTATAGTATGTTCTAGTCATGCCCAAAAGTTCTATATGGAAGAGTAAACACTAATACATTTAAGAAAAAACTACTTTTATTTAACATTTTTTGTTGTAAAAAGTATAACATTTACA
Source organism: Thecocarcelia acutangulata (assembly GCA_914767995.1). NCBI lineage: Eukaryota > Metazoa > Arthropoda > Insecta > Diptera > Tachinidae > Thecocarcelia > Thecocarcelia acutangulata. Next base: position 61,367,642 of record OU612097.1, read on the forward strand.
AAATAAAATTCACACTGATAATCGCTGTCGTCAATGTTTACCAACAAAGTATGCGAAAGTGTTGTTGCTTTGTTTTTGTGTGTGTGCGGTGAAGAAGGGGAAAAAAATATGAAAGACGAAGTTGTTTGTGTATTTTTCATTGCTAGTGCTGAGCGCAGTATTTGTGTATTAAAGATCACAGCCCTATAGCTAAGCGCATTTACAAAAAGAATTGAGTAACAAGCGCATAGGCCTGGGCATGTTTGTTCTAGGCGATCAATTTACCGGTAGCAAAACGTCAAATTAAGTGCTTGAGACCATGCGTTGCAATTTCAGGAAGTTCTGGTTAGCCTCACTTTTGAATAAATATAGAATAATGATACCACCAGCTCATAACCATACTGTGTTTTTAATAGATATATTTGTAGCTCATGACGGTACCATTCTGATTTGCCCCTTATGTATAATCTCAGCTGTAAGTGCTATGTTATCTTCACAACATGTTCAATGTGTTTTAACTGGTTTAATAACTAACTAACGTAAACTTGCACTCAAATGTGCAAATGTTAATGAAATTGTGATACGTTTCTCGAATATCGCGTGGAACATTTCTCACAGAATGCTGTTTTTCCGAACACAGCTGAACAACTTGGTTACGCTGTTGAGTCTTTCCGTGATGACCTTGCGGAACAATACTGAACAAAAATAAAAAAGCAGTTTATTGAAAAGCATACCTGCCGATGAACCACCCGGTATAAGCTAAAAATTAAATTCAAGATAAAAAGCGCTTATAAGCTGTGCTTAATTTTTCTAAATGCAATTAAAGATTAATTTTTCTAAATGTTTTTTTCAGGACAAGGTATTATTTTGAATCTTTTTTTTCTGTAAAGTTTTTGGCATTATGTTTTTTCTTGAATTGTAGTTTTATGTTTTTCCAAAATACATTCACAAAAGTTCAGCATGTTGTACAACTTTATTTTGATTTGCTATTATTTTATATATACAATTGTTGCATCTCCGGTGATCTTTACCCAACGACACCCTATTTAAACAAATCTTTTAGCGCTTTCCACTACGCATTTGTATCAAATGATTTGAGAAGATTTAAAATGCCCAAGATGCAACAAATAATGGTAGAATTTTGTGTTGCCGTAAATGTTTTGCGCGAAATCGAAAAGTTGCCAAATTTACTCGTAGATTTACAAACAAGTTCAATGACCGACAACTCTGAACTAGTTATTGCTTTTCTCAACATGAGTTTAATAAACCTATAGTACTAAAACTTTATTTTAAAACACTACCCACATTAGGTAGGGGATTCAATATAATATAATATAAGCTATTTGTTTATGAAAAGAAACAACGGTATATTCATGCAAAAGCCGTACTCACCTGTTATGAGAGCCAAATTTAGTAATAATCCAATTAGTTTCATTATGACTGATGTATTTAAAATGATGGGCAATTAATATTGAAGCAACAGCAGAAACTTTAAAGAAACCCACAAGCAGAAATGGATTAAAAAGTGCTGGAAGTTTAAATTGATTTTTGATTGAACTCCAGAATTTTCAAATGGATACACATATGTATGTTTAATGCTCAAACTGACTTCTAGCTCTGACTCACATATGACACACTTTTCTTTCTTGAACTTCACTTATTTTGTTATGTTGCATCACCTAAATCTAAAGATTTTTAACAAATGATTTGATTGACCTCACTACCATATGATTCTCTTTTTATTTTATTTATTTAATTATTATTATTTTCTTTTTTATTTCTTACATCACTGCACTTAATTGAGGGGACTTAGATATATTAATATTAAATAGGTATAAAATTCACACAAGCTAAGCGCTCAAGTTTTCAAATATCACTGGGAACTAAATAAAAACTTTCTTTCACTTGCACACTAGGCCACCACAAATTCTTAGAAATGATTTAGTTTTTATTTTTTCTTTTTAAAGCACAAGAGTGCCAAGACCAAGAAAGAGTTGAATTTCCGTTTTATGAGTTGCGTTTTTCAATTAAATTGTTTTTGTTGGAACTTTTAGAATTTTTCTTGCTTAAATTGTGTTGTTATAAGTCTTCCACACGATGACGTAAAATTATTGATGACACCAAGTTGATTTTTTTCTTAAATTTTCTTCACTCGCTTTTTACAGATAAAAACTGGCCAATATTTAACAGCACAAATATTAGCGCACTACTGAGTAAATAATATGTTGCAAACATGCACTTTACCGAAGAACATAACACAAAAAGTTAGCATTGCTCATAACTATTGCACAGAGCAGTTATATTTCTCTCGAGTCTCGTTCTCAAAGCAGTGATGTTTCAGTAACATGCTTATAAACATTGCAGTCGGAAACCAACAAGTGTTTGTTGTTCAACATGTATAAATATTGTTGAAATTTTAACAGTTTTTTACACAAGTTGTCAGTTAAAAAAATAAAAGTATTAAATCATCAAAATCTTCGAAATAACCGATGAACAAATTGGTTTGTTTGAACAAGAGCAATCTGATTTAAAAAATGTAAATTAGAAAGTTGAAAAAAAATTATATTTGTAATCAAGGTGCGTAGTTCATGTGAAAGTATGATCCGATATTAAAATTTCTAAGCCACATAATTTAATTTCTCGATATAATTGCTTAAAAATATTAGATTTAAACTTGTAAAAAAGATACGCTGTGACTAGGTTACGCGTAACGTTCTCCTATAGTACCCATTTTGTTGCGTTATTGAATGATACTCGTTTCTTATGCCTGTGAAAGGTGATACTACAAATCGGACGACAAACCGTACAAGCAGGGCTGGGCGAAATACTCACATTATGTATTTCAAATACAAAATACAATATACTTTCAAGTTGTGTATTGCAAATACAAAATACTTTCAATTTGTGTATTTCAAATACAAACTACAATTAAAAAAACTCAAATACTTTTTTGTATTTCGGTGTCATAAAAATGTATTTGAAATACAAGTATTTCCAATACTTGCCCAGCCCTGCGTACAAGTATGAAATTAGAAACGTGTATCATGCTGTCGTACTTGTGAAGTATACTTTGTATCAAGGCGAATTCATTACTAGGTGAACTTGACAGCTCAGGTGGTTATTTTTTGCTTGCGCGTTTTTTTCCAATGATACTGTAAAATTTTTTTTCTTTTGTTTGCAAACAGCTTCGCGCCATTTTAATCTGAAATTTTTTGTATGATTTAGTGAAGTTTCAAGAAATTTTTGTGAATTTAACAGTGAAAAACCATTATAATCTGTGATATTAGTTACAAGCAATTATAAAAATTTGTATTTAACGTTTATGCAACATTTTTTCCTAGCTGAACAATCTCAGGCGTATTTAGATTTTGAGATTCTCAGTAAATTTTACAGTAACAAAATACATAGTATTGAATTCGCCTTCCCGCTTGAATTCACCTATATAAATTCGCCTTGCTTTGTAGTACGAAAATCAAAAAAATTTTAGTTTCGTGGGCGGAACCAATGCGAATTCATTATTAGGTGGATGCATCGGCGAATTTAGGTGAATTCGTTTAATATGGCGGCACTTTCTCTGTCAAGTTTTGTTTACCTTTTCGGCGCAATTTAATATTTGTACATGTTCTTTATCAACTACTTTTGACAGCTGAAGTGTGAATTAGACTTTTTAAACAAACAAAATACCTGTTGTTTTTTTTATTGTTGTATTGTTGTAGCAAAGCGGCTACCTTGTTTTTTGTTTAACAATTTTATATATTTCATTAATAGTTTGTTAAATAATTTTTAATTTAATACTATTTTAATTTCGCCTAAAGATGCCAACAAAGTATTAACAACATTGCTAAGCCTTTTCATTAAAAAAACTATCTTTAGCTGGAAAAATTTAGAAGAAATTAATATAAACCAGATCAAATAATATGAAACAACACTCACCCTTTTCAACTTTTCTTAATCTAAGAGGGAAAGAGTGAAGTAGTTAATGTTAAAAGGAGACAATTGTATAAGTTAAAAAAAGCTTTTGTACACATAAAGTTGGCATTTGACCAACAAAGTAGTAATACATGCAAATTTATTCCAAAACTTATTTTTTCGTGCATTTTCTTTAAATAAATTAATGAATAATTAATATAAATATGCCAAAAGTGTAGTGTCAAAACTACTTTTTAATTATTAAAGTGAATCAATGGGTTTTCTAAAATGTTTAACGCGATTTGGCAAACAGATTTACAGCCTGTTTATAAAACACGACTCGTAGACAAAAAGCACTAATTTTGCAATGAAAAAACATACCCGTCTGAAGAAAATTTGCAAAAAAGTGCTATAAATGTAACAAATAAAATAAATATGTATGTATTAATGTTAAATAGTCGAACTTATTTTAATATATCTTAAGGAGACGATCAAAAAAACACGTCAATCAGTGTATATGTGTGAGTGTCGTGTTTTTGTCGTTTGAAAGAAGACGTACAAATAAAATCGTCCATCATCCTTTTTATTTTGACTTCGCTGCGTTCGTTTCTAAACATGTCATCATCGGATGATGAATTATTGCTATCTTGTGCAATTTTATTAAGAAAAAAAAAAAACACGAAAGAAACTATGTATGCAAAGTAGTAATATAAATTGTTATTTGTTGTTGAGCTAGTGGTCTTCTTGTTTTGGTAAAAAGTATGGTTTTTATTTTTCAATATTTCGACACTCCGTTGTGTGTCTTCTTCCGGAAAATTTTTGTTTTTTTTTTTTTTGAAAAATTGTGTATACAAAATAATAAATTTGAAAACTCATATTAAAATAACAAAAACAAAATATTCAACTACATTAACATTTACAATCAGTGATCATAGATTTCATAAGAAGAATAAGAGCATAATTAGGAAGATATTAAGTGATAATAGTTTTCCTGATGAACTCATCTGCAGGTTGATAAGACAATACAACATAACGGGAAGATTGGATAATAATGTTTCTGATCCAATAATATATAAATCGTTAACTTATGTACCTGGAATGTCAGAAAGATTAGAGAGTTCTAATATATACGATAATACGAAATATAGAATTGCACATAGAGTTCATAATACTGTAGGTAGAATTTTTAGTAAAACAAAAGATAGGTTGGAAAAGTCGGATATGTCTAGTTTAGTGTATAAAATACCATGTAGTGGTAACAACAATGAAAATTGTGACAAAGTATATATAGGGACAACAGGAAATAAACTTAAAACTAGGTTAGCGGGTCATAAATCTGACCAGAAGTATAGGAACTATAACTCTTCGCAGAAAACTGCATTATCTATCCATTGCCGTGATTTTAATCACTATCCAGATTTTGGAGGAACGTCTATTTTAAACAAAGAAAATTATTATAAACGTAGATATATGCTAGAAATGCTACAGATAACTAACGTGCCTGTAGATAAGAGGATAAATTTTAAAAAGGATGTAGACGGATTAGCGCAAAATTATAGGCATTTAATACATAAGAACAAAAACAGGAGTAGATAGGTATTTTACCTAAAATTGTTTAAAAACTTTTTCATTTCTTATTAAAAAAGTATTATATAATATGTTTAATGTTATAATAATGTAAAATATGTTTCTTCATTGTAAATGTTAATGTAGTTGAATATTTTGTTTTTGTTATTTTAATATGAGTTTTCAAATTTATTATTTTGTATACACAATTTTTCAAAAAAAAACAAAAATTTTCCTGAAGAAGACACACAACGAAGTGTCGAAATATTGAAAAATAAAAACCATACTTTTTACCAAAACAAGAAGACCACTAGCTCAACAACAAATAACGATTTAAATTAAAAAAAGGGTCGAAAAATTAGAAGCAAGCAATAAAAGTAGTAATATATGAACAAAATAAAATTAAATAATCATAAACAAAACGAAATTCAATAATCATAAGAAATATAGATGTAGTTTTTTATTTGACTTATTGTTGTTCCTTTCGATAACAAAACTGTAATTTTTTTTTTATCGTCAATCACAACTGGAGACTATCGAAATAATTACACGTCAAAATAAAATATCAAAAGTTTTTGATTTACATCAATTAGATCCGACAACTAATAGGCGTACCCGAAAAAACACGACTGCACGCACACACTTAGAACCAGCGTTGTCAATTCTGAAATTTTAAAACGCACCAAAATGGAGAAAAAAGCGCGTTTTTTCAACAAAGATGCACCGAGTTCTGAATTATTCTTTTTATTTTTTAAAACACGATAATGCCTTTTAAGCGACTATTATATATTCAAAATGGTTATGAAATCAAATTCGTTCAATAGCTAGAATTCGTGTTTGTCAAACTTGGCCTCTATCACGATTCTGTGACTTTCGTTGTATCTTTACAATAATTTTAACGATATTTAATTATATTCGCTGTTAACCAAAATCAGCTGTTATATTTACTGCCTATTATCAGTTATACAAAACTACAGCTGCTTACCGTCATTAAAATTATATAGCAGGAGCAGACAATCGTTACTGCAAGATATGACTAAAGTATGTCGAAGAAATTTACGAATATCGCATCATTAAAAGTTACAAGATCGCAGTACAAGCCATCAAACTCTATTAATAGCAATTCTATCAAACACAAAGTAAATTTCATTGGTGTTCTTGTAAGCGAGCAGTGGAAATCAGTTGACTAGACTGGGTGTCTTTTAAAGAATTTATTGAAATATACAAAAATTTACCAGAATTATAACTAATAATAGATAAAGTTTACCATAATCAATATTTAATGCAAACGTTTTGAAAAAAATTAATAATTTAAATAATAATTTAGTAATTTATCAATTCACGCGCCATCATAAGTACAAACTTCACTATCTCTGTCTGCATTTATTGTAATATTTGACAAACTTTGCATGATCGTTTAATAGCAAAACACGCCTTAAGGCAGCAAATTTTATAAAATGAAATGTTCCTTTCTCTTTCGATAATATGTATAATACAGCAAGTTTGGCTTTGTGCACATAATATGAATACAGAGTTGTAGTTTTCCACACTACAACTCTGTAGTCTGATTGTGATCTGCAAAAAGAAACGTAAAAATTTTAGACATGTGAATACTTTTTTCTTACTTTAAAACAAAAAGTTGAGTTGAATTTGATTTGGTGCAACCGAAAATTTAAAAAAAGCGCACCACGCACGGTCTACAGAATTTTTCGCACAAATAATTTTAAAAAGCATCAAAAACGGTGCGAAACGCACCGAGTTGACAACACTGCTTAGAACGTTGATGTGTTTTTTTTATCGTTTCCATGGCACTTTATATGATATGATGGGTTAGTTGGTATCATTCGTCTGGCTCAAGTTCGATCCTAGCTAAAGCCAAGAAATATTTTTGACTAAGTTCACACAGGGCGATTTTGATTGCCCGACTTTTTCACAATTGTTGTGTTTTCCCTAGCTTGAGAAAAAAGTGTGGAATTCCCCATAATCAGAAAATATTTCGTTCAAAAAATTATTTTAGGGATCAAAAAACCCCAATTATTGTATCGTGAACACACTTGGTAGTTTAAGTAAGTATAAGTTTTATTCAATTAGTGCTCAATCTTAAACAATTTTCGTGATCTGTAAGTTATTCCGAAAAAATAGTATTCACACAAATCCATTCGCATAAGTGTGTACTTACATATTTGCATAACTGCCTTGTAATATTGACAAGAATAAATAAGAATCATAATTCATAACAAATATTTCAGTTGGTTCTACTTATGTTTGGCTCTGTTTGCTCCAAGGCGACTTTATACAGGTGAGTGCAAGCGGAAAGGCGAATTCAGTACTATGTATTTTGTTATTGTAAAACATATCGTGAATGTCATAATCTAAATTCGCCTAAGATTGCTCAGCAGAGAAAAAATTTTATATAAACGTTAAATATAAGCTTTTATAATTGTTTGTAATTAAAATCACAGATTATATTAGTTTTTCACTTTTAAATTCACACAAATTTCTTGAAATTGCACTAAATCATGCAAAAAAACCTTCAGAATAAAATGGCGCGAAAAAGTTTGTAAACAAAAGAAAAAAAATTTGACAGTCTCATTGGAAAAAACGCGAGAAGCAAAAAATAATCACCTGTGCTGTTAAGTTCACCTGGTAATGAATTCGCCTTGGTTTGCTCTAAACGGTTCTAAGGCGATGGATAGTATTTGAAAATTTTACGATGTCTTGTAAAGCTATGTAAGCACGGTTGTCAGATGTTACAATATTGTAAGATCTGGTAACATGCTGACAATATAGTGACAATGAAAAATTATCCCGCAGAAGTAAATTGTGTGTTCAGACGATCGTAAGAAAATCTTACAATTTCATTGCCAGACTATGGTCTGACAAATAATTCATCTGACAACAAAAATTGTCAGTTCACACGGTTGTCAGACATGTTGTAAGGCATTGCCACTTATGTATATCAACAGCCATCTGTTTGGCAGTTTGGATGTTGCCCATCAAACTATTTTCTGACAATGATGCCATTGTCAGGTGCATTAATTTTATACATCTGACAATTAAAACTGAGCTTACAATACCAGCCAATTATCTGGCAATGCCGACGAAGAGTGTTCTCACGATTGTCAGATGCCTGACAACATTGTCGTCTTACAATTGTGTGACAATGGTTTTTCTGACAACGTTGTAAGTTAAAAATTGGAAGTTCACACGATTGTAATACATTTTCAGACAATTTTGCTGGCAATATTGCAAGATCTGACAACCGTGTGTACGTAACTTAAGACATTTTTCACCAGCCAAACCAACATGCATACAATACATCGCTCCTTTATTGCAACATAGTCATATCTCAAAAAATTAGCTTTTCCAGTTAACAATGCAGAATTGTTAACAGTATTACCTTTTATATTGTGCCAAAAATTTATACAAATTACATTTAAATTGTTTCCTCTAGGGGATATTTACTTAAAAAAGTTTCTAAGACTTGCATGGAAACTAAAAATTTGAAATGCGTTTTTCTCGAAACAAGCTTTTTTTAGTTATGACTATGTTGCAATAAAGGAGCGACATATTTATGCACATATGTACAAAAATCCAGTGTATACATTTATACGAAGCAACAAACCATTGAACGTAGTTACAACCTCAATTTGCGGCATCTAGTGGGCAGTAGTAATACGGCAGGTACAGCATATCTAACATGCATACGAAACAACAGAATTTGAATTTAAAAATTTGGACATCTAGTGGCCAGTAGCATATATACACAAAAATACAAATACACATACGCATATATATAAATATATATGTGTGTGTGTGTGTGCATTTGCATGAGGTTTTTTATTTTAGTATTTTCGTATATATACTATTAAGCACTAGATGTCCCAATTTTTAAGTTCAAGTTCTCTTCTGTTGTTTCGTATTGTATGTGTTACATATTGTTCTACCCAGCAGTCCACAAGTTATTACAATTTGCAAAGCATCCGATTGTAAGCGATTATGTCAACAGAAAAAATCAAAATAAACATGTTAAGAACAACAAAAAACTAGCATTCGATTCAGATTTGTCTTTTTCTACTCATTTTGGTAAATTAAATGTACATAAGAAGCAAAGAAGAAAACAAATGCTAATAATATAGTTTTGAACTCATCCAATATTCGCTTACAATGTATACAATGTTGGATGCATCTTACGGCCTAGGCCATCGCTGTGTAAATGTAAGTAGAAATTGTATACAGAGTTCGGATGGGTCGCGCTTACATTGTCAATGGTCTTAGATCGAAGATGTATGTGACAAAAATTTCACTGGGTAACTACGTTCAGTGTTTTGTTGCTTCGTATACGTGTATACGCTGGGTTCTCTTACATACATATGCGTAAATGTATGTATATTAGAGGGCTGCTGAAAAATGTAAAATTTTCAAGTAGAACCAACTAAAGTAGAATAAAATTGATATAGAACTTAAAGCACTTCAGTAATAGGTAAACCAACTTTACGAACTTCAACTGAGGACTGGGTTAGAACCGATTCTGAAAAGGGGATACTGTATACTAACTACTTGAGAAACGTTTTTATTACAAATGATGCAGCTGAATAACCTCCTTGTGCTGTTAGACCGCCTGTGTCTTTGAGACTAATAGCCAGTTTACCAATCTCGACAGCATGCTTGCGTTCTTAATCTAAGCAAAAGAAAATTGGATGGGGACTAGCTTTTTACTATGTGAACGATTTGTAAAAACTCAATCAAAATACATGAGAATATGCAAACGAATAATAGTGAGATAGACAAACCCAAATTGATTCGAATGTGAATGACTAGCTTTCTTTCGCATTAACTTTATTTCGAAATTTGTAAACTGCCTGTTAATTTTCAGGACATAGATAACGGTATCAGTAGCACAAAACCCAGGAAAGCTGCAGGAATTGATAAAATCACTGGTAAAATGCTTGAGCAGCTACCTAGTGTAGCTAGAAGAATTCTCCTCTTTATTTTTAACGCTATTTTACGTCTAGAGTATTATCCCGCAGAGTGGAAAGTGTCTATGACTACTATGATACCCAAGCCGGGAAAGGATCCGACTAAAGTAGAGTCATATAGACCAATAAGTCTACTACCAATAATTTCAAAACTGTTTGAAAAATTGTTAATGACGTAGTTGACCTCAATGTTAAATGATGAGGGTATATTCCTGATTATCAGGGATACATCCGGGCTAAGCACAGCACCATAGAACAAACACACAGACTAGTAAATGTCATAAGAAAGACTTTCGAAGATAAAAAGTATTATTCCGCTTTATTCATTGAAGTTTCCCAAGCTCGTGATAAAATGTGGCACGACGGTTTAATGCACAAAATAAAGTTGAACTTATCTGCAAACATTCACAAGCTTTCTGGTCCCTTATGTGGCCGAAAATTTGACATCAAAGAAGGCGATTTTCGAGTTCCCAAAGGTAGCATACAGGGACCTACTTTATGTTTGATTTACACCTCTGACATGCCAATAAGATCTGGAATCCACACTTTAACTTTCGCAGATGACGCAGCATTCTGCAGCGTTTATAAAAACCATCAATTAGCCTCAAAAAATTTGCTGATTTATATATTAATATTAGAGAAATGGTTAAAGCTTTGGAAAATCAAAGTTAATGTACTCATGTCACAGGTACACTGCGTAAAAGCATTTAAATTAACAACTCACCTATTCTGCAGCCATATGAAGTCAAGTACCTTGGTATACACCTCGACCGTAGGCTAACGGGAAAGTCTCACATTGATGCGAAAGTTAGTCAGTTAAAGTTAAAAGCAGCGCAACTAAATTGGCTTATGGGCAGAAATTCGACACTGAAGCTGGATTGCAAACTTTTATTATACAATGCAAAGCCTATAGGTGCTATGTAGTTCAATTATGTGGCACCGCCCCAACATCTAACATTGAAAAAATTCAAAGGCGACAAAATCAAATTCTTCGAACAATTACTGCAGCTCCATGGTACGTAAAACACTCACGAATTCATAAGGATCTCTGTGTTCCTCTTGTAAAAGACAAATTTTCAAAGTACGCGACAAGGTATATCAGTAAATTGGAACTTCAAATCGTCTTGCACGCAATATACTTGATTATGGAGACCGTTGCCACCATCAGATTGCTCAATAGGTGATTTTACCGAAATAGCTCCCGAATAATAAAACTTTTTGTCTAGAATTAGCCGGACTTAAGTAAAAAGCACATTTTTATTTTGTAATTTTAAATTTAGTACTAAGATTTGAATACTTATTGTTAGTTCATTTTGAAGATTCAATAAATAAAAAATGCTTAAAAAACAAGTAAGAGTGTAGTATATTCTATCTAAATCTAAAATACCCTTCACGTACATATGTATATGTATAGTATATATTACAAATTCGAACTAAATATGCTCGGATATATATGGACCAATATCGAAGAAAAATCATTTTTGCCTTGTAATCACCATTCCAAAAAAGAAATCTTTCATGGAAAAGTTTGTTTAAGCTATATCTCGGTTATATATGAACTGGTATAAGAATTTTCTATTTTCTGTATTTTAGTAACTTTCTTTTATAATCAGAATTGCTTTTCAGCAAAAAGAAAAATATGTTAATGGAAAAATCGGTTCAGGCTATATCTCGGGTATATATGGATCGATGTCGGAAATTTTCATTTTCCATATTTATATAACCTTCTTTTATTATCAGAACAGCTTCTAGGCAAAAAAAAAAAGTTGTTTAAATTCACTTACACGATATTTTCATGAAAACCCTGGTTTAGGCTATATCTCGGATATATATATATGAACCGATTTCTAATTTTTTATTTTTTATTTTTTTTTTGTGTCTTCTAGTCACCATGCTTAATTATTGCGTGAAGTTTGAAGCAAAACAAACAACTTTTTTTTCAAAAATGTTCAATCAAAATTGCAAAAATTATTGGCTTTTTCGGAATTTCGAATATATCGCATATTACTGAATTTCAATAGCACACATGGCACGATGGGGTAAAAGAATGGTGAAAGAAAAAAGTTTCTATGTCTAATGGTTTTCTGAGAAACGACATTTCAACGACCGACAGACGGACATCGCTTAATCGACTTTTCCATTAATTCAGATTCAGAATATATGTATGTATATACTTTATAGGGTCGCAAATGAAAATTGTAGAAATTACAAACGGAAACACAAACTTATCACTTACCCTTAACATATTTGTGATGGGTATAAAAAAAACTCTACACATATTTAGACAATTATACAGTACTTGGCAATGCTCTGCAACGCTTTATACTGTATTTGTTAAAGAGTGTTGTCTTTGCTTATGTTTTCATTGGTATGACAGTTTCATATTATTTATCTGCTATAAATACAAATGATATGCTCTTACGGCATATTTCGCTAACGATATTTTAGTAAAGCCATGTACTTGTTAAAAATTAATAATATTTTATAACCAAAAATTTTCAAAAGCAAACTGTCATTATATATTGAACACACGCACGGTGCCAGTCAAAGCACAGAAATTTTTTAAATTGCAGTCATTTTCTATTGTGATGTCTTATATTCTCAAAGTACTGTACGTCCTTAAAAAATGACCATATGAAAAAAGCTTATTGAGTGGTTAAGCTTATGCTTCTTCTCCTATCGCGGGAATGTCAACTTTTGGAAACAAAAGTGTATGTTGCCACTTTACAAGGAGAAGCTACAATTGTTTTCTCCAGTAGAAAGCAACGTTGCAGGGAAGAGAGAAATGAGTAGATATTAGTTTTTTCCTGCTCACCGCTGGTGGAGTTAATTACCCACTCACCTTTTGAGTAGTCTGTGACGTTTGCCAATAGTGATCAATGCAAGAGAATTTTCGTCACGAATATTTACAGAAATTTATTTATTCAAACTTAGTGATAAGGGTTATTCACAATGATATTAAGAAAAAAAGTGATTTTAAATACTTTAGCTTAAGGCTTCACGCAAGCATTAATAATTCATAATCTAAAATTTCAAAGTAAACTCCCCAGTCGGTAAAATAATGACTAGAAAATTAACTGCTAACGGGTAGTTATATACGAATGGATTTCCATAAAAACATTTTAATTAATTTCCAACTGGTTTACCAGTGAATTGTTTCGCAACAATTTGTGTGTCCAAACTCTGTTTGGACATCATAGTTAAAGCAAAATTACCATATGCAAAATATTTAGCCGAAATAACGTAACAGTGCGTATATTAAAAATGTATTAATACAAGTAAGATTGAAATATATTCGGCTGGGCCGAATCTAGAATACCCTACACCAAGTGTGCCGATGCCTATGCGCTTGATGCTCAATTGTTTTTGTAAATGCGCTTATCTATAGGGCTGTGCTCTTTAATACACAAGTACTGCGCTCAGCACTAGCAATGAAAAATACACAAACAACTTCGTCTTATATATTTTTTGTCGTGCAACAACACCTTTGCATGTTTTGCTGGTAAACATTGACGACAACGATTATCACTGTGAATTTTTTTTTTGTAAATGTTTTGCTTTTTACAAAAAAATAAAATATAAATAGTTTTTCCTTAAATTTATTGGTGTTTACTCTTCCATGTACAGTAAAATTCGTGACTTATAAAGTCACACCGGTTATAGTAGAATTAGAGATGTAATGCAAAATGTGCAGTTTTTTTTTTTTTTGGCATCAATAAATAAAATACCTGCAAAATATTTGTTACATAGTCCATTTCGCTTATATGCGACCTAGATGCGGTGTGAAAAAACTTAATTTCATGTAAGTTATTAAAGATATAATCCAAAATGCAAATTTAATAAAAATTTTCCTAAACAAAAACGGAGCAAAAAAAAATACAACACTTTTTTATATGTACATATGTATTTCATTTTCGTCACATGATCGCAATGTCAAATGTGTGTTTTTTTTTTTTTTTTTTTTTTGTCAATGAGAGCATTGAAATATCTGCTTTCAGATGTTATATAGTCAAAATAAATTATTATACGCTAATTTTTTTATTAGCCAAAAAGTGGCTTATATAAAGATCTAACTATAGTCCACAAAAAGCGTGCATTTCAAGCAGTGGACTATAAGCGAATTTTACTGTAGAACTTTTGGGCACCACTGCCCCACACGATAGTCACGTAAATATATAGTATATATAGGTTTGTATTTCCGATAACATTTTCGACATCTTGAAAATTATATCTCAAAGGCACAGGCGGTCTAGCATATGACGGTAATTCCGCTGCATTATTCGTTGAATCATTTGTAATAAAAACGATTCTCACATGATCGACATACAACATCCCCTTTTCAGAATCGCTTCTTGCCCAGTCGCCAGTTGAAGCTCGCAAAGGTGGCTTAAGCCCACTGTGACAACTTTTTTCTATTTTTTATTAGAAACTAGATAGAAAAAGAACATATGCTGTTTGGACTAATATTGAAAAAGTAACGAGTATTTATTCGGACACAGCTTTCTTATAATTCGGGTTTTTAAAACCCAATATCTCTGAAATCTGAAAAATTGGTCAAATGTGTTGTTTGAAGGCTATA
The DNA here is from genome assembly GCA_914767995.1 of Thecocarcelia acutangulata. Lineage (NCBI taxonomy): Eukaryota > Metazoa > Arthropoda > Insecta > Diptera > Tachinidae > Thecocarcelia > Thecocarcelia acutangulata. The sequence continues at coordinate 61,382,654 of OU612097.1, forward strand.
TATATACAAAACAAGTAAGAGTGTAGTATATTCGGCAGGGCCGTATCTAAACTACCCTTCACGATAGTCACGTATATGTATAGTATATATTACAAATTTGAACTAAATATGCTCGGATATATATGGACCGATATTGGAGAAAGAATATTTTTGTCTTGTAGTCACCATTCCAAAAACGAAATCTTCCATGGATATTTTCATGGAAAAGTTTGTTTAAGCTATATCTTGGTTTTATATGAACCGATAACGGAATTTTCTAATTTCTGTATTTAAGTAACCTTTTTTGATAATCAGAACTGCTTTTAAGCAAAAAAAATTTTTCATTGAAAAATTGGTTTAGACCATAAATATGGACCGACATCGGAAATTTTCTTGTTCAAAAATTTAGTTACCTTCTTTTATAATCAGAACTGTTTTTAAACAAAAAAGAAAAGTTTTAAGTTTCATGAAAAAATCGTTTCAGTCTATATCTCACGAGTATATGGACCGATATCGGAATTTTTCATTTTCTGTATTTTAGCAACCTCCTTTTATTACCAAATCACCTTTTAAGCAAAAAAAAAGTTTTTTAAGTTCGCTTACGCAACATATTCCCGAAATATCGGTTTTGGCTATATCTCGAGTATATATGAACCGTTATCGGAATTTTTCATTTTCTGTATTTTAGCAGCCTCCTTTTATTACCAAATCACCTTTTAAGCAAAAAAAAAGTTTTTTAAGTTCGCTTACGCAACATATTCCCGAAATATCGGTTTTGGCTATATCTCGAGTATATATGAACCGTTATCGGAATTTTTCATTTTCTGTATTTTAGCAACCTCCTTTTATTACCAAATCACCTTTTAAGCAAAAAAAAAGTTTTTTAAGTTCGCTTACGCAACATATTCCCGAAATATCGGTTTTGGCTATATCTCGAGTATATATGAACCGTTATCGGAATTTTTCATTTTCTGTATTTTAGCAACCTCCTTTTATTACCAAATCACCTTTTAAGCAAAAAAAAAGTTTTTTAAGTTCGCTTACGCAACATATTCCCGAAATATCGGTTTTGGCTATATCTCGAGTATATATGAACCGTTATCATTTCTGTATTTTAGTATTTTCTGTATTTTAGTAACATCCTTTTATTACCAGTGGCTGTGTTCTGTAACTCTCGCCACGAGAAACTTTTAGACTGAAACGTGTGAAATGAAACAAAGTTGACACAAACAGCTGTTTTTCTCACTAAACTGTAGCAAAAACTTTTCTTGGTGAGTAATAGCTGTCACATAAGGAAATTACTCGCCATTTTGCAGAAAAACTGTGTCTGTAAAACTTTTGCGAAAAAATTTCCCGCTTTCAACTGTCATTATTTCTCGCAAATAAAAAGGCTGTGAGATAGTACTTCAAATAACAATAATCATCATTATATGAATAATAATGCAGAAAAAATAAGTATTTTGCAGTTAAATTAATTTTCACATATATATTTACACAGTTTAGAATGATTGTTTTTTTTATTTTAACTTTTCATTTAATTTTTATACACTTCACACAACAAGTTTTAAGGGAATACCTATATAAATTTGAAATTTCTACAATTTTATTTTCCGACCCAACAAAGTATATTGTAATACTTTTATGTTTTTTTTTTCAGAATTTACAAATTGCAATTGTTTTTTAATGTACAAAATTTTATGCATAAGTATGTATGTATGTATTTGTAAATAAAATGTAAACGTTAGAGCCATACCATACATTTTCTAGCCGGCGGTTATAATATGACGCCGTCGAACAAAACTTCTTAGCTTTAGTAATTTTTGGTCGGCGGCGGTACTAATTGTGGCTGACGCTTTCATTTTTAAAATTGCATGTCGGCATCGTTTTATATTTTCAGACATTTCTAACGTAACGACGTAATCGCTTTGGGGAGTTTTCGAAATGAGTTACAGACGCAGTTTTTCTCACTTTTCGAAAAACGATGAAAAAATTAGTTTCACAAGTTTTCGACGCGAGAACTTCTCGCCAAAGTTACAGAACACAGCCACAGAACTAATTTTAAGAGAAAAAAAGTGTTTAAATCTCACAGCCTTTTTATTTGCGAGAAATAATGACAGTTGAAAGCGGGAAATTTTTTCGCAAAAGTTTTACAGACACAGTTTTTCTGTAAAATGGCGAGTAATTTCCTTACGTGACAGCTATTACTCACCAAGAAAAGTTATAGATACAGTTTAGTGAGAAAAGCAGCTGTTTGTTTCATTTCACACGTTTCAGTCGAAAAGTTTCTCGTGGCGAGAGTTACAGAACACAGCCACTGAAAAGGAACAACATGTGATTAGTTAAAATGCATATACATATAAAATGTGTAGTTGATTAAATACGAACAAGGAACGGAAAGTTTTGAAAAATCTTTAACAACAAAAATGCAAATAAAAAAAAAACTAATGATAGAGAAAAATCGTCTATCTAAAACAAAAAAAAAAAAAAAAGAATAATAATGAATTTAAGTGAGAATACTAGAAGTATGTTAACAGTAAAAAAAAATACAAAATATATAAAGTGACTAAAATAACAAAATAGTAAATTTGAAGACAAAACGTTTCAACGTATATTTAAAAAGGAAAAGTTCTATAATTTTTGTTACTTTTGTGTGTACATACATATATATGTATATGTACATAGGTACAGTTCAAAATGAATTCAGAACAGGTATATAAAACTACAACAAAAAAAATTTGGTGTGACAAGTGTGGCAAATAATGTGGTTTTGTCACTACAGAAAATGTAGTAAAAGAACCAAAAGGGAATTTTTTTTTTTTTTTTTTTTTTTGAGCATTTTTATTTATTGAATCTTCAAAATGAACTAACAATAAGTATTCAAATCTTAATACTAAATTTAAAATTAAAAAATATGATTCCGGCCAATGCTAGACAAAAAGTTTTATTATGCGGGAGCTATTTCGGTAAAATCACCTATTGAGCAATCTGATGGTGGCAGCGGTATCCCTTTTTTTAAGCCGAGTGTGGCCACCAAAGTTAAGAATATTGCGCGCAAGAGGGTTTGGATGAAGTTCCAGTTTACTGACATACCTTGTCGCGTACTTAGAAAATTCCTCTTTTACCAGCGGAACACTAAGATCTTTATGAATTCGTGAATTTTTTACGTACCATGGAGCTGCAGTAATCATTCGAAGAATTTTGTTTTGTCGCCTTTGGATTTTTTCAATGTTTGACGCTGAGGCGGTGCCCCATAATTGAATTCCGTAGCACCATATGGGCTTCAGAATTGCGTTGTATAACAGAAGTTTGCAATCCAACTTCAATGTCGAGTTTCTGCCCATAAGCCAATTTAGTTGCGCAGCTTTTAGTTTCAACTGAGTGACTTTTGCTTCAATGTGAGACTTCCACGTTAGCCTGCGGTCGAGGTGTATACCAAGGTATTTGACTTCACTGTGCTGCGGAATAGGTGTGTTGTTTATTTGGATAGGCGCACATGTTTGCTTACACAGAGTGAATGTGACATGAGTACATTTCTGTTCATTAACTTTGATTTTCCAAAGCTTTAGCCATTTCTCTAATATTGAAATATATTCCTGTAAATTTCGTGAAGCTAATTGGTGGTTTTCATGAACACTCAAAAACGCTGTGTCATCTGCAAAGGTAGAAGTGTGGACTCCGGATGTCGTTGGCATGTCAGAAGCGTAAATCAAATATAAAGTAGGCCCCAGTATGCTGCCTTGGGGAACTCCTGCCTTGATTGGCTGAGTTAGGCTTATAAAGTCGCCTTCTCTGATAACAAACTTCCGCCCATATAAGTAGCTTTCTAGAAGCTTGTGTGTATTTGCAGGCAAGTTTAGCTTTATTTTGTGCATCAAGCCGTCGTGCCACACTTTATCAAAAGCTTGAGAAATATCAATGAATAGAGCTGAGCAATACTTCTTCTCCTCAAAGGTCTGTCTTATGACGTTGACTAGTCTGTGCGTTTGTTCTACGGTACTATGTTTAGCCCGAAAACCAAATTGATGATCAGGGATACATCCCACGCTGTTCAATATTGGACTCAATTTCGCCATTAACAATTTTTCGAATAGTTTTGAAATTGTTGGTAAAAGACTTATTGGTCTATATGATTCTACCTTTGTCAGGTCCTTCTCTGGCTTGGGAATCATGGTAATCATTGAGACCTTCCACTCTGCAGGATAATACTCAAGGCGTAAAATAGCGTTAAAAATAAAAAGTAGAACTCTTCTAGCTACACGAGGTAACTGTTCAAGCATTTTACCAGTAATTTGATCAATGCCTGGAGCTTTCCTGGGGTTTATATTACCGATACCATTTTCGACATCTTGAAAATTATATCTCAAAGGCACAGGCGGTCTAGTAGCATATGACGGTAATTCCGCTGTATTATTCGTTGAATCATTTGTAATAAAAACGTTCCTCAAATGATCGACATACAACATCGCTTCTTGCCCTCAAATGACCGACATACAACATCGCTTCTTGCCCAGTCGCCAGTTGAAGTTCGCAAAGGTGGCTTACCTATTACGGGTCTTTTTAAACCTTTTGTCGCTTTCCACAAGGAATAATCAGATTGAGGAGTACCATCAAGGCTTTCCAGATATGTTTTAAGGGCAGCAATTCTGTGGATTTCGAGCAGATTTCTTAGCTGAGTTATACATTCCCGTAGCCTAGTCTTAAGCTGGGGAGATCTGCGAAGTTGCCACTCTCTTCTGACTCTTCTTTTTTCTGACAGTAGTTGCTCAATTTCAGACGAATAAGTTCTATTGTTCTCATTTCTGAATCTTATATGACTAGTGGTAGCATGCTGTACGGCCAGTTTGAGGTTTTCAGAAAAATCGTTAATTGACACATCAATATCCTCAGGCGTTCTCAAGGCGATATTTTCACTACAATGTGTACTCAAAAATTTTTTGTACTTTAGCCAATTAACTCTATTGATGGTCAACGGGGAGTCAATATCTTGGGGGAACGAGACAGAGATTATAGTGGGTGAGTGATCTGATGACAAATCTAATGAAGGCTCCACTTGCATCCACTCTAAGGGAAAATTTTTCACAACTCCAAAATCTATAACGTCTGGGATCTTCCGTCGGTCTGACGGCCAATAAGTGGGGTGTCCGCTTGTAACCACATCTAAACCCATTTTGGAAATGGTGTCAAAAAGCACACGGCCTTTCGAGGTAGTTAAACGTGATCCCCAAAAAGTGTGTTTAGCGTTATAGTCGCCAGCCGCTAGAAATCGAGGACCAAGTGATTTGAAAAAATGTGAATACTGATTTTCTGTTACTGAAAATCGTGGTGGTGAGTAAATCGAGGATATAACGATTTTATCATGAAAATAATCAAGGCATATATTTGTAGCTTGGAGATATTCCTCACGTGTCCCGTTCATTAGATAGTGCTTAATTCTGGTCTTTATCAGAATTGCCGAACCGCCGCAAGATCTTCCACGGGGATCTTTTGTGTCATATAATGTGTAGCCATTAATTTTGAAATAACTGTTGGTTGTCAAATGGGTTTCAGCAATCATCATTATATCGATCTGCTTTTCCATAAGGAAGTGCTCAAGTTCATTTTTATGTTGGCGAATGCCGTTTGCGTTCCAGAAACATATTTTTAACCAATTCATTTTTTAAAATTGCCTGCAAAATATTGGATTGGGTTTTCAGCATTTCCTGCATCATGTTCGTCATGGAAACCGTAAATGTATTTATAGATTGAACAAGAGTCTGCAGAGTTGCCTCAAGATTGCTAAAGTTTTGGTCGGAATTTTGAGGCTTGGGCTCCTGATTCAACTTTGGTTTATCGGATTTTACCACATTCGCATAAGAAATTTGTTGGGGGTTTTGCACGTTTATATGGCTGGTTGGCTGGCGTACCTGGGGAAAATTGGTTGTAGAAATAGTGTTTGACTGCTGGGGTGGCATATTTAAAATCAATGGCCTATTTGCCATTGACTTCTTGAAGTGAGTGTAGACAGGGCAACCCCTGTAGTTTGCAGTATGGTTACCTCCACAGTTACTGCATTTTTTAACGCTCGCGTCAGTCTTAGATTTTTTGCACTGTGATGTACCGTGAAGTTCACCACACACAACGCAAACTGCGGGCAACTTACAATAGGCCTTAGTATGGCCAAATTCTTGGCAGTTTAGGCATTGAACGGGCCCTAAACGCTTATGAGGCTCCTCAACGGTAACCTTACGATGCAAAAGATATTTAAGGTTGTAAATTGGATGCACTTCATTCTTTTTTAACACAACATCTCTTGGTTCCAATTCAACCCTAAACATGGGTTGAGGAATTTTTTCACGGTTTCTAATGTTTACTACATTTTTAATTTTAAAACCATAGTCTTCTAATCCGGTTTTGATATCATTCGTATCTACAAAAGGGTCAATCCCTTTTATAACGACCTGAATACCTTTGGCGCTTTTAAGCTGATATGTGTAAAACGATCTTTTCTCCTTCTCCAGAGCGTCAGACAATTTTCGGTATTCATTCTCGTGGTTGACCTGGATTTTGGTTTCATTGATGCTGCCGTGCTTAACCGATGTTACATTAAAACTGTCTTTGCCAATTGCCGTAATAAGTTGTTTTACCAACTCACTAGAGGTAGGCTCTCGCAAATATATTGGTGGCGGCTTAAAGGTCTTTTTAGGTATTGCTGGTTCATCAGTCTGAAGGATAGCAAACCTATTACTATCCATTGTCATGGTGGTCTTATCATCTTTGGGTATTTTGGACTGAGATGACATTTGAGCGGATTTTGGGCTTCGCTGCCGTTTAACCACGGTTACATACCTGTCCATGCCTACTTGTGTTTTCGGCTTATCTGCAATAACTGAACTGTTAGATGATTTGTCATCCGTTGTAACAACTATAAGTGGCGAACACGAGCCCGTGCGGTTTCTTTCTCTTAGCGACAACAGATTTTCCAATGATTTTTTCAAGGACTCCTCCTCAGAAATCCAAGGACTTTTTCTAGTGGAGCTGAGCTCTTTCTCAGAATTACATCTGATAGGTACACTCATGCAGTTTTTATTTAATTTTTTATTTTCCAGATTTTTTTCCCACTGGGTACGTAATCTTCACGCACAATAACAACAACAACAATGCACTGCCACCGCACTTGTTTTATTGAAATTGATTTTATTGTTTAGTTGTTGAAATGTGAGGAATTTATTTTCCCGTTGTTTTTAAAATAATTTGTTATTGTTTTTACAATTTAATATAATATATTATTGTTTTTATATGCAAGTTTCAAAATATTTTAAAGGGAAATTAACAACAAAAAGAAACATTAAACTTGCAATAAAAACAAAGTTAATAAAATAAGATAAATAGAATAACAAAAACAATAAAAATAAAAGAAATTAACAAAAACATAATAAACATTAAAAAAAAACAAGTAAGAGTGTAGTATATTCGGCTGGGCCGAATCTAAAATACCCTTCACGATAGTCACGAATATGTATAGTATATTAAAAATGTGACCTAAATATGCTCGGTTATATATGAACCGATATCGGAATTTTCTATTTTCTGTATTTTAATAACCTTCTTTTATAACGAGAATTGCTTTTCAGCAAAAAAAAAAAAATTTTTTTAATGGAAAAATCGGTTCAGGCTATATCTCGGGTATATATGGACCGATATCGAAAATTTTAATTTTCTCTATTTTCGTAACCTTCTTTTATAACAAGAACTGCTTTTCAGCAAAAAAAAAATGTTATTGGAAAAATCGGTTCAGGCTATATCTCGAGTATATATGGACCGATGTTGGATATTTTCTTTTTCCATATATATATAACCTTATTTTATTACTAGAACTGCTTTAAGGTGAAAAAAGTTGTTTAAGTTCGCTTACGCGACATTTTCATGAAAACCCCGGTTTGGGCTATATCTCGGGTATATATGGACCAATATCGGAAATTTTCATTTTTCATACCTATATAACCTTATTTTATTATTAGAACTGCTTTTAAGCAAAAAATATTGTTTGAGTTCGCTTACGCCGCGTGTTCATTAAAAACCCGGTTTAGGCTATACCTCGGGTATATATGGACCGATATCGAAAACTTTCATTTTCAATATTTATATCACCTTATTTTATTACCAGAACTGCTTTAAGGCGAAACAATTGTTTAAGTTCGCTTACGCGGCATTTTCATGAAAACCCCGGTTTAGGCTATATCTCGGGTATATATGGGCCGATATCGGAAATTTTTATCTTCCATATTTATATAAACTCATCTTATTACCAGAACTGTTTTTAATCAAAAACAGTTGTTTAAGTTCGCTTACGCGACATTTTCATGAAAAACCCGGTTTAGGCTATATCTCGGGTATATATAGACCGATATGAAAAATTTTCATTTTCCATACTTATATAACCTTATTTTATTACCAGAACTGCTTTTAAGCAAAAAAAGTTGTTTAAGTTCGCTTACGCGGCATTTTCATGAAAACCCCGTTCCAGGTTATATCTCGGGTATATATGGACCGATATCGGAAATTTTCATTTTCCACATTTATGTAACCTAATTACTCACTCTGTGATTCTTCAACCGCACAGTCGTGTTTTTAAAAAGTGAAAAAAAACAAACCAAAAAATCATTGTGCTAACATATTCTTAAACTTACATACAAAAAACAATAATATATTGTATAAAATTGTAAAAACAATAAAAAATTATTTAAAAAAAAACAACGGGAAAATAAATTCCTTACATTTCATTAACTAAACAATAAAATCAATTTCAATAAAACAAGTGCGGTGGCAGTGCATTGTTGTTGTTGTTATTGTGCGTGAAGATTACGTACCCAGTGGGAAAAAAACTATACACTAAAATTTTGTTTTCTTGCAAAAGCGAAAAACTTTATGACAATTATTTTTATATACTTTTAAATTTAAAAAAAATATACTTAAAAATATAAATAAAAAAAAACAAAAAAATTGCATGAGTGTACCTAGTAGATGCAATTCTGAAAGGGAGCTTAGCTCCACTAGAAAAAACCTCTGGATTTCTGAAGAGGAATCATTGAAAAAGTCATTGGAAAATCTCCTGTCTCTAAGAGATAAAAAACGCACGCGTTCGTGTTCGCCAAACATTGCTGTTGCAACAGAAGACCAACCATCCACCAGTTCAGTAATTGCAGATAAGCCGAAAACACAAGTAGGCATGGACAGGTATGTTACCGTGGTTAAACGTCAGCGAAGCCCGAAAACCGCTCAGATATCATCACAACCAAAGATATCCAAAGAGGATAATACCGCTACAGCAACGAAAAGTAATAGATTTGCAATCCTCCAGACTGATGAGCTAAATACAGCAAAAAAAACATTTAAACCGCCACCAATATATTTGAGAGAACCTACTTCTAATGAGCTGGTAAAACAACTTATTACGGTAATCGGTAAGGACGATTTTAACGTGACATCAGTTAAGCGCGGAAACATCAATGAAACAAAAATTCAGGTAAACCATGAAAATGATTACCGAAAATTGTCTGACGTTTTGGAAAAGGAGAAAAGATCTTTTTACACTTATCAGCTTAAAAGTGCTAAAGGTATTCAGGTCGTTATAAAAGGTATTGACCCATGTGTAGCCACGGATGATGTTAAGATTGGTTTGGAGGACAAAGGGTTTAAAGTCAAAAGTGTAGTGAACATCAGGAAACGTGAGAAGATCCCTCAACCCATGTTTAGGGTTGAACTGGAACCAAGAGATATTGTCCTGAAACGGAATGAAACTCACCCAATTTATACCCTCAAATTTCTCTTGCACCGTAAAGTTACCGTAGAGGAGCCTCATAAGCGTTTAGGTCCCGTTCAATGCCTAAACTGCCAGGAATTTGGCCATACTAAGGCCTATTGTAAACTGCCCGCAGTTTGTGTTGTGTGTGGAGATCTACACGGCACTTCACAGTGCAAAAAACCAAAGACTGACTCGAGCGCTAAAAAATGCAGTAACTGTGTCCTGTTTACACTCATTTTAAACAATCAATGACAAATAAGTCATCAATTACCTTCAAGCAACCGCAGCAGTCAAATATTATTTCTGCTAACAATTTTCCCCAGATAGGCCAGTCAACCAGCCAAATAATTATGCAAAACCCCAAACAAGTTTCATATGCTAATGTGGTCAAAACCGATATACAAAACTTGAATCAGGAGCCCATGCCCCAAAACTCCGATCAAAATTTTAAAAATCTTGAGGCAACTCTGCAGACTCTTGTTTCATCCATAAACACATTTACGGTTTCTATGACTAACATGATGGAGGAAATGCTGAAAATGCAATCCACTATTTTACAGGCAATTTTAACAAAATGAATGTTTCTGGAACGCAAACGGCATCCGCCAACACAAAAATGAACTTGAGCACTTCCTTATGGAAAAGCAAATCGATATAATGTTGATTGCTGAAACCCATTTGACAACCAACAGTTATTTCAGAATTAATGGCTACACATTATATGACACAAAAGATCCCCGTGGAAGATCTTGCGGCGGTTCGGCAATTTTGATAAAGACCAGAATTAAGCACTATCTAATGAACGGGACACGTGAGGAATATCTCCAAGCTACAAATATATGCCTTAATTATTTTCATGAAAAATTCGTTATATCCTCGATTTACTCACCACCACGATTTTCAATAACAGAAAGCCAATATTCAAATTTTTTCAAATCACTTGGTCCTCGATTTTTAGCGGCCAGCGACTATAACGCTAAACACACTTTTTGGGGATCACGTTTACTTACCTCGAAAGGCCGTGTGCTTTTTGACACCGTTTCCAAAATGGGCTTAGATGTGGTTACAAGCGGACACCCCACTTATTGGCCGTCAGACCGACGAAAGATCCCTGATGTTATAGATTTTGGAGTTGCGAAAAATTTTCCTTTAGAGTGGATGCAAGTAGAGCTTTCATTGGATTTGTCATCAGATCACTCACCCCCAAGAGATTGGCTCCCCGTTGACCGTCAATAGAGTTAATTGGCTAAAATACAAAAAAATTGAGTACACATTGTAGTGAAAATATCGCCTTGAAAACGCCTGATGATATTGATGCGTCAATTAACGATTTTTCTGAAAACCTCAAACTGGCCGTACAGCATGCTACCACTAGTCATATAAGACACAGAAATGAGAACAATAGAACTTATTCGGCTGAAATTGAGCAACTTCTGTCAGAAAAAAGAAGAGTTAGAAGAGAGTGGCAAACTCGCAGGTCTCCCCAGCTTAAAACTAGGCTACGGGAATGCGTAACTCGACTCGAAGAAATCTTCCCTTAAAACATATTTGGAAAGCCTGGATGGTAGTCCGCAATCTGACTATTCTCTGTGGAAAACGACAAAAGGTCTGAAAAGACCCGTAATAGGTAAGCCACCTTTGCGAACTTCAACTGGCGACTGGGCACGAAGCGATTCTGAAAAGGGGATGGTGTATGTTAATCATTTGAGAAATGTTTTTACGACAAATGATTCAGCGGATGCTGCAGCAGAATTTTCGCCTTATGCTGTTAGACAGCCTGTGTCTTTGAGACTTAACTTTCAAGATGTTGAAAACGTTATCAATAACATAAACTCCAGGAAAGCTCCAGGTATAGATCAAATTACTGGTAAAATGCTTGAACAGTTACCTCATGTAGCTAGAAGAGTTCTACTTTTTATTTTTAACGCTATTTTACGCCTTGAGTATTATCCTGCATAGTGGAAGGTCTCTATGATTACTATGATACCCAAGCCAGGGAAGGATCCCACTAAAGTAGAGTCATACAGACCAATAAGTCTACTGCCAACAATTTCAAAACTGTTCAAAAAATTGTTAATGGCGAAGTTGACACCAATATTAAACAATATGGGATGCATCCCTGATCATCAATTAGGCTTTCGGGCTAAATATAGCACCATAGAACAAGCGCACAGACTAGTCAACGTCATAAGACAGACTTTTGAAGACAAAAAGTATTGTTCAGCTCTATTCATCGACATTTCCCAAGCTTTTGATAAGGTGTGGCATGACGGATTGATGCACAAAATAAAGTTGAACTTGCCTGCAAACACTCACAAGCTTCTGGAAAGCTACTTATACGACCAGAAATTTGTTATCAAAGAAGGTGACTTTACAAGTCTCTCACAGTCAATCGGAGCAGGAGTTCCCCAAGGTAGCATTCTAGGACCCACTCTATATTTGATTTACGCGTCTGACATGCAGATGACACAGCTTTTTTTAGCGTTCATGTAAACCATCAAGAAGCTTCACGAAATTTGCAGCAGTATATCTCAATATTAGAGAAATGGTTGAAACTTTGGAAAATAAAACAAAAATGAACAAAAATGTACTCACGTTACATTCACACTGCGTAAGCAAACATGTTCGGCTCTCCAAATTAACAATACACCTATTCCGCAGCATAATGAAGTTAAATACCTTGGTATTTACCTCGGCCGTAGGCTAACGTGGAAGCCTCACATTGATGCGAAAGTCACTCAGTTGAAATTAAAAGCAGCGCAACTAAATTGGCTTATGGGCACAAATTCGACGTTGAAGTTGGACTGCAAACTTTTGTTATATAACGCAATTTTAAAGCCTATATGGTGCTATGGAGTTCAATTATGGGGAACCGCCTCAACATCTAACATTGAAAAAATTCAAAGACGACAAAACCAAATTCTTCGTACGATTACTGCAGCTCCATGGTACGTAAGAAACTCACGAATTCACAAGGACCTGTGTGTTCCGCTGGTAACTCTCTCTAAGTATGCCACAAGGTATATCAGTAAACTGGAACTTCACCCAAATCCTCTTGCACGCAACATACATACTTAATTTTGGCGGCCACACTCGGTTGAGAAGATGGGATACCCTGGCCACCATCAGAAGTTAAATAGGTGATTCTACCGATATTATTCGCGCGAAATGAAACTCTTTTGTCTAGCAGTGGCTGGACTTAAATAACTTTTATATTTAGTATTAAGATTTGAATACTTATTGTTAGTTCATATTTTGAAGATTCAATAAATAAATGAATGACAAAAAAAAAAAAAATGAAAATGCCACATAAGCGAACTTAAAAAACTTTTTTTTGCTTAAAAGCAGTTCTGATAATAAAATAAGGTTATATAAATATGGAAAATGAAAATGCCCGATATCGGTCCATATATACCCGAGACATAGCCTAAACCAGGGTTTTCATGAAAATGCCGCGTAAGCGAAGTTAAACAACGTTTTTTCATTAAAAGCAGTTCTGGTTATAAAATAAGGTTAGATAAATATGGAAAATGAAAATGCCCGATATCGGTCCATATATACCCGAGATATAGCCTAAAACGGGTGTTTCATGAAAATGTCCTGTAAGTATACTTAAACAACTTTTTTTGCTCAAAGGCAGTTCCGGTAATAAAGTAAGGTTATATAAATATCGAAAATGAAAATTTCCGTTAGCGGTCCATATATACCCAAGATATACCATGAATCAGGTTTTTCATGAAAATGTCCCGTAAGTAAACTTAAACAACCTTTTTTGCTCAAAGGCAGTTCCGGTAATAAAGTAAGGTTATATAAATATGGAAAATGAAAATTTCCGATATCAGTCCATATATACCCCAGATATAGCCTAAACCGCGGTTTTCATGAAAATGTCGCGTAAGTGAACTTAAACAACTTTTTTGCTTAAAAACAGTTCTAGTAACGAAATAAGGTTATATAAATATGGAAAATGGAAATTTCCGATATCGGTACATATATACCGGAGATATAGCCTAAACCGCGTTTTTAGACGTGACTATTGTGAAGGGTATTTTAGATTCGGCCCAGCCGAATTTACCACACTCTTACTTGTTTTCTTTATTTTTATACCCTTCACAAAAATGTAAAGGATATATATACGTTTGTAATTTCTACAGTTTTTTTTGCGACCCTATAAAGTATATATATTCTGAATCAGAATTAATGGAAAAGTCGATTAAGCGATATCCGTCTGTCCGCTGTTGAAATACCGTTTCTGAGAAAACCATTAGACTTAGAAACTTTTTTCTTTCACCATTCTTTTACCCCATCGATTCATGTGCTATTGAAATTCAGTAATATTGGTCCACGTATAGCTGAGATATATTCAAAATTCCGAAAAAAGCCATTTATTTTTTCAGTTTTGTATAAAAATTTTTTAAAACAAAAGTTGTTTTTTTTTGCTTCAAACTTCACACACTTATTAAGCATGGTGACTTAAAGGCAAAATTTTTTTTTTCAGATATCGGCCCATATATACCCGAGATATAGCCCAAATCGGATTTTTAATGAAAATGTCCCATAGGCGAAGCTAAACAATTTTTTTTGCTTAAAAGTAGTTCTGGTAATAAAATAAGGTTATATAAATACGGAAAATGAAAATTTCCGATATCGGTCCATATATACCCGAGATATAGCCCAAATTGGACTTTTAATGAAAATGACGCATAGGCGAAGATAAACAACTTTTTTTGCTTAAAAGTAGTTCTGATAACAAACTTAGGTTATATAAATCTGGAAAATAAAAATTTCCGATATCGGTCCATATATACCCGAGATATAGCCTAGAACGGGTTTTTCATGAAAATGCCACATAAGCGAACTTAAAAAACTTTTTTTTGCTCAAAGGCAGTTCCGGTAATAACGTGAGGTTATAAAAATATGAAAAATGAAAATTTCCGATATCGGTCCATATATACCCGAGGTATAGCCTAAAACGGGTTTTTCATGAAAATGTCGCGTAAGCAAACTTAAACAACTTTTTTTTGCTTAAAAGCAGTTCTGGTAATAAAATAAGTTTATATAAGTATGTAAAATGAAAATTTCCGATATCGGTCCATATATACCCGAGATATAGCCCAAATCGGATTTTTAATGAAAATGTCGCATAGGCGAAGCTAAACTACTTTTTTTTGCTTAAAAGTAGTTCTGGTAATAAAATTAGGTTATATAAATATGCAAAATAAAAATTTTCGATATCGGTCCATATATACGCGAGATATAGCCTAGAACGGGTTTTTCATGAAAATGCTGCTTGTGTCTCAGCAGCATTGGGAATAAAATGCCGCTAAAAGTTTATTAATCCGAGAAATTGACTTAGTTCATATATGGTTTACGGAAGTTTAAAATTCTTGATTGCTTCCATACGTTCCGGACTAGGAAATAACCTGTTTGGTGTCACCAAATATTCCAAAAAACAAAGTTCTAATTTACCAAATTCGCATTTGTTGACATTTATCGTAAGCCCATAGTCACGCAATATGATTATTGTGCTCCTCCAAATTTGTTGAAGCAATCAGCACATCGTCGATATATATGTACATAGCAGAAATCGAGTCCCCTGACAACCTCGTTCATAAACCGCTGGAACATCTGCACAACTCAGTGCAACAAGCCAAAGGCCGACGCAAGTGTTAAGAAATGCAGTAACTGTGGAGGTAACCACACTGCAAATTATAAAGGTTGCCCTGTCTATACTCACTTTAAGCGGTCAATGACAGCAGCTAAATGTCATTGGTAAAAACAATTTTCCCCAGGTAGGCGATTCAACCACCCATACAAATACGCAAACCTCCAAACAATTATCATATGCTAATGTCCTTAAAGCCGACCAACTCTTGAGCCAGGAGCCCAAACCTCAAAAGTGCGACCCAAATTTTAGTAATTTAGAGGCAACTCTGCAGACTCTTGTTCAGTCCATAAACACTTTTACCGTTTCTATGACAAACGTGGTGCAGGAAATGATAAAAATGCAATCCACTATTTTACAGGCAATTTAAAAAAAATGAATTGGTTAAAAATATGTTTCTGGGACGCAAACGGCATTCGCCAACACAAAAATGAACTTGAGCACTTCCTTATGGAAAAACAGATCGATATAATGATGATTGCTGAAACCCATTTGACAAGCAACAGTTATTTCAAAATTAATGGCTACACATTATATGACACAAAAGATCCCCGTGGAAGATCTTGCGGCGGTTCGGCAATTTTGATAAAGACCAGAATTAAGCACTATCTAATGAACGAGACACGTGAGGAGTATCTCCAAGCAACAAACATATGTATTGAATATTTTCATGAAAAAATTGTTATATCCTCGGTTTACTCACCACCACGATTTTCAATAACAGAAAGCCAATATTCAATTTTTTTCAAATCGCTTGGTCCTCGATTTTTAACGGCTGGCGTCTATAACGCTAAACACACTTTTTGGGAATCACGTGTAATTACCCCGAAAGGCCGTGTGCTTTTTGACACAGTTTTCAAAATGGGTTAAATACGTTGGCCACACACTGTACGGAAATATTGTAAAATTAGTATGTACAGTCAGCATGTGTGACTGAACCATATTTAGGGCATTTCAATGCAATAGTCAATTGCGTCTACATCATATGAACTTGAGTGCATTGGTTTATGATTGGTTGTTGAATACCAACTTCATGGCATCGAATGAAAACGGAATGTAAAATAAATACGAGTAAGTTAGAAAGGCCAAGAACGCTTTTCAAAAGTAGTATATAAGACTAGAATTTTGTTCAATAAATTAGACTTTAGATTGTAAATATAACTCGGCAACATCTGCTTTGTTTTCTGTCTTAAGTTTCACTCTTTTGCCATTCTTTTGAACGCCTAAGTTTTTGCTGCGCTCAACAGCTGTGTTAAATATTTTTTTTCCATTCATTTATTTATTGAATCTTCACAAAGTGAACTAACAATAAGTATTCAAATCTTAATACTAAATACATAAAATTAATTAAATCCAGCCAATGCTAGACAAAAATGTTTTATTTTGCGCGGTCAATATCGGTAAAATCACCTATTTAACGTTCTGATGGTGGCAAGGGTATCCCTCCTTCTCAACCGAGAGTGGCCTTCAAAATTAAGTATATGCCACTACTAGCCATATAAGATCCAGAAATGTGAGCAATAGAACATATTCGTTTGAAATTGAACAACTTCTAACAGCAAAAAAGAAGAGTTAGAAGAGAGTGGCAACTTCGCAGGTCTCCCCAGCTTAAAAGCAGGCTACGAGAGTGCATAACTCAGTTAAGAAATCTGCTTGAAATCCAAAGAATGGCTTCCCTTAAAAATTATCTGGAAGGTCTTGATAGTACCCCTCAATCTGGCTATTCTCTATGGAAAGCAACAAAAGGTCTGAAAAGACCCGTTATAGGTAAGCCACCTTTGCGAACTTCAACTGGAGATTGGGCAAGGAGCGATTCTGAAAAGGGGATGGTGTATGTCGATCATTTGAGAAATGTTTTTACCACAAATGATACAGCGAATAATTCAGCTGAACTGCCGTCATACGCTGCTAGACCGCCTATGCCTTTGAGACTTAGTTTTCAAGATGTTGAAAATGTTATTCGTAACACAAACCCCAGGAAAGCTCCAGGTATTGATAAAATTACTGGTAAAATGCTTGAGCAGTTACCTCGTGTAGCTCGTAGAATTCTTCTTTTTATTTTTAACGCTATTTTACGTCTCGAGTATTATCCTGCAGAGTGGAAGGTGTGCATGATTACTATGATACCCAAACCAGGGAAAGATCCCACTGAGGTAGAATCATACAGACCAATAAGTCTACTGCCAACAATTTCAAAACTGTTTGAAAAATTGTTAATGGCAAAGTTGAGACCAATGTTGAACAATGCCGGATGCATCCCTGATCATCAATTTGGCTTTCAGGCTAAACATAGCATCATAGAACAAGCGCACAGACTAGTCAACGTCATAAGACAGACTTTTGAAGACAAAAAGTATTGTTCAGCTTTATTTATTGACATTTCCCAAGCTTTTAATAAAGTGTGGCACGACGGCTTGATGCACAAAATAAAGTTAAACTTGCCTGCAAACACTCACAAAGCTTCTGGAAAGCTACTTATGCGGCCGGAAGTTTGTTATCAGAGAAGGCGATTTTATAAGCCCCTTACAGCCAATCGAGGCAGGAGTTCCTCAAGGTAGCATTCTAGGACCTACTTTATATTTGATTTACGCCTCAGACATGCCAACGAGATCCGGAATCCACACTTCAACTTTTGCGGATGACACAGCATTCTGCAGCGTACATGAAAACCATCAAGTAGCTTCGCGAAACTTGCAGGAGTATATTTCAATATTAGAGATGTGGTTAAAACTTTGGAAAATTAAAGTTAATGAACAAAATTGTACTCACGTTACATTCACACTGCGTAAGCAAACATGTTCGGCTCTCCAAATTAACAATTCACCTATTCGGCAGCAAAATGAAGTCAAGTACCTTGGAGTTCATCTCGACCGTAGGTTAACGTGGAAGTCTCACATAGATGCAAAAAATACTCAGTTAAAGTTAAAAGCAGCGCAACTGAATTGGCTTATGGGCAGAAATTCTACATTGAAGCTGGATTGCAAACTTTTATTATACAACGCAATTCTAAAGCCTATATGGTGCTATGGAATTCAACTATGGGGTACCGCCTCCACTTCAAACATCGAAAATATTCAAAGGCGGCAAAACAAAATTCTTCAAACAATTACTGCAGCTCCATGGTACGTAAAAAACTCACGAATTCATAAGGATCTCTGTGTTCCTCTTGTAAAAGACGAATTTTCAAAGTACGCAACAAGGCATATCAATAAATTGGAACTTCATCCAAATCGTCTTGCACGCAATATACTTAATTTCGAAGGACACTCTCGGTTGAGAAGGAGGGACACCCTTGCCACCATCAGAACGTTAAATAGGTGATTTCACCGATATTGACCGTGCAAAATAAAACATTTTTGTCTAGCATTGGCTGGACTTAATTAATTTTAGGTATTTAGTATTAAGATTTGAATACTTATTGTTAGTTCACTTTGTGAAGATTCAATAAATAATTGAAAGAGAAAAAAAAAATTTTAATTTATTGAATCTTCATAAGAAATGTAATGACAATAAGTATTCAATTCTTAATACTAAAAAAAAAAATTATGATTAAAGTCCTGCCAGTGCTGGACAAAAATTTATTTGTATGCGAATATTATTTCAGAATTCAGTCATCTGCTTAGAGCTCGAATGGTAGCCAAAGTATCCCTCCTTCTCAGACGGGTATGCCCACCAAAGTTAAGAATATTCACTGCAAGAGGATTTGGATGGAATTCAAGTTTGTTAATATATCTTGTCGCGTACTTCACAAATTCAGATTTTACAAAAAGTACGTTCAGATCTGCGTGGATTCGTGAGTTTTTAACGTACCATGGAGCATCTGTAATTCTACGGAGAATTTTGTTTTGACTTCTTTGAATTTTTTCAATGTTAGATGCCGAGGCTGTGCCCCATAATTGAATCCCATAGCACCATATTGGCTTTAGAATCGAGTTGTACAGCAAAAGTTTACAATCAAGCTTCAAGGTCGAATTTCTGCCTAGTAGCCAGTTAATTTGCACTGCTTTCAATTTCATCTGCGCTACTTTTGCCTCGATGTGCGACTTCCATGTTAGTCTACGGTCAAGATGAATACCGAGGTATTTGACTTCACTGTGTTGAGGAATTACTTTATTGTTAATAGTAATGGGTGAGCATGTTCCTAGACGCAGTGCGAATGTAACATGGGCACACTTTTGTTCATTAACCTTGATTTTCCAAAGCTTGAGCCATTTCTCTAGTTTGTCGATATGTTCCTGTAAATTTATTAATGCTTGCTGGTAGTTACTATGTATGCTAAGGAATGTTGTATCATCTGCAAATGTTGAAGTGTGAATGTTGGTGCTTGTCAGCATGTCAGATGCGTAGATCAAATATAAGATAGGCCCTAATATGCTGCCTTGGGGAACTCCAGCTTCAATAGGCTGGGCGGGGCTTATGAAATCGCCTTCTTTTATTAAAAATTGGCGACAATATAAATAGCTTTTCAAAAGGTTATGTATGTTTGCAGGTAAGTTAAACTTTATTTTATGCATTAGTCCATCTTGCCACACTTTATCAAAAGCCTGTGAGACTTCAAATGCCTTTCTTATGACGTTAACTAACCTGTGTGTTTGCTCAATGGTGCCATGTTTCGCTCTAAAACCAAATTGGTGATCAGGAATACATTCCACCTTATTAAGCATTGGATCCAACTTCGCCTTTAGCAATTTTTCGCAAAGTTTTGAAGTTGTTGTCAGTAGACTTATTGGACGGTATGATTCTACTTTCGTGTGATCCTTCCCTGGCTTAGGAACCATTGTTATCATGGACACCTTCCACTCTACAGGGTAATACTCAAATCGTAAAATAGCATTAAAAATAAAAAGAACAATTCTTTTAGCTACACGAGGCAGCTCTACGAGCATTTTGTTGCTGATTTTATCCATACCTGGAGTTTTTTTAATGTTTAGATTATTGATAGCATTTTCAACTTCTTCAAAATTGAATCTTAAAGGCACAGGAGGTCTACTAACAATAGGCGGCAACTCATTTGCATTATCAGACCTATTTGCGGTAAAAACGTTTTTTCAAATGGTTAACAAATAAATTACCCTTTTTCGAGTCATCTCTAGCCCAGTCACCAGACGGTTCTCGCAAGAGCGGCTTACCTCTAACTGGCCTTTTTAAACCCTTAGTCGCCCGCCTTAAAGAATAGTCGGACTGAGGAGTACCATCCAGACTTTCCAAATACGTTTGTAGAGAAGCCGTTTTTTGGGTTACAAGCAAATTTCTTAGCTGATTTGTGCACTCAAGTAGCCTTGTTTTTAGTTGCGGAGACCTGCGAAGTTGCCACTCTCGTCGAACTCTTCTTTTTTCTAACACAAGTTGCTCGATTTCTGAAGAATATGTTTTGAAGGTTTCTGCGTGTTAAATAAACGCTAAAACCAAGTTCAGCGGCTTGTTTAAGGTTTTCGCTAAAGTTGCTTAGTGACGCATTAATATCTTCAGGTGTTCTTAAAACAATATTTTCAGTGTAATGGGTACTCAAAAATATTTTATATTTTAGCCAATTCACTCGGGTGACAGTCCTATGCAAATTGTTAATCGGGGACCAAGTCTCCTGGGGAAAACGCACTGAAATAATAGTTGGTGAATGATCCGATGACAAGTCTAACGAAGGCATCCATTCTACAGGGAACCCCTTTACCACTCCAAAATCAATCACATCAGGAATCTTTCGCCGGTCAGTCGGCCAGTAAGTGGGATGTCCGCTTGATATTACATCTAAGCCCATTTTAGAAATTGTATCAAAAAGCACCCGACCCTTCGGGGAGATTAAACGTGAGCCCCAAAAAGTGTGTTTTGCGTTGTAATCTCCAGCTACTATAAAACGAGGTCCTAATGAGGTGAAAAAACTTGAATATTGTGATTCCGTCACTGAAAATCGAGGCGGCGAATAAATCGATGAGATAACCAATTTGTAATGGAAATTTTCCACACAGATATTAGTTGCTTGAAGATAGTCCTCACATGTGTCGTTCAACAAAAAATGCTTTATCCTAGATTTTATCAAGATTGCGGAACCCCCACAAGCTCTTCCACGGGGGTCTTTAGTATCGTATGGTACGTAGCCGTTAATTTTGAAGAAGCTTGTTGACGTCAAGTGAGTTTCTGCAATCATCATTATATCGATCTGCTTATCCATCAGGAAATATTCGAGTTCATTTTTGTGTTGGCGGATGCCGTTCGCGTTCGTTATTAAATTAATCAGATAAAAGTTTAAAGACAGAAAATATTTTTTATGAAGAATAACACAAGTATATAATATATTGAAAAGCATTTCGTTTTATTCTTATGTAACATTTTGTGTAATGTTAAATGCCTAAAATGTTCAATTTTTCTCATTATTTAACCAACATTACATTAAAAATCTGTGAGTATAGTATATGTGCATACATATCTAATGCTCATATGTGATATGTATTTTGTTACTATGAATAAATAAATAAAATGTAAATATATAGAAATTAATGCAATAGCAAAACAAATTGTTTAGAAGGAGTAAGAAATACATGCATTAACGAAGGAAAATGTACATTTTTCTTTTAAAATTTTGAATAAGTTAAATTTTGCAAACGAAAATCTATTAAAAGCATAAATTTAAGCGTAAATTTAACTTTAAATCGTATATGTATAATATAAATACGTATAATATAAATATTGTTCAAAATGTTCCGAAGAAATTAAAGAAATTCTTTAATTGAATTCTTGAAATAGTTTTATGTATATCTTTGTTTTATGTATTTAATAGTGTTTTCGTTTCTACACATAAAACGTCGCTTTGTTCAAAGGTAAAAACAAAAAATTGTCTGCAGTCACTGTTAAAATGCAATTTGTAGTTTGCCCACAACAAAACCCAAGTTAAGCAAAAAGAAAAACTTCAGTTTTTTGAATAGCAGACAGTTCTAATTAAAAAACAGGTTGGGGAAGAGTTTTAAATAAAATGACGCATTTTTGTAGAAACAAAAACACAATTATAGTATGTTTCCTTATAGTGTTTTGCTTGAAAACGCGTGTTTTGGACAAAATATGTAGAAATATACTTGTTTTTCCATACATTTTTGAAAAACGCAAAACACCTCAATCTACGTGTTTTAGGGCAAAACACTTCAACTTGCTTATGAATTTTACCGCATAATGCCTAAAGATTTAGTATTTTTAGTGTATGTTCTATTTCATTTGTTCGTTGAACTTTTATAAGTATGGCATCACAGTTTGAATCGTTTTCCGGAAAGAGAAGAAAAAAAAATGTTCACAAAGAAAAACAAACAAAAAGAAAATAAAACTACTCCACAAAAACAAAAATTTTAATTGAAAAATATTAAATATAAAGAAAATTAAATATACATAATTATAATTATTAAGTGAATAAAATATTATGAAGAAAATGTGACATGTCAATATTGGCCGAAGGAGTTTTCATATATGCATTGGATTTCTACCATATTTTCCAATTTATGTGATCAATATTGGTATCATGTGAAAGAAAGAAAGAATCCTTCCATGCAAAAAAACTTTTGCCGGTGTTTGTTATACCATACAGGAGAGAATACCTGCATCAAAAAAAAAAAATTTTTTTTGTAAGCGAAGCCGGTGTTGGTTGTACAGAAGGGAGAATCCCTGCATCAGGCCAAAGGCCGGCTATGTAAAAAAAAACTGCTTATGTTCAGTTTACGCACAGAGGTTCGAATTGAACAAAATTACATAGGGGGGTAGGAAATTGAAAAATAAGTAGAAAATATTAAGTGAAAAAGTTGGCGCACACTCATAGTTTCCAAGTTATGGACATCTGCGGACCTACAAATTTTTGAAGAACTACATTCAGAACTTTTTTTAAATTACTCTAATATCATCTTAGCTGGGGACTTCAACCTAAATCAGATTGATGCGGTTAAATATGAAGCACTTCGCTCACTCTGTACCAGGAATAACCTGTCAGTCTGTCATAACTCTCTTCCTACCCACTATGACATTTCGCATTTATCCACATCTCTTCTTGACTTTTTTATTCTTTCTGATAGAAGCTCTGTATGTTTTTCCGGGCAGGTTCAATGTCCATCTGTCTCTCACCATGCACTTATATATGCAGCCTTTAGTTTTTCTGTTGATTATTCTAATGTAGCTCTCGAGCATCGGGATTTTAATAGAATAGACTGGGTGGGCATTCACTCTTATCTCGCTGAGTATAATTTTTCGCCTTTTTTTCAGTCGGTGGATGTGAACGACAGATGTCAAATTTTTTCGTCTCTTGTAGAGTCTCTTTTTCATTTTGTACCACTCAGGAGAGTGACTTGCTCTTCTGATAATCAATGGATGAATTCTAGATGCATTGAGTTGGCTACTTCTCTTCGGGATTTGTCATTTTCTTCTTTTAAATCTGACCCTATTGAATATAACTGGGGAGTATTTTGTAGATACCGCAACAAGCTTAAATCTGTTATTCGGCGCGAAAAGAAGAAGCATTATTCTCGAATTTTCCATGGGCTGGATGTCAGCGGCATGTGGTGAGTACTTAGGGGGGCGGGGTGTACATCGACGGAGAGGGCTGTGCTTAATGATAATCCAGCTACGGTTAATGAGTTTTTTGTTACTGGAAGCAGTCCTAATATGGCTTTTCCCGATAATGTTAATGAGAGTTTTTTATTTGATGGATCCTTCTCCTTTCGTTGCGTTGATGAAATTGACCTACTAGAGGCTCTGAAGAAAGTTAAGTCTGGCTCTGCTGGGATTGATGGAATTCCCATACGATTTTTTAAAATTATATACCCAATCATTCCTGGAATATTTTTGCATTTGATTAATTCAATTCTTACTACTTCAGTATTCCCTTTGGCCTGGAAGACTGCTCGGGTGGTACCCATTCCTAAGTCTGGAGTCTATAACTTAAAATGAAACACGTCGTCTCTCTTTGACGGTTCAACTCCAACTCTATTCTTTATTTTATCTTTATACTTAACATGTAGGTGTGTATTACTATTATTACATGGTTGTATCTACTACGTAGTTACATTTTATCACATAGTCGTATTTTGTCAGGGGTGGCACTACACCTCCCTTTTTTATTAAAAAAATTTTAAGAAAATAATTGATATAATATAATATTTAGTACCACATCATACCTCCCTTTTTTTTATAAAAAAATTGAATTTTTAAAAAATTAAATTTTAAATGTTTATACGTATAAATCTAAATTTTGTATCAAATATAGTTTCTAGATTTTACATGTATTTGTTTAGGTTTTTATATGTTTGTTGTTTTTTTTTTAGAAAATTTATTTTGATCGTTAACATCAATATAATGTATAGAAAATTTTAAATTTTTTGTTTTCTTTTTGTTTATAAAAAGTAAAGTGCAAATTCAATAGTTATTTATTATTAAATGAATGCGTTTTGATTATTTTTCGTTAAATTTTTGTTCAAATTTTTACAGTAGTGTGTATATTCATTTTATATACAAATTTTTTTTTTTTTAAAAGTTTAAAAAAAATAGTTTTAACTTTGTTTGTAAAAATTGTTAAATATGTGTTTTTCTTATTCTATTCTTGTGTACTGTTTTTTCTTTCTTTGTGGTTTGGTTATATATTGTTACATTAACTCCTTCAATTTTCTTTACAATATAAGGACCATCGTAAATGTTTTTAAATTTGTCGTATGGCTCCTTTTTCAATAATACTTTATCATTAATACATAACGTTACGGGGTTAGCATATTTATCATACAAATTCTTATTTCTGGTTTTGTGTTTATCAATGAGAGCTGTTGCTAGTAAATGTGTTTTTTGTAATCTGTGTATTATTTCCTTACTATAATTTTCAATATTGTAAATTGGTTCAAGGTTTGTGTTATTTTCGTTAAGAAGTGTTGCTTTTTTCCCAAACACAAGCTCAAAAGGGGTTAATTTGTTGTCAAAAACAGTACTTGTTGCAGTATTGTGGAAAAATGTAAAATACTTCAGGTAAGTATCCCAATCAGACAAGTTTTCACTTATATAAGATCGAATGTATTCATTAAAAACTCGATGGTTACGTTCCACCGTTCCTAAGGTTTGATGATGATAACTAGTTGAAAATTTAGTATCAATTTTTAATAATTTACATAGTTCTGTAACTATTTCGTTCCTGAATTCTGTTCCTAAATCTGATTTTAAAATATTCATTTTTCCATAGACAAGAATGAAATTTTCAAATATTGCGCGGGCAACAATTTGTGCCGATTTGTTTGGTATAGCTATTGTTACAAGATATTTGGACATGTCACAAATTAGTGTTAATGCATATTTGTTTCCATAATTGGACTGCGGCAAAGGACCTATAGTGTCAAGTACAACTATGTCAAACGGTTTTGTGGGGGTTGGTGTCAAAACAAGTTCCTCAATGTTTGAACATTTAACTTTATTTACATTACACTTAACACAATTTCTAACAAATTTTGCTATGTCACGTGTCATTCTTCTCCAATAATATTTCGTCCGAATTTTAGCATATAGTTTCTTCTGACCACAATGTGCTCCAAGAATTGGATCATTGTGATAAATTTGCATTATTTTCTGTTTTTTATCATCTTCTATTACCGTTTCTACTGGTTCCGTAAGGATAATTTCCAAATTTTTTAATATTTTTATACCGTAATCTTTTAATTTCTGTACTGTACATATTGTGAAGAATATATCATTTTTAGGCCATTCTGCTCTATAAATTTCGATATTGTTGGCTTCACTTTCCAGCCTCGAAAGCAAATAATCTAAATTAAGTGTTTCGTTAGCAATTTCAAATGTCATAGAAAGCAGTTTTTTAAATTTTTTATAAATATTTATATGTAGTTCTTTACGGTTATCACTATACTGAATAATTTGTGTTTTAATTTTGCAATATTTCTGCTAAATTCGTAAGAAAATTTGTCGTAAATTTTCAGTGTGTTATTGTCATTATTGGGTGAATGGTTTATTTTGTTCGATTTGTTTGTCTTTTTAGACATAGCTCGAGTCGTTACAGCCAGTACTTTAGTATTTTTATCTTTCAAGCTACTCATTGAAATGCGTGAGAGTGCATCTGCTCCTACGTTTAATTTACCTTTAATATATTCCACGGTGAAATTATACTCTGAGAGTTCTAGCCTGATACGTGTTAATTTCGAAGAGGGATCTTTAATATTGAATAAATAAACTAACGGTCGGTGATCTGATCTGACGATGAAATTAGTTCCAAAAACATAGGGTCTGAAATGTGTTATGGCAAAATGAATTGCAAGAAGCTCTAATTCTATAATTGGCTTTTTCTGTTCTGCATATGAAAATGATTTTGATGCGTAATATACTGGAAGATCGTTTCCGTTGAAATCTTGACTTAATATGGCTCCACAGCCTACTTTAGAAGCGTCAACAGTTATTAGAAATTGTCTAGTGAAATCAGGGTATTGTAAAATTCTTGGTGAAGTTAAAGCGGCTTTCAGCTTGTCAAAAGATTCTTGACATTGTTCATTCCAATTAAAAGTAACTTTTTTCCTAGTCATGTTGTTTAATGGTGCTGTTATAATAGCAAAATTTGGAATAAAACGCCTGTAATAATTGGCAAATGCCACGAATCGCTTCACAGCATCTTTATCGGTGGGAGTTGTGTAATTATTAATTGCTTTTAACTTTGAGTCGTCTGGTAAGATTCCTCTTGCTGTGCATCTGTGACCAAGAAAAGTGACTTCGGGACGGAAAAAACTGCATTTGTACGGATTAATTCTTAGATTGCGAGACCGAAGGATCTTAAAAACGTCTTCTAAATTTTCCAGATGGTGTTGCTTACTACAACCGATAATAATTATGTCATCGACATATAAGAATGCTTTATTTGGTGCGAGACCAGAGAATGCTATTGTCATCATTCTTGAAAATGAGTTTGGCGCTACATTTAACCCAAAAGGTAAAACCTTCCATCTAAATGAACCTTTGTCGGTACTAAACGCTGTTACATCACGTGAATCTCGATGTAAAGGTATCTGGTGAAAGCCAGAAAATAAATCGATGATAGAAAAATGTTTGGCGCGACCCAGATTGTCCAATATATCATCAATACGGGGTAAAGGAAATTTATCCGCAATTAATTTTTTGTTTACTGCCCGATAATCTACGCACATGCGATAGGCTTTTTGATTATTGTGACTCTTTTTAGGTACCAGAATTAATGGACTATTAAAATTTGAGCTGCTGGGTTCTATTAAATCGTTTTGTAATAGATTTTCGACTTGCCTATTGATCTCGTCCTTCTGTGAATGAGCTAACCTATAGTTTTTTATATAAACAGGAGATGTATCAGATAGCTTAAGTTTCTGCTCGTAAAAATTGTTTAAAGTCATTTTATCGTCGTCCAAAGCAAATATGTCTGCATATTGTTCGCAGAGCGGTAATAAATAGTCTTGTACTTCGCTAGAGATTTGTTTTCCAAGTATGTTTTTTAATTTAGTAACTCTGTCGCTATTTATTTTAGTTTCATTTACTGAATAAACGTTGAAATTTTCTAGTTTTTCCATTCTTATTTTGTCGTTTCGAACACATTTAAACTCATCAGTTGTGTTAACAATTTGTAAAATGGGATTATTGTCAGAAATAATGCCTTTCGCTACAAAAACACCGTTGCAGAGTTCCTGCGAATCAATGAACATAGGTTCCGAAATGTTTTGTAATTGAAAAGTACGAAAGACTTCACACCTTGGTGGCACTATGCAAGTAAAATTATTCGTTCCCTGTTGGATTGGAATTTTTAAAATAGAATTTAGAACTGAAACTGAAATTGTCATATTTTCATAATTAATTTTACATCTGTTGTCTTTGAGAAAATCCTTGCCTAATATACCATCTGCTGGGATATTGAAATCATCTCTAACAACATGAAACACTTGGTTTATTAAACGATTTGAAATAGTTAGTCTTGTGCAGATAGATCCTAAAGTTGTTATTGTATTTGCCGTTACACCAGTGATATTAATAATTTCATTTTTATTTAAAATAGTTTCGGGACACAAAGTAGAAATTTTTATTAACGATATATCTGCTTGCGTATCAACAAGAAATATACATGACTTGATGGTATCAATGCAACCTATTTTAATAAAGTCGGTGTAATTAAGATTAAAACTATAGACAGATTTCTTTATAATTTGATTTTCTATTGTTGGTTCTCTTCTTCCCTCAACAGCCTCTGCTGAGGGGCTTCTGAGTTTAAATACCTAACAGAAGTCCTTTGATTGTTAGCTGTTTGATTAAAACGATTCCTGTAACTGTTGTTGTAGCCCGATTGACTTCGATTATTATTAAAATTATGATTTCCACCTCTATATCGATTTCGACCACGTGTGTTACCACGATTGTTGTTCCTATAAAAATTGTTCCTTGCATGATTATACGTATTGTGTTGTGAAAAATTATTGTTATTATTACTATGATGTCGAATTGCTAAAACTTGTTTTTCCTTCGCCTCATTTGTTTGTTCGACGAGCAACTTTGCTACTACTTCCTTAGGATCAGAAAAAGTAGACGAAGCTAAGATGGACTTAACCAAATCCGATTTTGAGTTCAAGCGACAAACTGCGACAGTTTGTTCCACTGTCATTTCATGAGCCTTGGCTCTTGTAATGCCTTCGATAACTAACGATCGTTTTAAAGCGTCAGCAAGTTCTTCAGCTTGTTTGGCAAATTCTCTATAATCGCTATCTTTAACAGTGAGAGCTGATATTCTACCCGCTATAATCTTAGAATTTTCTGGTTTAATAGTACCCCTTAAAGCTGATTTAATGTCTTCTATAGTTCTGACTTCTTCTGGCAATGCCTCACGTGTTTTGCCTTCTAATTTAGATTTAATAAAATTTAGAAAGGTGGTTTGTAGATTTGAATCTGTTAAATCCTCAATCAATACTATTTTGTCTAAAAACGAAGGTAAAGTTAAAGGATTTCCATCATAGTTTTCTCTAATGATCGACGCGCACATACGAATGTAAGACCTCTTTTGCTCTACCGTAGCCATTGTGTTTTCTGAATTTTCTGAAGTAATAAATGGATTCTGTTTCGCTACAAAATGCTTCGAATTTAATTCAGTTTCTGTCATCAGTTTTCTTTCAAAAATAACAAAATCGTTAATATTCTCGGGTATATTTATTTCACATTCCAGTCTATCAAAACACTGCTTTAATTGTTGTTTGCACTGGTTGAGCTTTGAAAAAATTAATTCCAAATCAGGTTGTGGCACAGTTTTTGAATGAGTGTTTACGTACTCTATAACTAAATTATATTGTTCTGTCAAAAATTGTATGTACTCATTTACTTATGATAAATTTGTTAAAACTGGTCGTTTCTGCAAAATTCTTTTTACAACTTTGTTGAAATTTGAAATAAGTTCTTTAAAATTTGTATGGTCAAAATCAGACATTTAAGCATTTTCTGTTTGTACAAGCACCTTTGATAAGGGCGTTTTAGATCAGAAAGCAAAAAAAAAAAATATTATTTGAATATGATAAGTTTTATCATTTGTAAAACTTTTAAAATATAAAAAAAAGAGTTTTGAAAAAAACGATAACGACGAGATTTTATACAAGTTATCGAGTAACATTTGTATGTTGTTCTTGTTACTGCAACTGCAAAAAAAAAAAAAATGTATTCCCTCTAAACTAGTACTTGTGCTGAAAGAAAAGCAAAACTACCTTTGAACATAACATGTATTATTA
Source organism: Thecocarcelia acutangulata (assembly GCA_914767995.1). NCBI lineage: Eukaryota > Metazoa > Arthropoda > Insecta > Diptera > Tachinidae > Thecocarcelia > Thecocarcelia acutangulata. The sequence goes on from OU612097.1 coordinate 61,412,802, forward strand.
AAAGGGAAGAGTTTTTTGTTTGGTTTTTTCCAAAATAAAAATTCCTTGAAAAATATTTATCTAGCAGACAACATTGTTTTTAATTTATTTAAATTTTAATTAATATTATTGTAATACAAAATTCATTTTGTGTAGTGTGGCACTTTACAAAAAAAAATAATTTATCGCAGAAATAAAAAAAAAATGTATCAAAATATGCGGTAACGCTGGTTGCACTTTATACACTCTTGATATTATAATTGTAGTGGATTAATTCTCTTAAATATATTTCTTTACTCTTCTTACCGAATTCAAAAAACAACCCTTAAATATCAATTCATTTGTTAAGCAGGTATGGAAAATTAACTGCGGTTGTATTAAACTTACCTTTCGCGTTTTTTATATGTATATATATATATAATCTAGTTACTAAGCAAAATTGAATAAGAAATGCATTAAATAATAGTTCTATATATTAATATAGAGCATATTAATATATATTTTAATATTTTAAAGAAAATTTTGCAAAATATTTAAATATGTAGAGAAAAAAAAAATAATAAAGTTAGATGTGAATTATTCCAATATTCCATCTCTGGCATTAAATTCAATGTACAATATATACATATGTTTGTGAGAATCACTTTTTGGAGAATATAAATATGTATGTATGTAAATATATACATATGTATGTATAAGTAAACAAATATATATGATCAAGTTTGTTCATATATTAAGCGCGATTTGTATATATCTGTTTATTTACACACGTATATATTTAGAAAAGAAAATCTCATAACTTTGGTAAAGTTATTAGTTTTTAACTTTATTAAAGTTATTAAAGTTTATATATGTATGTATATTTATATGTAAAAAAAAATTGGTTACCTTTTTGTTGAATTCATGGAAAGAAAAGTAGAAAAATTATATATGTATGTATGTATGCATATGGAGGTATGAAATATACTTATAAAAATATAAAGGCAGTTAATTTTATTGTTCTTCTTTCTGTTTTAATTACATTTTCTACATATGCACGAATAAATTAAACAAATTTGTAATTATATACATATGTATTTATAAAAGTTTTAAATATTTCCTTATGTATAACAATGTATTTAGGTATACATAGGTATACATTCTTAGTTTAACTTACTATTACTATATATTTATACATTTATATAAAATTGTTGATCTTCTATATGGTGTTGCGCCTGGTAGGTATATAGGTATTTGATGGGCTATTGTAATTTCCATTGTGCTGTTTTTGTTGTTGGCTGTGTCGTTTTCTGTTTATAACTATGTAGGTATGTTGACTTTTCACGTTCTTTTAATAAATGTAGCATATGCTGTTTGTAATTTGTTTCGACTCGCGTAGGTTCATAAATTTCATTTTCATATAATGTCTTTTGTTCGCAAAGAGATTTTAAATTTGTTTTTTTTTATTTTAATTCTGATTTTTCGTTAAGTTTTTTTTTGCATCATTTTTTGTAATATACGCTCTTCCCATTTTTTACACTCTTTCTTCCACTTTTCTGAAATTATTTCGATAAGTTTTAATTTTTATCACTTCTTTTAACACATGTATACCGTTTTATTTCCCCGTTATATGTTTCGGTTTTTTGAGTTTTGTTGGTAGATTACTGTTTTACTTTTTATGACTCATAACTTGCACTTTTGGTACAGTCACCACTAAAATATATAGTTTTTTTTTTATGATTTGCAATATATGTATTTGTAGTCTTTCATGATTAAAAATGCCTGTACATATATATATTTTTAAATAGATGGTTCATTTTTTTGCATTTTTTTTTATTATTAAATTTAAAGGAAAGTAGGTACATTGTTATATTTATATATAATTTTATATTCAATGTATATTACCACATATATGCACTATAAATATCTATAAAACCAAATGAAAACTATGTAATTGAATACATGCACAAAATATTTTTCCAAAAACATGTGGCAATAGTTCTGTATTGCTTTTCCTTTTTTCCCAAGCGTTGCATACCCGATATTCGATTTTAATAGTTCACCTTTTTTGCGTTATGTACAATCATACGAATGTTTTATCTAATTTGGTTTTTTTTTTATAATATATTTCAATGTTTTATATATTTTTATTAACGTTTTCCCCACGTGTATATTTAATGAAAATTCAATAAAGTTGTTAAACTTTTAACTTTTTACCGCACAACGATAGGGAGAGAGTGGCAGGATCGCCATATAACTTAAAATGAAACACGTCGTCTCTCTTTGACGGTTCAACTCCAACTCTATTCTTTATTTTATCTTTATACTTAACATGTAGGTGTGTATTACTATTATTACATGGTTGTATCTACTACGTAGTTACATTTTATCACATAGTCGTATTTTGTCAGGGGTGGCACTACAAGTCATTAGGAGTGTCGATAACCTACGTCCTATATCTATTCTTCCCGCTTTGTCTAAAGTGGTCGAACATTTAATTAAGAAACAAATTCTGTCTTTTTGTGAACCGAGTATATCGGATTCTCAATATGCCTTTAGGCGCAATTTTAGTACCACATCGTTATTGCTGAATTTGACGGATGACATTAGGACGTATGAGAATAATGGGAAGTTATCACTGCTGGTTTCGCTTGACTTAACTAAAGCCTTCAATTCTATTTGCCATTTGACAATGATCAACAAACTGAGACAGCGGTACTCTTTTTCTGGATCGGCTTGCAAGCTAATTTATTCATTTCTCAGTGGTCGGCAACAGTTTGTGGACTTGAACGGAGTCTACTCCAGTTGTTGTTATTCATATTATACGTGAATGATGTAGTTGAAGTGTTTCAACCTGGTGTCTGTAAACCATTCCTCTTTGCTGATGATATTCTGCTCTTATTTAGTGGGGATCGTGACTCGGCCGATGCTTTAGAATACTTGGTAAATTCTACTCTCAATAGTGTTTCTGACTGGGCGAATGCGAACTGCCTTGCAATAAATCTTCTGAAAACGAAGGCTATGCTATTTTTTCTTCATGGTTATTTTGTCAAGACTTAAATATTTATATTTCTGGGCGCCCTATTGAATTTGTCAGTCATTATAGATGTTTAGGTGTTCTTATTGATGACCAGCTTAAATTTGAGCCCCACATTAATATGGTGCATCAGAAAGTGTCCTTTGCACTGCGGAGGATTTACTCCTTGAGTATTTATTTACCATTCTCGGTTAGGTGGCATGTAGCTAGAGCCTTGATGATACCTTTTATCTTATACGGACTAGAAGTGGTATCGGGTACTATTTCTACTAATCTGGTAAAGCTGTGTAGGGTCGTGAATTCTAATGTTAGATATGTTTTTTCTGTTCGCAGACGAGAACATGTGTCTGATTTCGTGGTTAAATTTCTTGATTTTTCGTTTTTGGATTTTATTAGGTATGGCAATGTTGCTTTTTTCTACAAAACGTTTAGAGAGGCGAATGTCGTACATCTTTGTAATCGCTTTCATTTTTCTCGATCGACTCGGAACAAACAAATCTTAATCCCTCGAATTAATTGTTCTACCTTTAGCAGAGCCTTCATTGTGAGAATTGTTCGCTGGTGGAATGTGTTGCCGCATGAGCTAAGAATCTTTTCACATTCTAATGTATTTCGACTTAAGCTTCGACAACATCTGACCCTGACTCATCTGCCGTGATTATCTTTTTGTTTGTGTGTGGAGTTGAGCTATTATTACTGGTTGCCATACTTCTATTTGTATATGTTCTAGGGCTGGGGAGTCTCGAAAGGAAAGGAAATGAAATTGATATAATCCTCTTGATCTTTTTTTAGTATGTTGTTACTTTTTAAGTTGACTGATATAATTGAATTGTATTGTAGACTGAATTAAGAAGAATGAATATAATTTCTATGATGTCTGTTTCATTAATGATATTAAATTACATTGTAAATTGATTTGCATTATATAAGGATTTGAATTGTATTATTATTTGAGTTACTCAGGTATATGCACTTATTAATTTACCTGTGCAGTACTACTTTATTTTGGCCTTGATGGCTTTTGTACTGCAATATGTCATAAATAAATAAATAAAATAAATAATAAATATATACAGAGAAATTTTGGTCAGCGAAGCTGGTGTTTGTTATACCATAGAGGAGAAAATCCTTCCGCCCGGCCGAAGGCCGGCTATGCAGGGAAACTTTGGTCAGCGAAGCCGGTGTTTGTTATACCATATAGGAGAAAATCCTTCCGCCCGGCCAAAGGCCAGCTACGCTAAAACAATTTATTTAATTAATCCAGTATTATACTGAAATTTCGATCACACTTTCGTTTTTCTAACAAATTATAATATTTAACCTCTAGCACTTTAATTTAAAATTTTTTAAGAACTGTATTTACACTTGAGAAATTAAAAGATTCTTGCATAATATAATGTATCTATTCAAAAGCTTTCGAACGATACCAATTTTGGATAAATACCTTGAGAAATGTAATGAAATATTGCAAATTCATATACACGTATATCAAAATTTCAGAGATCCATAACTCGGAAACTAAGCTTTTCCGCCAATTTCTTAATTTTACATCGTCTTATTTTTCAATTTTCTACCCCCCTATAAAATTTTTTTCAATTTGGAGCTCTGTGCGTAAACTGGACTTGTTCCAAAAACTTTGGTAACCAGGCCGGTCTTTATTATTAAATAAAATTTTTGTTGAGTTTTAAATTATACATATGTATGTAGAAAATTGCATGTATACCTGAGAACTTCTTCGGTCCATAACTCGGAAACTAAGCGTTTCCACTAATATTGTCATTTAACATTTTCTTATTATTTTTTACAATTTTCTATCACCCTATGTACTTTTTATTTTATTTGGAGGTGCGTTGGTAAACTGGATTTGTTCCGCAAAATGTCTAAAGTTCAAACAACAGGCGGCAATATATGCTGCGAGTATGTTTGTCTGCCACTGCTGGGTGCGGAGTTCTTGGTGGATGTCCTGTAGGTATTGGTGTACGTGATGTTGAAGATTTTGCTGCTGTTGCTGTCGTTGCAAATTTGCGTATCTAGTTTTTTCTTAATATAATAAATTATTTAAAAAAATTATAAATAGTTTGTTTTCCATATTTCCCAGCTATCTATATATCGACATTTCATAGGAGCTACCCTAATCATCAGTAGACTTTGGAAATTTTTGAACGATGATTAGGGTAGCTCCTATGAAATGACGACATATAGATAGCTGGGAAACATGAAAAACAAGCTATTTATAATTTTCTGATTGGTATCAATGTTAGAAGCTAATATAATGAATAAAACTCAATTGTTTGTAAATTATTTCATCTAAAATAAAAAATTTTACTTAAATAATCAATAGAAAACACTAATCTCATCATAGGTAGTTCCGTTTCTATTTTTGCACACAGCAAAAAAATTCTAAACGAAACAACAATGTAATTATAATATCTTTTGAAATTAAAGTTTGTGATCCTGGAAAGGCCCTTTTTTAATTTTTTATCTGCCCCTAAGAAGGGCCTCTTTTGAACCAATTTGAATCTATTTTTAAATTAAATATTGTGGCCTGCAAAGAGCCTTTTTAAGGCAACTTAAGTTTTTATTTGGCTCTGAGAAGGGCCTCTTTGAACTAATTTCAATCTATTTTTAAATTAAAGATTGTGGCCTTGAAAAGAGCCTGTTTAAGGCAACTTAAGTTTCTATCTGGCCCTGAGAAGGGCCTCTTTGAACCAATTTCAATTTCTTTTTAAATTAAAGTTTGTGGTCCTGAAAAGAACCTGTTTAAGCAACTTAAGTTTCTATCTGGCCCTGAGAAGGGCCTCTTTTCAACCAATTTCAATATCTTTTTAAATTAAAGTTTGTGGTCCTGAAAGGGGCCTTTTTAAGGCAACTTAAGTTTTTGTCTTTGGCCGTGAAAAGAACCTTTTTAAGGCAACTTAAGTTTTTATCTGGCCCTGGGAAGGGCCTCTTTTGAACCAATTTCAATCTCTTTTTAAATTAAAGTTTGTGGCCCTGAAAAGGGCCTTTGTTTAACCAGTAAGCATTCTCAATTTATTATGTATTACCAATAAAACGGCTTGTTTTGAGCCAATTTTAATCTCTTTTGAAATTAAAGGTTGTGGTCCTAGAAAGGGCTTTTTCGAGCCAATTTTTATCTGTAGTTAGTAGCTTTGAAAAGGACCTTTTTGAGCCGGTAGGCATTTCCAATTTTTCATGTATTACCAATATTTTCTATTTGTATTACATATCAATATTTTCTATCTATACATGCCATTTCAAATACATTTTAGCCTTCATAACATGAGTGTAGAGAAGTGTGACTTGGTTTTTTTTACCACTCGTGCATGTTATGTGTTAAAACTTGAATTCGTAAATGCTCGTACATTTGTATCAAAAATAAATGATAACGATTTCAAAAAACCTTTGGCTAGGCTAAAAAATGTTTAGGCACATTTAACACACTTCAGTTTAAAATATTATTGGTACATACTTTACATATGGTAAACGAATTAAAATATTTACTAGTAATACAATCTGCGCAGACATGGTAGTTGCATAGAGAACATTTGCTTTTCATGCTTTTTGAAAAACAATGGCAACAAAATTAAGAAGTATCATCAGCATGTTTGGCAATTGTCGATTAAATTTCAAGGCGAAAGTCATTGGGACACGGCAAATTCGTCAATGGAAGACCTTTTAAGAAACTGCAGCTCACTAGATCACTTTGTTTCGCTCTTTTTAAAATATTACCGAATTTCCATTTTTTTTTTGTATTTATATTTTGAATAATAAAGACAGTTAAGAACTGGCAACGAAAGGCAAAAGTCTTAGTGTTTTTTTTTAGCTCCTGCGAAAAACGCAGATCGAAACTGGCGACGAGGATGGGATTGATATCTTAATATCCTTAAAATTAATGCATAAAAATACAAAAATGAATCTCACAAAAGATATCTATGTTCAAAAATAAACATATTTAGAATAAATGAATTTGTGTGCAAAAGTACATAAATTTAAAAACTATGTTTAAAAATAAACATAATAAACTTTATATACAAAAGTATATAAGAACTCATGTTTAAAAAAAATAAACATAATAAGCTTAATGTACAAAAGTATGTGCAAAAGTATACAAAAAGTCATGTTTAAAAATAAACATAATTAACAAAAGTGTGTGCAAAAATATATAAGTTAACTACCTGTTTAAAACTAAACATAAAAAAAAAATAATAATAAAAACATATATAATTAAAAGAAAAGATAAACATAATGAAGATAAAAGGATTTACATACAAAGGAGTGTAAATCTAAAATCTATGGACGCAATTAAAATAAGTAAAGTGTAAAATTAAAATAAAGAACCCAAAAGTAAAACAGAAAGAAACAAAATCTTTTGCTACAATCCTTCTGTGACTTTTAAATAAAAAAAAAATACAAAATTTATATTGTGACTTTTATGTAAAAACAAAGAAAATTATTAATAATTTTTTTTTTTTGCAAAATTATTATTATCCTGCTGTATAAAAACGAAAATTTCATTGAGAAATTATAATTAGCCTGCTGTGACTTTTATATAAAAATACAAATTTTATTGCAAAATTACAATTATCCTGCGACGAATATTATGTAAAAATACAAAGCTCTTACTGTGGCTTTATGTGAAAACAAGGAAAAATAATAATAAAATTTTTTGCAAAATTATGATTATCCTGCTGTATAAAAATGAAAATTTTATTGAAAATTATAATTAGCCTGCTGTGACTTTTATATACAAATTGCAAAATTACAATTATCCTGCGATGAACTTTATGTAAAAATAAAAATATAATAATAAAATTTTCCGCAAAATTATAATTTTATGCTGTGACTTTTATGTAAAAATACAAAATTTTTTTTGCTGTGACTTTTATGAAGTGACCAATATACTCACCAATAAAACCGGATACTTGAAAATAGAAAAACCGCAAAAGCCCAAAAACAGAACCATCAAAAACTTCAAAGAAAGGATGCGAAGTACTAGAATCCTACAACCACCACAAGAAAAAGATAGTGTATTCAACCCAGCAGCAGCGAATATATCCACAACATTTTATAGTAAGTTATTATTAAGCTATAAATTTACTTAAGATTAAAATTTGAAAAAAAGTTTTCGAAAATTTTTTTTAATTAATGGCATAAATACAAATATTTATATTTCGGTGAATTATCCTTTTGCTTTTATATTAATTTTATAATAAAAATCCTATATAAAATCGATTTTGCTAAAATTACATAGTTATTCAAAATGGCTCAAATCCAGTTAGACCCAGTTAAATACCTAAATAACCTCCCACAGTTTTCTGGAAACATAAATGAACTACTGACCTTTACTAAGCTTATAGACAGAATTCACCCCGTTCTTTCAACCTATGACGAATTATCCCAACTAGTTTTTTCTGATATAATTAAAAGTAGAATTTCAGGTAGGGCAAGAGAAATTCTTGAAATTGACACGCAAGCACAGTCATGGAGGGAAATAAAAGAAATTCTTAACAATAATTTTGGGGAAAGGAAAAGTTGCGAAGAGCTTTTTGACGACTTAAGATCAGTAGTTTTCGAAACTAATGCAATAGATTTTTACAATCATAAAAAATATAGATTAAGGCGACTGAATAACAAATCAGTTCTCATACTAGGAGAGGGTGAAGCTGCCAATCAGGTTTCTATGAACAATCAGAGGTCAGGTCTGAACGTATTTAAAAGTAAGATTTCAGATCCGATGAAGACAGTTCTCGCTTGCAGGAACCTTCAATCCCTCGAGAGTGCCATGAACATTCTCTACGAAAATGGCTACGATAAAATTGGGAAGGATGGATGAAAATATTCTGAAAACTCCAAAATGCCCAAGGAAAAGTACGGAAACAACTTACAACCTCGTGGTAATCAAATACAAAAGTACCAAAATGGAAATCACAACAGAGGATATTTTAACAGAAGAAACCACCGAGGAGAATTCCAAAATTTGCACAGAATCAACACAGTCCCAGAATAGAAATAACAATGGAAGCCATTTTTACAGGAAGTGGAGTACCAAAATTTACACGGACAAAATCGACACCAATTCTATAGAAATCCTCAACATAGTCCCCGAGGACAAAACAGCCACAACCAACGGCATCAGACTCCCGAACCAATGGAAGTCAACCCAGCGCAAAATTTTCGGCCAGGTGCCCATACGGACAACTACCATATATAACAATTAAATCAAAATTAGGTCAATTAAAGTTCTTAATTGACACGGGAGCTACTCACTCCGTCATCAACCCAGGGATGTGCGATCCGAAATGGAAAGTACCCTGTAATATTAAAAATATAAAAACTTTATCAAATATAATAGAAATAAGGGAAAAAGTCTCTATACCAATTTTTCAAGAATTTGGCGGAATGCCAGGAACAAAAATTGATTTTTTAATTTATGCTTTTCATGAATATTATGATGGATTAGTAGGAAATAACATCCTAAAAACCTTAGGAGCCATTGTCAATATGAGGGACAATGTGCTGATAATAAATAAGAATAAAATTCCCCTCGAATACGCGAACAAATTTTTACAGAATAAAGATGAAAACCAAGACAATACTTTTAACCTGGAAAAGAAACAGATTCAAGGGATAAATCCAATAGCGAACGTTTGATTAGATCATTTAAATGATGAAGAAAAACAAAAAATATTAGGAGTACTAAAAAAATGTAGGAATATCTTTTACTCGGAGGAAAGTGACCTCTCTTTTACGAACGCAATAAAACACGAGATAAGGACAACCAATAACATACCAATAACTGCTAAAACATATAGGTACCCGTACGTACACAAACAGGAGGTACAAAGGCAGATACAGGAGATGCTGGATAAAGGAATAATCCGAGCAAGTCACTCCCCGTATTCTGCGCCCGTCTGGATCGTGCCCAAAAAATTGGACGCCAGCGATAGAAAGAAATGGCGACTTGTCGTAGACTATAAAAAGCTTAACGAAGTTATATCAAATATAGATGAAATATTAGAAAATTCCTGGGGTTAGCGGGTTATTACCGCAAATTTATAAGAGACTACTCAAGGATAGCTCGCCCCATGACAAGATATTTAAAAATAGATGCGAAGATGGATATAAGGAACACAGAATATAATGAAAGTTTCGAGACTCTCAAGAAACTCCTAACAAATGTCCCAGTATTGGCATATCCGGATTTTAATGATAAATTCGTACTTCAAACGGATTGCAAGCAATTCTTATCCTTATCTTATCCCAAAAAGGTCACCCAATCTGTTTCGCCAGTCGAACGTTGAATGGCTCGGAACAAAACTATAGCACCATAGAAAAGGAACTTCTCGCGATAGTTTGGGCCACTAAATAATTATTTTAGGCCATATCTGTTTGGTAGGAGATTCCTGATCGAAACAGATCACAGACCATTAACATGGTTATTTTTCATAAAAGAACCAAACTCCAAACTAGTAAGATGGAGATTAAGGTTGCAGGAATACGACTACGAAATCGTATGTAAAAAAGGAACACAAAACGGAAACGCAGACGCTTTGTCCAGAGCCAATATATTCTTAAACGAAACCATTCAGGATTTAGAGTACAATGCCTGTACAGAGACAAGTAACCCTCTTAACTTTTATAGAAGGCAAATAGTGTTTAAATTAGTAACATCAGGATCACTTAAAATTAAAAACGAGAACGTTTTTAGAAACAATAGAAAAACCATAAGTGCGAAAAACTTCGATGAAGAAACCCTGAAAACAATAATCAAAAATCATTTCTGTCCCGATAAAACAAACGCCATATTTGTGGAGACAGAAACAATCTATGAAAATATTAAAGAAGTTGTAAGCAAATATTTCTCAGAAAATAGAAATTTTAAAATCCTCAAATGCAGGACAATCCTTTTAGACGTCACAGATGAAACTATACTGGCTGAAGAAATAGAGAAGGAACATTTAAAAAATAACCACAGGGGAATCAACGAAAATTTCGAAAACCCAAGAACTCAAATTTACCATCCGAACTTAAAACTACGCATAAACCAATTCATTAACAACTGCGACATTTGCAACAAAGAAAAGTATGACAGGAAACCAGTGAAACAACAGTTCAAATTAACAGAAGCACCTGGAGAAGTAGTCCATGTTGATATATTTTATAGTCTTGAGAAAACTTTATTCCTAACATTCATCGACAAGTTTTCCAAGTATACACAGGCCATTAAAATTAAAGGCAGAACATCTACAGAGTTTAAAACGGCACTAACACAATATATTTCAATAATGGGAAGTGTAAGAAAAATAATAGTAGACAACGAGCTAGGGTTTAAGGCTCTCCCACTCCTAGAATTTATAAGGGAACAGAATATAGAAATTCATTACACATCTAACAATAACCACACTTCGAACTCTGACATAGAAAGGCTTCATAACACAATAAATGAACATATTCGCATTTTAAAGCACGATCAGAATAGAGACATAGAAAGTGTCGAAGAAAAAATGTATAGGATTTTAATTTATTACAATAATATAATACACTCTACAAGAGGTAGAAAACCAATAGATTTTAGAAACGGTACAATTGCCCAATCAGAATATTCGGCAATTAAGGACAAAATAATAAAATGTAAGGAGAAAACGTTAGAGAAAATAAATAAACAGAGGGAAAATATAGAAATCCAAACAGGACCAGTATACTTAAAAGACGAAAGAGGAGGAAAAACCCACTCAAAGTTTAGAAAAGTAGTAGTATCCAGACTTGACGAGGACCACGTTATTACAGACCGGAATCATAAATACTATAAGTCCCATATTAAAAGGAAAAAGAAATTTTCAAACTTAACAGAATCACAAAGAGACAGCCCATGATAAGAAAGACTATATACATATCTTTTCAGATGAAACCGTTAACAACAATACTTACTTTAACTGCGATGTTACATGTCACATACTCCCAAAAGATGGAAATACAGGACCTTAGGGAAAACCAGGGATATCTCCCAATTAAAGACAAAGATATAAAAATCATTGACCATTATACCAGGATATTCCATATAATAAATTTAACAGAATACTATCAAACAACGGAAATCATAGAAAACAACATAAATTCACCAGACAGTCCATTATCAGAATTTCTACACTTACTAGATACAATGAAAAACAATTTTAAAATACTCAAGACTAAACTGAATAATCTCTCACATGACTTCAAAACAAGAACGAAAAGAGGACTCATAAACGGATTAGGAAAAGGAATAAAATTTATTGCAGGGAATATGGACAGCGATGACGAGGAAGAAATTAGGAACGTAATTACAAGCATTACATATGATATTAAGACTAACACGGAACAAACTGACGCCTTGACAAGATTAAGCTATACACTATCCGAACAGATCCAAAACATCACTTCACATATAAACAAGCAACAGTTTATTGTAAGCAAATACATAAACCAATTTCGACACGACATAGAAAACAAAATTCTTACTTTAGAAGACGAAGTAATGTTCTTAAGTCACATATACCAAATTGACAACGACATAAGATTACTAAAAGACCATATAGATGACATTGGTAGAGTTGTTTTTACAAGCAAACTTACCTAGTTATCCCTCCTGACTTACTAGGTGAAAAAGAATTTAATTTGTTAAATTTTTGTTGAACTTTTATAATTTTTTAAATTAAAAATGGTTTGGTTTGTACATATGTATGTACATCAGGTTTTTAGTTCAAGTTTTTCCTTTCTTAAGTTTTTTTCTTAAGAAGGATTTTTTACAACACAAATTTGCTGTGATCAATAATTATTGATTGAAGAAGACAAGCATCCACTCATCAGCATCCCAGTGGGTGCTGATGAGTAGTGTAGCGACTACGAAACAGCTAGTTGTCCCCCAGCTAAAGATTTGATTATTATTTTTCTTGTCTTCTTCAATCAATAATTATTGATCACAGCAAATTTGTATTGTAAAAAATCCTTCTTAAGAAAAAACTTGAACTAAAAACCTGATGTACATATGTACAAACCAAACCATTTTTAATTTGAAAAAGAATTTAATATTGTGGACAACTTTGAGACATACACTAAGACTAAAATTTCCATATCCTTCCACGATGAACAAATTATAATCATCCTATTCCCGTATTTTCAACATCATACTTCTCCCAAATAATTTTCGAGCCAATACCTAATAGTAATAACAAATCTATTTATTTTGAATTTGAAAAAGTTATTATTGATGAAAATAAAAACATACACTATCCTAACATAACTAATCTACGCAAAGATATGACTATTTTAAATGATCCATGCATCCATAACATTGTACAAAATAATGTTGCAAGTTGTATAATGAAAGAAAACAAATTGACAGAAATAAACGAGATCAAACCAGGACTTATTTTAATTAAGAATTTATTTGAAAATTTTACAAACAATTGTAACTATAAACAAAATAATTTAAATACGAGTTCCACATTCCTGATCACTTTTGAAAATTGTCAAATAACTATAAGAAACAAAACATTCTATAATGACAAACTATCTTTTAAAGAAGAAGCAATACAATCACACCTAATACAAGAAAATAAAACGTTTGTAGAATTAAATTTAAAAGACCGTTATATTAAGCAAACTAAATACGAAGAAAATTTGGATAAAATAATAAGTCATAATAATAGAACAAAAACCATTAGTTATAGTATCAACACTGTAATAATTCTAAGCATCTTACTATATATTTTGAGACCAAAACTAATATTTAAAATTTCGTCGGAGCCTCAATCTAACGGTGGGGGTGTTACAGTACCACCCGTTATTCCCATAACGAGGGTTAATATAATTTAGGTTTTTGAAATATAAAGCGCATTTTTGTTTACTAACAAAAATGCAATCTAAGTAAAATATTTTCAACATAAAATACATTTTTTGTCTATTAACAAAAATGCAACCTAATTAAATTCTTTTTATTTTAATAAAATTGCATTTCCGTTCCCAAACGAAAATGCAATCCTATACTTTTGTTTGTGCAGGTAAAACACCTGCAGACGGAATTCTCGGAAATGTTTGTTTTGCAATCTAAATAGAATTTTACTTAATAAGCAAAATTTACTTTAAAAACTAATATTAATTTTGTATTTATATTTTGAATAATAAAGAATAAAGACAGTTAAGAACTGGCAACGAAAGGCAAAAATCTTAGAGTTTTTCTTAGCTCCTTCGAAAACGCAGATCGAAACTTATAAATTCGGACTCTGCAGGTTTTAGTACGCAAAGATTAAAGTGGCCATGTTGTAAAATTGGTATGAATAGCAATCTGGGCTTTTCTAAAAGTATTTTATTAACCCTGTCAATATTAATTTCACACAGCTGGCAGGGTATGCTAAAAAAACCTTTATTATGATCTTTTAAATAACATGCAATTGCACAATCCAAAACAAAATTTCTTAATCGTTCTCCTTTTTTTAGAGAATACCAATCATCATTATCTAAAAATTGGTAAAAACCAAGTTCTGAGATTTTGAATTTTGGACAAATTGACATATACAAAGTATTATAGCGAAAAAGGTTGTATTTTATTTGTATTGCAGTTTCTTTTTGGTCGCTGTTAGTAGGGAGCGAATTTCTTGGTTTAATTTTGATGGCTTCCTGTATAATGAACTTTTTAGGCTTTTTGGCATTAAGTAACTGCTTTGGATTTATTGCTTTACGTTTTTTGGGTCTTTTTTATTCCATTGTTCTTCCGGTTGAATATCTTCCGATGGATTTTTAACCTGCCGTTTTGATAATCGTGAATAATCATGCTCCTGCGAAATTTGTGCCAGAATATTTTCTTTGTTTTTCCAGTTTGAAAATAATTTTGTGCTTTGAGCATAATCTTTTTCTAATTTATCAAACATATTATAGCGATATCTTAGATCCTTCAAAGAACTTATATTTTCTTTCCGGTCTAATCTAATAAAATCTCTAGGGCGTAAAGATTTTCGATTCAAAATAATATGTTTTTGCAAAAAGAAACTAAATTCAACAGGCGCATTACTAATGTGATCTCCATTAGGATCTACATGAATTCCCATTATGTTTGTCCACAAAGGGAGAAATGGGCAATATTTATTCAGTATGAAGCTACATAGGTCTTCGCTTCTATACTCATTGTTTTCACCTCCAACACAAACTTTTTTAGTATTGCTATATACACCGTCATAAATTTTTAGAAACAATTTCTTAAAAGCACTTTTGGCAGCAATGGACTCCAAATTGTTTACATTTTCATAGTCCATAAAGCTAGAAGTTTCTGAATATTCACCATTTATTGCTAGCTTATTTTTCCGCAAAATATTATAGCTTTCCCAAAATAAAAAATTTTTTTGGGGAAACAGCAGAACAGTAAATATGTGCCTAAACCAAAATTTGCATTCTTCTAGTGTTTTGAGGTCAAAAGCTATTGTTAAAGCATGTTTTGCAAGGTGGCATAATGAATTCAGTTTACCAACCTTACCGTTTAAATCTCTGCACATAATGTGTATATAATGGGCTTTACACCATTACAAAATTACTTTAGGCTTCTTATACACTCCTGGATTTTCTAGGAAATTAAAACAGTTCAATAAATGTTCTGACACTGTTTCATTGTTGCAACATTTCAAGACAGCGCCGAATAAAGCGTGGCTAACATCTGTACAAACACGTTTGAAAAATGGCCATTTGAATTTATTTTCATTGCAATATAACTTTAGTTGTTCAAGAATGGAACAAATATCGTTCGTTGTATGACGAGAAAGAATTGCAGTTACAAGCGGAAGAATCATCCTTTCTTTCTTAACTCTCATTACAATTTTGTACACTAATACTCTCTTTTCAGCACAATCAATTTGACGGACACTTTGCCCTGATGCGTCAAAATGTATTGTATAATTGGCATCTTTCAGTATTTGTGGATTTACTGAAAGAGTTATAAACGTTGCTTTTCCCCAGCAAAAGATTTTCAAAGGTGAAGCTACATGCTGAATATAATCTTTGTACATTCCTTGCTGCATTAAAAAAACTTCGTAAAAGGGATTTGGATGAAGCCATTTATCGGCTTTTCCTTCCGATTTACATTTACGTAATGTAGCCAGGTTCCGAACATTCTGCAGATTTCCACTTTTTGCAATATCATCTGATACTTTAAGAATTTGGTCCTTCCTATAAAGGTAAGCACTTTGCTTACCTAATGATTTTTTCACTATCTTTTGAGTAACTCCTCTTATTTGGGCAACTGGCTTTTCGCCATTTCCATGGATAATTTCCCCAGATCTTGCTACCAAAACATTTCCATTTCTATTTATTTTAAATCTATATTTAGCACAACCTGGAAATCTGCAATAGCCGTAAACAAGTAACCCTGACAACAAATTTTTGTGCTACAGAAAGAAATTATGCAGGAATTATTTATTTTTAGATATTGCTGCCGAATAACGTCTATAGCCAACTTATTTTTTGTAAGCCTCAATTCATTTTGGTCTTTTTCTTGAAATAAAAGATTGGGGTCGATTTCAAATTCAGAGTCCGTAATTTTTTTTTTTTTTCTAATGCATTTAGTTGTTAAACTCTCAGATCGTATGACGCATACGTTTAGTTGCTCTTTGGGATTACCATGCTTTTGATATTTTTTAAACTTTTCGAAATTTAAACTTCTATCAGAAGTATCGAAAGGACTCAGAGTTTTACGACTTTGATTTAAATCGATTCCCCCAAGATCTTCTAATTGATCAACATCTGACTTATTGGCCGAATCCAATTTATCAGATGTCTTTAGAATTTCTTCCGAACTTTTAAAATTTCCTACAGCGCCATTCTTGGAACAAATGCTCCCCAAACCGTTTAGAATTTTATCACATACATAGTTACATAGTTATTCAAAAATACCTTTTATATCACCAACAAAATTTTTTAGAATATATTCTAAAGCAGCAATTATTGCTTTAGTATTTTCACCTCCTTCATTTGTTAAATATATATATAAAAATATTGCACACGTTTAAAATAACTATTTATATAAAACAATAAATTATATATGTATAACATTTAAAAATGTTATTAGAACCTATTCACGTACCTCTTTGAGAAATATTTGACCCGATGCATTTCTAAAATACAACACTTTTTATTGTAAAGCACAGTTTAGTTGTATTCAGAACTTACCATTTCTTCTTTTAAAAATGCCATTAAATTCTCTGGATCAAAATCGATGTTTAGGGGTTGTATGCCGCAAACTTCCATATCTTCGCACAAACTCACTAAGGCACATAAAGCACATTTTTCATCAGTGCTTAAGCCTGCATTTTCCAATATCATTTTGTCTTCTTCTGAAAAGGCGATGGAAGCTTGGTGACAAGCGGAAACTTCTTGATCGTCACACAAGCTCACTAAAGCTTCCAAAGCACAGTTTTCATCAGTGCTTATAGTTGATATTTTTCCTTCTCTTGAAAAATCTATGGAAGTTTGATGACAAGGTTCTTCGCTTAGGATTATTAAAGCTTCTAAAGCGGATAATTCATCAACGCTTAAAGTTTCTAGAATGTTGGGATTATTTGCTTCCAAGTTTATCGATTCCTGAAATTTTATAGGCAAACGCCATACTGTGGAAAACATACACATATGCAAGTTTATTAGGAACTTACTTCACTTGAAATTTTCGAAGAAACTAAACCAGTCTCATATACCTTAACAAAGTTGTCTTGTGGCAGTTCATCGCGTACTTTACTTTTCCAGGCATATTGCTGCGAAAGGCATATTGCTGTAAATGTTTTAACAAAAATAAGCTGTGTCTTATACAAAAATGTTTGGAAAAATTACGATTCGTACTTACATTAACGAAAATCAACTTTTTGTTTTTCCTCGATTTTGTCATTTTAGAATTTGTACGCATGCCTTTATTGTATTCTTTAATAATGTTCTCAAAATCTTCATCCGAAAAATTTTGGGAACGAAGGCCATTCTCTACCTTCAATTTTAAAATGTGTTGGAGTTTTCCCTTGAATTTCATTTTTACTGAGTATACTCAAGTTTGTGTATAGAAAATCAAAACGGGAAAACTATAAAAAGTTTTTAAGTTTTTATTAAAAATGAAACGCATTTAAAATTTTAATTGTGAATTATATTTAAACAAGTAAGAGTGTAGTATATTTGGGTGGGCCGAATCCAAAATACCCTTCACGATAATCACGTATATATATCTTAATATATAAAATTAATACACAACAAGGGCTGCAATGGCACCAGCTACAACGTAAACTTCCTTTTTCGATACATGCACAAATGATTCGTTGACGATCTCTTAAAATCAGAAAGCAAAGTACATTAAACATTGATTTTTCTGTTTCGTCAGTTCGATGTCCAAAAACAATTTTTCGGACGGACATTATATTAATCCGATATCCAATATAGCTTCCTTATTTTCAGCCCTTTGGCTTATCCTTTCAAAGTTTAAAAGTGTTTTGAAAGTCGATTCATATATTGCGGAGTTACGTAAAATTTTTTTCAGATGGACATTTTGTCTGCCCGATGCTCAAAAACTTGTTTCCAGTGCGTTTACAAACACTTTTAACAGCTCGACCACACAGGCAATCTGTTGTGTCTTAATACTAGCAATAACGCCGGCAGAATTACGTCATCAAATTGCTAATGTTCAACGCTGTACTTTTAGTTGGCGAACATGGAAATATCTTAAAACATAATTTAAGATATTTTGGCAAAGAAGGTTGCGATGTTTTAATTAATTGTAATTGTTTTATTTTTTTATTCTTTTAAAAATGAGTGCTTTAAATGCATCAATCTCCGAGCCAATCTCCATTTCTTTTTTTATGAACTCATAAATGTAAATTATTACATTTTTCTGTTAATAAAATCACTTTTTATAATCATTTGTACATTTGTTTATATATTGAAGCGTATGTTTGTATGTATGTTCATAAACATCAGTGATGATAAGTGAATTTTGACAGCTTATGTTCAAAGATAATTGCTCAGCAATATCTTCTAGCAATAATTGCTGAACATGTGTTTGAACACATATTCGTGCGGTCCACACGCAAATATCTTGTGTCGGCAATCGATTTTGGCAGTTGCCACGGCAATAATTGCCAATCAGATTGCCCGTGTGGACGGGTAGGAAAGGAAGAAATAATATTATAAATACAAAAATAAATAAAAAAAATGTATTTTTCGGTCGGACAATTCAAATTCTGAGAAAGAGCTTCTTTCTACAAGAGACAGAAACCGCACGCGTTCTTGTTCGTCAAATATATTTGCAACATCTGAAAAGAAAACATCTTCTGGTTCAACTAGCGCCAATAAACCGAAAACCCAAGTAGGCATGGATAAATACATCACCGTTTTGAAACGGCAACGAAGCCTTAAATCTGCTCAATTATCATCAAAGTCTAAAATTTCTAAAGATGAAGACCCCGGTAAGTCTTCTGATAATAATAGGTTTGCTATTCTCCAAACGGATGAGCCAACAACTGCAAAAAATCGTTTAAACCTCCTCCAATTTATTTGAGAGAGCCTACATCTAAGGAACTGGTAAGCAAACTTATTACCGTAATAGGTGAAAATACCTTTAGCGCAACATCTGTGCAGCATGGAAATATTAAAGAAACTAAAATTCAGGTAATTCATGAAAATGATTACCGCAAATTGACGGACGACTTGGAGAAAGAAAAGTGAGCTTTTTACACCTATCAGCTTAAAAGTGCGAAAAGCCTTCAAGTTGTTGTTAAAGGAATTGATTCTGGCGTAGATCCTAATGACGTTAAAACTGGTTTGGAGGAGAAAGGGTTTAAAATTAGGAATGTTTTTAACATCAGAAACCGAGAAAAGATACACAATGACACAAATGTAAAAAAATGTAGTAATTGTGGAGGCAATCACACTGCTAATTACCCCGTGTTGCCCCGTTTATACCCACTTCAAACGCTTAATGCCAAATAAATCATTAACTCCTCCCAAGCCGTCCCAGCAATCGCAATTCATTTCAAGCAACAATTTTCCTCAAGCAGGTCAGTCAACAACCCAAATAAATGTTCCAAGCTCTAACCAAGTTTCTTATGCCAATGTGGTTAAGACTAATATACCAAACGCGAATCAGAAGTCCAAGTATTAACAGCCTGACCCATATTTTAGCAACCTTGAAGCCACATTGCAGACTTTGGTTCAATCAATAAATACTTTTACGGCATCTATGACCACCATGATGCAGGAAATGCTAAAAATGCAATCAACTATTTTACAGGCTATTTTAAAAAAATGATTTATTTAAAAATATGTTTCTGGAACGCAAACGGCATACGCCAACATAAAAATGAACTTGAACACTTCCTGAGGGAAAGGCAAATCGATGTTATGTTGATTGCTGAAACTCACCTGACGTCAAGAAGTTATTTCAGGATAAATGGCTATATACTATATGACACTAAAGATCCACGTGGAAGATCTTGTGGAGGTTCGGCTATTCTAATTAAATATGTGTAATTCTTCGAGCTTAAGGTCTTTCTTGGAATTTTTAGTTTTTTCGGTTTTTAATTATCTGGCAATATTTCGCTTTCCTTTGGATAGCTTCTTCAGGCCAAATAATATTTATTTAATTTCAATTTGTAGAATATTTGAAAAATTAAAACAACAAAAACAAATAATTTGAAATAAAAATATTTTCTTTTCCTTTCATATTTTTTCTATATATATTGGGTAAGAAAATATTTTAATTTCTTACAAATTCATATATGTAGGTACATAGTTAAAAACAACAACAAACACAAATAACAACATTTTACAAACAACCCTTAATTTTAACTAAATACTTATATGTTTGGGCTATATTCTCAATATCTGTCTTAAAATTAATTCTCCTAGAATTCTCTAGTGTAAGTCTACGTTTATAATTATTCTCTCTATTCAAAATTGTTGTGTCTTCAAACTTAGGGAAATGATTTGAACTTGTACAATGTGCAGTCAATGCTGTCTTTTGTGTTGAGTTCCTCATTCTATATTTCTGATCTGATCTATGCCCAGCTAATCTAGTTTTAAGTTTGTTTTTAGATGTTCCTATATAAATCTTATCAAAATTTTCTATACCATTTCCACCACACGGGATTTTATAAACTACATTTGATATCTCAAGTTTGTCTGTTTTATCTTTTAATTTACTGAACAATGTAGTTAATGTTTTATACGTCTTATGGGCCATCATATACTTTTCTTTATTATATATCTTAGATTTTTCCAACCTTTCTGATATTTACGGGATATATGTAAATGACTTGCAAGTTTTTGGTTCTATTGTGGTTACATTATTGTGTCTCCCTTGAATTCTACATTGTTTTACTAATTTATTTGTAAGTTCTATTGGAAAGCTATTTTGCGTCAAAATATCTTTAATTATCTCCTTATTCTTTCCATGAAATTGTCTATCACTTATTGTTAAAATTCTATTTATCATATTTTTAGCTGTGTTCAAAATTATTCTTCTAGGGTGTTTTGAAAAATAGTTTATAGTCCTTCCTAATGATATAGGTTTCTCTTACCAATCCAATAATAAATTATTGCCCTTTTTTATTATTATCAATGTATCTAAGTTAGCAAGTCTAGAATCTGATTCCTTTTCAATGGTAAATTTAATGTCCTTGTGGTAACTATTAAAAACATTCAAAACATTATCTATACAAAATAAATCATCAACATATTTTGTAATAATCTTCGGTTTAATAGCCAATTTTTCAATACAACAATCAAGTAATTCCTCCATAACTATATCAGCCACAATAGGAGATGCTGGAGATCCCATTGGAAGTCCTCTTTGCTGGATATAAAACCTACCATTTGTAAGGTACGACTGTGATGAATTCCTATCTAAACAAATTATTACTATTTTTTTTTCTCAATCATATTAAGATACTTTTTACTTATTTTTTTTTGTATTTAATTATTTTCTTAAGATGATAATTATAATGTTAATATTAATTTAGCTATCAGTATGTTTGTTCTTTTTATGCGTTGTTTGCTCCCTTAAGTCTTTTGGGCAAGAATTATATTAAGCCTTATAGTATGCTGTGGTTTTTTATTAATTGGTATTTAAGTTGGGTTTTTTTTTTAAGCATAGTTTAGCCTTTGCCGATAATACAGTAAAATAAAAATTGTGGTGGGTGGCGTCTAAAATAAACACTTGAAAAACCTACAATTAATAGTGGGATCCTGTCTGAGCTACGTACTTACTAAACTGGGATATTAACCAATTTCAGTCCGTGCGTGGATACCAGATTTTTTGCTTTTGTTACTCCTAAAGACTGGGACCTATAATTATCATAAATTATATACGTTTACACAACTATTATCAAATACACGGAAAATGATTAACTACATGTTATGAACATAGCGACTTTCCGAGATAATCATTTCGTGGTCTTATTTGTTCACCAACATAAAAATATCTTTTTGTCATAACACCAGATCGTTTATGAGCTGTGTTGCATAATAATGCGAATTCACCCAGAGAAAAAACAACTAAAAAAAAAGTCATGCTGCCTAACTAAACCGTTTATGCTTGATAGGTTGACCACGTTTCTTTTTTTCAACTGGGGTATCACAACGATATCGCCATATAAAAAGTTCTTTTCCGGTATAGAAGTTGAAGCAAACACAACTAATTCTCTAATTCTAAAACAACGAAAAAAACAAATAGCCCGTAATTTCGTTGTAGTTAACTTAAATTCTGATGCGAACAAATTAAGCAAAAGAAAGAATCTCAACAAAACTAAGGTAATATTAAAAGAAAAAGATATATTTTTTTGGTTACACCAAACTTTTATAGCAATGATGTTTACCATTATTCTAGAACTAACACGAGTGAAACAGTCATCTTAATTGTGGTGGTCTCCATAGTTGAGCCACCACCGGGCATTTATTCATTTTTGTTTCGTTACTGGTTTTGGAAGTGTTTATAACAGAACATTGTTATATTTATCTCCCGTGTCACCGTACAAAGGCACAAAAAGAACAGAAAAAAAAAAACACAGAACAAATAATCAAATAGCAACCAACTAAACACGCTGAAAATTCAGAAAAAAAAAAGAAACGAAGAAACACAAGAATACAAGAGGTTGCAAATTGAGTAGACGCAGGTCAAACAGAAAAATAAACCTGATCCATTGGAGCCCTCTGGATCCAACGACCCCATGCTACAATTCGAGACGCTCTTCGCAATTGGCCGTAACTGGTAGACGGAAAAAAAAGACACCCATAATCCATCCCGTAAAAACAGATAAGGACAAAAAGGAGCCCAACGGACAACCGCAACAATTTCACACAAGCAAAAAAAAAAAAACAAAACTAAAAAAAAAAAAAAAAAAAAAAAAAAAAAAAAAAAACTTGCCTAAGTATATTGTTACATTAAATATTGCATGTTACGCTAAACGTACTATTAAGTATTCCGTACAATTTACCTTAGTAACTCATAGTTTCTTTTTGTAGTCACTCCTAAGTATATTATGTATGGGTAAAGTGCAGGGAAATTCACATATTTCTTTTGAACAGCTCAACAAAAAAATCAGTCATCAAGAACCAGCTATTGAAGAGGCCTCCTCAACATGCTGCAAACCTTTCATCTTTTTTGTATGGTGAGTGACAAAAACTAACAAAAGACATAAATATCAATATTATAATTTAATTTTTTTCATTCATTAAAATCTCTATCTATATATATATAGATATACATTTGTAATGTATACAACATTTACGCTATTGGTTTTATTATCAACATTTTTTTTATATGTTGCGGAACATGTTGATAACTATAAATTTACGCTAATGTTGAATTAAGATTTTATGAATGAAGTTTCCTTTAATAATTAATTTTTTTTTTAAATCATCCGGGGATGGTGATATCCACACCATTAAATTAGTTTTACCCTAACACCTATATATAATATACGTATAGTGATACATATGTACATGCACCTAGACCGAAAGGTAAAGCAAAAGCAAAACAACAAAACGATCTGGATAACCCTGCGCACTGGCAGTAAATAATATATGTACATTGTCTTTTTTCTTTTGCTTCAGTCAGTGCGGTGTACATCAAAGATCTTAATTATTAGTAAATTGTTTTTTTTCTTGTTATGTGCTTGTACATACAGATATTTATTGGTTTTTTTTTTAAATGAACAGCAAGGCTGGTAATTTGAGTACCATTTACTTCACATGTTTAATTAAGATTTAATGAAATTATAAATAATAAAAGTAGATTAATATGGAGTAAAGCCTTTTCTAAGTTTTCTTACAATATGTAAAAAGGGTACGATAAGATGTAGTGAGTCGCGTTTTTTTTATGGGATTTTAGGTAAATAATTTTGCACCCCTAAAATCATAGGTAGGGAGGGTACAGAGGTGCGTTTCTATTCAATTTCATCTAGAATAGAAAATATGCAAACGGATTTCTTTCGTCGTTGAGTTTGTGTTATCATTTACAGCTTACCTTTGGGATCTAGAAAAGGGTTCAGTTAACATCTTATGCATATATATAGTATCTAGATCCAATTTTAGTCCATTTTTCACTTCACTTTTTTTTTTTTTTATCTATTCGGGAGTCTATAATAATATTAATGTAGTTTCTCCTACTAGTAAGAGAAAATATAAGAATAAGAACCCCCCCAACCGGCTGATTGCTAGCCTTTTCAATGGCTCCCATATGTTCTTATATTTTTATACCATCGATCCGCCCAGACGCTAGTAGCATCGTGATGGCTTATCTGGTTACAAACATTAGCTCTCCCCAATGAAAGCCAACCGAAAAATAAAGAGAAAAGTTTGTTCATTACACATTGTACTGAAAATACCTACTATCTTCTATACAAAATTTCACTATCTGTAAGAAAAAATCTTTATCTATACTAGTGTATTCCTTTATTTTATCCCATTTACTTTCGATAATGCGTTTAGCTAAATCGATGGGTATACTTGGAAATAACGATACTACATCTAATGATATTAATCTTTCATCATTATCTAAATTCACATTTCTAATTCTTTCCCTAAATTGTAACGAATTTTCTATGTTATATTGTGAATTATTATTAACATTTTTAAGAGTTTTTGTCACATATTTACTAAGTTCATATGCTGGAGAATTAACACATGAGCAAATGGGTCTCAATGGAAAATTCTCCTTATGAATTTTTGGCACCCCATACAATTTGGGTGCTGTAGCAACATTTGTTTTCAGTCTGAATTTATCATTCTGTGTAATGATTCCAGACTGTAAGAGTCTCTCAACAATATCATTATTATGTTTTTGAAATCTACTTGTCGGATCTCTAACTATAAACGAGTATGCTGTAGTGTCACTAACAACATCACTCATTCTTGACTCATAATCACTTTTATTCATAGCCACCGTCGTATTACCCTTATCCGCATTAAGAATTAAAACCTCTTTATTTCTCATCAAAAAACGTTCCTTAACCTTATCTAATACAAACCTGTCTCTCTCCGAGATTCTATCATCTCTAAGATGATTACCTATCATCATCACTAATCTTGATCTAGCAATCTCTTGTTCCTCCCTGTTTTCTAAAGTCTGTTGTTGTTTTTAACTATGTACCTATATGAATTTGTAAGAAATTAAAATATTTTCTTACCCAATATATATAGAAAAAATATGAAAGGAAAAGAAAATATTTTTATTTCAAATTATTTGTTTTTGTTGTTTTTGTTGTTTTAATTTTTCAAATATTCTACAAATTGAAATTAAACATGGTACAATAATATATAGGTAGTGTCGCAACTGTGGCACACATACACACACATTTTTTATTATTGTTTACAAATTGAAAAACTTTTTGAAAAAAAAAAAAAATGTTCCAATAATAATTTTCAAACGCAAAAACAGCTTCAAACACAACAGACAGCTTTTTCTTGATCTTTATTTATATATTTAATTTATTTTACGACTTTTAAATGCAAAAACTTATTGAAAAATTATTTGTAAAATAAAGACACGAATAAAAATATACGTTTGTTTTTTTATTTTCTTTTGTGTTCTTTGACAGTTATAATCATAAAGCAACAATAAAAAGCTATGTTGTTTTTTTTATTGTTGGCTTGTTGTAGTTCCGCTTTTACCTGTTATATTATTGTACCATGAAATTAAATAAATATTATTTGGCCTCAAGAAGCTATCCAAAGGAAAGCGAAATATTGCCAGATAATTAAAAACCGAAAAAACTAAAAATTCCAAGAAAGACCTTAAGCTCGAAGAATTACACATATTAGAAAAGAAAAAAACGGTCGAAATAAAGAAATAATAAGTATTCTAATTAAAAGTAGAATTAAACATTACTTGTTAAATGAGACATGTGAAGAATATTTTCAAGCAACAAATATTTGTATTGAACACATTCACAGTAAATTGGTAATTTCATCAATTTATTCCCCGCCTCGGCTTTCAGTTACAGAAAACCATTACTCAAATTTTTTTACTTCTCTTGTATCCCGATTTATAGCTACTGGTGACTATAACGCTAAACACACATTTTGGGGCTCAAGATTAATCTCCCCGAAAAGTCGTGTGCTTTTTGATACTATATCAAAATTGGGTTTAGATGTAATCTCCAGCGGGTGTCCCACCTATTGGCCATCTGACCAACGAAAGATCCCAGATGTTATTGACTTCGGAATCGTAAAAAACGTCCCCTTAGAATGGATGCATGTGGAGCCTTTATTGGATTTGTCCTCCGATCACTCACCTACTATGGTCTCTATATGTTTCCCCCAGAACATTGAATCCCCATTTAACGAAATAGGTGTATTACAATCTAGAGTGAATTGGCTAAAATATAAAAAATATCTAAGTACTCATTGTACGGAAAATATATCTTTGAGTACTCCAGAGGATACTGATGAGTCAATTAATGCTTTTTCCCAAAATATTATAAAAGCCGTGCAACATGCTACCACTACAAATTTTAGAAATAAGAATGGCAGAACTTCTTCTGAAATCGAACACCTTGTCTCAGAAAAAACAAGAATCAGAAGAGAATGGCAACTTCGCAGGTCTCCCCAGCTTAAAGCTAGGCTTCGAGAATGCGTAAGTCAACTAAGAAATTTGCTTGAAGTCCAAAGAGTGGCTTCCCTCACAACCTATTTGGAAAGCCTTGATGGTAGTCCTCAATCCGATTATTCTTTGTGGAAAGCAGCAAGATGGTTAAAGAGACCCGTTAGATCTAAGCCACCCTTGCATACTCCGACTGGAGTCTGGGCTAGAAGTGACTCCGAAAAGGGAATGCTGTACGCTAACCACTTGAGAAGCGTGTTTGCCATTGACGGACTGAATGGTGAAGCTGATATGCCGCCATATGCAGTTAGACCTCCCGTACCTTTTAGACTTCGTCTTCAAGATGTCGATAATGGAACTTAAACCCGAGAAAAGCTCCAGGTATTGATAAAATTACCAACAAAATGCTTGTGCAGTTACCCCGAGTAGCTAGAAGACTCGTCCTTTTTATTTTTAATGCTATTTTACGTCTCGAGCATTTTCCTACTGAGTGGAAGGTGTCTGTCATTACTATGATACCCAAACCAGGAAAGGATCCTACAAAAGTTGAGCCATATAGGCCGATAAGTCTATTGCCAACAATTTCAAAACTGTTCGAGAAATTGCTAATGACGAGGTTGACCCCAATCTTGAATGAAGTAGGATGTATTCCTAACCATCAATTCGGTTTTAGGACTAAGCATAGCACTATAGAACAGACACACAGGCTGGTAAATGTTATCAGAAACGCGTTCGAAGATAAAAAATATTGCTCAGCTCTATTTATTGACATTTCCAAAGCTTTTGACAAAGTGTGGCACAAAGGCTTAACCCATAAAATAAAATTAAACTTGCCTGCAAACACGCACAAGCTGTTAGAAAGCTACTTATATGACCGGAAATTCGTTGTTAAGGAAGGTGATTTCAAAAGCTCGGCTCAGCCAATCGAAGCTGGAGTTCCCCAGGGTAGCATATTGGGCCCAACTTCATATTTGATTTATGCTTCAGACATGCCAACGAGCTGCAAAATTCACACTTCAACTTTTGCAGATGATACAGCATTCATCAATGTCCATGAAGACTATAAATTAGCATCACAAAATTTGCAAGAACATATTCTTATATTCGAGAAATGGCTGAAACTTTGGAAAATCAAAGTAAATGAACAAAAATGTGCCCATGTTACACTCACACTACGTACAAAAACTTGTTCGGCTATTAAAATCAACAACTACATTGTTCCGCGGCACAGTGAAGTCAAATACCTTGGTATTCACCTCGACCGTAGGCTCACGTGGAAGTCTCACATTGACGCTAAAGTCACCCAGATGAAATTAAAAGCGGTGCAACTAAATTGGCTCATCGGCAGAAATTCTATCTTGAAGTTAGATTGCAAACTTTTGTTGTATAACGCAATCCTAAAGAAAATATGGAGCTATGGAATTCAATTGTGGGGTACCGCCTCTGCATCTAACATTGAGAAAATTCAAAAGCGCCAGAATAAAATTCTCCGTATAATTACTGCAGCTCCATGGTATGTTAAAAACTTAGTGAAAGATGAATTTTCAAAACACGCGATAAGGTACATTAACAGGCTGGAGTCTCTCGCACGTAGCATCCTTGACTTTGGTAGCCACACTCGACTGAGAAGGAAGGACACCCTTGCAACCATCAGAGCGTTGGAAAGGTGATTTACCAACAAAATACACGTAAGAAACAACTTTTCGTCTAGCATGTAGCAAACAACGGTAGCTAACTTTCAGTTAACGTTGGTGTACACAACGCTGTAGCATGCAAATATATTCCGGCATCTGTCTCGTCGGCCATCGAAGTGGGTTGTTAATTCGCTAAACTCATTTATTTTTGTACTACAGACCTGTTATTTTATTATGCATGCGTTAAAAATTCAATATTAGTTTTCAATAGGTTGTTGCAAATTGCTATTTATAGACAACTAAATCCGAAAAGACGCTGACAGTGGTGTGATTGATGTTGCACACCTTTTCCCCT
Organism: Thecocarcelia acutangulata; assembly: GCA_914767995.1. NCBI lineage: Eukaryota > Metazoa > Arthropoda > Insecta > Diptera > Tachinidae > Thecocarcelia > Thecocarcelia acutangulata. Next base: position 61,441,877 of record OU612097.1, read on the forward strand.
CCCAACCATGATCATAACTTCTTTGGCAACAAATTATCGTTACGATACCCAAGATCCTCTACCCTACACAAGCAGTATATCAGAAATCAAAGCCCGTTTGTTTTAAACTTCCATTACTATTTCTCAATTTATTATATTCTTGGGAAGTATCTTAAGAATATAAACATTTTTTTTTTTTTTTTTTAATATACTAGCAGAATTTTTAAATACAAATACACATTTGGAAGAAAAAAATTTACTTATTTAAACTGCTAAACGAGCAGCACTTAAAAAGTGCAGAAAAAAAACCCAGTGCAAATCAGATTAACTGCTAACTTCAGATACTTACATAAAAAAATTCAATTAATGAGACATATATAACAATGTATGTATGTCAGTACTTTTGTTGGAAGAAGTCAATTATAATTATTGATCTCTCCAAAAAAAATGATACTCTCCAAGTTTGAGAAGATGTGAAATTCCTCTCAATGATTGTGGTATTTCACCGTTATTCCCAACTGTTATACTTTAGGCTAATTTACTTTATAAATTCATAAATATAAATTAATTTGGCCTAATGTTAAAATTTTTCTAACATTATTGGTATCAAAATAAAGCGTTTTGATATATCCATATCAACACTATATAGACAATTAGATTTAAATCAACAAACAGAAAATATCGTTTTCATCGATTAAAATGTTTAGCATCAGTACGGTTGAGTTTATGTTAATAACATACAGTAATCTAACATCAAATCAAACTGTTATCTGTCAATGGCCAAGATTTTATATAATTTCCGTTTAAACAGTTTATTAACTATCGAACACAATATTTACTGGTTTTGCAAATTTTGCATTATATAGTATAATATATAAGAAATAAATTCACTTACTTGTTGACGGGACTCCTTTGAAAGATCTTTCGCTGGTTCCTGTTTTAATTACGATGTATGACATGGATATTTTATTGTGGTTAATCTGTTAATATATCATTTTTCTTGCTCTTTTTCGTATTGATGACCTGTTTAATTCATTATCATCAAGTTTTGTAATTATTAATTGACCTCTATATTTTTTTTATCGTTTTCTCATTTGCACAGATTTTTCTTTCTTAACTTTTCTTTAAAAAAAATTAAGCCTTTTAGAACCTAATACTTAGCCTATTGAAATTCTTAAGTCTTTTGATGTGCACAATTCAGAGCAATATTTGGGACACCTTTATTTCTTGGGATGAAGTTTTTTTTTTGTCGTTTTTTTTCTATTATCTCCAGGCGGGTTTTGCCTAATGGTTCCCGCTTCCCCCTAAACTCCAGGAATTATATTATACTTTAATTTTTTTGATTTGATCTAGAGAAATAAAATAAACATATACGCATAAGTTTTCTGCAAACGTGACACACGTAAAAAAAAGTTACCTTGTGTAAAAAGAATATGGTTACGATGTTGTAGCGTACGCCAGACACAATATAAAGGCTTCCAAAGTGATAGCATGAAAATTTTTCTGCAGCTAAAATTAATTTTTCTCCTTCACCTTAGGAAATCCACATTTTGAAGTTAAATTGTCTGGTGACAACAAAAAATTAGGCAATTACCTTTTTTCCTAAGCATTCAATCAAATGAACAATTATGTATTTAAAGGGATTTACCACTTAAAAAATAATACCACGTTCAAAATAAAAAAAAAGTTCAGAATTACTTTTGACTGGTTGGTAAAGTATCGCAATAACAAAATTATATTATTGACTAAACGTGTACGATCCTGGCTTTTATATGCAAAGCTGGTTTTGTATAAAACGCTATTTCAGCAACTACAGTTTTATTTTATTTTTCCAATTTTATATTCACACCTTCGTAAACCAAACCAACACAATAAGCGTAGTTACTATTCACACAGTGCAACTCGTGCACACTGCATTATCATAGTGATGGACTGTTTTTACTAGCAAGTACAGTGCAATAATTAAACGTTAGCGTGATCGATCATTCAGGTTTTTTTTTCTAAAACCGGTTTTTGGCTAAAAATTTAATAAAAACACCTATATAGCATACAAGTAATTCTAAAAATGTGGTATTATTGAACTTTGAAAATATATGGTGATCTAGTTGGCTACGAACACCTTACAAGCATTGGCTAGACCTAAGTAAATAAAATTTTTCAATATTAATTAATTTTTTTTCCTATATTAATTAATGAATTTTTATTTTTAAGATTTGCATACTTATTGTTAGTTCTTTTAGAAGATACAATAAATAATTGAATTATAAAAAAAATCATATCTCCGAATATATATTCCTATATGTATGTACGAGTATATAAGTGAAAATGTGCATAGATATTATAAAGGAGTGTGCATTGTGAAAAAGTGTTTATATGTATGTATGTGTGTACACATGTGTGTACAATAACGTACCTTCCAAGTTCTTTTACCAACTCCAATTTATGTATATAAGAGTTAGATATAGATATATGCATATACATACATACATACATATTTAGGGCCGTATTCAAAAAAAATACTTACTGGAGTTTTAACGCATACGTTAGTTACCAAACATATTAACACTACCATACATTTGTTAAAAAAGTTTATGCAAAAACAGAAAATTAATAGGATTACTTATACTAGAAATATATACTGCATCACTAACATATTTTTTATTTATGTTTCCCTTTCAAAATGAATATTTTTAATTCATATAAAATGTAAAGCGTTAATTTATTTTTCTTACAATTATAATATATTGCTGTTCTTAATATTTTTCATAAAATTGTGAATTTCAAGACAAATCAACATCAAGAAACCAAATGTCATTTTAACGTACAGTTAAACTGTCCCAGTTCAACTTTAAACGTATGGTAAGCTAATAATTGTTTTTGGATACAAAGTTAGGAAATTTTTTTTAACAATTGCTTACCAAGCTTTGTTAAGTTTTTTTGCATACGGCCGTTAGTATTTCAAATACATAATTTAAAAGTATTTTGTATTTCAAATACATGTGGCTCAAAAATACATTTTTACAAAATATTATAATAAATTCAAAATAAGTTCTTTCAAACAAAAGCTAAACCTGCTTGAAACTACGACCATTAAAATGTTTATTTATAAGCAGCTTGAAAGTATTTTGTATTTGAAATACACATCTGTATCTGTGGGAAGTATTTTGTATCTTTTTTTTTTTTTTTATTGATCTATCACAATTGCACTTAAAAATTAATATTTTATTATTTACAAAATTTGAGTTATTACTTAAAAGTATTGCAACAAATAATTAAAATTTAGACTTAGCTTATATTTACATAGGCACATTATGGTTTATTTACAATGAAAGGAAAAAAGATAGACAAAAACCTTTTTAAAAATTTAAGAAAGATTGTAGGATGTACGCTTTCGTCAACTTCGGAGTGAAGCTGGGAAAGATGTAAACGCTACAGATTTCTTATTAAGGCATAACTTGAAAACCTGTTACGATTCTCAAATCTTTGTGTAATATTATTTATTACGGATGCTAACATCTCCTGTTTGTAGTTCTCATGCAGCCTGTTTATTGAATACCTTCTAGGTAGGTTAAAAATAATCTTGAGGTTCTTATTTTGTATAATCTGCAATTTTTTGAGATAAGTTTTAGCACACCTTTTTGACCAGACTTGACATCCATAGGTCATAATTGGTCGCACGCACATCTTATAAAGTAATATCTTATTTTTGCAATTAAGATTAGATTTTCGGTTTAGTAAAGGAAAAAGAGCTCGACCGCATTGTACAGCTTTGTCACACGTTTGAAGTATATGCTGTTTAAACGTTAGCTTTTTGTCCAAAACAATTCCCAGATATTTGATGTTATTCTGAAGGGGTATTTCTGATCCACCTAATGACAAGGAGAGCGAGGGAGTTCTTTTGTATGATTTATTAAATGGAAAAATTGTAGCTTGTGTTTTGGTTTCATTAATTTTAATTTTCCACTTGGAAAAGAATTTTTGAGCATGTAAAAAACCTTTTTTCATATTTTTAACTATTGCGTTTGAGATTTTACCTGTTGTTATTATTGCAGTATCGTCTGCGTACAATGCTGTTGACTGATCTCTTAGTATTTTGAAGTCTGATATATAGATTGAATACAAAGCAGGTGATAAAACCGATCCTTGTGGTACTCCTGCTAGGATGCTGCGCTGGGATGAGTATTCACCGTCAATGTTTACTTTGAATGATCGTTCATTTAAAAAGCTTTGTACCATCTTTTGCAAATAAATTGGGTAACCAAACAAATTAAGTTTATATATTAGGCCATTATGCCATACTGAATCAAAAGCCTTTTCTATATCTAACAATATTATTCCGGTACTCTTCCGCTGGCTTTTGTTATTTGATATAAAATTGACAATTCGTTCAACTTGATGTGTTGTTGAATGTTCTTTACGAAAGCCAAACTGCTCGCTCTGAATAACATTATTATCTTCAGTGAATTTGTTCAGTCTACTGAGTAAGATCTTCTCAAACACTTTGTCGATACAATTTAACATGCTTATGGGACGATAGCTGTTAGGTAATTTTGGATCTTTCTTGGGTTTTAATATTGGTATTACCTTTGCTATTTTGAATTGTTTTGGAAAATAACCATTTTTCAGACACCAATTGAAGATTTTGGTTATTAAGGTGAAAAAATTTGTTGTCATATTTTTTAACATTATGGCGTTTATTTGATCTAAACCAGGAGCTTTAGAGTTTTTTAACGTTTTAACAAACATTCTGACTTCTTCCTCTGTTGTTAAAAATTGCTGCATATTAGGAGGTATAGCTTGGTTTTTTAACCACTCTATATGTTTTTGAACTACTCTGTCCTTTGGGGTTGACATAAAAAAAGTTATTTGATGATTCTTTTCAAAATTTTCAGCAATAATATTTGCTTTTTCTTTACTATTATGTACCTCAGCGCCATCTACCGACAAGTAGCTGAATGACTTGTTTTTACCTTTTATCGCCTTTGTCAGCTTCCAAAACTTTTTACTACCTGTTGGCAACTTTTTTATAAAATTATTCCAGCTGTTGTTTCTGTCAATGTTGATGTTTTTGTTTATTAAGATATTCAGCTGCTTCAATAAACATGTGATAAATTGTCTTTCTTGTGTGTTGCCCGTTCTTTGAAATTTGCGTCTGTATCTGTTTCTTTGACCGATTAGAAATAGAGTTTGTTGGGAAAGCTTTCTCTGCCAACAATTTATTGTACGAGTAGGAATTTGTTTCGAGGCCTCATGTACAATGTAAGTGATTTTCGATAAAACCTGTTCTATGTTTGAACTTGTTAAAACAACCCCTTGCAAATTGTGATTTTTGATTTCGTTGTATTTTGTATCTTGTATTTGTATGTACATACAAAAGTACACGTGTAAAAATCATCAATATGTACTGCATATTTACGTGACTATCGGGAAGAATATTTTACATTCGGACCAGCCGTATATACTACATTCTTGTTAGCTTCTAAAAAAAGTGTAATGGAAATTTCAGTAAATAACACTAAATTAATTAAATAAATTGTTTTGGCGTATCCGGCCCTCGGCTGGGTGGAAGGACTTTTTCCTCCATGGTATAATAAACACCGGCTTCGCTGACCAAAGTTCTCCAGAAATTGCGTATCCTATTGGAAGGCATCCAAATGATACCAATTTTGCCTACATAATTTTGGATACGTAGTGGAAAATCGTAATTTCATACACACGTACATCAAAAATAGGGGATGAAAGTTTGTAGAACTTTGTTGGCGAGCGAAGCCGCATGCTTAATGATATCTACATACATACCTTTAGTTATACATATATTATTTAGTTTTAAGAAAATTTTAGTCAGCGAAGCTAACTAAATAAAATTTTTGCTTTTTTAAAATTAGCACACTACACTATTTAATACTTTTCTTTCTGTTATTTACTATTTTTCTTTCTCTTCTTCACTTTTGTTTTGAAAAAACAGTTATAAGAATAAATGCTGCCATACCTGCAATTTTGGCATTGGGTACAGTGCTGCCTTATTGCTTGTACTTGTCGAAAATAAAAAAGATTTTATGTACTTATATGTCATACTAATTAAGTAATATATGAATTTTCACATATATTTTTAAGAAATTATTTAAATAAAACAAAATATTTCGTTAAAACAACAAAAAAAAAAAAAAAAAAAAACGCAATGTAGTGCGACTTTTTTTGAAAGTATGGCATTACAGTTTGGTGAAATATGGGAATTGTTGAATGAAACATCATTTTAAAAATGGAACGAGAAGCGTTGGTAAGTAGAATTTTAATATTTAATAAGTTCGTTTTAAAGAGTATTATAAATATAATGTATATTTCATTTTATTAATATTATGTATATATTATTTTACAGGCTATATTAAAATTAATAATAAAAAGACGTGCAAGGCCGCGTGGACGGGGCTTCAGAAGAAGTTGTGGTCGCGGTGGTGGTCGAGATAATGTCGAGCCAGCGACTTGAGCACCGCCAACTACACGGCAGGAAGCCTTGTCACTTGCAGCCAAATGCTATAATTACAGCTGCAACACGGGATCCACCGGCTGTACTGGCACCACCGGCTGTATCGGCACCACCGGCTGTACCGGCACCACCGGCTGTACCGGCACCACCGGCTGTACCGGCACCACCGGCTGTACCGGCACCACCAGCTCTACCGGTATCACTGGTAGTACCACTTCCTGCACCAGCTTCGGCAGCACTGCGCCGCAAATCTATTTAAAATGTGTGTATATTTATATATGTATATAATATATATATATATATATATATATATATATATATATATATATATATATATATATATATATATATATATATATATATATATATATATATATATATATATATATATATATATATATATATATATATATATATATATATATATATATATATATATATATATATATATATATATATATATATATATATATATATATATATATATATATATATATATATATATATATATATATATATATATATATATATATAATTGAGTTTTATTCCCTATATTAGCTTCTACAAATTATAAAAAATTATGAAGGTGTAAAGAAATGTTAAAGACGAGTATAAATGAAAAAGCTTGTTTTTTGTGTTTTGCCAAATTCTCAACAATTTATTTAGATTGTTGAGCACCCCATAAACTGAGTCGGTTGTTGTCCAAATCAAAGCGTGTATGGCTTTGTCAGTTGATTAGTTTGGCAGTTGTCGAGTTGGTTGAAGAAAAATTAAAACGTTTAGATTTCTTCATGTTGACTAGCAAGTCTTTCAATCCGATTGTATTGTGTGTGTTTGAGTCTCTTGATCTGATCTCAAAATTTATAATTATAGTGTTTTTGCAAAGAGAACAGTTTAAAATTTTAAAATTGTCTATAATTTCGTTGAATTTAATAGTTAAATGAAAATCTTTTGGTGACACAAGAAGTTTGGAAAATTTTTTTTAAGAAACAAATTTTTTTAAATTTTTGTATGAAAAAAGTTTGCTGGGTTAATATCTCCCAATATCGAGCAAAGCCAGAAGTGACAACTGGTGGGCCAAAATTCTGTATTGGCCCACTATTAAACTGCATAAGACTTTTGGTGACGCAAGAAGTTTGGAAGATTTTTTTTAAGAAACAAATTTTTTAAAATTTTGGTATGAAAAAAGATTGCTGGGTTAATATCTCCCAATATCGAGCAAAGCCAGAAGTGACAACTGGTGGGCCAAAATTCTGTATTGGCATACTATTAAACTGCATAAGACTTTTGGTGACGCAAGAAGTTTGGAAGATTTTTTTTAAGAAACAAATTTTTTAAAATTTTGGTATGAAAAAAGATTGCTGGGTTAATATCTCCCAATATCGAGCAAAGCCAGAAGTGGCAACTGGTGGACCAGAATTCTGTATTGGTCCACTATTAAACTGCATAAGACTTTTGGTGACACAAGAAGTTTGGAAGATTTTTTTTAAGAAACAAATATATGAAAATTTTGGTATGAAAAAAGTTTGCTGGGTTAATATCTCCCAATATCGAGCAAAGCCAGAAGTGACAACTGGTGGGCCAGAATTCTGTATTGGTCCACTATTACACTGCATAAGACTTTTGGTGACACTATTAGAAGATTGGAAAATTTTTTTTAAGATACAATTTTTTTTAATTTTGCTATGAAAAAAGTTCACAGTGCTCACATACATAAAAGTATTATATATAGAACTATAACATTTTGTATTTAATTGTTGCATATCTTTATTTTATGCTTTTGTTTTCAATTTATTTTTAGATAAACTAGTTTTAAGTTATTTTATTTGATTTTTCTTTGTGTTCAATATGTGGAAATCATATTGGTATGTTGCACATAGATAAAAAACATGTGTTTTTAATTATTAGCGTTTTCAGTACAGGAAAGGCATTTGGCATCACTAATACGTTTTTTGTATGTAAACTTAAAGGAGTACTTTTTTTGCAACTCTGTAAAAAAGTTTACCATTCACCAATATTATCTCCGTGAAGTTAACAAACTAAGATAACAAACTTTTTCTGTTTCGCTCAATTTCAAGAGAGTAACGCCATAATTCTCTCTTTGCAGACTGTGTGCAGACAAAAATTGAGTATTTTTGCCTTTGCAGACCAAATTTCTAGTGCTACCAAGTCTAAAATGTAGAATTTTAGAACATTTTCTACAAAAAATACGGCAACTTCTGAAAATTCTCACTCTTCTTCTTGTTTTCTTACATGGGAGAGATAACAAACTATTTTAACAAACTATATAAAATCGACATAACTGAAAAATGATGTGTAAAAAAATGCCTTATTATTAATGAAAAATTAATAATTAAAGAATAAATTACGTGCAATTATATAAGTTATGTTGTACTTGAAAGTATAGTTATATTTATATCGTTCAAAATGTTCTTTATATTTCAGCAAACCTAAAATCTTCAAACAACACAAATAGGTCTCTAGAGTCCAAACCAGAAATTCTTCCTGGACCAAACCTTTTGTAGATTAAAGAGGACCTTTCTACCTTTAATTTGACATATATTTTATATAGCCCAAAAGTTTTTGCTAGAACAAAGTTTCAATTTTAAAAAAATTTTAGTAATTGTATTTAAACACTAATGGGCCTCCCGAGTCCAAACAAGAAATTCTTCCTGGACCAAACCTTTTGTAGATTAAAGAGGACCTTTCTATCTTTAATTTGGCATATAATTTATATAGCCCAAAAGTTTTTGCTAGAACAAAGTTTCAATTTTAAAAAAATTTTAGTAATTGTACTTAAACACTAATGGGCCTCCCGAGTCCAAACAAGAAATTCTTCCTGGACCAAACCTTTTGCAAGTTAAAGAAGACCTTTTTAGCTTTAATTTGACATATATTTTATATAGCCCAAAAGTTTTTGCTAGAACAAAGTTTCAATTTTAAAAAAATTTTGTCATTGCACTCAAACACTAATGGGCCTCCCGAGTCCAAACCAGAAATTCTTCCTGGACCAAACCTTTTGCAAGTTAAAGAGGACCTTTTTAGCTTTAATTTGACATATATTTTATATAGCCCAAAAGTTTTTGCTAGAACAAAGTTTCAATTTTAAGAAAATTTTGTCATTAAAATTAATTTTTAAAAGAAATGTGTATTGGCTTCTATGTCACATGTGTATCTATTGATTTCTAATACTTTACATAAAAAATAAAATAATAAAATTTTACACATTTTATTTTATTTGACTAGTTTTGCTAAAATTTTAATCAAACTTTCGCTTTTACAAAAAATTTTAATATTTATATACTAACACCTAATTTTCACGTTGATTTTTTCAAACGTCTTTAAGTCATGTCTTTCATATTTGTGGGCAAATTTTGTAGAAATGAAAGAGGGGTAGACAAAAAGACACGAACTCCGCTTTTAGCATGGCGAATTCATTTTACCAGGTGAAACTGAAAAAACAGATGTACTACTTTTTTCTATTTGTAAAACATCGAATGGCAAATGTTTCTGCCCTGTCGGATAATCAGTAACTGCCTACAAAAATAGCAAACTTTTAATTAATTTTTATGAACCAATTTTAAGCTATCACGTATACAATGCCAAAATGTTTTTCCAATGTAGCCACCTAGTAGGCGTCGTAGATTTCAGTTTTTATTATTAATACTACTGCGTGATATTGAAGTCTTTTTTTATATGTACATGTAAATTTACATGTAAAGTTAACTGTAAGTTAGTTGAATAGTGTAAAGTCGGACAATTGATTACCTCCTAGGACATCACAATGTTTAAATAGTTAGTTGCTTCCATTGAAAAGTAATCCGTGTCAGTCAGCACTAGTTGAGAAATAGTTAACTTGATGTTTGTTTAAAGTTAACTGATTTTCCGACAGGGTGGTTTGCTCACATACAAACATATCAGCAAGTAAAGTGTGTAAGTGTGTGTATGCATGTACATCGCAGTTGGCCAAGTCTTAAAGACACTTAAACGATGGGTACAAGACAATATAAAATCATGTTGACGACACCTCAAACAAATCGTTGACAGAATTTTCGAACAAATGGCTACGAAATCACGCAAGACCACACAAGCGACATTTTCCTCACCTCATCGTCAGCGATTATATACACTACATGTTCTTCTACCACGTCGTCGACGAATATATAAGTGACAATATCCACACTACCTTGTCAACGATTGTATAGGCGACATAATCGTTGACGTTTTTTCCGACTATATTTTCACTAAACTGTCATCAGTGATATTGATATAATGAAAATTTTAATTAATTTTTTCAGCTTGCGATGTCGTTTAAAAATATTACTCTAGTTTAAATCATTAGAAATTTTTTGAGCAAAAAAAAGTTTTTTAAGTTCGCTTATGTGACATTTTCATGAAAAACCCGTTCTAGGCTATATCTCGGGTATATATGGACCGATATCGAAAATTTCCATTTTCCAGATTTATATAACCTAAGTTTATTACCAGAACTACTTTTAAGCAAAAAAAATTGTTTAGCTTCGCCTATGCGACATTTTCCGATATCTGAAAAAAAAATTTTTTGCCTTTAAGTCACCATGCTTAATAAGGTGTGAAGTTTGAAGCAAAACAACTTTTGTTTTCAAAAATTTTCATACAAAATTACAAAAAAAATGGCTTTTTTGGAATTTTGAATATATCTCAGCTATACGTGGACCGATATTACTGAATTTCAATAGCAAACCCATGAATCGATGGGGTAAAAGAATGGTCAAAGAAAAAAGTTTCTAAGTCTAATGGTTTTCTCAGAAACGGTATTTCAACAGCGGACAGACGGACATCGCTTAATCGACTTTTCAATTAATTCTGATTCAGAATATATATGTATACTTTATAGGGTCGCAAAAAAAACTGTAGAAATTACAAACGGAATCACAAACTTATATATACCCTTTACATTTTTGTGAAGGGTATAAAAAGAATAGACTATAATTTTGATATCGATTATTAAATTATTAAATTGAGGTCAGTTTTTTTTTATATAAAAATGCTTTAATTATATTCGATATTTCGTCTTCCTTCGAAAGGAAGAATTTCTTGTTTGGACTCGGGAGGCCCATTAGTGTTTGAGTGCAATGACAAAATTTTTTTAAAATAGAAACTTTGTTCTACTAAAAACTTTTGGGCTATATAAAATATATGTCAAATTAAAGCTAAAAAGGTCCTCTTTAACTTGCAAAAGGTTTGGTCCAGGAAGAATTTCTGGTTTGGACTCGGGAGGCCCATTAGTGTTTGAGTGCAATGACAAAATTTTTTTAAAATTGATACTTTGTTCTAGCAAAAACTTTTGGGCTATATAAAATATATGTCAAATTAAAGCTAAAAAGGTCCTCTTTAACTTGCAAAAGGTTTGGTCCAGGAAGAATTTCTTGTTTGGACTCGGGAGGCCCATTAGTGTTTGAGTGCAATGACAAAATTTTTTTAAAATTGATACTTTGTTCTAGCAAAAACTTTTGGGCTATATAAAATATATGTCAAATTAAAGCTAAAAAGGTCCTCTTTAACTTGCAATAGGTTTGGTCCAGGAAGAATTTCTTGTTTGGACTCGGGAGGCCCATTAGTGTTCGAGTGCAATGACAAAATTTTTTTCAAATTGAAACTTTGTTCTAGCAAAAACTTTTGGGCTATATAAAATATATGTCAAATTAAAGCTAAAAAGGTCCTCTTTAACTTGCAAAAGGTTTGGTCCAGGAAGAATTTCTTGTTTGGACTCGGGAGGCCCATTAGTGTTTAAGTACAATTACTAAAATTTTTTTAAAATTGAAACTTTGTTCTAGCAAAAACTTTTGGGCTATATAAATTATATGCCAAATTAAAGGTAGAAAGGTCCTCTTTAATCTACAAAAGGTTTGGTCCAGGAAGAATTTCTTGTTTGGACTCGGGAGGCCCATTAGTGTTTAAGTACAATTACTAAAATTTTTTTAAAATTGAAACTTTGTTCTAGCAAAAACTTTTGGGCTATATAAAATATATGTCAAATTAAAGGTAGAAAGGTCCTCTTTAATCTACAAAAGGTTTGGTCCAGGAAGAATTTCTGGTTTGGGCTTTAGAGACCTATTTGTGTTGTTTGACGATTTTAGGTTTGCTGAAATATAAGGGACTTTTTGGACCATATAAATGAAACTATACTTTCAAGTACAACATAACTTATATAATTGCATGAAATTTATTCTTTAATTATTAATTTTTCATTAATAATAACATATTTTTTCACACATAATTTTTCAGCCATGTCGATTTGATATAGTTTGTTAAAATAGTTTGTTATCTATCTCCGTGAAGTTAACAAACTAAGATAACAAACTTTTTCTGTTTCGCTCAATTTCAAGAGAGTAACGCCATAATTCTCTCTTTGCAGACTGTGTGCAGACAAAAATTGAGTATTTTTGCCTTTGCAGACCAAATTTCTAGTGCTACCAAGTCTAAAATGTAGAATTTTAGAACATTTTCTACAAAAAATACGGCAACTTCTGAAAATTCTCACTCTTCTTCTTGTTTTCTTACATGGGAGAGATAACAAACTATTTTAACAAACTATATAAAATCGACATAACTGAAAAATGATGTGTAAAAAATGCCTTATTATTAATGAAAAATTAATAATTAAAGAATAAATTACGTGCAATTATATAAGTTATGTTGTACTTGAAAGTATAGTTATATTTATATGGTTCAAAATGTTCTTTATATTTCAGCAAACCTAAAATCTTCAAACAACACAAATAGGTCTCTAGAGTCCAAACCAGAAATTCTTCCTGGACCAAACCTTTTGTAGATTAAAGAGGACCTTTCTACCTTTAATTTGACATATATTTTATATAGCCCAAAAGTTTTTGCTAGAACAAAGTTTCAATTTTAAAAAAATTTTAGTAATTGTATTTAAACACTAATGGGCCTCCCGAGTCCAAACAAGAAATTCTTCCTGGACCAAACCTTTTGTAGATTAAAGAGGACCTTTCTACCTTTAATTTGGCATATAATTTATATAACCCAAAAGTTTTTGCTAGAACAAAGTTTCAATTTGAAAAAAATTTTGTCATTGCACTCAAACACTAATGGGCCTCCCGAGTCCAAACCAGAAATTCTTCCTGGACCAAACCTTTTGCGAGTTAAAGAAGACCTTTTTAGCTTTAATTTGACATATATTTTATATAGCCCAAAAGTTTTTGCTAGAACAAAGTATCAATTTTAAAAAAATTTTGTCATTGCACTCAAACACTAATGGGCCTCCCGAGTCCAAACAAGAAATTCTTCCTGGACCAAACCTTTTGCAAGTTAAAGAGGACCTTTTTAGCTTTAATTTGACATATATTTTATATAGCCCAAAAGTTTTTGCTAGAACAAAGTTTCAATTTGAAAAAAATTTTGTCATTGCACTCGAACACTAATGGGCCTCCCGAGTCTAAACAAGAAATTCTTCCTAGACCAAACCTTTTGCAAGTTAAAGAGGACCTTTTTAGCTTTAATTTGACATATATTTTATATAGCCCAAAAGTTTTTGCTAGAACAAAGTATCAATTTTAAAAAAATTTTGTCATTGCACTCAAACACTAATGGGCCTCCCGAGTCCAAACAAGAAATTCTTCCTGGACCAAACCTTTTGCAAGTTAAAGAGGACCTTTTTAGCTTTAATTTGACATATATTTTATATAGCCCAAAAGTTTTTGCTAGAACAAAGTTTCAATTTGAAAAAAATTTTGTCATTGCACTCGAACACTAATGGGCCTCCCGAGTCTAAACCAGAAATTCTTCCTGGACCAAACCTTTTGTAGATTAAAGAGGACCTTTCTACCTTTAATTTGGCATATAATTTATATAACCCAAAAGTTTTTGCTAGAACAAAGTTTCAATTTGAAAAAAATTTTGTCATTGCACTCGAACACTAATGGGCCTCCCGAGTCTAAACAAGAAATTCTTCCTTTCGAAGGAAGACGAAATATCGAATATAATTAAAGCATTTTTATATAAAAAAAACTGACCTCAATTTAATAATTTAATAATCGATATCAAAATTATAGTCTATTCTTTTTATACCCTTCACAAAAATGTAAAGGGTATATATAAGTTTGTGATTCCGTTTGTAATTTCTACAGTTTTTTTTTGCGACCCTATAAAGTATACATATATATTCTGAATCAGAATTAATTGAAAAGTCGATTAAGCGATGTCCGTCTGTCCGCTGTTGAAATACCGTTTCTGAGAAAACCATTAGACTTAGAAACTTTTTTCTTTGACCATTCTTTTACCCCATCGATTCATGGGTTTGCTATTGAAATTCAGTAATATCGGTCCACGTATAGCTGAGATATATTCAAAATTCCGAAAAAAGCCATTTTTTTTTTTGCAGTTTTGTATGAAAATTTTTTAAAACAAAAGTTGTTCGTTTTGCTTCAAACTTCACACCTTATTAAGCATGGTGACTTAAAGGCAAAAAATTTTTTTTTCAGATATCGGTCCATATATACCCGAGATATAGCCCAAATCGGATTTTTAATGAAAATGTCGCATAGGCGAAGCTAAACAATTTTTTTTGCTTAAAAGTAGTTCTGGTAATAAACTTAGGTTATATAAATCTGGAAAATGGAAATTTTCGATATCGGTCCATATATACCCGAGATATAGCCTAGAACGGGTTTTTCATGAAAATGTCACATAAGCGAACTTAAAAAACTTTTTTTTGCTCAAAAAATTTCTAATGATTTAAACTAGAGTAATATTTTTAAACGACATCGCAAGCTGAAAAAATTAATTAAAATTTTCATTATATCAATATCACTGATGACAGTTTAGTGAAAATATAGTCGGAAAAAACGTCAACGATTATGTCGCCTATACAATCGTTGACAAGGTAGTGTGGATATTGTCACTTATATATTCGTCGACGACGTGGTAGAAGAACATGTAGTGTATATAATCGCTGACGATGAGGTGAGGAAAATGTCGCTTGTGTGGTCTTGCGTGATTTCGTAGCCATTTGTTCGAAAATTCTGTCAACGATTTGTTTGAGGTGTCGTCAACATGATTTTATATTGTCTTGTACCCATCGTTTAAGTGTCTTTAAGACTTGGCCAACTGCGATGTACATGCATACACACACTTACACACTTTACTTGCTGATATGTTTGTATGTGAGCAAACCACCCTGTCGGAAAATCAGTTAACTTTAAACAAACATCAAGTTAACTATTTCTCAACTAGTGCTGACTGACACGGATTACTTTTCAATGGAAGCAACTAACTATTTAAACATTGTGATGTCCTAGGAGGTAATCAATTGTCCGACTTTACACTATTCAACTAACTTACAGTTAACTTTACATGTAAATTTACATGTACATATAAAAAAAGACTTCAATATCACGCAGTAGTATTAATAATAAAAACTGAAATCTACGACGCCTACTAGGTGGCTACATTGGAAAAACATTTTGGCATTGTATACGTGATAGCTTAAAATTGGTTCATAAAAATTAATTAAAAGTTTGCTATTTTTGTAGGCAGTTACTGATTATCCGACAGGGCAGAAACATTTGCCATTCGATGTTTTACAAATAGAAAAAAGTAGTACATCTGTTTTTTCAGTTTCACCTGGTAAAATGAATTCGCCTTGCTAAAAGCGGAGTTCGTGTCTTTTTGTCTACCCCTCTTTCATTTCTACAAAATTTGCCCACAAATATGAAAGACATGACTTAAAGACGTTTGAAAAAATCAACGTGAAAATTAGGTGTTAGTATATAAATATTAAAATTTTTTGTAAAAGCGAAAGTTTGATTAAAATTTTAGCAAAACTAGTCAAATAAAATAAAATGTGTAAAATTTTATTATTTTATTTTTTATGTAAAGTATTAGAAATCAATAGATACACATGTGACATAGAAGCCAATACACATTTCTTTTAAAAATTAATTTTAATGACAAAATTTTCTTAAAATTGAAACTTTGTTCTAGCAAAAACTTTTGGGCTATATAAAATATATGTCAAATTAAAGGTAGAAAGGTCCTCTTTAATCTACAAAAGGTTTGGTCCAGGAAGAATTTCTTGTTTGGACTCGGGAGGCCCATTAGTGTTTAAGTACAATTACTAAAATTTTTTTAAAATTGAAACTTTGTTCTAGCAAAAACTTTTGGGCTATATAAAATATATGTCAAATTAAAGGTAGAAAGGTCCTCTTTAACTTGAAAAAGGTTTGGTCCAGGAAGAATTTCTGGTTTGGACTCGGGAGGCCCATTAGTGTTTAAGTACAATTACTAAAATTTTTTTAAAATTGAAACTTTGTTCTAGCAAAAACTTTTGGGCTATATAAAATATATGTCAAATTAAAGCTAAAAAGGTCTTCTTTAACTTGCAAAAGGTTTGGTCCAGGAAGAATTTCTTGTTTGGACTCGGGAGGTCCATTAGTGTTTAAGTACAATTACTAAAATTTTTTTAAAATTGAAACTTTGTTCTAGCAAAAACTTTTGGGCTATATAAATTATATGCCAAATTAAAGGTAGAAAGGTCCTCTTTAATCTACAAAAGGTTTGGTCCAGGAAGAATTTCTTGTTTGGACTCGGGAGGCCCATTAGTGTTTAAGTACAATTACTAAAATTTTTTTAAAATTGAAACTTTGTTCTAGCAAAAACTTTTGGGCTATATAAAATATATGTCAAATTAAAGGTAGAAAGGTCCTCTTTAACTTGCAAAAGGTTTGGTCCAGGAAGAATTTCTGGTTTAGACTCGGGAGGCCCATTAGTGTTCGAGTGCAATGACAAAATTTTTTTAAAATTGAAACTTTGTTCTAGCAAAAACTTTTGGGCTATATAAAATATATGTCAAATTAAAGCTAAAAAGGTCCTCTTTAACTTGCAAAAGGTTTGGTCCAGGAAGAATTTCTTGTTTGGACTCGGGAGGCCCATTAGTGTTTGAGTGCAATGACAAAATTTTTTTAAAATTGATACTTTGTTCTAGCAAAAACTTTTGGGCTATATAAAATATATGTCAAATTAAAGCTAAAAAGGTCTTCTTTAACTCGCAAAAGGTTTGGTCCAGGAAGAATTTCTGGTTTGGACTCGGGAGGCCCATTAGTGTTTGAGTGCAATGACAAAATTTTTTTCAAATTGAAACTTTGTTCTAGCAAAAACTTTTGGGTTATATAAATTATATGCCAAATTAAAGGTAGAAAGGTCCTCTTTAATCTACAAAAGGTTTGGTCCAGGAAGAATTTCTTGTTTGGACTCGGGAGGCCCATTAGTGTTTAAGTACAATTACTAAAATTTTTTTAAAATTGAAACTTTGTTCTAGCAAAAACTTTTGGGCTATATAAAATATATGTCAAATTAAAGGTAGAAAGGTCCTCTTTAATCTACAAAAGGTTTGGTCCAGGAAGAATTTCTGGTTTGGGCTTTAGAGACCTATTTGTGTTGTTTGACGATTTTAGGTTTGCTGAAATATAAGGGACTTTTTGGACCATATAAATGAAACTATACTTTCAAGTACAACATAACTTATATAATTGCATGAAATTTATTCTTTAATTATTAATTTTTCATTAATAATAACATATTTTTTCACACATAATTTTTCAGCCATGTCGATTTGATATAGTTTGTTAAAATAGTTTGTTATCTTGCAAATCCTCTCCCATGTAATGAAACAAGAAGAAGAATTATTATTTGCAGAAGTTGCCGTATTAATAGTAGTAAATGTTCTAAAATTTACCATTTTAGATTTGGCAGCACTAGAAATTTGGCAAAAATACTCAATTTTCGTCTGGTAGCACGTTTAGTCCGGCAGCATTATTCTGCACACTTCTGCACAATAATGAAAAATTACTCATTTTTCTGCAAACGTGCGCCATTTTTTCTCCCTCTCTTTGAGCGGAAAAAAATAGTTTGTTATCTCAGTTTGTTAACTTCTCGTCCGCTGTTATCTTGCAAATCCTCTCCCATGTAATGAAACAAGAAGAAGAATTATTATTTGCAGAAGTTGCCGTATTAATAGTAGTAAATGTTCTAAAATTTACCATTTTAGATTTGGCAGCACTAGAAATTTGGCAAAAATACTCAATTTTCGTCTGGTAGCACGTTTAGTCCGGCAGCATTATTCTGCACACTTCTGCACAATAATGAAAAATTACTCATTTTTCTGCAAACGTGCGCCATTTTTTCTCCCTCTCTTTGAGCGGAAAAAAATAGTTTGTTATCTCAGTTTGTTAACTTCTCGTCCGCACCAATATTTGATTTCTTCTCATGCCACATGACGTAGCGCTGCCATCTTTCAAGGTGCATTAAAGTATACACGGTGGCAGCACTAGAGCAAAATTACAACAATACAACAAAAACAGGCATGTGGTAAGCTATGTTTATCAAAAATATTTGTAACTATTTTCACAATTATAAACTATGAATGTACCTTTTCATAATTATAAATTATACTTATTTGAATTATTTATATGTTTACAAAATAATTTGTACATGTTTAATTCAGAATAAAACACTAAATTCACTTTCAAAAATGTAAACAATACATTTGACGTAAATAGCTTACTATATTGCAAGTAGCAAAACATTGTCACATGCCGTAGTGCTGCCACCATGTATACGTTAATGCACCTTGCCATCTTTCATATGTTGATGCAACTTGATTATTAGTCTATGGTTCAGCTCAAGGTGCATTAATGTATACACGGTGGCAGCACTACGGCATGTGACAATTTTTTGCTACTGGCAATATAGGAAGCTATTTACGTCAAATGTATTGTTTACATTTTTGAAGGTGAATTTAGTGTTGTATTCTGAATTAAACATATATAAATTATTTTGTGAACATAAAAATAATTCAAATAAATAGATTTTATAGTTATGAAAAGGTACACTCATAGTTTATAATTGTGAAAATAGTTACAAATATTTTTGATAAACATAGCTTACCACTTGCCTGTTTTTGTTGTATTGTTGTAATTTTGCTCTAGTGCTGCCACCGTGTATACATTAATGCACCTTGGTTCAGCTGTTTAGTCATACTATTCATTTTTCCGCAAATGAAGTGAAATATACGGGGTATAAAAACACACTTAGATAATTGATATAAATATAATTTAAAGTAAATAAGAATTGTTATAGAATCGATACCGCAATATGGTCGTACCTAAAGAAATATTAAGTGATTATAAAGAGGTATACGAAAAAGCAGTCAAGTTGGTTAATGAAGAAAGTAAAAATGACCCGCCCATAGACCCATATCGATCTCATTATGAGGCTAGAGATTTGTTGTTGCAGATGAAAGAAAATCTTAAAAACGCATTGATTTCTATACAAGCCGAGGAAGCAGAGAATGGTGTAGATGATTTTACTTATCAAGTGGTGCTTGCTTTTGTATGTCGTGACTTAGGACGCATATATGTTTTTTGTGAAGAACTTGCCACGGGTGAAAACTATTTAAAAGAATGTTTGGATTTGGTAAAGGAAAAGAAGATGAAACCAGAAGCAGCTATTCCTTTTGTTGGCGCTATGAACGAATTGGGTATAGTATATGCCAACCGTTCAGAATACAAAAAAGCTCACGAATACTTGGTAGAGAGCGAAAAAGCTTATAAAGATTTTAAGGCCACTTCCAAAAATGCTTTAGCTATTACAGATATCTTTGGTACGGAAGAGGAAATTGAGGTGGGCAAAGGTACACAGGAGTTAGAAAGCCTCTACACGTTGTGCACATTTTATATGGCTCAAGTTTATGGCCACTTAGGAGAATTAGAAAAATCGGCACAATATTGTCATTTAACCTTAAGACGACAAATGGAAGCTAAATCATATGAAGCGATAGACTTTGCCTTAAATTCGGCTACTCTGTCGCAGTATTTCATAGGCCAAAACATGTTCAAGCAGGCGAGACATCACTTGGCTGCTGCCACATTAGTGATGGCCGAACATGAAGCACAAATGATAACTCTACCAGATTTGACGGATAAACAGAAACAAGATATTCAAGAAACATTTAAGCATCGCTACGCCGATGTTGCCCGCTGTTGGGCGAAATATGGTTTATCACTCTTATCGGCTTCTAAAGACCGTTTGTTTAATGACGATGACGGAAAATTGGCAGAGGGTAAGCGCAAGTACAAAACCAAGCACTTTTTTTA
Source organism: Thecocarcelia acutangulata (assembly GCA_914767995.1). Taxonomy (NCBI): domain Eukaryota; kingdom Metazoa; phylum Arthropoda; class Insecta; order Diptera; family Tachinidae; genus Thecocarcelia; species Thecocarcelia acutangulata. Next base: position 61,462,496 of record OU612097.1, read on the forward strand.
ATAACGTTAATATATATCTTTTCATTTGTCTCTAGATGCCAAACGCCTTAAAATAGACGCTAGCTCTTACTTATTTCCCGACATGCCATTAGATACATATGAGAAACGTATAAGTTGTGATTACTGTTTAACTTTTGATGACGCCAAAGAAGTTTACCATTTTGTTATAAAATGGTTAGATATAGCCAAAGAATATTACACTCCTGACAATGAAGCTACAGAGTATGCTAAAATTATAAAAGACTACGCTGAGCTATACCAGCATATAGCATTCTTCGAAGAAGATCCTGTTAACCAGGCGAAAATGCAGAAACGTAGGGCTAAATATTACGAAGAATTATTAGAATTGTTAAATCCTGCATTTTACATGGCTATTTGCCGAGAATGTTGGTACGGAGCTGGTCTCGCATACTGCGCTATTTTAGATATAAAACTTGATTGTTTTAAAGCAAATCGTACACCAAACCCACAGGAACTAAATAAAATCAATCAAGTATGTCAACAGGCCATAAACAATTTTAAAAGTTTTGTTAACTCATATACTGATAAAGATGGTAACCTAAAGACTAGCATCGATGTAGATGAGCAGCAAACCCTACTCTATGCTCATTTCCATATAGGAAGGCTTCATTATAAAATAATTACGCCAGATCAAAATTTGCAATTGGAGAATCTTTCCAATAGTTTTAAGTATTACAAAATTTTTATTGATGAATGCGCTAAACTTGAAGAGGCTGCTAAAAGTTTGCAGGCAGAAATTGGAGTTTGTCGGGAAATGATTAATTTGCTGCCATTGAAAATAGCTAATGTTAAGAAGCGTTTACGTAAATAGAAAACTTTTGTGTGAAAGATATTAAATATATTGCTACGGCACATAGATCAATACTCTTCGAAAAACCTTTTTTTTAGCTTTTCGTTTTTCGAGCGAAATTTAAATCTGTGACGAGGCTGATAACAATAAATACTATTATATAACTTGTATGCATTAAAAAGCAGATCGTTCCAATTCTTGTAGTGTAGTTAATAGTTCCGGCTTTTTATACCATTTAGTTCGTGGTTTGCTAATTTTCCGGTATGTATAAATGTGTATGTAGTTGTACAGGCCGCCAGTTTCATTAAACCAGCCCACTTGGGTCCTTTTGGTCCCGTTGTGTTGAATTGTATGTATATTAAAAAACTTTCTCAAATCAAAACATTTTATTAGAATAATAAAAAAGCTATAAACTTTAGTTTTCAATAAAAGGTTTATTGAGCGATTATTGTGTTTTACTTGAACTTAACAGTCGTAAATCAGCTTGTTGTTGTTTGGCATTCGAGAGTTTTGCGTCTAGCTCTTACTGGTTAACTGTTTGCCTCAACTAACTGTATTAATTTACAGTTTTTTTTGAGATTTTTTTTTGTTAACCGCGCGGCAACTTATGTGTTCATAGTTAGGCACAGCGGCGCTTCAAATTGATGTTAATACCATCGTAGGCATAAGGTCTTCGTTACTCCGCCTATGCTGTTACGTTACGCCGCTATGCTTAACAAAAAAAAAAAAAAATCTGGCAGTGCCGTTATGTTCAGTTGTAATTTCTTGAATAGTGATGTATGAAAACTAATATCCGAAAACTGAAAAACAAATTAAAAAAAAAGAAAAACTTATGACATAAAGTAACACTTTTTTGACAATTATTTCCTGGAATTACCTTTTTAATAAATAATGAATATATAATATTTAGTGCATTATGAAATTGAGAAAAATTAATAGGATTTCTTATATTACAAATATTTTTATTATTCGAATAACGTTTTTAGTTGTATTCGTTCGATTGAAAGTGCATCACTAACATATTTCTTATTTATGTTTCGCTTTCAAAATTAATATTTTCAATTCATACGAAATGTAGCGTTTTAATTTATTTATCTAGCAATCATAATATATTGCTTTTGTTAGCATTTTTCGCGAAATTGGCAATTTTAAGAAAAATCAATATCAACAAATTAAATGTCATTTTAACGTACAGTTAAAGTGGCCTATTTCAACTTTAAACGTATGGTAAGCAAATAATTGTTTTTGGATACAACGTTAGGAAAATTTTCCTAACAATTGTTTACCAAGCTTTGTTAAGTTTTTTTACATACGGCCGTTAATATTTGGCCAGACCAGGGCTTTTATGGCCTTGTTTTAGTGATTGTTGCCATCACCCTTCATTTTCATTTCAAAAATTTTTTTTTAATTTTATTGTAATATTGGCAATGTTTGACTAATTGTTGCTGCATGTATAGTACCGAAGGTATATACACTGCGTACTCTACAGTTCAAAACAGCACCAATTAATTCGGGCCTCGTCAGCATTGCAATATTTAACGTTTGTTCCTTGGTATTTCAGTGTAATGACAGATAATTTTAAAATTGTTGATTGTAACATATGTGGGCTGAGAACGAATTTCTTGTCTCCATCGGCCGGATATTTTCGCCTTGTGTGAAACCCAGGTATCTGAGAATGCTGATCCACAGGATTTTCACATACCTGGTTATCAACTCCTATCTCTCTTCAATATCCATCGGGGTTTACGGGGGTTATTTACCTTCGCAATGAACTTGTGTTCCAATGCCAGCAACCATTAGGCATGCATGATGCCGAATTTACCTCTCTTTGGGTTTTTGCATTTCGTGTTTCTATATAGAAGTCGAAGTGCAGGGAGGGATATTACCTTTTCTGGTTTCGATGCCCTCTCTGACTCCGTTTCGAAGATCCTGGAGAGTTGTCCGAGCAGTGAAATCGTTGTTGCTGGTGATTTCAATGTTCACAACTCATCTTGGCTTCGTCATTCGAATCATACAACTCCAGAGTTATTCGCTGCGCACAACCACCTAGCGCAATTAGTGAATGAGCCAACTCATTCCATGTGTTGAAGGGCACCATGCAAACACACTTGACCTATTCCTGACTTCACACCCTGAAAAATATGAAGTCAGAGTTAGTGCACCTCTCGGCAATTCGGATCATTGTACCATTTCTGCGTCCTTTTCGGTCGCCGAACTTCGTAACGTTTCGAAATCAGCCACGAAACGGTTAAAATTTATTTACGAAAAGGCTCGTTGGGCTGAGCTCAACCAATTTTATGCGCATTTTAATTGGAAAATTTGCTTTCTAGATAGAGACATAAATGCTTCAGCAAAAATAGTTGAAAATTTGATCTTGCTGGGGATGAAAACATTTATCTCCTCCTAGCAGATTTCGATTAAACCTAGAGCGAAATCTTGGTTCAATCAGACGTGCAAAATCACAGTCAGATCCAGAGAGGAAGCATTCAGTAATTGGAGTTTAAATAAAAATCCAGACACTACGCTACGCAAAAAGGCAAGATCTTTGTGTGCCAGGGTACTTAGGCGTGAAAAATTTCTTCACGAACAGCGTCTTCATGCCAAAGTTCTTACAGCTTCCCGGGGCAGTAAGACCTTTTGGTCTTTTGTTAAAAGAGTTAACAACAGTGCTAGTTCATCAATTCCAACTCTCTTAAAGAATGACCAAGCATTCACCGACCCGGTTGACAAAGCTAACCTGTTGTCTGAAATTTTTGCAAGCAATTCCTACTTGCCGGAAAGCAGTCAACCACTCCCCGAGCTCGAAAGAGAATCTGTAACAATGCCAAAAATATTTTTCCGAGGTCGAGCAGTCAAAAGGATTTTGGCCGACCTCGACATAAATAAGACTCCTGGACCGGATGGCAATCCAGCATGGTCTTGAAGCAGTGTTCTTCTACGCTGGCGCGGCCGTTAGCACACCTCTTCAGCATACTTTACCATGTTGGTGAGTTTCCATCATGCTGGAAGTTTGCTAATGCCACATCGCTTATAGTAGAATTAGCGATTAAGTCCAAAATGTGCAATTTTTTGGCATCAATAAATAAAATATCTGCAAAATATTTGTTACATAGTCCATTAGCGCTATAGTCCATTTTCGCTTATATTTCACCTAGCTGCGGTGCGAAAAAACTTAATTTCATGCGAGTTATTAAAGATATAATCCAAAATGCAAATTTAATAAAAATTTTCCTAAACAAAAACGGAGCAAAAAAAAAAATGCAACACTTTTTTATATGTATGTACATATGTCATTTTCCACACATGATCGCAATGTCAAATGTGTTTTTTTTTTGTCAATGAGAGCATTGAAATATCTGCTTTCAGATGTTATATAGTCAAAATAAATTATTATACGCTAATTCATTTATAATCCAAAAAGTGGCTTATATAAAGATCTAACTATAGTCCACAAAAAGCGTGCATTTGAAGCAGTGGACTATAAGAGAATTTTACTGTACCACCTTGTGAGGTACCTAGAGTCGCATACATTACTTTGTGATCGCCAATACGGGTTTCGTAAGAGTCGCTCTACTGGCCATCTTTTGGCATACCTCTCCGAGAAATGGTGCCATTCAAACCATCATTTCGGTGAAAGTAAAGTGGTGGCTCTAGATATCTCCAAAGCATTTGACAGAGTGTGGCATGCTGCACTACTGGCAAAACTTACTGCTTTTGGTATCGGTGATGACTTTTCTCGGTTTATATCGAGCTTTCTCAGAGACCGCACTATACGAGTTGTTATAGATGGGGTCTCAACAAACGAGTTCAAGATTAATTCAGGGGTACCGCAAAGCTCCATTCTTTCTCCTACCCTATTTCTTATTTTCCTCAACGACCTTCTGTATAAAACTTCCAACCTTATCCACTCTTTTGCAGATGACAACAGCATTTGCTATTCATACTCTTTCAGTTATAGGCCCAGCCTATAACTGAAGTTTTTTTTTAATAAAAGATTTATTTCAACGGCGTAAAATATAGAAAAGCAAGTCATGGTTGCTGTTGCCGCCGTTTATGCACCTAGTAAAAATTAAATTGATTTATGTTGGTACCTCCCTACTAAATTCAATTATTTGCTAAAAAGTTCCAACTTAACTGTAACACAGTTTGTAAATTGTGTGCGCATGCGCACATGCCGCTAATCTTTTTTGCTTTAAACCAATTGTTATACACTTGCTGATAAAAATAGCGGTTCTGATATATGAATAGACAGCGCAGAAAAACTAAAATTACAAGAAAAGAGGCAATTGGTTTCAAGCAGAAGAAGTAAACAAATTGTTTTTAAAGCGCTTTCGCTCTTACTGTAAATTATTAATTGTAATATTAATAAAGATATTAACGCACAAAAGGTGCTCTTAAATATTTTGTTTTATTCAAACCTAAACCCTCAGTCCAAGCCGTGCCATAACAGTTGACTTTAATAAAATACTACAGCATTTAAAGCTATAACAATAAATATATACTCCTACAAACATGAAATTAATTTCATAAGTATACCATTCAATTCATTAGTTTTTGTGACATAAATTTTTACAATAAGATTTCATTTAATAAAAGAAACTATTATTATATAAACACTTTCGTTAAATCGGGCATATCAATTCGTAAGTCATAGATAAGATACTTTATTCCAAAAATCTAGCATTTTCATATTTATAGCGTAAAAGATAGTTTCCAAGTTTAATAGACTTAGTTACTTTAACTCGAATTAAATTTCTCGTCTTTCGAATTCTACGAAGAAATAAGAGAACTCTTTCATTATGTTAGAAAAAAGACACTTCCTTCTTTTATAATATTGCAAGGATTTAGGGAAGTTAAAGCTTTGAGTTCAGCTTCAAATGTAGTCTCATTATTATATGAGCACCCGCTTTCACGTACAAATTTGTAAAATTTTTGGCTTATAATTTATTTTAAGTGAACTTATATGTATGTATTCTCTAAAATAACTATCACATAATATTGCAGTATTACATACATATCCATACACACATACTTATACATTTACGTGCCACAAATATTACTTTCATTTCCTACAAAAATTAACTTAAAACAAGTAAGAGTGTAGTATATTCGGCTGGGCCGAATCTAAAATACCCTTCACGATAGTCACGAATATGTATAGTATATTAAAAATGTGACCTAAATATGCTCGGTTATATATGAACCGATCTCGGAATTTTCTATTTTCTGTATTTTAGTAACCTTATTTTATAACGAGAATTGCTTTTCAGCAAAAAAAAAATTTTTTTTAATGGAAAAATCGGTTCAGGCTATATCTCGGGTATATATGGACCGATATCGAAAATTTTTATTTTCCACATAACCTTATATCATTACCAAAACTGCTTTTGAGCACAACAAACTGTTTAAGTTCGCTTACGCGATATTTTCATGAATAAACCGATTTAGGCTATATCTCGGGTATATATGGACCGATATCAGAAATTTTAATTTTCGTAACCTTCTTTTATAACAAGAACTGCTTTTCAGCAAAAAAAAATGTTATTGGAAAAATCGGTTCAGGCTATATCTCGAGTATATATGGACCGATGTCGGATATTTTCTTTTTCCATATATATATAACCTTATTTTATTACCAGAACTGCTTTAAGGTGAAAAAAGTTGTTTAAGTTCGCTTACGCGACATTTTCATCAAAAACACGGTTTGGGCTATATCTCGGGTATATATGGACCGATATCGGAAATTTTCATTTTTCATACCTATATAACCTTATTTTATTATTAGAACTGCTTTTAAGCAAAAAATATTGTTTGAGTTCGCTTACGCCGCGTGTTCATGAAAAACCCGGTTTAGGCTATATCCCGGGTATATATGTACCGATATCGAAAACTTTCATTTTCAATATTTATATCACCTTATTTTATTACCAGAACTGCTTAAGGCAAAAAATTTGTTTAAGTTCGCTTACGCGGCATTTTCATGAAAACCCCGGTTTAGGCTATGTCTCGGTTATATATGGACCGATATCCGAAATTTTTATCTTCCATATTTATATAAACTCATCTTATCACCAAAACTGTTTTTAATCAAAAAAAAGTTGTTAAAGTTCGCTTACGCGACATTTTCATGAAAAACCCGGTTTGGGCTATATCTCGGGTATATATAGACCGATATCAAAAATTTTCATTTTCCATACTTATATAACCTTATTTTATTATCAGAACTGCTTTTAAGTAAAAAAAAGTTGTTTAAGTTCGCTTACGCGGCATTTTCATGAAAACCCCGTTCCAGGCTATATCTCGGGTATATATGGACCGATATCGGAAATTTCCATTTTCCACATTTATGTAGCCTAATTTCATTACCAAAACTGCTTTTGAGCACAAAAAAGTTGTTTAAGTTCACTTACGCGACATTTTCATTAAAACCGCAGTTTAGGCTATATCTCGGGTATATATGGACCGATATCGGAAATTTTCATTTTCCACATTTATGTAACCTAATTTCATTACCAGAACTACTTTTGAGCAAAAAAAAGTTGTTTAAGTTCGCTTACGCGACATTTTCATGAAAAACCCGATTTGGGCTACATATGGACCGGGTACATATGGACCGGGTACATATGGACCGATATCGGAAATTTTCATTTTCCATATTTATATAACCTAATTTCATTACCAGAACTGCTTTTGAGCACAAAAAAGTTGTTTAAGTTCGCTTACGCGACATTTTCATGAAAAACCCGATTTGGGCTATATCTCGGGTATATATGGACCGATATCGGAAATTTTCATTTTTCATATTTATATGACCCTACTTCATTACCAGAACTGCTTTTGAGCACAAAAAAGTTGTTTAAGTTCGCTCACGCGGCATTTTCATGAAAAACCCGATTTGGGCTATATCTCGGGTATATATGGACCGATATCGGAAATTTTCATTTTTCATATTTATGTAACCTAATTTCATTACCAGAACTGCTTTTGAGCACAAAAAAGCTGTTTAAGTTCGCTTACGCGACATTTTCATGAAAAACACGGTTTGGGCTATATCTCGGGTATATATGGACCGATATCGGAAATTTTCATTTTCCATATTTATGTAACCTAATTTTATTACCAGAACTGCTTTTGAGCACAAAAAAGTTGTTTAAGTTCGCTTACGCGGCATTTTCATGAAAAACCCGATTTGGGCTATATCTCGGGTATATATGGACCGATATCGGAAATTTTCATTTTTCATATTTATATGACCCTACTTCATTACCAGAACTGCTTTTGAGCACAAAAAAGTTGTTTAAGTTCGCTTACGCGACATTTTCATGAAAAACCCGGTTTGGGCTATATCTCGGGTATATATGGACCGATATCGGAAATTTTCATTTTCCATATTTATGCAATCTCATTTCATTACCCGAACTGCTTTTGAGCACAAAAAAATTGTTTAAGTTCGCTTACGCGGCATTTTCATGAAAACCCCGGTCTAGGCTATATCTCGGGTATATATGGACCGATATCGGAAATTTTCATTTTCCATATTTATGTAACCTAATTTTATTACCAGAACTTCTTTTGAGCAGAAAAAAGTTGTTTAAGTTCGCTTACGCGACATTTTCATTAAAACCGCAGTTTAGGCTATATCTCGGGTATATATGGACCGATATCGGAAATTTTCATTTTCCATATTTATGCAATCTCATTTCATTACCCGAACTGCTTTTGAGCACAAAAAAATTGTTTAAGTTCGCTTACGCGGCATTTTCATGAAAACCCCGGTCTAGGCTATATCTCGGGTATATATGGACCGATATCGGAAATTTTCATTTTCCATATTTATGTAACCTAATTTTATTACCAGAACTTCTTTTGAGCACAAAAAAGTTGTTTAAGTTCGCTTACGCGACATTTTCATGAAAACCCCGTTCCAGGCTATATCTCGGGTATATATGGACCGATATCAAAAATTTTCATTTTCCATATTTATGTAACCTAATTTCATTACCAGAACTGCTTTTGAGCACAAAAAAGTTGTTTAAGTTCGCTCACGCGGCATTTTCATGAAAAACCCGATTTGGGCTATATCTCGGGTATATATGGACCGATATCGGAAATTTTCATTTTTCATATTTATGTAACCTAATTTCATTACCAGAACTGCTTTTGAGCACAAAAAAGCTGTTTAAGTTCGCTTACGCGACATTTTCATGAAAAACACGGTTTGGGCTATATCTCGGGTATATATGGACCGATATCGGAAATTTTCATTTTCCATATTTATGTAACCTAATTTTATTACCAGAACTGCTTTTGAGCACAAAAAAGTTGTTTAAGTTCGCTTACGCGGCATTTTCATGAAAAACCCGATTTGGGCTATATCTCGGGTATATATGGACCGATATCGGAAATTTTCATTTTTCATATTTATATGACCCTACTTCATTACCAGAACTGCTTTTGAGCACAAAAAAGTTGTTTAAGTTCGCTTACACGACATTTTCATGAAAAACCCGGTTTGGGCTATATCTCGGGTATATATATGGACCGATATCGGAAATTTTCATTTTCCATATTTATGTAACCTAATTTTATTACCAGAACTGCTTTTGAGCAAAAAAAAAGTTATTTAGCTTCGCCTATGCGACATTTTTCTTAAAAATTCGATTTGGGCTATATCTCGGATATATATGGACCGATATCTGAAAAAAAAAATTTTTGCCTTTTAGTCACCATGCTTAATAAGTGTGTGAAGTTTGAAGCAAAACGAACAACTTTTGTTTTCAAAAATTTTCATACAAAACTGCAAAAAAAATGGCTTTTTTCGGAATTTTGAATATATCTCAGCTATACGTGGACCGATATTACTGAATTTCAATAGCAAACCCATGAATCGATGGGGTAAAAGAATGGTGAAAGAAAAAAGTTTCTAAGTCTAATGGTTTTCTCAGAAACGGTATTTCAACAGCGGACAGACGGATATCGCTTAATCGACTTTTCCATTAATTCTGATTCAGAATATATATACTTTATAGGGTCGCAAAAAAAAACTGTAGAAATTACAAACGGAATCACAAACTTATAAATACCCTTTACATTTTTGTGAAGGGTATAAAAAATGAAATATACAGGGCTGTTCTGCAAATCACTTTTTGTGAAAGTGATTTGAAATCACAAAAAAGGTGTTCTGCAGACAAAATATTTTTTATTTTTTGTGATTTCAAACCGGTAAGTTAACCTGCTATTTATTTAAAATCACATTCTAATTTTTGCGGGTACTTCATTAAGAATTTCACAATTTATTACATAACAATGTGTTTTCTATTGATTACTTCAGTAAAACTATTTATTTCATACAAAATAATGCAGTAAATTATGAAAAAACTAGATACGTCTATTTTGTTGCATTCTTTTGTGACTTGGTCTGTGGATTTATTTAACTTTTTTTGTACTTACCTTTTATATTTATTAGATGTAATTAACTTTATTTTGCAAATAATATCGCGACTAGAAAAGATTATACCTAAAAATAAAAATATCAGTAAATCAAAGCAAAAAACAGCTGTTTTTTGTGCCTCCGAAGAGTATAAACCAAATCGAAAATCACAAAATATTGTGATTTGCAGAACAGGTACAAATCACATTTGTGCTTTTGAAACGGCATGTGCTTTAAAATCACATGGTTTTTAGAACAGGCCTGACACATGTAGTTACTTGAAAAATATGACAGTAAAAATGTGATCTACAAAAATCGTCAAAAACAGATTTCAGCACCCAAAATCGTCAAAATGACGATAAATTGTCAAATATGGCAACTATGACTGCAACTTTGGTAAACGAATAGCATTCAGTAAAATGCAGTAAAAATTTGTACAAATTTTGGGTAAACGAACAGACATTTTCTTATTGTTTATTTTTCGAACCTCTGATTGCTTAACAACTTGCCCAAACTAGTCCGGAGAAAAAGTACGGGCTTTTTCGTGCAAGATGAAGCATACTATTCTCTCGAAAGCGCTCTCATTTGCCGCATTTTAAAGTACGGTAACGCTTTTCCTGCAAATTGGGATCCCGCGAGATCCCAAAGTAGAGTAAAGAAAGACACCTAATAGCTGTGTTTCATTACTTTCCGGGCAAATTTCTCTCAAACACGGATAAAATTTACCTAAGTTACGGAAACGAAAAACTAAATTTCTACACACAGAAGAAAAAATATGGTTGATATGACAATATTCTGAGGGCAAAATACTATTGTTGAATTATATGGTTGAACACAAACACATAATATGATTTCAATCTGAAATTTATTTGAAAAGCTAAGTACAGCCAAGAACCTAAACTTTACTCTATAAACATATATTTGATCAAAGTTATAACAATTGTATCATGACTAACACTGTTATTTTTAAAATTAAAATCTTACTGTCATGTCAAACCATAATCACTTCCAGCCATATTATTGAAAAATTTTAAATTGTATTGTCACGATTAATCGTAATAGTGTCGAACGTCACATTACTATATGATTACAAAATACATACACATATAAATAATTTCTCTAATAAAAACCGCATGCTTTTGATTTATTCTATATAAATATATTTAATAACCAATATACGAGAATTAAAAAAAAAAAACACAATTATTAGAAATTTTTTGTAAAATCTTGAAATTGATGCACCTTTGATCTTGCCCACATATGTCTACATATATCTGTAAAAAACATATACATCTAAATCAAATATATTAAAACACATACATACATAAATGTCCTTTTACAAACCTTTTTGTATTTAAATGTCTTGTGACGTTGCTATTTTCGCCAAACAAATACTTATATATTTTTTATTAATATTATTAAACCATTAGGGCCGTATCCAAAAAAATCTTACTTGAGTTTTAACGCATACGTTAGTTACCAAACATATTAAAGGCCGGGGCACATAGAATCCGTCGTACGTTATACTTTGCCTTTTTCAACTGACAGCTAAGTTGAAATACATGTAGGCTTATGAGCTTTGTCACATTCGGTACTTCTCCGTCAACGCAAAGTATTAAAGTTGAGCAACTTTTAACTTTTAACGTACGTTGAGAGCTTTGACAACTATGTGGTAATATTTTTTGTATATTTTAATATAATTTTTCGTTCAAAAATTAAATAAATTGAAAAAAAATTGTGTTAGATTTTGTGTGCTGTGTCTGAAATATAAATTCAAAGATTTTAATCAAGCTAAAGTAAAATGCAGTTGGTTTTATATCCGTTATCAAAGTGCTGATTGTGCCAACTTCATACTTTGTACACGTGATGTCAGTTGATAAAAGAGACGGACAAAGTACGACGGATTGTATGTGCCCCGGCCTTAACACTACCATACATTTGTTAAAAAAGTTTATGCAAAAACAGTACGTTAACTTTTAAATGTAAGGAATTTAATTGTTTTATTCTGGCAATGTCGTTATGTTCAGTTGTAATTTTTTGAATAGTGATGTATGAAAACTAATATTCGAAAATTGAAAAATAAATTAAAAAAATAAAAAATGTTTATTATTACATAAAATAACACTTTTTGGACAACTATTTCCTGGATTTACCTTTTTAATAAATAAATAAATAATGTATATAATATGTAGTGTATTAATGAAATTTACAAAAATTAATAGGACTTCTTATACTACACATATTTGTACTATTCGAATAATGTTTTTAGGTGTATTCGTTCGATTGAAAGTGCATCACTAACATATTTTTTATTTATGTTTCCCTTTCAAAATTAATATTTTCAATTCATATAAAATGTAAAGCGCTAATTTATTTTTCTAATAATTATAATATATTGTTGTTCTTAATATTTTTCATAAAATTGTGAATTTCAAGGCAAATCAACATCAAGAAATCAAATGTCATTTTAACGTACAGTTAAAGTGACTCATTTCAACTTTAAACGTATGGTAAGCTAATAATTGTTTTTGGATGCAACGTTAGAAAATTTTTCTTAACAATTGCTTTTTTGCATACGGCCGTTAGTCTTTACGTCTGTAAAGTTTTAAAAAAATTTATAGCAAGACTTTCTCATCACGAGAATGATGTAATAAGGAATGCTTTAAATGGACAAATAAACTTTAGTTGGTCGAATACAAATTACTTATCACCAGTTGGTTTTATAAATCAGGACCCTCCTAATTTTAACTTAAATATTAATTTGCGTCCCCCTTTTTATTTGAAGAGTACACCAGGTACTCACAGCGGTTAGCGCCCATTAGTTGATTAGTTTTGTTTTCTGTATTATTATGCTATTTATTTATTTAAAATTTTTTATTTTATTTTTATTTATATTCATATTTTTTTTATGTTAGTTTTTAAGTCTTACATATAAGTTAGTTTTAAAATTAGTTTATTTAGAGTTCATACTCTCATTTGTTTCATGCTAACTCCGGGAGCAACAGCTTATTATACCTCATTTTTGCATATCGCAATATATTACATTTATTGAAATAAGTTGGTTGCGTTTTAATTATATTGTTATTAGGATAATACATTATAGACCTAAGTTTTTGTCTTTCATTGTATTGTAATTTTCATGATACTGTAGTTTCAAAGGCTCAATAAATCTAAATCTAATATTATCAAATTTGAAAAACACATATAAGTATAAAAAATTAAAAGAAGACTGTGTACGCAAACTATGCTTGTCAACGACTTGCATAAAACTAATAATCAGGGCTGTTCTGCAAATCACTTTTCGTGAAAGTGATTTGAAATCACAAAAAAGGTGTTCTGCACACAAAATATTTTTGATTTTTGTGATTTTAACCCGGTAAGCTAACTTGCAATCAATTTGAAATCACATCCTAATTTTTGCACGTACTCTTTTGTAAATTTCATAATTTATTACATTAATAAATAACTTAATGTGTTTTCTATTGATTATTTAAGTAAACTTATTCATTTTGTACGATGTAATTCACTAAATTAAACAAAAACTAGATACTCTTATTTTGTTGCAAGATTGGCTTATCATTTTGTGATTTGGTTCATTGGTTTATTTTACTTTACTTTTTATATTTATTAGAAGAAATTAACCTTATTTTTCAAATAATACCACGAATATAAAAATTCAACCTGAAAGTAAAAATATCAGTAAATTGAAGCGAAAAACAGCAGTTTTTTGTGCTTCAGAAGAGTATAAATCACATCGAAAATCACGAAAAATTGTGATTTGCAGGACAGGCACAAATCACATTTGTGCTTTTGAAACGGCATGTGTTTTGAAATCACGTGATTTTTAGAACAGGCCTGAATAGTAAGTTTATTGTATAAACAAACATGTGCCGCAGATAAATCCATTAACCATACGTATGCTTTAAATTAATAGTCTATCATTGCACATTTCAATATGTTTTGTTCTATTCAATAAATATTTTTAAACATTATTGTTGTTTTCAACCATGTTTTTAAATAATAGGAATGTAACAATAGAAAAGCGAAGATTTCAATACTAATATAATTATAGTGGATTAAACTATATTGAAAACGGTAATTCGCCGCAAGCGGCAAGAAAACAAATTGTGACAGAGTATATACTAATGTTGTTACAACAATATTCTAAATTGCCTTTTCTCTGCGTGTAGCCCAAAAGGAAACATGTGCTGTGTTTTGATGTGGTAACAAATTGATATTTACGAGAAAATACTGTGTTTTACAAAAAAATACTGTGATATTTTACACTTTTGGGCTTTTAAAGTATTTTGCACATTCCTTGTTATTTTTTTTTCCTTGTTATTTTAATTAAATGTGTGTTTGTATGTTTGTTTGTACATTAAGAGAGCCCAGACCGATGGACCAATCTTCCTGAAATTTTCACAGTAATTAACTGGAACACTTGAATGAATTATAGGCTAGCATAGCATAACTTCCTCATTTTTTAACCAATTTTCAAAATGATTCTTACATATACAAAACGACTAATGGGCTTTTTACACTGATCGACATCTAACATCTACCAGCATTTTCCGAAAATGTAGACATCTTCCCATAAGAAATACATTGTTATAAAACTCAATATTTTTCAACATTTTTATAAAATGTTCCTATCTCATTTTATTCCATTCAACATCTTTCGATTAGTTCAGTGTCATCACTAGAAAAGAGGCAAAAAGGTCGGTCGATTATGCTTGTGGCATCACTGAAAAAACGACATTTGTTTTGAAAAATTCTAAAAAAAATTATAATTTATTTATCATGTGTAAATTGTTGGCATGTGTGTTTTCTTTCTTAATTTTTTTCTGTAATAACTTTCTCTGTGTTTTTGCTAAATTTTGTTTACATGCCCTACATTTCATTTACAGACATACATATGTATGTATGTACATACATAAATTTTATAGTCCTCTTTTTGTTGTGTTTCAAATTAATTTTTTTCCAACAAATTTTGCGTGCTTTTATCAAATTGTTTGAAATTGAAAAAATAATATATTTGTCACGATTTTTTTTTTTCTCAAGAAAGTGGAATTAGCAGAGCACTTCATAAAAAGGCATAAAGATTTATTAATACTAAATGCTGATAAAGGTAACGTCACAGTAGCCTTAAATAAAACTGACTACGAAGCTCGAAAAAAGTGCGAGCGATGTGTGTTTCACATTTTCAACATCTTTCGTGCGTTTCATGAAGATGTTGATCAGGGTAAAAATCCTATAAGATTACTTTCGCAAATTTACCACTCCAATAATTGACTGTGAAATAACGTCATCATTTATGGAGCAATTTTTAAAATTCCTTTTGTATATGGAAAAAGGTAAATATTTTTTTTTGGAAATTGGTGGCGCGATTGTACTTCCCATAGTTAATTGTCAAATAACTTCGTCAGTTGTGGGCCAATTTTCAAATTTCTTTTTTTATATAAAAAAATATCCACAAAATTGTTTTTGTGGATATTGCGGAGGTTATCGTAATATGCCCGCCTCAAATATTCATTAACAAAGAACTTCGTCAAATGTGGACCAATTTCGAAAATTCTTTTTGCATATGGAAAAGGTCCAAAAAAATTTTTTTTATTTATTGATGGTAGAATCACTAATGGATTTTATTGTTAAGTTACGTGTTTTCGGAGAACTGGACGCTGGATATATGTATTTTATTGAATGGCAGAAACGTAGAATGTCTCATTTCCACATTCGGATATGGTTAGTTGACAAAATTACGCCCGATAAAATAGATGAAATTACTTCAGCAGAAATACCTGATACTAACATTGATCCACAATTACATGAAGTTGTGGTTAAAAACATGATTCATGGTACCAACTCAAATCCGTCATGCGAAGTCGATGGAAAATATACGAAAAGGAATTCTAGATAATTACTTCAAGAAACAATCTCTGGTGTTGATGGCTACACCCACTTTATCGTCATAGATCAACGGTGGTGGACAAATCAATTACATTAAATGTGCAAAACAATGAAATTGATGTTGACAGTCGTTCGATAGTGCTATATTGCCCACTGCTTTCAAAAACGTACAAACTTTTATTAATATCGAGTATTATAATTTCGGCAAATACGTAACCAAACGATGAAATTACACAATGTCGAATGGCCCGACACTGCAAGCAGCAATGAAGGTGTTTGGCGAATTTTAGGATTCCCAAATCCTTGAGCATCATCCAACATTTATCTGTTCACCTCAAAAAATATATATATTTTTTGTTTAGTATTAAGATTTGAATACTTAAAAAACATCGAAAATGGACAGCACGTTTATTTTACAGAAGTTAATACGCAACAAGGACTGTAATGGCACCAGCTACAACGTAAACTTCCTTTTTCGATATATGCAATTTTTGCAATATGCTCCAATTCTAAAATACAAATTCATATACAACTAATCAAGGTGCGTGCCTTTTAGTGCCTATTCACAACGCAACTGTATCAATATCTAATCATCTAGAACCAAAAGAGTATTATTTGCTCTCATATTGGTAATTTGCTTTCCTTTCGAAACAAATCAACTTTGAAATATGTACATATGAATCACACAGCAAAAGAGAATTACCTGCAACAACATAACAATTGAATTTTCACATGAAACTTATAATGGGGCATTGATTCTTATAGAAGGTAAATGTTTGCAAATCAACAACAAGACACTCTCGGAAGTTGTTATGAATAGTCCTAGTCAAGCAGGCAATGATGTTGGTCTGAGCAAGATCTACAACGAGAAAGTAATTGCAACCCACGCGACTCGGAACTATTTATGGCTGTAGATCTACCACACTTACAGCAGGCGCAACTCTCGGCATACAATATTTTAACGCGAAACTAATGAAAGTGGTGGATTGTAGTTTGTGGATGAATCAGATGGGACAGAAAAAATTTTTATGATTTCTTTAATAATACATGGTACTGAGTTCGAATCCTAGCGGGTGCTAATGAGCTGTATAGCGACTGCGAAACAGCTAGTTGTCCCCCAGCTTTAGTGTATTCAATTATATTTTCCTGTCTTCTTTGATCATCCTTTCAAACAAATTTTTTTTTGTGTTTTGACAGGTATTATTAGAGCATTTTTCTTTTTAAATTCTCAGTAATTTAATTAAATTGTTGGGATATAAAGTTGAATATTTGAGAATATCTTTCAAAAATTTCCAAAGTCTACTGATGATTAGGGTAGTTCCTATGAAATGTCGACATATAGATAGCTGGGAAATATAGAAAACAAGCTATTTATAATTTTTTATTGGTATAAATGTTAGAAGCTAGAATAGCGAATAAAAACTTAATTGTTTGAAAAGTTGTAGTTGTAATAAGTTCGAAAGCTAAAGTTAAAGAAGTTTTGCTTTCTTTTGACTTTTATGTTTGAAGTGCGTTTTAAGTTAAATCTTTGTTGATGCTTTATTTTGGTTGGATGTTGCTTTTACAAATATCGTAAATTCTTTGGCGCATGCGTACTGAGTGATGTTAAATAATAATATAATTCCAATGTTCACCACTTTTTAAATTTATTTGAGAAGTATCTTTATAGGGTAAATAAATAGATTTTAAAGCATTTTGAAATTCGTATGTACGTATGAGTATGCACCTATTTGAAATAAATGTATTATTGAAAAACAAAAAGATTTCCAAGCACATTCTGAACTAAAAACAAAGTAAATAAATTTTACGTTTCAAAAACACTTATTATTCTTGGAAAAAAAAGTTTATATATCAGAATCGGTCAAATAGGTATTCTTCACTAGCTCACTAGCAATATCTTTTAAAGTGTTTCCTCATTTAAACAGTTTCTCTACTCTATTAGCGCACTCTTTAACGCAGAAAATGCTCGTGCAAAAGTTATCTGTAACAATTTAAATTTATAAAATTAGCAATAATAAGTGTTATATTATTTTGAACAGAATAATATTTTCAAATTTCAATGGGCGTATTGTACGTAGTGATGTAATATATTTTTTTAAATATTTTGTTTCTGCTTTTGGTTTCATTTTGATTAAACATTATAAAAAAGTAAGCTGCAAAAATTGCAAAAAAAAAAAAATCTTTTTATAGAAAAAAAAAAAAACAATCTCCAGCATCTCAAAAATGATAAATCTTACTATCTGACAAAAATATTCATTTGTAAACAAAGTAAAAAAAATACACAACTTTTCTTTAACTCCTGAACTTATTCGAAGTTGAAGTCAGTCAAACAAAAACTGTTCAAACATGTCGACTTCAGAAGTCTTAAGAAGCTTAACTGCGACTGTTTGCATGATTGAAATCAGAAGTCGAAGAAACAGTTTATGTTTGAATAGCAAAAAATTGAGAAGTCGAAGAAAAAGCACAATCTTACGACTTGTGCTACTTTGACGGCAGTTTTTTAACCATTGCAATAATTGAATTAAAACGGGTCGAAAAATTAGCATCAATAAATTTATTAACTGATAGTTGGCTTTTTCAGTTGCTCTGCGATTTGCCTTTAGATTTTACAGATACACTATAAACAGACCCCAAAGAACATCTGAATCTTCGGGTACCATTAGGCTTGCGTTTTGTATATTCTTTTTGTATTTTCGCAGCCAACTGCCGGATTGGGATGGCCGTTATAGCATCTAATAAATTAGTTCTGGCATGTTCTACGATTTGTTCAACCAAACCTTCAATATTTATACTGCGGCCGTCGAAAAGAGACTCTTTTTCCAGATTATCAACAATAAAGTGTGCAGTGTCTTCGCTTTGAAACTCTTCCAAAGGCAAAACCTCTATCAGCTCCTTAAACATATGAATCAATATAAATTGTGTTTCGTTCAATACACCGGTAGCTTGATTTAAAGAAAATTTTGCATTTTCATAAATTCCTGATACCACATCTTCTGTATTGACATCAGATCGCTCATAATCAAACACAGATAATACTTCGTTAAACATTTTTTGCAAATCTTCACGGCACATTAACATAAGATACTTTTTGGGCATTAGATTTTGTAAATTATCTATTACGCAATCCATAATATTATCTGTGATGCTTCCTTCAAAACTATAAGCCGCCTGCCCCAAATATCTTGTTACTTTGTGTGCATATCTGCGAACGTTTTCTTTGTTAGTCATATTGCCAAAATGTTGCATAAATAGCTTTTGAACAACTTTTTGACAACGCTCCATTATGAAAACATCGGGCACCAAGCGACTCTGAAAGGCTTCAATATTGAAGATTTCCGGACATGCGGGAACATCATCATTTGGCAGCACCTCTTGATGCGCAATAGATTCTAATTCACCATCGATTTCTAAAGGCTTAGATTTCATCCGCAGAGTACAAATTTCCCGTTCTAAAAACTGATTTAGAAGAGTTTTTTGAGATTAATAAATTGAAAAACAAAGAGTTGTCATCTACTCATACTCCATTACCTTGATTTGTTCCTTTTGCTCGTATTCAATGCGTAAAAGCTTTTCTATATCTCTATCCAAATTTAGTTTGGCTGGCGTTGTCCATTTCACGTAGTTATTCTCTTGGTTGTTTAAAGTCTTTTGTAAAGAGAGATTTTCTTCTATTAATACTGCTTGTATATTTAGTTTATCCGAATTTTTTTGGGTTTCCACAATGAGGTCTTCTTGAGCCAAAGCCAATTCTTTCTGAAAATACGATTCATTGAATTTCAAGTTTTTTGTTTCATTTCTTATCTTCGGTACCACAGAAACATAAATTAATACATTTCTTATACAATTCTTATGTACATGTACATCTTCAATTCGCAAGCTTTCATTTAATACATATAAAGACAACACAAAGGGACTAAATTGGACCCAAGTGAGCTGACTTTACAATGGCTGGCAGCCTGTTAATCGTAACCTAAATTAATGAAGGCTTAAAACGCAAATTAAATTATATATAACATCTGCTTCACTTATTCACAGTTAGATACCATAACTCGGAGTCTCCATTAGCCATGAACAGGGTATGAGAATCATGTCGAACATCGCAAATGGCTAATGTGGACCGCTCATTCCCATGTTTCGTTCATGCTCTGACATCGATACTCGAGCTTATGGCTGAGCATCGATGTTCGCAATGAAGTTGGACATCACGTACAAAAATACACAAAATGGCGCCGAACTGAACACTTTGATAAGGTAAATCCGAACATACGTATACGCCACATCAAGAACATGAACTTATTTTTACACTCGCTCTGCCTACCTTATGTTTGTGTCATGTTCTAGTCGATGTCACGTGAAGACACGGCGTAATCTAAAATCAACATATGTGATACATATTAGTTATATTTAAATTCTTCGCCCGCTCTTTTTTAGTTCATACTACAGGGTTGCACGAGTATTGAAATTCGAGCATATGATCACGCTCGTTTCTATTTTAGGCTCTTTTCATGCTTGTTCATATCAGGCGTTGCTTATAAGCACTACCGTTCATAAGCAATAAACAGTAATGAGTGGACAGTCTGAAGTGATCGAAATTTATGAGCATTATACCATGTTTAGACCACTATTGCGAAACTAGGTGTTCAGACGGTTGCTTTTTGCTTCACACCGATGCTTACATATTTTGTGCAAAGGTTTCACTAATTCGTTTTTCAATTTTTATTTAAATCTTTAAGTAAGTATCCAATTTTTATATGTTCCATGTGTTTCTTTTGATTTAACACACATTAATTATCTGTTTTTTCTTTGTTTACATTTTTTTGCGAGCTAGTTCAGATAAACTAGCGATAGTTTAGTATCAAATTTGGAGATGATAATAGTTTTTGCATGGTTCGCAACAATATTCAAAATGAACCAAGTTGGTTCGCTCATCAAATTTTGTATGGCGAATCATGTTGGTTCAATCAAGATTGGGCCGAGAACCACGAATGAGAGCGCAAACCTCGAATATAAACATTCGTGTGAACATTCTATTACTCGTCTACATAAACAAAAACAGATTTCAAATACGAATATTACACTGAAAGAAATTATGAGTTTTGTTCTTTGTTATGGCGTGCAAAATTTCTTTTCATTCTTAAAACAATTATGAATTTATTGAATATTATATCTTCTTTGTTTTAAATTCAACAAAAAAATTAAATATTATTAAAGTATTTGGTTTTTAGAGTTTTTTTTTTAGCGTTTAACTGAGAGAATAAAATTTTATAATAAATTTAAAGAAACAACTGGAAATTATTAAAGTAGTTTTTGGTTGTTCTCCACATTTATTATCAACGTGTTTTATTTTTTGTTTTTCAACTTCTCAGTGGTAAAATATACTAAATGAAAAATAGAAAATTGTACAGTATTTTTCCTTAAATGTTCATAGAATATACATACTTATTAAATATTTTGTTTTAAAAAGTTGCAAATATATACATAAATATTTTGCACGAAAAATAAAAATTCATAAATTTATATAGGTACACTTCTCAGTGTAGAAAAGCAAAAACTTTAGCTACGTACACACGGTTGTCAGATTTTACAATATTGCCAGTAAAATTGTCTGAAAATGTATTACAATCGTGTGAACTGACAATTTTTAACTTACAATGTTGTCAGAAGAATCATTGTCAATAAATTGTAAGACGACAATGTTGTCAGGCAGCTGACAATCGTGAGAACACTCTTCGTCGACATTGCCAGATAATTGGCTGGTATTGTAAGCTACGTTTTAACTGTCAGATGTATAAAATTAATGCACCTGACAATGACATCATTGTCAGAAAAAAGTTTGATGGGCAACACTGACAAACGGATCGTTGTTGATATGTTTTACTTGTCTGGTAGTTTTTGTTGTCAGATGAATTATTTGTCAGACCATAGTCTGACAATGAAATTGTAAGATTTTCTTACGATCGTCTGAACATACAATTTACTTCTGCGGGACAATTTTTCATTTTCACTACATTGCCAGCATGTTGCCAGATCTTACAATATTGTAACATCTGACAGCCGTGTGTACATAGCTTTTAGCTCTGTTTAAAATTTTTTGATACAAAAATAGCTTTTCAGGAATTATTAAAGCAATGTCAGCGAATACAGTACGATAGTTAAATTCAAAGATGATAATAATATAATGTAATGAAGGTTAAACATACAATTGGCTTTGTACATTTTAAGAAGCTTTTTGGTAGTAAGTTTTTAAAACTGGAGCAACCCTGGTTGGATTATTCACGAAGAGAATCAGTAATTACCCGAACAACTTCGTTAGCTGCGTAATACGTTGTAAACAGTGCTGTCATGACCAAAAATTTATTACAACTAAAATTTTTTTAAAAATTACCAAATTACTTGGCAAATATAAAAAATGTAATCTAATTTGCATTATTATACAAAATATATTTCCACTTTATAGTTAAATAGTCTTGTAATTGCTCAACAAGAAAACAAAAATTATGCATATTTGTTTCAAATTGGCTGTAACCAATTAGAATGACCCATTTTTAGGATTCAAATTTCTTGTTAAGGAAATATGTGAGAAAGAAATAAAAGTTATACTTTTAAACTTAAATCGTCCATGATTTAATATCAATAACTGTAAAAAATATCACTACTTAATCAAACGATTTTCTGGTGCTAGCAACCGGATTAAAGAAATGTCAAATATTTTGTATGGTCTTACATTGGAATAATCTTAAAGTTATAATCTAGTCTAGTAGTATAAAGTTTTGTTGACAGCGTTCATATATACAGTGAAACTTATCCAAAGGGACACTTACTACTGGCATAAACGGGCAATATTTTTGAACCGAAATATTCCTATTTTTCCACACAATACTTTTCCCCATTTTAATAAACAAGTTGTTCAAAACATCTCTTATAAGCGAACGGAAGCATTGAAAACAAGCCAAATTAATTTTAGAAATGAACACGCTTTGTTAGAAACTCAGCAACAAAAGTTGTATTTAATGAAACACATCAACAAGAAAGAGCAGTTTTTAATTTAATAAAACTGTTAGATCAAACAAAAACATTTCAAAAAAAATCATTTTTTGTAAAAGTTAATTGACCAAGTCAAGTAACAAAATCTCCAGAAAGTATCCACAACAAATTTTAAAGTTTTAAATAAAGTGGCAAAGTTTATTAGTATCGCTTTTTTTACTATGGGCATTAATCGACCATAACCAAACAATAACCGGACACTGCTTGTTTTGATATTAAGCACTGCTCGTTTTTTCAAGTAAGCATTTTGTTTAAATCAACAGTGTTCGTTTCTGGTTCTTGATGATTATCGTAATGATTACTGTTATCTCTTTAATGTAAAAGTTATCATTTAAGTTATAGTCGTATTTGAATAATTTCTAATTAAACAGATTGGCCTTTAAGTTCGGCTGTTCAAATAAAGTTCTGAAACTTGCCTTATCGAAAATATTTATTTCTTTATGGAAACTATTTAACGGGCGACGAGGATGGGATGTCATGTAAAACAAGTAAGAGTGTAGTATATTCGGCTGGGCCGAATCTAAAATACCCTTCACGGTAGTCACGTATATGTGTAGTATATTTACAAATGTGAACAAAATATGCTCGGTTATATATGAACCGATATCGGAATTTTCTATTTTCTGTATTTTAGTAACCTTCTTTTATAACGAGAAAATTTTTCAGCAAAAAAAAAATATTAATGGAAAAATCGGTTCAGGCTATATCTCGGGTATATATGGACCGACATAGGAAATTTTTATTTTCCATATGTATATAACCTTACTTCATTACCAGAACTGCTTTTGAGCAAAAAAAGTTGTTTCAGTTCGCTTACGCGACATTTTAATGAAAACGCCGGTCTAGGCTATATCTCGGGCATATATGGAGCGTATCGGAAATTTTAATTTTCCATAATTATATAAAATTATTTCCTTACCAAAACTGCTTTTGAGCACAAAAAAGTTGTTTAAGCATTTTCATGAAAAACCCGGTGTTGGCTATATCTCGGGTATATATGGATCGATATCGGAAATTTTCATTTTCCATATTTATATCGGTTTGGCGGCAACGCGTCAGTTTATTTTTGAGCTTTGTGTAAGACCGTCATAAAAGTAAACAAGTCTAGTGATTTAATACACAGCGGTACTAAGTGTAAATAAATTTTTGAATTATATAGTTGCTATATAATGAACAAGTGTGAGTGTCATTATTTCATTTGCAATTGAAAAATCCGCAATAGCGTTTTTAGAGACAAAAATGCAACAATATATTTATCTCATAATTATTAAAACACATAAGGCTTGTGAGTAACAAAAGCTCGTTATATATAATTTTCTTTAAATCTATTGATGTTATGTTGAACTTTTTTTTTTATTCTTGAATCTTCACAAGGTGAACTTACAATAATTTTTTTGAATCTTCACAAGCTGAACTAACAATAAGTATTCAAATCTTAACACTAAATACAAAAAAATTAAAAAAAAGTCCAGAAAATACTAGGCAAAATTTTTATTTTGCGCCAATTATAGCGGTAAATTATGATGGTGGCAATGGTATCCCTTCTTCTCAACCGAGTGTGACCGCTAAAGTGAAGAATGTTTCGTGCAAGAGGGTTTGGGTGAAGTTCCAATTTGCTGATATATCTTGTCGTATATTTTGAAAATTCGTCTTTTACTAACGGAACATACAAATCCTTGTGAATTCGTGAGTTTTTTACATACCATGGAGCTGCAGTAATTGTTCGAAGAATTTTGCTTTGTCGCCTCTGGATTTTTTCAATGTTTGATGCTGAGGCGGTGCTCCACAATTGAATTCCATAACACCATATAGGCTTTAGAATTGCATTGTATAACAAAAGTTTGCAATCCATTTTCAATGTCGAGTTTCTTCCCATAAGCCAATTTAGTTGCGCTGCTTTTAGTTTTAACTGAATGACCTTTGCTTCAATGTGAGACTTCCACGTTAGCCTACGGTCGAGGTGAATACCAAGGTACTTGACTTCGTTGTGCTGCGGAATAGGTTTTTTTTTTTTTTTTTTTTTTTTTTTTTTTTTCTCATTCATTTGTTTATTGAATCTTCACAAAGTGAACTAACAAGTATTCAAATCTTAAAACTAAATACATAAAATTAATTAAGTCCAGCCAATGCTAGACAAAAATGTTTTATTTTGCAGGATCAATATCGGTGAAATCACCTATTTAACGTTCTGATGGTGGCAAGGGTGTCCCTCCTTCTCAAACGACAGTGTCCTTCGAAATTAAGTATATTGCGTGCAAGACGATTTGGATGAAGTTCCAATTTATTGATATGCCTTGTTGCGTACTTTGAAAATTCGTCTTTTACAAGAGGAACACAGAGATCCTTATGAATTCTGGAGTTTTTTACGTACCATGGAGCTGCGGTAATTGTTCGAAGAATTTTGTTTTGTCGCCTTTGAATTTTTTCAACGTTTGAAGCGGAGGCGGTGCCCCATAGTTGAATTCCATAGCACCATATAGGCTTTAGAATTGCGTTGTATAATAAAAGTTTGCAATCCAGCTTCAATGTAGAATTTCTGCCCATAAGCCAATTCAGTTGAGCTGCTTTTATCTTTAACTGAGTAACTTTCGCATCTATGTGAGACTTCCACGTTAACCTACGGTCCAGGTACTTGACTTCAATTTGCGGCGGAATAGGTGAATTGTTGATTTGGATGGCTGAACATGTTTGTTTACGCAGCGTGAATGTAACGTGAGTACACTTTTGTTCATTAACTTTAATTTTCCAAAGTTTTAACCACATCTCTAATATTGAAATATACTCCTGCAAATTTCGCGAAGCTACTTGATGGCTTTCATGTACGCTGCAGAATGCTGTACTCGATTGTTTTCTATGTTTCCCAGCTATCTATATGTCGACATTTCATAGGAACTACCCTAATCATCAGTAGACTTTGGAAATTTTTGAAAGATATTCTCAAACATTCAACTTTATATCCCAACAATCTACTGAGGATTAGGGTAGTTCCTATGAAATGTCGACATATAGATAGCTGGGAAACATAGAAAACAAGCTATTTATGATTTTTATTGGTATTAACATATATTTATTTTAATAATTCTCCGTACCCAGAGCTGCTGGTAATTTTCCAGATGTAAGCATTTCAACAAAACGATATACTCGTATAATAAGTCATGAAATGTTAAAAATTTCCGTTTTTAAAAATTAAACCATTTAGATTAGTTAATCATCTTCACCAAACGCATGTCATAAATATGTGAACGTTGTTTAATTGTCATTATTCGAATTATTCGAAAACCGGGCTTAGAAGTCGAATAATCGATCACCTTAATATGTACCACAAATTCATTTAATTAAATTTGTGAAACAATATAAAGAGTAATACCGTTAATAACTCCGCATTGCGAACTCTGAACAATGCGGAGTTGTTTTTGAGTTAAAACGTTGTTATGATAATTGAGCGATATGTATGAATATATACTGTAAATCAAAAAGCGAATTATTATATTAAAATATTGTCTTACTTTCTTTTTGGTGATATCCACTTCAAGAGAATGTAGTTCTTGCTCTGCTGTTGTCTCCAGCTCAAAGACATATTTACGCAAAACTTCTTCCTGTAATTTATCCAAATTTACTGTCATGCCGAATTTCTTCATCATTTCCTGACGAATTTTTTCCTCTAATTGAGTTATTTCCGAGCGCATAAATTTTATATCTGTATTCATGCGACGTAAGTGAACAATATTTATTCGATGCAATCGCTTCGTTTCTAAAGATTCGAAATTTAATTGATCCACTCGCTTTTGTAGATCAAGTATAATGGTGGAATCGAATAGTAATACATTTCTGAAATCACGAAACTCTTCGCCTTCCCGAAAATGCTGGATCTGATGCATTTGAAGGACAACAGATACAGAAACTGTATTTAATTCCTGTTGGCGTTTGCGCTATTAAAAAATAAATAAAATTAAAAATGTAAAATGACTCCAAAATGTTATTACTCTGAATTGCAATAGCTTTTCATTTTCCTGAATAAAAATATCGGCATGGCGTTTCACAAGTTTATGAGCTTGTTGTATTTCCATCTTTATATCTTCAATTTGTTTCTTTGAGTCGACGAGTGTACGTTCCAGTTGGTGTCTATTGGATCGTAGCTTAAAAGCTAACTCATACATTGAGTTTTCAAGGCCGGAAGGGCAGTGGGACTCGTCCAAAACAATGGTTGTCATATCAGCAGAATCAAGACTTTCGGCATCATCATTTTCATCACTGGATGTTTCTTCCTCTGAGGAGGACCCTGATGACTCTGAAAATATGTAACGTATATGTATAA
This sequence comes from Thecocarcelia acutangulata, assembly GCA_914767995.1. NCBI lineage: Eukaryota > Metazoa > Arthropoda > Insecta > Diptera > Tachinidae > Thecocarcelia > Thecocarcelia acutangulata. Next base: position 61,490,003 of record OU612097.1, read on the forward strand.
ATCACAATTTATTTCTAATAACAACTTAATTGTATTTTAATGGCGTTTTCTTTTCTACTGAAATTTTTACATTTATTATTCTACCTTTTTCCTGTTTGTATGTTCTTTTTTTAAAAGTAGGCAACATTATAAATAAAAAACGTGTTCTTTTCTAACTATGCTGCACGAAAAAAGATAATATATGAATCAGAGATCTGCACCGGTGCACCGCAACCATAAGTACACCGGTTGTTTACCCCATCAGTTTCACATCCGAATATCTTAAACACTCTTAAAAATTGATGCGGTGATATTTATACCTGTCGTTCGTTTGCGAAATCTTAAACATAACACCTTAGAACAAACGCACAGATTAGTCAATGTCATAAGACAGACTTTTGAAGACAAAAAGTATTGTAAACCAGGTGTGCCCAAAAGTTCTATATGGAAGAGCAAACACCAACACATTTAAGTAAAAACTACTTTTATTTAATATTTTTTATTGTAAACAAAACATATTTACAAAAACAAAATCTACACTTATAGTCCCTGTCCTCAATGTTTACCAGCAAATCACGCGAAATTGTTGTTGTAAAGCGTAATTGCTTATCAGGAATCTAAAATAGATTATGCTCTTCTTAATTTAAAAAACTTCTGTTACCGGCTTTAAAAAACTTGGGCAATCTTTTCTATTAAACACACAGAACTACAATTACCCAATGTATTAAATAACAATGCTTTTATTATTATCAATAATTTTTATCAGAAACAGCGAAGGCATCATTAATAAACAAATCTTAATAAATTAATAAACAAATTTTAAGATTGAAATACAATTTTTCACAATATATGAAATAATGAGTGATTTTATAAGAACTATCGGAAATTAAAAAAAAAAAACAGATAAAATTCAGAAAAATGCATGAAATATTTATTTGGATCGATAGTTGGGTCGATATAATTTAATGTTTGAAGATTATTTCATGCAAATGTTGGCCGCGGCTGCGCCTCAAATGGTCCATCCGCTTAGTCCAATTTTGGCATACTCTTTCCAACATTTCGGCCGGTATCTCACGAATAATGTTGGCAATGTTGGCTTCCAGTGCGTCAATCGAAGCGGGCTTGCCGCTATAGACATTAGCCTTAACATAGCCCCACAAAAAATAATCTAGAGGCGTTAAATCGCACGATCTGGGCGGCCAATTGACTGGTCCCAAGCGTGAAATAAACTGTTCACCGAACTCGCCTCTCAATTGCTCCATTGTTTCGCGTGCTGTGTGGCATGTGGCACCGTCTTGTTGAAACCACATGTCATGCAAGTCAAGCTCTTCCATTTTGGGAAAAAAAGTTTGTTATCATCGCACGGTAGCGCTCACCATTCACAGTAACGTTGTGATTCGCATCATCTTTGAAGAAATACGGCCCAATGATGCCGCCAGCCCATAATCCGCACCAAACGGTTGTTTTTTGTGGATGCATTGGTAGCTCTCGCAATGCTTCTGGCTGCTCTTCACTCCAAATACGGCAGTTTTGCTTGTTCACGTATCCATTCAACCAGAAATGAGCCTCGTCGCTGAAAACAATTCTTCGATGAAAAAGTGGATCTTCATCTAACTTTTCAAGAGCCCATTCACCAAAAATTTGGCATTGTGGTAGGTCGTTTGGCTTCAATTCTTGCACCAGCTGTATCTTATAAGGCTTCACACCCAAATCCTTCCGCAAAATTTTCCACGTAGTGGAGTAAGAGGCCCAATTGCTGCGAACGGCACCGAATCGATAATTCACGGTCATCACCAACACTGGCCGATACGGCTGCGATATTTTCTTCAGTTCGCACTCTACCTAAGCGTGTTGGTGGTTCAATGTCCAACAATATAAATTTAGTGCGAAATTTTTTTACAATAGCCCGAATAGAAGCCTCAGTAAGTCGATTAAACTGACCATAAAATGGAAGAAGCGCGCGATGAACTTTCTTAACAGAGCACGCATTTTGGTAATAAAATTCAATAATTTGCAAGCGTTGGTCGTTTGTAAGACGATTCATGATTAAATTATAGACCAAACTGAAGATGTTTGACAGTGACACAAGATACAAAACGTGCGTGAGCTGTCAAAACTAGTGTTGCCAAAAAGATGTGAATACAGTTTTATCGAATTTTCTCTAAAATTAATTTGAATATCTGTTTATCTATTTTATGTTTAGTGTTTGTTGGGTTGTAATTTTTTTATTATTTTATATTGGACCAGTTGGGGGACCCAAGGTAGCATTCTGGGACCTACTTTTTATATGATTTACGCTTCTTTATTACGAAATCTGGAATCCACACTTCAACTTTTGCAGGTGGCACAGCATGCAGCAGCGTTCATAAAAACCATCAATCAGCTTCATGAAATTTACAGGAATATATTCCAATATTAAGAAAATGTCTTAAACTTTGGAAAACCAAAGTTAATGAATAACAAGTAAGATCGTTGTATGTAAATGTATAGTATGTTACAGATTTGTACTATATATGCCCGAATATATATGGACTGATGTTGAGCGAAATTTGTTTTTGCCTTGTAAACGCCATGCCAAAAAGGTAATCTTTCATGGAAAAATCTCGGGTATACATGGGCCGATATCGGAAATTTTCATTTTTTTCCATTTTAGTGTCTGAAGTATAAAAAAAAATTTAGTTGGCTTACGCGACATTTTCATTGAAAAATCGGTTTAGGTTATATCTCGGGTATATAACGCCCGATATCAGAAATTTTCGTTTTTTGGTTTATATATCCTTTTTTTTATTACCAGAACTACTTTTAAGCAAAAAAAAAGTTGTTTAAGTTCGCTTACTCGGCATTTGCATGGAAAAACGGTTTAGGCTATATCTCGGTCTATATATATGTGTGTAGACAGACATAGAAGGGAAATTTTTTCGCCTTTTAATCGCCATGCCGAATAGTTGTATTAAGTTTAAAGTAAAAGAAACAATTCTCAGCTAGATATGTATACTTAAACCAATTTTACTGAATTTCAATAGCAAACCCATGAATCGATTGAGTAATAGAATGGGGAAAGAAAAAATATCTTTCCCAGAAACGGTATTTCAACGGCGGACAAATGGACATAGCTTAATAGACTATTCTATCGGAAACAAAAATTGTAGAAATTACAAACATATGTACACCCTTTACATTTTTGTGAGTAAATTTGTATGGTATATTCGGCTGGGCCGAATCTAAAATACTCTTCACGATAGTCACGTATATGTATAGTATATATTACGAATTTGAACTAAATATGCTCGAATATATATGGACCGATATTAGGGAAAAAATATTGCCTTGTAATTACCATTCCAGAAAAGATATCTTTCATGGACATTTTCATGGAAAAGTTTGTTTAAGCTATTTCTCGGTTAAGGGCAGTACGCAAGGAAAATAAACAAGAGCTCGGTGGCTGAGTTGGTTAAGCAGCCGTATTGAAAATACATCATGTTTACATGGTATTGATAAAATTACTGGTAAAATGCTACAGCAGCAACCTCGTGTAGCTTGAAGAATTCTTCTTTTTATTTTTAACGCTATTTTACGTCTCGAGTATTATCCTGCAGAGTGGAAGGTGTCCATGATTACTATGATACCCAAACCAGGGAAGGATCCCACTAAAGTAGAATCATACAGACCAATAAGTCTACTGCCAACAATTTCAAAACTGTTCAAAAAATTGTTAATGGCGAAGTTGACACCAATATTAAACAATATGGGATGCATCCCTGATCATCAATTTGGCTTTCAGGCTAAACATAGCATCATAGAACAAGCGCACAGACTAGTCAACGTCATAAGACAGACTTTTGAAGACAAAAAGTATTGTTCAGCTTTATTCATTGACATTTCCCAAGCTTTTGATAAAGTGTGGCACGAGGGATTAATTTACAAAATAAAGTTAAACTTGCCTACAAACACTCATAAGCTTCTAGAAAGCTACTTATGCGGCCGGAAGTTTGTTATCAGAGAAGGCGATTTTATAAGCCTCTTACAGTCAATCGAGGCAGGAGTTCCCCAAGGTAGCATTCTAGGACCTACTTTTTATTTGATTTACGCCTCAGACATGCCAACGAGATCCGGAATCCACATTTCAACTTTTGCAGATGACACAGCATTCTGCAGCGTACACGAAAACCATCAAGTAGCTTTGCGAAATTTGCAGGAGTATATTTCAGTATTAGAGAAACGGTTAAAACTTTGGAAAATTAAATTTAATGAAGAACAGTGTATTCACGTTACATTCACGCTGCGTAAACAAACATGTTCAGCTATCCAAATTAACAATTCACCTATTCCGCAGCATAATGAAGTCAGGTGCCTTGGTCTTCATCTCGACCGTAGGTTAATCTGGAAGTCTCACATTGATGCGAAAGTTTCTCAGTTAAAGTTAAAAGCAGCGCAACTGGCTTATGGGCAGAAATTCTACATTGAAGCTGGATTGCAAACTTTTATTATACAACGCAATTTTAAAGCCTATATGGTGTTATGGAATTCAATTATGGGGCACCGCCTCCACTTCTAACATTGAGAAAACTCAAAGGCGACAAAATCAAATTCTACGGATGATTACTGCAGCTCCATGGTACGTAAAAAACTCCAGAATTCATTAGGATCTCTGTGTTCCTCTTGTAAAAGACGATTTTTCAAAGTACGCAACAAGGTATATCAGTAAATTGGAACTTCATCCAAATCCTCTTGCACGCAATATACTTAATTTTGAGGGCACCTCTCGGTTGAGAAGGAGGGATACCCTTGGCACCATCAGAACGTTCAATAGGTGATTTTACCGATACTGACCGTGCAAAATAAAACATTTTAGTCTAGCATTGGCGGGACTTAATTAATTTTATGTATTTAATTTTAAGGTTTGAATACTTATTGTTAGTTCACTTTGTGAGGATTCAATAAATAAATGAATGGAAAAAAAATGTTTACATGGTACTGAGTTCGAATCCTAGTGGGTGCTGATGAGCAGTGTAGCGACTGTGAAACAGCTATGTAGTTGTCCCCCAGCTTTAGTGTATTCAATTATTTTTTCCTGTCTTCTTTGATCAAGAGTTATTGATCGCGGCAATTATTGCTGTAATTATAAATAAAGATATTTCGTGGCTTTAGCCAGGATTGAACTTGAGCCAGATGAATGATAGCATCACATAATATGAGATACATAAAAATAATTTAAATAGCTTTATTATTAAAAATGTTAGTCCCAATTTTCACGAGGCAATTTTAGTTGCGCAATTCTTATCAAATTTTCTTTTAAATTTGCTTTTATGTTCAGACACAGCAATTTTACTTGAGCAATTTTCGTTTTCTATTGATTACACTTTCTTAATATTGCATGTACTGCATTCTCAAATTTTTCCATTTATTTTTCACTTCTAAATTAACACTGCTGTCTATTTTTTGAGGTTGTCCACAATATTAAATGTAAAATTTCTGACATTACGAATGATAGCAAAAAACGACTTTTCGAGTACAAGCAAGTCTGTACTCATTTTTACACTCCCCACTCTTTCCTCACTTATTTGTCCACAAACTCAAGAATTGCGCAACTAAAGTATCCTCGTGAAAATTGGGACTTATGCACCAGCAATTTAATAATCTACAAACATGTACTCAACTGCGCTCCCCACTGTACATACCCCAGCGGCCAAAGTTTCGCTTACAGAAGCGATGATCCGATGCACACTTGTAAGTCAGTAATGCACACCATCTCATATACGAACCTAGTATACTTTTTCATATACATTGCCGCATTTGTAGAGTGAACGCCTACCACCTGCACACAAAGTAAGCGAGGTAGTGAGGTGTTCATCCAACAAAAGCTCATTACGTCCTAACATACATTGTAAGTCATCAGTAGACAGTTCGAATACAATCTCGCATACGTATATTGTAAACCGACAGTAGCCAGCTCATACGTACTGCGCATTTCAGTTTTTTGGGAATATTCCATTAAATAAATTTGTTCTGTGTTTTGTTTACTGCATTTTTACTATATGTTTTATCTTTTTTGTAATTTTTTTAAATTGTTTTCTAGCACTTTTACCTAATTTTGTTAATTAAAATTTTTGCAACGTAGTCTGACAAAGACGGCGAACGTTTGATTTACAACTAAAAAATAAAATACGTACATATAAATGTGATATAAAAGATGAACATACATAATTCATTTTTGGGAACTCCATATACTACTTTCGTACACTTTGTAAGTTATCATTCATTGATTACAAAGTGTGGCACACATCATCGAAGAGAAGTAATGTGGTAGGCAATGTTCGCCGCTGGGACATACATACATATGTACATATACATTAAATCTGCTTTTACATTTGGACAGACGATGGTTAAACAAACGAAATTTGATGATGCAGTAATGAAATTGTCGGTGGCGTAGAGAATGTAGCACACGACTCTCTGTAATAGACATTTGTGGAAATTTGCTGCTCCTTTTTTCACTTTTCGCATTTACTAAGTTGTTGCTTCATATCATTGTTCTCATAACAATATCAACTTTATATAAGAACACTGGCGGTGTTAAAAAATAAAACAACAATGAAAACGAAAGAAACCATCAACGAAAACGTTTCTGTCTTTATATTAATTTCTTTAAAAAATAAAAGGTTTAAGCAAGCCTAAGAGAAAAGTGAAAAAAAATCTACCCGTTGTCTGTCCAAACGTAAAAGCGAACTACTCATAAAGAGAAACTTGTATATACATACATACATACAATCAAAGTATATTTATAGATACATACAACAAGCAATATATACAGTGTTGCCAGAATTTTTAGAGGTAAAATCAGAAAAATTAATTTCAAATGAAAAAATATGCATCTGATTTTCCTAATCTTTAAAAAATCATAATAATACCACTTTTTCTATGATCTAAAAATTAACGATTTATTTAATGAACCTGTGGATTAAGTATACATTTATGTACATGTAGTTGATCAATCCATAAACTTGTGTTTCGTTGTTTAATTATCACTGTTTTGTATTTTTGTTGTTGATATAAAAGTGTGTTTTTATTACGATTGATATTTATGTTTTGAAGAATGTTATTTTTAGACCAGGTCTGGAATCTTTCTTCTTTATTGGCTAATTTTTAAAAATTTTAGCAGGCGGTAATTAGAATCCGAAATTTAATTTTTCTATATGGTTAATATGTACTTAATTGATTTCAAAGTTTATTTGAAAAATTTATTACCATTTCGTATCAAATTAAGATTCACATTCCTGGGGCCGAACTTCCGTATACGTGATGTACCAAACCTGTAATTATTGTAATCGTATTGGGCAAGTGCCCACATAATTTGAGATTTCAGCATACGAAAACGAACGTGTAACCGAGAATCGAAAAACAGTTTAAAAAAACCCAAGTATATAAGTATGTATGTGAAATTACGAGCAAATAATACAATATATAATAAAGTAAGTACGGTACTGCAGCACCTTTAAAAGAGCATAACTTAACGCGAGCTATTGTGGTTTCTACTTACGCTTCTGTGATTTACTAACTTATTTTTATTACCTCTGGTTGTATGTAAAAAAAAAAAAATTTAAATAATGTGGCAGCTTTGTTAAAAATAAAGAAAACTACAAAGGCGAACAGAAAAAACAAACAAATTTGCAAATAATTCCATGTTGAAGGTAAGTAAAACTAATTATAAATTTATTATATAAAATATTTTTTGATAAATAAGGTAAGTTCTCCTCACGGAGAACACGCCGACCGACTGTTGGAGACTGATTTTCCGACAACTCGTATGCCAAATACTCTGAAGTTATTCTAGTAGAAATTTTAACCACACTGTTTTTAAAATAAACACCACAAAAATAATTGGTGTTTAGTTAACGCTAATCAGTTAGGCTATAAAAACAGCTGATTTAAAACGAAAGCAAATAGTGTTAAAAACTGTTATTGTATAGTGTTAAAAACTGTTATTATAAAACTGGTTAGTGAATTGGACTACTGCTTCCAATTTGATTTAATAAAGTTATAATTAGATCGTTTTACTTGTCAATTGTTATCATCAAAGTTTAAAATTTTTAAATATCTGAACTGTGAGCTTAAAAACAAGAAATTGCGTGTAAACCGCTATAATATTTTACAACACACACAAAAATAGTTTTTTGTAAAGCGATTATAAACACTTAAAAGCAGTTTAAAATGTTGTTGTAAGTTTATTTTGAAGTATGAACAGCTGGTATTTTCGCTATAATATGAAGTTATGCCAATACAGGAAAAAATAAAAAATCACCATATTATTTATTAGAATAAAAAAAATCTGTTTAAAGTCTTCAAATCTGCATTTAGTGCTTTTAGTGATGTAAATCATCCAAAATGAAGATAAATCTACATATCCGGCAACATTGAATACGTATTATAAAAACAGCCAAATAAATAGTAATGCAAGAAATTTTTGTCGAAAAATCTTCATCTTCCAGATAATAATTTTAGAAAAAATCGTAAAATGATTTATTCAATGCTAAATGCAAAAATAATGTTCCTTTATTTCATATTATAAAAGAATGGATATTCTAACCTAACAACAAACAGCAATTAGAGAAAAAATTTAGGTCACGGTGATTTAAAGTAATGTCTAAAAGGCAGGTTTCTCTTTTGTACAGAAAACTAAAAAAAAAAAACATATTTTCTGTTATTCATGTTTTTTTTTTTAATTTCTTTTTGACTCATTTGTTTATTTTTGAAAATGTTTTTTTTTGATTCGACTGGCAATGTAATCACAATGTTACTATCAAATGGATAAAAAGAAACAAACAATTTTTTTATACGACAACAATTAGAAAAACGTCAGGACTTAAAAACCAGCGTAAAATGTAACATGACTTTAAAATAGTATTATAAATAAAGACATGGCTTTAAATCACCGTATAAAATAACTCAAAGTAAGTATGTGTACATGCAAAATATTCATATTCATCATACATACATAAATGTAAATTAGGTGCAAAAGGTTTGAACTAAAACATTATTTCAAGTCTAATTTTATGAATGAAGTTTTTAGGTTTAACGGGCTGCCAGCTATTGAAAAGCCAGCCCATTTTGGGTCCAATTTGGTTTTGTTTTGTTGCCAATTTGGTCCTGTTGTGTTGTTGAAAAGCTTAATCTTCGTTCAATATTTAAGTATAATTCTCAGTTTTACTAAAAATATAATTTTCAAATCAAAAAAAATCTTAACTATAAGAGAAAAATCTTCAAATCTTATTTTGCTTCGAAAATCTTCAAAATTAAGATGAAATCGCCTTCCTGGCAACGCTGCATACAGACATAATTGTTTTACAGTAAAATAACAACCACCACCACAAGACAAGAAAAGTAAAGTTGTGCTTAATAAACATTTCTTAGCTAATTTCATAACCTTTTCAGCAATGTTTAGTAATATTATCTCCAAAGATGTAGTTGAATTTTAGCTATTAATAATTCTCGTATTCTTTTTCTGAACTTATTTCGCTTATATAGTGCCATCATTAAAATGGGGAACGGAAGTGTGTGTCTTCTGTTTGTGATGGCACGTAGCTGGACATTGATCGCTAGACCGTTATTAGTGTTTGCAGATCTGCTCAGTGGCATCCGTCACACTATTGTTTCCCAATAAAATTTGCTTGGTAGACGTTTGGTACTGAATTTCAAGTGCCGGTCTTCTGTTGCACCGACGACGGGTCGGTACGCACAGTCAAGCCGATGTCACCCATGGGCTAGTGGCGAATGGTGCTGGGTTCCTCCACATCATTCAACAAAGCACTTGGTGTGTTTGCATTCGCTGTGAGACCAGCATAGAATTTCCCAGTCTGCCGTTTTCAAAATTTCTTAGTTAAGTAACTTGTAGCTTAGCTTCGGATTTTCGTAAATTTGCAGTTCAGAACACTTCCATATCAGTGGCACTGCCGAGCAGTGTGCCCATTTCTTTTGTTGTTTTTTTTTTTTTTTCATTAGTTTTACCACAATAGTTCAAAATAAATTTTCATTGAAAAAATCTATATTTTTCTTGATCCAATATGGTTTCTCTTCTAAAAATGAATAGTATGTTACATGTGATTAGGCAACCAACATTTTTATATGCTTAAAGGCTCAGTTAGCCAACTGGAATGTAATGTAAATGGAATGTGGTAGTAACGTAAAGTAAACTTAAGACGTAAGTGCGATTATAGAACGTAAAAACGTAACATATGTTTTTGGAAAAAATTTAACTACGAATAAAAGATTTATGGGCATGTACACAAAAATAAAAATGAATTTTAAATAAACTTTAATTCAAATATTTTATGCAAAAGTTTATTAAAACAAATTTCGGTTTTGTGAATATAAATACATATATATAGGTACATCGTACCCAGCAAACACTATTGAGAATAAATTGAAATCAAACGTTTTCTCAAACGACAAACGTTGGATGCTGATTTGAGTTCAAATTAAAAAACCTAGTATTGTCAACCAACAGGGGAAATTATTTTCAAATTGAGAAATTTATTTATTCCAAATGTAATTCTCAAATGTTTTTCAAATGTCGATTGTGGTGTGGAATATATATAAAAACTATTTTTTGCTTTACAAATCATTTTTCTTTTAATTTCACTTTTCTATTATTATTATTTAATTTATTATTATTTTTTTTCCTTAGTTTTGAAATTCTCGAAAGGACGAAGTATTTGGTTCCCCTTGATTCTAAATCTCGCTGAAATCGGGCAATCTATTTATATCTTATTATTTCTCTTCTTTATGTGCTCCTTCATGCGTTTTTACTTATTAAAAAATTTTGTTCACAGTTAATTGCATATTGCTGACAAACAAATCACATTTATTAATCTTTTCCCTAATTCTAATTCTAATTTTTTTTTTTTTTTTTTTTTTTTTTGTTAATGAATTTAAAATGTTGATATTTTTTCAGTAATTGGTGACACATTTGTCTTATGATTTGTAGTTACACTCAATATCAAACTAATAAAACACTGAGTATCAAATGTTTATATTCAAATGATTTTTTAATTTAAACTCGAATCCTAAAATCAAACATTTGAAAAAGATTTGAAAATTATGGTTGATATCATATGATAGTCATTTTATATCAAATGTTTGATTTCGTGTTTGTTGGGTAGTAAAGAAAGAGAAAATCGAAAAAATGTATACATAAAAAAAACGTTTGAATAGTGTTGTTACTAAAGCGTAAATAATTACGTTTAAGCGATTTACGTAGGCAATTTTGTTTACTTTCATTTACTACATATGTATGTATTTAAAAGTATGTATCTTACATATATATATTTTTAGAATACATTGATTTAGTTTACTTAATAGTTTACATATACATATGTAGAATATACTATTTTTATACCCTTCACAAAAAAAGTTTGTGATTCCGTTTGTAATTTCTACAGTTTTTTTCTGCGACCCTATAAAGTATATATATTCTGAATCAGAATTAATGGAAAAGTCGATTAAGCGATGTCCGTCTGTCCGTCTGTTCGTCTGTCCGTCTGTCCATCTGTCCGTCTGTCCGTCTGTCCGCTGTTGAAATACCGTTTCTGAGAAAACCATTAGACTTAGAAACTTTTTTCTTTCACCATTCTTTTACCCCATCGATTCATGGGTTTGCTATTGAAATTCAGTAATATCGGTCCACGTATAGCTGAGATATATTCAAAATTCCGAAAAAAGCCATTTTTTTTGCAGTTTTGTATGAAAGTTTTTGAAAACAAAAGTTGTTCGTTGTGCTTCAAACTTCACACACTTATTAAGCATGGTGACTAAAAGACAAAAAATTTTTTTTTCAGATATCGGTCCATATATACGCGAGATATAGCCCAAATAAGATTTTTAATGAAAATGTCGCATAGGCGAAGCTAAATAACTTTTTTTTGCTCAAAAGCAGTTCTGGTAATAAAATTAGGTTACATAAATATGGAAAATGAAAATTTCCGATATCGGTCCATATATACCCGAGATATAGCCCAAACCGGGTTTTTCATGAAAATGTCGCGTAAGCGAACTTAAACAACTTTTTTGTGCTCAAAAGCAGTTTTGGGAATGAAATTAGGTTACATAAATATGGAAAATGAAAATTTCCGATATCGGTCCATATATACCCGAGATATAGCCCAAACCGGGTTTTTCATGAAAATGTCGCGTAAGCGAACTTAAACAACTTTTTCGTGCTCAAAAGCAGTTCTGGTAATGAAATAGGGTCATATAAATATGAAAAATGAAAATTTTCGATATCGGTCTATATATACCCGAGATATAGCCTAGACCGGGGTTTTCATGAAAATGCCGCGTAAGCGAACTTAAACAACTTTTTTTGCTTAAAACAGTTCTGGTAATAAGATGAGGTTATATAAATATGGAAAATGAAAATTTCCGATACCGGTCCATATATACCCGAGATATAGCCCAAATCGGGTTTTTCATGAAAATGTCGCGTAAGCGAACTTAAACAACTTTTTTGTGCCCAAAAGCAGTTCTGGTAATGAAATAGGGTCATATAAATATGAAAAATGAAAATTTTCGATGGCGGTCCATATATATCCGAGATATAGCCCAAATCGGGTTTTTCATGAAAATGTCGCGTAAGCGAACTTAAACAACTTTTTTGTGCCCAAAAGCAGTTCTGGTAATGAAATGGGGTCATATAAATATGAAAAATGAAAATTTTCGATGTCGGTCCATATATACCCGAGATATAGCCTAGACCGTGGTTTACATGAAAATGCCGCGTAAGCGAACTTAAACAATTTTTTTGTGCTCAAAAGCAGTTTTGGGAATGAAATTAGGTTACATAAATATGGAAAATGAAAATTTCCGATATCGGTCCATATATACCCGAGATATAGCCCAAACCGGGTTTTTCATGAAAATGTCGCGTAAGCGAACTTAAACAACTTTTTCGTGCTCAAAAGCAGTTCTGGTAATGAAATAGGGTCATATAAATATGAAAAATGAAAATTTTCGATATCGGTCTATATATACCCGAGATATAGCCTAGACCGGGGTTTTCATGAAAATGCCGCGTAAGCGAACTTAAACAACTTTTTTTGCTTAAAAACAGTTCTGGTAATAAGATGAGGTTATATAAATATGGAAAATGAAAATTTCCGATACCGGTCCATATATACCCGAGATATAGCCCAAATCGGGTTTTTCATGAAAATGTCGCGTAAGCGAACTTAAACAACTTTTTTGTGCCCAAAAGCAGTTCTGGTAATGAAATAGGGTCATATAAATATGAAAAATGAAAATTTTCGATGGCGGTCCATATATATCCGAGATATAGCCCAAATCGGGTTTTTCATGAAAATGTCGCGTAAGCGAACTTAAACAACTTTTTTGTGCCCAAAAGCAGTTCTGGTAATGAAATAGGGTTATATAAATATGAAAAATGAAAATTTTCGATGTCGGTCCATATATATCCGAGATATTGCCCAAATCGTGTTTTTCATGAAAATGTCGCGTAAGCGAACTTAAACAACTTTTTTGTGCTCAAAAGCAGTTCTGGTAATGAAATAGGGTCATATAGATATGAAAAATAAAAACTTTCGATATCGGGCCATATATACCCGAGATATAGCCTAGACCGGGGTTTTCATGAAAATGCCGCGTAAGCGAACTTAAACAACTTTTTTGTGCTCAAAAGCAGTTCTGGTAATGAAATAAGATTACATAAATATGGAAAATGAAAATTTCCGATATCGGTCCATATATACCCGAGATATAGCCCAAACCGGGTTTTTCATGAAAATGTCGCGTAAGCGAACTTAAACAACTTTTTTTGCTTAAAAACAGTTCTGGTAATAAGGTGAGGTTATATAAATATGGAAAATGAAAATTTCCGATATCGGTCCATATATACCAGAGATATAGCCTAAACCGTGGTTTTCATGAAAATGCCATGTAAGCGAACTCAAACAACTTTTTTCACCTTAAAGCAGTTCTGGTAATTAAATAAGGTTATATAAATATGGAAAATGAAAATTTCCGAAATCGGTTTATATATACCCGATATATAGCCTAACAGGGTTTTTGATGAAAATGCCGAGTAAACAACTTTTTTGTGCTCAAAAGCAGTTCTGGTAATGAAATAAGGTTAAATAAATATGGAAAAAAATCCGATATCGGTCCATATATACTCGAGATATAGCCTGAACCGATTTTTCCAATAACATTTTTTTTTTGCTGAAAAGCAGTTCTTGTTATAAAAGAAGGTTACGAAAATAGAGAAAATTAAAATTCCTGATATCGGTCCATATATACCCGAGATATAGCCTAAATCGGGTTTTTCATGAAAATGTCGCGTAAGCGAACTTAAACAACTGTTTTTGCTTAAAAGCAGTTCTGGTAATAAAATAAGGTTATATAAATATGGAAAATTAAAATTTTCGATATCTGTCCATATATACCCGAGATATAGCCTGAACCGATTTTTCCATTAAAAAAATTTTTTTTTTTTTGCTGAAAAGCAATTCTTGTTATAAAAGAAGGTTACTAAAATACAGAAAATTCCCATATCGGTTCATATATAACCGAGCATATTTAGGTCACATTTTTAATATACTATACATATTCGTGACTATCGTGAAGGGTATTTTAGATTCGGCCCAGCCGAATATACTACACTCTTACTTGTTTTTTTTTTAATTTTGTCATTTTATTTTTCAAGTTAACACATGTGAAATATATGTATTTCAATCATAAATGGACTTCGCTCTAGTCATTACGCGTACCACGCTCACGAATGTAACCAATGTGAATGAAGTAAATTTAATGGACCAACGAATAATATTTTTTGTGCTGATTATGCACAAAAATTAATGAATTAAAAAAATGAGAAAGATATCAATATTCAAACAATTGAGTTTTTTATTCGCTCTTTTAGCTTCTAACATTTATACCAATAAAAAATTATAAACAGATTGTTTTCTATGTTTCCCAGCTATCTATATGTCGACATTTCATAGGAACTACCCTAATCATCAGTAGACTTTGGAAATTTTTGAAAGATATTCTCAAACATTCAACTTTATATCCCAACAATCTAAATACATTGTTGAGAATTTAAAAGAAAAATGTTCTAATAATATCTGTCAAAACACAAAAAACCAGCTTTTTCATTTATACACATCTCTAACAGGTATTATAAAGTAAAGATATCAAAATTTTAACAATAAAATAAAATAATCTTTTTTTAATTGAGTCAGTACAATGCAGCTTTAAGCAGGTAGTGGCAGAATTACAATAAAAACAACATCAAAAAACATCAACGTATATTTTTTTTGGTAGAATTTAGGAACAGTTATCAAAACTTTTTTGAAAAAGCAAGGAAGTCTATGTGCTTCTGACAAATTTACGCAAAGGAAACGAAAGACAGCTGTGCTTATACCACTACCGTAAGCCTTGCTTCTGTAGATTCAGTTTGAGAAATAAAATTAGATTTTAAAATAAAAACTGATTTCCTTAATTTGTATGATCACACATATTCGTGCTTCAATTCTTATCACATCACGTAGGCAACACGATTACAAAATATTTAACATGAGTGCATATGAATATTAGTTTCTTGTGTGCACACATGATCGTGAAAAATGCATGCTCACTACCTTTAATTGCATTGGCATTGCTTAGTGTATTTAATTTCTAGCATACTAAATACAATTTTAAAAACTAAAGTTATAAGGTAATGGCATAAATTGTGCTATGAGGTGCTTTTTATATCACCATGTTGACAACACTTAAAAAAAATGTAACGTAAAAATGCAAGAAAATTCTATTTTCTACAGGTTCATACATTCCGATTACGTTACATTACATTTCAATAACCGTTCTAACTGCTTTACACATAACAAAACCGATCAGCTGTTTAATTACGTTACTTTTACATTACATTTCAGTCGGCTAACTGAGCCTTAAGGCATCCATCCACAAGACGACATGTTTTTTTGCTTTCTGTTTTTTCAAATGTATTTACTCATATGTCATTCAAAATTGTTATTTTTACAGAAAGTTTATAAGATTTGCTCACAGACGTACATGTATTTATTTCTGACATTTTCTCTGCTTGCTTATTTTGCTTATTCACTTGAACATCAAAGTCGTGCTAATCAATGATTGTTTGGTGACGTCGAAGATTGCTTGCCTGCGACCAGTGCAGTGCAGTATTTGAAACACTTGTATTTAAAATAGGTATTTGAAATACAAATACGTATTTTGTATTTGCGTTTCCAATACATAACTTAAAAGTATTTTATATTTATTTATACATTTATTGCCTTATTCATAAAAAATATTGTAAGTTTATTAAACACTTATTTGACAAATTTTCTATAGAAATTTGTCAAATAACAGTTTAATAAACATAAAATATTTTTTCTATATAAGAGTCTGAATACAATGTAACGATAATTTATTACGGTGCGATTTTCCATACGAATTTGAACTAAAAAATCGCAGTGCGGAGCGGCATAAAATTAAAATTTATTTTATATTCATTGCGGACTTTCTCATTTTCTCAATTTTTTACTCCCTTTCTCTCTTCGATGTTGCCATATCTTTTAAATAATTGACTTTTTCACAACATTATTGTAAATAAAAAAAACATGCTTTTGGAGATTATTATTTTTTTTACGAAATATAAAACTTTAAAAAATATATTAACGGAAGAAGAAAAAATTAAAAAAGAAGTTGGAAGTATGACTGTCTTTATAATTTGCAGTCGGGAAGTTACAATAACTTCCAGTATAAAGAAGATTTTTGGTTCAAATTAACCAAGATTTTGGTGTACCAGTTAAGTGAATTTTTTCAGTTACCTTATTTTTTGTCAGACTTTATTTAATTTTAGCTGAGGAAGCAAAAATAAAAAACTTTCGAAATTTACGGGATACGTATAAAAAGTGGAAGCAAAAGGACTATTGGTGCATTAACGCGTCTTACCCACCATAGCCTGTTAGCACGTGCCGTAGTTTCTAATTCCACATACAAATTAAACGTGGCTTCTACCAAACTAATAATTTTTAAACAGCTATAATTTTTTATTTACTGCCGTTACAAAATTCCTTACACAAACAGTAAATATTTCAGAAATTTTTATAAAATTGTACTCGTATGCACAAATAAATTATTAAAAATGTAAACTAACAATGACAAGTATTACAGTCGCCGTCTTCCGTCGCATTATGTTTATTTTTCTCTCCCGCAACGGGAAAACGTACCGCACCGCAAACATTGTGATCAGACTCTAAGGCCATTATAATATAATAAATAATTTCTGTATGTATTAATGATAAATAGTCGAACTTATTTTAATATTATTAAAATTAAATTTTTTTTCTGTCTTCTTTGACCAAGAGTTATTGATCGCGGTTATTGTTATAATTAATAATTAAAAAATAAAAATATTTCTTGGCTAAAGCCAGGTTTGAACTTGAGCCAGAGGAATGATAAGTTCGACTATTTATCATTATTGCATATCATTATCTCACGGCACAGAGCCTATCAACATACATACATACACACATACGTACGTTGATAAATAATAAAAAATAACAAACAACTGGGATTATAACAAAATGCATACATATGTGATCAATATGAGATAAATATAGACGAAAAATAAATAAGAGCTCGTTGGCTGAGTTAGTTAAGCGGCCGTATTGAAAATACATCATGTTTACATGGCACTGACTTCGAATCCTAGTGGGTGCTGATGAGCAGTGTAGCGACTACAAAACATCTAGTTGTCCCCCAGCTTTAGTGTATTCAATTATATATTCCTGCCTTCTTTGATCAAGAGTTATTGATCGCGGCAACTATTGTTATAAATAAAAAAATATATATTTCTTGGCTTTAGCCAGGATTGAACTTGAGCCAGACGAATACTAGCATCATATAATATTAGATAAATAATTTTTTTTGTTAAGTGGTTTATTTTTTTGTTTGTTTATTGACTCTTTAAAATGAACTAACATTTAGTATTCAAATCTTAATACTAAATAAAAAAATAAAATAATGTGCTTTTTACTTAAGTCCGGCCTATACTAGACAACAAATTTTATTTTTCGGGAACTGTATCGGTAAAAGCACCTATTGAACGCTCTGATAGCGGCGACGGTATCAACGGTATAAATAAAATAAAAATTATATAATATACAGGATGACTGCTTAATTTTGCTACATTAAGAAACTCAAATAACTTTTTGTAAAGTTTAAGTAATTTATTTTTTAAAAATTCATTTGAAAAGCAAGTAAGAGTGTGGTATATTCGGCTGGGCCGAATCTAAACTACCGTTCACGATAGTCCCATATGTCTATGTATAGTATATATTACAAATTTTAACTGATTATGCTCGGATATATATGGACCGATATCGGGCAAAAATATATTTTTGCTTTGTAATCACGATTCCAAACCAGAAATCTTTCATGGACATTTTCATGGAATAGTTTGTTTAAGCTATATCTCGGTTATATATGAACCGATATCGGAATTTTCTATTATCTGTATTTTATTAACCTTCTTTTACAACGAGAATTGCTTTTCAGCAAAAAAAAAATTGTCATTTTACATTTCATAAAATACAAATAATACGGCTTGAAACTAATTTAAAATCTTATTATGTTCAATCCAATCCTCTAAACGGTTTAGTATGATGGTGTTAAATATTTTGCATAGAGTGTTAATCAGCGATAACCCGCGATAATTATACGGACAATTAGAATCACCTTTTTTGAAAAGTGGTAACAGTATTGATTTTCGGAAACTAGAAGGAATTTTTTCATGAAGAAAAATTTTGTTAAACACAGATAAAATTTCAAAAATAAAGGAATTAGGAGCATTTTTATAAAATTCGTAAGGTATACCATCTTGACCAGGCGTTTTTCCATCTTTGAGTCCTTTAACAACGGATAATATTTCACACATTTCAAAAGGGAGAGTCAAGAATGGTACCAATAAAATATGGCATTGACCAGCTAATGGTAGAAAAATCTGGACTTATTTGATATTTTTTTTTATATAATTCAATTATTTATTGTATCTTCTAAAAGAACTAACAATAAGTATGCAAATCTTAAAAATAAAAATTCATTAATTAATATAGAAAAAAAATTAACTAATATTGAAAAATTTTATTTACTTAGGTCCAGCCAATGCTAGACGAAAAGTTGTTTCTTGCGTGTATTTTGTTGGTAAATCACCTTTCCAACGCTCTGATGGTTGCAAGGGTGTCCATCCTTCTCAGTCGAGTGTGGCCACCAAAGTCAAGGATGCTACGTGCGAGAGGATTCGGGTGAGGCTCCAGTCTGTTAATGTACCTCATCGCGTGTTTTGAAAATTCATCTTTCACTAAGGGTACACCTAGCTCTTTGTGAATTCGAGAGTTTTTAACATACCATGGAGCTGCAGTAATTATACGGTGAATTTTATTCTGGCGCTTTTGAATTTTCTCAATGTTAGATGCAGAGGCGGTACCCCACAATTGAATTCCATAGCTCCATATTGGCTTTAGGATTGCGTTATACAACCAAAGTTTGCAATCTAACTTCAAGATAGAATTTCTGCCCATGAGCCAATTTAGTTGCACCGCTTTTAATCAATGTGAGACTTCCACGTGAGCCTACGGTCGAGATGAATACCAAGGTATTTGACTTCACTGTGCTACGGAACAATATAGTTGTTGATTTTAATAGCCGAACAAGTTTTTCTACGTAGTGTGAATGTAACATGGCTGCATTTTTGTTCATTTACTTCGATTTTCCAAAGTTTCAGCCATTTCTCGAATATAAGAATATGTTTTTGCAAATTTTGTGATGCTAATTTATAGTCTTCATGGACACTGATGAATGCTGTATCATCTGCAAAAGTTGAAGTGTGAATTTTGCAGCTCGTTGGCATGTCTGAAGCATAAATCAAGTATGAAGTTGGGCCCAATATGTTACCCTGGGGAACTCCAGCTTCGATTGGCTGAGCCGAGCTTTTGAAATCACCTTCCTTAGCGACGAATTTCCGGTCATATAAGTAGCTCGTTTGCGTGTTTGCAGGCAAGTTTAATTTTATTTTATGAGTTAAGCCTTCGTGCCACACTTTGTCAAAAGCTTTGGAAATGTCAATGAATAGAGCTGAGCAATATTTTTTATCTTCGAACGCGTTTCTGATAAAATTTACCAGCCTGTGTGTGTGTTCTATGGTGCTATGCTTAGCCCTAAAACCGAATTGATGGTTAGGAATACATCCTACTTCATTCAAGATTGGGGTCAACCTCGTCATTAGCAATTTCTCGAACAGTTTTGAAATTGTTGGCAATAGACTTATCGGCCTATATGACTCAACTTTTGTAAGATCCTTTCCTGGTTTGGGTATCATAGTAATGACAGACACCTTCCACTCAGTAGGAAAATACTCGAGACGTAAAATAGCATTAAAAATAAACAGGACGAGTCTTCTAGCTACTTGGGGTAACTGCACAAGCATTTTGTTGGTAATTTTATCAATACCTGGAGCTTTTCTCGGTTTTAAGTTACTAATAGCATTATCGACATCTTGAAAACGAAGTCTAAAAGGTACGGGAGGTCTAACTGCATATGGCGGCATTCAGTCCGTCAATGGCAAACACGTTTCTCAAGTGGTTAGCGTACAGTATTCCCTTTTCGGAGTCACTTCTGGCCCAGACCCCAGTTGGAGTACGCAAGGGTGGCTTAGATCTAACGGGTCTCTTTAACCCTCTTGCTACTTTCTACAAAGAATAATCGGATTGAAGACTACCACCAAGGCTTTCCAAATAGGTTGTGAGGGAAGCCACTCTTTGGACTTCAAGCAAATTTCTTAGTTGACTTATGCATTCTCGGAGCCTAGTTTTAAGCTGGGGGACCTGCTAAGTTGCCATTCTCTTCTTTTTTCTGGGACAAGGTGTTCGATTTCAGAAGAACAAGTTCTGCTATTCATATTTCTAAAACTTGTAGTGATAGCATGTTGCACGGCTTTTATAATATTTATGGAAAAATCATTAATTGACTCATCAATATCCTCTGGAGTTCTCAAAGATATATTTTCCGTACAATGAGTGCTTAAATATTTTTTATATTTTAGAAAATTCACTCTAGACTGAAATACACCTATGTCGTTAAATGAGGATCCAATGTCCTGAGGGAAACATATAGAGACAATAATAGGTGAGTGATCGGAGGACAAATCCAATGAAGAGTTAATTGTTGAGATATTTTTTTATAATTATTTTTCCCAACAACTTTTAATTTTATTTTCTTTTTAAAAGAATTTATATATTATTTTCTTTCTTTAAAATATAAAAATATATTTATTACAAATTTTTATATAAAATGATTATTTTACAAAAGCCAGCTTAAAACTGAAAACAATTGAATTAATAAATTATATATGTATGTATATATATATGAAAAAAAATAAAAAGTAACAAATTGATAGTTAACAACTTGAGTAAATGTTATTTAAAGTATTTATAAATATTGTTTATATAAAGAAGTGTAGTAAAACAAATAATATAATGTCTATATAAGACCAATATATAACTCCCCCACCCTTAGAATAACATTGCTCCTGGAATGTTACGTATAAAATAGTAAACAACATATTAAATATTAAAGTTATGAATTTAAAATTTATAATTACTGATAACTTCAATGAACAAGTTTTTGTAGATATTTTATTATTAAATTAAATTTAGGTATTTCTTGAGTAGTTTCTTCCGGTTATTTTTCTATCAAAACTTATATTTGGTATATCATTTTGATATTTAAAAACTCTCTTAACGACTTGTCTATCTCGTTTACAACCTTTCTCATCTAAAAAATGTGTATTATATTTTTCCTTTACTTGTTTAATTATATATTTTGGTTTTTGCTTTAAATTATTAAAACCAAGATTTTTCACAAATTATTTGTCTTTAAATTCACGACAATTTTCTCTGTTATTATTATTTTTTTCAAATCTTTTAATTTTTTTTTTCATGTACAATATTATGTATTTTTTCCCAGATTGATTTCTCTACTTTGTTATGTAATAAGTCATCAGGTTTAGCCCCAGTTGTATTATGTATTGTATCGTTATAAAATTGAACAGATTTGTAAACTATAGCTTTATCGTCGAAATCATGATCTTTTTGTTGCAATTTAAATAGTCTTATGTGTTCATTAAGTGTAAGATGAAATCGCTCTATATCTGAATTTCCTGTATGAGTATTTGGGGATGTAAAATGGTACTCAATGCCTTCTGATCTCAAAAATTCTCTAAGAAGTGCTGTGTTAAATTCATTATCTGCTACAATTTTACTCGGTTTCCCCAAAATTGCTAACCTTTCCCTAATTTTTTCTACAATAGTCAATGAGTTTCTATCGCTCAAGAAATGTATAGATACGTGTTTTGTTAATTTATCTATACAGGTTAGAAAAAATATATTTTTACTTAGGAACCATATATCCATATGAATTATTTCATTAGATCTAAGAGGAGTTTCAGTTAAACAAAACTTGTTGCGTATAGGTCGTCTATCAAATTTGCACATATTACATATTACACAATTATTAATAAATTTCTGAATTTCTTTTTTTAAATTTGGATAATAAAAAGTATCTTTTATTTCCAGGAATGTTTCTTCAATACCTCTGTGGTTTCTTTTACTATGAAATCTTTCCAGTATGTTTAATAATTCTTCTCTGTCAAAAATATCTTTTATAAATTTGTTACATCGTACAAATTTCATTCCATGAACATTGGAAAAATAATGAATTAAAGTTTGTTGTAAATATTTATATATTTCAAAATTATCACAAAATATTCCTATTGTTCCTTTTATAGGGAAAATTTTTTTTTAAAAATTCTAACACTTTTTCTTCAAAATAATTCTTTAATGTTATTATATGCCTTATATTTCTATTATATAGAATTTCCTTCTCATATCTAAATCTGTTTCCTAAAATTATTATGAGTTGATTTTTATATATATTTATAGGTGATTCCGAGAAAAGAATGTGGTCATTTAAATTTTCTTCACCACTATGAATTGTGGCTAATTCTGATTGAAGGGTTTCTTCTACTTGTTGTAGAATGTTAACATCTAATCGGCTAAGATAATCAGCGACTTTGTTAGTATTACCTTTTATATATTCTACGTTAAAATCGTATTCATTGAGTTGTATTTTCCATCTCTGTAGCTTAACATTTGGTTCTTTTAAAGAATTAAGCCATACTAGCGGTCGATGATCTGTCTGTATTTTAAATTTTCTACCGAAAAGATATAGTCTAAAATACTTAACTGACCAAACAATTGCTAAAAGTTCTTTTTCAATTGCGCTATAATTGCACTCGTGTTCATTTAACGTTCGTGATGTATACGAGATTGGATGACCATTTTGGGAAAGTACAGCTCCTAAGGCAACATTGCTAGCATCTGTTGTCAAAACAAATAATTTATCAAATTTAGGATATGCTAACACTGGATTTGTGCATAAAATTTTTTTTAATTTGTTAAAGGAATCAATATAGTCTTGATTCTTAACGTCAATAACAGATCCTTTTTTAAGATTCGAAATCATTGGAAGTGCTATCCGACTATAATCCTTTATAAACTTTCGATAGAACCCGGTTATACCTAAAAATGATCTAATTTCTTTAACTGTTTTTGGTAAAGGAATTTTTTGGATAATTCTTATTTTATCAGGGTTTGGTTTAATACCATTGGTTGTTATTATATGCCCTAAGTATTCTGACTCCCGTTTAAAGAAATTACATTTATCTACCTGCACTTTAAGATTATATTCTGTTAATCTTTCAAAAATTTTCTGCAAGGATATTACGTGCTCTTGTAACGATGAAGAAAATACCAAAATATCATCTAGGTAAACAACGCAAATGTTGTTAATGAAATCATGAAGGATTTCGTTCATCATTCTTTGGAAAGATGCTGGAGCATTCTTTAATCCGAATGGCATCCGTGTAAATTCATAATGTCCAGTTGGGGTGGAAAATGCAGTTTTATGCATATCTTCTGGTAAAATTGGAATTTGATGAAATCCCTTTGCTAAATCAATTGTGCTAAAATACTGGGAGTTTCCTAGTTTTAAAAATAAATCATCCATATTTGGAATAGGAAATTTATCTTCAATTGTGATATCATTAAGTTTTCTATAATCTACTACAACTCTCCATTTCTGTTTACCAGAATTGTCTATTTTCTTGGGAACAATCCATATGGGAGCATTATATGGACTACATGATTTGGCTATAATACCTGATTTTAACATTTCATTTACTTGTTTTTCAACTTCATGTTTGTGAATTTCTGGAAATCGATATGTTCTACAATATACTGGTATATCGTTTATCGTAGGTATTTTGTGCCTGTACTTACTAACTACAGATAAATTTTCATCTTGAATATAAAAGACGGAATTATATTTCTTAATTAATCTTGTTAATGAAGTAATTTCTTCTTTATTTAAATTATCAACTTTCAGTTTATCAATTATTTGATTTATCCGCGGTTCATTAAAGTTTATATCAATTGTTATGCTATCCAAATATGATATGTCTTTTTCGGTGAATGACTCTTCAGTTTTTTCATATATTAAAGGAATTTTTGCATTGTCAGTTAACAAAACGTTCTCTTTTAAATCTATTTTCGCACCCAATGGTTTTAGGATATTACAGCCTATAATACCATCGAAATCGTTTAAAATGTCAGTTTCCAACATTTCCATTTTACAGTTAGGTAAATTGAATTCTTTGAAGACAGGAATGGTTACTTTTGTTGTTGTAATTGTCCTAGAACAAATAGTGTTTAAAGTAATTGCATGACCCAGTTTTGATTGAAAAGATGGATGAAAAAGCCCTTTTTTAATAAGTATCTATTAATAATTTTATTGGAACTGATTTTGTCTTAATTATTATATAGGGTAAATTTTTCCGGCTTGTGATTGAAAATTTGAAACCTCAACACTGTCTACATCCATTGGAACAGTTTGATTGAAATTTTGTTTCAAGTGTCCTCTACTGTCGGCAGAAAACGCATTGTCTTTACTGTTACTCGTACCATTCATATTATTATAATTATGGTGAGCATTAAATAATCCATTTTTATTAAAATGTCTACTACTATCTGAATTCTGATGATTAAAATTACTAAAATTATCTCTTCTTTCAAATTTTCTATGTGTAACATTATTGCTTCGATTTTTATAAAAATTGCCTGAATTGTATTGATTTTGACTTAAATGTTGCGAAAAATCATTGCAACAATCATTATTTGGAAAATAAATTACTTTAGATGAAGAAGATTGTAAAGATGTTAAGTTTTGAAATTTACTCATATAAAAATAATCTGTTTCAATGAGAATTTCTTTTGCATTTATTAGCGAATGAGGATTTCTCGATTTTAAAACTAATTTTGGCTCATTTGGCAATTTATTAATGAAAATCCTCAAAACCATTTTCTCATTGTTTGTACAACTAAACCATTGTTCATTGCTTTTATCAATACTTGTCCTTAAATTAAGTTTTGTTTTTAAAGATTCCATATAATCATAAAATTGGTTAACACTTGTTTTAAATTCTGCTGTCTTAATTCTACTAATCAAACTCTCTACACTATCCGGTATATTGAAGTGAATTCTAAGTATTACCTTTACTTCTTTCCATTTGGTTGGATTATTATTATTAATTATTGAAGTGTTTGCTGCATCAACAATCTTGTTGCGTATTCTTAAATCAAATAGTCCGATATGTGCTTGGTCGACAAGTGCACGTACACCTTCAATGTTTTTTATGAAAAGTTCAAGATCTTCTGGGTTTCCATTAAATTTTGGAATATCAGTGAGTAGTTGAAAAGGAATAATTGCTGCGGCTGCTGTCATACTTAATGATTCTTTCTTAAGTTCTTTGTTACTGCTACAAAATTTTTTCCTCGGTATCTTGTTCTTTCTTAAGATTGTGTGATAATTTATGAGATTCGAAAACCGACTGCGCCAGTTAATTGTTGAGATATTTTTTTATAATTATTTTTCCCAACAACTTTTAATTTTATTTTCTTTTTAAAAGAATTTATATATTATTTTCTTTCTTTAAAATATAAAAATATATTTATTACAAATTTTTATATAAAATGATTATTTTACAAAAGCCAGCTTAAAACTGAAAACAATTGAATTAATAAATTATATATGTATGTACATATATATATATATATGAAAAAAAATAAAAAGTAACAAATTGATAGTTAACAACTTGAGTAAATGTTATTTAAAGTATTTATAAATATTGTTTATATAAAGAAGTGTAGTAAAACAAATAATATAATGTCTATATAAGACCAATATATAACTGAAGGCTCCACATGCAACCAATCTAACGGGATGTTTTTTCCAAAATCAATAACATCTGAGCTGGAGATTACATCTAAACCCAATTTTGATATAGTATCAAAAAACACACGACCTTTCGGGGAGATTAATATTGAGCCCCAAAATGTGTGTTTAGCATTATAGTCACCAGCGACTATAAATCCGGATCCAAGAGAAGTAAAAAAATTTGAATAATGGTTTTTTGTAACTGAAAGCCGAGGCGGGGAATAAATTGATGAAATTACCAATTTACTGTGAATGTGTTCAATACAAATATTTGTTGCTTGAAAATATTCTTCACATGTCTCATTTAGCAAGTAATGTTTAATTCTATTTTTAATTAGAATAGCCGAACCTCCACAAGATCTTCCACGTGGATCTTTAGTGTCATATAGTATATAGCCATTTATCCTGAAATAACTTCTTGACGTCAGGTGAGTTTCAGCAATCAACATAACATCGATTTGCCTTTCCCTCAGGAAGTGTTCAAGTTCATTTTTATGTTGGCGTATGCCGTTTGCGTTTCAGAAACATATTTTTAAATAAATCATTTTTTTAAAATAGCCTGTAAAATAGTTGATTGCATTTTTAGCATCATGGTGGTCATAGAAGCCGTAAAAGTGTTTATTGATTGAACCAAAGTCTCCAATGTGGCTTCAAGGTTGCTAAAATATGGGTCGGGCTGTTGAGACTTGCACTTCTGATTCGCGTTTGGTATATTAGTCTTAACCACATTGGCATAAGAAACTTGGTTAGAGCTTGGAACATTTATTTGGGTTGTTGACTGACCTGCTTGAGGAAAATTGTTGCTTGAAATGAATTCCGATTGTTGGGACGGCTTGGGAGGAGTTAATGATTTATTTGGCATTGAGCGTTTGAAGTGGGTATAAACGGGGAAGCCCCTGTAATTAGCAGTATGATTGCCTCCACAATTACTACATTTTTTTACATTTGTGTCAGTTTTTGATTTGGTGTACTTTGATGTGCCATGGAGATCACCACACACAACACAGACAGTGGGCAATTTACAATATGTCTTAGTGTGGTCATACTCCTGGCAGTTCATGCACTGAACGAGTCCTGAGCGCTTATGCGGCTCCTCTACAGTTACTTTCCGGTGTAAAAGGTATTTAACATTATATATTGGATGAACCTCATTCTTCTTTAAGGTGACATCTCCAGGTTCTAATTCCACTCTAAACATGGGCTGAGGTATTTTTTCTCGATTTCTGATGTTAAAAATATTCCTAATTTTAAACCCTTTCTCCTCCAAACCAGTTTTAACGTCATTAGGATCTACGCCAGAATCAATTCCTTTAACAACAACTTGAAGGCCTTTCGCAGTTTTAAGCTGATAGGTGTAAAAAGCTCACTTTTCTTTCTCCAAGTCGTCCGTCAATTTGCGGTAATCATTTTCATGAATTACCTGAATTTTAGTTTCTTTAATATTTCCATGCTGCACAGATGTTGCGCTAAAGGTATTTTCACTTATTACGGTAATAAGTTTGCTTACCAGTTCCTTAGAGGTAGGCTCTCTCAAATAAGTTGGAGGAAGTTTAAACGATTTTTTTGAACATGTTGGCTCATCCGTTTGGAGAATAGCAAACCTTTTATTATCAGAAGGCTTACCAGGGTCCTCATCTTTGGGTATTTTAGGCTTTGATGATAATTGGGCAGATTTAGGGCTTCGTTGCCGTTTCACAACGGTGATGTATTTATCCATGCCTACTTGGGTTTTCGGCTTATTGGCGCTAGTTGAACTAGAAGATGTTTTTTCTTCAGATGGTGCAAATATATTTGACGAACACGAATGCGTGCGGTTTCTTTCTCTTGTAGAAAGAAGATTTTCTAACGATTTTTGTAAAGATTCCTCTTCAGAAATCCAAATGTTTCTACTAGTTGAGCTAAGCTCTTTCTCAGAATTGCATCTGCTAGGTACACTCATGCAGTTTTTTTTTATTAACAAAAAAAAAAAAATTAATTAAAAAAAAAATGTCACAAAATATTTCTTTTATATAGGATCACTCTTTTTACCTATTACGGTTTTATTTTATTACTTTCCGATCAAAAACTAATACGTCCGCTCGAGAAAACAAAACTTTAATGTATAGTTTTTTTTCCAACTGGGTAGGTAATCTCCACGCACAGTAACAACAATAACAATGCACTGCCACCGCACTTGTTTTATTTTATTGTTTAGTTACTGAAATGTGAGGAATTTATTTTCCCCTTGTTTTTTAAAATAATTTGTTATCGTTTTTACAATTTAATACAATATATTGATTTTATATGTATGTAAGTTAAAAGTATGTGAGCACAATTTTTTTTTTGTTCACTTTATAAAAATACGACCGTACGATTGGAGAATCACAGAGTCAATGAACAGAGTTATTTGATATAACTTACAAAAGTGAGTCAGCGTTTAAAGAGCCCTTAATTGCAGAGGAACTTGATTTTAAAGAGTTGGATAGTTTCCACCATTTACTACTGCACTTGACATGTTCAACTACTTAATATGTTTGTTATATAAATAAATTTTTTTTCTCTACATATTTTTAAAAATTGTGCTCTGGAAGCAAAATAACGAGATTTGTTTACAGAATTGTGACTTTTTCTATAATTCCTAAGCATCTTAAGCATTCATTTTTTAGCACGGGCACATGTCCAGTCAAACTACTTCTGTTTAGGTTCAAAAACGCATTTGTTTACTCTAGAGCCACGAGCTAATTTTATTTTATCATATATATTACCAACCAGTCCATCAACTGAGTCATTTGACTGAGGATGCAGTAGAGAATTTACTGTTCCAGCGCAGTTTTTGAACTGTGACATTTTTCTTTACATCAGAAATATGAATAAATGATTTAATTTTTAAGCAAAGCGGCATATGGTCGGAGTATGGCTTAGATGCAATAAAGAAATCATCAACATATTGCGGAAAATTAATTGAACAAATACAGTAATCAATGACAGAGCTACCCATAACCCCACAAAAGCTGTATTCCCCTAAAGCATCATTATCCGTTCTACCATTAAGCACAACCCCACCGATATCTTCATTCAAATTTAACAATTTTCTACCTTGTGTATTTAATTCCATATCTTTAGATACTCTATACTTTTTAATACGAGGCAAATCTCTCAAAAAGTTTCGATTAAGAACTTGTTCATCTGCAATTCTAGCATTTAAATCATCCACTGTACAAAAACTGGTGCAATCAAACTATCGTAAAAGTTCCTAGAACTTTTCAAACTCATGCTTCCAATTTGTGCAATTTAAATATATGAATATTTAAATATATGAATATGGTATGAAGTGAAATATATTTCCTTCAACTTTTGCACTTAATACCTACCGTATTATTGAAAATATTCGAAAATTTAAAATTATAAATATGTTTAAGATTTTTTCTGAAACCATATAAACAGCTGCCGCTGGCACGTCCGGCTCTATGTGTTTTTGTTGCTGGTATCCAGTGAATACAATAATTGTTAAAATATGATGAAAACAAGTGCTGTCTGTCAGCTGTGACATGAGTTTCAAATAGAAAAAATACATCAAAACTGTTGATATATGTTATAAATTTACTAAGCTTTAATGATTTTTCTAGATTGGATACATTATATTAAACTAAATGGCATAAATTGAATTGTTATTGTGAATTTGAAATATTTGCATTAACTACTCTATTATCTACGTTAGCTATACGGCTTTTAACGGATACATCAATCATGTAATTACATTGCAATAAAATACTTTTCAAATAATCAGCATTATTTATAGAGTCAGCATATAATTGACCATTGAACCAATTGTATTTGTTGTTATTGATGTAAATGCAAAGCTCGCCAAGCCTTACTTTGACACACTTATATTTGTTTGAAATCTTTTTGCTTAACTGTCTCAGGTTAGATCTTATGTGTTGTTCTTCTTCTGTACTCGTATAGTCCTTTTGTATGAATATATTCTGACCTTTTAAATTACCCCTAGCCTCAACTATGTCGCCAACTTGCAAACTGGATTCCAGGCTAAATAAAAACGATTTTCCATATGATAACATACGGGTTGACACCACATCAACGTTGACTTTTAATGTATCACTACATAGTTTCATAAATTTTTCGCTGCCAGTTTGTACATTTTTACAGTTTAGCCCAGCAGCAATAATATTTGGAGCACGAGATTTACGGTCAATATATTCAAGCCACTTTTTTAAATCAGTTTTAAGCTTTTTATTTTTCTCTTTCAGTTCTTGCATCTCTGCTTGGATCGCTACATCTTTTAATTTAGCAACATCTTTTAATTTATCATCAAGAAGATCGCTAAATCTAGACCACGAAAACAAGTCCGGGGTAGCAGTTTGGTTGTTCTTAGCCATTTATAGGCAAATTAAATGTTTTTTACTATTATTGTTTACAGTGCAATCAGGCGATGTAACTTCTAGACTACGTTTATTATTCATCTGTTTGTTTTGATTTATTAAATTACACAAATTTGCATTCCCCACTCTCATGATAAAAAAACTTGTATTTAATCACACAGTCTGAATTTAGACGAGCGGACATTTGGAAGGAAAACCTTTGGAATTCTCTTTTGATTTTTCTTTCGTATTCACACAGTCGAACATGTTGCCGGCAACATTCCATTATTATTTGTTTTTTACATTTTTCGTTATGTTGTCTGTTAATTTTGTGACATATCGCTCCTTTATTGCAACATAGTCATAACTAAAAATAGCTTGTTTCGAGAAAAACGCATTTCAAAATTTTAGTTTCCATACAAGTCTTAGAAATTTTTTTTTAGAAAATATCTCCTAAAGGAAACAGTTAAAAAGTAATTTCAATAGATTTTTGGCACAATATAAAAGGTAGTACTGTTAATAATTCTGCTTTGTTAACTCGAAAAGCTAATTTTTCGAGATATGACTATGTTGCAATAAAGAAGCGATATGATTAGTTTAAAATTTAAAAAATAATAATATTGAAGTTTTAATAAATAAATTTATTTTTAATGTCTGCTACAGTCACACCAAATATTTCCTTCTCCAAAATATTTTTTATTTCATTAAATGCCTGTGCTTTTTTATTCGGTCCATATATTCTTTGGATAGCACACTGTACCGATGATCTATTTCCTGTACAGATATTTATATTCTATATTGATTAAAATTTCCAGAAAATGTAAATTAAATTAAAATGTCAAAAAGTAAATTATATGTCTGTTATATACAATATGTACACATTAGTCTATGCTCTGAATTAAGCATAATAGGATAAGCAAACAAGCTGGCAACGCTTCTCGTATGTCAACTAAGAAAATAATTAGAGAATAAACAATAATGCAATAAAGACCATTCGGTGATTAACTGCATATGAATAAGCATCTGTTTTTCTCCTCGCCTAACGACATTACAATGTCAATAGAGCAAATGTTAACAAAGCGTGTTGCCGAGTACCGAACACAAAATCGAGTCTGCCTTCCCCACCGGTAATTTGCTACCAACCTAAATGTTTCCCTTCCAAATGTTTTCGTGTCTAAATGCAGACACAGCTGTCTGATAGCGGAGCGCCAAATTCAACCAAAACAAAACCACCAACAATTTGTGAGTGCACATATATACATATGTATTTACAAATTCAAACAAATTTTTCTTACTGCGATACACAGATTTTGTAGTAAGCACAATGATGGTAAATCAGGACGAATTTTGTGAAATATAAAAAAACCAATGCAGCAAGGCGGCCATCAGTTAAAACGAACAGAATAATGATGATGCACATAATAAAAAAATAGAACATTTTTATATAATATTACGCAACTTTATTTCTAATATTTGAATACATTATCGATGCAGTTGCAGTATGAACATAGGTACTGTCGTCTAAAACGCAAAAGAGTTTTAGTCCGTAATATTTATTAAATGAGGTGTTATTTATCAATAATACAACTATCCGCAAATTTTAATAGGCTTTCAATGTTTTGTCAGCTACGTTTGTGTTTTAGGTGACAATATACAACTTAGTTTTATTAAATTTAAGTGCTTATGTAAAATAAAATACGTATCTAAAACCCGAGAGGTACATTTTTCTCAGTCCGATATACAAAAATGTATTTGTATTTTTTAGTTTTATTTTGTATTTGAAATACGCAGCTTGAAAGTATTATGTATTTGAAATACACAACTCGAAAGTATTTTGTATCTTGCGTATTTGAAATACATAAGGTGTGTATTTTGCCCAGGCCTGTGTATGCATACATATATCGCTCCTTTATTGCAACATAGTCATATCTCAAAAAATGAGCTTTTCGAGTAAACAATGCAGAATTGTTAACATTACTACCATTTATAGTGTGACACAAATTTATTCAAACTAGTTTTAAACTGTTTTCTTTAGTAAATATTTACTAAAAAGATTTTCTAAAACTTGTATGGAAACTAAAAATTTGAAATGCGTTTTTCGCTAAACAAGCTTTTTTTAGTTATGACTACGTTGCAATAAAGGAGCGATATGTATATCTACAAAGCAACATCTTTGGCACTAAGTTATATAATAGCGTCACGTCATCTCGGAAGAGAACACATTATCTTACGAGCATGTAATTATTAATTGTACAAATCATGCTTTCCAGTTCGTCTTATATATTTTTGCATTATACTTATAATAGAAAAACAAAAAAATTATTGATATGTTTAGTATTTTAAAAGAAGACAAGAGCTGTGAATTATCTACCAAGATGACAAGATAAACGTCAAATGGCGAGAGGTTTTTGCTTAGATTAACTACTTTTTTAAAATCTTTTCGTGGATGTTTCAAAATGCAAATGCTTTTATTCTCTGTGTCAAAATAGCACACATAATTTTCATTGTATTCGTACAATCTAGTTTAGCTGAGAACAATCTTAACTGCTTTTTTTTTTAGCTTGGACCAGTACTCAGGGGATGACCCTTACATATGCAGTGCAGTGTACCAGAACTAGGAAAATATGAGGAGGGGGAAAGAAGGAGTAGTCTTTGTGAACATTTGACTTGAACTTTCCAACGTTATAACAGACAGGAAACACGTCTGCAGGCAACTTATTAACTTTTCAAGTGATCTCGAATATGTACGTTAGGGACGATTTAGCAATCGATATTGTGCTATGGATTCTTCGATAGCCTTTGGCATTAGACAAAAAAATTCTACAACGACATTTTCGAGGTGCCCAAATTTGATTCAGATTGTAAGGTATCGACAAATTTTGGTTCTTCCAAATCGACCCACCCCTTTATATATGCATGTGTAATAGAGGAATTCAGAGGTATTTTATTTGTTTATTGTTTTTAATACTATTTATTATGTTAAACTTACCGTCTAGGCGTTGAGCTGGCTTAGGTGGGCGCCATTTCTTCTTGAAAATCCTTTGCAGAAAATCGGAAAATTTGTGACCCTTAATGGCGTTTATAAATTGCGATTTCATAGTGGTGATTTGTTCATTAATACGATCACAATTTTTGTTTATATCTCCTATTTGACGGTTCAAATTGTTTATAGACGATTGAGCTTGATTGCGAGTTTTCATGGCCGCATCAGCGTTATTAAGCAATTTATTTTCAATTTCTTCGCTGTCGCGCAGTATATACAATTCCTGATTAAGAGTTATTAAATAGCTAGATATGAATAAATTCTCGAATTTTGTATGTAGACGCTCGTTATGCAGATCTCTAAGGCGTAAATTGAAGAGCCATATATTAGAAGTAAGAGTGTGAAGTATACCTTCTTGTTCTACCATCAACTCCAATAGCCAACGGTAACGCGATTCTATGAGCCAAGGTGAAGGATTTTCCACAGAATTGCTAGAATAAAGTGGAATAGATTGCGGTGGTAGTTTTTCAAGTTCTTCGAGTAAGTCATGTGCTTCTGGAAAATATTTAACACTTTGTATATCTAAAGTTAAATATTTATCCAATTCAAGTAAAGCCTCTTGAGTCATAGCAGTTTTGAATTTAGGAGCTAGTGGTTGAGACAGTAGATCTTCTACAGTATTGTCTAAATAGAAAATGTCATTTATTTCTATATTGCAACCAGGATAACAATGTTCATTTAAATTTAATTCAGGCCATTCATCTCCTATGTTGAATTGCGGTATTTCCGTTAAATGTTTGCGATTTCTCTTTGGTAAATAAGAATGTATTTCCTTCAAACGTTTTTTCTTCCGCTCGATTAGCCGGTAAAGCTCCCTTTTTTCTTCCCTCAATTTCAACATCTTATCATTAAAATTGAAAATGATGCGGTTTAAGCGCTCTCTAAGTGCAATAATTTCCTTGTATTTCCATGTCAAAGTCTCGAATGTTTTTGGTTCATATGCGTTTCCCGTTTTCAATTTATAATCTCCAATACTTTTTTCAGCCTCTTGGATTTTTCGCTCATCATCTGGATGATTACGATTAGGATCTGGTTTTTGTTCAATCAATTTCTCCCAATTATAAATACGTTCAACTTCATAGAGCTGACGGAAGCGATAGCTTCGAAGAAACCGCAACATTTTGCGACTGAAACGTGGAATTATGGAGTTCGGATCACGACCAAAGAAAAATGTTTCAGTGGCAGGTTCCACCATACTTTTTTCCTTATCTTCAGCCATCATTACCTGCACAGGCCTAAATAGAAGTAAAACCTTTAATTTACTTTTCTAAGCATAAAGTATGTATGTATGTATTTTCTAAGTATAAAGTATGTATGTATGTATGTATGTATGTATGTATGTATGTATGTATGTATGTATGTATGTATGTATGTATGTATGTATGTATGTATGTATGTATGTATGTTTTTTTTTTTTTTTTTTTTTTTTTTTTTATTCGCGGGGTGAAAAACCATCGAAAGGCACTGGCAGTGATGGTGGTTGCCAGTAGTGCGAGACTTTAACTCGCTAAAAAACACCCCTTCGCCCTGACCCAGATGCTCCCCGAGGGACTGCCGCAAGGCTTTACGTCTCGGGGTGGGAAAGGTGATACACCCTACATCTAAACTAAACTACATTGATTCTGCTGCGAATCTGTTCTAACCTACGAAGTTCCAACAGAACCAATTTTACAAAACTACAGACGTACGTCCAGTTGCACAAAGATTCCAACATGATTGGAACGATACTGCTCGGACTGATGCTACGTCCTAGGACTGTTTCTAAATATTCCCTATCACTATTAAACCGTGGACAGATGAAGAACACATGCTCAGCATCTTCCAAGACATTACCATCACAACTCGGACAGAACGGAGTACTGTCATGTCCAAAACGGTACAAGTACGACCTAAAACAACCATGCCCAGTTAGAAACTGTGTTATATAGTAGTTCAAATCACCATGCTTTCTTGATAGCCATGCTCTGATGTCTGGTATCAGTAAGTAGGTCCATCTTCCCTTGTCAGCTGTCGCCCATCTTTCTTGCCATTTTGGCAGACACGATTCTCTCAACCCAACCGAGATGTCCGAAGCGGCCTCTAGCTCGATCGGTATCATGCCGGCAATGACAAAAGCGGCCAGGTCCGATACAGTTCGGAATGCGCTACATACACGCAAGGCGATCAGCCTATACACAGGAGATATCAGGTTCACATAAGTAGGATATCTAAGTGAGCCTGACCATATTGGCGATGCATATAAGATAATGCTTCTTACTACACTAGAGAGTAATTTCCTCTGCAGATATTTTGGACCTCTTGTATTCGGCATGATCCGGCATAGCGCTGTGCATGTTTTTGATGCTTTACTGCCTATGTACTTCAAGTGCTCTTGAAAAGACAGACGAGTGTCAATCATGACCCCAAGGTATTTTAAACATTCCTTAGATTCTATGCTACACGTGCCAATATTTAGCCTGACAGTTTCCCTAACTTTCCTACTACTAATCAGAACCGCTTCCGTTTTATGGTCAGCTAGAGTTAGGCCCATTGATCTTAGCCAAGATCTTACGATCTGAATACTGGCGTTTGCAATGGTTTCCACCTCTAGTAACTCTTTCCCTTCACACACTAACGCTATATCGTCTGCGAATCCAACTATCTTCACCTTTTCCGGTAGATCCAATCTTAATACTCCGTCGTACATGACGTTCCACAATAGTGGGCCAAGAACTGAACCTTGAGGCACCCCACCAATGATCTTGCGCCTCTTAGTACCTTTATCGGTATCATAAACTAGCTCTCTATCCCGGAAATAGTCCCGTACAATTGCTAGTAAATACCCTGGGATGTCTATACGGACCAAAGCATTAACTATATGCTCCCAGTTTGCCGTATTGAAGGCGTTTTTTACATCTAGGGTTATAACCACACAATACCCTTTTGTTCCATTCCTCCACCTCTTCCCTTGGATAGCTTGAGCAGCGGTTTCTACTACAACTTTGATAGCGTCCACCGCTGACTTTGCTTTCCTGAAGCCAAATTGGTTATCTGATAAACCTAGGTTAGCTTGTACGCAATCTTCCAATCTTCTGCAGATTATACTCTCCAGAAGTTTTCCACTTGTATCTATCATACAGAGCGGACGATAGGAGGAAGGGTCGTCTAGCGGCTTGTTATCCTTAGGTAACAACACCAATTTCTGCCTCTTCCAGATTGTTGGAAAAGTTCCCTGAATCAAGCATGCGCTTATTACTTTCAGGAAATAATCAGGATGGAGCTTAACAGCCTCCTTCAGTACCATATTTGGGATGCAATCTAAGCCTGGTGCCTTCTTGTCTTTGAATTTTGAGACAGCACCTTCTATCTCGACGACCGTAACCGGAGGAATGTCGAATAATTCAGCTGGATAGCTGTGTTGCCATGTCGGAGCTTCCTGTTGAGGAAAAAGATGGTCTACAATTCCGTTGAGGATATTCTCTTCTCTTGGCGGTGATGGGCCAAGACATTTAAGTTTCCTGGTTACTAGCTTATATGCTAAGCCCCAAGGATTACTATCTATTTCATCACAAGCATCCAGGAAACACCTACGCTTGCTCCTACGAATTGCAATCTTCAATGCCTTTCTTTTATCCCTATACAACTGGTGCTGCACGTTATTCTCTAACCGACCCCTCGTTCGTGTATACCGCCTTCGGGCGCTAATACACTCTGAACGCAAGCTAGCAATTTCATCATTCCACCAATACACTGGAGGCTTATTTGGCGATCTTTTTCGCCT
Organism: Thecocarcelia acutangulata; assembly: GCA_914767995.1. Taxonomy (NCBI): domain Eukaryota; kingdom Metazoa; phylum Arthropoda; class Insecta; order Diptera; family Tachinidae; genus Thecocarcelia; species Thecocarcelia acutangulata. The sequence goes on from OU612097.1 coordinate 61,527,555, forward strand.
TATCATAGCTACATTGCAGGCACTAGTGATATTGCGCACTAATTGCACTGCCATGTCTTCTGCTGAACCAGCCATTTCCATGTTCTCCATGCAGGCTGCGAAGCTATCCTTATCAAAGGTATTTACCTTCCATCCTGTCAAGACACGTGCTTGTACAATAGCACGGGGCTGTGCGTCTTGCACATCTATTATTATAGCGCTATGATCGCTATGTGTATAGATGTCAGATATTCTCCAGTTCACTTGGGTTGCGATACTGGCACTGACGAATGTAATGTCAATTACTGAGCCAGCATCACCCCTTCTGAAGGTGTGTTCAACTCCATTATTGATGAGTACAACACCCAGTACAGAAAAGGCTTCCAAGAGTATTCTTCCTCTTGCGTTTGCTGAGGGACAGCCCCATTCAACAGCCCACGCATTGAAATCACCTGCTATTATTACGGGGGTTCTTCCAACTGCATCCGTTACAATACTGTCAACTATTACCCGAAAGTCTTCTATAGAATACCTAGGGGGTATATAACAGCTGTAAATAGTGATGCCAGATATAACCGCTCGAGCATATCCGCATTGCGTTGTTATTCTATCGCGTATGGTTAGCGTGCTGGTGTTCCATATTGCCGATGTACCCGTGTTATCGGAAACCCAGTTTACAGATGCCATGGTCCGATATGGCTCACTTAGAATAGCGACATCTACACTTATATCTCGAACGCTTTGCTTAAGAAGCTCCTGGGCTGCCTGGCAATGGTTGAGATTTAACTGTAATATACGCATTTTGGTTACTTAGGTTCTACTCTACTCCCTAAGTTTCTGTAGAGCTCTTTTATAAAACGGGCAAACTGCACCTCCGGTGACATGGTCACTAACGGTGTCTGCTCCCTTCTTGCAGAGCAAGCAGGATGGTTTATTGGAACAGGTTCCAATTTTGTGGCCCGTTTTGCCACACCGTAGGCAATTCCCTGAAAGGTCTTGCCCCTTACAGTTCCCTGCTACGTGTCCATAATCCAGACATTTAAAGCATCTTTTTGGTGCTACCTTTTCGCGTATTCGGCAAACCACCCAGCCAATACGTATCTTTGCCATCTCTATAAGGCGGCGAGCTATCAGTGCACTCACGCCAATTGTGGCGGTCTGTGTCCCACCGTATGCTCTCCTTAGCGACTTAACTGCCGTAGGGTGCAAAGCTTTAAATTCGTCAGATATTTTGACGAGAGCTTCATAAATATCCTCCTTAGAGGTTACTTCGTCTATATCCCTAATCTCAAGCCTGACCTCATGAGAAAGTGATCTAACCTTAGCAGCATCACCTAGCACCTCTTCTATAGCCGACCTAAATTCGCCCGTATTCTGGTGCGCGGGTCTATTCAGCTCAAACAACAGTTCACCCTTCCCTGTCTTCCTAATGCTCTTCACATTTTGACCCAGGTTGTTTAGCTTAGGGTCCCTCTTCACCTGTCTGAGAATATCCGCATAGGAAGTATCTCCACAGGTTTTAATCACTATAGCATCTGGTTTAACGGACGCTTTCTTTGTTTTAGCCCTTGGGCCAACCTTAACCCAACCAGGATCTTTAGCACTTAGATCCGGTTTGCCAGCCAAGTTTAAGTTTATAGCCTTGGGTATAGTGTGTCCACCTACCCTGACTACTTTATTAGGGGTTGTTCCCCTATTCTTTTTAGCTCTGTTACCTTTTGGGCTTAAGTCCTCCCTTCTACGCTTTGGAGTTCCGCCCATCACAGGATTGAGCCTTGGTGGTTCGTCTGTTTGAGTATGCGTACTAGTATGTGCTTTCTTTGTACTACTAGCACTTCCACTACTCAATTCATCTGAGACCTGCATGTACAATGCCTGTATCTCACGTGACATTGTCACTATTTCCTTATGCACGTTTGAACGTGCCTTTAGGAAAGCTACGAGCTTTGAGATCTTCTCTCCTAGCCTCTGGACGTTATTTTGTCCATTTTCACTATTTTCAACGGTGCCTGGCACCGGAACGGTCCTACTCACCGCTGTAGGAGGTGATCTGGTTATCACCGATTTCTTAGCAAAAGGGTTTACAATTTCACCCATGCTCAACTCATTTATACTCTCATTATTATTATTATTTTTATTCATTTTTCAATTGGGTCCCCGCTTAAAGCTGTAGTCTCCGTTTGCCGCACACTCAATAAAAAGTTTTTTCTTTGTCCAAAACATTCCCGCATTTTCCGGGTTAAGTTAATTTTATTAAAATTTAGTTCACTTTTTGTTGAGTGAATGTGCAGTTACCCTTGTAGTGACCCCGAGGGTGGCTATGCAAGCAGTGAGTTCCTCGCGAGGGTTGACACAAGGCCTTATGAGACTTGTGTACAGAGCCAGGTCGGGAGCTGATTAGGAGTCATCTCAACTAACCCTGCACAGCCAAAAACTATTGGCTACAAACTTTGATCATACTTTAAGCCCCTGCCAGGGTTTTACCGGGACGGAGGTAGCTTCCGCATTAGCCCGTGAGCCATTTCAGCACGATGTCACTCGTGCTTAATCAGGTCACGGAATACGTCAGCTCCCAGCCCATAATCGTCTGCGTCAGGTCGTCATCCAATCCATTATCGCTGTCACACAGTTAGTTCATTCTCAACTTTTGTTGAGAACTATTCAGTAGCGCCACGAGAAGGCCGTGTGACAACTTGGTTTGAGCAAGGACAAGGATCGCTAACTGGCTACACCCGATGGGAAGCCAGCGCTTTACCTTGAACGCTCGCACCCACGCCACCTGTATGTATGTATGTATGTATGTATGTATGTATGTATGTATGTATGTATGTATGTATGTATGTATGTATGTATGTATGTATGTATGTATGTTTTTTTTTTTTTTTTTTTTTTTTTTTTATTCGCGGGGTGAAAAACCATCGAAAGGCACTGGCAGTGATGGTGGTTGCCAGTAGTGCGAGACTTTAACTCGCTAAAAAACACCCCTTCGCCCTGACCCAGATGCTCCCCGAGGGACTGCCGCAAGGCTTTACGTCTCGGGGTGGGAAAGGTGATACACCCTACATCTAAACTAAACTACATTGATTCTGCTGCGAATCTGTTCTAACCTACGAAGTTCCAACAAAACCAATTTTACAAAACTACAGACGTACGTCCAGTTGCACAAAGATTCCAACATGATTGGAACGATACTGCTCGGACTGATACTACGTCCTAGGACTGTTTCTAAATATTCCCTATCACTATTAAACCGTGGACAGATGAAGAACACATGCTCAGCATCTTCCAAGACATTACCATCACAACTCGGACAGAACGGAGTACTGTCATGTCCAAAACGGTACAAGTACGACCTAAAACAACCATGCCCAGTTAGAAACTGTGTAATATAGTAGTTCAAATCGCCATGCTTTCTTGATAGCCATGCTCTGATGTCTGGTATCAGTAAGTAGGTCCATCTTCCCTTGTCAGCTGTCGCCCATCTTTCTTGCCATTTTGGCAGACACGATTCTCTCAACCCAACCGTGATGTCCGAAGCGGCCTCTAGCTCGATCGGTATCATGCCGGCAATGACAAAAGCGGCCAGGTCCGATACAGTTCGGAATGCGCTACATACACGCAAGGCGATCAGCCTATACACAGGAGATATCAGGTTCACATAAGTAGGATATCTAAGTGAGCCTGACCATATAGGCGATGCATATAAGATAATGCTTCTTACTACACTAGAGAGTAATTTTCTCTGCAGATATTTTGGACCTCTTGTATTCGGCATGATCCGGCATAGCGCTGTGCATGTTTTTGATGCTTTACTGCCTACGTACTTCAAGTGCTCTTGAAAAGACAGACGAGTGTCAATCATGACCCCAAGGTATTTTAAACATTCCTTAGATTCTATGCTACACGTGCCAATATTTAGCCTGACAGTTTCCCCAATTTTCCTACTACTAATCAGAACCGCTTCCGTTTTATGGTCAGCTAGAGTTAGGCCCATTGATCTTAGCCAAGATCTTACGATCTGAATACTGGCGTTTGCAATGGTTTCCACCTCTAGTAACTCTTTCCCTTCACACACTAACGCTATGTCGTCTGCGAATCCAACTATCTTCACCTTTTCCGGTAGATCCAATCTTAATACTCCGTCGTACATGACGTTCCACAATAGTGGGCCAAGAACTGAACCTTGAGGCACCCCACCAATGATCTTGCGCCTCTTAGTACCTTTATCGGTATCATAAACTAGCTCTCTATCCCGGAAATAGTCCCGTACAATTGCTAGTAAATACCCTGGGATGTCTATACGGACCAAAGCATTAACTATATGCTCCCACTTTGCCGTATTGAAGGCGTTTTTTACATCTAGGGTTATAACCACACAATACCCTTTTGTTCCATTCCTCCACCTCTTCCCTTGGATAGCTTGAGCAGCGGTTTCTACTACAACTTTGATAGCGTCCACCGCTGACTTTGCTTTCCTGAAGCCAAATTGGTTATCTGATAAACCTAGGTTAGCTTGTACACAATCTTCCAATCTTCTGCAGATTATACTCTCCAGAAGTTTTCCACTTGTATCTATCATACAGAGCGGACGATAGGAGGAAGGGTCGTCTAGCGGCTTGTTATCCTTAGGTAACAACACCAATTTCTGCCTCTTCCAGATTGTTGGAAAAGTTCCCTGAATCAAGCATGCGCTTATTACTTTCAGGAAATAATCAGGATGGAGCTTAACAGCCTCCTTCAGTACCATATTTGGGATGCAATCTAAGCCTGGTGCCTTCTTGTCTTTGAATTTTGAGACAGCACCTTCTATCTCGACGACCGTAACCGGAGGAATGTCGAATAATTCAGCTGGATAGCTGTGTTGCCATGTCGGAGCTTCCTGTTGAGGAAAAAGATGGTCTACAATTCCGTTGAGGATATTCTCTTCTCTTGGCGGTGATGGGCCAAGACATTTAAGTTTCCTGGTTACTTATATGCTAAACCCCAAGGATTGCTATCTATTTCATCACAAGCATCCAGGAAACACCTACGCTTGCTCCTTCGAATTGCAATCTTCAATGCCTTTCTTTTATCCCTATACAACTGGTGCTGCACGTTATTCTCTAACCGACCCCTCGTTCGTGTATACCGCCTTCGGGCGCTAATACACTCTGAACGCAAACTAGCAATTTCATCATTCCACCAATACACTGGAGGCTTATTTGGCGATCTTTTTCGCCTTATCATAGCTACATTGCAGGCACTAGTGATATTGCGCACTAATTCCACTGCCATGTCTTCTGCTGAACCAGCCATTTCCATGTTCTCCATGCAGGCTGCGAAGCTATCCTTATCAAAGGTATTTACCTTCCATCCTGTCAAGACACGTGCTTGTACAATAGCACGGGGCTGTGCGTCTTGCACATCTATTATTATAGCGTTATGATCGCTATGTGTACAGATGTCAGATATTCTCCAGTTCACTTGGGTTGCGATACTGGCACTGACGAATGTAATGTCAATTACTGAGCCAGCATCACCCCTTCTGAAGGTGTGTTCAACTCCATTATTGATGAGTACAACACCCAGTACAGAAAAGGCTTCCCAGAGTATTCTTCCTCTTGCGTTTGCTGAGGGACAGCCCCATTCAACAGCCCACGCATTGAAATCACCTGCTATTATTACGGGGGTTCTTCCAACTGCATCCGTTACAATACTGTCAACTATTACCCGAAAGTCTTTTATAGAATATCTAGGGGGTATATAACAGCTGTAAATAGTGATGCCAGATATAATCGCTCGAGCATATCCACATTGCGTTGTTATTCTATCGCGTATGGTTAGCGTGCTGGTGTTCCATATTGCCGATGTACCCGTGGTATCGGAAACCCAGCTTACAGATGCCATGGTCCGATATGGCTCACTTAGAATAGCGACATCTACACTTATATCTCGAACGCTTTGCTTAAGAAGCTCCTGGGCTGCCTGGCAATTGTTGAGATTTAACTGTAATATACGCATTTTGGTGACTTAGGTTCTACTCTACTCCCTAAGTTTCTGTAGAGCTCTTTTATAAAACGGGCAAACTGCACCTCCGGTGACATGGTCACTAGCAGTGTCTGCTCCCTTCTTGCAGAGCAAGCAGGATGGTTTATTGGAACAGGTTCCAATTTTGTGGCCCGTTTTGCCACACCGTAGGCAATTCCCTGAAAGGTCTTGCCCCTTACAGTTCCCTGCTACGTGTCCATAATCCAGACATTTAAAGCATCTTTTTGGTGCTACCTTTTCGCGTATTCGGCAAACCACCCAGCTAAGACGTATCCTTGCCATCTCTATAAGGCGGCGAGCTATCAGTGCACTCACGCCAATTGTGGCGGTCTGTGTCCCACCGTATGCTCTCCTTAGCGACTTAACTGCCATACACAGTTAGTTCATTCTCAAATTTTAAGAACTATTCAGTAGCGCCACGAGAAGGCCGTGTGACAACTTCGTTTGAGCAGGGACAAGGATCGCTAACTGGCTACACCCGATGGGAAGGCAGCGCTTTACCTTGAACGCTCGCACCCACGCCACCTTGTATGTATGTATGTATGTATGTATGTATGTATGTATGTATGTATGTATGTATGTATGTATGTATGTATGTATGTATGTATGTATGTATGTATGTATGTATGTATATATGTATGTATGTATGTATGTATGTATGTATGTTTTTTTTTTTTTTTTTTATTCGCGGGGTGAAAAACCATCGAAAGGCACTGGCAGTGATGGGGGTTGCTAGTAGTGCGAGACTTTAACTCGCTAAAAACCACCCCTTCGCACTGACCCAGATGCATGGGGCACGTTCTGAGAAACGCAAATCGCTTAAATTTAGCATTTTCGATTTGAAATCGCTTAAAATTAGCGACTTCAACTCGCATGTGTATATTGAAGTGTACTGATTGAATTTGCTAAAACTTAACTTGCAAAAGGAAATAATATTATTCATAATCAAACTTCAATGTGTTTTCCTTTTATTTCAATAAAAATTGGAAGAAATTTTTCTATTTGCTGTCAATTTTGTTTTTGTTTTATATAACTACCCCATACATACATATGTAAAACACATGTTGTATTTTTTCCAGAAAAAACTCCCAAACGCCAGTAAAACGCGTGTTTCTCAGAACATTGCTGTATGTGTGTGTGTTTTTTTAATGTTTTTATAGTGGGATATGGGGTATTTATGTATTTTAATTTGTTTTCTTACTCAATTGTCTGTGTGGGCTCCATGTGCCTATTTGTTATTGCTTCGCTAATATATGCAGCATGTGGATAATGTAAATAATTTACGTACTTATGTTATGTTCTGCTTTATCTTTTTTTTTTTGTTCTAGTTTTAAACTTTATATAAATAATTTTTTACTTCAACTTACATTCTTTTCAAAGCTTCTAACTGTAAACGTTTTTCAATATCAGCTTTAATTGTTTCAAAACTCTCATCCAACTTTTCAATACGAAATGTGTACACAACCAAATGCTCTCTTTAAAAAAAGAAAAGGAACAAAAAAATTAAACACAATAAGATAAGGATGATAAATTATGCTTTGTTCGCGGTTTGTGTAACTAATTATTAATTGCACAAAACTTCGCTAATTAAAACCGTTTTTCTGTAAATTTAAGCGTATGCGTTCTTATTACTTTTTAAATATAATGAGCTCGAATGACATAGTTTTCAGTAGAATATTTATACCTACTAATGTGGTGTTTCCACAACACAAGCCAGCGACTTGGCTGAATATTTTGCATTGAACCCAGCGTTCAATATACATATGTAAATATGTATACACTAAAAAAAAAAGTAGGTAAATCTAAGTTTAAGGTCAGACAGAGTGATTTTAATTGCCGAACTTTTTAGCAATTTTCTTTTGGAATTGCTTTCTTGTCCACACACAAAAACTTTTTTCGGCAATTCTTGAGCTTTCTCTAACTTTTTTCATACAATTTACATTGCATATGCACATACACATATAAGAGAAAAGTAAGGAATTGCCGAGTACCGGCAATTCTTTTTACCCTCACCGAAAGCTTCTATAAAGTCAAGAACTGCCCAACTAAAGTTTATTTGTGTGACCTGGCACTAACCAATTTTGTTGGTTGAAAGTGCACCAATCAATAAAAAAAAAGTAAAAATAACCAATGTGAAATCGTAAACTAAAATTTAACCAAAAACTTTGTTACTGTACAATTTTTTTGGTTAGAGTACAAAAAGTCTGTAAAATTTACCATAGATTGTGGTTACGCGAAAATACTTTATTTCACACGATTCGATTTATCCAGAAATCAAAATAGATTCTTGTTATATCAGACAAGGCGATGTATTGAATTAGAGATTATTTCTTAAGGCGATTTTTCGTAGAAGATAAGTTTTTATTACTTCCTTATTTGTTTTACTTGATTGCAATAAGAATAGGATTTATACGTTTTAAATATTTATTACAAAATGAGTGGAGCTATGGACGAGAAAAACTTAGATAAACGAGATACTCCTACAAAGCGAAATTTTGATGACAAAAGGGATCAAATAGACAGTGAACATGTTACACCTAATAAATACGTAAAAAAAGGAGATGCAATCAAACTGAATAATAAACGATTGCAGACAGCGTTGCCTTCGAAATTTTCAACAAGTGGCACAGAAAGGGTATTTTGAAAAAAGGTGTCACAAAAAGGGCATTTTCTCGAAAAACAATAAAAGCTAAAAAAAAAAATTCTTCGAAAGTAAATGTATTTCAATGAAAATATAATGTAATGATTACATTTAGAAAAATTATTCAAATAATCTTCTTTTACATATAACCTTCTTTTATTACCAGAACTGCTTTTGGGTTAACGAGGTTATATTAATACGGAAAATTAAAATTTCCGATATCGGTCCATATATACCCGAGATATAGCCTGAACCGGGGTTTTCATGAAAAAAAAATTTTTTTTGTTTAAAATCAGTTCTGTATTAAAAGAAGTTTATATAAATATGGAAAATTTCCGATATCGGTCCATATTTTTTTTTTTTTAACTTTATTATATTATTTATTGAATCTACATAAGAAATGTAATGACAATAAGTATTCAATTCTTAATACTAAAAAAAAAAAAAATTGTGATTAAAGTCCTGCCAGTGCTGGACGAAAATTTATTTTTATGCGAATATTATTTCAGAAATCAGTCATCTGTTTAGAGCTCTAATGATAGCCAAAGTATCCCTCCTTCTCAGATGGGTATGACCACCAAATTTAAGAATATTAACTGCAAGAGGATTTGGATGGAATTCAAGTTTGTTAATATATTTTGTCGCGTACTTCACAAATTCAGATTTCACAAAAGGTACGTTCAGATCTGCGTGGATTCGTGAGTCCAACATTGAAAAAAATTCAAAGAAGTCAAAATAGAATTCTCCGTAGAATTACAGATGCTCCATGGTACGTTAAAAACTCACGAATCCACGCAGATCGGTCCATATATACCCGAAATATAGCCCGAACCGATTTTTCCATTAACATATTTTGCTTTTTTGCTTAAAAGCAATTCTCGTTATAAAAGAAGATTACTAAAATACAGAAAATAGATAATTCCGATATCGGTTCATATATAACCGAGATACAGCGTAAACAAACTTTTCCATGAAAGATTTCTGTTTTGGAATTCTGATTACAAAGCAAAAATATATTTTTGCCCGTTATCGGTCCATATATATCCGAGCACATAAACATACATAAACGAGACTATCGTGAATGGTACGTTAGATTCGGCCCAGCCGAATATACCACACTCTTACTTGTTGTTAGCTCACATTGCGAAGATTCAGTAAATAAATAAAAGCTAAAAAAATAAAAAATAAAAAATTTTTTTCATATATATGTATGTACATATGAACATATCATTCATGTGTATGTAGCACATGCGTGTTCACACTTATAGATATATGACCAACTAGGATTTTGTCCTGAAAAATTATATTAAGGGTAAAAACCAATAAGAAGAATTCTGACGAAAAGTAAGTTTAAAGATAGGCAGAAGGTTTATTAAAATTTTAGCATTTGCAATTCATTCGGTTAACATCAATATATTAAACAAATATTGGTTTTTCAATAATTGTTTAGGGACTTTTGCTTAATAACGATAAGTAAACGTTTAGTAAGTTTTTTTGAATATGACTGGAAATCTTTCGACAAGTCATGTTAGGTTAGGTTAGCAGGCAGGCCACTGGGTTCTCCAAAAAGTATCTGGATTCTCCAGCTCACTTGGATCCTGATTAGCGTTCCGTTTGTGATTGCCTGAAAAGTGGGATAGAAGAGTTGAAGAATAAAAGTTAGAGGGATATAGAAAGAGTGAGGGAGAGGGAAAGGAGACGTAGGAAACTGCTTAGTGTGACATTACTTGCTGGTGTACTAGCCATCCGCTACTCCTTATGAAAGAAGCTAACGCAGTCGGTTTGACCGAGGCCAGACATGTTAGGCTGTTGAAGCTCCGCTCGTTTAAGTATCTTAGACAATGTACTCCTCGTCTCGGCAATTTTTACAGAAGTTGTTGTAAGGTAGGCCTAGTCTCCTGGCATGGTTCCCAAACGGGCAATGTCCACTGACGACTGCTACAGTCACTCTTAGGTGAGATCTGGGTAGTTTTAACAGCTCCTATGTTCTCTTAGAGCTAATGTGAGGGCACAGGTTCCTTGATATAAGGCATGTGCGCTCTGTGAGCCACTTTTCTTGGGTAGGCTCCAGCGTGTGGAGTTTTATTATTTTTTAACACAGCTGATAAGGGCTGTCCGCAAAAGGGATCTATATCCCTTTCCTCTAGTCGTCAGTGATATTGTTGCCATTGTTGGACCCGTGTCCACGTACCCATTTTAGGGTTAGGTTAGAATGTCTTGCCATCTTATTTAAAGATGTCCGGCCTTGGTCATGTTGTAGAAACATCAAATAAATAGTTATGAGTAGTTTCGAATCTTTTCTAGAGCAAGAGAAGGTTTAAATAACTATTAAATTGTATTATTGAACCCGTAGCTCTAAAATGAAAAGCGAAGTAGTCAAAAGATTAGAATTCTTGAACAGAATATCAGTAGGTATCAATTCCCTCACAAATCAATAGCACGAATAAAAGTACACTGACTGGCTAATCAAGTACGTAACTCACATTTTGAAATATAATGAAAATCATTTTTATATTGGAATTTAATTTCTAACAAATTCCTTTTCCAATTGGTTTTTAAAACACCAAATAAAAATGCGCTATCTGCTTAAGCAATAAACATGTGCGCAAATAGAAAACTTTTTAACAAAGCTCTTAAAAATATATTTACATAAGATTACATTCTTTCACTCACCCAATCCCCGCAATCGTAAATGGTAAATGAGCCAATGTTTTTAAAAAATAGTCGTACAGCTTTTGTTTGCCGACTTGAGCCACTTCCAAATCATAAGCCAAATCTTCACGTACATCGTCTAGCTCTGATTGCAATTCGGTTTTAATTTGATTAGTTGTTCTCTCATCCAATAAAACTTCACGCTGAGAAAGTTGTAAATCAAAGTGCAATGCATCATTAGCCACCAATAGTTCATCAAATTCTTTCTGAAGTGCTGCGATTTCCGCCAAAATTTTACAACTATGGGCAGTAGCTGCTTCTTCTTGTCTTTTGATTTCAGCATAAATTTTTTCTTGTTCCAGTGAAGGATAATCAGGGTTGGTTATATCTTCAGCAGGAGTTACTTTTTTGGGCATTAATAAGACTGGTTTTGGTTTAGCGCCAGTCTGTGGTCCGTACCATTCGTACATGAAAACGTTACCGTCGTGACCAATAGAAAAAAGAAATTTACTGTTGTGACTTAGTATCAGGCAAGGAATATTGCCTTTTATTGGGTCATGCATACTAAAGTAGCGGTAGTTTTTCAAATCAGTAAAATCATTCGGATTCATGCAGTTAACACGTATTTTTCCATTTATCATGCCAAATAACAGGAACCCTTCACTAAAAAGAAATTAAAGTTAGCAAGTGTCGACAATAATTTTATTTAAATATCAGATGTGTTTGGATCTTCATCCGTAAAAAAAACACTAACGAATACACATTTATTTTAAACGATATATATGTATACGAGATAGCTGCAATACCTAGCGCTGGATGGCAACTCAAACACAATTTTTTATTTTATTTTGAAATCGTGATCTGTCAAACGTCAGCTGTTAAAATTTCACCCAAATTTATCGATTAGTTTATTTTTTGTAGTCGTTTGGAGTAAGCCACTTTTGTGTTCCTTGAAAAATTGAAAAAAGTAAATTTCGTGCGGTGATTAAACACTATTATATGAAAGGGAAAACGCTGAAAGAGACAGAAGAAAAGCTCGAAATACGAAAAAACGTGACTCTGCTCCGTCAGATTACATGGTAAAATATTGGGTTGCTGAATTTAAACGCGGACGAACAAGCACAACAACAATACCAACAACATGGAGGCCAAAAGAGGTGTTTATTGAAGAAAATATAAAAACAGTACTCGATGTCGTTATGAACGATCGCCGAGTAAAGTAACGTGAGGTTGTTAAAATGGTAAACATATCCTATTAACAATATCGCGTAATGCGAAAAGTCGTTGCTTACTAACGGAATTTGTGAGTTCCTTACGCACCATGGTGCTGCAGCAATCGTTCAAACAATTGGTTTTTATCGTTTTTGATTTTTTTCAGTGTTTGACGTTGAGGCGGTGCCTTATAATTGAATTCTGTAGCACTAAATGGGCTTTAGAATTGTTTTGTATAACGAAAGTTTGCACCCTAAGTTTTGCTCTTAAGCCTATTTAGTTGTGTTGCTTTTCATTTCAATTGAATAAGTTTCGCATCAATCTTAGACTTCAACGTTAGCCTACGGTCGCGGGAATACCAAAGTACTGCACTTAATTGTGCTGCGGTGTAGCTGAGTTGTTAATTTATGTAGATACGCGACCATGTTTGTTTACGCAATGTGAATGTAACATGAGTACAATTTTGTTCATTAGGTTTAATTTTAAAAAGTTTTAGCTATTTCTCTAAAACTGAAATATAATCCCGCAAATTTCGTTTTTTAAGTGTTTTTTATTTATTGAATATTCAAAATGAACTAACAATAAGTATTAAAATCTTAATACTAAATATAAAAATAAACAAGAGTGTAGTATTTTCGCCTGGGCCGAATCTAAAATATCCTTCACGATAGTCACGTATATATTACAAATTTTAACCAAATATCTGTTATATATGGACCGACATCGGTGAAAAGTAATTTTTGTCTTGTAATCACCATTCCAAAACGGAAATCTTTCATGCAAAAATCGGTGTAGCCTATATCTCGGTTAAATATGAACCCATATCGTTTTTTCAGTCAGAGTCTAGCTTTGATAGTGAACGGACGTATTTGTTTTTAATCGGAGTGCTATAGAAAAAAAAATAATAAAAATAAAAAAAGAAACGGTATAAGTACAAAACCGCAATAAGTGGAGAGTGAATTTACACAAAAGAAAAACTTTGTGACAATTATTTTCATATACTTTTAAAGTAATAAAATATAAATAAACAACAAAATTTGCATGAGTGTACCTAGTAGATACAATTCTGTGAGGGAGCTTAGCTCCACTAGAAAAAACCTCTGGATCTCTGAGGAAGAATCACTGAAAAAATCATTGGATAATCTTCTGTCTCTAAGAGATAAAAAACGCACGCGTTCGTGTTCGCCAAACATTGTTGTTACAACAGAAGACAAACCATCTTCCAGTTTAGCTATTATTTATAAACCAAAAACGCAAGTAGGAATGGATAGGTATATAACCGTGGTTAAACGTCAGCGAAGCCCTAAATCCGCACAAATATCTTCAACATCAAAAATTTCTAAAGACGATAAACCCACTTCGATAACGGATGGTAATAGGTTTGCTATCCTACAGACAGATGAGCCAACAACATCCAAAAAAACATATAAGCCTCCATCAATATACTTGAGAGAGCCGACTTCTAGTGAACTGGTGAAACAACTTATTACGGCAATCGGTAAAGATACTTTCAACGTCACATCAGTGAAGCACGGCAGCATCAGTGAAACTAAAATACAAGTAAATCATGAAAACGATTATCGAAAATTGTCTGATGTTTTAGAAAAACAGAAAAGATCCTTTTACACATACCAGCTCGAAAGTGCTAAAGGCCTTCAGGTCGTTGTTAAAGGTATTGAAACTTGCGTAGATATTGATGACGTCAAAACCGGATTGGAAGATAAAGGTTTTAAAATAAAAACCGTAGTAAACCGTGGGAAGATCCCTCAACCCATGTTTAGGGTTGAACTAGAACCCAGGGATGTTGTCCTGAAAAAAGGTGAAATTCATCCAATTTATAACCTTAAATTTCTTTTGCATCGTAAGGTTACCGTTGAGGAGCCACATAAGCGTTCAGGACCCGTTCAGTGCCTAAACTGCCAAGAATTTGGCCACACAAGGCTTACTGTAAGTTGCCCGCTGTTTGTGTTGTATGTGGCGAACTTCACGGCACAACTCAGTGCAACAAGCCAAAGGCCGACGCAAGTGTTAAGAAATGCAATAACTGTGGAGGTAACCACACTGCAAATTATAGAGGTTGCCCTGTCTATACTCACTTTAAGCGGTCAATGACAAATAAGTCATCGGTTTCTCCAGCAACCCAGCAGCCAAATGTCATTGGTAAAAACAATTTTCCCCAGGTAGGCGATTCAACCACCCACAAATACGCAAACCTCCAAACAATTTTTATATGCTAATGTCCTTAAAGCCGACCAAACCTTGAACTAGGAGCCCAAACCTCAAACGTGCGATCCAAATTTTAGTAATTTAGAGGCAACTCTGCAGACTCTTGTTCAGTCCATAAACACTTTTACCGTTTCTATGAGAAACATGATGCAGGAAATGCTAAAAATGCAATCCACTATTTTACAGGCAATTTAAAAAAAATGAATTGGTTAAAAATATGTTTCTGGAACGCAAACGGCATTCGCCAACATTAAAATGAACTTGAGCACTTCCTTACAGAAAAGCAGATCGATATAATGATGATTGCTGAAACCCATTTGACAACCAACAGTTATTTCAAAATTAATGGCTACACATTATATGACACAAAAGATCCCCGTGGAAGATCTTGCGGCGATTCGGCAATTTTGGTAAAGACCAGAATTAAGCACTATCTAATGAACACTATCTAAAGGACACGTGAGGAATATCTCCAAGCTACAAATATATGCCTTGATTGTTTTCATGAAAAAATTGTTATATCCTCGATTTACCCACCACCACGATTTTCAATAACAGAAAGCCAATATTCAAATTTTTTCAAATCACTTAGTACTCGATTTTTAGCGGCTGGCGACTATAACGCTAAACACACTTTTTGGGAATCACGTTTAATTACCCCGAAAGGCCGTGTGCTTTTTGACACCGTTTCCAAAATGGGCTTAGATGTGGTTTTAAGCGGACACCGCACTTATTGGCCGTCAGACCGACGAAAGATCCCTGATGTTATAGATTTTGGAGTTGCGAAAAATTTTCATTTAGAGTGGATGCAAGTGGAGCCTTCATTAGATTTGTGATCAGATCACTCACCCACTATAATCTCTGTTTCGTTCCCCCAAGAGATTGGCTCCCCGTTGACCGTCAATAGAGTTAATTGGCTAAGATACAAAAAATTTTTGAGTACACATTGTACTGAAAATATCGCCTTGAGAACGCCTGAGGATATTGATGTGTCAATTAACGATTTTTCTGAAAACCTCAAACTGGCCGTACAGCATGCTACCACTAGTCATATAAGATCCAGAAATGAGAACAATAGAACTTATTCGTCTGAAATTGAGCAACTTCTGTCAGAAAAAAAGAGAAGTTAGAAGAGAGTGGCAAACTCGCAGGTCTCCCCAGCTTAAAACTAGGCTACGGGAATGCGTAACTCGACTAAGAAATCTGCTTGAAATCCAGAGAATATCTTCCCTTAAAACATATTTGGAAAGCCTGGATGGTAGTCCGCAATCTGATTATTCCTTGTGGAAAGCGACAAAAGGTTTAAAAAGACCCGTAATAGGTAAGCCACCTTTGCGAACTTCAACTGGCGACTGGGCACGAAGCGATTCTGAAAAGGGGATGGTGTATGTTAATCATTTGAGAAATGTTTTTACGACAAATGATTCAGCGGATGTTGCAGCAGAATTTTCGCCTTATGCTGTTAGACAGCCTGTGTCTTTGAGACTTAACTTTCAAGATGTTGAAAACGTTATCAATAACATAAACTCCAGGAAAGCTCCAGGTATAGATCAAATTACTGGTAAAATGCTTGAACAGTTACCTCATGTAGCTAGAAAAGTTCTACTTTTTATTTTCAACGCTATTTTACGCCTTGAGTATTATCCTGCATAGTGGAAGGTCTCTATGATTACTATGATACCCAAGCCAGGGAAGGATCCCACTAAAGTAGAGTCATATAGACCAATAAGTCTACTACCAACAATTTCAAAACTGTTCGAAAAATTGTTAATGGCGAAGTTGAGTCCAATATTGAACAATGTGGGATGCATTCCTGATCATCAATTTGGCTTTCGGGCTAAACATAACACCATAGAACAAACACATAGACTAGTCAATGTCATAAGACAGACTTTTGAAGACAAAAAGTATTGTTCAGCTCTATTCATCGACATTTCCCAAGCTTTTGATAAGATGTGGCACGACGGATTGATGCACAAAATAAAGTTGAACTTGCCTGCAAACACTCACAAGCTTCTGGAAAGCTACTTATACGACCGGAAATTTGTTATCAAAGAAGGTGACTTTACAAGTCTCTCACAGTCAATCGGAGGAGGAGTTCCCCAAGGTAGCATTCTAGAACCCACTCTATATTTGATTTACGCATCTGACATGCCAACGAGATCCGGAATCCATACTTCAACTTTTGCAGATGACACAGCTTTTTGCAGCGTTCATGAAAACCATCAAGAAGCTTCACGAAATTTGCAGCAGTATATTTCAATATTAGAGCAATGGTTGAAACTTTGGAAAATAAAAGTTAATGAACAAAAATGTACTCACGTTACACTCACACTGCGTAAGCAAACATGTTCGGCTATCCAAATTAACAATACGCCTATTCCGCAACATAATGAAGTTAAATACCTTGGTATTTATCTCGACCGTAGGCTAACGTGGAAGCCCCACATTGATGCGAAAGTCACTCAGTTGAAATTAAAAGCAGCGCAACTAAATTGGCTTATGGGCAGAAATTCGACATTGAAGTTGGATTGCAAACTTTTGTTATATAACGCAACTTTAAAGCCTATATGGTGGTACGGAGCTCAATTATGGGGAACCGCCTCAACATCTAGCATTGAAAAAATTCAAAGACGACAAAACCAAATTCTTCGTACGATTACTGCAGCTCCATGGTATGTAAGAAACTCACGAATTCACAAGGACCTGTGTGTTCCGCTGGTAACTGACGAGTTCTTTAAGTATGCCACAAGGTATATCAGTAAACTGGAACTTCACCCAAATCCTCTTGCACGCAACATACTTAATTTTGGCGGCCACTCTCGATTGAGAAGAAGGAATACCCTGGCCACCATCAGAACGTTAAATATGTGATTCTACCGATATTATTAGCGCAAAATAAAACTTTTTTGTCTAGCAGTGGCTGGACTTAACTAACTTTTATATTTAGTATTAAGATTTGAATACTTATTGTTAGTTCATATTTTGAAGATTCAATAAATAAATGAATGAAAAAAAAAAAAATTTACCTCGTTTTATAATCAGAACTGATTTCAAGCAAAAAAAAATTCACTGAAAAATCGGTTTAGACTATATCTCGGCTATATATGGACCGATATCGGAAATTTTAACTTTCCCTTTGTGGTAACCTCCTTATATTATCAGAACAGCTTTTAAGCAAAACAAAAAAGTTGTTTAACTTCGCTTGTGCGACATTTTCATTAAAAACCCGGTTTAGGCTATATCTCGGGTATATGTGGACCGATATCTGGATCTTTTTTTTACCTTTTAGTCACCGTGGTTAATAATTGTGTGAAGTTTCAAGCAAAACAAACAACTTTTGAAGCAAAACAAACAACTTTTTTTGCGCAAAGAAAGCGATTTTTGAACCGACATCACAGCCGAGAGGGAGGCGTAACAGTATGGGGTGCTATTACGTCCTATGGCACCATCGATCTTGAAGTTCAAAGTGCAAAAATTACTAGTGCAAGCTATAAAATATTATTGGAATCAGCCTTTCCGAAGTTCAGTGAACTATTTGGTCCCATATCTTGGATATTGCAACAGGATAATGCCCCTACACACAACGCCAGAGTAGTAAAGGAGTTCATTGTAAGCCAGAATGTTGATGTTCTTGACTGGCCACCCTATTCGACAGATCTAATCATTATCGAAAATGTCTGGGGTTGGTTAACTCGTAAGATCTATGAAGGAGGTAGACAATTTGATTACAAGCAGCCACTAATTCACGCTATTAAGGATGCTTGGAGTCAAATTTCGTTGGATTACAAAAATTCTCTCTAGCTGTCAATGAAAACCCGTATATTTAAAGCTATTAAAAACAAAGGGGGTTTTACTCATTACCAATCGTTTTTAAGTAAACTAAATAAAACAATAATAAAGAAAAATGAACTTAAAAAGTAAATAAGAAAAACTATTTTTCATTAAAATTAGTTAAGGTGCTTTTATTCAAGTGAACCAAAAAAGCATATTTTTTGGACTTTTTTTAATAAATTATTCAGAAAAAGTTGTTTAGTTAAAATACCTTATTTTTTAAGATGTCTTATTTTTAATACCTCAACTTGTCTAACTCCACTTATTGGCAGTGAGACCAATGAAAAATCCCAGACGTTATAGATTTTGGAGTGGCAAAAAATGTTCCCTTAGAATGGATGCAAGTGAAGCCTTCATAAGATTTGTCATCTGATCACAAACCTACTAAAATCTCTGTTTCGCTTCCCCAGAAGGCAAGTTCCCCGTGTAGTGAATTGGCGTTGAGCGTGACTAGAGTTAATTGGCTAAATTATAAAAAAATATTTAAGTACTCATTGTACGGAAATTATTGCCTTGAGAGCCCCTTAGGATTTTGATGTGCCAATTATCGAATTTTCTGAAAGCCTTAAACTAGCCGTACAACATGCTACTAGAACTTATTCGTCTGAAATTGAGCAACTTCTGTCGGAAAAAAGAAGAATTAGAAGAGACTGGCAACTTCGCAAGTCTCCCAAGTTTAAAACTAGGCAAGTCTCCCAAGCTTCTTAAAACTAGGAATGCTTAACTCAATTAAGAAATCTGCTTGAAATCCATAGAATGGCTTCTCGTAAAACATATTTGGAAAGCCTGGATGGTATTCTTCAATCTCACTATTCCCTGTGGAAAGCGGCAAAAGGTCTGCAAAGACCCGTAATAGGAATTGATTCTGAAAAGGGGATGGTGTATGTTAAGCATTACAGAAATATTTTTGTCACAAATGATACAGCAAATAATGCAGCAAAATTATCGCCATGTGCTGCTAGACTGCCTGTGTCTTTCAGGCTTAACTTTCGAAAACGTTATCGGTAAAAATAACTCCAGGCATTGATCAAATTACTGGTAAAATGCTTGAACAAATACCTTATGTAGCTAGAAGAGTTCTACTTTCTATTTTTAATGTTATTTTACGCCTTAACTATTATCATAAACAGTATTATCTAGTGGAGTGTCTATGATTACTATGATACCCAAGCCAGGGAAGGATCCCACTAAACTAAATCATATAGACTAATAAGTACTGCCAACAATTTCAAAACTGTTCGAAAAAATGCCGACAAGGTCCAATATTGACTGATGTGCGATGTATCCCTAACCATCAATTTGGCTTTCAGGCTAAACATAGCACCATAGAATAAACACACAGACTAGTCAACGTCATAAGACAGACTTTTGATGACAAAAAGTATTGTTCAGCATTATTCATTGACATTTCCCAAGCTTTAGTTAATAAACAAAAATGTACTTACGTTACATTCGCACTGCGTAAACAAACATGTTTGGCTATTTCGGTATTTTGAATATATCTCAGTTATACGTGAACCGATATTATTGAATTTCAATAGCAAACACATGGCGGAAATGGTATTTCAACGACCGACAGACGGACATCGCTTAATCGACTTTTCCATTAATTCTGAATCAGAATATATATATTTTATAGGGTCGCAAAAAAAACTGTAGAAATTACAAACGGAATCACAAACTTATATATACCCTTTACATTTTTGTGAAGGGTATAAAAATGTACTCATGTCACATTCCAAATTAACAACTTACCTATTCCGCAGCAGAATGAAATCAAGTACCTTGGAATTCAGCTCGACCGTAGGCTAACGCGGAAGCCGCACATTGATGCGAAAGTCCCTCAGTTGAAATTAAAAGCTGAGCAACTAAATTGTCTTATGGCCAGAAATACGACATCGATGTTGGATTGCAAACTTTTGTTATACAACGCAATTCTAAAGAATTCAATTATGGCGAATCGCCTCCACATCTAGCATGGAAAAAATTCAAAGCTCCATGCAGCTCCATAGTACGTAAAAAACTCACGAATTCACATGGATCTGTATGTTCCGTTGGTTAAAGACGAGTTCTCTAAGTGCGCAACAAGGTGTATGTGTAAACTGGAACTTCACGCGACATACTTAATTTTGACGGCCACTCTGGGTTGATGACTACCGATATTGTTCGCGCTAAACAAAACTTTTTTGTCTAGCATTGGCTGGACTTATAAAATTGTTTAGACTTGAATACCTATTGTTAGTTCATATTTTGAGGATTAAATAAATAAATGTATGAAAAAAAGATTTTTAACTTCCACTTTTATTTTAAAATTCTGCAATCGGCTAAAAATTGCAAAAGATTCTGAATATGGAATTTTCAGAGTTGCTGTGGAGATAAATCTGTCTGGAAATTTTTCTTCTTGAGATGTAGAAATGTCTGATTCCATAAATTGTCATATTTAACAATTAAAACTTATTTTCCTAAATCATTTTGCTAGAGACGACTTTGTCGCATTTCAACACATTGAAAAGCATTGAAAGTCAATTCGAAACTCAACAGCCAAACTTGAACCGGTCCTAACTTAAAGCAATTTTTTCAACCATCAACTAGCTTTTTTCAAATGTAGGTTCATCAAGTGTAGCATTATACAATATAAAATAGTTTTGAAATAATAAATGCGTACTTTTTATAAGCAGATAAATTTCATAATCGGAGAAAAATTTCGCGTTGGGGAGTGTCCGATTATGGAAGGTTTCGCTGTGTTTATGGAAGAAAAATTATCCAAAATGGAAAAAATATTCGCATTTCCATATTGAAGAAAAATATTACCAGGACTGGTTAAAATTACCAAAAACGGCTGCTCTCATTGGGTGCACCAAGTAGAAGTAAAAATATAAATTTCATCATATACACTACTCTTAAAGGTGTAAAGATTGAAATAACTTCAATATGTAAGGCATATAAAGACGCAAACGACGAAGTTTAATACACAAAATAATACCATATCCAGAATACTTACATATCCAAATAAGAGTGTATTTCAATATCGTCCCCATCTCTTATAATCGTTGAACGCAAAGGTTGAGATGCACCGATTGCTAATTCATATATGTATCCAGCATCATAACCACCCATAGAAACCCATATAGTATCATTACTGGTATAACGAATCCATAATACTGGATTTGGGACCGCTGGTATGTGAAGAGGCTCTTCTTCTTCAGGTTCAGAGTCCGCTAAAAGTAAAAACAATGCGTTCATTTTGATTGCACGTTTCGTTTTTGAATTGGATGATAGAGCTGCAAAACTATCGATAGTATCGATAGTTTTATTTTTGGTCCATTGTTGGTTAAGAATACTCGACGGCTTGCATATTTTTGTAAATTAAATTAAAAAAGTTAAAAATTTTTAATTTTATAAACATTTTGCTAGGAACCCAACTGCGACGAACGACGAACTTCGCCCATCGCGACAAATTCGCCGGCAAATCTTCGTTGTATAAATTCGTCGTGTGAAGCACAATATCAACGAACATTGTTTACATTCCGTGCAAAGAAAAAAAAAATGAACATAAATACTAAGGTGGCCATATTAAAAGTAAACCTATATAAATCCCAACCGAAAGAGGGATTTTTGAACAAATTATCTCAGGTACTTTATATTTTGAGAACATCTTCATAAATTGTTTACTGCATGGATTAATATAAATATAAAAAGTATGATTTCGTGAAAAAAACTTTTTTTATTTAAGAAACCTGGCCACCTGATACTGTTTTGTTCGTCGTTCGCTGACGAAATAATTAGAAATAAATCTATTTCAATTTTCGCTGAGTATGACGAATTTCGACTAACCAATGTGTTTTTTTTTTTTTTGGCGACGAATATTCGCGACCAAATATTCGTCGTTCGTCGCAGTTGTGTGCCTAGCATTAAGCATGAGGTTTTCGTTTCTAAGAGTATGCATAACAAAATAATCGCCTTAAAATCCAAAGGCTCTATCGCCGACTAAAACTCGAAAATATACTATTTTCTTTGATTTCTTTTAACAAATTGCTGGAGACACTACATTTGGTTTTCATACATTTTTATAAAAAGTTGTAAATCTTTCGCAATAATTTTTTCAAGCTGTTGATTTCTACTAAAAGTTGACGTTTCTGATAACCTTGTTTTATTGTTATGGAGAAGTTTCTGCAGGACTCAATAGTAAATGAATTATTAAAGTTGCATGTTCTGAAAAAATTGCTCTTACATATGTATGCTTGTAGATGCCTACGGTTAAAATATTAGAATCAGCAGTGAGGAAATCTCGGGAGTCTGGAGTTTTTTTTTTTGCGAAAAAATGAAAAAAGAACTATTCTGTGGTAAAGTTTGTAAAACAAGCGGCAACATGTTAAATATATTCGACCATCTAAAACGGGTTCATTGTAGTTATTTAAAAACGCCTGTATCATAAATAGACAGATTGTTTAAAACATCCGAAACCTACGGCTCCCACACAGATCGTAAAAAAATGTTAAAAACGCTCTAATAGCGATGTACGAGTATAACCATTCAGCGTTGTGCAGTATAGAGATGTATAGAGATTTTTGTGAGTTTGTGAAATGTCTTGATGCTCGCTAGGTTCATACTCCAATATAAAATTGAATACAAAGCAAGCCACAGACTATGCGACTAGTTGTACAACATGACGATGTTGGTTATTAGATTGTAAAGTGTGTAGGGTCGTCGAATGAAGTTGTGTCTTGGTTGTACGAAAGATTAAATTTAATTAAATTTAATGTAAAATTTAGGAGCATGTTGTACAACTTTATTTCGATTTGCTCCTATTTTTATATACAATTGTTTCATCTGCGGTGATCTTTACTCAACAGAATTTTTTAAGAAACGAAATTGTGAGTTAATGTCGCACAGTTTGTGCGCAAAATACATAACTCGGCAAGCCAACGTATTGTAGCAACGGTCGCATAGTCTGTGGTATGGGTAATGCTATGTTAGTTTTAGCATATACATTTTATATGTTAGATTTGGATAATATCGAAACCATCGATAGTTTTAAAATATACTATCGAATGGGCCGACTATCGACAGTTTTGCAGCTCTATTGGATGATCGTAAAGAGAAAAAAAAAAAACGAATGTAAAACCTAATTACAATTCATTTTTTGCATTTTTGTAAAATATTATGGCATTCTAAATTTTTCCTTTCCTATTCGGAGTCTATTTTCGATAGTAAACGGACGAGACGTTTTTGATTGGAAGGTAGTAACATAAAACCAGAGTAAATAGAAAAACGGAACCAGTGAAGAGAGAGGACCAAAGTGGTTAAAATAATACAGGGTGGCTGATGAAAGCCGCTACCAAAAAAAAACTTAATAACTTATTTTCTGTGTAACTAACCTATTCCATTTTTGTTGTGTTTTATAGACTGATCTTTAAATTTAACCAAAATGGAGAATTACGACAATGAAACAAGAATTTGGATAGTGCAACGCTTTTACGCTTTAGAGCCCGTTGTTTCCGTCCAAAGAGAATATAGGCGCACGTTTGGCGGCACTCCTCCTAGCAGGTGGAGTGGAATGAGGCTCGTAAAGAATTTTGCCGAGCGTGGCACAATCGTAAGAAGGCCTTATCATCGAGATCCCTCAATTCGGACGCAGGAAACCGTCGCTGCTGTAGCTGCTGCCATACAATCCAGGTCCTGAGTTTCAACGAGGTGCTTATCTGCTCAAAACTTATTTCCATATAAGATTCAATTAACAAACAAACTGAACCCTAGAGACTTCCCGATTCGTGTGGAATTTTGTAAGAAGATCATTCAGAGGATGAAAACGTCTTGAACTGCATTTTTACAATGCAATGTTAACAAACAAAATTGTCGAATATGGAGTAATTCTAACCCATAGATACTGGATCAGATGCAATTACATCCACTTCGCATCACAGTGTGGTGTGCAGTTTCTTTAAGGTTCATTGTCGAGCCTCACTTTTTCGAAGAAAACGGTCTTACTCTTACGGTCAATGCATGCTGTTGCTTAAAGGTGTTGAAAGAGTTTTTCTTTCCAGAATTACGCCGATAGAAAATCCCTTTCAACACTGTTTGGTTTCAACAAGATGGGGCAACTTGTCACATAGCCACGCCTGTTATGACAGAATTGAGGCAAATATTTCCCAATGAACTGAATTTAAGAAGCTCCACATTCCGTTGACCTCCCAGGTCTCCTGACTCCACTGTACCTGATTTTTTTGTGTGGGGTTATTGCAAACAAGAAGTTTACAAAAAAACCCCAACAAATTTGGATGATTGAATGCAATCCATTCGAATGAGAATGGAGACAGTTCCCGCTGCAACACTCCAGGCAGTAATGAATACATTTTTGATAAGATGTCGTACAGGTGTCAACGAGGATGGAGGCCCTTTGAATTCAATTATTTTTAAAACTTAATCAATTAATTGAATAAAAACGTATTATTTTTCAAATGAATTTCTAAAAAATAAATTACATAAACTTTACAAAAATTTATTTGAGTTTCTTAATGTAGCAAAATTGATCAGTCACCCTGTATATAAAAACTTGGTGACAATCTATTTAATATATCTCTAAATTGTAATAAAAACAAGTAAGAGTGTGGTAAATTCGGCTGGGCCGAATCTAAAATACCCTTCATAATAGTCACGTAAATGTATAGTACATATTACAAATTTGAACTAAATACGCTGTTTTAATTTATAATAATGATAATTCATTAAAATCTTTGGTATGAACTAATAATTTCCATAATATATGCTAGGGATGTGTACATTTATTTAAGGCGCCGTGAAAAATTATTGTTTTTTCACACGCGTCATTTTCATTTGGGCGATGTGTAGACCGATATCAAAAATGTCCACTTTTTGGTATTTTAATAACCCCCTTTTATAAACAGAACTGCTTCATTATAAAAATTGAATACACCCTTTACATTTTTGTGCAGGGTATAAAAAAAGTCATGTTTCATTTCCTGTATTTTAGTAGCCTATTTTTACCATCAGAACTGCTTCTAAGAAAAAAAAAAATTTGTTTAAGTGGCTTACGTGACATTTTCATGGAAAAATCGGTTAAGGCTATATCTCGGGTATATGTGGATCGATATCAGACATTTTCATTTTCCTTGTTTATATAACCTTATTTTATTACCAGAACGGCTTTTAAGCAAAAAAAAGTTGTTTAAGTTCGCTTACGCGACATTTTCATGAAAACCCCGGTTTTGGCTATATCTCGGGTATATATGTACCGATATCGGAAATTTCCATTTTCCATATTTATATAACCTCACTTTATTACCGGAACTGCCTTTGAGCAAAAAAAGTTGTTTAAATTTACTAACGGGACATTTTCATGAAAACCCCGGTTCAGGCTATATCTCGGGTATATATGGACCGATATCGGGCATTTTCATTTTCCATATTTATCTAACCTTATTTCATTACCAGAACTGTTTTTAAGCAAAAAAAGTTTTTTAAGTTCGCTTACGGGGCATTTTTATGAAAAACGCGGTTTAGGTTATATCTCGGATATATATGGACCGATATCGGAAATTTTCATTTTCTACATTTATATAACCTTATTTCATTACCAGAACTGCTTCTAAGCAAAAAAAGTTGTTTAAGTTCGCTTATGTGGCATTTTCATGAAAAACCCGGTTTAGGGTATATCTGGGGTATATATGGACCGATATCGGAAATTTATATTTTCCATATTTATATAAACTAATTTTATTACCAGAACTACTTTTAAGCAAAAAAAGTTGTTTAGCTTCGCCTATGCGTCATTTTCATTAAAAGTCCGATTTGGGCTATATCTCGGGTACATATGTATGTATGGACCGATATAGGAAATTTTCATTTTACATATTTATATAACCTAATGTTATTACCAGAAGTACTTTTAAGCAAAAAAAGTTGTTTAAGTTTGCTTACGCCGCATGTTCATGAAAAACCCGGTTTAGGCTATATTCCGGGTATATATGGACCGATATCGGAAATTTATATTTTCCATATTTATATAACCTAAGTTTATTACCAGAACTACTTTTAAGCAAAACAAGTTGTTTAGCTTCGCCTATGCGTCATTTTCATTAAAAGTCCGATTTGGGCTATATCTCGGGTATACAGCTATGGACATATAAATGGCACATCTTACAGAGAGTTCATTCGTATGCTACTATTGGGTAAAAACAATTAACAAGCAACAAGTTTTTAGTTTTTTTCTAAGAACTATTAAGTATATTTATTATTGATAAGAACTAAAATGAAAATTTATTAGTTAAAAAAATTTTTATTATTAAAAGAAAAAAACACCAGTGAAAAAAAGTGGACACATAAATGGCACAATATCTAAATATAAGAAAAAAATGATTTTAGTATTGAATTATTTGGGTTTTTGGTATGTGAAAGTATTTTACCGTTAATATTTGGTACTGTAACCTTTATTTCCGATGACCGCTTCGCACCTACGATCCATACTTTCTACAAGTTTTTGGCATTTTGCTTTGGGTGTGGCATAGCAAGCTTCTTGCGTGGCTGACCACAAATCGTCCATATTTTTATAATTTTTTTTTCGCGATTACAACCTTGACTTCGTTCTAAAGGTTTTCTATTGGATTTAAGTCAGGACTCTGGGCTGGCCAATCCAAAACGTCGATCTGCTTTGCACTAAACCAATTTTTTATTAGGTTGGAAGAGTGTTTGGGGTCATTGTCTTGCATGAATTTCCACTTAATTGGCATCGAATCGAAAGCGTATGGTATGGTTTTTTAAAATGTCTAGGTACTGAAACTTGTTCATTTTCCCATTAATTTTTACAAGAGGACCTACGCCACGCCAAGAAAATACACCCCATACCATAATGCTACCTCCGCCGTATTTTACCGTCCTCTGAGTGAACCGATGATTGCATTCTTGTCCTTTAGGACGATGTACAAAGGTTCTGCCATCTGGTCCTATTCTATTTATTTTAGTTTCATCACTCCATAATACGTTTTTCCAAAAACTAATAGGTTTTTCTTTGTGCGTTCTGGCGAAGACTAGTCGTTTGGAAATATTCTTTTTTGAGAGGAGTGGCTTTTTTCTGGAAATTCGCCCAAAGAAATTTGCCTCATTTAATCTTCTTCTAACAAGTCTGCTAGATATTTCCGCGCCCAAATATTCGTTAATTTCAGATGCTATCTGTCGTGAGGACTTAAATCGATCAATTTTCGCAATTCTGACAATAGCTCCATCCGTACGCACTTTTGTTTTTCCAGGCCTTGACTTTCGAGTTTAACCCTTAATCAATACATCGGGGTTCTCAACACATGATTTGATTGCGTTATACACTTTTTTTCTAGAAACTTTCATTACTTCAACAATTTCTGAACCTTTTTTTCCGTCTTCATGCAGTTTCCATATTATTCGCCTTTCCTCAGTTGTTGTATGTTTGCCTGAACCCATTTTTAAAAAATTTTCACTCTTTACAATTAGTTTTTAACTAGAAAAAATAAGAAGTGGTTTGAAATAAATTTTCGCGAGAACTACCTTCTTTAAGTAAATTGTGCCATTTATATGTCCACTTAAAATTAGCACTTTTTATAAAAAAAATACAACGGTGAATTATTAACGAAATATAACGGAACATTTGAGTGTTGTTGAGATAATTAATCTTACAACAAATAATAAGAAAACAAAAAACTTGTATTTTTGAAACTTTTTTGGTGTAAAGCGCGTGAATTTATGCGTAATTGGAGTTTGTGCCATTTATATGTCCATAGCTGTATATGTATGTATGGACCGATATCGGAAATTTTCATTTTCCATATTTATATAACCTTATTTTATTACCAGAACTTTTTTTAAGCAAAAAAAGTTGTTTAGCTTCGCCTATGCGACATTTTCATTAAAAATCCGATTCGGGCTATGTCTCGGGTATATATGAACCGATATCTGAAAAAAAATTTTTTGGCTTTTAGTCTTCATGCTTAAAAGTGTGAAGTTTGAAGCAAAACAAACAACTTTTGTTTCCAAAAATTTTTATACAAAATTGCAAAAAAAAATTGCTTTCTTCGGAATTTTGAATATATCTCAGCTATACGTGGACCGATATTACTGAATTTCAATAGCAAACGCATGAATTGATGGGGTAAAAGAATGGTGAAAGAAAAAAGTTTCTAAGTCTAATGGTTTTCTCAGAAACGGAATTTCAACAGTGGACAGACGGACATCGCTTAATCGACTTTTCCATTAATTCTGAATCAGAATATATGTACTTTATAGGGCCGCAAAAAAAACTGTGGAAATTACAAACGGAATCCCAAAGTTATATATGCCCTTAACATTTTTGTGAAGGGTATAAAAATAAGGAAACTGTAAGAGTACTTAGCAGATGTAATTCTGAGAAATAGCTTAGCTCCATTAGCAAAACCACTTGTATTTCTGAGCAAGAAATCCAAGGGTACCGCCTACGTTCGTGTTCGCCAAATATAGTTGTTACAACAGGAGACAACCCATTCTTCAGCTTAATTTTTGCAGACAAGCCCAAAACACAAGTAGGTATGGACAGGTATGTAACGTGGTTAAACGTCAGCGAAGCCCCAAGTTCGCTCAAATATCATCTCAATTGAAAATATCTAAAGATGATAATACCACCACGACAACGGAGAGTAATAGATTTGCTATCTTTTTGACATATGAGCCCACAGCCAGTGTTTAAAAAACTGCAGTCAAAGTAGCAAAAGTCGTAAGATTGTGCTTTTCTTCGACTTCTCAATTTTTTGCTATTCAAACATAAACTGTTGCTTCGACTTCTGATTTCAATCATGCAAACAGTCGCAGTTAAGCTAGAGACAAAAAACAAAAAGTTATATACTACGAAGACTTCTGATGTCGACATGTTTGAATAGTTTTTTGTTTGACTGACTTCAACTTCGAATAAGTTCGGAAGTTAAAGAAAAGTTGTAGTTTTAATAAGTTCGAAAGCTAAAGTTAAAGAAGTTTTGCCTTCTATTGACTTTGATATTTGAAGTGCGCTTTAAGTTAAAATGCGAAAGCAATCACACATATCCGCAGTTTTTAAACCCTGCCCACAGCATCCAAAAAATCAATTCAACTTCCACCAATATATTTAAGGAACGCTACTTCTAGTGAGCTGGTATATAAACTTATTACGGTAATCGGTAAAGACACCTTCAACGTAACATCAGTTATGCACGGCAGCATCAGTGAAAAAAAATCCAGGTTAAACCTAGTATTGAATTTGAATGTGTGAAAATTTTTACCAATTGTTGTATTTTCAATGTCTCTTGTCAAAGTGACTCTTTTATTTAGATTCTTAAATAACATTCACGTTTTCGCGCATTCATATTAACTAATAATAACAGGGTGAGTTGTTAAGTTATGAAACGTTAATGTTAACATAAGAAACGTTAATGTTAACATAACTACACAACACCAATAACACTTATTTCATACGAAAATGTTGGCATGTACTCAGTGTTGCCTACTTGTTCTCTTATTATTATTTTTTTTTTTTAATTTTAATTACGAGCATATGCGAAAACAAATAATGCCAGGAACAAAATTTAGCTTAAAATATGTTGCAGATATATTTTATGTGTATTTCACTTAAAGAACTCAATACTACTTTTCTAAACTTATTTCGCAAATATTTCGTACGAAACATTTTTATTTTTATTCAATATCAGCCTTTAACCATTAAAATGAGTACCGAAAACTATTTGACTTTCTGACACTCGTCAGTTTAAAAATATTGAGACTTGTAGATACGGATGATGTTAAAACTGGATTGGAGGACGAAGGAGTGAACATTAGGAATCGTGAAAAGATCTCTCAACACATGTTTAGGGCTGAACTGGACCCAGGCGTAGTCGTCCTAAAGAAGAATTAATGAGGAACATCCAACTTATACCCTAAAATTTCTTTTGCGTAGGGTTACCGTTGGGGAGCCGCATAAGCGTTTAGGCCCAGTTCAATGCTTAAACTGCCTAGAATTTGCCCATGGTAAGGTTTATTGTTAATTGCCCGCAGTTTGTGAACTTCATGGCGAACTTCACGGTACATTGCAGTGCAAAAAATCAAAGACTTCCTCGAGCGGTAAAAAATGCAGCAAGGGTGCAAATATTATGGGTTGTCCTGTACAGAAGTCATCGAGTTACCAATACCAGCAGTCAAATATCATTTCTAAAAATTGTTTTCACAAGATAGTCAATCAACCACATTAAGATGCAAAACTCCAAACAAGTTTCCGGTGTCAATGTGGTTAAATCCGATGTGCAAAGCTTGACTCAGGAGCTAAAGTCTCAAAAATCCAATCCAAATTAGCAATCTTCTTACTGAGTCCATAAACACCTTGACAGTTTCAATAACACTCGCACCCCACAAATGACAAATGCACCCCACTATTTTGCAGCCTATTTTAAACAAATTGTTTGTTTCAAAATATGCTTCTGGAACGCAAACGGCATCCGCCAATATAAAAATGAACGTCACCACTTCTTTATGGAAAAGCAAACCGACATAATGCTGATTGCTGTAACTGACTTGACATTCAACAGTTATTTCAATTTTAATGGCTACATTCTATATGACGCTAAAGATTCCCGTGGTAAATCTTGTGGAGGCGCAGCAATTATGATAAACTAGAATTTTCGTGAACAAATTGTTATTTCCGCGATTTATTTACCGCCTCGATTTTCAGCAACAGATTGTGATTGATAGCAGCTGGCGACTATAACGCTAAACACATTTTTTGTGGATCATGTTTAATTTCCCAGAAAGAGCGATGTAATTCACTTATTGGCTGTCAGACCGACGAAAGATCCCCGATGTTATAGATTTTGGAGTTGCAAAAAATTTTCCATTAGAATGGATGCAAGTGGAGCCTTTATTAGATTTGCCATCGGATCACTCACCCACTATAATATTTGTTTCGTTTCCCCAGGAGGTTGGTTCCCTGCTTAGTGACTTGGTGTTCACCGTCACTAGAGTTAATTGGTTAAATTATCAAAAATATTTAAGTACTCATTGTACGGAAAATATTGCTTTAAAAACCTCTGAGGGTATTGATGTGCCAATTAACGATTTTTCTAAAACTTTAAACTAGCCGTTCAAAATGCTACCACTAGCCATATAAGATTCAAATATGTGAACAATAGAAAATACTCGTCTGAAATTGAACAACTTCTGTCAGAAAAAAGAAGAGTTAGAAGAGAGTGATAACTTCGCAGGTCTTCCCAGCTCAAAACTAGGCTACGGGAATGCGTAACTCAATTAAGAAATTTGCTTGAAATCCAAAGATTGGCTTTTCCTAAAAATTATCCGGAAAGTCTTGATGGTACTCCTCAATCCGATTATTCTCTATGGAAAGCGATAACAGGTCTGAAAAGACCCGTAAGAGGTAAGCCACCTTTGCGAGCTTTAACTGGAGACTGGGCAAGAAGCGATTCTCAAAAGGAGATGGCGTATGTTAATCATTTGAGAAATGTTTTTACCTCAAATGATACAGCTCAACTACCGCCATTTGCTGTTAGACAGCCTGTGTCTTCGAGACTTAGTTTTGAAGATGTCGTAAACAGTATTTGAAACATAAACCTCAGGAAAGCTCCAGGTATTGATAAAATTACTGGTAAAATGCTTGAGCAGTTACCTCGTATAGGTAGAAGAATTCTTATTTTTATTTTTAAATCTATTTTACGTCTCGGGAAGAATCCTACTAAAGTTGAATCATACAGACCAATAAGTCTACTGCCAACAACTTCAAAACTGTTCGGAAAATTTTTAATGGCGAAGTCGACTCCAATATTGAGTGATGTAGGATGTATCCCTAATCATTAATTCGGCATTCGGGCTAAGCACAGCACTATAGAATAAACGCATAGACTGGTTAATGTTATAAGAAAGACTTTTGAGGACAAAAAGTAATGCTCAGCTCTATTCATTGATGTTTCCCAAGCTTATGATAAAGTGTGGCACGAGGGATTAATTTACAAAATAAAGTTGAACTTGCCTGCAAACACTCACAAGCTTCTGGAAAGTTACTTATGCTGTCGAAAGTTAGTTATCAGAGAAGGCGACTTTCCTATCCACTCTTTCGCGGATGACAGCAGCATTTGTCACTCGTACTCTTTTAGTTATAGGCCCAGCCTATCAGAGATCGCTCCCAAGAGACTAAATATGAATGATTCAGTGATTAGCGATCTTCTATTAATCTCCGAGTGGGGTCGTAAAGATCCAGTGTTGTTTATTAACTCACAAACAAACGACCCCAAATGCTGCTTCATCTGTACTCATGGATGGTATAAATATTAAAGAATCGGATGCTCTTGATGTTCTTGGAATGAAGATACAGTGTGATGTTCGCTGGACTGATCATATTTTTCATGTCTCTAAAGAAACATTCAAGTGCCTGGGTTTTTTGAAACTGTGTAAGATGTACTTCACTTTATCCGATCTCTTTACTATTTATACCATCTACATCCGACCGAAAATGGGATACAACTCTCATGTTTGGACCGGTACCTCAAAGTCTATTTTGGGGTTACTGGACCGTGTGCAGGAGAGGGCGAAGAAGCTCATCGGTGACAGTAGGGTATCCAACTCTATTGAACCACTGGAGCATCGACGCAGTGTTGGATGCGTTACTCTGTTCTATCGATACTACAATGGATTTTGCTCTGACGAGATTAGGGATCTTGTTCCCGAAACGTGCACATTTTTACGTAGCAAGTGTTCATCGTCCAGAGCTCACCCATTTGTGGTCGATTGCCCGGGGAATCGTACTACGCATTACAGAGAGAATTGGTTTTTCAACCGTACGCTTCGTCTGTGGAATAAGTTGCCTGCAGATGTATTTCCTGTCTGTTATAACGTTGGAAAGTTCAAGTCAAATGTTCACAAACACTACTCCCTCTTTCCCCCTCCTCACAACCTCTTTTCCTAGTTCCGGTACAATGCACTGCATATGTAGGGGTCATCCCCAGAGTACTGGTCCAATATAAAAAAAATAAAAAAAAATAAAATATATATATATATATATATATATATATATATATATATATATATATATATATATATATATATATATATATATATATATATATATATATATATATATATATATATATATATATATATATATATATATATATATATATATATATATATATATATATATATATATATATATATATATATATATATATATATATATATTTAAAACCAAAAAACCTTGCATACCTAGATTTATTAAATGTAAATAGTACTAATCCAAATTTGAAATAACATTAACTTAGTAATACAAAACGCATACTCCAAAGTCATTACTTAATAATGTATGTATAATATACATATTTGTTTTTAATTCTGGTTTCGCTTTTAAAAAGGCTACTGAAAACACCTGTTTTCCCCAGACAAAGTCGCGGGTAAATGCTAGTTATAAATAAAATTAAGCAAGTACTTATTTACATACGCATATAAATACATACATATGTATGTGATTGCAAAAAATCTAACTCTGGGCATTGCGGCTCTTGGTGAAGAATAATAATTTATAATTCTTTTTTGTAGGTTGACTAGACTCCAAAAGCCGCGCTCAAATTAATAGAGCTGTTCGAAAGAGAACACTGTCTGTGCAACACGAAGGACCCATGATACCACAACAAACAAGCGGGTGCAATGTGGGTACGATCGCTTCCAGAGTACCGTCGAAAAAGCCATGGCTCCTGAAACGTGTGGCTCCTCAATGCGTATAAGATGTTTTATTTTATTTTCCTTTTAATTAAAATAAATGCTATATTTTTTTCGGCTCATCATTTTTCAAGTTTGTTAGTTTTATAATTTCATTTCTTCTTTAAAACTGTTCAAGTGAATGCAAAATCTAATTTATAGGCTTTTTACACTGATCAACATCTTCATGAAACGCATGAAAGATGTTGAAAATGTAAAGCACTGTTTATATTGCACACATCTAACATCTACTATCAATCAAAACAAAAGCACGTAAAATTTTTTTGGAAAAAAATTAATTTTAAAAACAAAAAGAGGATTATTAAATTTACCAGTACTCAGGAGATGACCCCTACATATGCAGTGCATCGTACCAGAACTAGGAAAATAGGTTATGAGACGAGTTGAAGTCGTCAATTTTAGGCGATATGCGTTTACCAGAATCCATATTTGGCGATTTAAAGCCACAAAACCATACTTCTTGTGCGTTTGTTAGAACACCTATTTGGCGTTTTCAAATCGAAAACGCTAAATTTAAGCGATTTGCATTTCTCGGAACATGTCTAATAGATCAGAATTAAAGTACGCTAACCAAAAAATTATCATCTGCTCTAATGATACAATCTAGCGCGTTTTATAAATATATATGTACATAAATACTAAATACCTAAAGCTTGCTCCACATCGATTTGTAGTCCCGGGTTAGCAGCTTTTAATTTCTCTATTTCTCTTAATTTACGTTGTATTTTATTATCCTTTCGTAGCTTTGTAGCAGCTTTTTTCAATTGCCGGCGTATCACAGCTTTAACGGATACGAATTTCGTGGATTTGATTTCATTTTTATCAGTCAAATTGTAAGTTAAAAAAGTTTGCTCTTCTGTTACCTCAGTGGGCAACTTATATTGATAAACTTCTCCGGTCTTACAACCAATCAGTATAGTATCTTTTGGATCTTTCCAACAGAAACAATTGGGAATGGCAGCAAATTCAATGAATCCAACGGGGCGTAGGAAAATAAAAGCATTCCTCTTTTCATTTAAATTATAAATAAAAATTGAACGGTCTGCAGATGCTGTTAATAGCATTGTGTTTAAAGAATTAATAGTCATTCTGGTAATACCAGCTGTATGAGCTTTTGTAGATCTTATTAAATATACTGTTGGCTTATTGATAACTGTTAGATCTAGATATATATGTCTAATAATGCCATCTTCGAAACTAGCAACAAGTTCCATACTAGAGTTGGATATATTTGGGCTAAACCATAAGAGATCTGTGCCTTTTGCTGGGAATTTCTTTTCCAATATAAGATTTTTAGAATAATAGTCGTAAAGTAATAGTCGTCCATCTTCTCCTAATGTCATGAGGTGTGGAGAAACAGGGCTTGTTTGAGCTGCTACAACTTTACCACCGTGACAGCAATATAGTTTTAATGATTCATTGGGTATATCTTTGGTATTCAGATCGCAGTACCAGATACCGCCTTCACCATCCTGTAAGTGAAATAATAAATAAAAATAGTAATTAGTTATAAATTATTTCTTTTCTTTCAACATAAAAAGAAACCTACAGGAAAAAAGATTTTTAAATTCTTCCAAAAAAGAAAAAAATAAAACAGTGGATATCCATAATAGGCATTATGTTAGGGTCAACACACACTAGCATTTTCAAAACGGTCATATTTCAGTATGTTCCTTTATATATGTAAGTACTTGAGCATTTACCTTATTAATATACACATTTACCTTATTAAATTCTTTCGCATTCCATTGAAAGCAAAAGAACTAAAAATTAGTTAGACGATATGTTGAACGAACACATTTATTCTGAAAAATTTACTACTAGTGCCAACCCATCGTGTAAACAACAAACTATTTTAACATACGTATTGTTACGAAGTTCTATCATACTTAGCCCAATGCGCCCGTTGATATGCGTGTTATAAATGTAGATGTACAATCACACAAACAGCATAAAACTAAAAACATAATACACAAACAAACATATATGATTTAAATTCAAGTATATCACAGCGCGACCACCCAAGCTTTCTGTTCTGTCTTAATATTAGCAATAACGCCGGCAGAATTACGCCATAAAATTGCTAATGTTCAACCCTGTATTTTTAGTTGGCGAACATGTAAACATCTTAAAACATAATTTGATATATTAATTTATTGAATTTTTGTTGAACTTTTTATAATTTTTTACATTAGATTTTTGGTTTTTGTACATTTGTAAATCGGATGTTTAGTTCAAGTTTTTCTTAAAAATGTTTTTTTACAATACAAATTTCCTCTGATCAATAATTTTTTATTGAAGAAGACAAGAAAAATATTTTTTTTTTGTAGCGTTTTTTATTTATTGAATCTTCAAAATGAACTAACAATAAGTATTCAAATCTTAATACTAACTTTAAAATAAAAAAAATAAAAAAATGTGCTTTATACTTAAGTCCGGCCAATGCTAGACAAAAAGTTTTATTTTGCGGGAGCTATTTCGGTAAAATCACCTATTGAGCAATTTGATGGTGGCAACGGTATCCCTTCTTCTAAGTCGAGCGTGACCGGCAAAATTAAGAATATTGCGCGCAAGAGGGTTTGGATGAAGTTCCAGTTTACTGACATACCTTGTCGCGTACTTAGAAAATTCCTCTTTTACCAGCGGAACACTCAGATCTTTATAAATTCGTGAATTTTTTACATACCATGGAGCTGCAGTAATTGTTGGAAGAATTTTATTTTGTCGCCTTTGAATTTTTTCATTGTTTGACGCTCGGGCGGTGCCTCATAACTGAATTCCATAGCGCCATATAGGCTTTAGAATTGCATTGTATAGCAGAAGTTTGCAATCCAACTTCAATGTCGAGTTTCTGCCCATAAGCCAATTTAGTTGCGCTGCTTTTAGTTTCAACTGAGTGACTTTCGCTTCAATGTGAGACTTCCACGTTAGCCTACGGTCGAGGTGTATGCCAAGGTACTTGACTTCACTGTGCTGCGGAATAGGTGAATTGTTTATTTGGATAGGCGCACATGTTTGCTTACACAGAGTGAATGTGACATGAGTTCATTTCTGTTCATTAACTTTGATTTTCCAAAGTTTTAGCCATTTCTCTAATATTGAAATATATTCCTGTAAATTTCGTGAAGCTAATTGGTGGTTTTCATGAACACTCAAAAACGCTGTGTCATCTGCAAAGGTTGAAGTGTGGATTCCGGATGTCTTTGGCATGTCAGAGGCGTAAATCAAGTATAAAGTAGGCCCCAGTATGTTGCCTTGGGGAATACTTGCCTCGATTGGCTGAGTTGGGCATATAAAATCTCCTTCTCTGATAACAAATTTCCGCCCATATAAGTAGCTTTCCAGAAGCTTGTGAGTATTTACAGGCAAGTTTGACTTTATTTTGTGCATCAACCCGTCGTGCCACACTTTATCGAAAGCTTGAGAAATGTTAATGAATAGAGCTGAGCAATACTTCTTCTCCTCAAAGGTCTGCCTTATGACATTGCCTAGTCTGTGCGTTTGTTCTATGGTGCTATGTTTAGCCCGAAAACCAAATTGATGATCAGGGATGCATCCCAAATTGTTCAATATTGGACTCAACTTCGCCATTAACATTTTTCGAACAGTTTTGAAATTGTTGGTAGTAGACTTATTGGT
This sequence comes from Thecocarcelia acutangulata, assembly GCA_914767995.1. Lineage (NCBI taxonomy): Eukaryota > Metazoa > Arthropoda > Insecta > Diptera > Tachinidae > Thecocarcelia > Thecocarcelia acutangulata. The sequence goes on from OU612097.1 coordinate 61,565,521, forward strand.
CTATATGATTCTACTTTATTGGTATAATACCCTGGCTTGGGTATCATAGTAATCATTGAGACTTTCCACTCTGTAGGATAATACTCAAGGCGTAAAATAGCGTTAAAAATAAAAAGTAGAAGCATTCTAGCTGCACGAGGTAACTGTTCAAGCATTTTACCAGTAATTTGATCAATGCCTGGAGCTTTTCTTGGGTTTGTATTTGCGATAACGTTTTCGACATCTTGAAAACTAAGTCTCAAAGGCACAGGCGGTCTAGTAGCATATGACGGTAATTCCGCTGTATTATTCGTGGAATCATTTGTAATAAAAACGTTTCTCAAATGATCGACATACAACATCCCCTTTTCAGAGTCGCTTCTTGCATAGTCGCTAGTTGAAGTTCGCAAAGGTGGCTTACCTATTACGGGTCTTTTTAAACCTTTTGTCGCTTTCCACAAGGAATAATCAGATTGAGGAGTACCATCAAGGCTTTGCAAATATGTTTTAAGGGAAGCCGTTCTGTGGATTTCAAGCAGATCTCTTAACTGAGTTATGCATTCCCGTAGCCTAGTTTTAAGCTGGGGAGACCTGCGAAGTTGACACTCTCTTCTGACTCTTCTTTTTTCTGACAGAAGTTGCTCAATTTCAGAAAAATTATAATCAAATCTTTAGCCGGAAGACAACCTGCTGTTTTTTATCGCTTTATCTCCGCGGTATTTCACGAGCTTATAGGAGAAAAAATCGTAGTCGTATACATGGATGATATTGTTATTTTGTCCCAGGATGAACAAGAGAGCATTACAAACCTCCGTAGAGTACTTGAGGTGGCATCGCTCAATGTGTTGAACATTAAGTGGAACAAATGCCAATTCATACAACGTAGTATACAATTTCCGACGCCTTGCACTCTCGTAGCTTTACAACGACTTTTAGGATTAACTTCATTTTTCCGATGTTTCGTTCGAGATTACGCGAGGGTCGCTAAACCTTTAACGGATCGATTAAGGAAAAACGCAAAATTTAAAAAGTGGCTTTATCAGATGAACTGGTATTAAAATTGTACAATCCGAAAGCCGGAACTGAAGTCCACACCGACGCAAGCAAATATGGATACGGTGCTATTTTCCTCCAAAAGGATTCTGAGGACTCGAGGCTTCACCCTGTAGAGTACATGAGTACGAAAACTATTCCTGCGGAGGAAAAATATTACTCTTACGAGTTAGAAGTGCTATTTGTGCTATTTTTAGGACAAAAACTATCAAATCGTCATTTTGTTAAATTTGGGCATGAAAATCGTCAAATCTGGCAGCTATGGGAATCGGTCTGAATTGAGAGCCGGAGCGGTGAGTTTCAATTGCAAAGTGGTGAATAGAATATAATTAAAACTAACACTTTGTTATACTGAAATGTGAATCCAATAATGAAGTTAATACAATTGAGATTATGTTAATATAATTTAACCTACGTAAAACTAAATTTAGTACTTAAATCTAAACGTAGAACTTTATTATCCTTATATGTAAATCTTATACTAAATAGTGAAATTAAGCTAATTAAACTGAATTTAATTGTAAATCAAAAATGTTTTATTAAGAGCCACACGGTCAAACCCTAAATTTATGTGAAATTTGTTAAAATCATTAACAAACTCAAGTTCGGGAAAAATGTGAGCCTTTCTACTAAGGCTCAGTTAGGAGATCTTTGTGATTAGAGTTTTTAAAATGTATGCAATTGATTAAGAAGCTTGCAAATGAGATCTTAGAATGCATATGGAATTCGAAACATTGCGGCTTAGATTTTATCTCTTTTTGTACGTCCGTTGATAGTTATAGAAAAATTCTCTTAACACTATTTAAATAAATTTGGAAATTTTAATTGGAAAATGCTTATTGTTAATATATTTAACGTTGTATATAAACTGGATGAAAATGCATCGATTTCCATTTTGGGCAACGATTTTGCCCAAAATGGATCATTGTCGAAAAAATAATAATAGTATAATAATAAATAATAATATTAACTATAATAAAAATTCTTTGCAGTTTAAGGAAAGGATACAGGGCCAAATTATAGATAATAATGAAAGATTAATTTTCTTTTGATGTAGTTTCCAAGTGTACCGGTTGACTTGGCAATGAGCACGATAAAAGAAAAGTGGGGGTTAATAACCCAACATACAAGAATTTAAAAGAGTTTATTTTTGCGTGTTTTAAAATTTTGTATAGAAGACACATATATAGGGTGTTTTTTTAAGCTAGATAGAACTTTAAATTGTAAAAAGTAACACAAAAAATTAAATTTTGATGAAACATTTTTTTTATTTGTTTCAGTATACTCTGACAAATCATCATGAATAGACTCACGCTTGAACAACGCTACGAAATTATCCAAATTTACTTTGAAAATCAGTCCCGTTGTTTTATCGCAAAATTGTGTTCAGCGATGAGGCGCATTTTTGGCTTAACGGGTTTGTTAATAAGCAAAATTGCCGCATATGGAGTGAGACCAATCCACAAGAGACCCTACAGACTCCATTACATCCAGAAAAATGCACTGTTTGGTGCGGTTTTCATGCTGGTGGCATCATCGGACCTTATTTCTTCAAAAATGAGGCCGGAGCTCGCGTTACGGTCAATGGAGATCGTTACCGCACCATGATCAATGATTTTTTGTTTGAAAATATGGATGACATTGATCCGGAGGAGATGTGGTTTCAACAGGATGGCGCTACGTGCCATACGGCGAACGCAACCATCGACTTACTGAAATCAAAATTTGGCGATAAGTTGATTTCGAGAAATGGACCTGTCAATTGGCCTCCAAGGTCGTGCGATTTGACACCTCTCGATTATTTCCTGTGGGGCTACGTGAAGTCACTGGTTTATGCTGATAAACCAGCAACAATTGACGCCTTGGAGGCCAGCATTGTTCGTGTTGTTCGTCACATACGGCCAGCAGTGCTCGAAAAAGTGGCCCAAAATTGGACATCCAGAATGCGCTTCGTCAAGAACAGCCGCGGTGCCCATATTCCCGAAATCATTTTCAAATGTTAATGTCACATATTGATCTTTCGAATAAAAAAAAATTTTGATTACAATTTAATTTTTTGTGTTATTTTTTACAATTTCAAGTTCTATCGGGCTTAAAAAAACACCCTATAGATAGTTAAATGGACCCCCTCTGGGATCTCCACCTTCCCCAATTATTGCGGACACTATAATGGAAAAGTTACTGGACAGCTAAATATAAAACCGAGATTAATGACTAAGTATGTAGATGATTTGTTTTGTATTATTCCTGACTTAGCTATTGAGAATATGTTTTCAACTTTAAATGATTGTAGTACTACACTGAAAAAATTTTGTTCAGAAATTCTCTGAATTTTGATATTACTTTTATGAATTGTTTCATTATTTTTCAATCATTGTAGCTTTTCATAGAAGTAATGAAACAAATTTCATTAGATTGTTTTAATGAAAACCTTCATAAAAGTAATGAAACATTTTAATAAAAGACATCACTTATTTTCATTAAAAGTATAAAAGAGAAATCATATGATTAATCAAACAATTTCTCGAAATCAAAAAATAAATTTCATAAAGCACTTGAAAACTGTACATTAAATTAGTGAAAAAGTAACATTTATTTAATGAAATAACTTATTTGTACTAATGTAATATATTCATAGATGTTTGGAATAACTTCATTAGAAACTGCTTCATAAGGTCAATGAAGTTATTTCATTTATCTAATGTTGTTATTCATTGAACACCCGAAAAATTTACAATGAAATACATTTACATTAAATCAATGAAATATTGTACCTAAATTTGATAAAAGGAAATGTTCAACAAATATTCACTAAACAAATCAGATTTTATTAAGTGACTTCAATACACTGGTATCCAAATTAAATACATAAGCACTTTGCATAGAAATACATATTCATATTAAAAAATACATATTCATATTTTTTCCCCTTCATTTGTTTTTCTAGCATATATTCCTCCTGGGATAAGAAAGTAGTGAAGTATCCACATAATTTTTGGTGAAAATATATCTGGTTCTGGAACAGAAGGCATTTACATAATTAGTTTTGTAATATGTTTTGAGTTTTAAAGTATCTGCAACCAATATCTCGCTTAAGCTTCGATATTTCGCTTGATACACTTCTTTCGCTTTCTCACTTCAAACTCAATGTACACATGCGCCGTATTCTCAGCAATAAATAAATAAAGCCACGCCAAATATTTTTTGTATAACATATGTTTTTGCCACGTAGACATAGTTAAAGCTTACTGTGTTTGTTTTTGGTTGACAACCAACGACACAAATAACGGTGAATATGAAGAAGAAATAATTTTGTCATTAAGGTAATGAAATTTTTCATAGAATTTATGGAACTTAATATTTTTTACCGGGTAAATTAGTAGAATTTCTGCCCATAAGCCAATTTATCTGCGCTGCTTTTAGTTTTAACTAAATGGCTTTTGCTGTGTGCAAATTGAGACTTCCAATGTGAGACTTCCACGTTAGCCTACGGTCGAGGTGTATGCCAAGGTACTTGACTTCACTGTGCTGCGGAATAGGTGAATTGTTTATTTGGATAGGCGCACATGTTTGCTTACACAGAGTGAATGTGACATGAGTTCATTTCTGTTCATTAACTTTGATTTTCCAAAGTTTTAGCCATTTCTCTAATATTGAAATATATTCCTGTAAATTTCGTGAAGCTAATTGGTGGTTTTCATGAACACTCAAAAACGCTGTGTCATCTGCAAAGGTAGAAGTGCGGATTCCGGATGTCGTTGGCATGTCAGAGGCGTAAATCAAATATAAAGTAGGCCCCAGTATGCTGCCTTGGGGAACTCCTGCCTTGATTGGCTGAGTTGGGCTTATAAAGTCGCCTTGTCTGATAACAAACTTCCGCCCATATAAGTAGCTTTCCAGAAGCTTGTGTGTATTTGCAGGCAAGTTTAACTTTATTTTGTGCATCAAGCCGTCGTGCCACACTTTATCAAAAGCTTGAGAAATATCAATGAAAAGAGCTGAGCAATACTTCTTCTCCTCAAAGGTCTGTCTTATGACATTGACTAGTCCGTGCGTTTGTTCTATAGTGCTATGTTTAGCCCGAAAACCAAATTGATGATCAGGGATGCATCTCATATTGTTCAATATTGGACTCAACTTCGCCATTAACAATTTTTCGAATAGTTTTGAAATTGTTGGTAAGAGACTTATTGGTCTATATCATTCTACCTTTGTCAGATCTGGCTTGGGAATCATGGTAATCATTGAGACCTTCCACTCTGCAGGATAATACTCAAGGCGTAAAATAGCGTTAAAAATAAAAAGTAAAAGTCTTCTTGCTACACGAGGTAACTGTTCAAGCATTTTACCAGTAATTTGATCAATGCCTGGAGCTTTCCTGAGGTTTGTATTACCGATAACATTTTCGACATCTTGAAAACTAAGTCTCAAAGGCACAGGCGGTCTAGTAGCATATGACGGTAACTCCGCTGTATTATTCGTTGAATCATTTGTAATAAAAACGCTTCTCAAATGATTGACACACAACATTCCCTTTTTAGAATCGCTTCCTGCCCAGTCGCCAGTTGAAGTTCGCAAAGGTGGCTTACCTATTACGGGTCTTTTTAAACCTTTTGTCGCTTTCCACAAGGAATAATCAGATTGAGGAGTACCATCAAGGCTTTGCAAATATGTTTTAAGGGAAGCCATTCTGTGGATTTCGAGCAGATTTCTTAGCTGAGTTATGCATTCCCGTAGCCTAGTCTTAAGCTGGGGAGACCTGCGAAGTTGCCACTCTCTTCTGACTCTTCTTTTTTTCTGACAGTAGTTGCTCAATTTAAGACGAATAAGTTCTATTGTTCTCATTTCTGGATCTTATATGACTAGTGGTAGCATGCTGTACGGCCAGTTTGAGGTTTTCAGAAAAATCATTAATCGACACATCAATATCCTCAGTCGTTCTCAAGGCGATATTTTCAGTACAATGTGTACTCAAACATTTTTTGTACTTTAGCCAATTAACTCTATTGACGGTCAACGGGGAGCCAATCTCTTGGGGGAACGAAACAGAGATTATAGTGGGTGAGTGATCTGATGACAAATCTAATGAAGGCTCCACTTGCATCCACCCTAAAGGAAAATTTTTCACAACTCCAAAATCTATAAGGTCTGGGATCTTTCGTCGGTCTGACGGCCAATAAGTGGGGTGTCCGCTTGAAACCACATCTAAGCCCATTTTGGAAACGGTGTCAAAAAGCACACGACCTTTCGAGGTAAAAAAACGTGATCCCCAAAAAGTGTGTTTAGCGTTATAGTCGCCAGCCGCTAAAAATCGAGGACCAAGTGATTTGAAAAAATGTGAATACTGATCTTCTGATACTGAAAATCGTGGTGGTGAGTAAATCGAGGATATAACGATTTTATTATGAATATGTTTAATACATATGTTTGTTGCTTGGAGATACTCCTCACATGTCTCGTTTAGCAAATAGTGCTTAATTCTAGTTTTTATCAAAATTGCCGAGCCTCCGCAAGATCTTCCACGGGGATCTTTAGTATCATATAGTGTGTAGCCATTAATTTTGAAATAGCTGTTAGTTGTCAAATGGGTTTCAGCAATCAACATTATATCGATTTGCTTTTCCATAAGGAAGTGCTCAAGGTAATTTTTGTGTTGGCGGATGCCGTTTGCGTTCCAGAAACATATTTTTAACCAACCCATTTTTTTTAAATTGCCTGCAAAATAGTGGATTGCATTTTCAGCATTTCCTGCATCATGTTCGTCATGGAAACCGTAAATGTATTTATAGATTGAACAAGAGTCTGCAGAGTTACCTCAAGATTGCTAAAATGTTGGTCGGAGTTTTGTGGCATGGGCTCCTGGTTTAAATTTGGTTTATCGGATTTTACCACATTCACATAAGAAATTTGTTGGGGGTTTTGCAAGTTTACATGGCTGGTTGACTGGCGTACCTGGGGAAAATTGTTTGAGGAAGTGGTTTTTGGCTGCTGGGGTGGCATATTTAAAATTGATGGCCTATTTGTCATTGACCGCTTAAAGTGATTGTAGACAGGACAGCCCCTGTAATTTGCAGTATGATTACCTCCATAGTTACTGCACTTTTTAACACTTGCGTCAGCCTTTGGCTTATTGCACTGAGTTGTGCCGTGAAGTTCACCACACACAACGCAAACTGCAGGCAACTTACAATAGGCCTTAGTATGGCCAAATTCTTGGCAGTTAAGGCATTGAACGGGTCCTAGACGCTTATGTGGCTCCTCAATGGTAACCTTACGATGCAAAAGAAAATTAAGGTTATAAATTGGATGAATTTCACCTTTTTTTAGGACAACATCCCTGGGTTCTAGTTCAACCCTAAACATGGGTTGAGGGATTTTTTCACGGTTCCTAATATTAACAACATTTTTTATTTTAAATCCTTTTTCTTCCAGTCCAGTCTTAATGTCATCCGTATCTACACGAGGGTCAACTTTAATAACTACCTGAAGGCCTTTAGCACTTTTAAGTTGATAGGTGTAAAAAGAATCTTTTTTCCTTCTCCATAACGTCAGACAACTTTCGGTATTCATTTTCACTGTTTTACTGAATTTTCGTTTCGTTGATGCTGCCATGCTTTACTGATGTAACGTTGAAGGTGTCTTTTCCGATTGCCGTAATAAGTCGTTTCACCAGCTCATTAGAAGTAGGCTCTCTCAAATAAATTGGTGGCGGTTTAAATGTTCTCTTAGATGTTGTTGGCTCATCTGTTTGGAGTATAGCAAATCTATTACCATCCGTTGCCGAAGTCCTATTATCATCTTTACAAATTCTTGGTTGGAATGATATTTGAGCTGATTGGCGCTTCGCTGCCTTTTAACCACGGTTATGTACCTGTCCATGCCTACTTGTGTTTTCGGCTTATTAGCAACAATTAAACTAGAGGATTGTTTATCTTCAGTTGTAACAACAATATTTGGCGAACCCGATCGCGGGCGTTTCCTATCTCTAAGAGACAGGAGATTAGCTTCATCATTTATGATTCCTTTTGTGTATGGAAAAGGTCAATAATTTTTTTTTTGCGTGATTGCCGTTCCCATAGATAATATCAAATAACTTCATCATTTGTGGACCAATTTTCAAAATTCTATTTTCATATAAAAAATATCGACAAAACTGTGTTCTTTAAAATTTAAGGTGACGGAGGTATTCGCAATACGCCGGCCTTAAAAATTCATTATTAAAGAACTTCGGCATTTGTGGACCATTTTTTAAAATTCTTTTTGGATGCAGAAAAGCTGTACTAATTTTGCCAGCTCCAATAATTGATTATCAAACAACTTCGTCAAATGTGAAAAAAACAAAATACGTTGTAATAAATTGTGCAAACAACAACAAACTATTTAAAAAAAAAACAACGGGAAAATAAATTCCTTAAACTTTTAATAATAAAGCAATAATATCAATTACAAAACAAGGACAGTGCATAAATTTTATTGTTGTTATTGTGCGGAAGACTACGAAGGTAGTCTGAGAAAAAAACTATAAATTAAATTTTTGTTTTCTATAATAAAAAACTTTTTGTTTAATAAAACAATGCATGAGCTTACCTAGCAGATGTAGTTCTGAGAAAGAGCTTAGCTCTACTAACAAAAATGTATGGATTTCCGAAGAGGAATCTATTAAAAAATCATTGAATAATCTACTTTCCATAAATGATAAGAAACGCCAGCCTTCGAGCTCGCCAAATATTGTTCTTACAGCAGAAGACAAACAATCATCCACTATAATTGTTGCAGATAAGCCGAAAACACAAGTAGGCATGGACAGGTACGTAACTGTAGCTAAACGCCAGCGAAGCCCCAAATCCGCTCAAGTGTCGTCTCAATCGAAACTACCTAAAAATGATGGCACCAAAACAACAACTGAAAATAATAGATTTGCTATCCTTCAGACTGTGGAGGCAGCAACATCTAAGAAAACCTTTAAACCACCGCCAATATATTTGAGAGAGCCTACTACTAGTGAGGTGGTTATGAGCCGCATAAACGTTTAGGTCCCGTTCAATGCCTAAACTGCCAAGAATTTGAACACAATAAGGCATATTGTAAATTGCCCGCAGTTTGTGTTGTGTGTGGAGAGCTTCACGGCACATCACAATGCAAAAAATCAAAAACTGATTCGAGCGTTAAAAAATTCAGTAATTGTGGAGGTAACCACACTGCAAATTACAGAGGGTGCCCAGTGTATGCTCACTTTAAACAGTAAATGACAAATAAAACTTCTATACCTCCTAAGCAGCCACCGCTAGTTGCCAGGCAGGCCAGGCAACTAGCCATATTAACTTGCCCAACAAATTTGATATGCTAATGTGGTTAAAGCTGAATCTCCAAAGTTAAATCAGCAACCCAAGTCCCAAAACTGCGATCCAAATGTTAGCAATCTTGAGGCAACGCTGCAGACTCTTGTTCAATCAATAAACACTTTTACGGCTTCTATGACGAGCATGATGCAAGAAATGCTGAAAATGCAAACCATAAATTTGCAGGCTATTTTAAACAAATAAAAAAATGATTTGTTTGAAAATATGTTTCTGGAACGCAAACGGCATCCGCCAGCATAAAAATGAACTTGAGCACTTCCTTATGGAAAAGCAAATCGATATAATGTTAATCGCTGAAACTCACCTGACGTCAACAAGTTATTTCAGGATTAATGGCTACATACTATATGACACCAAAGATCCCCGTGAAAGATCTTGTGGGGGATCGGCCATTTTGATAAAAGCCAGAATTAAGCACTATTGGTTCAACGAAACACGTGAGGAATATCTGCAAGCAACTAATGTATGCATTGAATTTTGTAATGAGAAAATGGTTATTTCCTCGATTTACTCACCGCCTCGGTTTTCAGTAACAGAAAACCAATATTCGGATTTTTTCAAATCACTTGGGCCTCGATTTATAGCGGTTGGTGACTATAACGCTAAACACACTTTTTGGGGTTCACGTTTAATTTCTCCGAAAGGCCGTGTACTTTTTGATACCATTTCTAAAATGGGCTTAGATGTTAGATGATTTCAAGTGATCACCCCACGCATTGGCCGTCTGACAGACGAAAGATTCCAGATGTTATAGATTTTGGAGTTTCGAAAAGTTTTCCTTTAGAGTGGTTTCAAGTGGATTTTTCGTTAGATTTGTCATCAGATCACTCACCCACAATAATATCTGTTTTGTTCCCCCAAGAGTTTTACTCCCCGTCTACTGACTTAGAGTTGACGACCACTAGAGTTAATTGGCTAAAATATAAAAAATATTTGAGTACTCATTGTACGGAGAATATTGCTTTGAGAACGCCTAAAGATATTGACGTGTCCATTAATAGTTTTTCCAAAAGCCTTAAACTGGCCGTACAACATGCTAGCACTAACTATATAAGATACAGAAACGAGAACAATAGATCTTATTCGTCGAAAATTGAGCAACTTTTGTCAGAAAAAAGAAGAGTTAGAAGGGAGTGGCAACTCCGCAGGTCTCCCCGGCTTAAAATTGGGCTACGAGAATGTGTAACCTAATTGAGAAATCTGCTTGAAATAGAAAAAATGGCTTCCCTTAAATCAATTTGGAAAGCCTTGATGGCACTCCTCAATCAGACTATTCTTTGTGGAAAGCGGCAAAAGGTTTAAAAAGACCCGTTGGAGGTAAGCCACCTTTGCGGACTCCAACTGGTGAACCGATTCCGAAAAGGGGATGTTGTATGTAAATCACTTGAGAAATGTTTTTACAGATGATGCAGCAAACGACATAGCAGTATTTCCGCCATTTGCCGTAAGACCGCCTATGTCCCTGAGATTTAGTTTTCCAGATGTGGAAAACGTTATCAATAAAATAAACTCTAAGAAAGTTCCAGGTATGGATAAAATTACTGGTACAATGCTTGTACAACTACCTCGCGTGGCTAGAAGAATTCTTCTTTTTATTTTCAACGTTATCTTACGCCTTGAGTATTATCCGATCGAGTGGAAAGTGTCTATGATAACGATGATACCTAAGCCGGGGAGGGATCATACTAAAGTAGAATCGTACAGACCAATAAGTCTACTGCCAACAATTTCAAAACTATTTGAGAAATTGCTAATGATGAAGTTGAGTCCAGTACTGGAAAAAATAGAATGTATTCCTGATCATCAGTTCGGTTTTAGGGCCAAACATAGTACCATCGAACAGACTAGTTAATGTCATAAGAAAATCATTTGAAGACAAGAAGTATTGCTCTGCACTTTTCATTGACGTTTCTCAAGCTTTTGACAAAGTGTGGCATGACGGTTTAATGCACAAAATAAAACTAAACTTTCCTGAGAACACCCACAAACTTTTTGAAAGTTATTTGTATGGACGTAAATTTATCGTTAAGGAAGGTGACTTTTCAACCAATCGACGCAAACGTCCCACAAGGCAGCATACTGCGCCCTACCTTATACTTGATTTATGATTGATTATGCAACTTGATTTACGTTTATATAAATTTTTTTTCCCAGCTGAACAATCTTAGGCGAATTTAGATTTTGATACTCACGATATATTTTACAATAACAAAATACATAGTACTGAATTCGCCTTTCCGCTTGCATTCACCTGTATAAATTCGCCTTGATTTTACTACTACACCAAGGCGAACTCATAACAGGTGGCCTTCTTAGTACAACAATACAACAACACAAAAAGCAACATGGTGTGCGCCCTATATAAAATTACCAATGTATCAAAAACATACTGAATTCGCCTTAAATTCTATTGAACAAATCAGTAAATTAACGGGAACGTAAATTAATTTTCCACAGCCAAGAGCTCGATATTACACAAAATCCGACAAATTCTTTTCGTTTTTTGAGAATATAAAAATATAAAAATATATAAGAAATTGTCGGTGATGATTTGGACCTATCAAGGAAACAATTAAACAAAATATTGGAATTATGAACTTATTAAAAGTTTTGTAAATCAACGAGAGTAAAACTAATAATAGATTTTATTTTTAATGTAAAATATAAATACATTTTGGATGTATTATACGTGTGAAAAATTATTTTTTGGATAGATTTTTTTGCAACAAAATGCAGATTCTTTTTAGTTGAATAAAATTATCACTATAATAAATTTTAAATTTACATGTGTAAATATATATTTATGTCTAATAACAAAATTTTTAAAATCTTCAGAACAATTTGTGTCAGATTAAGAAAATAAGTTTCGAAAACGTAAATGTTATTAACAACAATGAAGTATTTTCAATTGATAAATATATATCCTTAACAATTTTGAATAAAAATACTGAGCAAAATATGATGATGCTGTAATATACAAAGAAATTATGAAAAAATTTAATTGCACAAAAATGATCAGAAATTTTATATTTTGTTCCAATTTTTGATAATTACGAGTACATGCTAAGCGGCAACGCTGAAATGAAATATATTCAAATTGTGTATCTATTTTCAAAAACACGATTAACCCATTACTGTCGAAATAAAACTGGAAGTAATTATTAACAAAAAAGTTTATTTTTTTATTCATTGTATATAAATGAATAGATCAGGGTGGTGGTAGTTAAGTGAAAATATCGAAAGCAAATGTTTTAAATACATATTGATTTTAAAAATTGTTTGCATTGGCAGCGCATTATTTTATTTCATTTTTCACTTCATTTATTTCAATTTTTTTAATCGAGCCTACTGGTGAAAATAATATACTATATTAATATTTTTTTAATTTTCATATATTATCTATGCCGCCAATATTTTACTATGACTATATCTATTAAAAATATCGATACAGAACACCCACGAAAATTTCATACCACAAATGTCAATTTTGAACAATAAATTGGACTGGTCCATTTCATCTACTGACCTCCCTAAATTGTGTGCGTATTGTAAAATCAATTTTAAAATTGTTGCCTAATGTTTAACTGCACTAAATTAAGTATAGCCGCACCAAATGGGTTAAGATTTGTATACAGGAAATATGAAATGGCGCGCATGAAAATTTGTGAAAAAAAGATATGAAAACATATATGTATATACAAATTTTGATAGTTGAGTAATGAGCACCTAAAATAGCTGCCGATCAGCTACGCTAACGAGACCGCCTGGTACTAACTTCGCCTTGTACTACACTTTTGTACTTGAATCAAGCAACACGTTGTTTCATTAATAAAGACTATTACAAAACCCAACTGCAAGTTCAACAGATTATTGGGCCCAGTAGAACGCAATGGAGAGAATCATAGAAATTGAAAAGCTTACTGGGAGGGAGAATTACCATAAATAGAAATTCTCAGTTGAACATGCTATGAAGCTCCAAGGGTATTGGAAGGCAGTACTAGGAACTGAAACAAAAGATTGAGAAAGCTACATCGAGGTTGGTGCTGCATATTTCTCCAAGTTTGTATGTGCATATACAGGGTGTAAACACAGCAAAAGGTATTTGGGACAAGTTGGTGATATTGTATGAAGATTCCGGCTTGGCACGTCGTTGTGGGCAGCTGAGGAAATTAACAACGACGCAACTAGCAAATTGTGAAAACATAAGAGGGTATGTAAACACAATAATTGATACGGTACAGAAGTTAACAACGACGCAACTAACAAATTGTGAAAACATAGGAGAGCATGTAAACACAATAATTGATACCGCACAGAAGTTAAACCAAATTGGCATGAAAGTAGGTGATGAGTGGGTTGGAAGTTTGCTCTTGAGTGGTCTGCCAGATCATTTCGCTCCAATGATAATGGCCATTGAAAGCAGCAATACCAAAGTTTCTGCAGACAACATAAAAACCAAATTATTGCAGCATTTCGACAACAATCTTTCTTCAACAGAGTCGGCGTTTTATGGTAAGTCTAAAATAAGAAACCAATATGATAAAAGCAAGAAAATTGTATGCTACAACTGCAAGAAGGAAGACCATATTGCAAAATTTTGCAAGGCGCAGAAGAAAAGACAAAATGAAAAAACGTTGGCGGCATGTTTGGCTGCAAAGTTTGACAATGATTGGTTGATTGATTCGGGCTCAACAGCTCACGTGGTGAATGACAAAAGCTTATTTGTGAATTTGCAACTGTATGAGATGGGAAAATATGTCACAATAGCAAATAGCAAAAGTCTTAGAATCACTGGCAAGGGAACTATTCGTGTTCTACAAATATTAAATAACAAGGAGCAGTTTATTAACATTACGGATGTTTTAAATGTGCTGGGTATTTGTGCGAATTTGATCTCGGTTAGTCAACTCACAAAAAAGGGGTTATCAATTTATATTTGAGAGTCAGAGTCTAGCTTTAATAGTGAACGGACGTATTTGTTTTTAATCGGAGTGCTATAAAAAAAAAAAAAAAAAAAAAAAAAAAAACAATGGTATAAGTAGAAAACCGCAATAAGTGGAAGAGTGAATTTATAAAAAAGAAAAACTTTGTGACAATTATTTTTATATACTTTTCAAGTAAAACAAGTAAGAGTGTAGTATATTCGGCTGGGCCGAATCTAAAATACCCTTCACGATAGTCACGAATATGTATAGTATATTAAAAATGTGACCTAAATATGCTCGGTTATATATGAACCGATATCGGAATTTTCTATTTTCTGTATTTTAGTAACCTTCTTTTATAACAAGAATTGCTTTTCAGCAAAAAAAAAAAATTTTTTTTAATGGAAAAATCGGTTCAGGCTATATCTCGGGTATATATGGACCGATATCGAAAATTTTAATTTTCCACATAACCTTATATCATTACCAGAACTGCTTTTGAGCACAACAGATTGTTTAAGTTCGCTTACGCGATATTTTCATGAAAAACCCGATTTAGGCTATATCTCGGGTATATATGGACCGATATCAAAAATTTTAATTTTCTCTATTTTCGTAACCTTCTTTTATAACAAAAACTGCTTTTCAGCAAAAAAAAAATTTTATTGGAAAAATCGGTTCAGGCTATATCTCGAATATATATGGACCGATATCGAATATTTTCTTTTTTCATATTTATATAACCTTATTTCATTACCAGAACTGCTTTTGAGCACAAAAAAGTTGTTTACTCGGCATTTTCATCAAAAAACCTGTTAGGCTACATATCGAGTATATATGAACCGATATCGGAAATTTTAATTTTCCATATTTATATAACCTTATTTTATTACCAGAACTGCTTTAAGGTGAAAAAATTTGTTTAAGTTCGCTTACGCGGCATTTTCATGAAAACCACGGCTTAGGCTATATCTCTGGTATATATGGACCGATATCGGAAATTTTCATTTTCCATATTTATATAACCTCATCTTATTACCAGAACTGTTTTTAAGCAAAAAAAGTTGTTTAAGTTCATTTACGCGACATTTTCATGAAAACCCCGGTTTGGGCTATACCTCGGGTATATATGGACCGATATCGGAAATTTTCATTTTTCATACCTATATAACCTTATTTTATTATTAGAACTGCTTTTAAGCAAAAAATATTGTTTGAGTTCGCTTACGCCGCGTGTTCATGAAAAACCCCGTTTAGGCTATATCTCGGGTATATATGGACCGATATCGAAAACTTTCATTTTGAATATTTATATCACCTTATTTTCTTACCAGAACTGCTTTAAGACGAAAAAATTGTTTAAGTTCGCTTACGCGGCATTTTCATGAAAATCCCGGTTTAGGAAATTTTTATCTTCCATATTTATATAAACTCATCTTATTACCAGAACTGTTTTTAATCAAAAAAAAGTTGTTAAAGTTCGCTTATGCGACATTTTCATGAAAAACCCGGTTTGGGCTATATCTCGGGTATATATAGACCGATATCAAAAATTTTCATTTTCCCTACTTATATAAACTTATTTTATTACCAGAACTGCTTTTAAGCAAAAAAAGTTGTTTAAGTTCGCTTACGCGGCATTTTCATGAAAACCCCGTTCCAGGCTATATCTCGGGTATATATGGACCGATATCAAAAATTTTCATTTTCCACTTTTATGTAACATAATTTCATTACCAGAACTGCTTTTGAGCACAAAAAAGTTGTTTAAGTTCACTTACGCGACATTTTCATGAAAACCCCGATTTGGGCTACATATGGACCGGGTACATATGGACCAATATCGGAAATTTTCATTTTCCACATTTATGTAACCTAATTTCATTACCAAAACTGCTTTTGAGCACAAAGAAGTTGCTTAAGTTCGCTTACGCGGCATTTTCATGAAAACCCCGGTCTAGGCTATATCTCGGGTATATATGGCCCGATATCGAAAATTTTTATTTTTCATATTTATATGACACTATTTTATTACCAGAACTGCTTTTGAGCACAAAAAAATTGTTTAAGTTCGCTTACGCGGCATTTTCATGAAAACCCCGGTCTAGGCTATATCTCGGGTATATATGGACCGATATCGAAAATTTTCATTTTTCATATTTATATGACCCTATTTTATTACCAGAACTGCTTTCGAGCACAAAAAAGTTGTGTAAGTTCGCTTACGCGACATTTTCATGAAAAACCCGGTTTGGGCTATATCTCGGGTATATATGGACCGATATCGGAAATTTTTATTTTCCATATTTATGTAACCCAATTTTATTACCAGAACTGCTTTTGAGCAAAAAAAGTTATTTAGCTTCGCCTTTGCGACATTTTCATTAAAAATCTGATTTGGGCTATATCTCGGGTATATATGGACCGATATCTGAAAAAAAATTCTTTGCCTTTTAGTCACCATGCTTAATAAGTGTGTGAAGTTTGAAGCAAAACGAACAACTTTTGTTTTCAAAAATTTTCATACAAAACTGCAAAAAAAATGGCTTTTTTCGGAATTTTGAATATATCTCAGCTATACGTGGACCGATATTACTGAATTTAAATAGCAAACCCATGAATCGATGGGGTAAACGAACGGTGAAAGAAAAAAGTTTCTAAGTCTAATGGTTTTCTCAGAAACGGTATTTCAACAGCGGACAGACGGACATCGCTTAATCGACTTTTCCATTAATTCTGATTCAGAATATATATACTTTATAGGGTCGCAAAAAAAACTGTAGAAATTACAAACGGAATCACAAACTTATAAATACCCTTTACATTTTTGTGAAGGGTATAAAAATATAAATAAAAAAAAAAAATTACAATTAGTAGATGCAATTCTGAGAGGGAGCTTAGCTCCACTAGAAAAAACCTCTGGATTTTTGAGGAAGAATCTTTAAAAAAGTCATTGAATAATCTCCTGGCTCTAAGAGATAAAAAACGCACGCGTTCGTGTTCGCCAAACATTGCTGTTACAACAGAAGACCAACCATCCACCAGTTCAGTAATTGCAGATAAGCCGAAAACACAAGTAGGCATGGACAGGTATGTAACCGTGGTTAAACGTAAGCGAAGCCCCAAAACCGCTCAAATATCATCAAATCCGAAAATTTCCAAAGATGATAATAGGACTACGGCTACGGATAGTAATAGGTTTGCTATCCTTCTGACTGACGAGCCAACTTCATCAAAAAAAACATTTAAATCGCCACCAATATACTTGAGAGAACCTACTTCTAGTGAGCTGGTAAAAGCACTTATTACGGCAATTGGTAAAGACAACTTTAACGTAACATCAGTGAAGCACGGACAAATACGTGAAACAAAAATTCAAGTCAACTGCGAAAATGATTACCGAAAACTTTCTGCCGCTCTGGAAAAAGAGAAAAAATCTTTTTATACTTATCAACTTAAAAGTGCTAAAGGCCTCCAGGTTGTTATAAAAGGTATTGACCCTTATGTAGACACGGATGAGGTTAAGACTGCACTGCTAGATAAAGGCTTTAAAATAAAAAATGTGGTAAATATGCGAAACCGTGAAAAGATGCCTCAACCTATGTTTAGGGTTGAACTGGAACCAGGGGATGTTATTCTCAAAAAGAATGAAACTCACCCAATTTATAACCTCAAATTTCTTCTTCATCGCAGGGTTACCGTTGAGGAGCCGCACAAGCGTTTAGGGCCCGTTCAACGCCTAAACTGCCAGGAGTTCGGTCATACTAAGGCCTATTGTAAGTTGCCCGCAGTTTGCGTTGTGTGTGGTGAACTGCACGGCACATCACAGTGCAAGAAGCCAAAAACTGATTCAAGTGCTAAAAAATGCAGTAACTGTGGAGGCAACCATACTGCAAATTACAGGGGCTGCCCTGTCTGTATCCACTTTAAGCAGTCAATGACAAATAAGCCATCAATTACCTTTAAGCAACCCCAGCAGTCAAACATCATTTCTGCAAACAATTTTCCCCAGGTAGGTCAGTCAACAAGCAACATAATCATGCAAACCCCCAAACAAGTTTCATATGCCAATGTGGTCAAAACCGATACACAAAACTTGAATCAGGAGACCAAGCCCTAAAATTCCGATCAAAATTTTAAAAATCTTGAGGCAACTCTGCAGACTCTTGTTCAATCCATAAACACATTTACGGTTTCTATGACGAACATGATGCAGGAAATGCTGAAAATGCAATCCACTATATTGCAGGCAATTTTCACAAAATGAATTGATTAAAAATATGTTTCTGGAACGCAAACGGCATCCGCCAACACAAAAATGAACTTGAGCACTTCCTTATGGAAAAACAAATCGACATAATGCTGATTGCTGAAACTCACTTGACAAGCAACAGTTATTTCAAAATTAATGGCTACACACTGTACGACTCTAAAGATCCCCGTGGAAGGTCTTGTGGAGGCTCAGCAATTCTAATAAAAAATAGAGTTAAGCACTATTTTCTACATGAGACACGTGAGGAGTATCTCCAAGCAACAAATATATGCATTGAGCATCTTAATGGAAAAATAGTTATATCATCAATTTACTCACCGCCCCGATTTTCAATAACAGAAAATCAGTATTCACATTTTTTCAACACACTTGGGCCTCGATTTTTAGCGGCTGGTGACTATAACGCTAAGCACACTTTTTGGGGATCACGTTTAATTTCTCCGAAAGGCCGTGTGCTTTTCGAAACAGTTTCCAAACTGGGCTTAGATGTGATTTCAAGCGGACATCCCACTTATTGGCCCTCAGACCGACGAAAGATCCCAGATGTTATAGATTTTGGAGTTGCAAAAAATTTTCCTTTAGAAGGGATGCAAGTAGAGTCTTCATTAGATTTGTCATCGGACCACTCACCCTCTATAATATTTGTTTCGTTCCCCCAGGAGGTTGGCTCTTCGTTTAGTGACTTGACGTTCGCCATCACTAGAGTTAATTGGCTAAAATATAAGAAATATTTGAGTACTCATTGTACAGAAAATATTGCCTTGAGAACCCCTGAGGATGGTGATATATCAATTAAAGATTTTTTTAAAGACCTTAAACTAGCCGTACAACATGCTACCACTACCCATACGAGTTTCAGAAATGAGAACAATAGAACTTATTCGTCTGAAATTGAGCAACTTTTGTCAGAAAAAAGAAGAGTTTGAAGAGAGTGGCAACTTCGAAGGTCTCCCCAGCTTAAAAGCAGGCTACGGGAGTGCATAACTCAATTAAGAAATCTGCTTGAAATCCAAAGAATGGCTTCCCTTAAAAATTATCTAGAAGGTCTTGATTGTGGCCCGCAAACCGACTATTCTTTATGGAAAGCGACAAAAGGTCTGAAAAGACCCGTAATAGGTAAGCCACCTTTGCGAACTTCAGCTGGCGATTGGGCAAGAAGCGATTCAGAAAAAGGGATGGTGTATGTTAACCATTTGAAAAACGTTTTTATTGCAAATGATACAGTGGATGATGTTGCTGAATTTCCGTCATATGCTGTTAGACCGCCTGTACCTTTGAGACTTAGTTTTCAAGATGTCGAAAACGTTATAAATAAAGTAAACTCAAAAAAAGCTCCAGGTTTTGATAAAATTACTGGCAGAATGCTTGTACAATTACCTCGTGTTGCTAGAAGAATTCTTCTTTTTATTTTTAACGCTATTTTGCGCCTAGAATACTATCCTGCAGAGTGGAAGGTCTCTATGATTATTATGATACCCAAGCCAGGGAAGGATCCCACTAAAGTAGAGTCATATAGACCAATAAGTCTACTGCCAACAATTTCAAAACTTTTCGAAAAATTGTTAATGGCGAAGTTGACTCCAATACTGAATGATGTAGGATGCATCCCTGATCATCAATTTGGTTTTCGGGCTAAACACAGCACCATTGAACAAACGCATAGACTAGTTAATGTTATAAGAAAGACTTTTGAGGATAAAAAGTATTGCTCAGCTCTATTCATTGATGTTTCCCAAGATTTTGATAAAGTGTGGCACGAGGGATTAATGCACAAAATAAAGTTGAACTTGCCTGCAAACACTCATAAGCTTCTGGAAAGCTATTTATGCGGCCGGAAGTTTGTTATCAGAGAAGGCGACTTTATAAGCCCAACTCAGCCAATCGAGGCAGGAGTTCCCCAAGGTAGCATTCTGGGACCCACTTTATATTTAATTTACACTTCTGACATGCCAACCAGATCTGGTATTCACACTTCAACTTTTGCAGATGACACAGCACTCTGCAGCGTACATGAAAACCATCAAGTAGCTTCGCGAAATTTGCAGGAGTATATTTCAATATTAGAGATGTGGTTAAAACTTTGGAAAATTAAAGTTAATGAACAAAAGTGTACACACGTTACATTCACACTGCGTAGAGAAACATGTTCAGCTATCCAAATTAATAATTTACCTATTCCGCAGCAAAGTGAAGCCAAGTACCTTGGTATTCATCTCGACCGTAGGTTAACGTGGAAGTCTCACATTGACACGAAAGTCATTCAGTTGAAATTAAAAGCAGCGCAAATAAATTGGCCTATGGGCAGAAATTCTACATTGAAATTAGATTGCAAACTTTTGTTATACAACGCAATACTAAAGCCTATATGGCGCTACGGAACTCAATTATGGGGCACCGCCTCAGCGTCAAACATTGAAAAAATTCAAAGGCGACAAAACAAAATTCTTCGAACAATTACTGCAGCACCATGGTACGTAAAAAACTCCCGAATTCACAAGGATCTGTGTGTTCCGCTGGTAAAAGAAGAGTTTTCAGAGCATGCGACAAGGTATGTCAGCAAATTGGAACTTCACTCAAACCCTCTCGCACGAAACATACTTAATTTTAGTGGTCACACTCGGTTGAGAAGAAGGGATACCGTTGCCACCATCAGAGCGTTAAGTAGGTGATTCTACCGATATAATTGGCGCAAAATAAAACTTTTTGTCTAGCATTGGCTGGACTTAGTTAATTTATTATATTTAGTATTAAGATTTGAATACTTATTGTTAGTTCACATTGTGAAGATTCAATAAATAAATAAAAGCTAAAAAAAATATAAAATAAAAAAATTTATATTTGACGCTGAAGAATGTTTGGTAAAGAAAAATAATGTTATTTTTCTGAAAGCTGTTTTGAGAAATGGAATGTACATTCTGAATTTTAATCCCATGTATAAAAGTTGTGTTGTAACAACCCAGACGATCTGGCATAAAAGGTTAGGCCATCCTTGTAATGAAAATATGAGGTGTTTCCTACGCAATGAAGCAACAGGTGCTGATTTTTCAAATTCGGAGGTTTGTACCTCATGTTTACAAGGTAAACAATATCGTTCAACGTACAAGCTGTCAACTACAACAACAAAAGAAATATTGGAACTCATTCACACAGATGTTTGTGGGCCAATGGAACAAAAATCAACTGGTGGTGCTGTTTATTACGTATTATTTCTCGATGATTTTTCTAATAAATTTTTTACCTATGTGATGAGAAACAAATCTGAAGTGCTAAAAATATTTAATAAATTTAAAATTATGGTGGAAAATCAGACGGGTAAGCGGATTAAAATACTTCGGTCTGATAATGGCTTAGAATATTGCAACCAGCAGCTAAAACAAATTTGTGAGGCAAGTGGAATAGTTCATCAAACCTCTGCACCATATAGCCCACAACAAAACGGCAAAGCTAAAAGAATGAACAGGACCTTGGTCGGTAAGGCTCGTTCAATGTTATTTGATGCAAATTTGAGTAAAATCTATTGGGCAGAGGCCATAAATACTGCAGCATATTTGTTAAATATTACAAGAAAAGGTGTTAATAACGTATCGGCAGAAGAACTATGGACAGGTAAGGTGCCAAAGGTTGAACATCTACGTATATTTAGTTGTGTTGGGATGGCATTAGTACCCAAAGAATTAAGAAAGAAGTGGGACCCGAGGTCCAAAAAGTGCACTATGGTTGGATATAGCGAAAATAGCAAGGCA
Source organism: Thecocarcelia acutangulata (assembly GCA_914767995.1). Taxonomy (NCBI): domain Eukaryota; kingdom Metazoa; phylum Arthropoda; class Insecta; order Diptera; family Tachinidae; genus Thecocarcelia; species Thecocarcelia acutangulata. Next base: position 61,587,854 of record OU612097.1, read on the forward strand.
TACTGAATGTATGACACGGAAAAGAAAAAGTTACACGTAAGTCGCAATGTAAAATTTTTAGAGGATAAAATGTATTTTGAGGAATCTAGATATGATTTCATACATAAAATCACATTGGTACAAGATGAAGATTTAGTGAGGACTATTTATGACAAAGACTGCAAAGAAGTCATTGATGACGATAGTGAAGCTGAAGGTGAATTCAAGTCAGCAGAAAATTCAACAGATGATGAAGACGAATAACCAACGCAACAAAATGTTACGAATATGGAAAATTCAAATTTACGTAGATCAGCTAGAAAAGTAAAAATTCCAGATATGACAGATTATATTACATACATACATGGCCAGTTCTGTTTGTGATGAACCGGTTAATTACGAAGATGCAGCTAGCAGTGAAGACAAAGATAAATGGTTACAGGATATTCAATGCGAAGTTAACTCTCTTTTAGAAAACAAAACATGGAGCGTTGTTGAAGATAAAAACTGTGAACAGAAAATATCCACGAAATGGGTTTTTAAGAAAAACAGGCAGGAAGATAACACGAAATATAAGGCCAGATTAGTTGCAAGAGGTTTTGAGCAAATAAGTTGCATAGATTATACGGAAAGTTATTCACCAGTAATGCGATACAACACTTTTCGATATTTATTGACGATTGCTTTGCAATTCGATTTGAAAATAAACCATTTAGATGTGTGCACTGCATTTTTGCAAGAAAATCTGAAGGATGAAATTTATATTCATACTTCCAAAGCTATAACTGTGCCAGAAGGTTATGTTTTGAAACTAAACAAACCACTGTACGGATTAAAGCAGGCATCCAGAATGTGGAATGAAAAATTAAAAAGTCTTGGTACGCGACAGTTAAAGTCAGATCAGTGAGTGGTGAATGAAAATACGAATGATGTAATAATTATAGCAGTGTACGTTGATGACATTCTCGTGATTTAGAAAAATGATAATCTTAAAGATACAATAGTTGAGAGCATGAAGGAATCTTTTAAAATGAAAGACCTTGGTGCCGCTAAACATTTTCTAGGAATGCGAATTATCTACAATTTAGGTCAAAGTGTATCCATTGATCAGTCAACATATATACAAATGTTACTTGAGAAATTTGATATGGTCTCATGTAACCCAGTTTCAACGCTCATGGATCCAGGTATAAAATTGGTTCAGAATGATCAAGTTAATAGCAATTTCTCTAGGGATAAATACCCCTACCAAGAATTAATTGGCAGTCTTCTTTTTGCGGCTCAAATTACTACGACTGATATAAGTTTTGCAGTAAACATACTTAGCCGGTTTAATTAAAATTTCCAAATTAATCATTGGACGGCAGCTAAACGAATACTACGTTATCTTTTTTTTTGATTCATTTATTTATTGAATCTTCACAAAATGAACTAACAATAAATATTCAAATCTTAATACTAAATACATAAAATTAATTAAGTCCAGCTAATGCTAGACAAAAATGTTTTATTTTGCACGGTCAATATCGGTAAAATCACCTATTGAACGTTCTGATGGTGGCAAGGGTATCCCTCCTTCTCAACCGAGAGTGGACTTCAAAATTAAGTAGATTGCGTGCAAGAAAAACGGGGTGAAGCTCCAATTTACTGATATACCTTGTTGCGTACTTTGAAAATTCGTCTACGTGCTTCAGTGATGCAGACTATGCAGCTGACACAGAGTTGAGGAAATCTGTCAGTGGTTATCTATTTATTAAAAAAGGCGGTGCTGTATCTTGGGGATCAAAAAAGCAACGAACCACAGCTTTATCGATTTGCGAAGCCGAATATATGGCCATGGGGTTAGTGGTGCAGGAGTTACTTTGGCTAAGAGCTTTAGAAGAAGAATTATTCAATCATTTTATAAAACCCACGATATTGTTTTGCGACAATCAAAGTGCCATTCAACTTGCCCAAAACGAATCACACCATGCTAAAACCAAACACATAGACATCAGACATCATTTCATAAGAGACAACATATCTGCTGGAAATGTGGAATTGAAATCTATAAGCTCTGGTGAAATGCTGGCGGATATCCTGACTAAACCACTTGGAAATATGAAAATAACATATGGATTTGAAGTAGTACATTAATGAACCTTTAGTGAGAATTTTGTGAATGAAAAGTTAATCTATTGTAGAATGACATCATTTATTTTTTTTATATACATATATAAAATATATGGCAACACTATTTTTTGGAAAATAAAATTTTACTACTACACTTTTGCACTTGAATCAAGCAACACGTTGTTTTATTAATAAAGACTATTAAAAAACCCAACTGTAAGTTCAACATGAACCAATTTCGAAAATTCTTTCTGTATAGAGGGCGGCTCATTCTGACCCGCTATTGGATTTTATTGTCAAGGTACGTGTTTTCGGAGAACGTGATGCTGGATATATTTTATTGAATGGCAGAAACGTGGAATGCTTCATTTCCACATTCGGTATGGTTTGTTGAAAAAATTACGTCAGATAAAATAGATGAATTTATACTGTTACTAATATTTATCCACAAAACAATGAAATTGATGTTCATCGTTCGATAGTGCTACATTGCCCAGTGCTTTGAATAACGTACAAAACACATATTAATGTCGAGTATTATAATTTCGTCAAATCAATTAAGTATATCTGCAAATACATAACAAAACGATAAAATTACACAATATCCAATGACCGGATACATTAGCAGCAATGAAGCTGTTTGACGAATGTTATGATTCCCAAATCCTTGAACGTCATCTAACTGCTGTGCATTTATCTGTTCACCTCGAAAGTATATACATATGTTTTGTTTAAATTTGAATACTTATTTTTAGTTACCTTTTTAAAGATTCAATAAATAAGTAAATGCTTAAAAAACATCGAAAATGGACAGGACGTTTATTTTACAGAAGTTAATGCACAATGAGGGCTGCAATGACACCAGCTACAATGTAAATTTCCTTTTCCGATACATGCAAAAATAATTCTTTTACTCAAACTTTGCTATATGCTCAAATTCTAACATACAAAATCATACGCAACTTATCGGGATGCGTGCCAAAAGCTAAATTTATTAGAAAACGATTCACAACGCAACTGTATCAATATCTAATCATGTCGCGCCAGAAGAGTATTATTTGCTATCATATTGGTAACTTGCTTTCCATCTGAAAGAAATCAACTTTGAAATAAGTACATATGAAAAACATATCGCAACAACGTAACAATTGAATTTTCACATGGAACTTAAAGCCGGGGTACATAGAATCCGTTGCATTTACTTTGTCCGTCTCCTTTTTAAGCTGACATCAAGTATACGAAGTATGAAGTTGGCACAATCCGTACTTTGTTAACGGATGTAAATTCCACTATCGACATCGATTTTAATAGAAGATAAATGTTTGTAAATAAAAAACAAGACAATCTCGGAAGTTGTTATGATTAGTCCTAATCAAGCAGGCAATGATGGCCCGACTTAGAACTATTTATGGCTGAAAATCTACCACACTTACAGTAGGTGCAACTCCCGGATAGATCAAATGGGACAGAAAAAATTTTTATGGTTTCGTTAATATTGGCTAAAGTTCAATTGCAAAATAATATTGTACTAGCCTTTGCATCGTCCGGCGGAGCAGCTAACCTTTTGTATGGTGGCAGAACGGCGTATTTGGCACTTAAATTACCTCTAAAGCCACAATTCTAAGAACGCATGTGTGCGTTATTAAAAAACACTCCTCAATGGGTAAAGTACTGTAAATTTTTAAGATCATAGTAAAGGATATATGCACAATCTTTAGAGGCCCTTAATCGCATGTTGCAAGATTTTAGAAGCAACAAAAAATTATTTGGAGGAGTACTATTTGTGGTAGCCGGTGATTTCCAGCGAAAATTGCTTACAATTCTATTGATGATGAGCTTAGTAAGTGCCTTAAATCACATCTTCTTTGGCGTATAGAAATTAACAACAAATATGCGAGCTGTAATATGATACTCAAATTGCATTATTTTTCCATCGAATTTTTGTAATATGACACAATGCATTGAAGAGTTACTTAATTGTGTATTTCCAAATGTTGAACACAATTTGAAAAATGAACAGTGGTTACGTGAGCAAGCGTCACATAAACAATAAAATTCTAAATAAAATCAGCGAATCTACAATTACACAAAAATCTATCGATACCGTCATAAAAGATGAGGATGCTGTCAATTATCCTTTTGAGTTTTTAACTCACTTGATATTTCAGGACTTCCACCATATGTGCTGCAACTAAAAATTGGCAGTACCAATTATTCTACTGCGCATCAGCTATCCACTATAACTTTGCATTGGCACTCGACTTGCGAAAAAAAAACTGCGACCTCGATTACCAATCTGACGATGAGGCAGACTAGGCAAAGATAAACCACTCAAGAGTAAAATGTGAAGAATTAAGAACTCCACACTACCCCTTATTGGTACTTTGCCACAACTATGGTCACTCAAAAAAAAAAAACTAAATGCTTTGAACTAGAATTAAAATCTCTACTTTCAATCTATCGATACCGTGATAAAAGATGAGGATGCTGTCAATTATCTTTTTGAGTTTTTAACTCACTCGATATTTCAGGACTTCCACCATATGTGCTGCAACTAAAAATTGGAAGTACCAATTATTCTACTGCGCATCAGCTATCCACTATAACTTTGCATTGGCACTCGACTTGCGGTAAAAAAACTGCGACAAAACTTAATCGAAGGGATCATTATAAAGAGCATAAATAAACGTACAAATATGCTATTGCCACGAATTCCAATGATTCCAACCGACTTGCCACCCGTGCAAATTTGTGGCTTGAATTTGTCAAGACCATGTTTCTCTCACAGACTGCTTTACGTTGGAGAGTTTTGAATTCTCCTGAGAACAGTTTGCCAACGTTGGAGGGCAACGGAGAGTGAAGGTGTTATTAATACCTTCACCATCCGCCAGAGGAGTTTTTAATTCCACTCCAGCGCTACACCAAAGGCAGTGGGTCGGTAGGGAAACGAGTGCGTCCATGCAGGAGGTTTCAATTCCCAATGAAAAAGGAATTTTGAAAATTGGTCTACAAATAACGAAGTTATTTGCAATTAATTATAGGGAGGACAATTTGGCACACGCCCCGAATTTTCCAAAAATAAATAATAAATGAATAAAAAGATAATTGAACTCTTCCATATACAAAAGGAATTCTGAAAATTACTCCATAAATAATGAAGTTATTTGACAATCAATTATTAATGTTGGCAATTGGCGATAACTTCATCCCTCCAACACAACATTTTTTAACCAAATTTTGAAATTTGGTTAAAAAATGGAGATGTTATGACCATTTATATAAAAAAATCTGTTAAAAATGTTGTTAAAGAAATAATATAATTTAAAATAGGGGGCGTAAAACAGGGCAACCATGCCCATAATTCGCACAAGTGTTTCATTCAACTACTGTGAAAATTTCAGGAAGATTGGTCCAGCGGTCTGGCAGATCTAAAGGTGCAAACAAACAAATAAACAAACACATTCAATTTTATAAATTAAGATTAATTAATAATGTTTTTACGCTAATAGGTAAGTAGTTTGCATAAATATCAAAAATAAGTTTTTCATTGTAATGGTTTTTATGTAATATTTCTCTCCTACAGCGAGATATTTTCGTTTGTTTGGTTGACTATCCAAGATCAATTTAAGGTAACGATGCCCACTCATTGTATTAAAGTGGTAAACAAAAGAAAACACAATCTTACGCTCATTAGTTTGGTCGTCAACGATACAGGGACGAATGAGCATGCGCGTGGGTGTTTGAATTTGTTCTATGTTTTTTCTCTGTATTTTGTAAAAAGATTTTTGTGAATTGCGTACTTTTTGTCCCATTTGCACTCAGAGCGTAACTATGTTATTCCCTTTGAGCGTTCCTAGTTCAAGGTTATTGCTAGGAACACAACTGCGACGAACGATTAATTTTTGGTCGCGAATATTCGTCACCAAAAATAAAACACATTGGTGTATATTAAACATCTGCTAGAGTGTAACAGAAAGTATGCCGAAAACAGTTCCAACATGTTACTATGCATTACTTTTTGTTAAAATAAGCATATTATATTGTATGATGTTGGTTTGCTTTATTACTGCTACCACACTACAACTTATCCAGGCAACAAAATATTTATGGTTTCTTGTTATTTTTTTTTTTTTTTTTGTTTTTTTGTTTAAGACAAACAACGCTTTGTAAAATCATCGTACAACTTGTCTGATGCTTTGTTGGCACGCACGCGTGGACACATACATATACATACGCACACATAGTTTGTCAATGGACGCGGCATATTGATCGAACTTTATTTTTCGTTTAAATGGTGAAAAAAAAGTATAGTTCGGTTCTTTATTGCATATTTATTTTCTAATACGAAGTAAAACAATTATGTTAGATTCATACGCGCTGGCATGTATAGGCATTCATTTTATGTAAAAAAGAACAATAACCATCCGTACAAGAAGCATTGAAAAACTCACAAACAATTACAAGCATATGAAATTTCAAAAGTTTGTACGCTTTGAGTGCATCCGCGCAGATGTGTAGTGTATATGAATATGCACACAATCGTGGTGTTGGTCGAAATTCGTCATACTCAGCGAAAGTTGAAATAGATTTATTTCTAACTGTTCCGTCAGCGGGTGACCAAGTTTCTTACACAAAAAAAGTATTTTTCACTTTTTTATAATTTATTTTAATCCATTTAGTAAAAAAATTTATGAAGATGTTCTCAAAATATAAAGTACCTCAGATAATTTGTTCAAAAACACTCTTTCGGATGGGATTTATATAGGTTTACTTTTAATATGGTCACCTTAGTATTTATATTCATTTTTTTTTCTTTGCACGGGATGTAAACAATGTTGATATTGTGCTTCACACGACGACTTTATACAACGAATATTTGCCGGCGAGTTTGTCACGATGGGCGAAGTTTGTCGTTCGTCGCAGTTGTGTTCCTAGCATATAATATAGAATTGTTTGTTTCTCACGTATTGAATTTTTTCCCAAATTTAATTTCTTTTTATTTGAAGGTCTTTTTAAATAAGGTCAATTTTGACCCCGTATTTTTGCGATGAAAATGTTTATTTTTACTAAGAACAAATTCTCATTTTTTATTTCAACAAAAAAATAGTTTTTTATACATTTAAAATTTTTTTTTTTTTATATTTATAGTTTTTTTTTATATATGTACATATATTTAGTTTTTAATTTATTTTAATAGTTTTACTTATTGTTTAATAATAATATTAAGCTTGGATTGGATTTTTACTTAAAAATTGTTATATACTTTTCTATACCAATTTCACTGGATATGTCTTTTTTTACATGACATACGTATCCCATCCTCGTCGCCAGTTAAAAGAAATAAATATTTTCGATAAAGCAAGTTTTAGAACTTTATTTAAATACCCAAATTAAAGGCTCATCTGTTTTGTTGGGAATCTTGCTTTCTGTGTATGTTCCAAATAAAAATCTATTTTCTAGATTTTATATAAAAACTTATTTATTTAACAAAAACGTCATCAATGGGAAAAACAAGAATCAACAAAATATTTTATTTCTACACCAATATTTAAATCAAAGGTGATATTATTGAACACAAAAAATCTTACAACTAGATAACAAAGTAATGGGTGATTTTATAAGAACTATCGGAAATTTAAAAAAAAAAAAAACACATAAAATTCAGAAAAATGCATGAAATATTTATTTGGATCGATAGTTGGGTCGATATAATTTAATGTTTGAAGATTATTTCATGCAAATGTTGGCCGCGGCTGCGCCTCAAATGGTCCATCCGCTTAGTCCAATTTTGGCATACTCTTTCCAACATTTCGGCCGGTATCTCACGAATAATGTTGGCAATGTTGGCTTCCAGTGCGGGCTTGTCGCTATAGATATTAGCCTTAACATAGCCCCACAAAAAATAATCTAGAGGCGTTAAATCGCACGATCTGGGCGGCCAATTGACTGGTCCCAAGCGTGAAATAAACTGTTCACCGAACTCGCCTTTCAATTGGTCCATTGTTTCGCGTGCTGTGTAGCATGTGGCACCGTCTTGTTGAAACCACATGTCATGCAAGTCAAGCTCTTCCAATTTGGGCAAAGAAAAGTTTGTTATCATCGCACGGTAGCGCTCACCATTCACAGTAACGTTGTGATTCGCATCATCTTTGAAGAAATACGGCCCAATGATGCCGCCAGCCCATAATCCGCACCAAACGGTTGTTTTTTGTGGATGCATTGGTAGCTTTTGCAATGCTTCTGGCTGCTCTTCACTCCAAATACGGCAGTTTTGCTTGTTCACGTATTCATTCAACCAGAAATGAACCTCGTCGCTGAACACAATTCTTCGATAAAAAAGTGGATCTTCATCTAACTTTTCAAGAGCCCATTCACCAAAAATTTGGCGTTGTGGTAGGTCGTTTGGCTTCAATTCTTGCACCAGCTGTATCTTATAAGGCTTCACACCCAAATCCTTCCGCAAAATTTTCCACGTAGTGGAGTAACAGAGGCCCAATTGCTGCGAACGGCGCCGAATCGATAATTCACGGTCATCACCAACACTGGCCGATACGGCTGCGACATTTTCTTCAGTTCGCACTCTACGTAAGCGTGTTGGTGGTTCAATGTCCAACAATGTAAATTTGGTGCGAAATTTTTTTACAATAGCCCGAATAGAAGCCTCATTAGGTCGATTAAACTGACCATAAAATGGAAGAAGCGCGCGAAGAACTTTCTTAACAGAGCACGCATTTTGGTAATAAAATTCAATAATTTGCAAGCGTTGTTCGTTTGTAAGACGATTCATGATTAAATTATAGACCAAACTGAAGATGTTTGACAGTGACACAAGATACAAAACGTGCGTGAGCTGTCAAAACTAGTGTTGCCAAAAAGATAATAGCAAAAAAATCACTCGTTATATGTATTGCAAAATAGATTTCTAATATAATTCAACATTTCTCCTCAATACAAATACTTAATTATAAATACATTCATAAGTATATTTTATTCAATACAATGACATTAACTTTTTCAAATCACGAACCGTTTTGAAAGCACACAGACAATTTGAAGCTGTTCTGCAAATCACGTGATTTTACGGTTTTCGACGTGCTTTTAATTTGTCGAAAGCACGAAAAAAACAGCTATTTTTACATTTTTGTTTATATTTATAGTTTTATATTCTTAACCACAATAAAAAGTGAATATTAAGTAAAAAAAAAAATAAACCAGCTGACTGCTAAAGAAAAAATGTAAATCACTACTATTGGTAAACACAGCAAAACAATTTCTCAAAAAACAAGCAGTGTCAATAATTTTATTAATATTTATGTTTCTATGTGAATAAAACTTAATTTTATTACAAAAATAAACAAACAACACATCATTTTAAATACACAAAAATAGTTTTATTAAATTTGTATTGAAAAACACAGAGAAAATAACCAAGTGATATCAAAAAGCCAACCATTTGGTTAACCGGTTTAAAATCACGTGATTTGAATATTTTCTGTGTGCAGAACACCTTTTGCGTGATTTGAAATCACTTTGACAAAAAGTGATTTGCAGAACAGCCCTGTTAATGGCCCTTTATCAAGCATTTTTATTTTATTTGATATTTGCTTTTTAATTTGTGTTAACTCTACCTTATCTGAACTTGCTGCTATTATGTCATCAACATATAGTGCAATAAAATTAAGTTTCTCACTTTTGTGCCTCGTATATAAACATAGCTCACTAGGACAAGCTACAAATCCCATATTCTTAAGAATATTATCTAATTTTAAATTCCATTCACGACCAGACTATTTGAGTCCATATAATGATTTCTTAAGTTTTAGCACTGAGTTCGGCGGATTTTCTGCTTCAAAAAATTCTGGAATTTTCATAAATGCGTCATCATGCAGATCTCCATTCAGATATGCGGTTTTTACATCCATTTGATGCATATAAAGTTGTTTTTCAACTGCTACTGCCGGTGAAAATGTTTCTTCATAATTTATTCCGTATTTCTGACTACATCCCTTAGCGACAAGCCTTGCTTTAAATATTTCTATTTTATTATTTTTATCTCTTTTTACAGAAAAAATCCATTTGCAACCGATTGGTTTCTGACCATTCGCTTTTTCAACTACACACCATGTATCATTTTCCATTAAAGAACTGTACTCTTCCCTCATTGCTTTTTTCCAAGAGATACTATGACTTCCATATACTGCTTCAGTCACTGTTTTAGGAATCAAAACTTTTTCGACTTCCATCATCTGAATAGAATGATTATACTCTTTTCTTGGTCTTCCAGGCTTACCTGTTTTTATTAATTTAGGTCTACCTCTGCGATTTCTAAAATCAGATATTATATCCATTTCCTCTGTATTTTCAATTTCAAATTCATCTGCGGAATCTTGACTAAGGCTTACACTCATTTCTTGTGATGGATTGATGTCCTCTCTTGAAACATTGTTGCTTTTATTCGCTTGACTATTAATTTCTATAATGACATTTTATTCGCAATTATATTGTCTATTTCTTAAAAATTCTGTTTCAACAAATTTAACATCTCTTCTGATAACTACGTTTCTCTTTTGAACATCGTATAGTCTATACGCTTTTGATACTTCAGAATATCCAACCATTATGTACTCTGGCCCCTTCGCCTGAAACTTTTTTCTCACAGATTTATCTAAAGCTATTGCTGTTGGGCCAAAAATTTTAAAATGCGCCACGGTCGGTTTCTTTCCAGACCAAATCTCTTGTGGTGTTTTATCTTCATGTATTTTTGTTAAAGATCTATTACGTATATAAGCGGCAGTTGATATTGCTTCCGCCCAAAAATACTCTTCCAAATTGCATTTACTATCATACTTCTAGCCATTTCTACCAAAGTTCGGTTGGCTCTCTCAGCAACGCCATTTTGCTGAGGTGTGTAAGGTACAGTCAATTGCCTTTTTATACCATTTTCTTTCAAAAAATTATCAAATTGATTGTTTACATATTCACCGCCATTGTCGGTGCGAAGAATTTTAATTTTTCTATTCAACTCATTTTCTACTTGCGCTTTGAAATTTTTAAATGTTTGAAATACTTCGCTCTTATCTTTCAAAAAATAAACAAATACTTTTCTTGACTTATCGTCAATAAATGTAACAAAATATTTGGACCCTCCGATTGATTTAATATTCATCGGTCCACATACACCGCTATGTATGATATCTAAAAGATTTTCTGATAAACTCTCAGAATTAGAAAACGGTTGAGAACATGCAAACAATGTCTGATGGAACGACTTCCATATTAAGACCATATACTGAATTCCCTGAAGAAAGCTGCTTAAATGTTTGAAAATTCAAATGGCCATATCTTTCGTGCCATGTTTGAAAACTTCCTCTCTTTAAATCCGAGTAAAAATTTGAGTTTGTATCAGCAGTCAGAACACATAGGTTTTTTACTTTTGACCCCTTCAAAATAACAGTATTATCTTTTTCGATAAAGAGAACTTGATTGGAATTACATTCCACCTTTAATCCATGTTGTACAGCACATGCAACCGAAATAAAATTACATTGCATGTTTGGAACATACATACAATTATTGAGCTTAAAGGTAAAGCGTCCGCTCTTAAATGTTACTTGACCTCTACCTTTTGATTCCGTTGTTTGGTCGCCAACTAATGTTATAACTTCATTGATCTCTTTTAGAGACGTGAAAAAACTACGACTACAACACATGTGAGATGTTGCACCACTATCAATGCACCAAACATTTTTGTTCAACGAATGTGCCCCAAACGAATAACTTGCCAATGCTTTTTGATCGGACTTACCAGTTTTAGTCTTGTTCTGTATTCTACACTGTGAAGCAAAATGTCCTTGACGGCCACAGTTAAAACATTTACCTCGTTTCTTCATGTTAGCGTCTTGAACTCCTTTCTTTTTTAGTGCGGAAAAAACTTGTTGATTGTTGTTGTGACCATCTTCTGATACACGCCTTTCCCCTTCTTCGAGCAACTTGACTTTTAATATATTCACTGCTGGCAATTCATCTCTGGTTTCTACGGCCACGACAAAAGATTCAAAAGATTTAGGCAGGCTTAACAACAGAATAATGACTAATAATTCTTCCACTATTGCAACATTGATTTCATTTAGCTTTTCAACAATACCAAAAAATTTGTCTAGAAATTCCGGTACACTATCACCATCTTCCATTTTCAATTGCACTAGTTGCTTAAAAAGCGTAACTTTTCTTGCGGGACCACTTGGTAGGAAAACCTTTTTTAACTTACTTCAAGCTTCATACGACGTTCTGATGTGATTCAATTGTGATGGCTTCACACACAACATTATTGATGCCAAAGCTTTTTCGTCTTTTGCAGACCATTGTTCCGCTCCAATCTCTTGTTTCACAAATTCGCCGCTTGCAATTCTCCACAACTCGACATGGACCAAAACACTTCTCATATGGAGACTCCAAGATTCATAATTGTTTAAATCCAATTTCTCGATTTGAAATGCGGAACTCATTTTCTGTTGTTTTCTCCTTACTTATAACACACACTGACTCTTAATGGCCCATAACCTGTTGGGAATCTTGCTTCCTGTGTATGTTCCAAGTAAAAATCTATTTTCTAGATTTTATATAAAAACTTATTTATTTAACAAAAACGTCATGAATGGGAAAAACAAGAATGAACAAAATTTTTTATTTCTACACCAATATTTAAATCAAAGGTGATATTATTGAACACAAAAAATCTTACAACTAGATAACAAAGTATATGTATTGCAAAGTAGATTTCTAATATAATTCAACATGTTTTATTAGAAATTATTCAAATACGAGTATAACTTAAATGATAACTTTTACATTAAAGAGATAATAGTAATGATTACGAACTAAGAAAGAATGGGTGAAGAACTTAAACATAACATACATACATACATACCGGAACAAAAACTTATTTTTAACTTGATTTGGTGCCACCGAAATTTAAAAAAAAAAACGAGCCGAAAATTTAAAAAAGCGCATCGCGTACTGACTAAGGAATTTTTTGCTTGAAAAATTTTAAAAAGCACCATAAACGGTGTGAAACGCACCGAGCTTACAACGCTGTCGGCAATTTAAAATTTATTTTAAACATGGTGTGATCAAATTTCGTGAGTAACGTACATATGTTAGATTTTCGCACTTTTTTCTGTTATGTTGGTACACATGTCTGTTATATATGCTGGCAATAGCTTTGTTCGAGGAAATTCCGGGTAAAGTCCGGTAAAATGAGAGTAAACAAAAAATACTCTCAGAAAACAACAAATTTGCCCAAAATTCATGGAACACAAAAAACCACATTTCAAGCCCGATATTAAATATGCAAACAAAAACAGCTGTTGTTTATTTATACAATAATTGTGTTCATTTACTAAAAACTTTTACAAATTTGTAATAATTGTTACTAGAAAGCGTTCATTAACCCAAAAAATTTGCAACGAGAGAGCGTCAAAAGAGCGTAAAAAATTGAGAGCCATAAAAATTCTTGCAAGTTTTTACAAGTAAAATTTTTACTTGCAATAATTATTCAAACAGCTGTTTTGCTTTTGTGTTTACAAAACAGTATTTCTAAATTAAGTTAAAAATTAAAACATTTTGGAAAATTTAAGAAATTGTAATTGTATGTAAACTTTTAAGCCGATTAAAAGTATTAAAAAGATTACAAATGTATTTTTGTAATCTTTTTAATAAAATAAGAAGTCTAAGGGAAATAAACTCAGCAACACAGTATCTGGCACATCAGTGGCAAAGGATCTTCCGGCAAATTTACTTGCTTGAATATGTTTAAACCAAAGCAATTAAATTCACACTTGGATCCTTCCATTTATAATTATATTAACATTTATCTAATTTCAACCTCTAAAATATTTCTGTTTTTTGTTTCTTTATTTTTTACAAATCAGATGTTATTTTTAGTATTGTAAATATTATGAGTACCTACATAGCTACTCGGTACTTTACACTTTGAAATTAATTTGAAAAAATAAAAATGCTATGTGTAGGCAGGCAGTTATAACGTATAAATACACGTTTCAATTCAATTGTGAATTGAGTCTTTCAATTGAATTGATTCTTGGCAACACACTTCATAAACTGAATTGAAAGATTTTCAAAATGGTTTGATTTTTCTTCAACCAACTCGACAACTTCCAAACGAATCAATTTAAACGTCTTGATTTGTACAACAACCGACTCAGTAGCCAATTGAGTTTATCACAAAGGGAACGATCTTTCAGAACCCAAGTGCGCTGGAGAATCCAGGTACTTTTTTGAGAATCCAGCGGCCTGCCTACCTAACCAATTGAGTTGAAACGTGTATGGGGTAAGCCCCCTAATTAAAAATAGATATTTTATTCAAAAGTATCTAATCACCCCTGTATTTAGCGTATTTCGACTACGTCTAGTACTAGATTAAATAAAATTGTAAAACTTTTCTTTATTCTGTTACAAGCCGTACACAAAAAAACGCCAGCCACGACAATGCTGAATATAAATGACCACAACCACGCTCTTTTTATAACAATATACATACGTATAATTTGTCCAAAAAATATAAGAGTAGTTATTAAGTACTCATATATACCTATACATAACAACACTACTCTAACTTGCAAATTTTAGCTAGAAAAGTGTTCATTTACTTTTTCACATTTTTGAGAGTAATTTTGCAAAATTTCTTGTTACTCTCTCGTTACTAGTTTTTACTAGTAAAGTAGATGAACACACCTAATTTTAAAATTCAGTGTTCTCAAATTTAAAATTTTATAATACACTGAAATCCAATAAAAAACAAAAATGTTTGTACAAACCCAAAAATATTAACATGTTTGGCACCATTTTGTGTAGTTTATGAAATACACCTATTGTCGAAAACTCGACGTCGAAAGTGAATGTATAAACAATGTTTTTTTTATTCGATAAATTGTTGTATATTTAGTTTCTGATTTTAACAAATTTTTTTATCAAATTATAAATATATTGATATCAAATAAAATATGTAAAATTTTGGTATAAGAAATCAAGATCTGTGCCAGTAACAATTTATTAAATAAGCAAAAACGAAAGGCAGCAAATATTAAAAAGAAAATACACTAAAAATTAAATAAACGCATCGTGCATTGATTTAAAAATTATTTGTGCTATTTTTAAAAACCACTAAAATCGGTGTGAATTGTTGTAATTCCAAACAAATATTTTTGCCAATTTATTTAAACATTTTGATCCATATAAAAACGGAAATTAACTTATTTTAATACAGCTTATTTAAATATAAGGTATTGTTATATTTTCAAATACTTTTTTTTTTATAATTTGCACTTTGGTATTTCATTTTCATAAATAGCAAACAGCTGATTAAATGGTTTAACAATTTTACCATTTTGCACGGAAAAAAAGTACGGGTAAAGTCAGGTAAAATGAGAAACACAAATTACTCTCTCAGAAGCTTTCTCATTTACCCAATTTGCACATTTTTCAACACAAGAAACACTTTTCGTGCAAATTGGGAGCCCGCGGGTTCCCGCGGTAACGACGTCAAACACAACTAATATCAGCTATTTTGGATTGTCAGTTTGTTTTTGACAGATAAAAAAGTTGGTGGTGTTTTGGTGTGCTCTTCGATTTTTTATTATTCGAAAAAAGTGATCAACGAAATTGTTATCATGCCTCAACCACCGTATTCACAGGACATAACCCCCACTGATTTTTTCTTCTTCCTAAAACTGAAAGCGTTTTGCTACAATTGAGAAGATAAAATAAAAATCGAAACAGAAGCCGTTCGCGATACCAAAAAGGATTGTAAAAAAATGCTGCATTATATCTGAGGGCGATAACCCTCACAAGATAGTTATTGATGAATAAATACTTTTTGAAAAAATTGAAAATAACGGTTATTTTTTGATAAGACCTCGTATGACTCTGATTATTGTTAGTATACAGCCGAACAATTTTACCCGTGCAGTTGAAACTACTACACATGAAAAAAGTTTATGGGCCTATTTATAGCTGTGCACATCTGATTATATGTATGTATACACACAGCTGTCGAAGGTAGCTAAAGCTAACTCATGTATATTATAGTTGGGAGTTTATATTAGATGAGTTGGGATTCAATGTATGTAGCCAAGATGGATCACAAGGCATAAGCATCGAGGACTCATGATGACAAACAGTAAGCAGCTGAGTGAAATATTTAAAATTACTTGTAAAAAAATTAGACTTTCTATGATGCGACTAACGAACTTTAAAGCTTAAGCTTTAAACACATAGACCACAGCAGACTTCACGACAGCAAATGCTGACTACTGATATATTTTGAACACGTCAGCAACATAAATTCATTTGAATAAAAGTATACTTTAGTGTGGCCACGTTAGAATTTTTAGCTTTACGAAATTCCATTGTTTTACAGATTATTATATTAATTCTTCATGAAAAAAGTTCTCTCTATAAAAAGACCGAAACATCTAAAAAAAACAACTTAATTAAAAAAGTTTTTATTTGTTACACTTAATTCAGGTTAGGCGGGCCTTCAAAGTTTAAAATGCAATCGGATATTAAAATATTAAAGAATTGAAAATTTATATCGAATTTTTCAAAATGTGAATAATTCGACTGGAGAAAGAAAAATTTATATAAATTATACAATTTTTCCTCAAAGATATGCAATTAAAACTAATCAAATGAAGTAACTGGTATATAGGGACAAATAAATTATGAAAGCTTTTCGGCAAACGCGCTTCCCGTTTGCGATAAACGATACAAATACAAACACATATTAATACATTTTTTTGTTTTTAATGAGAGTACACGGCGATTATGTTGCGGGAATTTACTCGCCATATGAAGTATACAATACATAAGTCGTTTTATAATTTGTTTTAGCCACTATATCTTGAGATTCTGTATCTATAATCTTTGTTTTTTTTTTTAATTTCGACAAAGAAGGTAAACTTTTATATTATACTAAAAATTCTAACAAGAAAACTTTTTCATGGTTCATTTTGTATGCTTATTCTTCCACTACTTCATTCTGCAAAAAAACTCTTTGAAACGAAAAATATTGCATTAGACAACACAAATATTCAAAATGTTTGCACAAAAACCGTGTAAACATACTTCAAATATTTGTACAAACAAGCAAACACCCCCTTTAACAACGCTAAATCTTAGTACAAACGCTTTAGCATGTTTGGTAAGCTGTTTGTGCATTTTATTTGGCCTTAACTAGTTGGCTTAGAAAATTAGGAATTTTTATTTAGAGGATAAGTATGTATGAACATATTTAACAATAGAACTTATTAATTTATTTAAAACGGTATTTAAATTTTGTTCGTTTATAATGTTATATTAGAAAATAAAATATTTCTAAGAAAAAATTTTTTTTATTACATGTTCTTTATACACTGGTCACACTGTTTAGTAGTCAACAAGAAATAGAAATTAGTTTAATTCGAGTGCGGCAAAAATCAGCGTGGACAACAACCTGCGGTTGTCTCGTCTTGCTGTAGTCTAAATAAACGTCCGCATTTAAATGCATGTATTTTATGTTTGACATATTGAACAACCAACATTTTAACATTTAAAATTCTCTAACTTACCAAAACGTAGTAGCCATAATCATTTTCATTGAACATTTTGATTTTCTCTATCATCCGTATTTCGCAATTCCCCACATAGAACTCAAATATTGGTTCGATTTCAACAAAACGGTCCTCATCAGATGGATCGGCCAAATCAACGGTCTCCCAAAACCAAATTCGAATATAACCATCCATACCCACTGTAGTAACTTCGCCGTTATTCATGCCAATACGTATAATAGGTTTCGTGTGACAAGGTCTTCTGCCCTTACGGCATATTTCGAATTTTATTAAACCAGCTTCCCACAAAAGTATATTACCCCATTCACAGCCAGAAATAACATTTTCATCGGCCAACATATAAATTGCATAAATGTCACTAAAGTCCGTTTTACCAAAACGGCCCAAGTCACCTTTTAGCTTAAGCCCCGTAAAAGTGCTAGCCATTTTCCAGAATTTAATATGACTTAGGCCACAAGATACCAAAAGGATTGGATTAAATGCTGAAAAATGAACATGCAGTACATCATTTTGAAAGGACTTTGAACGCAAAATAATCTCGGCCTTCTGCCAATTCCATATAGTGAGCATATGATCAGGATAACCTGCTTGGGACGCAAAAAGTTCGCCGGTAGAATTATAAGAACCACAAGTAAATTGTTGTTTGGCTGCTCCCTCTAATTTGACACGTATTTCATGAGAAGGATATTCGTAAATGAAAACTGTAGCATTTAGTCCATTCTCCCCAACAGTCAATAAATGTTGATAATCTTTGTGGTAATTTTTCTATATAAATATAGCAATGCAAAATATGTGAGTACTTAAAAATTAAAATCGTAAACAGACGAAGACGATGAGAACAAACCGTTATAAACCCTATGCCACATCCGAAGACCGATTCACGAAAGGTAATTTCTCTTTTGGAAATACTAAAATAGTGTATATACGTTCCGGAAGCAAATACCAAAGTATCCTCATCGATTAAAACCATATTATACAAACGCTTGCAGTCGTATCCAAAAGAGTGCCTAAAACAAAAGAAATGCTTAACAACAACAAAAAAAGTGTTTTCCGTCCGCTTACTTTAATATTAAAATATCTTCAATAAAAGTGGGCACAATCTCTGGCTCTGCAGTTGATTCATATTTTTGCAAAAAAGTTTTAATATCTTCTTGAGGATCGTCCATTATAAATCGAATATTATTATTTTCTATTTAAAGCAAAAAAAAAAAATGTATTTCATATGTAGGTATGTGCCACTAAATATATTTGACATACATATGTATCTATGTATGTTGAATTAAATTGTTGGTTGATTGAGTTTTCTCCTATTTGTTTCCTGAGTAACAGTTGTCGCTATTAGCAATAAAAAACAATTCGAAAGAAACACATATATTCTGACACACATATCCAGCTAGCATATGCGTATGTATATATATACATATAAGTATATATATGTATATATATATATATATATATATATATATATATATATATATATATATATATATATATATATATATATATATATATATATATATATATATATATATATATATATATATATATATATATATATATATATATATATATATATATATATATATATATATATATATATATATATATATATATATATATATATATATATATTTTATTTTGAAATTTGAGCCACAAGGTGGTCAAAAGGGGGCAAAATGGCCGTCCAAAAAAATTTTTCCCTAATATTTCCGCAATTCATGAACCGATCTTTTCTTTTGAGAAGGTTTCTAAAGAATCTACTCACAAAAAATTTTTTGGACATCGGACAGAAAAACTTTTTGAGTACGGAGTATGAACATATTTTTCGCTTTTCACTCCTAAATCGTTAAGCTAATTTAAATGAAACTCAGTTAGCAGATATTTTTAAGACCGAAAATCCACATAGGATAGTTTTTATTCTGAAACTTCAGCCACAGAAGCGAGAAAAGGGATGCAAAATGACCGTTTAAAAGATAATTTAAAACAAGTAAGAGTGTAGTATATTCGGCTGGGCCGAATCTAAAATACCCTTCACGATAGTCACGAATATGTATAGTATATTAAAAATGTGGCCTGAATATGCTCGGTTACATATGAACCGATATCGGAATTTTCTATTTTCTGTATTTTAGTAACCTTTTTTTATAACGAGAATTGCTTTTCAGCACAAAAAAAAAATTTTTTTTAATGGAAAAATCGGTTCAGGCTATATCTCGGGTATATATGGACCGATATCGAAAATTTTAATTTTCCATATTTATATAACCTTATATCATTACCAGAACTGCTTTTGAGCACAACAAATTGTTTAAGTTCGCTTACGCGACATTTTCATGAAAAACACGATTTGGGCAATATCTCGGGTATATATGGACCGATATCGAAAATTTTATTTTCCATATTTATATAACCTTATTTCATTACCAGAACTGCTTTTGAGCACAACAAATTGTTTAAGTTCACTTACGCGACATTTTCATGAAAAATCCGATTTGGGCTATATCTCGGGTACATATGGACCGATATCGGAAATTTTCATTTTCCATACCTATATAACCTTATTTTGCTATTAGAACTGCTTTTAAGCAAAACAAGTTTTAGTTCGCTTACGCCGCGTATTCATGAACTACCCGGTTTAGGCTATATCTCGGGTATATATGGACCGATATCGGAAATTTTCATTTTTCATATTTATGTAACCTAATTTCATTACCAGAACTGCTTTTGAGCAAAAAAAAGTTGTTTAAGTTCGCTTACGCGACATATTCATGAAAAACCCGATTTGGGCTACATCTCGGGTACATATGGACCGATATCGGAAATTTTTATCTTCCATATTTATATAACCTTATCTTATTACCAGAACTGTTTTTAAGCAAAAAAAAAATTGTTAAGTTCGCTTACACGACATTTTCATGAAAAACCCGGTTTGGGCTATATCTCGGGTATATATGGACCGATATCGGAAATTTTCATTTTTCATATTTATGTAAACTAATTTCATTACCAGAACTGCTTTTGAGCAAAAAAAGTTGTTTGAGTTCGCTTACGCGACATATTCATGAAAAGCCCGATTTGGGCTATATCTCGGGTACATATGGACCGATATCGGAAATTTTTATCTTCCATATTTATATAACCTTATCTTATTACCAGAACTGTTTTTAAGCAAAAAAAAATTGTTAAGTTCGCTTACGCGACATTTTCATGAACAACCCGGTTTGGGCTATATCTCGGGTATATATGGATCGATATCGGAAATTTTTATCTTCCATATTTATATAACCTCATCTTATTACAAGAACTGTTTTTAATCAAAAAAAGTTGTTAAAGTTCGCTTACGCGACATTTTCATGAAAAACCCGGTTTGCGCTATATCTCGGGTATATATGGACCGATATCGGAAATTTTCATTTTCCATACTTATATAACCTTATTTGATTACCAGAACTGCTTTTAAGCAAAAAAAAGTTGTTTAAGTTCGCTTACGCGGCATTTTCATGACAATCACGTTCCAGGCTATATCTGCGGTATATATGGACCGATATCGGAAATTTTCATTTTTCATATTTATATAACCTTATTTTATTACCAGAACCGCTTTTAAGCAAAGAAAGTTGTTTAATTTCGCTGACGCGGCATTTTCATGAAAAACCCGTTCTAGGCTATATCTCGGGTATATATGGACCGATATTAAAAATTTTCATTTTTCATATTTATATAACTTCATTTCATTACTAGAACTGCTTTTGAGCACAAAAATGTTGTTTTAGTTTGCTTACGCGACACTTTTATGTAAAACCCGGTCTAGGCTATATCTCGGGTATAAATAGACCGACATCGAAAATTTTCATTTTCCATACCTATATAACCTTATTTTGCTATTAGAACTGCTTTTAAGCAAAAAAAGTTGTTTTAGTTCGCTTACGCCGCGTATTCGTGAAAAACCCGGTTTAGGCTATATCTCGGGTATATATGGACCGATATCGGAAATTTTCATTTTTCATATTTATGTAGCCTTATTTCATTACCAGAACTGCTTTTGAGCACAAAAAAGCTGTTAAGTTCGCTTACGCGGCATTTTCATAAAAACCCTGGTCTAGGCTATATCTCGGGTATATATGGACCGATATCGAAAATTTTCATTTTTCATATTTATATGACCCTATTCCATTACCAGAACTGCTTTTGAGCACAAAAAAGTTGTTTAAGTTCGCTTACGCGACATTTTCATGAAAAACCCGATTTGGGCTATATCTCGGGTATATATGGACCGACATCGAAAATTTTCATTTTTCATATTTATGTAACCTAATTTCATTACCAGAACTGTTTTTAAGCAAAAAAAAATTGTTAAGTTCGCTTACGCGACATTTTCATGAAAAACCCGATTTGGGCCATATCTCGGGTATATATGGACCGATATCGGAAATTTTCATTTTTCATATTTATATAACCTTATTTTATTACCAGAACCGCTTTTAAGCAAAGAAAGTTGTTTAATTTCGCTGACGCGGTATTTTCATGAAAACCCCGGTCTAGGCTATATCTCGGGTATATATGGACCGATATCGAAATTTTTCATTTTTCATATTTATATGACCCTACTTCATTACCAGAACTGTTTTTGAGCACAAAAAAGTTGTTTAAGTTCGCTTACGCGACATTTTCATGAAAAACCCGGTTTGGGCTATATCTCGGGTATATATGGACCGATATCGGAAATTTATATTTTCCATATTTATGTAACCTAATTTTATTACCAGAACTGCTTTTGAGCAAAAAAAAGTTATTTAGCTTCGCCTATGCGACATTTTTATTAAAATCCGATTTGGGCTATATCTCGGGTATATATGGACCGATATCTGAAAAAAAAATTTTTTGTCTTTTAGTCACCATGCTTAATAAGTGTGTGAAGTTTGAAGCAAAACGAACAACTTTTGTTTTCAAAAATTTTCATACAAAACTGCAAAAAAAATGGCTTTTTTCGGAATTTTGAATATATCTCAGCTATACGTGGACCGATATTACTGAATTTCAATAGCAAACCCATGAATCGATGGGGTAAAAGAATGGTGAAAGAAAAAAGTTTCTAAGTCTAATGGTTTTCTCAGAAACGGTATTTCAACAGCGGACAGACGGACAGACGGACATCGCTTAATCGACTTTTCCATTAATTCTGATTCAGAATATATATACTTTATAGGGTCGCAAAAAAAACTGTAGAAATTACAAACGGAATCACAAACTTATATATACCCTTAACATTTTTGTGAAGGGTATAAAAACTCGCCATTTACGAACTGATGTTTTGTTTGGAAAGATGTTCGATAATGGGCTGAAAATTTATAAAAATTTGGACACCGGACCGATGAAATGTCCGTCCGAAAAAAAATTTTTTATTTACTCCGGTATTTATGAACCGATTTTCAATATTATTTCTTCCTTTTAATATTATATAATTTTTTGAGCTTAAGGTCTGTTTTGGTTTTTTAAATTTCTTTATTGTGTTATCTGGCAATATTTCGCTCCCTTTCGGATGGCTTCTTCAGGCCAAATATTATTATTTTCAACTTTTCTATTTCTACAAAATTTTTGAAAATAAAAACAACAAAAACAAATAATTTGAAATAAAAACATTTTCTTTTCCTTCCATCGAAAAGATAATATTTTAATTTCTTACACATACATAGTTCAAAACAACAACAACAAACACAAATAACAACATATTACTAACAACCCTTAATTTTTAACTAAATACTTACATATATATTTGGGCTACATATATATCTGTCTTAAAATTAATTCTTCCATCCTCTGATGTGTTAATAATCTGTAACATCTCTAAAACAACAACAGTCACCAAATACATTAACGGCCGTATTCATAAAAGCAAACAAAAATAAAAAAAGGAAAACAACAACAGCCACTAAATATATAAAATTAAATACATAAAATTATCCAATAACAACAATAAATCAAATAAGAAATCTCAACAAGCAAGCAAACCCAGCAAACCATACAATAGCAAACACATAAAACATGCACAAACATAAAGTGATAAATAAATAAATAAAATTTTGAATATAAAAAATAAAGAATAAATATAAAATAACTTTTTTTGCATTATAAAATACATAGCCAGATCAGGGCTTTTATGACCCTTTTTTTACGGGCGTTGTATCAATTCCCTTCCGTGTCCGTTAAATAATAAAAAAAAAAGAATATAACAATTAATTAATAACGTTGGGGAGGTCGGATTAACTGTTGTGGATTATTATAGTATCGAAGGTATGCACACTGGATGCTATATGGTCATCCCAGCAACAATTAATTCCGGCCTCTCTTACACAGCTGAGTCAGCATTTGTCTTTGTCAATTTTCCAGCGTGATGGCAGGAAACTTTAAGATCGATTTTTGTAATATACGTGGGCTAAGAGCGAACTTCTTCGCTGTTTACGCCCACACTTGTCTCCATCGGCCGGATATTTTCGCCTTATGTGAAACCCAGGTATCTGAGAATGCTGATCCACAGGATTTTCATATACCTGGGTATCAACTTCTATCCCTCTTTAATTTCCATCGGGGCCTTGTAATTTACGTTCGCGATGAAGTTGTGTTCCAATGCCAGCAACCATTAGGCATGCATGATGCAGAATTTACCTGTCTTTGGGTTAAATTCAAAATCAGGTCACACTTTTTGCATTTCGGGTTTCTATACAGAAGTCCAAATGCGAGGAGGGATACTACCTTTTCTGGTTTCGATGCCCTCTCCGACTCCATATCGAAGATCCTGGAAAGTTGTCCGAGCAGTGAAATCGTTGTTGCTGGTGATTTCAATGTTCACAACTCATCCTGGCTTCGCCATTCGAGTCATACAACTCCAGAAGGCCAATATGTCGAGTTATTCGCTGCGCACAACCACCTAGCGGAATTAGTGAATGAGCCAACGCATATTCCATGTGTTGAAGGGCACCATTCAAACACACTTGACCTATTCCTGACTTCACACCCTGAAAAGTATGAAGTCAGAGTTAATGCACCTCTCGGCAATTCGGATCATTGCACCATTTCTGCCTCCTTTTCGATCTCGGGACTTCGTAACGTTTCAAAATCAGCTACGAAACGTTCAATATTTATTTACGAAAAGGCGCGTTGGGCTGAGCTCAACCAATTTTATGAGCATTTTAATTGGAAACTTTGTTTTCTAGATAACGACATAAATGCTTCAGCAAAAATGGTCGGGAACATGATATTGCTACGGATGAAATCATTCATCCCCTCCAAGCTGATTTCGGTTAAACCAAGAGTGAAATCCTGGTTTAATCAGACGTGCAAAAATGCAGTCAGATCCAGAGAGGAAGCATTCAGTAATTGGCGTTTAAACAAAAACCCAGACACTGATTTGCTACGCAAAAAGGCAAGGACTTCGTGTGCCAAGGTACTTAGGCGTGAAAAGTTTCTTCACGAACAGCGTCTTCGTGCCAAGGTCCTTACAGCTCCCCGGGGAAGTAAGACCTTTTGGTCATTCGTTAAGAGGGTAAAGAACAATACTAGTTCGTCAATTCCAACTCTCTTAAAGAATGACCAAGCATTCACAGACCCGGTTGACAAGGCTAACCTGCTGGCTGAAATTTTTGCAAGCAATTCTTACTTGCCGGAAAGCAGTCAATCACTTCCTGAGCTCGAGAGAGTATCTGCAACTATGCCAAAGATATTTTTCCGGGCTCGGACAGTTAAAAGGGTTTTGGCCGACCTCGATATAAATAAGCCTCCTGGACCGGATGGCATCCCAGCACTGGTCTTGAAGCAGTGCTCTTCTACGCTTGCGCGTCCGTTAGCAAACCTCTTCAGCAAACTTTACCATGTTGGTGAGTTTCCATCGTGCTGGAAAGTTGCTAATGTAACGCCAATCCCAAAAAAGGGTGAAACTAATAACCCCGAAAATTACCGCCCAATTGCAATTTGCTCTGCGCTTTCCAAAGCGATGGAAAGTATGGTCAACTATCACCTTATGAAATATCTAGAGTCACATAAATTACTTTGTGACCGCCAATATGGATATCGCAAGGGTCGTTCTACTGGCGATCTAATGGCATATCTATCAGAGAAATGGTGCCACTCAATTCATCATTTTGGCGAAAGTAAGGTGGTGGCTCTGGATATTTCCAAAGCGTTTGACAGAATGCGCTACTGGCAAAACTTACTGCTTTTGGTGTCGGTGATGACTTCTCTCGATTTATATCGAGCTTTCTCAGAGACCGCACTATACGAGTTGTTATAGATGGGGTCTCATCAAACGAGTTCAAGATTAATTCAGGGGTTCCGCAAGGCTCCGTTCTTTCTCCTACCCTATTCCTTATTTTTCTAAATGATCTTCTCTACCAAACTTCCAACCCTATCCACTCTTTCGCAGATGACAGCAGCATTTGCCACTCGTACTCTTTTAGCTATAGGCCCAGCCTATCAGAGATCGCTGCTAAGAGGCTAAATATGAATGATTCACTGAATAGTGACCTTCTATTAATCTCCGAATGGGGTCGTAAAAACAGAGTCGCCTTCAACGCTCGTAAGACCCAATGTTGCTTATTAACACACAAGCAAACGACCGCAAATGCTGCTTCATCTGTACTCATGGATGGTATAAATATTGAGGAATCGGATGCTCTTGATGTTCTTGGAATGAAGATACAGTGTGACGTTCGCTGGACTGAACACATTTTTCATGTCTCTAAAGAAGCATTCAAGTGCCTCGGTTTTTTGAAACGATGTAAGATGTACTTCACTCCATCCGACCTCCTTACTATTTATACCACCTACATCCGACCGAAAATGGAATACAACTCTCATGTTTGGGCCGGTGCCTCAAAGTCTATTTTGGGGTTACTCGACCGTGTGCAGGAGAGGGCGAAGAAGCTTATCGGTGACAGTAGGGTATCCAACTCTATTGACTCACTGGAGCATCGACGCAGTGTGGGGTGCGTTACTCTGTTCTATCGTTACTACAATGGATTTTGCTCTGACGAGATTAGGGATCTTGTTCCCGAAACTCGCACATTTTTACGTAGCACGCGCTCATCGTCTAGAGCTCATCCATTTGTGGTCGATTGCCCGGGAAATCGCACTACGCATTACAGAGAGAATTCGTTTTTCAGCCGTACGCTTCGTCTGTGGAATAAGTTGCCTGCAGACGTGTTTCCTGTCTGTTATAACGTTGGAAGGTTCAAGTCAAACGTTCACAAACACTACTCCCTCTTTCCCCCTCCTCACAACCTATTTTCCTAGTTCTGGTACAATGCACTGCATATGTAGGGGTTATCCCCTGAGTACTGGTCCAATATAAAAATAAAAAAAAATATAAAAAAAGTAAGTATACGTTTAAATTGTCGTATCTTCAAACTTTGGGAAATGATTCGATCTTGTACAATGTGCAGTCAATGCTGTTTTTTGTGTTGAGTTTCTCATCCTATATTTCTGATCTGATCTATGTCCAGCTAATCTAGTTTTAAGTTTATTCTAAGAAAAACAGACCTTAAGCTCAAAAAATTATATAATATTAAAAATTAAAAGAAAGGGTCGAAATTAAGAAATAATAAGTATTACATATTTCTTCCTTTAAAAGACTTGTAAACGCACTGGAAAAAAGTTTTTAGATATCGGGCAGACAAAATGTCCATCTGAAAAAGATTTTAAGTAACTCCGCAATATATGAATCGATATTCAAAAAACTTTTTAACTTCTTTTGAAAGGATAAGCCAAAGGCCTGAAAATCAAAAAGCTACATATATTGGATAGCGGATTAGTATAATGTCCGGCCAAAAAATAGTTTTTGGACTGGCGAAACCGAAAAGTAAGTGTTTGATATACTTTACTATTTATAAATCAATTTTCAATATTCTTTCTTATTTTAAGAAATTGTCAACGAACGGAAAATTAAAACGTTTTTGAATATTTAAAATGTCCGCCCAAAAACAAAATAAATTAATTAACAAACATGGTGTTTTTGTTATTGTAAAGCTACGTACACACGGTTGTCAGATAATGCCAGTAAAATTGTCTGAAAATGTATTACCATCGTGTGAACTTCCAATTTTTAATTTACAACGTTGTCTAAAAACCATTGTCAATCAATTGTAAGACGACAATGTTGCCAGGCATCTGACAATCGTGAGAACACTTTTCGTCGGCATTGCCAGATAATTGGATGGCATTTTAAGCTACGTTTTAACTGTCAGATGTATAAAATTAATGCACCTGACAATGGCATCATTGTCAGAAAAAAGTTTGATGGGCAACACCGACAAACAGATCGTTGTTGATATGTTTTACTTGTCTGGCAATTTTCGCTGTCAGATGAATTATTTTTTCGCTCTGTGATTGTCCAACCGTACGGTCGTATTAATAAAAAGCGAACCAAAAAAAAAAAAATAAAATCATTGTGCTTAAATTCTTTTAAACTTACATATAAAATCAATAATATATTGTATTAAATTGTAAAAACAATAACAAATTATTTAAAAAAACAAGTAAGAGTGTAGTATATTCGGCTGGGCCGAATCTAAAATACCCTTCACGATAGTCACGAATGTGTATAGTATATTAAAAATGTGACCTAAACATGCTCGGTTATATATGAACCGATATCGGAATTTTCTATTTTCTGTATTTTAGTAACCTTTTTTTATAACGAGAATTGCTTTTCAGCACAAAAAAAAATTTTTTTTAATGGAAAAATCGGTTCAGGCTATATCTCGGGTATATATGGACCGATATCGAAAATTTTAATTTTCCATATTTATATAACCTTATATCATTACCAGAACTGCTTTTGAGCACAACAAATTGTTTAAGTTCGCTTACGCGATATTTTCATGAAAAACCCGATTTAGGCTATATCTCGGGTATATATGGACCGATATCAGAAATTTTAATTTTCTCTATTTTCGTAGCCTTCTTTTATAGCAAGAACTGCTTTTCAGCAAAAAAAAAAAAATTTTTATTGGAATAATCGGTTCAGGCTATATCTCGAGTATATATGGACCGATACCGGATATTTTCTTTTTCCATATTTATATAAACTTATTTCATTACCAGAACTGCTTTTGAGCACAAAAAAGTTGTTTACTCGGCATTTTCATCAAAAAACCTGTATATATGTATGGGTATATATGAACCGATATCGGAAATTTTAATTTTCCATATTTATATAACCTTGTTTTATTACCATAACTGCTTTAAGGTGAAAAAAGTTGTTTAAGTTCGCTTACGCGACATTTTCATGAAAAACCCGGTTTGGGCTATATCTCGGGTATATATGGACCGATATCGGAAATTTTAATTTTCCATATTTATATAACCTTATTTAATTACCAGAACTGCTTTAAGGTGAAAAAAGTTGTTTAAGTTCGCTTACGCTACATTTTCATGAAAACCACGGTTTAGGCTATATCTCTGGTATATATGGACCGATATCGGAAATTTTCATTTTCCATATTTATATAACCTCATCTTATTACCAGAACTGTTTTTAAGCAAAAAAAAGTTGTTAAAGTTCGCTTACGCGACATTTTCATGAAAAACCCGGTTTGGGCTATATCTCGGCTATAGACCGATATCGAAAATTTTCATTTTCCATACTTATATAACCTTATTTTATTACCAGAACTGCTTTTAAGCAAAAAAAGTTGTTTTAGTTCGCTTACGCGGCATTTTCATGAAAACCCCGTTCCAGGCTCTATCTGCGGTATATATGGACCGATATCGGAAATTTTCATTTTTCATATTTATATAACTTTATTTCATTACTAGAACTGCTTTTGAGCACAAAAATGTTGTTTTAGTTTGCTTACGCGACATTTTCATTAAAACCGCAGTTTAGGCTATATCTCGGGTATATATGGACCGATATCGAAAATTTTCATTTTCCATATTTATGTAACCTAATTTCATTACCAGAACTGCTTTTGAGCACAAAAAAGTTGTTTAAGTTCGCTTACGCGGCATTTTCATGAAAACCCCGGTCTAGGCTATGTCTCGGGTATGTATGGACCGATATCGGAAATTTTCATTTTCCATATTTATGTACCCTAATTTTATTACCAGAACTGCTTTTGAGCAAAAAAAAAGGTTTTTAGCTTCGCCTATGCGACATTTTCATTAAAAATCCGATTTGGGCTATATCTCGGGTATATATGGACCGATATCTGAAAAAAAAATTTTTTGTCTTTTAGCCACCATGCTTAATAAGTGTGTGAAGTTTGAAGCAAAACGAACAACTTTTGTTTTCAAAAATTTTCATACAAAACTGCAAAAAAAATGGCTTTTTTCGGAATTTTGAATATATCTCAGCTATACGTGGACCGATATTACTGAATTTCAATAGCAAATCCATGAACCGATGGAGTAAAAGAATGGTGAAAGAAAAAAGTTTCTAAGTCTAATGGTTTTCTCAGAAACGGTATTTCAACTGCGGACAGACGGACATCGCTTAATCGACTTTTCCATTAATTCTGATTCAGAATATATATACTTTATAGGGTCGCAAAAAAAAAAACTGTAGAAATTACAAACGGAATCACAAACTTATAAATACCCTTTACATTTTTGTGAAGGGTATAATAATGTCGTGTATGAACTAAAGTGTGATGGTAACGAAATAGAAAAGTGTGACATGGTTTATATCGGCACAACAAAAAGAATGTTGGGTACAAGGATAAAGGAACACAAATCAGATGTAGCTAAACATAAAGAAACAATAGGCCTTGCTCAACATGTAAGAGATTACAAACATAAAATAGACTTTGAAGATGTTAAAATATTAAACAGAGAAAAAAGAGAGAACAAACGGTATACAATAGAGAGCCTACGCATACAACAGAAAATAAATAAAACAATGAATAAGAAGGAAGACAAAGATAACACAAAACTACAATACTCCATTGCAATAATTTAGTAACTACTCTGTGATATTTTGAGATTGACGAAATATTTAAAGTGATGTCCAGTTTTATTTTATTTATTTATTTAATGTTTTTATTTAATTTAATTTACAAAGGAAACCCATAAAATAATTGTAAGCTCAACATTGAGAAAATTCTATACTATTTAATTACCCCGCGGCGAACACTGCCTACCACATTACTTCTCTTCGATGATGTGTGCAACACTTTGTAATCAATGAATGATAACTTACAAAGTATATGAAAGTAGTATATGGAGTTTCCAAAAATGAATTGCGTTCATCTTTTGTATCACATTTATAAATGCGTATTTTATTTTTTAGTTGTAAATCAAACGTTCGCCGTCTTTGTCAGCCTACGTTGCAAAAATTTTAATTAAAAAAATTAGGTAAAAGTGCTAGAAAACAATTTAAAAAAGGTATAAGATAGATAAAACATTTAGTGAAAAAATAAAAAAATGCAGTAGGCAAAAAACCACAAATTTATTTAATGGAATATTCCCAAAAAACTGAAGTGCGCAGTACGTACGAGCTGCCTACTGCCGGCTTACAATGTATGCGAGATTGTATCCGAGTTGCCTACTTACGACTTACAAAGTATGCGAGATTGTATTCGAGCTGCCTACTGATAGCTTACAATGTATGTTAGGAAGTAATGAGGATCATCGCTTCTGTAAGCGAAACTTTGGCCGCTGGGTATAGTCAATTTAATGTTGTATTATTTGTATTATTGCTAAACAGATACTATTTATTTATACCCCTTGTTGTTAAGTTTCAGTAAATGTATGTGCTTAAGATTTACTCCTGATTACTTCGCACCTTTACATTGCGGAATACAAGATGGTTGTGCTAGCGCCAATGTTAGCGGTTTTACTCCAAAATGTATGTACATATTTTAATGTTTCGTTAAATCAATGTTTTACAATCAATCAAAGTTTTACAATCAGAAAATTAAATATTGTGATGCCAGATCGCCATAATTTGTATCATGGGGATTTTGGAGGTTGCGTTAACATTCCCCCCGCAGTATGGCAAGAAGACTGTTCGCCGCCAGCCTCCAATGGTGGAGCGACATCTAAAATAGCAAGTTTGACAGCGGGTCTTTCAAGAACACGATGTTGGCCAGACGTTACGTGGAAGAGAAGGGTCAACTATGATCACTAGGTCCCCCTGACTTAAGGGTTTTTGACGGTCGACCTACAGGTTAAGGTCGGAAGATATTCAGCGAGCCACCTCTTCCAAAAAATATTTGCATATTGTTGAGATGTCTGTCAACTTCGTTTTAATAATAAGTTGTTATCATCGCAAGCAGACATCGATTTTAACCCAGAGGAACTTCCAACAAGAAAATGATTCGGTGTCAATGCGTCATGTTTTTCGCTGTCAATGGGCACGTAAGTAAGAGGCCTTGAATTTATAACGTTTTCAACCTCAATCATCATGCTCAGGAGCAGTTCATCGCTGGGTGCCCTTGATGGCATAATTCTGTACAGAATTGTTTTAATAGAGCGCACTAGGCGCTCCCATGCACCACCCATGTGGGGGGAAGCTGGTGGAGTAAAGTTCCACTTTGTTGTTGTGAACGCTTCCACTAATTTGTCTTTATCAACTTCTACTAAAGCCTCTCGAAGCTCTCTCTCTCGGCGCCGATAAAATTCGTCCCGTTATCGCTGTAGAACGCGCAAGGAATTCCCCTTCTAGCCATAAAATTGCGTATGGCTAAGACGCAAGAACTAGTGGTTAAAGAATGCGCAATTTTAATATGGACTGCCCGGACTGTTAAGCACGTAAATAAGCAACCATACCGTTTCTCCTTATGACGATTAACGTTGACTAAAATGGGGCCAAAAAAATCAACACCGGTATATGTGAACGGGGTCATATGGGATGCAAGACGGGCACGAGGCAGTTTTGCCATTTGTGGATTCTGAGCCACGGCCTTTTTGATTTTGCACATTTGACATCGGCGTATTATTGAATTGAAAGTTGTACGAAGCTTTGAAATAGAATATTTTTGCCTAATCTCATTGATGGCCGTTTCGTGATTCATATGATAAAGTTTTTCATGATAATGCATTATTATCAGTTGAGTAAGATAGCTCTTTCTGGGTAGTATAATTGGGCGTTTTTGTGCTAACGGGATATCAGCATTATCAATTCTAACCTCGACTTTTAAAACTCCATTATATAAATATGGATTTTTAACATTTATATTACTGCTCTTCGGAATAGTTTTACCAGAATTTAATATGGTAATTTCATTATAGTAATTTTCAGCTTGGGAGTGCACATACAAAGTTTCCTCAGCCTTTTGTAACTCCTCTTGAGTTAGTTTACCCTTTTCTACATGGGTTTTACGACAGTTCCTTAAATATCTCAAAACGTATGCTACGGTTCGTAAAAGCCGTTTCCATTTCGAAAATCTACTAAAATCAAAAATATTATCAATTTTTGTAATGTTGAATGAACAGTGCACTCGCTCTTCTTCAGTAGACTCAAGTGGAGCTATTCCATGATGCCATTCGTGTTCTGGAAGAAATAGAAATTCTGGTCCAGTAAACCATCTGCTTGAGTTTGAGATTTTAGAAATTTTTGACCACTTGGTAGCATCGTCAGCTATATTTTGTTTACTCGGAATCCATTCCCAATCATTAACTGAGGACAGCTCTAAAATCTCTGTGATTCGAAATGCAACAAATTGGTTGTATTTGCAATGGTCAGAATTTATCCAGCTCAACACCGTTTTTGAGTCAGTCCAGTAATATTTTTTTGAAATTTTTATACTGTGATTTTTTACAATATATTTGGCGAAACGAGCTCCAATAAGGGCAGCCATAAGTTCTAATCGAGGAACGGACGTTAGCTTCATAGGAGCTACTCTTGTTTTCACTCCTACTATTGAGCATACTATTTTCTCACCTTTTTTTATTCTGAAGTAGCAAGCAGCTGCATAGCTATCTTCGCTTGCATCCACAAACGTATGGAGTTGCACTTCTGTTTGTTCATAAGTTTGAAAAGATTTCAAATAACATCGAGGGACTCTTATCTTACCAATATCGGGCAAAATATTTATCCATTTAGACCATTTGTCAAATAGCTGAGGGGGAATTTTATCGTCCCAATCTATTTTTGATCGCCATACCTCTTGCAGAAGGATTTTTACATACATTGTAATGTGGCCAATAAGACCAAGAGGGTCGTATATCGACATGACGAGTCGTAGCATCTCACGCTTTGTTGGTACCTTTTCGCCTAAAAATATACCGCTCTTCAATAGCCATGGTGAGATTTTAAAGGTTATGACATCCTCTTCATGTTCCCATGTGTAGCTCGTAGAATTCTTCTTTTTATTTTTAACGCTATTTTACGTCTCGAGTATTATCCTGCAGAGTGGAAGGTGTCCATGATTACTATGATACCCAAACCAGGGAAGGATCCCACTAAAGTAGAATCATACAGACCAATAAGTCTACTGCCAACAATTTCAAAACTGTTCGAAAAATTGTTAATGGCAAAGTTGAGTCCAATGTTGAACACTGTGGGATGCATCCCTGATCATCAATTTGGCTTTCGGGCTAAACACAGCACAATAGAACAAACGCACAGACTAGTCAATGTCATAAGACAGACCTTTGAGGAGAAGAAGTATTGCTCAGCTCTATTCATTGACATTTCTCAAGCTTTTGATAAAGTGTGGCATGAGGGCTTGATACACAAAATAAAGTTGAACTTGCCTGCAAATACACACAAGCTTCTGGAAAGCTACTTATGTGGGCAGAAGTTTGTTATCAGAGAAGGCGACTTTATAAGCCCAACTCAGCCAATCGAGGCAGGAGTTCCCCAAGTCAGCATACTGGGGCCTACTTTATATTTGATTTATGCCTCTGACATGCCAACGACACCCGGAATCCACACTTCAACTTTTGCAGACGATACAGCATTCTGCAGCGTACATGAAAACCATCAAGTACCTTGGACCGTAGGTTAACGTGGAAGTCTCACATAGATGCGAAAGTTACTCAGTTAAAGTTAAAAGCAGCTCAACTGAATTGGCTTATGGGCAGAAATTCTACATTGAAGCTGAATTGCAAACTTTTATTATACAACGCAGTTCTAAAGCCTATATGGTGCTATGGAATTCAACTATGGGGCACCGCCTCCGCTTCAAACGTTGAAAAAATTCAAGGCGACAAAACAAAATTCTTCGAACAATTACCGCAGCTCCATGGTACGTAAAAAACTCACGAATTCATAAGGATCTCTGTGTTCCTCTTGTAAAAGACGAATTTTCAAAGTACGCAACAAGGCATATCAATAAATTGGAACTTCATCCAAATCGTCTTGCACGCAATATACTTAATTTCGAAGGACACTCCGGTTGAGAAGGAGGGACACCCTTGCCACCATCAGGACGTTAAATAGGTGATTTCACCGATATTGATCGTGCAAAATAAAATATTTTTGTCTAGCATTGGCTGGACTTAATTAATTTTATGTATTTAGTTTTAAGATTTGAATACTAATTGTTAGTTCACTTTGTGAAGATTCAATAAATGAGAAAAAAAAAAAAAAAATGTGATCTTCTTCCTTTGTGTTCAAGCACTTTGCGTCTGTTTTTTTGCACAGAGTCTGGCCTTTTAGTGTTTATTTTTCATTAGAAATCCAATTTCGAATATTAAAACCAGCCTGACTATGAACGTATGAAACATCGGAAATTAGTTCTACGGCTTCTTCTGGATCGTCAACGGAATCAAGTAAATCATCCACATAATGATTTTCTCTTATTGCCTTAGCAGCCCTAGGGAATTCATTCTCGAATCGACCGGCATTTAAGTTTTTAATATATTGTGATATGGAAGGTGCACATGAAGCACCGAAAATCAAGACAGTTTCGCCAAAGAAATCGTTGAACATTACGATCCTCTGGTCTTACATGCACTTGGTGGAACATCTTCTCGATGTCGTCACAAATAGCTACCGATTTTTGGCAAAATTTAAAGAGAATGATGGCAAAGAAACCAAGTAATCAGGCCCTTTGACAAAAAACGAATTGAGTGAAACACCATTAGATTTGGCGGCAGCGTCCCATACTACACGCGTTTAACTAGGTTTGTTTTTATTGAAAACAGGAAAAATAGGCAGATACCAAACCCTTTTATCACAACTAGAAATTTCCTCATTGCTTAATTTTCGTACGTAGCTTTTAGCTATATATTTAGAAATTGTTTCTTTAAAAATATTAAAAAGATCCAAGCAAGTTAACCTTTTGAGGGCCATTTCATAGCTGGGTAGCATATCTACGATATCATATTTCCAAAGAAGAGGAACTTCATAATGTCCACATGACTTTTATTTTGAGAATTTATGTAATAGTTCTAAAGCTAAAGCTGACTCTAGAAGAGTTTTTGTACCTGTTCCTGTTACGGCTTCAAGTGAATAATAATGCCTAACTAATTGATCTAACTCTTCAAAAGTGGTTGTACAATTACATATTTGAAAATTTAAACTCTTACTTGCTTTATTTTCTCCAACAGCACCATAAATAAGCCATCCAAGTTTTGTTCGGACGGCAATCGGTTCTTCAGATGATCCTTCACAAATTTTGTTCGATACTCCTACGCCAAAATGATTCAATCCAATTAATAGTTGTGGCACGGCATCTTTATAGCTTTCAACAGGCAAATTCCGCAAGTGAGGATAGCGTTGCGCTAAATTTTCGTAGTCCATTGTTTGCATCGGCAAATTCAACGATTTTACAGTCGATACATTAATTGCCACACGTGATTTATTTCCTCCTGAAATATGAATTTTTAACCTTTTCGAATTATCTTCAACTCGCTCCATACCACCTGTCCAATGCAAACACAAGGGATTTGGATCTCCATGTAGATCTAATTTATTTGCTAATGTTTCATCCATTAAATTTATAGATGACCCCTCGTCAATAAAGGCAAATGTATTTATTGTTTTATTTTTGCCATAAACTTGCACTGGAATAATTTTGAATAAAATTTCTTTTAGTTGACTTCCACTGTGCGTGTTATTAATGACCACTTCTTTATTAATTTTTTGCTCTTTATTTGTTTCAATTTTGTTCTGTTTATTTGATTTTTCAGAATAACGATGCCGCAAGGGATGATGATAATACTCACACTCTTCTTCGCTGCACTTCTTGTTTCTATTGCACTCGCCACTGTGCTTAAACAAACAAAATTTACAGAGATTATGCTTTCTTACAATATTCCACTTCTCACCGCGATCCAATGCTTGAAATTGTTGTTACAAACGATGCATGTTCGTTGCGAATGGGCATTAATGTATGCTCTTTTGTTTGTTGTTGTATTCTTGAGTGTTTTCTTTTCTATGTTTAATTTGCTAAAGCAGGGGCCAACTGTTATACTGCTAGCTGTTATACCAATATTAAAAAAGCATTTGTCAAATTCAAGTAAATTTGGTTTTTTGTTTTGATTAATCAGCTGTATCTTTTTCTCTGCCCACTGCATTTGATACATATTTGAAAGCTTTTGCAGCAGTTCTTGTAAAAATGATGAATTATTTAATTCATCATGTAAATTACTTGCAGTAATTGTTGAAATTAAACTTCGGACTTCTACAGTCATTGAGGTAAGTGTTTTTAAATTGCTTTCGTCCACCTTTGGCGATAATTTTATTCTATCTTTTATTGAATTAATTATCTTTTCAGGTTGACCAAATAACAAATAAAGAATTTGCATGACGTGTGGTACATTTGAAAGATGAACTAACATGTGTTTTACATCTTTAAGTGACTTTTGGAGGCGTATAAGGTTTTCCTCGTTAGTGAATGCGCACGATGTGGTGGACCATTCAAATGTTGAGGAAAATAAGGGCCATTCCTCTGGTTGACCGGAAAACGCTGGCAGTTCTTTAGGTAGTGATTTTTTTTTATCAATTTTTATTTATTTGTTGAATCTTCAAGAAGTACTAACAACAATTATTCAAATTTTAATAACTAAAAAATTTTCTTTAAGTCCAGCCAATGCTAGACAAAAAATTATGATTCAGCGAATGTATCAGAATACCGTGCCACTGGACATCATCTGTTATGCTCCCGAATGGAAGCCAGGGTGTCCCTTCTTTTTAATCGTGTGTGACCACCAAAGGTAAGGATGTCTCGAGCAAGTGGATTTGGGTGGATTTCAAGTTTGGTTATATACCTTCCAGCATATTTGGCAAATTCATCTTTTATTAAAGGTACGTTTAGGTCCTTGTGAATTCGAGAATTTTTTACATACCATGGGGCTGCTGTAATCGTACGTAGAACGCTGTTTTGACGCCTTTGAATTTTTCCAATATTCGATGCGGAGGCGGTGCCCCATAGTTGAATTCCATAGCACCATATTGGCTTTAGGATCGCGTTATACAGCAAAACTTTGCAATCTAAGCTCAGGGTGGAATTTTGCCGATGAGCCAATTCAATTGCGCGGCTTTTAATTTCATCTGGGTTGTTTTTGCGTCAATGTGTTTATTCCAAGTTAGTCGACGGTCGAGGTGAATACCGAGATATTTGACGTCACTGTGTTGTGAAATTATTTGATTATTAATTTTTATTGACGGGCATGTATTTTTACGCAGTGTGAACGTGATATGGACACATTTTTGTTCATTGACTTTGATTTTCCAGAGTTTTAACCATTTCTCTAAATTGTAAATATGCACTTATGTTCCTGCAAATTTTGTGATGCTGTTTGGTGGTTTTCATGTACACTGAGAAAAGCCGTATCATCTGCAAACGTGGATGTATGAATTTTATCGCTCGTTGGCATGTCAGCAGCATAAATCAAGTATAAGGTAGGGCGCAGTATGCTGCCTTGTGGGACGCCTGCGTCGATTGGTTGAATGGGGCTATAAAAGTCATCTTCCTTAACGATAAATTTACGTCCATATAAATAACTTTCAAAAAGTTTGTGGGTGTTCTCAGGAAAGTTTAGTTTTATTTTGTGCATTAAACCGTCATGCCACACTTTGTCAAAAGCTTGGGAAACGTCAATAAAAAGTGCAGAGCAAATGATTTTCTTATGACATTAACTAGTCTGTGTGTCTGTTCGATGGTACTATGTTTGGCCCCAAAACCGAACTGATGATCAGGAATACATTCTATTTTTTCCAGTACTGGACTCAACTTCATCATTAGCAATTTCTCAAATAGTTTTGAAATTGTTGGCAGTAGACTTATTGGTCTGTACGATTCTACTTTAGTATGATCCTTCCCCGGCTTAGGTATCATCGTTATCATAGACACTTTCCACTCGACCGGATAATAATAAAGGCGTAAGATAGCGTTGAAAATAAAAAGAAGAATTCTTCTAGCCACGCGAGGTAGTTGTACAAGCATTGTACCAGTAATTTTATCCATACCTGGAGCTTTCTTAGAGTTTATTTTATTGATAATGTTTTCCACATCTGGAAAACTAAATCTCAAGGACACAGGCGGTCTTACGGCAAATGGCGGAAATACTGCTATGTCGTTTGCTGCATCATCTGTAAAAATATTTCTCAAGTGATTTACATACAACATCCCCTTTTCGGAATCGGTTCTTGCCCAGTCGCCAGTATTAGACTTTCTGGTTTATATAAAAATACTTATGTATTTATTTATCAAAGGATTGACAAGAACAAGAAAATAATTTATAAAAGTTTTTAATACAAATATGAATGAAAACTTGATTGAAACTAAATATGTTAACGAAGGTAGTTAACAACAAAGTTGAATTCGAGTGTTCTCCCACACCCTTCCTCAATCGAATTTTACTCCTAACAAAAAACGCAATTTGCAAAACTGAGTTTTCGGCAAAGGCTTCGTCATGATGTCAGCTAGCATTTCGTTTGACTGGCAGTAAGCACACCTTACATATCCTCTGTCGATATAATCTTTTACAAAATGAATTTTTGTATCAATGTGCTTAGTTCTAGCGCTAAGTTTTTGTTCCTTTATCATATGTAGGCAACTTTGATTATCTTTATATAATAAAGTAGGATTTTTCTGTACAAGATGCATATCTCTTAAAATATGTCTGATCCAAATAGCTTCCTTGCACGTTTCAGAAAGCGCAATAAATTCAGCTTCCGTGGATGACAATGCTACAAGTGTTTGCTTCTTGCATGACCAACTTATTGTTCCACCATTTATTTGAAAAATATAACCAGAATTAGATTTTCGATCTATTTTATCTTCAGCCCAATTTGCGTCTGCGTATCCTAACAGTGTATCAGGCTTAACGGTCTTAGAGCTCAACTGCAAATAACTTGCCTCAGTCCCCTTTAAGTATTTTAGAACTCTTTTTAGCTCAGACCAGTCTTCTTGATTTGGCAAACTTACTTTACGTGCGAGAATCGAACAAACACTTAGATACAACAACGACCCCAATAACTTTTGGTATTTTTCGTTACATAGCAATTTCTCAGATTCAGTTTTTCCATACCCTGGATCAAGTGGATATTGAGATACTTTCGAATTCTCCAATCCGAATTCCTTAACAAGACTTCTTATGCATGAAGATTGACGTATACAATAATTTAAGTATTTATCTTGAAATATTTCAATTCCCAGAAATTGTGTAACTTTCCCAAGACAACTTATTTTAAACTTTGATGATAACATATTTTCTACTGCTGCGACTGTTGTCTCTTTCTGAGCTGCAACCAAAATATCATCAACGTAAACCAAAATATAGGATATCCCTTCCTCGTTGCAATATTTTGTGTAAAGACATGCATCAGCGGCAGATTTCTCATATCCTGATAAGCATAATAATTCGTCTAAGGTTTGATTCCACACGAAAGCAGACTGCTTGAGGCCATAAATACTCTTCTTAAGCTTGCAGACTGATTTACTCCCTTCCTCAAAACCAGGCGGCTGCTTCATGAAAACAGTCTCCTTGAGGATGCCATTCAAGAAAGCTGACTTGACATCATAATGATAAGCAGACATACTCTTAACACCAGCAACGGACAAGAGAATTCTGAATGTAGTCTGCCTCACAACTGGTGCATATACTTCGTCGTAATCTTCACCAAACTTTTGCTTAAACCCACGAGCTACAAGTCGCGCTTTAAATTTACACGGATTTCCCTTTACATCACGCTTTACTTTAAATGTCCATTTACAAGTGATAATATTTGAATTAGGAGGAGCAGCTACCAATTCCCATGTATCAGAGCTTATTAAAGAATTGTATTCTTCCCTCATTGCCGCAACCCATTTGTCTCTTTCTTTTGATTTCAGAGCTTCATCATAAGTTTTTGGTTCTATTACATCCTTCAAATCTGACATAATATTATATCCATACCAGTCTGGTGGCCTACCCTTGTTAGTTCGTGATGATTTGCGATTCACGTGCAAGTTTTCGACTACTAAACTATCGCTTACCACCTCTCCAGTAGTGACTTCTTCTAGGCTTTGAAATGATATGTTATCATCAAATAACGGGTCTTCTCCGCAAGATATTTCAGGAACGTGTACCGGTTCTTCTTCAGATTCTGACCTTGTCATTACAGTAGGATTCCTATATAAAGTTTCAACTGATATTTCAGAATTTTCACAGCTACGTCCCATCATATTGTTACTTAAGAACTCTTTGCCTATAAACCTCACATCTCTACTTATTGTGACAGCGTAAGTATTAACATTTACCATACGATAACCAGTTGAATTTTCATCGTATCCCATTAGAACTAAAATATTTGTCTTGCTATCCAATTTCTTCCGCTTTTGTTCAGGAATAAGAACATGTCCTTTTGTTCCAAATATTTTAAGGTGTTGCACATCTGGAATTTTTCCTTCCCATAATTGATACGGTGTACTATTTATGACCTTAGAATAACATCTATTTTGAATGAAATTAGCTGTATTTATTGCTTCTCCCCAAAATATCTTCGGTAGATTAGCCTCTGCAAGCAAACACCTGGCCATCTCAGTTAAACTCCGGTGTTTCCTTTCAGCAACCCCATTTTGCTGTGGACAATAGGGAACAGTGCACTGAAATTGTATACCTTTCGATTCAAGGAATTTTCTCAAATATTGAGAAGTATACTCGCCACCATTATCTGACCTGATAACTTTTGGATAACGGTCGAATCTAGTTTTTACCATCTCTACATAGCATTTGACCTTTTCAAAAACTTCGCTTTTACAAATGAGCAAGTAAACCATAGTGTAACGACTAAAATCATCAATAAAAGTCAAAAAAACAAAAAACAAAAATTTTCTGACTCACTGCCGGAAGCTTTCACTTCATTAGCCGCATTATTCTTAGACTTTTTAAACTTCCAACAGTCACGTTTTATATGGCCTTTTGCTTTACAAAAATGACAAGTTTTCACGTCGCGAAAATTTTTCTGGTTTAATGTTTTCAAAACAGAATTTCCCTAAGCGTCAGATGAACAACAATGATTGTTCTCTATTAAACATGTTTCAACAACACTTAGAGAGAGTTCTTCCATTTTCCTAGCTTCCAAAGCAGTCACAAGGGTATCATAAGACGAAGGTAGACTGCTTAGCAACATTGCAACCAACCATCGCTCTGAAAACGTTTCACCAATAGCAGCTAACTTTTCAAACAGCAGCTTCATATTCATAATGTGCTGCGAAATGCTCATGTCTTGAGAATATTTCATCCTGCAAATTTGTTTCATCAATCGTACACTAGTCCCAAGTGTATTTTTCTCATGATGTTGTTTTAAATTTAACCATGCCCCATGTGCAGTTTCAGCATTCTTGATCAGCATAAGCTGATTGTCCTCTACAGATAACCCAATCATCACAAAAGCTTCTTCATTCTTACGTCTCCATGCGTCATCTCGCACAGCAGGTACTTCATTGACGACATGATCCCACAATCCTTCCTTTCTTAAAATCAGCTCCAACTTAAACTTCCATAAGTGGTAGTTATCAGCATTTAATTTAGTAAAGGAGGTCTTCAATAAATCCATTCTTAAAAGCCTGAGCCCATAACCTATTACACTTTCTGGTTTATATAAAAATACTTATGTATTTATTTATCAAAGGATTGACAAGAACAAGAAAATAATTTATAAAAGTTTTTAATACAAATATGAATGAAAACTTGATTGAAACTAAATATGTTAACGAAGGTAGTTAACAACAAAGTTGAATTCGAGTGTTCTCCCACAGCCAGTTGGAGTCCGCAAAGGTGGCTTACCTCTAACGGGTCTTTTTAAACCTTTTGCCGCTTTCCACAAAGAATAGTCTGATTGAGGAGTGCCATCAAGGCTTTCCAAATATGATTTAAGGGAAGCCATTCTTTCTATTTCAAGCAGATTTCTCAATTTGGTTACACATTCTCGTAGCCTAATTTTAAGGTGTGGAGACCTGCGGAGTTGCCACTCCCTTCTAACTCTTCTTTTTTCTGACAAAAGTTGCTCAATTTCCGACGAATAAGATCTATTGTTCTCGTTTCTGTATCTTATATAGTTAGTGCTAGCATGTTGTACGGCCAGTTTAAGGCTTTTGGAAAAACTAT
Source organism: Thecocarcelia acutangulata (assembly GCA_914767995.1). NCBI lineage: Eukaryota > Metazoa > Arthropoda > Insecta > Diptera > Tachinidae > Thecocarcelia > Thecocarcelia acutangulata. Next base: position 61,631,053 of record OU612097.1, read on the forward strand.
TAATGGACACGTCAATATCTTTAGGCGTTCTCAAAGCAATATTCTCCGTACAATGAGTACTCAAATATTTTTTATATTTTAGCCAATTAACTCTAGTGGTCGTCAACTCTAAGTCAGTAGACGGGGAGTAAAACTCTTGGGGGAACAAAACAGATATTATTGTGGGTGAGTGATCTGATGACAAATCTAACGAAAAATCCACTTGAAACCACTCTAAAGGAAAACTTTTCGAAACTCCAAAATCTATAACATCTGGAATCTTTCGTCTGTCAGACGGCCAATGCGTGGGGTGATCACTTGAAATCATCTAACATCTAAGCCCATTTTAGAAATGGTATCAAAAAGTACACGGCCTTTCGGAGAAATTAAACGTGAACCCCAAAAAGTGTGTTTAGCGTTATAGTCACCAACCGCTATAAATCGAGGCCCAAGTGATTTGAAAAAATCCGAATATTGGTTTTCTGTTACTGAAAACCGAAGCGGTGAGTAAATCGAGGAATTTTCTCATTACAAAATTCAATGCATACATTAGTTGCTTGCAGATATTCCTCACGTGTTTCGTTGAACCAATAGTGCTTAATTCTGGCTTTTATCAAAATGGCCGATCCCCCACAAGATCTTCCACGGGGATCTTTGGTGTCATATAGTATGTAGCCATTAATCCTGAAATAACTTGTTGACGTCAGGTGAGTTTCAGCGATTAACATTATATCGATTTGCTTTTCCATAAGGAAGTGCTCAAGTTCATTTTTATGCTGGCGGATGCCGTTTGCGTTCCAGAAACATATTTTCAAACAAATCATTTTTTTATTTGTTTAAAATAGCCTGCAAAATTATGGTTTGCATTATCAGCATTTCTTGCATCATGCTCGTCATAGAAGCCGTAAAAGTGTTTATTGATTGAACAAGAGTCTGCAGCGTTGCCTCAAGGTTGCTAACATTTGGATCGCAGTTTTGGGACTTGGGTTGCTGATTTAACTTTGGAGTATCAGCTTTAACCACATTAGCATATCAAATTTGTTGGGCGTTTTGCAAGTTAATATGGCTAGTTGCCTGGCCTGCCTGGGGAAAACTATTTGCAACAATGATATTTGACTGCGGTGGCTGCTTAGGAGGTATAGAAGTCTTATTTGTCATTGACTGTTTAAAGTGAGCATACACTGGGCACCCTCTGTAATTTGCAGTGTGGTTACCTCCACAATTACTGCATTTTTTAACGCTCGAATCAGTTTTTGATTTTTTGCACCGTGATGTGCCGTGAAGCTCTCCACACACAACACAAACTGCGGGCAATTTACAATATGCCTTAGTGTGGCCAAATTCTTGGCAGTTTGGGCATTGAACGGGACCTAAACGTTTATGCGACTCCTCTATGGTGACCCTACGATGCAAAAGAAATTAAAGGTTGTAATTTGGATGAACCTCATTTTTCTTCAGAACGACATCCCCTGGTTCCAATCCTAAACATGGGTTAGGAATCTTTTCACGGTTCCTTATGTTGGTTACATTTTTTATTTTAAAGCCTTTCTCTTGCAATCCAGTCTTAATATCATCCGTGTCTACACAAGGGTCAATTCCTTTTATAACGACCTGAAGACCTTTAGCACTTTTAAGCTGATAAGTGTAAAAAGATCTTTTCTCCTTCTCCAGAACGTCAGGTAGTGATTGTCTTGAATTAATATTTGTTTCAGAAAGACTCTGCACGGTTGGAAAACTAACAGAAGGGTAAGCTGATGAGTTTATAGGCCTATGCGGAACATTAGCAGACGGGTAGGCTGACGAATTCATAGGTATGCGTGGAAAATTTGCAGTCGCGTAAGTTGAAGAATTTATGGGCATGCGTGGAAAATTAACAGATGGATAAACCGTTGAATTCATTGGCATGTGAGTGTTCAAATTTGTTATTGATTGTTGCACATTAAATTCTGGTGGCATCGAAGAAAATAAATTTTGGTTGTTATTATTTAAAGACTACACCGTCTACAGGCAGGTTGATTATTTGCCACTGCGGTGTTTAAAGGCTGCATTCGCATTAAGCCACTAAAGGTGGAAGTGTTCGCCGTGCAATTTGGCATAACAGACACAGGTACTGACGAATCAATGGCAGCATTAGTAAATGTTGGTGGGGCATAAATTACCTGACTGTGTGGTGGTAGCGATGAGTCGCTACACGGTGGTTGTTTTTCTATTAGCGCAGCTGCATTGTATGCATTCTGTGCAATATCATAACTTTGATTTTACGTTATTGCTTACAATATGTTGTTCAGCAACTGATTTTGTAGAGGTAAGCCAATTTAATACTGTTTGTGATTTCTCTGATGAGTCAGAAGACGTTTCGGCTTCTTCAAGAAGTTGGAACTTTTTGTCCAAATAATCTTGATTGAGCTTTCGTTCTGCTTCAAGCTTCTGATGTTTTAAATTAACTTTTCTTGATCGTGATAGGCGATGCAGCCGAATTTGGTCCGATGGCCAAACATGAGAGGCATTTAAATAGCGTGTCGTCCAAAACATTACCACAATTATAGTGAAATATATTATGGCATTGCACGCAGGTTGACACGTTTTCGTCAGGGGGGTTATGGCATACTCAGCATTCATGCAATGATTGTTCTACCTGTTGTTGACCCTCCATGTTACGTAACAATATGTTGTACTTACTGCGAGATTAGCAAAGGGTGCGAAATGTGGCGCTGGAACTTGCTGATGATAACGGCAGTTCGTCCTTTCGGAGAATTACAAATCAAGAAGAATTTTAAAATGTTGTTAAGGCAATTGAGCCAAACGTCCTGGTGACTTCCACGTGGATTTTGAATAATTAAAACACACAAATGTAAATTCAACCAATGTGTATTTATAATAATTAAAATTCCTAATTAATTTCAAATAAGAATATATGAAATAACTATGTGAAATTATCATAAAATAGTACATACTTTTTGGTATGGAAACCACCAAGAAAATTTTAAGTTGCAGTAAATGTATGTGCTTAAGATTTACTCCTGATTACTTCGCACCTTTACCTTTCGGAATACAAGATGGTTGTGCTAGCGCCAATGTTAGCGGTGTTACTCCAAAATGTACATATGTACATATTTTAATGTTTCGTTAAATCAATGTTTTACAATCAATCAAAGTTTTACAATCAGAAAATTAAACATTGTGATGCTAGATCGCCATAATTTGTATCATGGGGATTTTGAAGGTTGCGTTAACACCCCTGATGATGTTAGAATAAAGCTAATGAAACGTTGGGGAAAAAAAAATATTATTTTAATTTCATCTGACCATATTGAAGCCCGAAGGTAACCAATTTTAAACAATAACGATTTTAATAAATGGTCATAAAAAGAAACCTTAATGTAAATTGTCGGTGGGCCTACCGAAATAACATCAATCTGTAAAAAGAACAACAAACACAAAAATAAATACGTATCAAAAACAACAACGATTGAAACATGGAAAACTTTTTCGAGTACATAAAGACAAATTACAACATTCAAATTTGCACTGTTTTAAAGAGATATAGTAGACAAGTTGAGAAATTGGCAAAAAATACGGAGAGATCAACATATTTACAAAACTGCAGAAAATCACAAATAACTCCGATGCATATAAACAACAGCGCAAAAAACATAGACAGATTGTTTTTGACAAAAGGAGTTAAGACAGAAGTAGATAAAATTAGAAGAAACCTAAACGCGAAATTACTTAATGTAGAAATAAGGAAATCACATATAAACACAAACAATTTAAAAAATGAAAGAATTATGAAAGATACACTGAAAGAAATGGACCTCAAAGATTTCAAAGAACAACAATGGAAAAAATTTTACAACAATAAAACAAAAGTAAGAAAAACGCATGATAAAAAGTTGGGAAAACTACAAATGGAAAAATTCAAACAACACAACCTTATATTTAACGAAGAATGGTTTATAAACAACACAAATCTAGAATTTGATTTAGAAATGAAATGGCTGCTATCATTAGGCTCAAAGTTCGCAATTCCAGTGAGTAAACAGAATTTTGCACCAATCCCCTTAATAGCAGATATAGAACAATAGATACAAAACATAGACGATGAGACAGAAAAAGATAGCAAACGAACAAAAATCGCAAATAAAATATACAAATTTAAAAGAAACTTCAAAAATACAGAAAAATAAAAATTTATTATAAACATATATGAAAAAACGAAAACATTTTTAGAAAAACATAAAGACCAGATCATTGTAACAAATGCGGACAAAGGAAATAAGACGGTTATAATATATATTTCGGAATACAAAAAGAAAATGGATGAATTACTTTCGGACAAAAAAACTTATAAAATTATAAAAGAAGATCCTACGGAAAAACTCCAAAAATTACACAATAATTTATTAACACAACTACAAAAACAAAACATAATCACAAAACATGAGAAAACCAAAATGACATCACATACACCTACAGCACCAGAACTATATGGACTTCCAAAAATCCATAAAGAACATGTGCCTCTAAGACCAACAGCATCATCAATGAACGTACCATGCTATGAATTAGCAAAACACATTGGAAAACTTTTAAAAAACTTAATCTCTCCCACATATGTACAATATAAAAAACTGAATGGATTTAAAAAACAAACTACAACATATAAACTTGGATAAAGATGACATTTTAGTATCTTTTGACGTGGTATCGTTGTTTACCAACATACCGATCCACTTAGCAATTAAGAACATACTAGACAAATGGGAAACACTAGCAGACATCACAAAAATACCGAGAAAACAGTTCCTTAAACTATTGCAATTCTGTTTAACAGAAAACCACTATTTTACATTTGACAACAAAATGTATCTACAGTTGTATGGCATGCCGATGGGGAATCCCCTATCTCCAACCATTGCTGATATTGTTCTTGACACACTTTTAAATGAAACAATTACCGAATTGAAGTCAAAAAATATTAAAATTAAATTTATAGTAAAATATGTAGACGACATTTTTGCAATCATTAGAAAATCAGATGAAGCAGAAATATTGAAAACTCTGAATAACTACCATAATAAAATAAACTTTACAATAGAAAAAGAAACCAATGGAAAAATAGCTTACTTAGATACACTTATAATGAAAGAAAATTGAAAATAAATTGGTACACAAAACCCACAACGTCGGGCAGAATCATAAATTATCATTCTACACAACCGTTCCATACAAAGCTTAATACAGCAATGAACCTAATTGAAAAAGTATTAAACATTTCGGAAGAAGAACACAAAAATAATAATTTAAAAAAAATAAAGCAAATTTTATTAAATAACAGTTTTCCATTGACAACAACAAATAACATAATAAACAAAGCTTTACATCGACACAAAAAACAAAAATCAAACAGTGACACAGAAAAAATTATGTTTTACAGTGTGCCATTTATACCAAAATTAACAGAGCTAAACACAATAAAAAATACGCTTGACGATAAGAAAACAACAACAACAGCGGTTGCATACAAATCAAACAAAAAAAATTTTACAAATAATAGAAAAAAGACAGACAAATTTAAAGAAAATAATATCGTGTATGAACTAAAGTGTGATGGTAACGAAATAGAAAAGTGTGACATGGTTTATATCGGCACAACAAAAACAATGTTGGGTACAAGGATAAAGGAACACAAATCAGATGTAGCTAAACATAAAGAAACAATAGGCCTTGCTCAACATGTAAGAGATTACAAACATAAAATAGACTTTGAAGATGTTAAAATATTAAACAGAGAAAAAAGAGAGAACAAACGGTATACAATAGAGAGCCTACGCATACAACAGAAAATAAATAAAACAATGAATAAGAAGGAAGACAAAGATAACACAAAACTACAATACTCCATTGCAATAATTTAGTAACTACTCTGTGATATTTTGAGATTGACGGAATATTTAAAGTAATGTCCAATTTTATTTTATTTATTTATTTAATGTTTTTATTTAATTTAATTTACAAAGGAAACCCATAAAATAATTGCAAGCTCAACATTGAGAAAATTCGAAACTATTTAATTATAGTCAATTTAATGTTGTATTATTTGTATTATTGCTCAACAGATACTATTTATTTATACCCCTGATGATGTTAGAATAAAGCTAACGAAACGTTGGAAAAAACTATATAAAAAAAAAATTATTTTAATTTCATCTGACCATATTGAAGCCCGAAGTAACCTCTTTTAAACAATAAAGATTTTAATAAATGGTTATAAAAAGAAAACTTAATAAAATTCAGGTAATTCATGAAAATGATTACCGCAAATTTACGGACGACTTGGAGAAAGAAAAGTGAGCTTTTTACACCTATCAGCTTAAAACTACGAAAGGCCTTCAAGTTGTTTTTAAAGGAATTGATTCTGGCGTAGATCCTAGTGACGTTAAAACTGGTTTGGAGGAAAAAGGGTTTAAAATTAGGAATGTTTTTAACATCAGAAAGTTACTGTAGAGGAGCCTCATAAGCGCTCAGGACCCGTTCAGTGCATGAACTGCCAGGAGTATGACCACACTAAGACATATTGTAAGTTGCCCACTGTCTGTGTTGTGTGTGGTGATCTCCATGGCACATCACAGTGCACCAAATCAAAAACTGACACAAATGTAAAAAAATGTAGTAATTGTGGAGGCAATCATACTGCTAATTACAGGGGCTTCCCCGTTTATACCCACTTCAAACGCTCAATGCCAAATAAATCATTAACTCCTCCCAAGCCGTCCCAACAATCGGAATTCATTTCAAGCAACAATTTTCCTCAAGCAGGTCAGTCAACAACCCAAATAAATGTTCCAAGCTCTAACCAAGTTTCTTATGCCAATGTGGTTAAGACTAATATACCAAACGCGAATCAGAAGTGCAAGTCTCAACAGCCCGACCCATATTTTAGCAACCTTGAAGCCACATTGCAGACTTTGGTTCAATCAATAAACACTTTTACGGCTTCTATGACCACCATGATGCAGGAAATGCCAAAAATGCAATCAACTATTTTACAGGCTATTTTAAAAAAATGATTTATTTAAAAATATGTTTCTGAAACGCAAACGGCATACGCCAACATAAATATGAACTTGAACACTTCCTGAGGGAAAGGCAAATCGATGTTATGTTGATTGCTGAAACTCACCCGACGTCAAGAAGTTATTTCAGGATAAATGGCTATATACTATATGACACTAAAGATCCACGTGGAAGATCTTGTGGAGGTTCGGCTATTCTAATTAAAAATAGAATTAAACATTACTTGTTAAATGAGACATGTGTAGAATATTTTCAAGCAACAAATATTTGTATTGAACACATTCACAGTAAATTGGTAATTTCATCAATTTATTCCCCGCCTCGGCTTTCAGTTACAGAAAACCATTACTCAAATTTTTTTACTTCTCTTGGATCCCGATTTATAGCTGCTGGTGACGATAATGCTAAACACACATTTTGGGGCTCAAGATTAATCTCCCCGAAAGGTCGTGTGCTTTTTGATACTATATCAAAATTGGGTTTAGATGTAATCTCCAGCGGGTGTCCCACCTATTGGCCATCTGACCAGCGAAAGATCCCAGATGTTATTGACTTTGGAATCGTAAAAAACGTCCCCTTAGAATGGATGCATGTGGAGCCTTTATTGGATTTGTCCTCCGATCACTCACCTACTATGGTCTCTATATGTTTCCCCCAGAACATTAGATCCCCATTTAACGAAATAGGTGTATTCCAGTCTAGAGTGAATTGGCTAAAATATAAAAAATATCTAAGTACTCATTGTACAGAAAATATATCTTTGAGAACTCCAGAGGATATTGATGAGTCAATTAATGATTTTTCCCAAAATATTATAAAAGCCGTGCAACATGCCACCACTACAAATTTTAGAAATATGAATAGCAGAACTTGTTCTTCTGAAATTGAACACCTTGTCTCAGAAAAAAGAAGAATCAGAAGAGAATGGCAATTTTGCAGGTCTCCCCAGCTTAAAGCTAGGCTTCGAGAATGCATAAGTCAACTAAGAAATTTGCTTGAAGTCCAAAGAGTGGCTTCCCTCACAACCTATTTGGAAAGCCTTGATGGTAGTCCTCAATCCGATTATTCTTTGTAGAAAGCAGCAAGAGGGTTAAAGAGACCCGTTAGATCTAAGCCACCCTTGCGTACTCCAACTGGGGTCTGGGCCAGAAGTAACTCCGAAAAGGGAATGCTGTACGCTAACCACTTGAGAAACGTGTTTGCCATTGATGGACTGAATGATGAAGCTGATATGCCGCCATATGCAGTTAGACCTCCCGTACCTTTTAGACTTCGTTTTCAAGATGTCGATAATGCTTAAACCCGAGAAAAGCTCCAGGTATTGATAAAATTACCAACAAAATGCTTGTGCAGTTACCCCGAGTAGCTAGAAGACTCGTCCTTTTTATTTTTAATGCTATTTTACGTCTCGAGTATTTTCCTACTGAGTGGAAGGTGTCTATCATTACTATGATACCCAAACCAGGAAAGGATCCTACAAAAGTTGAGTCATATAGGCCGATAAGTCAATTGCCAACAATTTCCAAACTGTTGGAGAAATTGCTAATGACGAGGTTGACCCCAATTTTGAATGAAGTAGGATGTATTCCTAACCATCAATTCGGTTTTAGGGCTAAGCATAGCACCATAGAACAGAGACACAGGCTGGTGAATGTTATCAGAAATGCGTTTGAAGATAAAAAAATATTGCTCAGCTCTATTTATTGACGTTTCCGAAGCTTTTGACAAAGTGTGGCACAGAGGCTTAACCCATAAAATAAAACTAAACTTGCCTGCAAACACGCAGAAGCTGTTAGATAGCTACTTATATGACCGGAAATTCGTCGTTAAGGAAGGTGATTTCAAAAGCTCGGCTCAGCCAATCGAAGCTGGAGTTCCCCAGGGTAGCATATTGGGCCCAACTTCATATTTGATTTATGCTTCAGACATGCCAACGAGCTGCAAAATTCACACTTCAACTTTTGCAGATGATACAGCATTCCAGTGTCCATGAAGACTATAAATTAGCATCACAAAATTTGCAAGAACAAATTCCTATATTGGAGAAATGGCTGAAACTTTGGAAAATCAAAGTAAATGAACAAAAATGTACCCATGTTACATTCACACTACGTAGAAAACTTGTTCTGCTATTAAAATCAACAACTACATTGTTCCGCAGCACAGCGAAGTCAAATACCTTGGTATTCACCTCGACCGTAGGCTCACGTGGAAGTCTCACATTGACGCTAAAGTCACCCAGATGAAATTAAAAGCGGTGCAACTAAATTGGCTCATCGGCAGAAATTCTATCTTGAAGTTAGATTGCAAACTTTTGTTGTATAACGCAATCCTAAAGCCAATATGGAGCTATGGAATTCAATTGTGGGGTACCGCCTCTGCATCTAACATTGAGAAAATTTAAAAGCGCCAGAATAAAATTCTCCGTATAATTACTGCAGCTCCATGGTATGTTAAAAACTCTCGAATTCACAAAGATCTAGGTGTACCCTTAGTGAAAGATGAATTTTCAAAACACGCGATAAGGTACATTAACAGACTGGAGTCTCACCCGAATCCTCTCGCACGTAGCATCCTTAACTTTGGTGGCCACACTCGACTGAGAAGGATGGACACCCCTGCAACCATCAGAGCGTTGGAAAGGTGATTTACCAACAAAATACACGCAAAAAACAACTTTTCGTCCTGCATTGGCTGGACCTAAGTAAATAAAATTTTTCAATATTAATTAATTTTTTTTCTATATTAATTATTGAAGTTTTAGTTTTAAGATTTGCATACTTATTGTTAGTTCTTTTAGAAGATACAATAAATAATTGAATTATAAAAAAAAGATGAATTATTTGTCAGACCATAGCCTGACAATGAAATTGTAAGATTTTCTTACGATCGACTGAACACACAATTTACTTCTGCGGGACAATTTTTCATTGTCACTACATTGCCAGCATGTTGCCATATCTTATAATATTGTAACATCTGACAACCGTGTGCTTTATAACGTATAGCTTTACTCGTCAGAAGATTCTTTTGAGGATTGTATATTGAATACAATCGTCTAACAAACAACGTATGCTAGCTGGGTTACTGTAAGTAAAATGACAAATAATAAAACAGTGTTCAGTCGTAAAGCAGCACTGGGCTAAAGAAAAGCTCTCGCGTCATCGTAATTATTTCTTAATTACGATGACGAACAGGCTTGTTGTTTTTGTTGTTCGGTCTTCGATAGTTTTGCGTCTCACTCGCACTGGTTAACGGTTTGTCTCAACTAACTATATTAGTTTACAGTTGTTTAGAGGTTATTCATTGTTAAAGCCCAGTTCAGACTATTATACTTTGTATTAATACTTGTCAAAAATTCAAATAATACGTGCAAGTCTGATAGTCTGAATGTAATCCGTCATACATACGAAAAATAATACGATAAAAATTTGACATCCCATACGGCTTTGTTGTTTTTTGAAACTTTTCAAAACGATAATACTTTACATTGGATCAGGGTTGTGTTTTTTAGCAAACCAGCTAATTAAAAATTGAGTAGTCGGCTATTTCGTAGCCGATGGGGAGCCGTCACTGATAGTATTTTTTGTCGTTATAAAAAAGCTCGAAATTTGGAATTTAGCTGTCATTTATAAATGTATTTTGCTCATGCTATATTTAGAACATAAAATATGTTTGTGCTATTGAATTTGGATGTGTTATACATAATTATTATTTTAACTATTCAAGAATTTCACGCGCCGGCACGTCTATCGCCTACGATGAATAGCGTACCTACCGCCGTGAAAAGTTTTATGATGGCACATTTATGTTGGTTTATATCAAGTGTGATGGTGTGAATGCAAAATCTAATTTACGTTAGACTTTTTGACAGTCGCAAGAAATGTGTTTAGACTTTTATCTCACAAAATATAATGAAAGTATTTATATAGGGTGTTTTTTTAAGCTATATAGAACTTTAAATTGTAAAAAGTAACACAAAAAATTAAATTTTGATGAAACATTTTTTTTATTTGTTTCAGTATACTCTGACAAATCATCATGAATAGACTCACGCTTGAACAACGCTACGAAATTATCCAAATTTACTTTGAAAATCAGTCGTCGATTCACGCAACTTATAGACGCAAAATTGTGTTCAGCGATGAGGCGCATTTTTGGCTTAACGGGTTTGTTAATAAGCAAAATTGCCACATATGGAGTGAGACCAATCCACAAGAGACCCTACAGACTCCATTACATCCAGAAAAATGCACTGTTTGGTGCGGTTTTCATGCTGGTGGCATCATCGGACCTTATTTCTTCAAAAATGAGGCCGGAGCTCGCGTTACGGTCAATGGAGATCGTTACCGCACCATGATCAATGATTTTTTGTTTGAAAATATGGATGACATTGATCCGGAGGAGATGTGGTTTCAACAGGATGGCGCTACGTGCCATACGGCGAACGCAACCATCGACTTACTGAAATCAAAATTTGGCGATAAGTTGATTTCGAGAAATGGACCTGTCAATTGGCCTCCAAGGTCGTGCGATTTGACACCTCTCGATTATTTCCTGTGGGGCTACGTGAAGTCACTGGTTTATGCTGATAAACCAGCAACAATTGACGCCTTGGAGGCCAGCATTGTTCGTGACATACGGCCAGCAGTGCTCGAAAAAGTGGCCCAAAATTGGACGTCCAGAATGCGCTTCGTCAAGAACAGCCGCGGTGCCCATATGCCCGAAATCATTTTCAAATGTTAATGTCACGTATTGATCTTTCGAATAAAAAAAAATTTTGATTACAATTTAATTTTTTGTGTTATTTTTTACAATTTCAAGTTCTATCGGGCTTAAAAAAACACCCTATACTTGTATAATAATGAATGTGGAAACTTCCTATGTGAAGGCATAGGTCATTATAGTTAGTCACAGCGACGCTTCAAAAGTACTGTTAATACCATCTTGGGCATTATGGTATTTGTCACCCCGCCCTTACTGTGCATCCTATACTTTGCAACTGTATAGTTACTAACGTCCAATTTCACAATAACGAAGCTGTTCGTTCGTTCGCACAATTCCATTTAAAACAATAACAAAATTTTGAATATTGTTTTTGTTTTAAATGTAATTGTGCTTCGTTATCGTGAAATTGGCACTAAATAAATAATAAAACAGTGTTGCCGAAAATTAGTTTTAAATGAAATTGATATTTATTATTAAAATAAAAATGATGTTCATAGCTGATTTTTAACATATTTATATGAAATGGAAAATAAAGAAGACAGCTGTATATCAACATATTCAATGGCAGGAGTAAACATAAATAACATGTTTTTTGGAAAAACTCATTTCATGCAAATATGTTTTTCTGAATTTTTCCAATAATGATAAAACAGCAATACTTGATTCATACTTTTTTCATTAAATATTATTTTAAATCAAATATTTTTCATCAAAAACAACTTGCACTTGTCTGTGTAAACATAAAAGTAACTTGCGAGACATTCGACCATTTTTCCGACATTTTCGATAATAAGTCTACTGAACTTACTGTAAGCTACTTGTGTGTAAATTCAGTGTAAAAAACATTTTAAAAATTAAAACAACGCCTCAAAGCAAACAGGAATACGTAACAATTTGGGTTTACTGGACACGATTGGGTTTCTTAGCCTTACTTACGACAGCATTTACGTTGTATTAAGTCTTACAGCCAGTTTTCGGGAGACAATTCGTCTGTACTTCACATTAAAACGTTAACGTTTGCATATTAAAATTAGAATATCGAAAATTGGTAAAACAACAAATGAAAATATCACAAATCAGCACAAACCGGGATAAATCCGTTTTCACGCATTTGGGATAATCTAGATTATTTTGGTCCTTAAAAACTTCTATATGAAAATCTTTAATGCCATTTTCAAGAGCGAACAAAAGTTTCACAAATCAATAAAATCAATTTCCCGGGCGACGAAATCTTCATCAATCATAAGATCATCAAAATCAGCTCAGCCGCTTTCGAGAACCAATAAAAATATTACAATGGAATGAAAACGGGGATAATGTATTTGTCGGGACCAGTGATATCCTAACTCGATTTTAAAAATCCATAGATACCGATTTTTACCCTGCATTTAGACATGCGAGTGCTGAATATGTATTATCAACGAAAATTTCTGCGAAAATCTCGAATCTCTTGCAATTTTCTTTTCTGTCTACACATGCGAGTGAGAATTCATTTTAAATTTGTCGTCAGCACGTGAATTTCAAACTATTTGTTTCCTTCACATATTTTGTCGTGTTCTTCAGTTTTTTTTAGCTTTTATTTATTTATTGAATCTTCAAAATATGAACTAACAATAAGTAGTAGTAGTAGTAGATTTTTGTCTAGCCGCTGCTAGACAAAAAATTTTATTTTGCGCGAATAATATCGGTGGAATCACCTATTTAACGTTCTGATGGTGGCAAAGGTATCCCTCCTTCTCAACCGAGAGGGGCCGCCAAAACTATGTTGAGTGCTAGAGAATTTGGGTGCAGTTCCAGTTTACTGATATACCCTGTCGCATACTTAGTAAATTCGTCTTTTACCAGCTGAACACACAGATCTTTGTGAATTCGAGAGTTTCTTACGTACCATGGAGCTGCAGTAATCGTTCGAAGAATTTGGTTTTGTCGTCTTTGAATTTTTCAATGTTGGATGTTGAAGTGGTTCCCCATAATTGAATTCCGTAGCACCATATAGGCTTTAGAATTGCTTTATATAACAAAAGTTTGCAATCCAGTTTCAATGTCGAATTTCTGCCCATAAGCCAATTTAGTTGCACTGCTTTTAATTTCAACTGAGTGACTGAGTGACTGTGGGGCTTGCACGTTAGCCTACGGTCGAGGTGAATACCAAGGTGTTTAACTTCATTGTGCTGCGGAATAGGTGTATTGTTAATTTGGATAGCCGAACATGTTTGCTTACGCAGTGTGAATGTAACGTGAGTACATTTTTGTTCATTAACTTTTACTTTCCACAGTTTCAACCATTTCTCTAATATTGAGATATACTCCTGCAATTTTGTGAAGCTAATTGATGGTTTTCATGAACGATGCAAAAACGCTGTGTCATCTGCAAAAGTCAATCAGATATAAAGTGGGCCCTAGAATGCTACCTTGGGGAACTCCTGCTCCGATTAGCTGTGAAAGACTTATAAAGTCACCTTTTATAACAAATTTCCGGCCGCATAAGTAGCTTTCCAGAATATTGTGAGTGTTTGCAGATAAGTTAAACTGTATTTTGTGCATCAATCCGTCGTGCTTTATCAAAAGCTTGAGAAATGTCAATGATTAGAGCTGAACAATACTTTTTGTCTTCAAAAGTCTGTCCTATGACATTGACTAGTCTGTGCGTTTGTTCTATGGTGCTATGTTTAGCCCGAAAGCAGAATTGACGATTAGGGATACATCACTCAGTATTGGAGTCAATTTCGCCATTAACAATTTTTCGAACAGTTTTGAAATTGTTGGTAAAAGACATATTGGTCTCTACGGATCCTTCCCTGGTTTGGGTATCAAAGTAATCATTGAGACGTTCCACTCTGTAGGATAATACTCAAGGCGTAAAATAGCGTTAAAAATAAAAAGTAAAACTCTTCTTGCTACACGAGGTAACTGCTCAAGCATTTTACCAGTAATTTGATCAATGCCTGGAGCTTTCCTGGGGTTTGTGTTATTGATAAAGTTTTCGACATCTTGAAAGTTAAGTCTCAAAGACACAGGCGGTCTAACAGCATATGGCGGAAATTCTGCTGCATCATTTGTGGTAAAAACATTTCTCAAATGATTAACATACACCATCCCCTTTTCAGAATCGCTTCTTGCCCAGTCGCCAGTTGTAGTTCGCAAAGGTGGCTTACCTATTACGGGTCTTTTCAGACCTTTTGTCGTTTTCCACAGAGAATAGTCAGATTGCGGAGTACCATCCAGGCTTTCCAAATATGTTTTAAGGGAAGACATTCTCTGGATTTCAAGCAGATTACTTAGTCGAGTTACGCATTCCCGTAGCCTAGTTTTAAGCTGGGGAGATCTGCGAGTTTGGCACTCTCTTCTAACTCTTCGTTTTTCTGACAGAAGTTGCTCAATTTCAGCCAAATAGATTCTATTGCTCACATTTCTGGATCTTATATGGCCAGTGGTAGCATGTTGTACGGCTAGATTAAGGTCTTCAGAAAATTCGTTAATCGACACATCAATATCCTCAGGCGTTCTCAAGGCAATATTTTTCGTACAATGAGTACTCAAAAATTTTTATATTTTAGCCAACTGACTCTAGTGACGGTCAGCGCCAATTCACTAAACGGGGAACCAACCTCCTCGGGGAACAAAACAGAGGTTATAGTGGGTGAGTGATCTGATGACAAGTCTAATGAAGGCTCCACTTGCATCCATTCTGAGGGAAAATTTTTTAGTAACTCCAAAATCTATAACGTCTGGGTCTGGCGGCCAATAAGAGGTGTGTCCACTTGAAATTACACCTAAGTCCATTTTGGAAACGGTGTCAAAAAGCACGCGGCCTCTGGGGGAAATTAAACATGATCCACACAAGTGTGTTTCGCGTTATAGTCTCCAGCCGCTAAAAATCGGAGCCCAAGTAATTTGTAAAAATGTGAATACTGGTTTTCTGTTACTGAAAATTTTGGTGGTGAGTAACAATTTTTTCATGAAAATAATCAATACATATATTTGTAGCTTGGAGATATTCCTCACGTGTCTCGCTCATTAAATAAGGTTGTTCATGTGGCGGTTGGTTTACTTCTGGTGACGCTACACATTGGCAACTTTTCAATCCGTGCGCGGCTAGGCTTGCGGGCCTGGGCGTCAGTTCGTTGTAGCGTCCCAGGAAATGTCGACAGACTCGCTGTAGCAGTGTCAGGTTCTTATCCGCCACCACAATTCAAACTTCGCAGGCAGACAGGTGGAATTTTGCCCGCGGTCGACCCACCCCAGCGTTGGCATTCCGGGAAAAAAAGTTGTGGAACACCCCTAAATTGCCCCACCACTCTGCACTTACCTCCACTATGTGATCTTATTACGCAAACATACTAAAAATTATTCCAGTTGTTGTGAGTCAGAACTCACTTCTTCCCCCAGCTAATATATTTAAAACCAGCAACCATCAATAATAACTACCTATATAATTATAATAATAACAAGTATTTCCTGCGAATCCTATGGGACCCTCCAGGAAATACTATAACACAGTATACAAATTCATTCTAAAATTTATTTCAACTAATTATATGATGCATTTACTTATTAATTAAATGATTTATTAAATTATTAATTAAATGATTCATTAATTAAATGCCTTATTAAGTTATTGATTAAATGATCTATCAACTTAAAGTTAGTTATGTTTCTAAATTTCCTTACTGGGTACTGTGGTACCTCTCTATGAGAGTGCCTATAGCAAGGTGAATGCTATGGACCGCTGGCTTGAGAAGGTTAACGGGTTATTAACGCGAATTGACCTCACCCCCCCCTTGGAAGCTAGCATTCATATTGCTTTAGTACTCCACTTATGTATGTATATGATTGAGGAATCCACACACAAAATTTGGTTCTAGTGAACCGCTCTATATTTCTTTTTCTTTTCTATAGGGCTACTGTTGTGCCCGAAACATAAATGAAACATGAAAATGGGTAGTTACTTACATTCGGACAGCGTACTAACTGTCAGTCTCTGCTACTACCTGTTGGTTTTTGAAAATCTGGTGTTTAGAGTGGTGGAGTTTGCCCCAGGTGTGTAGTCGGTTGTCGATTCCGAGTTTCGTTGAACTTCTGGGTTGTTTGTACTTGCTGGTTTTGTTGAACGTCTGGGTTGTTTGTAATTACTGGTTTGTTGAACGTCTGGATTGTTACTTCCTTCTTGTGTTGGCCATGGCGTTGAATTACTAATAATGTCAATCTTTCTGTTTATCTTCTTTACGAATTAATTTTTCCCATAATCGCTTTATCAATTTTATTTACGAATATCTCAAACAGCAAAACGCTTTAAGCCTCAATTTGTATTTCTAATTTAATTCAACGTGTTGTTTCTTTTTACGGCTCACTCACTGCTTTTCGTGATTTTTTTTTTTCAATAAAAATTTTCTTTAGTTTTTTTAACTTGCAAGAAATATAGATTTTTTCTTATTGTCTTTTATATAATTTTCCACCTTGTCTATATATTTTCTTGAATTATTACGGTTTAAGCACGTGGATTGAAAAGTCGCCTTCGTTTCACTGTTTTTATCTGGCTGCTTTCGGAGACTTTTCAGTTGCTCAGTATTGATGGGTTGTATTCTGACCTTTTCCTGATTCGTAACTCAGCGTGACTAACTCGCAAACAGAGGAGTAAATGAAAGACGAGCGAGTTTTTATTGGAAAATTTTGTTGGAATATCTCGTAGAGAGCGAATAATGACATGTTCTACCGGATGGTCACCCCGTTGCTGTTGTGGTGGTTGGTGCTTAATTTCTGGCCGTTGCTTTACGAGCTGCAGTACCCACTTGGTTCTTGTTGTGCCTCCCGTGGCCGGGAACTATGTTCCTACCAGCTGCTATGTCGGGTTTGTTCTTGTAAATCCTATGGCTGTCTTTTTCACTACTGCTTGGTTTTAGCTGTTGTTGTCGCGAATTACAAATTCCTGTGTGCGAACATATTTTAAAACTTAATTTTCATGTTTGGGGCCCAACCGTCTTCGCACGCGTTCACAATCAGAACCACGCCAACTTGTCTGCCACGTCACCACGCATTGCTACCAACTTCGACTAACGGTTGTGAAAATTCGTAAGGATTCTAACTAAAGAACAATGATCCTTGGTGATCTAACGATGTGGCAGCTTGGTCTTAATTTCGCCGCGGTGTGTTGTGTTTGTCTGGGCAAGGTTTGATCTATCGCTGTGTTTAGCGATACAGGGTCGTATTTTCCTGTGCTTAGTACGTTCAACACATTACAGATTTTTATTTTCAAATTATTGCTGTTTATATACAAATATAACATGATCTTAAAGCTACAACTTAAAACTACAATTGGATTATTTTCATAGAAGTTATTTCCAGATAAACAAAGCTGAAATTGGAGATATTATTGTAATATAAGTGTATACTATATTGATATGGTACCATATAATATTAATACAAACTAACAGCCAAATAATAATAGGTTAACATTATAAAAAGTAATAATATTAATAATAAAAGTATATATTATAATCCTAGTTTAACATTATTTATAATGATTATTAAGAAAAATTTTTATAAAGTTTAAAAATTTTTTTTACAATACTTCTTTAAATTATGTTATGGAATTCTTTGATACTATTTCCTAAATCAAGGACAGAATTTACACCTTTCGTTTCTATTACTTTAAATGGTCCACGATATGGTGGTTGTTTTTTGTTATTAAAACTTCGTACTAAAACCATATCTCCTATTCTTAAATTCAACGGATTGGTTTTTGTTTCTCTATTTAAGTTGAAGTGTCGTTTTCCTAATGCCTAAATAACCTGCTAATTTTGAATTGTGAAAGTCATTTATAAATTTTTGTTGTAATTCATTATCAGTTACTCGTTTTGGTTCTTTATAAATTAGAATTATATCTTCATGTGTTTTTCTATTTAGTTTCAAAAATATATTTTTAAATTTCTCAATTGTGATAATATCAAATATCTTATCATTATTATTCAACGCTAATACTTTTATGTGAGTATTGCATTTCTGTTAGTGGCTTCTCCAAGCACTACTGTGTGGTTCTTGGATTATCATTGTAACTTACTATTACCTCTTCTTCATATACTTTTATCTGCGGTTTTTTCATTGTATTATTAATATCAAACTTTAATCGTTTCATATTTCTAACATCTGAGATTGATGTACACTCCCATATAACAAGTTGCTTAGACTTTTTAGTGGCCATGTTGTTGTCATACTCTTCATACTTCCTTGAATCTAACTGTTTTTTCATGTTCCGCGTTATAGCTAATAAAAATTTTCTTTTTCTTCCTTTTCATTCTCAGTAGGAATTATTAATTTTAATGTAGGTATCGCTGTTTATTATTATGCCTAAACTTGAAATTATTTATGTTTTGTATTCTAAAAATTTCATTATTATTGCTCCGCATGACCCTTTCTAGAATCAATAATTTTTCTACAGCCTCGTTAAATGTTTTGGGGTTATTTGCCAATAAAATATTTCTATATTCTTCGTTCACTCCTTTTATAAAAACATTTAGTGCCATGCTCTCACTCATTTTATATATGGCGTCTCTCGTCGCTTGCGTGGGATTTTCTAGGGTTTTTATTTCAAAATCACTTAGCTGTTCTGATAACAAAGGTATTTTCTTCCTATAAATTAAAATGCCTAAACTATTTTATTTATTTATTTAAAAAATTAATTATTATAACAATATTTATAAAAATAATTAGAAGAAAAAGGAATACTAGCAGCTAAGGCTATCGACTCCGATGTTTACAGTAATAATTTTCAAATCATATTTTTATATCCTTCACAAAAATGTTAAGGGTATATATAAGTTTGTGAGTCCGTTTGTAATTTCTACAGTTTTTTTTTTTGCGACCCTATAAAGTATATATATTATGGTTCAGAATTAATGGAAAAGTCGATTCGTTGAAATACCGTCGTTGAAATACCGTTTCTGAGAAAACCATTAGACATAGAAACCTTTTTCTTTCACCATTCTACATATTACTCCATATTGCCATGTGTTTGCTATTGAAATTCAGTAATATCGGTTCACGTATAGCTGAGACCTATTCAAAATTAAAAAAAAAAAACCATGAATTTTTGCAATTTTTTTATGGAAATTTTTAACAAAAAAAGTTGTTTGTTTTGCTTCAAACTTCTTACACTCATTAAGCATGGTGACTAAAAGACACAAATTTTTTTTCCAGATATCGGTCCATATATACCCGAGATACAGCCCAAATCGGGTTTTTCATAAAAATGTCGCGTAAGCGAACTGAAATAACTTTTTTTGCTCAAAAGCAGTTTTGGTAATGTAATAAGGTTATATAAATATTTAAAATGAAAATTTCTGATATCGGTCTATATATACCCGAGATATAGCCCAAATCGGGTTTTTCATGAAAATGTCGCGTGAGCGAACTTAAACAATTTTTTTGTGCTGAAAAGGAGTTCTGGTAATGAAATTAAGTTATATAAATATGGAAAATGAAAATTTCCGATATCGGTTCATATATACCCGAGATATAGCCTAAACCTGGTTTTTCATGAAAATGTCGCTTAAACGAACTTAAACAACTTTTTTTTGCTCAAAGGCAGTTCCGGTAATAAAGTAAGGTTATATAAATATGCGAAATGAAAATTGCCGATAACGGTCCATATATACCCCAGATATACCCTGAACCGGGTTTTTCATGAAAATGTCCCGTAAGTGAACTTAAACAACTTTTTTTTGCTTAAAAGCAGTTCTGGTAATAAAATCAGGTTATATAAATATCTAAAATAAAAATTTCCGATATCGGTCTATATACTATACCCTGAACCAGGTTTTTCATGAAAACGTCCTGTAAGTAAACTTAAACAACTTTTTTTGCTCAAAAGCAGTTCTGGTAATGAACTAAGGTTATATAAATATGGAAAATGGAAACTTCTTATATTGGTCCATACATACCCGGATATAGCCTGAACCGATTTTTCCATTAACATTTTTTTTTTCTGAAAAGCAATTCTCGTTATAGAAGAAGGTTACTAAAATACAGAAAATAGAAAATTCCGATATTGCTTGATATATAACTGAGCATACTTTGTTCAAATTTTTAAATATACTATACATATACGGGACTATCGTGAAGGGTATTTTAGATTCGGCCCAGCCGAATATACCACAGTCTTACTTGTTTAAATTGTTTTCGGTTAAAAATTTATAAATTAATTTGATATTGCAGTCAGAAATATTTTTGAGATCACTTGGTGGCTTATTTCCGAACAAATTAATCCTGGAGGTGATGTAGGCAGGGCATTCGTCTAATATATGAGTTGTGGTTAGTCGGCAGTTACAAATAGAGCAAATAAGCGGTGAAGTTTTGTCAAAGAGATGTTGATGAGAAAATTTACAGTGCCCAATTCTTAAACGAGCGAATATAGTTGTTTCTTCCCGGGAACAGTTATGAGGGTACATCGGTTTGTTTCCAGTAGAGTTCATGGCTTTGTAAGTATGTTGGTAGTTTTCCCATTTAAGAGATTTTGTTGATGCCAAGAAAGATGAGATTTTGTAAAAAATATCCCGAGGCTCCGAGGTCGTGCATTTAATTAATGGTTGTTGTTTAGCGTCTTCGGCTGCATTATCAGCGTTCTCGTTACCAGTAATCCCAACATGTGATGGTACCCACATAATTTTAATTTTACTTATATTTTTTATACATAGGTTTCTTATTTGGCTTATTTTAGGTGCTATCATGTCTAAATTATTTTGTTTTATTGTACCAAATTCAGTTAAAACTTGTTGCAGATTTTTAGGGTTTGGATAGGATTCAATTAACAATTGTCTCAAATCTAAAAAAGTACTGGGTCTGTTTGAACGACCTATTATGGTACGAACTTGTGTTGTTAATTTGAAATCGTAAACATATTTTACATATATTTCTCTATCATCCGCCCTTATCATTTCATGTAACAATTATGCCTGTACTAGGAAATCTTCCATAGACTCATATGTACCTTTAAATGTTTGTAAGTTCTTACCTACAACGCTAATATAAAACTGCGCTATTTTGCTTTCAACAACTTCTTGAGAATCACTCTTTAGTTTCAAGATTTTCTATCACATGTGTTAATTTTATAAACAATTCGTTAAATTTGGCAATAAGAGATTTGGTTTCTTCTTTTACCGAAATTCTACTGAAGTCTTCAACTTTCTTTCTTATAATATTTAGTCTTTTTAATTTTTCTACTTTAAATTTTGAGGAGTTAATTCTTCCCTTGCTCTTTCTTATGCTTGCATCTAATTTTTGTAATTCAATTGTGTATTTCTCAATATTATCCATAAAGTTTTTTTTTTTAGTTATTTACAAATTAAATCTAAACAAATGTTTTCTTAATTCAAAAAAATTTTTTGTTTTTTTTTTGTTATATATATACACATTATATATTTTTTAAATTGTTTTTCGAGTATAAATTTATGTAAAATTCAATTCGTTTCCTAACACGAACCTTTCGTAATGAATTTCTTTCAACTTGGTAACTCTATTTTTTGTTTTATTCTCCTTTGTTTTTGTTGTCATGGAAGGAGAAGTTTTTATTTTATTTTTTATATTTCTTATATATTAAAGAATGTTATTTATCTTGGTTCAGGAACCCTGGCTGTGTAAGGGCAGGGTTTGTGGACTAAGAAGGGAAGGCTACAAGCTACAACACGTGGGCCAAGGTAGGATTAGGTCCTGTATAGTAGCGAGGAGCAATTTGAATATCTTTATCCTGTCTGATTTCAGTGATGAAGATACAGTGACGGCAGCCTGGGAGACAAGTGTAGGCACCTGCCTGCTTGTCTCAAGTTATATGGCGTATGAGAGCGAACCACCACCAACTAAAGTTCGCGAAGTTATTCGGATGGCTGGTGAGAGAAACCTGCCAGTAATAATAGGAGCCGATGCAAACGCACATCACATGGTGTGGGGTAGCTCCGACACAAATGCAAGAGGTGAGTTGATTTTTGATTTCATACTATGCGCAAATTTAGACGTTGTGAACGTTGGGTCGGAACCTACTTTTGTTGTGGTAAATAGAAGAGAGGTTCTGGATATTACGCTAGTTAGTACTAGGCATGCTGATATGATCAAAGGATGGAAGGTGTCGAATGACTGTTCATTTTCTGATCACAGGTATATTGAGCTTGAAATAGGAATTCAGGAAATAGGGTTAGTCCCAAGAAGAAACAGGAAGAGGACGAATTGGGAGGAACAGGGTAGAGTTCTCTCGAACCTTCTTTCGGATCCTCCTACTATTAGAGGTTGTGAGGATATTGAGAGAGATGTAGACTTACTAACTGAGTCTTTTGATACAGCTATCTCGGAATCGTGCAGACCTAGCGTGTGCCGAGGTAAGACTAAACCACCATAGTGTAATTTAGAGATAGCGAGAGCTCGAAAAGAGTATCGCAGACTTTTCAATGAGGCAAAAAGACTGGGAGACTGGTCGGAGTACAAAGCCTCCGTAAACAGGTTTAAAAATATGATAAGAAATGCAAAGCGGAGATCTTGGAGATCCTTCTGCAGTGGCGTAGAAGGAGCCTCTGAGACAAGTAGGCTTCGCAAAATCATATCGACCACGCAATCCATACCAGGTTTCATAAAGAAACAATGTGGTAATTGGACATCCAGCGGCCAGGAGACCCTTGAGGTACTCATGGATACGCATTTTCCTGGCTGTACACCCTACAAGGGGGCAGGTATGGCCGTTGAACGAAACAGACAAGGAGAAGTATGTTTCTCTGTCGATAGGAACCGGGTCCTTTGGGCGTTGAAGAGCTTTGGCCCATATAAATCACCGGGTCCGGATGGTATTATACCAGCAGATTTGCAAAATAATGCGGAACTGATCATGCCATGGTTGATCCGGATTTTTACGGCCTGTTTTAAATGGTCCTACATACCGAAACCATGGCGTAGATGTGTAGTGGTCTTTATTCCTAAAGGTGGAAAGACTTCACACACAATTCCGAAGGATTACAGGCCCATAAGCCTGACATCGTTTTTCCTAAAGACGTTGGAGCGGATGGCTGATCTACATCTTAGAATGTCAATAAATCCGTGCCGTTTATCTGCATCTCAACATGCCTATACTAAGTGAAAATCTGTTGAGACTGCGTTGCATTCGCTCGTGGGGTATATAGAAAATACTCTAGAGCAAGGGGAGTATACATTGGTGGCCTTCCTTGACATAGAGGGAGCCTTTAATAATGTTGCGCCAAAAGTCATTACTATGGCTTTGGAAAGGCTGAATATTCGTCAGCCGATTATAAGTCTCATATGGAGTCTACTGACTGAAAGGGTCATAACATCTAGTATGGGACGGGCCACCATATGCAGAGTGGCAAACAGGGGTACTCCGCAGGGGGGAGTTTTATCTCCCTTCCTATGGAATCTTGCCCTAAACTTATTACTAGTGGAGTTAGACTCCATGCGTTTCAAGGTTGTGGCATATGCCGATGATATTGCTGTGGCGGTGTCGGGTAAATATCCGGACAACCTCTCACAGTGTTTGAATTCCGCACTGAGGATCATAGATGGGTGGAGCACCCATAGTGGTCTCAGTGTGAATCCACAAAAAACGGAGCTTGTACTTTTCACTCGAAAATACAAGACTCCTCCTTTCGATCTGCCAACCCTAAAGAGCGTTGAGCTTAGTTTGGCGGATAATGCCAAATACCTGGGAATCTATCTTGATTCAAAACTGTCTTGGAAGAAGAACGTCCAATTTAGAGCGGACAAGGCGGCTGTTGCCTTGTACCTGTGTCGTAAGGCCATTGGCAAGACTTGGGGTATAAATCCTTGGAATTCTTGCCGGCTATTTAACATGGTAATAAAGCCCATATTAATGTATGGGGCGCTTGTTTGGTGGACGGCTTTAGAGAAAACCACCTATTGCAGATTCATAGAAAGGATACTGCGGACGTCTGCTTTGATGGTAACTGGTGTTTCTTGTACTACGCCAACTAAAGCACTAATTACGATGATGCATTGGCTGCCAGCTGATCTCATGGCGAAGGAAGTGGCCATGTGCTTGGCAATTAGACTAATAGCCAGTGGGATGTGGAAAGAAGCGATAGAAGGTCACGCTTCGATAATAGAAAGTATAACGGACCTCCCGGAGTATATTAATTACTGTGCACCAGCTCTAATGCCCGACAAGAGATTTGACGTGATCTCATCAAGGACGGCCTCGGCAGCGAACCAAATGGGTCGCCAAGAGGACGTGCTTGAAATTTTCACAGATGGATCCAAGTCGGACATGGGAGTTGGTGGTGGTATCTTTATGCCCCAGTATCAGAGGAGGATCAGTTTTAAGCTATATGATGAGTGTAGCGTAGTGCAGGCTGAAATTACAGCTATTTTGAGAGCAGGCAACTGGTTGAGGTACTATAGGGTATACGGGGTGAATATCCGAATCTGTACTGATAGTAAGGCTGCGTTAAATGCGCTTGTGGGTGTCTATACGACGTCCAGGTTGCTTCAGGAATGCCGGATATCTCTTAATGAGATAGCGAGACATTCAAACCTGGAGCTTTTCTGGGTACCGGGGCACAGTGGAGTGCCCGGAAATATTGTGGCGGATGAGCTGGCGAAATCCGGAGCTCGTCTACAGAGAGGGGACATTGATACGATGGTAGGAGTCCCGCTTAACAGCTGTAAAAACCAAGTACAGCGTCAACTTGTAGGGACTGCACAGGACAGATAGTCTGGTGAGGTCACCTGCCGAGTAGCAAAGCTGACATGGCCTGCGTATGATCGTAGTAGAACTGCGGTCCTAAAGGGTTTTCCCCGTCAAAGTTTGCGTACCTTGGTGGCAGTTCTGACAGGACATTGTCTCATAGGGACGCATGCTAGGAGGTTAAATCTTCCATTTAATGATTTCTGCAGAGGTTGCGGGGATGAGGACGAGGAGGAGAGGGTTGAGCATTTCCTCTGTCGATGCCCGGCTCTCAATTCTATGAGAGCGCTGTATCTAGGCGGACCGATGCTGCACGGATTGGCAGATATATCGGAGTGCTGAATGAACGGACTGGATTCCTTTATCCGGCTTTCGGGTTGGTTTGAATCTGAACCGTCTGGGGAAGTGTAGGTCTCGTGGGCTGCACTTCTCCCTCAGGCAACACAACGGGACCAAAAGGACCCAAGTGGGCTGGTTTCATGAAACTGGCGGCCTGTACAACCTAACCTAATCTATATATTAAAGCAGGTAAAAAAAAATTGTATATACACACATTTTTTTAAGCATTTTTTTATTTACTGAATCTTCAAAATGAACTAACAATAAGTATTCAAATCTCAATACTAAATTTAAAATTAAAAATGTGACTTTAAATTAAAAAATTTGATTTTTCTTAAGTCCGGCCAATGCTAGACAAAAAGTTTTATTATGCGGGAGCTATTTCGGTAAAATCACCTATTGAGCAATCTGATGGTGGCACCGGTATCCCTTCTTTTAAGCCGAGTGTGGCCGCCAAAATTAAGTATATGGCGCGCAAGAGGGTTTGGATGAAGTTCCAGTTTACTGACATGCCTTGTCGCGTACTTAGAAAATTCCTCTTTTACCAGCGGAACACTCAGATCGTTATGAATTCGTGAATTTTTTACATACCATGGAGCTGCAGTAATCGTTCGAAGAATTTGGTTTTGTCGTCTTTGAATTTTTTCAATATTTGACGGTGAGGCGGTGCCCCATAATTGAATTCCGTAGCACCATATGGGCTTTATAATTGCATTGTATAACAGAAGTTTGCAATCCAACTTCAATGTCGAGTTTCTGCCCATAAGCCAATTTAGCTGCGCTGCTTTTAGTTTTAACTGAGTGACCTTTGCTTCAATGTTAGACTTCCAAATTAGCCTACGGTCCACGTGAATACCAAGGTACTTGACTTCGTTGTGCTGCGGAATAGGTGAGTTGTTTATTTTATTTGTTTACACAGTGTGAATGTGACATGAGTACATTTCTTTATTTATTTATTTTTTATTTATTTATTTATTAATTTATGACTATGGAGAATAACTCCTTACAGGCAGATACTAGATATGTACACGCATATGAGTTAAAAAATAATTACAAAAATTAGTAAAAAAAAGTAGAAAAAATAGCTAATAACTGGAAAAAAAATTTATAAGCAATAAAAACAATTTGTTAATTACTGGAATTTAATACTAAAATTATACTACGCTTAACAAAATTTAAGTTCATCGAAAAGTCAATAAATGATCTTCTCTACCAAACCCTATCCACTCTTTCGCAGATGACAGCAGCATTTGCCACTCGTACTCTTTTAGCTATAGGCCCAGCCTATCAGAGATCGCTGCCAAGAGGCTAAATATGAATGATTCACTGAACAGTGACCTTCTATTAATCTCCGAATGGGGTCGTAAAAACAGAGTCACCTTCAACGCTCGTAAGACCCAATGTTGCTTATTAACACACAAACAAACGACCGCAAATGCTGCTTCATCTGTACTCATGGATTGTATAAATATTGAAGAATCGGATGCTCTTGATGTTCTTGGAATGAAGATACAGTGTGATGTTCGCTGGACTGAACACATTTTTCATGTCTCCAAAGAAGCATTCAAGTGTCTTGATTTTTTGAAACGGTGAAAGATGTACTTCACTCCATCCGACCTCCTTACTATTTATACCACCTACATCCGACCGAAAATGGAATACAACTCTCATGTTTGGGCCGGTGCCTCAAAGTCTATTTTGGAGTTACTCGACCGTGTGCAGGAGAGGGCGAAGAAGCTCATCGGTGACAGTAGGGTATCCAACTCTATTGACTCACTGGAGCATCGACGCAGTGTGGGGTGCGTTACTCTGTTCTATCGTTACTACAATGGATTTTGCTCGGACGAGATTAGGGATCTTGTTCCCGAAACTCGCACATTTTTACGTAGCACGCGCTCATCGTCCAGAGCTCATCCATTTGTGGTCGATCGCCCGGGGAATCGCACTACGCATTACAGAGAGAATTCGTTTTTCAGCCGAACGCTTCGTCTGTGGAATAATTTGCCTGCAGACGTGTTTCCTGTCTGCTATAACGTTGGAAGGTTCAAGTCAAATGTTCACAAACACTACTCCCTCTTTCCCCCTCCTAACAACCTATTTTCCTAGTTCTGGTACAAAGCACTGCATATGTAGGGGTCATCCCCTGAGTACTGGTCCAATATAAAAAATAAAAAAAATAACGTGGTACAGTTCATTAAAACAACAACATAATCTACGGAAGGGATCTGCATTCACATAATTCTGACAGTAATAAAGCACTGACAAAGGTTGATATTGACGAAGACTACGCTGGGGAAAATCAAAATTTAGTTTGGCCACCAGATACTCCGAGCAGATATTGCCGTTAATCAATTTGAAGACAAAAATAACATTTAACATTGTTCTGCGACTTGTCACAGAAGGCAGCTTTATTTGTTGCAGTCTGAACTCGTAGGATGGTAAGTTGGCTACAGTGTTCTGGTAGATATTGCGCAGGATGAAAAGAAGGAATTGTTTTTGGATAGACTCAATTTGATCTCTATGAACATTATAAAAAGGGTCCCATATAATCGAGCCATATTCCAGTATTGGCCTGACTAAAGATGTATACAATTGTTTCTGTTCATTAACTTTGATTTTCCAAAGTTTAAGCCATTTCTCTAATATTGAAGTATATTCCTGTAAATTTCGTGAAGCTAATTGCTGGTTTTCATGAACAATCAAAAACGCTGTGTCATCTGCAAAGGTAGAAGTGTGGATTCCAGATGTCGTTGGCATGTCAGAGGCGTAAATCAAATATAAAGTAGGCCCCAGTATGCTGCCTTGGGGAACTCCAGCCTTGATTGGCTGAGTTGGGCTTATAAAGTCGCCTTCTCTGATAACAAACTTCCGTCCATATAAGTAGCTTTCCAGAAGCTTGTGTGTATTTGCAGGCAAGTTTAACTTTATTTTGTGCATCAAGCCGTCGTGCCACACTTTATCGAAAGCTTGAGAAATGTCAATGAATAGAGCTGAGTAATACTTCTTCTCCTCAAAGGTCTGTCTTATGACATTGACTAGTCTGTGCGTTTGTTCTATGGTGCTATGTTTAGCTCGAAAACCAAATTGATGATCAGGGATGCATCCCACATTGTTCAATATTGGACTCAACTTCGCCATTAACAATTTTTCGAATGATTCTACCTTTGTCAGATCCTTCCCTGGCTTGGGAATCATGGTAATCATTGAGACCTTCCACTCTGCAAGATAATACTCAAGGCGAAAAATAGCGTTAAAATTAAAAATTAGAACTCTTCTTGCCACACGAGGTAACTGCTCAAGCATTTTACCAGTAATTTGATCAATGCCTGGAGCTTTCCTGGGGTTTGTATTACCGATAACATTTTCGACATCTTGAAAACTAAGTCTCAAAGGCACAGGCGGTCTAATAGCATATGACGGAACTTTCGCTGTATTATTCGTTGAATCATTTGTAATAAAAACGTTTCTCAAATGATCGACATACAACATTCCCTTTTCAGAATCGCTTCTTGCCCAGTCGCCAGTTGAAGTTCGCAAAGGTGGCTTACCTATTACGGGTCTTTTTAAACCTTTTGTCGCTTTCCACAAGGAATAATCAGATTGAGGAGTACCATCAAGGCTTTCCAGATATGTTTTAAGGGAAGCCATTCTGTGGATTTCAAACAGATTTCTTAGCTGAGTTATGCATTCCCGTAGCCTAGTTTTAAGCTGGGGAGACCTGCGAAGTTGCCACTCTCTTCTGACTCTTCTTTTTTCTGACAGTAGTTGCTCAATTTCAGACGAATAAGTTCTATTGTTCTCATTTCTAGATCTTATATGACTAGTGAGAGCATGCTGTACGGCCAGTTTGAGGTTTTCAGAAACAGAGATTATAGTGGGCGAGTGATCTGATTACAAATCTAATAAAGGCTCCACTTGCATCCACTCTAATGGGAAATTTTTCGCAACTCCAAAATCTATAACATCTGGGATATTTCGTCGGTCTGACGCCAATAAGTGGGGTGTCCGCTTGAAACCACATCTAAGCCCATTTTGGAAACGGTGTCAAAAAGCACACGGCCTTTCGAGGTAATTAAACGTGATCCCCAAAAGGTGTGTTTAGCGTTATAGTCGCCAGCCGCGAAAAATCGAGAACCAAGTGATTTGAAAAAAATTGAAAACTGGCTTTCTGTTACTGAAAATCGTGGTGGTGAGTAAATCGAGGATATAACAATTTGTTCATGAAAATAATTAATGCATTTATTTGTAGCTTGGAGATATTCCTCACGTGTCCCGTTCATTAGATAGTGCTTAATACTGGTCTTTATCAAAATTGCCGAACCGGGTTTCAGCAATCAACATTATATCGATTTGCTTTTCCATAAGGAAGTGCTCAAGGTAATTTTTGTGTTGGCGGATGCCGTTTGCGTTCCAGAAACATATTTTTAACCAACTCATTTTTTTTAAATTGCCTGCAAAATAGTGGATTGCATTTTCAGCATTTCCTGCATCATGTTCGTCATGGAAACCGTAAATGTATTTATAGATTGAACAAGAGTCTGCAGAGTTGCCTCAAGATTGCCAAAATTTTGGTCGGAGTTTTGAGGCTTGGACTCCTGATTCAAAGTTGGTTTATCGGATTTTAACACATTCGTATAAGAAGTTTGTTGGGAGTTTTGCACGTTTATATGGCTGGTTGACTGGCGTACCTGGGGAAAATTGCTTGTAGAAATGACCTCTTGAAGTGAGTGTAAACAGGGCAACAACACAGTATGGTTACACTGCAAACTACAGGGGTTGTCCTGTCTCCACAGTTACTGCACTTTTTAACACTTGAGTCAGTTTTTGACTTCTTGCACTGTGATGTGCCGTGGAGGTCGCCACACACAACACCATCTGCGGGCAACTTACAATAGGCCTTAGTATGGCCAAATTCTTGGCAGTTTAGGCATTGAACGGGCCCTAAACGCTTATGAGGCTCCTCAACGGTAACCTAACGATATACATACATGAAAATTAATGTTTCTTTTTTCAAATATGTATATGTAGTTAAAAAAAATATCTATTTTTTGTTTCCAATTGCTGCAATAACTCACATACTATATCCCATACTAGGGGTGTATCAGCGGTTTTGGACCCTGTGCTGATGTTGTGGATGCTGGTTACAATTCTTCGCATTCGGATTTGGCAGGATCGCCATATGGTGCTTAAGGAAAAAAGGGAACAAAAATATTCCCCTTTTTTTATTTGAATGTACTAGTCTGTCGGCGCTTAAAACGCCACTGGCAGAAGAAAAAAACTTTCGAAGGTAGATTAATACCGAAGAAAAAGAATTTAAGCCGAATAGTTTAAAGGCTCAAAAGTAATTGATTTTTATGGATTTTTCGTAGATTTTTTATATACTACTCAGGCTTCTAAGGTCAGGACTTCTTTTTATTATTTATATTTAAAATTCATCTATTTTTGAATTCAAATAGAAATAAAAAGCAAGTTTATTTTAATATTTTTCCCCCGACGTTTCGTTGGGATTTTTCCAACATCTTCAGGGAGTTTTTTATTAATCTGGTAACATTAAATAAAATAAAAGCTTTAATTAGCACATACATATAGCTCTAAACACTGTGATGGTTTAACCCAGTCGAGAACGACTGTGAATTGGTTTACGGAAGTTTGGCACGTTGGTGGTCATCGGGCTGCAGCTCGCCGGAAATGGGGGGTTCGTTTCCGCTTCAACATCACAAATAAAAAGGAATCGTGCCAATTTGTTACTAAATCGTAGGCAAAACTAGATTGCTAAGAAAGGAAATCACGAGTGGAAAAGTAACATAAAAAAATATAAATCGAAATGAAATACGAATTTAGTTGCTGACGGACATATGACACAGTTGATCCGGCATCACTGGACACTGTAGGAAGTTGGAACTGCTTATGTTGTTCCAATCAGGCTGCCCTCCCTGCTATGACATGGGTATGTCTTCCGTATGCATTATTCGTGCCTGTAAAAAAATCTTGAACAATGCCCCAAACCAAAACTTACCACATTCTCTCTTCCCGTATTCTACCACAACTCAACCAATAAACAAATCCATCATTTTGTTTCAAATTACATTACAATAGTTAAATATATTAATATTTCTTTCGGTTATTTTTATACAATCTATCAGTCTATTCTTAAGGTAGTATAGTTTTAGTGATTAAATTGTAGATGTGTGTCTAAATAAAAGTATAATTCATATCCTTTTGGTTATTTTTTTTTTTTTTTTGTTTCTTAACCGTAGTTTTTTTTTTTTTAAAAAGTCGAAATTTTCATATACATTTACATTTTTTTATATATGTAGCTTTAATTACTATTATCGTGACAATTATTATCATTAAGTTGTGTTTTCCTTAACACAAGTTTAAAAAAAAAATCCAAAAAAAAATTGAGAAAATATTGAACTATTTTAGAAGCAAATGTTGCTCAATTTATTAATTAATTAATAGGACAGAATTCGCAAAGAAAAAAGAAATTAATTAATTTTTTTTTTTTTTTAGTATGTATCATAGTTACATATACTTGTGTGTGCGTTTATGTATCCACCTGTACATATACATATATATAAATGTTCATCTCTATATATATACACAGGTTTTGATATATCTATATAGGCGTGTGGGTCAAGGTAAATCTGTCCGCCAGTCCGAATTTTGTGCACGTTTATGAGTATATTCAGAAAAAATCTAAACGAATCTGAAACGTGTTTTAATTTAAAAAAAATTCACACAAAATTTCACCAAGATTCATTTCAAATACGTTCCAATCTTTTATGAATATGCACATGAAACCTTTAAAATTGTTTTTTTTTTTTCTAACTATTTGTTTTTCTTTGCAGTTCAAAAGTCTATCTTCTGACCTAATTAACAATAAAAAAACATTACCTTCTAAAAACTCTTCTCATTAGTTTCAATATCCTTCGTGATGGAATGATTATTGTAAATATGTGTTATTATAGTTTTTATCATTGCTACAATAAAATTCTATATTCTCAATAAACACTCTTAACACGTTGGATATATTTTTAATTACTAGAAAAGCACAAACTTTATAATAATATTCTGTGAAGAAATTTTAGCGTTCTTACGCAAGCCTTGAGAGATACATGAGTTTAATAAATGAACAATTTTAAATGAAAAAATTAGACTTTTCAGACAACCTAATAAAAATTTGAAATTCAAAATAACTTTTATGAAGTTGCTGAACTATAAGAAAATGAAATAATAAATCTTAAGTGTTACACGTACACTGACGAATCACGGTTAAATTTCTTGTTAACTCGATAATTATTTATATTGTTATATAAATAAAACGAATATAAACTTACATAAATACATATATATATAAACAAATTATATTCTTAAGAAAACAAATTACTTATCTTATACTGTGTGGTGTTTCTGATAAGAGCTTTTGGTGGCCATTGCAGTTGTCCTTTACGCTTTTATAGACTGGTGTTGGGAAGCTGACAAATATACTGTTTTGCTGCGGCCGTTGACTGTACGAGGGCGATGATGATGGTTTAGGTGACACTTCAGGAAAATGTATAGTCCGATATGATTTTGAAGCTGCAGAAATAGATGGATTTTGCCGTTTTATAGCCACTGATGATGATGATGACGATGCGGTGAGAGGCTGCGCAGGATATATGTTTTCTTGGATAAATTTGTTGTCACTTTGTTCTGACCTGTTGATCTGACAGTTGAAACAGATTTTATTTGCTGTTGTTTAATTGCACTTAATGGCAATATAGTATCAGTTTTGGTAATGAAACTTTTAGGTTTTGTTGATGAAGTAATCTTCTTTATCAAAACTTTCGGAGCAACATGTAATTTCTTTGCAGCATCATCCGGTAATGTGATAAATGTTTCACTAATTGCAGTTTCCTTTCTTTTTCTTGTCTTAAAGCTGATTCATCATCATTAAATTTTTTGTATTCGAGTTTTTCACGCTACTTGCAAATAAAGATTTGTTGCAGTCACAAAAAAATTTAAAAAACTTAACTTTTAAGCAATAAAAAAAAATTAGGGCTTGATCTCTATATAACAAAGAAATTAATCACGTCTGCTTGTCACTCAACTCTGTTCCATTCTGCCGCTTCAAAGAACAAAATTCCCGTCTTTTTTCGTGCGCAAAAACTTGTTGAGAAAAGGAACGTCCTGTTCTAACACATTATACGTTCTGTAACAAAAACCGTTAAATCACGCCACTTAAACAGCCGCGAACATTCTATTCTTTATTCCCTTTTTGATTTATTTTCGCTCTAGTTGGTTCACTTGTCATGCGCAGAAAACTAGGATGCCACCTTACTAAGTGTTGCCGGACCGCTTTTAATGGTTGCTTAACAAAATGTTTGCTCACTTATGGCTGACATTAAATTGTCTGAGATAAATCAACCATCACAAAGCCAGCTGTTTTCAGACGACCTGTTGCTGAAAAGAGTTGGGACACCATAGTGTTTCGTGTCAATACCGAAGGAATAGTAGAACGCATAATGAAACTGCTATGTCCTTTACAAACAAAAACTCGATCTGATAAATAGAAAAAAGCATTTAATCGTATCGTGAAGCTTAAAACTGATTATCCTGCTTCGGCGGTTGTACGACTTTACATTCCTTTCATATGCATCATGTAACTTCTCATTTGCTTTCTGGTGAACTATTTGCATTTGGGAGGCTTTTGGCAAAACGTTAATCTCACCATCTGCGATAGCATTAAGCTTTCTAAGGATTCCATAGGCGTCCGCATGTGTTACCATGTTAAAACCGGTTAAAGCAAAGTACGGTGTAATACCAGTAGATGCATGAACCGTAGATCTTAAAACGCATTCGATTTTTGTTAAGTTTTCATCCCACTTGGTTTGATCTTTGTCTAAATAACTTCGGATGGAACTCAATATGTTTTGGTTCACTCGCTCGCTGGCGTTTGACTGCGGTGAATACAAGGGTGTTCGAAAATGTGTAATACCAAACTGTTTTAGAAAATCTTTGAAGGCTTCGGAAACAAATTGTTTTCCGTTGTCGGAATGTATGAACTCTGGGACTCCAAATTTATAAAACACTTCGTCTCGCAGAAACCGTATAATTGCCTTGGTGGTAGCTTTCCCCAATGCTTTTAGCAAAACAAATTTAGTTTTGTGGTCAAGGACGATGAAAATAAAGGTGTTACCCGTCTTTGATCTAACATACGGGCCCAAGAAATCGATGTAAATTTTCTGAAATGGTCTCAGGGTTTGAACTTCTGTTCCCATCGGTGGTCGTAAAATTTGTTTAGGATTTTTGATTTCTTTGCATACGTCACACTGTAGTATAAATTGTCGGATTTGTTTCACCATCGAAGGCCAGTAAAAATATTCGCGGATATTGTAGAGCGTTTTTGATATGCCTGCATGTGCTGTATTGTCGATGTGGGATTTCTTTATGACGTTATCTGTTAACTCTGTAGGAAGCCACATTTTCCAACACTCATCTTCGCTATCTGAATCATTTCTATTAAATTTTACTTTTTTATAAACAATATCTTCGTTGACTTTCAAATCTGGTAGACGATCTTGATTCTGTTTTATAGTGTCGATTAGTGCCAGATAATCTTTAGATTTGAAAGCGTCCGAATTCCAATCAACAATAGGGTTATTATCTTTCACTACTTCCTCCATATCTAACCTAGAAAGCATATCCGGGACAATATTTTTAGAACCTTTCCGATGTTCGATGTTGAATTTAAAACCTTGCAGCTTCAAGCTCCATCGGGCTAGACGTCCGTTCAAATCTTGTTGTCGCATCAGCCATTTTAAGCTGGAATGATCAGTGATGACTGTAAAATCCATGAGTTCAATGTACTTTCTAAACTTTCCGATTGCCAGTACTACTGCCAGACATTCCTTTTCGGTGGTGGAATAATTCCTCTGGGCGCTATTAAGTTTTTTAGAAAAATATTCAATTGGGTGTTCTCCGCCATCGTAATCCTTCTGGAACAAAACTGCACCTATACCAACATTAGAAGCGTCACATTGCACAAAAAAGGGTTTTTCAAAATCGGGACTAGAGAGTATGGGACCTGAGACTAAAAGCTGTTTCAGTTTATCAAAGGACTGCAAAGCTTCATCATTCATATGAAATTTTGGAGTTTTCTTCAGCGTGTTGGTGAGCGGAGCCGTTAAGGTCGAAAAATCCGGGATAAAGCGGCGATACCATCCTACAGTACCTAAAAATCTCCTAACATCTCTTTGGCATTTCGGGGGTTTAATATCCAAAATCGCGCTCACTTTATTCTCGTCTGGCCTAATCTTTCCTCCACCTACAATGTAACCTAAATATTTTAGTTCTCGGTAACAAAATTTTGATTTCTGCATATTAATGGTCAATCCGGCTGTCGTTAGTTTCTTACCCACCTCCCTAAGCATATCCATGTGTTCTTCAAAAGTAGCCGAAACAACCAACAAATCGTCGAGGTAGACGAACACTCGGTCTTTCATTTCCGATGGCACAATTTTATCCATCAATCGACACAGCCTCTGTGCAGCGTTGCACAGCCCAAACGGCATCACCTTAAATTGATATTGAGGTCTACCGGGGACTGTGAATGCTGTTTTCGGTCTACTGGCTTCATCCAAGGGAATTTGCCAAAAGGCGTCCTTGAGGTCGATTGATGAGATGAAATAGGTGTCACCGAGCCTCGCCAACAAGCCATCGATGTTTGGGAGTGGATAAGCATCCTTTTTGGTGACGCTATTCACTTCCCTGGCATCGAGACAAAGTCTGTTTTTTCCGGGTTTCATTACAAGCGTAGTAGGGTTGTTCCATTCCGAGGCGGTTGCTACTTCTATAACGTCGAGCTCAATCATCCGGTCCAGTTCCGCATATATCAGTTTTTGAACAGCTGGGCTGACTGGATAGTGTCTCTTTTTCTTGGCCGGGGCATCTCCGGTGTCAATAATGTGCATTTCCAAGTTTGTTTTCCCCAATCCGTATTTTGTGTAACATTTGAATGACAGTTTGACCTTTTCCAGCATTTCCCATTGGTAAGGGGTTAATTGATGTGTTTTAGGAGTTCCGCCTTCACCTAGGGAAATCTCGTCTACAAATTTATTCTCAAAACTGATCGTAAGACCGATTTTCTTCCAAAAGTCGTATCCTAAAATAATTTCTTGGTTTAGGTTAGGAACCAAGTACAAAATATTTTCTACAGTTTTATTTCCATAGCTAATGTTAGCCAGGATTTTTCCAACGATCAAATGTTTTTTTCCATCTGCTGTCCTTATTGATGATTTGAAATCCATTATTTTTGCATTTAATTTCTTAATGTTTTCTAAAGAATTTTTTCCGAGGCAGCTCACCGAGGCTCCACTATCTAAAAGTCCTTGAAACTGACAACCATTGATACTAACTTGCATATAGGGTCTGATGTCCTCTTCACATCCAATAGTAGTTGACGCAATGGACTTTCTTTCGACTTTTCTTCGACGGTGGCTCTTTCTAGCCTTTAGAATTCGTGGACTTATAGTTGGTGTATAGTCTGCAAAAATGTTGGCTCTTATATCGTTGTAATGTTGTAATCGCTTTTTAAAAGGCAGCTTATGATTGAAACTCGTTTTTGACTGTATTCTATTGTTTGTTAAACTATCTTCAGATGATACGGTGTTATTTTGAAAGTTGCTTCCGGTGTGAAAATTCGGAGCTGCTTGTTGGGTCTCGACAAGAATGGTTTTATCCGACAAATTTTGCAAATTAGTTGCAGTTGTGTGACATAAAATTCTAAGTGGTTTGCTCTCATCCCTATTGATTTGTGGTTTTGCAATCGCGTTATGTGTATGAGAGACAAATTTATTTTTCAAAAACTTGTAGTCAGGTTTTTCAACGTTTAGGTTGCTGTTGCTTGGTTTTACTACAGGTTGCTTGCAGTATGCAGAATCGCCAAGCATATATTCTAAAAAGTTATCCTTTACTGGGAGGTATTTCGGTTGGAACACGCTGCCCCAGTTATCTGCATGTCCCGCCTTTTGTTTCCCGTGCATCTCGGGCATGTAGGGCTGGTTACATTCTCGAACCCACATCTATAACAGAAAACATTTCGTTGTGTTTCTGGGCATTCAATAAACGAGTGGCCTAATTGTTTACAATTCCAACACGACAGTTGTTTGGTGGCGAACTTCTCTTTTTCAACCTCCGCTATTTGTTGGTATTGTGCATCATCAGTTTCTGTGTAGTTCGGTATATCTATTTCATAAATTTTTCTATTGTTGAGGGCCTGTATTCTATTTGGGTATCTTTTTGCGATGTTCCTTTCGGCTCGCTTACACTCCTCTAACAATTGATCCAGATTGTCTATTTTTATCGGAAATATCAATTGTGCCAATCCATCCTTCAAGTTGTCCTTTACTATCTTCACTAGTTCGCTTTCCGCCACATGTACTCGCATTTGGTTCTTCAATTTAACAATTTCGGTGATATAAGTATCAGCTGACTCATTGGGTAGTTGTCGTTTTTCCATTATTTTTCGTTGTATTTCGAAATCGCTTTCGAAATTGCGGAATTTTTTAATTAAGTGATATTTGAATGTGTTCCAATCGCAAACAGGGTACTTCATACGGAATGACCAGAACCAGTTGCTGGCAGCTCCTGTTAAAAGGTGATGAAATCCTTTTATTACACTATCCCATGGACAGTCGTAGTCCTGCTTGAGAACTTCTACTCGAAACACAAACTCTTCTACTGTGAAAGATTTGTTAGTGCCGTCGAACTTAATTCCCCATTTTTCTAGCTGATTTGGGTTCAATATAGTGCCGTGGTATATATTCTGTGGAGGGCTTAAAAAAAAATCTTGTGGAGGATGGTTTCTTGGTGGATCAGGAAACAATTGCTGTGGTATGTGTCTTGAATATTGTCGTTGTTGTAGATTTCCTTGGGGTCGATTTGCCTGAAAGTTTGGTTGCCCTGTGGACATAAATGAGTTATCTGCTGGGAAGGCTCTGTGTTCATGGCTCGAGTTGGCTAGTTCCGATCGTACGGAGTTTCTAATTAGCTGTGGTATCATTAATTGCATGTTTTGCATATCTCTCCTGATATTCTCCTGTGCTGCTTGCACAGATTCAGCCACACATTGTCTGATTGTAGATCTCTCTTCTTCATTTAGCAGGTTTTGATTAGCCGCTTCCTCAACAGTAGGCATCCTTGTGTTGTATTGTTGGTTCCTGTCTGCTTGTCCTGTAGCTCCTCCAACTGTTAAATTACTATAGGTAGGCGTGGTCACTGTACAATCGCTTCTTGATGATGAATATGTTCTCGGTCCGAATCCTGGTGGGAATCTAACCGACATCAATGGCGTGACTGGGTTTGTACTCGTCTGCACGTTTACAGAATTTGTCGAAGCCGAAGGGGCTGCACTATTATTCGTCTGTCTGCTGTGTGATCGAAGGTGCATAGGCATGTCTCGTTAAAGCTTATCTTATGTGGCGATGATGGTGTTGTAAATAGCCTTCAGCGATTAAAATTGGTTTATAAAACTTGAAAAAAAATGATTATGTCCGTGAAAGGCCAACGCGATAGCGCAAAGTTGATAAATAAATGGATTGAAATATGTGTGATATTGGATAAAAAGAGATAATGCTGTGCACTAAATCAAATTCTGACATCAAAAACAATTGAGTTGGTAACCGAATTGCTGAGACTCGTTGCGTTTCCTGTTTGTTTGCTTGTATGGACTTGTGCAAAAAGGTTTAATTTAAAATTTTAATTATAGTATTCCCATTCACTATGTTTGCTAAATGACTATATAAATTCGATATTTATTAAAAAAAATTATCCTCAAAAAAATAAACCTTGAATTGTTTAAACCGATTTGTGTAAAATGTTTACTTTTTTTTATGATAATAAATTTCCGATTTACTATTGCACGATAATTTGGTGTTGCTCAAATAAGATTGTTAAAGTTATTTATGTATGTGTGATAAAAAAATCATAAAAATTAATTTATATACGTAAGGCTCTTCTTTTCTTTTGTTAGTATGATATTTCAGTAAATTGTAAAATAATCTGAAATAATCATACCAATAAAAATATGAATACTCAAACTTAGTATTAATACAAAAAAATCAAATACGTAAAGATAGTATGAACTGACGAAAACTATTCTATTCAATCAATACAAAAATTTAACTTGATGGTTGCAATGTTGTAGAATGGGAAGAAATAAAAAGTGGTAGTGTTGATAAGAAAATCCTACTGAACTCCTTTTCCAAAATGAATAGGTTCAATTGTGTCCCTGGTTAAAGTTGTCATGAGTTTTCATCCATGATGTTGCTAGGTCAACTAGTGTCAAATATTAATTAAAAGAAAGGGTAATTTTTTTTTTTTTTTTTTTGAATCGCTCAGAATCTTGTTTTAACTTCTTCAAAACGAGAACAAATGAACTCTCTACTATGAAGCATTATGGTGCATGCTTCTCGATCTGAATTAGCATAAACTTGAATCCAATTGACTCCCCAGTGTTAGTAATTTCCTCCTATAACGTTACGACCTGGCATTGGCGCTTCTTCAGCGTCCGTCCGGGATATCCGTTATCTTCAGCAATTACTTCCATCTGGGTTAAGGCTTTGTCTTAAAAACAAAGCCCCACGTTGGGCGCCATTTTCTGTGATGGTTTAACCCAGTCGAGAACGACTGTGAATTGGTTTACGGAAGTTTGGCACGTTGGTGGTCATCGGGCTGCAGCTCGCCGGAAATGGGGGGTTCGTTTCCGCTTCAACATCACAAATAAAAAGGAATCGTGCCAATTTGTTACTAAATCGTAGGCAAAACTAGATTGCTAAGAAAGAAAATCACGAGTGGAAAAGTAACATAAAAAAATATAAATCGAAATGAAATACGAATTTAGTTGCTGACGGACATATGACACAGTTGATCCGGCATCACTGGACACTGTAGGAAGTTGGAACTGCTTTTGTTGTTCCAATCAGGCTGCCCTCCCTTCTATGACATGGGTATGTCTTCCGTATGCATTATTCGTGCCTGTAAAAAAATCTTGAACAATGCCCCAAACCAAAACTTACCACATTCTCTCTTCCCGTATTCTACCACAACTCAACCAATAAACAAATCCATCATTTTGTTTCAAATTACATTACAATAGTTAAATATATTAATATTTCTTTCGGTTATTTTTATACAATCTATCAGTCTATTCTTAAGGTAGTATAGTTTTAGTGATTAAATTGTAGATGTGTTTCTAAATAAAAGTATAATTCATATCCTTTTGGTTATTTTTTTTTTTTTTTTTTGTTTCTTAACCGTAGTTTTTTTTTTAAAAAGTCGAAATTTTCATATACATTTACATTTTTTTATATATGTAGCTTTAATTACTATTATCGTGACAATTATTATCATTAAGTTGTGTTTTCCTTAACACAAGTTTAAAAAAAAAATCCAAAAAAAATTGAGAAAATATTGAACTATTTTAGAAGCAAATGTTGCTCAATTTATTAATTAATTAATAGGACAGAATTCGCAAAGAAAAAAGAAATTAATTAATTTTTTTTTTTTTTTTAGTATGTATCATAGTTACATATACTTGTGTGTGCGTTTATGTATCCACCTGTACATATACATATATATAAATGTTCATCTCTATATATATACACAGGTTTTGATATATCTATATAGGCGTGTGGGTCAAGGTAAATCTGTCCGCCAGTCCGAATTTTGTGCACGTTTATGAGTATATTCAGAAAAAATCTAAACGAATCTGAAACGTGTTTTAATTTAAAAAAAATTCACACAAAATTTCACCAAGATTCATTTCAAATACGTTCCAATCTTTTATGAATATGCACATGAAACCTTTAAAATTGTTTTTTTTTTTCTAACTATTTGTTTTTCTTTGCAGTTCAAAAGTCTATCTTCTGACCTAATTAACAATAAAAAAACATTACCTTCTAAAAACTCTTCTCATTAGTTTCAATATCCTTCGTGATGGAATGATTATTGTAAATATGTGTTATTATAGTTTTTATCATTGCTACAATAAAATTCTATATTCTCAATAAACACTCTTAACACGTTGGATATATTTTTAATTACTAGAAAAGCACAAACTTTATAATAATATTCTGTGAAGAAATTTTAGCGTTCTTACGCAAGCCTTGAGAGATACATGAGTTTAATAAATGAACAATTTTAAATGAAACAAGTAAGAGTGTAGTATATTCGGCTGGGCCGAATCTAAAATACCCTTCACGATAGTCACGAATATGTATAGTATATTAAAAATGTGACCTAAATATGCTCGGTTATATATGAACCGATATCGGATTTTTCTATTTTCTGTATTTTAGTAACCTTCTTTTATAACGAGAATTGCTTTCCAGCAAAAAAAAAAAAAAAAAAAATTTTTAATGGAAAAATCGGTTCAGGCTATATCTCGGGTATATATGGACCGATATCGAAAATTTTAATTTTCCATATTGATATAACCTTATATCATTACCAGAACTGCTTTTGAGCACAACAAATTGTTTAAGTTCGCTTACGCGATATTTTCATGAAAAACCCGATTTAGGATATATCTCGGGTATATATGGACCGATATCAGAAATTTTAATTTTCTCTATTTTCTTAACCTTCTTTTATAACAAGAATTGCTTTTCAGTAAAAAAAAAAATGTTATTGGAAAAATCGGTTCAGGCTATATCTCGAGTATATATGGACCGATATCGGATTTTTTCTTTTTCCATATTTATGTAACCTTATTGCATTACCAGAACTGCTTTTGAGCACAAAAAAGTTGTTTACTCGGCATTTTCATCAAAAAACCTGTTAAGCTATATATCGGGTATATATGAACCGATATCGGAAATTTTAATTTTCCATATTTATATAACCTTATTTTATTACCAGAACTGCTTTAAGGTGAAAAAAGTTGTTTAAGTTCGCTTACGCGGCATTTTCATGAAAACCACGGTTTAGGCTATATCTCTGGTATATATGGACCGATATCGAAAATTTTCATTTTCCATATTTATATAACCTCATCTTATTACCAGAACTGTTTTAAGCGAAAAAAAGTTGTTTAAGTTCGCTTACGCGACATTTTCATGAAAACCCCGGTTTGCGCTATGTCTCGGGTATATATAGACCGATATCGGAAATTTTCATTTTTCATACCTATATAACCTTATTTCATTACCAGAACTGCTTTAAGGTGAAAAAAGTTGTTTAAGTTCGCTTACGCGACATTTTCATGAAAAGCCCGGTTTGGGCTATATCTCGGGTATATATGGACCGATATCGGAAATTTTCATTTTGCATATTTATATAACCTTATTTAATTACCAGAACTACTTTAAGGCGAAAAAATTGTTTAAGTTCGCTTACGCGGCATTTTCATGAAAACCCCGGTTTAGGCTATATCTCGGGTATATATGGACCGATATCGGAAATTTTTATCTTCCATATTTATATAAACTGATCTTATTATCAGAACTGTTTTTAATCAAAAAAAAGTTGTTAAAGTTCGCTTACGCCACATTTTCATGAAAAACCCGGTTTGGGCTATATCTCGGGTATATATAGACCGATATCGAAAATTTTCATTTTCCATACTTATACAACCTTATTTTATTACCAAAACTACTTTTAAGCAAAAAAAGTTGTTTAAGTTCGCTTACGCGGCAATTTCATGAAAACCCCGTTCCAGGCTATATCTGCGGTATATATGAACCGATATCGGAAATTTTCAATTTTCATATTTATATAACCTTATTTTGTTACCAGAACCGCTTTAAAGCAAAAAAAGTTGTTTAATTTCGCTGACGCGGCATTTTCATGAAAAACCCGTTCTAGGCTATATCTCGGGTATATATGGACCGATATCGAAAATTTTCATTTTTCATATATATGTAACCTAATTTCATTACCAGAACTGCTTTTGAGCACAAAAAAGTTGTTTAAGTTCGCTTACGCGGCATTTTCATGAAAAACCTGGTTTGGGCTATATCTCGGGTATATATGGACCGATATCGAAAATTTTCATTTTTCATATTTATATGACCCTATTTCATTACCAGAACTGCTTTTGAGCACAAAAAAGTTGTTTAAGTTCGCTTACGCGACATTTTCATGAAAACCCCGATTTGGGCTATATCTCGGGTATATATGGACCGATATCGAAAATTTTCATTTCTCATATTTATATGACCCTATTTCATTACCAGAACTGCTTTTGAGCACAAAAAAGTTGTTTAAGTTCGCTTACGCGACATTTTCATGAAAAACCCGGTCTAGGCTATATCTCGGGTATATATGGACCGATATCGGAAATTTTCATTTTCCATATTTATGTAACCTAATTTTATTACCAGAACTGCTTTTGAGCAAAAAAAAGTTATTTAGCTTCGCCTATGCGACATT
Organism: Thecocarcelia acutangulata; assembly: GCA_914767995.1. Lineage (NCBI taxonomy): Eukaryota > Metazoa > Arthropoda > Insecta > Diptera > Tachinidae > Thecocarcelia > Thecocarcelia acutangulata. The sequence continues at coordinate 61,675,280 of OU612097.1, forward strand.
TTCATTAAAAATCCGATTTGAGCTATATCTCGGGTATATATGGACCGATATCTGAAAAAAAAATTTTTTGCCTTTTAGTCACCATGCTTAATAAGTGTGTGAAGTTTGAAGCAAAACGAACAACTTTTGTGTTCAAAAATTTTCATACAAAACTGCAAAAAAAAATGGCTTTTTTCGGAATTTCTAATATATCTCAGCTATACGTGGACCGATATTACTGAATTTCAATAGCAAACCCATGAATCGATGGGGTAAAAGAATGGTGAAAGAAAAAAGTTTCTAAGTCTAATGGTTTTCTCAGAAACGGTATTTCAACAGCGGACAGACGGACAGACGGACAGACGGACATCGCTTAATCGACTTTTCCATTAATTCTGATTCAGAATATATATACTTTATAGGGTCGCAAAAAAAAACTGTAGAAATTACAAACGGAATCACAAACTTATATATACCCTTAACATTTTTGTGAAGGGTATAAAAATTAGACTTTTCAGACAACCTAATAAAAATTTGAAATTCAAAATAACTTTTATGAAGTTGCTGAACTATAAGAAAATGAAATAATAAATCTTAAGTGTTACACGTACACTGACGAATCACGGTTAAATTTCTTGTTAACTCGATAATTATTTATATTGTTATATAAATAAAACGAATATAAACTTACATAAATACATATATATATATAAACAAATTATATTCTTAAGAAAACAAATTACTTATCTTATACTGTGTGGTGTTTCTGATAAGAGCTTTTGGTGGCCATTGCAGTTGTCCTTTACGCTTTTATAGACTGGTGTTGGGAAGCTGACAAATATACTGTTTTGCTGCGGCCGTTGACTGTACGAGGGCGATGATGATGGTTTAGGTGACACTTCAGGAAAATGTATAGTCCGATATGATTTTGAAGCTGCAGAAATAGATGGATTTTGCCGTTTTATAGCCACTGATGATGATGATGACGATGCGGTGAGAGGCTGCGCAGGATATATGTTTTCTTGGATAAATTTGTTGTCACTTTGTTCTGACCTGTTGATCTGACAGTTGAAACAGATTTTATTTGCTGTTGTTTAATTGCACTTAATGGCAATATAGTATCAGTTTTGGTAATGAAACTTTTAGGTTTTGTTGATGAAGTAATCTTCTTTATCAAAATTTTCGGAGCAACATGTAATTTCTTTGCAGCATCATCCGGTAATGTGATAAATGTTTCACTAATTGCAGTTTCCTTTCTTTTTCTTGTCTTAAAGCTGATTCATCATCATTAAATTTTTTGTATTCGAGTTTTTCACGCTACTTGCAAATAAAGATTTGTTGCAGTCACAAAAAAATTTAAAAAACTTAACTTTTAAGCAATAAAAAAAAATTAGGGCTTGATCTCTATATAACAAAGAAATTAATCACGTCTGCTTGTCACTCAACTCTGTTCCATTCTGCCGCTTCAAAGAACAAAATTCCCGTCTTTTTTCGTGCGCAAAAACTTGTTGAGAAAAGGAATGTATATAACCGTCCTGTTCTAACACATTATACGTTCTGTAACAAAAACCGTTAAATCACGCCACTTAAACAGCCGCGAACATTCTATTCTTTATTCCCTTTTTGATTTATTTTCGCTCTAGTTGGTTCACTTGTCATGCGCAGAAAACTAGGATGCCACCTTACTAAGTGTTGCCGGACCGCTTTTAATGGTTGCTTAACAAAATGTTTGCTCACTTATGGCTGACATTAAATTGTCTGAGATAAATCAACCATCACAACACTTAGACGACAGCAGACTTCACGGCTACAAATGAAGTTAGCGTCAAATGCTGCCGTCTCGTCAGCAACATAATTATTTTCAAGACAGCAGCAGAACCCTGCGCTGTCCATTTTTATCGGCGGCGGCGGCTGATGATGTATTACTCGGCGGCGGCTCAAAGCCGGCTGTAGCCAGGATTTGACCGGCTAGCTTTTTTCCCATCGGCTCTTATAAAAAATCGGCTAAAAATCAGTAAACAATTTTAAATTCCGCAACTTCTTTTTTGCTCGTTTAATGATTAACTATAACTATAACTATATATATATATATATATATATATATATATATATATATATATATATATATATATATATATATATATATATATATATATATATATATATATATATATATATATATATATATATATATATATATATATATATATATATATATATATATATATATATATATATATATATATATATATATATATATATATATATATATATATATATATATATATATATATATATATATATATATATATATATATATATATATATATATATATCAATAATAGACCAATTGCAATTATAGAAACATTAAAAATTACATCAAATAAAAATACCTGCTTACAAAATTATCGTACAAATAATAATATTCCGTCCTACCATTTGTTGGTAAAAATTACCGTAAAAAGCGGTAATAATCATGGAGTTTGTAACGCTGCAATTGATTGAGTTACCGTATTAAAGCACCCCATACACGTTTCAACTCGGTTGGCAACTGAGTCGGTTGTTGTCCAAATCAAAGAGTTGTTGTCGTATTGATTGAAGAAAAATTAAAATGTTTTGATTTTTTCAAGTTGACTAGCAAGTCTTTCAATTCAATTGTGTGTGTGTTCGGGTCTCTTGATCAGGTCTCAAAATTTATATTTATAGTGTTTTTGCAAAGAGAACGTTATATCTCTTTAAAATTGTCTATAATTGCATTGAATTTAATAGTTGAATGAAAATCTTTCAATTCAGTTTATGAAGTGTGTGGGCAATAATCAATTCAATTAAATTGAAACGTGTATGGGCTGCTTAAAAACGAACTTTATTATTGTTGCCGTATCAAATTTCAAGTAAACAATGTTTCTTTTTTAATTTCTTTCGGTGAAAAAATTACGATAGCCTCAAAAATCGCTAGAGTATAGTTAATTTGTTCTGACGAGAAAAATTTTGTTAAAATATGTTGCGCAGAAAATGTTTATCCATTGTGTTACGCAAATACTAATTTATTTTTTAAGCTCTTTGGCATTAATATCTACAAAACGTACAATTTGGCTTATATTTCATAAATTCGTGACCTATCATCGGCTGCTCATTTTTAGCCGAAATTAGCCGTAAAAATTTCGGCGGCAGCGGCAGCAGTAGCACTATGTGTATTTAAGCAATGCAAATTTTAGAGGTGCTACATATATATTTTACATGAATAAAATTACTGACTGAAAACGTAATAATATCACGTAAAGTTATAAAAACTCATCAATTTATTTGTTTATTTTATTTCTATGATGTTTATTTCCATTAAATATTTCAAACAAATTTTAGTTTTTGTTGCTGCCAATTTATTTTTATAGTGGCAGCACTGCATTTACTTTTTGCTGCTTACGAAAATAGAAATTAATCTAAGTTGGCAGCAGTAGCAAATGCTGTTGTGAAGTTGTGCTGCTGTGATTTCGTTAAAATAATCATTTGCATTTAAACATGTATTTTATTTTTGACAGATTGCTGCTTGCTGCCTGCTGTCGTCTATGTGTTTAAAGCTTATAATCAAGGTGCATTAACGTATACACGGTGGCAGCACTACGGCATGTGACATTTTTTTGCTACTGGCAATATAGTAAGCTATTTACGTCAAATGTATTGCTTACATTTTTGAAAGTGAATTTAGAGTTTTATTCTGAATAAAACATATACAAATTATTTTCTGAACGTATAAATAATTCATATAAATATAATTTATAATTATGAAAACGTACACTCATAGTTTATAATTGTGAAAATAGTTACAAATATTTTTGATAAACATAGCTTACCAAATGCCTGTTTTTGTTGTATTGTTGTAATTTTGCTCCAGTGCTGCCACCGTTAATGCACCTTGCATATAATTATATAAGTTTTTTCCCTTCCCTGTTTTTATTAACAAAATACAAATACTTACATTATATGTTGCTCGTTACATCTATATTATTTAAAATTAAATTTGAATAACAAATATAAAATATAATTGAGGATTAAAAATAAAATGAAATGAATATTACAATCTTAATAACTTAGTATCACAAACTGCTTTGTAGTGCTTTAAAACAAAATGGTACTATAAATCGCATTCGTGTTTTCTTTGTCTATTTTATAATTCATTGCTATGTCAATTTTCTTTTGAATATTCAAGCTTTCCAACGTATATCTTTTGTTTTCTTTTTTCCCCCTATGTAATATTTTGATATTTTCCAGATCCGCTGCGTGCGAGCTTTCAATGCAATGTTGCGCCAAAGACAATAGATTTATAAAGATGTTGCACTGCCATACATTGTTCTGCCGCTGCTAAATTATTGATGGGATTTTGCGAAAATCCCCTTTGTTTATGAGAAACGTTTGAATACTCTTTAATGGAGAGCAAAATACCAAAACGAAAATTAACTCTCAGGAGAAGCAATTCATGAGTACATACATTGTTTGTGGATGTGTGTTTATATTGCCAATATTTTGCACACCAAGCAAACAATTTTGCTTTGAAATTAGTGTATCATAATTAAAATTATTATTTGACCAAGCCTTTTCTTAGTTCACATATATTTTAAAATCAATTCATTTATTTTACTAAAAAAATAAAACGATTATTTCAAACTTAGCCTAAGCTTGTAAGCATCAATTATATACAATAAATACGCTTAGTAATAAACAGCGCGTATTAACGTTTTTCTATTGCTTGTTGGGCTCTGTGATTTTTGTTTGTTGTGCTAAGTCGCAATTTACGTAACGATTTGTATGCAAAAACAAATCTGATATTCAATGTTGCCGTAGCAAAATCTTTTATTTTGTTTATTGTATAAAATAAACAGCAATGACTGTCGTCGAATTTTAAATACGTTATGCATGACTTTTTTATAAAGGCACTTGATGTGATGGTTTTCGAATGGAAAATTTGTTTTACTAGCCGTCTTAATGATTGCTACATTTGTTGTTCTTGTATTTTTTAGACATAGCTATACCTATAGATATTTGGAGACTCTTAAATATAGTTGTGATTCTTGGGTATTGTAAGCTTCTTTTAGGAATCTGATAAAAAATAAGTCAATGGCAAGCCTTTCGTCTGGTTAATCTATGTTTCATTTACCGTTATTTATTTACTTGCAGTTGGAAATTTATCAAATTTTGTTTAACATTTAGCTACATGCGTATGTGTGTTTGTACATGAATTTGAAATTTTATAATAATCTATCAAAACAGTGCAAAATATTTTTTGATAGACGCACCAATATACATACACAGCTCACACGCTTTCGTGACGATTTCTACCAATTCACACTACCCGCAAGCCGCGTTAAGGAGCTCCGTTCCAAAATTTCCCTTAAGTGCGATATTAAAGTGACAATAATGTATAAAAGTGAAAAAGTTAATTTAAATAAAGTGTCAAGAAAGGCGGGCAATAAATGTTCCCTGCCACATTGTAGCAGATCGAAAAAAAAATTTCCGCAAATGAAGCTTTTTTGTTTTCCAAAAGAAGACTCACCATTGTTTAGAGAATGGTTAACAAAGTGCAATTTAGAAAAGCAGTTCGAGGAAAAAACTACACTGTTTTTATGTAATAGGCACTTTTTGCCTGATTTAATTGGTAAGATATTTACAGCGAGGTGCCGTACCAAGTTTATATTTAATTAACAGTACTGAGTCAGAAAGTATGGGACGGGGTGATCATGCTGAGGATGAGTATATCCAACACGAGTCATTTAGAAGTCCGTTACGTAAGCGAAAAAGATCCCAATCACCGACACCTTTATGCTCAAACTGCCTTACAAGATTAAAAAATGAAGAATTTTATAGAAAGAAATGTTCAAAAATGTTAAAAAGATTCAAATCTATAACCGAAAATAACCGGTGTTTAAGGTCAAAAAATGAAAACTTGAAGAAAAGGCTGAAGGTATTAGAAGCAAAGCTAAAAGAAAAATCATCTGTTGAAAGCGAAATTGATAAACTTAGCATCCACCCTAATGAAAAAACATTTTGCAAGATTCTAATAAAGGCAAGCAGGGGAACGAACGCTCGATGGAAAGATTGTGAAAAAAATTTTGCTCAAAGCATATATTACAGATCAACCTCTACGTACTTATTCTTGCGTAACATTTTGAAATTGAACCTTCCAAGTCCTTCATCTTTAAGTCGGTGGAGCGCAATTAAGAATTTGCAGCCAGGTAGCAATCTGTGCATATACAATGTCCTTAAGGAAACGGTTAGTAAGATGAAACCTCTTGAAAGGGAGTGCGTTTTGATATTTGATGAAGTATCAATCAGAAGAAATCTAACTTATAATGATTATGCGGATGTTATAGATGGAGTTGTTGATATAGGATACGAGCGAAGCAATGAAATGGGTTCTCAGATTGGTGTTTTTATGATTAGAGGCATAACAGAAAATTGGAAGTTCGTGTTAAATTACTTTGTAGTGGCTAGTTCCATAAAAGGAGAAATATTGAAGACAATTTTACTATCAAATTTAGATATACTTGCACAAATTGGATTAAAAGTCCGTGCAGTTACATGTGATCAAGGTCCTAACAATAGGAAGTGCTACGACCTATTAGGAGTGTCACCAGAACAGCCTTATTCTCTACACAATACTAATAAAGTGTATATGTTATATGATGTTCCCCATATATTCAAATCGATAAGAAATGCTTTTATCAAAGCTGACTTTAAAACACCTGATGGAATAGCTCGGTTTGACGTTATTAGGGAAATTTTTGAACTAGAGCATGGTAAAGCTACAAAAATGACAAAGTTGACAACATCCCATATAAATCCAACGAATTTTCAGAAAATGCGCGTATGTTTAGCTGTTCAAGCTTTAAGCCGTTCTGTTGCAGCTGCGATTAAAACTGTTAATGAAAATCGTCAATTTACAAGGACTTCATCGGAAATAGCCTCTTCTACTTGCGCATTTATAAAAAAACTTGATAGCTATTTTGACTGTTTAAATAGTAAAAGCCTTAGTGATCCTAATCCTCTAAAGCGTGGTTTAAAAGTAAATAATAATACTTGGCAGTTATTACAGGCGCTAATAAGATACATGCAGCAAATTGAATATGCAGGCAACAAAATATATTCCATTAGCGGTCTTATCCAAACCACCAGGGGCATATTATCTTTAAGTGAAGAAATGTTGGAAGAAAGCTCAAATTTATTAACAGTTTTAACTAGCCGGTTCAATCAGGATCCATTAGAAAACCTATTTTCCTATGTTCGAGCCAAAGGCGGACACTGCAGGAATCCATCTGTTCACGAATTCAACATCGCAATGGCAAAGTTAATATCTTTAAAAATAAGCCAGTTTAGTTCATTAAAAAATTGTGAAGACGACGATTCAACATTTTTACAGGTAGATTTTCAAAATTCCGCCGAATTCAGTGAAACTGTAGCAGCTGATAATCAACCTCCCCTAATAGATATCGTAGACATATACCACAATAATGGAGAATATTTTGATGAAAGTGCTGACTGCTTTAACTCACCGAATGTCTCAATAGAACTTACTTCAAGCCGTTATTTCATTGGATACATAGCACAACGAATATCATGCATCAAATGTAGAATGGATATAATAAAACCTTCACAAATTCTGACGTATCCATCAGAAATGTATATTCATGCAAAGAACTTTGAAAGTGACTCAGATTTTGGAAGTTTGTGTGCACCCTCCGATTTATTTTTCGAAGTTTGTAAGATTCACATAAAAGTTTTCGAAAAGCTTTTTACTACCAATAGATCAATGAAAAATATTAAAAAATGTATGATTCAGCAATGCACAGAATGCACTAATAAAACAAATTATTCATTTTGGTTTGATGAGAATAATGCTTGTTACAACCACAGGCTGGAAATTTTAAATTTGCTCATACTTATATTACTAAGAAAGCATTCTGCCTGGGAAACTTACAATTTTAAACCATCACATATTGAGAAAGTAAAAATTTTAAAACACTAGTGTTAATAGAATTTAAAATATGCTTAAAGACAAAAATCTCTATCTAGCTATATATGGATATAGATATCGATATTTCGCTGGCACCATTCAGTTTGTCAGCAGACTTGAAAGCACATTTTTTTTAAATTAAACTCGAAAAACAATTAAAAAAAGGTTTGCTTTATATTTGAGTTCTCATCTACTTATAAAACAGATGCTAAATTTTTTAACAATTACTTGCGCTTTCAAGTCAAGTGACTAGGTGAAATTGCTATATTGATATTTTAACAAAACTTTTGGATTATTTTAACCTAATAAATTTTGTACTTTTAACGCATGAAGCGAATAAATTTTAAGTTTGTTATAAAAATTAAAATAAATATATACCTATTATTCAAAATAAGCGCTGTGTCTACATGTCTATTATTTTTACTCCTTTTATTAGTTTTCATGCGAATTGTTGTGCGCGAATTAATAAGCTTTTAAAAATATATTGTACATATGTTAGTAAAAAACAACATCATAAGTTCGGTGTGAATGCATATTATTTCATTCATACATACAACAAAGTAAAGTAAGTTTATTTGCTCTACAATAACAAAAAATACGTTCTTTCACTATTTATAATGAACATCCATTTAAGCTGGATGAGACGTATAATCAAAGACTATAAATATATAAAGATGTTGCACTGCCATACATTACACTGTCAGTGCTTAATTTGTTAATGGCAGTTGCGTGGCGACCACTTTTTGAAAGAGAAATTCTATTATTTTCTCAGAGAACTTATTATTCTCTTGTCTCCACAAATTATTTAGGTACGTACGCATGTGTTCATAGTTCTTTGGAAAGATCACAAAAGATCAGTTTGAAGTCAGGTTTTTGATACAATTTATTACTAAAAATCACGTGATTTCAAGTAAAGTGATTATAGAATAGAAAGATGGCAACAGTGCAAAAAAATCTAGCAATGTTCCTGTTAGAATGAACATTTTATGTTTTTGTATGTATGCATATGTAAAACAATAAATATAAAACGTATCTAAGCTTTTGATTTAGTCGATTCCTACATGCAGATATCGTAAGTATTTAACTACACCATTCAGATTTCAAAAAAAATTATTAACCTACGTCGGTGCGAATCAATATAATTGCAAGATGTACAACAATAAAACATGTACTTTTGAGCTACAATAACACAATCAGTCATATTGGCTTTACTTTACTTATTTGCGCATGAGTTAAAAGAAAATAAGAAACTTCTTTAAGTTATTTTACTTGAATTTACTGTAGATGAAAAATGTGTAACACACACAAACAAATTTCTCAACTTTAGGAAAAAAATTTTCTGCCAATTTTTAGTGTGTTCAAATACAATGACAAAAATTGAAAAACAAAAAAAACAAAAAAATATACACACATATATTTATACATACATATTCACATACAGTGAGTATTAAGCGGATAGTTTGCGCTCTTTTTGTTTTTGAATTCGCTCAGCAGTATAATTTTATCCCTTGTTGATTTCCCCGCAGCACCAGAAACGCAAAAAATTTTTGTTTTGATTTTTTGTTCTGAGTGCAACATCTTTATATATTTATAGTCTTTGCTTTAACTGTTTTCAATTTTGTAAAAAGCTTATTTGTCGTGTTATTCGATTTATGTGCAAGTATTATTTCATCTTCTCTTATTATTTCTCTTATTTTTGTGCTTTCTGTTAGTTTTGGTATGTATAAGAGGGATATAAATTTGGTGTTACCGGACTGTCTTTTTGTTTTATTTTTATACCCTTCACAAAAATGTAAAGGGTATTTATAAGTTTGTGATTCCGTTTGTAATTTCTACAGTTTTTTTGCGACCCTATAAAGTATATATATTCTGAATCAGAATTAATGGAAAAGTCGATTAAGCGATGTCCGTCTGTCCGCTGTTGAAATACCGTTTCTGAGAAAACCATTAGACTTAGAAACTTTTTTCTTTCACCATTCTTTTACCCCATCGATTCATGGGTTTGCTATTGAAATTCAGTAATATCGGTCCACGTATAGCTGAGATATATTTAAAATTCCGAAAAAAGCCATTTTTTTGCAGTTTTGTATAAAAATTTTTGAAAACAAAAGTTGTTCGTTTTGGTTCAAACTTCACACACTTATTAAGCATGGTGACTAAACGGCAAAAAATTTTTTTTTTAGATATCGGTCCATATGTACCCGAGATATAGCCCAAATCGAATTTTTAATGAAAATGTCGCATAGGCGAAGCTAAATAACTTTTTTTTGCTCAAAAGCAGTTCTGGTAATAAAATTAGGTTACATAAATATGGAAAATGAAAATTTCCGATATCGGTCCATATATACCCGAGATATAGCCTAGACCGGGGTTTTCATGAAAATGCCGCGTAAGCGAACTTAAACAATTTTTTTGTGCTCAAAAGCAGTTCTGGTAATTAAATAGGGTCACATAAATATGAAAAATGAAAATTTTCGATATCGGTCCATATACACCCGAGATATAGCCTAGACCGGGGTTTTCATGAAAATGCCGCCTAAGCGAACTCAAACAATTTTTTTGTGCTCAAAAGCAGTTCTGGTAATGAAATTAGGTTACATAAATATGGAAAATGAAAATTTCCGATATCGGTCCATATATACCCGAGATATAGCCCAAACCGGGTTTTTCATGAAAATGTCGTGTAAGCGAACTTAAACAACTTTTTTGTGCTCAAAAGCAGTTCTGGTAATGAAGTAGGGTCATATAAATATGAAAAATGAAAATTTCCCATATCGGTCCATATATACCCGAGATATAGCCCAAATCGGGTTTTTCATGAAAATGCCGCGTAAGCGAACTTAAACAACTTTTTTGTGCTCAAAAGCAGTTCTGGTAATAAAATTAGGTTACATAAATATGGAAAATGAAAATTTCCGATATCGGTCCATATATACCCGAGATATAGTCCAAACCGTGTTTTTCATGAAAATGTTGCGTAAGCGAACTTAAACAACTTTCTTGTGCTCAAAAGCAGTTCTGGTAATGAAATTAGGTTACATAAATATGAAAAATGAAAATTTCCGATATCGGTCCATATATACCCGAGATATAGCCCAAATCGGGTTTTTCATGAAAATGCCGCGTAAGCGAACTTAAACAACTTTTTTGTGCTCAAAAGCAGTTCTGGTAATGAAATTAGGTTACATAAATATGGAAAATGAAAATTTCCGATATCGGTCCATATATACCCGAGATATAGCCCAAATCGTGTTTTTCATGAAAATGTCGCGTAAACGAACTTAAACAACTTTTTTGTGCTCAAAAGCAGTTCTGGTAATGAAATTAGGTTACATAAATATGAAAAATGAAAATTTCCGATATCGGTCCATATATACCCGAGATATAGCCCAAATCGGGTTTTTCATGAAAATGTCGCGTAAGCGAACTTAAACAACTTTTTTGTGCTCAAAAGCAGTTCTGGTAATGAAATTAGGTTACATAAATGTGGAAAATGAAAATTTCCGATATCGGTCCATATATACCCGAGATACCGAGAGCCTGGAACGGGGTTTTCATGAAAATGCCGCGTAAGCGAACTTAAACAACTTTTTTTACTTAAAAGCAGTTCTGGTAATAAAATAAGGTTATATAAGTATGGAAAATGAAAATTTTTGACATCGGTCTATATATACCCGAGATATAGCCCAAACCGGGTTTTTCATGAAAATGTCGCGTAAGCGAACTTAAACAACTTTTTTCACCTTAAAGCAGTTCTGGTAATAAAATAAGGTTATATATATATACGGAAAAAGAAAATATCCGACATCGGTCCATATATACTCGAGATATAGCCTGAACCGATTTTTCCAATAACATTTTTTTTTTTTTGCTGAAAAGCAGTTCTTGTTATAAAAGAAGGTTACGAAAATTAAAATTTCTGATATCGGTCCATATATACCCGAGATATAGCCTAAATCGGGTTTTTCATGAAAATATCGCGTAAGCGAACTTAAACAATTTGTTGTGCTCAAAAGCAGTTCTGGTAATGATATAAGGTTATGTGGAAAATAAAAATTTTCGATATCGGTCCATATGTACCCGAGATATAGCCTGAACCGTTTTTTCCATTAAAAAAAAATTTTTTTTTTTTTTTGCTGAAAAGCAATTCTCGTTATAAAAGAAGGTTACTAAAATACAGAAAATAGAAAATTCCGATATCGGTTCATATATAACCGAGCATATTTAGGTCACATTTTTAATATACTATACATATTCGTGACTATCGTGAAGGGTATTTTAGATTCGGCCCAGCCGAATATACTACACTCTTACTTGTTTATTTATAAAATTGTCAATCATTTTCGTCGGATAGTTATTTTTTGTTAAAATGTTTCTGATGATTTTTATATTCTTGGCTTTGTATTTATCATGACTTAGCTTTCAAACTTTGTTTATAAAGTTAAAAGCTGTGTTTATTTTTTGTTTTATTGGCTGTGTAGAATGAAAATTAATGATTCTGCCTGAAGCCATGGGTTTACTATACCAGTCTGTTATAATTTTGTTTTTGTATCTAATGATTTTCATATCCAGATATGATATGGTAGTGAATTGTTTTCCTCTTTTTCGATTGTGAATTTTAGTTTATTGCGGTAGCTGTTAAATAACTTCAATATGCATTTTTCGTCCTTTCTTTTTACAATTGCAAACAGATCATCTACATACTTATATAATTTTTATGTGTACATTTTCTTTCTGTAATTCTTCTGTCGTTTTTTCTAATAAAGTGTCTAGTACAATATCTGCAATAATAATTATTTTCGTTAAGACAGAAATGTAGAAGTTTTAGAAACTCTCGTTTTGGTATTTTTGTAAATTCTTTGAATTTATCCCATTTTGCCATTATGTTATTTATTGCTAAATGTGTTGGTATGTTTGTAAACAATGACACCACATCCAAAGATATCAAAATTTCATCGTCGTCCAAACTAGTGTCAGTAAGTTTTCCTTTTAGTTCGAATGAATTCTTTATATTAAATTTTTCTGATATATTTTTCAAAATGGTTCCTATGTATTTGGAAAGATTGTAACATGGAACTTCTATTGATGATGAAATAGGTCGTAAAGGTATATCTTGCTTATGGATTTTAGGTAAACCATACAGTCGGGGGGCTGTTGCACTGTTGGATAGAAGCCTACATTTTTCTTGTCTTGTGATTAATTCTTTTGCGCATAATTCGTTTACCAACCTATTATTTTTACGTTGTAAATGTTTCGTCGGATCTGTTTCCATATTTTCGTATGTTGTTTTGTGTTCCAGTAGTATTTTCATTTTATTCCTGTAATCTGTTATATACATGATGACCGTCTTATTTCCTTTTTCTGATTTAGTAACTATTATCTTATCTTTGTGCTTTTTTAATATACTTTTTGTCTGTTCAAAAGTTTCCAGTATATATTTTACCTTTTGGTTATTCCTCGATGTTCGTTTGTATGTTAGAATTCTGTTTGTTATTTTTGTCCTTGCTATCTCTTTTGTTTTCTCTTCTTTTAAAGACTGTACCCATTGTTCTAAGTCTGCTATTAGGCTTATTACCTACTGGTAGTGAAAATTTGGATCCTAATGAAAGTAGCCATTGGCATTCTTCTGAAAAATTTATATTAGTTTTGTTAATGAACCATTCTGGATTGAATTTTTTTAAGTTATATTTTTTGAATTGGTTTTTTCTAAGTCTAACCAATTTATCTGATTGTTTTTGTTTGTCAATTGATATAAATTTAATATACCGTGAACGTTGTTTTTCTATGAAGTTATCGAATTCATCGTCATTAAGTATATTTTTGATTTGATGTTTGATTTTGTCAAGTTTTCTTTTTGTCATTCCAATTATGATATTCGCTTCATTGATCTCAAAGTTAAGTAACTTTGAATGAAACATTTGTTTTACCTTTAAAATTTCTTTTGATATTTTCCTCGTGTTGAAGAGTTTATCCGCGTTTTTTTTTTGTCGCATTTTCGAGGTGAGTCGGTATTGCCTCAATGTTTGTTTCGCTGATTTTTTGGTTTACCTACAGTACTGTTTTAGTAATGAAGATGTATCAATACCATATTTTGTTCTAATATATTCGAAAAAATTATTAATTTTTATTCTGTTAACCAGTCTTAATAAGTTTTTAATATCTCGGCGGGCCCTCCGAATTGTTTTAATCAGTATTTATTTTCTATTCGACCTTTTCTGATTTGTATGGATTTTTTGTAGATTTTTTATATACTACTCAGGCTTTTAAGGTCAGGACTTCTTTTTATTAATTATATTTCAAATTCATCTATTCTAAATAGAAATAAAAAGCAAGTTTATTTTAATATTTTTCCTCCGACGTTTCATTGGGATTTTTCCAACATCTTAAGGGAGTTTTTCATTAACCTGATAACATTAAATAAAATAAAAGCTTTAATTAACATAGTATCACAAACCACTTTGTTGTATTATATTTGAAAATAAAATTGATTTTTAAATTAAATTTTTGGTTTGTACATTTGTACAACGGGTTATAATAGTTCAGGTTTTTTCTTTCATAAGTTTTTTTCTTAAGAAAGATTTTTTACAATACAAATCTGCTGTGATCAATAATTTTGATTGCAGAAGACAAGAAAAATAATAATCAAATCTTTAGCTGGGGGACAACTAGCTGTTTCGTAGTCGCTACACTACTCATCAGCACCCACTGGGATTTGAACTCGGGACATGACGTATCATGATCTACTGCTTTAACCACTAAGCCACCGAGCATTTAATTATTTTCTATCTATATTCATCTGATATTGAATCACATATGCATTCTGTCAATTGCCCACATTGTTTGTACAGCGTTTGCTGTCTCTAAACTAGCGGTATTTATTTTTATTTTATTAACATACATATTTTCGTATTTTAATATTCTCCGTACCCAGAGATGTAAATATAAATTTATTGAATTTTTGATGAACTTTTTATAATTTTTTAAATTAAATTTTTGGTTTGTACATTTGTACAACGGGTTATAGTTCAGGTTTTTTCTTAAGAAAGATTTTTTACAATACAAATCTGCTGTGATCAATAATTTTGATTGAAGAAGACAAGAAAAATAATAATCAAATCTTTAGCTGGGGGACAACTAGCTGTTTCGTAGTCGCTACACTACTCATCAGCACCCACTGGGATTTGAACTCGGAACATGACGTATCATGATCTACTGCTTTAACCACTAAGCCACCGAGCATTTAATTATTTTCTATCTATATTCATCTCATATTGAATCACATATGCATTCTGTCAATTGCCCACATTGTTTGTACAGCGTTTGCTGTCTCTAAACTAGCGGTATTTATTTTTATTTTATTAACATACATATTTTTGTATTTTAATATTCTCCGTACCCAGAGATGTAAATATAAATTTATTGAATTTTTGATGAACTTTTTATAATTTTTTTAATTAAATTTTTGGTTTGTACATTTGTACAACGGGTTATAGTTCAGAGTTCAAATCTCAGTGGGTGCTGATGAGTAGTGTAGCGACTACGAAACAGCTAGTTGTCCCCCAGCTAAAGATTTGATTATTATTTTTCTTGTCTTCTTCAATCAAAATTATTGATCACAGCAGATTTGTATTGTAAAAAATCTTTCTTAAGAAAAAAACTTAAGAAAGAAAAAACCTGAACTATAACCCGTTGTACAAATGTACAAACCAAAAATTTAATTTAAAAAATTATAAAAAGTTCATCAAAAATTCAATAAAAATTGATTTTTATTTTCAAATATAACGGTATCTTAAAGCTACAACTTAAAACTACAATTGGATTATTTTAATGGAAGTTATTTCCAGATAAACAAAGTTGAAATTGGAAATATTATTGTAATGTCTAGTGTATATGGTATACACTAGACATTATATATTATTATTATTATTATATATTACATTGATATATATTTATATTTTTTATATCATGGTGATATGGTACCATATAATATTAATAAAAACTAACAGTGAAATAATAATAGGTTAACATTATAAAAAGTAATAATAATATTAATAATAAAAGATTTTAATATTATGTAAAGCACATTACAATCGGCCTTTGACTTGTTGTACTGAGTTGTGCCGTGAAGTTCGCCACATACAACACAAACAGCGGGCAACTTACAGTAAGGCTTAGTGTGGCCAAATTCTTGGCAGTTTAGGCACTGAACGGACCCTGAACGCTTCTGTGTCTCCTCAACGGTAACTTTACGATGCAAAAGGAATTTGAGGCTATATGTTGGATGAATTTCATTCTTTTTTAGCACAACATCTCCTCGTTCTAGTTCAACCCTAAACATAGGTTGAGGGATCGGTTCACGGTTCCTGATGTTTACTACTGTTTTTATTTTAAAACCTTTATCTTCCAATCCGGTTTTGTCATCATCAATATCTACGCAAGGGTCAATACCTTTAATAACGACCTGAAGACCTTTAGCACTTTTGAGCTGGTAAGTGTAAAATGATCTTTTCTCTTTTTCTAAGACATCAGACAATTTTCGGTAATAATTTTCATGGTTTACCTGAATTTTAGTTTCACTCATGCTGCCGTGCTTATCTGATGTGACGTTGAAAGTATCTTTGCCGACTGCCGTAATAAGTTTTCTTACCAGTTCACTAGAAGTAGCCTCTCTCAAATATATTGGTGGCGGTTTAAATGCTTTTTTGGATGTTGTTGGCGTGTCAGTCTGAAGGATAGGAAAGCTGAATAACTTTGATGTATTTTAGAGCTGCTGGTGAATCTCTTACCAAAGTTATTAAACTTCTCTTCTGATGGATCACTTCCTTCAGTACCACAGTGCTTGGTTTACTCCAATCAAAAATAAAGGTTCTTTTCGTTCTTGATACTTTATAACTTTATTAAAGTTAAATATTACAAAATTTAGATTTAAAGAACAAATTAATATGTTGCTGTTTCAAGCTCGCAAAATGTAGTAATAAAAATATGCTTTGAACTAGTTTATTTTCGCTACCGCTATTCGTTAAGCTACATATTTTGACAAAGCTTTTGTAGTTTGATTAATCTCTTTTTGACATTTAATTTCAGCGAATACAAATTCAGTTAATTTCAAACGTTAATTTCAAATAATTGTAAAAATTCATGTACATTTATAATACTTCATGGCAACAATTAGTTTTTGGTTTTCGTGATTATTCTTTTAATATATAAGAATTTTTATATATTACTAAGGTTCAAACCGAGTTTGAACAAAGCTATTACTATCCGTTGCCGTAGTCCTATTATCATCTCAATCAATAAAAGTATTACAAATGGGTAAAAACCGGGACAAAAAAGTTTTTTTGTAATACAAAGATATAGTTGAAGTTGTAACCTTCGCAACTCAACTTAGTTGTGTTGTGAATCATGATAGGAGCAATAAATTCATTTACACTTTTTCGATTTTACTTTTCTTTGGTAGTACATGCCGTTAATTTTAAACTACCCTTTAAGTAAATTTTTTAATATATTTTTATTAGCAATTTAATCTAAAGTAACAAAACTTTAATAAATAATATCATGAAATGCATCATCATCATCATCTTGGAAAAACTTATTAATATTTTCAATTTCCTTACTTATATCTGAATCAGTATTTGTATTTAAATCCGCTAGCGATGAATTTTCTTTGGAAGTTGCACCTTTTGTGCCTTTTGATAGTAGATTTCCTTCAGACTTCGTTGGCGTGAAATAATTTTCAATTTTATTGGACTGTAAAAAGATTTTTAGGAAAAATAACGTTCAAGAATATATTCATTAAATTGTTTGGTGCAACTCACCGCTACTGGAGCAGCAGAATGGGTAGCATCTTGAAGATTTTCGCAAAAAAGTCCAGCTTTGTTTAAAATATCTTGTTTACTTTTTAGCACATTCCATATATGATCGTCGGCTGTTTTTGTTGCCATTAAATAACGACAGATCACCGGCTTGGTTTGGCCAATTCGATGAGCACGACTTTCTGCCTGGGCTAAAGTCTACGTAACGATAGAATTTAAATATTGATAAGAAAAAATTATATATTTGTAACTAACACTAGGATTCCAGGTCAATTCTGCAAATATAATGAGTTCGGCTGCAGTTAACGTTATGCCGGAATTGCACGCACCCAATGATAAAACAGCTACCTTGCACGAAGATTTATTTTGAAACATGTCTATGAATTCCCCTCTATCTTGTTTACGCGTACTACCATCGATGCGTATATATTTGACTTTAAGTTTTTTCAAACAATCACATACCGCGTCCATCATAATGCGGTGATGTGCAAATACTATAAACTTTTTTGGGTCTTTAACCTGCTGCTTTAAATAGGCGCTAATAAAGTGATTATAGTGGTACTTTAATTAATGTAAGTAGAAAAATAAAAATGAAACCTACCAAACCGCCTTGGTTTTAACTTCAGCAGTTTGGGCATAAAATTTTAAAAGAATTTGTTCTCTTTCGGCAGCTTTACAGGATTGTAAATGTTTGGCCACAGAGTCTAAAGATTCTTTGATTTCCTCGCTTGGCCAAACTAACGCAGGATCAAGTACAATTGTTTCCCTGCATATAGAATTAATTGCAATTGAGTTATATGAATGTACTTCCAAACAATTTCTAAATTTACCTAAACTTTTCAGATAAATCATTAAGAACTTCTGATTTAGTTCTTCTTATCATGTATTTAAGCTTTAAGACCACATTTAGCTCATTAAGGTTCGATTGGCCGTTAGCATCCCAGCCAAAATTAGTTTGTTTGCCATCACAATAACGGCTAGCTAAAAAATACATATTGAATTTTTTTTTTACCAAATTTTATTGTAAGGATTTTACTAACTGAATTCCATAAAGCTCATGAATTTTTTATCCACCATATGCAGCTGACTGAAAAGTTCCACCGGCTTTGATAAAGCTGGTGTTCCCGACAATAATAAGACGTGTTTAGCCTGTTGTGATAGCCGATCTGCAACCATTGTACATTTAGCCTTCGAGTTTTTTAAATTGTGGGATTCATCAAATATAAGAAAACCGAATTTATGTTCCATTAGTTGGATGATGTTTTTTTCCATCATACTATAACTTGTAATGAGAACTTTGCAATCACCGATATACTGCTGATTAGAATTTAGGACCTGTATATAATGCAATGGTACAGAGGGAAGTAACTCTCTAATGTGTTGTGCCCACGAATCACGCGTAGATGCGGTTGTACAAATAAACAACGGCCAGTTTTCTCGGTAGAAATCGGCTACAGCTATGGCTTGATATGTTTTGCCCAAACCCATTTCATCACAAATCATGCAGCGTCCTTGCTGGGCAATGGCAAAACTAAAAAAAGAAAATTTTAAGCACATTTTAAATACACCCTACAACTAAAAAATAGCATATTTTGCACTTATTTGTTGAAGTAAATACAATTGTTGGAACCCTCATGACTTATGACCCTCATGACATATAAAATATTGCATTGTTTTAACAAAATTAGAGTGAATTGTTGTATAAGCCCCTAATATACAGTTACGTTTTCTGCCTTTAAAAACGCTTTACGTATTCATAGCTAGCAAATGAAATAATAGGTGTGTTTCTTTACTCTACTTTGGGATCCCGCCGGATCCCAATTTGCACGAAAAGCGTTCCCGTACTTTAAAATTCGACAAATGAGAGCTTGTTTGAGAGAATAGTATGCTACCTCTTCTTGCACGAAACAGCCCGTACTTTTTCATCGGGTTAGTTTTGGCAAGTAAATAAGCATTCAGTTGTTCGAAATATAACCAATAACAAAGAAACAACAACAAAGTTCATTTGAATCAACTCGTATACAAATCATTTCAGTGTTTTTATATAAATATTAAATAAAAAGTAATGCGCAAAAGACTTCAAAAGCCCAAAATTGTAAAATATCATAATATTTTTTCGTAAAACTAAATGCCAATTTTTGTTGCCACATCTTTTTGGCTAGAAATTTGGCTTTTTGCGTTCCCGTACTTTAGGTAAATTGTATCTGCATTTGAGAGAAACTTATGCATGCTCTCTTTTGCACGAAACTTGCCCGGAAAGTAAAGAAACACACCTAATGATACTTCACAATTTTATTTCAAGTTAAAATGTGTATCTGCCGAAAATCTACTTGATATTTATACTTTTTTATTACATCCAATCTCATGATCTTTTTAGTTATTGCTAATTCCAGAACAAAATGAAAAAAATATAATTCTTACGCATATACACTTTCACACACATGTCTGCGAAACAATAAGAACGCAATAGCAACAAATCAGAACCCAATAATAGTGCTTGAAATGCATCCAGTTCAGACTCGGGAGTTGGTCGGGGTATCTTTATTACCACTTTTTTTAACTTGGCCCAGTGCTCAGGCGATGACCCCTACATATGCCATACATTGTGCTGGAACTAGGGAAATAAGTTATGATAAGGAGGAAAGAGGGACTAGTGTTTGAAGAGGTTTAACTTTAACAATAAGAACACGAAAAGATAAAAGAAACTCTATTATATCATTTGAAATGTTGGAATTAAATTATTTAAAGCTAATCAGTGCCCAGTGTAAATACCTTCAACACTGCTCAGACTAACAAAATTTAGTCTAACACCTTCCAAACTACAAGGTAATGAGAAGAGGATTGTGTATGAGAGGAGGATTAGTTGCAGGCTGCATAATGAGTATAGCGTAGCGCAGGAGAAAATCGCGGCCATACTGAGGGCAGCTAACTGGTTAAGGTACTATAGAAGCCTGCCCCGACGGAGGTTGCGTTCTGCTGTGGCGGTCTTGACGGGACATTATCATATAGGGACACAGGCGGGGAAATGCTACATGAATTGGCGGAGGTATCAGAATGTGATGTAAGTTGTTTGGGCTCCTTAATCCGATCATAAGGTTGGTTCTGAACCAGTGATATGTAGATCTGCTGATATACATATCACACCAAGGCAACACAACGGGACTGAATTGGATCCAAATGGGCTGGCTTTTCAAAGACTGACAGCCTGTTAAACTAACCTGACGTTATAAAGCAACACCTGTGGACTGGGCCAGAACCGATTTTGAAAATGGGATGTTGTATGTTGATCATTTGAGAAAAGTTTTTACTACAAATAATTCAGCGAATAATACAGCGGAATTACCACCATATGTTGTTAGACCGCCTGTGTCTTTGAGACTTAATTTTCAAGATGTCGAAAACGTTATCGGTAATACAAACCCCAGGAAAGCTCCAGGCATTGATCAAATTACTGGTAAAATGCTTGAACAGTTACCTCGTGTAGCTAGAAGAGTTCTATTATATTATTTTTATCGATATTTTATGCCTTCGAGTAGTATCCTGCAAAATGGAAGGTCTCTATGATTACTACGATACCAAAGCCAGGGTAGGATCCGACTAAGGTAGAATCATATAAACCAATAAGTATATTACCAACAATTTCCAAACTATTCGAAAAATTTTTAATGGCGAAGTTGAGTCCAATATTGAACAATGTGAGATGAATCACTGATCATCAATTTGGCTTTCGGGCTAAACATAGCGCCATAGAACAAACGCACAGACTAGTCATAATGTCATAAGACATACTTTTGAAAACAAAAAGTATTACTCAGTTCTATTCACTGACATTTTCCAAGCTTTTAATAAAGTGTGGCTCGACGCCTTGATGCACAAAACAAAGTTAAACTTACCTGCAAATACTCACAAGCTTTTGGAAAGCTACTTATTTGGGCGGAAATATGTTTTTTTTTATCTGTGACCAGTATTCAGGGGATGGCCCCTACATATGCAACGCATTGTATGGAAATAGGAAAATAGGTTATGATGAGGAGGAAAGAGGGAGTAGTGTTTATGGAGGTTTAACTTTAACAATAACAGCACGAAATACTAAAACTCAATTGCAGCATTTAAAATGTTTAAAGTTAAAACTGATCAGTGCCCAGTGTATGTACCTTCGACACTGCTCAGATTATAAAAATTTAGTCCGGTGCAATTTGGTTTCATACCAATTATCATAGGAGGCGATTTTATAAGCCCAACTCAGCCAGTCGAGTCAGGAGTTCCCCAAGGTAGCATACTAGGGCCTATTTTATACTTGATTTACGCCTCCGACATGCCAACGACATCTGGAATCTACACTTCAACTTTTGCAGACGTTACATAGTTCTTGAGCGTTCATAAAAACCATCAATTCGCTTCACGAAATTTACAGGAATATATTTCAATACTGGAAAAATGGCTAAAGCTTTGGAAAATCAAGTTTAATGAACAAAAATGTACTCATGTCATATTCACACAGTGTAGACAAACATGTACGCCCACCCAAATTAATAACAACTCACCTATTTCGCGGCCCAATATATACATATATATATTTTTTTTTTTTTTTTTGTAACAATTTAATTATTAATTGTATATGCTAAAAGAACTAACAATAAGTATGCAAATCTTAAAACTAAAAATTAATTAATATAGAAAAAAATTAATTAATATTGAAAAAAATTTTTTCAATAAACATAAAACATTAAAATGAAAGCTAATGAACAAAATTGTACTCATGTTACATTCACACTTCAACATTTGCAGATGATACAGCATTCCTTAGCATACATAGTAACCACCAGCAAGCATCAATAAACTTACAGGAACATATCGACAAACTAGAGGAATGGCTCAAGCTTTGGAAAATCAAGGTTAATGAACAAAAGTGTGCCCATGTTACATTCGCACTGCGTCTAGGAACATGCTCACCCATTACTATTAACAATAAAGTAATACCTCAACACAGTGAAGTCAAATACCTCGGTATTCATCTTGACCGTAGACTAACATGGAAGACGCACATCGAGGCAAAAGTAACGCAAATGAAATTGAAAGCAGTGCAAATTAACTGGCTAATAGACAGAAATTCGACTTTGAAGCTTGATTGTAAACTTTTGCTGTACAACTCGATTCTAAAGCCAATATGGTGCTATGGGATTCAATTATGGGGCACAGCCTCTGCATCTAACATTGAAAAAATTCAAAGAAGTCAAAATAGAATTTTCCGTAGAATTACAAATGCTCCATGGTACGTTAAAAACTCACGAATCCACGCAGATCTGAACGTACCTTTTGTGAAATCTGAATTTGTGAAGTACGCGACAAGATATATTAACAAACTTGAAATCCATCCAAATCCACTTGCAGTTAATATCCTTAACTTTGATGGTCATACCCGTCTGAGAAGGAGGGATACTTTGGCTACCATTCGAACTCTAAACAGATGACTGAATTCTAAAATAATAGTCGCATAAAAATAAATTTTTGTCCAGCACTGGCAGGACTTTAATTAAAATTTTTTTTAGTATTAAGATTTGAATACTTATTGTCATTACATTTTTTATGTAGATTCAATAAATAAAATAATAAAGTTAAAAAAAAAAAAAAAATACATTCACACTGCGTAAACAAACATGTTCGCCTATCTACATAAATTAACAACTCGGCTACACCGCAGCACAATTAAGTGAAGTAAGTACTTAGTTATTCCCTCGACCGTAGGCTACTGTGAAAGTCTCACATTGAAGCAAAAGTCACTCAGTTGAAACTAAAAGCAACGCAACTAAATTGGCTAATGGGCAGAAACTCGACATTGAAGTTGGATTGCAAACTTTTGTTATACAATGCAATTCTAAAGCCTATATGGCGCTATGGAATTCAGTTATGGGGCACCGCCCCAGCGTCAAACATTGAAAAAATTCAAAGGCGACAAAACCAAATTCTTCGAATGATTACTGCAGCTCCATGGTACGTAAAAAAATTCACGAATTCATAAAGATCTGAGTGTTTCACTGGTGAAAGAGGAATTTTCTAAGTACGCAACAAGATATGTCAGTAAACTGGAAAAAATTCAAAGGCGACAAAACCAAATTCTTCGAATGATTACTGCAGCTCCATGGTACGTAAAAAAATTCACGAATTCATAAAGATCTGAGTGTTTCACTGGTGAAAGAGGAATTTTCTAAGTACGCAACAAGATATGTCAGTAAACTGGAACTGCATCCAAACCGTCTTGCGCGTAATATACTTAATTTTGGCGGCCACACTCGGTTGAGAAGAAGGGATACCGTTGCTTCTTGTCTAGCATTGGTTGGACTGAAGTAAAAAGCACATTTTTATTTTTATATTTTTTGTATTTAGTATTAAGATTTGAATACTTATTATATACTCGAGATATAGACTAAACCGATTTTTTAATGAAAATGTCGCATAAGTGAATTTAAACAACTTTTGGAAATTTCCGATATCGGCCCATGTATACTCTAGATCATTGGTGCCAAAAAGTTCTATATGGAAGAGTAAACACCAATACATTTAAGGAAAAACTACTTTTATATAGTATTTTTTGTTTTAAAAAGCACAACAATTTACAAAAACAAAATTCACACTGATAATCGCTGTCGTCAATGTTTACCAACAAAGCATGCGAAAGTATTGTTGCTTTGTGTGTGTGCGGTGAAAAACAAAAATATGAAAGACGAAGTTGTTTGTGTATTTTTCATTGCTAGTGCTGAGCGCAGTATTTGTGTATTAAAGAGCACAGCCCTATAGGTAAGCGCATTTACAAAAACAATTGAGTATCAAGCGCATAGGACTGGGCATGTTTGCTCTAGATATACTCTAAATAAACCGATTTTTTCATGAAAATGTAGCGCAAGCGAACTTAAACAACTTTTTTTTTTGCTTAAAAGAAGTTCTGGTTATATGAGGAGGTTACTAAATAAAGAAAATTAAAATTTCCCATATCGGTCCATATATACCAGAGATATAGCCTAAACATATTTTTCCATGAAAACAGTGTTTTTTTTTTGTTTTGGCTCAAAATCAGTTCTGATAATAAAACGAGGTTATTAAAATACAGATTTTTTTTTTTTTTTTTTTTTTTTTTTTTTTTTTTTTTTTTGTAGCATTTTTTATTTATTGAATCTTCCAAATGAACTAACAATAAGTATTCAAATCTTAACACTAAATTTAAAAAATGGGATTCTTAAGTCCGGCCAATGCTAGACAAAAAGTTTTATTATGCGGGAGCTATTTCGGTAAAATCACCTATTGAGCAATCTGATGGTGGCAGCGGTATCCCTTCTTTTAAGCCGAATGTGGCCGCCAAAATTAAGTATATTGCGCGCAAGAGGGTTTGGATGAAGTTCCAGTTTACTGACATACCTTGTCGCGTACTTGGAAAATTCCTCTTTTACCAGCGGAACACTCAGATCGTTATGAATTCGTGAATTTTTTACGTACCATGGAGCTGCAGTAATCGTTCGAAGAATTTGGTTTTGTCGCCTTTGAATTTTTTCAATATTTGACGCTGAGGCGGTGCCCCATAATTGAATTCCGTAGCACCATATAGGTTTTAGAATTGCATTGTATAACAGAAGTTTGCAATCCAACTTCAATGTCGAGTTTCTGCCCATAAGCCAATTTAGTTGCGCTGCTTTTAGTTTCATCTGAGTGACTTTTGCTTCAATGTGAGACTTCCACGTTAGCCTACGGTCGAGGTGTATACCAAGGTACTTGACTTCACTGTGTTGCGGAATAGGTGAGTTGTTTATTTGTATAGGCGCACATGTTTGCTTACACAGAGTGAATGTGACATGAGTACATTTCTGTTCATTAACTTTGATTTTCCAAAGTTTTAGCCATTTCTCTAATATTGAAATGTATTCCTGTAAATTTCGTGAAGCTAATTGGTGGTTTTCATGAACACTCAAAAACGCTGTGTCATCTGCAAAGGTTGAAGTATGGATTCCGGATGTCGTTGGCATGTCAGAGGCGTAAATCAAGTATAAAGTAGGCCCCAGTATGCTGCCTTGGGGAACACCTGCTTCGATTGGCTGAGTTGGGCTTATAAAATCGCCTTCTCTGATAATAAACTTCCGCCCATATAAGTAGCTTTCCAGAAGCTTGTGAGTATTTACAGGCAAGTTTAACTTTATTTTGTGCATCAACCCGTCGTGCCACACTTTATCGAAAGCTTGAGAAATGTCGATGAATAGAGCTGAGCAATACTTCTTCTCCTCAAAGGTCTGTCTTATGACATTGACTAGTCTGTGCGTTTGTTCTATGGTGCTATGTTTAGCCCGAAAACCAAATTGATGATCAGGGATACACCCCACATTGTTCAATATTGGACTCAACTTCGCCATTAACAATTTTTCGAACAGTTTTGAAATTATTGGTAGTAGACTTATTGGTCTATATGATTCTACCTTTGTCAGATCCTTCCCTGGCTTGGGTATCATAGTAATCATTGAGACCTTCCACTCTGCAGGATAATACTCAAGGCGTAAAATGGCGTTAAAAATAAAAAGTAGAACCCTTCTAGCTACACGAGGTAACTGTTCAAGCATTTTACCAGTAATTTGATCAATGCCTGGAGCTTTTCTTGGGTTTGTATTTGCGATAACGTTTTCGACATCTTGAAAAGTAAGTCTCAAAGACACAGGGGGTCTAACAACATATGGTGGTAATTCCGCTGTAATATTCGCTGAATCATTTGTAATAAAAACGTTTCTCAAATGATCGACATACAACATCCCCTTTTCAGAGTCGCTTCTTGCCCAGTCGCCAGTTGAAGTTCGCAAAGGTGGCTTACCTATTACGGGTCTTTTTAAACCTTTTGTCGCTTTCCACAAGGAATAATCAGATTGAGGAGTACCATCAAGGCTTTCCAAATATGTTTTAAGGGAAGCAATTCTATGGACTTCAAGCAGATTTCTTAACTGAGTTATGCATTCCCGTAAATAAAATACAGATAATGAGAATTTTAGATATCGGTCCAAATATACCCGAGATATAGGATAAACCGATTTTTCCATGAAAATTTTTTGCTGAAAAGCAATTCTCGTTATAAAAGAATGTTATTTAAAAATGCCGATATCGGTTCATATATAACCGAGATATAGCTTAAACTAAATTTTCCATGAAAATGTCCATGAAAAATTTCTTTTTTGGAATGTTAATTACAAGGCAAAAATATTTTTTCCCCGTTATCGGTCCATATATATCTGAGCATATTTAGTTCAAATTTGTAATATACATATATACTACATATACATGTACGTGACTGTCGAGAAAGGTATTTTAGATTCGGCACAGCCGAATATACAACACTCTTGTTTTTATATATATATATATATATATATATATATATATATATATATATATATATATATATATATATATATATATATATATATATATATATATATATATATATATATATATATATATATATATATATATATATATATATATATATATATATATATTTTTTAATTCCTTTATATTTGTTATGTTATGTTTATATTTTCCCTTGACATTTGGAAGATTTATTTTTGGTAGTTATTATGCGTTATGGTAGGGAATATTAATGCGTTAAAATTTCCTCAAGACGACTACTTATACCGCCCAAAATCAGCCGTCGCTAAGTTATTTGCATGGCGTAGAGTTCTAATGTCAGATGATCAAATATAACAAAATAGAACACACTCTATTTGGAATTTTGTCAGTTGAATTTGCTCGTGTTTTTTACAGGAGCAATGTTTTTGAGGTAATAGACGGCATGTAGGCATTTAACATTGAGAAAAATGGCATCTACATTGTTAAAAACATATCGGGTGTTACCTACTTTATACTAGCTGTGCTTAAAAACCAACAACAACAAAAGAGAAACGAAAAGTTTCTGTCTGTCTATTAATTTCTTAAATGTAAAAGGTATCGGTCAAAAATACTCGAGTCGGTCAGATGTACTCTTTGTCTTATATACAAGCAATCCGTGTCGGAGTCGTCATACTCCCCTCGGACGCGTCCCCAGGTGGCGGGTAGGGGAGGACGGAGGCATTCACATATATGACCATGACACAAACATGGCTTATATGTGAATACTCCATGTCCTGGGCTTGAGGGGAACATAGGGCAGAGGAATATACCAATCAGCTGTCATGTGCAAACCTCGGGTCAGGGGGCATACACCCCGAATACCACGAGGTGTATGAGACCCACGGACCAAAATGTCCCACTGAAGGCCAAGGTTGTAGAAGCTGCGCCGAGAGTATGTGTGGCTAGTCAGTGGATAAAAAAGACTAGTTGCGAGTAGTTTCTCCTCCGGTCTAGGGCACGGAATGGTTGTAATTTGTAGTTCATACACGCCGTCACTGTATGGATGGTTCTTTTTTTACTGGCTTACTCGTGGGAACAAAAATGAACTCTAATTTAAATAAAACAAAAACAAATAAAACAGAACAAAACACGACAGTCCATCAGGCTGGCAAACCCAAGCTGATGGACTGTCGTCAAAAACCGGTCATACCGTCACTGGGAACCGGAAACAGCAGTAGTCAGATGTATGAAGCTGAAAGGCCTAGTACATCGGCTGCTGCAATACCAAAAGTAAAAGAAAACACAGCAATACAGCGCGGGGTGTGCCTAAAAAGCCAAAAACACTCTGCAAACGACTCGGACGTGCCAGTGAGCTCAAAACAGGTAAAGCCAACAACACCCGGATGTGCTAGCCAGCAGAGAGGGAACTGGACAATCCACGTCCAATACAGCACAAAAGGTGGAGCGGGAGCAAATCACCAGCTCCCGCAAAACCATGCTAAAAATGAGAGCGGCTCGACGATATGTCGAAAAGCTCGGAAATGCAGCCGAAGAGTCTATGTCAAGCAATGACAAACAATGCTTGGCATGGGCCAAGGCATATATAGCCGAAAACCCGGATCCGGATGTCGCTACTGTCGTCGAGGCAGCTTGCAAAAGGCAACGGTCCGCGGAAGAAACACCCAATCCGAGTAAAAAGCCGAGCAAGGCGTCCATGGTCATCAACAGACCTTACAGTGAGGTTGCAAAATGTGGATTTTATCCTGCTACATGGCTCATGGCAAGGATGAATCACCACCAGGCAAGCTGGTGGAAAAAGCGGTAAGAGACGCGAAAACCAAAGGCATACCATGCATTATAGGCGCGGATGCGAATGCACTCCACCTCATGGGGAAGCTCAGACACAAACAAAAGAGGTGAGAATTTAATAGAATTTATTCTAGATAATGATTTAGTAATTCTAAATCAAGGGAACAAACCCACTTTCGTGACTTCGAACAGGCAAGAGGTGTTAGATATTACGCTTGCTTGTTCGAATATCGCAGATCAAATACAGGAATGGAGAGTGTCAGAGGACTGCTCCTTTTCCGATCACTGCAATTTAGCAAACAACATAGAATAACATTTAGCAAACAACATAGAATCACATTCTATCGTAACAGGCGGTGAACGGACTGGGGAAAACAGGGAGAATTCCCGACCATAACAGATGTCATGGACATGGAAAAATCAGTGGGGAAACTCAATGACGCTTTCAAGAACGCCACAAGACGATCTTGTACACTATCTGTAAAAAGGGGAAATAGCAGACCCAAATGGTGGTCAGCAGAAATGAGACAAAAAAAGAAATGTCGTAGGCTTTTCAATGAAGCTAAAAGAACAGGTAACTGGGATGACTATAAAGCTTCGGTGAACAAATACAAAAATTTCATCAGGAACTCGAAGCGAAGATCCTGGAGGGAGTTTTGTAGTAACATGAATAGTGCCTCTGATACATGCAGACTTTGGAGAATACTTTCTAAACAACCGACAATCCCAAGCCTTATACAAAAGGCAAATGGATGTTGGACCACAAATTGCGAGGAATCGCTAGAAGAATTAATGAACACCCACTTTCCGGGTAATCAAACATTGAGGGTGAACGAGAGTTCTCCCCTGCCAGACGCCCGGAATGCGGCATATCTGGTTATAACAAAAGAGATGCTGCATTGGGCAATCAAGAGTTACCACCCATTCAAATCACCAGGACCGGATGGAATCATTCCTGCAGATCTCCAGAATAATCTGCATCTGATCACACCTTGGCTCCTCGAAATATATAGAGCAGCCCTAAACTGGTCGTACATTCCAACAGAATGGACCAAAAGTAATGTGATCTTCATCCCAAAGGGAGGGAAAACGTCACACACTAAAGCAAAGGAGTATAGGCCATTTAGCCTGACATCCTTTCTTTTAAAAACGCTAGAGAGGATCATAGACATACACATAAGGTCCAATATTAGCAAAAACCAGTTGTCGCCATCTCAGCATGACTACACAAAGGGCAGATCAGTTGAATCGGCGCTACATAGTTTGGTCGGTCATATTGAACGGTCCAATCAATACAAAGGGGGACTACTCTGCTTAAAGATCTAGATAATAATAAGATAAAAACTGAAGCCTACGCCGATGACGTAGCGATAGCAGTTTCTGGAACCCATTTAGACACCATAACAGAGCAGTTGGAATACGCTCTGGAGTCAATGGAGCGTACAATGCGGACTAAATACAAATCCTGCGAAAACGGAAATCGTACTTTTTGTATAAAATATTATATAAAATTAAACATTTCACACTTCCAAAAAATGGATGGTACCGCACTTATCCTATCGGATAAGGCAAAATACCTAGGCGTCATTCTTGACAGCAAACTATCATGGAAAGAGAACATACAGGCTAGAGTAACCAAAAGGAGTTGTGTGGCTTTATGAGTATCGGTATGGTGGAAATCACTGGACTCCGCAACCAACAGACTGCAAATTGAAAAAGTCAGTCGAATCATGGCAATACTGACCACAGGGGCCATGAGGACAACACCAACTAAAGCACTTCTTGCACTTATGAGCTGGATGCCATGTGACTTAGAAGCCAGGCAGATAGCACTAAAAGCCGCGATCAGGTTGAACGGGACAGGAGCATGGACCCATGCTCACCTCACAGACCGTGAGGACATGCCAATATACTGGAGATTGGAAGGGACCTAGTCCCCGATCTAATTGACTACTGCATCCCAAAACCATTCCTCTCAGGAGCTTTGGCTACCAAATTGAGGAGTCTCCCCTAGAATCTGGATACTTTTTTTATACACGGATAGGTCCAGAAGGGAGGAAAGGGTTGGGGTGGCGTTCACATAGAAGAATTTAACACTAAAATATCCTTCAGATTATCAGATGGATGCAGTGTTCTTCAGGCTGAAATATCGGCTATAAATAAAGCGGCCAGATGGCTGACGTTTTACAAGATGTTCGGTAGGGATATCATGATAGTAACGGACAGCAAGGCCGCCACATCTCCCTGATTGAAATATATACACTAATTCTAGTCTAGTCCAGGAATGCCGGACATCTTTAAATAAGATGGCGAGACATTCTAACATAATCCTAAAATGGTTACGTGGACATGGGTCCAACAATGGCAACAGCATCGCCGATGACTTAGCCAAAAAAGGGACAGCCCTAGAGGATTGGGATATAGACCCCTTTTGCGGACAACCATTAACAGCGTGTTGGAAAAGAATAAAACCACACTGGAACGTGCACAAGAAAAGTGGCTCACAGAGCCAACATGCCTTATATCAAGGAACCTATGGCCGCATATTAACTCTAAGAGAACGTGGGAGCTATTAAAACTGCCCAGATCTCAACTAAGAGTGACTGTAGCAGTCATCACTGGACATTGCCCGTTTGGGAACCATGCCAGGAGACCAGGACTACCCCATAACGACTTCTGTAGACGCTGCCAGGAGGAGGAGGAGACGATCCTTCACCTTCTCGGCACATGCCCGGCATTGGAGCATCATCGTCTAAGATACTTAGGCGAGCGGTGCTTCAATAGCCTATCTTGTCTGGCCTCGATCAAACCGACCAGAATTCTGTGACTTTATCGAAGGCTGCTTCGATGGCTGATTTGTTAGAGTACTCGACCAACAGTCTCGAGGTCAAAGGTTCGATTTCTGCCTCAGACCCTGGGTGTGCTACCGCAGACGAGCAAAAAAGCTTCGCAGTTTTTGTTTGTTAATATACAAAAAAAATGAGAAATTGTCTTACATCGAAGCTACAAAATTGTTCTTCCTCCATTAAATTTGTGGCTTATGTCCACTTTACGCACAGAGCTCTGAATTGAAAAAAATATAAATATAGGGTAGGAAATTGAAAAATAAGAAGAAAATATTAAGTGAAAAAGTTATGGACCTCTGAAGTTTTCATATATACAGAGAAATTTTGGTTCCGCCCTGCTATGCAGGAAACTTTGGTCAGCGAAGCCGGTGTTTGTTATACCATAGGGGAGAAAATCCTTCCACCCGGCCGAAGGTCGGCTACGCTATATTTAATTAATCCAGTGTTATTTACTGAAATTTCGTCACACTTTCGTATTTCGAACAAATTATATTAACCTCTAGCACTTTAATTTAAAATTGTTTATGAACTGTATATACACTTAAGAAATTAAAAGATTCTTGCATAATATAATGTATCTATTCAAAAGCTTTCGAATGATACCAATTTTGCATAAATACCTTGAGAAATGTAATGAAATATTGCAATTTCATATACACGTACATATGTGTATCAAAATTTCAGGGGTACATAACTCGGAAACTAAGTATTTTCTTCATTTCACATTTTCTTCTTATTTTTCAATTTTCTACCCTTCTATATAATTTCTTCTTTCAATTTGGAGCTCTGTGCGTAAACTCTACTTGTTCCGAATTTGTCACACAGCTACAATGTAAACTGTTGGGTGAATGCAGCTGAAGAATTGCTATGATAGAACTCCCACGTTTTAAAAGTTTTCGCTTCCGGGATACTAATAAAGACACTTCAATTTCAGCCAGTAAATTAGAGGATGAAATCCATAACGAAGATTTTGATTTTTGGCTACATGTGTTCTTTCCTGCTGCTATCGTATGAAGAAGTCGACCGATACAAATATATATCGTTGCTTTTACTTCGATACCAAGTAGGTATCGATACTTTGCAATCGATACCGTATCGAGTATAAGAATCAATACCCTAGAGGTATCATTTCATTCCTAGGCAAGACCAAAAGAGAAATGAAAAAATGTCTGCCCATCACCTCTCTAAATTTAAAAGCGCACTTACTAATTACCCCAAAGAAATGAGTAACAATAGTTGTGACGCTAACATTACTTTCTTACGACCTGTCAAATTTGGATTTTCAAATTTTAAGGCAGTCGTTGTTTAGCTTCGATAGTGAACGGGCGTGTTTGTTTTTTAATCGCACAGTAAACAAATTAAACGGGATTAAGTAAAAACCGTAATAGAGAGTGATTTTGTTTAAAAGAAAAGC
Source organism: Thecocarcelia acutangulata (assembly GCA_914767995.1). NCBI lineage: Eukaryota > Metazoa > Arthropoda > Insecta > Diptera > Tachinidae > Thecocarcelia > Thecocarcelia acutangulata. The sequence goes on from OU612097.1 coordinate 61,708,490, forward strand.
TTTGTGTCATTTTCTTTAATACCGTTTTAAATTGTAAATAAAAAATAGAAGCAATTAATTGCATGAGTGTACCTATCAGATGTAATTCTGAAAAAGAGCTTAAGTCCGGTAAAAAAACCTTTGGATTTCTGAGGAAGAATCGGTGAAAAAAGCATTAGAAAATTTCCTGTCTCTAAGAGATAAGAAACGTCCGCGATCGTGTTCGCTAAATATTGTTGTTACAACTGAAGACAAAACATCTTCGAGTTTAATTGTTGATGATAAGCCGAAAACACAAGTAAGCATGGACAGGTACATAACCGTGGTCAAAAGGCAGCGAAGCGCCAATCAGCTCAAATATCATTCCAACCGAAAATTTCTAAAGATGATAATAGGACTTCGGCAACAGATAGTAATATATACTTCACTACAGATGAGCCAACAATATCTAAAAAAACCTTAAAGCCGCCACCTTATATTTGCGCGAGCCTACCTCTAGTGAGGTGGTAAAACAACGGCAATTGGCAAATACACTTTTAACATAACATCGGTTAAGCACTTCAGCATCAATTAAACGAAAATCCAGGTAAACAGTGAAAATGAATACCGAAAGTTGTCTGACGTTCTGGAGAAGGAGAAACGATCATTTTACACATATCAGCTTAAAAGTGCCAAAGGTATTCAGGTCGTCATAAAAGGGATTGACCCATTTGTAAATACGAATGATGTCAAAACCGGACTAGAGGACAATGGCTTTAAAATTAAAAATGTAGTTAATATTAGAAACCGTGAAAAAATTCCTCAGCCCATGTTTAGGGTTGAATTGGAACCTAGAGATGTTCTCCTGAAAAAGAATGATGTGCATCCAATTTATAGCCTCAAATATCTTTTGTATTGTAAGGTTACCGTTGAGGAGCCTCATAAGCGTTTAGGGCCCGTTCAATGCCTAAACTGCCAAGAATTTGGCCATACTAAGGCCTATTGTAAGTTGCCCGCAGTTTGCGTTGTGTGTGAAGAACTTCACGGTACATCACAGTACAAAAAACCTAAGACTGACTCGAGCGTTAAAAACTGCAGTAATTGTGGAGGCAACCATACTGCAAACTACAGGGGTTGCACTGTCTATACTCACTTCAAGAGGTTTGACAAATAGGCCATCAATTTTAAACATGCCACCCCAGCAGACAAACACCATTTCTACCAGCAATTTTCTCCAAGTAAGCCAGTCAAACAGCCATATAAGCGTGCAAGCCCCCAACAAATTTCTTATGCGAATGTGGTAAACACCGATAAACCAAACTTGAATCAGGAGCGCAAGCCTCAAAACTCCGACCAAAAATTTTGCAATCTTGAGGCAACTCTGCAGACTCTTGTTCAATCTATAAATACATTTACGGTTTCCATGACGAACATGATGCAGGAAATGCAATCCACTATTATACAGGCAATTTTAAAAAAATGAGTTGGCTAAAAATATATTTCTGGAACGCAAACGGCATCCGCCAACACAAAAATGAACTTGAGCACTTCCTTATGGAAAATCAAATGGATATAATGTTGATTGCTGAAACCCATTTAACAACCAACAGTTATTTCAAAATTAATGGCTACACATTATATGATACTAAAGATCCACGTGGAAGATCTTGCGGAGGCTCGCCAATTCTAATAAAATCCAGAATTAAGCACTATTTAATGAACGAGACACGTGAGGAGTATCTCCAAGCAACTAATATATGCATTGAATATTTTCATGAAAAAATCGTTATTTCCTCGATTTACTCACCGCCCCGATTTTCAATAACAGAAAGCCAATATTCAAATTTTTTCAAATCACTTGGGCCTCGATTTTTAGCGGCTGGCGAGTATAACACTAAGCACACTTTTTGGGGATCATGTCTAATTACCTCGAAAGGCCGTGTGCTTGACACCGTTTCCAAAATGGGCTTAGATGTGGTTTCAAGCGGACACCCCACTTATTGGCCGACAGACCGACGAAAGATCCCAGACGTTATAGATTTTGGAGTTGCGAAAAAGAGTCCTTTAGAGTGGATGCAAGTGGAGCCTTCATTAGATTTGTCATCAGATGACTTACCCACTATAATCTCTGTTTCGTTTCCCCAAGAGATTGGCTCCCCGTTGACCGTCAATTGTGAATTGGCTAAAAAACAAAAAATTTTTGAGTACACATTGTACTGAAAATATCGCCTTGAGAATGCCTGAGGATATTGATGTGTCAATTAACGATTTTTCTGACAACCTAAAACTGGCCGTACAGCATGCTACCACTAGTCATTTAAGATTTAGAAATGAGAACAATAGAACTTATTCGTCTGAAATTGAGCAACTACTGTCAGAAAAAAGAAGAGTCAGAAGAGAGTGGCAACTTCGCAGGTCTCCCCAGCTTAAGACTAGGCTACGGGAATGCATAACTCAGTCAAGAAATCTGCTCGAAATCCACGGAATGGCTTCCCTTAAAACATATCTGGAAAGCCTTGATGGTACTCCTCAATCTGATTATTCCTTGTGGAAAGCGACAAAAGGTTTAAAAATACCCGTAATAGGTAAGTCACCTTTGCGAACTTCAACTGGCGACTGGGAAAGAAGCGATTCTGAAAAGGGAATGTTGTGTGTCGATCATTTGAGAAACGTTTTTATTACAAATGATTCAGAGAATAATACAGCGGAATTACCACCATATGTTCTTAGACCACCTGTGTCTTTGAGATTTAATTTTCAAGATGTCGGAAACTTTATCGGTAATACAAACCCCAGGAAAGCTCCAGGCATTGATCAAATTACTGGTAAAATGCTTGAACAGTTACCTCGTGTAGCTAGAAGAGTTCTACTTTTTATTTTTAACGCTATTTTACGCCTTGAGAATTATCCTGCAGAGTGGAAGGTCTCAATGATTACTATGATACCCAAGCCAGGGAAGGATCTGACTAAGGTAGAATCATATAGACCAATAAGTCTTTTACCAACAATTTCAAAACTATTCGAAAAATTGTTAATGGCGTAGTTGAGTCCAATATTGAACAATGTGAGATGTATCCCTGATCATCAATTTGGTTTTCGAGCTAAACATAGCACCATAGAACAAACGCACAGACTAGTCAATGTCATAAGACAGACCTTTGAGGAAAAGAAGTATTGTTCAGCTCTTTTCATTGATATTTCTCAAGCTTTCGATAAAGTGTGGCATGACGGCTTGATGCACAAAATAAAGTTAAACTTGCCTGCAAATACTCACAAGCTTCTGGAAAGCTACTTATACGACCGGAAATTTGTTATCAGAGAAGGCGACTTTATAAGCCCAACTCAACCAATCGAGGCAGGAGTTCCCCAAGGCAGCATACTGGGGCCTACTTTATATTTGATTTATGCCTCTGATATGCCAACGACATCTGGAATCCACACTTCTACCTTTGCAGATGACAGCGTTTTTGAGTGTTCATGAAAACCACCAATTAGCATCACGAAATTTACAGGAATATACTTCAATATTAGAGAAATGGCTAAAACTTTGGAAAATCAAAGTTAATGAACAGAAATGTACTCATGTCACATTCACATTGTGTAAGCAAACATATCCGCCTATCCAAATTAACAACTCACCTATTCCGCAGCACAATGAAGTCAAGTACCTTGGTATTCACCTGGACCGTTGGCTAACGTGGAAGTCTCACATTGAAGCAAAGGTCACTCAGTTAAAACTAAAAGCAGCGCAGATAAATTGGCTTATGGGCAGAAATTCTACATTGAAATTAGATTGCAAACTTTTGTTATACAACGCAATACTAAAGCCTATATGGCCTACGAAATTCAGTTATGGGGCACCGCCTCAGCGTCAAACATTGAAAAAATCCAAAGGCGACAAAACAAAATTCTTCGAACGATTACTGCAGCTCCATGGTACGTAAAAAATTCACGAATTCATAAAGATCTGAGTGTTCCGCTGGTAAAAGAGGAATTTTCTAAGTACGCGACAAGGTATGTCAGTAAACTGGAACTTCATCCAAACCCTCTTACGTAATATAATTAATTTTGGCGGCCACAGTCGGTTGAGAAGAAGGGATACCGTTGCCACAATCAGATTGCTCAGTAGGTGATTTTACCGAAATAGCTCTCGCATAATAAAACTTTTCGTCTAGCATTGGCCAGACTTAAGTAAAAACAATTTTTTTTTTAATTTTAAGTCACACTTTTTTTCAACTTTAAATTTAATATTAAGATTTGAACGCTTATTGTTAGTTCATTTTGAAGATTCAATAAATAAAAAAGTGCTAAAATAAAAATTTAAGGCGTTGGTGAAGGGCTAATTGGATTGGCCTCCTTCATTTTGTGTATTTGAGGATTTTTGACAAATAATTATGCTTGATGCGATAATTTAGGTTGTGCAGTCAAATTTATATGTTTTAAGCATAAAAAATTAAACTAGTCTTTAAATAATAATATATATTTTATATTATTTATTTACGAGTCTTCGTATGTGCTTTACCACGTCATATACCAGTGGAGTGTACGCGTACTTTATGCGTTAACTGTTCTGAAGAACACCCATCATCTTCAGAGGAATGTAAAATATATCAACAACAAAAAGACATATTAAAAAAAAAAAAACAAATGCTCTTTGAAAGTAGCAAAAGAAAAATACAATGCACTTGCGTTAATAAAACCGTTACAACAGTCTTTCGATGAAGTCACAAACAATAAAAATATTAATTTAAACGCAAGCCAAACAAATAAAAACTCAATAAATAATAAACGAATAATGAAAACAATACAGAAAATGTAATTGAAACAATAATACAACAATATACCAACAATTTAGAGATTCAAGAAAATATTTGATATTTAATTGTTTGATCTTGTTTAGGTAAATATTTCTTATTTTTGCAGCTAAAGATCGGTTTGTGTTATATAAAAAATTTAACAGTATTTATTTTCAATATTTCGATAACAATTTGTTAGGAAAATCAGGAAAATTAATATGTTATTAAAAAATTTTTCAATTTGAAAAATTATTGTCAAAAAAAGTTTACGTAGGAACTACAAAAAACAAATTAAAAACTAGAATTGCAGGACATAAGTCAGATCAAAGATATAGGGATATTAATTCACAGCAGCTTTATCTTCTCATTGTTCAAAATTTAATCACTCTCCAAACTTTAAAAATGTATCAAATTTAAGAACAGAAAATAATTATAAGAAGCGTTACATGTTAGAAATGTTAGAGATTATAAACACACCAACAACACAGAGAATTAACTTTAAGGTAGACACAGACAAATTAGCACAGAATTATAAATATTTAGTTAATAAGAAATTCTAAATTTGAATTTTTTAAGAATGAATGTTAGGATATAAAATTTTTTAAAGCTGCCTTGATATTAATTTTCGTGACGATGATAACAAATTGTTATCGAAATATTGCAAATAAATACTGTTGAATTTTTTATAAAAAAATAAAAAACGATCTTAAGCTGCAAAAATAAGAAATATTTAGATTACATCATATTTAAAATGGATTTGAAAATAGTTTAATGGAATATTAACGGCTTGATAAATAATTACCATGACCTGCAGCTTATATTAAATGACCTTAACCCTGATATTCTTTCCATTCAAGAAAGTCACATACCACTTAATGCAAATAATATTGTTTATCCAAAACACCTATGGAAACAAAGCCAAACAAGGCGTAGCAATACTAGTAAAAAAACATACCACATAAATTTGTTTACGCTGACCCAAATAACAATACCATTGCTATACAAATAGACATCGGGAGGAAAATAACTTTGGCTAATGTTTATATACCGCCACAAGAAAGTTTTTCTGAAATATAGTTAAAAACTTTAACAAACAATTTTAATCCGCCCTTTATTTTAACTGGTGATTTAAATTCGTGGAGTACACTCTGGGGAGCTACATGATCCAATACTCGAGGAAAAATTATTGAAAATTTTATAATTAATGAAGATCTTATGGTTTTAAATACTGGAGACGCTACTCACTTTAGCGCACACAACACCTTCACTAGCGTTGACATTTCGTTATGCTCCAGCTCTATATATCCATTTTGCTCTTGGAAAACTCTTGCAGATCTTCACGGCAGTGACCACTTTCCCATTATTTTAGAACTCAAAACAAATCTAAAAAAACTAGTATATGAGCGCAAGTCCAAGTTTAAAATTGAACTGGCGAATTGGGCACTATTTCAAAACGTTTGTAATCACAACATAAACGCTTCCAATGTTTACTCTAACCCAAATGTATTAGAATAACAGCCAATATCTCTATTTCTCAAACTAACCCCGGTAAAAATAAACGCCGCGTTATATGGTGGAACTCGAACTTGGATATTTTAAGAAAAGAAAAACAAAAATTAAGGCACATTTTCAAACGTAACAGAAACAATACCAACTTAATTCTCTATAAAAAGTGTAACGCAATGTTTAGGAAATCTGTTAAAAATAGCAAAGCGGTATATATCGAGAAATTTACCTCTAATATTAACCACAACACGCCAACACAACGGTTTTGGAATGATATTAAACGAATTACTGGTGTTAAAACGGCTGAATGTATTAAATATATTAAGAATAAGTGTGAACTGTTAACATCCTCCGAAGATATCGCAAATTCTTTTGCAAATTATTGGAGCGACTTATCTGACGATAAAAAGCTTCTCCTCAAACTTTTTAAATAACAAAGCTAATACTTTAGGCAGTCAGTACACGGTCACGTCATCCAATATTCATTCTCTCAAAATTCAAAATCCAATAAATATGACGGAACTCGAAGATGCCCTTCGTTCATGTAAAGGCTAGAATTTCATACCCAATGCTAAAAAAAACCTAAGCTCCACATCTAAACAAGCATTAATTCAAGTGTACAACTCCATCTTTTCATCTGATATATTTCCTCAAGCTTGGAAAACTGCAACTATAGTGCCGATATCAAAACCTCATAAAGACATATACGAAATTGAAGGGTATAGACCGATTTCTCTACTTTCATGCATAAGTAAAATGCAAAGAAATGTACTGTCTCATTAAAGGATTTCTGAGTAACCGTAAATTCAAAGTAAGAGTAAACAACCACTTCTCCAACATTTTACCTCTGGATAATGGGATCCCACAGCGTTCTCCCCTCTCAGTTGTACTTTTTATAATTGCCTTTAATCAACTCAGCACAATTCTGTCAAGGCAAAAACACATTCAGCACTCTATGTATGCCGACGACACCATTCTTTTCACCAAACCTAACAACAATGCTGTAGTAACACAAACATTTTTAAACACCTTAAAATAAATCGATGATTGGTGTGATACCTCGGGTTCCAAGCTTTCAGTGTCCAAATGTAAAGTTTTACACATCTGTAGAAAGCATTTGTATGATCAATTGTTACAACCTTTAATAATTACGATTGTATGGCAACACTGTAAATATGTAAATGTCTAATTGCATTTTCCTTTACTTCCTTTCTTTTAGTTTTGTAAGAATACTTGTGAATAAATAATGAACTAAGACTGAAACCCGCGTGCAATTATTTTCCAATTCCTAATAAGGGAAAAGATAGAAAAGTGGCGACGAGGAAAAGAAAATAACAAAACGTTTAAATAAATCAATTAAAAAATTCAATTACACATGCAAATTAAAACTTCAATACTGTAAAATCAGATTTAAAAAAAAAAAAAAACAGGAATATTCCAGGAATCAGTCAAAACGCAATATCGTTCAAAATCCAAATTAAATTACAGCCAATTAGGAATAGATAATGTGTGCATTAGGTGTGGCAAAGGCAACCATAAAACAAAGGATTGCCGTACGAATCCACATAACCTCAAATGCAAGTCATGTGGGAAAAATGGTCACGTACAACAAGTATGTATTAAAACCCTAACTCAAACAATAATTCAATTTTCAAAAATGACGAATATGATGAACTAAATCATAGTAAGTATGGTATTAATCAAATCGTCGATATATTTTCAAATCAAAATATTAAAAATGATTCCCATAAATACTATGCTACAGTGGAAATAAACGGGTGCCGTCAAAAATTTGAAGTCGATACTGGTGTTGGTTTTACACTAATACCAAGATATGAATACAATAGGCTAAAAATAAAAGCACCGCTACAACATTCCACCATTGCTTTCCGTTCGTACACAAAAAATATTGTGATCCCTGATGGCAAAGTCAGTGTCCAAGACAAATACAATTTCACTCTATTTCAGATATTATAAATAATTTTGAAGACGTTTTCACGGGGAAAATAGGTTGTGTACCAACATTTGAAGTCACACTTCAACTTCGGCAAAATTCAAAACCTGTGTTCCTTAAGGAACGTAAAGTTCCATATGCTTTGCGAGAACGTGTTGAAAAAGAGCTCAATGAATTAGAAGAAGCGGGTATCATTTCAAAATGTGAAAGAAGTGACTGGGGCTCACCCTTAGTAATTATTCCGAAACCAGACGGCGGTATTAGACTTTGCGTCGATTACATACCGGGGGTTAATCCTCAGCTTGTTTCGGCAAACTATCCTATACGCCGTATAGATGAAATTATAAATAGTCTAAAAGGTTCAAAATATATAAGGCATACCTACATCTTCGAGTTAGTCCAGAATCAAGCCAAATTCAGACAATGTCAACTCATAAGGGAACCTACAAAGTTAATCGTTTATCGTTCGGTATAAAAACTACCCCATCGGAATTTAATCGAATTTTAGAACAAATTTTATCCGGGCTAAACAAAACTATGTCGTACTTCGATGACATTATAATACACGGGTCAATAGAAGCTGAGTGCAAGATAAATTTAATTGATTGCCTCAAGCGTTTGAAAGAATATGATTTACATTTAAATAAAAACAAATGCTCATTTTTACAAACACAGATTGAATACCTTGGTCACGTTGTTCAATATAACAAAATTTTGAAGTCAGCTACAAAAATTCAAGCAATTACGAACATGCCTCGTCCGACTTCAGTCGATGATGTACGCAGATTTTTGGGCATGGTAACTTATTATTCCCGATTTATACCAGATATGTCTACAATAACATACCCGTTACGTCAACTGCTCCAGAAAGAGAAGAAGTTTTATTGGTCTTCAAACTGTGAAGCTGCTTTTATAAGGCTTAAAAATATAATCGCCAGTGACCAAGTGCTTATGCCACTCGACCCTGATCTTCCAGTTCTGGTTGCTTGCGATGCCAGCCCTACGGGTGTAGCAGGGGTGCTTTCACATAAAGTCAGCGGTATAGAACGTCCAGTTGCATATGCATCAAGATCATTGACGGTGGCTGAACGCAATTACAGCCAATTGGACCGTGAAGCATTGGCTATAATATTTGCAATAAATCATTTTTTCATGTATCTCTACGGGAGAAAATTCCAATTAGTTACCGACAACCGTCCTCTAACACGTATACTTCATCAAACCTGTAAAATGCCATCAATTACATCATCCAGATTACTACGATATGCAGATTCCTGTCAAGTTTCGACTATGAAGCAGTCTACAAAAAAGGTTCAGAACACTCAAATGTCGATTGTCTATCTCGTGCAACACAACTTTTAGAAAAACAATCAACAGACAAAATTATCAATGAAGAAGTGAATGAGTTATGCTTTCAGTCAATTTTTGAGATTTCCAGTGAGCACATAAATGCTGAAGTTATAACATCAGAAACGTCAAAAGATCCTGTTCTCTCTAAAATTCTGTCAAATCTTTTAGAAGGTAAAGGGGAGCAAGAAAAATACACCCTGGATAATGGTGTTATTTTTAAAGGTCAGCGAGTACTAATTCCAAATAGCCTCCAGTCTACAATTCTGCAAGAATTACATCACACACATCCAGGGATAACAAAAATGAAACAACTCTCCAGAAGGTATTGCTATTGGAAGGGAATAGACCGCGATATCGAAAGGATGGTGAGATCTTGTGAGGCCTGTGCGGAAGTTCAACACAAACCTTGAAAAGCCCCGCTGCATCATTGGCAAAAACCAGATGAAAATTGGGAAAGGATACATATCGATTACGCAGGACCATTCCAAAGTCATTACTTCTTAATTGTCGTTGACGCAAAATCAAAATGGTCAGAATTTAGAGTCATACGCGATTCGCCTACAACACAGTGTACAATAAATCTTCTAAACGAAATTTTTTCTACTCACGGATTTCCCTCAGTAATGGTTTCAGACAACGCTTCAATTTTTTCAAGTGAACAATTCAAATCATATTGCAGTCAAAACGGTATTTTCCAAAAATTAATCGCTCCAGGACACCCAAGTATGAACGGGTTAGCAGAGCGAAATGTTCAAACATTAAAACGGAAATTAAAGACCATGTCAGCGGAACCAGGTTCTCTACGAGAGAAAGTCAACGAAATTCTTCAAATGTATAGAGCAACACCGCTCAACTGTGGAAAAAGTCCAGCTGAACTTTATCTTAACAGACGGTTAAGAATAAAATTAGATGCCTTGAAACCACCAAGAAATTTCAAGTCCACAGACAAGATATCAGGTTCTACATACGCGCAATAATAAAACAGTTTGGAAAATGGGAGTAGTACTTCGGAAGTATGGAGAGCTCCATTATTTAATTAAGCTAGACGATAGTTATATACTTAAACGCCACATAGATCAACTTAAAACTACAAACGTTCAACAACGTAAAGTACATTTTTCACAAGATGATATTGATAACCATATTAGCCCAAACAACTCGAACAACTCTATGAGACAACATCCTCAAGAGTATGTACTGGAATATCTAAAACCTGCAGTTCAGCAACATTCAGAGTCCTATGAAATGGAACAACCTAGTCGAAGTGCATTGGAAGCCAGCCAGGACAGAACGATTCGTAAGTCTTCAAGACCACGAAACACTCCAGCATATCTTCGGGATTATGTTCCTGAATAAATTAGAAACATATTGGGGGCTATTCTGCGTTTCGATTCGGGTCGAAATTTTCTCCGTCTGGCAACTTGAGTATTCTGCGTTTCGATTCCGCTCAGTTTCTTTCGATTGTATGTATTCTGCATTACGATCGGAACTCCGTTTTTTTCAGTTGTTTTTTTGTTGACGGAGAAGTTTTCGTTATCTGTTTTTTAGTTAAAAAATTAAATAAAATGTAAGTAGAAAATGATATAAAAAGTTCAGTAACGATTAAAAATACATTTAAAATTATTTTATTTAATTAAATTTATTTATTTATTTTTTGTTTTTAATTATTAATTTTTATACCCGAATCTGATGTGTTTTTTATGTATTTTGGGCCAAAAACAACAACACCAGAGCAGTATGAAAAATTGGCAAATTTAATGTCATCTAATGCAGACATTGCAAGTGGATATCACCAGCGATCAAAGAAAGAAGTAGCAGTGTTCTGGGAGGAAGTTGCAGGAAACATCAATGCACTTGGACCTCCAACAAAAAATGCCAGCCTCATTATATCTCATCTCTGACCAACAATAATGCAGCTGTTATGGAAATTAAAAAATTAAATTATTGATATTAAAAAAAAATAATTGCAACACAACAACAATTTTTATTAAAGTTTTATTTTGGTCTTTTCATATTTAATCACAACACTATTAATTTTTTTTTTTTATGTACCTTTATCTTCACAACATTCTTTGCACTGTAATATGTTTATGAACGATTAATTTTCGTTTGTTTTTGTATATATTTCTGTTTTCTTATTAAACTTTATTAAGAACTTATTTTTAATTATGTATACAAACATTTTTTTGTATTAAATTTGACTTTTGTTTATGAAAACGATAACAAGCTTGCTTATTTTGCAATTTCATTTCCACATTCCACAGTGATGCTATTAATTTTATAAACATTGTTGTCTTCTTCTTTTTCTTTCGATTCCGTTTTTTAGCAGAATACCAATTTTCGATTGCAACGGAACTGAATGCGGAGACTTAATCGAAACGCAGAATAGGGGTGATTATTTAAATATATTTTCAAAATTGCATATTAATGATTTATCTGCTTGCAGTCAAAAGTACTAAGATCTACATTAAGCGTGGGAGATTGTTACAACCTTTAATAATTACGATTGTATGGCAACACTGTAAATATGTAAATGTATAATTGCATTTTCCTTTACTTCCTTTCTTTTAGTTTTGTAAGAATACTTGTGAATAAATAATGAACTAACAGGGCTGTTCTGCAAATCACTTTTTGTGAAAGTGATTTGATATCACAAAAAAGGTGTTCTGCACACAAAATATTTTTGATTTTTGTGATTTTAAATCGGTTAGCTAACTTGCAATAAATTTGAAATCACATCCCAATTTTTGCACGTACTTTATTATGAATTTTATAATTTATTACATTAATCCATAAATAACTTAACGTGTTTTCTATTGATTATTTAAGTAAAATCATTTATTTTATGCGAAATAATTCACTAAATTAAGAAAAAACTAGATACGTTTATTTGGTTGCAAGATTTGTTGTATTATTTTGTGATTTGGTTTATTGGTTTATTTTATTTTAACTTCTATATTCGTTAGAAGAAATTAACCTTCTTTTGCAAATAATACCGCGAATAAAAAAATTCAACCTGAAAATAAGAATATCAGTAAATTGAAGCAAAAAACAGCTGTTTTTTTGTGTTTCAGAAGAGTAGAAATCACATGAAAAGTCGCAACAAATTGTGATTTGCAGAACAGGCACAAATCACATTTGTGCTTTTGAAACGGCATGTGCTTTGAAATCATGTGATTTTTAGAACAGGCCAATAAGACTGAAACCCGCGTGCAATTATTTTCCAATTCCTAATAAGGGAAAAGATAGAAAATCAATCAAATCTACAATACAGAAATCTTATAATAGAACGAGTTGACCAATTCAAAATTCTTGGTGTTGTATTCGATAAAAAGATTTCTTTTAAGAATCACTGTCTGCAGCTTAGAAAAAATCTCAGCAATAGATTAAATATCATAAAATTTTTAAATTCTAAGCACTTTCAAATACATATGTCAACTATGATCAACATAACTCGGTCAATTATTATTTTCAAAATATACTACGCACTTCCATATATGGATTTTGTGCTCATTCGAATATTAAAAGTGTACGGGCACCATACCACGTGGCAGTTAGGCGCAGCATCGGTGCTTTCCGAACAAGCCCTATAAAAAATATTTTGGCCGAAGCAGGAATGCCGTCAATTGAAGAACAACGTCTCTTCTTAACTCTGAAATTGATTCCTAAACTTTGTGTATGCCAAAATAAAATTGTTTTTAATGAAGCTACCAAAATACGCAGCCGAAATATTCCACCCAAATTAAAATCCACTATAGCAAGGTGTATCGAATACTCCAACAAGATCGACTTGAAAATTTGTCCCCAGTATCACAAAAGCCCATCCGAACAACCATGGCTTCTCAAGAAAACATCCTTTGTTGGTTCATTGTCGGGCTACACCAAATCTACGTCAACCGCATCAATATACAGACAAATTTTTCACAACACCTTTGACGAGCTATCGAATCTTGGATGGAAAATTATATTCACCGACATATCCAAAGCGAACGACATTACTTCTTTTGCAGTTCTACACGACGACGGTAAGACAATTGCACATGATCTACTTCAAGAATACTGTTCCAACTTCACTGCAGAAGCGCTAGCTATATATACGCCAGCTTAATTTGCAACGCATAAATTAAACAAATTTGTTATAGCTACCGATAGCCTTTCGTCTATTTTAGCCTTCAAGAATACCTTCCACTACTCTCCTCTTATCTCCAAAATCAGCAATATTTGTATAAAAAACACCAATAAAATCAAGATTATGTGGGTTCCATCACACGTTGGAATACCAGGTAACGAACATGCTGACATCGCGGCAGCGCAAGCAAAACGTATGCCTTTACAAAGAGCTTTTCGAGTTAACAATGCAGAATTATTAACAGTACTATCATTTATATTGTGGCAAAAATTTATTAAAACTGCTTTTAAACTGTTTCCTTTAGGAGATATATTCTAAAAAATTTCGCTAAGACTTGTATGGAAACTAAAAATTTTAAATGCTTTTTTCTCGAAACGAGCTTTTTTGAGATATGACTATGTTGCAATAAAGGAGCGATATGATGATACAATTTTAGAAACACCTCAAGCATCTAAAAACAATACACGTGAAACTACCGTAAGGATGTCGTCAACAACACTCAACAATGATTATAACGCATCACAAAACCTTGACGTTTCTAAACATAAATCCATTATTATAGACAGAATTGGACAATCTCCTCCATCAACCAATAACAAGAAGACAACGGAAAACATCAAAATTCTTCCAAAAAATACCTCCAACAGAATTAAAACTCAACTAAAATACAAACAAAAACCCATTAGGTTAGGTTAGGTTTAACAGGCTGCCAGCTATTATAAAGCCAGCCCACTTGGGTCCAGTCAGGTCCCGTTGTGTTGCCTGGATCTGATATGTATCTCAGTAGATCTACATATCACTGGCTTAGAACCAACCCGAGGATCGGATAAAGGAGTCCAATCCACTTACATCGCATTCCGATACCTCCGTCAAATCATGCAGCATCGGTCTGCCTAGGTACAATGCCCTTATACAAGAAAGAGCTGGACACTGACAGAGGAAGTGCTCAACGCTCTCTTCTTCCTCCTCGTCTCTGCAACTTCTACAGAAGTCATTAAATGGAAGATTTAACCTCCTTGCCTGCGTCCCTATGTGGCAATGTCCCGTCAGAACCGCCACAGCAGAACGCAACCTCCGTCGGGGCAAGCCCCTTAGGATAATAGTCCTCCTGTTATCATATCTGGGCCATGTCAGCCTTGATATTCGACAGGTACCCTCATTAGACCATCTGTCTTGAGCGGTCTGAAAAAGTTGGCTAGTTTCTTACAGCTCGCAAGCGGGATTCCAACGATCCCATCAATATCTCTTTGTTGTAGCTGGACACCGGCCTTTGCCAGTTCATCCGCTACTAGATTTCCGGACACCTCACTGTGCCCTCGTACCCAGATAAGCTCCAGGTTCGAATGTCTCGCTATCTCGTTTAGAGATATCCGGCATTCACGAACCAACCTGGATGTCGTATAGACTCCAGCTAGTGCATACAACGCAGACTTACTATCAGTACAAATTCGGATATCATTCTCATATATCCTGTAGTACCTTAACCAGTTAGCTGCCCTCATAATGGCCGCAATTTCGGCCTGCGCTACGCTACACTCATTTTGCAGCCTAAAACTCATCCTCCTCTCATACAAGGGGATAAAGATACCCCCACCGACTCCCGAGCCCGACTTGGATCCATCTGTAAAAATTTCAAGCACGTCCTCTTGACGATCTGTACCAGTCGTCTCCGAGAACGAGCCTGATAAGATTACATCAAATCTCTTGTCGGGCAGTAGAGCCGGCGAGCAGTAATCAATATTTTCTGGAAGGTTCACTATTCTTCCTATTATTGAGGCATGACCATATGTCGCCTCCTTCCACGTCCCGCTTGACCACAGCCTGATAGCTGAATTCATGGCTATTTCCTTCACCATGAGATCAGCCGGCAGCCAGTTCAGCATAGTGAAAAGTGCTTTCGATGGCGTAGTGCCGGAAGCACCAGTCACCATCAAAGCAGCAGTACGCATTATCTTTTCTGCGATTTTGCAGTAGGTGGTTTTCTCCAACGACTTCCACTACACAAGCGCTCCATATGTTAGAATGGGCTTTGCAACCGTGCTGAAAAGCCAGTAGGAGTTCCTAGGATTTATTCCCCAGGTCTTTCCAATGGCCCTTTTGCACAAGAATAAGGCGATAGCCGCTTTTTCTGCCCTTGACTGGACATTATGCTGCCAGGATAGTTTGGAATCCAGGTAGATGCCCAGATATTTCGCACTGTCTGACAACACTAGCTCAACCCCCCTTACGGTTGGCAGAGTAAACGATGGAGTCTTGTATCTTCGAGTGAAGAGCACAAGCTCCGTTTTTTGCGGATTCACACTTAGACCGCTATTTGTACACCATCCTACTATAAGGTTTAGCGCAGAGCCTAGTTGCTGTGATAGTATATCCGGGTACTTACCCGACACTGCAACCGCAATATCATCGGCATATGCCACTGTCTTAAACAGCATGGAATCTAATTCCATCAATAACGAATTCAGAGCTAAATTCCATAGAAGAGGAGATAGAACCCCTCCCTGTGGAGTGCCCCTTCTAGCCACTCTACAAATTGTGGCTCGCCCCATATTGGAAGTAATGACTCTATTGGTCAGTAAATTCTTTATGAAGCTAACAATTGACTGATGAACGTTCAGTCTTTCCAGAGCGATTATTATAGCCCTTGGCAACACATTATTAAATGCCCCCTCTATATCAAGGAAGGCAACCAATGCATACTCCCCCTGCTCCAGAGCTCTCTCTACATACCCCACAAGCGAATGCAATGCAGTCTCAACAGATTTGCCCTTGGTATAGGCATGTTGAGATGCTGATAAATGGCTCGGAATAATTGACATTCTAAGATGTAATTCAATTATCCGTTCCAGGGTTTTAAGCAAGAAGGATGACAAACTTATAGGCTTGAAATCATTCGGAGTGGTGTGTGAAGCCTTCCCCCCTTTCGGAATAAAGACTACAACACACCTTCGCCATGATTGCGGAATGTAGGGCCAACCAAGGCAGGCCGAGAAGATCCTTATCAACCATGGCACTATAAGTTCCGCATTTTTCTGCAAATCAGCTGGTATAATACCATCTGGACCCGGTGATTTATATGGGTCAAAGCTATTCAACGCCCAAAGGATTCTGCTTCGATCAAAAGATAACCAGATATCCCCTTGGCCATTGTCTATACCGGTCATGCAGTCTCCCATAAAGGGTGTGCATCCAGGGAAATGCGTGTCCATGAGAACTTCTAGAGTCTCATGTCCGCTGGTTGTCCAGCTACCACACTGTTTCTTAACGAAACTTGGTATGGGCTGGGTGCTAGATAGGATATTGCGAAGCCTACTAGTCTCAGAAGCTCCTTCCACACTACTGCAAAAGGACCTCCATGAACTCCGCTTCGCATTCCTTATCAGGTTCTTGAATTTATTTACTAAGGCTTTGTACTCTGACCAGTTACCCAGTCTTTTGGCGTCATTAAAAAGCCTACGAGACTCTTTTCGAGCCTTCGCTATCTCAAGATCCCACCATGGTGGCTTACTCTTACCCCGACACAGACTAGGCCTGCATGAACCTGAGATGGCCGTTTCGAAGGACCCAGTCAATATCTCCACAGCTCTCTCAATGTCCTCACACTCCTGTATAGTCGGAGGATCCGGAAGAAGATCTGAGAGAATTCTACCCTGCATCTCCCAATCCGTCTTCCTCCTGTTTCTTCTGGGTGTTAATCCTCTCTCCTGAATTCCTATTTCGAATTCAATGTACCTGTGATCAGAAAATGAGCAATCTTGCGATACTCCCCATCCTCTAATCAACTCCGAATGTTTAGTGCTAATGAACGTGATATCCAGAACCTCCCTTCTGTTTACCACAACAAAAGTGGGTTCCGAACCAACATTCATAACATCTAGATTATTACAAAGAATGAATTCAAAATTGACTCACCCCTTGCGTTAGTATCGGAGCTGCCCCACACCACATGGTGTGCATTTGCATCAGCTCCTATGATTATTGGCAGGTTCTTTTCTACCGCCATTTCTACAGCCTCGCGAACCCTGATTGGTGGAGATTCGCTGTCATGCGCCATATAGCTGGAGACAACCAGGAAAGTACGTGCATCCGTCTCCCAGGCAGCCGTCACTGTGTCTTCATCACTGAAGTCAGAGAGAATGAAGATTTTTAAATCGCTCCTCGCCATTATACAGGATCTAACTCTACCTTGATCCGTGTATAGTAGCTTGTAGCCCTTCTTCCTCAGTCCGCAAACCCTGCCCTAACAAAGCCAGGGTTCTTGGACCAGAACCAGCTCCTCTTGTCTTTCCGACAGACGGAGGAGCAATGCAGCCGAGGCTGCTTTTGCATGGTGAAGGTTAACCTGCAGAGCCTTCACCATCATCTTCTTTCTGTACCACCGTGACGTTGACTCTGATCTTGATCAGAGTCCAAGAGGGCGTCCTCATCAACTGCATCGTCGTGAACATGTTCGAAGATCTCCCCCACCAACTCAGAGTTGGAGAGGGCGTCTTCGCCCGATGTTGCACTCGCAGCCTCATCCACAGACATGCGTTCCGCTTCGGTACCCACATCCTCCGGAACCAGTTCGCCCATGGCGTCACCCCTGTATACTCGGAGAAAGATAGTATCAAAACACAGATACATCTTCCCCATTAGCCTAAAGACTAATCGTAACTTAAATAATACTAAACAGATTATTGTCAATGTAAGCGATGATGATCCAGAGGTAATGAGTGAGTAATCGCTCCAATTTTATACTAACTCCGCTCCCCCGGGGCGTCGCTGTGTTTGCTTGGGGACCAATACTGGTCTTCAGCGATGTCACGGAGGGACGGATCTTATTTAACAACTACAAGAAAATTTTTATTTTCTTTTATTTTTCTTAGGAAGAAGTATATACAAAATTTTTTATATACTCTCTCTCTCTCTCTCTCTCTAAATCTAACTTACAATGACAATATCAATAATCCAATGGAACATAAAAGGTTATGTAAATAATATCAACCAACTACAAATCCTTTTGAAAAAATACAACCTTAAAATAATATGTCTGCAAGAAACTCATTTCCATAACACTTCCAATTTTCCCATACCCTTAAATTATAAATGTATACACAAAAAATCGACGCAGCAATCCTACGGTGGAGTTGCCCTCCTGATCCATAATTCTCTTTAGTTTGACCAAATTACAGTTTCGAACGAATTTGACTCTGTAGGTGCTACAGTGCAATCTAAAGAAGAATTTACAATAATATCTTCATACATTCCTCCAACTAAAGATTTCAATCTCAACTCAATTAAAAGCACATATGACCAACACAGTGGTAACATAGTCGTAACAGGTGACTTTAACAGCTGGCATCTAAGGTGGGGATCTAGCTCAAATAACAAAAGAGGCAATATTTCGGCTGATTACATTATTGGCTCCAACCTTGTTATTTTTAACGATAGTTCACCAACCCATTTTAGTACAAGACATACATTAACAAACATTGATCTAACTTTTGGTTCACCTAACTTACTAATTCACCCAAAATGGGAAACAATTAATGACCTACACGGAAGCGATCACTTCCACTTAATCCAGCTATTTTGCTCAAACAAAATTACAAATACAAAACCCAGACCAAGATTTCTTATTGACAAGGTTAACTGGACAAAATTCAGGAATCTATCTCTCACTTTTTCTAATAACAAACCATTAAGTAACAACACAAACAAAGAAGCATCTAACATTCAAAAAATCATTCTCCAAAGCGCTAACCAATCTATATCCCAATTAAACCCGTCTATTAAAAAAAAGGTCCCCTGGTGGAACAACAATCTTCATAATCAAAAAAAAGAAAAAAATCGCCTTTGGAAAATACTTAAAAGAAACATAAACACTGAAAACAAGAGAGAGTAAAAGATAGCTAAATCGAAATCGTTCTCGGACTTTACTGCTGATATTAACCCGCAAACCCCCACTAAAAAAATTTGGCAAAATATAAAAACTTTTTGTGGCTTAAAGATGTCACACCCAATCCAAGCCATAGAATCCACATCAAATCCCAACGTTTTCCGTACAGATAAACTCTCAATGGCTGAAGAATTCGGTAGATTTTTTCTGATTGCTCTCATGACAATAATTTTTCCGATGAATTCAAAAGAAATAAAAACTCAATAAAGAGTCACATTACATCATGCCCTACAGAGCAATTGCTCTAGAGGAAGATATCAACTTAAGGGATTTAGACTCTGCACTAACCAAATTGAAAGGAAAGAAACCGGGATTAGACAGAATATCTTACCCCATGATAAAAAAAAACATAGACAACATCGTCAAAGAAAGACGAGAATTTTGCACAACTTCATTCCTAATTTTTATAAAACAAGTACCGTAATCCCTAATACTAAAGCCCAACGTGGACAAAACTAAAGTAAAATCATACAGAATATTTGTATATCCAAAGTCATGGGCAAAATTATTGCCAATCGTTTATGGTGGTTCGTTAATACCAATAAACTTTTATGTACGCACCAAATAGGTTTTAGGAAGGGTAAATCTGTAAGTGACGCCCATATATTTATCGATCACCTGCTAACCAATTCTATATCTCACAAAAGCCATGCATCAGTTATTTTATTGGACTTCGCGAAAGCCTTCGACAAAATTGGTAAACACACTATTATTCACCAACTTATAGAATGGGGCCTAGGCCCCCTAATAATTAACTACGTAAATAACTGTTAAACGAATAGACTTATTCGATTTAATATTATTTTTCTAAAACTTACCCGTTATGCAATGGTATACCGCAAGGATCCCCATTATCGGTGATATTATTTCTAATTTCATACAATAAATTAAGCAAGCATTTACTCTCTCTCTTAGAGAATATAACTTTTGCGCATACGCGGATGACTTTTATTTAATAAAAAAAACTTACAAAAGGCAGAAATCAAAATATAAATATCGACCAAATAACGAGTTATATTGACAATTAGGGCTTATACTCGGGGGCAGAACTATCCCTCTCTAAGTGCAAGCATCTCCACATCTGTAGGAAAAAAACATGTAACACTGTAGTTACAGCAGGTTCAGTGAGCATAATCAAGGTAGACTGCCTTAAAATTCTAGGTTTCACCTTCAATCAAAAATATAATTGGAATGACCATATAAACAATATCATTTGTGGTATTAACCAAAGCTTAAACATTATAAAATGTTTATCCAACAAAAATTTTAAATGCAATATATTCTCCATTATATCGGCTATAAAAGCACTGATCCTCTCAAAAATCTACTTTGGTTTATACCTATATGGATGGGCGCCAAAATCATCCTATAAAAAAAAATAACTGTCGTGAACTCAGCGCCTGAGCGCATACACAATATGTTACATGAAGCAGGTATGGATAGTTTAGAAGACACTAAAGAAAAAGTCACATTAAGCTTTTACGAAATATCATCACAAGCATTTTAAGTAACTTTCAAAGAAAATTTAGAAAAAAAACGTTCCCTCCATTCTCAATAGGATTATTAACTTTGCTAAAAAAACGATCTCCCTTTCAAACCAATAAAAAATTCGTATATACGAGTAGTGTTTTGTCTTTCGTTCCGTATACACGTGCTTTTCATTGTCGTCCGTGTTTTCTATACCTACACATACGTTTATTATTAATTTGTAATAAGCGAAATTTTACCGTAATAGGTAGAGTTTTGCATCATGTGTGCACGTGTTTTTTTATTATATTATTTTTTTACTGTCATTTGTTTTTTCTCTATTTGTTAATATTAAATTCTGTTTTATGTTCCTCCTATGTATTTTATTATCCTACGGTGTTGAATTAATTTTTGTTAATCTGAGCAGTGTCGAAGCTATGTACACTGGGCACTGATCAGTTTTAACTAATTTAATTTCAACATTTTAAATGCTGTGATAATGTTTGTTTTGGTCGTTCCGTATCTTAAGTTAACAAACATTACTCCCCCTTTCCTCCTTCTTATACTCTATTTTTCTAGTTCCAGTACAATGCACTGCATATGTAGGGGCTATCCCCTGAGTACTGGTCCAAGATAAAAAAAAAAAGAAACCACCGTGGCTATTAAATAACAGCAGCGTCAACACTACGTTAAGCCAATTTCCGAAACAAACCACATCACACGAAATCTACAGAAAATCATTTTCACAAATCAAATACCTATACAAAAACTATAAGGTGTTATATACTGATGGTTCCAAAGACCCAAATAATATCTCTTGCAGTATAACCACAGAAAACTCCGTAATCAAAACCGCCATTCTCTCTTCCCTTAAAGCCATTAGAAATATAAACAACCAAAACGGTTATGCCTCTCAAATAAGATATATCTTAGTAGACTCGTTCCCAAGCATTGTCGTTATGTGGGTGCCAAGCCATTGCTGCATACCAGGGAATGAAATGGCTGCTCGAACTGCTAAACTTTCCCTCAAATCCAACGATAAGTACAACAAAACCTTAACGTAGCCGACATAAGTGGTTATGTTAACAAATTAGTGTCGGAACGGAACGAAATATGGGCAGCAACATCGAGTTGGTACAAAGTAATTAATGAAAACAAAATCATCGTCCAAAACTATCTTAACCGGAAAGGCGCATCACCCCTATCTATGGTTGATTACAGAAAATACTTACGGATCAGACTAGGCCACACCTTAATCACACATAAATTCCTAGTAGATCACAATACGCCCAAAATCTGCCCCAAATGCAGGGTTAGCAGAGTCTCTCTCAAACACATACTAATTCACTGCCCAGCTTTCAGCGATAAGCGAAATCAGTACTTCAAAGCATTTCCTCTCCATTACATAAAAAATCCTTCAATAACCAACATAGAAGTCCTTATGAACTTTTTAAAGGCTTGAAACATATATAAAAATATTTAGAGTTGGTAAAAACAAGAATTGTAAAGTTAATATTTGCAAATCTACTATTTTCCAAGCTGTTATGTTAACAAATTAGTGTCGGAACGGAACGAAATATGGGCAGCAACATCGAGTTGGTACAAAGTAATTAATGAAAACAAAATCATCGTCCAAAACTATCTTAACCGGAAAGGCGCATCACCCCTATCTATGGTTGATTACAGAAAATACTTACGGATCAGACTAGGCCACACCTTAATCACACATAAATTCCTAGTAGATCACAATACGCCCAAAATCTGCCCCAAATGCAGGGTTAGCAGAGTCTCTCTCAAACACATACTAATTCACTGCCCAGCTTTCAGCGATAAGCGAAATCAGTACTTCAAAGCATTTCCTCTCCATTACATAAAAAATCCTTCAATAACCAACATAGAAGTCCTTATGAACTTTTTAAAGGCTTGAAACATATATAAAAATATTTAGAGTTGGTAAAAACAAGAATTGTAAAGTTAATATTTGCAAATCTACTATTTTCCAAGCTGAAGGCCAAAGTAGCCATTGCTTTATAGACGTAAGTTTTTTTTAACTAGTTTTTAAGATAGCTTATTCCTTAAATAAATAAGAACCAAACTACCCTACAACTTGTCCAAGAACAATTTTATACGTTATAGTTAGGATGAGAATTGGCCACTGCAGATTAACACACAAATATTTACTGAGTAGACCTCAACCTCCTGTTTGCCATACTTGTAACACGCCGCTAACCATTTTACACATATTAGACGAGTGTTAAGCTTTTCACAATGCTAGAATAAAACTGTTTAAAAAATATTAATGAACACAACATTGAACTTCTACATAAATTCATATTAGATTGTAATCTACTTCACAGTTTGTAAATGAATTATATTTAATTTTATGAGACGAAAGCCTTGGTAGCTAGTTCTCGTTTTCTTTTAATTACTATAATTGTATTATTGTAATTATTTATTTATTTATTTTTATTTATTTATTTATTTTCGATGCCCCTTACACAAGACTTAAAGTCTTATATTGCAGTAAGAGGCTGAGTATATGTACAAAATTAATGAATAAATAAAATACAACTTAATTATATACTAATAATAATAAATTTTGTAAAATTATTGTGAACTAATTAATAATGATATAAAAAAAAAATGATTTTACTAAATAATAAGAACGAGCACCATACATCATTTAACTTGAGATATGACAAATAATATTTTCCATGAATTTATGTGCGTTACCAATAGTTTGAGAGCTATATGGGATTCGGTTCCAGAGACTAATACCATTAATAAAGAAATGGTAATTTGAAACCAGTGTTCGATGACGAAAAGTAAGAAGTCGATTGCCTCTGCTAAGCATTGAGAAGCTTAAGCGTTCAAACAAATGTCCAGGTTGACGAGTATATATAATTTTATGAATAAACTGTAAAATTCGCACTTTTAGATAATTATCGAAACTCATACCATAAAGCAAGTTAACATAGTGTGAAATATGATCAAATCTTCTAAGACCATATATGTAACGAATAATATTATTAAAGGCCATATTAAGTTTCCTTTTACTATCGCAATCGCAACTGGCATACAATTCACAGCCATACAATAAAACCGGCATTAAATAGGATTTGGCAAGAAGTATTCTAATTTTAATCGGAGTACAGTACTGCGTTTGCCAGAGATTTCTTAACAATGAGAAAGTTCGGGCGCATGCAAAATTTACGTGGTTTGACCAAGTTAGATTACTGTTAAAAAATACACCCAAGTTTTTCGCAGAGCTAACAATATTTATAGGCTGGTTATTTAAAGTAATAGTAGGATTATAACTAAGATTTCTAGATTTCTTGGTAACTATCAAACACTTGGATTTATTAGGATTTATTTCCAAAGCATTAGCAGTAGCCCACTCATAAACACAACCTAACTCTAAATTCAAAATCTTCACACATTCATCAACTGCGGTAGTGCTACAGCTAATGTAAAGCTGAACATCATCTGCATATAACCTAACCCTACAGTGCTCGAGTTTACACTGAATGTCTTTTATATATAGGGAAAAAAAGAAGAGGACCCAGGATAGAACCTTGCGGAGCACCACGACATAATAGCATCGACGTTGAAATGGAGGTAAGTGTTTCAACATACTGAAATCTTCCAACTAGATATGACTTAATTAGGTCAGCTGCTGTCGATGAAAATTTATAGATATGTCTCAGTTTAAGGCATAAAATGTTATGGTCAACCGTATCGAATGCTCGAGAATGATCCAAAAGTACTAAAAAAGTTAATTACCGAGATCTACATGTTGCCTAATATCCTCAGTAACATCTACAAGAGCTGTTATACAGCTATGGTTTTTCCGAAACCCAGATTGCCGACTCGTCAACATATTATTAGATTCAATGTATTGTGTAACTTACATATGAATAATTCGTTCAAATACTTTGGATAGAAATGGCAGGATGGCAATAGGTCTGAAGTCAGAGTTCGCTTTAGGTATAGGAATGCTTTTGGCAAGCTTTCCTATTTTTGGATACTGCTTTGTTGTGAAAATCTTATTGAAAATAAATGTAATGTGAGGAAGAAGCCCAGCAATAAGAATTTTCAAAAACCTTGGGTCTATTCCATCCATACCAACAGCATTTGAAATTATTGAGAAAACTTGATAGTACTTCACATAATTTTGATAAATAAATATACATATTTAATATATTTTTAAATATATTAAGCAATTGAAATCGTAATATATCGCAGACTCAAAATTTGTTTAATCTAAAGTCTTACCATACTCCATCTTGTTGAAAAGGCATTAATTTTTCTACCAGTGTAGGTTCAATTGATTCTATGCAGGATTTATTAATGGTTTTAGGTGGAGCTACGCACAAGTTCATAACAACCTTTGGAATAACACCAATGACAACATCGGGTTTTAAAGGATCAATACGCTGCTGCAGAAGTTTATAATCTGTTAACGCAAAATTCCAGAATCTTGTTGCTGCATCTGAAAATTCAACATTTATTTGTATTAGGTTGCGCAATTCAAGATGATTCAGAATTACCATAAGATCTGCTTGGAATAGTTTTGAAAACATCTATAAGTTTGGCGTGATAACCAGAAGGTTGAACTTCAAAGCGTAAAGGGGATATTACAGCTACTTTGCACGTTACGCTTTTCACAAAAACTGAAGCCACCTGTTTCTGTTGTGCTCCCGGAAGAGCAGGTTTATGCTTGTCATTCACTGTAACAGGACTACTAGGACTTTTATATAAAGAGCGGCTGGGTGATCCTTCCGTTGATGGCCTTTTGTAAGGGTGGGAAGATTCTCTCGCTGAAGGTTGCAGTTGATGTCGTTGAACAAAAACATTACTATTCTTTAAAGCACTTAGAAAAGATGATGCTTTGTTCTCTACATTAGATGCACCTTGCGAAGAATTTATATTTGTCAACACAGAGCTAGAGTTTTTGTGCTTGTCTTCAGTTGTTTTAGAATTTAAAGTTACTTCAGGTGTTTTGCTTGTGTTGATTTTGGCATTTGCATTTATCGCCATCTGAGTCTTCCTCGCTTTTAGTTTTTCCAACGCAACTCGTTTTTTCTCTGCAATTTCTGCTGCTGAGCAGGACGACATATTTATCGAATACTTTTTAACCAACAAATTTAGAACATATATATTCTTTGTAAAGAACTTAAAAACTCCGCCAAAAACTAATACAAATAGTAAAATTCCACAAATTAACACCACAGCTGTTCTCGGCTTTTATGAGTGCTGTCAAGTAAGTGAAAAAATCACACGCAGAAGAAATCAAACTTTAGTGAATGGCAAACTTTTTTACAGAGTTACACAAAAAGTAGTATTTTATGTTTACATACAAAAACTTGTATTACCCCCAATTTTCACGACGACTTTTAAAGACATGTTTGTTTTTTATTTTTTTTTTCTTTTAAAGCTGCTACCAAAATCATGTTACATTTATACAATGAAGTTTTAAGACATGTCTTTTCTGCAGTCAGGGATGATTTCTTTTTAGTTTTTCTTTACTTCCTTATTCTTATAAAAACATTATATTGCCGTATTTGTGAATTGAAATTTTAAGAAATTTACTTGTGAAATTTACGAACTTTAATAAATAGAACATTTTAAATACATTGTTTATATTAATAAAGACAACAATGGAAGAAACAATAGTAGAAAAAGTTTTTGATTTACTGGAAGTGGCGGTTGAGAAGATAGTGAAGATCACGAACTTGTTTTAAGTTTGCATTGTCTATCACAGAACGTTAACATTTACATACATATTTTAATTCAATTATAAAATTTTGGCAATATGTACTACCTACCTCAGAAACGTTTGATACGGATTTCCTAACACTGCAGTGTGATTTTAAATATTGCAACTGATTAAAGCACCAAACCCTGCTCCTCTGCTCCAGCACCACTTCGTCCGCTCTTTCCAATTTCACGGGTTTCTGTTATAAATTGCGCCCGTAACGTATGTATCTTTTTTTATGTCTTCAACGGTGATGTCTTTGTTTACATTTTTAAGTTCTTGGCAGATGGCAAACAAAGAGTTTGATCGCTTGACCCGGTCCATATACGCAGGATTACGCATATCTTATAAATTTTCGTGCTCTTGATATTTTATAATTAAAAGTTGAAAAATTTCGGTTTTCCACATAACTTTTTATATTTTTACACTTTTTATTATGAACTATTATGAAAAATATTAATTTATTGAGTTTTTGTTTTTGAAAAATAAATATATATTTTGTGAAAACAATTTAGTGCAAAGAACTCACATTGCTAGACGAATGTACATAACTAAAAAAATAGCAAAACTACAAATGACAACTAAAAAGAAATCAAGAAAAAAACACGAAACCCACAAATCGTGTCTTTTTGTCTACCCCTCTTTCTTTTCTATCAAATTTGCCTACAACCATGAAAGACATGACTTAAAGACGTTTGAAAAAATCATCGTGAAAATTGGGTGTTAGTGGGGCCAAAACACAGGAGATAAATCAAACTTTGCTGAACGCAGGAGAAGAAATCAAACTTTAGTGAATGGTAATCTTTTTTACAACGTTATGTTAATAAAAAAAAATCGTATTAGTGATTCTAGATACATTTTCTGTAGTAAAAACGCTTATATTAGGAAAACACTTTTTCATATACATGTGCAATATACCAATATGGCTTTCCCATATTAATAGTGTCATATATAACTTAGAGCTTACACATGCCACTGCCAGTTCGAAAAACACAATACATTCACAATTTTTCACTAATCCATCCACATTTTTCGCAATGGCAGCTCCAGTGGCAGCAAACTTTGCATGCGAGTGAAAATTTGGCATTTGCATGCCACTGAATGTCAAGATGATAAACAATGTTACCCTGCCAAGAACTTAATGCAAATTAACTGCATTATAGCATAATGGAATTACAAATATTAGCTTCTCATATGTATTATTAGGATTTATTTCTTGAAATACGCATAAAAAGAACAGTTTCGTTAATTATAAAGCATTAGATTATTAAAATAATTTTAATAAAAATAAATTTTAATCGTTTCCCCAAATATGGTGAACTCGGTAACTCTATTTTATAAAGAGAAGACAAATTCAAAATGGAGGCAAAATTCGAGAAGTAAACAAATTGCTTGAAGTATACGCTTCGAGGACATTTTAAAAAAGAAATTGCAATGGCATGTGTAAACTGAAAAGCGAGTGGCAAGAGATTCGAGTATTTCGAAACGTTTTTCGTTGATAATATGTATACAAAATTTGCATGCCACTAATTGCGTGTGTAAATGCAGCGTAAGAAAAATAAAATTAACTAAATAAAAACTAATTGAACTAAAAATAAATTGAAATAAGAAGAAGAAAAAAATGCGACAATTTAACTGATGGGTTAGGTTAGGTTGTACAGGCCGCCAGTTTCATGAAACCAGCCCACTTGGGTCCTTTTAGTTCCGTTGTATTACCTGAGGGAGAAGTGCAGCCCACGAGACTTACACTTCCCCCGACGGTTAGGTTAGGTTGTACAGGCCGCCAGTTTCATGAAACCAGCCCACTTGGGTCCTTTTAGTCCCGTTGTGTTACCTGAGGGAGAAGTGCAACCCACGAGACTTACACTTCCCCCGACGGTTCAGATTCAAACCAACCCGAAAGCCGGATAAAGGAATCCAGTCCGTTCACTCGGCATTCCGATATATCTGCTAACCCGTGCAGCATCGGTCCGCCTAGATACAGCGCTCTCATAGAACTGAGAGCCGGGCACCGACAGAGGAAATGCTCAACACTTTCCTCCTCGTCCTCATCCCCGCAACTTCTGCAGAAATCATTAAATGGAAGATTTAACCTCCTAGCATGCGTCCCAGAGACAATGTCCTGTCAGAACTGCTACCAAGGTACGCAACCTTTGACAGGGAAATTAACTGATATATGCTAATTAAAATATGTTAAAGCTTTAAAATATGTTCGTAACAAAACTAAAAAAAAATTTATATAAAAAATTGTACCACTCTGAGACTTATGCAGTGCAATAGTGGACCAATGGTCACTTATTGCATTGATCGATATTGGGAGATATTAGGTTAGGTTGTACAGGCCGCCAGTTTCACGAAACCAGCCCACTTGGGTCCTTTTGGTCCCGTTGTGTTGCCTGAGGGAGAAGTGCAGCCCACGAGACTTACACTTCCCCCGACGGTTCAGATGCAAACCAACCCGAAAGCCGGATAAAGGAATCCAGTCCGTTCACTCGGCATTCCGATATATCTGCCAACCCGTGCAGCATCGGTCCGCCTAGATACAGCGCTCTCATAGAACTGAGAGCCGGGCATCGACAGAGGAAATGCTCAACACTCTCCTCCTCGTCCTCATCCCCGCAACCTCTGCAGAAATCATTAAATGGAAGATTTAACCTCCTAGCATGCGTCCCTATGAGACAATGTCCTGTTAGAACTGCCACCAAGGTACGCAACCTTTGACGGGGAAAACCCTTTAGGACCGCAGTTCTACTACGATCATATGCAGGCCATGTCAGCTTTGCTACTCGGCAGGTGACCTCACCAGACCATCTGTCCTGCGCAGTCCCTACAAGTTGACGCTGTACTTGGTTTTTACAGCTGTTAAGCGGGACTCCTACCATCGTATCAATGTCCCCTCTCTGTAGACGAGCTCCGGATTTTGCCAGCTCATCCGCCACAATATTTCCGGGCACTCCACTGTGCCCCGGTACCCAGAAAAGCTCCAGGTTTGAATGTCTCGCTATCTCATTAAGAGATATCCGGCATTCCTGAAGCAACCTGGACGTCGTATAGACACCCACAAGCGCATTTAACGCAGCCTTACTATCAGTACAGATTCGGATATTCACCCCGTATACCCTATAGTACCTCAACCAGTTAGCTGCTCTCAAAATAGCTGTAATTTCAGCCTGCATTACGCTACACTCATCATGTAGCTTAAAACTGATCCTCCTCTGATACTGGGGCATAAATATACCACCACCAACTCCCATGTCCGACTTGGATCCATCTGTGAAAATTTCAAGCACGTCCTCTTGGCGACCCATTTGGTTCGCTGCCGAGGCCGTCCTTGATGAGATCACGTCAAATCTCTTGTCGGGCATTAGAGCTGGTGCACAGTAATCAATATACTCCGGGAGGTCCGTTATACTTTCTATTATCGAAGCGTGACCTTCTGTCGCTTCTTTCCAAATCCCACTGGCTTTTAGCCTAATTGCCGAGCACATGGCCACTTCCTTCGCCATGAGATCAGCTGGCAGCCAATGCATCATCGTAATTAGTGCTTTAGTTGGCGTAGTACAAGAAGCACCAGTTACCATCAAAGCAGACGTCCGCAGTATCCTTTCTATGAATCTGCAATAGGTGGTTTTCTCTAAAGCCGTCCACCAAACAAGCGCCCCATACATTAATATGGGCTTTATGACCATGTTAAATAGCCAGCAAGAATTCCAAGGATTTATACCCCAGGTCTTGCCAATGGCCTTACGACACAGGTACAAGGCAACAGCCGCCTTGTCCGCTCTAAATTGGACATTCTTCTTCCAAGACAGTTTTGAATCAAGATAGATTCCCAGGTATTTGGCACTATCCGCCAAACTAAGCTCAACGCCCTTTAGGATTGGCAGAGTATTTTCGGGTGAAAAGTACAAGCTCCGTTTTTTGTGGATTCACACTGAGACCACTATGGGTGCTCCACCCATCTATGATCCTCAGTGCGGAATTCAAACACTGTGGGAGGGTGTCCGGATATTTACCCGACACCGCCACTGCAATATCATCGGCATATGCCACAGTCTTGAAACGCATGGAGTCTAACTCCACTAGTAATGAGTTTAGGGCAAGATTCCATAGGAAGGGAGATAAAACTCCTCCCTGCGGAGTACCCCTGTTTGCCACTCTGCATATGGTGGCCCGTCCCATACTAGATGTTATGACTCTTTCAGTCAGTAGACTCCATATGAGACTTATAATCGGCTGACGAATATTCAGCCTTTCCAAAGCCATAGTAATGACTTTTGGCGCAACATTATTAAAGGCTCCCTCTATGTCAAGGAAGGCCACCAATGTATACTCCCCTTGCTCTAGAGTATTTTTTATATACCCCACGAGCGAATGCAACGCAGTCTCAACAGATTTTCCCTTAGTATAGGCATGTTGAGATGCAGATAAACGGCACGGATTTATTGACATTCTAAGATGTAGATCAACCATCGACTCCAACGTCTTTAGGAAAAACGATGTCAGGCTTATGGGCCTGTAATCCTTCGGAGTTATGTGTGAAGTCTTTCCACCTTTAGGAATAAAGACCACTACACATCTACGCCATGGTTTCGGTATGTAGGATCATTTAAAACAGGCCGTAAAAATCCGGATCAACCATGGCATGATCAGTTCCGCATTATTTTGCAAATCTGCTGGTATAATACCATCCGGACCCGGTGATTTATATGGGCCGAAGCTCTTCAACGCCCAAAGGACCCGGTTCCTATCGACAGAGAAACATACTTCTCCTTGTCTGTTTCGTTCAACGGCCATACTTGCCCCCGTGTAGGGTGTACAGCCAGGAAAATGCGTATCCATGAGTACCTCAAGGGTCTCCTGGCCGCTGGATGTCCAATTACCACATTGTAGTGTTTTGTCCGTTGTGTTGTGAACACGTATTAAGTGTTATCCGCGTTCAATGTTTTTTGTTTTTTTTTCCTTAATTTTTATTTTGTGTGTTGATTTTGTATTGCAAATTAAATAAAACCAACCATAAAATAAACAGTCAAAAATCTTTTTAAAAATAAAACAAC
The DNA here is from genome assembly GCA_914767995.1 of Thecocarcelia acutangulata. Taxonomy (NCBI): domain Eukaryota; kingdom Metazoa; phylum Arthropoda; class Insecta; order Diptera; family Tachinidae; genus Thecocarcelia; species Thecocarcelia acutangulata. The sequence continues at coordinate 61,740,406 of OU612097.1, forward strand.
AAAATACACGGGTGAAAAAAAAAAACATAAAACTCTTAAAAACATGCATTTCAACAACAACAATATAAATATTCTTTATGAAACCTGGTATGGACTGCGTGGTCGATATGATTTTGCGAAGCCTACTTGTCTCAGAGGCTCCTTCTACGCCACTGCAGAAGGATCTCCAAGACCTCCGCTTTGAATTTCTTATCATATTTTTAAACCTGTTTACGGAGGCTTTGTACTCCGACCAGTCTCCCAGTCTTTTTGCCTCATTGAAAAGTCTGCGAGACTCTTTTCGAGCTCTCGCTATCTCTAAGTTCCACCATGGTGGTTTACTCTTACCTCGGCACACGCTAGGTCTGCACGATTCCGAGATAGCTATATCAAAAGACTCAGTTAGTAAGTCTACAGCTCTCTCAATATCCTCACAACCTCTTATAGTAGGAGGATCCGGAAGAAGGTTCGAGAGAACTCTACCCTGTTCCTCCCAATTCGTCCTCTTCCTGTTTCTTCTTGGGACTAACCCTATTTCCTGAATTCCTATTTCAAACTCAATATACCTGTGATCAGAAAATGAACAGTCATTCGACACCTTCCATCCTTTGATCATATCAGCATGCCTAGTACTAACTAGCGTAATATCCAGAACCTCTCTTCTATTTACCACAACAAAAGTAGGTTCCGACCCAACGTTCACGACGTCTAAATTTGCGCATAGTATGAAATCAAAAATCAACTCACCTCTTGCATTTGTGTCGGAGCTACCCCACACCATGTGATGTGCGTTTGCATCGGCTCCTATTATTACTGGCAGGTTTCTCTCACCAGCCATCCGAACAACTTCGCGAACTTTAGTTGGTGGTGGTTCGCTCTCATACGCCATATAACTTGAGACAAGCAGGCAGGTGCCTACACTTGTCTCCCAGGCTGCCGTCACTGTATCTTCATCACTGAAATCAGACAGGATAAAGATATTCAAATTGCTCCTCGCTACTATACAGGACCTAATCCTCCCTTGGCCCACGTGTAGTAGCTTGTAGCCTTCCCTTCTTAGTCCACAAACCCTGCCCTTACACAGCCAGGGTTCCTGAACCAAGATAACATCATCCGCTTTCTCCGCCATCCGGAGAAGCAATGCAGCCGAAGCTGCCTTCGAATGGTGAAGGTTAATTTGAGTTACCTTCACCATTTTTCCCCTCATTATCCACGATTGTGACGTCGACGTCCTCTTGGTCATCCTGATCAGATACCAAGAGGGCGTCCTCGTCAACTGCTTCGTCAACATGCCCGAAGAACTCCCCTACCAACTCAGAGTTGGAAAGGGCGTCCTCGCACGATGTTAAGCTAGCAGTCTCCTCAACGGACATGCTTTCTACACCAGGATCCACATCCTCCCGAATCAGGCCGCCCTTGTCGTCACCCCGGTATACTCGGAGAAGGACTGCATCGAAACAGAAATACATTTTCCCCTTTTTAGCGCGGAGTGGCGCCAGTGACTCCTGAGTCAGCTGGATGGTGACATTTCTCGAATTGTTCTTCGGTTCGGAGACCCTGACTACCTTCCAATAATGGGTAGGTATATCAGGGTTTCCGCCTCTCAGGACCTCCAAGATTTCCTCTGCAGACCCAGAGATGTCTGGTATCTTGGCAACAGCTCTAGGACGACGTGGAACCTCTGAGAGAGGAATCACATCGAGCTTGGCACCTTCCCATGGCTTGCCCACATGACCGACTGCCTGTTTAAGCAACATTGCTGATCGCTCATCTGCACAGGCCATAAGCTTTATACGCCGCCGATACCAGCCAGCCTCCTCACACCTGGGATACGGACCCGGGTTGTCTTTAAGAACTCTCCGGATCATGTTTAACCCCATCACTTCTTTCTTCACTATAACCCAGTTCGAAGGAGTTATGGCAAGATCCGCGTTGCCTCTGTCAATGACAGCCATCACAAGCTTGTCCTTTATGACATCGCTGATTTGTCCATTGACCTTTGGGGTCTTAAACGCTTATTCGCAGGCTGTTGTGCCTGCAACACTGCCTCATCCTCAGAGCGTTGCCGCTTCGGTGCATCCTTAGATGCAAGGGGAGGCGAATTCTGCAGTTCAGCTAAAACTGATCCTGCCCATGATAACCGGGATTTCTCTTCTGCCGTTAAGGCATCCGCTGGCTTCTTCCCCAGCACCCCGTAGATCTTACTGGCGGCACGCCGCCTTAAATAGGCCCGTCTCGCGGAACATGTGTGCCTTTGAGACTTTTTATTTATTGCTTGAGGTGCAGCTTGGTTACCCGAAAACAAGTTCGCAGTTTCCTTACTGCCCTTTCCGCTAGGTATCAGGGATGTAGCTTGAGAGCACGAAAACTGGTTCGCAGCTCCCTTACTCACATTTCCCTGATGACCACCAACGCGGGAACCCGAAATCTTGTTCGCAGCGCCTTTGTTGGTGGAGGGTGGTGGAGTTCGAAGACCCGAGGTCTTGCTCGCAGTCATCTTTCCCACAATAGGCACTTGGGCAGCTGTTGCACTAGCACGAGCAGCTCCCAAAACAAGGGTGTGTGCCATGAAGGCCCGGGCCAGTGCAGCCTTCGAGGTATTCGGCTCAAAGTCTATGGACACCTCACTGCGAAGATAGCTATCCGAATATGCTTTCACCCATTTGGTGTTCTAGAAAAAACGTTCATTTTGGTCCCACGAGTGGGAGATATTAACCCAACAAACTTTTTTTCTAAACAAAATGTTCAAAAAATTGTTTCTTAAAAAAATCCTCCAAACTATTTGTGCCACCCAAAAACTTATGCAGTGCAATAGTAGACCAAAGAACAATTCTGGCCCACCAATTGTCACTTCTGACTTTTCTAGATATGGGGAGATTTAACCCAGTGATAAGTTTCATTTTTGTATTTTGGTAGCCTTCGTTTCATTGAAAAATCGGTTTAGGCTATATGTCAGGTAAATATAAACCGATTTAGGAAATGCTCATTTTCCCTATTATAGTAACCTCCTTTTATTACCAGAACTGTTTCTAAGCAAAATAGTTCTTCAAGTTCGCTTATGGAACATTTTCATGGAAAAATCGACTTATGCTTTATCATCATATCAGAAATTTTAATTTTCTGTATTTAAGTAACCTCCTTTTATTATCAAAACTGCTTTTAAGCAAAAAAAAAATATTGTTTAAGTTTCATGAAAAATCGGCTTAAGCTATACTCCGGTATATACGGACCGATTTTGGAAATTTTCATTTTGTCTATTTTAGAAATTTCCTTATATTACCAGAACTACTTTTAAGCAAAAAAAAAAAAAAAATTTAATCTGTTTACACGACATTTTCATTGAAAATCGGTTTAGGCTATATTTCGGGTATATTTGGCCCGATATCGGAAATTTTCTGTATATTAATAACCTCTTTATATTACTAGAACTGTTTTTAAGAAAAAAATTTTTAAGTTCACTTACACGACATTTTCATGAAAAAATCGGTTTAGGCTATATTTCGGTTATATATTTACCGATATTAGAAATTTCATTTTCTGTGTTTTGGTAACCTCACTTCACGCAAAGAAAAGACAGTTTGATATATGATTGCAACAACATTAGTATATATTCCGTAACATTGTGCATTATTGTTAAATACTATTTCTTATCAAATTAATTATAGTTTGTTCCTCTATAAATATGTCAATATTTGCATTTGTGTAATTGTATTGTTAACATCTATAAATTTCAAGATATGGTTGCATACAATAATAGCAATTTCAAACTTTTTTTAAAAACAACAATAGCTTTTATCACACCCAATATCAAAATATTTGTTTTATTATATGTATAGTCCGCAAATTCATATGCAACAAAAGTAAGTTTACAGAATATTACAATATTTTCATTGTAGTCGTTGACATATAATTTTGTTTTAGTTTGATATTTTCTTTGGAAACAATTAGATGTTTTGTGCGTGTTTAATTTTCAAAATACATATACATAATTGTTCAGCTATATAAAATAACGTGGAATTGTTGAATAAATACATATTGAGTATTCGCGAAAGTAAAAAGATAAGTATTTTTTAATATTAAGATGTAAACATGCATACATATGTATATATGGTGTATCCAAGAAGACGTGTAACCATATTATTATGGTTATATATGACATTTGAAATTTCAATTGAAAATCCTTAACAAATATTTGTGTTTTATTGCAGCTAATGATGGAATGAATGGCTATTTCAGCATCAAAGAGGAAACTCTGCATTGATTCCGTTGAAATGTAATCTGATTATTATTATTTTTTTTTATTAATTGTATTTATTTTACACGTATTACCAAAATATATTATATGCTGTCTTTTTGTTCTTATTAATTGTCATATGTATGTATTTGTGCTAATTATAATAAAAATATGTTTCTGTTGCAATAAAGTTATTTATGATATTAGTATGGTTACTTAATGAGAATAATATGGTTATATATGAGAATAGTATGAAAGGTTAGAATAATTGAGTATGCACTGAGAAAAGAAAAAAATGTTTAACCAAAATATTGTTACTTCGAATATTTTTGTTACAATACTATGGTGCGTCCTGTCAATGGCGTTTTAATGTAACAATATAGTATTATCAAGTGCAACCATATAATTCAACAATAGTATGTTGCCCTTAAAATATTGTCCTATCAACCATATATTTTTTTTTACGTGTTTATTACCAGAACTGCTTAAAAAAAATTTGTAAGTTAGCTTACGCGACATTTTCATTCAAATAATAGTTTGGGCTATATCGCGGATATATATATTTTTTGCCTTGTAATCGCCATGCTCAGTAATATTATTGAGTCTGAAGCAAAAAAGCTATTTTCCAAAAAAAAAAATTGCTTTTTTCGGAATTTGAGATATATTTTTGCTAGACTTGAACAGATTTTACTGAATTTCAATTGCAAACCAATAATTCGATGGAGTAATAGAATGGTGAAAGAAAAAATTTCTAAGTCCAATGGTTTTCTCAGAAACGATATTTCAATAGACGCCAGACGGACATCGCTTAGTGCAAGTTTACACACACCAAGTTTGACTCGTCAAGTCTTGTTTTTGGGAGAGCGAGAAGAAGAGAATGAAAAAGGGTGCAAACTTGCCGGTACTGTCAAGTTTAAAATGAAATTCCAAAAAATATGAAAACTTGAAGGCAAAAGAACTTAAACTTGACGACATAAAGCTTTTGTGTGTGAACATAAATGCAAGTTCAAAAGCAAATTGAAGCAGAATTGATCAAGAAAAGCTGATGTGTGTAAACTAAGACTTAATCAACTTTTCTGTCAATTCTGATTCGGAATATGTATACTTTACCGGGGGTCTCCATTAGCCATGAACATGGTATAATATTTTTTAAATGGGTTACATTGTTGCCGCATGCAGCTTACATTGGCCTTTCACTATAATGTAACCTTTAATTTAATGGTTTTGGTGGCGTAAAACAATGTTAACCAACTTTGCATACCCATATAACATTAAAAAAAAAAAAAAAAATGCTGTCTTTATTCAGATGGTTCTTTTAATATTGGGGAAACGACTCTAACATAAGTGAATAATTGTTACAACTCTATGTTAATGCCCACCAACGCATAACTGTGTAAACCCAGAATGAAATTCTTTTGTCTATACTAAATTTTTTTGACTTGGTTATACAGTTTGGCTTAAATTTTTGTTGTTGTTGCAATGGCGTTTACAAAGTCTTTTTGCTTCGAACTAGAGTTGAGTTCATGAGCTCTTTTGAGAGAGTGCTCTTTTTAGTTCAGCTCTTTTTACTGAAATATGTCTTTCTTTTAGTTCAATAGTTCAGTGCTCCATAAACAATATTTTCAATGAACGGCTCTGTTCTGGTTTCATGATAAAGAAAAGCAAAACAAAATTGCTGTAAACAAATGAAAAGTACAATTATTATAAGGATTAATAAAAGGTGAGATTAGAAATGCTCAGGTGTGATGAAAAATAGTTTTATTGAAAAGAAAAGAAAAAAAAACGACATATTTGTGATGATGTCTCGATGTTTTTATATTGAATTATGGTCACATATCATCATATCATTTATTTTTATAATACAAAAAACCAAAGTAAAATTGTGTTGCCTAATATTCTGAATAGTTGTATATAACATAGATATGTACTTTCTACGTCAAATTCTGGCAGCACTGTTTGACTACTTCCGTATACATATCTACCAGAAAGAAAGAAACATAAACGAAAAAGAAAACTTGAAGACAAAAGAAAGAAACATGAACTACGGAACTAAAAGAGCTCGCAGAAATGATCGGCTCACTTAGCTCCGTGAAGTGAATAGTTCAGTGACACTAGTTCGTTCGCGAACTACCCAACTCTACTTCGAACATTCTATAAAGAAGGACGTCTTTGCCAGAGCTAGTACAGTAGCTTTCGAAAAGCATAAACTTTTCGGTGTTAATAAATTATAAAAAAAAAACCGGCCAGCCATAGTAAGAAAACAATCGTAAATAGAAAAGGACTAATAATTATCAGAGCTAAAATTTTGATATTTGCAACAGCCGAAAATTTTAAGTAGCAGTGAATGTTACACGTGGTGATTACTAAAATTTTTCTTGTACATTGCCCTTGGTAAGATAACTATGTCCTTATTAAAACTATAGGTATAGCTATTTGTTTAAATTTCCTATTTGGCTATATAGATTTTCATCTGCAATTTTATATTGAATTATTAATCTCGTGGTATACTTGTCGGGGGAGCCACCACGGTATCTTTGTTGTTCTACCCAATTCGACGCGAAGAAAAGAAACACCTAACAAAGGAGAATTAAAACTACACAATTAACAAATTTAAACATCGCTCAAATCAAGTGCATCAGTTAATGATTGTTAATTAAGTGCTGAGGAATAATCAAATTCTCCGAACTGCCGAAAACCAAGTGAACGAAGCCCAAGAAAAAATTGCTCAGTTCCAGCGAAAGCTACTGTCCGTGGGGTTTTAGACGTTACCAATTCACTGGAAGACAATCGTATAGTTGGCGTGCAACGGAATTAAAAGAACCCAGGAGGTTTAGATTATACGAGTACCAACAGGTTCAAAGGTTTAAGCAGGTTGCAATCGTATATAACCTCTTGGTTTGTCCATTAAGAAGCCCTTACTAAGGTAAAAGTTTCAGTTTTTTTTTTTCATGGCAAAGCTCATCTTCCAAAGTAAAATTATTAGAGTTGTTGGTGGAGCAAAAGGGACTAACTTACAACCGTGTAATAATTACATATGGGTAACAACTCAAAAATAACGTAACAAAAATTTGTAATTGCTGCTGAGCTTACAAACAATAATAAATTGAACGTTAGAAACATAATTTTAATATATATTACACTTAACGTAGATAAAGGAATTATTAATGATTAAAAGAAAAAAAAAAAACCAAGAACAACAAACGCACATAAAATTTTTAAATAAGTTATTTACTACCTGATTGTATAGCTGTATGTATGTAGTTCATAAAATCAAAATCTTAATATAAACATTCGTTTATTTGTAAAGCAATATAAACTATTACATTACCCTACAGCCCGTTGCCTACTACCTGGATTGAAGAGGCCTCATCAACCACCACACATGGCAGTACTTGTATTAAAAGGGTGAGTCCAACAAAAAACACATAAACCAATTTCATTATTATAGGCTTTACAAATTGAACTTTTGAATTATATTATAGACCAGTTTACAAAATTTTTTCTAATGTAAGATCCCCGGGCATAAAAAGTTAAAGAGTCAACGACAAAATAATTTTGCAAATTACCAATTTCATACATTTCATTGCAATTTCCTGAAGACCAAACACGAAAAATATTTAGAAATAATTGTTTTCCGTTCAATGTCGTTTCTTCACAGTCCTTCCGTTCCGTATATTCATTCATAAAAACAAAACCCAGAAACTATAGATGAAATACATAAGTATAGATATATGTATATACATATATAGGCATAGACATATGTATGCTTATTCAGATGTACATATATGTATGATGTGTACTCTTCTTCGTGAGCCTTAGACATCTCTTTCAAAGTAATAACATATGTATATCTGCAATTATGTATATAGACCTTATTAAACTTTTTTTATTACAATCCACAAAGAGCGCACTGATAACATTGTCTCCGCGGGAGAGGAGGATTTTGTTGTAATGCTAACTTGTAAATTAATATCCATATTTATGTAAATGAGATAAATACTAAACCAAAACAAATTTTTTTAACTTTTCATGCCCTGTAGAATATTAAACCTTTTTTAATATTAAACCAAGTGAATATTAAACGAATCTGTTTAGATAAACCCTAAACTTTATATATAATCATAGTTATAACTTGTCAAAAAACAGAAAGAAACCCACATTCGAAAATTTGGAAAAAACATAATGCATAATATATGTAAGTTTAATTGATAAGATTAGTTTCTGAATAAATCTTGAATTAACAATGGATCTGTAAACATTTTATTTTTCCTTGTATGATGTGATCGGTTTAGGAGAAGTACAAATACGGGATCTTATTTAAGTTAACAAACGCCTTAAGATCAATGGTAGGGAGGGTATTGAGGCGATGCACTCAATGACACCGGAGTTTGCATAGAAAAGGAGCAAATTTTGCTGCATAGATTGACTAAAAAAACTTACTTCCGTATTTATGTTGATTCATTAAGGGGTAGATTTTAACACCAATAGTATCATATCAACAACCATTTTTTTTATATCCAGTCCCAGGTTTATTTTATTCATATTTATCCGGGAGTCTAAAATATTATTTATGTGATGACTTTCCTATCAGTAAAAGAGACTTGAATCGACAAGAATCCCCCCCCACCCGACTGATCGCTGCGGAATCAATGGCTCCCGTGTTCGGTTGAGACTCTTTAAATAATCTAAAATAACTACTGATAGTATGACTACGGAGTCATAGTGATTAACCGGTACGTTACATAAATTGGCGCCCAACGTGGGGCAAAGAAAACTACGTCAGCATCCAGCTGATAAGATTTCCTCGCCCGAAATTTACTTTTACATTTTTGTTCTTTCATGAAAATATTCATACAGTTATTAAATATCCTTTCTTTTTAGAGTTATGTCGCAAATAAGATCAGAATTTCTTCTGGACTTTCGACTAATTGAGAAATACATACGATTAGTTGACCGAAGAACAATTTTGATTTATTGTTGTTGAACAAATTTCAGAAAAGTTTGGGTAATTTAGAGTTGTGTGAGTTCTGGAAATGGAATGCTTTTCATAGTCACTTTGCGACAAACTGGTTTGAGTTGGATCCTCAAAATATCTGCGCCGAGTAGTTTTTTGTCTAATTTACATTAGTCGGTCGATGTCTCGGAAGACTTATCGATGCATTGCCATTTTCTGAACACCATAGCCCAGTTAAAAAAAAAAAAAAAATTTTTTTTTAGTCAATCTTGGAAAAAAATTGCCACTACAACTTTTCTAGCCGTATCACAAAAACATGCAAGGAAGCTCAAATCATTTTTTTTTGTAATTAACATTTAAACGAATTTGTTCATTGCGTTTCTGCATTAGTTTGTTTGAAGTTTTTTTTTTTTTTTATAATTACGAAAGTAATAATTTTACTTTAATTTATAGTGTGGAATTACGAATCAGTTCTAGTTTGCGTTCCCATAATTAACTATAAATATTATATAAAAATAATATACCATTAATTTAAGAAAATATTTAATAACATTATTAACATGATGCCGCGATCACCTCCGGGAGCAACGCAATCTCCCTTACCTAATGTTGAGGATCAGCCGTCTGGTAGTCAGCATGAAAATTGTGAAATTTGTAGTGAAGAAATGTCTTCATCACAAGATCGTACAATTATTTCCGAATGTACACATAAATTTCATAGCCAATGTATTGAAGATCTTTTATCTCAGACTTCGGAATGTCCAATCTGTAAGCGGTCCTGTGCTTTATCAGGATTAAAGAAGATTCCCATACAAAAGACGAATTCCTCTGGAGTTAAGAACAACAAAACCTGTCGAGGAAAACCTCGTGAAGTATTGGCCCATAATTATAACACTAGAAGCAATGCTAGGAATGTGTTCACCAATCCTAATAACAATCACTTGTTAGATGGAAGTTTAAATGAAGCCAATGATTTCGAAGGTCCCTCAGATTCATTTGCTAATCGGAGTGTTCCTACGTCAGAGCAAAATATTTTCCAGAATTTCCCCTTTCAAAATTTGCAAAATAATCCACCAGCTAATCCTAATTATGCACAAATCAGTAATATGGTTGAAAATACAGTATCAAGGTTATTGGGTAACCTAAATTTAATACCCACTAATGTTAGAAATTTAACCCCACCTTTCATGCCTCCAGCAGTACAACCTTCTTCTTATAATGCAACATCTAATCACAATAATCACGACAGTTCAGTCCCCCGGAATGACAGATGTAGTTCCCAGGAATTTGTCACGAGGCCAGAACATATTCTTTCAGCCATTCAAAATTGGCATATTAAATTTGATGGGTAGAGTCAAGGCATAAGTGTTGATGAATTTTTGTACAGAATAAGAGTGCTGATTCGTGAGCATTTTAACAATGACTTTTCCGTCATTTGCAGACATCTTCACGTGTTGCTAAGTGGCCGTGCCCGAGATTGGTATTGGAGATACCACAAGCAGGTCGAAACAATTAATTGGAATGATTTTTGTGAAGCTATCAATTATCAATATAAAGACTTTAAATCCAGCTACGATATACATGAAGAATTAAGGAATCGCAAAATGAAACCTAACGAAACCTTTGAAGTTTTTTATGAATCCGTTTCTTCCATATTAGATCGACTGGATAGGCCTTTGGCCGAAAACGAATTGGTAGAGATTCTCACTAGAAATCTGCGCCCAGAAATCCGGCACGAGCTGTTGTACGTACCTATTTATTCCTTAGCCCAGTTGCGTAAACTTGTACAAATGAGAGAAAAGCTTTTAAACGACGAATATTTTCGAAAAAATCTGCCGGCGAAAACCTCTTCTTTCCCTGGTGGACGTCGCCAAGTAGCCGCTGTGGAATTAAATAATGGAAAATATGAAGACCATGCCATAGAATCAGAGCTCACCGTCGCAGCAATTCATCAAGCTAAATGTTGGAACTGTGATCAGTTAGGACATTGTTGGGAAGACTGTTTGGAGAAAAGAATGATTTTTTGCTATGGCTGTGGGGAAAAAAACATGTATAAGCCTCAATGTTTAAGGTGCGCAGAGAAAAAAAATGCTTCAAAAAACTATCCAGCTCCAAACCGTCCTCGCAACCGTGTCTAGAAATACCAGCATCCCAAAACCCATCTTTAAATATATCGTCTACACCTGTCATTCGTAGAGCTAGGTCTGTTAGACACTGGTGCTAATGTTTCATGTATAGGTGCTGACTTAGCTAGAGAATGTTTTTCTAATTTTAAGGAGTTTCGTGTGATGAACTCGTATGTTAAGACAGCGGATGGACAACCACAAAAAGTTATTGGTGTTTTAAATGTAGATATTTGTTTCAAAGAGCAATACAAGAAGTTGCAAATTTTGATTGTCCCGTCAATAGGGCAAAGATTAATTTTGGGTTTAGATTTTTGGAAGACATTTCAATTAGCTCCAGAGGTCTTTATGGATACTGTTATTTCACCTGATATTGCCAGCTCGGCTGCTACTCTGGCAGAAATAACAGATATAGGAGTCAAGGTTGCGAATGACCAAAGTACGGCTAATTGTAGCACTAATGTTAAAACCATCGCATCTTGTACGGAATATCCTCTCACAAGCAGCCAACGGCAACAGCTTTCGATCGTAGTTCAACTTTTTCCGAATTTTGAAAAACAGGGGCTTGGAAGAACCTCTCTTATAACCCACACAATTGATGTTGGAGACAGTAGACCTATCAAACAAAGGTATTATCCGATCTCTCCTGCAGTTGAAAAACTCATGTTTCACGAAATAGACAGAATGCTTTCGTTAGGAGTTATAGAGGAATCCCAATCACCGTGGAGCTCGCCAATGCGTCTGGTTTTAAAACCAAATAAAATACGATTGTGCCTTGATGCAAGAAAAGTTAATCAATTAACTAAAAAAGATGAATATCCCTTACCAAATATCGAAGGTATTTTTTCCAGGTTGCCAAAGGCCAACGTAATAACTAAGCTTGACCTCAAAGATGCTTACTGGCAAATTGCTCTTTCAGAAGAATCTAAGGCATATACTGCCTTCACTATCCCCGGACGTCCCCTATACCAATTTGTTGTGATGCCCTTTGGCTTATGCAACGCTCCGTCTACAATGTGTCGCTTGATGGACCAGCTGATTCCTCCGGACTTGCGTCACTGCGTTTTTGGCTATCTCGATGACTTGGTCGTTGTTTCAGAGGATTTTGAAACTCATTTAGCAATAATCGTCCGAATAGCTGGAGAATTCAAAAGGGCAAACTTAACCTTAAATGTTGCAAAATCAAAGTTCTGTGTAACAGAAGTTAATTATTTAGGGTATATCATCGGCAACGGTGGTATTAAAACAGACCCAGACAAAATTAGTTCAATACTTAAGTGGCCAGAGCCTAAAAATATCAAGCAGGTCCGCGGGTTTCTCGGCTTAGCCGGCTGGTACCGCCGATTTATTGAAAATTTCTCTACCATTGTGTATCCATTAACTGAAGTCTTGTCTACAAAAAGAAAATTTTATTGGACCTCAGATGCTCAAAAATCCTTTGAAAAAATCAAGACTCTCTTGACTTCGGCTCCAGTATTAGTTAACCCTAACTTTAGCCAAAAATTTTATGTTCACTGCGATGCTAGTGATGTAGGAATTGGGGCTGTATTAGTACAGCTTAATGAAGAAGGTAACGAATGCCCAATTGCCTTTATGTCCAAAAAATTAAGTTCCGCACAACGGAATTACAGCGTAACGGAACGTGAATGCCTAGCCGCCATAGAAGCGATAAAAAAATTTCGTTGTTACCTGGAGTTGCAAGACTTCGAAATTATTACCGATCATGCATCGTTAGTATGGCTAATGAAACAGCCAGATTTATCCGGACGTCTTGCCCGGTGGGTATTTAAATTGCAGCGCTTTAGGTTTTCAATTTCCCATAGAAAAGGTAGGGATCATGTTGTACCGGATGCCCTTTCGAGAGTACCCTGTGTTGACATATGTAGTTTGGAGATGACCGCTCCCGAAATTGATCTCGATTCGCCTTGTTTTCAAGATAAAAATTATGTTGATTTAAAATTTAAAATTTCACAAAACAGCTCAAAGTATGCAGACGTAAAAGTTGTTAACTTTGTATATATACGTACCGAACATTATACGGGTTGCGTAGAACAGGAAAATAATAGCTGGAAACTTTGGGTACCGCACAATTTGCGGTACCCAAGTGCCCATAGCCGCTCATGGAGGTATGGTGAAGACGATTGATCTCATTCGTCGGCATTTTTATTGGCCTGGGTTAGTACGAGATGTGAGGGACTATGTTCGCTCTTGTCAAATATGCAAAACCACTAAAGCTCCAAATGCGATAACTAAGCCAGAAATGGGTAAGGCTGTCCAAACTTCAAGACCCTTTCAGCGTTTATACGTGGACCTGCTAGGTCCATATCCACGAAGTAAACAGGGTCATATTGGCTTGCTCATAGTGTTAGATCATATGACCAAGTTCCATTGGCTATTCCCCTTAAAAAAATTCACAGCAAGCGTCATACAAGAATTAATGTTAAAAAATGTTTTCCACATTTTTGGTGTGCCCGAAATTGTTGTAAGTGACAATGGATCACAATTTAGAGCAAATGAATACAACGCATTTCTTACCTCGTTCGGAATTACCCATATGTATACGGCGGTTTACTCTCCGCAGTCAAACGCGTCGGAACGAGTAAATCGCTCTATTTTGGCGGGAATACGCTCATATCTAAAAAACGATCAGTCTTTATGGGATGTTAACCTCAGTGCAATCAGTTGTGCGTTAAGGAACTCGTTTCATCAATCCATACAGTGTTCACCTTATCATGCTGTATTTGGCTTGGAAATGATTACACATGGAAGTTCTTACCTGTTGTTAAAAAATCTTCAGGCAGTAGACGATCCTCAGCTAAGACTAAATCGACAGGACGAACTATCTTTGCTTCGCATTAAGTTAAAAGAAAGTATAGCCAAAGCCTATGAAGTCAACCAAACTCAATATAATTTACGCACTATACCAATTTCATATACAGTCGACCAAGAGGTTTATAGACGAAATTTTGCACAAAGTAGCTTAGAGAAAAAATTCAATGCCAAATTAGCACCGCTCTTTTTGAAGGCCATTATTAAAGAAAAGGTAGGGACCAATTACTATATTCTACAAGACGCTGATGGTCGCATATTAGGTACATACCATGCCAAGGACATTCGCGCATAAAATCCATTTTTCCCCCTAATACTGCTCTCAATCAGACAGTATTATGTGGTTTGTAACCTTTAATTTAATGGTTTTGGTTGCGTAAAACAATGTTAACCAACTTTGCATACCCATATAAAAAAAAAATGCTGTCTTTATTCAGATGGCTCTTTTAATATTGGGGAAACGACTCTACCATAAGTGAATAATTGTTACAACTCTATGTTAATGCCCACCAACGCATAACTGTGTAAACCCAGAATGAAATTCTTTTGTCTATACTAATTTTTTTTGACTTGGTTATACAGTTTGGCTTAAATTTTTGTTGTTGCAATGGTGTTTACAAAGTCTTTTTGCTTCGAACATTCTATAAAGAAGGACGTCTTTGCCAGAGCTAGTACAGTAGCTTTCGAAAAGCATAAACTTTTCGGTGTTAATAAATTATAAAAAAAAACCGGCCAGTCATAGTAAGAAAACAATCGTAAATAGAAAAGGACTAATAATTATCAGAGCTAAAATTTTGATATTTGCAACAGCCGAAAATTTTAAGTAGCAGTGAATGTTACACGTGGTGATTACTAAAATTTTTCTTGTACATTGCCCTTGGTAAGATAACTATGTCCTTATTAAAACTATAGGTATAGCTATTTGTTTAAATTTCCTATTTGGCTATATAGATTTTCATCTGCAATTTTATATTGAATTATTAATCTCGTGGTATACTTGTCGGGGGAGCCACCACGGTATCTTTGTTGTTCTACCCAATTCGACGCGAAGAAAAGAAACACCTAACAAAGGAGAATTAAAACTACACAATTAACAAATTTAAACATCGCTCAAATCAAGTGCATCAGTTAATGATTGTTAATTAAGTGCTGAGGAATAATCAAATTCTCCGAACTGCCGAAAACCAAGTGAACGAAGCCCAAGAAAAAATTGCTCAGTTCCAGCGAAAGCTACTGTCCGTGGGGTTTTAGACGTTACCAATTCACTGGAAGACAATCGTATAGTTGGCGTGCAACGGAATTAAAAGAACCCAGGAGGTTTAGATTATACGAGTACCAACAGGTTCAAAGGTTTAAGCAGGTTGCAATCGTATATAACCTCTTGGTTTGTCCATTAAGAAGCCCTTACTAAGGTAAAAGTTTCAGTTTTTTTTTTTTTTCATGGCAAAGCTCATCTTCCAAAGTAAAATTATTAGAGTTGTTGATGGAGCAAAAGGGACTAACTTACAACCGTGTAATAATTACATATGGGTAACAACTCAAAAATAACGTAACAAAAATTTGTAATTGCTGCTGAGCTTACAAACAATAATAAATTGAACGTTTGTTAGAAACATAATTTTAATATATATTACACTTAACGTAGATAAAGGAATTATTAATGATTAAAAGAAAAAAAAAAACCAAGAACAACAAACGCACATAAAATTTTTAAATAAGTTATTTACTACCTGATTGTATAGCTGTATGTAGTTCATAAAATCAAAATCTTAATATAAACATTCGTTTATTTGTAAAGCAATATAAACTATTACATTACCCTACAGTCCGTTGCCTACTACCTGGATTGAAGAGGCCTCATCAACCACCACACATGGCAGTACTTGTATTAAAAGGGTGAGTCCAACAAAAAACACATAAACCAATTTCATTATTATAGGCTTTACAAATTGAACTTTTGAATTATATTATAGACCAGTTTACAAAATTTTTTCTAATTTAAGATCCCCGGGCATAAAAAGTTAAAGAGTCAACGACAAAATAATTTTACAAATTACCAATTTCATACATTTCATTGCAATTTCCTGAAGACCAAACACGAAAAATATTTAGAAATAATTGTTTTCCGTTCAATGTCGTTTCTTCACAGTCCTTCCGTTCCCTATATTCATTCATAAAAACAAAACCCAGAAACTATAGATGAAATACATAAGTATAGATATATGTATATACATATATAGGCATAGACATATGTATGCTTATTCAGATGTACATATATGTATGATGTGTACTCTTCTTCGTGAGCCTTAGACATCTCTTTCAAAGTAATAACATATGTATATCTGCAATTATGTATATAGACCTTATTAAACTTTTTTTATTGCAATCCACAAAGAGCGCTCTGATAACATTGTCTCCGCGGGAGAGGAGGATTTTGTTGTAATGCTAACTTGTAAATTAATACCCATATTTATGTAAATGAGATAAATACTAAACCAAAACAAATTTTTTTAACTTTTCATGCCCTGTAGAATATTAAACCTTTTTTAATATTAAACCAAGTGAATATTAAACGAATCTGTTTAGATAAACCCTAAACTTTATATATAATCATAGTTATAACTTGTCAAAAAACAGAAAGAAACCCACATTCGAAAATTTGGAAAAAACATAATGCATAATATAAGTTTAATTGATAAGATTAGTTTCTGAATAAATCTTGAATTAACAATGGATCTGTAAACATTTTATTTTTCCTTGTATGATGTGATCGGTTTAGGAGAAGTACAAATACGGGATCTTATTTAAGTTAACAAACGCCTTAAGATCAATGGTAGGGAGGGTATTGAGGCGATGCACTCAATGACACCGGAGTTTGCATAGAAAAGGAGCAAATTTTGCTGCATAGATTGACTAAAAAAACTTACTTCCGTATTTATGTTGATTCATTAAGGGGTAGATTTTAACACCAATAGTATCATATCAACAACCATTTTTTTTATATCCAGTCCCAGGTTTATTTTATTCATATTTATCCGGGAGTCTAAAATATTATTTATGTGATGACTTTCCTATCAGTAAAAGAGACTTGAATCGACAAGAATCCCCCGCACCCGACTGATCGCTGCGGAATCAATGGCTCCCGTGTTCGGTTGAGACTCTTTAAATAATCTAAAATAACTACTGATAGTATGACTACGGAGTCATAGTGATTAACCGGTACGTTACACTTACCGTTTAAGGCCTGATTCACTATCCTACATGATCGTACGATTCATTCATAAGTCTGGCCGATTTAAGAAATCGCTTCAAAATGGCGTTGTAGGCCACACTATTATACAAGTATAATTGCAATAATTTATATACACAATAAAATAATTAAAAACTTTTATTAACATAATAATTTTCATTACTTAATTTTTTTTCTCGAATCACCAACAACATTCTCACATTTTTCACAATATATACCTCACGGATCGCACAGAAACCATAATGTTCTGAAAAGTTTCATAAAATTTTTCAAATCGCACGATTTGTCAAGCACTCTGTCGCATGGTTGCATTTTTAGTATTTTTCAGCACACATGCTTTATTTAGTAGATCGCACGATCGTGTATGATAGTGTAACATGGCCTTAATGAAAATTATTATGTTAATAAAAGTTTTTAATTATTTTATTATGTATATAAATTATTGCAATTATACTTATATAATAGTGTGGCCTACAACGCCATCTTGAAGCGATTTTTCAAGCCGGCCAGACTTATGAAACAGTTTCCTGTGAATAAATCGTACGATCATGTAGGATAGTGAATCAAGGCCTTTAGACAGGAAAGTAATTTCATGAAAATTGCAATACACACACACTTTTTTACTAAACATTCACATTTTGCTTACTTTCTACTCAACTTTCATAAAAAAAATTTAATGAAACAGATTTTTTGACGTTTTCTGAAAGTAAAATGACAAATTCTAAGCACTGTTGCCATATACAAAGAATTATACAAAGTTACAGAATTGTAGTAAAATAATAATTATAAAATTAACTTCTTTTGCATGTATATGCAAATAATTATAATATTTTTTCCTTACATTGTATACTAAGCACATAAAGAAAATAATTAAAGTATTTTTATAGAAATAATATCATAGAAAAATTTATAATGATAAATTTTTTCAACTATTGCCTCATAAATTTGTATATGTAATAAGTTCGGCAATCTGATTAGTAAGCAAACAAAATAAGAGTGGAGAGAAGCGGAGACAAATTTTGCAACTCTTTGTCTCGGCGTCATTTTTAAAATGATCTTTCACTTTCCTGTGTAGACGAACAAGAAATTTTCATGAAAGTCGTCTATTTCATTGAAATTTTTATTTGTAATACGTATGCAGAAATTTGATGAAAGTACTTTCCTGTGTAATGGCAGCGTAAAGTGGATCGCTCATGTTCACGTTTCGTTCATGCTCTTACCTCGATAACCGAGCATATGGCTGAGCATCGATGTTCGCCATGAGGGTTTTCATCCAAACCCTCTTGCGCGCAATATACTTAATTTTGGCGGCCACACTCGCCTTAAAAGAAGGGATACCGCTGCCACCATCAGATTGCTCAATAGGTGATTTTACCGAAATAGCTCCCGCATAATAAAACTTTTTGTCTAGCATTGGCCGGACTTAAGAATCACATTTTTTAATTTTAAATTTAGTATTATTATTTGAATACTTATTGTTAGTTCATTTTGAAGATTCAATAAATAAAAAATTGCTTTAAAAAAATTTTCGCCATGAAGTTGGCCATCACGTACAAAAATACACAAAATGCGCCGAACTGAAAATTTTTATAAGAACATACGTATACGCCACATCACGAACATGAACTTATTTTTACATTCGCTCTACCGACGTTATGTTCAAGTCGATGGCACGTGAAGACATGGCGTTATAGGTTCGCTAATATATATAAAACTTTCAGTACAATATATTGCAAAGCTGCCTATTATTGAACTTTTTAGTACAAGTGAAACACAACATTGTTTACAACACCATCTATGCTACAATAGTTGAAAAATAAGTTTTTCTTGGTTTGTGTCGCTGCTTTTATTAGCTGTGTTTCGGTGTTACCATAATCGTATTTTTTGATCTTAGACCAGGACTCAGAGATTAGCCCACACATATGCAGTACCAGAACTATGACACAGGTGGTGTTCAGCATTGTCAACTCGGTGCGTTTCTCACCGTTTTTGGTGCTTTTTACAATTTTGGTGCGAAAAATTTCTATGCCGGTGCGCGGTGCGATTTTTTCCAAATTTCGGTTCGTTTTTTAATTTTCGGTGACCCCGAACCGAATTCAACCCAACTTTTTGTTCCAGTACAAGAAAATACTTTTTGTACTATATCAAGTGTGGAAAATTTGTATAATTCATCTTACAGAGCAGAATACTCGTAAGAGTACACGGAGTAATGATATATAAAATGCACCAAATCATATACACAAAGTAAAACAGTCTTGCTGTTTAGGTTATGTATATTATCTAAAGAAAAACGAATATTTAATTTTTAAAATATGCCGTCCCTTTTATTTTTTATTTTTTTACGGTACGAACATAGCTGTTTTTCAGATATGCTTGCTTTTAAATTGGATAATAGTCGCCTTTAAAATGTTCTTACAAATTTATTATCTCAACGTTTCGTCGGCTTTTTTCCGACTTCCTCAAGAGATTTTTTATTGTCAATATTTTAGTTTTCTTTACATCACTGAGCAATTATATAATAAACGAAAATGGAAATCAGGAAGCATTTATTTTATAATTTAAAAAATAGTAAAAAAAAAATATCACAGTTTAACCTAAAACTAATATCACAGAACTTGTCTTATCTGAACAATCAAAAGTTGGTTTAAACGTGTCGTTTGTCGTGTGTTCTGTAAACAGCACATTAAGTAAATGGGCTAATACTAAGCTTTTATTAATAATACTCGTATTTGGTATTTTTTTTTTATCAATTTAGTAAACAACTTATAAAATTAAGAAAAAAAATTTTTTGGTGCGTTTTTTTCAAAATAACGCGTTTTTTCTCCCATTTTGGTGCGTTTTGAAATTTCAAAGTTGACAACGCTGATAGTGTTTGTGAACATATGACTTGAACCATGATACAAAAAACAAGGTAGCCGCTTCGCTACAACAATAAAAAAAAACAACAGGTATTTTGTTTGTGTAAAAAGGCGAATTCACACTTAAGCTGTCAAAAATAGTTGATAGCGAACATGTACAAAAATTTAAATGGCGCCGAAAAAGGCAAACAAAACTTGACAGAGAAAGTGCCGCCATATTAATCGAATTCGCCTGAATTCGCCGATGCATCCACCTAATAATTAATTCGCCTTGACTTGAACCAAGACAGGTAGTGACAGAATTACAATAAATACAACACCAACAAACATGAACATGTATTTTGTGTGTAGAATTTACGAATAGTTGTCAAAATTTTGACAACTACTCGTAAAATCTTGTTGGTGTTGTATTTATTGTAATTCTGCCACTACCTGTACAAAGCTGCCTTGACTTGAACTTTCCAACGTTATAATTTATTAATTTGAATATTAATAAAAAGAAAATGACAAGGTAAAAGGCAGTCGTAGTCAAGTACTCGAACAAAACTTAGTTTTATTGAACAAGCAATAACTTAACTTACATAATTGAAAATGGTTATTGTCGGATCAGGGCTAGAAATTTGGCTTTCTGTGTTCCCGTACTTTTGGTAAAATGTGCCATTGATTAGGATGAGAAATACAATATATATATTTTTTAATCTTGGACCACTACTCAGGGGATAACGCATGCAGTGCATTGTGCCAAATTTAGGGAAATAGATTGTGAGACGGGTGAAAGAGGGAGTATTGTTTGTGAACATTTGACTTGAACTTTCCAACCTTATAACAGACAGGAAACACGTCTGTAGACTACTTATTCCACAGGCGAAGCGTACGGCTGAAAAAACGACAACGATAAAGCTGAAAACATCATAATTATAAGCAAAGCTTAAAAAAATAATATACAGCATAAAAAAAGAGCCGTTGCTTTGATCGTGCAGTTTTTAATAATTTGTTTTTGCAAAACGTAAATTTATAATATAAATTTGCAGAAAGTACATCAAAGTTGTTGTTGCTTTATAATATAAAGTACAAATTTAAACTACGTGGAGCTATCGTTTTTGGCAGTAATTTTTTTCAAGTAATACTCCAATATGCCAGTAAGGGAAGCAAGTGCTACAATGGCTCAAAATGAAAGCATGTTTGCTACGTCCATAGCAACTCGCATGAGGGAGTTTCGCCCAAATGTAGATAAGTGACGTAATTGGCAAGAAGTCTTGGACTCCCATTTCATGGAGGAAGCAATCGCAGAAGACCGAATTAAGGTGTCAACGTTATTAAAAGCAGTGGGTCTTGAGGCGTATGGATTGTTAAGAGAGTTGTGTTTTCCAGAATTGCCAATAAAAACAACATACAGCAACTTATGCGAAATGTTAGAACGGCATTATTCACCTCCAGTTATAGTTTTTCGTGAAAGACGCAATTTCTTTGACACAAAGAAGAGGCTGAATCGGTAGCTGCATGGTACGTAAGGATAAAAAAGCTTGCAATGGAGTGCAAATTCGGAGTGCAGTTGCAAGATTTTGTACTAAATAAATTTGTAACGGGTTGTGGTGGAAAAATTTACGAAAGACTGTGTGAAGAGGATGAAAACTTGACTCTAGAGACGGCCTACAAGAAAGCTTTGACAATGGAAGCAAAATTATGTGCAAAAGAAACCCCAGAAATGGAGGTAAATTATTGTAAAAAAAAACTGTGAATGGAGCCAAAGCTTTATACAACAGAGAAGACGTAACGGCCATAAACAAAAACAATAAGCAGCAGCAGAGTAGCGGGAATAAAACAAGAAAAAAATGCTCACATTGCGGTTGGAAAAATCACGTAAGTGAGAGATGCAAATACAAAAACAGTAAATGCAATAAGTGTCACAAAACTGGACATCTTGCTAGTGTGTGCTACAGCAATCACGTAGATAGAGTGGAACTTTCAGGAAAGAATGACGTAGATGATTTTTGTAGTAAAGATAGTTATAATGATAAGGTTTTTTCTATTTACAGTATTTCAGGTAAACATTTTTCTGTACCAATAACGCTGTCAGTAACAGTAAACAAAAAAAGAATGGATTTTGTATTGGATACGGGTGCTGCCTGTTCGTTGCTTTCGAAAAAAAATTTTTATACGTTTTGCAAAGAAGAAAATTTGAAACCTTGTTCAGATAAGTTTTGTCCATATGGCGGAGAAGCAATTGATGTGCTGGGTGAATTTTTCGAGCAAGTAGAATATTATAACCAAAGCAAATTGGTACGTTTTGTAGTTACAAACACATCTGGTCCATCCCTTTTAGGCAGGGATTTTATGGTTTTGTTTGGAATTGGTGTTTCCAATATAAATGTTATTAGTAACATGAAAGAGTGTGTACAAAGATTACAAAAACGTGTTTTAAGTGTGTTTAAGGATGGTTTAGCTCAGTATACAGGTACTTCAGTAAAACTTAATATAGCGACAAACGTAAAGCCTATATTTTGTAAACCCAGGCCTGTGCCTTTAGCATGGCGTTCTAAAATTGAAGAACAGTTGAGAAAATTAGTGGAACAGGGGGTTTTGATACCTGTAGACTACTTAGAGTGGGGTACGCCACTAGTTCCCATTATTAAACCTAACGGGCAAATTCGCCTATGTGGGGATTATAAGTCTACTATTAATCGATATTTAGAAGACGTAAAATATCGGTTGCCACTAATGGAGGAGATGTTTGCTTCACTACGTGGACAATTGTGAAAAGGTTTACATCAGCACCTGCCTTGCGGCCTAAGCTGACCATGGACCAATTCCACGGAGTGAATTATTCACGATTCACCAGCGCCCCCGTGTGGCTTACCAGGCTCACAAAGATAGTAGTTCTTGCCATATGATTGCGGCCATATGAGCAACTTCTTATTGAGGAGTTCGGGCCTTCTTATCCCTCCTATATGCAATTTCCCAGAAATCAATGGAGGACAAGGCTTAATGAGTTGGTAGGCCGAAACCCACTAAGAGCATCAGCCCTTAAACCAACTCACCCGTCAACCATCACCGCTGGTTCCTTACAATACAGGTATCTGTTGTATAGGCAACAGATTCTCGGGAGATTGTTAGCCGCCGAAAAAAGCCACACACCAAACAATTATCAAGGATACTAGCACTTTCTTCCTGCGTTTTAGGTTTCAACCACAGCCAGAACGTTTCAGCCAAGGTAGGCACCTCAACCATGATCAGCCCGGGTCGGACCGCAAGCAGAACTATCCGGGGCCATGCTGATCCCCGTTCTGCCACTTTATACCCTTGGTAAAGGTTTCGGAAGCCAACACAACATAAGTCATGTGGCTTCCTAGAGTTTTGTTTGCCGTACCAAACGAGGGACCCCTTCCCCTCTTTTCACTGAAAAACGGAGCGCCCAAGTTAGGAATACGCCAACGCAAAACCTGTTCTCCGGGGGGCACTACGTGGATAATTACATACCAAGCTAGACTTGTCCAATGCTTACAACCAATTAGTATTGGATGAAGATTCGCAAATGTTATACGCTTGGAGTACGTCTTTTGGAGTAAAGCCGGCAGCGGCTATTTAAAAAAAACAATCGAAAATGTTTTACGTTGAATTCCAAATGTGACTAATTATTTAGATGATATTATCATCACAGGTAATAATTTTGATGTATCGAAGTTGTGTTAGCC
Organism: Thecocarcelia acutangulata; assembly: GCA_914767995.1. Lineage (NCBI taxonomy): Eukaryota > Metazoa > Arthropoda > Insecta > Diptera > Tachinidae > Thecocarcelia > Thecocarcelia acutangulata. The sequence continues at coordinate 61,764,325 of OU612097.1, forward strand.
AAGTTAGATTCAGTCATGTTACGACTCAATGCAGGCAAGTGTGAATTTTTCAAAGATCGGGTATCTTATTTGGGTTTCGATATTGATCGGAATGGTTTGAGGATTGCATTTCTTCCGTGTTAGATGCACCTATTCTGGGGAACGTCTCGGAAGTTAGAGCATTCGTGGGTATGCTCAACTATTACTCAAACTTTATATCCAATTTCGTAAATAAAATGCCTTTTTATGAGCAGCTAAGGAAACACGTCCACTTCAAGCGGTCAGAAAAGTGTCAACAAGCGTTTGAGTCTTTAAAAAAGGAAGTAATTTCGAACAAGGTACTGGTGCATTTTAATCCAAAAACTCCTATAGTATTAGCGACGAATGCTTCCAATAATGCAATCGCTGGCATTCTATCTCATATGTGAGCATATGAGACGGTTCAAAAAAGCCCATTGCGTTTGTGTCAAGGGCCCTCATAAAAGCGGAATGGAATTATAGCACAATTCATAAGGAATCAGTGGCAATTATATTCAGTGTATCAAAACTAAAACAGTATTTAATAGGCATTCACATCGATTTAGAATGTGATCACAAGCCACTTTTAGCTATTTTTGGTGAAAATAAAGGGCTTCCAGTAATGGCCGCCGCTCGCATGCAAAGGTGGGCCTTGATTTTGTCTGGTTTTAACTACACTATGAGATATATAAAAGAAACCGAAAATTCGGCAGACCATTTGTCTAGGTTACCTCAGAAAAGAATTGAAGAATGTGGTAATGATTTCGGCTTTATTAACTACATTTGTAGTAACAACAAACTGAATTTAATTTTAAGGATATTGAGAGGGAAATAAGGCGGGATCCGGTCTTAGCTAAATTAAGAGAGGTTATTCAAAGTGGAAAAATGGATACCTTAGAAAAGGAACAATTTGCTCCATTTATTTCTCGCAAACAGGAATTTTCTGTAGAGTACGGGTGTATTTTGTGGGGGTTTCGAGTGGTAATATCTCCAAAATTACGTAGCAAGATTTTAGCTCAATTACACTATTCACATTTTGGTAAAGTAAAAACAAAGGCGATGGCTCGCTCTTATGTCTGGTGGCCTAAAATGGATCAGGACATAGAAAAAATTATCTCTAATTGCGTTTCTTGTAGACTTAGTCAACCCAGTCCGGAAAAAAGTCCGTTGATACCATGGGCGCCCAGCAACTCGCCATGGTCTAGAATTCACATAGACTTTTCGGGGCCAATTAAGGACTTATATTTCCTTATTATAGTAGACTCGTTTTCTAAATGGGTGGAAGCTTTTAAGGCAAAAAGTATAACCACTACATTTACTGTTAATAAGTTACGTGACGTTTTCGGAAGGGTTTGTCTTATCAACACTTTAGTTAGCGATAATGGTCGATAATTTATTTCAGAAGAATTTAAGCAATTTTTAAAAGACAATAATGTAAGGCATAAAGCATCCGGCTACAAACGGTCAAGCCGAAAATTTTGTACAAACGTTTAAAAAGTCATTCTTAGCGAATCTAAGACTAGGGGAAAGCTTAGATAATATTATTAACACTTTTTTGTTTGACTACCGAGCGACAAAGCATTGTACAACGGGAGAGTCTCCTGCAAAGTTATTACTACTGGTACCTGAAAGGTACATTTGTTTGGTTATTAATATCAACCTTCCAGCAAGAGTGAACATGACATGTTGTTTTCTTTCTTGTTCTTCTTTTTTATCGCTGCTTATTTTGGTAGTATTCTATCAACTAATATCGGCGAGCTGTCACAACCAGCCTCCCACCAGTCTTTGGCTATAGGCAAAGACGATTTGGAAAGTGCACAATGCGTCCCGATCTTGTTGTGGTTTTAATTGATTTTTCGGTGGCTGGTGTTGTAAGCTTTTGTTGTTTACCATTGCTCGGTTTATCATTGACTGCGTTTATTGGATCTACGAACGCTGCTTTCAAACGATCGATTTAGATAGTTTTGTTTTTTTTTTCATTTGCGTTTATATTAAAAAACTTAGGGAATCGTCTGATGACTTCAAACGGCCCATCGCATGGTTGCTGTAAAGGGGCTAGTACAGTGTCGTTTCGAACAAATACGTGACTGCAGTCTTTTAGTTCCTTTTGTATGAACACTTTTGGGCTACAGTGTTGAGAAGTTGTAAAACTTATTTCTCGAACCGATATCCTGAGTTCTTTTATCGTGTGGTTAAATTTCAAGGGTCGAGGTTGAATGTGAACCACACCTAAACGCCAAGTTTTTTTCCGAATTTTATTTGATATTTCTCTATTTCAGACTTACTCAATTTGAACCATGGAGAGATACACAATCCAACAACGTGTTAAGGTTATCGAGACTTATTATGAAAATGGGCGTTCAAATCAAAATGCATATCGTGCACTTCGTGATTTTTTTGGTCAATTTGATCGTCCAAATGTACGTACAATCGCAAAAATCGTGGAAAAATTCGAGCAAACCGGGTCTGTAGAAGATGTGAGAACACCAGTGCATGCTCGTACAGCTCGTACTGCAGAAAATATTGCTGCTGTTCGCGATAGTGTGGCTGAAGAGTCGTCGACCTCAACTCGTCGTCGTGCCCAACAATTGCATCTCTCACGCTCGTCGTTGATGAACATTATGCATAAAGACTTGCATTTACACGCTTACAAGGTGCAATTGGCTCAAGAACTAAAGTCTCTTGACCATTCCAAACGTCGTGAATGGGCAGAATGGTGGCAAGAAATGGCAACAGTGGATGATCAATTTTCGAAGAAAATCATCTTCAGTGATGAGGCACATTTTCACTTCAGTGGATTCGTCAATAAACAGAATTGCCGCATTTGGGCGATTGAGAATCCAAGAGTGACTGTCGAAAAACCAATGCACCCACAAAGAGTGACTGTTTGGTGCGGTTTATGTGCTGGCGGTATCATCGGGCCGTATTTTTTCCAAAATGAGGCCGGTCAGGCAGTTACTGTGAATGGTGTTCGCTATCGTGAGATGATAACGAACATTTTATGGCCCGAATTGGAAGATATGGATGTAGACGATATGTGGTTTCAGCAGGACGGTGCCACTTGCCACACAGCTAACGAAGCGATTGCTCTTTTGCGCAACAAATTCAATGGCCGTGTTATCTCACGTAATGGCGATGTCAATTGGCCGCCAAGATCATGTGATTTGACACCGTTGGACTCTTTTCTTTGGGGTTATTTGAAAGAAAAGGTGTACGTCGATAAGCCAGCAACAATTCAACAGCTAAAGGATGAGATAATTCGGCACATTAACGGCATAGAACCTCCATTATGCCTCAGGGTCATCGAAAATTTGGACCATCGGATGGAGGTGTGCCGCCGTGGTCACGGCGCCCATTTGGCCGATATTTTATTCCATACATAATTGAGTAATACCAATATATCATAATAAAATAAAATTACAATAATTTCCTAAATAGTTTGTGTTTTATTCAAAATCAACATCGGCCCTTGAAATTTAACCACCCTTTATGAAGTCACAGTCATTACCTGTGTAGCATAATCACGACATAAATTCATTCTTTTAACCATAACATGAATGCATCCTATTAAAGGCATAACTAAAAGAATATTAAGTTACTTTTAAATTCATAACCTTCGTCTCTGGACACCTTTTCTGTCACTGCCCAGCGGCCAAAGTTTCGCTTACAGAAGCGATGATCCGATGCACACTTGTAAGTCAGTAATGCGCACCATCTCATATACGAACCTAGTATACATTTTCATACACATTGCCGCATTTGTAGAGTGAATGCCTACCACCTGCACACAAAGTAAGCGAGTTAGTGTGGTGTTCATCCAACAAACGCTCATTACTTCCTAACATACATTGTAAGTTATCAGTAGGCAGCTCGAATACAATCTCGCATACTTTGTAAGTCGGAAGTAGGCACCTCGGATACAATCTCGCATATATTGTAAGCCGACAGTAGCCAGCTCATACGTACTGCGCATTTCAGTTTTTTCCGAATATACCATTAAATAAATTTGTTTTGTCTTTTATTTTTTCACTCAATGTTTTATCTTTCTTGTACTTTTTTTAAATTGTTTTCTAGGCACTTTTACATAATTTTGTTAATTAAAATTTTTGCAACGTGGTCTGACAAAGAAGGCGAACATTCGATTTGCAACTAAAAAATAAATACGTATGTACATATAAATGTGATACAAAAGATGAACGTAATTCATTTTAGGAACTCCATATACTACTTTCGTACACTTTGTAAGTTATCATTCATTGATTACAAAGTGTGGCACACATCATCGAAGAGAAGTAATGTGGTAGGCAGTGTTCGCCGCTGGGTGGCCGTTGTCGCGAAAGTGTGCCTACTAAGTGCAATCATTTGAAGATACACTTGAGGTACGAATGATATTGTTTATGAAAATACGTATGCATATGTGCTGCACTGTTATAATAAAATCTAAACACTTGAATCGCGCCACACATGCACATTCCAAAGTGACAATTTATCTATGCATAGGTAAAGTCTGAACAGCTTACCTCTAAGCCGTGGGAACCACATTTGTTTCCCAAACATTAATTATAATATCATGAGTCGTCTAGAACTTCTCATAAGTAGTATATAAGTAGACACAATTTTAGTTCTAAGAACAATTATAATTTGCACTGACTTGAGCAACAATTGGGTTGCTCGTCATTATTAAATTTTGCGATAAATAAACCCTTTTCAATTTAAAAATATTTCAATTGTTTTTATGGCGATCCTGCAGTTTGGAGTGCTTAATAATTAGAGCACTCAACTAGGCAGAGGACTTATGTACTTGGTTGTGCTTCAATCGAGAAGCACCCAAGGAAAATAAAGTCCAATTTTTAAGGAAGTGATAAAGTAAAGCACCCTTAAAATAATGTAATATAAATATTTTTGGTTCTTGGCGGATAGTTGAGTCTCCGCCAGAAGAGTGTCTGGCCATTAGACACTGGGATAACTCTAATGGAGACCCAAGGCCCGAAGCCTTGGCAGAATATAAACGCAGGCAGGAGCTGCGTAGGGCACAACAACCCACACCCATCCCCATAACAGATAGAAAAACAACACCACCACCCTCTTGGCAAGCAAAATACAAACTCGTGGAGCTAATTTAACAACCTTGTACCAAAACCAGAAGTGCAATAACTGCACTCTTAGGTCAGTAGGCCTTAACTTAACAAAATAAATTTTTGGTATAATAATCCTATACTTTTTTATTTTAAGCTAACAAAAAAAAAAAAAAAAAAATTCTACTTCAATTTTAAAATAAATGAAAAAAAAATGTCTATACATATACATTTATAAATATAAAAATCCAAATTTGTATGAGCTTTTGTAGTGGAATCAAACAATATGAAGCTACAGATATTTCGTTAATAAAAATAGGGAAAATATAATTTTGCCGATGCATAAGCAGAATTACAATAAAGGACTTAAAAGACATGAATAATAAAATGTGTTCTATACTACAAGTCAGGACTAGATCGATGACGAACAAAAAGAAAAAATTAAAATAAATCAGCAAAATATTACTAAAAATATTGAAGATAATAATAAGCCCAGTATATACATATGTACCTTTAAACAAGACTGACGTCAGACTAAAGACTTCTTTCGGAAGATGCTATATCAAAAGAGGAAAATCTATAGTAACATTGTGACGACCAAAAGTCGTGACCTCGTTTTTGGGTCACATACCTAGAATACGTACATACATACATATTCTTTCTCATAAATCTTCTTTAAGAATACGTATGCATGTACAAAATAAAGTAAGTAACAACAACTTACATTAAAATGTATGTCTACAAAGAAAACATCAACAAATACCTATAAACACATACCTATATATGTACGCAGCACTTATTAACGGGAACCTTAATAATATTTGTAGTTTGTAATTTTGAGGAAAAAATAATAATGCATAGATGCTGCAGATGGTTGTTGTTGCTAGCGGAATATTAAAATGTAAGCGACTGAGGAATAAGTTCGCGTACATATGTATGTACATACATTTTTCAGTAATTATCTCTCCTGTATTTTTGAATTTATATGCGTAATTACATATGTATGCGGACTGTATTCTGCTTGCTTACCTCATTTGTTTTATTTATTTTTTATAAGTGTATACGCATTCATGTGTGTAAACATAGAATAGCTGTCTTTTATTAGTATTGAGTATGTATTTCATTCCCTTTGTTAAATCGCTATGCCAACAACAAAGCATCGTCTCAGCATATTGTTTCTCACCACGATGTGGTGTGTTTTATTTTAAACATTTGGTGAGCGATCATATAAAAGCCAGCGCATCACTAAGAAACAAGGCAGTCAGTCGCCAGGCTAGCTGCTTAGCTCGCCTGGTAAAGTGGCATAGGATGCCGGCTAATCTGGAGACCTGCAATGGTCTTCAGATCAACTGAACTCCTATGGTAAAGGGAATGCAGGTGGCAGGCTTCATTGTTCTTTAGATCAGCTGAACTCTTATGGAAAGGGGAATATACCGGGGGCTCGGAGTGAAATCTCTCCTCAGGGTATTCGCTGTACTGGACAGGTGGACCTGAGGTGTCTCATCGCTCCTTAGGTCAGGTGAACTCTTGTGGGAAGGGAAAAATACTGAGAGCTTGGAGTGAAATCTCTCCTCAGGGTATTCTCCATGTCTGACTGGCTGTCGGGGCAGGAAGAACCAGATGGTTCTGTGGGGAAGAGATTTCCTTCAGAACCATCTGGCCTTCGTGGAAAGGGAATACACCGAGGGCTCGGAGTGAAATCTCTCTTCGGAGTATTCTCTGCCCCGCACTAGGACACCGTGCTCTGGTGCACGATGGATTGGATGCTCTGAGAGGGAGAGACTCCTTTCAGGGTCATCTGGCGTTCGTGGAAAGGGAATACACCGAGGGCTTGGAGTCAAATCTCTCCTCGAGGTATTCTCTGCCCCCATATGCACATCCGGTGTTCGCCATGCCCACATATTTTTCGTGCCCGTATTTCTGGCGCAAACCGGTTTCGTTAAAAGAGAATCTTCGGAGGATTTTGAGTAAAGCACCCCTCGGGATATTCTCGAATCTACGCTCAACCAACCTCGTGTCGTGTATATGATTCGGGATTCGTCTAGTTCCCCGAGGGTTTGAGTTAACCTTCCCTCACCGCGTTTTGCGCGAACCCCACGGACTTCTACATGCACAGTCGGCCAAAGGCAATGTATTGGTATTGGTACTGCGAAATAATAAATCAATAATAATTAATAAATCACATTTTGTATAGAAAAATTAGTATGTTGTGTTTTTTTTCTTGTTCTCTGGTCACAAATATAAATTTTTGTAATGAATCCCGGCAGCCCTGAGCTATTCCAGCCTATGGGAGAAAACCTGTCGTTACAATGGCGCCCGAGCAGGGACCGCAACAAAAAAATTGTTTTCCCAGACTAGAGAAAAAAAATAAATAAATAAATTAATTAATTAATTAATAAATAAATAAAAATACCAATAATGCTAATTTTTTTGAAAGAATTGAACAATAACAAACACTGCCAGGCTTAGGCGGTGTTATTCAAAAATTAATTGTTTTATTTTCTGGAAAAAATTTAAAAGAAAAAAAAAACAAACAACTTTTTTTTGAAGAGAATAATACATACTGGTGTGTTCCAAGAAAAAAAAAACTAAAATAAAAAAAAAACAAGTAAGAGTTTAGTATATTCGGCTGGGCCGAATCTAAAATACCCTTCACGATATTCTCGTATATGTATACTTTATTTAAAAATTTGAACTAAATATGCTCGGTTATATGAACCGATATCGGAATTTTCTATTTTCTGTATTTTAGTAACCTTCTTTTATAACGAAAATTGCTCTTCATAAAAAAAAAATAATAATAATAATAATAAAAAATGTTAATGAAAAAACCGGTTCAGGCTATATCTCGGGTATATATGGACTGATATCAGAAATTTTCATTTTCCATATTTATATAACCTTTTTTTTTGATTCCCAGAACTGCTTTTGAGCACAAAAAAGTTGTTTAAGTTCGCTTACGCTACATTTTCATGAAAAACCCGGTTTAGGCTATATCTTGGGTGTATGTTGGCCGATATCAGAAATTTTCCTTTTCCATATTTATATAACCTTATTTCATTACCAGAACTGCTTTTGAGCACAAAAAAGTCGTTTAAGTTCGCATTTTCATGAAAAATCCAATTTGGGCTATATATCGGGAATATATTGACCGATATCTGAAAAAAATTTTTTTTGACTTTTAGTCACCATGCAACAAAAAATTTTTTAAATTAAAAATTTTTTGGTTTGTACATAAGTATGTACATTGGGTCCTAGCTCAAGTTTTTCCTTTCTTAAGTTTTTTCTTAAGAAGGATTTTTTACAATACATCGTAGTCGCTACACTACTCATCAGCACCCACTGGGATTTGAACTCGGGTCATGACGTATCATGATCTACTGTTTTAACCACTAAACCACCGAGCATTTAATTATTTTCTATCTATATTCATCTCATATTGAATCACATATACATTTGGTCAATTGCCCGCATTGTTTGTACAGCGTGTGCTGTCTCTGAACTAGCGGTATTTATTTTTATACCCTTCACAAAAATGTAAAGGGTATATATAAGTTTGTGGTTCCGTTTGTAATTTTTACAGTTTTTTTTTGCGACCCTATAAAGTATATACATATATTCTGAATCAGAATTAATGGAAAAGTCGATTAAGCGATGTCCGTCTGTCCGCTGTTGAAATACCGTTTCTGAGAAAACCATTAGACTTATAAACTTTTTTCTTTCACCATTCTTTTACCCCATCGATTCATGGGTTTGCTATTGAAATTCAGTAATATCGGTCCACGTATAGCTGAGATATATTCAAAATTTCGAAAAAAGCCATTTTTTTGCAGTTTTGTATGAAAATTTTTGAAAACAAAAGTTGTTTGTTTTGCTTCAAACTTCACACACTTATTAAGCATGGTGACCTAAAGGCAAAAAATTTTTATATACCCGAGATATAGCCCAAATCGGATTTTTAATGAAAATGTCGCATAGGCAAAGCTAAACAACTTTTTTTTGCTTAAAAGTAGTTCCGGTAATAAAGTAAGGTTATATAAATATGGAAAATGAAAATTTCCGATATCGGTCCATATATACCCCAGATATACCGTAAACCGGGTTTTTCATGAAAATGCCGCGTAAGCGAACTTAAACAACTTTTTTTTTTGCTTAGAAGCAGTTTTGGTAATGAAATAAGGTTATATAAATATGGAAAATGGAAATTTCCAATATCGGTCCATATATACCCGAGATATAGCCTAAACCGCGGTTTTCATGAAAATGTCGCGTAAGTGAACTTAAACATCTGTTTTTGCTTAAAAACAGTTCTGGTAAGGATATAAGGTTATATACATATGGAAATTTTTCGATATCGGTCCATATATATCCGAGATATAGCCTAAGCCGCGATTTTCATGAAAATGTCGCGTAAGTCTTTTCTTGCTTAAAAGCAGTTCTGATAATGAAATAAGGTGAGATAAACATGGAAAATGAAAATGCCTGATATCGGTCCATATATACCCGAGATATAGCCTAAACCGCGGTTTTCAAGAAAATGCCGCGTAAGCGAACTTAAACAACGTTTTTTCATTAAAAGCAGTTCTAGTAATAAAATAAGGTTAGATAAATACAGAAAATGAAAATGCCCGATATCGGTCCATATATACCCGAGATATAGCCTAAACCGGGTTTTTCATGAAAATGTCCCGTAAGTAAACTTAAACAACTTTTTTTGCTCAAAGGCAGTTATGGTAATAAAGTAAGGTTATATAAATATCGAAAATGAAAATTTCCGATAGCGGTCCATATATACCCGCGATATAGCCTAACGAGTGATTTTTTTGCTATTATCTTTTTGGCAACACTAGTTTTGACAGCTCACGCACGTTTTGTATCTTGTGTCACTGTCAAACATCTTCAGTTTGGTCTATAATTTAATCATGAATCGTCTTTCAAACCAACAACGCTTGCAAATTATTGAATTTTATTACCAAAATGCGTGCTCTGTTAAGAAAGTTCATCGCGCGCTTCTTCCATTTTATGGTCAGTTTAATCGACCTACTGAGGCTTCTATTCGGGCTATTGTAAAAAAATTTCGCACCAAATTTACATTGTTGGACATTAAACCACCCACACGCTTACGTAGAGTGCGAACTGAAGAAAATATCGCAGCCGTATCGGCCAGTGTTGGTGATGACCGTGAATTATCGATTCGGCGCCGTTCGCAGCAATTAGGCCTCTGTTACTCCACTACGTGGAAAATTTGGCGGAAGGATTTGGGTGTGAAGCCTTATAAGATACAGCTGGTGCAAGAATTGAAGCCAAACGACCTACCACAACCAAATTTTTGGTGAATGGGCTCTTGAAAAGTTAGATGAAGATCCACTTTTTTATCGAAGAATTGTGTTCAGCGACGAGGCTCATTTCTGATTGAATGGATACGTGAACAAGCAAAACTGCCGTATTTGGAATGAAGAGCAGCCAGAAGCATTGCAAGAGCTAGCAATGCAGCCACAAAAAACAACCGTTTGGTGCGGATTATGGGCTGGCGGCATCATTGGGCCGTATTTCTTCAAAGATGATGCGAATCACAACGTTACTGTGAATGGTGAGCGCTACCATGCGATGATAACAAACTTTTTTTGACCAAAATGGAAGAGCTTGACTTGCATGACATGTGGTTTCAACAAGACGGTGCCACATGCCACACAGCACGCGAAACAATGGACCAATTGAGAGGTGAGTTCGGTGAACAGTTTATTTCACGCTTGGGACCAGTCAATTGGCCGCCCAGATCGTGCGATTTAACGCCTCTAAACTATTTTTTGTAGGGCTATGTTAAGGCTAATGTCTATAGCGACAAACCCGCTTCGATTGACGCACTGGAAGCCAACATTGCCAACATTATTCGTGAGATACCGGCCGAAATGTTGGAAAGAGCATGCCAAAATTGGACTAAGCGGATGGACCATTTGAGGCGCAGCCGCGGCCAACATTTGCATGAAATAATCTTCAAACATTAAATTATATCGACCCAACTATCGATCCAAATAAATATTTCATGCATTTTCCTGAATTTTATGTGTTTCTTTTTTTTTAAATTTCCGATAGTTCTTATAAAATCACCCATTAGAACGCGTTTTTCATGAAAACTTAAAAAACTTTTTCCCCTCAAAAGCAGTTCCGGTAATCAAGTAAGGTTATATAAATATGAAAAATGAAAGTTTCCGATACACCCTAAACCGGGGGTTTCATGAAAATGCCGCGTAAGCGAACTTAAACAACTTTTTTTTGCTTAGAAGCAGTTCTGGTAATGAAACAAGGTTATATAAATATGGAAAATGGAAATTTCCGATATCGGTCCATATATACCCGAGATATAGCCTAAACCGCGGTTTCCATGAAAATGTCACGTAAGTGAACTTAAACATCTTTTTTGCTTAAAAACAGTTATGATAAGGAAATAGGGTTATATAAATATGGAAAATGGAAATTTCCGATTTCGGTCCATATATACCCGAGATATAGCCTAAACCGCGGTTTTCATAAAAATGTCGCGTAAGTGAACTTAAACATCTTTTTTTGCCTAAAAGCAGTTCTGATAATAAAATAAGGTTATATAAATATGGAAAATGAAAATTTCCGATAACGGTCCATATATACCCGAGATATAACGGGTTTTTCATAAAAATGCCTTCTTCTCAACCAAGAGTGGCCGCCAAAATTAAGTATGTTGCGTGCAAGAGGATTTGGGTGAAGTTCCAGTTTACTGATATACATTGTGGCATACTTAGAGAACTCGTCAGTTACCAGCGAAACACACAGATCCTTGTGTTTCTTACGTACCATGGAGCTGCAGTAATCGTACGAAGAATTTGGTTTTGTCGTCTTTGAATTTTTTCAATGTTAGATGTTGAGACGGTTCCCCATAATTAAACTCCGTAGCACCATATAGGCTTTAAAATTGCGTTATATAACAAAAGTTTGCAATCCAACTTCAATGTTGAATTTCTGCCCATAAGCCAATTTAGTTGCGCTGCTTTTAATTTCAACTGAGTGACTTTCGCATCAATGTGGGACTTCCACGTTAGCCTACGGTCGAGGTAAATACCAAGGTATTTAACTTCATTATGCTGCGGAATAGGTGTATTGTTAATTTGGATAGCCGAACATGTTTGCTTACGCAGTGTGAATGTAACGTAAGTACATTTTTGTTCCTTAACTTTTATTTTCCAAAGTTTCAACCATTTCTCTAATATTGATGTATACTCCTGCAAATTTCGTGAGGCTTCTTGATGGTTTACATGAATGCTAAAAAAAGCTGTGTCATCTGCAAAAGTTGAAGTATGGATTCCGGATCTCGTTGGCATGTCAGATGCGTAAATCAAATATAGAGTGGGTCCTAGAATGCTACCTTGGGGATTGGCTGTAAGGGGCCTATAAAATCGCCTTCTCTGATAACAAACTTCCGGCCGCATAAGTAGCTTTCTAGAAGCTTGTGAGTGTTTGCAGGCAAGTTCAACTTTATTTTGTGCATCAGTCCGTCATGCCACACCTTATCAAAAGCTTGGGAATTGTCGATGAATAGAGCTGAACAAATGCAATAAACCATGCAATTAACAAATACAAACAATTATACATACATGCTGATACCTAATAAACCAGACGGATCAACACACAGAAAAAAATAAAATAAATAAATAAAAATAAAAAATAAAAATAAGAAACACCCACAACAACAATAATAATAAAAATAATAATAATTAATTTTTGTAATCTAAATAATATAGATAAATGGCCAGATCATAGCTTTTATGGCCCTTATACAGGCATTGTTCCATATTCCTGCAACATACCTTTAAAAAAAAAAAGAAAAAAAAAACAAATAGTTATTTTGCAATGTTGGTGATATGGAGTTAACTGTTGTTGACTGTATAGTATCGAAGGTATATACACTGGATACTATACAGTCGAATGAACAACAAGTTAACTTCGGCCTCACCAGCACAGTAAAATTAGCATTTGTTCATGATCTTTCCATCGCAGTGGCGGGAAACTTTAGAATAGACTTTTGCAACATACGTGGGCTGAGAACGAACTTCTTTTCCGTCTACGCTCACACATGTCTCCATCGGCCGAATATTTTCGCCCTATGTGAAACCCAGGTATTTGAGAATGCTGATCCACAGGATTTTCATATAGCTGGGTATCAATTCCTATCGCTCTTTAACTTCCATCGGGGCCTTGTAATTTATATTCGCAATGAAGTTGTGTTCCAATGCCAGCAACCATTAAGCATGCATTATGCCGAATTTTCCAGTCTTTGGGTAAAATTCAAAATCAGGTCACACTTCTTGCACTTCGGGTTTCTTTACAGAAGTCCAAAGGGATACCACCTTTTCTGGTTTCGATGCCCTTCCCGACTCTATATCGAAGATCCTGGAAGATTGTCCAAGCAGTGAAATCGTTATTGCTGGTGATTATAATGTTCACAACTCATCCTGGCTCCGTCGTTCGAGTCATACAACTCCAGAAGGACAATATGTTGAGTTATTCGCTGTGCACAACCACCTAGCGCAATTAGTGATACATTCCATGTGTTGAAGGTCACCATTCAATCACACTTGACCTATTCATGACTTCACACCCTGAAAAGTACGAAGTCAAAGTTAGTGCACCTCTCGGCAATTCGGATCATTGCACCATTTCTACCTCCTTTTCGATCTTTGAACTTCGCAACGTTTCGAAATCAGCTATGAAATGATAAAAATTTATCTACGAAAAGGCTCGTTGGTTTTTGCTCAACCAATTCTATGGGCATTTTAATTAGAAACTCTGCTTTCTAGACAATGACATAAATGCTTCAGCAAAAATGGTCGAGAACATTTTTTTTAATAATTCAATTATTTATTGTATATTCTTTTTTTCCCCCCAATTCTTTTATTTATTGAATCTTCACAAAGTGAACTAACAATAAGTATTCAAATCTTAATACTAAATACATAAAATTAATTAAGTCCAGCCAATGCTAGACAAAAATGTTTTATTTTGCACGGTCAATATCGGTAAAATCACCTATTTAACGTTCTGATGGTGGCAAGGGTGTCCCTCCTTCTCAACCGAGAGTGGCCTTCGAAATTAAGTATATTGCGTGCAAAAGGATTTGGGTGAAGCTCCAATTTACTGATATACCTTGTTGCGTACTTTGAAAACTCTTTTACAAGAGGAACACAGAGATTCTTATGAATTCGTGAGTTTTTTACGTACAATGGAGCTGCAGTAATCATCCGAATTGAATTTTTTCAATGTTAGAAGTGGATGCGGTGCCCCATAATTGAATTCCATAGCACCATATAGGCTTTATAATTGCGTTGTATAATAAAAGTTTGCAATCCAGCTTCAATGTCGAATTTCTGCCCATAAGCCAATTTAGTTGCGCTGCTTTTAACTTTAACTGAGTAACTTTCGCATCGATGTGAGACTTCCACGTTAATCTATGGTCGAGATGAACTCCAAGGTACTTGACTTCGTTTTGCTGCGGAATAGGTGAATTATTAATTTGGATAGCTGAACATGTTTGTTTACGCAGTGTGAATGTAACGTGAGTACACTTTCGCTCATTAACTTTTATTTTCCACAGTTTTAATCACATCTCTAATATTCAGTCAGAGTCTAGCTTTGATAGTGAACGGATATATTTGTTTTTAATCGGAGTGCTATAAAAACATAAAAAAAGGGTATAAGTAGAAAACCGCAATAAGTGGAAAAGCGAATTTATACAAAAGAAAAACTTTGTGACAATTATTTTTTTTATATACTTTTAAAGTAAAAAAATTTAAATAAACAAAAAACAAAAAATGCATGAGTGTACCTAGTAGATGCAATTCTGAGAGGGAGCTTAGCTCTACTAGAAAAAACCTCTGGATCTCTGAGGAAGAATCATTGGAAAAATCATTGGATAATCTTGTCTCTAAGAGATAAAAGACGCACGCGATCGTGCTCGCCAAACATTGTTGTTACAACAGACGACAAACCATTTTCCAGTCTAGCTATTGTTGATAAACCGAAAACGCAAGTGGGTATGGACAGGTACATAACGCGTGGTTAACATAACAAAAATGTCTAAGGACGATACTACCTCTGCGACAACGGACAGTTATAGGATTGCTATCCTTCAGACAGATGAACCAACAACATCCAAAAAAACATATAAGCCACAACCAATTTATTTGAGAGCCGACTTCTAGTCAACTGGTGAAACAACTTATTACGGCAATCGGCAACGATAATTTCAACGTCACATCAGTGATGCACAGCAGCATCAGTGAAACTAAAATTCAGGTAAACCATGAAAACGACTACCGAAAATTGTCTGATGTTTTAGAAAAACGGAAAAGATCATTTTACACTTACCAGCTCAAAAGTGCTAAAGGTCTTCAGGTCGTTATTAAAGGTATTGACCCATGCGTAGATATTGATGATGTCAAAACCGGATTGGAAGATAAGGGTTTTAAAATAAAAACAGTAGTAAACATCAGGAACCGTGAAAAGATCCTTCAACCCATGTTATTGGTTGAACTAGAACCAGGGGATGTTGTGCTAAAAAAAAGTGAAATTCATCCAATATATAACCTTAAATTTCTTTTGCATCGTAAGGTTACCGTTGAGGAGCCACATAAGCGTTCAGGACCCGTTCAGTGCTTAAACTGCCAAGAATTTGGCCAAACAAAGGCTTACTGTAAGTTGCCCGCTGTTTGTGTTGTATGTGGCGAACTTCACGGAACAACTCAGTGCAATAAGCCAAAGGCCGACACTGCAAATTATAGAGGTTGCCCTGTCTATACTCATTTTAAGCAGTCAATGAAAAATAAGTCATCGGTTTCTCCAGCAGCCCAACGCCATTGGTAAAAACAAATTTCCCCAGGTAGGCCATTCAACCAACTACACAAACACGCAGAGTTCCAAACAATTTTCATATGCTAATGTGGTTAAATCCGACCAAAACTTGAACCAGGAACCCAAGCCCCAAAATTCCGATCCAAATTTTAGTAATCTAGAGGCAACTCTGCAGACTCTTGTTCAATCCATTAACACTTTTACCGTTTCTATGACAAACATGATGCAGGAAATGCTAAAAACACAATCCACTATTTTACAGGCAATTTTAAAAAAATGAATTGGTTAAAAATATGTTTCAAAAATTAACTTGAGCACTTCCTTATGGAAAAGCAGATCGATATACTGATGATTGCTGAAACCCATTTGACAACTAACAGTTTTTTCAAAATTAATGGCTACATACTGTACGACACAAAAGATCCCCGTGGAAGATCTTGCGGCGGTTCGGCAATTTTGATAAAGACCAGAATTAAGCACTATCTAATGAATGGGATACGTGAGGAATATCTCCAAGCTACAAATATATGCATTGATTATTTTCATGAAAAAATTGTTATATCCTCGATTTACTCACCACCACGATTTTCAGTAACAGAAAGCCAATATTCAAATTTTTTCAAATCACTTGGTCCTCGAGTTTTTACGGCTGGCGACTGTAACGCTAAACACACTTTTTGGGGATCACGTTTAATTACCCCGAAAGGCCGGGTGTTTTTGACACCGTTTCCAAAATGGGCTTAGATGTGGTTTCAAGCGGACACCCCACTTATTGGCCGTCAGACCGACGAAAGATCCCAGATGTTATAGATTTTGGAGTTGCGAAAAATTTTCCTTTAGAGTGGATGCACCCACTTTAATCTCTGTTTCGTTCCCCCAAGAGATTGGCTCACCGTTGACTGTCAATAGAGTTAATTGGTTAAAATACAAAAAATTTTTGAGCACACATTGTACTGAAAATATCGCCTTGAGAACGCCTGAGGATATTGATGTGTCAATTAACGATTTTTCTGAAAACCTCAAACTGGCCGTACAGCATGCTACCACTAGTCATATAATTTTTTTATTCATCTGAAATTGAGCAACTACCGTCAGAAAAAAGAGGAGTCAGAAGAGAGTGGCAACTTCGCAGGTCTCCCCAGCTTAAGACTAGGCTACGGGAATCTCAGTTAAGAAATCTGCTTGAAGTCCATAGAATGGCTTCCCTTAAAACATATTTGGAAAGCCTTGATGGTACCCCTCAATCCGACTATTCTCTATGGAAAGCGACAAAAGGTCTGAAAAGACCCGTAATAGGTAAGCCACCTTTGCGAACTTCAACAGGCGACTGGGCAAGAAGCGATTCTAAAAAGGGGATGTTGTATGTTAATCATTTGAGGAATGTTTTTACCACAAATGATACAGCGAATAAATCAGCTGAACTACCGTCATACGCTGCTAGACCGCCTATGTCTTTGAAGCTTAGTTTTCAAGATGTTGAAAATGTTATTTGTAACACAAAACCCCAGGAAAGCTCCAGGTATTGATAAAATTACTAGTAAAATGCTTGAGCAGTTACCTCGTGTAGCTCGAAGAATTCTTCTTTTTATTTTTAACGCTATTTTACGTCCCGAATATTATCCTGCAGAGTAGAAGGTGTCCATGACTACTATGATACGAAAACCAGGGAAGGATCCCACTAAAGTAGAATCATACAGACCAATAAGTCTACTATAGCGTTTTAGTCGCCAGCTGCTAAAAATCGAGGACGAAGAGATTTGAATATTTCTGTTATTGAAAATCGTGGCGGTGAGTAAATCGAGAAAATAACTATTTTATCGTGAAATCCTTTAATATATATTAGTTGCTTGGAGAAACTCCTCACGTGTTTCGTTCATTAAATAGTGATTACTTCTGGATTTTATAAGAATACTCGGTCCTCCGCGTGATCTTCCACGGGGATCTTTTGTGTCGTACAGTATGTAGCCATTAATTTTGAAAAAAAAACTGTTGGTTGTCAAATGAGTTTCAGCAATCAACATTATATCGACTTGCTTTTCAATAAGGATGTGCTCAAGCTCATTTTTGTGTTGGCGGCTGCCATTTGCTCTCCAGAAGCATATTTTTAACCAACTCATTTTTTTAAATTGCCTGCAAAATAGTGGATTGCATTTTCAGCATTTCCTGCATCATGTTTGTCATGGAAACCGTAAATGTATTCATAGATTGAACAAGAGTCTGCAGAGTTGCCTAAAGAAATTTTGGTCGGAGTTTTGAGGCTTGGGCTCCTGATTCAAATTTGGTTTATCGTATTTTACCACATTCGCATAAGAAATTTGTTTGGGGTTTTGCAAGTTTATATGGATGGTTGACTGGCGTACCTGGGGAAAATTGTTTATAGAAGTGGTGTTTGTCTGCTGGGGTATCTTCTAAAAGAACTAACAATAAGTATGCAAATCTTAAAACTAAAAATTCATTAAATAATATAGATAAAAAATTAATTAATATTGAAAAATTTTATTTACTTAGGTCTAACCAATGCTAGACGAAAAGTTGTTTCTTGCGTGTATTTTGTTGGTAAATCACCTTTCCAACGCTCTGATGGTTGCAAGGGTGTCCAACCTTCTCAGTCGAGTGTGGCCACCAAAGTTAAGGATGCTACGTGCGAGAGGATTCGGGTGAGACTCCAGTCTGTTGATGTACCTTACCGTGTGTTTTGAAAATTTATCTTTTACTAAGGGTACACCTAGATCTTTGTGAATTCGAGAGTTTTTAACATACCATGGAGCTGCAGTAATTATACGGAGAATTTTATTCTGGCGCTTTTGAATTTTCTCAATGTTAGATGCAGAGGCGGTACCCCACAATTGAATTCCATAGCTCCATATTGGCTTTAGGATTGCGTTATACAACCAACGTTTGCAATCTAACTTCAAGATAGAATTTCTGCCCATGAGCCAATTTAGTTGCACCGCTTTTAATCAATGTGAGACCTCCACGTGAGCCTACGGTCAAGATGAATACCAAGGTATTTGACTTCACTGTGCTGCGGAACAATATAGTTGTTGATTTTAATAGCCGAACAAGTTTTTCTACGTAGTGTGAATGTAACATGGAAAGGTACGGGAGGTCTAACTGCATATGGCGGCATTCAGTCCATCAATGGCAAACACGTTTCTCAAGTGGTTAGCGTACAGCATTCCCTTTTCGGAGTCACTTCTGGCCCAGACCCCAGTTGGAGTACGCAAGGGTGGCTTAGATCTAACGGGTCTCTTTAACCCTCTTGCTGCTTTCTACAAAGAATAATCGGATTGAGGACTACCACCAAGGCTTTCCAAATAGGTTGTGAGGGAAGCCACTCTTTGGACAAAGCAAATTTCTTAGTTGACTTATGCATTC
The DNA here is from genome assembly GCA_914767995.1 of Thecocarcelia acutangulata. Lineage (NCBI taxonomy): Eukaryota > Metazoa > Arthropoda > Insecta > Diptera > Tachinidae > Thecocarcelia > Thecocarcelia acutangulata. The sequence goes on from OU612097.1 coordinate 61,783,653, forward strand.
TCGGAGCCTAGCTTTAAGCTGGGGAGACCTGCGAAGTTGCCATTCTCTTCTTTTTTCTGGGACAAGGTGTTCGATTTCAGAAGAACAAGTTCTGCTATTCATATTTCTAAAATTTGTAGTGATAGGATGTTGCACGACTTATATAATATTTTGGGAAAAATCATTAATTGACTCATCAATATCCTCTGGAGTTCTCAAAGATATATTTTCCGTACAATGAGTGCTTAAATATTTTTTATATTTTAGAAAATTCACTCTAGACTGAAATACACCTATGTCGTTAAATGAGGATCCAATGTCCTGAGGGAAACATATAGAGACAATAGTAGGTGAGTGATCGGAGGACAAATCCAATGAAGGCTCCACATGCAACCAATCTAACGGGATGTTTTTTACGATTCCAAAACATCTGGGATCTTTCGCTGGTCAGATGGCCAATAGGTGGGACACCCGCTGGAGATTACATCTAAACCCAATTTTGATGTAGTATCAAAAAACACACGACCTTTCGGGGAGATTAATATTGAGCCCCAAAATGTGTGTTTAGCATTATAGTCACCAGCGACTATAAATCGGGATCCAAGAGAAGTAAAAAAATTTGAATAATGGTTTTTTGTAACTGAAAGCCGAGGCGGGGAATAAATTGATGAAATTACCAATTTACTGTGAATGTGTTCAATACAAATATTTGTTGCTTGAAAATATTCTTCACATGTCTCATTTAGCAAGTAATGTTTAATTCTATTTTTAATTAGAATAGCCGAACCTCCACAAGATCTTCCACGTGGATCTTTAGTGTCATATAGTATATAACCATTTATCCTGAAATAACTTCTTGACGTCAGGTGAGTTTCAGCAATCAACATAACATCGATTTGCCTTTCCCTCAGGAAGTGTTCAAGTTCATTTTTATGTTGGCGTATGCCGTTTGCGTTCCAGAAACATATTTTTAGATAAATAATTTTTTAAAATAGCCTGTAAAATAGTTGATTGCATTTTTAGCATTTCCTGCATCATGGTGGTCATGGAAGCGGTAAAAGTGTTTATTGATTGAACCAAAGTCTGCAATGTGACTTCAAGGTTGCTAATACATGGGTCGGGCTGTTGAGACTTGGACTTCTGATTCGCATTTGGTATATTAGTCTTAACCACATTGGCATAAGAAACTTGGTTAGAGCTTGGAACATTTATTTGGGTTGTTGACTGACCTGCTTGAGGAAAATTGTTGCTTGAAATAAACTGCGATTGCTGGGACGGCTTGGGAGGAACTAATGATTTATTTGGCATTGAGCGTTTGAAGTGGGTATAAACGGGGCAACCCCTGTAATTAGCAGTATGATTGCCTCCACAATTACTACATTTTTTTACATTTGTGTCAGTTTTTGATTTGGTGCACTGTGATGTGCCATGGAGATCACCACACACAACACAGACAGTGGGCAATTTACAATATGTCTTAGTGTGGCCATACTCCTAGCAGTTCATGCACTGAACGGGTCCTGAGCGCTTATGAGGCTCCTCTACAGTAACTTTCCGGTGTAGAAGGTATTTAACATTATATATTGGATGAACCTCATTCTTCTTTAAGGTGACGTCTCCTGGTTCTAATTCCACCTTAAACATGGGCTGAGATATCTTTTCTCGGTTTCTGATGTTAAGAACATTCTTAATTTTAAACCCTTTCTCCTCCAAACCAGTTTTAACGTCATCAGGATCTACGCCAGAATCAATGCCTTTAACGACAACTTGAAGGCCTTTCGCACTTTTAAGCTGATAGGTGTAAAAAGCTCACTTTTCTTTCTCCAAGTCGTCCGTCAATTTGCGGTAATCATTTTCATGAATTACCTGAATTTTAGTTTCTTTAATATTTCCATGCTGCACAGATGTTGCGCTAAAGGTATTTTCACCTATTACGGTAATAAGTTTGCTTACCAGTTCCTTAGATGTAGGCTCTCTCAAATAAGTTGGAGGAGGTTTAAACGATTTTTTTGAAGTTGTTGGCTCATCCGTTTGGAGAATAGCAAACCTATTATTATCAGAAGGCTTACCGGGGTCCTCATCTTTAGATATTTTGGACTTTGATGATAATTGGGCAGATTTAGGGCTTCGTTGCCGTTTCACAACAGTGATGTATTTATCCATGCCTACTTGGGTTTTCGGCTTATTGGTGCTAGTTGAACTAGAAGATGTTTTTTCTTCAGATGTGGCAAATATATTTGATGAACACGAACGCGTGCGGTTTCTTTCTCTTGCAGAAAGAAGATTTTCTAACGATTTTTGTAAAGATTCAGAAATCCAAATGTTTTTACTAGTTGAGCTAAGCTCTTTCTCAGAATTGCATCTGCTAGGTACACTCATGCAGTTTTTTTTTATTTTTTATTAACAATTTAAAAATGAATTTAAAAAAAATGTCACAAAATATTTCTTTTATATAATACCACTCTTTTTACCTATTACGGTTTTATTTTATTACTTTCCGATCAAAAACTAGCACGTCCGCTCACTATCGAAGTCACACAATGGTCGAGAACATGATATTGCTAAGGATGAAAACATTCATCCCCTCCAAGCAGATTTCGATTAAACCAAAAGTCAGATCTAGAGAGGAAGCATTCAGTAATTGGCGTTTAAGCAAAAACCCAGACACTGATTTGCTACGCAAAAAGGCAAGATCTTCGTGTGCCAGGGTACTTAGGCGTGAAAAGTTTCTTCACGAACAGCGCATTCGTGCTAAGGTCCTTGTAGCTCCCCGGGGCAGTAAGACCTTTTGGTCTTTCGTTAAAATAGTAAAGAACAGTGCTAGTTCATCAATTCAAACTCTTTTAAAGAACGACCAAGCATTCACAGTCCCGGTTGACAAAGCTAACCTGTTGGCTGAAATTTTTGCAAGCAATTCCTACTTGCCGGAAAGCAGTCATCCACTTCCCGAGCTCGAAAGAGTATCTGTAATTATGCCGAAGATATTCTTCCGGGCGCGAGCAGTTAAAAGGGTTTTGGAAGACCTCGACATAAACAAAACTCCTGGACCGGATGGCATTCCAGCACTGGTCTTGAAGCAGTGTTCTTCTACGCGTGCGCGTCCATTAGCACGCCTCTTCAGCATACTTTACCATGCTGGTGAGTTTCCATCGTGCTGGAAGGTTTCTAATGTAACACCAATAACCAAAAAGGGTATGGCAAATAACCCCGAAAATTACCGCCCAATTGCAATTTGCTCTACACGCTCCAAAGTAATGGAAAACATGGTTTACCATCACCTTATGAGGTTCTAGAGTCACATAAACTACTTTGTGATCGTCAATATGGATTTCGTAAGAGTCGTTCCAGTGGCGATCTTATGGCATATCTCTCTGAGAAATAGTGCCACTCAATCCATCATTTCGGTGAAAGAAGGGTGGTGGCTCTGATTATTTCAAAAGCGTTTGACAGAGTGTGGCATGGTGCACTATTAGCAAAACTTACTGCTTTTGGTGTCGGTGATGACTTCTCTCGGTTTATATCGAGCTTTCCCAGAGACCGCTCTATACGAGTTGTTATAGATGGGGTCTCATCAAACGAGTTCAAGATTAATTTAAGGGTACCGCAAGGCTCCGTTCTTTCTCCTACCCTATTTTTAATTTTCCTTAACGACCTTCTCTATCAAACTTCCAGCCCTATCCACTCTTTCGCGGATGACAGCAGCATTTGTCACTCGTACTCTTTTAGTTATAGGCCCAGCCTATCAGAGATCGCTGCCAAGAGGGTAAATATGAATTATTCACTGAATAGTAATCTTCTATTAATCTCCGAATGGGGTCGTAAAAAAAGGGATCCTTCCCTGGTTTTCGTATCATAGTAATCATGGACGTAAAATAGCGTTAAAAATAAAAAGAAGAATTCTTCTAGCTACACGAGGTAGCTACTCAAGCATTTTACAAGTAATTTTATCAATACCTGAAGCTTTCCTGGGGTTTGTGTTACGAATAACATTTTCAACATCTTAAAAACTAAGTCTCAAAGGCATAGGCGGACTAGCAGCGTATGACGGCAGTTCAGCTGAATTATTCGCTGTATCATTTGTGGTAAAAATATTTCTCAAATGATCGACATACAACATTCCCTTTTCAGCATCGCTCCTTGCCCAATCTCCAGTTGAAGTTCGCAAAGGTGGCTTACCTATTACGGGTCTTTTCAGACCTTTTGTCGCTTTCCATAGAGAATAGTCGGATTGCGGGGTACCATCAAGACCTTCCAGATAATTTTTAAGGGAAGCCATTCTTTGGAGTGGTAGCATATTGTACGGCTTGATTAAGGGGTTCAGAAAATTCGTTAATCGATATATCAATATCCTCAGGCGTTCTCAAGGCAATGTTTTCCGTACAATGTGTACTCAAATATTTTTTATATTTTAACCAATTAACTCGAGTGACAGTCAACGCCAAGTCACAAAACGGGGAACCAACCCACTGGGGGAACGAAACAGCAACTATAGTTGGTGAGTGATCTGAGGACAAGTCTAATGAAGACTCCACTTGCATCCATTCTGAGGGAAAGTTTTTTATAACTCCAAAGTCTATAACGTTTGGGATCTTGCGTTGGTCTGACGGCCAATAAGTGGGGTGTCCACATGAAATCTCATCTAAGCCCATTTTGGAAACGGTGTCAAAAACACACGGCCTTTCGGGGTAATTAAACGTGATCCCCAAAAAGTGTGTTTAGCATTACAGTCGCCAGCCGCTAAGAATCGAGGACCAAGTGATTTGAAAAAATTTGAATATTGGCTTTCTGTTACTGAAAATCGTGGTGGTGAGTAAATCGAGGATATAACAATTTTTTCATGAAAATAATCAATGCATATATTTGTAGCTTGGAAATATTCCTCACGTATCCCATTCATTAGATAGTGCTTAATTCTGGTCTTTATCAAAATTGCCGAACCGCAGCAGGATCTTCCACGGGGATCTTTTGTGTCATATAATGTGTAGCCATTAATTTTGAAATAACTGTTGGTTGTCAAATGGGTTTCAACAACATTATATTAAACATTATATATAATGTTTAATCAACATTATATCGATCTGCTTTTCCATAAGGAAGTGCTTAAGTTCATTTTTGTGTTGGCGAATGCCGTTTGCGTTCCAGAAACATATTTTTAACCAATTTATTTTTTTAAAATTGCCTGCAATATAGTGGATTGCATTTTCAGCATTTCCTGCATCATGTTTGTCATAGAAACGGTAAAAGTGTTAATGGATTGAACAAGAGTCTGCAGAGTTGCCTCTAAATTACAAAAATTTGGATCGGAATTTTGGGGCTTGGGTTCCTGGTTCAAGTTTTGGTCGGATTTAACCACATTAGCATATGAAAATTGTTTGGAATTCTGTGTGTTTGTGTAGTTGGTTGAATGGCCTACCTGGGGAAAATTGTTTTTACTAATGACATTTGGCTGCTGGGCTGCTGGAGAAACCGACGACTTATTTGTCATTGACCGCTTAAAATGAGTATAGACAGGGCAACCTCTATAGTTTGCAGTGTGGTTACCTCCACAGTTACTGCATTTCTTAAAACTTGCGTCGGCCTTTGGCTTATTGCCCTGAGTTGTACCGTGAAGTTCGCCACATACAACACAAACTGCGAGCAGTTCACAATATTCCTTAGTATGACCGAATTCCTGGCAGTTTAGGCATTGAACGGGCCGCCAAACGTTTGTGCGGCTCCTCAACGGTAACCCTACGATGAAGAAGAAATTTGAGGTTATAAATTGGGTGAGTTTCATTCTTTTTGAGAATAACACCCCCTGGTTCCAGTTCAACCCTAAACATGGGCTGAGGAATCTTTTCACGGTTCCGCATATTTAGCACATTTTTTACTTTAAAGCCTTAATCTAGCAGTGCAATTTTAACCTCATCCGTGTCTACATAAGGGTCAATACCTTTTATAACAACCTGGAGGCCTTTAGCACTTTTAAGTACATAAGTATAAAAAGATCTTTTCTCTTTTTCCAGAGCGCCAGAAAGTTTTCGGTATTCATTTTCACAGTTGATTTTTGTTTCACTTATTTGTCCGTGCTTTACTGATGTTACGTTGAAGGTGTCTTTACCAATTGCCGTAATAAGTGCTTTTACCAGCTCACTAGAAGTAGGTTCTCTCAAGTATATTGGTGGCGGCTTAAATGTTTTTTTTGATGTAGTTGGCTCGTCAGTCTGAAGGTTAGCAAATTTATTACTATCCGTTGTCGCAGAGGTAATATCGTCCTTAGACATTTTTGGTTGCGTTGCTATTTGCGCGGATTTAGGGCTTCGCTGACGTTTAACCACGGTTATATACCTATACATACCCACTTGCATTTTCGGTTTATCAACAATAGCTAGAGTGGAAGATGGTTTGTGGTCTGTTGTAAAAACAATGTTTGGCGAGCACGAACGCGTGCGTCTTTTATCTCTTAGAGACAGGAGATTGTCCAATGATTTTTTCAATGATTCCTCTTCAGAAATCCAGAGGTTAAGATAAATACCGAGGTATTTGACTTCACTGTAATGAGGTATTACTTTATTGTTAATAGTAATGGGTGAGCATGTTCCTATACACAGTGCGAATGCGACATGGGCACACTTTTGTTCATTAACCTTGATTTTCCAAAGCTTGAGCCATTTCTCTAGTTTGTCGATATGTTCCTGTAAGTTTATTGATGCTTGCTGGTAGTTACTATGTATGCTAAGGAATGCTGTATCATCTGCAAATGTTGAAGTGTGAATTTTGGTGCTTGTCGACATGTCAGATGCGTAGATCAAATATAAGATAGGCCCTAATATGCTGCCTTGGGGAACTCCAGCTTCAATAGGCTGGGCGGGGCTTATGAAATCGCCTTCTTTTATTATAAATTGGCGACAATATAAATAGCTTTCCAAAAGGTTATGTACGTTTGCAGGTAAGTTAAACTTTATTTTATGCATTAAGCATAATCGTGCCACACTTTATCAAAAGCTTGTGAGACGTCGATGAATAAGGCAGAGCAATATTTTTTATCTTCAAATGCCTTTCTTATGACGTTAACTAACCTGTGTGTTTGCTCAATGGTGCCATGTTTCGCTCTAAAACCAAATTGGTGATTAGGAATACATTCCACCTTATTAAGCATTGGATCCAATTTCGCCTTTAGTAATTTTTCGAAAAGTTTTTAAATTGTTGTTAGTAGACTTATTGCACGGTATGACTCTACTTTCGTGTGATCCTTCCCTGGCTTAGGAACCATTGTTATCATGGACACCTTCCACTCTACAGGGTAATACTCAAGTCGTAAAGTAGCATTAAAAACAAAAAGAAGAATTCTTTTAGCTACACGAGGCAGCTCTACGAGCATTTTGTTGCTGATTTTATCCATACCTGGAGCTTTTTAAGGTTTAGATTACCAATAGCATTTTCAACTTCTTCAAAATTCTACTTAAAGGCACAGGAGGTCTACTAACAATAGGCGGCAACTCATTTGCATTATCAGACCTATTTGTGGTAAAAACGTTTTTCAAATGGTTAACAAATAAATTACCCTTTTCCGAGTCATCTCTAGCCCAGTCATCAGACGGTTCTCGCAAGGACGGCTTACCTCTAACTGGCCTTTTTAAACCCTTAGTCGCCCGCCATAAAGAATAGTCGGACTGAGGAGTACCATCCGGACTTTCTAAATACGTTTGTAGAGAAGCCGTTTTTTGGGTTCCAAGCAAATTCCTTAGTTGATTTGTGCACTCACGGAGTCTTGTTTTTAGTTGCGGAGACCTGCGAAGTTGCAACTCTCGTCTAACTCTTCTTTTTTCTAACACAAGTTGCTCGATTTCTGAAGAATATGTTCTATTTTGAATGTTTCTGCGTGTTAAATAAACGCGAGAAGCAAGTTCAGCGGCTTGTTTAAGGTTTTCGCTAAAGTTGCTTAGTGACGCATTAATATCTTCAGGAGTTCTTAAAACAATATTCTCAGTGCAATGGGTACTCAAAAATTTTTTATATTTTAGCCAAATCACTTGGGTAACAGTCCTATGCAAATTGTTAATCGGGGACCAAGTCTCCTGGGGAAAGCGTACTGAAATAATAGTTGGTGACAAGTCTAACAAAGGCTCAGCTTGCATCCATTCCACAGGGAACCCCTTTACCACTCCAAAATCAATCACATCAGGAATCTTTCGTCGGTCAGTCGGCCAGTAAGTGGGATGTCCACTTGATATTACATCTAAGCCCATTTTAGAAATTGTATCAAAAAGCACCCGACCGTTCGGGGTGATTAAACGTGAGCCCCAAAAAAAGGTGAAATTTGGCAGGTAACTAATAAATGCAATGTAAAGTTACAAAAACTAGAAAAATGGGCATAGTATAATTATGTATAAATATGTATATAAATTAATGGATATGGTTTTTATTTTATAATATAGAATTGTAAAATAGAAAGAAAACATATTATCTAGTGCGGTGTCCTGGGCTAGCGGGGAACCCATACCCGTTGTTTGCAGTCCCGCCCTTATCAGCCTGGGGTAGACATCGGCTCCCAAAATGAAATTAATCGTATTAGCTTCATAGAAGTCGGGGTCAGCCAGGCGTAGGTTTTTGTAAGCATCCGCGGCACTACGGTCAAGGCGCTTCTTAGGTGGCCGTTATGCGTGCTCTGACTGTAAAACTCCCCCCTTCTTCCTCGAACCGGTTTCGGAATGTAAACTGACACTACTTATCTTCATCAAATCGGTCAAACGGCAGATGGTAGCTGTCTACTAAAAACTTTGCTATTGAGCTGGTAGCGGCGCCCGGGTTGAGCAATCCCCGTACGTGACACCATTCCTCTCTCAGGTTAATACGAATTATCACTATTGGTACTATGGTAGTGGTGTCTGCTTTGGTCAGGTGGTCATTGGCTCTGGTGATTTCCGGTGGATGAAGGATGGAGTGGTGTTGAGCGTTACAGTCCGAACAGTGCTGCTTGCTCCGGCAATCTTGAAGACGATGGGAGTTAAAACTCCAGAGATTTTAATCTCTTATTTATTTATTTATTTATTTCTTTTTACAATTTTTAATATAAATGTACTTATATAAATAATTTGAAACCCGCAAAGCTTCTAGCTTGTCTGCAGGATGACATAATCATTAAAATAAATACATGTGGACATTGTAGCGTTTAGGGAATCACTTTACCGCAACTATTTTCCCCAACTTTTTTTACGCAAAAAGTTTCCTGAGCCTGCGTCTTTGCCAAATAAAGAGAAAAGAAAGACCGAACACGCGTTCTGTCAATTTATATACGTAAATTCCAGTTACAATTATTGGAATTTACTGGGTATTATATAGTGTACTTCTTTCTACCTTTCAAATGCATTTGCGAAGATGTAGTTGGGGCAACAAGGAAAATTTATTGTACAAGCTTTACCGTGCAAGTGTTTGTATTAGTATTAATAACTACAACTGGGTGACTAGTAATTGAAATAACTTTTAATCAAGTAAGCTTAGTACTGTATAAAAATGAAAAGAGTAGCTGGATACGAATTATTGTATACATTTAATTTTCCGTTAACATTGTTTTAGTTTAAATAAGTTTTCTCTATTTATCATAATATAAAATTTATGTTAGTGTCGGATGGTACTTTTATTATATATGCTGCATTTACTCTTTGTTGACTACTATTATTTTCTTAGTGAGCACAATTTCACATTACAAACCAATGCAGTATTTATTGTTGTTTTAAATAAATTTTCAGTACTGAATTTTATGTTTCAATAGTGTCTCATGATATGAAATACTGTTATAGGAGACAACATGTATGATGTTAATAAAAGCAATGGTTTGTACTTTGTATTTGCATTATTTTATATTAATTTCATCGTTGGAGTGATTGAAATAGAAATAATTTAATGTCTAGAAAGTACATGTATATTAATTTCATTATGGATATAGAGGTATGTAATTAATGTATTATGTATGTATTAATTCTGTCTTTGCTGTCCTACAGGTTGCAACTCCATATTAGCAGTTGTTGGTTCCTATTAGAGCTAAAAATTAAATTTTAACTCTAATAGGAACCAACAATTGTTAGTATGGAGTTGCAAGCCGTCAGCAAAGACAAAATTAATACTGGAGTAACTATCGTAGTTAAGTTTACGGGAAAAAGATTTGGGACTTATTTTACAAAATACATGACGCTCACGCAAACATTATTTCTAGTGTGGTATCGTGCAAAATATGCATATAATTTGTTCTCATTCTAGAAACTGTAGTAGCTTGAATATTTTACGTTTATTGATGAATAAAAAGAATCTAATTTAAATTTTTCTCTAAAAAAGAAAAGATTTACTCTCAAAAAAAGTGTAAGTAAAATTATTATTGAACAATATGAAGTGCACAACATATTTATTGCACACTTGATAAAACTGTCCACTCAAATGAGGTGCAATGATTTTTGCATTGTTTGCTCTCTTGTTCTCTATATTTACTGTTTAGTAATATTGCCATACAAATACAATCAATATTTACGCTTCAAAAATATCAAGGTGCATTAACGTATACATATAACGTATAAAATTACAACAATACAACAAAAACAAACATGTGGTAAGCTATGTTTATCAAAAATATTTGTAACTATTTTCACAATTATAAACCATGAATGTACCTTTTCATAATTATAAAATATATTTATTTGAATTATTTTTATGTTCACAAAATAATTTATATATGTTTAATTCAGAATAAAACACTAAATTCACTTTCAAAAATGTAAACAATACATTTGACGTAAATAGCTTTCTATATTGCCAGTAGCAAAAAATTGTCACATGCCGTAGTGCTGCCACCGTGTATACATTAATGCACCTTGAAAAATATGAAATATTGTACACTTTTTAACGTCTTGCGCTCACATTTAGTACATACACATATGTACATACATAACCAAGTTCGGTAGCCAGCAATTTATTTGTCATTGATGTAATGAATTTTCTATTTCATTGGAATTATGAAACTCATAAAACTTACTTTTCAATAAAAAAAAAAAGTTGACATTTTTCACACTGTAGCTTAAGGTTAATAAATGCGCATTAATATATCTTATCAAAATTCAAAGAACTAAAAAAAAAATATTAAATTTTATTGTAGTCATAAATCTAATGATATTTTTTAATGAAACTATGAAACTTAATGAAACAATTCTAATGGAACTGTTTCATACTATATATGAAATTTCATGCATATTGTGAAAAGTTTTCATTGGTTTAATGAAAAAAATTTAATGAAACAGTTTCATTCAATATATGACGCATAATTCTTTCAGAGTGTGTGTTTGCTCAATGGTGCCATGTTTCGCTCTAAAACCAAATTGGTGATTGGGAATACATTCAAACTTATTAAGCATTGGATACAACTTCGCCTTTAGCAATTTTTCGAAAAGTTTTAAAATAGTTGTCAGTAGACTTATTGGACGGTATGATTCTACTTTCGTGTGATCCTTCCCTGGCTTAGGAACTATTGTTATCATGGACACCTTCCACTCTGCAGGGTAATACTCAAATCGTGAAATAGCATTAAAAATAAAAAGAACAATTCTTTTAGCTACACGAGGCAGCTCTAGGAGCATTTTGTTGCTGATTTTATCCATACCTAGAGCTTTTTTAAGGTTTAGATTACCAATAGCATTTTCAACTTCTTGAAAATTGAATCTTAAAGGCACAGGAGGTCTACTAACAATAGTCGGCAACTCATTTGCATTATCAGACCTTGTTTACGTGTGGATCCTTCCCTTTGTTACTGCGCTGTTATTGTTCTTCTTTTTTGCTTTTCACCGGTACATAGAAATAAAGTATTGAGTCAGTTGGTTAAACATCGAACAAAAGGAAAGCGATCTGTGCATAAACCTAAATTATAAGTGTAATTTTGATAACAATTATTGAACAAAAAAGTTTTTTTTTTCTCATTCAATTATCTATTGAATCTATACAAAGTGAACTAACAATAAGTACTCAAATCTTAATACTAAATACATAAATTAATTAAGTCCAGCCAATGCTAGACAAAAATGTTTTATTTTGCACGGTCAATATCGGTGAAATCACCTATTTAACGCTCTGATGGTGGCAAGGGTGTCCCTCCTTCTCAACCGAGAGTGGCCTTCGAAATTAAGTATATTGCGTGCAAGACGATTTGGATGAAGTTCCAATTTACTGATATACCTTGTCGCGTATTTTGAAAATTCGCCTTTTACAAAAGGAACACAGAGATCCTTATGAATTCGTGAGTTTTTTACGTACCATGGAGCTGCAGTAATTGTTCGAAGAATTTTGTTTTGTCGCCTTTGAATTTTTTCGATGTTTGAAGTGGAGGCGGTGCCCCATAGTTGAATTCAATAGCACCATATAGGCTTTAGAATTGCGTTGTATAATAAAAGTTTGCAATCCAGCTTCAATGTCGAATTTCTGCCCATAAGCCAATTCAGTTGCGCTGCTTTTAACTTTAACTAAGTAACTTTCGCATCTATGTGAGACTTCCACGTTAACCTACGGTCGAGATGAATACCAAGGTACTTGACTTCATTTTGTTGCGGAATAGGTGAATTGTTAATTTGGATAGCTGAACATGTTTGTTTACGCAGTGTGAATGTAACGTGAGTACACTTTTGTTCATTAACTTTAATTTTTCAACGTTTTAACCATATCTCTAATATTGATGTATACTCCTGCAAATTTCGCGAAGCTACTTGATGGTTTTCATGCACACTGCAGAATGCTGTGTCATCCGCAAAAGTTGAAGTGTGGATTCCGGATCTCGTTGGCATGTCTGGGGCGTAAATCAAATATAGAGTGGGTCCTAGAATGCTACCTTGAGGAACTCCTGCCTCGATTAGCTGCAAGAGGCTTATAAAATCGCCTTCTCTGATAACAAACTTCCGGCCGCATAAGTAGCTTTCCAGAAGCTTGTGAGTGTTTGCAGGCAAGTTTAACTTTATTTTGTGCATCAAGCCGTCGAGTCACACTTTATCAAAAGCTTGGGAAATGTCAATGAATAAAGCTGAACAATACTTTTTGTCTTCAAGAGTCTGTCTTATGACGTTGACTAGCCTGCGCGTTTGTTCTATGGTGCTATGTTTAGCCCGAAAGCCAAATTGATGATCAGGGACGCATCCCACATTGTTTAATATTGGAGTCAACTTCGCCATTAACAATTTTTCGAACATTCTTGAGATTGTTGGCAATAGACTTATTGGCCTGTATGATCCTACTTTAGTGGGATCCTTCCCTGGTTTGGGTATCATAGTAATCATGGACACCTTCCACTCTGCAGGATAATACTCGAGACGTAAAATGGCGTTAAAAATAAAAAGAAGAATTCTACGAGCTACACGAGGTAGCTGCTCAAGCATTTTAAAAGCAATTTTATCAATACCTGGAGCTTTCCTGGGGTTTGTATTACCGATAACATTTTCGACATCTTGAAAACTAAGTCTCAAAGACATAGGCAGTCTAACAGGGTATGACGGTAGTTCAGCTGAATTATTCGCTGTATCATTTGTGGTAAAAACATTTCTCAAATAGTTAACATACAACATCCCCTTTTCAGAATCGCTTCGTGCCCAGCCGCCAGTTGAAGTTCGCAAAGGTGGCTTACTTCTTACGGGTCTTTTCAGACCTTTTGTCGCTTTCCATAGCGAATAATCGGATTGAGGAGTACCATCAAGACCTTCCAGATAATTTTTGAGGGAAGCCATTCTTTGGGATTCAAGCAGATTTCTTAACTGAGTTATGCGAAGTTGCCACTCTCTTCTAACTCTTATTTTCTCTGACAGAAGTTGATCAATTTCAGATGAATAAGTTCTATTGCTCACATTTCTGGATCTTATATGGCTAGTGGTAGCATGTTGTACGGCTTGATTAAGGTGTTCAGAAAATTCGTTAATCGATATATCAATATCCTCAGGCGTTCTCAAGGCAATGTTTTCCGTACAATGAGTACTCAAATATTTTTTATATTTTAACCAATTAACTTGAGAGACGGTCCACGCCAAGTCACAAAACGGGGAACCAACCCCTTGGGGGGAACGAAACAGAAACTATAGTTGGTGAGTGATATGATGACAAGTCTAATGAAGGTTCCTCTTGCATCCATTCTGAGGGAAAATTTTTTGTAACTCCAAAATCTATAACGTCTGGGATTTTCGTTGGTCTGACGGCCAATAAGTGGGGCGTCCACTTGAAATCACACCTAAGCCCATTTTGGAAACGGTGTCAAAAAGCATGCGGCCTTTCGGGGTAATTAAACGTGATCCCCAAAAAGAGTGTTTTGCGTTATACTCGCCAGCCGCTAAAACTCGAGGACCAAGTGATTTGAAAAAATTTGAGTATTGGTTTTCTGTTATTGAAAAGCGTGGTGGTGAGTAGATCGAGGAAATAATGATTTTTTCATGCAGATATTCAATGCGTATATTAGTTGCTTGGAGATACTCCTCACATGTCTCGTTCATTAAAAAGTGTTTAATTCTGGATTTTATTAGAATTGCCGATCCTCCGCAAGATCTTCCACGGGGATCTTTTGTGTCGTACAGTATGTAGCCATTAATTCTGAAAAAAACTGTTGGTTGTCAAATGAGTTTCAGCAATCAACATTATATCGACTTGCTTTTCCATAAGGAAGTGCTCAAGTTCATTTTTTTGTTGGCAGATGCCGTTTGCGTTCCAGAAACATATTTTTAACCAATTCTTTTGTTTAAAATTGCCTGCAAAATAGTGGATTGCATTTTTAGCATTTCCTGTATCATGGTTGTCATGGAAACCGTAAATGTATTTATGGATTGAACTAGAGTCTGCAGAGTTGCTTCAAGATTGCTAAAATTTAGATCGGATTTTGGAGGCTTGGGCTCCTGATTCAAGTTTGGTTGATCGGATTTTACCACATTTGCATAAGAAACTTCTTTGGGGGTTTGCACGATTATATGGCTAGCTGACTGACCCAACTGGGGAAAACTACTTTTAGAAATGATATTTGACTGCTGGGGTTGGTTAATGGGTATTGATGGCCTGTTTGTCATTGACCGCTTAAAGTGATTGTAGACAGGACAGCCCGTGTAATTTGCAGTATGATTACCCCCACAGTTGCTGCATTTTTTAACACTTGCGTCGGCCTTTGGCTTATTGCACTGAGTTGTGCCGTGAAGTTCACCACACACAACGCAAACTGCGGGCAACTTACAATAGGCCTTAGTATGGCCAAATTCTTGGCAGTTAAGGCATTGAACGGGTCCTAGACGCTTATGTGGCTCCTTAACGGTAACCTTACGATGCAAAAGGACAACATCCCTGGGTTCTAGTTCAACCCTAAACATGGGTTGAGGGATCTTTTCACGGTTCCTAATATTAACAACATTTTTTTTTTTTAAATCCTTTTTCTTCCAGTCTAGTCTTAATGTCATCCGTATCTACACAAGGGTCAACACCTTTAATAACTACCTGAAGGCCTTTGGCACTTTTAAGTTGATAGGTGTAAAAAGATCTTTTCTCTTTCTCCAGAACGTCAGACAACTTTCGGTATTCATTTTCACTGTTTACCTGGATTTTCGTTTCGATGATGCTGCCATGCTTTACTGATGTAACGTTGAAGGTGTCTTTGCCGATTGCCGTAATAAGTTGTTTTACCAGCTCACTAGAAGTAGGCTCTCTCAAATAAATTGGTGGCGGTTTAAATGTTTTCTTAGATGTTGTTGGCTCATCTGTTTGGAGTATAGCAATTCTATTGCCATCCGTTGCCGAAGTCCTATTATCATCTTTACAAATTTTTGGTTGGGATGATATTTGAGCTGATTTGGAGCTTCGCTGCCTTTTAACCACGGTTATGTACCTGTACATGCCTACTTGTGTTTTCGGCTTATTAGCAACAATTAAACTGGAGGATAGTTTGTCTTCAGTTATAACAACTATATTTGGCGAACATCGATCGCGGGCGTTTCCTATCTCTAAGAGGCAGGAGATTTTCCAATGATTTTTTCACAGATTCCTCCTCAGAAATCCAAAGGCTTTTCCTACCGGAGCTAAGCTCTTTTTCAGAATTATATCTGATAGGTACACTCATGCAATTAATTGTTTCTATTTTTTGTATTTACAAATTTAAAACGTCAATAAAAAAATGTCACGAAGTTTTTCTTTTAGTTAAAATCACTCTGTTCACCTATTACGGTTTTTACTTAATCCCGTTTTATTTTTTTTACTTTCCGATCAAAAACAAACACGTCCGTTCACTTTCGAAGCTAAACAACGACTGAACAAAAAAGTGAAATAAAAGACACATAATTAAAAGCCCCCTTTTTTCGATTCCTCCTTAAACATTTTTTGGTCCTTAAAACCGGATAAACCAAGTAAGTCATACATCATACATAATTTATAACTTACCCCAAGTAGCATTAGCACATATGCACATACATAATTTGATTGGCAATCCCATGTAAATACATATGTACAATCCATAGCTAACCCAAAAAAAAAAAAAACAATCTAAAATACATACTACATGTGCCAATACATAATTATAAGCCCCCATATAAAGTGAGACACTTTCATGTATGTACGTACATTTTTTTTTTTTTTTTATATTGGACCAGTACTCAGGGGATGACCCCTACATATGCAGTGCATTGTACCAGAACTAGGAAAATAGGTTGTGAGGAGGGGGAAAGCGGGAGTAGTGTTTGTGAACATTTGACTTGAACTTTCCAACGTTATAACAGACAGGAAACACTTCTGCAGGCAACTTGTTCCACAGACGAAGCGTGCGGCTGAAAAACGAATTCTCTCTGTAATGCGTAGTACGATTCCCCGGGCAATCAACCACAAATGGATGAGCTCTAGACGATGAACGCGTGCTACGTAAAAATGTGCGAGTTTCGGGAACAAGATCCTTAATCTCGTCAGAGCAAAATCCATTGTAGTAACGATAGAACAGAGTAACGCACCCCACACTGCGTCGATGCTCAAGTGAATCAATAGAGTTGGATACCCTACTGTCACTGATGAGCTTCTTCGCCCTCTCCTCCAAAATAGACTTTGAGGCACCGGCCAAAACATGAGAGTTGTATTCCATTTTCGGTCGGATGTAGGTGGTATAAATAGTAAGGAGATCGGATGGAGTGAAGTACATCTTACACCGTTTCAAAAAACCGAGACACTTGAATGCTTCTTTAGAGACATGAAAAATATGATCAGTCCAGCGAACATCACACTGTATCTTCATTCCAAGAACATCAAGAGCATCCGATTCCTCAATATTTATACCATCCATGAGTACAGATGAAGCAGCATTTGCGGTCGTTTGTTTGTGCGTTAATAAGCAACATTGGGTCTTACGAGCGTTAAAGGTGACCCTGTTTTTACGACCCCATTCGGAGATTAATAGAAGATCACTATTCAGTGAATCATTCATATTTAGCCTATTGGCAGCGATCTCTGATAGGCTGGGCCTATAACTAAAATAGTACGAATGGCAAATGCTGCTGTCATCTGCGAAAGAGTGGGTAGGGTTGGAAGTTTGATAGAGAAGGTCGTTACATTAGCAACCTTCCAGCACGATGGAAACTCACCACCATGGTAAATTTTGCTGAAGAGGTGTGCTAATGAACGCGCAAGCATAGAAGAACACTGCTTCAAGACCAGTGCTGGAATGCCATCCTGTCCAGGAGTCTTATTTATGTCGAGGTCTGCTAAAACCCTTTTAACTGCTCGCGCCCGGAAGAATATATTTGGCATAGTTACAGATACTCTTTCGAGCTCGGGAAGTGGTTGACTGCTTTCCGGCAAGCAGGAATTGCTTGCAAAAATTTCAGCCAATAGATTTTAAGAGAGTTGGGATTGATGAACTAGCACTGTTCTTTACTCTCTTAACGAAAGACCAAAAGGTCTTGCTGCCCCGAGGAGCTGCAAGGACCTTGGCACGAAGGCGCTGTTCGTGAAGAAACTTTTCACGCCTAAGTACCTTGGCACAGGAATATCTTGCCTTTTTGCGTAGCAAGTCAGTGTCTGGGGTTTTGTTTAAACGCCAGTTACTGAATGCTTCCTCTCTGGATCTGGCTGCATTTTTGCAAGTCTGATTAAACCACGATTTTGCTTTTGGTTTAATCGAAATCTGCTTGGAGGGGATGAGTGTTTTCATCCCTAGCAATATCATGTTCTCGACCATTTTTGCTGAAGCATTTCTGTCATTGCCTAGAAAGCAGAGTTTCCAATTAAAATGCTTATAAAATTGGTTGAGCAAAAACCAACGAGCCTTTTCGTAGATAAATTTTTATCATTTCATAGCTGATTTCGAAACGTTGCGAAGTTCAGAGATCGAAAAGGAGGTAGAAATGGTGCAATGATCCGAATTGCCGAGAGGTGCACTAACTTTGACTTCATACTTTTCAGGGTGTGAAGTCAGGAATAGGTCAAGTGTGTTTGAATGGTGCCCTTTAACACATGGAATATGCGTTGGCACATTCACTAATTGCGCTAGGTGGTTGTGCGCAGCGAATAACTCAACATATTGGCCTTCTGGAGTTGTATGACTCGAATGGCGAAGCCAGGATGAGTTGTGAACATTGAAATCACCAGCAACAACAATTTCACTGCTCGGACAACTTTCCAAGATCTTCGATATGGAGTCGGAGAGGGCATCGAAACCGGCAAGGGTAATATCCCTCCCCACATTTGGACTTCTGTATAGAAACCCGAAATGCAAAAAGTGTGACCTGATTTTGAATTTAACCAAAAGACAGGTAAATTCTGCATCAAGCATGCCTAATGGTTGCTGGCACTGGAACACAACTTCATTGCGAACATAAATTACAAGGCCCCGATGGAAATGAAAGAGGGATAGGAGTTGATACCCAAGTATATGAAAATCCTGTGGATCAGCATTCTCAGATACCTGGGGCTCACACAGGGCGAAAACATCCGGCCGATGGAGACAAGTGTGAGCATAGACAGAGAAAAAATTCGATCTCAGCCCACGTATTTTACATCATTAATGCAAACCTCTATCAAGGATTAAACATACAAAAACTGCAAATAAAAAATTCTTTATACATACGAGTACATATCTTCATAAATATACACATCTACATATATTTATGTATGTATGTACATATGTATATAATATTATACCTACCTTTTGGCAAACAGTTTTTTCGTACCGTTATATATTTTTTTGTGGATTTAAATAAAGACAAAAAGAAGTCAAGCTGAAAAACAAAAGCCACACTGTAAGAGTACTATCATCCACTCTACGATTTTGTCTTCTCTTAGAAAACGTAAGCCCCAAGTTGATCTATTAAAAATTATCAAAAATAAAGAGATTCGAAAGAAGTAAAAACAGCCATCAAGGGTGTTTTTACGACTACATAAAACAAATTTTCTTAAAGAATCTTTGTACATAAGAAGACAAATTAACAACATTTCGAGAATAGCGTTGATACATAAAATGCAACTGAACATACGAGACGCATTTAAAAGGTGATTTTGAACTCTTACCTGGAGTTAAAGAAAATAAAATTAAAAATAAATCCCAACGAATTGGAATTCAATCAAGCTAGAAGAAATTATTTGAGAATTTATACCATAACACATACAAGGTGCAAACTTAATGTAATGCTTTAGGCCATCGTATATGCGAAGTTATCTTAAGATCTATTTACATGTTTCTCTTCGAGAACAAACTTAGATAAAATTAAATTGTATGCTTTTCTTCGAAAACAAACTTCGACAAAATTAAATTGTATGCTTCTGTTCGAAAATAAACCCAGCAAAATCATATTATATGCTTCTCTCCGAGAACAACAATACAAATTAAATTAAACATAACGCTATTGTATATACGAGCATATGCGAGGCTCGCCTGGGATTTACTTCAGCCTCTGTTCTTGTCTCCGAAAAAATAAAATTATTGTCCCTAGCATTTAATCCTTTATACATACGAAGATCGCTTGAAAATTACTATATCACATACTCTTTTTCTTCGAGGAAGTATCACCCCTTTGTTATCCTAGTATTAAATACGTATTACGTGTTAATATTTAAAGCACATATTTCCCCCTAGTATTTTCTTGCAATTAGTCGCGTTTATAATCGCGCCGTTTTTATTTCTTTCATTGCAAACTTGGTCTTTTTATTGCAATCATGTCACTACTTAAAGAGTTGATCAGCGTTTTCGATGCTATCGTGGAATTTCAATCTTACCTTGGGAAACGTCCTCCAGAATCGCTCACCGAACACGTATTACAAATTCATCGGAAAGAAGTCTTACGTCGTTGGCAAGAATTCAAAGCATGTTATGATTCTATGTTGGCAAACTATGATCTTCTACCTGATCCCCATAACAATTATAAAAGCGAGTTTTTATTCGACGTATGACGCCCATACACAAGCGTTGGCGAAAACCAACCAACTCCTTAGTGAAGCAAAAGTGAACGTCCCTATTGCGGAACCCATCGACCACACCCCGCATATCTCCGTATCACCATGTGACACTGAAATTTTCTCTGGAGACTATAAGTCATGGCCCACATTCCGGGACATGTTCACAGCCCTATATAAGAATAATAATCGCCTTTCTCCCGTTGAAAAGATGTGTCATCTACTAAAGAAAACTCAAGGAGAAGCACGTGATTTCCTCAAAACCTGCCCTATTACGAATGATGAGTTCGAAATGGCTTGGGTAAATCTTGTTGCTCGCTACGAGAATAAAAGAGTCCTCATTAATGCCCAACTTAAAAGTTTGTTCAATATAACGCCGAATGCTAAAGAGACTGGTCCAAATATTAGGCGTCTTCAACGAATAATTAATGATTGCATTACAAACTTGACCCTGCTTCAAATAGATACCCATAATTGGGATATTATTTTTGTGTATATCGGTTTCACTTGTTTGCCAGATACTACACTCAACCTGTGGGAACAATCGTTGCCCCATGTGGCTGATTTACCCACCTGGAAACAAATGGATACTTTTTTAACATCTAGTTTTCAGACACTGGAATGGGTTGCAGACATTCGCTCCACCTTTTCGAATCCTCGCCAACTCACCTCACATAAAACTACAGGTCCGAAGAAAGCAAATGATTCAGACCGAAATAAACTTAATAATTATAGCATAAAAGTGTCAAGCGAAAAGTCCGAAAAATGCTTGCTCTGTCCTCACTTCCACCCTTTAAGATTATGCCCTACATTCTTGAAAATGTCAATTGAGGAACGTTTCACAACTGTCCAACATCAGAGACGATGCATAAACTGCCTTGGAACTTCGCACGACATTAAGAGATGTAAAAGTAAATTCACGTGCAATGTGTGTAAAAGAAAACACCATTCTTTGCTCCACCGTTCGAAGCCCACATTCGCAAACAATGAAATTTCCCCCTCACGACTACAGTCGTCACCACCTAGGTCCACATCCACTGCTAGTTCCAATAACGTACTTATAAATCCTGTCTTACAAACATTAGATACAACCCCCTCTACCTCGCGAGAAATAACTGGCCAAAACGTACAATCTTACTCATCCCAGTTACAGTCCATTTCCCCCTCTGTCGTTCTCGGTATAGCCCTTATTGATGTTTATAACGACGAAGTTAAATGCACGGATCGTGCTCTCATTGGCTCTGGATCTGAAGCAACGTTCATATCAAAACGGTTGCAAATGAAACTAGGTCTTAGAACTCGATCGTCGCAAGCAGAAATTCGTGGTTTATGCGGCTCATTAACAGCCACAGCAACGCAAATATGCCATGTTAAACTCGGTTCTCCAAATGATAAATCCTTCGAAATGTATGCTGATGCTTTAATCGTTAAGCGACTCACTGGTCAACTTTCTCACCTTTCCGTAGTTCCACAAAACAACATATTCGCGAACCTTCAATTGGCTGATAATGCTCGTCACCAATTATCCGAAATAGATGTCCTTCTTGGATGCGACGTATATCCCAAAATTATACGGGAGGGTATTCAATGGGATGAAAGCCGTTCACTAATTGCCCAAAAAAGCGTTTTCGGATGGATAATCACTGGCAAGGTGCATTCCAATCCTTGTACTGTTTCAGTTCTATCCTTTTTTAATGAATTGGCATTGTCTCAGCAGTTACGAAAGTTTTGGCAACTTGAGGAGCCTCCTAAAATTCAAAGGAGATCTTCAGAAGATTTTTATTGTGAACAACTATACCAAGCCACCACATTTAGAAATAAAGAAGGACGGTTCGTAGTTTCGCTGCCTTTCAAGCAAGCATACCCTGAAGCGCTTAATATAGGTGCCTCTCGTAACATTGCTTTATCGCAATTTCTTCGAAACGAAGCTAGACTCCTCAAAAACCCCCAAATCAAAACAGATTACGATAAAGTCATTACCGAATACTCTTCGCTTGGTCAGATGAAAAATGTCTCCCCCGTTTCTGATGGTGGCAGCGCCTACTACATGCCTCATCATGCTGTTTTCAAACCTGACAGTACCACCACTAAACTCCGCGTCGTATTCAATGCGTCTAACCCCTCATCTAATGGAATAAGTCTCAACGATCTGCTTCACCCCGGACCAGTACTGCAAGCTGATCTGACTTTGCGCTCCGAAAGTGGACAGCAAATAACGCCGGCTTGTTGAAAGGCATTCCCCCACAACATTTATTAGACGAAGAATTTTTAAGGCTTTCTGATTTAAGTGTTACAAAAACGCTCGGGCTAAGATGGAATGCTGGAAGCAATCATTTTTATTTTAAGCTGAAGACGCACCCCGATCGGAATACGTCAACGAAAAGGTCGGTATTATCAGAAATAGAAAAATTGTTCGATCCCGCCGGATGGCTCTCCCCCAAAATCATTGTAGCAAAAATGATTATGCAACAAATATGGAAGGACAGGACTGAATGGGACGACGAGCTGCACCCTACAACGATGCAGCAATAGCGTGCATTCTTAGATGACTACGTCGACATAGAAAGAATCAAAATTCCCCGATTTGTGGATTTTGATCCTTCATATTCCGTGGAACTTCACAGCTTCTGCGACGCTTCAGAAAAGGCCTATGCAGCTACCTTATATATCCGTACTGAAAGCGACGGTTTTGTTTCCACTCATCTTTTGGCAGCCAAAACTAAGGTAGCGCCCGTAAAGTTCCTCTTCTTACCCCGCAAAGAACTATGCGGTGCCGAGCTAATGGCTACGATGATTGAGTCTATTCAAAGCCACTTTGATTTTAAAAGTTACAAATTATTTCTGTGGACAGATTCCACTATTGTTTTGGCTTGGCTTCGGAAATCATGGCATCATGTCGAATCTAAACTTAATCCCGCCGATTTGGCCACCCGTGGTCTAACAGTTTCCCAGCTCTCATCGAGCGATTTATGGTGGCATGGCCCTCCTTGGCTTAAACTATCCCGAACAGAATGGACGTCTCCAATTCCATTGGCCACCACTGAAGAAGAAGCCAGACCAATCCACGTTCACTCAACTAATATTCAAAGCGAAGATATTCTACAAAACTTTTCGAATCTTCCAAAAGCCTTACGAATTATCTGTCATATAACGAGTGATTTTTTTGCTATTATCTTTTTGGCAACACTAGCTTTGACAGCTCACGCACGTTTTGTATCTTGTGTCACTGTCAAACATCTTCAGTTTGGTCTATAATTTAATCATGAATCGTCTTACAAACGAACAACGCTTGCAAATTATTGAATTTTATCTTGAAAAGTTAGATGAAGATCCACTTTTTTATCGAAGAATTGTGTTCAGCGACGAGTCTCATTTCTGATTGAATGGATACGTGAACAAGCAAAACTGCCATATTTGGAGTGAAGAGCAGCCAGAAGCATTGCAAGAGCTACCAATGCATCCACAAAAAACAACCGTTTGTTGCGGATAATGGGCTGGCGGCATCATTGGGCCGTATTTCTTCAAAGATGATGCGAATCACAACGTTACTGTGAATGGTGAGCGCTACCGTGCGATGATAACAAACTTTTTTTGCCCAAAATGGAAGAGCTTGACTTGCATGACATGTGGTTTCAACAAGACGGTGCCACATGCCACACAACACGCAAAACAATGGACCAATTGCGAGACGAGTTCGGTGAGCAGTTTATTTCACGCTTGGGACCAGTCAATTGGCCGCCCAGATCGTGCGATTTAACGCCTCTAGACTATTTTTTGTGGGGCTATGTTAAGGCTAATGTCTATAGCGACAAGCCCGCTTCGATTGACGCACTGGAAGCCAACATTGCCAACATTATTCGTGAGATACCGGCCGAAATGTTGGAAAGAGTATGCCAAAATTGGACTAAGCGGATGGACCATTTGAGGCGCAGCCGCGGCCAACATTTGCATGAAATAATCTTCAAACATTAAATTATACCGACCCAACTATCGATCCAAATAAATATTTCATGCATTTTTCTGAATTTTATGTATTTTTTTTTTTAAATTTCCGATAGTTCTTATAAAATCACCCATTATTTCGTTTTTACCATCGGCTGAAAGATAAACTCAATTTCCGTAACGATGATATAACCTCGACGGAGCTTCGACATGCTAAGGATCGGTTAACCATTTTCAGTCAAAAGACATATTTCCGTAAAGAATACAACCTATTATCTGAAGGTCTACATATACCGCGGAGAAGTAACCTTCTGGTTTTCAACCCCTTCATCGACTCGAATGGATTGATGAGAGTCAACGGCAGAGTTGTAAGTTCTCCCGAATTCAGCTATGATGAACGTCACCCTATATTACTGCCGTACCATTCACGCTTCACCCGTCTACTTTTGACTCACCTTCACCAATACTCACTTCATGGTCAAAACGCCCTTCTATATTGGCTCATGAGGTCTCATTATTACGTCCCAAAATTGAAAATATTAATTAAATCAATAATATCGCAATGTATCGTTTGCGTAAAACACAAACGGCGGACCAATCAGCAAATAATGGCAGCCTTACCCCCAGAACGCACTTGCCTCTCTCGTCCGTTCTATGACACTGGAGTAGACTTCGCCGGACCCTTTGAGATAAAGTCATACGTAGGTCGAGGTTGCAAAGTTACAAAAGGGTACGTGCTCGTTTTTATTTGTTTTGCTACAAAGGCAATTCACCTCGAAGCTACCGGAGAAATATCAACCCCGGCATTTTTGGCTGCATTCGCGCGCTTCTTTTTGCGACGAGAAACCCCCGAGCTCTCTACTCTGACAACGGCACTGCATTTGTTGGCGCATCGAACATTCTGAATAACGATAACCAGTGGTTTTTATTGCATGTGCGGAAAGATGTGCTTGCTCAAAGTAGCTTTGCCAGCCTTGAGTGGCACTTTATCCTGTCTAAACTCACGACGTCTTAGTCCAATGAGCGATGACCCCTCCAACTTGTGCGCGCTAACTCCAGGGCATTTTTTAATCGGAACGCCATTGTTATCTCCACCAGAACCCGATTTGTCAAGCCATTCTTTCAGTTATGTCAAGCGATGGGAGAAACTTAAGATTTTACATCAACAACTGGCTCTTAGATGGAAAAAGGAGTACTTAATAGAACTCCATAAACGAGTTAAATGGAAGTACCCCCAGCGTGATTGCGCAGATCTTGTTGTCATCAAACATGACAACCTACCTCCCAATAAATGGCGCTTATGTCGTATTGTTAACGTTTTTCACGGCCCAGACGAACGCGTTCGTGTTGCCGAGATACGTATGACGGACGGCACTGTCACTAGACCAATAACGAAACTTGTTCTACTTCCCTAATATATAATTTATAACATTTCTTTCTCGTCCTTCTTTATCTACTTGTTATAGCTCAGCATGCCCCGCCAGCGCCGAGAAAGTGTCTCTCCAATTGAGAAGCAAGCACTCAAGACTAGACGTCGGCACCATGATTGCGAGATATGTCAACACGACCATCCGTTGCGCAAATGCCTCAAATTCATGAAGATGAAGGTTTACGACCGGCTGAAAGTAGTAGCACTATTCCGCTACTGTGGGAACTGTCTGGCACACTTCCACCGGATCAACAAATGCACTAGTACTGATCGGTGTAAAGAATGTGGTGCTCGTCATCACACCCTTCTCCATCGTCATGCACGTCTTTCTCCCGTCAAAAAAGCGTCATACACGGGTAGTTCCTCTAATAGCGCCTCTGTCATTGTCATTCCAACCGTCCTTATAAAGCTTAAATTAGGTGAAGAGTGGGGCCAAGTACGTGGTCTTCTCAGCGCATGCACGGAATATAGCTCGATTGCAGAGTTTTTGGTCGATCGCTACCATCTTCCAGTGGAAAAAATTGGAGAAGAAAGATGGTGCACGTTTTCGTTTAGATCCCGATTTGACGACGGTTCAACGGTTGCGCTTACCGCGAAAGTCACAAAGGATCTCCCGACACTGCAGTCCAAAAAGCGACTTGACGACCAAATCTCCGAGTACTACCGAAACTTACGGCTGGCCGACCCGGACTTTTTTACAAATGGGACCATCAACGTCATACTAGGAGCTGAAATATACCCGCAGTTGATTCGATCAGGCATCCAACCCCCAACCCTCGCATCACCGATGACACAAGACACCGCACTGGGATGGGTCATTATTGGCAAATTCGGATTTTAATTATTTTCTTTTATTTCGGGTTACAGACCCCACCTAATTGTACATTAACACTTTTTATATTAAACCAAGTGTGAATTATATTTTTTTTCAAGTGAATCAATTGCTCTTGCTATAGTTATTATATATTCTCTTATAATTCCTACTATATTATAAAGGTCCTACTATAGTATTCCAATATATATCATATATTATAATAATAGTATAACTATCCAAATGTTTATTGAAATTTTGTCATGAATTTATACCTTTTTGCCAATCTTATAAAAGGATGTCAATTGTTATTATATCTCTACCCAGCATTCTTTGTTATGTGTAATTGCACTATAGCAAGGGGGGCGGGATGTTTATGCGTAGATCCTTCCCTTTGTTACTGCGCTGTTATCGTTCTTCCTTTTTGCTTTTCACCGGTACATAGAAATAAAGTATTGAGTCAGTTGGTTAAACATCGAACAAAAGGAAAGCGATCTGTGCATAAACCTAAATTATAAGTGTAATTTTTATAACAATTATTGAACAAAAAAGTAAAATAAACGACACAAAATTAAACATAAATCATCGTGTTTGAAAGCCCCCTTTTTCGATTCCTCCTTAAACAGACCTATTTGTGGAAAAAACGTTTTTCAAATGGTTAACAAATAAATTACCCTTTTCCGCGTCATCTCTAGCCCAGTTACCAGACGGTTCTCGCAAGGGCGGCTTACCTCTAACTGTGGCTGTGTTCTGTAACTTTGGCGAGAAGTTCTCGCGTCGAAAAAAAAAAAAAAAAAAAAAAAAAAAAACAAATTATTCCATCGTTTCTCGAAAAGTGAGAAAAAAAAACTGCGTCTGTAACTCATTTCGAAAACTATCCAAAGCGATTACGTCGTTACGTTAGAAATGTCTGAAAATATAAAACGATGCCGACATGCAATTTTAAAAATGAAAGCGCCAGCCACAATTAGTACCGCCGCCGACCAAAAATTACTATACTTAAGAAATTTTGTTTGATGGCGTCACATTATAACCGCCGGCTATTCTAGAAAATGTATGGTATGGCTCTAACATTTACATTTTATTTACAAATACATACATACATATTTATGCACAAAATTTTGTAAAATTAAAAAACAATTTTAATGTAATTTCTGAATTCTGAATAAACATTATAAAATTATTACAATATACTTTGTTGGGTCGGATATTAAAATTGTTGAAATTACAAAGTTAAGTATTCCCTGAAAACTTGTTGTGTGAAGGGTATAAAAATTAATTAAAAAGTTAAAATAAAAAAAAAACAATCATGCTAAAGTGTATAAATATGTATTTGATACTTAAATTAACAGCAATATACTTATTTTTTCAGTATTATTATTCATTTAATGATGATTATTGTTATTTGAAATACTATCTCACAGCCTTTTTATTTGCGAGAAATAATGACAGTTAAAAGCGGGAAATTTTTTCGCAAAAGTTTTACAGACACAGTTTTTCTGTAAAATGGCGAGTAATTTCCTTACGTGACAGCTATTACTCACCAAAAAAGTTATAGCTACAGTTTAGTGAGAAAAGCAGCTGTTTGTTTCAACTTTGTTTCATTTCGCACGTTTCAGTCGAAAAGTTTCTCGTGGCGAGAGTTACAGAACACAGCCACTGGCCTTTTTAAACCCTTAGTCGCCCGCCATAAAGAATAGTCGTACTGAGCAGTAACATCCAGACTTTCCAAATACGTTTGTAGAGAAGCTGGCTTTTGGTTTCCAAGCAAATTTCTATCTATAATATAATAACTATAACTATCTATAAGTTGTTGTAGACGTTTTTTCCAAATTTGTATGGCTGTACCCCATTAAGGGTACAGGTAGAAACAAGGCAATAGATCGCTTAGTGAAACAGGCAGAAGTATTCGGAAATCCCAAAAGGCTAATAACCGATCGAAGTAGCGCTTTCACTTCTAATAGTTGTGAAGAATATTGCACATGTGAGGGGACACAGGAGAAATGGTCAAGTAGAAATGATGCACAGTATCATATTAGCAATGCTCACAAAGCTAGCCCAAGAAAAACCCGAAACGTGGTACAAGTATGTGCAACAACTGGTACCCCAACCCCAAGTACCAAGTTTGCTCCTTTTACATTAATAACAGGATTGCAAATGAGAAGATGTGATCTGGCAGAAATGCGCGAACTGTTGGAAGACATTAACATACAGGACTTGAATACTGAGATGGATAATATAAGAGGCCAAAGATAATATCCTGGCAATACAGGAAGAAACCCGTAAAGTATACAGCCGCGGGAAAGTCCCTCTAACTGAGTATGCAATCAACGATTTGGTGGCTATCAAGCGCACACAATTCGGTACAGATATGAAATTGAGACTAAATATTTTGGACCATACAAGGTCCTAAGGAAGTTAAATCATAACAGATACGAAGTAGAAAAACTAGGAAATACCGAAGGACCGAGAAGGACCTTGACTGTAGTAGATTTTATGAATATATATATATATATATATATATATATATATATATATATATATATATATATATATATATATATATATATATATATATATATATATACATATATATATATATATATATATATATATATATATATATATATATATATATATATATATATATATATATATATATATATATATATATATATATATATATATATATATATATATATATATATATATATATATATATATATATATATATATATATATATATATATATATGCCAAACAGATGGTTGTTGATATACAATGCCTTACAATATGTGTGGTAATTTTTTTCATCTAACAATCTGACAACCGTATGAACTGGCAATTTTTGTTGTCATATTAATTATTTGTCAGACCATAGTCTGACAATGAAATTGTAAGATTTTCTTACGATCGTCTGAACACACAATTTACTTCTGCGGGACAATTTTTCATTGTCACTACATTGTCAGCATATTGCCAGTTCTTACAATATTGTAACATCTGGCAACCGTGTGTACATAGCTTTACGAGTTAAACTTAACTCAAATAAATATTCAAGTAATTTCATCTAGTTTTCCCTTTTCATGGGAAGGGAATTCAACGAAAGTAATAAATTTCCTTAAGAAAGATACAACAAAAACCATATAGCAATTCAAAAGATAATAGAGTCGTCTTTTTTGTTGAATTTTACATGGTACGAGAACTTACTTATGTTCTCATTCAAGTTTCTGTCTTAATTCAATTTGCTTTCTTTCCATTTAAATTTTTATTCAGTTTGTATTCTATTTCGTTTTCATTTAAATTAGAATTTTAGTTACTTTCTTTTGAAATCATTATTAATTTAGTTTTAGTCTAAATTTGGTTCATTTTTGTTAAAGCCAGCCTTAAATAAATATTGCTGCTGTTTAAATTTAGAGACATGATAAGTTTTAGGGTATATCGAAAGGTGAATGCTATCGCGCAATTATTGAGAGCTAGTGCGGAGTGAGACAAGAATAGTTAAAATTACCCGGAACGATTTGAATTCGGGGAAAAACAACGCGGTATTATAAAATTTCACACTTGACTTACAGGCGGTTGTCGGCTGGAGGATGCTGTTGACCAGATGATATTTGCTGGTATTGGCTGCGGCTGCCTGATGTTAGCTAGCTGATGCGGTCAGATGTTGGCTAACTGATGCGTTCTGATGCTAGCTAGCTGATGCGGTCTGATGTTAGCTAGCTGATGCGGTCAGATGTAGGCTAACTGATGCTGGCTGATGTTGTCTAGCTGCTGGTGGTGGCTGGCTGCTTGTAGTGGCTAGCTGATGTTGTTGCCTAGCTGCTTGTAGTGCCTAGCTGATTTTTGTTGGATGCTGTTGTGTGGGTGATAGGTTGGCAAACATTGATCTGTTCAAATTCTCCTTGCCCAGTTTCCGTTTTTAAGCGCTCTCTCATGCAGAACTGCCCTTACAATGATGGCATAAGCAAATGCAGGGAGAGCGATAACGATATACTGGCAACTTATGGCCTTGGTGATAAGAGTTGTAATCGTTCAGATTTGTTTTTTTTCTCTCGGCCTATATTCCTGATGCTAATTTTTGCAGGTTCGACTGCAAAATGTTGTCTTCCAACTGTTGTATTCCAACTGCTAGCGTGACGTTACAAAATTGGTTCCCACATCTATCCACTCAGCTTCACATTCAAAAAGAAAAAGACCGGAAGTTCGGCGTGCTTTAATAACATTTAATATTGTCACTCAAAAGTCGACATCTTGCATCAGAGTTGCATTATTTCTCCACTGTCAATTCATTTTATATGGTTGCACTTAAAGTTGTCTCCACGCGCTATTAACACGTCCATGGCAAAACATTGATATGGGACAGAATGGGATCTAAACGTTTTTGCGGCACCTCTACGGTAACCCTACCATAAAAGAGGAATTTGGGGGTATAAATTGGATGTACCTCAGTCTTCTTTAGAACAACATCGCTGGTTCCAGTTCAGCCTTAAATATGAGTTGAGGGATCTTTTTGCGGGTCCTAATATTAACAAAATTTTTATACCCTTCACAAAAATGTAAAGGGTATATATAAGTTTGTGATTCCGTTTGTAATTTCTACAATTTTCATTTCCGACCATATAAAGTATATATATTCTGAATCAGAATTAACGGAAAAGTCGTTTAAGCGATGTCCGTCTGTCCGCTGTTGAAATACCGTTTCTGACCTTTGCAACCATCACCTTTCCAACGCTCTGATGGTTGCAAGGGTGTCAATCCTTCTCAGTCGAGTGTGGCCACCAAAGTTAAGGATGCTACGTGCGAGAGGATTCTGGTGAGACTCCAGTCTGTTAATGTACCTTATCGCGTGTTTTGAAAATTCATCTTTCACTAAGGGATCTTTGTGAATTCGAGAGTTTTTAACATACCATGGAGCTGCAGTAATTATACGGAGAATTTTATTCTGGCGCTTTTGATTTTCTCAATGTTAGATGCAGAGGCGGTACCCCACAATTGAATTCCATAGCTCCATATTGGCTTTAGGATTGCGTTATACAACAAAACTTTACAATCTAACTTCAAGATAGAGTTTCTGCCCATGAGCCAATTTAGTTGCACCGCTTTTAATTTCATCTGGTTGACTTTAACCTCAATGTGAGACTTTCACGTGAGCCTACGGTCAAGATGAATACCAAGGTATTTGACTTCACTGTGCTACGAAACAATATAGTTGTTGATTTTAATAGCCGAACAAGTTTTTCTACGTAGTGTGAATGTAACATGGGTACATTTTTGTTCATTTACTTTGATTTTCCAAAGTTTCAGCCATTTCTCCAATATATGAATATATTCTTGCAAATTTTGTGATGGTAGTTTATAGTCTTCATGGACACTGATGAATGCTGTATCATCTGCAAAAGTTGAAGTGTGTATTTTGCAGCTCGTTGGCATGTCTGAAGCATAAATCAAATATAAAGTTGGGCGCAATATGTTACCCTGGGGAACTCCAGCTTCGATTGGCTGAGCCGAGCTTTTGACGAATTTCCGTTCATATAAGTAGCTCGTTTGCGTGTTTGCAGGCAAGTTTAATTTTATTTTATGAGTTAAGCCTTCGTGCCACACTTTGTCAAAAGCTTTAGAAATGTCAATGAATAGAGCTGAGCAATATTTTTTTTATCTTCGAACGCGTTTCTGATAACATTCACCAGCCTGTGTGTCTGTTCTATGGTGCTATGCTTAGCCCTAAAACCGAATTGATGGTTAGGAATACATCCTACTTCATTCAAGATTGGGGTCAGCTTCGTCATTAGCAATTTCTCGAACAGTTTTGAAATTTTTATCAATAGACCTATCGGCCTATATGACTCAACTTTTTTAGGATCCTTTCCTGGTTTGGGTATCATAGTAATGACAGACCCCTTCCACTCAGTAGGAAAATACTCGAGACGTAAAATAGCATTAAAAATAAAAAGAACGATTCTTTTAGCTACTCGGGGTAACTGCACAAGTATTTTGTTGGTAATTTTATCAATACCTGGGGCTTTTCTGGGGTTTAAGATACTAATAGCATTATACACATCTTTAAAACGAAGTCTAAAAGGTACGGCAGGTCTAACGGCATATGGCGGTATATCAGCTTCATCATTCAGTCCGTCAATGGCAAACACGTTTCTCAAGTGGTTAGCGTAAAGCATTCCCTTTTCGGAGGCACTTCTGGCCCAGTCCCCAGTTGGAGTACGCAAGGGTGGCTTAGATCTAACGGATCTCTTTTACCCTCTTGCTGCTTTCCACAAAGAATAATCGGATTGAGGACTACCATCGAGGCTTTCCAGATAGGTTGTGAGGGAAGCCACTCTTTGGACTTCAAGCAAATTTCTTAGTTGACTATGCATTCTCGGAGCCTAGTTTTAAGCTGGGGAGACCTGCAAAGTTGCCATTCTCTTCTGATTATTCTTTTTTCTGAGATAAGGTGTTCGATTTCAGAAGAACAAATTCTGCTATTCATATTTCTAAAATTTGTAGTGGTAGCATGTTCACGGCTTTTATAATACTTTGGGAAAAATCTAAAAATTCTATTTTTAATTAGAATAGCCGAGCCTCCACAAGATCTTCCACGTGGATCTTTAGTGTCATTCTTGACGTCAAGTGAGTTTCAGCAATCAACATAACATCGATTTGCCTTTCCCTCAGGAAGTGTTCAAGTTCATTTTTATGTTGGCATATGCCGTTTGCGTTCCGGAAACATATAAATAAGGTTATATAAATATGGAAAATGAAAATTTCCGATATCGGTCCATATATACCCGAGATAGCGTAAACCGGGGTTTTAATGTATGCACATACATGTTGCTTTTATTTTTAGTTTTACATATACATATTTAAGAAAGTAAATTTCTCAAATTTTGTTTATTGCTTTTTATACCCTTCAGAAAGATGTAAAGGGTATATATAAGTTTGTGATTCCGTTATAAAGTATATATGTTACCTATAAAGTATATATGTATGTATTCTGATTCAGAATTAATGGAAAAGTCCGTCTGTCCACAGTTGAAATACCGTTTCTGAGAAAACTATTAGGCTTAGAAACTTTTTTCTTTCACCATTCTTTTATTCCATCGATTCATGGGTTTGCTATTGAAATTCAGTAATATCGGTCCACGTATAGCTGAGATATATTCAAAATTCTGAAAAAAGCCATTTTCTTTGCAATTTTGTATGGACATTTTTTTATATATCGGTCCTTATATACTCCAAATATAGCCCAAATCGGGGTTTTCATCAAAATGTCGCGTAAGCGATCTAAACCAACTTTTTTGCTCAAAAACAGTTCTGGTAATATATAAGGTTATATATATAAGGTTTGCTTAATATGGAAAATGGAAATTTCCGATATCGGTTCATATATAATGCCGAGATATAGTCTAAACCGGGTTTTTCATGAAAATGTCGCGTAAGCGAACTTAAACAACTTATTTTGCTTAAAACCAGTTCTGGTAATAAATTCGGGTTATATAAATATGTAAAATGAAAATTTCTGATATCGGTCCATTTATACCCGAGATATAGCCTAAACCTGGGTTTTCATTTAAATATCGCGTAAGCGCACTTAAACAACTTTTTTGTGCTCAAAAGCAGTTCTGGTAATGAAATAAGGTTATATAAATATGGAAAATTAAAATTTTCGATATCGGTCCGAGATATAGCCTAAATCGGGTTTTTCATGAAAAAATTTTTTTTTGCTTAAAAGCAGTTCTGATAATAAAAGAAGGTTATATAAATATGGGAAATTAAAATTTCTGATATCGGTCCATATATACCGAGATATAGCCTGAACCGATTTTTCCATTAACATTCTTTTTTTTCTCGTTATAAAAGAAGGTTACTAAAATACAGAAAATAGAAAATTCCGTTGTTGGTTCATATATGTCCATAAAAGATTTCTTTTTTGGAATGGTGATTACAAGGCAAAAATGTATTTTTCCCGATATCGGTCCATATATATCCGAGCATATTTAGTTCAAAATTGTAATATATACTATTTTAATAAGATTGAATTATTTATAAAATTGTTTTTTTATTTATTTATTTTTTATTTAATTGATGAGCAACGCGAAGTTGCTCGAATCAATTCTGTGTCTTCAATTCTTACTTAAACTAAAATTACAATTGCTTATATACTACTTATGAGAAATTCTAGATGACTCATCTATACTAAGTGTTGTACTATCCAAATTAATGTATGGGAACCAAATTTGGCTCCCACGTCTTAGGGGTAAGCTGATCAGACGTCACATACATGCATAGATGGTTCAAGGCCATAAATTATTTCTTTGGTACGTGCATACATATGTACGAGTGCGGCGTGATTCAAGCGTTTTTAGTTTTAATTATTATAGTGCCACACACATGCTTATATATCTTCACAACCCATATCATTCGCAGCTCAAGTAAATTTCAAATGATTGCACTCAATAGGCGCACTGTCGCGACGACGGTCAGTGACAGCAAGAGGTGTTAAGTGACGTGGGTTATGAATTGTTTAAAATGTAACCTAATATTCTTTTAGTTATTTCTTATGCATGCCTTTCATGAAAATAAAAATTCAGTTTATTGATTACGCTTATTTGTGTTATTATCTTATATATATATATATATATATATATATATATATATATATATATATATATATATATATATATATATATATATATATATATATATATATATATATATATATATATATATATATATATATATATATATATATATATATATATATATATATATATATATATATATATATATATGTGTATTGGTGATTGTAATTTTATATACTTATATTCCGGCCGGGTATACATTTTTATTTATTGTGATACAACTTAAGTCTATTTTTATGTACTACTTGTTTATTATTAGTTTTCTTATCAATAATTGTTACATTATTTCTTATATCTATGTTTTGAATTTGGTATGGACCCTTGTAGTTTGGTTCTACCTTATGACCTGATTCATTCCTTAGTACTACTAAATCTCCTATTTTTAAATTGAAGTCTACAATATTCTTATCATATTTTTCTTTTTGTTTAATTTTATTCTTATCTAGTAATTGTTGAGCTCTTTTATATGCTACTTCTAACCTATATTTTGCCTCTTTGGCATAGTCGTCTGTATTGTATAATGGTGCTATTCTGTCTATTTCATTAAAAATGTGGAAATTATTAGGTGTTTTTCCAAAGACTAACTCGTAAGGACAATAATTATGTACCGTTGATGGCGTTGTATTGAAACAATAAGTAAAGTACTTTAGCCATTCATCCCAATCGGATTTATCTACCGATATATAGGAGCGTACATGTTCATTGAAAGTTCTATGACTTCTTTCTATTGTACCTAATGTTTGATGATGGTATGCTGTTGAAGTTAGTTTTTTAATATTTAAAAGTTTATAGAGTTCTGTCAAAATTGAATTTTTGTATTCTGTTCCCATGTCCGAAATGAACGTCTTCATTGGACCATAGGTGAGTACAAAATTGTCAAATATTGCCTTAGCAATTGTTCTAGCACTTTTGTCAGGTATTGGTATTGTTACTAAATATTTAGTTAAATCGCATATCATGGTGACTGCGTACTCATTTCCAGCAATTGGACCTATCGTATCTACGTATACTGTATCAAATGCTGTGTTAGGTGTTTCTGTAATGGTCAGTGGAGTTTTTAGGTGTTTTGTGGTTTTAGCCGTTTGGCATTTATGACATCTTTTAACATACTCAGTTATGTCTTTTGACATATTTTTCCAATAGTAATATCTTTTATTTGTACATATGTACAACAGGTTTTTAGTTCAAGTTTTTCCTTTCTTAATTTTTTCTTAAGAAGGATTTTTTACAATACAAATTTGCTGTGATCAATAATTATTGATTGAAGAAGACAAGAAAAATAATAATCAAATCTTTAGCTGGGGGGCAACTAGCTGTTTCGTAGTCGCTACACTACTCATCAGCACCCACTGGGATTTGAACTCGGGTCATGACGTATCATGATCTACTGCTTTAACCACTAAGCCACCGAGCATTTAATTATTTTCTATCTATATTCATCTCATACTGAATCACATATGCATTTTGTTAATTGCCCACATTGTTTGTACAGCGTTTGCTGTCTCAGAACTAGCGGTATTTATTTTATTTATTAACATACATATTTTTGTATTTAATATTCTCCGGACCCAGAGATGTAAATATTAATTTGTTAAATTTTTGTTGAACTTTTATAATTTTTTAAATTAAAAATTGTTTGGTTTGTACATATGTACAACAGGTTTTTAGTTCAAGTTTTTCCTTTCTTAATTTTTTCTTAAGAAGGATTTTTTACAATACAAATTTGCTGTGATCAATAATTATTGATTGAAGAAGACAAGAAAAATAATAATCAAATCTTTAGCTGGGGGACAACTAGCTGTTTCGTAGTCGCTACACTACTCATCAGCACCCACTGGGATTTGAACTCGGGTCATGACGTATCATGATCTACTGCTTTAACCACTAAGCCACCGAGCATTTAATTATTTTCTATCTATATTCATCTCATACTGAATCACATATGCATTTTGTTAATTGCCCACATTGTTTGTACAGCGTTTGCTGTCTCAGAACTAGCGGTATTTATTTTATTTATTAACATACATATTTTTGTATTTAATATTCTCCGGACCCAGAGATGTAAATATTAATTTGTTAAATTTTTGTTGAACTTTTATAATTTTTTAAATTAAAAATTGTTTGGTTTGTACATATGTACAACAGGTTTTTAGTTCAAAAGTTTTTCCTTTCTTAATTTTTTCTTAAGGATTTTTTACAATACAAATTTGCTGTGATCAATAATTATTGATTGAAGAAGACAAGAAAAATAATAATCAAATCTTTAGCTGGGGGACAACTAGCTGTTTCGTAGTCGCTACACTACTCATCAGCACCCACTGGGATTTGAACTCGGGTCATGACGTATCATGATCTACTGCTTTAACCACTAAGCCACCGAGCATTTAATTATTTTCTATCTATATTCATCTCATACTGAATCACATATGCATTTTGTTAATTGCCCACATTGTTTGTACAGCGTTTGCTGTCTCAGAACTAGCGGTATTTATTTTATTTATTAACATACATATTTTTGTATTTAATATTCTCCGGACCCAGAGATGTAAATATTAATTTGTTAAATTTTTGTTGAACTTTTATAATTTTTTAAATTAAAAATTGTTTGGTTTGTACATATGTACAACAGGTTTTTAGTTCAAGTTTTTCCTTTCTTTATTTTTTCTTAAGAAGGATTTTTTACAATACAAATTTGCTGTGATCAATAATTATTGATTGAAGAAGACAAGAAAAATAATAATCAAATCTTTAGCTGGGGGACAACTAGCTGTTTCGTAGTCGCTACACTACTCATCAGCACCCACTGGGATTTGAACTCGGGTCATGACGTATCATGATCTACTGCTTTAACCACTAAGCCACCGAGCATTTAATTATTTTCTATCTATATTCATCTCATACTGAATCACATATGCATTTTGTTAATTGCCCACATTGTTTGTACAGCGTTTGCTGTCTCAGAACTAGCGGTATTTATTTTATTTATTAACATACATATTTTTGTATTTAATATTCTCCGGACCCAGAGATGTAAATATTAATTTGTTAAATTTTTGTTGAACTTTTATAATTTTTTAAATTAAAAATTGTTTGGTTTGTACATATGTACAACAGGTTTTTAGTTCAAGTTTTTCCTTTCTTAATTTTTTCTTAAGAAGGATTTTTTACAATACAAATTTGCTGTGATCAATAATTATTGATTGAAGAAGACAAGAAAAATAATAATCAAATCTTTAGCTGGGGGACAACAAGCTGTTTCGTAGTCGCTACACTACTCATCAGCACCCACTGGGATTTGAACTCGGGTCATGACGTATCATGATCTACTGCTTTAACCACTAAGCCACCGAGCATTTAATTATTTTCTATCTATATTCATCTCATACTGAATCACATATGCATTTTGTTAATTGCCCACATTGTTTGTACAGCGTTTGCTGTCTCAGAACTAGCGGTATTTATTTTATTTATTAACATACATATTTTTGTATTTAATATTCTCCGGACCCAGAGATGTAAATATTAATTTGTTAAATTTTTGTTGAACTTTTATAATTTTTTAAATTAAAAATTGTTTGGTTTGTACATATGTACAACAGGTTTTTAGTTCAAGTTTTTCCTTTCTTAATTTTTTCTTAAGAAGGATTTTTTACAATACAAATTTGCTGTGATCAATAATTATTGATTGAAGAAGACAAGAAAAATAATAATCAAATCTTTAGCTGGGGGACAACTAGCTGTTTCGTAGTCGCTACACTACTCATCAGCACCCACTGGGATTTGAACTCGGGTCATGACGTATCATGATCTACTGCTTTAACCACTAAGCCACCGAGCATTTAATTATTTTCTATCTATATTCATCTCATACTGAATCACATATGCATTTTGTTAATTGCCCACATTGTTTGTACAGCGTTTGCTGTCTCAGAACTAGCGGTATTTATTTTATTTATTAACATACATATTTTTGTATTTAATATTCTCCGGACCCAGAGATGTAAATATTAATTTGTTAAATTTTTGTTGAACTTTTATAATTTTTTAAATTAAAAATTGTTTGGTTTGTACATATGTACAACAGGTTTTTAGTTCAAGTTTTTCCTTTCTTAATTTTTTCTTAAGAAGGATTTTTTACAATACAAATTTGCTGTGATCAATAATTATTGATTGAAGAAGACAAGAAAAATAATAATCAAATCTTTAGCTGGGGGACAACTAGCTGTTTCGTAGTCGCTACACTACTCATCAGCACCCACTGGGATTTGAACTCGGGTCATGACGTATCATGATCTACTGCTTTAACCACTAAGCCACCGAGCATTTAATTATTTTCTATCTATATTCATCTCATACTGAATCACATATGCATTTTGTTAATTGCCCACATTGTTTGTACAGCGTTTGCTGTCTCAGAACTAGCGGTATTTATTTTATTTGTTAACATACATATTTTTGTATTTAATATTCTCCGGACCCAGAGATGTAAATATTAATTTGTTAAATTTTTGTTGAACTTTTATAATTTTTTAAATTAAAAATTGTTTGGTTTGTACATATGTACAACAGGTTTTTAGTTCAAGTTTTTCCTTTCTTAATTTTTTCTTAAGAAGGATTTTTTACAATACAAATTTGCTGTGATCAATAATTATTGATTGAAGAAGACAAGAAAAATAATAATCAAATCTTTAGCTGGGGGACAACTAGCTGTTTCGTAGTCGCTACACTACTCATCAGCACCCACTGGGATTTGAACTCGGGTCATGACGTATCATGATCTACTGCTTTAACCACTAAGCCACCGAGCATTTAATTATTTTCTATCTATATTCATCTCATACTGAATCACATATGCATTTTGTTAATTGCCCACATTGTTTGTACAGCGTTTGCTGTCTCAGAACTAGCGGTATTTATTTTATTTATTAACATACATATTTTTGTATTTAATATTCTCCGGACCCAGAGATGTAAATATTAATTTGTTAAATTTTTGTTGAACTTTTATAATTTTTTAAATTAAAAATTGTTTGGTTTGTACATATGTACAACAGGTTTTTAGTTCAAGTTTTTCCTTTCTTAATTTTTTCTTAAGAAGGGTTTTTTACAATACAAATTTGCTGTGATCAATAATTATTGATTGAAGAAGACAAGAAAAATAATAATCAAATCTTTAGCTGGGGGACAACTAGCTGTTTCGTAGTCGCTACACTACTCATCAGCACCCACTGGGATTTGAACTCGGGTCATGACGTATCATGATCTACTGCTTTAACCACTAAGCCACCGAGCATTTAATTATTTTCTATCTATATTCATCTCATACTGAATCACATACATATGCATTTTGTTAATTGCCCACATTGTTTGTACAGCGTTTGCTGTCTCAGAACTAGCGGTATTTATTTTATTTATTAACATACATATTTTTGTATTTAATATTCTCCGGACCCACAGATGTAAATATTAATTTGTTAAATTTTTGTTGAACTTTTATAATTTTTTAAATTAAAAATTGTTTGGTTTGTACATATGTACAACAGGTTTTTAGTTCAAGTTTTTCCTTTCTTAATTTTTTCTTAAGAAGGATTTTTTACAATACAAATTTGCTGTGATCAATAATTATTGATTGAAGAAGACAAGAAAAATAATAATCAAATCTTTAGCTGGGGGACAACTAGCTGTTTCGTAGTCGCTACACTACTCATCAGCACCCACTGGGATTTGAACTCGGGTCATGACGTATCATGATCTACTGCTTTAACCACTAAGCCACCGAGCATTTAATTATTTTCTATCTATGTATATTCATCTCACACTGAATCACATATGCATTTTGTTAATTGCCCACATTGTTTGTACAGCGTTTGCTGTCTCAGAACTAGCGGTATTTATTTTATTTATTAACATACATATTTTTGTATTTAATATTCTCCGGACCCAGAGATGTAAATATTAATTTGTTAAATTTTTGTTGAACTTTTATAATTTTTTAAATTAAAAATTGTTTGGTTTGTACATATGTACAACAGGTTTTTAGTTCAAGTTTTTCCTTTCTTAATTTTTTCTTAAGAAGGATTTTTTACAATACAAATTTGCTGTGATCAATAATTATTGATTGAAGAAGACAAGAAAAATAATAATCAAATCTTTAGCTGGGGGACAACTAGCTGTTTCGTAGTCGCTACACTACTCATCAGCACCCACTGGGATTTGAACTCGGGTCATGACGTATCATGATCTACTGCTTTAACCACTAAGCCACCGAGCATTTAATTATTTTCTATCTATATTCATCTCATACTGAATCACATATGCATTTTGTTAATTGCCCACATTGTTTGTACAGCGTTTGCTGTCTCAGAACTAGCGGTATTTATTTTATTTATTAAC
Source organism: Thecocarcelia acutangulata (assembly GCA_914767995.1). Lineage (NCBI taxonomy): Eukaryota > Metazoa > Arthropoda > Insecta > Diptera > Tachinidae > Thecocarcelia > Thecocarcelia acutangulata. The sequence goes on from OU612097.1 coordinate 61,825,230, forward strand.
ATACATATTTTTGTATTTAATATTCTCCGGACCCAGAGATGTAAATATTAATTTGTTAAATTTTTGTTGAACTTTTATAATTTTTTAAATTAAAAATTGTTTGGTTTGTACATATGTACAACAGGTTTTTAGTTCAAGTTTTTCTTTCTTAATTTTTTCTTAAGAAGGATTTTTTACAATACAAATTTGCTGTGATCAATAATTATTGATTGAAGAAGACAAGAAAAATAATAATCAAATCTTTAGCTGGGGGACAACTAGCTGTTTCGTAGTCGCTACACTACTCATCAGCACCCACTGGGATTTGAACTCGGGTCATGACGTATCATGATCTACTGCTTTAACCACTAAGCCACCGAGCATTTAATTATTTTCTATCTATATTCATCTCATACTGAATCACATATGCATTTTGTTAATTGCCCACATTGTTTGTACAGCGTTTGCTGTCTCAGAACTAGCGGTATTTATTTTATTTATTAACATACATATTTTTGTATTTAATATTCTCCGGACCCAGAGATGTAAATATTAATTTGTTAAATTTTTGTTGAACTTTTATAATTTTTTAAATTAAAAATTGTTTGGTTTGTACATATGTACAACAGGTTTTTAGTTCAAGTTTTTCCTTTCTTAATTTTTTCTTAAGAAGGATTTTTTACAATACAAATTTGCTGTGATCAATAATTATTGATTGAAGAAGACAAGAAAAATAATACATGATACGTCATGACCCGAGTTCAAATCCCAGTGGGTGCTGATGAGTAGTGTAGCGACTACGAAACAGCTAGTTGTCCCCCAGCTAAAGATTTGATTATTATTTTTCTTGTCTTCTTCAATCAATAATTATTGATCACAGCAAATTTGTATTGTAAAAAATCCTTCTTAAGAAAAAATTAAGAAAGGAAAAACTTGAACTAAAAACCTGTTGTACATATGTACAAACCAAACAATTTTTAATTTAAAAAATTATAAAAGTTCAACAAAAATTTAACAAATTAATATTTACATCTCTGGGTCCGGAGAATATTAAATACAAAAATATGTATGTTAATAAATAAAATAAATACCGCTAGTTCTGAGACAGCAAACGCTGTACAAACAATGTGGGCAATTAACAAAATGCATATGTGATTCAGTATGAGATGAATATAGATAGAAAATAATTAAATGCTCGGTGGCTTAGTGGTTAAAGCAGTAGATCATGATACGTCATGACCCGAGTTCAAATCCCAGTGGGTGCTGATGAGTAGTGTAGCGACTACGAAACAGCTAGTTGTCCCCCAGCTAAAGATTTGATTATTATTTTTCTTGTCTTCTTCAATCAATAATTATTGATCACAGCAAATTTGTATTGTAAAAAATCCTTCTTAAGAAAAAATTAAGAAAGGAAAAACTTGAACTAAAAACCTGTTGTACATATGTACAAACCAAACAATTTTTAATTTAAAAAATTATAAAAGTTCAACAAAAATTTAACAAATTAATATTTACATCTCTGGGTCCGGAGAATATTAAATACAAAAATATGTATGTTAATAAATAAAATAAATACCGCTAGTTCTGAGACAGCAAACGCTGTACAAACAATGTGGGCAATTAACAAAATGCATATGTGATTCAGTATGAGATGAATATAGATAGAAAATAATTAAATGCTCGGTGGCTTAGTGGTTAAAGCAGTAGATCATGATACGTCATGACCCGAGTTCAAATCCCAGTGGGTGCTGATGAGTAGTGTAGCGACTACGAAACAGCTAGTTGTCCCCCCAGCTAAAGATTTGATTATTATTTTTCTTGTCTTCTTCAATCAATAATTATTGATCACAGCAAATTTGTATTGTAAAAAATCCTTCTTAAGAAAAAATTAAGAAAGGAAAAACTTGAACTAAAAACCTGTTGTACATATGTACAAACCAAACAATTTTTAATTTAAAAAATTATAAAAGTTCAACAAAAATTTAACAAATTAATATTTACATCTCTGGGTCCGGAGAATATTAAATACAAAAATATGTATGTTAATAAATAAAATAAATACCGCTAGTTCTGAGACAGCAAACGCTGTACAAACAATGTGGGCAATTAACAAAATGCATATGTGATTCAGTATGAGATGAATATAGATAGAAAATAATTAAATGCTCGGTGGCTTAGTGGTTAAAGCAGTAGATCATGATACGTCATGACCCGAGTTCAAATCCCAGTGGGTGCTGATGAGTAGTGTAGCGACTACGAAACAGCTAGTTGTCCGCCAGCTAAAGATTTGATTATTATTTTTCTTGTCTTCTTCAATCAATAATTATTGATCACAGCAAATTTGTATTGTAAAAAATCCTTCTTAAGAAAAAATTAAGAAAGGAAAAACTTGAACTAAAAACCTGTTGTACATATGTACAAACCAAACAATTTTTAATTTAAAAAATTATAAAAGTTCAACAAAAATTTAACAAATTAGTAATATCTTTTAATTTTTTCTAATGTTCTATATATTCCGCAATGTCCTCCTTCTATAGGGTCATCATGGTATCTCAGCATGATTTCAAGAATTGCCTTGGCATTCTTATTATTAATTTGGGTCACCTCATTCAGTAGCGCTACTTTAATTTTATTCAATATTTTATTGCCCATATTTTTAAATTCATTTATTGAGACAAATTCGAAAATTTTCTCACTAGGTGCCACTTGTAACTTATTTATATTATATTTACCGGCCACATATTCGAGCCTAGGGAAAAATTGTCCTAAGTCAAAGTTCCCGTTAGTAAACAAATCATTAATTTGTATATATGTATGTTACTATAGATTTTCCTCGTTTGATATAACATCTTCCGGGGGAAATCTTTAGTTTGTGATATTTTCTGACGTCAGTATTTTTTAATGGTACATATATACTGGGCTTATTATCATTTTTAACATTTTTCTGCTGAGTATTTGATTTATTACTATTCTTTTTCTGTTTATTGGTCATCGATCTAGTCGTGACTCTTAATATAGAACAATTTTTATTATTGATGTCTTTTAAGTCTTGTATTGTAATTCTTGATAGGGCATCGGCCACATAGTTATCTTTTCCCCTAAGGTATTCAACCGTAAAATCATATTCTTCAAGATCTAGTCTCATTCTTGTTAATTTTGAGCTAGGATTTTTCATAGAAAATAAATAAGATAAAGGTTTATGATTAGTGCGAACCAAAAAGTGTTTGCCATATATGTATGGTCTGCAATGTTTTATAGCCCAGTGTATGGCAGTTAACTCTTGTTCAATTGTTGACTTGTTACTTTCGCCTTTAGTAAATGTTTTAGAGGCATATGCGATTGGTAGTTGTTTACCTTCATGCTCTTGTGTTAAAACTGCTCCACAAGCATATTTGCTTGCGTCCGTTGTAATGCAAAATTCCTTTGTGAAATCAGGGTATTGTAGTAATGTAGGACTCATTAAGGCTTTCTTTAGGTATTTGAATGCGTAGTCACAATCTGTAGTCCATTCAAATTGTACTCCTTTTTTGGATAGTTTTGTTAAATGTCTTGAATATTCTGAAAAGTTTTTTATAGATCTTCGATAGTAATTACAAAAAGCGATAAACCTTTTTGCACTATCGGCATCTGTTGGTATTGGATAGTTTTTAATGATAGAGTATTTGCTATCATCTGGCAATATACCTTTATCTGTGCATTTATGCCCGAGGTAAGTGACTTCCCTCATGAAAAATGAACACTTTTCTGGGTGTAACTTTAAGTTATGTTCACGGCATAATTCAAAGACATCTTTTAAATTTGAAAGCATATGTTTTTCCGAGCAACCTAATACTACTAAATCATCCATATATACAAAAGCTTGGTCTGCTTTCAGACCACTGAAGGCTAGTGTCATCATTCTTTGAAAGGAATTTGGAGCAATTTTTAGACCATATGGTAATCTAGTGAACCTATATCATCCATTGTTTGTTGAAAATGACGTTAAGTCTCTGGAGTTGTTCTCCAGTGTGATTTGATGAAATCCTGACATTAGGTCTAAACATGAGAAGTATTTTGCTCTGCCAAGTTGATCTAAAATATCATCAATTCTTGGTAGTGGGAATTTATCTGCTACCAATTTCTTATTTATTTGCCTGTAATCTATAACAAGTCGCCATCGTTTTTGTTCTGAATTTGGTAATGATTTTTTGGGTACCAATAAAATTGGGCTATTATATTCGCTGTATGATGGTTCTACTACTTTATCATGTATAAGTTTTTTCACTTGTTTGTCAATCTCTTCTTTATGTGTGTGTGGTATACGGTAATTCTTTATGTATACTGGTTGTGAATCTTTTACTCTTAACTTTTGTTCATAAAAATTGTTAGTTGAGACGGGTTCTGATTCTAAACCAAAAATATCGCTGTAAGATGAACACGGCTTAGTTAATTCTGCGCTAAATTGATTTGGAAAAATACGTTTTAAAATTTTTAAGATCTCTGATTTTCTATTTTCTTTTTGTGCTGTCTTTTTGTTAAGAATATTATAATCAGCGATGTTTTCAGTTTTTATGTTACTTTGTTCAATGGTAATGGTGTTATTGTTTGTGTTGAGTATACGAATGAATGCTTTGCCAGTTTTTACCAACATGTTTGGTATAAAAACACCAGGTGCAACTTCTTGATTTGGAATAAGAAGTTCGTCCTCTAGTTTAGAGAATGTTATTTGTCGAACTACTTCTGCTCTTGGTGGTAAAATAATGCCATTGCTATTATTCGTAATAGGTATTTCTATTGAATGGGTTAAGTTTGAAGGGCGTAGGAGGTAATCGTAAACTTCATTAAAATCCAAAATACAACGATATCTTTTAATAAAATCCATTCCAATGATTCCGTCACATGGTATTGGAAAATCATTTTGTACTACTTGGAATTTATGTGGTATCAAAAAATTTTTAAACTTTAAATCGAAATGTATACTGCCAATGGATTTAATTTCACCTTGTCCTATTCCGCTTAATGTTGTTTTTCTTGTGTTAATTTGGTTTAAGTTAAAATATTTTGCTTTTATTACGGAGATATCAGCTCCAGTGTCTACTAGCAGTGTTATTGCGGAGTTGTTAGTATCAATATTTATATGAACAAAGTAACAAAAGTTAAGGTTGAGATTGAATATTTTCTTATTTATTGAATTGATCTTAGGGGATCTGTCAAGTTTTCCGAACTATTTTCATTTGAGTTCGTTGCTCTGACGTAGTTTCTATTTCTACGATTGTTATTAAATCGTGTATTTATATTGTTGTAATTATTTCTGTTATTATTGTTTTGATTGTTGTTGTTGCCATGATTGTTGTATCGTGGGTAATTATTTCTTCCACGGGGTCTTGTGTAATTTCCACGGTAATTGTTTCTGATTGGATTTTGTCTGTAATATAATAATGCATTTTGTTGTCCAGTTGCTTCTGTGCAACTATTGACAAATTTAGTAACAGCTTCATTCATGCTGTTGAATTGGCCTGCTTCCATGATAAGCTTTACTTTATCGATGGTGCAGTTTTTAGTGAGTGCTTTTTGTGTGGAATATTTAGTAGCTAATTCTGAGGAGAGACCATCTGATATGTAAGCCGTTTCTAAAGACTAAGTTAAATTTTCTATTTCGTTGCAATAGGCGTTGGCTGTTTTACTGTTTTGTTTAATATTCATAATTTTTGCGGTTAGTACTTCAACCGATTCGCCTTTGACTGTGTTTTTGAGTTTGTTTATTATTTCTAGAATAGTAGCTTCATTGCTTATTAAATTTCTACAATTGCCTTTTAATTTTGTTTTGATTAGCGAAATGGCGGTAGCTTCATGGCTGCCTTTAATTGTTTCGACTAAGTATAGCGAGTCAATGAATGGTTGTAGGTTTTCTGATTTACCGTCAAAGTCAATAATCAGCTTTGAAGCTGTATTCAGAAATTCTACAACGTTCTGGCTCATTGTGGTTTCAGCGTTCCTATTTATAGTTAAATATTAAATTACTGTTATTGGTAGTCCTATACTACAAAAGCTCATACATATTTGCATTTTTGTATACATTTATTTTAAAATTTATTTAATAAATATTTTTTGTTTTGTTAGCTTAAAATACCTCAAAAGAAAATAATAGGATTATTCATACTAATAATTTATTTTGTAAAGGAAGAGAAAAAAAATTTTGTCAACGGCGGTTAACCATTTACAAATTGTTAAAATATTTAGCCGAAAGTTAAAATAAATACAAACAGTTCTTAAGTTAAATTATTTTTATATACATTCATTACTGTTTCGATATTATTTACCAAGTTGGTGAAGGTTTGGTGTTCAGCTCCCTCAATAAGTCAGCTTTTTTTCCTGACTTTTTATTTACTTGTTTGTTTTTTCATTTTCTATCTTCAGCTATAGTCAACGGCTTAGGGCCTGGGGTTGACATAGTTAAAAGTATTTATAATTTATATGATATTGATTTTGCCTCGAGCGGTTAACGCTTACAGGCCCTAGGAGTGCGCAGCGATTAGCGCATTTCCTTTACAAAAGAAATTTTGTGTTTACATTTTTATTAAGTTGAGGAAGCTTATCAAATATTGTATATGTTTGAAAGCATTTCATGAAGTCTACAAGAGTGTTGTTTTTTTTTTGTTGTAGGTGGCCGCAGTGTCTATCGGCCAGGCCAGACACTCTTCTGACAGAAACTTGGCTGTCTGTCAGGATCCTTCAGTAAAAGATTTCCACTGCCTCCGGCTTAGGCAGGACTATCCTTCTTGGATAGTTTCTTCTTGTTGTCTGGGTGCTTAATTACTTGAGCACTCCAGATTTCTGCCCAGCTGGGTGCTCTAATTATTTAAGCACTCCAGACTGGCAGGATCGCCATTTAATAAGATTGAATTATTTATAAAATTGTTTTTTTATTTATTTATTTTTTATTTAATTGATGAGCAATGCGAAGTTGCTCGAATCAGTTCTGTGTCTTCAATTCTTACTTAAACTAAAATTACAATTGCTTATATACTACTTATGAGAAGTTCTAGACGACTCATCTATACTAAGTGTTGTACTATCCAAATTAATGTATGGGAACCAAATTTCGTTCCCACGTCTTAGGGGTAAGCTGATCAGACGTCACATACATGCATAGATGGTTCAAGGCCATAAATTATTTCTTTGGTACGTGCATACATATGTACGAGTGCGGCGTGATTCAAGCGTTTTTAGTTTTAATTATTATAGTGCCACACACATGCTTACATATCTTCACAACCCATATCATTCGCAGCTCAAGTAAATTTCAAATGATTGCACTCAATAGGCGCACTGTCGCGACGACGGTCAGTGACAGCAAGAGGTGTCAAGTGATGTGGGTTATGAATTGTTTAAAATGTAACCTAATATTCTTTTAGTTATTTCTTATGCATGCCTTTAATAGGATGCATTTATCTTATGGCTAAAAGAATGAATTTATGTCGTGATCATGCTACACTATACATATACGTAAAGGGTATTTTAGATTCGGCCCAGCCGAATATACTACCCACACTCTTACTTGTTAAATATACTATACATATACGTGACTATCGTGAAGAGTAGTTTAGATTCGACCCAGCCGAATATACTACACTCTTACTTGTTATTTTACAAATTTAATAAGTTTTTTATAAAAAGCTTTTAATATATGTGGTTACTTTTTAAAATATAATATTTAAAACCCATTTAGCGTTAATTCAATATACTTATTTTAATTTTATGCTTTGTTTCTATTTTATTAGTTTTTAACATCCACAACTCTAATTTTTATTTGCGACCTGTACAAAATATAATTCACAACTTCTACTTATTTGTCAGTCGTTTCTTTTTATGTACTATCTACGTGAAATAAACTGTTCACCGAACTCGCCTCTCAATTGGTCCATTGTTTCGCGTGCTCTGTGTATATATATATATATATATATATATATATATATATATATATATATATATATATATATATATATATATATATATATATATATATATATATATATATATATATATATATATATATATATATATATATATATATATATATATATATATATATATATATATATATATACACAGAGCACGCGAAACAATGGACCAATTAAGAGGCGAGTTCGGTGAACAGTTTATTTCACGTAGATAGTACATAAAAAGAAACGACTGACAAATAAGTAGAAGTTGTGAATTATATTTTGTACAGGTCGCAAATAAAAATTAGAGTTGTGGATGTTAAAAACTAATAAAATAGAAACAAAGCATAAAATTAAAATAAGTATATTGAATTAACGCTAAATGGGTTTTAAATATTATATTTTAAAAAGTAACCACATATATTAAAAGCTTTTTATAAAAAACTTATTAAATTTGTAAAATAACAAGTAAGAGTGTAGTATATTCGGCTGGGTCGAATCTAAACTACTCTTCACGATAGTCACGTATATGTATAGTATATTTAACAAGTAAGAGTGTGGGTAGTATATTCGGCTGGGCCGAATCTAAAATACCCTTTACGTATATGTATAGTGTAGCATGATCACGACATAAATTCATTCTTTTAGCCATAAGATAAATGCATCCTATTAAAGGCATGCATAAGAAATAACTAAAAGAATATTAGGTTACATTTTAAACAATTCATAACCCACGTCACTTGACACCTCTTGCTGTCACTGACCGTCGTCGCGACAGTGCGCCTATTGAGTGCAATCATTTGAAATTTACTTGAGCTGCGAATGATATGGGTTGTGAAGATATATAAGCATGTGTGTGGCACTATAATAATTAAAACTAAAAACGCTTGAATCACGCCGCACTCGTACATATGTATGCACGTACATATGTACGTACGTACATATGTATGCCGAATATACTACCCACACTCTTACTTGTTAAATATACTATACATATACGTGACTATCGTGAAGAGTAGTTTAGATTCGACCCAGCCGAATATACTACACTCTTACTTGTTATTTTACAAATTTAATAAGTTTTTTATAAAAAGCTTTTAATATATGTGGTTACTTTTTAAAATATAATATTTAAAACCCATTATGGGTTTTAAATATTATATTTTAAAAAGTAACCACATATATTAAAAGCTTTTTATAAAAAACTTATTAAATTTGTAAAATAACAAGTAAGAGTGTAGTATATTCGGCTGGGTCGAATCTAAACTACTCTTCACGATAGTCACGTATATGTATAGTATATTTAACAAGTAAGAGTGTGGGTAGTATATTCGGCTGGGCCGAATCTAAAATACCCTTTACGTATATGTATAGTGTAGCATGATCACGACATAAATTCATTCTTTTAGCCGCACTCGTACATATGTATGCACGTACCAAAGAAATAATTTATGGCCTTGAACCATCTATGCATGTATGTGACGTCTGATCAGCTTACCCCTAAGACGTGGGAGCCAAATTTGGTTCCCATACATTAATTTGGATAGTACAACACTTAGTATAGATGAGTCATCTAGAATTTCTCATAAGTAGTATATAAGCAATTGTAATTTTAGTTTAAGTAAGAATTGAAGACACAGAATTGATTCGAGCAACTTCGCGTTGCTCATCAATTAAATAAAAAATAAATAAATAAAAAAACAATTTTATAAATAATTCAATCTTATTAAAATAGTATATATTACAATTTTGAACTAAATATGCTCGGATATATATGGACCGATATCGGGAAAAATACATTTTTGCCTTGTAATCACCATTCCAAAAAAGAAATCTTTTATGGACATATATGAACCAACAACGGAATTTTCTATTTTCTGTATTTTAGTAACCTTCTTTTATAACGAGAAAAAAAAGAATGTTAATGGAAAAATCGGTTCAGGCTATATCTCGGTATATATGGACCGATATCAGAAATTTTAATTTCCCATATTTATATAACCTTCTTTTATTATCAGAACTGCTTTTAAGCAAAAAAAAATTTTTTCATGAAAAACCCGATTTAGGCTATATCTCGGACCGATATCGAAAATTTTAATTTTCCATATTTATATAACCTTATTTCATTACCAGAACTGCTTTTGAGCACAAAAAAGTTGTTTAAGTGCGCTTACGCGATATTTAAATGAAAACCCAGGTTTAGGCTATATCTCGGGTATAAATGGACCGATATCAGAAATTTTCATTTTACATATTTATATAACCCGAATTTATTACCAGAACTGGTTTTAAGCAAAATAAGTTGTTTAAGTTCGCTTACGCGACATTTTCATGAAAAACCCGGTTTAGACTATATCTCGGCATTATATATGAACCGATATCGGAAATTTCCATTTTCCATATTAAGCAAACCTTATATATATAACCTTATATATTACCAGAACTGTTTTTGAGCAAAAAAGTTGGTTTAGATCGCTTACGCGACATTTTGATGAAAACCCCGATTTGGGCTATATTTGGAGTATATAAGGACCGATATATAAAAAAATGTCCATACAAAATTGCAAAGAAAATGGCTTTTTTCAGAATTTTGAATATATCTCAGCTATACGTGGACCGATATTACTGAATTTCAATAGCAAACCCATGAATCGATGGAATAAAAGAATGGTGAAAGAAAAAAGTTTCTAAGCCTAATAGTTTTCTCAGAAACGGTATTTCAACTGTGGACAGACGGACTTTTATATACTTTATAGGTAACATATATACTTTATAACGGAATCACAAACTTATATATACCCTTTACATCTTTCTGAAGGGTATAAAAAGCAATAAACAAAATTTGAGAAATTTACTTTCTTAAATATGTATATGTAAAACTAAAAATAAAAGCAACATGTATGTGCATACATTAAAACCCCGGTTTACGCTATCTCGGGTATATATGGACCGATATCGGAAATTTTCATTTTCCATATTTATATAACCTTATTTATATGTTTCCGGAACGCAAACGGCATATGCCAACATAAAAATGAACTTAAGCACTTCCTTATGGAAAAGCAGATCGATATAATGTTGATTAAACATTATATATAATGTTTAATATAATGTTGTTGAAACCCATTTGACAAATTAGTTAAAAACTCTCGAATTCACAAAGATCCCTTAGTGAAAGATGAATTTTCAAAACACGCGATAAGGTACATTAACAGACTGGAGTCTCACCAGAATCCTCTCGCACGTAGCATCCTTAACTTTGGTGGCCACACTCGACTGAGAAGGATTGACACCCTTGCAACCATCAGAGCGTTGGAAAGGTGATGGTTGCAAAGGTCAGAAACGGTATTTCAACAGCGGACAGACGGACATCGCTTAAACGACTTTTCCGTTAATTCTGATTCAGAATATATATACTTTATATGGTCGGAAATGAAAATTGTAGAAATTACAAACGGAATCACAAACTTATATATACCCTTTACATTTTTGTGAAGGGTATAAAAATTTTGTTAATATTAGGACCCGCAAAAAGATCCCTCAACTCATATTTAAGGCTGAACTGGAACCAGCGATGTTGTTCTAAAGAAGACTGAGGTACATCCAATTTATACCCCCAAATTCCTCTTTTATGGTAGGGTTACCGTAGAGGTGCCGCAAAAACATTTAGATCCCATTCTGTCCCATATCAATGTTTTGCCATGGACGTGTTAATAGCGCGTGGAGACAACTTTAAGTGCAACCATATAAAATGAATTGACAGTGGAGAAATAATGCAACTCTGATGCAAGATGTCGACTTTTGAGTGACAATATTAAATGTTATTAAAGCACGCCGAACTTCCGGTCTTTTTCTTTTTGAATGTGAAGCTGAGTGGATAGATGTGGGAACCAATTTTGTAACGTCACGCTAGCAGTTGGAATACAACAGTTGGAAGACAACATTTTGCAGTCGAACCTGCAAAAATTAGCATCAGGAATATAGGCCGAGAGAAAAAAAACAAATCTGAACGATTACAACTCTTATCACCAAGGCCATAAGTTGCCAGTATATCGTTATCGCTCTCCCTGCATTTGCTTATGCCATCATTGTAAGGGCAGTTCTGCATGAGAGAGCGCTTAAAAACGGAAACTGGGCAAGGAGAATTTGAACAGATCAATGTTTGCCAACCTATCACCCACACAACAGCATCCAACAAAAATCAGCTAGGCACTACAAGCAGCTAGGCAACAACATCAGCTAGCCACTACAAGCAGCCAGCCACCACCAGCAGCTAGACAACATCAGCCAGCATCAGTTAGCCTACATCTGACCGCATCAGCTAGCTAACATCAGACCGCATCAGCTAGCTAGCATCAGAACGCATCAGTTAGCCAACATCTGACCGCATCAGCTAGCTAACATCAGGCAGCCGCAGCCAATACCAGCAAATATCATCTGGTCAACAGCATCCTCCAGCCGACAACCGCCTGTAAGTCAAGTATGAAATTTTATAATACCGCGTTGTTTATAAAAGCCTTTCGTGTCTTGTGGTCTCTTACTGTACCGATTTCGGTACAAGATTTGGCAGATAAGAGATAAGTAGGCGTGAGAGCTTTTTATACTCGAGACCAATAGTATATAAGCCGAGTAGTAGTAGACGTACAGATTACGGTTATTCAAGGTAAAGGGCGGAAGTGTTTGTTTGATATGCTAAGGTCGGTCAAAGTGAATTTCGGTTGTGCTCGTGTGCGGTGAGTGAGAAGCTAAGCACAAGCCACAGTTTTCATGGTAACAGGGTCAGTCCGTTAATAAAAATGTATACCCAGTCTGACGGTTTCGTCTCATACAGGGAGACTGTCCGTCCGTAATAAAGTTGGAACAACGTTTGGTCTGTCCGATTGAAGGAGGACATTGTCATTGCCCACATTAGGGGTCCGTCCGATAAATACTAGTAGTTGTCTAGGGGGGTCAGTTAAGTGATTTCTTTTTTTTTTTTTTTTTTTATCCGATACAAAAAGTGGGGGTGCGAACAGCGAACACAACCACGGCGAACTGCAGCCGCCGAAAGTCTGCAGTTTTCATTTTACTAGGTCTTCTTACTAGGCTTCCAGACCAAGGAAAACTGTTTTTTTTAACAATTATTATAACATAGTTCTATTTTCCCCGAATTCAAATCGTTCCGGGTAATTTTAACTATTCTTGTCTCATTCCGCACTAGCTCTCAATAATTGCGCGATAGCATTCACCTTTCGATATACCCTAAAACTTATCATGTCTCTAAATTTAAACAGCAGCAATATTTATTTAAGGCTGGCTTTAACAAAAATGAACCAAATTTAGACTAAAACTAAATTAATAATGATTTCAAAAGAAAGTAACTAAAATTCTAATTTAAATGAAAACGAAATAGAATACAAACTGAATAAAAATTTAAATGGAAAGAAAGCAAATTGAATTAAGACAGAAAATTGAATGAGAACATAAGTAAGTTCTCGTACCATGTAAAATTCAACAAAAAAGACGACTCTATTATCTTTTGAATTGCTATATGGTTTTTGTTGTATCTTTCTTAAGGAAATTTATTACTTTCGTTGAATTCCCTTCCCATGAAAAGGGAAAACTAGATGAAATTACTTGAATATTTATTTGAGTTAAGTTTAACTCGTAAAGCTATGTACACACGGTTGCCAGATGTTACAATATTGTAAGAACTGGCAATATGCTGACAATGTAGTGACAATGAAAAATTGTCCCGCAGAAGTAAATTGTGTGTTCAGACGATCGTAAGAAAATCTTACAATTTCATTGTCAGACTATGGTCTGACAAATAATTAATATGACAACGAAAATTGTCAGTTCATACGGTTGTCAGATTGTTAGATGAAAAAAAAAAATTACCACACATATTGTAAGGCATTGCCACTTATGTATATCAACAACCATCTGTTTGGCAGTGTTGCCCATCAAACTTTTTTCTGACAATGATGCCATTGTCAGGTGCATTAATTTTATACATCTGACAATTAAAACTGAAATTACAATAGCAGCCAATTATCTGGCAATGCTGACGTCTTACAATTGATTGACAATGGTTTTTCTGACAACGTCGTAAGTTAAAAATTAGCAGTTCACACGATTATAATACATTTTCAGACAATTTTACTGGCAATATTGTAAGATCTGACAACCGTGTGTACGTAGCTTAATCAACTTTCAAGATTCAGTTACAAAATTTTTATAATTTATTCTTATAAATTTTCTTATAGATCTAAGGGGAAAATTTCAGCTGATTTTCATCAATAGGTGATTTGAGTTATTTATTGTATTTAATAAAAAAAACAATACTTTAAATGTTGTTCTATGTATGAGAGCTGGTTGATATTAAAACTACCTAAGGAAACCCAATTTTTATAAATCATTTATTTCCCAACATAGTCTCCTCTTAGCCCAATACACTCAGTAAGACGATATTCCAACTTTTTTATACCATCTGAATAATACGATTTTGGGAACCCCTCAAAATACGCGTTAGTTTCGGTATTCACTTCTGCGTTTGAGATGAATCTTTTTCCTGCGAGCAATTTTTTCCAGCGTGACACAGGAAAAAGCCAGTAGGAGCTAAATGTGGACTATAAAGTAGATGATAAACCAATTTGAGGTATATTTCATCGTATCTAATGCTGTGTGAACCTGTGCGTTGTCTTTAAAAAAGACCACTTTTTTCTTTTTTAAATGTGGTCGTTTTTCTTGATTGCATCAGTCAATTGTGTGACTTCGATAGTAAGCGGACGTGTTAGTTTTTGATCGGAAAGTATTAAAATAAAACCGTAATAGGTAAAAAGAGTGATCTTATATAAAATAAATATTTTGTGACATTTTTTTTTAAATTCATTTTTAAATTGTTAATAAAAAATAAAAAAAATAAAACTGCATGAGTGTACCTAGCAGATGCAATTCTGAGAAAGAGCTTAGCTCAACTAGTAGAAACATTTCGATTTTTGAAGAGGAATCTTTACAAAAATCGTTAGAAAATCTTCTTTCTGCAAGAGAAAGAAACCGCACGCGTTCATGTTTGTCAAATATATTTGCCACATCTGAAGAAAAAACATCTTCTAGTTCAACTAGCACCAATAAGCCGAAAACCCAAGTAGGCATGGATAAATACATCACTGTTGTGATGTATTTATCCATGCCTATCACTATCGTCGTTGTTTAGCTTCGATAGTGAACGGACGTGTTTGTTTTTTTGATCGCAAAGTAAAAAAAAATATAACGGGATTAAGTAAAAACCGTAATAGGTGAACAGAGTGTTTTTGTTTAAAGGAAAAATTTTGTGACATTTTTTAAATACTGTTTTAAATTGTAAATAAAAAATAGAAACAATTAATTGCATGAGTGCACCTATCAGATGTAATTCTGAAAAAGAGCTTAGCTCCGGTAGAAAAAATCTTTGGATTTCAGAGGAAGAATCTGTGAAAAAATCACTGGAAAATTTCCTGTCTCTAAGAGATAGGAAACGCCCGCGATCGTGCTCGCCAAATATTGTTGTTACAACTGAAGACAAAACATCTTCCGGTTTAATTGTTGATGATAAGCCAAAAACCCAAGTAGGCATGGACATGTACATAACCGTGGTTAAGAGACAGCGAAGCCCCAAATCAGCTCAAATATCATTCCAACCGAAAATTTCTAAAGATGATAATAGGACTTCGGCAACGGATAATAATAGGTTTGCTATACTGCAAACAGATGAGCCAACAATATCTAAAAAAACCTTTAAGCCGCCACCAATATATTTGCGAGAGCCTACCTCTAGTGACCTGGTAAAGCAACTTATTGCGGCAATCGGCAAAGACACGTTTAACGTAACATCGGTTAAGCACGGCGGCATAAATGAAACAAAAATCCAGGTAAACAGTGAAAATGAATACCGAAAGTTGTCTGACGTTCTAGAGAAGGAGAAGCGATCATTTTACACATATCAGCTTAAAAGTGCCAAAGGTATTCAGGTCGTTATAAAAGGTATTGACCCTTTTGTTGACACGAATGAGGTCAAAACCGGACTAGAAGACAATGGCTTCAAAATTAAAAATGTGGTTAATATTAGAAACCGTGAAAAAATTCCTCAACCCATGTTTAGGGTTGAATTGGAACCTAGAGATGTTGCCTTAAAAAAGAATGAAGTGCATCCAATTTATAACCTCAAATATCTTTTGCATCGTAAGGTTACCGTTGAGGAGCCTCATAAGCGTTTAGGGCCCGTCCAATGCCTAAACTGCCAAGAATTTGGCCATACTAAGGCCTATTGCAAGTTGCCCGCAGTTTGCGTTGTGTGTGGTGAACTTCACGGTACATCACAGTGCAAAAAACCTAAGACTGACGCGAGCGTTAAAAAATGCAGTAATTGTGGAGGTAACCACACTGCAAACTACAGGGGTTGTCCTGTCTATACTCACTTCAAGAGATCAATGACAAATAGGCCATCAATTTTAAATATGCCACCCCAGCAGACAAACACCATTTCTACAAGCAATTTTCCCCAGGTACGCCAGTCAACCAGCCATATACACGTGCAAAACCCCCAACAAATTTCTTATGCGAATGTGGTAAAATCCGATAGACCAAACTTGAATCAGGAGCCCAAGCCTCAAAACTCCGACCAAAATTTTAGCAATCTTGAGGCAACTCTGCAGACTCTTGTTCAATCTATAAATACATTTACGGTTTCCATGACGAACATGATGCAGGAAATGCTGAAAATGCAATCCACTATTTTGCAGGCAATTTTAAAAAAATGAATTGGTTGAAAATATGTTTCTGGAACGCAAACGGCATTCGCCAACAAAAAAATGAACTTGAGCACTTCCTTATGGAAAAGCAAATCGATATAATGTTGATTGCTGAAACCCATTTGACAACCAACAGTTATTTCAAAATTAATGGGTACGCATTATATGACACTAAAGATCCCCGCGGAAGATCTTGCGGAGGATCGGCAATTCTAATAAAATCCAGAATTAAGCACTATTTAATGAACGAGACACGTGAGGAGTATATCCAAGCAACTAATATATGCATTGAATATTTTCATGAAAAAATCGTTATTTCCTCGATTTACTCACCGCCCCGATTTTCAATAACAGAAAGCCAATATTCAAATTTTTTCAAATCACTTGGGCCTCGATTTTTAGCGGCTGGCGACTATAACGCTAAGCACACCTTTTGGGGATCACGCTTAATTACCTCGAAAGGCCGTGTGCTTTTTGACACCGTTTCCAAAATGGGCTTAGATGTGGTTTCAAGCGGACACCCCACTTATTGGCCGACAGACCGACGAAAGATCCCAGACGTTATAGATTTTGGAGTTGCGAAAAATTTTCCTTTAGAGTGGATGCAAGTGGAGCCTTCATTAGATTTGTCATCAGATCACTCTCCCACTATAATCTCTGTTTCGTTCCCCCAAGAGATTGGCTCACCGTTGACTGTCAATAGAGTTAATTGGTTAAAGTACAAAAAATTTTTGAGCACACATTTTACTGAAAATATCGCCTTGAGAACGCCTGAGGATATTGATGTGTCAATTAACAATTTTTCTGAAAACCTCAAACTGGCCGTACAGCATGCTACCACTAGTCATTTAAGACCTAGAAATGAGAGCAATAGAACTTATTCATCTGAAATTGAGCAACTTCTGTCAGAAAAAAGAAGAGTCAGAAGAGAGTGGCAACTTCGCAGGTCGCCCCAGCTTAAAGCTAGGCTACGGGAATGCATAACTCAGCTAAGAAATCTGCTTGAAGTCCATAGAATGGCTTCCCTTAAAACATATTTGGAAAGCCTTGATGGTACCCCTCAATCTCATTATTCCTTGTGGAAAGCGACAAAAGGTTTAAAAAGACCCGTAATAGGTAAGCCACCTTTGCGAAATTCAACTGGCGACTGGGCAAGAAGCGATTCTGAAAAGGGAATGTTATATGTCGATCATTTGCGAAACGTTTTTATCACAAATGATTCAGAGAATAATACAGCGGAATTACCACCATATGTTGTTAGACCTCCTGTGTCTTTGAGATTTAATTTTCAAGATGTCGAAAACGTTATCGGTAATACAAACCCCAGGAAAGCTCCAGGCATTGATCAAATTACTGGTAAAATGCTTGAACAGTTACCTCGTGTAGCTAGAAGGGTTCTACTTTTTATTTTTAACGCCATTTTACGCCTTGAGTATTATCCTGCAGAGTGGAAGGTCTCAATGATTACTATGATACCCAAGCCAGGGAAGGATCTGACTAAGGTAGAATCATATAGACCAATAAGTCTTTTACCAACAATTTCAAAACTATTCGAAAAATTGTTAATGGCGAAGTTGAGTCCAATATTGAACAATGTGGGATGCATCCCTGATCATCAATTTGGCTTTCGGGCTAAGCATAGCACCATAGAACAAACGCACAGACTAGTCAATGTCATAAGACAAACCTTTGAGGCGAAGAAGTACTGCTCAGCTCTTTTCATTGATATTTCTCAAGCGTTTGATAAAGTGTGGCACGACGGCTTAATGCACAAAATAAAGCTTAATGCACACACAAGCTTCTGGAAAGCTACTTATACGGGCGGAAGTTTGTTATCAGAGAAGGCGACTTTATTAGCCCAATTCAGCCAATCAAGGCAGGAGTTCCCCAAGGCAGCATACTGGGGCCTACTTTATATTTGATTTACGCCTCTGACATGCCAACGACATCTGGAATCCACACTTCTACCTTTGCAGATGACACAGCGTTTTTGAGTGTTCATGAAAACCACCATTTAGCATCACGAAATTTACAAGAATATACTTCAATATTAGAGAAATGGCTAAAACTTTGGAAAATCAAAGCTAATGAACAGAAATGTACTCATGTTACATTCACACTGTGTAGGCAAACATGTCCGCCTATCCAAATTAACAACTCACCTATTCCGCAGCACAACGAAGTCAAGTACCTTGGTATTCACCTGGACCGTAGGCTAACATGGAAGTCTCACATTGAAGCAAAGGTTACTCAGTTAAAACTAAAAGCAGCGCAGCTAAATTGGATGGGCAGAAATTCGACACTGAAATTAGATTGCAAACTTTTGTTATACAACGCAATACTAAAGCCTATATGGTGCTACGGAATTCAGTTATGGGGCACCGCCTCAGCGTCAAACATTGAAAAAATCCAAAGGCGACAAAACAAAATTCTACGAACGATTACTGCAGCTCCATGGTACGTAAAAAATTCACGAATTCATAACGATCTGAGTGTTCCGCTGGTAAAAGAGGAATTTTCCAAGTACGCGACAAGGTATGTCAGTAAACTGGAACTTCATCCAAACCCTCTTGCTCGCAATATACTTAATTTTGGCGGCCACACTCGGCTTAAAAGAAGGGATACCGCTGCCACCATCAGATTGCTCAATAG
Organism: Thecocarcelia acutangulata; assembly: GCA_914767995.1. Lineage (NCBI taxonomy): Eukaryota > Metazoa > Arthropoda > Insecta > Diptera > Tachinidae > Thecocarcelia > Thecocarcelia acutangulata. Next base: position 61,844,554 of record OU612097.1, read on the forward strand.
GTGATTTTACCGAAATAGCTCCCGCATAATAAAACTTTTTTGTCTAGCATTGGCCGGACTTAAGAATTACATTTTTTAATTTTAAATTTAGTATTAAGATTTGAATACTTATTGTTAGTTCATTTTGAAGATTCAATAAATAAAAAAATGCTTAAAAAAAAAAAAAAAAAAAAAAAAAAAAAAAAAAACTGTTGTGAAACGGCAACGAAGCCCTAAATCTGCCTAATTATCATCAAAGTCCAAAATATCTAAAGATGAGGACCCCGGTAAGCCTTCTGATAATAATAGATTTGCTATTCTTCAAACGGATGAGCCAACAACTTCAAAAAAATCGTTTAAACCTCCTCCAACTTATTCGAGAGAGTCTACATCTAAGGAACTGGTAAGCAAACTTATTACCGTAATAGTAGAAAATACCTTTAGCGCAACATCTGTGCAGCATGGAAATATTAAAGAAACTAAAATTGAGGTAATTCATGAAAATGATTACCGCAAATTGACGGACGACTTGGAGAAATAAAAGTGAGCTTTTTACACCTATCAGCTTAAAACTGCGAAAGGCCTTCAAGTTGTTGTTAAAGGAATTGATTCTGGCGTAGATCCTAATGATGTTAAAACTGGTTTGGTGGAGAAAGGGTTTAAAATTAGGAATGTTTTTAACATCAGAAACCGAGAAAAAATACCTCAGCCCATGTTTAGGGTGGAATTAGAACCTGGAGATGTCACCTTAAAGAAGAATGAGGTTCATCCAATATATAATGTTAAATACCTTCTACACCGGAAAGTTACTGTAGAGGAGCCGCATAAGCGCTCAGGACCCGTATGGCCACACTAAGACATATTGTCTTAGTGTGTGTGTGTTGTGTGTGGTGAGCTCCATGGCACATCACAGTGCAGCAAATCAAAAACTGACACAAATGTAAAAAAATTTAGTAATTGTGGAGGCAATCATACTGCTAATTACAGGGGTTGCCCCGTTTATACCCACTTCAAGCGCTCAATGCCAAATAAATCATTAGCTCCTTCCAATCCGTCCCAGCAATCGCCATTCATTTCAAGCAACAATTTACCTCAAGCAGGTCAGTCAACAACCCAAATAAATGTTACAAGCTCTAACCAAGTTTCTTATGTGGTTAAGACTAATATACCAATTGCGAATCAGAAGTCCAAGTCTCAAAAGCCCGACCCATATTTTAGCAACCTTGAAGCTACATTGCAGACTTTGGTTCAATCAATAAACACTTTTACGGCTTCTATGACCACCATGATGCAGGAAATGCTAAAAATGCAATCAACTATTTTACAGGCTATTTTAAAAAAATGATTTATTTAAAAATATGTTTCTAGAACGCAAACGACATATGCCAACATAAAAATGAACTTGAACACTTCCTGAGGGAAAGGCATATCGATGTTATGTTGATTGCTGAAACTCATCTGACGTCAAGAAGTTATTTCAGCATAAATGGCTATATACTATATGACACTAAAGACTCACGTGGAAGATCTTGTGGAGGTTCGGCTATTCTAATTAAAAATAGAATTAAACATTACTTGCTAAATGAGACATGTGAAGAATATTTTGAAGCAACAAATATTTGTATTGAACACATTCAATTTATTCCCCGCCTCAGTTTTCAGTTACAGAAAACCATTTCTAAAATTTTTTACTTCTCTTGGATCCCGATTTATAGCTACTGGTGACTATAATGCTAAACACACATTTTGGGGCTCAAGATTAATCTCCCCGAAAGGTCGTGTGCTTTTTGATACTATATGAAAATTGGGTTTAGATGTAATCTCCAGCGGGTGTCCCACCTATTGGCCATCTGACCAGCGAAAGATCCCAGATGTTATTGATTTTGGAATCGTAAAAAACATCCCCTTAGATTGGATGCATGTGGAACCTTCATTGGATTTGTCCTCCGATCACTCACCTACTATTGTCTCTATATGTTTCCCTCAGGACATTGGATCCTCATTTAACGACATAGGTGTATTCCAGTCTAGGGTGAATTGGCTAAAATATAAAAAATATTTAAGTACTCATTGTACGGAAAATATATCTTTGAGAGCTCCAGAGGATATTGATGAGTCAATTAATGATTTTTTCCCAAAATATTGTAAAAGCCGTGCAACATGCTATCACTACAAATTTTAGAAATATGAATAGCAGAACTTGTTCTTCTGAAATCGAACACCTTGTCTCAGTAAAAAGAAGAATCAGAAGAGAATGTCAACTTCGCAGGTTTCCCCAGCTTAAAACCAGGCTTCGAGAATGCATAAGTCAACTAAGAAATTTGCTTGAAGTCCAAAAAGTGGCTTCCCTCACAACCTATTTGGAAAGCCTCGATGGTAGTCCGGCGAACGTCGTACATCTTTGTAATCGCTTTCATTTTTCTCGATCGAATCGGAACAAACTAATCTTAATCCCTGGAATTAATTGTTCTACCTTTAGCAGATCCTTTATTGAGAGAATTGCTCGCTGGAATGTGCTGCCACATGAGCTAAGAATCTTTTCACATTCTAATAATGTATTTTGGCTTAAGCTTCGTCAACATCTGCCCGTGACTCATCTGCCGTGATTATCTTTTTGTTTGTGTGAAGTTGCGCAATTATTACTGGTTGCCATACTTATATTTGTATCTGTTCTGGGGCTGGGGAGTCTCGAAAAGAAAGGAAATGAAATTTTTGTAATCCTCTTGATATTTGCTGTTTTTTTCTTACATTAGTACATGCTACTTTTTAAGTTAACTGATATAATTGAATTGTATTGTAGAATGAATTAAGAAGAATGAATATAACTTGTATGATGTCTGTTTTTATTATTAATACATTGTAAATTGAAGTGCATTATATAAGGATTTGAATTGTATTAATATTTGAGTTACTCAAGTATATGCACTTTGTTACAAACTAATTTCTAATTTTTATAATTTAATTTAACGGCCACTTGCCATCAGAGTTGAATTTGATTTCTATTTAAAATGTATGTAAGTACTCTCTATTCTGTCTTAAATGCAATCGGTAACGACTGTTTATAGAAGTAATCGCTTACCTACGTTTTGCTTAATGTCAGTTGAAGTAAAGCTGTGAGCGAGGACAGAATAAAGTAAGTACGCCTTTTTTTTATTATTAAATGTATATGTATTTTATTTTACTTGAATTTGACAGATAATAAAACAACAAACAACTCACACAATAAATTTTTGACGCCGAAGGAGTTTTATTTCTGTTAGTTTTTTTTTAAAGGAAAACCTCGCTAAGTTGCTGCCGCAACATTTTTTATTATTTTATTTCATCATATTGACCGTATGGTACGCCGTAGCAAGCGACTACTACAGGAGAAAATGTCTGCCGACAAGGGAGATTTGTCCGAAGCCTCCAGCGAGAATGAGTGCGATGACACGATTTTAGAAAATAAAGATACTTCAGTAGCCGAATTGAGGGAAGAAATTCAAATACTAAAGAAGCAGCTATGGGACATTGCCAACACTCCACGGGATTCTCCGCCAACAAACAGCCAGCTGCCAGCCTCTAAAGTGCCAACTATTGCATCAGGTTCTACTGACATGACGTCATGCATCGATGCAAATACGCCGGGAAGAAATTCCACAATGCCGAATCCACAATTGCATTCCACAACAGATACACGTGAGTACTCTATGCCATTTCAACAAAATTTGTCCTATAGAGCCCCATTGCCCTTAATTTCTGCACAAACATCTGCCGCCGCAACAGCCTCTTTGCCTTTTAATGCCCCAAAAACGTATTTCCCATGTTCTTTGCCACAAGCATTCGTACCAACGACCACATCTTCCTACAATCTGCCTTCTTCACTGGATTCATTACAACAACGGTCTACACATATATATACGGCCGCCCAGGCACATTTGACACCATCAACACAAAGCACATCAACATACTTGCCTAACATCCCTATAGTTGCATCCGCAAATGTACATGATTTTCAATCTGGCTGTGAAACTCGACAGCTTCGTAAGCTACATGATTTACCACAATTTTCTGGTCTCCCTGAACAATGGCCTATGTTTATCGTAGCGTTTAAGGAAACCACGAACAGCTATAATTATTCTAATTTGGAAAATTTAATAAGATTACAAAAATCATTAAAAGGTGACGCAAGAGCCAAAGTAGAATCATTTCTGATTCACCCCAATAGTGTAGCCCAGGTAATTAGCACCAGTGTTTAAAAAACTGCAGTCAAAGTAGCAAAAGTCTTAAAATTGTGCTTTTTCTTCGACTTCTTCATTTTTTGCTATTCAAACATAAACTGTTGCTTCGACTTCTGCTTTCAAACATGCACACAGTCGCAGTTAAGCTACAGACAAAAAACGAAAAGTTATACGCTACGAAGACTTCTGAAGTCAACATGTTTGAACAGTTTTTGGTTTGACTGACTTCAACTTCGAATATGTTCGGAAGTTAAAGTTAAAAAAAATGTGTGTATTTTTTTTTTTGTTTTTTTTACTTTGCTTTGTTTTGACTTTGATATGTGCATATACTTGAATTTTTGGAACTATTCACTTCGTTGGCTTCTTTAGTTTTAAAAATACTTGAAATCGAAAAACAATGCCGCGAAATAATCTAGTTGAAGTTTGGAAGCATTTTGATAATAATGAAGATACAGGATTTTGTCTATGTAAAACATGTAAAACAAAGCTTAAAAACAATAGGGTTTCAAATTTAAAAAACCATTTACTAAGGCTGCATAATATACAAATTGATAGTAATAACGAAACATCTAACGGCTTTTCAGTAACTTTATCAAAAGTGATACGCAAAAAAAAATTAAAATAGAAATTAATAAAAAGCAGTTACTAAGGTCATATATTGGCCTAGTCACAGAGGATTCTATTTCTTTCAACATTTTAAATTCAAGTAATATGAGAAATATATTAGTGCCTATTTGTGACGGTCTCAGAGCTACTGATGGAAAGCAAATATCCCTAAATGCGTACAACTGCAAAAAAACTTTGCAGTTGGTTGCAAATAATATAAAAAACGATATTACCAAAGAAGTTAAAAATAGATTACTATCACTAAAGATCGACAGTGCTACAAGATTATGCCGACACATATTTGGTATTAGTGCCCAATTTATTAGTGATAACGAAATAAAATCACGCATAATAGGGATGGTAGAATTGAAGGGTATTGCATCAAGTACAAGCAAAAATCTAGCTATCGAAATCATGAAAATTTTAAAAAAATATGAAATTTCTTTAAACCAAATAATATCAGTTACATCAGATAACGGCGCAAATATGCTTAAGGCAACCAAAATACTGTCCATGGTAACAGAAGAACATTTTGAAGAAGATGAAGTAGAGAGCGCAAATGATGAGTACATAAAAAGAATTAAACTTGTAGAGGAAACACCTGATATATTATTGGGCAACCTTCAAGTCTGTCGTTGCGCTGCACATACTGCGCAGCTTTGTGCTCTCGACGTGACAAAATCTTCAGCTTTGGCGAAATACCTGTTTACATGCCGTAATTTGACCAAATATATTAGGAAAACAACAAATGGTTATCGAGATATTTTCGAGTTAAAACATTTGATAATGCCTCAACTAGATTGTCCAACTAGATGGGGATCGACTTATGCAATGATTGAAAATATAAAAGCTGCGAAAGATGCACTTACCAAAATTGAATCTGTAAAAAACAAGACCCTAGATGAAAATTTCGAGATAGATGATAATTTTTGGGATTTCGTGGATGCCTATTGTCTTGTATTCAATCCCTTGCAAAAAGCTATAAAAATATTTCAAGCGGATTATTTACATTACGGTAGTTTTTACGCCCAATGGCTGAAATGTAGATTATGTACAGAAAAAATAATTAAAGATGCAAACCAACCATTAGTTAAAACAATTGACGAAACGATCATGCAGTCGTTCGAGAAAAGAACCAACATTTTAATGCGCAATAACAGCTTAATAGCGTGTTTGTATCTAGACCCCCGTTTCCACCATTCTTTAACAGCAAAGCAGAAACTTGAAGCAATACAATATTTAAAAACAATATGGGATAGATTGAATGAAATTAACCCGGAAGGCACATTGAATTCAGTACAGCCCTTAGGAGCACATCAATCTTTCAACCAGTTTTTTGACCCTGAAGAAGAATTATTAAACGAGTACATTTCGCGAGGACTTGAAGTTAACGATGGCAATACAACAGATGTGTACACAAAAATTCAAAATCTTCCGCTTCCATTTCTAAGAAGTGATACAAACGTTCTTGCATTTTGGAAAGAGAAGCAGTTTACTGATCCAGAGCTGTACAGATTAAGCTGCGTTTGTTTTGCAATACCACCTACTCAGGTATCTTATAGTTTTCATTTTGATAATAATAAAACACTACATTTTCACAAAATGCCATATTATTACATTGCAAACTCTTGCTGACATTTTTAAATATTTATACAAATATTTTTAAATATTTATACCAGCAACAACTTATTCCATATTTTTTGAATTTACCAAATGTATTTAATTTTAAACATAGAAAATTAAAGTTTGAAAAATATTATTCTGTTCAAAATAATAAATAACTTTTTGCTAATTTTATAAATTTAAATTAGTACAGGTAACTATTGAAAGAGCATTTTCTGCTTTAAAGATCGTATTGACGGAGTATAGAAACCGTTTAAGTGAGGAAACACTTGAAAACATACTCCTAGTGAAGCTGAATCCCACTTTCATCGATGCTGCTATAGAAAATTGTTCACTTTTCGAAGAAGATGTACAAAATTAACAACTGTTTTTGAAATATGAAACAGATTTATTGAATTTTTTTAGTTTAGAACCTGTTTGAATACCTTTTTGTTTTATAATAATTTTATATTAAATAAGTGCGTACTCCTATGTACAAATGAATTTCAAAATGCTTTAAAACTTATGTATTTAACTTATAAAAATACTTCTCAAATAAATTTAAAAAGTGGTAAACATTGAAATTATATTATTGGGTATGTAAGTATATTAAAAGTTCTTTGAAACTAAATCTGTGGCAATAAATAATAATGGCTTAATTTGACATAAGTGCTTTTTCATTTTATTACATATTCTTATTATCATCTTCAAGATCTATCACTCAGCTAAATTTCAAGTATAAAATGTAATTTTTATTAAAACTATACGCATTTAAATTTTAACTTAAGTCTTTTTGAAAAATAACACATAAGCCATAACATCTTAACTCAACTTAATTTTTTTTAAATAGCTACATCAATACTAAAATTATTGAGCGTTAAAACCTGTGTACAGTTAAGTTCAATAACCAACGGCACATTCAAATTATTCCTCATAAAAATAAAAAACTTATATATAACTAAGCTTTTATAATACGAAAACCTCCTTTAATTTTGCATTTTTAAATTTAACCTAAAACAATTATCTCGACTTACTAATAATAAAAATTACTTTGCGATTCAATATAGCAGCTTAATCTAACTTTAGTTTTTATTTTTCTGCCAATGGATTTTTTCATAACATCTTAAGTAAAAAACAACGAATATTAACTAGTACAAATATTTTCTTTTTACAAAATTAACAGTTTTGTTCTAAATAAATGTGCATTTGTTCCTGTGGCTAAAAATTATATATAGAAACCACAAACAACTTACAAGTATTTTGGACTAAACCCTTAATATCTCAAAACACGAAATTTCCTCTTAAGCCATTATTATTTATTGCCACAGAAATAAAGATTTATTTAACATCACTTAGTACGCATGCACTCAAGAATTTACAGTATTTTTTAAAAACAATATCCAACCAAAATAAAAATCAACAAAGATTTTAACTTAAAGCGCAATTCAAGTTTCAAAGTCAAAAGAAAGCAAAACTTCTTTAACTTTAGCTTCCGAACTTATTAAAACTGCAGCTTTTCTTTAACTTTAACTTCCGAACTTATTCGAAGTTGAAGTCAGTCAAACCAAAAACTGTTCAAACATGTCGACTGCAGAAGTCTTCGTAGCGTATAACTTTTCGTTTTTTGTCTGTAGCTTAACTGCGACTGTGTGCATGTTTGAAAGCAGAAGTCGAAGCAAATGCAAAAGCAATTACACACATCCGCAGTTTTTAAACGCTGATTAGCACGCTAGAATTCTACTACGGCCGCCCACAGATATTAATTCGCAGTCAGATTGCAAAAGTTCGCGCATTTCCTTGTATATCTGAAAAAAAGATAAATGAAATAGTAGATTTCAGCACTATGGTTTTAAACTTGTCAGCCTTTTTAATAAATGCCAATGCAACAGCACACCTTTGCAATCCTACCCTATTGGATGAGCTCGTTAGCAAGTTGCCGCTTCAAAAAAGAGAGGAATGGGTAAAACATTCGATGATACACCTTGGCCCATATCCCAGCATTAGTGATTTCAGCTTATGGCTTCAAGAGGCTGCAACTTATGTTTCACTTTTATTTGAAGTTGACACTAATAGGGGGGAATCTGCTCACAATAGAAGAGAAAAGAGTAATCATTCGTTCACCATCATGACAAACGGGAGCCGACTTACAAATTGTCCTATGTGCCATCAAAGCCATCAATTGTACCACTGCGATAGATTTAGGAAAATCTCCACAACCGAAAGATGGATCTTTGTAAAGAATAAACGACTTTGTTTTGCCTGTTTTCGTGCCGGTCATACCTCATCAGATTGTAAAAATAGACGGCAGTGCGGTTTATTAAAATGTAATAAATATCACAATCGTTTACTGCATGAAGAAACGAAAACAAATAGGAGTGAAGATAACAGGCAAAATAGCAAAACAGTTGTACACGAACGTAACAATACATCACAGAGAGTTGCAAACAAATAGCAGTGTTGAAGTTAGTGGTGAAAAACAGTTTGAAGGTCAGGAAAATAATTATGTCCACACAATAAATAACTCTTTTGATAAGAAAACATTATATAAATATTTACCTGTCGAATTGAGTGGCCCGAAGGGTACTATAAAAACTGTAGCTTTTATTGATGAGGGATCCAAAATAACTCTTTTGGAAGATAATATTGCAAATAAAATAGGATTGAAAGGGATGCCAAATAATTTATGCCTGGGATGGATAGGTGGCAAAAAAACGAATGAAATTTCTAAGAATGTGAATCTTGAAATTAGTGGCACTGGCGAAAGTAGCTTTCGTTTCCATATGAAAAATGTGTGGACTACAAGAAATTTAGAATTGCCGCCTCAGAATTTAAAACTTAGAAAATTTAGAGAACAATTTCCTATTTTGAATGAGTTTGATGTCGAAGATTATTTTGATGCACAACCGAAATTATTAATTGGCCTGCCCCACATAAACCTTGTCCGCCCATCCAAAGTGCTGAACTTGGACAAATGTTTTGCCTTACACAAGACGAGTTTAGGCAACATAATATTTGGTTCGAATGAGGATTCATCAGAAGCCACTGTATGCCAAATAGACGTAAACATACTGAATGACATTCAACAACAACTGCAAGATTTTTTTACATTGGAAAATATGGGCGTAAAGATATAGAACCAGTAATATCGCACGATGACAAGCGGGCTGAAGAGATACTTGTAAGCACTACAGTAAAAAAAGGGCTCCAATTTGAAACAGGCCTTTTATGGAAACGAGAAAATTTTGAAAGCAGAGATAGCTATTCAATGGCATTAAAACGTTTAAACAACATGGAAGCTAAGATGAAAAAAGACTCAGATTTTGCTGAATGGTATGCCGCAAAAATAGAAGAATATATTGCTAAATCCTATGCAAGGAAGTTGTCACCAGCGGAGGTTGCAGAGAAAAATAGTCGTACCTGGTATTTACCACATTTTGTTGTAACAAATTTAAATAAGCAGAATAAAAGGCGGCTTGTTTTTAATGCTGCTGCGTGTGTAGAGGGTGAATCATTTAACTCCAGACTTATGAAAGGGCCAAGTAAATATCAGCCAAAATCATTATTAGCAATTTTGTTTCGATTCCGAGAGCGTAAGATAGGTGTTTGCGCTGATATAAGGGAAATGTTTCACCGCGTTAGAATTCGCGAACAGGATCAAATGGCTCAACGTTTTTTGTGGCGAGGTGGTGATTCCAGTAAGCCTCCTGATGAATACACAATGCAGGTTATGATATTCGGTTCTGCAAGTTCGCCATGCTCGGCACAGTTCGTAAAAAATTTGAATGCGGAAGCTTACAAAGACACTCATCCGCAAGCCTATAGCGCAATTGTTGATAATCACTACGTTGATGATTATGTCGACTCTTTTGATAATGTAAGCCAGGCTATAAGTGTCTCCAGGGACGTAATCGACATTCATATCCAGGCCGGATTTGAACTGAGAGGTTTTGTGTCAAACTCGATTGAATTTTTGAAAGGTATGAACGAGGGTGATATTGTAAAGGACGATTTAATTTTTTCAAATTTGGGAAATACTGAAAATAGCACCGAAAATATTTTGGGAATGCAATGGAACCAAGCTAGGGATTGCTTTTGCTTTGTTTTAAGGTTTGCCAAAGTTCCAGAACCAGTTTTAAAAGGAGACCAAAAACCAACTAAGAGCCAGGTTTTAGGTTTAACAATGGCAATTTTTGATCCTTTTGGGTTTTTAGCCAACATCGTTATAAAATCAAAAATACTCCTTCAGGAGTTGTGGAGAACCAAAGTGGACTGGAACTCAGCCATCCCAGATGAAATTTATGCAAAATGGTTCATGTGGTATAGAAGCCTATATGATATAGGGCAAGTCAATATTCCAAGGTGTTATGATATGAATATCTTTTGCAAAGAAGCCGAAATTGAATTGCATATATTTTCGGACGCTAGCGCAGTAGCCTACGCAACAGTCGCCTATTGGAGAATACGTATCAATGGGGAAGTAAATATCGCGTTTATTGCGGGGAAATCAAGGTGTGCGCCACTAAAGCCACTCTCTATCCCACGTCTTGAGCTGCAGGCTGCCGTTCTTGGACTCAGATTGAAAGAGTCAATACATGCTTCCCACAACATAAGGCCCGAACAAATTGTATTTTGGTCGGACTCTAAAACAGTCATTAAGTGGATTCAATCTGACACCAGAGCCTATAAACAATTCGTTGCACATCGCATTGCGGAGATACTTGAATCTTCTGATGAGAAACAATGGCGTTGGTTACCTGGTACATTAAATCCTGCAGACGAGGCAACTAGGCCACAGGACTTTTCGAACGCATATTCGACATCATGCTGGTTAAACGGTCCTGCCTTTTTAAAGGATGATAAGCAGAATTGGCCCGAAATTCCAAGTGATATCGATAAACATGAAGTCGCGATGGAAAAAAGGTCAACATTTGTTTTTGTTGTTGACGTAAATTCTATTATACCATTTAATCGTTATTCAGATTTTTTGAAATTCGTCAGAGTCACGAGTTGGGTTCGCCGTGCCGTCCGAATTTTTATATTAATCGGGAAGAAAGGTAACACCATAAAGGCCAAAGCTAGTTTACATTTAAGTGCGAATGAGATAAATAATACAATAGAATATTTATGCAAAGTGGCACAAAGAGAAGTTTTTTATAAGGAGTATAGTCGGTTAGAGGCGAATAAAACAGTTCCCAAGTCTAGCCAAATTTTTAAACTTTCTCCATTTTTGAGCGAAGAGGGGCTTATACGCTTATCTGGACGGATATATAATGCTACATGCATTAATCGCAGTACAAAGGAACCTATTATATTGCCAAAAGATCATATGCTAACAAGGCTAATCGTGAAACACTACCACGACAATTTTAGACATCATAATCAAGAGTCTATTTGTTCTGCAATCAGACTAAAATATTGGATACCTTGTCTACGCCAGGTAGTGAGGTCAGTTAAAGCAAACTGCCAAATTTGCAAAAACATGTCAGCTGTTCCGAGGCCGCCTTTGATGGGCCAACACCCAGCAGATAGAGTTACGCCATATGTGAGACCATTTTCATATTCGGGTGTGGACTACATTGGTCCGTTTTTTGTTTCAATAGGCCGTCGTCAGGAAAAAAGATGGGTAGCTCTATTCACTTGCCTAGCGATAAGGGCAATTCATTTAGAAATCGCAAAAGATTTGTCGACTAATGCGGTGATATTATGCCTGAAGAATTTTATTAATAGGCGAGGGTTGCCTATGCGATTGAGAAGCGATAGAGGTACGAATTTTGTAGGCGCAAGTAAAGAAAAATTTGTTTTCGATGAAACTAAAATGGTGAATGAGTGTTCGAAACGAGGAATAGAATGGGTGTTTAACACTCCAGCCAACCCATCAGCAGGGGGTGCCTGGGAGCGCATGGTGCGCTCTGTAAAGAAAGTTTTAATCTATACTCTTAATGAGAAGGCTCCACAAGTTGAGACATTTTACAGTCTTCTCGTCGAGGCGGAAAATTTAATAAATTCCCGACCGCTAACGCATCTTCCAATTGAACACCATGAAGCTGAACCTTTAACACCTAACCATTTCCTGATCGGATGCCCGAATATACTACAGACGCCTGCAGTACCTGAGAAAGTTTGTTTAAGAAAGCAATGGCAAATACTGCAACAAATGAAACAAACATTTTGGGAAAGATGGATATTAGAGTATCTGCCAGAACTAACCCGCCGTACAAAGTGGTACACTCCAGTTAAACCGATACAAGTTGGTGACGTGGTCATAATCTGTGACGACAATGAAATACGTGGGCAGTGGAAAAGAGGTTTGGTTGTAGAAGTGTTTCGGTCATCAGATGGGCAGGTTCGAGCAGCAATGGTTAGGACAAATATTGGCAAATTGATACGTCCGGCATAAAAACTGGCAGTACTGGATGTTGTTGGTGAGTCTCCCAGGTCGACTCACGGGGCCCGGGATGTTACAAACTAATTTCTAATTTTTATAATTTAATTTAACGGCCACTTGCCATCAGAGTTGAATTTGATTTCTATTTAAAATGTATGTAAGTACTCTCTATTCTGTCTTAAATGCAATCGGTAACGACTGTTTATAGAAGTAATCGCTTACCTACGTTTTGCTTAATGTCAGTTGAAGTAAAGCCGTGAGCGAGGACAGAATAAAGTAAGTACGCCTTTTTTTATTATTAAATGTATATGTATTTTATTTTACTTGAATTTGACAGATAATAAAACAACAAACAACTCACACAATAAATTTTTGACGCCGAAGGAGTTTTATTATTTCTGTTAGTTTTTTTTTAAAGGAAAACCTCGCTAAGTTGCTGCCGCAACACACTTATTAATCTAGCTGTGCAATACTACTTTATTTTGGCCTTGATGGCTTTTGTATTGCAATATGTTATAAATAAATAAAAAATAATAAATTATAAAACATATAGAAAAATATAAATGGCGCCGAAGTGCCGCCATATTAACCGAGTTCGCCGATGCATCCACCAAGGCGAATTCATTAATAGGTGGATGCATCGGCGAATTCAGGCGAATTCATTTAATATGGCGGCACTTTCTCTGTCAAGTTTTGTTTACCTTTTTCGGCGCCATTTAAATTTTTTAACATGTTAGTTATCCACTACTTTTGACAGCTTAAGTGTGAATTCGCCTTTTTACACAAACAAAATACCTGTTGTTTTTTTATTGTTGTAGCGAAGCGGCTACCTTGTTTTTTGTATTGTATTTTCCAAGGCGAATTCATTATTAGGTGGATGCATCGGCGAATTCAGGCGAATTCGGTTAATATGGCGGCACCTTCGCAGTCAAGTTTTGTTTACCTTTTTCGGCGCCATTTAAATTTTTTTACATGTTCGTTATCAACTACTTTTGACAGCTTAAGTGTGAATTCGCCTTTTTACACAAACAAAATACCTGTTGTTTTTTTTATTGTTGTATTGTTGTAGCGAAGCGGCTACCTTGTTTTTTTGTATCATGGTATTTTCATGGCATCCACCTAATAAAGAATTCGCCTTGCATTCACCTGTGTAAATTCGTCTTGATTCTCAGTCAGCTTTTACATTTGTACAGACGACGGGCAGACAGACGAAATTTGATGGTGCGGTAACGAAAATTTTCGGTGGGGGAGAGTGTGTAGTACACGACTCTCTGTACTAGACATTTGTGGACATTCTTTGTTTCTCTTTTTAACTTTTCGTATTTCTTATGTTGTTGCTTCATATCATTATTCTCATATCAACATCAACTTCATATAAACACACTAGCTGTGCTTAAAAAAACAACAACAACAAAAGAAAAACGAAAAGTTTCTGTCTGTCTATTAATTTCTTAAATGTAAAAGGTTTAGGCAAGACCAAAAGAGAATTGAAAAAATGTCTGCCCATCGTCTGTACAAATGTAAAAGCAGACTCAGGAAGTTTTACAATAACAAAATACATAGTTCTGAATTCGCCTTCTGGCTTGCATTCACCCAAGGCGAATTTATTACTACGCATGATACAAAAGACAAGGTAGCCGCTTCGCTACAACAATAAAAAAAAATAACAGGTATTTGTGTAAAAAGACGAATTCTTGTCATAATCCAAATTAGCCTAAGATTGCTCAGCAGAGAAAAAATTTTATATAAACGTAAAATATAAGCTTTTATAATTGTTTGTAATTAAAATCACAGATTATATTAGTTTTTCACTTTTAAATTCACACAAATTTCTTGAAGTTGCACTTAATCATGCAAAAACACCTTCAGATTAAAATGGCGCGAAAAAGTTTGTAAACAAAAGAAAAAAAATTTGACAGCCTCATTGGAAAAAATGCGAGAAGCAAAATATAGTCACCTGTGCTGTTAAGTTCACCTGGTAACGAATTCGCCTTGTAACGAACATGCAAAAAAATTTAAATGGCGCCGAAAAAGGTAAACAAAACTTGACAGAGAAAGTGCCGCCATATTAATCGAATTCGCCGATGCATCCACCTAATAATTAATTCGCCTTGTTACTACGTGAACTTGACAGCCCAGGTGATTATATTTTGCTTCTCCCGTTTTTTTCATTGAGACTGTCAATTTTTTTTCCTATGCTTACAAACATTTTAATCTGAAGATTTTTTTTGTATGATTTAGCGTACTTTCAAGAAATTTGTGTGAATTTAAAAGTGAAAAACTAATATAACCTGTGATTTTAATTACAAACAATTATAACAGTTTATTTTTAACGTTTATGTAAAATTTTTTCCCTGCTGAGCAATCTAAGGGGAATTTAGATTTTGACATTCTCGACATGTTTTACAATAACAAAATATATAGTGCTGAATTCGCCTTCTCGCTTGCATTCACCTGTATCATCATGGTACAAAAAACAAGGTAGCCGCTTCGCTACAACAATACAACAATAAAAAAAACAACAGGTATTTTGTTTCTGTAAAAGGCGAATTCACACTTAAGCTGTCAAAAGTATTTGATAAAGAACAAGGCGAATTTATTATTAGGTGGATGCATCGGCGAATTCAGGCGAATTCGTTTAATATGGCGGCACTTTCTCTGTCAAGTTTTGTTTACATTTTCGGCGCCATTTAAATTTTTGTACATGTTCTTTATCAACTACTTTTGACAACGTAAGTGTGAATTCGCCCTTTTACACAAACAAAATAGCTGTTGTTTTTTTTATTGTTGTATTGTTGTAGCGAAGCGGCTACCTTGTTTTTTGTATCATGATAAAGAACATGTAAAAAAATTTAAATGGCGCCGAAAAAGGTAAACAAAACTTGACAACGAAAGTGCCGCCATATAAACCGAATTCGCCTGAATTCGCCGATGCATCCACCTAATAATTAATTCGCCTTATGTATCATGATACAAAAAACAAGGTAGCCGCTTCGCTACAACAATACAACAATAAAAAAACAACAGGTATTTTGTTTGTGTAAAAAGGCGAATTCACACTTCAGCTGTGAAAAGTAGTTGATAAAGAACATGTAAAAAATTTAAATGGCGCCGAAAAAGGTAAACAAAACTTGAGAGAGCAAGTGCCGCCATGTTAACCGAATTCGCCGATGCATCCACCTAATAATGAATTCGCCTTCACCTGTATAAATTCGCCTTGCATTCACCTGTATTAATTCGCCTTGCATTCGCCTTGAATGAAGGTCATCGTCGAGGCCAAGGCGACTTTATACAGTTGAATGCAAGCGGAAAGGCGAATTCAGTACAATGTATTTTGTTATTGTAAAACATATCGTGAATGTCATAATCTAAATTTTATATAAACGTTAAATATAAGCTTTTATAATTGTTTGTAATTAAAATCACAGATTATATTAGTTTTTCACTTTTAAATCCACAAAAATTTCTTGAAATTGCACTAAATCATGCAAAAAAACTTTCATTTAAATGGCGCGAAAAAGTTTGTAAACAAAAGAAACAAAATTTGACAGTCTCATTGGAAAAAACGCGAGAAGCAAAAAATAATCACCTGTGCTGTTAAGTTCACCTGGTAATGAATTCGCCTTGGTCGAGGCGAATTAATTCTCATGAATTCGCCTTGGTCAGCGTGTGCAAAAAACGCTAATCATTATTGGTAATAGTAAACCAAGGCGAATTCATTACCAGGTGAACTTAACAGCACAGGTGATTATTTTTTGCTTCTCGCGTTTTTTCCAATGAGACTGTCAAATTTTGTTTCTCTTGTTTACAAACTTTTTCGCGCCATTTTAATGTAAAGATTTTTTTGTGTGATTTAGGGCAATTTCAAGAAATTTGTGTGAATTTAAAAGTGAAAAACTAATATAATATGTGATTTTAATTACAAACAATTATAAAAGCTTATATTTAACGTTTATATAAAATATTTTTTCTCTGCTGAGCAATCTTAGGCGAATTTAGATTATGACATTCACGATGTGTTTTACAATAACAAAATACATTGTACTGAATTCGCCTTTCCGCTTGCACTCACCTGTATAAAGTCGCCTTGTAGTAAACAAACAAAAGTTTGTGCGTTAAACAGTAAGTGGTTTTAGGAAGTGGCCACAAAGTAGAAAAGAAACGAAGTGAATTTAGAACTTCAATAAATTTTGACTATAATTATCAAAAATGCATTAGAGATATGGCTACTTTAGAAAAGGAAGAGGAACACTTGGCAAAAATGGCAACATTTCAAAAATATCAGAAATTAACTCTATTCGATTTGAGCTGGGAAGATGTTATAACACCAAAAATACTTTCGCATTTGACGCTCAAAGAACTTTTCACATTACGTTGCTGTTCAAAAACCGCTAAACGTTTAGTGGAGGAAGCCTTAGAACTACTAATCGAAGTTAACTTTTCTGGTAATTGTTCGCGCAATGTGGAACTCGCATTCGCTGTGTTGGGTGAGCATTGCAGACGTTTAGAAATTGTTCATTTAGCCCGTTGTAATTGGCTAACTGATGAGCTATTATTACCAATGTTAACTAAAAACAAACGTTTGAAGACTGTCAATTTAAATGAATGTGTAAATTTAACACCAATAGCTCTGCAACCGATTATTATAAAATGTAAAGACTTGCGAGTTTTAAAATTATCAAAATGTCAGTGGCTTACTACTGGTGCAGTTGACGCTTTTACTCTACATCAAAATAATTTAGAGGAATTTGATATATCACACTGTCCTACTATTGGTGAACGTTGTTTGACAATATTTTTTAGAAAGTTCAATAAATTAACTATACTTTCGTTAGCCAATACAACAAGTGTAACAGATCAAGTTCTGATTCAGATTGGCATCTACTGTCGTGCATTGGAGCACATTAATTTAGTGGGCTGCACAGCCATATCAGATTTTGGAATTCAGTAAGTAGAATTTGTGAAAATATATGGCATACTCTGGGTTCGCTTCACGATCTCCAAAGTTTTTCGTTCCCAAGCACGATAAAAAAACCAATTTTGTACCTATGAAAAACGAAAACAGCTTTTCCATCACACCAATTTACCTAGTTTTTTTCAAGTTTAATTTTGCAATTGGATATAAAATATGTAAGTTTATTATTCTTTCATATGCTTGCAAACGATAAATTTCGAGAACGTAAAAGACTAAGATTATTGTTGGTTCAAATTTATCGACGTAGAATGTGGCTTTCTGATCTTTAGAAGAGCATGTAATTTAAATTTTAATTATAATTTTTTAATATTATTTTTTCTTCCCACTGTAACAGTCAGTAAAATACTCATATTGCGCAAATTTAATTTTTTGTGATGGAGATACTTATTTCATACCCTTATTAACTAAAGTGCTGAAAACTTGTGTAAATTTCTATTGGTGATAAAAAAAATATATATATGTAAATTTGTTATAGGTATCTGATTAAAAATGAAAAAAATTTATAAATAGTTCAAGCGCATCCATGATTAAAAACTACTCTATTGTACTAGATGGCTTAATCGTAAACCAAACTAAAAATTTAATGCATAATGTATCAAATTTTGTTAAATTAAATATACACTAGATTTATTTTTTTTTTTTTTTTTGTTATTATTAATTCAAAAATTATTTTTTTTTTTTTTTTGTAAAAAGTATTTTTGATACTAATAAAGAAACCAAACTAAAAATTAACGTTCTTCATTCATTCATTGCGAATTTCTAAAAGTTCGTTCTAAAATTTATACATTCAACTTCTCTTTCTTTTCTTTTTATTGCAGTGCTCTAAGCAACCACTGCTTGTGTTTGAAATCTCTCTTAGTTCAACATTGTCCACGCATCACTGAACGATGTTTAGGTCCATTACGTAAAAACGTTTTTATCGATAGGCCTATCCAATTAGATATTTATCACAATGATTTTTACCCCAGTGATTTTTTAATCTATTAAACGTGAAATTATTTTTTGTTAGCTTTTCGTAATATTTAAACAAAATACTTTTCTTGCTTTGCAGCTATTTATCAAACACTTGTAGGCGATTAAAATCTCTTATGGTTCGAAGATGTGAACTAGTGACCGAAAATAGTTTGGGTCGTTTAAGAGGTTCTGTGTATATAGACAGACCATTTACAGAAGATAGTAATGAAGGCTTGCCCGAGGGAGCAGTACATCGATTAAATCACTGGTTTTACTGGGAATAAAACGATTTTAAGATTTTATAAATGATATTAACGATTATTTATATTTTGTGCAAAATTTGTTATTACTTAGTTTGTTAAAATACCTTCACACAATCTTTATGTTTTAAGAAGTTAAAAGTGATTGGGACATTTATTTAAATTTAATGTTATAGCTAATTTAAAAACAAAAACTATGTTCAAAATCAATAATAAAGCTTAAAAATAATACATTTTGGTAATTATCATTGTGCTTCTATTAAAGGCGAGGTTATAGTGAGTGCCTTTTCATTTTCCTCCATTAATTTCGTATCACATATTTTTCTAATATTTGCTTCCATATATGTCTCGTTATTTTCTAGAATATTCTGCGTACGCCATTTTTCATGTAACTTTTTAAGTTTATCGTATGATGCCATAGACATGTTGAGGCTAGGCATTACTTCCAATAGACCTGGCTCGCCAGTAAAGGCTAGGCCACAAAGGCCTAAATAAGTGTGGAAAGGATCCGTAGTAGAATGAGGCCATTTAGCAAAACCCCCAACTATATTATCCTGAGTTTCCAAGATATAGGAACGATTTGCAGCATAGTCTGTTAATTCGAAAGCGTTAAGAATTTTTAAAGAAGCACCAATCCAAAACGAATAGCAGGTATCTACAGGTTTATTGGGTCGGCCTTGAAACCCATCAACTTGTCGGAATACACACCATCGCTTTATACCCTCTAAAGTTTCAAGGTCAACACGTTGTAATTGTTCGCTTAAATGCAAAGCAGCCAAGGCACAATATGTAGTACCACCATGACCCTCAGCTTCCAAGTTTTGACTGAACCCATAGTCGTAACGCTGTTGAAAGTATAGTCGAAAAAACGTCGGAATTGGTAATCGTTTTAAGAAAATAAGAAATTTGTTCTACTTACAATACTGTTCATAATAAATTCATACATTTTTTCTTTATTTACATCACCCCAATAATCCAACATGTGACATATTGCTGCCGCACAGAACACAAAACGCATATCATTTTCACTGCCGTCTATACAGGCACTGAAACTACCATCCTGTCTTTGTACAGCTGCAACGCCTAATTGAAAAAAAATAATTGTATTTTTTTTTATATACCTATCTGTTTAATTTACCATCCACAATACTTTTACGATCCAAACGTGATAGATCATCTCCCAAAGTTACCAAAATGCCTATACTTGTATAGGTCATGGCCAAGTGGCCCCACTGATAGCATCTTGCATTGGCTAGAAGTTGTTCATCATCACTTTGTATTAGAACTGAACGGGAGCCCTGAATATTTAACATATTTTTATACGTATTTAATTTTGACACCAACACAAGAAAATATTAGCTTTTCAAAAATGTACTAAAAGAATTTAATAATAAAAATATTACTGGATCGCCAAATATTGAAAAGGCGATGAATAACACCATTTTATGAAGATATACATATTCAATATTTTAACTATGTCAGTGTATTTATATGCAATCAAATATTTATACAATAATGATCGCATTTTTAATTTAAGGAACAATAAATGTTTCTGTATGTATATCATACAATTATGTATGTATAGAGCTTAAAATAAACTCACCTGAAAACCGGAACAATTGCGTTCTCCAGGCCGTGTTATGACTAAACTTCCGTATATCCAGTCAATTATGTTTTTACGCATTTCAGAGGTTAATAAGTGAAGGGAATTCAAAACATCTAAGCCACAAACGGCGAAAAATGCTATTGTTCCTCTGGAATCAATATTAACAAAATCGTTATTTAATTACATATGTATTTTGTCTATAATATGTTCACCTGGTAGAATCGTGAGAGGCTAAACGGGCCGGCAACAAATGTAAAAATCTTACAAAATATTTGGCATGTTTTGAAAGCAAGACGGGCGCTGTATCTGTTGTTGGGTCCTCAATATTAAACGCATTATAAGACATATTTAAGAGAACTTGCAGAAACGTTCTTAAGTTATCTTACTAATGACTAATGTTTTGTTTCTATACATAAAACAATATATCAAACTGGTTCTGAAATAAGAGGGCCTCTACTTCACTTTAGAACGCAAAAGCTTTATATACGATTTCCTTATAAATGCATGTACACGAACATTACCATAACTTTTTCACACATTTATTTGTTTTTGATAAAGGTTAAAAAAACTAACACAACTCATTCAATTATCTCCAGTAACGCAAATAATAATAAATTCACTTTATATTAAGCGAAAAATTTATGAAGTGCTCAATGTCAAATGCAGTTAACAATGATGACTAGAGTGGCCATTTCTGCTTTACAGAAATTTGTTTTACCCAAGGCGAATTCATTACTAGGTGAACTTAACAGCACAGGTGATTATTTTTAGCTTCTCGCTTTTTTTCCAATGAGACTCAAATTTCTTTTCTTTACAAACATATTCGCGCTATTTTAATCTGAAAATTTTTTTGTATGATTTATTTCAATTTCAAGAAATTTGTGTGAATTTAAAAATGATAAACTAATATAATCTGTGATTTTAATTATAAACAATTATAAAAGCTTATATTTAACGTGTATATAAAATGTTTTCCCAGCTGAACAATGTTAAGCGAATTTAGATTTTAACATTCACGATCATGATACAAAAAACAAGGTAGCCGCTTCGCTACAACAATACAACAATAAAAAAAACAACAGGTATTTTGTTTGTGTAAAAGGCGAATTCACACTTAAGCTGTCAAAAGTAGTTGATAACGAACATGTAAAAAAATTTAAATGGTGTCTAAAAAGGTAAACAAAACTTGACAGCAAAAGTGCCGCCATATTAATCGAATTCGCCTGAATTCGCCGATGCATCCACCTAATAATGAATTCGCCTTGATTCACGATATGTCAAGGTGCATTAACGTATACACGGTGGCAGCACTACGGCATGTGACAATTTTTTGTTACTGGCAATATAGTAAGCTATTTGCGTCAAATGTATTGTTTACATTTTGAAAGTGAATTTAGTGTTTTATTCTGAATTAAACATATACAAACTATTTTGTGAACATATAAATAATTCTAATAAATATAATTTATAATTATGAAAAGGTACA
The DNA here is from genome assembly GCA_914767995.1 of Thecocarcelia acutangulata. Classification (NCBI taxonomy): domain Eukaryota; kingdom Metazoa; phylum Arthropoda; class Insecta; order Diptera; family Tachinidae; genus Thecocarcelia; species Thecocarcelia acutangulata. The sequence goes on from OU612097.1 coordinate 61,866,624, forward strand.
TTCATAGTTTATAATTGTGAAAATGGTTACAAATATTTTTGATAAACATAGCTTATCACATGCCTGTTTTTGTTGTAATGTTGTAATTTTGCTCTAGTGCTACCAACTTGTATACGTTAATGCACCTTGCCAAGGCGAATTAATTATTAGGTGGATGCATTGGCGAAATCAGGCGAAGTCGATTAATATGGCGGCACTTTCTCTGTCAAGTTTTGTTTACCATTTTCGGCGCCATTTAAATTCTTGTACATGTCTGTATCAACTACTTTTGTCAACGTAAGTGTGAATTCGCCTATTAATACAAACAAAATACCTGTTGTTTTTTTTTATTGTTGTATTGTTGTAGCGAAGCGGTTACATTATTTTTTGTATCATGGCACCTTGCGATATGTTTTACACATGATACAAAAAACAAGGTAGCCGCTTCGCTACAACAATACAACAATAATAAAAACAACAGGTATTTTGTTTGTGTAAAATGGCGAATTCACACTTAAGCTGTCAAAAGTAGTTGATAAAGAACATGTAAAAAATTTAAATGGCGCCGAAAAAGGTAAACAAAACTTGTCAACGAAAGTGCCGCCATAGTAACCGAATTCGCCTGAATTCGCCGATGCATCCACCTAATAATTAATTCGCCTTGGTTTTACAATAACAAAATACATAGTACTGAATTCGCCTTTCCGCTGGCATTCACCTGTATAAATTCGCCTTGGTTTTACAACAAGGCGAATTCAGTAATAGGTGAAATTGACAGCACAGGTGATTATATTTTGCTTGCCGCGTTTTTTCCAATGAGACTGTCAAATTTCCTTTCTTTTGTTTACAAACATTTTCGCGCCATTTTAATCTGATTTTCTTTTTGTGTGATTCAGTGAAGTTTCAAGAACTTTTTGTGAATTTAAAAGTGAAAAACCATTATAATTTGTGATTTCAATTACAAACAGTGATAAAAATTTGTAATTAAGGTTTATGTAACATATTTTCCTAGCTAACCAATCTTAGGCGAATTTCGATTTTGACATTCAGGATATGTTTTACAATAACAAAATACATAGAACTGAATTCGCCTTCCCGCTTGCATTCACCCAAGGCGAATTCATTACCAGGTAAACTTAACAGCACACGTGATTATTTTTTGCTTCTCGCAAATATCGTGAATGTCATAATTTAAATTCGCCTAAGATTGCTCAGCAGAGAAAATATTTTATATAAACGTTAAAATTAAGCTTTTATAATTTTTTGTAATTAAAATCACAGATTATATTAGTTTTTCACTTTTAAATTCACACAAATTTCTTGAAATTGCACTAAATCATGCAAAAAAACCTTCAGATTAAAATGGCGCGAAAAAGTTTGCGCCATTTTAATGTAAAGATTTTTTTGTGTGATTTAGTGCAATTTCAAGAAATTCGTATGAACTTAAAAGTGAAAAACTAGTATAATCTGTGATTTTAATTACAAACAATTATAAAAGTTTATATTTAACGTTTATATAAAATATTTTCCCAGCTGAACAATCTTAGGCGAATTTAGATTTTGACATTCACGATATGTTTTACAATAACAAAATACATAGTACTGAATTCGCCCTTCCGCTTGCATTCACCTGTATAAATTCGCCTTGGTTTTACAATAACAAAATACATAGTACTGAATTCGCCTTTCCGCTTGCATTCACCCAAGGCGAATTTATAAAGTTGAATGCATGATACAAAAAACAAGGTAGCCGCTTCGCTACAAAAATTAAAAAAACAACAGGTATTTTGTTTATGTAAAAAGCGAATTCACACTTAAGCTGTCAAAAGTAGTTGATAAAGAACATGTAAAAAAATTTAAATGCCGCCGAAAAAGCAAACTAAACTTGACAGAGAAAGTGCCGCCATATTAGCCGCATTCGCCTGAAATCGCCGATGCATCCACCTAATAATGAACTCGCCTTGGCGAATGCAGTACTATGTATTCTGTTATTGTAAAACATAACGTGAATATCAAAATCTAAATTCGCCTAAGATTAATCAGCTGGACAAAATTTTATATAAACGTTAAATATAAACTTTTATATTTGTTTTTAATTAAAATCACAGATTATATTAGTTTTTCACTTTTAAATTCACACAAATTTCTTGAAATTGCACTAATTCATACAAAAAAATCTTCAAATCAAAATGGCGCGAAAAAGTTTGTAAACAAAAGAAAAAAAATTGACAGTCTCATTGGAAAAAATGCTAGAAGCAAAAAATAGTCACCTGTGCTGTTAAGTTCACTTAATAATGAATTCGCCTGTATAAATTCGCCTTGGACGAGTGTCAGTGGAATTAAAACAGACACAAGGCGAATTTATACAGGTGAATGCAAGCGGAAAGGCGAATTCAGCACTATGTATTTTGCATGATATAAAAAACAAGGTAGCCGCTTCGCTACAACAATACAACAATAAAAAAACAACAGGTATTTTGTTTGTGTAAAAGGCGAATTCACACTTAAGCTGTCAAAAATAGTTGATAAAGAACATGTACAAAAATATAAATGGAGCCCAAAAAGGTAAACAAAACTTGACAGAGAAAGTGCCGCCATATTAACCGAATTCGCCTGAATTCGCCGATGCATCCACCTAATAATTAATTCGCCTTGGTATTTTGTTACATGATACAAAAAACAAGGTAGCCGCTTCGCTACAACAATACAACAATAAAAAAACAACAGGTATTTTGTTTGTGTAAGAGGCGAATTCACACTTAAGCTGTCAAAAGTATTTGATAAAGAACATGTAAAAAAATTTAAATGGCGCCGAAAAAGGTAAACATAACTTGACAACAAAAGTGCCGCCATATAAACCGAATTCGCCGATGCATCCACCTAATAATTAATTCGCCTTGGTGAATGTCAAAATCTAAATTCGCCTAAGATTGTTCAGCTGGGAAAAAATTTTATATAAATGTTAAATATAAACTTTTATAATTATTTGTAATTAAAATCACAGATTACATTAGTTTTTCACTTTTAAATTCACACAAATTTCTTGAAATTGCACTTAATCATATAAAAAAATTTTCAGATTAAAATGGCGCGAAAAAGTTTGTAAGCAAAAGAAACAAAATTTGACAATCTCATTGGAAAAAACGTGAGAAGCAAAAAATAATCACCTGTGCTGTTAAGTTCACCTGGTAATGAATTCGCCTGGAACAGACATAAAAAACATTTTCAGTCGTAAAGCAGCTCTGGGCTGAAGAGTTATATCTGTGCTGAAGAACAGCTTCCGAATCATCGTAATTATTTTTGAAGTTTTTTTTTTTTCATTCATTTATTTATTGAATCTTCAAAAAATGAACTAACAATAAGTATTCAAATCTTAAGACTAAATATAAAGTTATTTAAGTCCAGCCACTGCTAGACAAAAAAGTTTTATTTTGCGTGAATAATATCGGTAGAATCACCTATTTAACGTTCTGATGGTGGCAAGGGTATCCCTTCTTCTCAACCGAGAGTGGCCGCGAAAATTAAGTATGTTACGTGCAAGTGGATTTGGGTGAAGTTCCAGTTTTCAGATATACCTTGTCGCATACTTAGAAAATTCACCTTTTACTAGCGGAACACACAGATCCTTGTGAATTCGTAAGTTTCTTACGTACCATGGAGCTACAGTAATCAAACGAAGAATTTGGTTTTGTCGTCTTTGGATTTTTTCAATGTTAGATGTTGAGTCGGTTCCCCATAATTGAATTCCGTAGCACCATATAGGCTTTAAAATTACGTTATATAACAAAAATTTGCAATCCAACTTCAATGTCGAATTTCTGCCCATAAGCCAATTTAGTTGCGCTGCTTTTAATTTCAACTGAGTGACTTTCGCATCAATGTGAGGCTTCCACGTTAGACTAGGGTCTAAAAATCCTTTGAACCGCCACCAATATATTTGCGAGGGCCTATCTCTAGTGAGCTGGTAAAACAACTTATTACGGCAATCGGCAAAGATAATTTCAACGTCACATCATTGAAGCACGGCAGCATCAGTGAAACTAAAATTCAGGTAAACCTTCATGGTTTACCTGAACCACCGAAAATTGTCTGACGTTTTAGAAAAAGAGAAAATATCATTTTACACTTACCAGTTCAAAGCTAAAGGTCTTCAGGTCGTTATTAAAGGTATTGACCCATGCGTAGATATTGATGATGTCAAAACCGGGTTGGAAGATAAAGGTTCTAAAATAAAAACAGTAGTAAACATCAGGAACCGTGAAAATATTCCTCAACCCATGTTGGGTTGAACTAGAACCAGGGGATGTTGTGCTAAAACAGAAAGGAATTCATCCAATATATAACCTCAAATTTCCTTTGCATCGTAAAGTTGCCGTGGAGGAGCCACGTAAGCGTTCAGGACCCGTTCAGTGCCTAAACTGCCAAGAATGTGGCCACACTAAGGCTTACTGTAAGTTGCCTGCTGATGGTGTTGTATGTGGCGAACTTCACGGCACAGCTCAGTGCAATAAGCCAAAGGCCGACGGAAATGTTAAGAAATACAGTAACTCTGGAAGTAGCCACCCTGCAAATTATAGAGGTTGCCATGTCTGTACTCACTTTAAGCGGTCAATGACAAATAAGTCATCGGTTTCTCCAGCAACCCAGCAGCCAAATGTCATTGGTCCAATTTTCGCCAGGTAGGCGATTCAACCAACCATACAAATACTCAAAACTCCAAACAATTTTCATATGCTAATGTCGTTAAAGCCGACCAAATCTTGAAACCTCAAAAGTGCGATCCAAATTTTAGTAATCTAGAGGCAACTCTGCAGACTCTTGTTCAATCCATAAACAATTTTACCGTTTCTATGACAAACATGATGCAGGAAATGCTAAAAATGCAATCCACTATTTTACATTCATTCGCCAACACAAAATGAGCTTGGGCACTTCCTTATGGAAAAGCAGATCGATATAATGATGATTGCTGAAACCCATTTGACAACCAACAGTTATTTCAAAATTAATGGCTACACACTATATGACACAAAAGATCCCCGTGGAAGATCTTGCGGCGGTTCGGCAATTTTGATAAAGACCATAATTAATCACTATCTAATGAACGAGACACGTGAAGAATATCTCCAAGCTACAAATATATGCATTGATTATTTTCATGAAAAAATTGTTATATCCTCGATTTACTCACGACCACGGTTTTCAGTAGCAGAAAACCAATATTCACATTTTTTCAAATCACTTGAGCCTCGATTTTTAGCGGCTGGCAACTATAACTCGAAACACACTTTTTGGGGATAACGTTTAATTACCTCGAAAGGCCGTATGCTTTTTGACACCGTTTCCAAAATTGGCTTAGATGTGTTTTCAAGCGGACATCCCACTTATTGGCCGTCAGACCGACGAAAGATCCCAGATGTTATAGATTTTGGAGTTGCAAAAAAATTTCCTTTAGAGTGGATGCAAGTGGAGCCTTCATTAGATTTGTGATCAGATCACTCACCCACTATAATCTCTGTTTCGTTCCCCCAAGAGATTGGCTCCCCGTTGACTGGCAATAGAGTTAATTGGCTAAAATACAAAAAATTTTTGAGTACTGAAAATATCGCCTTGACAGCGCCTGAGGATATTGATGTGTCAATTAACGATTTTTCTGAAAACCTCAAACTGGCCATACAGCATGCTACCACTAGCCATATAAAGTCCAGATATGTGAACAATAGAACATATTCGTCTGAAATTGAACAACTTCTGTTAGAAAAAAGAAGAGTTAGAAGAGAGTGGCAACTTCGCAGGTCTTCGCGGCTTATAACTAGCCTACGGGAATGCATAAGTCAGTTAGAAAATCTGCTTGAAATCCACAGAATGGCTTCCCTTAAAACATATTTGGAAAGACTTGATGGTACTCCTCAAACTGATTATTTCTTGTGGAAAGCTACAAAAGGTTGAAAAAGACCAGTAATAAGTAAGCCACCTTTACGAACTTCAACTGGCGACTGAGCAAGAAGCGATTCTGAAAAGGGGATGTTGTATGTCGATCAATTGAGAAACGTTTTTATTACAAATGACTCAGTGAATATTACAGCGGAATTACCACCATATGTCGAAAACGTTATCGGTAATACAAACCCCCAGGAAATCTCCAGGCGTTTATTTATTTATTTATTTACTTAATTCTATGGACAATTTCCTTACAGACTACTTTAATATTTAAAAACATGTGGCGTGCCCGTATGTTGGCAATGCCGGCGGTGAAAAAAAAAACCCGAATGGATGACACAACTAATTGACAGCCACCTGCGTTGTCAAATCTGGATGAATGGTGAAAGAGAAGAAGAAGATTTAAACGTCAACTCTAGGAATGTACGAGAAATATCGTTGGAAGCCGAATAGAAAAAAAGATGGCTAGGGGAAAAAAAAGATGGCCGGAAGAAAAAAGATGGCGCTGGCGGTCGTTCTGGAAGAAAAATGGAGTGTGTATACACAGAGGTTGTGAAGTTCAGTTGTGGAGTGAGCGCAGACGGAACAAGAAGACGAGCGGTAAGATCGAGACTAAAACGAGAGGAGGTAAAAATCTACTGGCTGGAGGTTGAGAAAAAAATATTTATTAAGTAAATCGACAGAAGAGTTCAAGAGTGTTAAAAATAGGTGGAGTGCTACGCAGTGGTGTAAAACAAATTTATATTATAGTGTCGCCAAGCCCAAGCCAAGGGCAAGAAAAAATCGTGATTGGTGTGTGTGGGTGTGTGAAAGGAACCAGCTCGTCTACACGGCCAGGAGAAGAAAAATAAAACGGCAGCAGCGAAGAAACATCCATTGTGTGAGGACTTTCCTTGACCGGGGTTTTTCTCGTCACGGGAAACCAGTAGGCGAGGGAAGTGTATAGCCGGTAAGGAAAGGCCACATTTGCTTTTGGTTACACGCGCCATTTTGCCGTAGTTTGAACGAGAGGGGCTACGGCATATATCTGCTGTACAGCGCAAATAATTTTCTTTTCCCGCCAAATAGTGTGCGAACGTAAAATTAGAGGTCAAACACCAGCACCACGTTCATCGGCCATTCCCACCAGCACGATTGTAGCAAGCGGCCGGCAAAGCAGCACCAATACCACCATCACCTGTATATCTCAACCTCAATTTTATCCACGCCAAAAATTTTATCGCTACAGCAGCCGCAGCGAAACAAGAGCCGCCTAACCACAACAGCAAGGTCCGCCATCCAATCCAACAATAAGAAGTAGCAACAATCGCCACGAACACCCACTACAAAAGACGCGAAGCGTTTTCAACACCAATTTCAGCCTTGGTCACCGCGCACGAAATTGCAACACGCGGTCCTGTTGGAGAAGTTGTCAAGGGTAGATAAGAAACTCGTTGCCATTTCAAGTTCCAGTTACGACATTCGTGATCACCAACTGACAAGTTTAGAGGAACAGTGCAAACGGTAGCCAAGTATCGATAGCACCTCAAACGACAGAAGCACCATTGCCACGGCCAAACGGTTAACACCAGCACACTTCAATTAATGTAACAGCAGCCGTAGCGATTCCACAGCCGTCGGATCACAGCATCAGGGTCTAACATCAAACCCAACTACAATCAGTTGTCGCACCAAACAACAACAACCGTTTAAACAACAAAAGCAACAGCTTGAACAACAACAACATCAGCAGCATCGCCATCCAACCAAACAACAGCAACAGCCTAAACAACAACAGCAAACAGCAGTTATTTCAGCAGGTATGGTGAATTCTCAGCTAGGACAGCAACTTCCGATTTATCAGCAACAGAACGCAGCCATACATCTCAACAACAATCATCAAGAACAACATCAGCGGGACAGTAACAACCGGTAAGGCCAGGCGAGGCCAAATGTAAGTCCTAGTTTATAAGTTATTTGTAACTATATGAAGTGATTTGACAGGGAGTAAGGATATTCGTAGCTTTGTCTTAAATAATGTTCTTATACTCTGACTAAAAACTTCATAAACAAGAAAAAAACGGAAGAAAAAGGAAAGTCGTTGATTCGGTGTATTTAAGTGCGCAAAAAGAAAGACCCAATGTATATGTAAACGTAGTTGTGTTTGAACTAGTGCACCGGCAACAACAAAAAAAAAAAAAGAAATCTTGCAATACTCGTTTGAGATCCTAAACGCCGCTTTACAGTGTAATCTTGAACCCGCAGTTTTCTTTTTGTTCAGCCGAGTGGTTGGTCAATAAGACTAACACCTAACCGCGGTAAATTAGGTTTTGTTTGCGGCCTGTATTGAGGCCCATGTCCTAACTACAAGTAGGTGAGCTCACAAACAGGTAGTAGGGGGAAAGTTTTAGCAATTCGGTAGCTGGATTATTGGCCAGTGCAATGCTAGGTGTTGTCTTTTGGGACTCTTTTAAAACCCAAAAAGAAGGCTTCGGCAAAGAAATATAAGTTTTGAAGAAAGAAAGCACTTTATTTTAGTTTTAATGAATTCATAAAAATAAGTTTAAAAAAAAGGCAACCAAAAGAAAAGATGTAAATATATGTATAAAAATAGGATAGAAGTTCTACAAGTATTGATATAATTTTTTTTTACTTTAAACAATATTTGTAATAAAGAAAATTGTTAATTTTGGATTTTTAAAAGAAAAGTTTTCGGAATGACTGAAGTATGTGAGTAGAGAAGTAAGTATTGTGGTATGGTGACATAAAAGGGGGATAAGGTAAATCAAATTTTAGGGATGGTCAAAGCATTTACAGGTCACTACGCCATCACGGAGAAGCCCTAAGGGACTTCAGCGGGAGGGCCAACCATTCCTGGCACAACACCAGCCAGAAGGGAATTCATTGTGGCACGGGGAGAGAGCAGGTGGTAGTTGATGGTGTCTGGTGGATAGCGTTTTGGAGATAGGTTTATTTTTCTTCTTGATTTTGATTCCTTTTCAGCAAACGAACGACTCACTTTCGGGCCTCATAACTTTTACTTTAGTTGTGGTGTTTAATGCAAAGACTGGTATGTTTTTTTTATTTTGTAGCTGCTTATAGTTAGAATTGGCTGGCAAGAACCACACCCCATCGGCGAGCTAAAGCCGGAGCATCCGCCATCATACCAGCACGGTCAGCACTCTCTAACCAAACGAATATTTCATTCGTTTTATTATAGCGCAATTGCAATGGTAATAACATCAACGCTCAACAACAGCTATGCTGCTACGATAATAAAATGGCGCCCAACCTGGAGCCATAGTAACACCGCGACCAATTGCATTTTGCTATATACACTCGCAGCCTACGCTACAAAATAAATGGCGCCCAACGTGGGGCCATAGTAACACCGCGACCAATTGCACTTTGCTATGTACACTCGCAGTCTACGCTACAAAATAAATGGCGCCCAACGTGGGGCCCGAAGGTGAATTTTTCGTTTTTTTTTGAAAGCTTTAAGGGGAGCTGATGCGACGAAGGCTGCTGTAAGTCCCGTCAATAAACCGGAGAAGTTTTTGACGCGTTGCGACAACAGTCCTTAGCCAAAGCAGTTTTTCTTGAAGTCTATATCGATTAGAGTAGAGAAAGTTTTTTTTGAAACCCATTTCAATTAAAGTTTTTTTTGATTTTTATTTTTTTTTCTGCAGGCATTGTGGTAGGACGCTGCTGATTCTGGTCTGCGGCGGCCTGTAAGTCCCGTGGTTTCAAAAATTTAATTTTTGCCACGCGTTGCGACGGGTTGCTGGAGATTAGGAGCGGCAGTGAAATACTACAATACAAATAGCATTAGGGTAGTAGACCGGCTGAGTCAAGTTGTTCGGATGCACAATGAGCAGCTTTTGCTACAGTTGTGTTGAGCCTGATATGTTTCCTAAATTCAATTTGGATTTAAAAATTAGTTTCAGGATATCGGCCAGCACCACCGACTACTTCACCTGGGGATTGTGGGTTTGGGTTCTCTCCTCCCACAGCGGGTTCCAAGTATAGTTTTTCCCTTTTTGTCACCTAGAAAATCCACAGTACAAATTTCGAGTTGTAATATATAGAATATATAAATTTAATTATTTGTATTTTATATTTTTTATGTTTTTTATTTGGAACCTGACTTAGTCAGTGGAGTTATATATATAGTTTTTCTATAGCTGCCTTATGGCACGAATCTGAACATTTTTCATTTTCATTACGTTTGTTTTGATTACTTTGATTTCATCCTTTAATTTTGGGTCAAGTTAGTTCATAATCAAGCTGAATATTTTTGGCTATTGTGGTATATCATTTTATAAAGATTATTTTTCAGGTACTTATTCTATTATTTATATTTCTTTTATTACTTTAGTTACTACTACTTTAATTACTACTAGTTCTTTTGAATTTTTATAAAAAAAAAATTTTTTTCCCGGAATTTCGTATCGGGTAGTCTTTGAGATTTTACCTAGGGTTTTGTTTTTTTATACATCTATTGGATAGTTGTTTTTCCTGGTTGGTTGTGTGTTTTTTTGGGCGAAAGGAACGCGTGGTTATTACGCGGTCAGGGCGAAGGCAACAAGCAAGTCATAGTGAAGGTCTAAGTACAGTGCAAATCATGGAGGATAATCCGCCGAGAACTAGAACATCCGTGAGGTCGCAGTCGGTTACTTCCCGCGTGAATACAGGGACAGCTGTAGTCACTACGGAAGCATATGTTGTACCCGCGGTGCAGCAATTTATGTCTATGGCACAAGATCAAGCGAATAGATCACACGGAGATAGTCACAGTTCCAGCGACTCAATTCCATCGCCGGAGTATAGCAGTTTAACCGCGAGGAACGCTCAACAGAATTTTACACAGAATCAAACCAATGGGGCGACAGCTCATGCCCTGGGGCAGAGCACAAACGCTAGTGGAGCGGGGTCCGGCATAGCCGGCTACATTCAAGAAGAGTTATCGAGACAGATGAGAGGACTCCAACTGGCTCTACAACAACAGATAGCGCAAACTTTAGACCGAGTTTTAGTGAACTCACAAGACCATAGTGCTCGGATACCGGTGTCTAGAAGTCAAAATGGGAACTCACCGCTTCATACCATCGCACATACGCCAGTTACAACAGCTGGGCAGGCACACAGAGCCAACAACACAACTCAAGTCACGCCACCAGCACCTTTTGATCCACCTGGACTTGCATCAGCAAGCTATAACACACGGCAGCAGCCCAACATGTCGAATCAACATTTTGCAGAGGCGAATGGCCCTCAGGTGATCCGTATGTTACGGCTCAGAACCGAGTAGATTTATCGAAATGGGGAATTAAATTTGATGGTACGCCAAAGTCAATGAGTGCGGTGGACTTCATCTTTCGTCGAGGTACTACGATCTGATTTTGGACTTTCTTTCAATGACTTACGGCGCAGTTTCCATTCTTTGCTCGAAGGTCAAGCTCTGGACTGGTTCTGGAATTATCGCAAGCTACACCCGGTAATGTTTTGGGAAGAATTAGTGTCAGCGTTTTTAACACAGTTCAGAAGATACGAGAGTGAGTTTCAAATTCAGAAAAGGATTATGGATCGCAGGCAAGGAACACAGGAGCCTTTCGAAGATTTTTTCAATGCAGTGCTGAAGCTGCGAAACCAGCAACGGTCGCCTTATAGTGAACGCGATTTGATAGAAATTATGAGAGGCAATTTAAAACCTTCTCTTTCCCAATTGTTATTCTCAGGGCGTTTTGAGACTCTCAAAGAGTTTTGTCAGCAAGCCAAGCGGGCTGAGAGTTTGTTGATATCGCACGCAATTATGCACCGCAAAGAGTTAGCGAGTTAGAGTTTGAGGTTGATGGGTTGGGGGACGAAAGTTTTTCAGTGGATGCAATAACAGCACCTAGTAGCTATAAATGTTGGAACTGTAAGTTGCCAGGCCATAATTTCATGGATTGTCCAGCACCCACGAGGAAGATTTTCTGTTTTAAATGCGGCAGGGAGAATGTAGTCACACCGAAATGTCCACGCTGCCAGGGAAACCGGAACGGGAACCAGTCTCACACTGGGGAGGCTCGGTCAGTCGAAACACAAACCCAGTAGGGATAGCCCCAACACTAAAACACGACAAACAAACTCAAACATTAGTACAAGACAAGGAAACTCAAACATTAGAACCAGAACAACAAACGAAAATTTTAGAGAATCCTCAGCGACCCAAATCAAGTTCAAGTGTTGCCGAGCCGAAACGACGAGTATTAAAACCACTTCACGAGAGATTAAAGGAGTATCAGGAGGCGAGAAGTAGGATTTTTGGCAAAGTTTCTAGGCGAATTAAGAAAACTAGGGAAAGATATAGACGACGAAGACAATTACGAAGGGAGATATCAGCGGCAGTTTTGTACGAGGGAGACGATACACGTTTTTACGCGAAAATTAAATTAAACGGAGTTGAACTGGAAGGACTATTGGACAGCGGGGCCACAGTTACCTGCCTCGGCAAAGATTGTATGGAGCTGGTAGGAAAAGCAGGCTTAATGGTTCAAGGGTTTTTCTCATTCATCAAAACAGCGGATGGTAGCCCACATAAGATCATTGGCCGCGTAAAGGCACAAATCAATTTCAATAATATTACAGAATGGGTAACATTTTATTTAGTTCCGTCACTTAATAGACAACTTTTTCTGGGGGTTGACTTCATGCGGAAGTTTCAATTGCTGGCCGGAGTAAGCAGCTTGACTACCAGTGGGGTAGGTTTATGCAACGAGGCGGGGAGCAGTATAGGCAAAGTGGCAATGCATACTTTGACAGAGGAGCAGCAAATGCGGTTATCGAATGTAGTAGCTAGTTTTCCATGCTACACCAAGAAGGGTCTAGGACGCACCAGCCTGGAAACCCATGCAATCGATACTCGTGATGCAGTCCCAGTGAAGGAGCGCCACTATCCTGTCTCGCCGGCTGTGCAGGGGTTGATGTTTGCGGAGCTGGACAGGATGCTTGACCTGGGGGTCATTGAGCAAAGCGAAAGCCCGTGGAGCCTTCCAGTGACTCTCGTGAGCAAGGGCGAGAAGAACAGGCTTTGTCTGGATGCTCGCAAGCTGAATGCTCTCACGGTCAAGGATGCCTACCCTCTCCCGAACATCGAAGGTCTGCTCAGTCGGTTGGGGGATACGCACTACATATCTAGCGTGGATCTCAAAGACGCATTCTGGCAGATCCCATTAGAGGCGTCCAGTAGGGAAAAAACCGCATTCACGGTTCCTGGACGACCACTTTATCATTTTACGGTCATGCCCTTTGGGTTGTGTAATGCAGCCCAAAGGCTATGCCGTTTAATGGATAAGGTGATCCCCGCGGAGCTTCGTGATAGGGTTTTTGTCTATCTGGACGATCTTTTGGTGGTCTCGCCGGACTTTGAGGTACACCTGGGACTGTTGAAGCGAGTAGCCGATTGCTTGGAACAGGCTGGCCTGACGATAAATGTGGCGAAATCCAAATTCTGCTTTCGAGAGCTAAAGTATTTAGGATATATTGTGGGAGCAGGCAAAATGAAACCAGACCCCGGAAAAATTGCAACGATTGTCGGCTACAACTATCCGAAGACGGTGAAACAGGTCAGAAGTTTTATGGGAGCCGCCGGATGGTACCGACGTTTCATACCGAACTATGCAGCAATATCCGCACCGATTTTTAACACCTTAAAGAAAGGGAATACCTTCTGTTTCACTGATGAAGCTAAAACCGCATTTGACGAATTGAAAATAGCTCTCACAACCAGCCCAGTTCTCACACAACCCGACTTTAATAGGCACTTTTATGTACAATGTGAGGCGTCAGATATAGGAGTAGGAGCCGTTTTGTTTCAAAAAGACGATGAAGATGGGGAGCATCCGATAGCATTTTTTTCCCATAAATTGACCTCTGCACAGAAAAATTACTCGGTCACCGAGAGAGAATGTCTGGCAGTGGTCTTGGCCATCAAGAAGTTCAGACCGTATATCGAGTTGATGCCTTTCTCAGTTATTACTGACCATAGCAGCCTTAAATTGTTGATGAGTCATAAAGATCTGAGTGGTCGCCTGGCAAGGTGGAGTCTTTATTTGCAGGCCTACGTGTTTACAATTGAGCATCGTCCTGGGTTCAAGAACATGGTGCCAGACACACTCTCTCGCTATGACATGGAGGAAATCGCGACGGAAACTAGCAGTTTGATCGACTTGGAGGCAGAGGCTTTTAAATCCGATCAATACCAGGAATTAGTGGAACAAGTTTCGCAAAGTGCCGACCAGCTACCGGACCTTAAAGCGTTAGATGGGCGTGTGTATAAACGCATGCGGCCGTATGATGGAGATGGGGTCAACGAAGATTTTGCATGGAAGCTTTGGGTGCCAATGGAACTGACAGCTGATCTGATTAACAAGGCACACAACCCACCGAGCATGGCAGATGGCGGATTTGCGAAAGCCCCCAAGAGGATACGAGAATATTTCTACTGGCCAAATCAAACCGTTCAAGTAAGAGAATATGTCCGAAATTGTCAAAGTTGTAGAGAAGCAAAACCAGCCAATATTACGCTCAGGCCACCAATGCGGTCCGAAACCATATCTGAACGTCCGTTTCAGCGTGTTTTTGTAGATTTTTTAGGACCTTATCCACGGTCTAAGGGCGGAAATAGTTATATTTTTATAGTGTTAGACCACCTAACTAAGTTTGTTTTATTGAAAGCGATGCCTAAGGCTAGCACCAAAAACGTCATTAGATTCCTTATCGCCGAAGTATTTCATAAATTTGGAACTCCTGAGACTATAGTTTCAGATAATGGGAAGCAGTTTCAGAGCAAAGAGTTTAGTGATCTTATGACCAACTTTGGAGTTAATCATGTCCGAACCGCAGTTTATTCACCTCAGGCCAACGCTTCAGAGCGGGTAAATCAGTCGATATTGGCCGCAATCAGAGCATATTTGCAGGAAGACCACACGGAGTGGGATAAATATTTGTCCGACATTGAGTTTTCACTACGTTCGTCTATTCAGACTTCCATAGGGGTCACACCGTACTTTGCCCTTTTCGGCATGAACATGGTAAGTCATGGGAGCGTATACAAATTAGCTAGGAAGCTACAAAGCATAGGTGAGCCTGAATTGAACATACTGGCCAAGCCTGATAAACTGGAACTGATACGAATCAAAGTGCGTGAGCATCTGCACAAGGCATATTTAAGGGCCGAAAAGGGGTACAATATGCGAAGCCGTCAGGTCAGGTATATACCAGGTCAGGAAGTGTACAGACGCAACTTTCAGCAAAGTGACTTTAAGAGAAATTTCAACGCCAAACTTGCCCGCAAGTTTCTTAAGTGCCGTATAGTACGACCCGTAGGGAATAGTCTTTACGAGATAGAAGATTTACAAGGTAGATCGTTAGGGGTATTCCATGCCAAAGATTTGAAGCAGTAGCTGTCTACTTGTAGGCTTCGGAATATAAGGCTTTGTCGCTAGAGCTTCCAGTGTTTGCATCCTATAACTCGATCGAGTTGCTAATATGCTCTTACCAGCCGTTTTCACCAGTCGTTTTCGGTATAGGAGACAGCAGGTCGTTCACCTGTTCTTGGGCAGATAGGTCTCGCGGTACGATGTCGGTCCGAGTTTAACGCAATTCCACGTCTGACGGTTTAAGGTACGCTAAGTAGTACAGTCTGTCCGGTTAATAAAGCGCTGCGGAACGCCGCAGGAGTTTAGTCCGTCCGATTACAAGTCCGAAGGTAATGTGAACCTTTACAAGGGGAAGTTAGTCCGTCTGAAGTTTAATTTTAAGTCCGAGGGGGGAGAATTTCTGTTTTCTGGTCAGTCCGAAGATGCAATTCTAGATACGAAGGGGGAATATGTTTTTTTATGTCCGTCCGTGCGAACAATGTGTTGTTAGGGGTTACATGGAGGGGAAGGGATCAGCGCCGTATTCGCTAAATAATACATGTATATGTGCGCCTATGTGCACGTGCATGTATATTTAGCTGTAGGTGTATATGCACGTGTAGATAGGTACATATATACATTCTTTTTTTTTCATTTTATTTGGTCCTCTTAATAGGCTTTCGGACCGGGAGAAAGAGAAAGCCCCGCGTAAGCACCAAGGGAGCTTGGCAGTGTCTACACTGCGAAACTCTTTTGGCCGCCCGCAAATATACATTTTCATTTTATTAGGTCCTCTTACTAGGCTTTCGGACCGGGGGAAAGAGAAAGCCACCTGATTTCGGGTTTGTTTTGGTGTTGGATGGAGGGTAGATAGCGGCTTTGAGGGGGCATAGGTCTTCTTGGGAGTCCAGGCAGGGAACTGCGTAGCTTACAGGCACACTCGTTCCCGTCCATTCCAATATCCTGGGAGCGTCTTGGAATGGCCGGGTTTGTTGCGTGCCCGTATGTTGGCAATGCCGGCGGTGAAAAAAAAAACCCGAATGGATGACACAACTAATTGACAGCCACCTGCGTTGTCAAATCTGGATGAATGGTGAAAGAGAAGAAGAAGATTTAAACGTCAACTCTAGGAATGTACGAGAAATATCGTTGGAAGCCGAATAGAAAAAAAAGATGGCTAGGGGAAAAAAAAGATGGCCGGAAGAAAAAAGATGGCGCTGGCGGTCGTTCTGGAAGAAAAATGGAGTGTGTATACACAGAGGTTGTGAAGTTCAGTTGTGGAGTGAGCGCAGACGGAACAAGAAGACGAGCGGTAAGACCGAGACTAAAACGAGAGGAGGTAAAAATCTACTGGCTGGAGGTTGAGAAAAAAATATTTATTAAATAAATCGACAGAAGAGTTCAAGAGTGTTAAAAATAGGTGGAGTGCTACGCAGTGGTGTAAAACAAATTTATATTATAGTGTCGCCAAGCCCAAGCCAAGGGCAAGAAAAAATCGTGATTGGTGTGTGTGGGTGTGTGAAAGGAACCAGCTCGTCTACACGGCCAGGAGAAGAAAAATAAAACGGCAGCAGCGAAGAAACATCCATTGTGTGAGGACTTTCCTTGACCGGGGATTTCTCGTCACGCGAAACCAGTAGGCGAGGAAAGTGTATAGCCGGTAAGGAAAGGCCACATTTGCTTTTGGTTACACGCGCCATTTTGCCGTAGTTTGAACGAGAGGGGCTACGGCATATATCTGCTGTACAGCGCAAATAATTTTCTTTTCCCGCCAAATAGTGTGCGAACGTAAAATTAGGGGCCAAACACCAGCACCAAGTTCATCGGCCATTCCCACCAGCACGATTGTAGCAAGCGGCCGGCAAAGCAGCACCAATACCACCATCACCTGTATATCTCAACCTCAATTTTATCCACGCCAAAAATTTTATCGCTACAGCAGCCGCAGCGAAACAAGAGCCGCCTAACCACAACAGCAAGGTCCGCCATCCAATCCAACAATAAGAAGTAGCAACAATCGCCACGAACACCCACTACAAAAGACACGAAGCGTTTTCAACACCAATTTCAGCCTTGGTCACCGCGCACGAAATTGCAACACGCGGTCCTGTTGGAGAAGTTGTCAAGGGTAGATAAGAAACTCGTTGCCATTTCAAGTTCCAGTTACGACATTCGTGATCACCAACTGACAAGTTTAGAGGAACAGTGCAAACGGTAGCCAAGTATCGATAGCACCTCAAACGACAGAAGCACCATTGCCACGGCCAAACGGTTAACACCAGCACACTTCAATTAATGTAACAGCAGCCGTAGCGATTCCACAGCCGTCGGATCACAGCATCAGGGTCTAACATCAAACCCAACTACAATCAGTTGTCGCACCAAACAACAACAACCGTTTAAACAACAAAAGCAACAGCTTGAACAACAACAACATCAGCAGCATCGCCATCCAACCAAACAACAGCAACAGCCTAAACAACAACAGCAAACAGCAGTTATTTCAGCAGGTATGGTGAATTCTCAGCTAGGACAGCAACTTCCGATTTATCAGCAACAGAACGCAGCCATACATCTCAACAACAATCATCAAGAACAACATCAGCGGGACAGTAACAACCGGTAAGGCCAGGCGAGGCCAAATGTAAGTCCTAGTTTATAAGTTATTTGTAACTATATGAAGTGATTTGACAGGGAGTAAGGATATTCGTAGCTTTGTCTTAAATAATGTTCTTATACTCTGACTAAAAACTTCATAAACAAGAAAAAAACGGAAGAAAAAGGAAAGTCGTTGATTCGGTGTATTTAAGTGCGCAAAAAGAAAGACCCAATGTATATGTAAACGTAGTTGTGTTTGAACTAGTGCACCGGCAACAACAAAAAAAAAAAGAAATCTTGCAATACTCGTTTGAGATCCTAAACGCCGCTTTACAGTGTAATCTTGAACCCGCAGTTTTCTTTTTGTTCAGCCGAGTGGTTGGTCAATAAGACTAACACCTAACCGCGGTAAATTAGGTTTTGTTTGCGGCCTGTATTGAGGCCCATGTCCTAACTACAAGTAGGTGAGCTCACAAACAGGTAGTAGGGGGAAAGTTTTAGCAATTCGGTAGCTGGATTATTGGCCAGTGCAATGCTAGGTGTTGTCTTTTGGGACTCTTTTAAAACCCAAAAAGAAGGCTTCGGCAAAGAAATATAAGTTTTGAAGAAAGAAAGCACTTTATTTTAGTTTTAATGAATTCATAAAAATAAGTTTAAAAAAAAGGCAACCAAAAGAAAAGATGTAAATATATGTATAAAAATAGGATAGAAGTTCTACAAGTATTGATATAATTTTTTTTTACTTTAAACAATATTTGTAATAAAGAAAATTGTTAATTTTGGATTTTTAAAAAGAAAAGTTTTCGGAATGACTGAAGTATGTGAGTAGAGAAGTAAGTATTGTGGTATGGTGACATAAAAGGGGGATAAGGTAAGTCAAATTTTAGGGATGGTCAAAGCATTTACAGGTCACTACGCCATCACGGAGAAGCCCTAAGGGACTTCAGCGGGAGGGCCAACCATTCCTGGCACAACACCAGCCAGAAGGGAATTCATTGTGGCACGGGGAGAGAGCAGGTGGTAGTTGATGGTGTCTGGTGGATAGCGTTTTGGAGATAGGTTTATTTTTCTTCTTGATTTTGATTCCTTTTCAGCAAACGAACGACTCACTTTCGGGCCTCATAACTTTTACTTTAGTTTTGGTGTTTAATGCAAAGACTGGTATGTTTTTTTTATTTTGTAGCTGCTTATAGTTAGAATTGGCTGGCAAGAACCACACCCCATCGGCGAGCTAAAGCCGGAGCATCCGCCATCATAGCCGCACTCTCTAACCAAACGAATATTTCATTCGTTTTATTATAGCGCAATTGCAATGGTAATAACATCAACGCTCAACAACAGCTATGCTGCTACGATAATAAAATGGCGCCCAACCTGGAGCCATAGTAACACCGCGACCAATTGCATTTTGCTATATACACTCGCAGCCTACGCTACAAACAGTAGATGATATTTTACAAAATGAGCATTATTGATTTAAAAATTATATAACATTGCGTTTGCGAAAATTCAATAAAGTAATACATTTCATTGAAACAGCAACATAATTTCCTAACTGGACCCAACATAGCATGATTAGTTCGGCATGTCCTAACATAAAGTGGATTAAAAGCGTTGAGGTACATTTAAAGTTACGTTACTCAATAAAAACTCAGATTGGATGTTACCATTTAAAAGATTCACCATAAAATACACATTAAGCATAGTTCTTCGGCTTTTTAAAGTCGGTGAATTAATTTCAGCTAGTCTTGTTGAATATGATGGTAGTGGCAAGTAACATCTATAAACGATTTTTAGGCAGAAAATAAGAAATTGTTTTTGAACAGATTCGATACGATTATTATGGATGTTATATATCGGGTCCCAAATAATGCTGCCGTATTCTAAAATTGGTCTAACGAGCGAGACGAAAAGACTTCTTGTGATAAAAGGATCATTAAATTCCTTCGTCCATCTTTTAATAAAAGCCAGTACACTGCGAGATTTGTTTACAGCAATCGTTATATGTTGAACAAAATTAAGTTTCGCGTCTAGCAATATTCCTAAATCCATTACAAAGTCCACAGATTGTAAATTACATCTATCGAGAACGTAGAAGTAAGCGCATTGATTTACTCTTGAGAATTGCATATATTTACATTTTTATTAATTTATTGAGGCATTTGAATGCCTATTTAGTTTTATTGTTGCAGGGGTTGACTAGTCCCCGAGCTGTTTGGGGCTCTACTAGAATTAGTCCTTGGTGGACGAAGTCTGACCGGAGATTTAAATCTGGAACCATGGGAACCGGGAGCCCCAGAAACTTGTTGCTACTCGCTTATGGTGCGGCCCTTCGGGGAGTATCGTGGTGGTTGTGGTTTAAATCCAAATCGCGGGGAGAGTTCAACTGAGCTCGGTGTGGAGTTGCATTGCAACCGGGTGCCGTAACCCATAGATGGGAAGGAGTATTAGAAAGGCTCTGCTCCTAACTAAGGGGGAGATCATGTCCAAACAACATGTGATCGAATTGGTACTCATGCATGACAATTTGTCATGTATGGGGGCGGTGGTATACGCATTGTATTCACCCGGTGATTAGATCACCGTAGGGTAAGGCTATACTGGCAGGTACCCACGATAATCGTTTTCACAACTATTGAGAACGTAGGAATAAGCGCATTGATTTACTCTTGAGAATTGCATATATTTACATATGCTTAAATTCAATTCCATCAAATTAAAATGGCACCACTTATAAAAACTGTTCAGATCATTTTGTAAATGTTGCTGATCGATAGGATTTTTAATATTTACGAATAGTTTTACATCACCTGCATACATCAATATATTACAATGTTTAATTGCTTCAGGCAAATCATTAATAAAAAGAAGGAACAGAATCGGACCAATGTGGCTACCCTGTGGGACACCAGATGTAACATTAATTTTATTTAAAATAGCAGCGTTAAATTTTACAGATTGAGTTCTACCAAACAGATAAGACTTAATCCAACCCAAGAAATTACAGTTGAAACCCATTACATCAAATTTTTTTAGTAATAGCGCATGACTAACTTTGTCAAACGCCTTGCTGAAATCAGTGTATATAACATCAGTATGCTGTCCGTCAGCAAACGCTTTATTAACTAACGTTGTTAAGTGTAGAATATTAGTCATAGTAGAAAATCCTTTCCGAAAGCCATGTTGAACTGGAGACAATAACGCAGAGACTTGATGAGTGATGAGTCCATTATTCATTTTTCAAACAGTTTAGGAATATCGCTTAATTTAGCTATACCTCTGTAATTACATACAAGTGATTTATTTCCGGACTTAAACAACGGAATAATGTAAGAGTCCTTCCAAACTCTTGGAAAGTATCCAATTTGTAAAGAAGCATTAAAGATGATGGACAAAGGTTTTGCCAAAGCAGCTGTGCAGTTTATCAAAACACAACTTGGTATGCCATCTGGACCACTGAATGACTATGACTTAGCATTTTATAGGCAGTTTAAAATATGAGAGGTGGTGATAATGGATGAATATGAAGCAGATTATATTCAGCACTTGTAACTGAGTATTTTCTATAATGAAAAGCAGATCCGGTGATTTTAAAACTCTTAAAGTATTTGTTTTCAAGATTCTTCAGAGACGATAGTTGTCTAGAGCTCCAAGGCGGGCCAGATTTTTTACGTGGTACATGCATCGGAATACATTCCTCCATATAAGTCATAAAAGTTTTCTAAAATATATTTACTAAATTGTCAATAGAGTATACCGGAGTATGCAGCAATTCAAGCCAGTTAGGTGGAAACAGGCGACTATTCAATTCAATGTAATTAGCCCGATTAAAACAGAAAACTTTTTCATTATGGGTAGAG
The DNA here is from genome assembly GCA_914767995.1 of Thecocarcelia acutangulata. Taxonomy (NCBI): domain Eukaryota; kingdom Metazoa; phylum Arthropoda; class Insecta; order Diptera; family Tachinidae; genus Thecocarcelia; species Thecocarcelia acutangulata. Next base: position 61,888,381 of record OU612097.1, read on the forward strand.
TTTTCCTTTACTGGATTATCAATAAAAAAGTTCTAGCAAATTTCAATTGTTGATCAAATTACTGGTAAAATGCTTGAACAGTTACCTCGTGTAGCTAGAAGGGTTCTACTTTTTATTTTTAGCGCTATTTTACGCCTTGATTATAATCCTACAGAGTGGAAGGTCTCACTGACTACTATGATACCCAAGCCAGGGAAGGATCCCAATAAAGTTGAATCATATAGACCAATAAGTCTACTACCAACAATTCCAATCTTGAACAATATGGGACGCATCCCTGATCATCAGTTTGGTTTTCGGGCTAAACATAGCACCATAGCACAGACTAGTCAATGTCATAAAACAGACCTTTGAGGAGAATAAATATTGCCTGCAAATACTCACAATCTTCTGGAAAGCTACTTATATGGGCGGAAATTTGTTATCAGAGACCAGCCAATCGAGGCAGGAGTTCTCCAAGGCATCATACTGGGGCATACTTCATATTTGACTTACGCCACTGACATGCCAACGACATCCGGAATCCACACTTCAACATTTGCAGATGACGCAGCGTTTTTGAGCGTTCATAAAAACCACCAATTCGCTTCACGAAATTTACAGGAATATATTTCAATATTAGAGAAATGGCTAAAACTTTGGAAAATTTAAATTAATGAACAAAAATGTACTCATGTCACATTCACACTGTGTAGGCAAACATGTGCGCCTATCCAAATTAACAACTCACCTATTCACCTGGACCGTAGGCTAACGTGAAAGTCTTATTGAAGCAAAAGTCACTCAGTTGAATCTGAAAGCAACGCAGCTAAATTGGCTTATGGGCAGAAACTCGACATTGAAGTTGGATTGCAAACTTCTGTTATACAATGCAATTCTAAAACCTATATGGTACTACGGAATTCAAGTATGGGGCACCGCCTCAGCGTCAAATATTGAAAAAATTCAAAGGCGACAAAACCAAGTTCTTCGAATGATTACTGCAGCTCCATGGTACGTAAAAAATTCACGAATTCATAAAAATCTGAGTGTTCCACTGGTAAAAAGAGGAATTTTCTAAGTACGCGAAAAAGTATGTCAGTAAACTGGATCTTTATGCAAACCCTCTTGCGTGCAATATACTTAATTTTGGCGGCCACACTCGGCTTAGAAGAAGGGATACCGTTGCCACCATCGCATTGTTCAATAGGCGATTTTACCGAAATAGCTCCCGCATAATAAAACTTTTTGTCTAGTATTGGCCGGACTTAAGTATGAAGCACATTTTTTTATTTTAAAGCACATTTTTTTTTTTAATTTTAAATTTAGTATTAAGATTTGAATAGTTATTGTTAGTTCATTTTGAAGATTCAATAAATAAAAATTCTAAAAAAAAATGTTCTGGTTGAGGATTGACGGATTGCAACGCACAGATGCCCAGAGTATGGAACCACCACGTATATTCCTAACTACTCCAACAAGCAAAGAAATTTCTAAAGATTTTGTTCATGCTGCTTAGTGCTGACAATTGCTTAACACTGAACAATTTCAAAGAGATTTTACTAAACTTCTAACGTGGCTCCTATCGGCATGGATTTTTGTTTGATTTGGAAATTCATTTTGACCACCAATAAGAAGCCAAAAAGATTATGACAGAAATGAATATAAAAAGCAATTTAGTACATCGTATACTGAAACTAAGTTTAAACTTGCTATAGTGAAAATTAGCAGTAATTGAACTTTTTAAAATTTACTAAAAAAAATACTTTGTATTTCATTGTTTTTACCACAGTCGCATTTGGAGTTCAGATGAGGGCGTAAAAGAAGACATTCGGTTAACAATAAAACAACAAATAGTGAGATCAAACGAAAACGCCAAGAAAATTCCACAGAAAATGTCGAGACTAGAACGTTCTACCTGGATTTTAATGGATCTTACTTATACATCCGCCTGTTACGAAGTGTTACATGATATGGCCAAGTGGCGTTATGCCTACGTCTATAGTGGATGTAGTATCCGAATTGGGCATCTTTGACGTGATTACAAGAGATGTTGACAATATTATTTGCAACTGCCAAGCTATATGCTGCGGGCTAAAATATCTACTACCAACGAGGGAGGAGTTGTATTGGGTGTAGGTGCTTTAAATAGTCCATACATGGTGCATTAGTTTTTTCCAGAAACTTTTACGATTAGTGTAAATTTTTTTTTTAGTATGTCGCATATGCGAAATTAAGCGACTTTTTTTGCTTAAAAGCTGTTCTGGTAATAAAAGGAAGTTACCAAAATGCAGGAAACGATAATTTCCGATATTGGTCCATATAATAATTTTACTTACAGCCATGTTCCGAGAAACGCGCGTTCTGAAACCGCAAAGCGTTCTGAAAAACGCTTAATTGATTTTTAGGTGTTCTAAGGAACGCGCAGTTTACTGGCGCTTCCGAGTTTTTTCCGAAAAAGTACAACATGTATGTTACATACGTATAAATGTATGTAGCATTTATATATATATATATATATATATATATATATATATATATATATATATATATATATATATATATATATATATATATATATATATATATATATATATATATATATATATATATATATATATATATAATGGGTGATTTGTGATGCATGAAATATTTATTTGGATCGATAGTTGGGTCGATATAATGTTTGAAGATTATTTCATGCAAATGTTGGCCGCGGCTGCGCCTCAAATGGCCCATCCGCTTAGTCCAATTTTGGCATACTCTTTCCAACATTTCGGCCGGTATCTCACGAATAATGTTGGCAATGTTGGCTTCCAGTGCGTCAATCGAAGCGGGCTTGTCGCTATAGGCATTAGCCTTAACATAGCCCCACAAAAAAATAGTCTAGAGGCGTTAAATCGCACGATCTGGGCGGCCAATTGACTGGTCCCAAGCGTGAAATAAACTGTTTCTCAATTGGTCCATTGTTTCGCGTGCTGTGTGGCATGTGGCACCGTCTTGTTGAAACCACATGTCATGCAAGTTAAGCTCTTCCATTTTGGGCAAAAAAAAAGTTTGTTATCATCGCACGGTAGCGCTCACCATTCACAGTAACGTTGTGATTCGCATCATCTTTGAAGAAATACGGCACAATGATGCCGCCAGCCCATAATCCGCACCAAACGGTTGTTTTTTGTGGATGCATTGGTAGCTCTTGCAATGCTTCTGGCTGCTCTTCACTCCAAATACGGCAGTTTTGCTTGTTCACGTATCCATTCAACCAGAAATGAGCCTCGTCGCTGAACACAATTCTTCGATAAAAAAGTGGATCTTCATCTAACTTTTCAAGAGCCCATTCACCAAAAATTTGGCGTTGTGCTAGGTCGTTTGGCTTCAATTCTTGCACCAGCTGTATCCCTCCGCAAAATTTTCCACGTAGTGGAGTAACAGAGGCCCAATTGCTGCTAACGGCGCCGAATCGATAATTCACCGTCATCACAAACACTGGCCGATACGGCTGCGATATTTTCTTCAGTTCGCACTCTACGTAAGCGTGTTGGTGGTTTAATGTCCAACAATGTAAATTTGGTGCGAAATTTTTTTAGAATAGCCCGAATAGAAGCCTCAGTAGGTCGATTAAACTGACCATAAAATGGAAGAAGCGCGCGATGAACTTTCTTAACAGAGCACGCATTTTGGTAATAAAATTCAATAATTTGCAAGCGTTGTTCGTTTGTAAGACGATTCATGATTAAATTATAGACCAAACTGAAGATGTTTGACAGTGACACAAGATACAAAACATGCGTGAGCTGTCAAAACTAGTGTTGCCAAAAAGATAATAGCAAAAAAATCACTCGTTATATATTTTTAACTTTATTATTTTATTTATTGAATCTACATAAGAAATGTAATGACAATAAGTATTCAATTCTTAACACTAAAAAAAAAATTGTGATTAAAGACCTGCCAGTGCTGGACAAAAATTTATTTTTATGCGAATATTATTTCAGAATTCAGTAATCTGTTTAAAGCTCTAATGGTAGCCAAAGTATCCCTCCTTCTCAGACGGGTATGACCACCAAAATTAAGAATATTAACTGCAAGAGGATTTGGATGGAATTCAAGTTTGTTAATATATCTTGTCGCGTACTTCACAAATTCAGATTTCACAAAAGGTACGTTCAGATCTGCGTGGATTCGTGAGTTTTTAACGTACCATGGAGCATCTGTAATTCTACGAAGTATTCTATTTTGACTTCTTTGAATTTTTTCAATGTTAGATGCCGAGGCTGTGCCCCATAATTGAATCCCATAGCACCATATTAGCTTTAGAATCGAGTTGTACAGCAAAAGTTTACAATCAAGCTTCAAGGTCGAATTTCTGCCTAGTAGCCAGTTAATTTGCACTGCTTTCATTTTCATCTGCGTTACTTTTGCCTCGATATGCGACATCCATGTTAGTCTACGGTCAAGATGAATTCCGAGGTATTTGACTTCACTGTGTTGAGGTATTACTTTATTGTTAATAGTAATGGCATGTTCCTAGACGCAGTGCGAATGTAACATGGGCACACATTAACCTTGATTTTCCGAAGCTTGAGCCATTTCTCTAGTTTGTCGATATGTTCCTGTAAATTTATTGATGCTTGCTGGTGGTTACTATGTATGCTAAGGAATGCTGTATCATCTGCAAATGTTGAAGTGTGAATGTTGGTTCTTTTCGGCATGTCAGAAGCGTAGATCAAATATAAGATAGGCCCTAATATGCTGCCTTGGGGAACTCCGGCTTCAATAGGCTGGGCGGGGCTTATGAAATCGCCTTCTTTTATTACAAATTGGCGACAATATAAATAGCTTTCCAAAAGGCTATGTACGTTTGCAGGTAAGTTAAACTTTATTTTATGCATTAAGCCATCGTGCCACACTTTATCAAAAGCTTGTGAGACGTCGATGAATAAGGCAGAGCAATATTTTTTATCTTCAAATGCCTTTCTTATGACGTTAACTAACCTGTGTGTTTGCTCAATGGTGCCATGTTTCGCTCTAAAACCAAATTGGTGACTAGGAATACATTCAGCTTTATTAAGCATTGGATACAACTTCGTCTTTAGCAATTTTTCGAAAAGTTTTTAAATTGTTGTTAGTAGACTTATTGGACGGTATGATTCTACTTTCGTGTGATCCTTCCCTGGCTTAGGAATCATTGTTATCATGGACACCTTCCATTCTGCAGGGTAATACTCAAGTCGTAACATAGCATTAAAAATAAAAAGAACAATTCTTTTAGCTACACGAGGCAGCTCTACGAGCATTTTGTTGCTGATTTTATCCATACCTGGAGCTTTTTTAAGGTTTAGATTGCCAATAGCATTTTCAATTTCTTGGAAATTGAATCTTAAAGGCACAGGAGGTCTACTAACAATAGGTGGCAACTCATTTGCATTATCAGACCTATTTGCGGTAAAAACGTTTTTCAAATGGTTAACAAATAAATTACCCTTTTCCGAGTCATCTCTAGCCGAGTCACCAGACGGTTCTCGAAGGGCGGCTTACCTCTAACTGGCCTTTTTAAAGCCTTAGTCGCCCGCCATAAAGAATAGTCGGACTGAGGAGTACCATCCAGACTTTCTAAATACGTTTGTAGAGAAGCCGTTTTTTTGGTTTGTAAGCAAATTTCTTAGTTGATTTGTGCACTCACGGAGCCTTTGTTTTAGTTGCGGAGACCTGCGAAGTTGCAACTCTCGCCTAGCTCTTCTTTTTTCTAACACAAGTTGCTCAATTTCTGAAGAATATGTTCTATTTTGAATGTTTCTGCGTGTTAAATAAACGCTAGAACCAAGTTCAACGACTTGTTTAAGGTTTTCGCTAAAGTTGCTTAGTGACGCATTAATATCTTCAGGTGTTCTTAAAACAATATTCTCAGTGCAATGCCTACTCAAAAATTTTTTATATTGTAGGATTTGCCGAATAAAATAAAACACGTCTGCCTCGCACAACGATTACAATTTTTATATCCTTTTTCTCTTAACAACTAAATACAAGCATACTTAAATCTAGAAAGTTTACAAAATAAATATTAATATATATATTACATACACAAATGAGTTAGATTAGGATTAGGATTAGAAGGAGATGGTTGTACTAACCCATGCCCATTACAAACCAAAGGAATCTAATGAACCTAGAAATCATTGTCAGACATTCCTAACAGCGTCAGACACAGTAACCATATTACTACAACTCGGACATCCTGACACTATGAGATCCCCTGATCTCACTCTATTTTCCAAACCTAACACGTCCTTATAAGGTGTACGTGAAATTTGAAATCCATCGACATCCTCAAGAAGGTATCGATCGTTCCGAAGAACCTTAGATATTCTATAGGGACCCTTAAAAGTTGTTATTAATTTACGAGATATGCCGGCCGTTGAATCAAAGTTTTTCACCATTACATAATCACCTTTCTCATATATGATTGGGTGCTTTCTTCGTCTATTAACATACCTCTCATTGTAGTCTTGTAAGTTCTTTTGTCGTTTGGCCGCTCTGCTTCTAATCGTACTAAGTTCATTTTGTTGAAGATTCGAAACACCATTTAAAATTTCCCTTACTTCATCAATCACCTTTCCTTTCTGTCCTGTTCCAAAAAACATCACACTGGGTTGCTCGCCTATTGTCCTATGAATAGTGTTATTAAGACTATACTCTACTTGTTCGAGTACGTTATCCCAATATATGCCGTTTCCAGGCTCCACTAGCTTTGCTAACATTGGTCCTATCGACCTGTTAACTCTCTCTACCTGCCCGTCTGCCTGGGGAACCAGTTGCAATCAAAATATGTGCGACATTATTATTCAACAAAAAGTCCTCAAAATCTTTCGATGTAAAACAAGCCCCACGATCACTAATTATGCACCTTGGCCGGCTATATGATCTGAAATAATCTCTTAATGCCTGAATTGCCTCCTTTGCATTTGTAGTTTTTGTCGGATATAACCTAACAAACTTTGTACAAGCATCTATAATGACAAATATATGTTTTAACGACCTACCATTATCTACTGGACCGTAATGGTCTATATGCACAACATCAAATGGTTTATTTGACTTAGGAATGTTATGTAAAAAGCCCTCTTCTTTGCCATTTTTAGGGGAATATGCAATGCAGTTTAAACAATTCTGAACATGAGATGCAGATTTCGCTCTTATCTTCGGAAACCAGTAAGTTCTCTGAATCAATTCAATCATTTTATCTATGCCCACATGGCCCATTTCGTTGTGGTATTTATACATCACATTGCTTTCCATATCCTCCGGTACATAGAACAATAAGCCCCCATCATTAGTTTTTCTATATAACACATCATTCCTCATTTCATAAAAATTGTGCTCCGTGCCCTGGAGACTATTCTTTAATTCCTTTATCCTTTGGTCCCTATTCTGACAAATTATTAGGTTTTCTTCAAACGTGTTTGATTCTATCACCATTATGTTAGTATTTCTACTTAACGCATCTACGTGCTTCATTTTATCACCAGACCTGTGTTCCAATTTATAATCATAGCCTTGCAGTTCTAGAGCCCAACGCGCGATCCTTGGATTCAGTTCTTTCTTACTCAAAGTCATGGCTAGGGAATTACAGTCCGTTATAATTTTGAACTCTCTTCCCTGCAAATAGATCCTAAAACGTTTCAACGCGTAAACTATCGCCAACGTTTCAAGCTCGAAGCTATGATATTTAGATTCGGTGTCCGTTGTTCTTTTTGAAAAATAAAAAATTGGATGGAATTTTCCATCACTCTTTTTCTATAGTAGCACAGCTCCAAAACCAATAGAACTTGCATCACAGTGTAGTTCAGTCTCATCTTTCGGATCGTATAACGCTAATACTGGTGCTTCCATCATTCTATTCTTTAGTAGTTCAAATGCTCTAAGCTCAGTTTCCCCAAACACAAATTTTCTATCCTTTCTTGTTAAATCATATAAAGGCTTAGCAATAATTGAAAAGTCCTTCACGAATCTCCGAAAATACGAGCATAGACCTAAAAAGCTTTGCACCGAATGCTGCTTATTCGGCACGGGAAATTTTTTTATTGCAAACAACCCCTTATCATCAGCACGAATTCCGCTCTCATCTATTGTGTACCCCAAATACTTCACAGATGTCTGTAGAAATTCACACTTATCAATCCTGAGATTCAAATTATTCTCAATCATTCGTTTGAAAACTTCTTTCAAAATTTCAAAATGTTCAGTTATATCTACTGTAGCAATCATAATGTCATCTAAATAGATTATGATCTTGTCTTCTCTTATCATATCAGCGAAGACTTTGTTAACAAATTTTTGAAAGACTGATGGTGCATTTTTCAAACCAAATGGCATTCGCAAAAATTAAAATTGGCCAAGAGGTGTTACAAAAGAGGTATATTTCACTGATTCAGGGTGCACGAAAACATGAAAAAACCCGTTCTTTAAGTCCAGCTTTGTAAGAAACCGCTTTCCAGACAGCCTATCCAATAAATCATCAATTAAAGGAATTGGATAGCTATCCTTAACAGTTACTTTATTTAAAGCTCTATAATCTACACACATTCTTAAATCACCTGTCTTCTTCTTTACCAAAACTATAGGTGAAACAAACTCCGATTCACTAGGCCGTATGTATCCTTTTTCCAAATATTCGTCCAACAATTTCTGCAGTTCATCCTTCTCCGCGTACGATAACCTTCTTGGATTACAGTTAAAACATTTATTATCATTCAGCCTCAAGCTTATTTCGCTGAACACCTTAGGTTCGACTGGACGAACAGGTCGTACATAATACCTATCAAACATATCCTCAAGTCTCCTCCTATCACCATACCCAACACAACTGCCTATAATTAAGTCATAGGGCGCACTCTTACCTATATCAATGGATAATATAGACCTTTCAAAATCATCCCCATCTCTGCCGTCCTTATCCCGATCACATGATGTCAATCTAAATTCTGCTCTACCCAAAAAATCTCTACCCAACACACATTCATATGACATTGTCCTATCGGAGACAACTAGCATTTCCAAATTAACCACCCTACCATCAATAAAAACATAGCAATCAAATTTTCCATAAACGTTTAACTTTGAACCATTTATTCCAATGAAGTCGCCACGAGAGCATACAATTTTATCCAAATTCATAAATTTCAAAGCCACTGACCGTCTAACAAAACTGACGCTGCTACCCGAATCTATTAAACATTCTAAAGAAAACCGAAAACTAAAAGTAGGGTTAGTACAAAACTCAAAATACCTTACATATTCGTTTTGAGTTAATAAATGAACGGTCTTCTTCCTTTCAGGACAAGATGCAACTTGATGGGTTGAACTTCCGCATCCATAACAGGATCCTTTTTCTCGCCTCGGTTTTTGACATTCTGACGCAATGTGTCCTAACGAATTGCAATTATAGCATCTTATCATCTTCTCCAAACCATCAACTACCTGGTTTCCTTTTCTAGCATATTGTTATTCTGGACGCTTAATTTCAATTTTTGAAAATGCTTGTAGTAATCTTGATTTTTCTGTAAAGCATTGCAGCTTTGCTTGCACTTTCAAATGAGTGTCGGAAATACCTTCAATGATTTGATCAACAAGCTCTTCTTCGTCTATTCCAATTTTACAGGACAACATCACCTTTTCATTAAAATAGTCCACAAACGATTCTCCGAACTTCCACTTACGTGCTTCAAAATCACGCCGCATAATCAGTTTGTTACCCTTCATGCAAAAAATTTGAGTAATTTCCTCTAGAATTTCATCTGATCCCTCATTGATAAAATTTGGCTTGCTGTGTAACCATGCTTGCGCTTTTCCTTTGAGTTTACATATCAACAACGCTTTTGTTGTGCTCTCGTCAACATTGTATAAAGCTTTAATGTTGCGAAATTGATTTACCCAAACTTCAGAAAATGATTCAGCATTGTAGTCGGGAATCATATCTTTTAATATACTGAAGGATATGTTGAATCTGTTGTCATTAGCATTTAGGCACTGTTGCATACAAACATCCTTTATTTTCGTACTCACTTCATCACTTTTTGCTTCCACACTTCCGCTTTCTTTCTCATTTTCTTTTATCATCTTCAATAATTCATTTTCTCTACGTAGGAGCTCTCTTTCACGTTTAACTAATACCAATTCTCTACTCATAATCTCACTTAAAACACTTAACTGACCTTTACTTCCGTTTGTACACTCATTGTGTATCTGCACTGCACTAAAATTGTTTTCCCCGCGACACTCATTTGTATGCTTCACCACCTCGCTATCATTTTCCTTTCCACCAATCTTGTTATAATTCTGTACCACTCCTTCATCATTTTTACTTCCACAAGCTCGCTTCACACACTCATTTTCATCACCATCCATATCAATGCTTATTAATTCCGCTTCTTGTTGACTGAATTCCACTGCTGGACAATTTCCTCGTTCTCCAGGTGGCACACTGTTTAACTTCAATATCAGTGCACTCTTTGATCCTGAGGAAGACATACCCAGCTTCTGCAACCACAATCGCAAACGTTCTGCTGTATATTTTGTTCCATCAATATTCTCCATTTTTTATTCAAGGCTTTAGTGTCAAATTCTTATTTTCCTCTTTTCTTAAAAAAAAAAATTTTTCCAACCGTTCCCACTTCTGAATTGTAGGATTTGCCGAATAAAATAAAACACGTCTGCCTCGCACAACGATTACAATTTTTATATCCTTTTTCTCTTAACAACTAAATACAAGCATACTTAAATCTAGAAAGTTTACAAAATAAATATTAATATATATATTACATACACAAATGAGTTAGAATATAAACAATAACATACTATGCTAACAAATGGATTAGAAGGAGATGGTTGTACTAACCCATGCCCATTACAAACCAAAGGAATCTAATGAACCTAGAAATCATTGTCAGACATTCCTAACAGCGTCAGACACAGTAACCATATTACTACAATATTTTAGCTAATTCACTCGGGTGACAGTCCTATGCAAATTGTTACTCGGGGACCAAGTTTCCTGGGGAAAACGCACTGAAATAATAGTTGGTGACTAATAATAGCTGGCTCAGAAGGCCCCGACCCTTCGGGGTGATTAAACGTGAGCCCCAAAAAGTGTGTTTTGCGTTGTAATCTCCAGCTGCTATAAAACGAGGTCCTAATGAGGTGAAAAAACTTGATTATTGTGATTCCGTTACTGAAAATCGAGGCGGCGAATAAATCGATGAGATAACCAATTTGTAATGAAAATTTTCCACACAGATATTAGTTGCTTGAAGATAGTCCTCACATGTGTCGTTCAACAAAAAATGCTTTATCCTAGATTTTATCAAGATTGCAGAACCTCCACAAGCTCTTCCACGGGGGTCTTTAGTATCGTATAATACGTAGCCGTTAATTTTGAAGAAGCTTGTTGACGTCAAGTGAGTTTCTGCAATCATCATTATATCGATCTGCTTATCCATCAGGAAGTATTCGAGTTCGTTTTTGTGTTGGCGGATGCAGTTCGCGTTCCAGAAAGATATTTTTAACCAAATCATTTTCTCGAAATTACCTGCAAAATGGTGGATTGCATTTTCACCATTTCGTTCATCATCGTCATCATAGACGACGTAAAAGTGTTTATAGTTTGAATAAGGGTCTGTATTGTTGCCTCAAGGTTACTGAAATTTTGATCGTTGAGATCTAGATTCCTGATTCGAGTTTGCGAAAGTAGACTTAACTACATTAGCATAAGAAATTTGTTTTTGATTTTGAACAGTTATGTCGGTGGTTGACTGTTCTGTCAGAGGAAAAGAATTATTATAAAAAATTTTAGTCTGCTGTGGTGGCTTAGAAGCAATTATTGGTTTGTTGTTCATTGAGCGCTTGAGGTGGGTGTAGACGGAGCAACCTCTATAATTAGCTGTGTGGTTTTCACCGCAATTACTGCATTTTTTTATTTTTGGGTCGAATTTCGGCTTATTGCATTGTGCTGTACCATGGAGTTCTCCACACACAACACAAACTGTAGGCAACTTGCAATACGCTTTAGTGTGGCCAAATTCTTGGCAGTTGTGGCACTGTACGGGTCCTAACTGCTTATGCGGTTCATCTACGGTTATTTTTCGATGTAAAAGGTATTTTATACTATATATTGGGTGAACTTCATTCTTCTTTAAAGTCACATCTCCTGGCTCTAATTCAACCCTAAACATGGGTTGAAGGATCTTTTCACGATTTCTGATGTTTAACACATTTTTTACTTTGAATCCCTTGTCTGTCAAACCGGTCTTAACTTCATCAATGTCTACGCAAGGGTCAATCCCTTTTATTACGACTTGAAGACCTTTAGCGCTTTTAAGCTGATTAGTATAAAAAACTTTTTTTTCTTTTTCAAATTCGTCAGACAGCTTTCGGTAGTCATTTTCATGGTTAACCTGAATTTTAGTTTCGTTAATGTTGCCGTGCCTGATGGAGGTAACGTTAAATGTATTTTCTCCGATTGCTGAAACAATTTTTCTTACCAGTTCATTGGAGGCAGATTCTCTTAAATAAATTGGTGGTGGTTTAAACGATATTTTTGACGATGCTGTTGGCTCATCCGTTTGAAGAATAGAAAATCTGTTTTGATCTGTTGGTCTAGCGGCGTCGGCATCTTTAGAGATTTTAGATTTGGATGCAATTTGAGCAGATTTAGGGCTTCGCTGACGTTTAGTTATTGATATACCTATCCATGCCTACTTGCGTTTTTGGTTTATTGGCATTAATTAGAGCAGAAGATCTCTTATCTTCTGTTGTAACATCTATGTTAGGCGAGCCGGAACGGGAGCGGATTTTATCTCTTGTAGAAAGAAAATTATCCAATGATTGCTTTATAGATTCTTCTTCAGAAGTCCATATGCTTTTGCTGGTGGAGCTAGGCTCTTTTTCAAAATTATTTCTGATGGGATCACTCATACAGAAAACAAAGCTTTAACTTTTTTCCAACTGGGTAGTTAATCTTCACGCACAATAACAACAACAACAATGCACTGCCACCGCACTTGTTATATTGAAATTGATTTTATTGTTTAGTTACTGAAATGTGATGAATTTATTTTCCCGTTGTTTTTTAAAATACATAGTTTGTTATTGCTTTTGCAATTTAACACAATATATTATTCATTTTATATGTAAGTATAAAAGTATTTGAGCACAATTTTTTTTGTTTTTTTTTTGTTCGCTTTTTATTAACACAACCGTGCGTTTGGAGAATCACAGGAGATTGAGCATTTATATAAAATGAAAAAATATGTGACAACAAATACAAAAATTGTTTATTTAGTTTTTAATTGAAAATGTGTAAAATTCCTTCAATTTTTTATTCAAATAAAAACAAAACATATTAAATTTCAATAGTGCATAATTTTATTGCCTTTTGCAAGCTCAGCTTTTGCAAATTTTATCAGTTTACTTCAATTTACACATGCGAGTTGAAGTCGCCAATTTTAAGCGATATGCGTTTTCTAGTAGACTTGTGTCGTTCATGAATGAATTGCTTTTACTGAATGGTTTTCTTCAGTGAACGAATGAAATACTTCAGTATTCTTTCTGTATTTCTTTCATTATTCACTTTTCATTCATATTTCTTCATTTGTTCATGCTTTCGACAGCGTTGTCAACTACGTGCTTTTCGTACCATTTTAAGCGCTTTTTAAAATTTCCGACGTCAAAAACTCTAGTCCAAGGCGAATTCATACCAGGTAAATGCCAAGGCGAATTCATTATTAGGTGGATGCATCGGCGAATTCGGTTAATATGGCGGCACTTCATTTAAATTTTGCACATGTTCTTTATCAACTACTTTTGACAGCTTAAGTGTGAATTCGCCTATTTACACAAAAAAAATACCTGTAGTTTTTTTTATTGTTGTATTGTTGTAGCGAAGCGGCTACCTTGTTTTTTGTATCATGGTAAATGCAAGAGCAATAAATACAACACTACAAAAAATAAATATTTTTCAAATGTCAAGAGAAAAATATAAACACAAAAAGGAATTAAAAAAAAATATATATTAAAAAAATTTACAATAAAAGACAAACATTTAATTATATGGTGAAACTTTTAGTTATTTCATGAAAATTAAAGTCACAGATCACAGAGCTTAGAGAAGTGAAAATGGCCAGCCAGATTGCGGAGGATTCTGGGTAATATCTGGCGCTCAAGACAGAATACATAATTTAAAAAATTATTTTAAATTTGTTTTCCCAATTTTGTTTTCATTATGCCATTGACATCTGAAACGGATAAAAATTAAAAAAAAAGTTATCAGCTGCGCTGTCAATTTCACCTGATATGAATTCGCCTTGCTCTAGTCAGTATAGTGTTTATCATTGTTTATAGGGGGTGTATGCTTGTTTGCACATAATTTTGATTTTCGTGCAAAAATTTTGAATGTTTGTGTATTCTAGTACTAAATTTGTCATTTCAATGAAAATTTCGAAGAATTAAGTGGAAGAAAACGAATCAAGAAATATTTTTCTAGTTAGAATTTTTAGAATTGTGTAAAAGTTCGCCTTCTTTGTAGAAAATTAAAAAACAAAGCTTATAGTCACATAATCGCAGGAAATAGTGGGTATAACAATTTATAAAATAATTTATATTTTGCGGCGAGCTAATTACCATGACACAATCGCCATCTACTTGAATTGAAAACAAAAAAAGTGATTAATTTGTTAGGCAAATGGATATATAAAAAAATAAAAAACTGCAAATGACAATATTGGCGGAAACGCTTAGTTTCCGAGTTATGTACCGAAGAAGTTTCATATGTATATAGAGCCAATTTTCACGATGATTTAAAGTCATGTCTAAAAGGCATGTTTTTTCTTTTGTACTGAAAATTTTATAAACTTAAAAAAAGCCATGTTTTCTGTTTTTCAAGTTTTTTTCTATAATTTTTTTTTGACTCGTTTGTTATTTTTTAAATTGTTTAATTTTCATTCGACTGCCAAGGTAACCACACCGATACTACCAAAAGGGCAAAAAGAGACAAAAGATTTTTTTAACGACAACAATTAAAAAACGACATGACTTAAAAATCATAGTAAAAATGTGAGGTGATTTTGGTAGAAGCTTTAAAAAAGTATTATAAAAAAAGACATGGCTTTAAATCACCGTATAAATCAGCCCATACAATTTTCTACCACATTTTTCAACCTATATGGTCAATATTGGCATCATTTGAAAGTTTATGAATATATCTTCAAATATACTAATGTGCATATTCATAAAAAATTATGTATATGTATTTGAAACTAATTTTAGTAAAATTTTGTAAGGAATTTTTGAATTAAAACACATTTCAAATTCGTTTAAATGTTTATGAATATGGCCATAAAACTTCTGAAAAAAGTTAACTCGGTAAGTATCATTAGTTTTAAAAAATTGTATCAAAGTGTTATATATCGTTGGTTTCATGTAGAAAGGCCCTAACTTTCATTTTTCCTGAATTGGGCCTTTTTAGGGATTCTACTACGTTTCATATAAGTACACAGTGTGACAAAGATTTAATTAAATAATTTCATACACATCGCTCTTACAAGCAATTAAGCAAAAAGTTACTTTTAGATGTATCTAGTAATACAGTTTCCATTACGATTTTTACTTCTCCTATAAAATTGCAATACATGTAAATTGAAATCCATCATAAATTTAATTTAATAATAATAAACACCGGCTTCGCTACCAGAGATTCTCTCCTCTGTGGCATAACCAACACCGGTTTCGCTAACAAACGTGTTTTTACAGCAGAGATTCTCTCCCGTATCTATTAACAAGCGTTTAAATGATACCAATAAGAGTTCTTCGGTCCATAAATCGAAAACTAAGAGTTTCTGCCTGTATTGTCATTTCACATTTTCTTATTCACCCCTATTCTGCGTTTCGATTAAGTCTCCGCATTCAGTTCCGTTGCGATCGAAAATTGGTATTCTGATAAAAAACGAAATCGAAAGAAAAGGAAGAAGACAACAATGTTTATAAAATTAATAGCATTACTGTGGAATATGGAAATGAAATTGCAAAATAAGCAAGTTTGTTATCGTTTTCATAAACAAATGTCAAATTTAATACAAAAAGTTGTTTGTATACATAATTAAAAATAAGTTCTTAATAAAGTTTAATAAGAAAAAAGAAATATATACAAAAACAAACTAAAATTAATTGTTCATAAATATATTACAGTGGAAAGAATCTTGTGAAGATAAAGGTACATAATAAAAAAAATTAACAGTGTTGTGATTAAATATGGAAAGACCAAAATAAAACTTTAATAAAAATTGTAGGGGATTAATTCACTGTGTTGCACTTTTTTTTATCAATAATTTAATTAATTTAATTTCTATAACAGCTGCATTATTGTTGGTCAGAGAGGAGAACAATATGAGGTATAATGAGGCTGGCATTTTTTTATTGGAGGCCCAAGTGCATTGATGATTCCTGCAACTTCCTCCCAGAACACTGCTACTTCTTCCTTTGATCGCTGGTGATATCCACATGCAATGTCTGCATTAGATTACATTTAATTCGCCTATTTTTCATACTGCTCTGGTCTTGTTGTTTTTGACCCAAAATACATAAAAACACATCAGATTTGGGTACAAAAATTAATAATTTGAAACAAAAAAATAAATAAATAAATTTAGCTAAGAAAATAATTTTAAATGTTGTTTTTTTAATCGCTACAAAACATTTTATATCATTTTCTACTTACATTTTTTTTAATTTTTTAACTAAAACACATATAACGAAAACTTCTCCGTCAACAAAAAAACAACTGAAAAAAACGGAGTTCCGTTCGTAATGCAGAATACATACAATCGAAAGAAACTGAGCGGAATCGAAACGCAGAATACTCAAGTTGCCAGACGGAGAAAATTTCGATCCGAATCGAAACGCAGAATAGCCCCCATTATTTTAATTTTCTGTCTTCTATGTAATTTTTATTCCATTTGGAGTTCCCATCAGGAAAAAAAAAACTTTGGAAGAGAGGCCGGTGTTTATTATAAATTTCAATATTTGCAATAAATTTCTTCAGCTTAAGGTCCTTTTCGTTTTTTTATGTTTAATGTGTTTTTCAATATTTACCTGTTATAAATTCAATAAAATATTTGAATTGAATACACACAACCAAACCTTCCTGAAGAAGTTTTCCGAAGACGAAATATTGAAAAATATATTAAAAATTTTTTAAAAACACAAAAAGGACCGTGCGATGAGGAAATTTATTGCAAATATTGAATTAAATAAAGGTCAAAGCATATAGGATCAAGAATTTATTATTAAATTAAATGTTTGTTTTTTTAATTAACATATACATATGTATGTATGTACACACATACATATGTAACACTTTGATACTTTTTTAAACTAATGATACTTTTTATTTTTTAAAATCCTTCCATTTCTTAGAACTTTTCATATCACATAAATAAAAAAATAAATCAATTTTTTGTTTACAATAAACTCGACAAACTTTTTTATATTTTATACCAATTCCTTTGTGCTGTGGAACAATGAAATAAATTGCTCGTTTGGTGTATAATTCGCTATGCTGCCACCTGAAATGCATAATTGAAACATTTTCTTTCATTCTGAAATATGTCTGGTATACTGAAAGATGAAAGAAAAGAATGAATTAATTCAGTTAATCGTTCTGAAAGAGAATGAAAGATTCACACAAATGAAAGATTTTGCCCAACACTATTTACCAGAACACCTATTAGGCGATTTCAAACCTGTAGTGTGCGTGGTGAAAAAATAAAAATAAAAAACAAAATGTTGAACATTTTGTGTAGTGTTGCTGGACTGCCGGCTGTGCTGGCATGATGGCGTATGCTCCGGCTTTGGCTCGCCGATCGGGAGTGGTTCTTGCCGGCCAATCCTGCTCAATGCGACTACAAAAAAAACATACCAGCCTTTTTTTCCAATTGCCAAACAAAATTCTATTTAAGTGGTGAGGCCCGAAAGTGAGTGTATGAATAATAAAACAAAAATATAAACCAAAATAAAAAAAAACTCTTCCACGGTTGTTGACTTTCACCAACCCGTCACACCGCCGACTGATGTTCTGTCGACACGCCTGCCCTCCCCTGAAATCAAAACTGACTTCACCTATGTGGTTTCTGGCGCTTTTGTTTCGGAAACCACCCCAAATACGTTCAGCCGGTCTCTCCTCTACTCACCGTCCCATAATTTTAGTTTCTCACTCCATTAAAAAAACTTAACGCTCATTTTCAAAAACACGTTATAAATTCAATTTATTTACATAAGCACATATGTGCAACCAAAACTATTGTTTTTTTACAAGACTATAATAAATGACCAAAAAAATCTTAGCTTCTTCAAGGTTTAGCTTCCGGCTGTATCAAGGCTCTTCAAAATTCCTTCTTCCACGCAGCCAGATAGAGAAGTTTGCTGCAGTCTCCGTGCTTTGCCAGCTTTACTCCTTCTTTCTTTCCCTCGCGGAATGTTAAAAAATATTGGCGTTGGATATTCTATAGCTGGGCTGCCCAGATTTTCCGTCCAACGTATCAGCTTGTGTTCCTTTTTTTTTAAATTCCAAATACCACTTTGGTTTAATTTAATATATATTATATAAGAGAATTTGCCTTGGTTATTATTTATCAACTTTCTTTATTTTTTTCGCAATCAAAATCAAATTTTTCAAGCCGAAATAAAATTCACCGCAACCCAAAATCAACCTCTCTATCCTTTTCGTTCTTTTTCTTTTTTCTAATACCCCATATTTCTTCCATATTTTTGGCATACAACTTATATCCAATGTTGCATACGTTCTTTCCCTACAACATTGTGTCAGCCCACCCAACAAAACGGCTTTGCCGACACACAGGGTGCACACGACAAACCGCAAAACCAAAATTCCTGCGTTATACGTTTTTCAGAACATCTATTTAGCGTTTTCAAATCGAAAACGCTACGTTTGAGTGATTTGCGTTTCTCAGAACATGCCGGGTAATAAGCTGAAATTTATAACAAAGTCCGTACAAAAATTAGGATATGATTTCAAATTGATTGCAATTTGAAATCATATACCGGTTTAAAATCACAAAAATAAAAAAAATATTTTGTGTGCAGAACACATTTTTTTTACAAAAGTGATTTGCAGAACAGCCCTGTCATTTTTGAACTCCTTTTTGTGTTTATATTTTTCCCTAACATCTCACAAAGATTTTTTCGTAATGTTATTATTATTCTGCCGAATTTACCTGTTATGAATACACAATCCTTTATAAAGATCTTAAATAAAATATATTATTTTATTATAAATAAAATATATTAAAATTATATTACTATAAACAATTAAGTTTTATTCACTATATTAGCTTCTAACATTGATACCAATCAAAAAATTATAAACAGCTCGTTTGCTATATTTCCCAGCTGTCTATACGTCGACATTTCATAGAAGCCACCCTAATAATCAGTAGAGTTTGGAAGCAATGTAGAGACGTGTATAAATAAAAAAGCTTGTTTTTTGTTAAAACATTAATATATTTTTCTTTTAAGTTCTCAGTAATTTATTTAGATTGTTAAATGTTTGAGAATATGTTTCAAAAATTCCAGTCTACTAATGATTAGCTCCCATGAAATGTCGACACATAGACAGCTAGGAAACATAGCAAACAAGCTATTTAAATTTTTCTGACTGGTATTATATTTCTGCAAAATAAAATACATTATACATCAAACACTCGCTATACAATTTAGTCGAAAAAAAGTATTCAACAAGTAATAAAAGGTCCAAAACACCAACATTATTGCTGATATCGAAACTCGTATTCTCTGCCCAAAATGAAAATCTATTATTTTTGTATGATATAATAACCTTTTTCACACCTGTAACTAGTTTTTTGAAATACGATCAAAAGGCAGACGCCACATTCGATCCCCTGAAAGACTGCCAGCTTTATGAAATTGTTCCCAAATATAATTAAAATTTGAAAATATGCCTGTGCACAACAACACAGTTCTTTTAATATGCCATCACTCATCGTTGCGACATCAAAATCTAAACGAGGTTTATAAGTTATTTGACCGTAGAGTATAGGATCTGTAATAATAACAACACCCGATTTCTTTGTGCTTTTCGAAAATGATGCTGTTCTAATGGGCATTTCGTTTAAGGTTTAACTTGCTCTTATAGCCATAGTGCGGCCATTTAGCAATGTTACAACATCACCGGGCTTACAGGTCATTCCGAAAAGTATGTTTTCGCATAAAGGAATGACTGCAAAAACATTTACTGGCAAAGATAGAGCGGCAGCCGCCCTTATAGCAGCTAAACATACTGCTGCTCCGGACATACAATGCGATATTGGTCCATGTCTTCCTTGGGGCGTAGATAGATTTAATAATTTTTGTAAATAAAGCACCAGCAGTTTACAGTCAGTCATTCCTTTTCCCCGCAACAAAATCCGTATATCATCTGGTGAGGTACCACAATGGCTTATTTCCAATAACACTGGTGTTATGTTACAGTTGTCAAAATTTTGACAACTATTCGTAAATTCTATCAACAAAATACATGTTGATGTTGTATTTATTGTAATTCTGCCACTACCTGTATAAAGCTGCCTTGGTCCGCAATGAAAATAAAAGTAGGTCCATTTTCTACTTTTGCACGCGTTATTAAATCTGTCAGTTATTTTTGATAGCCGCAGATCACAATCCATTATATTTTTCAAAGTTATCGCGAAGAATATTTGTGCCGTGGATTGTTATTTTATATGTTTGTGTTAAAAAATGTTTTTATTTTAAAATACTTCAAACACAACAAAACTTATCGCATGAAAAGCGTGCAGCATGTAGATTGGAGCTTAGAAAAGTGTAGAACGTGTAAAAAATTTGAAACACATAAAAAGCGTAACACATATAACGTGTTGCGGGAAAATAATAAGACCAAAAATTTGAGGTGGTTGTATGTATTTATTTGTTGAAGCTTGTCAATAGTTCAATTAATGGATTGTCTGGATGTTGGTTTGTTGATCAAGTGGTGTCACCAGGTTGCTTCACAGTACACCTAAGAATGAAAGAAAATTTAATAAATGTATGTCATAAAAATGTGTGCTGGGTTAAGGCAATTGTGTACATAAGGACCTATGTACATAACATGTAGATAGTAAACTGATAATATATACATATGTATGTATTTAGATAGGTTAGGAAGATAAACATACAGATAGCAGCAATATATATCTGTAAGCCGAAATGTACGAGACACAATTGTTCCAATAAAATAAATTAATATAATTTATTGGCAGACTACAGTGCACTTGAAGGACTGTATAGAATATACGTACAGGGGCAAAGTGAGCAGAATTGGTTGATGGTAAAGTCATAATAAGAATAGACTTAGTGAAGAACAGGTCACCGTACATAAAAAGAAAGTTTTGAAAAAAAAATGTATATAAAGTTAATATTCAAACTGAAAAAAACGGAGTTCCGTTCGTAATGCAGAATACATACAATCGAAAGAAACTGAGCGGAATCGAAACGCAGAATACTCAAGTTGCCAGACGGAGAAAATTTCGATCCGAATCGAAACGCAGAATAGCCCCCATTATTTTAATTTTCTGTCTTCTATGTAATTTTTATTCCATTTGGAGTTCCCATCAGGAAAAAAAAAACTTTGGAAGAGAGGCCGGTGTTTATTATAAATTTCAATATTTGCAATAAATTTCTTCAGCTTAAGGTCCTTTTCGTTTTTTTATGTTTAATGTGTTTTTCAATATTTACCTGTTATAAATTCAATAAAATATTTGAATTGAATACACACAACCAAACCTTCCTGAAGAAGTTTTCCGAAGACGAAATATTGAAAAATATATTAAAAATTTTTTAAAAACACAAAAAGGACCGTGCGATGAGGAAATTTATTGCAAATATTGAATTAAATAAAGGTCAAAGCATATAGGATCAAGAATTTATTATTAAATTAAATGTTTGTTTTTTTAATTAACATATACATATGTATGTATGTACACACATACATATGTAACACTTTGATACTTTTTTAAACTAATGATACTTTTTATTTTTTAAAATCCTTCCATTTCTTAGAACTTTTCATATCACATAAATAAAAAAATAAATCAATTTTTTGTTTACAATAAACTCGACAAACTTTTTTATATTTTATACCAATTCCTTTGTGCTGTGGAACAATGAAATAAATTGCTCGTTTGGTGTATAATTCGCTATGCTGCCACCTGAAATGCATAATTGAAACATTTTCTTTCATTCTGAAATATGTCTGGTATACTGAAAGATGAAAGAAAAGAATGAATTAATTCAGTTAATCGTTCTGAAATAGAATGAAAGATTCACACAAATGAAAGATTTTGCCCAACACTATTTACCAGAACACCTATTAGGCGATTTCAAACCTGTAGTGTGCGTGGTGAAAAAATAAAAATAAAAAACAAAATGTTGAACATTTTGTGTAGTGTTGCTGGACTGCCGGCTGTGCTGGCATGATGGCGTATGCTCCGGCTTTGGCTCGCCGATCGGGAGTGGTTCTTGCCGGCCAATCCTGCTCAATGCGACTACAAAAAAAACATACCAGCCTTTTTTTCCAATTGCCAAACAAAATTCTATTTAAGTGGTGAGGCCCGAAAGTGAGTGTATGAATAATAAAACAAAAATATAAACCAAAATAAAAAAAAACTCTTCCACGGTTGTTGACTTTCACCAACCCGTCACACCGCCGACTGATGTTCTGTCGACACGCCTGCCCTCCCCTGAAATCAAAACTGACTTCACCTATGTGGTTTCTGGCGCTTTTGTTTCGGAAACCACCCCAAATACGTTCAGCCGGTCTCTCCTCTACTCACCGTCCCATAATTTTAGTTTCTCACTCCATTAAAAAAACTTAACGCTCATTTTCAAAAACACGTTATAAATTCAATTTATTTACATAAGCACATATGTGCAACCAAAACTATTGTTTTTTTACAAGACTATAATAAATGACCAAAAAAATCTTAGCTTCTTCAAGGTTTAGCTTCCGGCTGTATCAAGGCTCTTCAAAATTCCTTCTTCCACGCAGCCAGATAGAGAAGTTTGCTGCAGTCTCCGTGCTTTGCCAGCTTTACTCCTTCTTTCTTTCCCTCGCGGAATGTTAAAAAATATTGGCGTTGGATATTCTATAGCTGGGCTGCCCAGATTTTCCGTCCAACGTATCAGCTTGTGTTCCTTTTTTTTTAAATTCCAAATACCACTTTGGTTTAATTTAATATATATTATATAAGAGAATTTGCCTTGGTTATTATTTATCAACTTTCTTTATTTTTTTCGCAATCAAAATCAAATTTTTCAAGCCGAAATAAAATTCACCGCAACCCAAAATCAACCTCTCTATCCTTTTCGTTCTTTTTCTTTTTTCTAATACCCCATATTTCTTCCATATTTTTGGCATACAACTTATATCCAATGTTGCATACGTTCTTTCCCTACAACATTGTGTCAGCCCACCCAACAAAACGGCTTTGCCGACACACAGGGTGCACACGACAAACCGCAAAACCAAAATTCCTGCGTTATACGTTTTTCAGAACATCTATTTAGCGTTTTCAAATCGAAAACGCTACGTTTGAGTGATTTGCGTTTCTCAGAACATGCCGGGTAATAAGCTGAAATTTATAACAAAGTCCGTACAAAAATTAGGATATGATTTCAAATTGATTGCAATTTGAAATCATATACCGGTTTAAAATCACAAAAATAAAAAAAATATTTTGTGTGCAGAACACATTTTTTTTACAAAAGTGATTTGCAGAACAGCCCTGTCATTTTTGAACTCCTTTTTGTGTTTATATTTTTCCCTAACATCTCACAAAGATTTTTTCGTAATGTTATTATTATTCTGCCGAATTTACCTGTTATGAATACACAATCCTTTATAAAGATCTTAAATAAAATATATTATTTTATTATAAATAAAATATATTAAAATTATATTACTATAAACAATTAAGTTTTATTCACTATATTAGCTTCTAACATTGATACCAATCAAAAAATTATAAACAGCTCGTTTGCTATATTTCCCAGCTGTCTATACGTCGACATTTCATAGAAGCCACCCTAATAATCAGTAGAGTTTGGAAGCAATGTAGAGACGTGTATAAATAAAAAAGCTTGTTTTTTGTTAAAACATTAATATATTTTTCTTTTAAGTTCTCAGTAATTTATTTAGATTGTTAAATGTTTGAGAATATGTTTCAAAAATTCCAGTCTACTAATGATTAGCTCCCATGAAATGTCGACACATAGACAGCTAGGAAACATAGCAAACAAGCTATTTAAATTTTTCTGACTGGTATTATATTTCTGCAAAATAAAATACATTATACATCAAACACTCGCTATACAATTTAGTCGAAAAAAAGTATTCAACAAGTAATAAAAGGTCCAAAACACCAACATTATTGCTGATATCGAAACTCGTATTCTCTGCCCAAAATGAAAATCTATTATTTTTGTATGATATAATAACCTTTTTCACACCTGTAACTAGTTTTTTGAAATACGATCAAAAGGCAGACGCCACATTCGATCCCCTGAAAGACTGCCAGCTTTATGAAATTGTTCCCAAATATAATTAAAATTTGAAAATATGCCTGTGCACAACAACACAGTTCTTTTAATATGCCATCACTCATCGTTGCGACATCAAAATCTAAACGAGGTTTATAAGTTATTTGACCGTAGAGTATAGGATCTGTAATAATAACAACACCCGATTTCTTTGTGCTTTTCGAAAATGATGCTGTTCTAATGGGCATTTCGTTTAAGGTTTAACTTGCTCTTATAGCCATAGTGCGGCCATTTAGCAATGTTACAACATCACCGGGCTTACAGGTCATTCCGAAAAGTATGTTTTCGCATAAAGGAATGACTGCAAAAACATTTACTGGCAAAGATAGAGCGGCAGCCGCCCTTATAGCAGCTAAACATACTGCTGCTCCGGACATACAATGCGATATTGGTCCATGTCTTCCTTGGGGCGTAGATAGATTTAATAATTTTTGTAAATAAAGCACCAGCAGTTTACAGTCAGTCATTCCTTTTCCCCGCAACAAAATCCGTATATCATCTGGTGAGGTACCACAATGGCTTATTTCCAATAACACTGGTGTTATGTTACAGTTGTCAAAATTTTGACAACTATTCGTAAATTCTATCAACAAAATACATGTTGATGTTGTATTTATTGTAATTCTGCCACTACCTGTATAAAGCTGCCTTGGTCCGCAATGAAAATAAAAGTAGGTCCATTTTCTACTTTTGCACGCGTTATTAAATCTGTCAGTTATTTTTGATAGCCGCAGATCACAATCCATTATATTTTTCAAAGTTATCGCGAAGAATATTTGTGCCGTGGATTGTTATTTTATATGTTTGTGTTAAAAAATGTTTTTATTTTAAAATACTTCAAACACAACAAAACTTATCGCATGAAAAGCGTGCAGCATGTAGATTGGAGCTTAGAAAAGTGTAGAACGTGTAAAAAATTTGAAACACATAAAAAGCGTAACACATATAACGTGTTGCGGGAAAATAATAAGACCAAAAATTTGAGGTGGTTGTATGTATTTATTTGTTGAAGCTTGTCAATAGTTCAATTAATGGATTGTCTGGATGTTGGTTTGTTGATCAAGTGGTGTCACCAGGTTGCTTCACAGTACACCTAAGAATGAAAGAAAATTTAATAAATGTATGTCATAAAAATGTGTGCTGGGTTAAGGCAATTGTGTACATAAGGACCTATGTACATAACATGTAGATAGTAAACTGATAATATATACATATGTATGTATTTAGATAGGTTAGGAAGATAAACATACAGATAGCAGCAATATATATCTGTAAGCCGAAATGTACGAGACACAATTGTTCCAATAAAATAAATTAATATAATTTATTGGCAGACTACAGTGCACTTGAAGGACTGTATAGAATATACGTACAGGGGCAAAGTGAGCAGAATTGGTTGATGGTAAAGTCATAATAAGAATAGACTTAGTGAAGAACAGGTCACCGTACATAAAAAGAAAGTTTTGAAAAAAAAATGTATATAAAGTTAATATTCAACAATTGAGCTTTTATTCGCTACTTTAGCTTCTAACATTGATACCAATAACAAATTATAAATAGCTTGTTTTCTATGTTTCCCTGCTATCTATATGTCGACATTTCATAGGAGCTGCCCTAATCATCAGTAGACTTTGGAAATTTTTGAAAGATATTCTCAAACATTCAACTTTATATCCCAACAATCCAAATAAATTATTGAGAATTTAAAAAAAAATGTTCTAATAATATATCTCAAAACACAAAAAACAAGCCCTTTCATTTATACACTTCTAAAAAGCTTGTTTTTTATGTTTTGAGAGATATTAGAGCATTTTTTTTTTAATTTTCAACAATTGTTGGGATATAAAGTTGAATGTTTGAGAATATCTTTCAAAAATTTCCAAAGTCTACTGATGATTAGGGCAGCTCCTATGAAATGTCGACATATAGATAGCTGGGAGACATAGAAAACAAGCTATTTATAATTTGTTAAAGTTAATATTAATAAAAAGTGTTGTGCAAGGATTATCAATTGGGACAAATAAAGAAAAACAGGTGAGGTCCTTATAGTTTTAGTAAAAAGAAAAACACGTTAAGTAATTGAGTGCGTGATTAGACCAGGAAGGACGAGTACACCTGGCTAGAGACAAAACGAGACAGTAAAAACCAGATAAGAGGTTCTTGCTCAACCAAATAGAAAAATGAAAGCAGTCAGGCAGGTAACAAAATTTTCCTTATGTACTAAAGATCGAAAAAAGAGAATTAGCTTTTGAACTGAAGCAAGAGGAAAGTTCTGCAAAACAAAAGAAGATTAAATCTATCAACAGAAAAAACATTCTTGAATAAAAAGAAAAAAATTGATATTAAAGAAAAAGATTTTTAAGCCATAGAAAATTTAAGCAACAATTGGTGTTATTTTATCATATTTTTTTTAATTGTAGTTATATATTTTTTTAAATTTATTATTTTTGTATCGGTTTTTTTGTTTTAAAATTTTAGTTTTTTTTAATTAATTTTTGTTTGTGCCATGGTGCAATTAACCAGGTGGCATCACTAGCGCAGGTGATAATTTTTTGTTTCATAAAATTGTGGGTGTCAAAAATTGTGGGTGAAAAAATAAAAATATTTTAAACAGTTTGAAAAAGGGCAAGAACACAATAAAAAAAGTTTTCTAAAATATTTTAATTGCTTAAAATGTGTTGAAAACAATTTATAAAAAAAATTATATTAATTTTCTTTGTTCGTTTTTTTTTATATAAATGTTTCTTTCTTCATTTTCTTCTGTTTTGTAAACATGTTTTTGACAGCGTGCGGAATTTTTACACAAACAAAATATTATGCCACCTAATAATTGCACCATGGTTTGTGCGGTTACGTGAAAACCACGGCGAATTTATAGCTAGGATAAAAACCGTAAGGTAAAGAAAAGGTTGGGTATAGCGGTGTATTTAACGGAACGACTGTAAATATGTGAATAATTGTTAAGTCCACATATTTCTGTGTTGGGGCGTTATTGTAATAAAAAGCAAAAGTAGGAAATAAAAAACCTTTGATATACCTAACAACAACTTGGAAGTTAGTTTTTTTGGGTTCTGAAAAGTGCGGTCCCAATAACTAGCCTTAGGGAGCTCCTTCAGGTGGGTTGAGAGAGAACTAGAGTTTTCAGGGGAAAAAAAGGGAAAACTTTTCTGCAATTGTGGAAAAAATGATAGAATCGTTTAAATAAACACAGTATTTTAAATGGAATATTTATACTTATATTTTGTTTGCCAAAATAGATTAGTCGGTGGCGTAACTGAGTTTATTTGTTTGTTAATTATTAGTTAAGAGTTAGGATTATTTCAGTAAGTTTTTGTTTATATGTATGTTTATTTTTTTAAAGTTAGTTTTACTTTTGTAATAAATATAGTCAAACTAGGATTAATTAAAATAACCAAATTAGGAAAATTGTTATTAAGATAGGTTAAGATTTTGGTTATATAAATGTGGCACCCTGTCATATTACCATATTTTTACATATTTTAAATTTCATTAGTATTGCACATTGTTATTCTTTACTGTATCAACTATACCGTTAGAATAGCATTCTTGAGTATTCAATAATTGATTTAGTCTTTATTAACATTCTTCTTTTTTGTGATCGCGATCAATACAAACGCTTATTCGACACGCGCATTAAAATATAATTTTCATTTCATTTTTGTTTTTTAAAGTAAAATAATTATATTAGCTTTAGTTGTTTTATAAAATAAAGTAATCTGAATTAAATAAACTCAACACTTTTATTTTGTTGGATTAACATTTAAAGCTAAATTGGTGACCCCGACTGGAGGATTTTTTGTTTGCAAGCTTTCCAGCGCCGTTGTTCTGGTTACATAGTGTGTAACGGACGTAACGGTACACATCGAAGTTTTTTCAGAACCGTTTGCGAACAATGACGCAACCAAATGATGGTGAGAAGCCAGTTATTTCTCAACCAAAAAGCACTGAGACTTTGACTCATCCACGAACCGAGTCCCCAGTCACTGCCAATGTTGCAGCAGTATACGCACGTCTGCCTTTGCCCCAGATGGCCAGCTCAAATATAGAATCATGGTTTACAACCATGGATTTTTGGTTTATGGCTTCAGGCATTTCAAACGACAAGCAGAAAACTGCAACAGCAGAGATGCCCCAAAGCGACAGGTTTGCGTATATTCGTGAAAAATAATCTATCATTTCGCCGACAGTGAGCAGCACAGGTTAAACTGACTTCTCTCAGAGTTGCCCTTAGGCGACAAGAAACCCTCTGAGCTGTTTTATGAAATGCGGCGTGTGGCAGGAACTACATTAGGAGAAACGGCTCTTAAGGACTTTGGATCAAGCGGCTTCCCGAGATTGTGCAACCAGTTGTTGCATCATCTAGCGGTACCGCAGCTGAGTTTACAAAGGTTGCGGACTTTATTGTAGATGCTATGTCAGGTAGTTAGATTAGTGCCATTGCAAAACAAGCTCCTTCTGAAATTGCTGAGCAGCGTTCTGCTGTGGATTATCTCACTAAGCAATTTGAATGGCTTACCGCTCGATCACGCTCCCGCAGCCGAGCTCAGCCACGTGCCCGATCACATTTTTCGCAAAACAATCCTGTACGCAATGCCAACTATACTACTACCGTCGAGTGGTGGTATCACAAAAAATACGGCCAAAAATCGCAAAAATGTAGAAGCCCTTGTCGCCATAAGCGTGGCTCGATCAGCGCCGTAAAAAACAGCGCTCCTCAAAAATCAGATTGAAGCCAGGTGCTCGTGGCATCGAATAGCGGAACCCATGCCACGAAAAGCTCGATTTCCCGCTTGCAGGTAAAAGACTTAAATACATAC
This sequence comes from Thecocarcelia acutangulata, assembly GCA_914767995.1. Classification (NCBI taxonomy): domain Eukaryota; kingdom Metazoa; phylum Arthropoda; class Insecta; order Diptera; family Tachinidae; genus Thecocarcelia; species Thecocarcelia acutangulata. The sequence goes on from OU612097.1 coordinate 61,917,870, forward strand.
AACACCTTTCTGATTGACACAGGGGCCGATGTATCCGTCGTACCTCATAATATAGCATCCAGCGACATCAAGCCCACTGAAACAAAAATAAACACAGCTAACGGATTGCCAATAAAAGTTTTTGGTCAAAAACGAATCTCTTTAAATCTTGGCCTAAAACGTAAGTTTCATTGGTGTTTTTTAGTAGCAGACGTCACATGTCCAATAATTGGTGCAGATTTTTTAAGATTTTATGATTTATTGATCGATTTACGCCGCAATCGACTGATTGATACCGTTAACTGCAATAATACATCAATTCAGTTCGCTCAGCTAAAAACCGCTCAAATAACGGCAGTCAAGCCTTTTTTGATATATTAAATGATTTCTCGGACATTTTAAAAATTAAACCAACTGGTACAACAACGAAGTCCACAATTTTTCATCGAATTAATACGACCGGCCAGCCAGTGAGTTCCCGACCACGACGTTTATCTCCCGAGAAACTGGCAGCAGCACGAGCTGAGTTCGACGTTTTAATTAAATCTGGCTTTTGCCAACCTTCCAGCAGTAATTTGGCCAGTCCGTTACATTTGGTTCAAAAATCCGATGGTTCCTGGAGACCGTGTGGCGACTATCGCTGTTTAAACGCCCAAACTGTCCGCGACAGATACCCACTTCCATACTTAGCGGACTTCACCAACAATCTTCATGGGAAAAAATATTTTCGAAGATCGACTTTCAAAAGGCCTTCCATCAAGTGCCTGTTCACCCCGAGGACGTCGCCAAAACAGCCATAATAACTCCGTTTGGACTCTATGAGCTCAAATTCATGACCTTTGGACTCTGCAACGCAGCGCAGACATTCCAAAGGCTCATCAACGAGGTTTTGCGTGGGTTGGATTGTGCGTTTGCATACATTGATGACATTTGTGTTGCTACAACGTCATCTGAACATAGTAACTTGGCTATTAAAAGAGGAGTTAAAGTTTTTAGGACACTACGTAACTAGTGAAGGCGTACGACCACTTCCTGAACGTGTTGCAGCGATCCGTAATTTCCCTAAGCCTACGCTTGCCAAAGAATTAAAAAGATTTATAGCAATGCTAAATTTTTATAAAAGATTTTTGCCCAACTCTTGAAAAAATCAATTATTACTTCAAGAGCTTATAAAAGGGAACATAAAAAATGATTGCACTATATTAGCGTGGAATGAAGAAGCTGAGGCGGCCTACATTAGCTGCAAAGACGAGTTATGCAACGCCGCACTATTGGCGCATCAGGTAAAGAACGCAGAATTAGCGCTATATGTCGATGCATCCGACATCGCTGTCGGCGCCGCGCTCCGTCAATGTGTTGATGGTACCCTTCAACCCCTAGGATTTTATTCAAAAAAGTTGCCCAGTGCACAAAGGAAGTACAGCACATACGATCGGGTAGCAAGATTTGGTGTTCCAGCAAAGATTACATCTGATTGTGGCAGGCAATTCGAATCAGCCATCTTCGCCGAACTAACATCATTAATCGGTACCACGCATCTCCGCACAACGCCTTATCATCCAGAGTGCAATGGTATAATAGAGAGGTGGCACCGTGTTTTCAAATCTGCCATTCTCTGCAGCAATCCAAATAAGTGGATTCACAGTCTTCCGTCCGTTTTGCTTGGACTGCGAGTTGTTTTTAAACCAGATATTAACGTCTTCCCTGCAGAACTAGTCTATGGGACAAATTTGCGAATTTCTGGAGAATTTGTTAACAACACAAAATAATCTTTACCAACCAGTGAGGTAGTTTCACAATTTCAAGAATCTATGGCAAAGCTTAGGCCAACAAACACCTCGTGCGAAATGACACAATACGCCCATCACTATCACATCCATACGATGGTCCCTTCCGCATAATCCGAAAAAATATGAAGTATTTTACGGTACAGATCGGAAACCGGCACGTTAACATCAATATCGACAGACTCAAACCAGCTTTTGTTGAATACGCTGACGAAAACAATGAGCTGCAACAAAGTCAATTTATAGGAAGTTCGCAACAAGGTCTGCAGCCTGACTCTAATAGCATGTTCACACGAAGGCTTATTTTCGAGGTTCGCTCTCTCATTCGTGGTTCGCGGCCCAATCTTGATTGAACCAACATGGCTCGCCATACAAAATTTTGAGAGCGAACCTACTTGGTTCATTTTGAATCTTGTTGCGAACCAAGCAAAAACTACTATCATTTCCAAATTTGATAATAAATTATCGCTAGTTTATCTGAACTAGCTGCAAATGAAATAAAAGAAAAAAAAGGTAATAATGTGTGTAAAATCAAAATAAACACATTGAAAATGTAAAAATTTGATACTTACATAAAGTTTTAAATAAAAATTGAAAAAAGAATTAGTGAAACGTTTGCACAAAATATGTAAACATCAGTGTGATGCAAAAAACAACCGTCTGAACACCTAGTTTCGCAATAGTGGTTCAGAGAGCGAACCAAGTGTTTCATATTACCGTCTGAACATGGTATAATGCCGTCAATAGCGAAGAGCTAGTGCAACACCTCGGTAATCAGCCAATACAGGAGCCTTTTCTGCAAAGTAACGACACCCCCACAAACCATAACGAGAATTCAAAGGTATCGATGAAATCTACTCGATGTGGCAGACGCATAAATCTTCCAGTTAGATTCCGGTAGCTTTCATCTAACCGGGGAGTAATGTGGCACCCTGTCATATTACCATATTTTTACATATTTTAAATTTCATTAGTATTGCACATTGTTATTCTTTACTGTATCAACTATACCGTTAGAATAGCATTCTTGAGTATTCAATAATTGATTTAGTCTTTATTAATATTCTTCTTTTTTGTGATCGCGATCAATACAAACGCTTATTCGGCACGCGCATTAAAATATAATTTTCATTTCATTTTTGTTTTTTAAAGTAAAATAATTATATTAGCTTTAGTTGTTTTATAAAATAAAGTAATCTGAATTAAAAAAACTCAACACTTTTATTTTGTTGGATTAACATTTAAAGCTAAATATGTAAATATATGTTTGTTTGTTTGTTTAAAAGAAAAATATGAATTTTGAATAAAATAACGGAAATGACATGTTGAGAAGGTAAGCCGGAAAGTCGAGATGTTGTTTTGCGGGGTTGCAAAATAAAAATTTGTGCAACGGATAAGATTTTTGCAACCAGGTTGGCAGGGCAAGGGAGGAACAAAACCATCAGTTTCTCCCCTATGGAATCATCGGTGTGTGAGACGTAAAGCGGCTAAGGTTAATTGTGTTTTTATGATTAAATAAGTTTTTGTTTTTTTATGTCAGCATACCCAGAGAAAGAGGGGTAGACCCCACTGAGTGGTTGATTGTTCGTAATGAGAAATAAATGAGCTAGACGGAAACCTCTCTGGTCACTATCGCTGTAACATAAATATGGCGTCCAATCGAAAATATGTGGAAGCTTGAACTAAGACCTATTCAGGCAAAATTATATGTCGCAACATAAATATGGCACCCAAATTAAAAAACATAAATGTGAAATTCTGTAGTAACATCCAAGCGGCCAAGATTTAAGGTCGCGCCATAAAATGGCGCCACCAAAAAGTGAACAGTCTCAAAAAGGCTTGTAATAACAGCAAAACAAGCAATGTAGGGGAAAATAGAATATTAGTACAAGCAATAGCCATAAATAAGTTATTTATTGTGCAGTGATCGTGTGATGTATAACTAATTCCTAGCCCTGGTGGGATGGATTCCCGTAAGGCTGTAGGAGAAGGGAATATCTCATTTTTACTGCTCAATGTAGACTTTCCTCAGAGCAAATGATCACAGCTAGCAATAGCTTGGACAAACTTGAGGAGTTATATCCAACAGTATTGAAAGTCTTGCTCTTTGAAATATGAAAAATATTACTTTCAGCTTTTTTTATTATTATACTGTAGGTTGAAAACAGTGATAGCCGCTAGGGAAATAAAAATTCACTAGGTCTGTTGTATCCTGGTTCAAATCTATGGGTATATATCGAACAAACCTCATAATCTCGTGCTGGCAAAGGCTAGAAATACGATCGTGTGAGGTACTGTATTTTGTTAATTAAATTGATTTCCGCTTTGCGTGTCACCGCTGATGGTTCTATAGTATTAAGACATATCAAACCTGAAATGTTATTGAATTCAAAAGAAAATAAAATAAAAGCGAGAGAGTAACAAGAAAATTTTCAAAATTAATCTCAAAAATGTGAAAAAGTAAATGAACACTTTACTAGCTAAAATTTGCAAGTTAGAGTAGTGTTGTTATGTATAGGTATATATGAGTACTTAATAATTACTCTTATATTTTCATTAGTTCTCCTATGACTCTCCAACCGCACGGTCGTATTAATAAAAAGCGAACAAAAAAAAAATAAAATCATTGTGCTTAAATTCTTTTAAAATCAATAATATATTGTATTAAACAAATCAAATTTATTGAATTTTTGATGAACTTTTTATAATTTTTTTAAATTAAATTTTTGGTTTTGTACAACGGGTTATAGTTCAGGTTTTTTCTTTCTTAAGTTTTTTTCTTAAGAAGGATTTTTACAATACAAATCTGCTGTGATCAATAATTTTGATTGAAGAAGACAAGAAAAATAATAATCAAATCTTTAGCTGGGGGACAACTAGCTGTTTCGTAGTCGCTACACTACTCATCAGCACCCACTGGGATTTGAACTCGGGACATGATGTATCATGATCTACTGCTTTAACCACTAAGCCACCGAGCATTTAATTATTTTCTATCTATATTCATCTCATATTGAATCACATATGCATTTTGTTAATTGCCCACATTGTTTGTACAGCGTTTGCTGTCTCAGAACTAGCGGTATTTCTTTTTAGTTATTAACATACATATTTTTGTATTTTAATATTCTCCGTACCCAGAGATGTAAATATAAATTTATTGAATTTTTGATGAACTTTGTAACGTGCCTTTTGTCTGTTCTCTTTCCTTTCACCTCAGAGTTATAACCCAAGGAATTAAAAACTGTAAAGTAAGGATAGTGGTCAAGAGGCAACGACTAGCTCAGTCAGTGGTAAATTGGTTCTCAACACATTTGCCTTACAATACCACTGTGCACATTTTGGGTGATACATATACGTATGTAGATGCATATGTCCGCATTTAAGAATTTCAATGGTTCAATTGGGGTTAAGAAGTTTTTGGATAGCGTGCTGTTATGCTACTTGGGGCACATTGTTCCCACCCGTTTTGTCACGTGTCGAACGCCTTGACAGGATCAATACCCTAATTCTCATCCTGTCCCTAAATTATTATTACTTTCACTCCATTTTACCTGCTGTCTCTTCTAGCATTACAAAAGAAAGAATTTAATCTAAATTTAAATTCATCATTTTATTGTGGGAGGTGATAAACATATTTAATATCAAACTTAAGGAAAATTTAATATAAGAATATTTGGAAAAAAAAACATAAAAGAAAATGTAAGAAAATGTTAGTAATGAAAATTACGATACTAATTACTAAGATAAATTGCTTATAACATAAGCTATGGATACTTGCCTTTATTCAAGAGAAGAAAAATATGTATGGGTGTATTAACACTGAGCAATTTCGGGTGAATATTTAATAATTCAATGCATAAATATTTTTCTTTGTATATTGATTAAAGGCATGTATGCGAAGGTAGGAATAATTACAAAAGTTTTTTTTTAAAAGTTATATTAATTTACAATAAGAAATACATATCTTGCTGGCTGCTGATTCTTCTTCTCGACTGGAGTGGATGCTAATCACCGGTGATCGACGCCTGCTGATGTTGGTTTTGTCTTATTTTTTTGTACTTTAGTTTATTCTGGGTTTTAGTTCTTCGTTCTTTTTTCCAATTTAAATTTCAAGAAGTTAGGTTAGTACAATAGTTTTCCCTTGTTTTATTGTTTTTTTTCACAAAAGGTAATTTATGTCTAGATATTTAACTTAACTTAACAAGAGCATATAATGCCGTATTTTTCTTTTCATACACAGTACATTTTTTTTTTTTTTGCTTACAAAGTTCTTTTATAATTTGTCATATTGACTATGGGCATCTTTTCGAAGCCTTCCATTGCTCGTGGCAACAAGGAACACAATGTCTTTTACACATTTATCTTCCTCTTGTTTTCTTTTCTTTTAACATTTCACAATGCCGTGCAAATTTTTAAATCTTCATTGAAGATGAACTTATTTACACTTTATTTTTGTTTTTTTTTTAAGTTAAATCGTGGGAAAACACAAAGTGTCTCGCGTTATTCTAATTTCTTTTATGAAAATTGAATCTCAATCCCACATGCTTATACACAATTTCTTTTTAAAAGGTTTTTGCACTTTAACTTTTCCGGGATTACGACCTTTACGCACGAGTTTCTCACAGCAACTGCTGTCTTTTTTCTTATTCTTTTCCTCCTGCCATCCTTCGAACTCTACTTACTTTTAGTTTTTCAACGTGGCGATATCTGATTGGTTGAACAACTAACGGTTTTTGATCATACGATTTGCGAATGGAAAATTAAAGGAAAGACGTAATAACTATGCTCATTTGATAAAACAGTAGCATACCACACGGTTGTTAAAAAAAACAGGGAGTCACACATATTCGTGTGAGAACTATTCTACTCCTTTTCTTTTAGGTTTGGCAAATATGAAATGAGCAAAAAGAAAAAAATCCGTAACAACTTTTTATAAACTTTTTAAATTTTTGGTTTTGTACATTTGTACAACGGTTTATAGTTCAGGTTTTTTCTTTCTTAAGTTTTTTTCTTAAGAAGGATTTTTTACAATACAAATCTGCTGTGATCAATAATTTTTATTGAAGAAGACAAGAAAAATAATAATCAAATCTACAAAACAAAAGAAAAACTTTGTGACAATTATTTTTATATACTTTTAAATTAAAAAAATGTAAATAAAAAAAAATGCATGAGTGTACCTAGTAGATGCAATTCTGAGAGGGAGCTTAGCTCCACTAGAAAAAATCTCTGGATTTCTGAAGAGAAATTATTGAAAAAATCATTGGACAATCTCCTGTCTCTAAGAGATAAAAAACGCACGCGTTCGTGCTCGCCAAACATTGTTGTTAGAACAGACGACAAACCATCTTCCAGTCTAGCTATTGTTGATAAACCGAAAATGCAAGTGGGTATGGATAGGTATCTAACCGTGGTTAAACGTCAGCGAAGCCCTAAATCCGCGCAAATAGGATCGCAACCAAAAATTTCTAAGGACGATATTACCTCTGCGACAACGGATAGTAATAGGTTTGCTATCTTTCAGACTGACGAGCCAACTACACCCAAAAAAAAACATTTAAACCGCCACCAATATACTTGAGAGAACCTACTTGTAGTGAGCTGGTAAAAGCACTTATTACGGCAATTGGTAAAGACACCTTCAACGTAACATCAGTGAAGCACGGACAAATAAGTGAAACAAAAATCCAAGTCAACTGCGAAAATGATCCGAAAACTTTCTGCCGCTCTGGAAAAAGAGAAAAGATCTTTTTATACTTATCAACTTAAAAGTGCTAAAGGCCTGCAGGTTGTTATAAAAGGTATTGACCCTTATATAGACACGGATAAGGTTAAGATTGCACTGCTAGATAAAGGCTTTAAAATTAAAAACCGTAGTAAACATCCGTGAAAAGATCCCTCAACCCATGTTTAGGGTTGAACTGGAACCAGGGGATGTTATTCTCAAAAAGAATGATACTCACCCAATTTATAACCTCAAATATCTTCTTCATCGTAGGGTTACCGTTGAGGAACCGCACAAGCGTTTAGGGCCCGTTCAATGCCTAAACTGCCAGGAGTTCGGTCATACTAAGGCATATTGTAAACTTCCCGTAGTTTGTGTTGTGTGTGGCGAACTTCACGGCAACAAACCAAAGGCCGACGCAAGTGCTAAGAAATGCAGTAACTGTGGAGGTAACCACACTGCAAATTATAGAGGTTGCCCTGTCTATACTCACTTTAAGCGGTCAATGACAAATAAGTCATCGGTTTCACCAGCAACCCAGCAGCCAAATGTCATTGGTAAAAACAATTTTCCCCAGGTAGGTGATTAAACCACCCAAACTCCAAACAATTTTCATATGCTAATGTCCTTAAAGCCGACCAAATCTTGAACGAGGAGCCCAAACCTCAAAAGTGCGACCCAAATTTTAGTAATTTAGAGGCAACTCTGCAGACTCTAGTTCAATCCTGTATCCATGACAACCATGATGCAGGAAATGCTGAAAATGCAATCCACTATTTTGCAGGCAATTTTAAACAAATGAATTGGTTAAAAATATGTTTCTGGAACGCAAACGGCATTCGCCAACACAAAAATGAACTTGAGCACTTCCTTATGGAAAAGCAGATCGATATAATGATGATTGCTGAAACCTATTTGACAACCAACAGTTATTTCAAAATCAATGGCTACACATTATATGACACAAAAAATCCCCGTGGAAGATCTTTCGGCGGTTCGGCAATTTTGATAAAGACCACAATTAAGCACTATCTAATGAGCGGGACACGTGAGGAATATCTCTATAAGCTACAAATATATGCCTTAATTATTTTCATGAAAAAATTGTTATATCGATTTACTCACCACCACGATTTTCAATAACAGAAAGCAAATATTAAATTTTTTTCAAATCACTTGGTTCTCGATTTTTAGCGGCTGGCGACTATAACGCTAAACACACTTTTTGGGGATCACGTTTAATTATCCCGAAAGGCCGTGTGCTTTTTGACACCATTTCCAAAATGGGCTTAGGTGTGATTTCAAGTGGACACCCCACTTATTGGCCGTCAGACCAACGCAAGATGCCAGACGTTATAGACTTTGGAGTTACAAAAAAATTTCCCTCAGAATGGATGCAAGTGGAGCCTTCATTAGGCTTGTCCTCAGATCACTCACCAACTATAGTTTCAGTTTCGTTCCCCCAGGGGGTCGGCTCCACGTTTTGTGACTTGGTGTTGACTGTCACTCGAGTTAATTGGATATAATATAAAAAATATTTGAGTACACATTGTACGGAAAACATTGCCTTGAGAACGCATGTCGATTAACAAATTTTCTGAACACCTTAATCTAGCCGTACAACATGCCACCACTAGCCATATAAGATCCAGGAATGTGAGCAATAGAACATATTCGTTTGAAATTGAACAACTTCTAACAGAAAGCAGAAGAGTTAGAAGAGAGTGCCAACTTAGCAGGTCTCCCCAGCTTAAAAGCAGGCTACGAGAGTGCATAACTCAGTTAAGAAATCTGCTTGAAATCCAAAGAATGGCTTCCCTTCAAAATTATCTGGAAGGTCTTGATAGTACCCCTCAATCCGACTATTCTCTATGGAAAGCGACAAAAGGTCTGAAAAGACCCGTAAGAAGTAAGCCACCTTTGCGAACTTCAACTGGAGATTGGGCAAGAAGCGATTCTGAAAAGGGAATGTTGTATGTCGATCATTTGAGAAATGTTTTTACCACAAATGATACAGCGAGTAATTCAGCTGAACTACCGCCTATGCCTTTGAGACTTAGTTTTCAAGATGTTGAAAATGTTATTCGTAACACAAACCCCAGGAAAGCTCCAGGTACCGATCAAATTACTGGTAAAATGCTTGAGCAGCTACCTCGTGTAGCTCGTAGAATTCTTCTTTTTATTTTTAACGCTATTTTACGTCTCGAGTATTATCCTGCAGAGTGGAAGGTGTCCATAATTAATATGATACTCAAACCAGGGAAGGATCCCACTAAGGTAGAATCATACAGACCAATAAGTCTATTGCCAACAATTTCAAAACTGTTCGAAAAATTGTTAATGGCAAAGTTGAGTCCAATGTTGAACAATGTGGGATGCATCCCTGATCATCACCATAGAACAAACGCACAGACTAGTCAATGTCATAAGACTGACCTTTGAGGAGAAGAAGTATTGCTCAGCTCTATTCATTGACATTTCTCAAGCTTTTTAATAAAGTGTGGCACGAGGGCTTGATACACAAAATAAAGTTGAACTTGCCTGCAAATACACACAAGCTTCTGGAAAGCTACTTTTGTGGGCAGAAGTTTGTTATCAGAGAAGGCGACTTTATAAGCCCAACTCAGCCAATTGAGGCAAGAGTTCCCCAAGGCAGCATACTGGGGCCTACTTTATATTTGATTTACGCCTCTGACATGCCAACGACACCCGGAATCCACACTTCAACTTTTGCAGACGATACAGCATTCTGCAGCGTACATGAAAACCATCAAGTAGCTTCGCGAAATTTGCAGGAGTATAATTTAATATTAGAGAAATGGTTAAAACTTTGGAAAATTAAAGTTAATGAACAAAAGTGTACTCACGTTACATTCACGCTGCGTAAACAAACATGTTCAGCTATCCAAATTAACAATTCACCTAGTACGCAGCAAACTGAAGTCAAGTACCTTAGTATTCATCTCGACCGTAGGTTAACGTCTCACATAGATGCGAAAGTTTCTCAGTTTAAGTTAAAAGCAGCGCAACTGAATTGGCTTATGGGCAGAAATTCTACATTGCAGCTGGATTGCAAACTTTTATTATACAACGCAATTTTAAAGCCTATATGGTGCTATGGAATTCAATTATGGGGCACCGCCTCCACTTCAAACGTTGAAAAAATTCAAAGGCGACAAAACAAAACAATTACCGCAGCAATTACCGCAGCTCCATGGTACGTACAAAACTCACGAGCTCATAAGGATCTCTGTGTTCCTCTTGTAAAAGACGAATTTTCAAAGTACGCAACAAGGTATATCAGTAAATTGGAACTTCATCCAAGTCGTCTTGCACGCAAGACGATAATTTTGAAGGCCACTCTCGGTTGAGAAGGAGGGATACCCTTGCCACCATCAGAACGTTAAATAGGTGAATTCACCGATATTGACCGTGCAAAATAAAACATTTTTGTCTAGCATTGGCTAGACTTAATTAATTTTTTTATGTATTTAGTATTAAGATTTGAATACTTATTGTTGGCTCACTTTGTGAAGACTCAATAAATAAATAAATGAAAAAAAAAATTTTTTTTGGACAAATTACACATATGTATATTATTATAAACAGAAGGTGCGTTTCTTTACTCTATTTTGGGATCCCGCGGCTTCCCAATTTGCACGAAAAGCGTTCCCGTACTTTAAAATTGTGCAAATGAGAGACTAGTATGCTTGAGAGACTAGTATGCTTCCTCTTCTTGCACGAAACAGCCCTTAATTTTTTCTTCGGGCTAGTTTGGGCAAGTAGTTAAGCAATCAGCTGTTCGAAAAATAAGCAATAACAAAGTTCATTTAAATCAGCCTCTCTATACAAACCATTTTAGTGTTTTTATATAAATATTAAATAAAAAGGAATGTGCAGAAGGCGTTAAAAGCCCAAAAACGTAAAATATCACAGTATTTTTTAGTAAAACTAAATGCCAATTTTTGGAGCTACATCAAAACACAGAATATGGGAGTAGTGTTTTGTCTTTCGTTCTGTATACACGTGTTTTTCATTGTCGTCCGTGTTTTCTATACTTATACTTAAGTTTATTAATATTTTGTAAAAAACAAAATTAGGCCTTAATAGGTAGAGTTCTTTTTTTCATCATGTGTGCACGTGTTTTTTTATTATTTTATTTTTTTGTTTTTTGTATATTTATTATTATTAATTTCTTATAATTTTCCCCTTATGTATTTTATTGCCTTCCGGTGTGCGCGGTGTTGAACTAATTTTTATTATTCTGAGCAGTGTCGAAGGTATATACACTGGGCACTGATCAGTTTTAACTAATTTAATTTCAACACTTTAAATGCTGTGATAACGTTTGTTTTGGTCGTTCCGTGTGTTCACAACATTACTCATTCCTTCATCCTCATAATCTATTTTCTTAGATCCAGTACAATGCAGTGCATATGTAGGGGCTATCTCCTGAGTACTGGTCCAAGATTAAAAAAAAAAATGTGTTTTTTGAGCTAGAAATTTGGCTTTTTGTGTTCCCGTACTTCAGGTAAATTTTATCTGCATTTGAGAGAAACTTATGCATGCTCTCTTTTGTACGAAACTTGCGTAGAAAGTAAAGAAACACACCTAGACTGTGGTTGTGGTCATTTATATTCAGCATTGCCGTGACTGGCGTTTTTCGAGTACGGCTTGTAATAGAATAAAGAAAAGTTTTACAATTTTATTTAATCTAGTACTAGACGTAGTCGAAATACGCTAAATACAGAGGTGATTAGCTACTTTTGAATAAAACATATTGTTTTAATTAGAGGTGCTTAGCCCATACACATTTCAACTTAATTGGTTAGGTAGGCAGGCCGCTGGATTCTCAAAAGAGTACCTGGATTATCCAGCTCATTTGGGTTCTGAAAGATCGTTCCCTTTACGATAAACTCAATAATTGGCTACTAAGTCGGTTGTTTTGCAGATCAAGACGTGTAAACTGATTCGTTTGGGAGTTGTCGAGTTGATTGAAGAAAAATCAAATCATTTTGGTTTTTTTTAAAGTTGGCTAGTAAGTCTCTCAATTCAATTGTGCTTTGTATGTTCGAGTCTCCTGATCAGTTGTCCAAAAAACTTAAAAAAGGAAAAATCTTGAACTATAACCCGCTGTACAAATGTACAAACCAAAAATTTAATTTAAAAATTATAAAGTTCAACAAAAATTCAATAAATTAATGTCCAAACTTATATTTGTAATTTTTTGCAAAGAAAATGATAAATATTTTTAAAGTAGTCTTTAATTTCATTGAATCTGATAGTTGGATGAAAATCTTTCAATTCAGTTTATGAAGTGTGTTGCCAAGAACCAACTCAATTCACAATTGAATTAAAACGTGTATGAGCCGCTTTATACGTTATAACCATGATATAAAAAATACAAGGTAGTTTTATTCTCTCAATTTTCCTTAAGCCCAGTTCAGACTATTATACTTTGTATTAATACTTGTCAAAAATTCAAATAATACGTGCAAGTCTGATTGTCTGAATGTAATCCGTCATACATACGAAAAATAGGCGGACGAGAAGTTAACAAACTGAGATAACAAACTATTTTTTTCCGCTCAAAGAGAGGGAGAAAAAATTGCGCACGTTTGCAGAAAAATGAGTAATTTTTCATTATTGTGCAGAAGTGTGCAGAATAATGCTGCCGGACTAAACGTGCTACCAGACGAAAATTGAGTATTTTTGCCAAATTTCTAGTGCTGCCAAATCTAAAATGGTAAATTTTAGAACATTTACTACTATTAATACGGCAACTTCTGCAAATAATAATTCTTCTTCTTGTTTCATTACATGGGAGAGGATTTGCAAGATAACAAACTATTTTAACAAACTATATCAAATCGACATGGCTGAAAAATTATGTGTGAAAAAATATGTTATTATTAATGAAAAATTAATAATTAAAGAATAAATTTCATGCAATTATATAAGTTATATTGTACTTGAAAGTATAGTTTCATTTATATGGTCCAAAAAGTCCCTTATATTTCAGCAAACCTAAAATCGTCAAACAACACAAATAGGTCTCTAAAGCCCAAACCAGAAATTCTTCCTGGACCAAACCTTTTGTAGATTAAAGAGGACCTTTCTACCTTTAATTTGACATATATTTTATATAGCCCAAAAGTTTTTGCTAGAACAAATTTCAATTTTAAAAAAATTTTAGTAATTGTACTTAAACACTAATGGGCCTCCCGAGTCCAAACAAGAAATTCTTCCTGGACCAAACCTTTTGCAAGTTAAAGAGGACCTTTTTAGCTTTAATTTGACATATATTTTATATAGCCCAAAAGTTTTTGCTAGAACAAAGTTTCAATTTTAAAAAAATTTTGTCATTGCACTCAAACACTAATGGGCCTCCCGAGTCCAAACCAGAAATTCTTCCTGGACCAAACTTTTTGCAAGTTAAAGAGGACCTTTTTAGCTTTAATTTGACATATATTTTATATAGCCCAAAAGTTTTTAGTAGAACAAAGTTTCAATTTGAAAAAAATTTTGTCATTGCACTCAAACACTAATGGGCCTCCCGAGTCCAAACAAGAAATTCTTCCTGGACCAAACCTTTTGCAAGTTAAAGAGGACCTTTTTAGCTTTAATTTGACATAAAACTTATATAGCCCAAAAGTTTTTAGTAGAACAAAGTTTCTATTTTAAAAAAATTTTGTCATTCCACTCAAACAGTAATGGGCCTCCCGAGTCCAAACCAGAAATTCTTCCTGGACCAAACCTTTTGTAGATTAAAGATGACCTTTCTACCTTTAATTTGGCATATAATTTATATAGCCCAAAAGTTTTTAGTAGAACAAAGTTTCTATTTTAAAAAAGTTTCTATTTTAAAATTGAAACTTTGTTCTACTAAAAACTTTTGGGCTATATAAAATATATGTCAAATTAAAGCTAAAAAGGTCCTCTTTAACTTGCAAAAGGTTTGGTCCAGGAAGAATTTCTTGTTTGGACTCGGGAGGCCCATTAGTGTTTGAGTGCAATGACAAAATTTTTTTCAAATTGAAACTTTGTTCTACTAAAAACTTTTGGGCTATATAAAATATATGCCAAATTAAAGGTAGAAAGGTCATCTTTAATCTAGAAAAGGTTTGGTCCAGGAAGAATTTCTGGTTTGGACTCGGGAGGCCCATTACTGTTTGAGTGCAATGACAAAATTTTTTTAAAATAGAAACTTTGTTCTACTAAAAACTTTTGGGCTATATAAGTTTTATGTCAAATTAAAGCTAAAAAGGTCCTCTTTAACTTGCAAAAGGTTTGGTCCAGGAAGAATTTCTTGTTTGGACTCGGGAGGCCCATTAGTGTTTGAGTGCAATGACAAAATTTTTTTCAAATTGAAACTTTGTTCTAGCAAAAACTTTTGGGCTATATAAAATATATGTCAAATTAAAGCTAAAAAGGTCCTCTTTAACTTGCAAAAGGTTTGGTTCAGGAAGAATTTCTTGTTTGGACTCGGGAGGCCCATTACTGTTTGAGTGCAATGACAAAATTTTTTTAAAATAGAAACTTTGTTCTACTAAAAACTTTTGGGCTATATAAATTTTATGTCAAATTAAAGCTAAAAAAGTCCTCTTTAACTTGCAAAAGGTTTGGTCCAGGAAGAATTTCTTGTTTGGACTCGGGAGGCCCATTAGTGTTTGAGTGCAATGACAAAATTTTTTTCAAATTGAAACTTTGTTCTACTAAAAACTTTTGGGCTATATAAATTTTATGTCAAATTAAAGCTAAAAAGGTCCTCTTTAACTTGCAAAAGGTTTGGTCCAGGAAGAATTTCTTGTTTGGACTCGGGAGGCCCATTAGTGTTTGAGTGCAATGACAAAATTTTTTTCAAATTGAAACTTTGTTCTACTAAAAACTTTTGGGCTATATAAAATATATGTCAAATTAAAGCTAAAAAGGTCCTCTTTAGCTTGCAAAAGGTTTGGTCCAGGAAGAATTTCTGGTTTGGACTCTAGAGACCTATTTGTGTTGTTTGAAGATTTTAGGTTTGCTGAAATATAAAGAACATTTTGAACCATATAAATATAACTATACTTTCAAGTACAACATAACTTATATAATTGCACGTAATTTATTCTTTAATTATTAATTTTTCATTAATAATAAGGCATTTTTTTACACATCATTTTTCAGTTATGTCGATTTTATATAGTTTGTTAAAATAGTTTGTTATCTCTCCCATGTAAGAAAACAAGAAGAAGAGTGAGAATTTTCAGAAGTTGCCGTATTTTTTGTAGAAAATGTTCTAAAATTCTACATTTTAGACTTGGTAGCACTAGAAATTTGGTCTGCAAAGGCAAAAATACTCAATTTTTGTCTGCACACAGTCTGCAAAGAGAGAATTATGGCGTTACTCTCTTGAAATTGAGCGAAACAGAAAAAGTTTGTTATCTTAGTTTGTTAACTTCACGGAGATGAAAAATAGTACGACAAAAATTTGACATCCCATACGACTTTGTTGTTTTTTGAAACTTTTCAAAACGATAATACCAAAGTGCATTAACGTATACACGGTGGCAGCACTAGAGCAAACTTACAACAATACCACAAAAACAGGCATGTGGTAAGCTATGTTTATCAAAAATAATTGTAACTATTTTCACAATTATAAAGTATGAATGTACATTTTCATAATTATAAACTATATTTATTTGAATTATTTATATGATCACAAAATAATTTGTATATGTTTAATTCAGAATAAAACACTAAATTCACTTTCAAAAATGTAAACAATACATTTGACGTAAATAGCTTACTATATTGCCAGTAGCCAAAAATTGTCACATGCCGTAGTGCTACCACCGTATATACGTTAATGCACCTTGGATAATACCAAGGCGAATTCATTACCAGGTGAACTTAACAGCACAGGTGATTATTTTTTGCTTCTTGCGTTTTTTCCAATGATGCTGTCAAATTTTGTTTCTTTTGTTTACAAACTCTTTCGCGCCATTTTAATATGAAGGTTTTTTTGCATGAATTAGTGCAATTTCAAGAAATTTGTGTGAATTTAAAAGTGAAAAACTAATATAATCTGTGATTTTAATTACAAACAATTATAAAAGCTTATATTTAACGTTTATATAAAATTTTTTCTCTGCTGAGCAATCTTAGGCGAATTTAGATTATGACATTCACGATATGTTTTACAATAACAAAATACATAGTACTGAATTCGCCTTTCCGCTTGCATTCACCTGTATAAAGTCGCCTTGGATAATACTTTACATTGGATCAGCGTTGTGTTTTTTAGCAAACCAGCTAATTAAAAATTGAGTCGTCGGCTATTTCGTAGCCGATGGGGTGCCGTCACTGATAGTATTTTTTGTCGTTATAAAAAAGCTCGAAATTTGAAATTTAGCTGTCATTTATAAATGTATTTTGCTCATGCTATATATAGAACATAAAATATGTTTGTGCTATTGAATTTGGATATTATATACATAATTATTATTTTAACTGCTGAAGAGTTTCACGCGCCGGCACGTCTATCGCTTACGACGAATAGCGCACCTGCCGCCGTGAAAAGTTGTTGGTTTATATTAAGTGTGATGGTGTGAATGCAAAATCTAATTTACGTATTTACACCTACTCACATCTTGGAGATGTGTGTGGAAGATGTTGAAAATTGAAAAAAGCTGGTTACATTACATTTTCAACATCTTTCATCTGTATTACTTTACGTGTTTGAGCAAACAAAAAACATCAAATCAAATGGAATTAAAAGATTATACATTTATTGGATTAATTATAGCTCTTAGAGAGCAAAAACAATTACTGCTTCAATTATCAGAATTATCAAAAAATCTTGCTTTATGCGCAACGTGCATTTGTTAGAATTTTAAATAATTTATTAAGATTTTAACTCATATATATATAAATAATAACAACTTAGAATCGAAATGGTAATTTTTTAAAAAGGATATTCCAAGACTACCAGTCCAGAGTTTTTCAAAGACAGCTTACGAATGGATCTTGCAACTTCACTGTCATTTTCTGGAAAATATGCGAATTTTTCCTCTCACTCCGCAATTCTGCAATTTTTCTTGTAAAGGTCTATTAGCATACTCCCGTCAGCAGCAGATCATATACCACGATTTGTTTTTCTTTTTTACTATGAATATATGTATTGTATGTATTATTTTTAATTAAATTAAAATTTACTTACATTGTTTGCTCCCGATCATTGTAAAAATTTTCAAGTGATGTTGAGTCTAACAAAATGAGAAACCAACATCTTGTAAAGATGTTGAGAGATGTTGAGCTGTTTTTCATATAGACTTTATATAGGAAGATGTTAACATATTGCCAAAATGATGAAAGATGGAAGATGTGAGTAAATGATGAAACAGAACTAGGGCATGACGTTTTTCTCCCTACAATTTGGCATAAAATAACACCAGAGAATGCGGTCATAAAATAGAATTTATTTTATTTTGGCAGCGATTTTTCTTATGCTCTCACTTTGAAGCAGAAAAGCTTTCAACAATATTACCACACTTTTAGTAAATTTCATACATTTTGTAAACAAAACCAAAGCTTCAAAAGCTTTACAGCGAGGAAAAATAAAAATAAAAGAAAAAGCTTTTTTTTTACCTAACAAAAAAGAACATTAAATGACTGTTTGTGAAGTTGCAGCCGTCGTTTCAATTATGTGCCTGTTTTCTCTGAGAGTCGTTTTTGCTTGAAGTTGCGGACGTATTCTGTTTCATCATTAAGTGTAAAAAGGCTATTACGCTGCCATTACACAAGAAAGTACTTTCATGACGTTTTTGTATACATATTACGCTGCCATTACACAAGAAAGTACTTTCATGAAATTTTTGTATACGTATTACAAATAAAAATTTCAATGAAATAGACGACTTTCATGAAAATTTCTTGTTCGTCTACACAGGAAAGTGAAAGTTCATTTTACAAATGTCGCCGAGGCAAAGAGTTGCAAAATTTGCCTCTACTTCTCTCCACTCTTATTTTGTTTGTTACTAATCAGAGTTGCCGAACTTATTACATATACAAATTTATGGGCCAATAGTTAAAAAAAACTTATCATTATAAACTTTTCTGTGATGTTATTTTTATAAAAAGACTTTAATTGTTTTCTTTATGTGTTAAATTTACAATACAATGACAAATGATCATAATTATTTTCATAGACTTGCAAAAGAAGTTAATTTTATAATTATTATTTTACTACAATACTGCAACTTTGTATAATTCTTTGTATGTGGCAACAATGTTTAGTAATTTGTCATTTTACTTTCAGAAAACGTCAAAAAATTTGTTTCATGAAAGTTTTGATGAAAGCTGAGTGGAAAGTAAGCAAAATGAGAGTGTGTTAGTAAAAAAGTGTGAGTATATTGCAACTTTCATGATATGTATTACTTTCCTGTCTAAGCGATAGGTTGCAAATAAAAATTTCAATACCTAGTGTCTACAACTGCGATTAACTCTGAGATAATATCTGACAAATCGTCGGCAGAATGAGAGAACGAATTTCTTTATGTCCATTTTAATATCTAACAAGGAGTACACGTATTTTTGTTAATCTTATAAGAATTCATAAATCAATGAGAGCCGAGAAGAAAACACATCTTTGCGATGAAAGAAATCTTATATGAATTTTGTAAATGCACACAATTTGTACGAAAGTAATCATTTATAGTGTTTATTTAATGCATAAAAACAACCTATTTTCCATTTAAAATGGTTTTTTAAAAATATATTTTGCAAAACTATTAATCGGTAAAATTGCAATGGCGCCTTTCTGTAAACAAACACACACACAATCGCTTTTTTGACAGCTCTTATTATAAGATCGTTGCCATGAGATTTGTCATAAGAACGCTATCATAAAAATTATCATAAGACTGCGATAACATTGATTTTAAGTCTACACGTAACATAATTCTCTCTGCGATTGAATTTGACGTTCTCATCTCAGATATTATCGCAGGTGTGGACACTAAAATAGAATAGACGACTTTCATGAAAATTTCTTGTTGGTCTACACAGGAAAGTGAAAGATCATTTTAAAAATGACGCTGAGGCAAAGAGTTGCAAAATTTGCCTCTACTTCTCTCCACTCTTATTTTGTTTGTTACTAATCAGAGTTGCCGAACTTATTACATATACAAATTTATGGGGCAGTAGTTAAAAAAACTTATCTTTATAAACTTTTCTATGATGTTATTTTTATAAAAAGACTTTAATTGTTTTTTTACAATACAATGACAAATGATCATAATTATTTTCATAGACTTGCAAAAGAAGTTAATTTTATAATTATTATTTTTATTATTTATTATTACAATACTGCAACTTTGTATAGTTCTTTGTATCTGGCAACAATGTTTAGTAATTTGTCATTTTACTTTCAGAAAACGTCAAAAACTTTGTTTCATGAAATTTTTGATGAAAGCTGAGTGGAAAGTAAGAGTGGTTTCACATTAGGCTACTTAGTTGCGCAATTCTATTTTTTGTTTTTATTTATTTCCTTTTAAAGTTGCTTTTGTGTTCACATACAGCAACTTAGTTGCGCAACTTTAATTTTGTTTTACTTAAATTTTCTTAATATTTTGAACGGCCCGAAAAATAAACAAAAGAAAATACCAAAAACAAGAATGTGCGAACAAAACGAATTGCTGAGTACAAGCAAGTCTGTACTCAAATATCAGCAATTCTTCCCCCTTCAAGCTGCTCTTACCTCTCACATCTACAACCACAAGACTTGGGCAAGAGAATTGCGCAACTAAATTGCCGTATGTGAAAGGCTCTAAGCAAAATGAGAGTGTATTAGTAAAAAAGTGTGAGTGTATTGCAACTTTCATGAAATTACTTTCCTGTCTAAACGATAGGTTAGACTTTTTTACAGTCGCAAGAAATGTGTCTAGACTTTTATCTCACAAAATCTAATGAAAGTATTTATACTTGTATAACCTAGCGTCTCCACATAGCAATATTTATTGCGGCAATTGTCAAATTTGATTGCTTCCATAAAATTGGCGATGTGTAGACCGCAAATTGCTATAGGTAGCAATCTATTGCGCAATGATTGCTCTACTGATTGCTTGAGCAATTATTGCCAAGCAATGAGCTGTCAGTTGTTGTAATTTGGTATACAAATATAACAAACACAGTGCTGTGCATACAACAAACACAGTGTTGTTCATATAACTTCTCACGTTGAATTTTGTCAGTATTTGTGATGAAGCAATAATACGTTTACGCCACCTAGAGCAATTAAGGCCCAATCAGACTATTATACAAGTATAAATACTTTCATTAGATTTGGTGAGATAAAAGTCTAAACACATTTCTTGCGACTGTCAAAAAGTCTAACGTAAATTAGATTTTGCATTCACACCATCACACTTGATATAAACCAATATAGATGTGCCATCATAAAACTTTTCACGGCGGCAGGTGCGCTATTCGTCGTAGGCGATAGACGTGCCGGCGCGTGAAATTCTTCAACGGTTAAAATAATAATTATGTATAACACATCCAAATTCAATAGCACAAATATATTTTATGTTCTAAATATAGCATGAGCAAAATACATTTATAAATGACAGCTAAATTCCAAATTTCGAGCTTTTTTATAACGACAAAAAATACTATCAGTGACGGCCCCCATCGGCTACAAAATAGCCGACTACTCAATTTTTAATTAGCTGGATTGCTAAAAAACACAACCCTGATCCAATGTAAAGTGCGGTCTCCACCTGACATGAAAACACTAACTTTGACGCTAACTTCAAGTTAAAGTTAAGTGTGGACCGCTCATGTTGAAGTTTGGTTAAAGTTATAACTTGGTTGTTAAAACATTTCATTTCGAAACTCTGTTATAACTTAAATTGACAACAGCCTGCTAATTGTAGTTGTTTTTCGCCATTTTTATTTTTTTACTATGAGAAGTTATAACTCTAACATTACTACGTGTCCGCCACCTTAAACAGACAAATATATAAGCAGCAAGTTTTAACTTTATGTTTTACCTGCGTTTCAAGTTAGGTGTAGACTGCATGTAAAGTATTATCGTTTTGAAAAGTTTCAAAAAACAACAAAGTTGTATGGGATGTCAAATTTTTATCGTATTATTTTTCGTATGTATGACGGATTACATTCAGACTTGCACGTATTATTTAAATTTTTGACAAGTATTAATACAAAGTATAATAGTCTGAACTCGGCTTAAGCGGTATTTGGAAATCTTCGCAGATCTACAATTGGAAATCCAACAAGCAAATGGCACTTCGTCGAGAACAGTGCAAACAAGTAATTTTAATAAAGATGTAAAACTTAAAATGTTGTTTATATTTCCTATTTGCACTGTTTTTTGATAGCTCGTACTATTGCTTATATTTTTAACACTGTTTTTTTTTTTATTTTTCATTCATGTTTATGTAATTTTATTAAAATACTAAACATTTCCAACAGGCAAATGGACACTCCATCACCAACAATACAAACAACACATTTTAACGAAGACACAAAACTTGATATGTTGTTTTTACTTGTTGTTTGCATTGCTTTGTAGTATCTAGTACTTTAAATTATATTTTTAACATTATTTATTTCACTTTTCATACATGTTTCCACTTTTTTATTAAAATATTGAATAAAATAAATTTTTTTCAACCACCTTTTTTTTTCTTTGTTTACATCTTTATTTGTATAGACTAGCTGTTTTCATTTACACATTGATTTTGTTTTTCTGTACTGCTCGCACGCCTCTTGCCTTAACAAATGTTTTGCCCATTTTGACATACGTCAATGTTGCCATATCTGGTTATATCTGTGCTCATAATATTTACAATACTAAAAATATCATCTGGTTTGTAAAAAATAAAGAAACAAAAAACAGAAATATTTTAGAGCTTAAAATTAGAAAAATGTTAATATAATTATAAATGGAAGGATCTAAGTGTGAGTTTAATTTCTCCCCTAAAAGCTTTAAACACATTCCAGCAAGTAAATTTGCCGGAACATCCTTTGCTACTGATGTGCCAGATACCGTGTTGCTTATTTCATTTCCCCTAGACTTCTTATTTTACTTCTGTTGCTAATAAGTTACACAAAAATAAATTTGTAATCTTTTTAATACTTTTAATCGGTTTAAAAGTTTACATACAATTACAATTTCTTAAATTTTTCAAAATGTTTTTATTTTGAACTTAATTTAGAAATACTGTTTTGTAAACACAAACGCAAAACAGCTGTTTCAATAATTATTGCAAGTAAAAATTTTACTTGTAAAAACTTGCAAGAATTTTTATGGCTCTCAATTTTTTACGCTCTCTCGTTGCAAATTTTTTGGGTTAATGAACGCTTTCTAGTAACAATTATTACAAATTTGTAAAAGTTTTTAGTAAATGAACATAACTAAAATTAGCAGCTATTTCAAAATATAATTAGTTAGTTATTGTTACTTACGGTGTTATTTAAATTATTAATACAAAAATTTTATTGAGTTAGGACGGGATATGTTACAAAGTTCCCCTGAGTCTAAACGCAGAATAAGAATTAGGCACCTTCATTTGGATTTAAACAGGTCCACACCAGTTGTGAAAGGTAAATATTTAAAAACAAATACGCATAGGAGATTGCCGGTAGATAGCAACGAATTAAATATGATCCAAGTGCAGATACATAACAATCCACAAATTATAGATAAGTCAGGGACAATTCTGAATATGATACCGTCCAGTAGCGCAGAAGCCCAAGTCGAATTCCGACAGCAAAGAGCTCAATTTTCCGGGGCAGATAATGTTGCTCCAAATAGACAACCCACCCCAGTAAAAATGGCAGCGGAGCTGAATGATGAGATGGCCGAGCCAGTTGTAAACACTTCATTAATGAATTTGCGAATATTATAAATTTACAAGCACTAATAAACAATAAATTAAGAATAACCTGCTGTCAAACTGACTTCGAAAATTCAAAATTAAAAACACTTCATTAAATAATGGAAACACTTCGACATGTTTTCCTCAATACAAGTGTTTTCCTTTGTAGTGGAAACCACATATCTCTGTGGTGTAAACATGGTATTATTCACAACCAAATTTTTATTTACTGCCAAATTACAAAATACCTTACACAAACAGTTAATATTTGAGACATTTTTATAAAAATGTTCTCGTATGCACAAATAAACTAATAAAAATGTAAACTAACAATGACAAGTATTGCCGTCGCCGTCTTCCGTTGTATTATGTTTATTTTTCTCTCCCGCAACAGGAAATCATACCGCACCGCAAACATTGTGTTCAGACTCTCAGTTGAACCGTTACTCACCTGTTGCGACCATATTGTCAAAAGTTGCTTATATTCTTGTTTGTTTACATTGTTGTTTTGTTTACAATTTTGTAGGCGAAAAAATTATTTATTACGAAAGAAACTTTTTTTTTATTTAAAATTTGTAAAAAGTGTGATCAAAATCAGTAAAAAGTTCTTCATTGTTATTTTTCTAAAAAAAAAAAACAATATTAAAAATTCCCATTTGTGCTGTGTGCATAACCAACTATGGCTGCGAAACATTATATTAATCAAATCTTTCCAATGCGACGTTTCTAGAGAATGGCTAAAAAGCAAAGTTCGGTTGAATGATTTTCACAAATATCCTATTGCGTAAGATTTTATTTTATTACAAATTGAGTAGTATTTCGTTGAGTTTAAGGTCCTTTTTGCTTATTTATTTTAATATTTCTGCCAATATTTCGCTTTCCTTCGGATATCTATCCGAAGGAAAGCGAAATATTGGCAGAAATATTAAAATAAATAAGCAAAAAGGACCTTAAACTCAACGAAATACTATTTATTACAAATTGTTTAACGAACTATATTATATAGCTTTCATTTTTCACTAAAATTATTTCTGTTTGTAATCTAATTTTACTAGTTTTCTATGTTTAAAATACCTTTAGGGGTTTGTGCTGTCATTCGTAATTTCAGAAATTTTACATATTAATTTTTATTTTGCGCCACAGTGATTGAAAAAGTTTGCAAATGGTGAATTTGGCGATAGAGGTAAACATAAATCTGGCAGCTCTGGTAAACACATGTTTTTTAATTTTACAATATTTTCTGTAATTGTTTCTTATCTGCGGTAATTTGTATATGAAAAATGCGGTTAATCCAGTTTTTAAGAACCAAAGTACAGGAATTTTCTAATTTCCCGAAGGAATATATAAAAAGAAGTAAAAAGCAGGTAAATTAGAGAAGAGAAAAAATGTTTTTTAAAAGAGGGAATTAATAAAATGTAAAATATTTGTTTACCAAGCAAAGGTGTATTATGAAACCCCCAAAGGAGTTCCCCAATATTTAAACAGAACAGTTGAGCGCAAACGTTACCGTTATACCATGAATCGGCCTTGGACTGGGCAATTCCGTCAGCAAAACATGCCGGGAACCATGCGAAAAAAAGTATTCGTTTCACCAATAGGTAGAATCACAAATGGAATTTTTGCATCTCTTTTCACTTTGACTATATTATGCATTTGTTATTAAAGAAAATTGGGGTTTCTACCGCGGCGATCGTGTAGAGATTTTGGTAGGAAAGGACAAAGGCAAACAGGGCTTTGTTGTGCAAGTAATTCCTGAACGAAATTGGGTTGTTGTAGAAGGTTTAAACTGGCACTATCGCAGCGTTGGAGCTGAAAAAGATTTTCCTGGTGTTATTATTAAATCTGAGGCTCCCTTAGATGTAAGATAAAACTGTTCGAGTCTTATGCACACAATTATTAATATAAAAAAATTTTTTTAACTTAAAAGGTGACCAAAGATATACGCCTAATCGATCCTTCCGATTTACAAGGCTGCGATTTTGAATGGCGTTATACAGAGGAAGGAGAAAAAGTGCGTGTATCTATGCGTACTGGCCGCATAATACCCATTCCTGAATCTAATAAACAAACACATGACTATAAAACCAAGGGAGCGTACATTGAAAGGGAAAAGGATACAGTAGGTATGTATATTAACTGGCTATAGCAACCTATATTATTTCGATATATATTGTCGTGGCATCTCAAATTGTTAATTAATAGTACTAAGTTTATCCAGTAGTATGAGAAATCCCTAACAATTTTCAATGATTTAGTGATGCCCATTCCAATAGCAGTACACATAGATTTTGGTGATCACAAATTTATATATGCTTTTACACAAAAACATTTAAAAAGATTTTTTAAAGCTGTTTTCAATGAAACCCTTCTTCATAAAAACAGGATTGACAAAACTCCCGGGGGCTAATTCTGTCATTCGCTTACGAGCGAGTTTTTACTCGAATGTGCGAGTTTTTACACTTTTGGGATTATCTCATTCGATATCGAGTAAAAGGTTTCAAAATTTCTAATCATGGCATTCGATAGAGCGCTTTTACATTTGGACAGACGATGG
The DNA here is from genome assembly GCA_914767995.1 of Thecocarcelia acutangulata. NCBI lineage: Eukaryota > Metazoa > Arthropoda > Insecta > Diptera > Tachinidae > Thecocarcelia > Thecocarcelia acutangulata. Next base: position 61,943,805 of record OU612097.1, read on the forward strand.
GCAGACAGACGAAATTTGAGGGTGCTGTAACGAAAATTGTCTTTGGGGGAGAGTATGTAGTACACGACTCTCTGTACTAGACATTTGTGGACATTTTTTGTTTTTCTTTTTAACTTTTCGTATTTCATACGCTGTTGCTTCATATCATTTTTCTCATATCAGCATCAACTTCATATAAACACACTAGCTGTGCTTAAAAAAACAACAACAAAAAAGAAAGAAAAGAGAAACGAAAAGTTTCTGTCTGTCTATTAATTTCTCCCCCCGGGGAAAAGAGGGGAAGGGGTCCCTCGTTTGGAAGCCACATGACTTATGTTGCGTTGGCTTCCGAAACCCTTACCAAGGGTATAAATTGGCAGAACGGGGATCAGCATGGCCTCCGGGAAGTTCTGCTTGCGGTTCGACCCGGGCTGATCATGGTTGAGGTGCCTACCTTGGCTGAAACGTTCTGGCTGTGGTTGAAACCTAAAACGCAGGAAGGGAGTGTTAGTATCCTTGATAATTGTTTGGTGATGGCTTTTTTCGAGGGCTAACAATCTCCCGAGGATCTGTTGCCTATACAACAGATACGTGTACTGTAAGGAACCAGTGGTGATGATTGACGGGTGAGTTGGTTTAAGGGCTGATGCTCTTAATGGGCTTCGGCCTACCAACTCATTAAGCCTTGTCCTCCATTGATTGCTGGGAAATTGCATACATGAGGCTAGCAAGCCACACGGGGGCGGTGGTGAATCGTGAAAAATTCACTTCGTGGAATTGGTCCACCATCAGGTTAGGCCGTCAAGACAGGTACTGATGTAAATCATTTTCAAAGTTGTCTATTAATTTCTAAAATGTAGAAGGTTTAGGCAAGACCAAAAGAGAAATGAAACAAGTAAGAGTAAGGTATATTCGGCTGAGCCGAATCTAAAATACCCTTCACGATAGTCACGTATATGTATAGTATACTTAAAAATGTGAACAAAATATGCTCGGTTATATATGAACCGATATCGGAATTTTCTATTTTCTGTATTTTTGTAACCTTCTTTTATAACAAGAATTGCTTTTCAGCAAAAAAAAAAAAAAAAAAAAAAAAAAAAAAAAAAAAATGTTAATGGAAAAGTCGGTTCAGGCTATATCTCGGGTATATATGGACCGACATCGGAAATTTTTATTTTCCATATGTATGTAACCTTATTTCATTACCAGAACTGCTTTTGAGCAAAAAAAAATTGTTTCAGTTCGCTTACGCGACATTTTAATGAAAACGCCGGTACATCTCGGGTATATATGAACCGTATCGGAAATTTTAATTTTCCATAATTATATAAAATTATTTCGTTACCAAAAACTGCTTTTGAGCACAAAAAACCCGGTCTAGGCTATATCTAGGGTATATATGGACCGATATCGGAAATTTTCATTTTCAATATTTATATAACCTGATTTTATTACCAGAATTGGTTTTAAGCAAAAAAAGTTCTTTACGTTCGCTTTCTTGAAAAACCCGGTTTGGGCTATATCTCGGGTATATATGGACCGATATCGTAAATTATTATTTTCCATATTTATATAACCTTACTTTATTACCAGAACTGCTCTTAAGCACAAAAAAGTTGTGTAAGTTCGCTTACGCGACATTTTCATGAAAAAGCCAGTTTAGACTATATCTCGGGTATATATAGACCGATATCAGAAATGTTCATTTTCCATATTTATATAACCTGATTTTATTACCAGAACTGCTTTTAAACAAAAAAAGTTGTTTAAGTTTGCTTACCCGACATTTTCATGAAAAACCCGTTTTAGGCTATATCTCGGTTTAGGGTATATCTGGGGTATATATAAACCGATATCGGAAATTTCCATTTTCCATTATATATATAACCTTATTTCATTACCAAAACTGCTTTTAAGCAAAAAAAGTTGTTTAAATTCGCTTACGCCACATGTTCATGAAAACCCGGTTTAGGCTATATCCTCGGGTATATATGGACCGATATCGGAGATTTTCGTTTTCCATATTTATATAACCTTATTTCATTACCAGAACTGCTTCTAAGCAAAAAAAAAAAAGTTGTTTAAGTTTGCTTACGCGGCATTTTCATTAAAAATCCGATTTGGGATATATGGACCGATTTCTGCCTTTTAGTCACCATGCTTCCATGCTTAATAAGTGTGTGAAGTTTGAAGCAAAACAAACAACTTTTGTTTCCAACAATTTTCACACAAAATTGCAAAAAAAAATGACTTTTTTCAGAATATATATCTCAGCTATACGTGGACCGATATTACTGAATTTCAATAGCAAACCCATGAATCGATGGGGTAAAAGAATGGTGAAAGAAAAAAGTTTCTAAGTCTAATGGTTTTCTCAGAAACGGTATTTCAACAGCGGACAGACGGACATCGCCTAATCGACTTTTCGATTAATTCTGAATCAGAATATATATACTTTACAGGGTCGCAAATTAAAACTGTAGAAATTACAAACGGAATCACAAACTTATATATACCCTTTACATTTTTGTGAAGGGTATAAAAATGTCTACCCATCGTCTGTCTAAATGTAAAAGCAAACATAGCGAGTAACCATTCGAATGCAACCGTGCAACTTTTTACTCGTAAGCAAAAGTACCATCGAAAACCAGCCAAACAGAAAAACACGAAAGTAATGTAAATTAAAAATTTGTTTTGAATAGCAATAATATTTAAATTAAATTGAGAATTTTTGGTTCTTAAGGATTTTTCAATTCATATGATGATGTATATGACGTATATATGTGTACAGGTATATGTATATAAAGATGAGTATTGCTAACAACACAAAAACTTATATTTGAAGTCACATATTATTATATTCAAGAATTTATTTTTGTTTTTTTTGAAATTCATATATACATATACTTATACATAGTTAAATGGTTGTTTTTCAGATACATATTTATTGACATGTTATCTCTATTTGCTTACTTTCTAATGTATCTACAAACACGCATAATTACTGATTTAAATGAATTGTTATTGTGAACGTATGTGTGTTTATTTAGTTTTAGTATTCTGATCAATATGGACAGCCAAATGGGAATAAAAAACTGAAAGTAATATTTTTTTACGGCATTACGTTTAGATATACATAAATATCAGCGTGCTGTGTAAGCAATACATGTCGCTCCTTTATTGCAACATAGTCGTATCTCAAAAAATGGGCTTTTCGAGTTAACAATGCAGAATTGCTAACAGTACTACCTTTTATATTGTACCAAATTTTTATTTAAATTACTTTTAAACTGTTTCCTTTATGAGATATTTCTTAAAAAATTTTTCTAAGACTTGTATGGAAACTAAAAATTTGAAATGTGTTTATCTCGAAACAAGCTTTTTTGCGTTATGGCTATGTTGCAATAAAGGAGCGATGTGATTATTTGATTCTGTGCTGCCATAGATCGCAATAAATAACTATCGCCATTTGTTTAAACTTGTTGCACAATTAAGTGGAACTTTAGGCAAACAATTGACAGTTATTCAGGGCTGTTCTGTAAATCACTTTTTGCGAAAGTGGTTTGAAATCACAAAAAAGGTGTTCTGCACCCAAAATATTTTTGATTTTTGCGATTTTAAACCGGTAAGAAAATTTGCTATCAATTTGAAATCTCATCCTAATTTTTGCACGTACTTTATTATGAATTTTATAATTTATTACATTAATAAATAACAACGTGCTTTCTATTGATTATTTAAGTAAACTTATTTTTGTTTCATACGAAATAAATCACTAAATTAAGAAAAAACTAGACCAAAATGGGGGAAAAACCTCGTTATTTCAACAAAAAACGCACCGACTTTTGAATTTTTCCCATCATTTTTAAAAACCTATTTCGAATTTTAAGAAGTACAATATTTTTGTATTAGAAACACGATAATGAAACAGTCTTTTAAGCGATTATTATACAATCAAACTGGGTCTGACAGCACCGCCGGATGTGGCATGCCATCAAATTCGTTCAATAGCTAGAATTCGTGTTTGTCAAACTTAGCCTCTAATACGACTCTGTTACTTTTATTAGGATAATGTTACCTTTACAATAATTATAACAATATTTGCTGTCAACCGAAATCAGCTGCTACTTTTACTGCCTATTATCAGGGACACAAAGAAAAAAAAGCTGTTTACCGTCGTCAAAATTGTATTTCAGGAGCATGCAACTCTTACTGTCGGAAGAATTTATGATTATCGGATCATTAAAAGTTACAGAATGGCACTACAAGGCTCCAAATTCAATTAATAGCAAATCTATCAAACACAGTGTGTTTGCGTGCTAAGTAAGAAAAGGCAATCACATGAAATAAAACAAACGGGTTTAATAATATTATAATGGAGGAATATATCTTCTATTTATTCAAAAACGAATATTACCTTACAAAAATGTTGATATTTGGTGAACAAAAAGTATGTGTCGAGCACAGAATTCTCCCAACAAGTAAGGAATTTTTATATATATAAAATATGGCGAAAGCAACGTTTAATCAAACCGTTAACGGTTTCACTTGTCAGAATCTTAACGATAAAGCTCCGAAAAGACAAAGTTGTCCACAAACGGAGTATCATCAAGAAACTGACGACGTTGTAAAAGTAATTTCAAAATATGTACAGAAATTAAATATATTTCGGTTTTGACTTAAACATTGCCGGCCACCTTGCAATAACGTAGTTAGATGCAACACGATTTATAGCCGTTGCATACAACTTATTGTATATAATATAACGATGATAAATTATAGAATAAATATAAACCAAGGTTTTTACAACCGACCCATGAACTGATACTTGCCGGACCCATGAATTGTGAAGAACCCTCCAACGCTTCCTCATAATCTTCGAGCAAAGCGTCTTTTGAACCAAACTACGTACGGAGTCCATATTGTTCTAGGAAATAGTGGGGGTTAATATTGAATATAATAATGTTAATGTTAATTAGTCTGAACGACCATTTAGTGATTGGGCGCCTTACAACTCCATTTTCTGTCCGTACGTCGGCGACACGAACGTAGTCATCACTTCCCGGATACGTTTTTATGACGCGATCTAATTTCCAGGAAGTTGGAAGTTTGGCTTTAATTTAATGGCTACGAATTCATTCACCATTACCTCTCTTTCAGGAAATTGCCATTTGTACCGTTTATGCAAATTCTGCAAATACTCTTCCTTCCATCGCCGACAGAAGTCATGAGTATGTGCCTTCACCTTACGATATCTATTGATTATACTTATGGAGGAGTCAAAAATAAAAGGTTCTGGGGGAGCTAAAATCGGACCGCCTATCAAAAAATGGACAGGGGTAAGAGCGACTGGTTCGTCAGGATTGTCCGACATAGGACACAGAGGGCGAAAATTTAAACAACCCTCAATTCCAGCAAGGACCATCGAAAATTCTTCGAATGTATATTTGACGGACTGAGCCTATTTCCGGAAGTGTTGTTTAAAACTCTTAACAGCAGCTTTCCACAGCCCTCCCAAGTGGGGTACCCCAGCCGGTATAAACTGCCATGACAGACCCTGAACCCCATAGGCGGAGCACATTCGAGGCTGACTTTCCACTAGAAAAGTGCGGAAGTCCCTCTCTATCTCGCGGGAGGCTCCCACAAAATTAGTACCGTTATCCGAAAACATGAACAGCCTTGGTAGAGAAGCAAACAAAGATACACACATATGCCTTTGATATACGACACGATCTACCAGTAAAAGTCTTCAAGTCAAATGGACCTGCGAAATCCACCCCAGTGGTGTTAAAAGGTCGATCTAAGGTTGTTCTTTCCGGAGGTAATGCCGCCATTATTTGCGTACACCAACATTTCTTAGCCAAAATACATCATTTCCAACGGTTAATAACAGATCGAACTAGAACTTTCAGCCGAGGAATCCAATACTCAATGCGAATAGTCCTCAACATTAACTGATTCCCACCATGAATCGAAATTAAGTGGACAAACTCTGCCAACAGTACAGTAAAGCGACATTAATTATATTCGGTTTTGACTTAAACACAGTTTACACTTTATCTTTTTTTCGTAAGCGGTGATTTTAAAAGAATTTAATGAAATAGACGAAAATTTGCCAAATATATAACATATGAATGAAGTTTATTTAATGCAAACGTTTTGAAACACTTTATAATTTATTTAATAATATGTTCAATTACCAAAACCGTTAACGAGCCATCAAAAATACGAACTTCAGTGTTCAGAGACTACATTTATTGCAATATTTGACAAACTTGGCTCCATCGTTTAATAGTTTCTTTTTCTTTCGACAGTGTGTATAATACACAAGAGCAAGATTGTCTTACTTTGTGCATATAACATGGTACGTTTTCCACCCCAAATGAAACCTAAAAATTGGACTCTCGATTAAACTTTTTTCCTACATCAAAACAAAAAGTTGAGTTGAGATTGATTTTGTGCCACCGAAATTTAGAAAACGTATCGAAAATGTAGAAAAGCGCACCCCGCATCGACTAAAGAATTTTTCGCACAAATAATTTTAAAAAGCACCAAAAACGGTGCGAAATGCACCGAGTTGACATCGCTGGTGGTTAGACCTGCAGAAATTCAAAAGCTGACGCTTAAATAAGACAACCGCAGTCGTAAAGCAGCTCTGGGCTGGGGAACAGCTCTCGTGTCATCGTAATTATTTTTTAAGTGCGGTCAGGCTTGTCGTTGTTATTTAGCCTTCGAGAGTTTTACGTCTCACTCTCATTGGTTAACTGTCTACCTGAACTAACTGTATTAGTTTACAGTTTTTGTGAGGTATTTCTTTGTTAACCATGCGGCAACTTCCTATGCGAAGGCATAGTTCGGTACAGTTAGTCACAGTGCCGCAAATGCTGTGCATCCTATACACTTGCAAATTTATTTGCAACTGTATAGTTACAAATACAATACAATAAGATAACCAACATAGAGAATAAACGAAATTCTCTTAATAAATTATTCCATTACCTCGCCACTTGATTGTAGCACACGAACGATAATTTAAATACTGTGTAAATACAAATTTGAGGATTTCTTAAAGATTTAATAAAATATAACTACCAAATTTTTCGAGCACTAAAATTTAATGACCCTGAAGAAGTATATGAAAAGTATGAAGACAGAGCACTAAAATTTAATGACCCTGAAGAGGTAAACGTAAAGTATGAAGTCGGAGTTAGTGCACCTCTCGGCAATTCGGATCATTGCAAGCAATTCTTGCTTGCCGGATAGCAGTCAACCACCTCCCGATCTTGAAGGAGTATCTGTAACTATGCCAAAGATATTTTCCCGGTATCGAGCAGTTAAAAGGTTTTTGGCCAAGCTCGACATAAATAAGACTCCTGGACCGGATGGCATTCCAGCACTAGTCTTGAACCATTGTTCTACGCTTGCGCGTCCGTTAGCACGCCAAATCAGCATACTTTACGATGTTGGTGAGTTTCCATGGTGTTGGAAGGTTGCAAATGTAATGTCCATCCCCAAAAAGGGTGAGGCAAATAACCCTGAAATCCAACATTTCGCTGAAAGTTTTTTGTCTTGGCAAAACTTACTGCTTTTGGTGTCGGTGATGACTTTTCTCGGTTTATATCGAGCTTTTTCAGAGGCCGCACTATACGAGTTATTATATGTAAATATGAATGACTCACTGAATAGTGAGTCGTAAAAACGGGGTCGCTTTTAACGCTCGTAATACCCAGTGTTGTTTATTAACACACAAACATACGACCGCAAGTGCTTCTTCATCTGTACTCATGGATGAAAATGCAATGCGAGGTTCGCTTGACTGAACACACTGTTCATGTTTCTAAAGAAGCATTCAAGTGAATCCGATTTTTGAAACGGAGTAAGATGTACTTCACTCCATCCGATCATCCGACCGAAAATGGAATACAACTCTCATGTTTGAGCCGGTGCCCAAAGTCTATTTTGGGGTTACTCGACCGTGTACACGAGAGAGCAAAGAAGATAATCGGCGACAATAGGGTATCCAACTCTATTGACTCACTGGAGCATCGATGCAGTGTAGGGCGCGTTACTCTGCTCTATCGTTACTACCATGGATTTTGCAAGTTCAAGTCAAATGTTCACAAACACTACTCCCTCTTTCCCCTTCTTCACAACCTATTTCCCTAGTTCTGGTATAATGCACTGCATGCGTAGGAGTTAACAATATATGGTCAATATTTATATTTTATTTTAAAAATTAATTGTAGAAATCACGTTGTGTCTGTGTCGTGTCTATCAGTAGAATGAAAAGAAGGAAGAAGAAATTAAACTTAGCGTGTTGATGGTGATGTACTCTCAATTGGTATTCGGTACCCAGACAGGGTACACCACATCACTCCCCCCATCTCGAGAGGACTCATCTGAATCGATGAAGAATTGCAAATTGTTGTTTGGTTTCGTTGTTAATGGGAATTGTTTTATCAGGTTGATTAGCTGGTAAATTTGTAGTTTTTGCAGGTAAGTCTGTAGTAAATGATGTGTTGTTTGTTGTTGTACGCTCGGGCATTTCGTTGAGATCCATGTTTGCTACGAATGCTGGAACGGGCCAACGATGTCTATATTAATGTGGGCAAACCGTTGTTTTGGGGGGTCGTATTTTGTAGGTACGGATTGCGTGTCCCGTTGAACCTTGGTCGATTGGCACTGATTACATTTTCGCACAAAAACAGATACATATTCCCGCATGCCCGGCCAACAAAACCTTGAAGTGACTAGCTTTGTAGTATCGCGGACGCCAGAATGCGATAAATTGTGAATTTTTGCAAGAATTGTAGTACGAAAGTCTTTGGGTATATACGGGCGGATTTGTGACGTTGACGTATCGCAGAGTAACTGATTGTTGCAGTCTGGAACTGTAAAATGTTAAAAATGTAATGAATTAGAGTTTTGAATTAGAGTTTGTTTTGTAGCATTTCTTGCAACTCTGCGTCTGTCTGCTGTGCGGTTGCTATAAGACAATAGTCCACTACAGTTTCTACTAATCCAATGCGTGAAAGTGCATCAGCGGACGTATTTTCCGAACCTGGAGTATAACGGATATCGGTGGTAAATTGACTAATAAAGTGTAGTTGACGTATTCTACGAAGTGATGCTTTTTCGACTTTTTGCTTAAACGCGAATGTAAGCGGTCGATGGTCTGTTACGATATAGCGTTGTAGAGCTTCAATAGTGTGCCGAAAGTGAAGTACAGCTTGGTAGATAGCTGTTAGCTCTCGGTAATACGTTGAGTACTTGCGTTGGGTATCGTTTAGTTTTTTCGAATAAAACCCGAGAGGTTGCAAATTGCCATCTACATTTTGGTGGAGAGCGGCCTTGACGGCAGTATCTGAGGCGTCGACGTACATCGCTAATTCCGCTTCAGGGACAGGGTGAGCTAGAAGTGTCGCTTTAGCTAATTCGCTTTTACACTGCTCAAAAGCATTTTCAGCCTGATGAGACCACAATAAAGGCGTTTTATCATTTTTTTTTTTGTTGCCGACGACGGTTTTGTTGTTTTGATAGGTGAAAAATAGCATGTGACAAAAATTTCCTATAAAAATTTGTCATCGCGATAAATCGCTTGAGATCTTGAGCTATATTTGGTTTTGGAAACTTGGACGGCTGCAACTTTCTCCGGTAAGGGGCGTATTCCATCGGCGTTGACGAGGTGACCTAGAAATCTAATTTCTGTTTTGCCAAATTCAAATTTTTTTAAGTTAATGGTCAGACTGTTCTTTCGAAGGCGCCGAAAAGCTTCGGTTAGATGTAGGCGGCGTTGTTCAATCGAGTGGGAAGCGATAAAAATATCATCTATATACGGAAAATCGTCCAAACCACGAAGTACTTCATTAATTAGCCTTTGAAAACTTTGAGCGGCATTGCACAACCCAAAGGTCATGAATTTAAATTCATAGAGACCAAAAGGCGTACTGATAGCTGTTTTCAGGACGTCATCGGGATCCACTGGAACTTGATGGAAGGCTTTTTGCAAATCTATTTTAGAAAAAATCGTTTTGCCACTTAATTTGCTGTAAAGTCGGTTAAGTATGGTAGAGGATACCGATATGGCAACGTTTATGCGTTAAGGGCACGATAATCTCCACATGTCCCCTTATTCCATCACTTTTTTTGACTAGGTGCAGTGGGCTCGACAAGTTGCTCTTACAGGGCTAGTATTATTATTAGTGGATGGGATATGGCCTCATCGGCCATTTGCACTGCGACCAATATTGATCTATTGTGCATCCTTTGCCCCATTATGGGTTGAGTATGTCAAGAAAACGGACAAGCCCCTTCATAGGGAGTGATAATAAGTCATATTTACTTAACATATAAGCACTTAACATATAAGTTGGAGTGGGTCCAATAAAAGTGCCCTCCGCTCCTTTTTTATAAATGTCAGCCATTTCATTGCCGTGATGCCCTTCATGTCCTGGCGCCCAGACCAGGGTAACCTGGTTCTGGCTTCTGACATTACAGTACTAACTTAGACGTAAAGACGCAAGTGCCCAGGGCTTTCAGCACTGATTGGCTATCAGAGAGTATTTTTATCAGCACTCCCTTGTGTCCCCTCGGAGAGTATTTCAAACGCTTCCCTTATTGTGTATAGTTCCGCTTGGAAGATTGTGGTGTCTTTGCTAAGAGTTATATATTTGCGTGCTCTAGGCCCCACTATTCCCGTTCCAACACCTTGGAGCGTTTTGGATCCATCCGTGTACCGCTTTTGTGAACCATCCCGCAACCATCATGGGTTCATGCTCCATTCCTCCCTTGTTGGGAAGATGATCTTAAACTTCCTGGCAAAGGAGTTAGACGGTCTATAAGGTCACTTGTTTGAGACTTATCGATTACGTCTCTGAGATCCTTTAGGATTGCAAGATGTCCAATAAAGTTTCCTGCCTTAAGTTTTTCCCTTTTGTAAATTGAGATGGCCTGAACGGCCGCCTCTTTTTGTACAGCTACGTTAAGCAGTGTTAGGTTCAAAAGAGCTTCCATTCCTATCGTTGGGGTGGTTTTCATCGCCCCTGTGATACATATGCATGCAAGTCTCTGAACCTTGTGATGTCTTGATATGACTGTTACCTGTTTGGTTTTTCCCCACCATACTACAGCCCCATATAATATAGTGGGTCTTACTATTTGGGTATATAACCAGTACATCATCTCAGAGCTTAGGCCCCAGGATCTACTCGGTAGTTTTTTGGCAATCCAGAGGCTTGTTGTTGCCTTTTTTTATCACCGACTCGCGGTGCGGTTCCCATGTGAGTTTATTATCCAAGACTATGCCAAGATATTGCACCTCTGTCTTGAGAGCAACCTCAATACCGTTTATCTTTAGAGTAGGGATCACTATTTCCCTTTTTTTGGTGAATGGCACAATTGTCGTCTTTCCAGGGTTTATTGAAAGCCCTTCCTTTTTGCACCATTCTCAACAGGGCTAGCATATACCTGCTTTCAATAGAAACTCAAATTCTGCCTTGGCACCAGCTAGCTTCTGTAGCGAGAGTTGTCTCGGACGTCAGAAAACGGGCTGGCCTACAGTCTCCATTTTATGTGTAATTTTGATCTTTGTCGCCGAGCCGTAAGGCTAAAATTTCGTGCTGTCTACAAACTATTTAAAAATTTCAGCATAAGGTTTGACACTACCAATAATTAAAAACACTTGTACATTTATATCGTACTCGATATATGGTAAATTTTTATTTTTTATTTTAAGAATGAATTGTACAAATCACGTTGTGTCTGTGTCGTGTCTATCAGTAGAAGGAAAATAAAGAAGCAGAAACTAAATTTACCTTGTTAACGGTGATGTACTCTATAGGTATACGGTACCCAGACAGGGTACACCACATACATATACATATATTATATTTCTCATCCCAACCAATGGAACATTTTACCAAAAGTACGGCGGGAACACAGAAAGCCAAATTTCTAGCCCAAAAAGAAACACATCTTTGTTTTGATCCGACAATAACCATTTTCAATTATGTAAGTTAAGTTATTGCTTGTGCAATAAAACTTAGTTTTGTTCGAGTACTAGACTACGACTGACTTACCTTGTCATTTTCTTTATTTTAATAAAATTTTTTATTAATAAATTATAACGTTGGAAAGTTCAAGTCAAATGTTTACAAACACTACTCCCTTTTTCCCCCCTAATCATAACCTCTTTTTATACTTCTGGTACAATGCACTGCATATGTAGGGGTTATCCCCTCAGTACTGGTAGAAGATAAAAAATAATAATAAAAAACGAAATTTAAGATAGATAATCGTTAAATTTGAACCTAAAAATCGTTTTATATGAACAAAAATGCTATTAACAATAAAAGAGAGTTATTGTATTTTCAATAAAAGAATAATTTATTTACAATTTACCTTTGAGCTTAATGTGTAGGCACAAATGGGTTTGAGTCAAAGGATTATCCAATCGTTCGCACTCATGATTTAATGTCCAAATCATATTTGGATATTAGAAATAATTTGCACGGGTCGCAACGATAAAACCAAGAAAAGTACAAAGCTTCGATCGCCAAGAAAAGCTTTCATTCTGAGCCCGTAAACAAATCTCACTGTCCTATGAACCACCGATTTAATCTTGTTGAGATTTCCAACATTACGCTCGGTGTAGACCTCAAAGAATAATTCACTTTCGGCATTATAAGGGCATCAGCCAAAGATTTCTTAACTTGAAGAGGCAAATGCAAATTAAAGCGATAAAGCCTACGCAATGTTGCTACCACACTAGAAGACACACTAACAATGTGAGGTCCAAACGATAGGCAGTTATCGGTAATGCCACCCAGAGACAGCAAAATGTAAAATGCAAACAACTGGAATTATAACAAATTGCATATGTGATCAATATGAGACAAATATAGATAAAAAAATAAATAAGAGCTCGGCGGCTGAGTGGGTTAAGCGGCCATATTAAAATACATGATGTTTACATGATACCGATTCGAATCCTAGTGGGTGCTGATGAGCAGTGTAGCGACTGCGAAACATCAAGTAGTCCCCCAGCTTAGTGTATGCAATTACTTATTCCTGTCTTCTTTGATCAAGTTATTAATCGCGTCAATTATTGTTATAATTAAAAATAATTATTGACGAAAGCCAGGTTTGAACTTGAGCCAGACGAATACCATCATATAATATTAGAAACTAGTAACTGTCTCTATTGTAGAGTCCAAGGTTCTCAAATATAACTTATTAATACCACTACTGCCAGCCCTGAAAACCAAGGCCTTGATTTTAACCGGATGTACAACATGGAGAGACCAAAACAGGTTATAACAGCATATACGGGTTTGGAATAAAATTAGTTAAAACTGATCAGTATCCGGTGCATATAGTGTTGTGCACAGGATGGAAAACAAAATACTACATATTCCTGTTTGCTATTTGTTCGGGCATCCGCCGGAAGTGATATGAACTTGAGTGCTTCCTTATGGAAAAACAAATCTATATAAAGATGATTGCTGAAACTCATTTCACAAGCAACATTTATTGAAGCGAGAGATCTTGTGGAGGTTCAGAAATTCTAATAAATTAAAATATTATTAAAATAGAATTAAGCACTAATTACTGAATGAGACTCGTGAGGAGCATCTCCAATCAACAAATGTATGTATTGAACCTTTTCATAGAAAAGTAGTTATTTCATTAATTTACTCACCGCCCCGATTTTCGCTAACAGAAACCCCATATTCAAATTTTTTCAAATCACTTGAACCTCGATTTTAGCGGCTGGCATCTATAATGCTAAACACACTTTTTGGGGATCACGTCTAATTTCCCCGAAAGGCCGTGCGCTTTTTAGTTAAAACTGACCAAAAATGGGCTTAGATGTGGTTTCAAGCGGCCACCCCATTTATTGGCAGTCAGACCGACGAAAGATTCCAGACGTTATAGATTTTGGAGTTACAACAAATTTTCCCTCAGATTGGATGCATGTGGAGCCTTCATTAGATTTGTCATCGGATGTCTCACCCACTATAATCTGTGTTTCGTTCCCCCGTGAGGTTAGTTCCCCGTTTTGTGACTTGGTGTTGACCGTTACTCGAGTTAATTGGTTAAAATATAAAAAATATTTGAGCACATTGTACCGAAAATATTGCCTTGAGAACGCCTGATGATATTGATGTGTCAATTATGTGAGCAATATGGTGCTACGAAGTTCAGTTCAGACTTCGTCTGAACTTAAACAACTTCTAACAGAAAAAAGAATAGCTAGAAGAAAGTGGCGAATTCGCAGGTCTCCCCTGTTTAAAAGCAGGCAATAGGAGTGCATAACTCAATTAAGAAATCTGCTTGAAATTCAAAGAATGGCTTCCCTTTAAAATTACCTGGAAGGTCTTGATGGTACCCCTCAATCCGACTATTCTCTATGGAAAGCCACCTTTGCGAACTTCAACTGGCGACTGGGCAAGTAACGATTCTGAAAAAGGGATGGTGTATGTTAATCATTTTTTCCCCCATTCAATTATTTATTGAATCTTCACAAAGTGAACTAACAATAAGTATTCATACTAAATACATAAAATTAAGTAAGTCCAGCCAATGCTAGACAAAAATGTTTTATTTTGCGGTAAAATCGCCTATTTAACGTTCTGATGGTGGCAAGGGTGTCCCTCCTTCTCAACCGAAAGTGGCCTTCGAAATTAAGTATATTGCGTGCAAGACGATTTGGGTGAAATTCCAATTTACTGATATACCTTGTCGCGTACTTTGTAAATTCGTCTTTTACAAGAGGAACACAGAGATCGCGTACTTTGTAAATTCGTCTTTTACAAGAGGAACACAGAGATCCTTATGAATTCGTCAGTTTTTTATGTACCATGGAGCTGCGGTAATTCTTCGAAGAATTTTATTTTGTCGCCTTTGAATTTTTTCAATGTTTGAAGCGGAGGCGGTGCCCCATAGTTGAATTCCATAGCACCAGATAGGCTTTAAAATTGCGTTGTATAATAAAACTTTGCAATCCAGCTTCAATGTAGAATTTCTGCCCATAAGCCAATTCAGTTGCGCTGCTTTTAACTTTAACTGAGTAACTTTCGCATCTATGTGAGACTTCCACGTTAACCTACAGTCGAGATGAATACCAAGGTACTTGATTTCATTTTGCTGCGGAATAGATAAATTGTTAATTTGGACAGCTAAACCTGTTTGTCTACGCAGTGTGAATGTAACGTGAGTACACTTTTGTTCATTAACTTTAATTTTCCAAAGTTTTAACCACATCTCTAATATTGAAATATACTCCTGCAAATTTCGCGAAGCTACTTGATGGTTTTTATGTACGCTGCAGAATGCTGTATCGTCTGCAAAAGTTGAAGTGTGGATTCCGGGTGTCGTTGGCATGCCAGAGGCGTAAATCAAATATAAAGTAAGCCCCAGTATGCTGCCTTGGGGAACTCCTGCCTTGATTGGCTGAGTTGGGCTTATAAAGTCGCCTTCTCTGATAACATACTTCCGCCCACATAAGTAGCTTTCCAGAAGCTTGTGTGTATTTGCAGGCAAGTTTAACTTTATTTTGTGTATCAAGCCCTCGTGCCACACTTTATCAAAAGCTTGAGAAATGTCAATGAATAGAGCTGAGCAATACTTCTTCTCCGCAAAGGTCTGTCTTATGACGTTGACTAGTCTGTGCGTTTGTTCTATGGTGCTGTGTTTAGCCCGAAAGCCAAATTGATGATCAGGAATGCATCCCACATTGTTCAACATTGGACTCAACTTTGCCATTAACAATTTTTCGAACAGTTTTGAAATTGTTGGCAGTAGACTTATTGGTCTGTATGATTCTACTTAAGTGGGATCCTTCCCTGGTTTGGGTATCATAGTAATCATGGACACCTTCCACTCTGCAGGATAATACTCGAGACGTAAAATGGCGTTAAAAATAAAAAGAAGAATTCTACGAGCTACCGAGGTAGCTGCTCAAGCATTTTACCAGTAATTTGATCAATACCTGGAGCTTTCCTGGGGTTTGTGTTACGAATAACATTTTCAACATCTTGAAAACTAAGTCTCAAAGGCATAGGCGTATGACGGTAGTTCAGCTGAATTATTCGCTGTATCATTTGTGGTAAAAACATTTCTCAAATGATCGACATACAAAATTCCCTTTTCAGAATCGCTTCTTGCCCAATCTCCAGTTGAAATCCGCTAAGGTGGCTTACCTATTACGGGTTTTTTCAGACCTTTTGTCGCTTTCCACAGAGAATAGTCGGATTGAGGGGTACCATCAAGACCTTCCAGATAATTTTTAAGGGAAGCCAATCTTTGGGTTGCAATCAGATTTCTTAACTGAGTTATGCACTCTCGTAGCCTGCTTTTAAGCTGGGGAGACCTGCGAAGTTGCCACTCTCTTCTAACTCTTCTGTTTTCTGTTAGAAGTTGTTCAATTTCAGACGTATATGTTCTATTGCTCACATTTCTGGATCTTATATGGCTAGTGGTGGTATGATGTACGGCTAGATTAAGGTGTTCAAAAAATTCGTTAATCGACACATCAATATCCTCAGGCGTTCTCAAGGCAATGTTTTCCGTACAATGTGTACTCAAATATTTGTTATATTTTAACCAATTAATTCGAGTGAGGTCAACGCCAACTCAGAAAACGGGGAACCAACCGCCTGGGGGAACGAAACAGAAACTATAGTTGGTGAGTGATCTGAGGACAAGTCTAATGAAGGCTCCACTTGCATACATTTTGAGGGAAAATTTTTTGTAACTCCAAAATCTATAACGTCTGGGATCTTTCGTTGGTCTGATGGTCAATAAGTGGGGTGTCCACTTGAAATAACACCTAAGCACATTTTGGAAACGGTGTCAAAAAGCACGCGGCCTTTCGGGGTAATTAAACGTGATCCCCAAAAAGTGTGTTTAGCGTTATAGTCGCCAGCTGCTAAAAATCGAGGACCAAGTTATTTAAAAAAATTTGAATATTGGATTTCTGTTTTTGAAAAGCGTGGCGGTGAGTAGATCGAGGAAATAACGATTTTTTCTTGCAAATATTCGATGCATATATTAGGCCTTAGTATGGCCAAATTCTTGGCATTTTATGCATTGAACGGGTCCTAGACGCTTATGTGGCTCCTCAACGGTAACCTTACGGTGCAAAAGAAATTTAAGGTTATAAATTGGATGAATTACACCTTTTTTTAGGACAACATCCCTGGGTTCTAGTTCAACCATAAACATGGGTTGAGGATCTTTTCACGGTCCCTAATATTAACAACATTTTTTATTTTAAATCCTTTTTCTTCCAGTCCAGTCTTAATGTCATCCGTATCTACACAAGAGTCAACACCTTTAATAACTACCTGAAGGCCTTTAGCACTTTTAAGTTGATAGGTGTAAAAAGATCTTTTCTCCTTCTCCAGAACGTCAGGCAACTTTTGGTATTCATTTTCACTGTTTACCTGAATTTTCGTTTCGCTGATGCTGCCATGCTTTACTGATGTAACGTTGATGGTGTCCTTGCCGATTGCCGTAATAAGTTGTTTTACCAGCTCACTAGAAGTAGGCTCTCTCAAATAAATTGGTGGCGGTTTAAATGTTTTCTTAGATGTTGTTGGCTTATCTGTTTGGAGTATAGCAAATCTAATACCATCCGTTGCCAAAGTACTATTATCATCTTTACAAATTTTTGGTTGGGATGATATTTGAGCTGATTTGGGGCTTCGCTGCTTTTTAACCACGGTTATGTACCTGTCCATGCCTACTTGTATTTTCGGCTTATTAGCAACAATTAAACTGGAAGATGTTTTGTCTTCAGTTGTAAGAACAGATTCTTCCTCAGAAATCCAAAGGCTTTTTCTACCGGAGCTAAGCTCCATTTCAGAATTACATCTGATAGGTACACTCATGCTATTAATTGTTTCTATTTTTTTTACTTACAAACGTTATAAATAAAGTAAAATCCGGAAAGATGTTGAAAATGTTATTTGCAACACAAACCCCAGGAAAGCTCCAGGTTTTGATAAAATTACTGGCAAAATGCTTGTACAGTTACCTCGTGTGTCTAGAAAAATTCTTCTTTTTATTTTTAACGCTATTTTGCGCCTGGAGTATTATCCTGCAGAGTGGAAACTATCTATGGTTACTATGATACCCAAGCCAGGGAAGGATTCCACTAAAGTAGAATCACATAGACCAATAAGTCTACTGCTAACAATTTCAAAACTATTCGGAAAATGGTTAATGGCGAAGTTGACTTCAATATTCAATGCTGTATCATGCATCCCTGATCATCAATTCGGTTTTCGGGCTAAACACAGCAGCATAGAACAAACGCACAGGCTAGTTAATGTTATAAGAAAGACTTTTGAGGACAAAAAGTGTTGCTCAGCTCTATTCATTGATGTTTCCCAAGCTTTTGATAAAGTGTGGCACGAGGGATTAATGCACAAAATAAAGTTGAACTTGCCTGCAAACACTCACAAGCTTCTGGAAAGCTATTTATTTGGCCGAAAGTTTGTTATCAGAGAAGGCGACTTTATAAGCCCAACTCAGCCAATCGAAGCAGGAGTTCCGCAAGGTAGCATTCTGGCACCCACTTTACATATATTTAACTTACACTTTTGACATGCCAACCAGATCTGGTATTCACACTTCAACTTTTACAGATGACACAGCCTTTTTTTTTTAACTTTATTATTTTATTTATTGAATCTACATAAAAAATGTAATGACAATAAGTATTCAAATCTTAATACTAAAAAAAATTTTAATTAAAGTCCTGCCAGTGCTGGACAAAAATTTATTTTTATGCGAATATTATTTCAGAATTCAGTCATCTGTTTAGAGCTCTAATGGTAGCCAAAGTATCCCTCCTTCTCAGACGGGTATGACCACCAAAACTAAGAATATTAACTGCAAGAGGATTTGGATGGAATTCAAGTTTGTTAATATATCTTGTCGCGTACTTCACAAATTCAGATTTCACAAAAGGTACGTTCAGATCTGCGTGGATTCGTGAGTTTTTAACGTACCATGGAGCATTTGTAATTCTACGGAGAATTCTATTTTGACTTCTTTGAATTTTTTCAATGTTAGATGCAGAGGCTGTGCCCCATAATTGAATCCCATAGCACCATATTGGCTTTAGAATCGAGTTGTACAGCAAAAGTTTACAATCAAGCTTCAAAGTCGAATTTCTGTCTATTAGCCAGTTAATTTGCACTGCTTTCAATTTCATCTGCGTTACTTTTGCCTCGATGTGCGTCTTCCATGTTAGTCTACGGTCAAGATGAATACTTTATTATTAATAGTATGGGTGAGCATGTTCCTAGACGCAGTGCGAATGTAACATAGGCACACTTTTGTTCATTAACCTTGATTTTCCAAAGCTTGAGCCATTTCTCTAGTTTGTCGATATGTTCCTGTAAGTTTATTGATGCTTGCTGGTGGTTACTATGTATGCTAAGGAATGCTGTATCATCAGCAAATGTTGAAGTGTGAATGTTGGTGCTTATCGGCATGTCAGATGCGTAGATTAAATATAAGATAGGCCCTAATATGCTGCCTTGGGGAACTCCAGCTTCAATAGGCTGGGCGGGGCTTATGAAATCGCCTTCTTTTATTATAAATTGGCGACAATATAAATAGCTTTTCAAAAGGTTATGTATGTTTGCAGGTAAGTTAAACTTTATTTTATGCATAAGTCCATCGTGCCACACTTTATCAAAAGCCTGTGAGACGTCGATGAATAAGGCAGAGCAATATTTTTTATCTTCAAATGCCTTTCTTATGACGTTAACTAACCTGTGTGTTTGCTCAATGGTGCCATGTTTCGCTCTAAAACCAAATTGGTGATCAGGAATACATTCAACCTTATGAAGCATTGGATCCAACTTCGCCTTTAGCAATTTTTCGAAAAGTTTTGATATTATTGACAGTAGACTTATTGGACGGTATGATTCTACTTTCGTGTGATCCTTCCCTGGCTTAGGAACCATTTTTAACATGGACACCAGGGTAATACTCAAGCCGTAAAATAGCATTAAAAATAAAAAGAACAATTCTTTTAGCTATACGAGGCAGCTCTACGAGCATTTTGTTGCTGATTTTATCCATACCTGGAGCTTTTTTAAGGTTTAGATTACCAATAGCATTTTCAACTTCTTGAAAATTGAATCTTAAAGGCACAGGAGGTCTACTAACAATAGGTGGCAACTCATTTGCATTATCAGACCTATTTGTGGTAAAAACGTTTTTCAAATGGTTAACAAATAAATTACCCTTTTCCGAGTCATCTCTAGCCCAGTCACCAGATGGTTCTCGCAAGGGCGGCTTACCTCTAACTGGCCTTTTTAAACCTTTAGTCGCCCGCCATAAAGAATAGTCGGACTGAGGAGTACCATCCAGACTTTCTAGATACGTTTGTAGAGAAGCCGTTTTTTGGGTTGCAAGCAAATTTCTTAGCTGACTTGTGGACTCACGTAGCCTTGTTTTTAGTTGCGGAGACCTGCGAAGTTGCCACTCTCGTAGAACTCTTCTTTTTTCTAACACAAGGTGCTCGATTTCTGAAGAATATGTTCTATTTTGAAGGTTTCTGCGTGTTAAATAAACGCTAGAACCAAGTTCAGCGGCTTGTTTAAGGTTTTCGCTAAAGTTGCTTAGTGACGCATTAATATCTTCAGGTGTTCTTAAAACAATATTCTCAGTGCAATGGGTACTCAAAAATTTTTTATATTTCAGCCAATTCACTCGGATGACAGTCCTATGCAAATTATTAATGGGGGACCAAGTCTCCTGGGGAAAACGCACTGAAATAAAAGTTGGTGAATGATCCGATGACAAGTCTAACGAAGGCTCAGCTTGCATCCATTTTACAGGGATCCCCTTTACCACTCGAAAATCAATCACATCAGGAATCTTTCGCCGGTCAGTCGGCCAGTAAGTGGGATGTCCGCTTGATATTACGTCTAAGCCCATTTTAGAAATTGTATCAAAAAGCACTCGACCCTTCGGTGTGATTAAACGTGAGCCCCAAAAAGTGTGTTTTGCGTTGTAATCTCCAGCTGCTATAAAACGAGGTCCTAATGAGTTGAAAAAACTTGAATATTGTGATTCCGTCACTGAAAATCGAGGCGGCGAATAAATCGATGAAATAACCAATTTGTAATGAAAATTTTCCACACAGATATTAGTTGCTTGAAGATAGTCCTCGCATGTGTCGTTCAACAAAAAATGCTTTATCCTAGATTTTATCAAGATTGCAGAGCCCCCACAAGCTCTTCCACGGGGGTCTTTAGTATCGTATAGTACGTAGCCGTTGATTTTGAAGAAGCTTGTTGACGTCAAGTGAGTTTCTGCAATCATCATTATATCGATCTGCTTATCCATCAGGAAGTATTCGAGTTCATTTTTGTGTTGGCGGTTGCCGTTTGCGTTCCAGAAACATATTTTTAACCAAATCATTTTTTCGAAATAACCTGCAAAATGGTGGATTGCATTTTCACCATTTCCTACATCATCGTCATCATAGACGACGTAAAAGTGTTATAGTTTGAATTAGGGTCTGTATTGTTGCCTCAAGGTTACTAAAATTTTGATCGGGCGGTTGAGATCTAGATTCCTGATTCGGGTTTGCGAAATTAGACTTAACTACATTAGCATAAGAAATTTGTTTTTGATTTTGAACGGTTATGTCTGTGGTTGACTGTCGTGTCGGAGGAAAAGAGTTATTAGAAAAAGTTTGAGTATTCGAGTTCATTTTTGTGTTGGCGGATGCCGTTCGCGTTCCAGAAACATATTTTTAACCAAATCATTTTTTCGAAATAACCTGCAAAATGGTGGATTGCATTTTCACCATTTCCTGCATCATCGTCATCATAAACGACGCAAAAGTGTTATAGTTTGAATTAGGGTCTGTATTGTTGCCTCAAGGTTACTAAAATTTTGATCGGGCGGTTGAGATCTAGATTCCTGATTCGGGTTTGCGAAATTAGACTTAACTACATTAGCATAAGAAATTTGTTTTTGATTTTGAACGGTTATGTCTGTGGTTGACTGTCGTGTCGGAGGAAAAGAGTTATTAGAAAAAGTTTGAGTCTGCTGTGGTGGCTTAGAAGCAATTATTGATTTGTTGTTCATTGAGCGCTTGAGGTGGGTGTAGACGGAGCAACCTCTATAATTAGCTGTGTGGTTTTCACCGCAATTACTGCATTTTTTTATTTTTGGGTCGAATTTCGGCTTATTGCATTGTGCTGTACCATGGAGTTCTCCACACACAACAGAAACTGTAGGCAACTTGCAGTACGCTTTAGTGTGGCCAAATTCTTGGCAGTTGTGGCACTGTACGGGTCCTAAGCGCTTATGCGGTTCCTCTACGGTTATTTTTCGATGTAAAAGATATTTTATGCTATATATTGGATGAACTTCATTTTTCTTTAAAGACACATCTCCTGGCTCTAATTCAACCCTAAACATGGGTTGAGGGATCTTTTCACGATTTCTGATGTTTAACACGTTTTTTACTTTGAATCCCTTGTCTGTCAAACCGGTCTTAACTTCATCAATGTCTACGCAAGGGTCAATCCCTTTTATTACGACTTGAAGACCTTTAGCGCTTTTAAGCTGATAAGTATAAAAAGCTTTTTTTTCCTTTTCAAATTCGTCAGACAGTTTTCGGTAGTCATTTTCATGGTTAACCTGAATTTTAGTTTCGTTAATATTGCCGTGCTTGATGGAGGTAACGTTAAATGTAGAGGGTGTTTTTTTAAGCCCGATAGAACTTGAAATTGTAAAAAATAACACAAAAAA
The DNA here is from genome assembly GCA_914767995.1 of Thecocarcelia acutangulata. Classification (NCBI taxonomy): domain Eukaryota; kingdom Metazoa; phylum Arthropoda; class Insecta; order Diptera; family Tachinidae; genus Thecocarcelia; species Thecocarcelia acutangulata. Next base: position 61,966,581 of record OU612097.1, read on the forward strand.
TTAAATTGTAATCAAAATTTTTTTTTATTCGAAAGATCAATACGTGACATTAACATTTGAAAATGATTTCGGGCATATGGGCACCGCGGCTGTTCTTGACGAAGCGCATTCTGGACGTCCAATTTTGGGCCACTTTTTCGAGCACTGCTGGCCGTATGTCACGAACAACACGAACAATGCTGGCCTCCAAGGCGTCAATTGTTGCTGGTTTATCAGCATAAACCAGTGACTTCACGTAGCCCCACAGGAAATAATCGAGAGGTGTCAAATCGCACGACCTTGGAGGCCAATTGACAGGTCCATTTCTCGAAATCAACTTATCGCCAAATTTTGATTTCAGTAAGTCGATGGTTGCGTTCGCCGTATGGCACGTAGCGCCATCCTGTTGAAACCACATCTCCTCCGGATCAATGTCATCCATATTTTCAAACAAAAAATCATTGATCATGGTGCGGTAACGATCTCCATTGACCGTAACGCGAGCTCCGGCCTCATTTTTGAAGAAATAAGGTCCGATGATGCCACCAGCATGAAAACCGCACCAAACAGTGCATTTTTCTGGATGTAATGGAGTCTGTAGGGTCTCTTGTGGATTGGTCTCACTCCATATGCGGCAATTTTGCTTATTAACAAACCCGTTAAGCCAAAAATGCGCCTTATCGCTGAACACAATTTTGCGATAAAACAACGGGTCAATCGACGACTGATTTTCAAAGTAAATTTGGATAATTTCGTAGCGTTGTTCAAGCGTGAGTCTATTCATGATGATTTGTCAGAGTATACTGAAACAAATAAAAAAAATGTTTCATCAAAATTTAATTTTTTGTGTTACTTTTTACAATTTAAAGTTCTATCTAGCTTAAAAAAACACCCTATATTTTCTCCGATTGCTGAAACAATTTTTCTTACCAGTTCATTGGAGGCAGATTCTCTTAAATAAATTGGTGGTGGTTAACGCGTTTTTTTGACGATGCTGTTGGCTTTGAAGAATGGAAAATCTGTTTTGATCTGTTGGTCTAGCGGTGTCGGCATCTTTAGAGATTTTAGATTTGGATGCAATTTGAGCAGATTTAGGGCTTCGCTGACGTTTAGTGATGGTGATATACCTATCCATGCCTACTCGCGTTTTTGGTGTATTGGCATTAATTAGAGTAGAAGATCTTTTATCTTCTGTTGTAACATCTATGTTAGGCGAGCCGGAACGGGAGCGGATTTTATCTCTTGTAGAAAGAAAATTGTCCGAAGTCCATATACTTTTGCTGGTGGAGCTAGGCTCTTTTTCAAAAATATTTCTGATGGGATCACTCATACAGAAAACAAAACTTTAATGTATAGTTTTTTCCTACTGGGTAGGTAATCTTCACGCACAATAACAACAATAACAATGCACTGCCACCGCACTTGTTTTATTGAAATTGATTTTATCGCTTATTTACTGAAATGTGAGGAATTTATTTTCCCGTTGTTTTTTAAAATAATTTGTTCTTGTTTTTATAATTTAATAAAATATATTATTGTTTTTGTATGTAAGTTTAAAAATATGTAAGCACAATGATTATTTGGTTTGTTTTTTTTTTTTTTGTTCACTTTTTTAAAAACACGACCGTGCGGTTGAAGAATCACAGAGTGAATGATATCCAAATTAACAATTCACCTATTCCGCAGCAAAATGAAGTCAAGTATCTTGGTATTCACCTCGACCGTAGGTTAACGTGGAAGTCTCACATTGACGCGAAAGTCACTCAGTTGCAATTAAAAGCAGCTCAATTAAATTGGCTTATGGGCAGAAATTCTACATTGAAATTAGATTGCGAACTTTTGTTATACAACGCAATACTAAAGCCTATATGGCGCTACGGAATTCAGTTGTGGGGAACCGCCTCAGCGTCAAATATTGAAAAAATTCAAAGGCGGTAAAACAAAATTCTCCGAACAATAGTGAAGATTCAATAAATAATTGCTGAAAAAAAATTTTCTGAAATAAGCCTCACTGCAATCGATGCGTTGAAATTCATGAATAAATTTAAGTTGTTTACTAATATTTTTTGTATAATAAACAATATAAAATATTTACGTATACACCATATTTTAGTATACATACATATATCCTAAAAAAACATTTTTTTTTTTTGCAATTTTGTATGAAAATGTTTGAAAAAAAATTTATTTTGCTTCAAACTTAATATGGCAGGCAAAAAAATTTGTTTCTTCCGATATCGGTTCATATACATATATCCGAGATATAGCCTAAACCGATTTTTCCATGAAAACCTATTGTAACGAATTTAAACAACTTTTTTTTTGTTTGTTTAAAAGCAGTTCTGGAAATAAAAAGAGGTTACTAAAATAGAGAAACTGAAAATTTTCGATATCGTTCCATATATGCCAGAGATTAACCTAACCCGATTTTTCCATGGCATTTCGACTACAAAGCAAATAAATTTTTGCTTCGACATCGGTGCATATATATCCGAGCATATTTAGTTCAAAATGTTAATATATACTGTATACTTACGTGACTGTTGTGAAGGGTATTTTAGATTCGGCCCAGCCGAATATACAAACACAATTATCAGAATATAGATTTTGAATATAGTTTCATAATTTTCTTCATAATTTTCTTTTCATAATTTTCTTCAGAAAACGCATTATAAAAATTGAATCAGATTAAAGCCAAAAATATCCATCAACAATTGATGAAAAGTAATTATTCACGAGTTTTTAGATTCTCTTATTTTAAACTAATGATTTTCAACATTCCTTTCTTAGTTTACTCGAAATATTTAATTTCAGTAAATTAACTTAAGTAATTATTTGCAAAAAACAATCTTTATTTCCATAAACGATATGCCGAACAAATAAAATGAAAATATTTAACAAACCAGTTGGGAATTAGCGAAAAATACAAATCTGATGTTACCGACTTTAAAACATGTAACAAATTGCATTCGTTTACAAAATTAATAAAATTTTCTCTATTTTTTTCAGCCTCTGTTATTGAAGAAATAACTTTCCAGCCAAAACTAAGTACTTTTGAAATGGATATCATGGAGGAAATGGGCATTAAAGAGGATCGTTTACCCAAAAAGTCGTACTGGTACTAGTAAATTACAATCACACTTAAATTACGCTGAAGTAGTTAATAGAATTAACAAGTGCTTATCAAATAAAAAGAAAATAATTGAAATTCCATAAAATACAATTTTATCTACGCGCTGTTGTAAAAATTTCCGCACGATGATCTCTTAAAGCTTTGGCTAAATTTTGAATAGTTTCTTCGGCTCTTTCGAAATCATTACGCAATGTTGTATTAAATGTTTCATACAACCAAGAAGACGCTTTCGAAACGTTTGATTCATACGACATAAATACTTTTGAAGTGTGCTCGTATCTTGCTACATTGGCTACATCGGTTACGATATAAGTGTTGCAGTGTTTAACAGCTAAAATTTGACGATTACTTATGTGTTTTATTTCGACATGAGGTAGAGAAACTTGAGCACACTCCAGAGACACCAGAGATGATTGTAAATCTTTACGGCACGCCAAAGCAGTTTCCAGTTTTTCCTTGGGATTTCTAAAACAACATGAGAATGTGCGATATATTCGTAAAATGGGAATTTAAATGAAGTACTACTTACACAATGGATTTAATCTTCCGCCATTGCTTAAGACTTTGAGATGCAGAGTTGGCACTGGCTCGTAGCATTAGACCGCATATGCGCCATTGCTCTAATGTACTGCCTAATTTGTCTCTTATATCACGTGCTGATTCTAGTTTAGAATCCAAAGTTTCTTCTAAACGGCTCATATAAGTACCGCCGCTGATGAAAGCTAAAATGAAAAATAGTAGAGAAAATATGTTTGCAAACAGATCTAACTATATTTTGATTTTTGTGAACGAGTTTGACGTAATAATAATTTTACAGTAATATAGAAAAAACCCACAAGAAAACGAATTTTCAGTCAGATAAAAAAGCGTGATATAAAAAATGCAAGCTGGTTGCATTCTCTCAATTTTCCATGACATTCACCATCTGACAAGTATAAAGATTGTGACAAGTTCGATAAAATTGTGCAACCGTATTAGTTTAATATATTCTATTGTTTGTTAGCAGTTCGAACAGTTTAAAATTTGAAAACATCAATTTATATTTAAAAACTCTATTATAACAATCTGAATACCAGTTCCTTAGACAATTTCATTAATAATGGGAATGGTATATTACCCATTTACAAATAATACGTTTGTTATTGCCGCTGATGAATCTAAAAATAATTCCATTATGATATTTGTTGCCGTCGCATGTCGGAAGCAATATAACATACGGGACTAATTTTAACATGGGTTGTCATAAAAATGTAGATGCGTTATATTTATACCAAGCATACACAAGAGTTCCAAAACATCTAACAAGAATAATATTAATGTATATAATGTTTAAATACGATAAGAATTATGATCCATATTTATGGATACCATATCATTGGCAATAAGTTTAATCAAATTTATCGATAATGTTATAAGGGGCACAACTCAGTGCAATAAGCTAAAGGCCGACGCAAGTGTTAAAAAGTGCACTAACTGTGGAGGTAATCATACTGCAAATTACAGGGGCTGTCCTGTCTACAATCACTTTAAGCGGTCAATGACAAACAGGCCATCAATACCCATTAACCAACCCCAGCAGTCAAATATCATTTCTAAAAGTAGTTTTCCCCAGATGAGTCAGTCAGCCAACCATATAATCGGGGTTTACACTTTACAAAGAAGTTTCTTATGCAAATGTGGTAAAATCCGATAAACCAAACTTGAATCAGGAGCCCAAGCCTCCAATATCCGATCTAAATTTTAGCAATCTTGAGGTAACTCTGCAAACTCTAATTCAATCCGTAAATACATTTACGGTTTCCATGACAACCATGATGCAGGAAATGCTGAAAATGCAATCCACTATTTTGCAGGCAATTTTAAACAAATGAATTGATCTAAAATATGATTCTGGAACGCAAACGGCATCCACCAACACAAAAATGAACTTGAGCACTTCCTTATGGAAAAGCAAATCGATATAAAGTTGATTGCTGAAACTCATTTGACAACCAACAGTTTTTTCAAAATCAATGGCTACATACTGTACGACACAAAAGATCCCCTTGGAAGATCTTGCGGAGGATCGGCAATTCTCATAAAATCCAGAATTAAACACTTTTTAATGAACGAGACATGTGAGGAGTATCTCCAAGCAACTAATATATGCATCGAATATTTGCATGAAAAAATCGTTATTTCCTCGATCTACTCACCACCACGCTTTTCAATAACAGAAAACCAATACTCAAATTTTCTCAAATCACTTGGTCCTCGAGTTTTAGCGGCTGGCGACTATAACGCTAAACAAACTTTTTGGGGATCATGTTTAATTACCCCGAAAGGCCGCGTGCTTTTTGACACCGTTTCCAAAATGGGCTTGGGTGTGGAGTTACAAAAAATTTTCCCTCAGAATGGATGGAGAAGTGGAACCTTCATTAGACTTGTTATCAGATCACTCACCAACTATAGTTTCTGTTTCGTTCCCCCTAGGGGTTGGTTCCCCGTTTTGTGACTTGGCTGGACCGTCTTTCGAGTTAATTGGTTAAAATATAAAAAATATTACTCATTGTAAAATAGTACTCATTGTACGGAAAACATTGCCTTGAGAACGCCTGAGGATATTGATATATCGATTAACGAATTTTCTGAACACCTTAATCAAGCCGTACAACATGCTACCACTAGCCATATAAGATCCAGAAATGTGAGCAATAGAACTTATTCATATGAAATTGATCAACTTCTGTCAGAGAAAAGAACAGTTAGAAGAGAGTGGCAACTTCGCAGGTCTCCCCAGCTTAAAACTAGGCTAAATAAAACCGCATAACTCAGTTAAGATATCTGCTTGAATCCCAAAGAATGGCTTCCCTCAAAAATTTTCTGGAAGGTCTTGATGGTACTCTTCAATCCGATTATTCGCTATGGAAAGCGGCAAAAGGTCTGAAAAGACCAGTAATAGGTAAGCCACCTTTGCGAACTTCAACTGGCGACTGGGTACGAAGCGATTCTGAAAAGGGGATGTTGTATGTTAACTATTTGAGAAATGTTTTTACCACAAATGATACAGCAAATGATTCCGCTGAACTACCGTCATACGCTGTTAGACCGTCTATGTCTTTGAGACTTGGTTTTCAAGATGTTGAAAATGTTATTCGTAACACAAACCCCAGGAAAGCTCCAGGTATTGATAAAATTACTTGTAAAAGACTTGAGTAGCTACCTCGTGTAGCTAGAAGAATTTTTCTTTTTATTTTTAACGCTATTTTACGTCTCGAGTATTATCCCGCAGAGTGGAAGGTGTCCATGATTGCTATGATACCCAAACCAGGGAAGGATCCCACTAAAGTAGGATCATACAGACCAATAAGTCTATTGCCAACAATTTCAAAACTGTTCGAAAAATTGTTAATGGCGAAGGTCACTTCAATATTAAACAATGTAGGATGCATCCCTGATCATCAATTTGGCTTTCGGACTAAACATAGCACCATAGAACAAACGCACAGACTAGTCAACGTCATAAGTCAGACATTTGAAGACAAAAAGTAATGTTCAGCTTTATTCTTTGACATTTCCCAAGCGTTTGGTAAGTGTGGCACGACGGCTTGATGCACAAAATAAAGTTAAACTTGCCTTCAAACACTCACAAGCTTCTGGAAAGCTACTTATGCGGCCGGAAGCTTGTTATCAGAGAAGGCGACTTTATAAGCAAAACTCAGCCAATCGAGGCAGGAGTTCTCCGAGGCAGCATACTGGGGCTTACTTTATATTTGATTTACGCCTCTGGCATGCCAACGACACCCGGAATCCACACTTCAACTTTTGCAGACGATACAGCATTCTGCAGCGTACATAAAAACCATCAAGTAGCTTCGCGAAATTTGCAGGAGTATATATCAATATTAGAGATATGGTTAAAACATTGGAAAATTAAAGTTAATGAACAAAAGTGTTCTCACGTTACATTCACACTGCGTAAACAAACATGTTCAGCTATCCAAATTAACAATTCACCTATTCCGCAGCAAAATGAAGTCAAGTACCTTGGTATTCATCTCGACTGTAGGTTAACGTGGAAGTCTCACATAGATGCGAAAGTTACTCAGTTAAAGTTAAAAGCAGCGCAACTGAATTGGCTTATGGGCAGAAATTCAACATTGAAGCTGGATTGCAAACTTTTATTATACAACGCAATTCTAAAGCCTATATGGTGCTATGGAATTCAATTATGGGGCACCGCCTCCACTTCAAACATTGAAAAAATTCAAAGGCAACAAAATCAAATTCTTCGAATGATTACCGCAGCTCCATGGTACGTAAAAAACTCACGAATTCATAAGGATCTCTGTGTTCCTCTTGTAAAAGGCGAATTTTCAAAATACGCGACAAGGTTATCAATAAATTGGAACTTTATCCAAATCGTCTTGCACGCAATATACTTAATTTCGAAGGCCACTCTCGGTTGAGATGGAGGGACACCCTTGCCACCATCAGAACGTTAAATAGGTGATTTCACCGATATTGACCGTGCAAAATAAAACATTTTTGTCTAGCATTGGCTGGACTTAATTAATTTTATGTATTTAGTATTAAGATTTGAATACTTATTGTTAGTTCACTTTGTGAAGATTCAATAAATAATTGAATAGGAGAAAAAAAAATTATGCTGAACTGGCTGCCGGCTGCTCTCATGGTGAAGGAAATTGCCACGAATTCGGCTATCAGGCTGTGGTCAAGCGGGACGTGGAATACCTCAATAATAGGAAGAATAGTGAACCTTCCAGAGAATATTGATTACTGCTCGCCGGCTGTACTGCCCGACAAGAGATTTGATGTAATCTTATCAGGCTCGGTCTCTGAGAGGACTGGCGCAGATCGTCAAGAGGACGTGCTTGAAATTTTTACAGATGGATTAAAGTCGGATTCTGGAGTTGGTGGGGGTGTCTTTATCCCCTTGTATGAGAGGAGGATGAGTTTCAGGCTGCAAAATGAGTGCAGCGTAGCGCAGGCCGAAATTGCGGCTATTATGAGGGCAGCTAACTGGTTAGAGTACTACAGGATATACGGGGATGATATCCGAATTTATACTGATAGTAAGGCTGCGTTGTATGCACTATCTGAAGTCTATACGACATCCAGGTTGGTTCGTGAATGCCGGATGTCTCTAAACGAGATAGCAAGACATTCGAACCTGGAGCTTTTCTGGGTGCGAGGGCACAGTGAAGTGCCCGGAAATCTAGTAGCGGATGAACTGGCAAAAGCCGGGGTCCAGCTACAGCAAAGAGATATAGATGAGATCGCTGGAATCCCGCTTGCGAGCTGTAAGAAACAAGTACAGCGTCAACTTCTCAAGACAGATGGTCTAGTGAGGATACCTGTCGAATATCAAGGCTGACATGGCCTAGATATGATAACAGGAGGACTATCATCCTTAGGGGCTTGCCCCAACGGAGGTTGCGTTCTGCTGTAGCGGTCCTGACGGGACATTGCCACATGGGAACGCAGGCGAAGAGGTTAAATCTTCCATTTAATGACTTCTGTAGAAGGAGGAAGTAGAGATCATTGAGCACTTCCTCTATCAGTGTCCAGCTCTTTCTTATATAAGGGCATTGTACCTAGGCAGACCGATGCTTCATGATTTGACGGAGGTATCGGAATGCGATGTAAGTGGATTGGACTCCTTTATGCGATCCTCGGGTTGGTTCTAAACCAGTGATATGTAAATCTACTGAGATACGCACCACATCCAGGCAACACAATAACCCAAGCTCACAAAAATAAACAGTTAAAAAAACAAAAACATCAATAGCAAATCAATACAAACTTTAACATCAACAACAACAACAAATAGCAAAATAGACTTATAAAATTCAAAAACATAAACATGCATGTTATAAAAAAATATATATATCGGGTGGTTAAATTTCAAGGGCCGACGTTGAATGTGAACCACATCTAAACGCCAAGTTTTTTTCCGAATTTTATTTGACATTTCTCTATTTCAGACTTGCTCAACTTGAACCATGCCCAACAATTGCATCTCTCACGCTCGTCGTTGATGAACATTATGCATAAAAACTTGCATTTACACGCTTACAAAGTGCAATTGGCTCAATAACTAAAGCCTCTTGACCATTCCAAACGTCGTGAATGGGCAGAATGGGGGCAAGAAATGGCAACAGTGGATGATCAATTTTCGAAGAAAATTATCTTTAGTGATGAGGCACATTTTCACCTCAGTGAATTCGTCAATAAACAGAATTGCCGCATTTGGGCGAATGAGAATCCAAGAGTGACTGTCGAAAAACCAATGCACCCACAAAGAGTGACTGTGCTGGCGGCATCATCGGGCCGTATTTTTTCCAAAATGAGGCCGGTCAGGCAGTTACTGTGAATGGTGTTCGCTATCGTGAGATGATAACGAACTTTTTATGGCCCGAATTGGAAGATATGGATGTAGACGATATGTGGTTTAAGCAGGACGGTGCCACTTGCCACACAGCTAATGAAACAATTGCTCTTTTGCGCAACAAATTCAATGGCCGTGTTATCTCACGTAATGGCGATGTCAATTGGCCGCCAAGATCATGGGATTTGACACCGTTGGACTTTTTTCTTTGGGGTTATTTGAAAGAAAAGGTGTACGTCGATAAGCCAGCAACAATTCAACAGCTAAAGGATGAGATAATTCGGCACATTAAAGGCATAGAACCTCCATTATGCCTCAGGGTCATCGAAAATTTGTCCATCGGATGGAGGAGTGCCGCCGTGGTCGCGGCGCCCATATGGCCGATATTTTGTTCCATACATAATTGAGTAATACCAATATATCATAATAAAATAAAATTACAATAATTTCCTAAAGAGTTTGTGTTTTATTCAAAATCAACATCGGCTCTTGAAATTTAACCACCCTTTATAATGCTACCCAACAAACCATAAAACGCGATCACGAAAAAATCCTAAACACCCATTAAAGGATCGGATGGAGGTGTGCCGCATTGGTCGCGGCGCCCATTTGGCCGATATTTTGTTCCATACATAATTGAGTAATACCAATATATCATAATAAAATAAAATTACAATAATTTCCTAAAGAGTTTCAGCCGTATTCATAAAAAAACACTAATCTGCATTTTAACAACTTTTTAGTTAAAACAGAATTTTCAGCATAAAAACACATTTTATAAAAACGTATTCATAAACAGCATTTTAGCTAAAAATCATTTTATTGAAATTTTATATTTGTGACTGGCAACGCCATCATATGCAGTTCTCATTTGAATCATAGTGCTGCGATAAAAACGGTTTTTTGTTCACATAGTAGTCATGCAAAGAATTGTCTTGTATTGTTTTTTATGAAATTCGACTTTAAAACAAATAAATAAATGTTAACTCCATTTTGTATTTCAATTAAATAGCAAAAAATACTGAGTCAGAAAAGTTTTACTTTGATTCCTTTTGCTTAACCGTAGGAAAAAATATGAATAACGAGCTTTTTTTATTATTTCGTTTTTTTGCACATCACTGATGTACATGGGATTTTATTAACGTATATTATTTTAAATAAATAAAATGTTAGTAATAACTAAAATAAGAAGACTAGAAAAAATGTAAAGCGAAATTGCTTATCTGGAATCCAGAATAAAATAAATTACTTCTTTCCCTGATAGTTTTCTATTGCCAGCTATTCAAAGCTTGGGTCATATTTTCTATTAAAAACACACATCTATTGTTATCAATATCATGGGATTTCTGATAAATATGCAATACAAATTTTCGCAACATATAAATAAACAAAAACTAAAAAACACAAATATCACCTTAAAATTGTCTTAAAATTGGGTGCAATCAGTTTTAAAAATGGTTGACTTAAAAAACTGCTAAAAAGAACATTTTAACGTAAAATTCGTTTATGAATACAGTTTTATCGAATTTTCCCTAAAAATGGTTTGAACGGCTGTTTAACTTTTTTATGAATACGGCCGTTTGTGTTTTATTCAAAATCAACATCGGCCCTTGAAATTTAACCACCCTTTATAATGCTACCCAACAAACCAATAAATAAAATAAAATAAAACTATAAAAATAAAATAATTTCAATATGATTACATGGCCAGATCAGGGCTTTTTATGGCCCTTTGACAGGCATTGCTATCGAATTCCCTTCCTCGACCATTAAATTAATTTGCAATGTTGGTGATGTTGAGTTAATTGTTATTGATTTATATAGTATTGAAGGTATACTGAATACTATACAATTGACCCAGCAACAAGTAATTTCGGCCTCGCTTATACAGCAAAGTTAACATTTGATTTGATTGTTGGTTTTTCAGCGTGATGTCAGGTAACTTTAAAATAGATTATTGTAACATTCGTGGGCTGAGAACGAATTTCCTCGCTGTTTATGCTTACACCTGTCTCCATCGGCCGGATATTTTCGCCTTATGTGAAACCCAGGTATTTGAGAATGCTGATCCACAGGATTTTCACATACCTGGGTATCAACTGCTATCCCTATTTAATTTCCATCGGGGCCTTGCAATTTACGTTCGCAATGAAGTTGTGTTCCAATGCCAGCAACTATTAGGCATGCATGATGCCGAATTTACCTGTCTTTGGGTTAAATTCAAAATCAGGTCACACTTTTTGCATTTCGGGTTTCTATATAGAAGTCCAAATACGGGGCGGGATACTACCATTTCTGGTTTCGATACCCTCTCTGACTCCATATCGAAAATCCTAGAGGATTGTCCGAGCAGTGTTGCAGGCGATTTCAATGTTCACAACTCATCTTGGCTTCGTCATTCGAGTCATACAACTCCAGAAGGCCAATATGTTGAGTTATTCGCTGCGCACAACCATCTAGCGCAATTAATGAATGAGCCAACGCATATTCCATGTGTTGAAGGGCACCATTCAAACACACTTGACCTAATCCTGACTTCACACCCTGAAAAGTATGAAGTCAAAGTTAGTGCACCTTTCGGCAATTCGGATCACTGCACCATTTCTGCCTCCTTTTCGATCTCTGAACTTCGTAACGTTTCGAAATCAGCTACGAAACGTTCAATATTTATTTACGAAAAGGGTCGTTGGGCTGAGCTCAATCAATTTTATGAGCATTTTAATTGGAAACTTTGCTTTCTGGATAACGACATAAATGCTTCAGCAAAAATGGTCGAGAATATTATATTGCTACGGATGAAATCATTCATCTCATCCAAGCAGATTTCGGTTAAACCAAGAGTGAAATCCTGGTTTAATCAGACGTGCAAAAACGCAGTCAGATCCAGAGAGGAAGCATTCAGTAATTGGCGTTTAAACAAAAACCCAGAGACTGATTTGCTACGAAAAAAGGCAAGATCTTCGTGTGCCAAGGTACTTAGGCGTGAAAAGTTTCTTCACGAACAGCGTCTTCGTGCCAAGGTCCTTACAGCTCCCCGGGGCAGTAAGACCTTTTGGTCAATCGTTAAAAGGGTAAAGAACAATACTAGTTCATCAATCCCAACTCTTTTAAAGAATGACCAAGCATTCACCGACCCGGTTGACAAAGCTAACCTGTTGGCTGAAATTTTTGCAAGCCACTTCTGCTTGCCGGAAAGCAGTCAACCACTTCCCGAGCTGAAAAGAGTATCTGTAACTATGCCAAAGATATTTTTCCGGGCACGAGCAGTTAAAAGGGTTTTGGCAGACCTCGACATAAACAAAACTCCTGGACCGGATGGCATTCCAGCACTGGTCTTGAAGCAGTATTCTTCTACGCTTGCGCGTCCATCAGCACGCCTCTTTAGCATACTTTACCATTTTGGTGAGTTTCCATCAAGCTGAAAGGTTGCTAATGTAACACCAATACCCAAAAAGGGTGAGGCAAATAACCCTGAAAATTACCGCCCAATTGCAATTTGCTCTACACTTTCCAAAGTAATGGAAAGCATGGTCAACCATCACCTTATGAGGTATGTAGGGTCGCATAAACTACTTTGTGATCGTCAATATGGATTTCGTAAGGGCCGTTCTACTGACGATCTTATGGCATATCTCTCAGAGAAATGGTGCCACTCAATCCATCATTTCGGTGAAAGTAGGGTGGTGGCTCTGGATATTTCAAAAGCGTTTAACAGAGTGTGTCATGGTGCACTACTGGCAAAACTTACTGCTTTTGGTGTCGGTGATGACTTCTCTCGGTTTATATCGAGTTTTCTCAGAGACCGCGCTATACGAGTTGTTATAGATGGAGTCTCATCAAACGAGTTCAAGATTAATTCAGGGGTTCCGCAAGGCTCCGTTCTTTCTCCTACCCTATTCCTTATTTTTCTAAATGATCTTCTCTACCAAGCTTCCAACCCTATCCACTTTTTCGCAGATGACAGCAGCATTTGCCACTCGTACTCTTTTAGCAGCCTATCAGACATCGCTGCCAAGAGGCTAAATATGAATGATTCACTGAATAGTGACCTTCTATTAATTTCCGAATGGGGTCGTATAAACAGAGTCGCCTTCAACGCTCGTAAGACCCAATGTTGCTTATTAACACACAAGCAAACGACCGCAAATGCTACTTCATCTGTACTCATGGATGGTATAAATATTGAGGAATGGGATGCTCTTGATGTTCTTGGTATGAAGATACAGTGTGATGTTCGCTGGACTGAACACATTTTTCATGTCTCCAAAGAAGCATTCAAGTGTCTTGGTTTTTTGAAACGGTGTAAGATGTACTTCACTCCATCCGGCCTCCTTACTATTTATACCACCTACATCCGACCGAAAATGGAATACAACTCTCATGTTTGGGCCGGTGCCTCAAGGTCTATTTTGGGGTTACTCGACCGTGTGCAGGAGAGGGCAAAGAAGCTCATCGGTGACAGTAGGGTATCCAACTCTATTGACTCACTGGAGCATCGACGCAGTGTGGGGTGCGTTACTCTGTTCTATCGTTACTACAATGGATTTTGCTCGGACGAGATTAGGGATCTTGTTCCCGAAACTTGCACATTTTTACGTAGCACGCGCTCATCGTCCAGAGCTCATCCATTTGTGGTCAATCGCCCGGGGAATCGCACTACTCATTACAGAGAGAATTCGTTTTTTAGCGGAACGCTTCGTCTGTGGAATAATTTGCCTGCAGACGTGTTTTCTGTCTGTTATAACGTTGGAAGGTTTAAGTCAAATGTTCACAAACACTACTCCCTCTTTCCCCCTCCTCACAACATATTTTCCTAGTTCTGGTACAATGCACTGCATATGTAGGGGTCACCCCTTAAGTACTGGTCCAATATAAAAAAAAACACAACGGGACCAGACTGGACCCAGGTAGGCTGACTACAATAGCTGGCAGCCTGTCAAACCTAACCTATATTAGGGTATATATGGACCGATGTCAGAATTTTTAATTTTCTGTATTTTATTTGGCCGACACATGCGTGTGTATATAAATAATGAGCACTGGATTTCGAGCTCCTCGTCATTAAAGAGAATAATAAAACATAATTATAAACCAAATAGAAGAAATAAACCTTATTTACGTACACACGCATTTGCTTTCATGATCACATGTGTGTTGCTGTACACAGTCCCGCAACAACTGCTAAACCATGTTTTCGTTGTTGGATGTACGTTAACTCAAGAATGATAGAAATACAGAATACGCCATGCGTATGATTTCCGTTAGATGACGTAGTTTAACCCATGGAAGGGTTGCCTATTCTATGTATTTCCAAATCAAATGTTTTGAAAAATTTTATTTGTGTTTTTTTTTTATAATGGGTGATTTTATAAGAACTATCGGAAATTAAAAAAAAAACACATAAAATTCAGAAAAATGCATGAAATATTTATTTGGATCAATAGTTGGGTCGATATAATTTAATGTTTGAAGATTATTTCATGCAAATGTTGGCCGCGGCTGCGCCTCAAGTGGTCCATCCGCTTAGGCCAATTTTGGCATACTCTTTCCAACATTTCGGCCGGTATCTTACGAATAATGTTGGCAATGTTGGCTTCCAGTGCGTCAATCGAAGCGGGCTTGTCGCTATAGACATTAGCCTTAACATAGCCCCACAAAAAATAGTCTAGAGACGTTAAATCGCACGATCGCGGCGACCAATTGACTGGTCTCAAGCGTGAAATAAACTGTTCACCGAACTCGCCTCTCAATTGGTCCATTGTTTCGCGTGCTGTGTGGCATGTGGCACCGTCTTGTTGAAACCACATGTCATGCAAGTCAAGCTCTTCTATTTTGGCCAAAAAAAAGTTTGTTATGATCGCACGGTAGCGCTCACCATTCACAGTAACGTTGTGATTCGCATCATCTTTGAAGAAATACGGCCCAATGATGCCGCCAGCCCATAATCCGCACCAAACGGTTGTTTTTTGTGGATGCATTGGTAGCTCTTGCAATGCTTCTGGCTGCTCTTCACTCCAAATACGGCAGTTTTGCTTGTTCACGTATCCATTCAACCAGAAATGAGCCTCGTCGCTGAAAACAATTCTTCGATAAAAAAGTGGATCTTCATCTAACTTTTCAAGAGCCCATTCGCCAAAAATTTGGCGTTGTGGTAGGTCGTTTGGCTTCAATTCTTGCACCAGCTGTATCTTATAAGGCTTCACACCCAAATCCTTCCGCAAAATTGTCCACGTAGTGGAGTTGCTGCGAACGGCGCCGAATCGATAATTCACGGTCATCACCAACACTGGCCGATACGGCTGCGATATTTTCTTCAGTTCATACTCTACGTAAGCGTGTTGGTGGTTTAATGTCCAACAATGTAAATTTGGTGCGAAATTTTTTTACAATAGCCCGAATAGAAGCCTCAGTAGGTCGATTAAACTGACCATAAAATGGAAGAAGCGCGCGATGAACTTTCTTAACAGAGCACGCATTTTGGTAATAAAATTTAATAATTTGCAAGCGTTGTTCGTTTGTAAGACGATTCATGATTAAATTATAGACCAGACTGAAGATGTCTGACAGTGACACAAGATACAAAACGTGCGTGAGCTGTCAAAACTAGTGTTGCCAAAAAGATAATAGCAAAAAAATCACTCGTTACATACATACAGTGGTGTACATGTGATTAAAACATTAATGTGATCTCTCATTCTTTGCGTATTTTATATAATCCAAGGTGCATTAACGTATACACTGTGGCAGCACTAGAGCAAAATTACAACAATACAACAAAAACAGGCATGTGGTAAGCTATGTTTATCAAAAATATTTGTAACTATTTTCACAATTATAAACTATGAATGTACCTTCTCATAATTATAAAATATATTTATTTGAATTATTTTTATGTTCACAAAATAATTTATATATGTTTAATTCAGAATACAACACTAAATTCACTTTCAAAAATGTAAACAATACATTTGACGTAAATAGCTCCCTATATTCCCAGTAGCAAAAAATTGTCACATGCCGTAGTGCTGCCACCGTGTATACATTAATGCACCTTGATATAATCTATTCTTATTGCAATCTATTCTTAGAGAAAGGGTCGTTTTTCAAATGGGCACATAATTAAAACATTTTCAGTTCTGCTACTTAAATAACATTATTTTAATAGCTAATTTCATTTTTTGTGAAAATTTGTAGGTAAGTATGTTTTAAATGATATCAGCAAAACTGTATACCAATATTAGTAACCAGTCATGGCAAACATACCGTGTTGCTCCAAAGAAGAAAGGAAGGTAATCGTTAATCTCAGAGCCCTCGTGAAGACAGTGAATGAATTTTCTCAATTACTTGTCTGCTCTAGAGGAAAAATTTATAATAATGCAATGAACAATTTCAATAACATTGGGAGATCAAATAATGCACCCAGAACCCCATACAACCACAGACAAAGACGATAGAATAGTCGTGAGGGCCTTCAAAGCTGACCGATTTAGACAGTTAAAAGTTGAACTAGAGTGTTCATATGATATCCGTATGTTATCTAGAAGTATTAGAAGGCGGCTAAATGAAGGTGTCTTACCTGACTGCATCGCACAGTATAAACTCTCGTCTCTAAAAAACATTTTGAAATCCAGATTGGTTTTTGTCAGAAAAACATCAAGAAGACAATATGATTTTGGAAAAATATTTTATGCAGTGACGAATCCAAGTTTTGCCAAGGGTGATCAGATGTAAAACAAACAATAAATTAATTTAATATCAAGAATGTTTTAATTATATGGCCACCACTGTATATGCCTGGAAGATTACTTATGAAGGTTTATACTTGCTGAGACAGGAAGAGATACCAACATTGCGTTCACATATTCTGTTTGAGTTTGCCGTTTTTGAATCACTGAGTTGGAAGCATTGCCTTCTTAAGGCATGTCGGGGCCCCCTGAATATCAAAAATGACTAAAAAAAACGCATGTTTTATTTTTTAATTTTTATCTCTTTTATTCTCTTAAGCTACGAAAATGAACGTTCGCCATTTCAATTTGTACTCATTAGGCAAAGAAATATGCGTGTAGCAACTTCGACGTTCGGAAAAGTTTGTTCTAGATTATTTTAAGTATGCTTATGCATACTTAAAATAGGTAAATCCGTTGGCTCATTTCTTAAATTTTTGATATACTGCATTCTGATTCGAACTCAAAAGCATTTATGTCATTTTTATAATATTTTGCAAATTCTTTACATTTTTATCTCAACAGTTCAGAATCAATTGTTGTTAACTGTGAAAGAAAGTTAAATCTTTCTCCTATTTTTTGGTATGCATTCATACGTGTTTTTAAATTAGCACACAACATATCAATTACAGGAAAAACGTATTTACACGAAACTTTTCTTTGTCGTTTAATTGTACATTTTCTGCTGATCCTTCAAAAAATGTGAGTCGTGTGCTGCGTATCCTTGTTCTTTCAGATTTGACCTTGTACTCAGCATTTGTTTTTTTTTCTTTAGCAGCCGATTCGTATTGATCGAGGTTGTTGCGTACGTTACTAACATAATCAACCCGAGATGCATAAAGTTTTGTTGCAACGTACATGGTCATAGTTTTATTTTTTAAACTTATATTTGTTTTGTTCAGAGTATTTAAAAGGTGAGATCTGGTGTAGAATCCACGTTTTTTGACCCATAATGTTAATAAATTCATTACAATTATTTGCAGACAGGTATGACGCAATTCTTCGTCCTTGATTTCCAAATTTTTTAATATGTTCGGCAAGAAAAGGATCAAATTCTCTGATTAGTTCGATACATCCCAAATAATTACCATTATTTTGGGACCCAAATATTCCATTGTCACCCCGAAAAGCCAGACGTCTTGAAGCTAAAAAGTTAACTACTGAAACAATTCTTCTAAGAATATTCCTTCAATAATATACTTCCGTATCTTGTTGAGACTGGAACTCACTGTCAATTCGTCCAAAAGTACTGCATCTTGTGATGTAATCTAACATTAGCTGCCTATGCTGCAAAGTGTATTCATGCTCCATTACCTTGTTACTTATATGCTTCTAATCTTTATAGCCGTCTGGAGAACTAAAGCTATTACCTTTCACAGCTTTCTTTGATGGTGAATAAATGAGCCATTTTCTTTCTAAAATCGTCAATTTACGAGTGAAAACATTTATAGTCAAATACCTAGTTTTTGTCGTTCCACTTGAATCTGGAAAAGTTGTGGATGTACATGAGAAATCGGAATTTTTATTTTGAAAAAATTCTGGTCCTTTTCGAATCAAAAAAATACGAGCTTCTTCTGTTCAAATCTCATCACTGTAAGTACCAGGATCAGAAGATACATTTTTTTGGCTTGTTGTTGGTAACTCTGAGCAGCTCGAAGTGTATGGTCCAGCATTTGTAGAGAATATGGCCGTTGTTTCATCTGAGATTTGCTTGCTATTACTTTCCTTACAAATTTCCTTTTCAACCTGGGAAGAATCTTGATTTTGAGATAATGAATTATTTTGCGTAATTGTTTTATCGACTGCAAAAAAAGAAGTAAGTTTTGGCAGTTTCTCGCATATTTCCTTTTGAATCATAACATTTTTTCTCTTTTGTGAACCACTTAAATATGTTTTTTTTCGACATAACGAAATTAACAGTTTACACTTTATGTTTTCCTTGTTTAAAAAGAATACTTTTAAACTTAAAAAAAAGTAGTTAGCAAATGAACAACTCCACACAATCTATTTATTGATTACAAAAGCGATAAAAACGGGCAATCACCCTTTCAAAAGTATCATTAACTTTTACGTGTAGGTATCAGTGGTGCTAACTTTAGCTATTTATGCACTAGTTGGAAGTGGATTTAAAAATTACTAACACTGAACCGTATGTAAAATTATTTTTAAAATGGAAGATATCTCGTTTGTAATTGAAGATCAACGTAATGTACTTAGTAATTTAACACGCACCTCGGATAGATTCGATGGAAAATCTACCGAGTTGAAGACTCGAGGTTATGCTCAAAGCCTTTTAGAAGCTATAGAATCTTTGTCGCAACAGTTTACAGACACACACTATCAAATTGTTAATTTTATTCGAGACAAGTCTATAAGGACTTTCGAAGTCCCGTATTTTAATGAGGACATTTTTGATAAATTTCAAGATGTTTATCAAATGTTAAAAGTTAAACTGTATCATATCGGAGTCACAACAACCTCAGTCACCGATTCCATACTCTAGTACTTTTCATGCTTCAACATCCAGACAAAATGCTACTATATCAGCTGAAGCACGTTTACCAAAGAGTGATGTACCTAACTTCTCAGGTGACTATTTAGAATGGGTCTCATATAGAGATATATTTGTATCGTTAGTGCACAACAACGTTAATTGATCAAAAATCCAGAAATACTAAATATCTTAACGAGTTCTCGTTTCGGTACACCACTGGACATCGTTAAGGAATATCCAGCTTCAAAGGAGAATTATGAATCAGCATGAAATGCTTTAAATCAACGATATCACAATCATAGAAAAATTGTAAGCACTCTGTTATCAAAATTGTTCTCAATTCCGAACTCAAACGGTACTGCTGAAAGTATTCAAGCTATTCTGGATACTACAAGAACCTGCTTTGCATTACTTAATACATTAGGTGTCACAAATGACACTTATGATGCACTTTTAATATACATAACAGTCCAACGACTTGATATTCAAAGTAGAAAGGAATGGGAACAATCACTTAAAGCATCAGTGAAAATTCCAACATTGAATCAACTTTTTAGTTTCTTAGAAACCTGAACCAAGTCATTCATCTTCACGTACAAAGGCTCAGCTAAATCAAAAAAGTAATTTCCGTAAAAGTATTCATATATCTATATCCAATAGTGCCGAAAATTGTCTATGCTGTAACAAACGGCATTTGTTATACAAGCGTTTCAAGTTTATTTCAATGCCACCCAATGAAAGGTGAGAACTTCTTAATTGTTTAAATACTGGGCACCTTTCGCGGGAATATCGCTCAACATCACGTTGTCAAAGATGTCCACAGAAACATCACACGTCAATTCATAACGAATTTATGTCCGCAGGCCGCGCCACATAATAAAACGTTCTTTCTCATATCATTGAAAATGCAATTCAAACTTTTATATTGCAGACTTTCAAGACGTTTGGACAAATAAATGGAGTAGGAAAGGACAAATCAATTACTACTCGTAAACGTATAAATTTAGTTCTTCATTCAAAAGTTGAGCCTGACTTTGAATTGAAATGTAGTGCACTTGTTATACCTTCTATATCAATGTACCAACCGCTACATGCAAATGAAACAAACCTAACAAGTTTCAACGATTTTATATTAGCTGATCGGGAATTTTTAAGACCCGGGTAAATAGATTTATTACTACGAGGTGATGTATATGGAAAAATTATTTTACCTGAACAAAAGAAATTTAAAATCTGCGTACTGTTGCAACTAACGCACTTTGGTTGGATCGTATCAGGGCTAACCTCAAGACTTATTAATAATATCACTGTAAACACTTGCTTTCTGGTTACAAGAGGAACTTTACGAAAAAGAGCATTACCAGAGGAAGAATGGCTTTGTGAATTATATTTTAAAACTACAACTATACGTAATACTAAAGGTCTCTACACAGTTGCTCTACCTTTTAAGAGCATTATAAAAGGTAATCCAAATACAATTTTTAGTATGATTGATTATGGCGCATTATCGAGACTTAAGGCCAGGGCACATAGGATCCGTCGTACCTTGTCCGTCTCCTTTTTAACTGACATTAACGTATACGAAGTATGAAGTTGGCACAATCAGTACTTTGTTAAAGGATATAAAATCAACTGCATTTTGCTTTGATTTGATTAAAATCTTTGAAATTATATTTCAGACACATCACAAAAAATCTAACACATTTTTTTTTATTTATTTAATTTTTGAACGAAAATTTAAATCAAAATATACAAAAAATATTACCAGATAGTTGTCAAAGTTCTCAACGTACGTTAAAACTTGCTGGACTTTAATACGTTGCGTTGACGGAGAAGTACGGAATGTGACAAAGCTTATAAGAAAACATGTATTTCAACTTAGTTGCAGTTGAAAAAGGCAACGTATAACGTACGACGGATTCTATGTGCGCCGGCCTTTAAACACATTGAATTAAATGAAAAAAGAACCCTAAATTTGTCAAGGCATATAACGATTTTATGTCTGAATATGAAAAATTGAACCACATGAAAAATGTTGGTATATAGGGAGTGTGGAAAGAAAGTAGTACTGCCACCAAATTAAGGCAATTTTTTGACGAGAGTTTTGAAACCGTTTCACAACCCTCTTTAATTGATGAACTTTCTGCTGGACCAGCTCTCCAAAATTATTTGTCCACTGTAATTACTCGATGGAGACGTTTTAAGATAGGCTTTAGATCAGACTTCGAAAAAATATTCCGTCAGATAAATGTCGTAAGCAATGATCAAAACTATCAACATATACTGTGACGCAGTAATACCAATAATTTTTTTTTCTCATTCAATTATTTATTGAATCTTCACAAAGTGAACTTACAATAAGTATTCAAATCTTAATACTAAATACATAAAATTAATTAAGTCCAGCCAATGCTAGACGCGGTCAATATCGGTGAAATCACCTATTTAACGTTCTGATGGTGGCAAGGGTGTCCCTCCTTCTCAACAGAGAGTGGCCTTCGAAATTAAGTATATTGCGTGCAAGATGATTTGGATGAAGTTCCAATTTACAGATATACCTTATCGCGTATTTTGAAAATTCGTCTTTTACAAGAGGAACACAGAGAACCTTATGAATTCGTGAGTTTTTTACGTACCATGGAGCTGCAGTAATTGTTCGAAGAATTTTGTTTTGTCGCCTTTGAATTTTTTCGATGTTTGAAGTGGAGGCGGTGCCCCATAGTTGAATTCCATAGCACCATATAGGCTTTAGAATTACGTTGTATAATAAAAGTTTGCAATCCAGCTTCAATGTCGAATTTCTGCCCATAAGCCAATTCAGTTGCGCTGCTTTTAACTTTAACTGACTAACTTTCGCATCTATGTGAGACTTCCATGTTAACCTACGGTCGAGATGAATAACAAGGTACTTGACTTCATTTTGCTGCGGAATAGGTGAATTATTAATTTGGATAGCTGAACATGTTTATTTACGCAGTGTGAATGTAACGTGAGTACACTTTTGTTCATTAACTTTAATTTTCCAACGTTTTAACCATATCTCTAATATTGATATATACTCCTGCAAATTTCGCGAAGCTACTTGATGGTTTTCGTGTACGCTGTAGAATGCTGTGTCATCCGCAAAAGTTGAAGTGTGGATTCCGGATCTCGTTGGCATATCTGAGGCGTAAATCAAATATAAAGTAGGCCCTAGAATGCTACCTTGAGGAACTCCTGCCTCGATTGGCTGTAAGGAGCTTATAAAATCGCCTTCTCTGATAACAAACTTCCGGCCGCATAAGTAGCTTCCCAGAAGCTTATGAGTGTTTGCAGGCAAGTTCAACTTTATTTTGTGCATCAAGCCGTCGTGCCACACTTTATCAAAAGCTTGGGAAATGTCAAAGAATAAAGCTGAACAATACTTTTTGTCTTCAAAAGTCTGTCTTATGATGTTGACTAGTCTGTGCGTTTGTTCTATGGTGCTATGTTTAGCCCGAAAGCCAAATTGATGATCAGGGATGCATCCCACATTGTTTAATATTGGAGTCAACTTCGCCATTAACAATTTTTCGAACATTTTTGAGATTGTTGGCAATAGACTTATTGGTCTGTATGATCCTACTTTAGTGGGATCCTTCCCTGGTTTGGGTATCATAGTAATCATGGACACCTTCCACTCTGCAGGATAATACTCGAGACGTAAAACAGCGTTAAAAATAAAAAGAAGAATTCTTCTAGCTACACGAGGTAGCTACTCAAGCATTTTACAAGTAATTTTATCAATACCTGGAGCTTTCCTGGGGTTTGTGTTACGAATAACATTTTCAACATCTTGAAAACCAAATCTCAAAGACATAGGCGGTCTAACAGCGTATGACGGTAGTTCAGCGGAATCATTTGCTGTATCATTTGTGGTAAAAACATTTCTCAAATAGTTAACATACAACATCCCCTTTTCAGAATCGCTTCGTACCCAGTCGCCAGTTGAAGTTCGCAAAAGTGGCTTACCTATTACTGGTCTTTTCAGACCTTTTGCCGCTTTCCATAGCGAATAATCGGATTGAAGAGTACCATCAAGACCTTCCAGAAAATTTTTGAGGGAAGCCATTCTTTGGGATTCAAGCAAGATTTCTGGATCTTATATGCCTAGTGGTAGCATGTTGTACGGCTTGATTAAGGTGTTCAGAAAATTCGTTAATCGATATATCAATATCCTCAGGCGTTCTCAAGGGAATGTTTTCCGTACACTAATATTTTTTATATTTTAAACAATTAACTCGAGAGACGGTCCACGCGAAGTCACAAAACGGGGAACCAACTCCTTGGGGGAACGAAACAGAAACTATAGTTGGTAAGTGATCTGATGACAAGTCTAATGAAGGTTCTTCTTCTCCATCCATTCTGAGGGAAAATTTTTTGTAACTTCAAAATCTATAAAGTCTGGGATCGTTCGTTGGTCTGACGGCCAATAAGAGGGGTGTCCACTTGAAATCACACCCAAGCCCATTTTGGAAACGGTGTCAAAAAGCACGCGGCCTTTCGGGGTAATTAAACGTGATCCCCAAAAAGTGTGTTTAGCGTTATAGTCGCCAGCCGCTAAAAATCGAGGACTAAAAATCGAGTGATTTGAAAAAATTTTAGTATTGGCTTTCTGTTATTGAAAAGCGTGGCGGTGAGTAGATCGAGGAAATAACGATTTTTTCTTGCAAATATTCGATGCATATATTAGTTGCTTGGAGATACTCCTCACATGTCTCGTTCATTAAAAAGTGTTTAATTCTGGATTTTATTATAATTGCCGATCCTCCGCAAAGAAATCTTCCACGGTGATCTAGAGTCTGCAGAGTTGCCTCAAGATTGCTAAACTTTGGATCGGATTTTGGAGGCTTGGGCTCCTGATTCAAGTTTAGTTTATCGGATTTTACCACATTTGCATAAGAAACTACTTTGGGGGTTTGCACGATTATATGGCTGGCTGACTGACTCATCTGGGGAAAACTACTTTTAGAAATGATATTTGACTGCTGGGTTTGGTTAATGGGTATTGATGGCCTGTTTGTCATTGACCGCTTAAAGTGATTGTAGACAGGACAGCCCATGTAATTTGCAGTATGATTACCTCCACAGTTACTGCACTTTTTAACACTTGCGTCATCCTTTGGCTTATTGCACTGAGTTGTGCCGTGAAGTTCACCACACACAACGCAAACTGCGGGCAACTTACAATAGGCCTTAGTATGGCCGAATTCTTGGCAGTTAAGGCATTGAAAAGGTCCTAGACGCTTATGAGGCTCCTCAACGGTAACCTTACGATGCAAAAGAAATTTAAGGTTATAAATTGGATGAATTTCACCTTTTTTTAGAACAACATCCCTGGGTTCTAGTTCAACCCTAAACATGGGTTGAGGGATCTTTTCACGGTTCCTAATATTAACAACACTTTTTTTTTTAAATCCTTTTTCTCCAGTCCAGTCTTAATGTCATCCGTATCTACACAAGGGTCAACACCTTTAATAACTACCTGAAGGCCTTTGGCACTTTTAAGTTGATAGGTGTAAAAAGATCTTTTCTCTTTCTCCAGAACGTCAGACAACTTTCGGTATTCATTTTCACTGTTTACCTGGATCTTCGTTTCGATGATGCTGCCATGCTTTACTGATGTAACGTTGAAGGTGTCCTTGCCGATTGCCGTAATAAGTTGTTTTACCAGCTCACTAGAAGTAGGCTCTCTCAAATAAATTGGTGGCGGTTTAAATGTTTTCTTAGATGTTGTTGGCTCATCTGTTTGGAGTATAGCAAATCTATTACCATCCGTTGCCGAAGTTCTGTTATCATCTTTACAAATTTTTGGTTGGGATGATATTTGAGCTGATTTGGGGCTTCGCTGCCTTTTAACCACGGTTATGTACCTGTCCATGCCTACTTGTGTTTTCGGCTTATTAGCAACAATTAAACTGGAGGATAGTTTGTCTTCAGTTGTAACAACTATATTTGGCGAACACGATCGCGAGCGTTTGCTATCTCTAAGAGACAGGAGATTTTCCAATGATTTTTTTACAGATTCTTCCTCAGAAATCCAAAGGTTTTTTCTACCGGAGCTAAGCTCTTTTTCAGAATTACATCTGATAGGTACACTCATGCAATTAATTGTTTTTATTTTTTATTTAAAATTTAAAACGGTATTTAAAAAATTTCACAAAGATTTTGTTTTAAACAAAAACACTCTTTTCACCTATCGCGGTTTTTACTTAATCCCGTTTTATTTTTTTTTACTTTGCAATCAAAAACAAACACGTCCGTTCACTATCGAAGCTAAACAACGACTGATACCAATAATGACATAAACATTTTCAAACTTACAACAGTGACCTATGGAACAACATCGGCCGCTTTTCTTTCGATCAGAGATTGCATCAATTGGCGCAAGACGAAAAAATGAAGTACCCATTGGCAAGCAAAGATCTGATATCTGACACATATGTAAACGATATTATCTCTGGCGCTAATAATTATGAGGAAGCGGTTTCTGTACAGCAGCAGTTATGTAAATTATTACAGAAAGTGAATTTCATACAGCAATGAATTAATGAACTCAATACCTGAGGAATTACAAGAAATAAAAGATGAATAGAGAAAACTGATACCGTGAAGGCTCTGGGTCTTAAATGGAATATTAAAACTGATTCGTTTTCCACAGCAAAACTATATGATCCATTAGGGCGGCTGTCCCCAATTACAGTGAAAGCAAAGGTCATGCTACAAAAACTGTGGTTATTAGGAGCAGACTGGAATCATCCTCTCTCCCAAAACTTATTCACAGAATGGGTAAACTACATTGAAATGTTTAGAAAGTATAAAAACCCCACGTTGGATTGGGTTATGTAAAACCTATCACTATGAGCTACATGGATTTAGTGATGCATCTTCTTCAGCTTATGCAGCGGTAATTTACATAAAAATAATAGACAGTAACGGTAATGGTGTTGTTAATCCTTTACAAACCAAAACGAAGGAAGTTCTCTGAAGAGAGCCTCGATACCAAGGCTTATGTGGTGCTATGCTTTTAATAAAATTAATAAACAAGAATAAATTAGCGTTTGAGAACAAAATTGATAAAAATTTTTATTGGACTGATAATGCAATCGTTTAATGCTGGATAAGAGGCCAATCCTCAAAATGGGCTGTCTACGTTGGTAACAGAGTTGCCGAAATCCAAAGATCGTCAGATCCCAATCAGTGGAAATACATACCATCTAGCAAGAACCCCGCCGATTTTGCATCTAGGGGCATTCGAGCCACTGAGCTCGTTAAGCACGACCTATGGTGGCAATGTCCTAATTGGGTTAAAGAAAACAACAACTGTTGGCCTATGCAACCTCTACAAAATTATGGGACAAATCAAGAAATATCAAAATAATTCTTTCCGTAAACACTTTTTGAATTAACACAAATAGCGACAAGAATTATTCATTTTTATTTCACCGTTACTCTTCCTTAAAAAGACTTATCAGTATTATATAACGGCATTACTTCTGCGATTTCAAAGTAATATCATCGCTCATAAACAACGCAAACAAGATCAAACACAAAGTAAATGTAAGACGACTGGTTTCTTAAAATATTCGCTCCAAAAAGAAGATAGAAGAAATGCAAGAATTACGAAAATTTGGGAGATTATCCGTTAATAATCATCTTGCCCAATTGTGTCCATTGATTGGTTCCAATTATATATAAAGAGTAGGTGGACGATTAGAAAATTCTTATTTGGTTTATTCTACAAAATATCCCATTTTACTTAAAAAACAGAATCCAATGTCAACTCTTATGTTTTGAGAAGCACGCATAAAAACTCTACATGACCCTCTTTTACAGATGCAATGTACGCGGCAAGAAACTATTGGATATTTTGCGGTCGAAATATAGCGAAAATGGTTTTCCGCAGTTGCATTAGATGTTTTAAGTACAATGCGAGAGCATCACAACAGATAGTGGGTAGTTTGCCTAGCTTACATTTAATCTCCACTATACCATTCAAACATAGTGGTGTCGATTAAGCAGTCAACTTCGAGAAATTCAGTTACTACAAAGGGTTATATATGTATGTCTGATTATTTGTATGGTTACAAAGGCCGTACATTTAGAAGCAGTTACAAGTCTTTCAACTGAATCGTTTTTGGCTGCATTCAAAAGGTATTCTTCGCGTTGAGGTACATATGTGTACAAACTTGTATTCTGACTATGGGACAAATTTTGTTGGTGCTTCGAAAGAATTACAAATTCTTTACAATCGCAACAAATCTTCTGTACCAATTAAACTCTTGCAGAAACTGGGTACTGATGGTACCACGTGACACTTTATACCACCTGCAACCCCAAACTTTGACGGCCTTTTGGAGCCCGGTGTAAAGTTAACAAAATACCACTTGAAACATTTATTGGACACTAAAGTGGTGACATACGAAGAACTTAGTACACTTCTTGCGGAAATTGAAAGCTGCCTCAACTCACGGCCTTTATGGCCTCTAAGTAATGACTCAACAGGTTCAGTTGCGCTGACACCTTCACATTTTCTTATTGGTGTATTCACAAACTGTTTGCCAGATGAATATTTAATTGACTATAATATCGATCGGCTCACAAGATGGAAAGTCATAGAAAAGCTCAAACAACATTTGTAACGAACACGAATCAAATTTTTCTGCAATATAGAAAAGCAGTCGGGCTTTCTCTTTCGCTTTGGGTTACATGCTCTATTGTAGACTCCCAGAAAAAACAATTAACGAATGATAAAACCGAAGTGACTATAAGCATTGTTAACTACTGTGTGGCATACATGTAAAATGTTTCTAGAACCCCTAATTACCAAAGAATTTAGCACATCACATCCCCTCATAGCCGAATAAGAAGACCAACTATGGCTTTACGTTTCCATATTCAAATTTTTATTACACATTTCTGGCAACGTTGGCAAAAAGAGTGGTTACGACGTATGCACTCAAGACCTAAATGGCTTAAACCGATAAAAAATGCAAAAGAAGGCGACCTCGTCTTTGCTCTGGACGAACGTTGCTCGTCTGGAATGTAACGAGTGATTTTTTTGCTATTATCTTTTTGGCAACACTAGTTTTGACAGCTCACGCACGTTTTGTATCTTGTGCCACTGTCCAACATCTTCAGTTTGGTCTATAATTTAATCATGAATCGTCTTACAAACGAACAACGCTTGCAAATTATTGAATTTTCTTACCAAAATGCGTGCTCTGTTAAGAAAGTTCATCGCGCGCTTCTTCCATTTTATGGTCAGTTTAATCGACCTACTGAGGCTTCTATTCGGGCTATTGTAAAAAAATTTCGCACCAAATTTACATTGTTGGACATTAAACCACCAACACGCTTACGTAGAGTGCGAACTGAAGAAAATATTGCAGCCGTATCGGCCAGTGTTGGTGATGACCGTGAATTATCGATTCTTCGCCGTTCGCAGCAATTGGGCCTCTGTTACTCCACTACGTGGAAAATTTTGCGGAAGAATTTGGGTGTGAAGCTTTATAAGATACAGCTGGTGCAAAAATTGGAGCCAAACGACCTACCACAACGCCAAATTTTTGGTGAATGGGTTCTTGAAAAGTTAGATGAAGATCCACTTTTTTATCGAAGAATTGTGTTCAGCGACGAGGCTCATTTCTGGTTGAATGGATACGTGAACTGCCGTATTTGGAGTGAAGAGCAGCCAGAAGCATTGCAAAAGCTACCAATGCATCCACAAAAAACAACCGTTTGGTGCGGATTATGGGCTGGCGGCATCATTGGGCCGTATTTCTTCAAAGATGATGCGAATCACAACGTTACTGTGAATGGTGAGCGCTACCGTGAGAACAAACTTTTTTTTGCCCAAAATGGAAGAGCACGCAAAACAATGGACCAATTGAGAGGCGAGTTCGGTGAACAGTTTATTTCACGATCGTGCGATTTAACGCCTCTAGACTATTTTTTGAGGGGCTATGTTAAGGCTAATGTCTATAGCGACAAGCCCGCTTCGATTGACGTACTGGAAGCCAACATTATTCGTGAGATACCGGCCGAAATGTTGGAAAGAGTATGCCAAAATTGGACTAAGCGGATGGACCATTTGAGGCGCAGCCGCGGCCAACATTTGCATGAAATAATCTTCAAACATTAAATTATATCGACCCAACTATCGATCCAAATAAATATTTCATGCATTTTTCTGAATTTTATGTGTTTTTTTTTTATTTCCGGTAGTTCTTATAAAGTCACCCATTATTTCATAAATGTATTAAATATTCTCGAATTTATTAGTTTCTACTGGGCATCACTTGAATTTTACATACATATATACATTGTAAGAGAAAACCTAATTGCTCACATTTAAATATTATGTATGCTGATAATTATCATCAATGCACATATATAATTACATAAGTGTTCACAATTCTACCGTTTTTATACCCTTCACAAAAGTGTAAGGGGTATACTATATAAGTTTGTGATTTCGTTTGTAATTTCTACAATTTTCATTTCCGACCCTATAAAGTGTATATATTCTGAAAATTCGATTAAGCGATGCCCGTCTGTCCGCCGTTGAAATACCGTTTCTGAGAAAACCATTAGACTTGGAAACTTTTTTCTTTCGCCATTCTCTTACCCCATCGATTCATGGGTTTGCTATTGAAGTTCAGTAAAACCGGTTCACATATATTCCAAAATTCCGGAAAAAGCAAATTTTTTTTACAATTTTGTATGAAAAATTTTTTAGTCACCATGTCACACAATTGTGTGCAATGGCAAATAATTTTTCCCAGATATCGGTCCATACATACCCGAGTAACAACCTAAACCGGTTTTTTAATGGAAATATCGCATAAGCGAAGTTTAACAACTTTTTTGCTTTAAAGCACTTCTGGTAAAATAAGGTTATCTAAATACGGAAAATGAAAATTTCCGATATCGGTCCATATATACCCAAGATAAAGCCTATACCGATTTGTTCATGAAAATGTCGCATAAACGAACTTAAACAATTTTTTTTTTTGCTTAAAAACAGTTCTAGTTATTAAAGAAGGTTACTAAAATACAGAAAATGAAAAATTCGGATATCGGTCCATATATAGCCGAGATATAGCCTAAACCGATTTTTTCATAAAAATGTGGCATAAGCGAACTTAAACAACTTGTTTTGGATAAAATATAATTAAAGCTCTGTGTATAAATTTAAACATTTTTAAAACTGTTAATCAAATAGCAAAAAAAAAAAAACATTTGTGTAAAATAATATACTGAGTATTAATAATATATAGTGTATGAATATATCAAAAAAACAATTCCAAACAAGAAATTGCATAAAAAAAAGAAAAAAAGGGCTGAGTGCAGTAAATGTAGATCTGCAATTAGGGGCGAGAGTGGAATCCGATGTAATGGAATATGTGACAAAGTATATAACTTCTCAAAAAAATGTGCAGGCTTAGATCAATATGCGGCTAATATAATTAATGAGAATAGTTTTATTCGATATACATACATATATGTATGTGACGATTGCATAATGTATGTACATTCAAAATGTTGACATGGTTTTAAAAGGCATACAAGATAGTGTTGATAAAAATAAAAGAGTGTTAGTGGAATATAAAAATGAATTTGAAATTTCCCTCCAAAAAAATGAAATGGAAATAAAAGTTTTATTGGAAGCTATAGAAATGAGATATACCGAAAGATTTAGAAAGATGGAAAACTTACAAAAAATTTGTGAAGCCAATGTACAAGTTAAAAGCATGTATGGAAATTTAAATGAAATTGAAAACCAGAATAAAAATATATTGTATTTGTATTTATAAATATACAGTTGCAAATAAATTTGCAAAGTATAGGATGCACAGCATGGGCGGAGTAACGTAGACCTTATGCCCACGATGGTATTAACAGTATTTCTTTTGCGGCGCTGTGACTAACTGTACCGACCTATGCTTTCGCATAGGAAGTTGCCGCATGGTTAACAACGAAATACCTCACAAAAACTGTAAACTAATACAGTTAGTTGAGGTAGACAGCTAACCAAGTTGCCGCATGGTTAACAACGAAATACCTCACAAAAACTGTAAACTAATACAATTACCCAGCGGCGAATATTGCCTACCACACTACTTCTCTTCGATGATGTGTGCCACACTTTGTAATCAATGAATGGTAACTTACAAAGTGTATGGCAGTAGTATATGGAGTTCCCAAAAATGAATTACGTTCATCTTTTGTATCACATTTATATGAATGTATTTTATTTATTCGATGTAATTCAAACGTTCGCCGTCTTTGTCACAGCACGTTGCAAAAATTTAATTGACAAAATCAGTGCTAAAGGTAAGAAAACTTTATAAAAAAGGTACAAGAAAGATAAAACATTTAGTGAAAAAAAAGAATGCAGTGAACAAAAAACACAACAAATTTATTTAATGAAATATTCCAAAAAAACTGAAATGCGCAGTACGTACGAGCTGCCTACTGCCGACTTACAATGTATGCGAGATTGTATCCGAGCTGTCTACTTCCGACTTACAAAGTATGCGAGATTGTATTCGAACTGTCTACTGATGACTTACAATGTATATTAGGAAGTAATGAGCTTTTGTTGGATGAACACCTCACTACCTCGCTTACTTTGTGTGCAGGTGGTAGGCGTTCACTCTACAAATGCGGCAATGTATATGAAAAAGTACACTAGGTTCGTATATGAAATGGTGTGCATTACTGACTTACAAGTGTGCATCGGATCATCGCTTCTGTAAGCGAAACTTTGGGCGCTGAGTAGTTGAGGTAGACAGCTAACCAATGAGAGTGAGACGCAAAACTCAAAGGCCAAACAACAACAACAAGCCTGACCGCACTTAAGAAATAATTACGATGACGCGAGAGCTGTTCCCCTGCCCAGAATTGCTTTACGACTGTACAAAAAAACAAGTAAGAGTGTAGTATATTCGGCTGGGCCGAATCTAAAATACCCTTCACGATAGTCACGAATATGTATAGTATATTAAAAATGTGGCCTGAATAAGCTCGGTTATATATGAACCGATATCGGAATTTTCTATTTTCTGTATTTTAGTAACCTTCTTTTATAACAAGAATTGCTTTTCAGCAAAAAAAAAAAAAAAAAAAACAATTTTAATGAATAAATCGGTTCAGGCTATATCTCGGGTATATATGGACCGATATCGAAAATTTTAATTTTCCATATTTATATAACCTTATTTCATTACCAGAACTGCTTTTGAGCACAACAAATTGTTTAAGTTCGCTTACGCGACATTTTCATGAAAAACCCGATTTGGGCTATATCTTGGGTACATATGGACCGATATCGGAAATTTTCATTTTCCATATTTAGGTAACCTAATTTCATTACCAGAACTGCTTTTGAGCACAAAAAAGCTGTTTAAGTTCGCTTACGCGGCATTTTCATGAAAACCCTGGTCTAGGCTATATCTAAGGTATATATGGACCGATATCGGAAATTTTTATCTTCCACATTTATATAACCTCATCTTATTACCAGAACTGTTTTTAAGCAAAAAAAATTTTTGTTTAAGTTCGCTTACGCGACATTTTCATGACAAACCCGGTTTGGGCTATATCTCGGGTATAAATGGACCGATATCGGAAATTTTCATTTTCCATACCTATATAACCTTATTTTGCTATTAGAACTGCTTTTAAGCAAAAAAAGTTGTTTTAGTTCGCTTACGCCGCGTATTCATGAAAAACCCGGTTTAGGCTATATCTCGGGTATATATGGGCCGATATCCGAAATTTTCATTTTTCATATTTATGTAATCTTATTTCATTATCAGAACTGCTTTAAGGCGAAAAAATTGTTTAAGTTCGCTTGCGCGGCATTTTCATGAAAAACACGGTTTGGGCTATATCTCGGGTATATATGGACCGATATCGGAAATTTTCATTTTCCATATTTAGGTAACCTTATTTGATTACCAGAACTGCTTTTAAGCAAAAAAAGTTGTTTAAGTTCGCTTACGCGGCATTTTCATGAAAACCCTGGTCTAGGCTATATCTCGGGTATATATGGACGGATATCGGAAATTTGCATTTTCCATATTTATGTAACCTAATTTCATTACCAGAACTGCTTTTGAGCACAAAAAAGTTGTTTAAGTTCGCTTACGCGGCATTTTCATGAAAACCCCGGTCTAGGCTATATCTCGGGTATATATGGACCGATATCGAAAATTTTAATTTTCCATATTTATATAACCTTATTTCATTACCAGAACTGCTTTTGAGCACAACAAATTGTTTAAGTTCGCTTACGCGACATTTTCATGAAAAACCCGATTTGGGCTATATCTCGGGTACATATGGACCGATATCGGAAATTTTCATTTTCCATATTTAGGTAACCTAATGTCATTACCAGAACTGCTTTTGAGCACAAAAAAGCTGTTTAAGTTCGCTTACGCGGCATTTTCATGAAAAATCCGATTTGGGCTATATCTCGGGTATATATGGACCGACATCGAAAATTTTCATTTTTCATATTTATGTAACCTAATTTCATTACCAGAACTGCTTTTGAGCACAAAAACGTTGTTTAAGTTCGCTTACGCGACATTTTCATGAAAAACCCGATTTGGGCTATATCTCGGGTATATATGGACCGACAACGAAAATTTTCATTTTTCATATTTATGTAACCTAATTTCATTACCAGAACTGCTTTTGAGCACAAAAAAGTTGTTTAAGTTCGCTTACGCGACATTTTCATGAAAA
Source organism: Thecocarcelia acutangulata (assembly GCA_914767995.1). NCBI lineage: Eukaryota > Metazoa > Arthropoda > Insecta > Diptera > Tachinidae > Thecocarcelia > Thecocarcelia acutangulata. Next base: position 62,001,083 of record OU612097.1, read on the forward strand.
ACCCGGTTTGGGCTATATCTCGGGTATATATGGACCGATATCGGAAATTTTCATTTTCCATATTTATGTAACCTAATTTTATTACCAGAACTGCTTTTGAGCAAAAAAAAGTTCTTTAGCTTCGCCTATGCGACATTTTCATTAAAATCCGATTTGGGCTATATCTCGGGTATATATGGACCGATATCTGAAAAAAAAATTTTTTGTCTTTTAGTCACCATCCTTAATAAGTGTGTGAAGTTTGAAGAAAAACGAACAACTTTTGTTTTCAAAAATTTTCATACAAAACTGCAAAAAAAAAATGGCTTTTTTCGGAATTTTGAATATATCTCAGCTATACGTGGACCGATATTACTGAATTTCAATAGCAAACCCATGAATCGATGGGGTAAAAGAATGGTGAAAGAAAAAAGTTTCTAAGTCTTATGGTTTTCTCAGAAACGGTATTTCAACAGCGGACAGACGGACATCGCTTAATCGACTTTTCCATTAATTCTGATTCAGAATATATATACTTTATAGGGTCGCAAAAAAAAACTGTAGAAATTACAAACGGAATCACAAACTTATATATACCCTTTACATTTTTGTGAAGGGTATAAATAATAACAAAATGTGCACTGAAATTAAGAAAATAGTTAGAGCGCTTTTACATTTGGGCAGACGATGGGCAGACAGACGAAATTTGAAGGTGCTGCAACGAAAATTGTCGGTGGGGGAGAGTATGTAGTACACGACTCTCTGTACTAGACATTTGTGGACATTTTTTGTTTCTCTTTTTAACTTTTCGCATTTCATATGCTGTTGCTTCATATAATTTTTCTCATATCAGCATCAACTTCATATAAGCACACTAGCTGTGCTTAAAAAAACAACAACAACAAAAAAGAACAAAAAGAGAAGCGAAAAGTTTCTGTCTGTCTATTAATTTCTTAAATGTAAAAGGTTTAGGCAAGACCAAAAGAGAAATGAAAAAATGTCTGCCCATCGTCTGTCTATATGTAAATGCAGACTTAAAGACGCAAACACAAAAACAAAAATATCATACGCGCAAACAGTTACAAATAATATAGTGATGCCAGATATGTCAAATAATGTCCCCTTAATAATAAAACCCAGAGAAAAACAAAGTGCTGAAAAAACTAAATCGGAATTAAATGAGAAAGTAGATCCAGTTAATTTTAAAATAACTAATGTGCAAAATAGAAGAAATGGTACCGTGGTCATACAAAGCGAAAATATTGAAGAAAGGGGAAAAATAAAAGAAGCTATTGAAAACGAAATTAGTGATAAATATGAGGTAAAAGTTCCAAAAGAAATTAATATGCAAATACTGATAACTGATATGAATTTTAAATTCCAGGAAAAAGAATTAATTGAAAAATTAAAAAAACAGAATAAAATGTTGGAAAAGAGCGAAGTAGAAATTATAAAATTGTTTGAAAATAAAAGAAATAATAAAGCAAAATTAAAAATAGATAATGAATCATAAAAAAGTAATAACATGCCAAAAACTGAACGTAGGATGGGATAGATGCAGAGTTTATGACGAAACAATAGTGATGCAGTGTTATAAATGTTTGGGATACAATCAGAGTGCAGAAATGATGATGTTTGCTATAAGTGCCATGGAAACCACAAAAGTGTACAATGTAATAATGAAGTAACGATGAAGTGCATAAATTGTATCAAAGAAAATAGAAGACTTAATTTGGAGTTAGACAATGTACTGTTTATCAAAATAAACTTAATATTAAAAAAAAGAGATTAGGTTTAAGTGTTTAGCAACAAAGATGTATTCAAGGAATCTATACTAATATTCCGGGACTAATAAATAACTTCAGCCAACTAGAAATTATCGCTGAAACAATCAAACCAGATTTTATGGCTCTCACCGAAACTCATCAAACTGATAAAATTAATGAAGGTGAAATTTAAATCGCAAATTACAATAACTATTTTTCACTATCAAACTTATTGGGAACTGGATGAATAATATTATACTTTCAAAAGCACTGACACATTAAAAAAATAAAGGAATACGTAAAAGATTCAAACTACTGGATTACCGCATTTACGGCAAAATATAAAACTACGTTATTTATAATAATAATAGTATACCGATCACCACAAAGTAATAAAGCTGAGTTTTGTGATGTATTTCAAGAAGCAGTAGAAGAAATATGTGAAAGAAATGATGATATTATAATTGTGGGAGACTTTAAACATTGACTGGCTTAAAGATTTTTATAAAAACAGATTAGAAAGTATTCTAAATGATAGTGGACTAAAGCAAGTAATGAATGATTTCACAAGAATAACACAATTCTAGAACTTTAATTGTCATAACAAATAATAAAAATATTTCGGCGAAGACTAACATAAAGAATAAAATATCTGATCATGAACCCATAGATATATTTATTAATCAAGTTAATGTTTTAACCCCCTCTCAAAGTGAAGAACGTTATAGTTTTATATATAACAGGAAAAGGTTTAGAAATTTGATAAATGAGGCAATATTTTGCAATGAAATAATTAATTTGAATGATTACGTAAATAATTTTGATACAAAAATTGAGAGTGCAATAAGAAGATTGACGGTTAAAATTAAACATAAATGTCGCAGAAATAATACATGGTTTAATAATGAACTGAGATACTTAAAAAGTGAAAAGGTTAGAAAGTATCAAAGTGCTTTAATCTTAAACTCAAGAACTCCCTGGCAGAATTATAGATCAATAAGAAATCTTTATAAAGTTAAGTTAGAAACAATTAAGTTTTTTATTCGCTATTAGAGCATTTTTCTTTTTAAAGTTGAATGTTTGAGAATATCTTTCAAAAATTTTCAAAGTCTACTGATGATTAGGGTAGTTCCTATGAAATGTCGACATATAGATAGCTAGGAAACATAGAAAACAAGCTATTTATAATTGTTAAATTAGAAAATAAAAAAAATCACCGACTAAATAAAGATATAACGAGTGCGAAAAGTCAAAAGGAAATGTGGAATAGGATAAAGGATCTCGTGATGAAAAAACCTAGAAATTTAATAAAATTTGTAATATTTGATAATAAAAGCTTCAACGATAATCTAGAAATAGCCAAAAATTTTAACAAATATTTTGTAAATGAAAAAAGTGCAATATGAAAATAAAATATCTGTGATAAATTATACGTTAAAGTTTTGCGAAATAACTATGGAAGATCTGAAAGACATTTGCAAGAAGATGAAATCAAAAACAGATTACAAACAAATGCCAATTAAATTAATACTAGACAACTGGTCCAAATTAGGCAATATATTATTAAAGTTGGAAAGAGACTATGATTACACCAATTGAAAAAACAAATAACGCTAGCAAATGTGAAGATTTTCGCCCAATAAACAGTCTTATAACTTGTGAAAAAATATTAGAAACAGTAGTCAAAAATCAATTAGAAAATTTTCTTGAAAAGCTTAAGCTATTGTCGAAATATCAGTCAGGTTTTAGAAAGACATTCGTACATGTACATATGGAGTACAAAATAAAGAATTAAAGTGGTTTCAATCATATTTAACTAATCGAAAGCAAGTGACAAAAGTAAATAACAAAATCTAGCGTCATAACAAATGACTTTGGAGTTCCATAGGTTTCCATATTAGGAGCACTTCTTTTTTTAATATATTTTTTTTTTTTTTTTTTATTTTTTTTTTTTTAAGCATTTTTTTATTTATTGAATCTTCAAAATGAACTAACAATAAGTATTCAAATCTTAATACTAAATTTAAAATAAAAAATGTAATTCTTAAGTCCGGCCAATGCTAGACAAAAAGTTTTATTATGCGGGAGCTATTTCGGTAAAATCACCTATTGAGCAATCTGATGGTGGCAGCGGTATCCCTTCTTTTAAGCCGAGTGTGGCCGCCAAAATTAAGTATATTGCGAGCAAGAGGGTTTGGATGAAGTTCCAGTTTACTGATATACCTTGTTGCGTACTTAGAAAATTCCTCTTTTACCAGCGGAACACTCAGATCGTTATGAATTCGTGAATTTTTTACGTACCATGGAGCTGCAGTAATCGTTCGTAGAATTTTGTTTTGTCGCCTTTGGATTTTTTCAATGTTTGACGCTGAGGCGGTGCCCCATAACTGAATTCCGTAGCACCATATAGGCTTTAGTATTGCGTTGTATAACAAAAGTTTGCAATCTAATTTCAGTGTCGAATTTCTGCCCATAAGCCAATTTAGCTGCGCTGCTTTTAGTTTTAACTGAGTGACCTTTGCTTCAATGTGAGACTTCCATGTTAGCCTACGGTCCAGGTGAATACCAAGGTACTTGACTTCGTTGTGCTGCGGAATAGGTGAGTTGTTAATTTGGATAGGCGGACATGTTTGCCTATACAGTGTGAATGTAACATGAGTACATTTCTGTTCATTAACTTTGATTTTCCAAAGTTTTAGCCATTTCTCTAATATTGAAGTATATTCCTGTAAATTTCGTGATGCTAAATGGTGGTTTTCATGAACACTCAAAAACGCTGTGTCATCTGCAAAGGTAGAAGTGTGGATTCCAGATGTCGTTGGCATGTCAGAGGCGTAAATCAAATATAAAGTAGGCCCCAGTATGCTGCCTTGGGGAACTCCTGCCTTGATTGGCTGAGTTGGGCTAATAAAGTCGCCTTCTCTGATAACAAACTTCCGCCCGTATAAGTAGCTTTCCAGAAGCTTGTGTGTATTTGCAGGCAAATTTAGCTTTATTTTGTGCATTAAGCCGTCGTGCCACACTTTATCAAACGCTTGAGAAATATCAATGAAAAGAGCTGAGCAGTACTTCTTCGCCTCAAAGGTTTGTCTTATGACATTGACTAGTCTGTGCGTTTGTTCTATGGTGCTATGCTTAGCCCGAAAGCCAAATTGATGATCAGGGATGCATCCCACATTGTTCAATATTGGACTCAACTTCGCCATTAACAATTTTTCGAATAGTTTTGAAATTGTTGGTAAAAGACTTATTGGTCTATATGATTCTACCTTAGTCAGATCCTTCCCTGGCTTGGGTATCATAGTAATCATTGAGACCTTCCACTCTGCAGGATAATACTCAAGGCGTAAAATGGCGTTAAAAATAAAAAGTAGAACCCTTCTAGCTACACGAGGTAACTGTTCAAGCATTTTACCAGTAATTTGATCAATGCCTGGAGCTTTCCTGGGGTTTGTATTACCGATAACGTTTTCGACATCTTGAAAATTAAATCTCAAAGACACAGGAGGTCTAACAACATATGGTGGTAATTCCGCTGTATTATTCTCTGAATCATTTGTGATAAAAACGTTTCGCAAATGATCGACATACAACATTCCCTTTTCAGAATCGCTTCTTGCCCAGTCGCCAGTTGAATTTCGCAAAGGTGGCTTACCTATTACGGGTCTTTTTAAACCTTTTGTCGCTTTCCACAAAGAATAATCAGATTGAGGGGTACCATCAAGGCTTTCCAAATATGTTTTAAGGGAAGCCATTCTATGGACTTCAAGCAGATTTCTTAGCTGAGTTATGCATTCCCGTAGCCTAGCTTTAAGCTGGGGCGACCTGCGAAGTTGCCACTCTCTTCTGACTCTTCTTTTTTCTGACAGAAGTTGCTCAATTTCAGATGAATAAGTTCTATTGCTCTCATTTCTAGGTCTTAAATGACTAGTGGTAGCATGCTGTACGGCCAGTTTGAGGTTTTCAGAAAAATTGTTAATTGACCCATCAATATCCTCAGGCGTTCTCAAGGCGATATTTTCAGTACAATGTGTGCTCAAAAATTTTTTGTACTTTAACCAATTAACTCTATTGACAGTCAACGGTGAGCCAATCTCTTGGGGGAACGAAACAGTGATTATAGTGGGAGAGTGATCTGATGACAAATCTAATGAAGGCTCCACTTGCATCCACTTTAAAGGAAAATTTTTCGCAACTCCAAAATCTATAACGTCTGGGATCTTTCGTCGGTCTGTCGGCCAATAAGTGGGGTGTCCGCTTGAAACCACATCTAAGCCCATTTTGGAAACGGTGTCAAAAAGCACACGGCCTTTCGAGGTAATTAAGCGTGATCCCCAAAAAGTGTGTTTAGCGTTATAGTCGCCAGCCGCTAAAAATCGAGGCCCAAGTGATTTGAAAAAATTTGAATATTGGCTTTCTGTTATTGAAAATCGGGGCGGTGAGTAAATCGAGGAAATAACGATTTTTTCATGAAAATATTCAATGCATATATTAGTTGCTTGGATATACTCCTCACGTGTCTCGTTCATTAAATAGTGCTTAATTCTGGATTTTATTAGAATTGCCGATCCTCCGCAAGATCTTCCGCGGGGATCTTTAGTGTCATATAATGCGTACCCATTAATTTTGAAATAACTGTTGGTTGTCAAATGGGTTTCAGCAATCAACATTATATCGATTTGCTTTTCCATAAGGAAGTGCTCAAGTTCATTTTTTTGTTGGCGAATGCCGTTTGCGTTCCAGAAACATATTTTCAACCAATTCATTTTTTTAAAATTGCCTGCAAAATAGTGGATTGCATTTTCAGCATTTCCTGCATCATGTTCGTCATGGAAACCGTAAATGTATTTATAGATTGAACAAGAGTCTGCAGAGTTGCCTCAAGATTGCTAAAATTTTGGTCGGAGTTTTGAGGCTTGGGCTCCTGATTCAAGTTTGGTTTATCGGATTTTACCACATTCGCATAAGAAATTTGTTGGGGGTTTTGCACGTGTATATGGCTGGTTGGCTGGCGTACCTGGGAGAAATTGGTTGTAGAAATGGTGTTTGACTGCTGGGGTGGCATATTTAAAATTGATGGCCTATTTGTCATTGATCTCTTGAAGTGAGTATAGACAGGACAACCCCTGTAGTTTGCAGTGTGGTTACCTCCACAATTACTGCATTTTTTAACGCTCGCGTCAGTCTTAGGTTTTTTGCACTGTGATGTACCGTGAAGTTCCCCACACACAACGCAAACTGCGGGCAACTTACAATAGGCCTTAGTATGGCCAAATTCTTGGCAGTTTAGGCATTGGACGGGCCCTAAACGCTTATGAGGCTCCTCAACGGTAACCTTACGATGCAAAAGATATTTGAGGTTATAAATTGGATGCACTTCATTCTTTTTCAGGAGAACATCTCTAGGTTCCAATTCAACCCTAAACATGGGTTGAGGAATTTTTTCACGGTTTCTAATATTAACCACATTTTTAATTTTGAAGCCATTGTCTTCTAGTCCGGTTTTGACCTCATTCGTGTCAACAAAAGGGTCAATACCTTTTATAACGACCTGAATACCTTTGGCACTTTTAAGCTGATATGTGTAAAATGATCGCTTCTCCTTCTCTAGAACGTCAGACAACTTTCGGTATTCATTTTCACTGTTTACCTGGATTTTTGTTTCATTTATGCCGCCGTGCTTAACCGATGTTACGTTAAAAGTGTCTTTGCCGATTGCCGCAATAAGTTGCTTTACCAGGTCACTAGAGGTAGGCTCTCGCAAATATATTGGTGGCGGCTTAAAGGTTTTTTTAGATATAGTTGGCTCATCTGTTTGCAGTATAGCAAACCTATTATTATCCGTTGCCGAAGTCCTATTATCATCTTTAGAAATTTTCGGTTTAGATGATATTTGAGCTGATTTGGGGCTTCGCTGTCTCTTAACCACGGTTATGTACCTGTCCATGCCTACTTGGGTTTTTGGCTTATCATCAACAATTAAACCGGAAGATGTTTTGTCTTCAGTTGTAACAACAATATTTGGCGAACACGATCGCGGGCGTTTCCTATCTCTTAGAGACAGGAAATTTTCCAGTGATTTTTTCACAGATTCTTCCTCTGAAATCCAGAGATTTTTTCTACCGGAGCTAAGCTCTTTTTCAGAATTACATCTGATAGGTGCACTCATGCAATTAATTGTTTCTATTTTTTATTTACAATTTAAAACAGTATTTAAAAAATGTCACAAAATTTTTCTTTTAAACAAAAACACTCTGTTCACCTATTACGGTTTTTACTTAATCCCGTTATATTTTTTTTTTTTTTTACTTTGCGATCAAAAAAACAAACACGTCCGTTCACTATCGAAGCTAAACAACGACTCTGAAAAATATACTGGAAAAAAGTGAAATTGTGTTATATGCAGATGATGCACTAGTTTATTAAATAGCAAGAACGGAAGAAGACTGCTATAAAATATTAACAAAAGACATGAAAAATATAAACAAGTGGTTAAAAATGAATAAACTAAAGCTAAACGAAAACAAAACCAAACTAGTGGAAATAAATATGAACACTAACAGATCATTTACTTTGAATAATTTATTATAGAAAAAGTTGATAAAATTAAATATTTGGGGTTTATAATAGACAAGGACTTAAAATTGAAAAACCACGTAGAATACGTATGCAAAAAACTCGGCAAGAAAATTGGATACTTTAAACGTATAAGAAATAAAGTATCTGTTTTAAAGTCAGTGAATATATATAATACCATGATAAAACCTCATTTTGAATATGGATCTTCTATATTGTTAACATGCTGCACAGATCAACAAATATCAAGACTACAAAAAATGCAAAATAAGGCAAACGTACAATTTTAAAATGCAGTCGTTATACTTCAATAGAGCTAATGCTGGACAATTTGAGATGGCTCAACGTAAAGCAACGGTTACAGTTAAATACAATCATGTTCATACAAAAGATGAAAATTGGATAATCGCCGGAATATCTATCGGAACAACTCAGACACATTGGTGATGTGCAACCATACAACCTAAGAAATGCAACAGGCTTTAGAACTCAGCAAGTTAATAGTAGTGCCATGCAGAGATCATTATTTTATAAAGGTTTAAGTTTTTACAACAATATGCCTATCAATATTAAAAATGAAAAGAATATATATTCATTTAGGGAAAATGTTGTCAGTTACATTAGATATAGTATTATACAGAGCTAAATTTATAAATAATTAAATCTATAGAAAATTTTAATTTATTAATAGACAAATTTAAAGTATTATATATACTACTCAATAAATAAAAAATAAATTTTGCTTAAAAGCAGTTCTCGTAATGTAAGGAGGTTACCAAATACAGAAAATGAAAATTTCCGATATCGGTCCATATATACCCGATATATAGCCTAAACCGATTTTTTCATGAAAATGTATAATCGAACTTTAGCAACTTCTTTTGTTTAAAAGCAAGTCTATTAATAAAATAAGGCTATCTAAATACAGAAAATTAAAATTTCCGATATCGGTCAATATATACCCGAGATATAGCCTAAACCGATTTATTAATGAAAATTATTTATTATTTTCATTAATAAATTTTATAACCAGTACCTCGTTTCTGTATTTCTCACATCGAGAAATTATTCACATGGAACAAGGGAATTGAAAGAAAATCGATGTGAATTGGAACAAAAACTCATTTCTCACACACAAGTGTTTCTACAATTTCCTTTTGTGAAAACTATCTGTCAATTCAGCTTTTTGACGTAAATTATTGGAAAGTTGGGAGTAAATATGTTTCTGTATTTAAACTTTGTGAAAAATAACTGTCAAATCTTATCCCAAACAAAAATCGTGCGGAGTTAAAAAAATGAGAACAAAATATAGAAATGAATTATTAAGTTGTTGGTGTTGTTATTATTATTAAATAAATAAATATAAAATTTAATAAAAATTAATATACAAGAATAAAAACATTTTGGTTTTATTTTACTACTAGCCGTACCCGCGGCTTTGACCGCCTTTATTCATGCTTGTAAAATTAAAACCCATTAAACAAATGTTTGACCATTATAAGAAAAGATGTGCATACAGTTTGTATGATAGAAAATATGTTTTCATGTGATGAATATACAATCAATACGCATGAGGCGTAGTGCTAAGCAATATTCCATACCGAGTTATTTTGTGGTCAAAAATGTGCATATAAATTGCTTCGGTTGCCAACCCGTCAACCTGCATATATTTGTCCATTAGAAAAATATATTTTTCACAAATCGATTCCTGCCAAAGATAAAAATTTTTCTTGGGAATGATTGAAAATTATCTTTTAGGTCCTGGACCAAAATTTCTTAAAAGTAATTTAAATAAAAGATTGTGTGATGGCAAGCCAAAAGGATTAACCAAATTCAAATTTTTTCCAATCCTAATTAATTATTTTTTTCCTACTCTAATTACATTAATGAATTTTTATATACCCTACTTTGCTTTTTATGTACAGTTAATTTAACAAAATGAGTAGAAAAATACTAATCTGAATCGGATGCTAGTTGTTTGTTGTGTTAGATGTGTTTATTTTGATTTTTTCTGTTGACACTAGAGCTGTGCCGGGTCGTTCATTTCAGTGACCGGTCACTTTCGTTCAATTACAAAAGACTGATCCGGTCATTCATATCGTTCAATCGGTCACTTTGAACGAAAGGCACGGTGCCGACACTACAATTTTCCGGTCATTTTTCAACACAGCTCTTTAAAATAAACAAAACAAAATGGCGAAATTAAAAGTGATAAAATTTTATTGTTTTAAAAAAAAGAGAAAATAATTTTAAATAAAAACCGTTTAGGTGGGATTAATTTTGATTAATTTCATATTCTATTTTTGGTTTATTTCAGATAATATAATACAAAAAACCTCCACTATTGTTAAACAAAACAACAAAAACAAAAGAACATGACATAAAAAGAATGAAAGATATTTGAACGAAAGCTATCCAAATTGCACGGCTCACTATTGAACGAAAAGTGATCAGTTTAATGACCGGCTCATTTCGTTCAATGAGATGATCCGTTCAATTTAACCCGTTCGTGCATGAACGACACAGCTCTAGTTGACACAATCGCTTACAATCGGATGCTTTGCAAATTGTAATAACTTGTGGACTGCTGGGAATGTAAGCATTTACACAGCGATGGCCTAAGCCGTAAGATGCATCCAACACTGTATACATTGTAAGCGAAGATTGGATAAGTTCAAAACTATATTATTAGCATTTGTTTTCTTCTTTGCTTCTTATGTGCATTTAATTTATCAATATGAGTAGAAAAAGGCTATCTGAGTCAGATCTACAATAAATTACTATTTTTTTTTAAATTATTTAATTATTCAAACAATTAAGTTTTTTTATTCGCTATTTTTAGCTTCTACCATTTATACCAATAAAAATTATAAATAGCTCGTTTCATAGGGTAGTTCCTATGAAATGTCGACATATAGATAGCTGGGAAACATAGAAAACGAGCTATTTATAATTTTTATTTAATTATTTGTATATAGACGATAATGATCGTCATTCACTTATAATTATGAAGTATAGAATCAATTTTAAAATTAATATTCATACAAGAATAGTTTGTGTCTTTTTTGATTTCGGTAAATTTTTTCCTCCTGCCGTGCATTTTCTTCGGTGAATACACATTTATTTTTATTTTCTTTAATATGGCTCTTAACTCTGCAAGTTTAAGTCCGGTTGAATTCCTTTTAAAATTACCTGAATTCTCAGGTGAGAAAAAAGATCTATACACATTTATATCTTTAGTAGATAAAATAACCCCCTTTTCTGAACAATATGATCAAGCGTCTCTATGGATTTAGTAAAGAGTAGGTTAAAAGGAAAAACCCGGGAAGCAACTGAAATTAATTTTCAGGCGCAAACTTGGCCTGAAGTAAAGTCTATTTTATGCAGTTGATTTTTATAATGAAATTAAAGAGAATCTTCGTGGCCTGAATAATAGAACCGCTTTAGAACTAGGTGTAAATTTAGATAGTGAGCGTATTGGAAAAAGCAACATGAGAACAGCTCTCGACATTTTCAAGGGGAAAATTCCTGAGCTAATGAAAACCGTATTAGAATGTAGAAATCCTGGTAGTCTTGAGGATGCAATGAACATTTTTATACATTAGGATGTGCTAATTAGGGGGGAAATGGCAGGAATATTTCGTATAATAGAAATACAAGTCAATCCCAATGGTAACGGAAATCAGAAAAATTTTCATAGTGCTAGAAATAACAGTCCTCTTGTCGTAGATTCAAGTAGAAATAGTAGTAATCTTTATAATAGTAATACTGAAAGTTATTTTAACAGATTCAGTTATGCTAACGGAAACTAGAGAAATAATAACAATTACCAGAATAATTATAATAGGAACAACAACAGCCCATTCCAGAACCAATGGATATTCGTACGATTTGGAACCGCGGAATATGCCGAAATGTAATCATTATAATCTGGGTAATTAAAATAATTATTATGGAAGAACAAATAGTCTTAGAATAGAACTTAGAATTTTAAGCATGAAAGTCAACGTGAAGTAAATTATGTCAATTTTTCCAACCCACACAGTTTATAGCGTACCAATGTTTTCCGAATTGGGAGACGAGAAGGACAGAATTTTTTTTATTGAATGTAAATTTCACGACAATTATGATGAAATTTTAGGGAACGATATACTTCAGCCATATGAGGTAGTCATAGATTATGAATACGATAAACTCAAAATAAGTGGTCGAATTTTGCCATTGATGTTTGCGAGTACTCAAAAAATTAATTTGAAACGAAATGATAGAAGTGATACGATTGTTCGCGAAAATCTTTACAATTCTCGAAATTTTACAGTTAAAGTTGAAACTTTAACTGAATATTTAAATATTATATATCTTTTTGAGAATAGTTCGTGGCCAGTCACGCGCGATAATTATTATTTACTTGATAATGATTTAAGTCATAGGACATATGCTCAAACTGCTTTAATGGGGAGAATTAAAATTTAACTTTTAAAATTTAACTTTTAAAATTGCAATAAAGCACAGAATTATTACTAAGGATGACATACCAGTGTTACAGATATCCGTACGTTCATAAGGACTAAATAAAGAATCAAACAAAGGATATGATAGATAGTGGGATAATAAGACCCTCAAAATCTCCATACTCAGCACTTATATGGATAGTTCCGAAAAAGGACGACTCAAGTGGAAAAAAATGGCGCATAGTTTTTGATTATAGGAGACTTAACGAAAAAACAGTTTACTGTTGATACTTTTGGTAGGTCTCCAAATGAATAGAGCTCCACGCTTCCCTTACTCCTCAAAGTTTATCGCAATTCTTAATTTTTTTCTGCCAAACTTTCACCATAACATCCTTCCATAAATTATCTATGGCGTTAAGGTCGGGACTATGTGCGGGCCAATCAATAGTTGAAGTCTTTTCTGTAGAGAGCCAATTTTTCACTACTTTTGCCGTTTGTTCTGGCTCATTGTCGTGCATAAAGATCCAATTCTGGAGCATGAACTCAAAGTAATATGGCTCCATAGTGTTTTTCAATACATTTAGGTAAAATAAAATACTCATGTTTCCATTTCGTTTTAGCTGTTTAGCTTCGATAGTGAACAGACGTGTTTGTTTTTGATTAGACAGTAAAAAAATAAAACAGGAATAAGTAAAAACCGTAATAGGTGAATAGAGTGAATTTAGTTAAAAGAAAAACTTTGTGACATTTTTTTTAATACCGTTTTAAATTGTAAATAAAAAAAATAGAAACAATTAATTGCATGAGTGTACCTATCAGATGTAATTCTGAAAAAGAGCTTAGCTCCGGTAGAAAAAACCTTTGGATTTCTCAGGAAGAATTTGTGAAAAAATCACTGGAAAATCTCCTGTCTCTTGGAGATAGGAAACGCTTGCGAGCGTGTTCGCCACATATAGTTGTTACAACTGAAGACAAAACATCTTCCAGTTTAATTGTTGCTAATAAGCCGAAAACACAAGTAGGCATGGACAGGTACATAACCGTGGTTAAAAGGCAGCGAAGCCCCAAATCAGCTCAAATATGATCTCAACCGAAAATTTGTAAAGATGATAATAGGATTACGGCAACGGATAGTAATAGATTTACTATACTTCAAACAGATGAGCCAACAACATCTAAGAAAACATTTAAACCGCCACCAATTTATTTGAGAGAGCCTACTTCTAGTGAAACAACTTATTACACCTATCAACTTAAAAGTGGGATGTTGTCCTAAAAAAAGGTGAAATCCATCCTTTTTATAACCTTAAATTTCTTTTGCATCGTAAGGTTACCGTTGAGGAACCACATAAGCCTCTAGCACCCGTTCAATGCCTACACTGCCAAGAATTTGGCCATACTAAGGCCTATTGTATGTTGCCCGCAGTTTGCGTTGTGTGTGGCGAACTCCACGGCACATCACATCGCAAGAAGTCAAAAATTGATTCAAGTATTAAAAAATGCAGTAACTGTGAAGGTAACCATACTGCAAATTACAGGGGCTATCCTGTCTACAATGACTTTAAGCGGTCAATAAGCAGTCAAATATCATTTCTAAAAGTAATTTTCTCCAGGTGGGTCAATCAACCAGCCACATAATCGTACAAGCCCCCAAAAAAGTTTCTTATGCGAATGTGGTAAAATCCGATAAACCAAACTTGAATCAGGAATCCAAGCCTCAATAATCCGATCCAAATCTTGAGGCAATTCTGCAGACTCTAGTTCAATCCATAAATACATTTGCGGTTGATGAAAAAACATTCCACTATTTTGCAGGCAATTTTAAACAAATGAATTGGTTTAAAATATGTTTCTGGAACACAAACGGCATCCACCAACACAAAAATGAACTTGAGCACTTCCTTATGGAAAAGCAAATCGATATAATGTTGATTGCTGAAACTCATTTGGCAACCAACAGTTTTTTCAGAATTAATGGCTACATACTGTACGGCACAAAAGATCCCCTTGGAAGATCTTGCGGAGGATCGGCAATTCTCATAAAATCCAGAATTAAACACTTTTTAATGAACGAGACATGTGAGGAGTATCTCCAAGCAAATAATATATGCATCGAACATTTGCAAGAAAAAATCGTTATTTCCTCGATCTACTCACCGCCACGCTTTTCAATAACAGAAAGCCAATACTCAAATTTTTTCAAATCACTTGATTTTTAGTCCTCGATTTTTAGCAGCTGGCGACTATAACGCTAAACACACTTTTTGGGGATCACGTTTAATTACCCCGAAAGGCCGCGTGCTTTTTGACACCGTTTCCAAAATGGGCTTGGGTGTGATTTCAAGTGGACACCCCACTTATTGGCCGTCAGACCAACGCAAGATCCCAGACGTTATAGATTTTGGAGTTACAAAAAAATTTTCCTCAGAATGGATGCAAGTGGAGCCTTCATTGGACATGTCATCAGATCACTCACCAACTATAGTTTCTGTTTCGTTCCCCCATGGGGTTTGTTCCCCACTTGGCGTTGACCTCACTCGAGTTAATTGGTTAAAATATAAAAAATATTTGAGTACATATTGTACGGAAAACATTGCCTTGAGAACGCCTGAGGATATTGATATGTCGATTAACGAATTTTCTGAACACCTTAATCTAGCCGTACAACATGCTACCACTAGCCATATAAGATCCAGAAATGTGAGCAATAGAACTTATTCATCTAAAATTAATCAACTACTGTCAGAGAAAAGAAGAGTTAGAAGAGAGTGGCAACTTCGCAGGTATCCCAGCTTAAAACTAGGCTAAGGGAATGCATAACTAAGTTAAGAAATCTGCTTGAATCCCAAAGAATGGCTTCCCTCAAAAATTATCTGGAAGGTTTTGATGGTACTCTTCAATCCGATTATTCGCTATGGAAAGTGACAAAAGATCTGAAAAGACCCGTAACAGATAAGCCACCTTTGCGAACTTCAACTGGAGATTGGGCAAGAAGCGATTCTGAAAAGAGGATGTTGTATGTTTTTACCACAAATGATACAGTGTGGCCGCCAAAATTAAGTATATTGCGCGCAAGAGGGTTTGGATGAAGTTCCAGTTTACTGACATACCTTGTCGCGTACTTAGAAAACTCCTCTTTTACCAGCGGAACACTCAGATCTTTATGAATTAGTGAATTTTTTACATACCATGGAGCTGCAGTAATCGTTCGAAGAATTTTGTTTTGTCGCCTTTGGATTTTTTCAATGTTTGACGCTGAGGCGGTGCCCCATAACTGAATTCCGTAGCACCATATAGGCTTTAATATTGCGTTGTATAACAAAAGTTTGCAATCTAATTTCAGTGTCGAATTTCTGCCCATAAGCCAATTTAGCTGCGCTGCTTTTAGTTTTAACTGGGTGACCTTTGCTTCAATGTGAGACTTCCACGTTAGCCTACGGTCCAGGTGAATACCAAGGTACTTTACTTCGTTGTGCTGCGGAATAGGTGAGTTGTTAATTTGGATAGGCGGACATGTTTGCCTACACAGTGTGAATGTAACATGAGTACATTTCTGTTCATTAACTTTGATTTTCCAAAGTTTTAGCCATTTCTCTAATATTGAAGTATATTCCTGTAAATTTCGTGATGCTAATTGGTGGTTTTCATGAACACTCAAAAACGCTGTGTCATCTGCAAAGGTAGAAGTGTGGATTCCGGATGTCGTTGGCATGTCAGACGCGTAAATCAAATATAAAGTAGGCCCCAGTATGCTGCCTTGGGGAACTCCTGCCTTGATTGGCTGAGTTGGGCTTATAAAGTCGCCTTCTCTGATAACAAACTTCCGCCCATATAAGTAGCTTTCCAGAAGTTTGTGTGTATTTGCAGGCAAGTTTAACTTTATTTTGTGTATCAAGCCCTCGTGCCACACTTTATCAAAAGCTTGAGAAATGTCAATGAATAGAGCTGAGCAATACTTCTTCTCCGCAAAGGTCTGTCTTATGACATTGACTAGTCTGTGCGTTTGTTCTATGGTGCTATGCTTAGCCCGAAAGCCAAATTGATGATCAGGGATGCATCCCACATTGTTCAATGTTGGACTCAACTTCGCCATTAACAATTTTTCGAATAGTTTTGAAATTGTTGGTAAAAGACTTATTGGTCTATATGATTCTACCTTAGTTAGATCCTTCCCTGTCTTGGGTATCATAGTAATCATTGAGACCTTCCACTCTGCAGGATAATACTCAAGGCGTAAAATGGCGTTAAAAATAAAAAGTAGAACCCTTCTAGCTACACGAGGTAACTGTTCAAGCATTTTACCAGTAATTTGATCTATACCTGGAGCTTTCCTGGGGTTTATGTTATTGATAACGTTTTCGACATCTTGAAAGTTAAGTCTCAAAGACACAGGCTGTCTAACAGCATACGGCGGAAATTCTGCTGCAGCATCCGCTGAATCATTTGTGGTAAAAACATTTCTCAAATGATCAACGTACACCATCCCCTTTTCGGAATCGCTTCGTGCCCATTCACCAGTTGAAGTTCGCAAAGGTGGCTTACCTATTACGGGTCTTTTCAGACCTTTTGTCGCTTTCCACAAGGAATAATCAGATTGAGGGGTACCATCAAGGCTTTCCAAATATGTTTTAAGGGAAGCCATTCTATGGACTTCAAGCAGATTTCTTAGCTGAGTTATGCATTCCCGTAGCCTAGTTTTAAGCTGGGGCGACCTGCGAAGTTGCCACTCTCTTCTGACTCTTCTTTTTTCTGACAGAAGTTGCTCAATTTCAGATGAATAAGTTCTATTGTTCTCATTTCTAGATCTTAAATGACTAGTGGTAGCATGCTGTACGGCCAGTTTGAGGTTTTCAGAAAAATCGTTAATTGACCCATCAATATCCTCAGGCGTTCTCAGGGCGATATTTTCAGTACAATGTGTACTCAGAAATTTTTTGTATTTTAGCCAATTAACTCTATTGACGGTCAACGGGGAGCCAATCTCTTGGGGAAGCGAAACGGAGATTATAGTGGGTGAGTGATCTGATGACAAATCTAATGAAGGCTCCACTTGCATCCACTCTAAAGGAAAATTTTTCGCAACTCCAAAATCTATAACATCAGGGATCTTTCGTCGGTCTGACGGCCAATAAGTGGGGTGTCCGCTTGAAACCACATCTAAGCCCATTTTGGAAACGGTATCAAAAAGCACACGGCCTTTCGGGGTAATTAAACGTGAACCCCAAAAAGTGTGTTTAGCGTTATAGTCGCCAGCCGCTAAAAATCGAGGCCCAAGTGAATTGAAAAAATTTTTATATTGATTTTCTGTTACTGAAAACCGGGGTGGGGAATAAATCGATGAAATAACAATTTTATGATGAAAATGTTCAATACATATGTTTGTTGCTTGAAGATACTCCTCACATGTCTCGTTTAGCAAATAGTGCTTAATTCTAGTTTTTATCAAAATTGCTGAGCCTCCGCAAGATCTGCCACGGAGATCTTTAGTATCATATAGTCTGTAACCATTAATTTTGAAATAGCTGTTGCTTGTTAAGTGAGTTTCAGCAATCAGCATTATGTCGATTTGCTTTTCCATAAGGAAGTGCTCAAGTTCATTTTTGTGTTGGTGGATGCCGTTTGCGTTCCAGAAACATATTTTTAACCAGTTCATTTTTTTAAAATTGCCTGCAAAATAGTGGATTGCATTTTCAGCATTTCCTGCATCATGTTCGTCATGGAAACCGTAAATGTATTTATAGATTGAACAAGAGTCTGCAGAGTTGCCTCAAGATTGCTAAAATTTTGGTCGGAGTTTTGAGGCTTGGACTCTTGATTCAAGTTTGGATTATCGGATTTTACAACATTCGCATAAGAAATTTTTTGGGGGGAGGTGTACCTGGGGGAAATTGCTTGTAGAAATGCTGGTTGTCTGCTGGGGTGGCATATTTAATATTGGTGACCTATTTGTCATTGACCTCTTGAAGTGAGTGTAGACAGGACAACCCCTGTAGTTTGCAGTATGGTTACCTCCACAGTTACTGCATTTTTTAACGCTCGCGTCAGTCTTAGGTTTTTTGCACTGCGATGTGCCGTGAAGTTCACCACACACAACGCAAACTGCGGGCAACTTACAATAGGCCTTAGTATGGCCAAATTCTTAGCAGTTTAGGCATTGAACGGGCCCTAAACGCTTATGAGGTTCCTCAACGGTAACCTTACGATGCAAAAGATACTTGAGGTTATAAATGGGATGCACTTCATTCTTTTTTAAGGCAATATCTCTAGGTTCCAATTCAACCCTAAACATGGGTTGAGGAATTTTTTCACGGTTCCTAATATTAACCACATTTTTAATTTTGAAGCCATTGTCCTCTAGGCCGGTTTTGACATCATTCGTATCCACAAAAGGGTCAATCCCCTTTATAACGACCTGAATACCTTTGGCACTTTTAAGCTGATATGTGTAAAACGATCTTTTCTCCTTCTCCAGGACATCAGACAACTTTCGGTATTCATTTTCACTGTTTACCTGGATTTTGGTTTCATTGATGCTGCCGTGCTTAACCGATGTTACATTAAGAGTGTCTTTGCCGATTGCCGTAATAAGTTGTTTTACCAACTCACTAGAGGTAGGCTCCCGCAAATATATTGGTGGCGGCTTAAAAGTTTTTTTTGGGTATTGCTGGTTCATCGGTCTGAAGGATAGCAAACCTATTACTATCCATTGTCGTGGTGGTCTTATCATCTTTGGGTATTTTGGACTGAGATGACATTTGAGCGGATTTGGGGCTTCGCTGCCGTTTAACTACGGTTACATACCTATCCATACCCACTTGCGTTTTCGATTTATCAACAATAGTTGGACTGGAAGATGGTTTGTCGTCTGTTATAACAATAATGTTTGGCGAGCACGAACGCGTGCGTTTTTTATCTCTTAGAGACAGGAGATTGTCCAATGATTTTTTCAATGATTCCTCTTCAGAAATCCAGAGGTTTTTTTTAGTGGAGCTAAGCTCTCTTTCAGAATTGCACCTACTGGGTACACTCATGCAATTTTTTGTTTAATTATATTTTTGTTGCTTTAAAATTATATAAAAATAATTGTCACAAAGTTTTTATTTTGTATTAATTCACTCTTCACTTATTGCGGTTTTTTACTTATACCGTTATCTTTTTTTTTTTTTTGTAACACTCCGATCAAAAAACAAATACGTCCGTTCACTATCAAAGCTACACTCTGACTGAATACTCATTGTAAGGAAAATATTGCCTTGAGAACGCCAGAAGATATTGATGTGTCAATTAACGTTTTTTCTTACCTTACAGCCTGTTTATAAGACACGACTCGTCGATAAAAAGCGCTACCTTTGCAAATTTTTTCTGTTGGTTTACGAACTGCGGTACTATTAACAATTTGTCAACAGTAAGTATGTAAGACGTGAGTCGTCTTACCATAAGTGTCAAAATGCAGCGAATGAAGAAATATACTCAGTCAGATTTAAATTTTAAAAGTAAAATTTTTGCTTGTTTATTAGTTTTTTTCCAATTATACCACTATAAAAACAAGCCTTTCCTTAAAATAGTTTGTTTTATTTATTTACTTATATAATCATACACATGCATACGTTATGTACGTATGTCAACTGTGCCTAGTGTAACGAAGTTTCTCATCGCTACATGCATTTCTTGAATTTATTTACATTTTGAATGAATTATTTATTTTGTATTTTACTATAAAAATTTATATTACTTTTATATTCTTCTGATTACTACTTTATACTTTATATATTAAGCAGCACGCTCTTGTGATTTTATATACTTTTTCATCTCAACTATTGTAAGATAAAATAGTTGAGACGAAGCAAGAGAAGTTGAATGTGATTATATAGTGTGGCGTGACTGGCACTACACTAGTGATGCCCAAAGAGAAATCCATAGTTACTTTCTGAGTGTAAATAAATTTGCACTGCAAGAAAAAGTGCGCAATTTAATAAAATTGTTTTGCTTAGAATTTACTTAAAATTGAAGTAAAAATAAAGAATAAATTTAAGTTTTTAGTAGAAAAAGTAAAAAATACGCAAAATACAGAAACAAAACAAGGAATAAATATATACACCCGCGCGCATGCTCATTCGTCGCTGTATCATTGACGACTAAACTAATGAGCGTAAGATTGTGTTTGCTTTTGTTTACCACTTTAATACAATGTATGGGCATCCAAGACGACTTTATACAGGTGAATGCAAGCGGAAAGGCGAATTCAGTACTATGTATTTTGTTATTGTAAAACATATTGTGAATGTCATAATCTAAATTCGCCTAAGATTGCTCAGCAGAGAAAAATTTTTATATAAACGTTAAATATAAGCTTTTATAATTGTTTGTAATTAAAATCACAGATTATATTAGTTTTTCACTTTTAAATTCACAAAAATTTCTTGAAATTGCACTAAATCATGCAAAAAAAACCTTCAGATTAAAATGGCGCGAAAAATTTTGTAAACAAAAGAAACAAAATTTGACAGTCTCATTGGAAAAAACGCGAGAAGCAAAAAATAATCACCTGTGCTGTTAAGTTCACCTGGTAATGAATTCGCCTTGATGGGCATCGCTACACTACACTGACAGTTGGCTTTGGTTTGCCTTGGTGGTCGGACACATCGCCAACTCAGTGTAGTGGTAGAGGGTGGCTACTGGTTATTACAGTCATAGCGCCCAGACCAAGTTGTAGTAGTGCAGGGGGAATCTATAGGTTTTTACATCCTTAGATCCCAGGCTTAGCATTTACTTAAACACTAATCATTCTTTAGTCAACCAGCAAGCCACTTGTCTCACGGATAATCTGCGACACTCGTGTTCTGGTCATTTTCAGTAAAGCCACGCGAGGACTGGTTCGTTTTTCTTAACCATTTTTTCACTTTGGATTTACAAAAATAAATTAATTATAATCAAATAAATGAATAAAAAATTATTTCAACGTGTTTTCCTACGCCTATCTAAACCCGCCGAGCTACTCCAGCAGTGATCCTTTATACTAGAATAGGATTGTCGTTTTTTAGGTTGAAAAAAATTTTTTTGGTATAAAAAATGTAAACAAATACTATTTTTTCGTATGTTGGCGAAACACAATATCATATATGTTTGATATATACTCGTACACGAATTTACGTAAGTTGCACGACACAATCAAGTCGCGTTTTATAAACCCAATTTTTTACGTACACGTCTCTGAATTGGCTCGCCGTGAGTGAGCTCATTCGTGTCCAGCATGATACTATGAAAATTGGCTTCAACATTGAATACTGTGGGATGTATCCCTATTCATTAATTCGGCTTTCGGGTAAGCACAGCCCCATGGAACAAACACACAAGCTAGCAAATGTCATAAGAAAGACTTTTGAGGACAAGAAGTATTGCTCAGATCTATTCATTGACGTATCTCAAGCTTTTGATAAAGTATGGCATGACGGCTTGATGCACAAAATAAAGTTGAACTTGCTTGCAAATACTCAGAAGCTTCTGGAAAGCTACGGAAGTTTGTTATCAGAGAAGGCGATTTTATAAGCCCAACTCAGCCAATCGAGGCAGGAGTTCCCCAAGGCAGCATACTGTGGCCTACTTTATATTTGATTTATGCCTCTGATATGCCTCTGAAATGCACAGCATTTTGTAGCGTTCATGAAAATTATCACAAAATTTGCACGAATATATTTCGATATTGGAAAAATGGCTAAAGCTTTGGAAAAGTAAAGTTAATGTTTAATAATGTACCCATGTTACATTCACACCTTGTAAATAAACCGTAGGCTAATGTGAAAGTCTCACATTGACGCAAAGGTCATTCAGTTGAAACTAAATGCAGCGCAACTAACTTGGCTTATGGACAGAAATTCTACCTTAAAGATTAATTGCAAGCTTTTGCTATACAATGTAATTCTAAAGGCTATATGGTGCTATGTAATTCAATTATAGGGCCTCAGCGTCAAACATTGAAAAAATTCAAAGGCTACAAACCAACGAACGATTACTGCAGCTTCGTGGTATGTAAAAAACTCCGAATTCACAAGGTTCTGTGTGGTCCGCTGGTAATAAACGAATTTTCGAAGTACGCAACGGGGTACACTTCGGTTCACTTATTCAAACGCATTAAAAATTTCATAATCAGAAGGCTGTTGAATTGTTGCTGGCTTATCGACGTACACCTTTTCTTTCAAATAACCCCAAAGAAAAAAGTCCAACGCTGTCAAATCACATGATCTTGGCGGCCAATTGACATCGCCATTACGTGAGATAGCACGGCCATTGAATTTGTTGCGCAAAAGAGCAATTGTTTCGTTAGCTATGTGGCAAGTGGCACCGTCCTGCTGAAACCACATATCGTCTACATCCATATCTTCCAATTCGGGCCATAAAAAGTTCGTTATCATCTCACGATAGCGAACACCATTCACAGTAACTGCCTGACCGGCCTCATTTTGGAAAAAATACGGCCCATTGATGCCGCCAGCACATAAACCGCACCAAACAGTCACTCTTTGTGGGTGCATTGGTTTTTCGACAGTCACTCTTGGATTCTCATTCGCCCAAATGCGGCAATTCTGTTTATTGACGAATTCACTGAGGTGAAAATGTGCCTCATCACTGAAGATGATTTTCTTCGAAAATTGATCATCATTTTCATAATAAGTCTGGATAACTTAAACACGTTGTTGGATTGTGTATCTCTCCATGGTTCAAATTGAGTAAGTCTGAAATAGAGAAATATCAAATAAAATTCGGAAAAAAACTTGGCGTTTGCGTGTGGTTCACATTCAACATCGGCCCTTGAAATTTAACCACCCGATAGAAGTGGAAGCTAGACATCTAGAGATATAAAAAAAATATTATTATAGTGGTCCCTTAACTAAACAACTTTTTTGGACCAATTAATAAAAAAGGCATTATCCTGTTGCAATATCCAAGAAATATCTTTAGCCACATAAATTACTTTGTGACCGCCAATATGGATTTCGCAAGGGTCGTTCTACTGGCGATCTTATGGCATATCTGTCAGAGAAATGGTGCCTCTCAATCCATCATTTCGTCGAAAGTAAGGTGGTGGCTCTGGATATTTCCAAAGCGTTTGATAGAGTGTGGCATGGTGCGCAACTGGCAAAACTCACTGCTTTTGGTGTCGGTAATGACTTCTCTCGCTTTATATCGAGCTTTCTCAGAGACCGCACTATACGAGTTGTTATAGATGGGGTCTCTCAAACGAGTTCAAGATTAACTCATGGGTACCGCAAGGCTCCGATCTTTCTCCCGCTCTATTTCTTACTTTCCTCAACGACCTTCTCTATCAAACTTCCAACCCTATCCACTCTTTCGCGGATGACAGCAGATTGTCACTCGTACTTTTTTAGTTATAGGCCCAGCCTATCAGAGATCGCTGCCAAGAGGCTAAATATGAATGATTCACTGAATAGTGATCTTCTATTAATCTCCGAATGGGGTCGTAAAAACAGGGTCACCTTTAACGCTCGTAAGACCCAATGTTGCCTATTACCACACAAACAAACGACCGCAAATGTTGCTTCACCTGTACTCATGGATGGTATAAATATTGAGGAATCGGATGCTCTTGATGTTCTTGGAATGAAGATACAGTGTGATGTTCGCTGGACTGAACACATTTTTCATGTCTCCAAAGAAGCATTCAAGTGCCTTGGTTTTTTGAAACGGTGTAAGATGTACTTCACTCCATCCGACCTCCTCCTCAGTCATCCCCTGAGCACTACTGGTCCAATATAAAAACAAAAAATAGATAGCTCCCCTTATCATAACGCATCCCTCTTGGCTGTAATGTCGGTTCAAAAATCGCTTTTCTTTGCACAAATCATACAAATAAAAGTTATAGCCATCAGGTCAATCCAAATTAAACTTCTTCTCATCAATAAATACAGCGCTTCTCCGGTCATTTACATGACATTTACATGATACACTTTAACTGTACGTTAAAATGACATTTGACTTCTTTATTTTGATTTCTCGTAAAAAGCACAACACAAATGAAGATTTTTAATACAATTAATGTTTTATGCTTATTAGTAAAGAAATGAACATAATTCATTGCGTATACATAATTTGAATGTATTAATTTTGAAATAATAATAATAATCACAACAAGAAATATATTAGTGCCGCACATTCAATCAAATGAATACAACGAAAAACGGTATTCGAATAATAAAAAATTTTCTAGTATAAGAATTATTAATTTTTCTCATTTTAATTAATATACTACATATTATATATTCTTCATTTATATAAAAGATAAACCCACGAAATGTTTATCAAAAATTGATTATTTTATGTAATAAGAATAATTTTTTATTTTCTACATTTGTTTTTCAGTTTTCGAATATTAGTTTTCACGCATCACTATTCAAAAAAATACAACTGAACATAACGGCACTGCCAGAATAAAACAATTAAATTTCTTACTACATTTAAAAGTTAACGTACTGTTTTTGCATAAACTTTTTTAACATGTATGGTAGTGTTAATGTGTTTGGTAACTAACGTATGCGTTAAAACTCAAGTAAGAATTTTTTTGGATATGGCCCTAAGTATGTAATTTTCCGAAAAAGTTTATTTCGCGGGAACTTAGTAAAAAGCGCATCTTCTTTTATGCTTAATATTAAGATTTGAATACTTATTGTGGTGAAATAGAATTATTCAAATCTGTTATTAATTTTCAATGTTTTATGCTTCCCGCTCCCTTTGAACATTTTCAAGGCAGCAGGTTGCGACATAACTATATACACTATTTACATAAAAATACATCATATATTTTGAATTTTTTGTAATCACTAACGTATTCGTTATTAGCTATAGTCTATTGCATTAAAGGCAAGATGGCTGAAAATGTTAATAGGTATAATCATTTTTCGTTATTAGGAGACTTAAGTTTAGAGCCTAATGGTCCAATATGTAATTCAGCTCATGTAAATTTAAACACGATATACGCAAACACAACTTAAAACTAAAATTTCATATTGCCCTCCAATAATTATTGAGAATATGAATGTAAATTCGCTGATTGATCAATTGTAATCGAAGAATGTTGATTTCAAAATTAAAAATAAATCTCAGTACAAGAGCAAATTATCGGCCCATTTAGAAATGATGGAGTTGTTGAAAAAGAAGGAAGTTTCAACATACAGTTTCACTCCAAGAGACTTAAAGCGGCAGAGTATAATCTGCAGGGGTTTGTATTTCAAATCTGACGTCAATGGAATAAATTTAGAACTAGATAGGCCAACTGAGTCTGGCACTCAGTTGGGTTTGTTACGTAGTTGTCGACAGAGACAGAGTAGTTGGCTTTTAAACCAAATACCAGAGTAGATGAGTTACTAGCATTTAAATTTATTCTTAATCAGGTTGTCTTATGGAAAAGGCCCAAGGACAGTGGTAATATTTCGGAATGTTGGAGATGTCAACAGTGGGTCCACTATTCAAGAAATTGTAGCCGGCCATTTGCTTGTTTCAAATGGGACCAGAAGCATGAACCTGGTGAATTCTCTTTTTTGCTTTGGCGGACAGCAATATTTTGCTATTTTGTATTAATTGTAACGAAAGTGTTCACACGTCAAATTACAAAGGATGCCCGGCGTACAAAAGGTATGTAAACATGCGTAGGAACGCTTTAGCTACTGCCAATGTTGATAGGGCTCTGAAGCAATTCGCATTAGTTGCAGATAAGACTTTTGCAAGTTTATATGATAATGTCCCGAAACAGAACAGGATGGAACCTGTTTTAACTCAGGAGTTCATGAAGGAGACGAACATATTATACGCTATAGATCCTCCGCCGTTGAAAGATAGAATTGGAAATTTCTTAGAAAACTACCAATCCATAACTAAAGAGCAAGCAAGAAAAGAGTGCTTATATTTCATGAAAGATATTCAAGATGTATACGGCCCGTAATCATTTAAATTTGGTAACATTTAATGTTGGTTCTCTTGTCCACATTGGAAGGAGAAATGAACTTAATATAATTTTAAACCCATTTCAAATTTATATTGTCGTTTTGCATGAAATGCATTTGTCAAAAAATACTAATTTACATATATCTCAATGATTTTAATATTGTTTAATGATTGTTCAGTAGTAGTCGGTGTTAGTGTTAGAAAATCGATTGATTATTTCTGAGTTAGTGTTCCTTGTCTATGTTTTACAAATTTGTGTGTTGAGATTAAGTTGTTGATAAATGACGCAGAACGAAAAATTCTTTTTGGTTCTATTTATTTTCAAAGTAATTTCAATCGTCAAGATATGATAAACGGCCTATTAGGTTAGGTTTAACAGGCTGCCAGCTATTATAAAGCCAGCCCACTTGGGTTCAGTCAGGTCCCATTGTGTTGCCTGGATCTGATATGTATCTCAGTAGATCTACATATCACTGGCTTAGAACCAACCCGAGGATCGGATAAAGGAGTCTAATCCACTTATATCGCATTCCGATACCTCCGTCAAATCATGCAGCATCGGTCTGCCTAGGTACAATGCCCTTATATAAGAAAGAGCTGGACACTGACAGAGGAAGTGCTCAACGCTCTCTTCTTCCTCCTCGTCTCTGCAACTTCTACAGAAGTCATTAAATGGAAGATTTAACCTCCTTGCCTGCGTCCCTATGTGGCAATGTCCCGTCAGAACCACCACAGCAGAACGCAACCTCCGTTGGGGCAAGCCCCTTAGGATAATAGTCCTCCTGTTATCATATCTGGGCCATTCCAGCCTTGATATTCGACAGGTACCCTCATTAGACCATCTGTCTTGAGCGGTCTGAAAAAGTTGGCGCTGTACTAGTTTCTTACAGCTCGCAAGCGGGATTCCAACGATCCCATCAATATCTCTTTGTTGTAGCTGGACACCGGCTTTTGCCAGTTCATCCGCTACTAGATTTCCGGACACTTCACTGTGCCCTCGTACCCAGATAAGCTCCAGGTTCGAATGTCTCGCTATCTCGTTTAGAGATATCCGGCATTCACGAACCAACCTGGATGTCGTATAGACTCCAGCTAGTGCATACAACGCAGCCTTACTATCAGTACAGATTCGGATATCATTCTCATATATCCTGTAGTACCTTAACCAGTTAGCTGCTCCCATAATGGCCGCAATTTCGGCCTACGCTACGCTACACTCATTTTGCAGCCTAAAACTCATCCTCCTTTCATACAAGGGGATAAAGATACCCCCACCGACTCCCGAGTCCGACTTGGATCCATCTGTAAAAATTTCAAGCACGTCCTCTTGACGATCTGTACCAGTCGTCTCCGAGAACGAGCCTGATAAGATTACATCAAATCTCTTGTCGGGCAGTAGAGCCGGCGAGCAGTAATCAATATTTTCCGGATGGTTCACTATTCTTCCTATTATTGAGGCATGACCATATGTCGCCTCCTTCCACGTCCCGCTTGACCACAGCCTGATAGCCGAATTCATGGCTATTTCCTTCACCATGAGATCAGCCAGCAGCCAGTTCAGCATAGTGAAAAGTGCTTTCGATGGCGTAGTGCCGGAAGCACCAGTCACCATCAAAGCAGCAGTACGCATTATCTTTTCTGCGATTTTGCAGTAGGTGGTTTTCTCCAACGACTTCCACCACACAAGCGCTCCATATGTTAGAATGGGCTTTACAACCGTGCTGAAAAGCCAGTAGGAGTTCCTAGGATTTATTCCCCAGGTCTTTCCAATGGCCCTTTTGCACAACAATAAGGCGATAGCCGCTTGTTCTGCCCTTGACTGGACATTATGCTGCCAGGATAGTTTGGAATCCAGGTAGATGCCCAGATATTTCGCACTGTCTGCCAACACTAGCTCAACTCCCTTACGGTTGGCAGAGTAAACGATGGAGTCTTGTATCTTCAAGTGAAGAGCACAAGCTCCGTTTTTTGCGGATTCACACTTAGACCGCTATTTGTACACCATCCTACTATAAGGCTTAGCGCAGAGCCTAGTTGCTGTGATAGTATATCCGGGTACTTACCCGACACAGCAACCGCAATATCATCGGCATATGCCACTGTCCTAAACAGCATGGAATCTAATTCCATCAATAACGAATTCAGAGCTAAATTCCATAGAAGAGGAGATAGAACCCCTCCCTGTGGAGTGCCCCTTCTAGCCACTCTGCAAATTGTGGCTCGCCCCATATTGGAAGTAATGACTCTATTGGTCAGTAAATTCTTTATGAAGCTAACAATTGACTGATGAACGTTCAGTCTTTCCAGAGCGATTATTATAGCCCTTGGCAACACATTATTAAATGCCCCCTCTATATCAAGGAAGGCAACCAATGCATACTCCCCCTGCTCCAGAGCTCTCTCTACATACCCCACGAGCGAATGCAATGCAGTCTCAACAGATTTGCCCTTGGTATAGGCATGTTGAGATGCTGATAAATGGCTCGGAATAATTGACATTCTAAGATGTAATTCAATTATCCGTTCCAGTGTTTTAAGCAAGAAGGATGACAAGCTTATAGGCCTGAAATCATTCGGAGTGGTGTGTGAAGCCTTCCCCCCTTTCGGAATAAAGACTACAACACACCTTCGCCATGATTGCGGAATGTAGGACCAACCAAGGCAGGCCGAGAAGATCCTTATCAACCATGGCACTATAAGTTCCGCATTTTTCTGCAAATCAGCTGGTATAATACCATCTGGACCCGGTGATTTATATGGGTCAAAGCTATTCAACGCCCAAAGGATTCTGCTTCGATCAAAAGATAAGCAGATATCCCCTTGGCCATTGTCTATACCGGTCATGCAGTCTCCCATAAAGGGTGTGCATCCAGGGAAATGCGTGTCCATGAGAACTTCTAGAGTCTCATGTCCGCTGGTTGTCCAGCTACCACACTGTTTCTTAACGAAACTTGGTATGGGCTGGGTGCTAGATAGGATTTTGCGAAGCCTACTAGTCTCAGAAGCTCCTTCCACACTACTGCAAAAGGACCTCCATGAACTCCGCTTCGCATTCCTTATCAGGTTCTTGAATTTATTTACTGAGGCTTTGTACTCTGACCAGTTACCCAGTCTTTTGGCCTCATTAAAAAGCCTACGAGACTCTTTTCGAGCCTTCGCTATCTCAAGATCCCACCATGGTGGCTTACTCTTACCCCGACAGACTAGGCCTGCATGAACCTGAGATGGCCGTTTTGAAGGACCCAGTCAATATCTCCACAGCTCTCTCAATGTCCTCACACTCCTGTATAGTCGGAGGATCCGGAAGAAGATCTGAGAGAATTCTACCCTGCATCTAACAATCCGTTCTCCTCCTGTTTCTTCTGGGTGTTAATCCTCTCTCCTGAATTCCTATTTCGAATTCAATGTACCTGTGATCAGAAAATGAGCAATCTTGCGATACTCCCCATCCTCTAATCAACTCCGAATGTTTAGTGCTAATGAGCGTGATATCCAGAACCTCACTTCTGTTTACCACAACAAAAGTGGGTTCCGAACCAACATTCATAACATCTAGATTATTACAAAGAATGAATTCAAAAATTGACTCACCCCTTGCGTTAGTATCGGAGCTGCCCCACACCACATGGTGTGCATTTGCATCACCTCCTATGATTATTGGCAGGTTCTTTTCTACCGCCATTTCTACAGCCTCGCGAACCCTGATTGGTGGAGATTCGCTGTCATGCGCCATATAGCTGGAGACAACCAGGAAAGTACCTGCATCCGTCTCCCAGGCAGCCGTCACTGTGTCTTCATCACTGAAGTCAGAGAGAATGAAGATTTTTAAATCGCTCCTCGCCATTATACAGGATCTAACTCTACCTTGATCCGTGTATAGTAGCTTGTAGCCCTTCTTCCTCAGTCCGCAAACCCTGCCCTTACAAAGCCAGGGTTCTTGGACCAGAACCAGCTCCTCTTGTCTTTCCGACAGACGGAGGAGCAATGCAGCCGAGGCTGCTTTTGCATGGTGAAGGTTAACCTGCAGAGCCTTCACCATCATCTGTTTTCTGTACCACCGTGACGTTGACGTCCTCTTGGTCCTGATCTTGATCAGAGTCCAAGAGGGCGTCCTCATCAACTGCATCGTCGTGAACATGTTCGAAGATCTCCCCCACCAACTCAGAGTTGGAGAGGGCGTCTTCGCCCGATGTTGCACTCGCAGCCTCATCCACAGACATGCGTTCCGCTTCGGTACCCACATCCCCCGGAACCAGTTCGCCCATGGCGTCACCCCTGTATACTCGGAGAAAGATAGTATCAAAACACAGATACATCTTCCCCTTTCTAGCACGAAGTGGCGCCAGTGACCCCTGATTCAGCAGGATGGTGATATCCCTGGTATTGCCCTTTGATTCGGATACCCTGACAACCTTCCAATCATGGGTCGGTATGCCAGGATTTCCACCTCTTAGGACCTCCAGGATCTCTGCCGCAGAACCAGATCCTGGCGATAGCTCTAGGTCTCCGTGGAACCTCTGAAAGAGGAACCACGTCAAGCCCAGCTCCTTCCCATGGCCCGTTCACAAGAGCGACCGCTTGTTTAAGTAACAAGGCCGATCGCTCATCTGCACAAGCCATAAGTTTGATACGCCGCCGATTCCAGCCAGCCTCCTCACACCTGGGGTACGCACCCGGATTGTCCTTCAAAACTCTCCGGATCGTATTAATCCCTATGATTTCCCGTTTCACTATAACCCAATTAGAAGGGGTCATAGCCAGATCCACGTTGCCCCTGTCAATGATGGCCATCACGAGATGATCTTTCGTCACCTCGCTGTACGACCTTTCCATTGACGTGTGGGGTCTTACACGCTTACTTGCGGGTTGTTGACCCTGTACCACAGCCTCCTCCTCAGAACGTTGCCGCTTAGGCGCATCCTTGGATGTGAGTGGGGGCGAACATTGCAGCTCAGCTATAACTGCTTTTAACCCGAGAACTTGCTCGCGGTCACCTTATCCATAACCGGCACTTGGGTAGCTACCGTGCCAGAAGCACTGACAGCTCCCGAAGCAAGGTGAGATGCCGTAGAGGCCCGGGTCCTTGTCGCAACCGAGGTACTTGGTTGAAAGGACAGAGGTACCCCAGTGCCAGGGTTGCGTTCCTCTTTCGAGGAAGCCTTTTCGCATTTGGTAGCCTTGAGTTTCCTCAGGTTTCCTCCTGCAGGTAGCGTCCCAGTCCTTGTCCAAGTGACCCCACCCTTCGCGTTTCGTTTGTCCTTGTCCGTATTCATGGTCGTCAACGTTTTGTCCTGTTGGTTTGTTTGTTTGAATATTTGTGAATGTTTTATTGTGTTCCCACGAGTATGGGGGAAAGGAATACCTCCACATCATAGCCACCTTTAACGTGGAGGGGGCGTAGTCTATTTGCTGAAGTGCCCAGGTATCAGCAAAGCTCCGTTTAAATACAGTCACTTAACCCGCGACTGCAAAGTGAACAGATGGGCACGGGTCGCGTAATACCCCTGTTTGAGGGTTTGGATAACCTTTAGTTTGTAGGCCGGCTTTAAAAAAACTTTATCCTCTCCTCAGGCTCAACCATGAGAGCCTGAAACAGTATTCTCATGATTTAGCCCTCGAGAGAGAACAGACGTCCAGCACACACTTAACCCCCACACCATGTCAAGGTAGTTACCCAGGTGAGGGCCTATTGGCAATTTAAAAATTTTCAAATTTGCATATATGACGGACTTATACCAGGTGGTGATATCAACGCGAAAAATATTTCGTGGAGAAACCCAGTTAACAATTTTAATGGGGAAATAATTTCATCATGGCTTCCGACTGAATCTTATTCAGTTACGAGAGTGTGCGATGCTTTTCCAACATATCCTAGAGGCTCTTCTCATTTGGACCACTTTATACTAAGCAACAACGTTTCCGCTAATTATCAACGCATCTTTGAAATTTAAACGCTTCCAACTTTCTCCGATCATACCCCTTTGGTATTAAGTATACGCAGGGCTGTTCCGTACTTGAAATACAAATACGT
The DNA here is from genome assembly GCA_914767995.1 of Thecocarcelia acutangulata. NCBI lineage: Eukaryota > Metazoa > Arthropoda > Insecta > Diptera > Tachinidae > Thecocarcelia > Thecocarcelia acutangulata. The sequence goes on from OU612097.1 coordinate 62,033,839, forward strand.
ATAACACTGCAATTCAGCTTTGAATTCTTTTGTCCAGAGCAAATGCATTTTACACTAATCAGGTGGTATTCGCAACCAGTCTTTTCCATACAGGGAAATAATTGTTATGGAAAACATTTGCCTACATTAATGTCTGTAAGAACCAGATTAGATCGACTGCAATATAATAATTTGAGGCATTTCAGTTTTATTTTAACAAAATTAATGGAGAACTTGGAAAGAAGATTTAATGAGTTTCGCATGTTGACACCTAAAGCAAATAGAGCCATATTGGCGTCATGTTGTCACCCTAGTTTCAAAATGAGCTGATTACCAGAAAGCATCTCAGTAAAAGAGACACAAACAGTTCAAAGTCTTGCAATAGATACCTTAGAGAAAAATTACAAAAAACGTAAAACCAAACGTGGATGCAGCAGAAGAAGTAGTAGTTGCAGTAAAGATGATGAGGATTTTATTGTTTTTATGCATTTATAGAATTTGGCAGCAGCTTATGTTCCTCAGAACCTGCAGAAATATTATTATCCTCCGCAGGTTTTATTCACTTCTTAACAAGAGTTTGTTTGTCGGATGCCTTATTAAATTATTTTGTTTTTATTAAAAGAAATACTCGTTTTACCGAATGAATCTTTTATTTACTATCTATCAAGTCCTAGTCAAGCTAATAGCTTTGTTCCTATGTTTCCCAGCTTGCGAGTTTAGAACAGTCATATGAATACACATATACGTATGCAATAAGTAAAATGTATACAATAAAAATTTAAAACATTTTTTTGTAATGAACAAAACACATCTTTTTCGTTCGGTTGCCTTCTAACTTCGGGTCTCCACGCGCAATAAACTTGGAAATAATTAAGTTCTCAGCTGTCAAATTCTATTGCCAACACTATATGCCCACATGTGGACCGCAAAAACATTTATTTGCAAATATATTGCCTTGAAAAAGAATGAAGTGCATCCCATTTATAACCTCAAATATCTTTTGCATCGTAAGGTTACCGTTGAGGAGCCTCATAAGCGTTTAGGACCCGTTCAATGCCTAAACTGCCAAGAATTTGGCCATACTAAGGCCTATTGTAAGTTGCCCGCAGTTTGCGTTGTGTGTGGAGAACTTCACGGTACATCACAGTGGAAAAAACCTAAGGCTATCTCGAGCGTTAAAAAATGCAGTAACTGTGGAGGTAACCATACTGCAAACTACAGGGGTTGCCCTGTCTATACTCACTTCATGACGTCAATGACAAATAGGTCACTAATTTTAAATTTGCCACCCCAGCATACAAACAGCATTTCTACAAGCAATTTTCCCCAGGTACGCCAGTCAACCAGCCATATAAACATGCAAAACCCCCAACAAATTTCTAATGCAAATGTGGTAAAATCCGATAAACCAAACTTGAATCAGGAGTCCAAGCCTCCAAAATTTTGGCAATCTTGAGGCAACTCTGCAGACTCTAGTTCAGTCTATAAATACATTTACGGTTTCCATGACGAACATGATGCAGGAAATGCTGAAAATTCAATCCACTATTTTGCAGGCAATTTAAAAAAATAAGTTGGTTAAAAATATTTTTCTGGAACGCAAAAGGCATCCGCCAACACAAAAATGAACTTGAGCACTTCCTTATGGAAAAACAAATCGATATAATGTTGATTGCTGAAACCCATTTGACAAGCAACAGTTATTTCAAAATGACACACAACCTCCTGGGGGAACGAAACGGATATTATAGTGGGTGAGTGGTCCGATGACAAATCTAATGAAGACTCTACTTGCATCCATTCTGAGGAAAATTTATTTGTAACTCCAAAATCTATAACGTCTGGGATCTTGCGTTGGTCTGATGGCCAATAAGTGGGTTGTCCACTGGAAATCATACCTAAGCCCATTTTGGAAACGGTGTCAAAAAGCACACGGCCTTTTGGGGAAATTAAACGTGATCCCCAAAAAGTGTGCTTAGCGTTATAGTCACCAGCCGCTAAAAATCGAGAACCAAGTGATTTGAAAAAATGTGAATACTGATTTTCTGTTACTGAAAACCGTGGCGGTGAGTAGATCGAAGAAATAACGATTTTTTCATGCAAATATTCAATGCATATATTAGTTGCTTGGAGATACTCCTCACGTGTCTCATGCAGAAAATAGTGCTTAATTTTATTATACCCTTCACAAAAATGTTAAGGGTATATATAAGTTTGTGATTCCGTTTTAATTTCTACAGTTTTTTTTTGCGACCCTATAAATTATATATATTCTGATTCAGAATTAATGGAAAAGTCGATTAAGCGATGTCCGTCTGTCGGTCGTTGAAATACCGTTTCTGAGAAAACCATTAGACATTGAAACTTTTTGCTTTAACCATTCTATTACTCTATGTTGCCATGTGTTTGCTATTGAAATTCAGTAATATCGGTCCACGTATAGCTGAGATATATTCAAAATTCCGAAAAAAGCCATGAATTTTTGATATTTTGTATGGAAATTTTTGACAAAAAAAGTTGTTTGTTTTGCTTCAAACTTCACACACTCATTAAGCAAGGTGACTAAAAGGCTAAATTTTTTTTTTCAGATATCGGTCCATATATACTCGAGATATAGCCCAAATCGGGTTTTTCATGAAAATGTCGCGTAAGCGAAATTAAACAACTTTTTGTGCTCAACAGCAGTTCTGGTAATGAAATAAGGTTACATAAATATGGAAAATGAAAATTTCCGATATCGGTCCATATATACCCGAGACATAGGCTAGACCGGGGATTTCATGAAAATGCAGCGTACGCGAACTTAAACAACTTTTTTGTGCTCAAAAGCAGTTCTGGTAATGAAATTAGGTTTCATAAATATGGAAAATAAAAATCTCCGATATCGGTCCATATATACCCGAGATATAGCCCAAATCGGGGTTGTCATGAAAATGTCGCGTAAGCGAACTTAAACAACTTATTTGTGCTCCAAAGCTCGATGTAGGTCCATATATACCCGAGATATAGCCTAGACCGGGTTTTACATAAAAGTGTCGCGTAAGCAAACTTAAACAACATTTTTGTGCTCAAAAGCAGTTCTGGTAATAAAATAAAGTTATATCAATATGGAAAATGAAAATTTCCGATATCGATCCATGTATACCCGAGATATAGCCCAAATCGGGTTTTTCATGAAAATGCCGCGTCAGCGAAATTGAACAACTTTTTTTTGCTTAAAAGTGGTTCTGGTAATAAAATAAGGTTATATAAATATGAAAAATGAAAATTTCCGATATCGGTCCTTATATACGGCAGATATAGCCTGGAACGGGTTTTTCATGAAAATGCCGCGTCAGCGAAATTGAACAACTTTTTTTTGCTTAAAAGTGGTTCTGGTAATAAAATAAGGTTATATAAATATGAAAAATGAAAATTTCCGATATCGGTCCATATATACGGCAGATATAGCCCAAACCGGGTTTTTCATGAAAATGTCACGTAAGCGAACTTTTACATCTTTTTTTGATTAAAAAAAGTTCTGGTAATAAGATAAGGTTATATAAATATGGAAGATAAAAATTTCCGATATCGGTCCGTATATACCGGAGATATAGCCTAAGCCGGGGTTTTCATGAAAATGCCGCGTAAGCGAACTTAAAAAATTTTTTCGCCTTAAAGCAGCTCTGGTGATAAAATAAGGTGATATAAATATGGAAAATGAAAGTTTCCGATATCAGTCCATATATACCCGAGATATAGCCCAAACCGGGTTTTTCATGAAAATGTCGCGTATGCGAACTTAAACAACTTTTTTTGCTTAAAAACAGTTCTGGTAATAAGATAAGGTTATATAAATATGGAAAACAAAAATTTCCGATATCGGTCCATATATACTCGAGATATAGCCTAAGCCGTGGTTTTCATGAAAATGCCGCGTAAGCGAACTTAAAAAACTTTTTTCGCCCTTAAGCAGTTCTGGTAATGCAATAAGGTTATATAAATATGGAAAATGAAAATTTCCGATATCGGTCCATATATACCCGAGATATAGCCCAAACCGGGTTTTTCATGAAAATGTCGCGTAAGCGAACTTTAACAACTTTTTGGACCTTAAAGCAGTTCTGGTAATAAAATAAGGTTATATAAATATGGAATATTTAAGTTTCCGATATCGGCCCATATATACCCGATATATAGCCTAACCGGTTTTTTGATGAAAATGCCGACTAAGCGAATTTAAACAACTTTTTTGTGCTCAAGAACAGTTCTGGTAATGAAATAAGGTTATATAAATATGGAAAAAGAAAATATCCGATATAGGTCGAGATATAGCCTGAACCGTTTTTTCCAATAACATTTTTTTTTGCTGAAAAGCAGTTCTTGTTATAAAAGAAAGTTGCGAAAATAGAGAAAATCAAAATTTCCGATATCGGTCCATATATTCCCGAGATATAGCCTAAACCGGGGTTTTCATGAAAATGTCGCGTAAGCGAACTTAAACAATTTGTTGTGCTCAAAAGCAGTTCTGGTAATGAAATAAGGTTATATAAATATGGAAAATTAAAATTTTCGATATCGGTCCATATATACCCGAGATATAGCCTGAACCGATTTTTCCATAAAATTTTTTTTTTTTTTGCTGAAAAGCAATTCTCGTTATAAAAGAAGGTTACTAAAATACAGAAAATAGAAAATTCCGATATCGGTTCATATATAACCGAGCATATTCAGGTCACATTTTTAATATACTATACATATTCGTGACTATCGTGAAGGGTATTTTAGATTCGGCCCAGCCGAATATACTACACTCTTACTTGTTTTTTATTAGAATTGCTGAGCCTCCACAAGATCTTCCACGAGGATCTTTAGTGTCATACAGTGTGTAGCCATTAATTTTGAAATAACTATTGCTTGTCAAATGAGTTTCAGCAATCATCATTATATCGATCTGCCTTTCCATAAAGAAGTGCTCAAGTTCATTTTTGTGTTGGCGGATGCCGTTTGCGTTCCAGAAACGTATTTTTAACCAATTAATTTTTTTTAAATTGTCTACAAAATAGTGGATTGCATTTTCAGCATTTCCTGCATCATGTTTGTCATAGAAACGGTAAAAGTGTTTATGGACTGCCTCAAGATTGGTAAAATTTTGATCGGAATTTTGGGGCTTGGGCTCCTGATTAAAGTTTTGTGTATCGGTTTTGACCACACTAGCATATGAAACTTGTTTGGGGTTTTGCATGATTATGTGGCTGGTTTACTGGCCTATCTGCGAAAAATTGTTTGTAGGAATTATGTTTGGCTGCTGGAGTTGCTTAAAGGTAATTGATGACATATTTGTCATTGACTGCTTAAAGTAGGTATAGACAGGGCAGCCCCTGTATTTTTTTTTTTTTTTTTTTTATATTGGACCAGTACCCAGGGGATGACCCCTACATATGCAGTGCATTGTACCAGAACTAGGAAAATAGGTTGTGAGGAGGGGGAAAGCGGGAGTAGTGTTTGTGAACATTTGACTTGAATCGTCCAACGTTATAACAGACAGGAAACACTTCTGCAGGCAACTTGTTCCACAGACGAAGCGTGCGGCTGGAAAACGAATTCTCTCTGTAATGCATAGTACGATTCCCCGGGCAATCGACCACAAATGGGTGAGCTCTAGACGATGAACGCGTGCTACGTAAAAATGTGCGCGTTTCGGGAACAAGATCCCTAATCTCGTCAGAGCAAAATCCATTGTAGTATCGATAGAACAGAGTAACGCATCCCACACTGCGTCGATGCTCCAGTGAGTCAATAGAGTTGGATACTCTACTGTCACCGATGAGCTTCTTCGCCCTCTCCTGCACACGGTCGAGTAACCCCAAAACAGACTTTGAGGCACCGGCCCAAACATGAGAGTTGTATTCCATTTTCGGTCGGATGTAGGTGGTATAAATAGTAAGGAGGTCGGATGGAGTGAAGTACATCTTACACCGTTTCAAAAAACCGAGGCACTTGAATGCTTCTTTAGGGATATGAAAAATGTGTTCATTCCAGCGAACGTCACACTGTATCTTCATTCCAAGAACATCAAGAGCATCTGATTCTTCAATATTTATACCATCCATGAGTACAGATGAAGCAGCATTAGCGGTCGTTTGTTTGTGCGTCAATAAGCAACACTGGGTCTTACGAGCATTAAAGGCGACCCTGTTTTTACGACCCCATTCAGAGACCAATAGAAGATCACTATTCAGTGAATCATTCATATTTAGTCTCTTGGCAGCGATCTCTGATAGGCTGGGCCTATAACTAAAAGAGTACGAGTGACAAATGCTGCTGTCATCCGCGAAAGAGTGGATAGGGTTGGAAGTTTGGTAGAGAAGGTCGTTGAGGAAAATAAGAAATAGGGTAGGAGAAAGAACGGAGCCTTGCGGTACCCCTGAATTAATCTTGAACTCGTTTGATGAGACCCCATCTATAACAACTCGTATAGAGCGGTCTCTGAGTAAGCTCGATATAAACCGAGAGAAGTCATCACCGACACCAAAAGCAGTAAGTTTTGCCAATAGTGCACCATGCCACACTCTGTCAAACGCTTTTGAAATATCAAGAGCCACCACCCTACTTTCACCGAAATGATGGATTGAGTGGCACCATTTCTCTGAGAGATATGCCATAAGATCGCCAGTTGAACGACCCTTACGAAATCCATATTGACGATCACAAAGTAGTTTATGCGACTCCAGATACCTCATAAGGTGATGGTTAACCATGTTTTCCATTACTTTGGAGAGTGTAGAGCAAATTGCAATTGGGCGGTAATTTTCGGGGTTATTTGCCATACCCTTTTTGGGTATTGGTGTTACATTAGCAACCTTCCAGCACGATGGAAACTCACCAGTATGGTAAAGTATGCTGAAAAGGCGTGCTAATGGACGCGCAAGCGTAGAAGAACACTGCTGGAATGCCATCCGGTCCAGGAGTTTTGTTTATATCGAGGTCTTCCAAAACCCTTTTAACTGCTCGCGCCCGGAAGAATATCTTCGGCATAGTTACAGATACTCTTTCGAGCTCGGGAAGTGGCTGACTGCTTTCCGGCAAGCAGGAATTGCTTGCAAAGATTTCAGCCAACAGGTTAGCTTTGTCAACCGGGTCTGTGAATGCTTGGTCATTCTTTAAAAGAGTTGGAATTGATGAACTAGCACTGTTCTTTACTCTCTTAACGAAGGACCAAAAGGTCTTACTGCCCCGAGGAGCTGCAAGGACCTTGGCACGAAGGCGCTGTTCGTGAAGAGACTTTTCACGCCTAAGTACCTTGGCACACGAAGATCTTGCCTTTTTGCGTAGCAAATCAGTGTCTGGTGTTTTGTTTAAACGCCAGTTACTGAATGCTTCCTCTCTGGATCTGACTGCGTTTTTGCACGTCTGATTAAACCAAGATTTTGCTTTTGGTTTAATCGAAATCTGCTTGGAGGGGATGAATGTTTTCATCCCTAGCAATATCATGTTCTCGACCATTTTTGCTGAAGCATTTATGTCGTTATCTAGAAAACAAAGTTTCCAATTAAAATGCTCATAAAATTGGTTGAGCTCAGCCCAACGCGCCTTTTCGTAAATAAATATTGAACGTTTCGTAGCTGATTTTGAAACGTTACGAAGTCCCGAGATCGAAAAGGTGGCAGAAATGGTGCAATGATCCGAATTGCCGAGAGGTGCACTAACTCTGACTTCATACTTTTCAGGGTGGGAAGTCAGGAATAGGTCAAGTGTGTTTGAATGGTGCCCTTCAACACATGGAATATGCGTTGGCTCATTCACTAATTGCGCTAGGTGGTTGTGCGCAGCGAATAACTCGACATATTGGCCTTCTGGAGTTGTATGACTCGAATGGTGAAGCCAGGATGAGTTGTGAACATTGAAATCACCAGCAACAACGATTTCACTGCTCGGACAACTTTCCAGGATCTTCGATATGGAGTCGGAGAGGGCATCGAAACCAGAAAAGGTGGTATCCCTCCCCGCATTTGGACTTCTGTATAGAAACCCGAAATGCAAAAAGTGTGACCTGATTTTGAATTTAACCCAAAGACAGGTAAATTCTGCATCATGCATGCTTAATAGTTGCTGGCATTGGAACACAACTTCATTGCGAATGTAAATTACAAGGCCCCGATGGAAGTTAAAGAGGGATAGGAATTGATACCCAGGTATATGAAAATCCTGTGGATCAGCATTCTCAAATACCTGGGTTTCACATAGGGCGAAAATATCCGGCCGATGGAGACACGTGTGAGCATAGACGGAGAAGAAGTTCGTTCTCAGCCCACGTATGTTGCAAAAGTCTATTCTAAAGTTTCCCGCCATTGCGATAGAAAAATCATGTACAAATGCTAATTCTGCTGTGCTGGTGAGGCCGAAGTTAAGTTAATTGTTCATTCGACTGTATAGTATCCAGTGTATATACCTTCGATACTATGCAGTCAACAACAGTCAACCCCATATCACCAACATTGCAAAATAAAATTTGCAGTATGGTTGTCTCCACAGTTACCGCATTTTTTAACACTTGAGTCAGTTTTTGGCTTCTTGCACTGTGATGTGCCGTGCAGTTCGCCACACACAACACAAACTGCGGGAAGTTTACAATATGCCTTAGTATGACCAAATTCCTGGCAGTTTAGGCATTTTGAGAATAACATCCCCTGGTTCCAGTTCAACCCTAAACATGGGTTGAGGAATCTTTTCACGGTTCCGCATGTTTACCACATTTTTTACCTTAAAGCCTTTATCTATCAATCCAGTCTTTACCTCATCCGTGTCTACACACGGACTTAAGAAAAATCAAATTTTTTAATTTGAAATCACATTTTTTAATGTTAAATTTAGTATTAAGATTTGAATACTTATTGTTAGTTCATTTTGAAGATTCAATAAATAAAAAAATTCTTAAAAAAAATAACTTCAAATAAGTTAGGAAGTTAAAGTTAACGAAAAGTTGTAGTTTTAATAAGTTCGAAAGCTAAAGTTAAAGAAGTTTAACTTTCTTTTGACTTTGATGTTTGAAGTGCGCTTTAAGTTAAAATCATTGTTGATTGTTTATTTTGGCTGGATGTTGCTTTTACAAATATTGTAAAATAAAAAGCAGTTTTTAAACACTGAAAATGCACGCTTTTTGTGGACTATAAGGCGAATTGGACTATAGTTAGATTTTCATATAAGCCACTTTTTAGCTTATAAATGAATTTGCATATAATAATTTATTTTGACTATATAAAAGCTGAAAGCAAAATATTCGTTTAGAAATTACTTATTTGTTTATTTATTTAATAATGTTGCAATTAAGATGCCAAAATGAAAACAATTTGTACTTCAGTATACTAGGTAGTACAATTTTTTGTAAAATTATTAAACGTGGATATTTCTTCGAGGTTAAAAACTAAGAACTTATATTTCCAACCTTTCGCCTGATCACCGTTATTAAAGAATGTTGTGTTAGGTAGTGCTTTATAATATAAACCACTTTCATCCGCGTTATAAACGCAACCTGCTTTATTATACTTTTGAATTAAAATGGGAAGAACATGTTACGGATTTTTTCCTTTTTTCCATTTTATATTTGCCAAAAGAAAAGGAGTAGAATAGTTTCTCACAGGCATATGTGAAACTCCCTGTCTTTTTTTAACAACCGTGTGATATGCTACTATTTTATCAAATGAGCATAGTTATTACATCTTTCCTTTAATTTTCCATTCGCAAATCGTATGATCAAAAAACCTTTAGTTGTTCAACCAATCAGATATGGCCACGTCGAAAAACTGAAAGTAAGTGGAGTTCGAAGAATGGCCTGAGGAAGGGAATAGGCAAAAGATGCAGATGCTGTGAGAAATTCGTGCGTAAAGGTCGTAGTCCAGGAAAAGTTAAAGTGCAAAAAAATTTAAAAAGAAGTTTGTGCATAAGCATGTGCAATTAAAATTTAATTTTCATACAAAAATTAGAATAAAGCGAGACACATTATGTTTTCCCAGCATTTAACTTGAGAAATAAAAGGAAAGTTATCTTCAATGAAAATTTAAAATTTGCACGTCATTGTGAAATGTTAAAAAAAAAAAACAAAAGGAATATATGTAAATGTGAGAAAGACATTGTGTTCCTTGTTGCCACAAGTAATGGAAGGCTTCGAAAAGATGCCCATAGTCAATATGACAAATTGTAAAAGAATTTTCTAAACGAAAATGTACTGTGTATGGGGGGAAAAATACAGCTGCTCTTGTTAAGTTAAGAACAAATATCTAGACATAAATTACCTTTTGTGAAAAAAAGAATAAGATAAGGAAGAAACTATTGCACGAATAACCTAACTTCTTGAAATTGAACAAAAGAACGAAGAACTAAAACCCAGAATAAACTAAATTACAAAAATAAAATAAAACTAACATCAGCAGGCGTCGATCACCGGTGATTAGCATCCAATCCAGTCGAGAGGAAGAATCAGCAGCCAGCAAGATATGTATTCCTCATTGTAAATTAATTTAATTTTTAAAAACTGTTGTAATTATTTCTACCCTTGCATACATGCCTTTATTCAATTTACAAGGAAAAATGCTATGCATTGAATTATAAATTTCAACCGGAATTGCTAGAGTTAATATACCCCATACATATTTTTCTTCCCGTGAATAAAGACAAGTATCCGTAGTAATATATTATAAGCAATTTATCTTAGTAATTATTATCATAATTTTCAATGCTAACATTTTCTTATATTTTATTTTTATTTTGTTTCCAAATATTCTCGAATTAAATTTTCCTTAATTTTGAATATGAAATATGTTTATCTCCTCCCACAATAAAATGATGAATTTAAATTTAGAATAAACTTTTTCTTTTGGAATGCTAGAAGGGACAGCAGGTAAAATGGAGTGAAGGTGATAATAAATTAGGGACAGGATAAGAATTAGGATATTGATCCTGTCAACGCGTTTGACACATGACAAAACGGGTGGGAACAATGTACCTCAAATAGCATAACAGCACGCTATCCCAAAACTTCATAACCCCATTAAACCATCGAAATTCTTAAATGCGGACATATGCATCTACATACGTATATGTATCATTCAGAATGTGCACAGTGGTATTATAAGGCAAATGTGTATATTTATATGTAATGTATCAGGGAAAACGGGCTGAGAACCAATTTACCACTGACTGAGCTAGTCGTAGATCGTGTTGCCTCTTGACTACTACCCTTACTCTATAGTGTTTAATTCCTTGGGTTATAACTCTGAGATGAAGGAAGGAGAACGGACAAAAGACACGTTACAGACACTCTGATGTTACCCATTTTTAAGTTATATATTTATGATTGACAGATATTTCAATGTCCTCATTGACAAAAAAATAAAATAAAAAACACACACACAATTTAACATTGCGAAAATATCGAAAATGAAATATGTACATATAAAAAAGTATTTCATTTATTAAATTTGCATTTTGGATTATATCATTAATAATTTGCATGAAATTAAGTTTTTTCACACCGCATCTGGTGGAATATAAGCGAAAATGGTGGACTATAGCGCAAATGGACTATACAACAAATATTTTGTTGGCAAAAATTGCACATTTTGGACTAAATCGCTAATCTACCGGTGTGGCTTATAAACGAATTTTACTGTAACACTTTTTTTGAAGAAATAATGTTCAACAAAAACTGTTAAATTTAGTTGTATTTTCTTCATCATTTATTGTTCGGGCATAAAAAACTAAAGATAAAAAGATAAACATGTTTATTTGATTGTGTACCAAATGAATATTTATTTTATTATAAATATAAATTAAATAAAAAATGTTGTTATATTTTTGTTTATTTATTGCAAACATGAATGTATAATAAACAAAGTAAATTTAGTATTTTAAATTAAAACAATAACTTTTATTTGTTTCCAAATTAAATTATTTTATTATTGTTATTAGTATATTGGGCATGTACTTACATGTGTCTTTACGCTTTCGTATTAACGAAACCTTTCGGGGCGAAATTTTTAAATTCATGCCCAATACACAATACGTGTTTCACACCTAGAACATAAGCTTGAACATGAACTTATTTTAGCTGTTATTCTGCCGACTTATTGTTTATGTTCGAAAATAAATATTGCGAGTGGAGACGTGCAGTAAATAATGTCCGTTTTCTATTTTACCAAGTCATGTGTCAATTGAATATTTGAATTACAAGTACATAGTAGCTTAGAACTTAATAGGTGATTTCCACGAGATCTGGGACTAGTTCAGACTAATGAAAGCAAAAATCAAATTACTCTCTAAATGTGCAAATTTTATCGAAAACTGCTGGAACGCAAAAAACCACAATTGTACATCTTGCAATACTAGTGCTGCTTACTTTTTAGATTAAAGGTTATTTTAATGAATTGAAACGCTTAAAACGCATAAGATCATATAAACGAGAGATTTGCATTATTTGCAACAGCTGTAAAATTAAAAGCAATGTAATATGTTCAATTGATTTTTAAAGCATATATTTATAAAATGAAAAGCCAAATAGCAATAGCATGTTCTGTTTACAACTCCACAACGTTATTTTTAGTTTGGGCAACTTCCCATTTTGCTTTTAACTAATTTTTAAAGAAAAACAGTTTTCCAGTTTGCAAATATGTTATCACAAAATTTGCAAACTGGAAAACTGTTTTTTTTTTTGCACTTTCATACATATGCAAACATAAAACAGCTGATTATTCAATTCTAGTCCGAACTTACCCAAAAAAAAAAAAGTTCGGTCTAATTTGTACAGGAAATGAAAAAATTACTCTCCCATTTTCTCTCAAAATTGCACAAAAATTGTTACGTGGAACGCTTTTAGATTTTATTTAGATTGTTATTCACGTGAAACCCACGTTAAAAATTAATCTTACATATAGATGGCGCTATATTATAATACAGTTTAAGAACAAAATATAGAGAACATTGTAAAATTTTAGAACTAATACAAATAACAAATAGGTGAATATGTATATACACATACATAATCGGGTATGTTCTTGATTCTACTTTGAAGTGAAAATAGTTTGAAATCACTTCAATTTCAAGCTTTGTTGTTCTGCATTCTACTCGTTACTTTTCATTTGTGTTTTCTTTTCGAACATTAATTGTAGTGAATTGTCTGGTTCTTGAAACTACAGGGTGGCCCAGAAAGACCGAAGTGGTGTGAATTGCTTATAACTTTTTATTTAAGGGATATTTTTTTAATTTTTTTTTTTTAAATACATTAAATTTATGGGGAATATTTTTGGATTAGTTATTAAAAATGATATCCCGCAAGTGGTGGCCATATTCTGCTTCGCACAAATGTGCTCTTTCCAACACATTTTCCATGACCTTTCGCAAAACTTCCGGTGGTATGTTGTTAATTTCTTCTCGAATATTGGTTTTTAACTCCTCAATAGTCCTAGGCTTATTAACATAAACTTTTCCTTTTAAATAGCCCCAAAGAAAACAGTCTGGAGCGGTTAAATCCGGGGAACGCGGAGGCCAATTTGGATTCTCTTGTGCTTTTTGCTGGAAATAAATTGCATAGTCAAGTCGTTGCTGGTAATCTGTTGGTTTCAATTCTTGGACAAGTTGAATTTTGTATGGAAACAATCCTATGGTGTGCAAAATTCGCTGCAGCGACGTCCTTGAGAGGCCCAGTTGTGACGAACGTCTCCTGGTTGATGTTTCTGGATCCTCCCGAATACTCTCCTGTACCACTTGAATATTGTCAGCCGTGTGGACAGTTCGGTGTCTGCCGGGACCAGGAAGGTTCCTTACTGCTCCTTGTTCTCGAAAATTTGCAACCAGACGGTTTATTGTTGACTGAGAGGGTGCAACCCGCACATTAAATTGACGACGGTATGCACGCTGAGTCAACACAATGGACCGTTGATTTGAAAAGTAAATTTCAACAATTTGGGCACGTTGTTCAATTGTGTATTGCTCCATTATAAATTATCCAAGTCTTCTTTACAAAATACTGAAAAGAAAAGAAAAAATTATAATAAAAAAGTTATAAGGAATTCACACCACTTCGGTCTTTCTGGGCCACCCTGTACTTTTACACAAAAAATAGTAGTTTGAAAACACTTTTTAATTTCATTGAGATACAATTGTGCATATATTTATAGGCAAAATAAGGAAAATATTATATAAAAAACTAATAATTGTTATTTTATTAACTAAAGTCGATTGGGGATATCATCTCTTATTACAGCGGTTAAGGAATTAGTAACTCATCTGAATCATCGTCATCACTTTCATGTCTTGGATTTACCCCCAACGGCTATTCCAAATTTTTTTTACAAAATTGCACTTAACAATTACGGTCATCGTTGTTGACGGAGAATTTGATAAACCTAGTTAAATTTTGCTCTTATAAAATAACAAGCATTAGGTTAAAAATTTTGCACGTCGTTTTTTGGGCAAAAGGCACATCGCAAAAAATAAAATTTAAAATATGGTTCATTTCAGTACTAGTTTATATAAAAAGACAAATAAAATTGAAGACTTGGTTTGTGTCAGTACTAGTTATTTGAACATTTATCCAAGTTTTAATTTCGAAGTTCAGTTCGAATCAAGACGAATTCATTACTATCCCATATCAAGGCGAATTAATTATTAGGTGGATGCATCGGCGAATTCAGGCGAATTCGATTAATATGGCGGCACTTTTGCTGTCAAGTTTTGTTTACCTCTTTCGGCGCCATTTAAATTTTTTTACATGTTCGTTAACAACTACTTTTGACAGCTTAAGTGTGAATTCGCCTTTTTACACAAACAAAATACCTGTTGTATTTTTTATTGTTGTATTGTTGTAGCGAAGCGGCTACCTTGTTTTTTGTATCATGTCCCATATGAACAATCTTAAGCGAATTTAGATTTTGACATTCATTCGCCTTGATGTTTTACAATAACAAAATACATAGTACTGAATTCGCCTTTCCGCTTGCATTCACCTGTATAAGTTCGCCTTGGTTCGAATGAAATACCCAACTACTTACCTTTTCAGAACAACAAACATGAAACGTTAACATTTTTAACTTTTCTGGAACATCGGGGAATAACTAGAACAATAGAACATTACAACTCGGCCATCCTGATTTTTAATTGCCCTCAATTAAATTTATTATCTATCCATTTTCGCATTCGAGAAGCTTCTATTACTCCATCATATGGCAGCTGGGTAATTTGGCAGTTTTTTATGTCCCGTATAACAAATCGGTCATTGGGTAAAACTTTGTGAAATACGTAAGGGCCTCGAAAAATTTCGTCTAACTTCTTATTCTTCTCAATGGGTGTGTCAATGTGACGAATCCGCTTGATAAGATTTTGCGGGCTCGCTTCTTTTTAAAAAATATTTCAGGTTTCTCTGCTGTGGTTTTAAAATAGCCTCCGATGCGTCAGTTCGAATTCGCTCCAAGTTATTCTTCTAAATATTCTGTCAAAAAATTTATGGTCGTACCACGCTGTTCAACACCAAATAATAATTTGCTTGCAGTTTGTTTTGAGGAGCAATGGGTTGTATTGTTCATAGCGAACTCAATTTTTGTCTACATTTGTGACCAATTAGCGTGATTTAGCGGACTAGTTAATTTACTTAACATCATGCTTAGTACCCTGTTCATCCTTTCAACTTGTCCGTTCACCTGTGCTGATTCTACTGCAATTCGAATATGAGTTACATTATTACCAAGAAGATATGAACTAAACTCAGCCGAAGTAAAGCATGTACCTCTACCACTGATAATTCGTCTAGGCCTTGATTAATTTGTAAAATATTTTGTCCATCTGCTGTCTGCTATTGCTGCCACTCGCATTGGGTACTATTTCCTCCCGCAGTCTCTTGTTTTCTTGCTGAGTTGCCTGTAGCAATAGACTCATTTTACTCATTGTGGCGGTAAGCTCTGCCTGACATTTCCCTCTCTTCCCTATGGTTAGTGCGTTCCTCATTACTTCTAGTCGGTATATTCTGATTCTCTCTCAATTGCTCCTGAGCTATTGCACTAGTGCCCGCGCGAGCGTTTATAATCGTATCTGATACATCGGTTGTTTGCAGATTCATCGTATTTTGATTCATTTTACAAGCGTAACTATGTACAGGTTTTCGCCCTGGGGTATTTGATATAATATATTTTTCAAATGTATTCGGGGTAGATCTGCTCAAATCAAAATTTAGTTGTCTTGCTCTTTTCCTATTTCTTGTCAACGGAGGAGTCACAGGCATATCAAGATCTGAACATCCTACAAAACTCTATTACTCGAACCAAAAGCAAAATAGATGACAAATATTTTTAATTTTGAACGCTTTTTCACGATTAGATTATAAACAAGTAAGAGTGCGGTAAATTCGGCTGGGCCGAATCTAAAATACCCTTCACAATAGTCACGTATAAAAACGCGGTTTAGGCTATATCTCCGGCATATATGTACCGATATCGGAAATTTCTATTTTCCATATTTATATAACCTTATTTCGTTACCAGAACTGTTTTTAAGCAAAAAAAGTTGTTTAAGTTCACTTACGCGACATTTTCATGAAAACCGCGGTTTAGGCTATATCTAGATTATATATGGACCGATATCGGAAATTTTCATTTTCCATATTTATATAACCTTACTTTATTACCGGAACTGCCTTTGAGCAAAAAAGGTTGTTTAAGTTTACTTACAGGCATGGTTGCCAGAATTTAAAGAGGTAAAATCTTCAAAACTCAGGAACTTCTCATGAAAAAATCTGCAAAATCTGCACTTTATTTTCCAAATCTTCAAAAAATCTTCAAACTCTTATTAATATGTCTTTTTTTTATAAATAATTTTAAAAATATGCAAATAGATTTAATGAGAAAACAAACATACATGAAAGTTGTTAAAATTATTTAGTGCCTAAACACGTACACCCATGTACGAGTATATTAGGACTACTGTGTCGTTAACACTTACTTAGCTAAAGATTATCTGTAAAATCATTGTACATTTAACAAACTCGGTTAGAATTTGAACATTATGTTAGCATTAAGTGGCTTTATTTTAGATACAGCTCTGCGCTGGAGAACACTTCTCACGTTATCGTAATTACCCAGTGAAATTTTTGTCGCATACATCTTCGATCTAAGACCATTGACAATGTAAGCGTGACCCATCCGAAGTATGTATACAATTCCTACTTACATTTACACAGCGATGGCCTAGGCGGTAAGATGCATCCAACACTGTATACATTGTAAGCGAAGATTGGATAAGTTCAAAACTATATTATTAGCATTTGTTTTCTGCTTTGCTTCTTATGTACATTTAATTTAACAATATGAGTAGAAAAAAAAGACTAATCTGAATCAGATGCTAGTTGTTTGTTGTGCTTAAAATCCCAGCAGTCCAAAAGTTATTACAATTTGCAAAGCATCCGATTGTAAGCGATTGTGTCAACAGAAAAAATCAAAATAAACATGTTAAGAACAACAAAAAACTAGCATTCGCTTCAGATTAGTCTTTTTCTACTCATTATGTTAAATTAAATGTAAATAAGAAACAAAGAAGAAAAGAAATGCTAATAATATAGTTTTGAACTTATCCAATCTTCGCTTACAATGTATACAGTGTTGGATGCATCCTACGGCCTAGGCCATCGCTGTGTAAATGTAAATAGGTATTGTATACAGACTTCGGATGGCTCGCGCATACATTGTCAATGGTCTTAGATCGAAGATGTATGTGACAAAAATTTCACTGGGATGTTTATTTTGATTTTTTCTGTTGACACAATCGCTTACAATCGGATGCTTTGCAAATTGTAATAACTTGTGGACTTCTGGGTATTTCTTAAGTGCGGTCAGGCTTGTCGTTGTTGTTTGGCCTTCGAGAGTTTTGCGTCTCGCTCTCACTGGTTGACTGTTAGCCTCAACTAATTGTATTAGTGTACAGTTTTTTTGAGGTATTCCTTTGTTAACAACACGGCAATTTCTTATGTGAAGTCATAATAGTTTGTCACAGCGCCGCTGCAAATTACTGTTATTACTATCGTGAGCACAAGGTCTTCGGTACTCCCCCCATACTTTACAAATTTATTTGCAACTGTACGAGTATAATTAAATAAATATTTTAGATAAATATTTTAAATATCTAAACGGCATTGTTGTTGTACTGAAGAATTGTAACAACGAAAAACATTTTTCATGTTTTTTTCTAATTTCCTTTTGAATTATTTGTTATGTTTTTAAAATTGTTTTATTTTCATTTGACTGACATCGATTTAAGCAAAAGGATGTAATTGTCGAAAATTAAAAACATGACTTAAAAATCGTCGTAAAAATGTAACATGATTTTGTTAACAACTTTAAAAGAGTATTATAAAAAATACTTTAAATTATCGTATAAATAAGCTCATATTACTTTCTAGAAACTTGCCAAAGTTGCTTTAACAAAGTTACTTTTTAAACTTCGAGTGCAGAAACTATCAATTGCATGTAGCTTTCAGCCTTTATAATTTTTTCACTTAATTTTTTTTTACAATTTTTTCGCTTCATTTTCTGATATAACGAAACATGTTCAGAAACATGTGCAAGATGTTATTCCATTTTGTCTACTTTATAACATGAACGATTGATATTTTCGTTCTAACTTCGTTCTAGTAGAAATACATATAAGGGACAAAGTGCAAAAAGTTACTTTATTATTAAAAATTTTATGTATGTATTAATGTTAAATAGTCGAACTTTATTTTCATATTTCTAATATTATATGATGATGGGTTGATATTATTCGTCTAGCTTAGATTAGATTGAACTTGAGCTAGACGAATGATAGCAAACCATCATCATATAATATTAGATATATTAAAAATCTGCGTTTTCAGTCCAAAAATCTTCAAATCTTCATTTAGTGTTTTTAGAGAGTAAAAATCTGCAAAATGAAGATAAATCTGCATTTCTGGCAACCTTGCTTGCAGGACATTTTCACGAAAAACCCGATTCATGGTATATCTCGGGTATATATGGACCGCTATCGGATATTTTCATTTCCGATATTTATATAACCTTACTTTATTACCGGAACTGCCTTTGGGCAAAAAAAGTTGTTTAAGTTTACTTACGGGACATTTTCATGAAACACCCGTTTTAGGCTATATCTCGGGTATATATTGACCGATATCGGGCATTTTCATTTTCTATATTTATCTAACCTTATTTTATTACTAGAACTGCTTTTAATGAAAAAACGTTGTTTAAGTTCGCTTACGCGGCATTTTTATAAATAACACCGTTTAGGTTATATCTCGGGTATATATGGACCGTATTCGGAAATTTTCATTTTCCATATTTATATAACCTTTTTTTATTATCAGAACTGTTTTAAGCAAAAAAAAAAAATGTTTAAGTTCACTTACGCGACATTTTCATGAAAACCGCGGTTTAGGCTATATCTCGGATATATATGGACCGAAATCGGAAATTTCCATTTTCCATATTTATATAACCTTACTTTATTACCGAAACTGCCTTTAAGCAAAAAAAAAAGTTTTTTAAGTTTGCTTACGCGACATTTTCATGATCTCGGGTATATATGGACCGATATCGGAAATTTTCATTTTCCATATTTATATAACCTAATTTTATTACCAGAACTACTTTTAAGCAAAAAAGTTGTTTAGCTTCGCCTATGCGACATTTTCATTAAAAATCCGATTTGGGCTATATCTCGGGTATATAAGGACCGATATCGGAAATTTTCATTTTCCATACTTATATAACCTTATTTTATTACCAGAACTGCTTTTAAGCAAAAAAAGTTGTTTAAGTTCGCTTACGCCGCATGTTCATGAAAAACCCGGTTTAGGCTATATCTCGGGTATATATGGGCCGATATCGGAAATTTTCATTTTCCATATTTTTATAACCTTACTTTATTGCCGGAACTGCCTTTGAGCAAAACAAAGTTTTTAAGTTCGCTTATGTGGCATTTTCATGAAAAACCCGTTCTAGGATATATCTCGGGTATATATGGACCGATATCGTAAATTTTTATTTTCCAGATTTATATAACCTAAGTTTATTACCAGAACTACTTTTAAGCAAAAACAGTTGTTTAGCTTCGCCTATGCGTCATTTTCTTTAAAAGTCCGATTTGGGCTATATCTCGGGTATATATGGACCGATATAGGAAATTTTTATTTTCCATACTTATATAACCTAATGTTATTACCAGAACTACTTTTAAGCAAAAAAGTTGTTTAAGTTTGCTTACGCTACATGTTCATGAAACACCCGGTTTAGGCTATATCTCGGGTATATATGGACCGATATCGGGAATTTTCATTTTTCATATTTATATAACTTTATTTTATTACCAAAGCTGCTTTTAAGCAAAACAAAGTTGTTTAAGTTCGCTTACGCGACATTTTCATGAAACCCCCGGCTTAGGCTATGTCTCGGGTATATATCGAGCGATATCGGAAATTTTCATTTTCCATATTGATATAACCTAATTTTATTACCAGAACTACTTTTAAGCAAAAAAAAAGTTGTTTAGCTTCGCCTATGCGACATTTTCATTAAAAATCCGATTTGGGCTATATCTCGGGTATATATGGACCGATATCTGAAAAAAAAATTTTGCCTTAAAGTCACCATGCTTAATAAGTGTGTGAAGTTTGAAGCAAAACAAACAACTTTTGTTTTCAAAAAACTTCATACAAAACTGCAAAAAAATGGCTTTTTTCGGAATTTTAAATACATCTCAGCTATACGTAGACCGATATTACTGAATTTCAATAGCAAACCCATGAATCGATGGGGTAAAAGAATGGTGAAAGAAAAAAGTTTCTTAGTCTAATGCTTTTCTCAGAAACGGTATTTCAACAGCGGACAGACGGACATCGCTTAATCGACTTTTCCATTAATTCTGATTCAGAATATATATACTTTAGAGGGTCACAAAAAAAACTGTAGAAATTACAAACGGAATCACAAACTTATATATACCCTTTACATTTTTGTGAAGGGTATAAAAAAACTTGTAGTAAAATGAAGACAGAATAAGAATTAGTATGCTTGTTCGTACTAATTCTGCACTATCAGAATTCTATACGATTTAAACTAGGCCTTTCGCCGGTTGCATAGACTAAAACCACCTAACTTCTTCACCGTTGTGTCCCTAACTTGAAGGAGCTCCTTAAAGTAGGCTTTAATTAAAACTTAGTGTTCTTTTCTAAAGTTCTACATACACCACTTCAGGTTAAGAGTTTATAATTGGATTTCGAAGAGTACGCATTGAAATCAGTCTAATTGTTTGAATTTTTTTTTCTGTCAAAAAATAAAATAAAATAAAATAATTTTTTTTTTGTGAATTTTTAAATTAATTGGGAATTCAATTGATTTGGAATTTAAAGCACACGCTGAAGGAATGGAAATTAATCCGTTGCTTTCGCAGTCTGGAGGACGCCCTCCTAATAATTTGAATGGAAAATCTTCCATAGCGAGAAAGGCGACTTCAAATAATGGTAAAGGCCTGCATGTTTCTTTGAAGAGCGGGGCACCAGCTTCAAGTCAAAAGATTATTGGAAATCCATGCGATTCGCAAAAATGTAATCTTGCTGGTCAGACTTCCCAGCTGGGAAAGGATTTATTGAATGCAGTTCTGCTAGATCAATCATCAGCAGAAATTAAAAAGCTTTTTGAAGCAAGCAGCGTGAAAGATGGTATTGCTATTCTGGAGAATTTAAAGATTCAAGATGCAGATATGGAAGAGGCAGATGTTCATGATGTCGTGCAAGATGCTTGGTCCCTTTCCTCATTTGAAAATGAGTTTAGAACGGTGAAGAGCAAGAAAAGAAAATTTCCAGGTGACGTAGTTGTTGATTTAACTAATTCTAATGTTGATGGCAAAAGCAAAGCTATTGATGACGTTAACCGTGTTAATAGATTTAATTTATTGGGGGATTTAGATTTAGTTACTGATAAGCCGTTTGAAAGCGTTTCTGTAGAACAAAAACAGAATAATGCTAACAATTCATCACAGAACACACATACACAAAGTAGGGCTAAGATTTCATATTGTCCTCCGATAATAATAGAAAATGTTAATGTTAAATCCCTGATTGACCAATTAAAATCGAAGAACGTTGATTTTAAAATCAAGAACAAGTCGCAGAACAAAAGCAAATTGTATTTTAGGGAGTCTGCTCATTTAGAAATGGTGGAATTACTTAAGAAAAAGGAAATTTCTGCTCATAGCTTCACTCCTAGGGAGTTGAAGCGTCAGAGCGTTATTTGCAGAGGCTTGTATTTTAAGTCAAATGTGGATGAAATTAAAATAGAATTGGATAACTTGATTCCGGATATAATTGATTCGGTATCCAAGTTTTCGACGGACTTTTCAAAGAAGAAAGGTATAGACACGGGTTTATTTTTGGTGGTACTTAAGCCAGGTCGGAAAGTAAGTGAGCTAATTGGCTTGAAGTTCATTTTAAATCAGGTAGTATCTTGGGAGAGACCGAAGTATAGCGCGAAGATCCCGCAATGTTGCAGGTGTCAGCAGTTGGGTCATTACTCACGGAATTGTAGTAGACCATTTGCGTGTTTAAAATGTGACCAGAATCATGGGCCTGGTGAATGCAGTTTAGTTCCGGGTAGTAATGTAATGCCTTTTTGTGTTAATTGTAACGAAAGGGGGCATACTTCAAATTACAGAGGTTGCCCAGCGTATAGAAAATATTTAGGTTTTAGAAAGAAGACTCTTCAGGAGGCCAGGGAGAGAAAAGTTTTAGCTACTGCTAATGTTAGCAAGGCACTGAATTTTTCCAGTGGTCTTGGTAATGCATCTTATGCTAGTATGTTTAATGACGTGTCAAAACAAAAGGGAGTGGAGAAACCTGCATTTATTCAGGAGTTCATGAAGGTTGCAAAGGTTTTGTGTGATTCAGGGCCATCGTTAGAAGATAAAATTAGGAATTTTTTGGAAAGTTATAATTGTTTAACGAAAGATCAGGCAAAGGAAGAATGCTTGAAACTAATGAAAGATATTCACGATGTATATGGGCCGTAATTATCTGAATTTTGTAACATTTAATGTTGGTTCTCTTGTCCATATAGGAAGGAGGACTGAACTTAATATTATTTTAGATCAATTTAAAATTGATATTGCCTTTTTGCAGGAATTGCATTTGTCTTCGGGTGCGAATGTTTATCTTGATAATTTTGTTGTAGTTAAGGACGATAGTTCAGTGGGTGTCGGGATTGCTGTAAGCTAGTCATTTGATTATTCCGTTGTTAATGTTCCCGGACTGAATTTTCCAAATTTATTTCTTGAGATTAGAATTTTGTTGAATGGTGTTGTGCGTAGAATTCTTTGTGGTTCCATTTATTTTAGAAGTAATTTTAATCGTCAAGATATTAGCAATGGTCTATCCTCGATATTGAGTTTCTCGAGCAACTTTGGCGGGCTTATATTAGGTGGTGATTTGAATGCAAAACACGGTTCGTGGGGTGATTCAGTGAACAATTTTAATGGTGAAGTCCTTTCATCGTGGCTTCAAGATGAAGCGTTTTCTGTAACTAGAATTTGTGATGTTTTTCCTTCTTATCCTGGTGGTGCTTCGCACTTGGACCATTTTATATTGAGTAACGATTTATTAGATAATTATCGGGCTAACTATAGGACGAAAACGCTGCCTACATTTTCTGATCATAATCCTTTAGCCTTGGCCTTAACAATGTCTGAATTCGAGTTTGTTTTAAGAATTCCGGACCATTATGTCTCTTATAGAGATACGAACTGGAATTCATTTAAAAGTGATATTATAGGTGCAATACTGGATCATTATCCTCCAATTAATAGGAACTTGTCAAATGATGAGATAGACTTTTTTGTGGACAATTTCAGTGCTTCTGTGAATTTTGTGGCGAGTATACATTCTAACCGGGTTAAAAGTAGGAACAAGAAGTTTATTGCATCTGATAAGTTACGGAAAATGCTAAAATTGAAATATAACTGAGAGCAGGCAGCGTTCTTTGATGCCAGGTTGAAGAATATAAAACCAGGACCATGGGCTTACAGGGAAATTTTTAAAGTTATTGGCAATACAAATCGTTCGGGTGTTAAAAATATTTCAATTGATAGTGTTATGATTTCGGAAGAGGACCGGAAATTATGTGTGTTGAAGGATTATTTTGTGAGACTCTTTCAAAGAATGCCTCCAAACAGAAATGTTTCGGGTATTAATGAAAGGATCAATCAGTCGGTGGGTCAGGCTTCTTCAGTTGTATTTAATGATAACAATACATCATTGAATAACTTAAGAAGTTTGAAGCTTACGGATTTGAACTTTCTTTTAGATATATCGAGATCCTTGAATAACAAAAATTCATCTGGTATAGATTGTGTGTCGAATTTCATTATAAGAAGGTTTCCTGTTAAGGCTTTTGAATATTTGACAGTATTGTTTAATAACTGTCTTAATAACTGCTATTTTCCATCCGCTTGGAAATTGGCAAAGGTTGTTCCGATTCATAAAGTGAAGGGTAACACTGATATTAATAATCTACGACCAATTTCACTACTTTCTAACTTAGGAAAAATGTTTGAGAGAGTGGTATGGAATAAAATGAATCTTCCTTTAGTCGGTGAATATATTCCTGAGAGGCAATTTGGGTTTAAAAAAGGAAATTCTACCGTTCATGCCCTGTTAAAATTTCACACCGATGTAATTCAGAATTTAAGGGAACGTCGTTGCACTGTAGCGGTTTCTCTTGACATTGAAAAAGCTTTTGACTAAGCGTATCATGATGGTATTTTATTTAAAATGATAAATATTGGCTTTGATCCGGCTATCATAAAACTTTTTCAAAGCTATTTCGACAACCGAAAATTTTGTGTGCAGAGTTCTAATAGACTATCTGAGTACGGTGACGTTTCTTGTGGGGTACCGCAGGGCTCTGTGTTGGCTCCCCATCTTTACAATATTTTTATAAGCGATTTCCCTCATGAGTTCGGTCTCTCCCAGAGCATATTATATGAGGACGATTCACTTTTGTACGCGCATGATGAATCTCCCAACGCAGCTCTTCAACGGGCATCTTTGCATCTTAGGAAAGTGGACGAATTTTATACCCATTGGGGAATAAAAATAAACATTTTAAAAAGCTCTGCTATTTGCTTGCGAAATGCGTCTGGGAAATGTAAATATACGGTTGTACCGGAGAGCAAAAATCTTAGGTTGATGCTAAATGGTATTGAGATACGTTTTAAGGACAGCATTAAATACCTAGGAGTTCATTTCAGTAAACTCATGAAATTTAATTGCCACGCTGTTTGTAATTTGGAAAAGGCTAATCGGATAAAGGGGGCATTTAGTAAATTGTTCAATAGTAAATTTTTGCCAATTAGAACTAAATTGCTTTTGTATAAGGTAAGCATTAGGCCAATTCTCCTCTATGGATTTCCAATTTGGTTTACCATCTCACGGACTGTTATGAAGAGAATGGAGATTCTTGAACGGCACATAGTGCGGAAATGCATAGAGAAGAATTTTAAAGCTCTAAATAAAAGATTTTCTAATGTGTTTATTTATGAGAAGGCCAAAATTTCTGCCTTGTCTCATTACGCTTTCGGGCTGATGAGCAGTTTTGTTAGAAGATTGTCTTGTTTTGAAGGCAATGTTATTCAGAATGTTTTATCTAACGAGCGAGATTTTGGTTGGTCTAATACGCAATATATTTCTTGTATTGGAATTTTACAAGAGGACAATGGTTTTGCTGGTCAAAACTTTTACTTACACTGTACTCCCGGCAATCACAGGGGATAGTTTTAGTTTTTTGTTTATTTAATTTTTTTTTCTCTTTTGTTTTTATTATAATTTTTAGTTTATAAATCTAGTTTAAGTTAGTGTTGTAGGTTTAGGTTTAAGTTTTTTTTTTCTTCTAGCTTTAAGTGTATTTTCTGTAAACATGCCGTTACAAGTAATGTCAAGTGCCGGGAGCAAGCATTGTAATCTACACTAATGTTAAAATTGCAACATTTTTGTTTTAATCTTTTAATTTTAATAAGCATGTCGCATATTCATACCGAATGTTATTAAAACAATACATAATAGTTTTAAGTGTTCACTGAATTTATGTTGATTTTTCCTGTTTTATGAAAAAAAAAAATTAAGTCTCAATAAAACCTAACTAACTAACTAACACTTCAGGTTAACCTGAGCCTATGACTTTCTGTTCCCTTTTTCTGTAATTTTATGACGAAAAAATAATAACAGATATGCGCCCTCTAATGGTGACTAGTTCCGGTATATATATCAGGCAAACAAACCTCAAACGCTCGAATAAAAACACAATATATTTTACAGAGTTATCCTTAATCCTAATGGTACATACATTTTTACACAGTTCAAATACGCAGAAAAAAAACACAATCGAAGGCAATTTTTGATCTCAACGATCACAAAGTACTATACCAAAACAAAAAATATATATTTATATACATACATATACATATATTCATTTAATAATTGACAATATTTATTTCTTAAAAATTTCTTCACTCTGAATTAGCCCAGATTTATATTATATAACTTCCTCATTTTATTTTTTTGTTTATTTAGCCAAAATATATAAACATTTCTTTAAAATACGTATCTGATGCACGAATCAAAATTATTGGAAATAGGAATCATATACGTATAGTACTGTTAAAGATATTTCCGTAAATGGAGTTAAAATCTCAGAGGATGATCGGAAACAGCATATAGTAATGTTTCCGAATGAAACAAACGCTTTCTTTTGAGTCTTACAAAGAACAGAACAACTGCCTTCTTTATTTTTCAATATATACTTAACTCAAAACAACAATTCAATTTCGTTCTCTTATATCTTATACCTCTTATAAGTTTATATACATATGTTTATTAGTATGTTCAGGTTGCCATGCAGGTAATAAGGATGATAGGGCGTATGTCCATATGTGCATAGACGCTTATATCACTCCTCCACCGCTTGAATAAGCAGTCCCTGCTAATTCATAAATACTTATTTGCTTAATTTACATGTTTCCTTTTTATCTGTGATTTATAAATTTTTTTAAATTTTTTTTATTAGATACTAGATGGTTTCCAACTTGGCTATAATTTGTAATCTTTTTGCATTTAGGTTTTGATTTACTTACTCTATTGTTATTAACAATATCATTGGCAAAACTATTTGGTTCACCCTATTTGTTTTTTTATTTATCATGTTTATTAGCTTAAATTTCTTTTCGTGTATTATTTGAGAAAGTTTTATAATTTCTTCACGCGGAATCATATTATTCAGAAGATCGATTGGTCGATTATTAGTAGTAGTATGAATGGAATTATTATATGATGTTATTGCCTTATATACTTTTTCATGGATGTCATCTTTATTAATTGGGTCCGCATTGAATAATCGAATATGCTCGTTTAGGGTACCATGTAGTCTTTCTACGTCTGCATTACCCGTTTTTAAGTACGCCGTGGTTGTGTGGAAGTTTATCTCCTGCTCCTTTAAGAATTCTCTTATTACAGCAGTGTCAAGTTCATTGTCGAATATAAGTAGACTTGGTTTGCCTAAGTATTGTATCCTCTGCTTAAGTGCCTTCAGAATTGAAACCCAAGTCCTGTCTTCCAAGTAGTGAGCAGTTGCGTATTTTGTTAGCCTGTCTATGCTAGTCAAATACATCGCACCACGCAGCGGGTACCAAATATCTAAATGAACAATATCGTTATGTTTTTCTGGGGTAGAAGTGATGTTTAAACTGTATTTTATTGGAGACCTATCATATTTTGCAAGTTTACATATTTCGCAATTGTTAATATATTTTTGGATCTCTTTCTGCAATTTTGGGTAAAAGTAACTCTTCTTTAATTCCTCATAAACTTCTTTAATACCTCTATGATTGTTTTTAATATGCGTTTTTTCTATTAACTGCAATAGAATTTCTCTGTCTGTTATATCTTCTACAAACAAGTTTGATTTTAATACTCTGAGGTTTCTATTCCGTGCAAAGTATTTTATAAATAAAGATTGAAATGTTATATATAATTCAGTATTTGGGCAGAAGACTACGGCAAGTCCTTTAGACGGTAATTTATCTTTCACAAAATCTAAAAGACTTTTTTCATCAGTTACCTTCAAGCTGGTTCGAATTTTATTTTTGAACATTATTTTTGTTTTGGAAGAATTTGTGTTTGAAGTTTGAATAAATATTTGATTTTTAAATATATTAATAGGCTGCTGTGTTATTTTAATGTAGTCAGTGTCATCGCTTTCTGCGTATGCACTGTATAGACGTCCTCATCAAACAATTCGTGTAGATTAATTTCCAATTCACTATTCGATGCTTCATAACATAATCTACTTAAACCATCAGCAATTACATTTTCCTTGCCCTTTATATAGTTCATGTCAAAGTCGAATTCGTTCAGCTTAATTTTCCATCGTTGGATTTTGGAATTCGGTTCTTTTATATTATTAAGCCAAACTAAGGGACAATGATCTGTTTTAATGACAAATTTACGGCCAAAAAGATATGATCGAAAGTATTTTGTCGCCCATACTATCGCCAGTAATTCTTTCTGTATTGTACTGTAGTTTTTCTCATGACCATTTAATGTACGGCTGGCAAAAGAAACTACTTTATTTCCTTGCATGAGTGCTGCTCCCAATGCAAAATTGCTGGCATCGGTAACAAGTGTATATATTTTATTAAAATCAGGATGGACAAGTATTGGATCATTTTTAAGCATCGTTTTTAATTTTTCAAATGTTGCTTTGTATTCTTTATCATTGATATTAACTTTTGCTCCTTGCTTTAGGTATTTAATAAGGTGGTAAGCTATTTTTGAATAGTCTCTTATGAACCGTCTATAATATCCAGTTATGCCCAGAAAAGATTTTATTTCTTTTTGTGTTTTAGGTAAAATCATTTTTTCTATAGTCTTAAGTTTCTCCGGGTTGGGTTTAATGCCTGTGGGAGTCACAACATGGCCTAAAAACTCAGTTTCCATTGCGTGGAATATACATTTGTCAACTTGTAGTTTCAAGTTGGCCTGACTTAACCGCTTCAGTATTTTATCTATTGATTCAAAATGTTCTTCCATACTTGTGGAAAAAATAAGAACATCGTCTAAATAAACTAGACAGATTGAACCAATGTATTCTTTCAATACATTGTTAATCAGTCGTTGATATGTGGCCGGTGCATTACGCAAACCAAATGGCATACGCAAGAATTCGTAATGGCCTGTAGCTGTAGAAAATGCTGTCTTTGGAATATCTTCGGGATGAAGTTCTATTTGGTAGAACCCCTTTGCCAAATCCAGCGTTGAAAAATATTGACATTTGCCCAGTTTATCAAAAATGTCATCAATGTTTGGCATAGGAAATCTATCTCCAACGGTAGCGTCATTTAGCTTACGATAATGAATTATAATTCGCCAACTTTGTTTATTAGATGAATCTAGTTTTTGGGGACAACCCATATTGGGCTATTGTAAGGACTATTTGAGTGTCTAATAATATTTTGTTTTAGCATATCTTCAATCTGGTTGTTAACCTCTGATTTATGCACTTCAGGATATCTGTATAGTTTAGAATATATTGGCATATCATGTTTTGTTGTGATTTTGTGCTTTATCTCATTAGTGAAAGTAAGATTTTCATTTTTGTCATAAAAAACACTCCTATACTTTTTAAGAACTTTTAATAACTTATCCTTTTCATATTCCTTCAAATGGTTTGTTCGAATATGAGATAAAATGGTGGATTTCTCAATTTCGTAATTGAAGAAATAATGTTCTATACATGCCAGGTCATTATAAACCTCTTCTTCTTTAGATAAATACATTGTTATTACTGCACTTCTGGTAATGAGTTGTCTATTAGGTAAATCAATTATGCAGTCTAAATCTTTTAAAATGTTGTTACCAATAAGGCCATCAAAGTTTTAATTGAATGCGTATTCTAAAAATTCACAATAATAATTACTCAAATTTAATTCTTCAAATAACTGAAATTTGCAAAGCTTTGTTATTAATATTCTTGTATTTAATGCTGTTGCTATTATGTTTACATTCTGTTTCCATTTAGGATGACAAATATTAGGATTAATGATACTAAATTCTGCACCAGTATCAATTACAAATTTTAGCTTTCACTTAGAGTTATTGATTATTATGTAGGGAAGTCCTGTCTGCCTGCTAAAGGAAAATTTACATTCGAATTTCCTATTTCCATTGGCTCCTGTTGTTGATTGGTATTTTCAAAATTTCTTGAATTTTGATTCCACCAAACTGGCTGCGTAGATTGGTATGAAGTGGTATGACTATTAAATTGAGGAATACTTCCATTAGTTACCCGGGAGTAGTTTGATCTTCTTGTGCGATCCGTAAAATTTGAGCTACCTGGATTATTATTATATTTATTTAAGTGTGTGTGAGGCAGTTGACGATGGTCAAAATTGTTGACTGGCTGACTAGTGTTACCACGGACAGTAGGCTTTCCTTGGATGGAGTTGATGTGATCACTGCAATTACTTCTAAAATTAGTCCTTATATTCGTGTTCATGTAGTTTTTTCTAGCTGGTCCATATTGCGTATAATGTTGATGTCTAGCATCTAATATTAATTTAAAAGCAGCCTCTAAATTTTCGGGGTTTCTGGCAAAAAATCATAGTTCGGGTTGGTTCGGGCAGATGATCTCTAAATGTCTTAAGCGAAATTCTATTTACCTCTTCGTTAGTGTAGGTATCATCACCATGGGTTAAATTTCTATTATGAATTCTATTTGCGAGTTTGTTTATTTTAAAATAATAATTTTCTATAGTTCCTTGTAATCTACACGTTTTCAATTCGTCCATCAAATCGTTACTATTAGATTTTTCGCCAAAATTTGTCTTTAATATGTCTTTTAAGATAGCCCATGTCGTTACATTAGAGTATCTATGAATTGCTTCTCTAGTTTTGCCAATACATTTGTTTTTAATATAACCAAAAAGTATACTGCTATTATTAGTATCAAATTCTAAAACAGATGGAAGAATGCTCTCAACCTGATTTATATAATCTGGTAATCAAAGCATTCAATATTCTTAATGCATGTTAAAACTAGGTTAAATCTACTTATCTCTATTGAATCCATTGTTGAATATGTAGTTGTTGTTATAATAGAAAGGAAATCTTATAGAGTTTAAAAGTAAACTAAAAAAAAATTCAATATTCAAAAATACTTAAGTATGTAAGTTATACGACTTAATATGTTGTTGTAACTGGAATATATACACTCTCCTTGTTTTTACTGGAATACTCTTTTTTGTTGGTTGGATCTCGTTGCTGGAATACTAACTAATTGATTCTCAACTTGAATGATGTTTTGTAAAAGGTCACAAAAACAACTGTGTGCAGACAGATTATTCATAATTTAAGCACGTTCGCCATAACCTTTCCAGAGGTCATTAATAATTCTTCAATTTTTATAAAAAAACAAGTTTTAAGATTTTACGGTTTTTATTTTAATTGTTTCTGCAATATATCTTGGGCTGTTCAGATTTTATTAAATTGTTCTAAAAAAATTCACAGTAATAATGTTTAATTAATTATTTTTTTAAAACAAAAAAAAAAATTTTTTTTTAACTCACTAATTTTAGTTTTTTTTTATTTTTATTTATTTTCCTTATTTAAAAAAATGATAAATTTAAACGTATTAGTTTTCATTATACTTAAACTTTTTAATAACAAAATTTAACTTCTGCTTAAATATTGTTTTTCTTTTATCCTCGTCGCCAGTAATGTTTCCGAATGAAACAAACGCTTTCTTTTGAGTCTTACAAAGAACAGAACAACTGCCTTCTTTATTTTTCAATATATACTTAACTCAAAACAACAATTCAATTTCGTTCTCTTATATCTTATACCTCTTATAAGTTTATATACATATGTTTATTAGTATGTTAAGGTTGCCATGCAGGTAATAAGGATGATAGGGCGTATGTCCATATGTGAATAGACGCTTATATCCCTATAAATTTTTTACAACCCTTTTTTTGTAGCTTTTATCTATTTATTGAATCTTCACAATGTGAACTAACAATAAGTATTCAAATCTTAATACTAAATACAACAAGTAAGAGTGTAGTATATTCGGCTGGGCCGAATCTAAAATACCCTTCACGATAGTCACGAATATGTATAGTATATTAAAAATGTGACCTAAATATGCTCGGTTATATATGAACCGATATGGGAATTTTCTATTTTCTGTATTTTAGTAACCTTCTTTTATAACGAGAATTGCTTTTCAGCAAAAAAAAAAAAATTTTTTTTAATGGAAAATTCGGTTCAGGCTATATCGCGGGTATATATGGCCCGATATCGGAAATTTTCATTTTCCATATTTATGTAACCTAATTTCATTAGCAGAACTGCTTTTGAGCACAAAAAGTTGTTTAAGTTCGCTTACGCTGCATTTTCATGAAAACCCCGGTCTATGCTATATCTCGGGTATATATGGCCCGATATCGAAAATTTTTATTTTTCATATTTATATGACCCTATTTCATTACCAGAACTGCTTTTGAGCACAAAAAAACTGTTTAAGTTCGCTTACGCGATATTTTCATGACAAACCCGATTTGGGCTATATCTCGGGTGTATATGGACCGACATCGAAAATTTTCATTTTTCATATTTATATAACCCTTTTTCATTACCAGAACTGCTTTGAGCACAAAAAAGTTGTTTAAGTTCGCTTACGCGACATTTTCATGAAAAACCCGATTTGGGCTATATCTCGGGTATATATGGACCGATATCGGAAATTTTCATTTTTCATATTTATGTAACCTAATTTCATTACCAGAACTGCTTTTGAGCACAAAAAAGTTGTTTAAGTTCGCTTACGCGGCATTTTCATGAAAAACCCGATTTGGGCTATATCTCGGGTATATATGGACCGACATCGGAAATTTTCATTTTCCATATTTATGTAACCTAATTTCATTACCAGAATTGCTTTTGAGCACAAAAAAGTTGTTTAAGTTCGCTTACGCGGCATTTTCATGAAAACCCCGGTCTAGGCTATATCTCGGGTATATATGGACCGATATCGAAAATTTTCATTTTTCATATTTATATAACCCTTTTTCATTACCAGAACTGCTTTGAGCACAAAAAAGTTGTTTAAGTTCGCTTACGCGGCATTTTCATGAAAACCCCGGTCTAGGCTATATCTCGGGTATATATGGACCGATATCGGAAATTTTCATTTTCCATATTTATGTAACCTAATTTCATTACCAGAATTGCTTTTGAGCACAAAAAAGTTGTTTAAGTTCGCTTACGCGGCATTTTCATGA
Organism: Thecocarcelia acutangulata; assembly: GCA_914767995.1. Taxonomy (NCBI): domain Eukaryota; kingdom Metazoa; phylum Arthropoda; class Insecta; order Diptera; family Tachinidae; genus Thecocarcelia; species Thecocarcelia acutangulata. The sequence continues at coordinate 62,067,193 of OU612097.1, forward strand.
AAACCCCGGTCTAGGCTATATCTCGGGTATATATGGACCGATATCGGAAATTTTCATTTTCCATATTTATGTAACCTAATATCATTATCAGAACTGCTTTGAGCACAAAAAAGTTGTTTAAGTTCGCTTACGCGACATTTTCATGAAAAACCCGATTTGGGCTATATCTCGGGTATATATGGACCGATATCGGAAATTTTCATTTTTCATATTTATGTAACCTAATTTCATTACCAGAACTGCTTTTGAGCACAAAAAAGTTGTTTAAGTTCGCTTACGCGGCATTTTCATGAAAACCCCGGTCTAGGCTATATCTCGGGTATATATGGACCGATATCGGAAATTTTCATTTTCCATATTTATGTAACCTAATTTCATTATCAGAACTGCTTTGAGCACAAAAAAGTTGTTTAAGTTCGCTTGCGCGACATTTTTATGAAAAACCCGATTTGGGCTATATCTCAGGTATATATGGACCGACATCGAAAATTTTCATTTTTCATATTTATATAACCCTTTTTCATTACCAGAACTGCTTTGAGCACAAAAAAGTTGTTTAAGTTCGCTTACGCGACATTTTCATGAAAAACCCGATTTGGGCTATATCTCGGGTATATATGGACCGATATCGGAAATTTTCATTTTTCATATTTATGTAACCTAATTTCATTACCAGAATTGGTTTTGAGCACAAAAAAGTTGTTTAAGTTCGCTTACGCGGCATTTTCATGAAAACCCCGGTCTAGGCTATATCTCGGGTATATATGGACCGATATCGGAAATTTTTATTTTCCATATTTATGTAACCTAATTTCAATACCAGAACTGCTTTGAGCACAAAAAAGTTGTTTAAGTTCGCTTGCGCGACATTTTTATGAAAAACCCGATTTGGGCTATATCTCGGGTATATATGGACCGACATCGGAAATTTTCATTTTCCATATTTATGTAACCTAATTTCAATACCAGAACTGCTTTTGACCACAAAAAAGTTGTTTAAGTTCGCTTACGCGGCATTTTCATGAAAACCCCGGTCTAGGCTATATCTCGGGTATATATGGACCGATATCGAAAATTTTTATTTTTCATGTTCACATGACCCTATTTCCTTACCAGAACTGCTTTTGAGCACCAAAAAGTTGTTTAGGTTCGCTTACGCGACATTTTCATGAAAAACCAGGTTTGGGCTATGTCTCGGGTATATATGGACCGATATCGGAAATTTTCATTTTCCATATTTAAGTAACCTTATATAAGTACTAGAACTGAGTTTGAGCAAAAAAAAGCTATTTAGCTTCACCTATGCGACATTTTCATTAAAAATCCGATTTGGGCTATATCTCGGGTATATATGGACCGATATCTGAAAAAAAAATTTTTTGTCTTTTAGTCACCTTGCTTAATGAGTGTGTGAAGTTTGAAGCAAAACAAACAACTTTTTTTGTCAAAAATTTCCATACAAAATTTCAAAAATTCATGGCTTTTTTCGGAATTTTGAATATATCTCAGCTATACGTGGACCGATATTACTGAATTTCAATAGCAAACCCATGAATCGATGGGGTAAAAGAATGGTGAAAGAAAAAAGTTTCTAAGTCTAATGGTTTTCTCAGAAACGGTATTTCAACAGCGGACAGACGGACAGACGGACAGACGGACATCGCTTAATCGACTTTTCCATTAATTCTGATTCAGAATATATATACTTTATAGGGTCGCAAAAAAAAACTAGAAATTACAAACGGAATCACAAACTTATATATACCCTTTGTTATGCGTGATATAATTTAGAATAACAACAAAAATTGTTGTAAGATTACATTTAAAAATTACATTTCAGAAAGCTTAGGTCAAGAGGCAAAACTGGTGTCCAGCTAGCTCAGCATATGGTATGATTGGTTCTTAACCCAGTTCCCTAACGCATAAACATATAAAAAAAAAAATACTCTTTTGCCTCTAACTACCACAGAGTATAAAAAGACATACATACAAGTACGTACGTAGAGCAAAAAAAAAAATCCTTGAAATAATTATTGAAAATTAGTATTAGCTGGCTGTTATGCTAAAAATGGTACCTTGTCCCACCCACTGACAAACTTAAGGTCAGTTACCATTACAGAATGTGTACCAGGAAATGTATTTCTGTCCCTAAATTTAACATGACTACTTACTTTACTTGAAACATTTTATATTGGTCATCCTTCCCCTTCTAATAATAACTCAGTATTTCATATTTGTAATTTACAAAACCAATTCACTTATTTTTATTACAACAATTGCAAAACGAAAAAAAAAAGATAAATGACCTAACATTAATTGATCTTAAACTATTTTAACGAAAATTAAGAGAGAGATAACTTAACAGGGGTATATACATACATACTTTATGAATGAAATTGAGCTTTTTATATTGATCAAATTAATCCACGATAAGATACATATATAAAGATTATATATGTAAGTAAGTATGTATATATATTAATAACATATATAACTATAAAACAAAGTTACGTTTTTCTGTGTTTACTCACAATTCATTCATGCTTACTCCTTTTTCATCTCATTGACTGTAGGGCCCAGCAATCAGTTCGCGATGATGAGTTGTCACTTTGTTTTTGGTTTATTTCTTTTTCTTGTTTTGGAAAAAAACTGAGTTTTGTAATTAGTATGTATGAATGATGAATATAAATAAATTCAATGATAATAGTTACACTCGTAAAAAAAAATGTTCGTACTAAATAATTTACATCATATAGACGATCACTTATAATTATAATACTTTATTTTTCAGGGTGATTTTAGACAAATTTAAAAGCATTATAATAGTAGTTTATGCATTCCGTATTAATTTCAATTCTCTTGTAATTTTACTTTTAGACTTGATTTTTAGGTTTTAATGCTTTTAAACTTTTAGAATACTATAATTTTTAATAAAGAAAATAATGTGGGTGAAAATTTGATTTAAAACTTCATTATTTCATTTTTGATTAATTAGAACCCTGCATTTTAGGTTAGGTTTTTACTGCGCATGCGTGTATATAATTTTAATACTAATGATTTTTCAATTTCAAACGATTTGCACAGATTTAATAAAGTAACATTTTATATTTGCAACAATTTTAATATTTTCAGCTATTTTATGATATATATATATATATATATATATATATATATATATATATATATATATATGATATATATATATATATATATATATATATATATATATATATATATATATATATATATATATATATAATATATATATATATATATATATATATATATATATTATTTTTATAATATTTTATGTCGCTTCTTTTTTTTACGTCAACTCACTTCGTCAAATTCCTTAATAGTTTAGAGGTTAAGATCGACTACAGCATATTTTCCTAATGTGTTTGACATCGTTCGAAATACGGCAAAAAAATCCTTACTTCTACTCGTATAGCCATCTCAATACTTTCGCAACAGAATTGTATGTTTGGAAAAGAATGGTGGTCGTTGGACAAATGTATTTTATTTAATTTTCTTTGCAGGAATTTAAATAGAATTCTTCTTTTTAATTTAAAAATTTAAGACTTATTGCAGGCCACAACTTGTTGCTAGTAATGTTACTTTGGTAATGACTCTTAATATTAGCAGTATCCATTATTCACACTTCTAGCAACGGTTTTTTTCTTTCTTAATTTATATTTTAAGCAAAAGAATGAATCTTAAATGCAATTTAATCGTTAGTCAGAAGAAGAAAAAAATACGTAACATAGTACTTAGCTAACAGGATTTTTTTTTCTTATTGCCTTTTTATTGATTACCATATATGGTAATAAAAAAATAGTTAAATAATTGAGTACATATTTTCTCAGCACTTGTACTTCCACTAGTAAGAAAAAAAAATTATATCATGCTATAATATGAGAAGTAATTCCTATGTAATGATCTGGTTTTAGCCAACTATTTATAACATGAAAGAGGAAAAATCGTAACAAAACTGCTTCGTTCTGAAATTGGGTTAAATTGAAGACGAACAGGAAACCGATTTTATTTTATTGTTAATCAGGTGTTATTTGGAATTACAATTTTTGGTGGTTATTCTTTTAGGTATTGATGTGTGGCACGACCCACGGAAGCCGGGCTATTATTATATTCTAAGGTCTGCGGCATGAAACTTACCTACATATTTGCCTTGTAAATCTTCAATATCATAGAGGTTATTTCCAACCCTGTCTCTGATTTTACATTTTATGAATTTATTTAGAAACTTTCGGTTAATGTGCTTTGACATGTTGCTTAGTAAATGATTCTTTCGATAAACGATTTGGCCCTTGCTGAATTGAATTTTTCTACTCCTAAGGTTATATGCCTTTGCGGATTTGATATGTGCCTTATTTAAATTTTCTCTTAGTTTTTCTCTTAAAGTCGTTAGCTTGTCTGTATGGTTAGATATATTTAAATCTTCACCGGCCAAGCAACCAAGCTTCTCTAAAACCTTATATGACGATCCATGTTGGATCATGTTTTGGCCAAAAGCTGCATAGTACGGAGAGCATTTTATTGCACTATGAAAATCACTCCTCAATATAGACAAAATTTGTGGAATAAACTTATCCCAATCTTTGTGGTCCTTGTGATCTTGCAAAAAGTACCTAATTTTTGTCGTTATTTCACGGTTTGCTCTTTCCGAGGCATTTGAATGTGGGGCATAAAATCCGGTTGTAATACGGGTTATGTCATATGATTGAAAGAATTCTTTCATTTCCTTAGAAACAAATTGTTTCCCGTTATCGCTGTGTATATAACGGGGTACCCCAAAGGTCGGAAATATTTCTGTTTGAAAATATAAAACTACACTATTAGAAGTTGCTGCTCTGAGTGCTTTGAGGAAAACAAACTTGGTTAAGTGGTCTACATATATAAAAATTACTGAATTATTATTTTTGGTAAAAGGATAGGGTCCCAAGAAGTCACAATAAATTCTTTCAAACGGACGACTGGTATTAAACTTACTTCCCATTATAGGTCTTGATACTTGGTTTGTCGGCTTAATGCTCTTGCATATCTCACAGGATTGTATATATGACTTGATATCACTAACCATTGTTGGCCAGAAATATTTACAACGAACGCGAAATAATGTCTTTGTAACTCCGCCATGACCCGTTAGTTCAGAATTGTGTGCAGACTCCATAATAACTTGTGTTAACGATTTGGGTACCCAAATTCGCCACAATCCTTCCTCCTCATCTTGGACTCCCTTCCTAAAATTTACACGTTTCAGAACTATGCTTCCTGATACTCGGAGATCTGGTATGCAATTTTCATTTTCCAAAACCATTTTTCTTAATTTCACATATTCTTCACTTTCAAATTCAGGCGATGACAAGTCCATTTCAAAGACATTATTTCCTACGGTTAACTGATCAACATTCATCCTTGATAAGCAATCCGGCACTACATTTAGCGAGCCTTTTCTGTGTTCTATGCAAAAATCATACCTCTGCAATTTGAGGCTCCAACGGGCCAATCTACCACTGAGATCCTTTTGAGACATTAACCATTTCAATGATGAGTGGTCTGTAATTATTTTGAATGGCAGCCCCTCAATGTACTGTCTAAATCTGTTCACACATACTAACGCAGCCATACACTCAAGCTCAGTTACCGTATAATTCCTTTGTGATTTATTGAGCTTTTGGGATACATACGCAATAGGGTGTTCCTTCCCCTCATCGTCATATTGGAAAAGAACTCCACCTACACCAAATTTTGAAGCATTGCATTGAATTACGAATGTTTTACTAAAGTTTGGCTGCGCCAAAACCGGTGCTGTGGAAAGTGCCAACTTAAGCTTTTCAAAAGAAATTTTTGCAGATTCTGATAGTGAAAAGGAAGTATTGCTCTTTTTTAAACAATCTGTCAATGGGCCTGCAAGATCAGCGAAGTTGTGAATGAAACTGCGGTACCAGTTGGCCATTCCTACAAACCTTCTGACTTGCTTCGAAGTTTTTGGCAAGTTTTTAATCGAGTCTACTTTTTCTGGATCTACTTTAAGACAACCATTGCCCACTATGTAGCCCAAATACTTAATTTCTGTCTGGCAGAACTTGCTCTTGCTAACATTAATAGTGAGATTGGCACTTCTAAGGCATTCAGCCACCTCCGACAACAGCTTCATGTGGGTTACAAAATCTTGGCTACAGACGAGAAGATCATCTAAATAGATAAAAACATTCTCTCTTAAACGAGAGGGTATAACTTTATCCATTAATCGGCTCATTGTTTGAGGACCATTACAGAGACCGAACGGCATGAATTTGTACTGATATAATGGCTTCCCCGGTATGACAAAAGCAGTTTTTTCTTTAGATGTCTCAGTCAATCTGATCTGTAAAAACGCATCTTTGAGATCTATGCCACTTATAAAATACGTATCTTTTAGCCTACTCAACAACCCGTTTATATGAGGCAAGGGGTAGGAGTCCTTTTTCGTCACTGCATTGAGTTTTCTTGAATCGATGCATAGGCGGACTTTGCCGGGTTTCCTAACAAGAACAACAGGAGAGCACCAAGGAGAGTTTGACTCTTCTATAACGCCTAGTTTTAGCAACCTTTCAATTTCACCATAAGCTTCTTCTTGTCGTGGCGGAGACAAGGGATAGTGTTTGCATTTAATGGGGACCGCCTCCCCTGTGTCAATATGATGTTCCAGCAAACTTGTACATCCTAGCCCAAGCTTTTCGAACGAAGGGAACTGGAGAAGGGTTTTTTCTAATATAAGCGTCTGTTCTGGGGAGAGCTTGTGAAATAACGGATCCGAACCTTTCGATAGCTCCGAAATAGTGAAAGACGCGGGTGATAAAATATCAGGAGCTAAGGCAAACTCCTTCCAAAAATTAATTCCAAAATATGCCTCTTGATTTAAAGATGGGACTAAGTAAAAGTTTATATTTCTAGTAACATTTTTAAAATGTATTGGTAACACACAAAATCCAACAACATTTTGTTTAGCCCCATTGGCTGTATTTACAAAGGAGTTGATTTTAGTATACGAGATATTAGCCCGCTCTAAGAAAGAAAAACAATTTTTTCCCAGTACGGAGACATTAGCATCACTGTCGAGTAACCCAGTCAACATTTCATTTATAACCTGTACCTTAGCGAATGGCCGGTTATCGTTTCCATGTATAATTGAAGACTCTAACATTTTACGAAAATGTCGCCGTTTTTTGTAACGTAATCTGCATTTAATAATTCTTCTTGAAGGTGTTTTATATAAAATTTTAAAGCTACTTTTTTCATTATTCGATTGAATAACAGGATTTGTTTGTGTCGAAATGTCCTTCGCTAACTGTTTTTTTGGTGCATTGTAGGTATTAAAAGTGTTTTTATTTTTATCAAAATTTAAATTCATTTCATACTCGGGGAGTGATAAACTGGACGAGTGTCCCCAGTAGCCAGATCGCCCATTTTCCGGTTTCCCAGAAAGTGATTTTTAGGACACTTTGGTGTCAAAACCCCCTTCATACCACATTTAAAGCAAAAACGCTCCTTGATTTCTTCAGGACAGTAGATAAATGAATGTCCAAAAGACATACAGTTCCAACACTGTATTCTTGAAAAATCAAATTTTTCTCTTCTGTTAGGAGTATTAATAGCTTCAATCTGTGGATCAATTTCTTCAAAATCTTGTACTTCAATTGAGGTCGCACCTAGTTCACTAACGTTTCGAGAAGATGTTATATTAGGATTTGTAATTTAGTTTCTCTAAGTACTTTTTCAGCTTTTCGAGCTTGGTCTCTAAGTTCATTTAAATCTCTAGCGCTAGCACTAAAAAGCAAAAATCTCAAATTTGAATTCATGTTTCTTTTTAAAATATCTATAAGAGTATGATCCGGAAGAGGATCTACAAGCCGCATGTTCATTGAAACAATGATTGAATGAAAATCGTCATAACTTTCCTTATATTGCTGTTTTCGAAGTGAAATTTTTAAGAGTATTTCGTGATCGGACTCGATATACCCAAACTCTTTTGTAAGATCATGTCGTAACATAGCAAAGGTTATATTTCTGTTTTGCTTCAAATAAAGCCAATACCATTCTTCTGCACGACCACTCAAAAGTACATGAAAATTTGCTAGCACATAATCTTTAGAACATCCCGCTCTTAGGCAAAGCGTTTCGATTTTGAAAAGGAAGTCTGATACCGATCCGGACCCATCGTATGATATTTTCCAGTTTTCTAACTTAACATTTGTGCACTCATTTGGATTGGGTGCTGTCGGGTTTCTAAAATAAGGACCGTTATTGGACAACGGCGCGTTTGCACTAGCAGAATTTGAAGTTGATGGTGTTGCGAAGCTTATTTCTGTTATGCTTTGTTTTACCGATGCGAGTTCCCTTTTGAATTCGTGCTTAGTATCTTTCAACATGGTCTCCATAAGAGAAACAAGAGAATCAAATGATGTCATTGTATCTTGGTTATTGACTGCTAACGGAGCACCATTGCTGGGATTGCTATTATCCCGAATATTCATAGTGGGGCTAGATACTAACTGCTCTACGGGAGGTATAAACGATTGTGTTTCTGATGGGATATTTGGGTTATTTACTAGCTCAATAGGTTGAAAAGGAGTAGAAGACGATAAGTCACAAGACACCTGTGGTTGTAGATTTTGTTCATGGACTAAATTAGGAGATTGCCGACGAACAGGAGAATATGTAATCCTCGGCATTGTGTCATGTGTACTATTTTTGGAAAGAAAGTTTTGCCCTGATCTATCTGTTTTTCTAGTATTCATTACAAGGGTCTTATAATCAAAACATTAAAAAAAAATCTAATCAATAAAATAGGATAGAAAACAAAAATAAAAGTTTGCGCTCGCAACTTTACTTTTTTAATTCAATAAAATGTCTGGGTTTGGAAAATAGCAAAGGTATTTAAAATGCAAATTGAAAATGTTTTGCAAAACGCACAAATATGTATAAAAAAAATGTTTTCTCTTTTGTTCTAATTGTTTTTTTTTCGTGTTGTTAAATGTTTAAGGACTAATTAATCGAATGTTATAATAAAGGTTTTTATGTGCGGTTACAATGTTATTATAATAATAAGTGAAAGTACTTATAGGACTAAAATTTGAAATATGTAACTTTATGCTACAACTTTAATTCCTAGCGTTTCAAGAATATTAAAAAAAATTATTAGTGTTTATTTATTTAATACAATAATTGTTCGGGGAAGAATAATCAAAAAAAAAAAAATCTCTTATAAATTAGTAAGTCATGTGAAGTAAAAGACTAAGTATTGATGTGGAAAAAAAACATTTCTTCTCTCGATTTTATAATTGCAAAATAATTAAGACCTTTGTGATTGAGATCGCAAATGACTTAAAATAAAATCGACTTTGCTATTCCTTTTTGTTGTATCTCAATATGTTCTTAACGCATCTACATTTGAAAGTTTTACTTCCAATGCAGGACTTTTCCAAAACAATATTGTAGTTACGTAAAAATTACTAAATGTTGATGTTACGCACAATCAATATACTGCAGTTAGAACCAGAATTATTGTATCCAAAAGGAACTAAGACTTGCATATAAATTTGCGAAGACGGTCGCTTAGATTAGAACTACTATATTTTCTACATCGCATTCAGATCCAAAACTTATAAATGTCCGTTAGGATTCTAAGACTTATGTATACAATAATAAGTAGAATTACAAAAAAATATAAGACCAAAAATTGGCTTAGACCGTATAAGTTCAATCTAGGAAGTAAGGAAAAAAAATGCTTATTCAAAAATTATGGCTAATTATTGACCACTGTCATGCTTTAGCCTTTATCGTTGGGCGCCAATATGTTATGCGTGGTATAATTTAGAATAACAACAAAAATTGTTGTAAGATTACATTTAAAAATTACATTTCAGAAAGCTTAGGTCAAGAGGCAAAACTGGTGTCCAGCTAGCTCAGCATATGGTATGATTGGTTCTTAACCCAGTTCCCTAACGCATAAACATATAAAAAAAAAAATACTCTTTTGCCTCTAACTACCACAGAGTATAAAAAGACATACATACAAGTACGTACGTAGAGCAAAAAAAAAAATCCTTGAAATAATTATTGAAAATTAGTATTAGCTGGCTGTTATGCTAAAAATGGTACCTTGTCCCACCCACTGACAAACTTAAGGTCAGTTACCATTACAGAATGTGTACCAGGAAATGTATTTCTGTCCCTAAATTTAACATGACTACTTACTTTACTTGAAACATTTTATATTGGTCATCCTTCCCCTTCTAATAATAACTCAGTATTTCATATTTGTAATTTACAAAACCAATTCACTTATTTTTATTACAACAATTGCAAAACGAAAAAAAAAAGATAAATGACCTAACATTAATTGATCTTAAACTATTTTAACGAAAATTAAGAGAGAGATAACTTAACAGGGGTATATACATACTTTATGAATGAAATTGAGCTTTTTATATTGATCAAATTAATCCACGATAAGATACATATATAAAGATTATATATGTAAGTAAGTATGTATATATATTAATAACATATATAACTATAAAACAAAGTTACGTTTTTCTGTGTTTACTCACAATTCATTCATGCTTACTCCTTTTTCATCTCATTGACTGTAGGGCCCAGCAATCAGTTCGCGATGATGAGTTGTCACTTTGTTTTTGGTTTATTTCTTTTTCTTGTTTTGGAAAAAAACTGAGTTTTGTAATTAGTATGTATGAATGATGAATATAAATAAATTCAATGATAATAGTTACACTCGTAAAAAAAAATGTTCGTACTAAATAATTTACATCATATAGACGATCACTTATAATTATAATACTTTATTTTTCAGGGTGATTTTAGACAAATTTAAAAGCATTATAATAGTAGTTTATGCATTCCGTATTAATTTCAATTCTCTTGTAATTTTACTTTTAGACTTGATTTTTAGGTTTTAATGCTTTTAAACTTTTAGAATACTATAATTTTTAATAAAGAAAATAATGTGGGTGAAAATTTGATTTAAAACTTCATTATTTCATTTTTGATTAATTAGAACCCTGCATTTTAGGTTAGGTTTTTACTGCGCATGCGTGTATATAATTTTAATACTAATGATTTTTCAATTTCAAACGATTTGCACAGATTTAATAAAGTAACATTTTAGATTTGCAACAATTTTAATATTTTCAGCTATTTTATGATATATATATATATATATATATATATATATATATATATATATATATATATATATATATATATATATATATATATATATATATATATATATATATATATATATATATATATATATATATATATATATATATATATATATATATATATATATATATATATATATATATATATATATATATATATATATATATATATATATATATATATATATATATATATATATATATATATATATATATATATATATATTATTTTTATAATATTTTATGTCGCTTCTTTTTTTTACGTCAACTCACTTCGTCAAATTCCTTAATAGTTTAGAGGTTAAGATCGACTACAGCATATTTTCCTAATGTGTTTGACATCGTTCGAAATACGGCAAAAAAATCCTTACTTCTACTCGTATAGCCATCTCAATACTTTCGCAACAGAATTGTATGTTTGGAAAAGAATGGTGGTCGTTGGACAAATGTATTTTATTTAATTTTCTTTGCAGGAATTTAAATAGAATTCTTCTTTTTAATTTAAAAATTTAAGACTTATTGCAGGCCACAACTTGTTGCTAGTAATGTTACTTTGGTAATGACTCTTAATATTAGCAGTATCCATTATTCACACTTCTAGCAACGGTTTTTTTCTTTCTTAATTTATATTTTAAGCAAAAGAATGAATCTTAAATGCAATTTAATCGTTAGTCAGAAGAAGAAAAAAATACGTAACATAGTACTTAGCTAACAGGATTTTTTTTTCTTATTGCCTTTTTATTGATTACCATATATGGTAATAAAAAAATAGTTAAATAATTGAGTACATATTTTCTCAGCACTTGTACTTCCACTAGTAAGAAAAAAAAATTATATCATGCTATAATATGAGAAGTAATTCCTATGTAATGATCTGGTTTTAGCCAACTATTTATAACATGAAAGAGGAAAAATCGTAACACCTTTACATTTTTGTGAAGGGTATAAAAAATTAACTAAGTGCAGCCAATGCTAGATAAAAAGTTTTATTTTGCGTCAATTATATCGGTAAATCATCTATTTAACGCTCTGATGGTGGCAACAGTGTCCATTCTTCTCAACCGAGTGTGACCGCTAAAGTTAAGTATGCTTCGTGCAATAGGGTTTGAGTGAAGTTCCAGTTTGCTGATATGTATATCTTATCGTATACTTTGAAAATTTGTCAACTGTGTTTAACAATTGCTTGAATAATTGTTATTTCCCTCCTGCTTGGAAATTAGCCAAAGTAGTACCGATCTAAATAGTTAAGGGAAATATTGATGTAAATAACCTAAGGCATATTTCGTTGCTTTCCAATGTAGGAATAATGTTTGAAAGTATTATCTAAGACAAAATGTTCGCAGATCATACTTTATGCTGATGACTCCCTTCTCTATGCGCATGACGAATCTCAAAAAATGGAATGAGTTTTATACGCAATGGGGCATTAAAATAAATGTTGCGAAAAGCTGTGCGATATGTGTACGAAATGCTTCCGGAAATTGTAAGTATACAGTTGTTTCGGAAAGCAAGAGTCTTAATATAACGTTGCATGAGAGTACAATACAATTTAAGGATAGCCTTAGATACTTTGGATTTCACTTTAAGAAGCTGATGAAGTCTTACAGTCATGAGCTACGCTATATAGATAAGGCAAATCGGGTCAAAGGTGCGTTTGTAAATTATTTAACAGTAAATTATTGCCAGTAGAGACAAAGCTGCTTTTGTACAAAGTCAACATACGACTTTGCATTTCCGGTATGGTTCGGTATTTCTAAAACTGTTATGAACAAAAATTGAGAGTTTCGAAAGACATACATATAGTTCGGAAATGCATAGAAAAGAATTATATCTCTGTGAACAGAATATTTTCAAATAATTATGTATATGAGTTTGCCAAAATGTCTGCCATATCACATTATGCTTTCGATCTGATGAGAAAGTTTGTTGAAAAGCTGTCATACTTTGATGTTATTAGGGATATTTTATCTAATGAGAAATATATCAATTGGTCGAACACACAATATGTATTTTGTGTTGGGATGTTGCAGGAGAATTTCGATAGTTTTGTAGTACAAAACTTTTATGTGGATAATACTTCCGGCGTACACAGGGGGTAAGCAATATTATATCTTTTGGTTTTGATTTTTTTGTTGTTATTTTTTGGTTTTGTTTTTATTATGTATTCTAAGTTTTAGATTTAAGGCCATCGTACGTTATATGTTGCCTTTTTTTAACTGACAAACAAGTTTGTGAAATACTATGAGCTTAGTCACATTCCATACTTCTCCGTCCACGCAAAGTATTATAGTAAAGTTGAGCAACTTTCAATTTTTAACGAACGTTGAGAACTTTGACAACTATTAGTTAATATTTTTTGTATATTTTGGTTTAGTTTTTCGATCAAAAATAAAATAAATTAAATACAAATTTTGTTAGATTTTCTGTGTTATGTCTAAAAAATGAATCAAAAAATGTTAAGCAAAATAAAAAAAACAAATTAAAATAACAGTTGACATTATATTCGCCAACAAAGTACTGATTGTGCCATCTTCATACTTCGTATACGTTAATGTCAATTGAAAAAGGACACGGATAACGTACAACGGATTCGATGTGCCTCGGCCTTTAAGTTTTTTTTATAAGTTTTAGTAGTAAGCTTGTAGTGCAAAGGCATCAATCACCCTTTATTAATTCATATTCTATAGTCTTTATATTCTATACTCTTATACTCTTTATAATCGAGACTGCTTAAACTCTAGTCAATAAGCATAAGAGAGTATTCCACAATAAAGTGAGTTAGTTATAATCTGATTGCGAACGAATAAAGATTGTTTTATTTTGTTATACGCAGGGCTGGGCAAAATACTCACTTTAAGTATTTCAAATATAAGATACAAAATACTTCCCAGTTGTGTATTTCAAATACAAGATACAAAATACTTTCAAGTTGTGTATTTTAAATACAAAATACTTTCCAGCTGTGTATTTTAAATACAACTAAAAACTACAAATACTTTTTTGTCTTTCGATCTCATAAGAATATACCACTCTGGTTGTAGATAAATATTTTATTTTATATATGCACTTAAACTAAGTTGCATATTGTCACATACAACTTAAAAGGGCGTAACTGGCAAAGTATTGAAAGCCTATTAAAAATTGTGGATATTTGGATTATTGATAATAACTAGACTAGACTAGAATTTTTTTGTCAGTTATGCTCTTTTTCTTTTTAGGCGGCAATATACATATATGTTCATACTTACAACTGCATATACACTTATTATGTATCCAAATACTAGAAATAAAGCTGTGTAATATTACATAAAATGTGTTATATTTTTTTTTATTATATATATTTAACATTCTATGCATTTTACATATATACACGTGTGACATACGTGTGTACATTCATATGATTGTTCTAAACTCGCCAACTGGGAAATTAATAATATTTAGGATTTAATAGATAGCAAATAAAAGATTCATTCGGCAAAACAAGTATTTCCTTTAATAAAACAAGATAATTTAATAAGTCATCCGACAAACAACCTCTTGTTGGGGAGTGAATAAAATCTGCCGAGGAAAAACATATTTCTACAGGTTCTGCGGAACCTGCTGTCAAATTCTATAAATGAAAAAAAAAAAAAACAAAATTCTCATCATCTTTACTGCAACTACTACTTCTTCTATTGCATCCATGTTCGGTTTCACGTATTTTGTAATCTTTCTCTAAGGTATCTATTGCAAGGTTTTGAATTCGTTGCCTGCCTGTCTTTTAATGAGATTACTTCTGGTGACCAGTGTATTTTGAAACAAGAGTGGACGCCAATATGGCTCTATAAGCTTCAGGTGTCGTTATATATCCTTTCTAAGCTCTCCATTAGTTTTGTTAAAATACAACTGAAATACCTCAAATTATTATATGTATTTGCAATCGATATAACCTGGTTCTCACAGACATTAAGGTAGGCAAAAGTTTTCATAATAAATATTATATCCCTGTATATAATACAAAGCGTTGGAAAAAGGCTGGTGGCGAATATGTGAAAATTCCTATTGATATCACCTGATTAGTGCAAAATGTATTTGCTCTGGACAAGACAATTGAAAGCTGAATTAGGGTATTGCAAAATAATAAATATTTTAGTGGTCGCAGTTTCTAGCAATTTTAGCTTTTGTGTGAAAAAACTTATTTTGAACTTATAATAAATAAATGTATTTTGTAAAAATGTATTTTTAAGCCATATGTATTTGAAATACAAGATACAAAATACTTTTAAGTTATGTATTTGAAATACAAAATAAGAAGAAGAGGTCTAAATACCACACATTTCAATGGTTTCGACTGACATGCCATTCCATTTTAAACGACAGCAGTTTCCGAACGGCTGGAATTCGCAATGAAAGTCCAGTCATTGGTTTACGGAAAAAATAATGCTTAATCATTAGACGAAATTCACTTTTTTCCATTATTGTTAATATGCACGAAGTTGTTTTAATGGCTGTCAGGCACAAAGCAAACGACGCATCTTGCTCAAAATTTGTCAGCACTCCAAAGTGCTGCATTTAAAGTGACTGAGCGACAAATTTAAAAACTCTTGGAGTTAACAAACAGCCATCGTAAGATCAAATGTTTGAAAATATTTGTCAAAAGTTTTCACGATTATTAAATACAGCTACATATATTATTATATATAGAGCCATCTATTTTAACCTACATATATGTTTAATATTTAGTTGTCCACAAAATACTTTCATAACCCTTGGTTTGAAATCGATTACACCTTGTAAAAGCCATTTTTTTTATAATGAGTAGTTCCCATCACAAACTTGATTATATTGATTACTTACCAATAACACCATCATGATTGACGTATAGCTCATTTAGCTCGGCATAACTGTCCAATAGTGCTTTCAGCCGTACTCTTGTGTGTTCCACGATTTCATCATAGCAGCGTATTGTCATCAAATGTATTGCAGATTCGCTTAATTGTGCAAAAAAATCTTCATGCGCGGAAGCCTTTTGAACATCTCCTATTACTCCTAAGTTTAACGCTAACTGAAAATAAATCGCAACAAAATTTTTATAAATATAAAATTACGAATCATTTGCATTTTCTAAAATAAATATTGAGCTCAAGGCGAATTAATTATAAGGTGGATGCATCGGCGAATTCAGGCGAATTCGATTAGTATGGCGGCATTTTCTCTGTCAAGTTTTGTTTACCTTTTTCGGCGCCATTTAAATTTTTTTACATGTTCGTTATCAACTACTTTTGACAGCTTAAGTGTGAATTCGCCTTTTTACACGAACAAAATACCTGTTGTTTTTTTTATTGTTGTATTGTTGTAGCGAAGCGGCTACCTTGTTTTTTATATCATGTATTGAGCTGGCACTTAACATAAAATGGATGAACGATGCTAATGCGTGATTCATATCAACGAGATAACTTTTAGTAAATACATTTTACAGCTCAACAAACCTTGTGACAACTGCAGCGTTATGAAACATTTTTAAAAAAAGCTGAACTGTTCCGTTTTATAATAGTGAGAAAACTTGTTAATTAATAGTTCCTTAAATTTATTTCAAAATTTTTTACTTCATACAATTATTTACTGAATCTTTTTTTTTAACTTGGACCAGTACTCAGGGGATGACCCCTACATATGCAGTGCATTGTACCAGAACTAGGAAAATAGGTTGTGAGGAGGGGGAAAGAGGGAGTAGTGTTTGTGAAAATTTGACTTGACTTTCCAACGTTATAACAGATATATGTATATATATATATATATTTATATATATATATATATATATATATATATATATATATATATATATATATATATATATATATATATATATATATATATATATATATATATATATATATATATATATATATATATATATATATATATATATATATATATATATATATATATATATATATATATATATATATATATATATATATATATATATATATATATATATATATTATATATATATATATATATATATATATATATATATATATATATATATATATATATATATATTTTTTTTTTTTTTGTTTTTTTTTTTTTCATTCATTTGTTTATTGAATCTTCACAAAGTGAACTAACAATAAGTGTTCAAATCTTAAAACTAAATACATAAAATTAATTAAGTCCAGCCAATGCTAGACAAAAATGTTTTATTTTGCACGGTCAATATCGGTAAAATCACCTATTTAACGTTCTGATGGTGTCAAGGGTATCCCTCCTTCTCAACCGAGAGTGGCCTTCAAAATTAAGTATATTGCGTGCAAGACGATTTGGATGAAGTTCCAATTTATTGATATACCTTGTTGCGTACTTTGAAAATTCGTCTTTTACAAGAGGAACACAGAGACCCTTATGAATTCGGGAGTTTTTTACGTACCATGGAGCTGCAGTAATTGTTCGAAGAATTTTGTTTTGTCGCCTTTGAATTTTTTCAATGTTTGACGCTGAGGCGGTGCCCCATTATTGAATTCCTTAGCGCCATATAGGCTTTAGTATTGCGTTGCATAACAAAAGTTTGCAATCTAGCTTCAATGTCGAATTTCTACCCATAAGCCAATTCAGTTGAGCTGCTTTTAACTTTAACTGAGTAACTTTCGCATCTATGTGAGACTTCCACGTTAACCTACAGTCGAGATGAATACCAAGGTACTTGACTTCATTTTGCTGCGGAATAGGTGAATTGTTGATTTGGACGGCTGAACATGTTTGTTTACGCAGCGTGAATGTAACGTGAATACACTTTTGTTCACTATCTTTAATTTTCCAAAGATTTAACCACATCTCTAATATTGAAATATACTCCTGCAAATTTCGCGAAGCTACTTGATGGTTTTCATGTACGCTGCAGAATGCTGTATCGTCTGCAAAAGTTGAAGTGTGGATTCCGGGTGTCGTTGGCATGTCAGAGGCGTAAATCAAGTATAAAGTAGGCCCCAGTATGCTGCCTTGGGGAACTCCTGCCTCGATTGGCTGAGTTGGGCTTATAAAGTCGCCTTCGCGGATAACAAACTTCCGCCCACATAAGTAGCTTTCCAGAAGCTTGTGTGTATTTGCAGGCAAGTTCAACTTTATTTTGTGTATCAAGCCCTCGTGCCACACTTTATCAAAAGCTTGAGAAATGTCAATGAATAGAGCTGAGCAATACTTCTTCTCCTCAAAGGTCTGTCTTATGACATTGACTAGTCTTTGCGTTTGTTCTATGGTGCTGTGTTTAGCCCGAAAGCCAAATTGATGATCAGGGATGCAACCCACAGTGTTCAACAGTGGACTCAACTTTGCCATTAACAATTTTTCGAACAGTTTTGAAATTGCTGGCAGTAGACTTATTGGTCTGTATGATTCTACCTTAGTGGGATCCTTCCCTGGTTTGGGTATCATAGTAATCATGGATACCTTCCACTCTGCAGGATAATACTCGAGACGTAAAATAGCGTTAAAAATGAAAAGAATAATTCTACGAGCTACACGAGGTAGCTGCTCAAGCATTTTACCAGTAATTTGATCAATACCTGGAGCTTTCCTGGGGTTTGTGTTACAAATAACATTTTCAACATCTTGAAAACTAAGTCTCAACGGCATAGGCGGTCTAACAGCGTATGACGGTAGTTCAGCTGAATTATTCGCTGTATCATTTGTGGTAAAAACATTTCTCAAATGATCGACATACAACATTCCCTTTTCATAATCGCTTCTTGCCCAATCTCCAGTTGAAGTTCGCAAAGGTGGCTTACCTATTACGGGTCTTTTCAGACCTTTTGTCGCTTTCCATAGCGAATAATCGGATTGAAGAGTACCATCAAGACCTTCCAGATAATTTTTGAGGGAAGCCATTCTTTGGGATTCAAGCAGATTTCTTAACTGGGTTATGCATTCCCGTAACCTAGCTTTAAGCTGGGGAGACCTGCGAAATTGCCACTCTCTTCTAACTCTTCTTTTCTCTGACAAAAGTTGCTCAATTTCAGACGAATAAGTTCTATTGCTCACATTTCTTGATCTTATGTGGCTAGTGGTAGAGTGTTGTATGGCTAGATTAAGGCGTTCAGAAAATTCGTTAATCGACACATCAATATCCTCAGGCGTTCTCAAGGTAATGTTTTCCGTACAATGTGTACTCAAATATTTCTTATATTCTATCCAATTAACTCGAGTGGCGGTCAACGGCAAGTCACAAAACGGGGAACCAACCCCCTGGGGGAACGAAACAGAAACTATAGTTGGTGAGTGATCTGAGGACAAGTCCAATGAAGGCTCCACTTGCATCCATTCTGAGGGAAAATTTTTTGTAACTCCAAAGTCTATAACGTCTGGGATCTTGCGTTGGTCTGACGGCCAATAAATGGGGTGTCCACTTGAAATCACACCTAACCCCATTTTGGAAACGGTATCAAAAAGTACGCGGCCTTTCGGGGTAATTAAACGTGATCCCCAAAAAGTGTGTTTAGCGTTATAGTCGCCAGCCGCTAAAAATCGAGGACCAAATGATTTGAAAAAAATTGAATATTGTCTTTCTGTTATTGAAAATCGTGGTGGTGAGTAAATCGAGGATATAACAATTTTTTCATGAAAATAATTAAGGCTTGGAGATATTCCTCACGTGTCCCGTTCATTAGATAGTGCTTAATGCAAGATCTTCCACGGGGATCTTTTGTGTCATATAATGTGTAGCCATTAATTTTGAAATAACTGTTGGTTGTCAAATGGGTTTCAGCAATCATCATTATATCGATCTGCTTTTCCATAAGGAAGTGCTCAAGTTCATTTTTATGTTGGCGAATGCCGTTTGCGTTCCAGAAACATATTTTTAACCAATTCATTTTTTTAAAATTGCCTGTAAAATAGTGGATTGCATTTTTAGCATTTCCTGCATCATGTTTGTCATAGAAACGGTAAAAGTGTTTATGGACTGAACAAGAGTCTGCAGAGTTGCCTCTAAATTTCTAAAATTTGGATCGCACTTTTGAGGTTTGGGCTCCTGGTTGTAGATTTGGTCGGCTTTAAGGACATTAGCATATGAAAATTGTTTGGAGGTTTGCGTATTTTTATGGGTGGTTGAATCGCCTACCTGGGGAAAATTGTTTTTAGCAATTACATTTGACTGCTGGGTTGCTGGAGAAACCGATGACTTATTTGTCATTGACCGCTTAAAGTGAGTATAGACAGGGCAACATCTATAATTTGCAGTGTGGTTACCTCCACAGTTACTGTATTTCTTAACACTTGCGTCGGCCTTTGGCTTGTTGCGCTGAGTTGTGCCGTGAAGTTCGCCACATACAACACAAACAGCGGGCAACTTACAGTAAGCCGTTGTGTGGCCAAATTCTTGGCAATTTAGGCACTGAACGGGTCCTGAACGCTTATGTGGCTCCTCAACGGTAACCTTACGATGCAAAAGAAATTTAAGGTTTTAAATTGGATGAATTTCACCTTTTTTCAGGACAACATCCCTGGGTTCTAGTTCAACCCTAAACATGGGTTGAGGGATCTTCTCACGGTTTCTGATGTTTACTACGGTTTTTATTTTAAAACCTTTATCTTCCAATCCGGTTTTGACGTCATCAGTGTCTAAGCAAGAGTCAATACCTTTAATAACGACCTGAAGACCTTTAGCACTTTTGAGCTGGTATGTGTAAAATGATCTTTTCTCTTTTTCTAAAAGATCAGACAATTTTCGATAATCGTTTTCATGATTTACTTGTATTTTAGTTTCACTGATGCTGCCGTGCTTCACTGATGTGACGTTGAAATTATCGTTGCCGATTGCCGTAATAAGTTGTTTCACCAGTTGACTAGAAGTCGGCTCTCTCAAATAAATTGGTGGAGGCTTATATGTTTTTTGGGATGTTGTTGGCTCATCTGTCTGAAGGATAGCAAACCTATTACCATCCGTTATCGCAGTGGGTTTATCGTCTTTAGAAATTTTTGATTTTGAAGATATTTGTGCGGATTTAGGGCTTCGCTGACGTTTAACCACGGTTATATACCTATCCATACCTACTTGCGTTTTCGGTTTATCAGCAATAGCTAGACTGGAAGATGGTTTGTCGTCTGTTGTAACAACAATGTTTGGCGAGCACGAACGCGTGCGTTTTTTATCTCTTAGAGACAGAAGATTATCCAATGATTTTTTCAGTGATTCTTCCTCAGAGATCCAGAGGTTTTTTCTAGTGGAGCTAAGCTCCCTTTCAGAATTGCATCTAATAGGTACACTCGTGCAATTTTGTATTTTTTTTTATTTATATTTTTTTTTTTTTAATTAAAAAGTATATAAAAATAATTGTCAGAAAGTTTTTCTTTTAAATAAATTCGTTCTTCCACTTATTGCGGTTTTGCAAGAAAACAAAACTTTAGTGTATAGTTTTTTCCTACTGGGTAGGTAATCTTCACGCACAATAACAACAATAACAATGCACTGCCACCGCACTTGTTTTATTGAAATTGATTTTATTGTTTAGTTAATGAAATGTGAGGAATTTATTTTCCCGTTGTTTTTTAAAATAATTTGTTATTGTTTTTACAATTTAATACAATATATTATTGTTTTTATATTTAAGTTTAAAAATATGTTAGCACAATGATTTTTTGGTTTGTTTTTTTTTTTTTTTTTTGTTCACTTTTTAAAAACACGACCGTGCGGTTGAAGAATCACAGAGTGAATGACAGATAACAGATATATAATATCCGTTTCGTTCCCCTAGGAGGTTGGCTCCCCGTATACTGACTTGGCGTTCGCCATCACTAGAGTTAATTGGCTAAAATATAAGAAATATTTGAGTACTCATTGTACAGAAAATATTGCCTTGAGAACCCCTGAGGATGTTGATATATCAATTAAAAATTTTTCTGAAGACCTTAAACTGGCCGTGCAACATGCTACCACTACCCATACGAGTTTCAGAAATGAGAACAATAGAACTTATTCGTCTGAAATTGCGCAACTTTTGTCAGAAAAAAGAAGAGTTAGAAGAGAATGGCAACTTCGCAGGTCTCGCCAGCGTAAAAGCAGGCTACTGGAGTGCATAACTCAGTTAAGAAATGTGCTTGAAATCCAAAGAATGGCTTCCCTTAAAAATTATCTAGAAAGTCTTGATGGTAGCCCGCAAACCGACTATTCTCTATGGAAAGATACAAAAGGTCTGAAAAGACCCGTAATAGGTAAGCCACCTTTGCGAACTTCATCTGGCGACTGGACAAGAAGTGATTCTGAAAAAGGAATGGTGTATGTTAATCATTTGAAAAACGTTTTTACTGCAAATGATACAGTGGATGATATTGCTGAATTTCCGCCATATGCTGTTAGACCGCCTGTGCCTTTGAGACTTAGTTTTCAAGATGTCGAAAACGTTATAAATAAAGTAAACTCAAAAAAAGTTCCAGGTTTTGACAAAATTACTGGCAAAATGCTTGTACAGTTACCTCGTGTTGCTAGAAGAATTCTTCTTTTCATTTTTAACGCTATTTTGCGCCTAGAATACTATCCTGCAGAGTGGAAGGTGTCTATGGTTACTATGATACCCAAGCAAGGGAAGGATCCCACTAAAGTAGAGTCATATAGACCAATAAGTCTACTGCCAACAATTTCAAAACTTTTCGAAAAATTGGTAATGGCGAAGTTGACTCCAATATTGAAAGATGTAGGATGCATCCCTGATCATCAATTTGGTTTCCGGGCTAAACACAGCAGCATTGAACAAACGCATAGACTAGTTAATGTTATAAGAAAGACTTTTGAGGACAAGAAGTATTGCTCAGCTCTATTCATTGATGTTTCCCAAGCTTTTGATAAAGTGTGGCACAAGGGATTAATGCACAATATAAAGTTGAACTTGCCTGCAAACACTCACAAGCTTCTGGAAAGCTATTTATGCGGCCGGAAGTTTGTTATCAGAGAGGGCGACTTTATAAGCCCAACTCAGCCAATCGAGGCAGGAGTTCCCCAAGGTAGCATTCTCGGACCCACTTTATATTTAATTTACGCTTCTGACATGCCAACCAGATGTGATATTCACACTTCAACTTTTGCAGATCACACAGCATTCTGCAGCGTACATGAAAACCATCAAGTAGCTTCGCGAAATTTGCAGGAGTATATTTCAATATTACAGATGTGGTTAAAACTTTGGAAATTTAAAGTTAATAAACAAAAGTGTACTCACGTTACATTCACACTGCGTAGACAAACATGTTCAGCTATCCAAATTAACAATTCACCTATTACGCAGCAAAATGAAGTCAAGTACCTTGGTATTCATCTTGACCGTAGGTTAACGTGGAAGCCTCACATTGACGCGAAAGTCAGTCAGCTAAAATTAAAAGCAGCGCAATTAAATTGACTTATGGGCAGAAATTCTACATTGAAATTAGATTGCAAACTTTTGTTATGCAACGCAATACTAAAGCCTATATGGCGCTAAGGAATTCAATAATGGGGCACCGCCTCAGCGTCAAACATTGAAAAAATTCAAAGGCGACAAAACAAAATTCTTCGAAAAATTACTGCAGCTCCATGGTACGTAAAAAACTCCCGAATTCACAAGGATCTGTGTGTTCCACTGGTAAAAGATGAGTTTTCAAAGCATGCGGCAAGGTATATCAGCAAATTGGAACTTCACCCAAACCCTCTTGCACGAAACATACTTAATTTTAGTGGTCACACTCGGTTGAGAAGATGGGATACCGTTGCCATCATCAGAGCGTTAAGTAGGTGATTTTACCGATATAATATGCGCATAATAAAACTTTTTGTGTAGCATTGGCTGGACTTAGTTAATTTATTGTATTTAGTAATAAGATTTGAATACTTATTGTTAGTTCACATTGTAAAAATTCAATAAATAAATAAAAACTAAAAAAAAAAAAAAAAAAAAAATTAAATATCAGACAGGAAACACGTCTGCAGGCAACTTTTTCCACAGACGAAGCGTACGGCTAAAAAACGAATTCTCTCTGTAATGCGTAGTATGATTCCTCGGGCAATCAACCACAAATGGATGAGCTCTGGACGATGAACGCGTGCTACGTAAAAATGTGCACGCTTCGGAAACAAGGTACCTAATCTCGTCAGAGCAAAATCCATTGTAGTAGCGATAGAACATGGTAACGCACCCCCCACTGCGTCGATGCTCCAGTGAGTCAATAGAGTTGGATACCCTACTGTCGCCGATGAGCTTCTTCGCCCTCTCCTACACACGGTCGAGTAACCCCAAAATAGACTTTGAGGCACCGGCCCAAACATGAGAGTTGTATTCCATTTTCGGTCGGATGTAGGTGGTATAATAGTAAGGAGGTCGGATGGAGCGAAGTACATCTTACAGTGTTTAAAAAAACCAAAGCACTTGAATGCTTCTTTAGAAATATGAAAAGTGTGTTCAGTCCAGCGAACATCACACTGTATCTTCATACCAAGAACATCAAGGGCATCCGATTCCTCAATATTTATACCATCCATGTGTACGGCGTTAAAGGCGACTCTGTTTTTACCACCCCATTCGGATATTAATAGAAGATCACTACTCAGTGAATCATTCATATTTAGCTTCTTGGCAGCGATCTCTGATAGGCTGGGCCTATAACTAAAATAGTACGAATGGCAAATGCTGCTGTCATCTGCGAAAGAGTGCGTAGGGTTGGAAGTTTGATAGAGAAGGTCGTTAAGGAAAATTATAAATAAGGTAGGAGAAAGAACGGAGCCTTGTGGTACCACTGAATTAATCTTGAACTCGTTTGATGAGATCCCACCTATAACAACTCGTATAGTACGGTCTCTGAGAAAGCTCGATATAAACCGAGAGAAGTCATCACCGACAATAAAAGCAGTGAGTTTTTCCAGTAGCGCACCATGCCACACTCTGTCAAACACTTTGGAAATATCCAGAGCCACCATTTTACTTTCACCGAAATTATGGATAGAGTGGCACCATTTCTCAGAGAGATATGCCAGAAGATCGCCAGGAGAACGACCCTTGCGAAATCCTTATTGATGGTCACAAAGAAATTTAAGCGACTCTAGGTACCTCATAAGGTGGTAGTTGACCATATTTTCCATAAAGAGGCCTGCTAATTGGTTCGCAAGCGTAGAAGAACACAGATTCAAGACCAGTGCTGGAATGCCATCCGGTCCAGGAGTCTTATTTATGTCGAGATCGGCCAAACCCTTTTAACTACTCGCGCCCGGAAGAATATCTTTGGCATAGTTACTGATACTCTTTCGAGCTCGGGAAGTGGTTGACTACTTTCCGGCAAGCAGGAATTGCTTGCAAAAATTTCAGCCAACAGGTTAGCTTTGTCAACCGGGTCTGTGAATGCTTGGTCATTCTTTAAAAGAGTTGGAATTGATGAACTAGCACTGTTCTTTACTCTCTTAACGAAAGACCAAAAAGTCTTACTGTCCCGGGGAGCAGTAAGGACCTTGGCACGGAGACGCTGTTCGTGAAGAAATTTTTCACGCCTAAGTACCTTGGCACACGAAGTCCTTGCGTTGTTTAAACGACAATAACTGAGCGCTTCCTCCCTGGATCTGGCTGCATTCTTGCACGTCTGATTAAACCAAGATTTCGCTCTTGGTATAATCGAAATCTGCGTGGAGGGTATGAATGTTTTCATCCCTAGCAAGATCATATTTTCGACCATTTTTGCCGAAGCATTTATATCATTATCAAGAAAATACAGTTTCCGATTAAAATGCTCATAAAATTGGTTGAGCTCAGCCCACCGAGCCCTTTCGTAAATAAACTTTGACCGTTTCGGAGCTGATCTAGAAACGTTACGAAGTTCGGACATCGAAAAGGTGACAGAAATGGTGCAACGATCCGAATTGTCGAGAGGTGCACTAACTCTAACTTTATATTTTTCAGAGTGTGAAGGGAGGAATAGGTCAAGTGTGTCTGAGTGGTGCCCTTCAACACATGTAATATGCATTGGCTCATTCACTAATTGCGCTAGGTGGTTGTGAGCAGCGAATAACTCAACATATTGTCCTTCTGGAGTTGTATGACTCGAATGGCGAAGCCAGGATGAGTTGTGAACATTTAAATCATCAGCAACAACGATTTCACTGCCCGGATATGGAGTCGCAGAGGGCATCGAAACCAAAAAAGGTAATATCCCTCCTCGCATTTGGACTTCTCTATAAAAAAAAAAATTGAAAATTTTTGGAAGATATTCTCGAACATTCAATCTAAATAAATTATTGAGAATTAAAAAAAAACTCTCTAATAATACCTGTCAAAACACAAGAAAAAACAAGCTTTTTCATTTATACACGTCTCTAACATCTCTTTACACCTTTCAAATAAATGAACAAATGATTGGTTGCTACGATTTGTTTTTGAAAGTATTGAAAAGCAGACATATAGATAGCTGGGAAACATAGAATTTTTTATTGGTATCAATGTTAGAAGCTAATACAGTGAATAAGAAACTCAATTGAATGACTTTTAACACAAATCAATTTTCTTTGGCTTAGGTTGCAAACACAAGCACTTTGTCGAGATTGATAAACTATCTGTAAAGAACAACATCGTCTTATACACCGCAGAATGCGACGTTATCAGTGCGAATCAGGTGGCATACTGTTTTATCGTCCTAACGCACTGGAGAATCATCATTGCATTCAAATATATGATTCCGTAGAGATAATGTGCAGATATCGAGTGAAATGTTATTTGGTCAGCACAAATTAAACGCGATTCTGAAAACTTCCGCTACAAATTTTACCCCATTATGGCCTTTTGGCCAAGTGTTTTGGAAGTGTAAACAAATGTCCACTTGCTTTTAAAAACTGTTTGTCAAGAACTCTTTTGCTTTAGTTTTTGCACAAACGACACAAAAATAACACAAATTAATCACTTTTTTGTTTTCAATGTTGCGGCAATTTGCAATTGTTATACCCACTATTCCTTGAGATTCTGTTATTTTTTTTTTTTATTATCTACTAAGAAGGCAAACTTTTATATAATTCTAAAAATTCTGACAAGAAAACTTTTTCATGATTCCATTTGTATCTGTCTTCCCCCACCTCATTCCGAAATGACAAATTTATCGCTAGAAAAATCAAATATTCAAGATTTTTGCGCGAAAATAAAAAACGTTTGGTACGAGTACATGCTTCAAATACTTGTGCAAACAAATAAACACACCCATAAACAGTGATAAACACTAAGCGAAAGAAAATTGATTTGCGTTAAAACTCAATTACGCTGGGGTACATATTCTCTTTCAAGCTCGTAATCATGGGAGATCTTTTTAGGTTCTCATGGCTAATCCCGAAGAGAGGATAATTTTAAAGCTATCATTTACATACTAAAGGGTATCCAAATCATCTAGTAGGGGTCTTATGCGACTCGTGTGCAACTCTTATTTTTGCAGTCTTTGTACGGAGCTTTGCTGATTCATGGGCACCTCAGCAAATAGATTGCGCCTTCTCCACGTTACAGGGGACTATGACATGGAAGTAGTCTGTTTCCCCCTTTCTCGTTAGATAAAATGCATTTTCACAAAAACACCAAACAAAAACTACGGGACGAAACGTTAATGACCCATGGGCAACTCCTTACTTAAGAGTTTGGACCTTCTACTCCTGTATGCAATTTCCCGGCAAACAATGGAGGACAAGGTTAATAAGTTGGTAGGCCAAAGCCCACTAGCAGTATCAGTCATTAAAGCAACTCTCCCAGCGGAACATTCAGATCTTTATGAATTCGTGAATTTTTTACGTACCATGGAGCTGCAGGAATCGTTCGAAGAATTTGGTTTTGTTGCCTTTGAATTTTTTCAATATTTGACGTTGAGGCGGTGTCGCATAATTGAATTCCGTAGCACCATATAGGTTTTAGAATTGCATTGCATAACAGAAGTTTTCAATCCAACTTTAATGTCGAGTTTCTGCCCATAAGCCAATTTAGTTGCGCTGCTTTTAGTTTCAGCTAAGTGACTTTTGCTTCAATGTGATACTTCCACATTAGCCTACGGTCCAGGTGAATACCAAGGTACTTGACTTCATTGTGCTGCGAAATAGGTGAGTTGTTAATTTAGATAGGCACATCTTTGCTTACACAGTGTGTTGCGGATTGATATTAAGCCCCAAAATACTAAACTTGTCCACAATTACAAACTACGATTGAAACCCTAAACTTATTTTTTTCTGTCATGCTACAAAATGAAAAAAAATTTAAATGGAATTAATTCAGTGAGAGCCTGATCACTTGATGATCGCGAACAATTTTAATTTTCACCTTTTAATATAAAAAAAACTGTAAAGAGTAAAAAATGTTTGCACCGTTGTACTGTAACGTGCAAATGAAACACCATTTGTGTTGCTCAAGATGACTAGAAATATGGTAGATATTGTTAAATAGATATACAGGTTTTTTCATTTTAGAAATATTACTAATGACGTATTTGGGAGCCTTCTAACTGAGCTAACAGTCTTTTGAGGTGGGTAAGTGTCACTTTCTTAATTCCTCTTTCCCATATTTCTTTAACACATAATATTACAGACTCCCTGGCCTCGGTTAGAAATTTAAAAGAAGTACAAAACTAACTCCATACTTACAAAACAAAGGAACTTACTATATGATAGAACAAAAAAAAAATTTATAAGAATAAATGTGAACTACAAAAAAATAAAAAATAAACATTTTGAAGTAGTAGTTTTACATCAAATACGATTTTGTTTGCATTTGCTCTCAATTACGGTAGTTGAAAGAGACTATTTACTCTTATTAGTATAGTTCACTAACAAAACTTTTGGGTGATCTTCACTACTGCTGTGATACTTAATTGTGTCGGTATGTATTTACATAGAAATGTGGACACAGTAAGAGAAATATGCAAAAATATATATGTGTAATTAAATCTTAAACTCACCAGTATTTTAATGTATTGTTGGATTGTAGGTTTGTTGATACGTATGTAAGTATGTATTATTTACCATATAGTTAGTCTCACGTAGAAAGGCCCTAACTCGTATTTTCTTTGAACCGAACTTTTTTAGGGATTCTCTTACGTTTTACATAAATATACAGCGTCACAAAAACTTAATTGTATAATTTCATAAATATCGCTTTTATAAACAATTAAACAAAAAAATTACTAGTAAATGAACCTAGGTGTACCGTTTCCATTATGACTTTTCCTTCTCTTGTAAAATTGCGATTACATTTGTTAGGGCCTTTCTGAATGAGACCAACGATATGTAATGAATATCTGCTTGATATTGAATAAACTTGTTGGGTTTAGGAAAAATATTTTCTTGCATATTTCTAAATAGGTCGTGTTAATTATTTAAAACTTTTATAAGGTAGAACACAACATACATACCATAGATAAATTAAATATTAGGATTTGGGATTTAATGCGGACTTAAAATTAACAAGTTGTAATAAATTTAGTTACGCTCGTGAATATTAAAGGTCTAGGTAATCTGAAAAAATACCAATAACCCTTCGTCTAAAACACGATGTGCACACACAGAAACATGGTGATCAGGAATTTGATGACAGTGCTATTTTATTGAAGGGGTTCTTAAAATACCGCAGGTTATTATTTCGGTAAACGGGTTGAAAGTCTGAGGGGTGTAATCCAAGATCGTTGATAAGTGTTTGAGGTTACTTTATGGCCCATCAGACAGAAAACTTGATATAGTTGATTGAATTGTAGTCAATTCAATTAATGCCACTTGGTGTAGTACCAAGAAATATCCTCACTCTAAGTATTATTTAGTTACTTGCGGAATTCTTATGAAATTAAAAAAAAACATTTTACATAACCTTGAGACGCCTTCTAAGATTTTTATAATGACAGTTGTCTTCAGAGAATCACTAAAAGATGGTCCTGAAACCGACTGTGGTTTAATGCCTTCTTGGAACAACGTGTTCTTATAAAAACTTTAGGTGGAACAGATTTTTATATTGCAACGTTCAGACCACGTTCATCTTTCAAATACACGTTTGGTAATTCTCAAATAACCTCTTTTTCAAAGTTCTTAAATTTATCTTTATCTGGCAACTTACGCACGTCTTCTCAAGCGAAGAGTTGGTTGAGAAAAAAAAAGAACGTGTTCTTACAATCCCACAAAAAAGCAAAAACATTCTTTCGTCACGTGTGATGTTACCATCCTATCTTGAACGTAAAGACACATTTGTATATTAACAAGGATGAGAACCAAAGATATGTTTTTATATTTCTTCAAATTTATATTTCTTGTTATAACCGTTGTTATGTGTTAACTTTTATTATTAGTATAATAGTATAAAAATAATTTAAATTGTGTAAAAAGTTCAATGGTGAAAAACAGATATTTATAATATAGTGTGTAGGTTTTGATGTGGATGCCGAGACTATTGTACGTTACAAACCGCATGATACTTTCGCTTTGCGAGACAAGTATTATGAGGAAATTTGTCTTTAGTCTTACACTCGTAGTTAAGGTCTTAGGCCTTTAGCATGAAATGTGCCTATTGTTTTACCCTCTAGGTCCTCGAGCAAGTAATAATGCTGGCCAATCTTCTTTTACATTTGCTTTTAAATACAGCGGTGCGAGGTTAGAATTAAATTTCTGTTCAGAATTGCTTTGAGCGAAGTTCTTTCGGAAAATATTCTGCTCTACTGTGTACAAATTTTTTTTTTATCTTGGACCAGTACTCAGAGATGACCCCTATTTATGCAGTGCATTGTACTGGAACTAGGAAAATAGGTTATAAAGAGAAGGGGAGTAGTGTTCGTGAAGGTTTAACTTTAACAACAACAACACGAAAGACTAAAACAAACCCCACTGCGGCATTTAAAGTATTGGAATCAAATTAGTTAAAACTGATCAGTGCCCAGTATGTATACCTTCGACATGGCTCAGATTAGCATAACTTAGCCCAACAACTTTCATACTACAAGGCAATGAAATGCATTGAAATGAAATTAATATTGAACATATAAAGAAAACACGGACAGCGGTGAAAAAAGACAAAAAAAAAGGAACACGTTTACACGTTCATACGAAATTAATAATGAACATGTATACATATGTATATAGAAAATACGGACAACGGTAAAAGAGAGAGAGAAAAAAAAAACACGCGTACACAACTTGCTACCTATTCCGGTGCAATTTGGTTTGATACGAATTTAATTAATGAACATACACATATAGAAAATACGTACAGCAGTAACAAAAGACGTATGCGTAGGATGACAGACAAAAACCGAGTACGAAGATGGTGTTGTGCTTGATTTTTGTTATATGCAATATTAATTTGTTTCTTAACATCCTGTCGCAGAAGTGTTAGATGGTCATCCCTAGCTAGCGGTAAGAAAGGTTCGCTTATCATTTTAAGGTTTCTGAGAAGCTCGTAAGACGAACCATGAGTGATCATCTCTTGACCAAAAAGTGCACGGTATGACGATATCTGCACGGCTTGGTGAACGGAGTTCCTCAGCGCACAGCTTGTAGAGCTAGGATTTTCATCCCACTGCGTTTGATATTTTTTTTAATACGCCCCAATGCCAGCAATGATAGAACTATTGACCCGCTCTGAAGCATTCGACTGTGGAGAGTACAATGCCGTGTAGATATGCATTATCCCCAGTTTCGTGAAAAATGCGTTCAGATCGTTTGCTCTAAATTGTGAGCCATTATCGCTTACAATATTCTGGTATGCCGTAAATATTGAAAAATATGTTCTGCTAAAAAAGTTTGAATATTGCTAGCGGTAAATTTCCGCAAGGGCCACAGCCAATGAAATTCCGATAAATGGTTGAGTACAATTAACAAACCAATATTTCCCTGCTTACTCCTCGGGTAAGGTCCTAAAAGGTCGATATACAGGCGCTGAAAAGGTCTAGATGAGATTGACGGTTTCCCCATCTCGGGTTTTGTGATGAAATTTGGTGCCTTAATTGCTTTTCAAGTTTCACATTGGCGAATGTAGTTTCAAACATCTGTCACTAAACCTGGCCAGAAGAATCTTCGTCGAATCATATCAATTGTTTTGCACATACCACCATGACTTCCAACACGTGCATCATGAGCATTTCGAAGTTTTTTCGGTTACCTATAGTTTCCAGGCGTTTTGTTCCGCCCTTTCGTCCCCTATATAGTGCTCGGTTCCTATATAAACATATTTGTCTAAAACTTTTAAATCAGGATATTTATCTGCATTAGAAAAAATCTTGGTCTTTAATTCCTGATAATCTGTGTCAAAGAAATGGCTTGAGTTCAGGTTAATTTCTTGTTCCGCCAGTTCAACAGCAGATATTTCAACACCATACATCCTAGAAAGTGAGTCAGGCACAAGATGGTCTTTGCCCTTCCGATGGCTGATTGAAAATCGATATCCTTGTAGTTTAAAACCCCATCTGGGTAATCAACCACTATATCTGTTTGTCTCATAATCCAAAACAGGCTCGCATAGTCTGTAATGACTTCGAATTCTTGCATTTCAAAATAACATCTAAATCGCTTGATCGGCTCAATGGCTGCCAGACATTCTCCGTTACGCTATAATTACCTGAGCCGCATTGAGTTTTTTGGACATATAAGCTACCGGATTTTCCTCTCCGTTGTCATCAAGCTGCACTAAAACTGTACCGATGCCATAATCACTGGCGTCACAATGTATAAAATTTTTTTTATTAAAATCTGGATTTGCAAGCACTGGATCAGACGTAAGCAATCTCTTGATTTCTTCAAATACCACTTGTGGCTCTTTCGACCATAGACATTTTTTCTTTGTTGATAGAACCTCTGTAATTGGGAAAACTATTGAGGAAAAATTCGAAATAAATCTGCGGTACCAGCCCACTAGAAACCCACGAACTTGTTTAATATTTTTCGACACAGGCCATGAAAGATCAGCGTCAATTTTTTCTGGATCAGCCTTTATCCCAACATGTCCTATTACATAGCCAAGATATGTCGTTTCTGTAGCATAGAACCCTGATTTTGCAATATTCAGTGTTAAATCTGCTTTTTTAAACTGCTCAGCTATTCGCACCATAATGGCTAAGTGTGTATCAAAATCCTCAGACACCATAATGAGATCGTCCAAGTAGCCAAAAACGCAGTACTTTAGATCTGGAGGTATCAGTTCATCAACCAAGCGACACATAGTTTGGGGGGCATTACACAGTCCGAATGGCATTACCCTAAATTGGTAAAAGAGCCTACCAGGGACTGTAATCGCTGTGATCGGTTTTGCACGTTCTGTTAGGCCAACTTGCCAGTACGCGTCTTTTAAATCCAATTTTGAAATTATATGAGTTTTTGGCATTCTCGCAAAGATACCTTCGATACTTGGCAGTGGATATGCATCTTTTTTTGTTACGTTATTTAACTTCCTTGCATCGAAACAGAGGCGAATTTTATTCCGTTTAACTACTAACCGTATTGGTGAACTCCATGGTGACGACGACTGTTCAATTACCCCTAGTTCTAACATCTGATCGATTTCTTTATACACTAGTTGCTCGACTGCGGGTGAAACCGGATAAAACCTTTGCTTGATTGGAGCTGCTTCTCCTACATCGATGTCATGCGAAATCAGGGCAGTTTTTCCTAATCCTTGTTTTTCGCAACTAGGAAATAAAGCAATAATGGCTTCTAATTGTCTTAGCTGAGATGGCGTTAAGATATACTTAGGATCGTCAGCTATAGAGTCAATTTGTATGTCTGGTATATTAAACACGTCGCTGTGACTTTTTGATAATAGCGCAGAGCCTCTTATAGTTGCGGATTCGAATCAAGGTTCAGAAAATACACACATCGAACACACAATGTACTGTTCAAAAGCAACCAACACATATTTTTATTTTCATAACAATTATGTGCGTCTCCAAATTTTGTTTGATACCGATCACAAGCATGTACGTTGTTATGTTGTAATATTTAGTTGCGTACACCAACACGTGTGTGTTAGTGAAAATAGTGTACATGTACGATAGCCAAGTGCGCGTGTAGCTTTTACATTATGTTCGTGTAAAGTAAAAAAGAACATGTACGATTACATTTTTCTCTTATGGCTGTATAATAAGTTTATATATGTGTGTGGTACGTTGAGAATACACAAAAAATGATATTTTCATTTACGACCCTATAAAGTATACATATTCAGAATCAGCATTGATAGAAAATTCGATTAAGCGGTGTCCATCTGTAATTTTTTGCAACTTTGTATGAACATTTTTGAAAAAAAAAATTTTTTTTTGTTCAGCATAAAATTTGACACAGATATACAGAAAATTAAATTTCCGATATCGTTCTATATAACTTATCTTTTTATACCCTTCACAAAAATGTTAAGGGTATATATATATATATAAGTTTGCGATTCCGTTTGTAATTTCTACAGTTTTTTTTGCGACCCTATAAATTATATATACTCTGATTCAGAATTAATGGAAAAGTCGATTAAGCGATGTCTGTCTGTCCGTTAGACTTAGAAACTTTTTTCTTTCACCATTCTTTTACCCCATCGATTCATGGGTTTGCTATTGAAATTCAGTAATATCGGCCCTCGTATAGCTGAGATATATTCAAAATTCCGAAAAAAGCTTTTTTTTTTGCAAATTTGTATGAAAATTTTTGGAAACAAAAGTTGTTTGTTTTTATTGAATTTTTGATGAACTTTTATAATTTTTTAAATTAAATTTTTGGTTTGTACATTTGTACAACGGGTTATAGTTCAGGTTTTTCTTTCTTAAGTTTTTTTCTTAAGAAGGATTTTTTACAGTACAAATCTGCTGTGACCAATAATTTTGATTGAAGAAGACAAGAAAAATAATAATCAAATCTTTAGCTGGGGGACAACTAGCTGTTTCGTAGTCACTACACTACTCATCAGCACCCACTGGGATTTGAACTCGGGACATGACGTATCATGATCTACTGCTTTAACCACTAATCCACCGAGCATTTAATTATTTTCTATCTACATATGTATATTCATCTCATATTGAAACACATATGCATTTTGTGGGCAATTAACAAAATGCATATGTGATTCAATATGAGATGAATATAATATATATATATATATATATATATATATATATATATATATATATATATATATATATATATATATATATATATATATATATATATATATATATATATATATATATATATATATATATATATATATATATATATATATATATATATATATATATATATATATATATATATATATATACAGCTATGGACAGAGAAATAGCGCACTTAACAATAGAAAGATAGAAAAGTCAGTAATTTTATATATAATAAAAATTACACATTTATTTTCAATTTTACTTTTAATTGTTTCAG
Organism: Thecocarcelia acutangulata; assembly: GCA_914767995.1. NCBI lineage: Eukaryota > Metazoa > Arthropoda > Insecta > Diptera > Tachinidae > Thecocarcelia > Thecocarcelia acutangulata. The sequence continues at coordinate 62,102,767 of OU612097.1, forward strand.
TTTTAAATAAAAAAAATACATAACAAAAACATAATTTGAAATTCGATTACTTTTACTAAGTCGATAACTATTTAGTGTGCCACAATTCAAGCTGGACGAAGAAATAGCGCACTTTTCCTGTTCTTCTGAAATAATATGTATTTTTAACAGAACGATTTCAATTGTGTAGTGGAATTACTTGCCTGATCAGTATTTTGTTGAATAGCCCTTATTTGACAAAACTGCTTCACTTCTGCGCGGTAAACTTTCTATTAACTTTTGGCATCTCTCCAAAGGAATAGAGTTCCACGCTTCCCTTACTCCATCCCAAAGATCATCGCAATTCTTAAATTTTTTCTGCCCGACTTTCATCTTGACATCATTCCATAAATTTTCTATGGGGTTAAGATCGGGACTTTGAGCTGGCCAATCAAGAATAGAAATCTTTTCTGCAGAGAGCCAATTTTGACTATTTTTGCCGTGTGTTTTGGGTCGTTATCGTGCATAAAGATCCAGTTCACGGGCATGAACTCAAAGCAGTATGGCTCCATGGTGTTTTTCAATATATTGAGGTAAGAAAACTTATCCATATTTCCATTTATTCTTGCTATAGGGCCAACCCATGCCACGAAAACGATCCCCAAACTTTCAGGTTACCTCCACCATGCTTCACTGTTTTTGTAGTGTAACGAAAATTGAATTCTTGGTTTTTTCCTCGATGTACAAATGTTTTTCCATCAGGGCCAATCACATTTATTTTTGTTTCATCAGTGAAAAGTACTCTTTTCCAGAACTTGATGTCTTTGTTTATATGCATTTTTGCAAAAGACAAGCGGCTGTTTATATTCTTTTTAGTTAGAAGCGGTTTTTTTCTACTGACACGACCATAAAGACTATTTTCATTCAGGCGTCTTCGTATAAGTCTACTGGAGACTTTTAACCCAAATTCCTCATTTATTTCGGTCATTATTATTCTGGAAGACTTGAAAGGATCCACCTTACTTTTTCTGACGATTGCCTTGTCTTCACGAATAGTTGTCTTACGCGGTGGCTTCTTTCGATCTTTCTTCACATTTAGCAAATTTGGATCTAAAGTAATACATTTAATTGCATTGTATACCACTTTTCGGGAACATCCAACTATTTCCGCTATTTTCGTTTGCGATGTACGTTTTTGGTGGAGCTCCCAAATGATCTTCTTTTTCTCTTGCGAGCAGTGGAGTCCTCTACCCATTTTAATGCACAAAATTAAATACAAATAATATTCTTTAAAAACACACTTGAATTTATCACCAAAACTTTAATAAACTATTTTATTTGATAATCGAAATAACACTGCGCTATTTCATTGTCCAACCAAAAAACGTTATTTTTTAGCAAAATATGACGAAAAGAGAAAAGTGCAAAAGTTTACGGGACTTTTCCAAACAATTTTTGGAAAAGCAGAGTGGAGAAGGAGAATAGCATAGAAATAGATATTATTAACTTTCAATTTTTTAAAGTAATACGTTTGGTACAATGCAGAACATAGGTGCGCTATTTCTCTGTCCATAGCTGTATATATATATATATATATATATATATATATATATATATATATATATATATATATATATATATATATATATATATATATATATATATATATATATATATATATATATATATATATATATATATATATATATATATATATATATATATATATATATATATATATATATATATATATATATATATACATATATATATTTTTTTATAACATGCATGTTTCTGTTTTGGAATTTTATATATCTATTTTGCTATTTGTTGTTGTTGTTGATGTTAAAGTTTGTATTGAGTTGCTATTGATGTTTTTGTTTTTCTTTTTTTAACTGTTTATTTTTGTGAACTTGGGTTATTGTTTTTATACCCTTCACAAAAATGTTAAGGGTATATATAAGTTTGTGATTCCGTTTGTAATTTCTACAGTTTTTTTTTTGCGACCCTATAAAGTATATATATTCTGAATCAGAATTAATGGAAAAGTCGATTAAGCGATGTCCGTCTGTCCGTCTGTCCGTCTGTCCGCTGTTGAAATACCGTTTCTGAGAAAACCATTAGACTTAGAAACTTTTTTCTTTCATCATTCTTTTACCCCATCGATTCATGGGTTTGCTATTGAAATTCAGTAATATCGGTCCACGTATAGCTGAGATATATTCAAAATTCCGAAAAAAGCCATTTTTTTTTGCAGTTTTGTATGAAAATTTTTGAAAACAAAAGTTGTTCGTTTTGCTTCAAACTTCACACACTTATTAAGCATGGTGACTAAAAGGCAAAAAAATTTTTTTCAGATATCGGTCCATATATACCCGAGATATAGCCCAAATCGGATTTTTAATGAAAATTTCGCATAGGCGAAGCTAAATAACTTTTTTTTGCTCAAAAGCAGTTCTGGTAATAAAATTAGGTTACATAAATATGGAAAATGAAAATTTTCGATATCGGTCCATATATACCCGAGATATAGCCTAGACCGGGGTTTTCATGAAAATGCCGCGTAAGCGAACTTAAACAATTTTTTTGTGCTCAAAAGCAGTTCTGGTAATGAAATTAGGTTACATAAATATGGAAAATGAAAATTCCCGATATCGGTCCATATATACCCGAGATATAGCCTAAATCGGGTTTTTCATGAAAATATCGCGTAAGCGAACTTAAACAATTTGTTGTGCTCAAAAGCAGTTCTGGTAATGATATAAGGTTATATAAATATGGAAAATTAAAATTTTCGATATCGGTCCATATATACCCGAGATATAGCCTGAACCGTTTTTTCCATTAAAAATTTTTTTTTTTTTTTGCTGGAAAGCAATTCTCGTTATAAAAGAAGGTTACTAAAATACAGAAAATAGAAAAATCCGATATCGGTTCATATATAACCGAGCATATTTAGGTCACATTTTTAATATACTATGCATATTCGTGACTATCGTGAAGGGTATTTTAGATTCGGCCCAGCCGAATATACTACACTCTTACTTATTTTTGCTTGTATTTCTATATTATTTAATTTAAGTTATTATTTTGATTTGTTTTTAAACTCATTACGAAAACACCACATAGAGATAAAATTTTAAAAGAATAACCCGAAACGCGGACAAGAACTTTAAAACATAGTAAACTCGGACGACAATAAAAAACATACGCACAGCGTGAAAGACAAACAACTACCACTTAAACGTTTAAGAAGAAAAGAAACAAACACTTTGAGATACGTACTAAGTATCCCTTTCATCATGTATGCGTTTTTTTTTCTTCCTGCGTATATGTACATGGCCTGTAGAAAAATAATAAGTGAAAACAACGAATAATTGGAATAACAAAGCCTGTATGCAATATAAGTATACAAATGTTAAGTTGCATACGGTTGCACTTTTTGGGAAGAATCCTAAAACCAAAACTAGAAAAAAAAGATGTTAACAATCTTCATTTCTTTTCTTCATTTATGTATTTTTTCTATTTTTTTACTTTTAATTTTTCTGTTGACTGTTACCCAAAAGTCAGACATTATACGGCATTTTCATGAAAAACCCGGTTCAGGGTATATCTGGGGTATATATGGACCGATATCGGAAATTTTCATTTTCATTATTTATATAACCTTACTTTATTACCGGAACTGCCTTTGAGCAAAAAAAAAGTTTTTTAAGTACGCTTATGTGGCATTTTCATGAAAAACCCGTTCTAGGCTATATCTCGGGTATACATATATGGACCGATATCGGAGATTTTTATTTTCCATATTTATATAACCTAAGTTTATTACCAGAACTACTTTTAAGCAAAAAAAGTTGTTTAGTTTCGCCTATGCGTCATTTTCATTAAAAGACCGATTTGGGCTATATCTCGGGTATATATGGACCGATATCGGAAATTTTTATTTTCCATATTTATATAACCTAATTTTATTACCAGTAGTGCAATTCGCTAACTTTATACCCCAATTAGAAGTGTTAACTTTAACCACACATTTTGTTGTTTGCACTAACCCCTACGTTATTCACTAACTATATTTAGCCACCGTAAAGGTTTTATTTTTCTTCACGTTCAGATTGTTATAACGTGGCAACTCTCTATTTCATTTTTATTATCTATTGTACTCTTTTTGAATCTCTTTTTGTTTATATGTTTTCCTCATCTTTTGTAACTTTGATCTTTTTATATATGTATATGTATAAAAATCTTAAAAATAATATATGAGCTCGAGATCCTTTCTATATAAAACAATAATTAAACGTTTTTTATTGAATATTTCGTTTTGCTTTAGAAAACTTCTTATATATATATATATATATATATATATATATATATATATATATATATATATATATATATATATATATATATATATATATATATATATATATATATATATATATATATATATATATATATATATATTTATATATATATATATATATATATATATATATATATATATATATATATATATATATATATATATATATATATATATATATATATATATATATATATATATATATATATCACGAAAAATTCCTAAACACCCATTAAAGGGGAAAAAATTAAATGAATAAATAAAATAAAAATAATTTCAATATGATTACATGGCCAGATCAGGGCTTTTTATGACCCTTTGACAGGCGTTGCTATCGAATTCCCTTCCTCGACCATTAAATTAATTTGCAATGTTGGTGATGCCGAGTTAATTGTTGTTGATTTATATAGTATTGAATGTATATACCACTGAATACTATAAAATTGACCCAGCAACAAGTAATTTCGGCCTCGCTTATACAGCAAAGTTAACATTTGATTTGATTGTTGGTCTTTCAGCGTGATGTCAGGTAACTTTAAAATAGATTATTGTAACATTCGTGGGCTGAGAACGAATTTCCTTGCTGTTTATACCCACACCTGTCTCCATCAGCCGGATATTTTCGCCTTATGTGAAACCCAGTTATCTGAGAATGCTGATCCACAGGATTTTCACATACCTGGGTATCAACTGCTATCCCTATTTAATTTCCATCGGGGCCTTGTAATTTACGTTCGCAATGAAGCTGTGTTCCAATGCCAGCAACCATTAGGCATGCATGATGCCGAATTTACCTGTCTTTGGGTTAAATTCAAAATCAGGTCACACTTTTTGCATTTCGGGTTTCTATATAGAAGTCCAAATACGGGGCGGGATACTACCATTTCTGGTTTCGATACCCTCTCTGACTCCATATCGAAAATCCTAGAGGATTGTCCGAGCAGTGAAATCGTTGTTGCTGGCGATTTCAATGTTCACAATTCATCTTGGCTTCGTCATTCGAGTCATACAACTCCAGAAGGCCAATATGTTGAGTTATTCGCTGCGCACAACCATCTAGCGCAATTAATGAATGAGCCAACGCATATTCCATGTGTTGAAGGGCACCATTCAAACACACTTGACCTAATCCTGACTTCACACCCTGAAAAGTATGAAGTCAAAGTTAGTGCACCTTTCGGCAATTCGGATCATTGCACCATTTCTACCTCCTTTTCGATCTCTGAACTTCGCAACGTTTCGAAATCAGCTATGAAATGATTACATTTTAATTTATTACATTTATTGACATATTATTTATTACATTTTGCTTGTCACTGTTGCAACCTGCATTTGAGGTATTACTAAATTCCGCAACTCTTGCAGTTATTTAACAATTAGGGCATTGATCGCTTGACTTCCGCATTAACCAAGAAAAATGCTAAATTGCAGAAAACACAATTATTGTTGAATCATTCCGTATTAAATTTCTTTGTATTTACTTAATTAATTGTATAAAAACAATTGAACAAATAAATTATTAAGTCAGTAATAAAACCCAATTTAAGGTGTAATCATTGCTAACATTGGGTTCTTCAGGTTAAAGTGCTTGAAGGACATTAGACAAATAAAATAGGTTTAATACAAGTTCATGTGCTTGTGTTGAAACCTATTGTCAAACTCAACATACTGTTTAGCTACAGTAAAATGCGCTGCATGTGTAGGGGTTATCCTCTGACTAATTGAATCCAAGATAAAACAAGTAGGAGTGTTGTATATTCGGCTGGGCTGAATTTAAAATACCCTTCACGATAGTTACGTACATGTATAGCATATATTACAAATTTGAACTAAATATGCTCGGATATATATCGACCGATATTGACCTGTAATCACTATTCCTAAAAAGAAATCTTTCATGGAAATTTTCATGGAAAAGTTTGTTTAAGCTATATCTCGGTTATATATGAACCGATATCGGAATTTTCTATTTTCTGTATTTTAGTAATCTTCCTTTATAACGAGAATTGCTATTCAGGAAAAAAAAAAATATATATAAACAACAATGTTAATGGAAAAATCGGCTTTTGAGCACAAAAAAGTTGTGAAAGCATTTTCATGAAAAACCCGGTCTAGTCTATATCTCATGTATATACGGACCGATATCGATATTTATATAAGCTTATTTCATTACCAGAACTTCTTTTGAGCACAAAAACATTTTTTAAGTTCACTTACGCGACATTTTCATGAAAAACTTGGTTCAGGCTATATCTTGGGTATATATGGACCGATATCAGAAATATCAATTTTCCATATTTATACAACCTTATTTCTCTACCAAAACTGCTTTTGAGCAAACAAAGTTGTTTAAGTTCGCTTACGCAACATTTTGAAGAAAATCCCGGTCTAGGCGCTATCTCTATATAAGTATATAATTATATAAAATTATTTCATTACCAAAACTGCTTTTGAGCACAAAAAAGTTTTTGCATGGTTCGCAACAGAGAACAACTTTGAGTGATTGCCAAAAAATCATACTTGCTTAACAACATGAAAACCTTATCATTTCGTTCAAATAAGATTTTGTATTCAGCCGCACATATGCGCAGTTGATTTTTAATCAGTGAACACAATGAGCGACGATTTTGGCATGTGAGTGAAATCATCGTTAAGGTTCGTGCTTGAATGTAAATGAATGCGCATATAGTTCTGCATTCAATTCTTGTATTTGAATTTTTGTTTTGGAGGAAAAAAAAATTAACAAAAATCAATGCAGTGATGTATTCAACAGTTTTTCTGTATGCTTCTGTGGAAAAAAATTCAAAATAAAATACACATACATAGACACAAACGATTTTCTTAGAAAAAAAGACAAATGCATATACATATGTATTTATTTTTGAACATTTGTTAAAAAACACAATGGTATACATATAACAAAAACTACACTTGTTTCAGTGCGCTTTTAAATTAACTTTACCCTTTTAATTAACATACAAAATATGCATTTTCAAACTTGTTTATACAACACACAATCGAAGCAACATCTAACGTTTAGCCGATTTTATTCAGTACTAAAACGAACGCGCAATATTTACAAGGAAAGTTGATTTTACTCAGCATTGAGCTTTGTTGCTAGATTTTTGTTGATTACAAATTCAGATTGTTTACAAGGCGAGTTGGTTTTGCTCAACGTTGAACTTAGTTGCTTGATTTTTGCTGATTACAAATTTAGAATGTTTATAAGATGACTTGATTTTACTCAGCGTTGAACTTTGTTGCCTGGGGGCTAATTCTGTCATTCGTGATCGAAATTACTATCGAGTAGAAAATAATTTCGATGTCGTGTAAATTTCTAATGATGTGACTCGTTACGTAACGAGTCGAGTTATCACTTCAGTGTTGCAAAATACTGATAAAATGTGTTTTATAACACTGCCGAAAATTGTCAACAAAAATCTTATGTTCTGACAAAACAAGTTAAAATTTACGGGCAACAAATTCAATAAAAATAAAAACGCAAAAGAAATGAACGTTTCGTTGTCTGACTCCGACGAAACGGTTGCCCTTAATACAATAAGGAAAAAAATTAGGGCTGAGTCATGTTCACCACTTTTGCTGACCCAAAAGTTTTAACGGCTTTAACCTTTCAACATAAACTTCCAAGCCTGCTGCATCCACTAATTGTTCCTCAACTTGAGAAAGAACTTTTTCTTCGTAGGGTCCACCTCCAGTTTTTTTCAAGTTTAAAAGACACTTTTTTAACGTTTTGCTTTTGATCAGCAAAAATTTTGAATTTACATTTCTTTTGTGTTTTTCAGTTTGGCGGGTTTTCGATACCTTTTACACGATATCGAATGAGATAATCCCAAAAGTGTAAAAACTCGCACATTCGAGTAGGAACTCGCTCGTAAGCGAATGACAGAATTAGCCCCCTGGTTTTTGTTGATTACAAATTTTAGTGTATGAGTTCATCAAGCAAAAGTATGATCACTGATTCGCAACAAGACTCAAAATGAACCAAGTTGGTTCGCTCATCAAATTTTGCATGGCGTATCTTGTTGGTTCAATCAAGCCGCGAACCACGAATGTGAATATGCTATTGAGGGCAATTTGTTCTAATTCCTCATTGAATCTCTTTAAATACGAACATATATTGTTTTTTTATTTGATAACTTTTTCTTTTAATGCCGAGGCATATAGAATCCGTCGTACGTTATGCGTTGCCTTTTTCAACTGGCAGCTAAGTTGAAATATATGTAGTCTTATGAGCTTTATCACATTCCGTACTTCTACATATCGGAGAACTCCGCCAAGTATTAAAGTTGAGCAACTTTTAACGTACATTGAGAACTTTGACAACTATGAGTTAATATTTTTTGTATATATTGACATACTTCTTCGTTCAAAATATATTCGGCTGGCCAGAATCTAAAATGCTCTTCACGATAGCCACGTATATATACAGTATATATTACAAATTTGAACTACGAGTACATATGCTCGAACATATGTACATATAGGGACCGATATCGGAAATTTTCAATTTTTATAGTTTAGTAACCTTCTTCTATTACCACAACTGCTTTTAAGCAAAAAAGAAATTGTTTCATGAAAAAATCGGCTTAGACCATATCTCGGGTATATATGGACCGATATCGGAAGCTTTCATTTCTGTATTTTAGTAACCCCCCTTTATAATCAGAGCTGCTTTAAAGCAAAAAAAAAATTATTCATGGAAAAATCGATTTCGACTATATCTCGGATATACATATGTATATGGATCGATATCGGACATTTTTATTTTCTGTATTTGGTAACCTCCTTATATTATCAGCACTGATTTTAAACAAAAACAGTTGTTTAAGTTCGCTTACGCGACATTGTCATGAACAAATCGGTTTGGGTTACATCTCGGTATATATGAACCGATATCGGAATTTTTCATTTTCTGTATTTTAGTAACCTTTTTTTATTACCAGAACTGCTTTTCAGAAAAAAAACACTTTTTTCATGAACAAATTGGTTTAGGCTATCTATATTATATCTTTGGTTTATGTAGACCCATATCGGATATTTTAATTTTCTGTATTTAAATAACCTCCGTTTATAATCAGAACTGTCTTTATGCAAAAAGCAATTTTCTCAAGGAAAAAACGGCTTAGGCTATGTCTCGGACCGATATCGAAAATTTTCTTTTTCTGCATTTAGAGAACTTTATTTTATTACCAGAATTGTTGTCAAGCAAAATGGCTATATCTCGAGTATATGTATATTATTACCAAAATTGTTTTTAAGAAAAAACAAAGAGTGTGGTATATTCGGCTGAGCCAAATCTAAAATACCATTCCCGATTGCCACGTATATGTATAGTATATATTACAAATTTGAACTAAATATGCTCGGAAATACGTATATGGACCGATATCGGGGAAAAATATTTTTGCTTTGTAATCACCATTCAAAAAAAGTTATCTTTCATGGACATTTTCATGGAAAAGTTTGTTTAAGATATAGCTTAATGTATGATCCGATATCGGAATTTTCTATTTTCTGTATTTTAGTAACCTTATTTTATAACGAGAATTGCTTTTCAGCAAACAAAAACTCCACTCTTTCGCAGATGACAGCAGCATTTGCCATTTCTTTTAGTTATAGGCCGAGTCTATCGTAGATCGCTGCCAAGAGGTTAAATATGAACGATTCTATTAATCTCCGAATGGGGTCGCCTTCAACGCTCGTAAGTCCCAGTGTTGTTTATTAACACACAAACATACGACCGCAAATGCTGCTTCATCTGTACTCATGGATGGTATAAATATTGAGGAATCGGATGCTCTTGATGTTCTTAGAATGAAGATACAGTGTGATGTTCGCTGGACTGAACACATTTTTCATGTCTCCAAAGAAGCATTCAAGTGTCTTGGTTTTTTGAAACGGTGTACTTCACTCCATCCGACCTCCTTACTATTTATACCACCTATATCCTCAAAGTCTATTTTGGGGTTACTCGACCGTGTGCAAGAGAGGGCGAAGAAGCTCATCGGTGACAGTAGGGTATCCAACTCTATTGACTCACTGGAGCATCGACGCAGTGTGGGGTGCGTTACTCTGTTCTATCGTTACTACAATGGATTTTGCTCGGACGAGATTAGGGATCTTGTTTCCGAAACTTGCACATTTTTGCGTAGCACATGCTCATCATCCAGAGCTCATCCATTTGTGGTCGATCGCCCGGGGAATCGCGCTACGCATTACAGAGAGAATTCGTTTTTCAGCCGAACGCTTCGTCTGTGGAATAATTTGCCTGCAGACGTGTTTCCTGTCTGTTATAACGTTAGAAGGTTCAAGTCAAATGTTCACAAACACTACTCCCTCTTTCCCCCTCATCACAACGTATTTTCCTAGTTCTGGTACAATGCACTGCATATGTAGGGGTCATCCCCTGAGTACTGGTCCAATATAAAAAAAAAAGTAAGAGAAAAGAAGCTGAGCTGTAACTAAAATTAAAAAAAAAACAAGCTTGTCGTGTAAGTTGTTTTACGCAGGAAAAAAACACAACAATGCTGAGAAGCGAATCACGGCATTAAAGTCTAATGGAAAGTTTAAAACCCGCGAGAACTTCTTTTATAATTCAGACGGCTAAGAATATAGACCAAATTAACATTAAAGAAATAAAAAATAAAAAAAGTATACATTTACCTTTAGAATCAAAAGTAAGAAAACAAATAAATTTTATTAGTGAAAGAATTGTTCATCACATAGGAAACAAGACAAATTTCGATAGAACAAAGAAGTGAAAAAACGAGTGATTAGAATTATCTCTAAAACCAGTTAAAGAAATCATTGTGGTTTGACTCTCGAGTGAGTGGCACCGACAATTTTCCTAGCCTGGAAGTTACCGACCGGTACACGAATTAAATATCTCCACCTTTTGATACATAGTATTGTAAATATAACAACAGAATATAAAAAAAACATGGAAGTTGTATTGGCAAACAAAAGAAGAGAACAATTATTCATTCTTATTTTAGCCAAAATGTTGGCTTAGTTGGCACATAAAGTGCTTCACATTGCTTGTTTTTTGGATGTGATGTGGGAGATCGTTCCAGAGTCGAATTGCATTAATATAAAAATGCCTTTCTGATATAAGTTTTTTATATCGAAAAGAGTTAATTTTATTACCTCTACTAGATCTGGAAAATTCTATCCGTCTATAAAGGTAGTAAGGAGTTTTAGTGTATATTACCTTATGTAAAAAAACTAGTGTTCGGAATTTTAAGAGGTTATCGAAAGTCAAATTATAAAGTTGAAAAGATAAATGCGATATTCTGCTATTTTTGCTACAACCATAAACATATCTAGCAATGTTATTGTAAGTGACATTTAATTTATTCTTTGATAATACGTCACAACTTGAAAATAGCTCACAGCCATACAATAGGGGCGGCAGTAAGTATGTTTTCGCTAGCATTTTCCTAGTGGCAATTGGCGTAAAATATTGAGTTAACCACAAATTTCTCAACATGCCGTATACTTTACCGCATATAGTATTAATATGGTTGGTCCAGGTAAGGCTGTTATTGAAAGTAATTCCTAAGTTTCTAGTACTATCGATGAGATCTATTGTCGAATTTCCAATAATAATTTGTGGCAAGTCCATCTGAGAATATTTTATTTTACTTATAATCAGTGCCTTGGATTTGTTCGCGTTTAGACACAAGCCATTTGTGGATGCCCATTGGAAGACGTTATCGAGATCATTGTTCAGCTTAGCAATGTAGTCAACGATGTGTATCGGTTTACAACTCAAGTATAATTGTACGTCATCAGCATACATTTGCACATTACAATTTGTTATTTTCATCGGTAAGTCGTTAGAATATACTGAGTATAACAGTGGTCCAAGTATAGAACCTTGCGGTACACCTCTTGGCATCATACATTTATTTGATTTCCTCTGGTCCAAGCAAACCATTTGACTCCTATCACATAGGTACGATTCAATGAGCTTGACAGAGGTGTCAGAAAAGTGGCACATGTACCTAAGTTTTTGACATAAAATTGTGTGGTCAACGGTGTCAAATGCCTTGGAATGGTCCAGGAGAACTAAAATTGAGACTAAGTTATCATCGATATTGGAACGTCTTTATCTTAATTTGGTGGAAGCCTGATTCCAAGTCAAGCGGGGTAAAATACTTTCCTTTTCCTAAATTCTGTAAAGTAACATTTACATCTGGTATGATATATCTATCGGTTATGGTATGTTCATTGAGTTTCCTAAAGTCTATTACCATTCGACGTTTAGGGTTTCCATTCTCATCTAATCCTTTCTTGTGCACTGTCAACATCGGGGAATTGTAAGGACTGTAGCTTTTCTGTATAATTCCCTGTTCCAACAAATTTTTTATTTCTTTATTAACGAATTCTGTATCGTTGAAATTACCCGATTACTGTTTCGTTCATATTGGTTCCGTTGTTGTGGTTCTAATACTAGCTTCAATAGTAGTAGTAAATGGTAATGGACCTATACTATTATTTTGTTTCATTAATTCGTTTATCTGTAATTCATATTTGCTATCTCCTATAGAGTAATTTATTTTCTGTGTTTCCCTCGGGACAATAAATAATTTTTTTTCTATGTCTATGACTGCGTTTAATATTGTTATGCCCTCGACTCCTAACATTAAGTCGTAATCGTCGTTATTATTAATTTCAAAAAATTCTAGCTCTTGTTTAAACACTTTTATTTTCTGTTTATAATTTAATATTGATTCACCATGCATGGTAATCATTCGTAAAGGTTTTACTTTAATTCTAGGTCCTAAAAGTAATTTTTTGTTAATATAATTGTGGGTTGCACCACAATCTATAAAGATTTTATATTTTTCATTATCATTATCGTTCATAAATATATAGAGCAACCCGTCTATTAGTTTAAATCTTTATGAATATAATTACGGTTGTATTGAGACTTACTATTTTCTGTTGTAGTGCTGCCATTATCGCCTTCAAGTGGGGCTGCTTCTATTTTATTGTTTCGTTGAACTTTCCGGTTTTGGTTGAAGTTTCCACTTTGTTCTCTTATTCTCTTCCATGGTTGGCTGTGAAACCCTTGGTAGTTTCTTCGGGGTGCTGTATGGCCTGATGACGTGTCCATCGGTTCTGGTAGTGGTTATGAAAATCTTGATGAGGTTGTTGTTGTTTGTATGCTGGTACTTCATAATTTGGTCGCCGGTGTTTCTCTGGGATGAACTTGTTGTTGTTATGTCTGAAGTTATTCGATGGTGGTTTACTAGTTTTTTGTTCGTTATTATGATACGATAGACGTAGTTTTCTGTGCTCATCATCATGTTCTATCGTTCTTGCAACAGCGTAGGCGTGTTCAAGATCCTTAATGGGATTTCCATACAGTGTGGATCTAATGTAAGAATTATTGATGCCATCCTTAAAGACACGTACCGCTTCCTGTGTAGCTTCTTGAATCATGACATTTATAACTTGTTCTGAGTGACTAGACATGGCTATCTTTGAGGTGATTAATGTTAGTGCCTTATTTATTTCGTCATGGAATTGGGATAGATTATTTCTTCCTTGGTGCAGTTTTTTCATCTCGTCCTGCAAAACATAAAGAGGGCGCTGGTCCGCATATGTGTAGTCAAGGCGGTTTCTGATAGCATCAAAGTTGAAAATGGTATTATGATTTGTAAGGGCATCTGCGGCTGCTCCTTGGATCTTGGTTTTGATGATAGAGAGGGCTTCTGCGTAACGGTTTGAGTTTTGGTGTGTTTTGATACCATCCATTAGACGTGATACGTCTTCTCTCCAAATCCTATATTTTGAAATATTGCCATCGAATACAGGAAGCGCCTTAAAAACGTCTAAATTAATATCATTTGGGTTTGCGTATGATATGTTGAGAGGCTGCAATGGAGTTGTGACCGGTTGTGCTATCGCTGGGTTTGTTGGTATTTGATTCAGACGGTCTTTTAATACGTTGTTTTCTGCTTGTAGTGATTGTACGGCCACCTGTAATTCAGCCATTCGTTGAAGAATCATATTTATTTCTGTTTGGGCCATTTCGACTAGTGGTGATAATCTGTTGTTGTCAAATTCGCGATTTAATTTCCTTGTGTATTTTTTCATGAGTTTGGGTATAGTTTTTTGTGTCCTTTCTATGAGGATTTAGTTTGAAATTCGTTTGATATCCTATTCTATGTAGGATTTGTTTTTCTCCTTGCTGCGACAAGAAGATTGGTCCGCTTCTGGAGTAACAAAATTTATGCTACTCCTGGCAGGATCGCCAATTAAATATCTCCACCTTTTGTGGGGGGGAAAAAAATATATATTTTTTTTCAACGCGTATGCGTTTACTTTTTTTTATTTTTTATTTAACTTGAAATTACACTTAAATAAAAACTATCCTTCTTATTTCACTACCATATCTTCACTACCTTGTCCGACAATATTTTGTTCTCTTAAATACTAAAATGTTATCTTTGTTCTTAATATTTAGGTGGGTAATCATAAACAACATGTTTTTACATTTACAGATAACATAATTATGTTTGCTGTTTTATTAAGGGATTAGTATGTTCATGTTGTTTATCGTTACTTGATTGGTTATGGTTGTTTACTGTCTGCAATATCTTAATTACATTTTGTTCCTTGTTCTAATGCTTAATCTATAGTCTTATGGATATTGTTTACAGTATACATTTTACATTTATGATCATGTTTACAATTGTTGATAAAGTACATTTATGATCATGTTTACAACTTACATATTCCATTCTTATTATATTTGTTTACATAGGATCATTCTTATCTTATTTCCTAATTAATATTTAATGTGTGTGTGAGTAAGAGCAACGTTTTACTTATGTGACGTTAACTCACGTGGCAAGGCTTTCACTCGAGAGTCTCTTTGTTTTGTCGTCGCGCAAAGTGCTTATCTAGTTGAAGTTTTCCATTGGTATTTCCATCTGAAGAAGCTAGAAAGGGGTTACACATAAAGCATAGAATCTTTACAATAACCTCAAATTTTGGGCATTGCGATATCTGCATCGAACATAATATGTAGAGGAACTTCATCGTCACAAAAACAAAAGTCAAAAGAAGAAGAAAGAAAGGTCAATGCTACAAAAACATCTTTGATTACACACTGAATTTTTCCTCAAAACTAACAATAATTTTACTAAATTATCGACTTTTTTTTACACTGGAACTCCTTAACCATTGCAATCAGATTATATCTAACACTTTGATTGGTTTTTTTGTTTATCCAACAAACCAATCAACAAAAAAAAAAATAGTAATTCCAATTCTCCTACCTAACATTATTTGAGAAAAAAAAAAAATACATACATATATATAATTTTTCATCAGAAAGTTAAGGCATAAATATAAAATATATCTTCCTAATATTAATACCTAGGCTAAGTAAAACTTTTATTTTTTTCTCAATGCATTATCATTCAAAGAAAGAAAAAAAAAAGCCAGCAAAAGCATGCAAAAGGCCTTTCGCATCGAGAGAACATGATCTCTGTATGTGTTTTTTTTGTTGGTTATTTACATGCTTATACATTTATTTATAATTACCTTTCATTCATCATTCTCTTCATTCATAATTTTTTTTGTTTTTATATACTACAAAGACATTGTGACAGAAAGTAAGTTTTTTTTTTTTGCTACTCATGTTTTTTTTATTGAATTTTCAAACTCTTTTTATTGAATTCTCAAACAAACTCTCACCTTATGGCTATTGATCTCTCTCAATTGCTTTGTAGTGGTATAATCCCAGCAGTCACAAGTTACTACAATTTGCAAAGCATCCGATTATATATAAATTGTTTTTTCTAAATAAAGGGCTTACAAATTGCATGTATGTATATTATTTTTCCTATTGTAAGTCTTATCGGTCGCTTGAACAAAAGCTCCGTCCATAACACCGAACTAACTAGCTAGACATTACGTGCGTACCGTTCCAAAGATGACCGAAGTAACAATCTTTATTTCTAAATAAAACAACACATTACAGCCGCGTAAGCGAACTTAAACAATTTTTTTTTTGCTTAGAAGCAGTTCTGGTAATGAAATAAGGTTATATAAATATGGAAAATGAAAATTTCCGATATCGGTCCATATATACCCGAGATATAGCCTAGACCGCGGTTTTCATGAAAATGTCGCGTAAGTGAACTTAAACTTAAACTTCTTGCAAAAATCGAAAACGACACAAAAAAACAAGACACTATTATGAGAACAGCCCTAACACCATCCGAAAAATTAGCAGCATCTCTTCGATACCTGGCTACTGGAGAATCTTATAAGAGCGCAAACTATCAAACGAGGTTGTCGGAATCATTTCTTTGTGTAGCAATTCCTGAAGTATGTCAGGCAATTTGGAGGCATTTCAAGGATGAGGTTTTAAAAGTCTGTTTAAGCTATTTGGTTATTTAAAATTTTTATTAGAATAAAAAACAACAAGTAAAAACATGAAATAACAACTAATGCTACCAAAAACAATTGTTTAATAACAGTTATCTGTTACAATCAAATAACTTTTAAAAATCATCATCATATTCATCGTCAACACCGATTGTTGTAATATTTCTGATGATTGACTATCAAAATCTGATAACAGTGTAAAATGCGAGCAGCTTGGTTAAGGTTCATTTTTTATATCAGCTATTGATGCTTTTCGGAGTATTCTTTGTATATTCCACACAGTTTCTCGTTGTATACTTTCGTTTTTTATTTAATTAATTTCAAACACAACTTGTTTGCCCAACCAACTGTAACAACTGCTGTCGGATTTGTTTTGAATTAATTTTTTAACGTTGCTTATTCTATCCTCCAGAGTAGAAGATATTTTCTACAAAAAAAAAAAGAATATATTTAGTGATTTAAATCATATAACGAAATATTTAAATTTGATCGTAATTTGCAGTTTCCAACAACAAAAACTGAGTGGAAAGCTATAGCAGATGCTTTCACAATCAAATGGCAATTTCCGCACTGCCTTAGAGCGTTAGATGGCAAGCATATCGCCTTTAAGTCCCTCAGAAAAGATGGCTCATATTTCTACAATTATAAGGGAACCAATAACATTGTCTTGCTCGCCTTAGTAGATGCACATTGTCAATTTATATATATAGACGTTGGATGTAATGGGCGCACTCATGACGCAGAAGTTTTTTTTTTTTTTTGCAGAGCAACCCGAAAAACATCGTGGACAATGCTGAAGCTAACTTTCCTGCAGATAAAATCATAGGAAATGGAAGGAAGCTGCCATTCGTTATCGTCGGTGATGACGCTTTTCCGCTTCAGAAACATATTATGAAGCCCTACGCGTACAACACTACCAAAAAAGAAAGACAAATATTTAATATTCGTCTATCAAGGGCTCGACATGTTGTCGAAAGAGCATTTAGAATTTTGTCCACCAGATTCAGAATTTTCCAAACAAAAATTAATTTATCAGTTCACAAAGTAGAACTTGTCACTAAAACCTGTTGTGTTTTACACAATTTGCTCAGCTCGAAAAATGAAAATTATTTAATGAAAACATTTGCTATAAAAACTGAAATTTCCAACTCAAATACTGAGTCAAATCGAACCAATTATGGAAAAGGAACAGCACAGGGCATTCGCCAAGGTTTTGAAGATTATTTTAACAATGAAGGAAAACTGTATTGGCAAGCAAATAAACTGTAGTTAAAGAAATGAAGCTGTATTTTAAAACTGATTTTAAATTGTTATAAATTTTTACGAACTGTATTTTAAATTTCGAAAAAACACCACTAAGAAACATATACTTATCAAACGTAAATACTTTGCTGAGAAATGACTTGCTCTCTTTCTGGAGGACTATTGCTCTATTTCTTCACTATTTGCTGTTAGCAAATCTATTGAACAAGAATTATTTTCCATCAAAAAGCTTTTGTCACTTTCGTTAGACTGAAAATAAAAAAAACAAAAACATACTTATGTATTTATCTATATTAGCTTCTTTTCAATTATTCGGGACGCTCTTTTCTAAATCTTAATGTAGGATTCTTGAAAAAGGCTACATACCTCAGAATTTTCGATACGGATTTTCTTACTGAGCAGTGCAATTTAAAAATTGAAGCTGTTCATAATACCACAACCGGGGTACGTAAACATTATCAGCTCCTGCACCACTTTTTTTACTTTTAGAAATTTCCCTGGTTTCTTTGATAAATTGCGACCTCAATGTGTGTATTTTCTTTTTGATATCTTCCACTGTAATATCTTTATTTATCTCCTTCAGCTGATAGCAAATTGAAAACAAAGAATTCGACCGTTTCACCCTGTCGAGGTATGCGGGATTGCGTACATTGTACAAATGTTCATGCTGTTGGCAGTTTGTAATTAAGAGTTCTAAAAAGTCCTTACTCCACATTGTAACGCCATATTTTTGCAAAATGGCTTGCAAACTATTTTTTAAACTCACACACTTTCGTTTTGCACATCTATACTTACATTTACTTAGATATGTGTGTATTTATGAATATACAATGTTTTTAAACAATAAAGCTGCAAATTTTGAATTGTGGAAAATTATGTTATCAATATAGCTCAACAAATTTTCACAAAGAAAAAATAATTACATTTAACGCTTTCAATTGTAGATTTTTATACAATTAAAAATTATTTATATACATTTTTTTTAACAAATTCTAATTTATTTATAAAATTGTTTTTCACTCGTTTTAATATGAAAAATTTGTCATTCCGATAAAAAAATAGACGCAACAAATAACAAAAAAAAAAAAAAAACGCGTAAGAAACAAAATATGAAAAAAAGACTTGAAAAACAGAAAACGTGCCTTTTTTTGGTTCTCAAAATTTTTCAGTACAAAAAAAAAAAAAAAAAAAAATGCATGCCTTTTAGACATGACTTTAAGTCATCGTGAAAATTTGCTCTTAAAAGCATTTTTACAATTACAGCCAGTTTACTAATTTCGAAAGAAAATGAATGCGAAAGAAAGTCAGTCACTCACATTCGAATCAATTTGGGTTTGTCTATCTCACTAATATTTGTTCGCATATTCTTATGTATTTTGATTGAGTTTTGACACATCGTTCGCATAGAAAAAAGTTAGACGAACCCGAATCAATTTTCTATCGCTTAGATTGCGAACGCAAGCAGGCTGTCGAGATTGGTAAACTGGCTGTTATTTTTATACCAAGTCAAGTTCAGTTGGAATTTTGCGTGGTAACCGGTAAAAGTACGGTAAAATTTTTTTAACATGTATGTACATATATGTTTATGTATACATATTTATGTACAAAAGTACAGTTACACAAAATTAAAAAACGTGAATTTATACACATAATGACAATATGCTTATTATTTCTTTATTTCGACCGTTTTTTCTTTCTTAATATGTGTAATTGTTTGAGCTTAAGGTCTCTTTTGGAATTTTTAGTTTTTTTTTGGTTTTTAGTTATCTGGCAATATTTTGCTTTCCTTTGGATAGCTTCTTCAGGCCAAATAATATTTATTTAATTTCAATTTGTAGAATATTTGAAAAATTAAAACAACAAAAACAAATAATTTGAAATAAAAATATTTTCTTTTCCTTTCATATTTTTCTATATATTGGGTAAGAAAATATTTTAATTTCTTACAAATTCATATATGTACATAGTTAAAAACAACAACAAACACAAATAACAACATTTTACAAACAACCTTTAATTTTAACTAAATACTTATATGTTTGGGCTATATTCTCAATATCTGTCTTAAAATTAATTCTATCCTCTGGTGTGTTAATAATTTGTAACATCTATAGTATAAGTCTACGTTTATAATTATTCTCTCTATTCAAAATTGTTGTGTCTTCAAACTTAGGGAAATGATTTGAACTTGTACAATGTGCAGTCAATGCTGTCTTTTGTGTTGAGTTCCTCATTCTATATTTCTGATCTGATCTATGCCCAGCAGTAGTGGGGAAATGGGGAGGCAGAATTTCTCTGCCTCCCCATCCCTTTGGATCGTGTATAAATTTTCTCTGCCGACGCATACGTGTATTTTCTCTGCTTCCTCATCCCTTTGGCTCGTGTATAAAATTTCGCTGTTACTGCTCTGCCAGTTATTTTTACAAGCGCGTATGTTTATGTGCGTATGTATGTGTAAGGAGTTGAATTTTATTATATATATGTTTGTGTGTGTGTGTTTATGTATATATGTATGTATATGTACTATAAAGAATTGTGTTTTGTTACATATGTTTGTAGCGCGTATGTTTATGTGTGTATGTATGTATACTGTAAGGAGTTGAATTTTATTATAGATATGCTTGTGGGTGTGTGTATGTAAAAGATTGTTGCTAACGGAATATGAAGATATACAAATGGATGCATCTAAAAGTAGCCTTCGGTTTGAGCTTGTGCTAAGAAAATTTTTGAAAATTCCAATTAGAATTTCTTAAAATCCCTATTGGAATTTATGTTATTCTCACATAAAATTCCGAAAGAAGTCCTAAAAACTACCAATTGAAAACCTAAATGGGTTTAGTTTATCGCTGTTATAAAAGGTCGTTTTGGTATTTGCTTTTGGTTTAAATGAACATTTTAAGAGAATGATAATACTTGAACCATTTAATGTGTTCAAGTATTAACGTTGAAGAAAGTTTCCAAGCTGGTTTAGTTTATCGCTATTGTTAAAGGTGGTTTTGCTATTTGGTTTGGTTTTTAATGAATATGTTAAGAGAAAAAATAAGACTTGAACCTTTATTCTCCTTAAATGTTTATATAAAATTTTTCACAATTCAAAATGGATATAAAAGGTCAATCAGAATCTTACATTCAGTTATTGCTTAAATTATCGCCTTCAAAGTTCGAAATGGTAAGAGTGATTAGAAATTTTAGTAATAATATTATTTATTGGAATTTATTGTTTATGTTTATTTTAGTTGTATCAACAAATTATAAACATTGCGCAAGGAATTAAGTCTGAGTACACTAAAATCGATGATATCCCCCTAAACGAACCATACAAAATTTTAAGTTTTGAGTGGAAGGTTACGCAATACGGATCAAAAGTCATTGCCCATTTAGACAACAATAAATGGTTTTATCTACCACAAAGAATTGTGAAGTATTTGAACAGAGAAGATCCATACTTGGCCAGAATGAATGACAAAAGTTGGATAATAATTTTTAAATGGCGTGAATCACCAAATGGATCTGCAATATTTGAACTTTCTTTTACTTAAATTTCATTAAAAAAAAATAATAATAATAATTTTCAATAAATTTATTTTATAATTTTTAAATAAAATACAAAAAAAAAAAAAAACTACTTTTATTCAAAGCAAATAAAAAATTTAACATGCATGTGCATGCTAAAAAAGGTATTCCACTCTTTTCATAATGCACCTGCTTAACAAATGTTAAGTTTGGTAAGTTGTGAAAACGATTTACGTGGGTACCTGCCATTGTGGCCTTACCCCACGGTGATCTTAACACCGGGTGAATACAATGCGTCTACCAGCGCCCCCATACATGACAAACTGCCATGCATGAGTACCAATTCGATCTCATGTTGTTTGGACATGATCTCCCCCTTGGTTAGGAGCGGAGCCTTTCTAAAACTCCTTCCGATCTTTGGGTCACGGCACCCGGTCGCAATGCAACTCCACATCGAGCTCAAATGAACTCTCCCCGCGATTTGGGTTTAAACCACAACCACCACGATACTCCCCGAAGGGCCGCACCATAACCGGGCAGGAAAAAGTTCCTGGGGCTCCCGGTTCCCGTGGTACCAGATTTAAGTCTCCGGTCAGACTTCGTAGCCCAAGGACTACTACCAGTAGAGCCCCAAACGGCTCGGGGACTGGTGACCCCCTGCAACCATACTTACAGTAAACAGCACACAAGAACACAGCAATAACAGCAAACAGCAACATAAAACAGGAACAACAGGAACGTCAGCGACAACAGCAAATCAGCAGCCACACAACGAACAAAACTGCATCACCCGTAACACAAAACACACACGGGCACATAGCACAATAAACAATAAGCAACACAAACATTCAACATTCACCCTCACGGGTGAGTCAGTTGGCCACCCCCTTGTGGCCCAGCCCTTGACAAAACAAACAAAAACAAAACAACAATAAGACATGACCCCCCTCACGAAGGGCCTTACAAACAAAACCAACGTTGCCAGCAACCCTGCGACACCAAAACAAAACAGCAGACAGCAACCAGCAACACAGCAACCAGCAAACAACACACAGCAAAGTACATGACACCAGGAACAGCACAGGGCACAGGAACTGTGCTCTATGCTCCTCATGGTTGCCTACACTAAGACTTCAACCACAACTGCAACCAACTCCGCCGACGAGAGACGCACACAGTCACGCGCGAACCTGCGGTTCAACAAACGACGGTTCCGGAAATGGCAACAACAGGGAGGCTACCCTCCCTACCTTGGTCTCCGCCTAAAGACCTCACGGGCATACGTGCCCAACGCGTCAAAAGACGCGCCGACCACCAAAACCCTACTGAAATCCCAATGGTCGCCCGCCCCTACTACGCCCATTCCCTCTAGATCCCTAATGTCATCATAAAGATGACATTCGACCAGAACGTGTCTCCAGTCCTCAGGGCTCTCACCACATCTGCACAGCGCAGTCTCGGACAGGCCCCTCTTATGCAAAAATGCATTGAGGGAACCATGCCCCGTAAGGAAGAAGCCCGTACTGAGACTGAAGCCAAATTCCGGCCGTCCCACAACAAAATCAGTCTCGCGAATGAATTCGTGCGTTGCTCGCCCCTTTGTACTATTCGCCCATCGCGCCCGCCAGGCAGACACAAGACGTTCCCAAAGGAGCGCCTTGATCTGACTGGGTTCCCTATTAACCACAAGATCAAGAGCAGAAAGCCAATCATGTAGACAAAGCGGTAGCCCCTTCCTAACCTTGAAGACGATCGCACGGCGAATCACCTCCAGATCAAGGGGAGCCACCCCCAGCAAGACCTGTAGAGCATCTGTTGACACCGTCCTACAAACTGGCATGCAAGCAAGCATCGCAGTTCTCTGGGCGGACTCTATCTTATTGCGGCCAACAACAGTCATGACTGTCTCGTACCACACAGGTGCACCATAAGCTGCGCGTGCAACAAACAGTCCACCATATATGGTACGAGTAGCCGGCCTGCTGAGGCCCCATTCACTTCTGAGGATGCGCCTAACTTTACCTACTACAGCAGTAAGCCTGTCCCTCACATATGAGAGGTGAACCATAAAGTTCAACCTCTCACTCACCATTATTCCCAGGTATTTGACTTCCGTCGCATACCAGAGACTAATGCCGCCAGAGCGAACGAGTGGTGGACGACCCCGAGACAACCTGCCTTTCAGCAGCATTGCCACGGCCTTGTCCATAGCCATCTCCACACCCACACTATCGCCCCACTCGCGCACAACACGCATGGCCCTCTCACCCCGGCTTTCCAGATCAGCACGAGACTGTCCTTCAACCAAGATGAGCAAGTCATCCGCGTTTGCACACAGTTTGAAGTCACGCTGCAACGACTTCAGCAGGGAATCCATCATGAGGTTCCATAAAAATGGACCACAGATGGACCCCTGCGGACAGCCGCGTACAACGTCCCTCCAAACCGTGTCGCTGGCGCCCACCACACAGGCTTTCCTACCGCAGAAGTAACTCTCACATAGAGCGAGCTCCCGACAGCCTACACTACGTAGTCTATCGAGAACTACACTCCACAGGAGATTGTCAAACGCACCCCTGAAGTCTACGAAGAGTCCCAGTACATATCTTTCCGCAGAGCTAGCAACACTTGACTTAACATGCAGCCAGGCATCGTCAACAGACCTCCCCTCCCTGAAACCGAACTGGAATTCAGACAGTGCTGCACCCGGACACTCTTTCAGTCGAAAGACCATTATCCTCTCCAGTACTTTTCCAAGCACTGGAAGAAGACTAATGCCCCTATAAGAGCGAGGATCAGTCCTCACTTTTCCGGGGGACTTTAAGAGCACCACAACACGTGCCTTCTTCCAAGCCTCAGGGAAGTAGCCCTCACTGAGACACTTCGCAAATATTGACTCCAGGTATTCCGGTATGGCCTTCCAGATGCTTTTACACATCTCTCCAGTCATACCGTCTATACCCGGAGATTTCCTACTCTTGACCCTATGGACACAAACCTCTATTTCGGATCTCTCCAGCGCAGGAGGGGCGGCTCCCTCCCTAATGAGAGGAGGGCTACCGCCCGCCCGTACAACCGGAAAGAAAACCCCCAACAACGCGCCCATAATATCGCTCCAGGAAGACAATGTTACATTGTCAACCTGGAGGCTTCCTACTTCTAAGCGCCTGTGTCGACCCGAACAAACGCGATAGACACGACCCCAAGTATCGTCCCTATTTTCACGCACGAATTCCCTCCACTCGTCTTCTTTTACCCTACAAATTCTACCCTTATATTCCCTCAGGCTAGCCAGATATTCAACCTTACGAATAGCTAGATCATCTGCGTTAGACTGCCGGGCCCTCTGGAATCTCTTCCTGAGGCGCCTGACACTCCTCCGCATCAGATCCAGTTCATCGATCCACCACTTGACTTTTCTTGGCCTACCCGGACGGGCTCGGCCAAGCAGCACATCATTCACCGCGCACATCCAGTCGTCAATCTGGCCAACCTGAGCGTCTATACCCAATTCCCTGAATTCATCTATAGGCTGTACCATAGCAGCCGCCCTAACACTATTCGCGTAACCGCCCCAGTCTATGTCCCTTTTACGCCACCCGCGAGGTGACCCAGATATCCAACTCCGCCGGCGATAAGTGAACCGAATCTCAATGAGATTATGATCACTCACACCAGCGTTGTCACATACCCTCCAGCTGAAGTCGAAGTATGACAACGCCAAGTTATTGGCAATTGTCACATCGATATCGCTGCGGCCCTGTGGAGCGTCAAACGTGTACAGATCACTAGCCTCGTTTAACACCGAAGCACCAACTGTGACCAGCCATTCGCCGAGCATGATTCCTCTAGTGTGGTTCATATGACCAGGCGCATGCCTGGGCATTTTACTGAACCACATAGAGGAACATGCATTTGCATCCAGGCCTAGAATAACGGGTGCACTACTCGCTAGGAGTAGGACCGTATCCATGTACCGAATGTACGGCTCCAAAGGGACGGCAAACCTGCAATACAGGCTTGCAAAGAGCACCCGCCCAAACTCCCCCTGTACAGCAACGCAGACCCCCACCGGGTACAGCTCACGACCGTACAATCGACCCCCGGGTCATCCACCACTACCGCAGAGTTCCCCTCCAAATCGGGGAGAACCCGCATACCCCCAGGAAGCCCCCTGATGTCACCAAACCGGAGGTACGGCTCCTGCACTAAGGCAACAGCCGCACCCCGTCGCCGCATCGCCTGCCCAAGTTCGCACGTGGCCACGTACGACTTCTGAAGGTTTTGCTGTATTACAACCGCGGTATCCATCTTAATGACGAGCGTTCACCCTAGCAACCATGGTCGCATAGACCGGGCACGCTGCAGACATCATCATATGATCCGCCTGCAGTCCCTTGAACGCACAGTTCCTGCACCTCAGCTCGTTGGGGCATCGGCTCGCCCAGTGGCCAGCGTCTCCACATCTTCTACACACGTCCGACTGGAACTTGCATTCTCGCACCCTGTGGTCAAAACCTAAGCACCTGTAGCACGCCGGAATAGGGTCCAGCGTCCTGACCGCGAATCGGAACCACTTCACGTAAGCACCCGTAGATCTTAAATGTTCTGCCACCCTCGACGTGCATTCTAGGGTCACATTAACCGTGCCCTCCTCCACCTTCCAGGGTACGCTCACCAGTCGGACGGCTCTTTTATACTCGCCAGGAGCCATCATCTCCCCGAGGTTCATGGAGTATAATTCCTCCATGAACTCATCCGGAGATATTTCCTTATGCACACGCTGTACCACAATCTTTGGCCCCAACTTGTCCTTTACAGCTACCCACTTCGGCGAACTTCTTATTTTCTGCCACCTTTCGC
This sequence comes from Thecocarcelia acutangulata, assembly GCA_914767995.1. Lineage (NCBI taxonomy): Eukaryota > Metazoa > Arthropoda > Insecta > Diptera > Tachinidae > Thecocarcelia > Thecocarcelia acutangulata. Next base: position 62,129,162 of record OU612097.1, read on the forward strand.
CGTTCAGCCTCCGATGGCGTGCGAATAACAGCACCCTCCTTCGTTGCCCTCACTTCATGCACTCTTACCCCCAGCGTCGGTCCAACCTCCCCAACCACCTTCTCCACCACCTCTTTGGCGCTCTTACCCGCCTTGCTCTTCACAACCACAGACCAGGTCTCCACAGGCCTCACCAGCGGTAGTGCTGGGTACGACACGGGTGCCACCACCTCTTGGGTCCTTGCCGCCGCTCTCCGACCAGCTGGGGGCACAGCACGCTGTACAGCTACCGGATCAACCGGAACCACCGTGGATCCTGCTTCCAACCTTCCCCTAAGGCGCTCGTTCTCCGCCATCAACCCCATCAAGAGCACTTCGTACTCGCCTACCTCTTTAGCGATCTTGCGCGCAACCAGCCTCCCCACCTCCTCAGCCATTACCAATTCCATTACCCTATCCGTAACTTTCTTCATCGCCACAATTACACCCTCCGCTTCCATCTTCTTCTTCTTCTTGCTTCGGGATGCCCTCTCTTGCTTGCCCGTCAATACCACACCTTCACTCAGCTCTTCAATAGCGGTTACCACCACTTCATCACCTAATGGCACTTCAGAAACAGCTACCGCACCAGAAGCACCCGATTCGCTCCCCATGAAACTCGCCCCACTAGGAGCCGGGTACTCCACCATAGCCGTGGTCCTGCCTCGCTTGGCCTTTGGGGACACTATCTTCACCTTCCTGGCCATCTCCCCATCCTCAGTCGACGAATATTCCGACTCCGTGTGCCGTATTTTGGGAGGCACAAACGGCGGAGGCGCCCTCGGGTCATCCGTCGTGACGTCACTTGCGTCACCCTTCGCTTTTGGCTTTTCGCCCTTCCTCTTACTAGCCGGTGGCATGATGCGACCACCAACTACTCTTCCCTGTCGAAGTAATTCCAGCAACAGTCACTAAAATCCGGCAGGAAAGTTCACCAAAAGAAAATAATAAAAAGCTCAGCAAATCAGCCAAAAATCGGCGAAAAATAACAAGAAAAACTGCTCCTGTCGTGTAAATACCAGCTACACAGCCACTAAAAACCGGCAGGAACGTTGAAACTGAGATCGCGTAGCGAATACGCAATCAATATGGGCAAAAAAGTCCAATAAAACCGGCAAAAAGCGCCAAAAACCGCAAAAAATCGGCCAAAAACCACGAAAAAAACGGGCAAAAACCGGTTAATAAAACCGGTAAAACCGACGAAAAACCGGATAAGAACTCGTATGACCGAGTCCAAAACGACCGCAAACAGTCCAAATACACGTTCCACGGCAAAAACGTGCACCGAATATGAAAAAACCAGTTCCGAACCGGTTAGCGAACCGGTTCCGAGTTTTTTGGAAATTCCCAAAATCGGGTCCAGAAATCGCCAAAATCTCCTCACTTTCCCCGGTACAATCCCGGGAGCAACACGGCAACTTCAATTTTCGCACTAAGGCGGCAACACTTTTTTATAGCGGAATACCAAATTCCTCAAAAGTACACACTGTATATACAATAATATATACTTACATATGGAAAAAATCCAAAATACATACAAATTTGCTCTTATAAGCAATTTTAAATCAATCTAAAAAATGTATGTAACCAAAAACCTGTGTATTTGGCTTCTGCTTGTGCAAAACACCCACACAAACACTCAGTAAAAGATATGCGTTCACTAAAACGTCTATAACTTTTTACCCGATTGTCCGACTTTAATAAAAATTTCACCACGACACTCGCGACAAAATTTTCTATCGAAATATCTAAATTTCAAATTATATACGCACTTTTAACCACTTTAATTTTAGTGTAAACCGCCAAAAACTTTCCGTATGAAAAATACACGTCCGTACGCTACCAATCACAACTAGAAAGTGATTAAGTTTGGTAAGATCGGATTCCACGGTTATAAATATTGAAGGCTATAGCTACTGCATTACGTTGTAGATGTCTGGCATTTTAAATCTATGCGCTTGATAATTTTTATTTAAAAAAAGGATGAATTAAAGGAAAGCAATAGTGTACACTCAACACTCTTACATTGTTTACATATGTATATTAGATTTTATTGTACTTAAATTGAGTGTTTGTATGTGTATTATAAGGAGTTGTATTTAATTACAAATTTGTTTGTGACTGTGTGTGTGTGTGTGTGTGTGTTCATGCGGTCTATAAGGAGTTGTATTATATTATAAATATGCTTGTGTGTATGCGTATGTTTCAAAAAGATATTAAAATTCTTCATCAATATCAAACACCTGCGCAACATATGTTATAGTTGATTTAATGCATAATTAGGATTTGCTTTCTCACAGCAATAAATACTTAGGGTATTTTTTCAATCCCTTTCTATATGCATAGAAGATGTTCACATATGTTTATTGAGTTAAAATTGAGTGCGAATGGAAAATTTGTTATTCCTATAAAAAAGGATAAAAATTTTTTAAATTTTATTCATTATAGAAATCGCAGTACACTTTTTCAGTTTATGTTGAGAAAATAATAAAAATTAAAAATTAAAAAATAAAGTAGTGTGTGTAACTTTATATTTAATATATAAAAAAAAATACATATATATCTATAAAATAAAAAATATTTGTTAAAAGTGCTACAGAAAGTAAGTAAGTAATTATGTAATAAATTCTTATAACCATATGTAAAAAAAAAAAAAAAAAAAAAAAAAATTACTGTATAAATCAGCCTATAGTTTATTATTATTACTATATGTTTTTTTCTTTTTTGCATATGTTTCTTATATTTTTCATATATATCATTATTATGTTTTACATTTTAACCATTGTAACTTTAAGAATAAAATTCTTTTGTGCTAATAAATTCGTCTGAAATTTTCGTGATAAATAGTAAAAAGGTGTTTTATAATCATTTAAGAATCACGTCGGGAACAATGGAACTTAAATGCAAATACTGTGCATCTTCATTTGCATTGGAAGAAATGCGTAGACCACATGAAAAACTGCACTACGTTGAATGCGGTAAATGGTTCATGTGCCAGAAAAAATTGAGGGAACATGAAACGAATCACAGTTCTTCATCCGCCAATGGCAGGCAACAAGACGTTAAGAAGGAGGTTTCTGCCGTCAAGAAGGAGGTTTCTGCACCGCAAAAATTCCACATTATAAAAAAAGCTTTTGCAGATAGATTGCAAACATTTTCGTACACCAATGAGAATGAAGAAATACTGTTACCGCAAGAGTTTTTTAGGGGAATAAAACAATCGGTAAAAACAATATTAGAAGATGCGCAGAATTAGACACCTAATGAATATTGTATTGTCAACATATCCTTTTGCACTTCCTTCTTCATGCATGAACATATTCTATCGTTATTAATACCAAACACATGCGCAGGTGTTTGTGAAAGCAGAAAAAATAAAACTACGTTTCAGTTTTTTTAAGGTTTAATTTTATTTGATTGGAAAACGTGTGGGAAAATTGTTGAATGTTTAGTTGCTATTATTATCAATCTAAACATTCAAAAAATGTTATTTCTCTGGATTGTCTTTTAGTAAATATGTGTTTGAGGTTTTATTATTATATTCCTTTACTTTTTTTTTTTGTGGCGTCATTTTTTCGTTAACCATAGTTTGTACTTATTACTCGTTGCCAGGCTTTCTCAGCCTATGTTTTATCTGCTTGATGCCTGTTACTTAAATCATTCGATTGTGAATAAACAATGTTGTGCTCTCTACAATCTAATAAATTTATCCCCTTATCACCCCTTGCTAAACGTTTGCTAAGTTTTGTTCCAGACCCATAAAATTGGTAACCAGATAAGTGAAGTTCTACAGGTAATTTATTTATTAGGGGTTAACCAAACTCTTCCAACTTTAAACTAAATCATATGATTCCTCTTGATTATAGTTTATAACTATTTTTTTCGTGTAATGTATCTGATATTAGAGAATTAAATGAGTAGAGTTGCATATATAAGTGTAAATTTATAGAAAAAAATTAATTAGTTTTCAATATGCGTTTATTAAAGCAAGCTAAACAAATTATTGTTAGAAATGCTAATAAAAAAAACAAACGAAAGCCCTTAAAGCTAGATATAGTATACTGTTACCAAATTCCATAATAGCCCCAATGATCTTATATACATATATTCAAAATCTCTTTACCAACCAGAATGCTACCTTAAGAAATTGATTGATCCTATCAAAGAGATAAATATGTTTACATTTTCAGAAAATGATGTAATATGTGGAAAACAAGATACAATTAGAGAATACTTTTGTATGGGTTGACACCGAAATATTGACTGCTTTTATTTATCGCAAACATACATGAAAATTCCAAAACATGTTATTCGTGATAATGCAAATATGATTATAATCTTTAAACAAGATAAATTGAATCTGAGACACATAAATAACGATCACATAATTGTTTTTTTTTTAGCTTTTATTTATTTATTGAATCTTTACAATGTGAACTAACAATAAGTATTCAAATCTTATTACTAAATACAATAAATTAACTAAGTCCAGCCAATGCTAGACAAAAACTTTTATTATGCGCATATTATATCGGTAGAATCACCTACTTAACGCTCTGATGGTGGCAAGGGTATCCATTCTTCTCAACCGAGTGTGACCACTAAAATTAAGTATGTTTCGTGCAAGAGGGTTTGGGTGAAGTTCCAATTTGCTGATATACCTTATCACATAATTGGTGATATGTCATTTAAGCAATTTACTGATATATGTAGCGAATGTTGGAAAGAAAAATATGGATTTGTCGTTATAAGTAAGTATGATTCAATGAATAAAGGACGATATCGGAAAGGGTTTGGTGAATTTGTTATAGTGTAATAGACATTAGATTGTAAATAAATGTCAAGAAACCTGCTATTAAATTCAAAGCATGTTCTGCTCTGATATAGATATATACCAGTTCATAGTCAGATCAGGTATAGTTCAATATCAGATATAAAGCAGATCTAAATCAGATTTGAAGCAGATCGACATCAGATATAAAGCAGATCGACATCAGATATAAAGCAGATCGATATCAGATGAATAAATAAAAAAGTGGTCCAAAATGACTTCCTTGGGGAACACCAGATATATGACATTTTTGTATATAACGTTCTGTTTCCTGTTGATAAGTTATTAGTTTATACAATTTAAGCAATTTTGTGTAAATCCCATATAATCGTTATCTTCTTATAGTAATAGGCACTTAAAAAAAAACATGGGTTGTGGCAGTAAAGAATAAAACTCGTGAAAATGTTGCATCTGCTATGAGAGATATTTTCATTATGAGCAACCAAACACCTCCAAAATTTGTATACAGATGATGGCAAATAATTTTTTAATCCCCAATTTTAACAACTCATGAAGGAAAAAAAATATTAATCATTATTCCTCGTATAGTGTTCTAAAGAACGCTTTAATAGAACTTTGAATGGAATGATGTGGAAAGAGTTTAGTTATCAAGGAACATATAAATGGATAAATAACATTCAAGAACTTGTTAAAAAGTACAATAATACCTATCATAGGACAATAAAGATGACATCTAATGAAGTAAATTCATCAAACGAAAAAGTTTTAATGGACACATTTTACAACAATTTAAAGTTTTTAAGAAACCTAAGTTTAAAGTAAATGATAATGTTAGAATAAGTAAATATAAACACACATTTGAGAAAGGTTATACACCAAACTGGACTACAGAGATATTTAAAATAAAAAGTATTAAAAACACAAATCCTAACACATATTTACTACAAGACTATCTAGGGAATGATATAAAAGGTGCTTTTTATGAAATGGAGCTGCTGAAAACTAAGTTTCCTGAAACATACTTAGTCGAAAGAGTTTTAAAACAAGGTGTACGTTATATGGTTGGTCTTTTAATCGCAACACAATTCTTGGATAACTATCAATGATAATAACAGATCATCCTAAAACTTTCTCCAAATTTATTTATATAACACATTTAATTTAAAATATGTTAGCTTCTTTTAGTTCTTCAGTAATGGAAATTATTTCGTTTCTATGATTGTTATGGCCAGCAGCCCTAATCTATCTACTTATTCATTTACATCATCCCAATATGTACATATATTTAGGTTTGCGATTGTCTAATAATTTTAAGTATAAAACTTTTCCTTTTGCTAGATGGTGTGGTCCTACAGTTAATAAATGTTTAATCATATTTTGATACTTAAATGATTTTGTTCCTATTATTTATGTATTTGACTTTTAATTTCTTCTTTGCACATTTGTATTTGTTAGAATTTCTGTATGTGCTTTCAAATCTTGTTATTGTAATGTATTGGTTTTGAGTGAAAAAATTAGTTCATACAAACCTGGACCCACTTTCCATTTACAATTTTAATAGTACTATCTCTACAAAAATTTGTCAATGCGCTTGCTACTCAGCAGCAATTCTATATTTTTGGAAAGTGAACTATTAATTGTATTGTCCTTATTATCCTTCTTTATCTTTTTCTATCATTGTTTTACTCGATTTCAGTATTTCGTTTTGCAAATATATGTGAAGATTTTGGACGTTTTTTTATTATAATAAGTAAAATTATTAATAGGTGTATTGACTTTCCGTTTTCGAATTTCCTTTAATTTTGGTGCGTTTTAATTCATCATTTCAGTTTATTGTGCTTTTCCGTTTCAATTATTTCCTAGATTTAATTTGACTAAAATCTTATTTATTGGGGTTATACTTTTAGGCTCTAAGCTTCTCTTTACAAGTTGTTCAATATATTTTTTTTATTCTCATTTTTAATATTTATATTAAATATTTCCTTCAGACTTTCAACAGTATTACTTACGTATTCGTGAGTTCATACTTTAAGAAGAGATTTATATAATTTGTTTCCAATTTCCCCTGGTCTTTTATTATTTATTTTTCTTGGTTCAATTTGTTTATTTTTTTTTTCTACTTTTTTACGCTTTGCCATATGAATATCATTATCAAAATCATTATTAGATGTTGATTTTCATTTTAAGTTTTTTGATTCATTGTTTTTATTAAGATCAATGCTTAAAGGCATATATTCATCATTGTCGTATATAGAATTAATACTTTCAGCTTCCATTGAAGAGTCCTAAGTATTCTCATTAATTTGATTCTCAACATATGCTGGGGTTCGTAATGTTTTATCCATGGTAGGTTTTATACAATTTTTAAATTATTTGATTTAATGGCTTTGTTATTGCGAGAAATGCTTTTTCTAAAGTGTTCTCTGCATCCAATTGATTTAATTTTGATGAATTTACTTCATTAGATGTCATCTTTATTGTCCTATGATAGGTATTATTGTACCTTTTAACAAGTTCTTGAATGTTATTTATCCATTTATATGTTCCTTGATAACTAAACTCTTTCCACATCATTCCATTCAAAGTTCTATTAAAGCGTTCTTTAGAACACTATACGAGGAATAATGATTAATCTTTTTTTCCTTCATGAGTTGTTAAAATTGGGGATTAAAAAATTATTTGCCATCATCTGTATACAAATTTTGGAGGTGTTTGGTTGCTCATAATGAAAATATCTCTCATAGCAGATGCAACATTTTCACGAGTTTTATTCTTTACTGCCACAACCCATGTTTTTTTTTAAGTGCCTATTACTATAAGAAGATAACGATTATATGGGATTTACACAAAATTGCTTAAATTGTATAAACTAATAACTTATCAACAGGAAACAGAACGTTATATACAAAAATGTCATATATCTGGTGTTCCCCAAGGAAGTCATTTTGGACCACTTTTTTATTTATTCATCTGATATCGATCTGCTTTATATCTGATGTCGATCTGCTTTATATCTGATGTCGATCTGCTTCAAATCTGATTTAGATCTGCTTTATATCTGATATTGAACTATACCTGATCTGACTATGAACTGGTATATATCTATATCAGAGCAGAACATGCTTTGAATTTAATAGCAGGTTTCTTGACATTTATTTACAATCTAATGTCTATTACACTATAACAAATTCACCAAACCCTTTCCGATATCGTCCTTTATTCATTGAATCATCCTTACTTATAACGACAAATCCATATTTTTCTTTCCAACATTCGCTACATATATCAGTAAATTGCTTAAATGACATATCACCAATTATGTGATAAGGTATATCAGCAAATTGGAACTTCACCCAAACCCTCTTGCACGAAACATACTTAATTTTAGTGGTCACACTCGGTTGAGAAGAATGGATACCCTTGCCACCATCAGAGCGTTAAGTAGGTGATTCTACCGATATAATATGCGCATAATAAAAGTTTTTGTCTAGCATTGGCTGGACTTAGTTAATTTATTGTATTTAGTAATAAGATTTGAATACTTATTGTTAGTTCACATTGTAAAGATTCAATAAATAAATAAAAGCTAAAAAAAAAAAACAATTATGTGATCGTTATTTATGTGTCTCAGATTCAATTTATCTTGTTTAAAGATTATAATCATATTTGCATTATCACGAATAACATGTTTTGGAATTTTCATGTATGTTTGCGATAAATAAAAGCAGTCAATATTTCGGTGTCAACCCATACAAAAGTATTCTCTAATTGTATCTTGTTTTCCACATATTACATCATTTTCTGAAAATGTAAACATATTTATCTCTTTGATAGGATCAATCAATTTCTTAAGGTAGCATTCTGGTTGGTAAAGAGATTTTGAATATATGTATATAAGATCATTGGGGCTATTATGGAATTTGGTAACAGTATACTATATCTAGCTTTAAGGGCTTTCGTTTGTTTTTTTATTAGCATTTCTAACAATAATTTGTTTAGCTTGCTTTAATAAACGCATATTGAAAACTAATTAATTTTTTTCTATAAATTTACACTTATATATGCAACTCTACTCATTTAATTCTCTAATATCAGATACATTACACGAAAAAAATAGTTATAAACTATAATCAAGAGGAATCATATGATTTAGTTTAAAGTTGGAAGAGTTTGGTTAACCCCTAATAAATAAATTACCTGTAGAACTTCACTTATCTGGTTACCAATTTTATGGGTCTGGAACAAAACTTAGCAAACGTTTAGCAAGGGGTGATAAGGGGATAAATTTATTAGATTGTAGAGAGCACAACATTGTTTATTCACAATCGAATGATTTAAGTAACAGGCATCAAGCAGATAAAACATAGGCTGAGAAAGCCTGGCAACGAGTAATAAGTACAAACTATGGTTAACGAAAAAATGACGCCACAAAAAAAAAAAGTAAAGGAATATAATAATAAAACCTCAAACACATATTTACTAAAAGACAATCCAGAGAAATAACATTTTTTGAATGTTTAGATTGATAATAATAGCAACTAAACATTCAACAATTTTCCCACACGTTTTCCAATCAAATAAAATTAAACCTTAAAAAAACTGAAACGTAGTTTTATTTTTTCTGCTTTCACAAACACCTGCGCATGTGTTTGGTATTAATAACGATAGAATATGTTCATGCATGAAGAAGGAAGTGCAAAAGGATATGTTGACAATACAATATTCATTAGGTGTCTAATTCTGCGCATCTTCTAATATTGTTTTTACCGATTGTTTTATTCCCCTAAAAAACTCTTGCGGTAACAGTATTTCTTCATTCTCATTGGTGTACGAAAATGTTTGCAATCTATCTGCAAAAGCTTTTTTTATAATGTGGAATTTTTGCGGTGCAGAAACCTCCTTCTTGACGGCAGAAACCTCCTTCTTAACGTCTTGTTGCCTGCCATTGGCGGATGAAGAACTGTGATTCGTTTCATGTTCCCTCAATTTTTTCTGGCACATGAACCATTTACCGCATTCAACGTAGTGCAGTTTTTCATGTGGTCTACGCATTTCTTCCAATGCAAATGAAGATGCACAGTATTTGCATTTAAGTTCCATTGTTCCCGACGTGATTCTTAAATGATTATAAAACACCTTTTTACTATTTATCACGAAAATTTCAGACGAATTTATTAGCACAAAAGAATTTTATTCTTAAAGTTACAATGGTTAAAATGTAAAACATAATAATGATATATATGAAAAATATAAGAAACATATGCAAAAAAGAAAAAAACATATAGTAATAATAATAAACTATAGGCTGATTTATACAGTAATTTTTTTTTTTTTTTTTTTTTTTTTTTACATATGGTTATAAGAATTTATTACATAATTACTTACTTACTTTCTGTAGCACTTTTAACAAATATTTTTTATTTTATAGATATATATGTATTTTTTTTTTATATATTAAATATAAAGTTACACACACTACTTTATTTTTTAATTTTTAATTTTTATTATTTTCTCAACATAAACTGAAAAAGTGTACTGCGATTTCTATAATGAATAAAATTTAAAAAATTTTTATCCTTTTATATAGGAATAACAAATTTTCCATTCGCACTCAATTTTAACTCAATAAACATATGTGAACATCTTCTATGCATATAGAAAGGGATTGAAAAAATACCCTAAGTATTTATTGCTGTGAGAAAGCAAATCCTAATTATGCATTCAATCAACTATAACATATGTTGCGCAGGTGTTTGATATTGATGAAGAATTTTAATATCTTTTTGAAACATACGCATACACACAAGCATATTTATAATATAATACAACTCCTTATAGACCGCATGAACACACACACACACACACAGTCACAAACAAATTTGTAATTAAATACAACTCCTTATAATACACATACAAACACTCAATTTAAGTACAATAAAATCTAATATACATATGTAAACAATGTAAGAGTGTTGAGTGTACACTATTGCTTTCCTTTAATTCATCCTTTTTTTTATATAAAAATTATCAAGCGCATAGATTTAAAATGCCAGACATCTACAACGTAATGCAGTAGCTATAGGAGAACATCCTTCAATATTTATAACCGTGGAATCCGATCTTACCAAACTTAACATTTGTTAAGCAGGTGCATTATGAAAAGAGTTGAATACCTTTTTTAGCATGCACATGCATGTTAAATTTTTTATTTGCTTTGAATAAAAGTACAGTGTTTTTTTTTTTGTATTTTATTTAAAAATTATAAAATAAATTTATTGAAAATTATTATCATTTTTTTTAATGAAATTTTTGTTCTTTAATTTACTCGTATTAAATAATGAAATTTAAGTAAAAGAAAGTTCAAATATTGCAGATCCATTTGGTGATTCACGCCATTTAAAAATTATTATCCAACTTTTGTCATTCATTCTGGCCAAGTATGGATCTTCTCTGTTCAAATACTTCACAATTCTTTGTGGTAGATAAATCCATTTATTGTTGTCTAAATGGGCAATGACTTTTGATCCGTATTGCGTAACCTTCCACTCAAAACTTAAAATTTTGTATGGTTCGTTTAGGGGGATATCATCGATTTTAGTGTACTCAGACTTAATTCCTTGCGCAATGTTTATAATTTGTTGATACAACCAAAAAAAACATAAACAATAAATTCCAATAAATAATATTATTATTAAAATTTCTAATCACTCTTACCATTTCGAACTTTGAAGGCGATAATTTAAGCAATAACTGAATATAAGATTCTGATTGACCTTTTATATCCATTTTGAATTAGTGAAAAATTTTATATAAATATTTAAGGAGAATAAAGGTTCAAGTCTTATTTTTTCTCACATATTCTAACATATTCATTAAAAACCAAACCAAATAGCAAAACCACCTTTAACAATAGCGATAAACTAAACCAGCTTGGAAACTTTCTTCTACGTTAATACTTGAACACATTAAATGGTTCAAGTATTATCATTCTCTTAAAATGTTCATTTAAACCAAAAGCAAATACCAAAACGACCTTTTATAACAGCGATAAACGAAACCCATTTAGGTTTTCAATTGGTAGTTTTTAGGATTTCTTTCGGAATTTTTAGTGAGAATAACATAAATTCCAATAGGGATTTTAAGAAATTCTAATTGGAATTTTCAAAAATTTTTTAAGCACAAGCTTAGAAAGCGTTACAAGTGGCGCCCGAGCAGGGACCCGATCCTAAATCGAAAAGCAGAAAAAACGAAGCAACTGCCAGCGACGAAGGTTCGGGCCAATTCGATGATAGGACTATGATCGGCTCACTCAACCAGGATTCAACCGGCTGGATTTACCAGTTGCGAAAAGAACAACTAATCGAACAATGCAAGAAAGTAGGGATGCAAACAACGGGTTACACGATAGAACACCTCCGGAGAATGTTAGCTGAAAGCCTTCGGTCAAAACGGTTGCGTGCATCTACGGAAAACCTTTTGAAGCGGTTAGAGGAGGAAATAACAACTGCCGAAAAAACGGTAATCCTTGCGGAAGGAGCCTCAGTAGTCGTCCCACCTACTAGTCCTCGGAACTCCATAACCGATATGGAGATATTGTCAATAGTACAAAAGTGGAACCTGCGGTTCTCAGGTGACTCTGAGCTAATGGAATTCCTGGAACGGTTAGAGGAATTGGCTGAGTGCTACCAAATTCCCCAGGACCAACTTCTTCCGTCAATGCTTAGAGTATTGCATGGAAACGCACTCAAGTGGTATAGAGTAAAAACGGCAGCGATTCACACATGGAAAGAATTTCGTCAGGATATAGAAAAGTTTTTCCTCCCAAAGCGGTATTTGTCACAAATTGAACAAAATTTTTATAGCCGAAGGCAATACAATCGCGAGCGGGCCAAGGAGTATATCATCAATATGCTGACATTCGCTCGCCGATATCCGAAACTTCGCGAGCAAGATCACCTGGATAGAATATACGATGGGCTAAGGAGTAAGTACAAGCACTACGTTCGCCGTCATGACTTCTCCTGCCTTGATGAACTTTCGGCCCTAGCCGATGAATATGAAGCATTACGTCAAGAGGAGAGACCACAGACTTCCCATATGGTAACTAGCACACCTTACACGAGGAAAGATACCTGGCCATCGCAGATACACATGCACGCAGGCTCCGAAGATTTTTTGCTCCTACTGCGGACATGATGGTGAGGTGTGAGTGTCGGAAACTCCCCGCAGATGTATGCAGTGAGCCCAGTCCACACGATTACCGCATGTATATTCCGATCAGCGTAAATGGATTACGGCTTAACGCACTCATTGATACAAGTGCTTCTCGCACTTTCATAAGCAGCCGCATAGGCCAATATCTTGAAGCCAATGGTATCAAAGTAGACTCTAATGTGAGCAAAGCACAAATGGCGAATCAGACGCAGGCTACAAGTCTGCGGGCATTTACAATTACCATATGTTTCAATAAAAAGCATACCTCTGGAAAGGTCATTGAGATACCCAATCTAGCGGAGGACGTTGTTTTGGGAATGGATATACTCTCTGCTTGGCGAAAAGATATACGCCTAGAGGGAATGAGCATTAATAGCCCAAACGACATAAACGATAACACTAACCAGTTACCTGCCACAAGTGACTTGATTAGGAACTCCCGGAAAATAAATAGTGCCACCCCACATATTCCTCACAAAAATCCTATAGGAAGGATGGATAGAACGATGAGGACAACAATAGCCCAACAGAATAGGTGCAACCAGCACAGAAATGAGCACAGACCTCAGAATATAGTACGCGAGCCAATTACAGAAAGGAAACATCTGGCTCCAGAAATCAATGCGAGACACTCCACCATGCGGCGCAGGATAAAACAATCAGTTAGTGGCCCCAAAGTCTGGCGGAAAGAACGACCAATGCCTCCGACAACCGACCAGCTCCAACAAAGCTCTGCGACAAAGCGCAGTAGTCCGCGCCGTATTCCAAACAAACTGGTGGCAAATACATACAAGCTGTGTGACGAAAATAAAGTAAAACTGAAAACAAGTGAACAGAACTTCAAACCGACTATTCCAGAACACAATGTTAGCACAAAAGGACACAACTTTAAATTTAGAAGAAGATAGAAAAATACATATCTATTTTTTCCCGCTTTTTTGCTTTCCCGAAAAAGGAGAAGAATGTAACGAAGCCTACATTTTTGCTTCGTACATAATATTCCTTATGTGATCACGATGGTTAATGTGCATAAATAAATAAAATACAACAACACCCACGGAGAATAATGGTTGTTGTAACAAAGCATACATTTTTTTTATTACATACCGTGTTAATATGCATGAGGTATACACACGCACAAACTGAAAAAATACAACAACACCCACAGAATATTTGTTGTTAAATTGATTGAATTTACATTTCTTTAAGTTGATTGTATTAAACCGTAGTTAATAATAATTCTCATACAGTTCGTGCACTGAGAAGTATAAGATGACAAAGAAAGAAGGCAGTCATCGGTGATCACCCAGGTGGAGATATTGAAAGATATCTATACCGCGAATATTCGAAAGCATTTTTTCCCCTTCAGGGCATAAATTATACCCAGCGGTCTCCGGACTAGACTGTTCAACAGCAGCTTCGGCTGATTTTTTTATATACCCAGCAGCTCCGGCTGACTGTTCCCCCAGCAGCCTTCGGGCTACACTGTTCCCACAGCGGCTTCGGCTGTCTGTATATACCCAGCGGCCTTCGGGCTAGACTGTTCCCATAGCGGCTTCGGCTGACTGTTTACCCAGCAGCTTCGGCTGACTGTTCCCCCAGCGGCCTTCGGGCTAGACTGTTCCCACAGCGGCTTCGGCTGTCTGTATATACCCAGCAGCTTCGGCTGACTGTTCCCCCAGCGGCCTTCGGGCTAGACTGTTCCCACAGCGGCTTCGGCTGGCTGTTTACCCAGCAGCTTCGGCTGACTGTTCCCCCAGCGGCCTTCGGGCTAGACTGTTCACAAAACAACTTTTCTGTCCTCCATTTCGCAGGTACCCAGATTGTGGCAAGATACACACGACCGGCCGTAAGAGGAAATTATCACCAGCGACCGCTGTTATCCTGACCCGAGAGAGTCCCTACCGAACCCGATTCCAATGTACGTGGAGTACGACTGCTATACCGAACCTGAAGCCAGTCCGTACGAAGATACACCCGACCCGTGCTACGAGGAATTTTCACTATTAACTGTTGTTGTACCGAACCCGAGGTGTGTCAATACGAAGGTATACATCCAACAAGGCCACTAGCAATCATCACCGCATATTAAACCTGCACGAAAGACAGACGAAATAGAAGCCGAACCGCAAGCATCCTTAGCCTAAACCTATCATTGTTATTATTGTAAATACTGAATAAATAAAATTTGGATTATTGTAAGCCTCAAAGAGGAAAATCCTGTCTTATTAATTACTTAAGGTTTGTGGATCCGTAAGTAGACCCTGGACGTCGCTTTGCTACCTCAGCCGACGACAAAACCACGTTACAAATAGATGCATCCATTTGTATATCTTCATATTCCGTTAGCAACAACCTTTTACATACACACACCCACAAGCATATCTATAATAAAATTCAACTCCTTACAGTATACATACATACACACATAAACATAAGCGCTACAAACATATGTATTTATAACAAAACACAATTCCTTATAGTACATATACATACATATATACATAAACACACACACACAAACATATATACAATAAAATTCAACATACATACGCACATAAACATACGCGCTTGTAAAAATAACTGGCAGAGCAGTAACAGCGAAATTTTATACACGAGCCAAAGGGATGAGGAAGCAGAGAAAATACACATATGCGTCGGCAGAGAAAATTTATACACGAGCCAAAGGGATGAGGAAGCAGAGAAAATACACGTATGCGTCGGCAGAGAAAATTTATACACGATCCAAAGGGATGGGGAGGCAGAGAAAATACACGTATGCGTCGGCAGAGAAAATTTATACACGAGCCAAAGGGATGAGGAAGCAGAGAAAATACACGTATGCGTCGGCAGAGAAAATTTATACACGAGCCAAAGGGATGAGGAAGCAGAGAAAATACACGTATGCGTCGGCAGAGAAAATTTATACACGATCCAAAGGGATGGGGAGGCAGAGAAATTCTGCCTCCCCATTTCCCCACTACTCCCAGCTAATCTAGTTTTAAGTTTGTTTTTAGATGTTCCTATATAAACCTTATCACAATTTTCTATATCATTTCCACCACACGGGATTTTATAAACTACATTTGATATCTCAAGTTTGTCTGTTTTATCTTTTAATTTACTGAACAATGTACTTAATGTTTTATACGTCTTATGGGCCATCATATACTTTTCTTTATTATATATCTTAGATTTTTCCAACCTTTCTGATATTTCCGGGATATATGTAAATGACTTGTAAGTTTTTGGTTCTATTGTGGTTACATTATTGTGTGTCCCTTGAATTCTATATTGTTTTACTAATTTATTTGTAAGTTCTATTGGAAAGCTATTTTGCGTCAAAATATCTTTAATTATCTCCTTATTCTTTCCATGAAATTGTCTATCACTTATTGCTAAAATTATATTTATCATATTTTTAGTTGTGTTCAAAATTATTCTTTTGGGATGTTTTGAAAAATAGTTTGTAATCCTTCCTGATGATATAGGTTTCTGATACCAATCCAATAATAAATTATTACCCTTTCTTATTATCAACGTATCTAAGTAAGCAAGTCTAGAATCTGATTCCTATTCAACGGTAAATTTAATGTCTTTGTGATAACTATTAAAAACATTCAAAGCATTATCTATCTTAGCTTCAGATATAATACAAAATAAATCATCAACATATTTTTAATAATCTTTGGTTTAATAGCCAATTTTTCAATACAACAATCAAGTAACTCCACCATAACTATATCAGCCGCAATTGGTGATGCTGGAGACTCCATTGGAAGTCCTCTTTGCTGGATATAAAACCTACCATTGTACTGAAAATATCTGCTATCTTCTATACAAAATCTCACTACCTGCAAGAAAAAATCTTTATCTATACTAGTGTATTCCTTTATTTTATCCCATTTACTTTCGATCATATATTTAGCTAAGTCGATGGGTATACTACGAAATAACGATACTAGATCAAATGATATTAATCTTTGATCATTATCTAAATTCACATTTCTGATTCTTTCCCTAAATTGTAATGAATTTTCTATGTTATATTGTGAATTATTATCAACATTTTTAATCATTTTCGTCACATACGAGTATGTACTAAGTTCATAATATCATATTATGATGGAGAATTAACACATGAGCAAATGGGTCTCAATGGAAAATTCTCCTTATGAATTTTCGGTACCCCATACAATTTGGGTGCTGTAGCAACATTTGTTTTCAGTCTGAATTTATCATTCTGTGTAATGACAATACATAGATACATAAAAAACAGTTATAAATTGAAAATTATATTAAAAAAATTATTAAAAAGAAAGAGAAAAGAAACCCGATTAAAAGGCGGATCAAGAAAAAGTATAGTTCATAAAAACAGTAAAACTGAACGTCAGAAATTACAAATAAAACTACAAAAAGAATGTACAATAATTTACCAGAAGTGACAAAACTTTAAAATAACTCAATATGAACTGAAAAAAATTGAAATTTCTTAACAACGTTCTAACGTTCTAAGAGAAAACTATCAAGATAAAAAGTCACAGCATCAAAAAAAAAAAAAAGGAAAATAAATAAATAAAACTAACGAAAATTCAAATTACAAATTATTTTTTAGTTAAAACCAAGAAAAGAAATTGAAAAGTGTTAAAAGAACATTGTAAAAGTGGTAAAGTGAAAAAGGTGAAAAGCTTTGAAACAGGTGAAACAAAAGAAGTCAGAACAATGTTACAAAAATAGTGAAACATCAAAATATGAACCAAAAGAAAAGAGCGCGAAAACATGGGAAACCGTTGAAATGTGAATTAAAGAAAACTGCGAAAAGGAGAACATTAAAATATAACCTAAAAACTGAAGGAAACAAAAGAAATGTGAACAAATTTACAAAAACAGAAAAGAAACGAAAAAAAAAATAGAAACCATTGAAAAGAAGAGTGAAAAAAGAAACATTGAATTATAAACCAACAGAGAAATGAACACAAATAAAAACACAATATAAAAAAATTTATAATGTTATAATAAAACTAAATATATAAAACTTATTGAAAATATAAAACCAAAGTGGTGATACAAAACGTGAAACAATAAGAAAAAACAAACATAAAAAACCGAAAAAATGAAGAAAATTGAAAGAACAGAAGTTTACACAATGAAAATAACACAAAATATACAATAATACATAACGAAAACAAGAAAGAACAGAAACGATAAAGAAAATTAACAGTAGAAAGAGAAGAAATATTACACATAACTTAACAACATACACTTAAATCTTATATAAGTGAAAATAATACATAATTAAGAGATCGCAAACTAGATGAAAAATACAAAATTTAAAACAAATAGGAACTTATTAAATTATTATTATCAAAATATGAGACGATCAGCAACAATACACCACAAATATAAAACAAACCGCAGGATAAAGACAACAAATACAACACAAGAAAAATCAACCTAAAAAGAATAGAGAAGAAGAATAGACATGATATCCACAAAGAAGCAGAGTATGTTCATATATGTAAGGAGCCTTGGTACGTCGGCAGCAACAAAATTATTTTAGTTACTTCACTGAATCTTGTAATTATATATTCAAATAATATATTTCAATATTATATATTTATATTATATTATAATTCCAAAATGAAGAATATATATATTTTATTACAGTTTAATTAATTATTTTCATGCAAAGTTTAAAACAATAAACGGTAAAAGAAATAAAAATGTATGTGTATTTATTAATTAATTTAGAAAATTAAAAAAAACAAATTATTATCTTTATACCATAATTTTATTTTTCAAGGCTCATTTTCAGAAAAGAATAGCTGGAACGCTTATAATTCGGTCAGTATGCATAAATTTTTTCTTTTATAAACAATATATTTAAATAAATATACATATCATTTTTATTAAACAAACTCAATTTTTTATAAAACAGCTTTGAAAACCAAATATAATAAAAGAAAAAAAAAATTAAATATATAAACAAACATTGTAAACAATTACAGACAAACCCGGGCTTCAAAAACAAACAAAGAAAAACAAAAATGAAGATAGATCAAAATTGTGAATATAATAATAAATTTAACAGAAACGGAAATCAGTATTGAATATATGATTTTATGTAAGAACCGAATGAAAAAACCTCTATATTTTATCAAATATTTATAAAAACAAGAGAAAAAAAGTAAACTAAAGTTTTAAAATTACAAATTAAATTTGAAAAAACACTGAATTTAGAAAAACAAATAATTAGCAAATATGTAATACATATAATACTATACTATTGATATTAAAACCAATTTCTAATATATAAAACAAAACCCGTGATGCCTTTATTCAAAGAAAAAAAATGCGCTTTAAATCAAATTTATCAAACAGAATTCTGTTCTATAATGACTAATTTTTTTTCTTTATTTACATTTTCGAGTAAAGACATTACATAGAAGATTTCATGTATATTAATGTAGTGATGCTAATGAAGATAATTTTATTTAAAAAATTTTGGATCAATGCAGCCTGATCAACTGCCCTGATCCAACATTTTTCCCCAAGAAGGGAGGTGTAATGGCTCATACACTATTTTAATATGCAACACTAATTAAATATACTCTACTTTAGTATACAATCGTTAACATAAGTAGGATAAGAATAATAAATGATAAATAAAAACAACTGTTTTCTCATTGCGTTAAATAAGATTTGTTAACAGGATCTTTAATTTAATTTATTAAAACTTGGGTTTTTTACATTAAACTAGATTTACAGCCTATCGCCTATGGAGATCTGTTAACGACTGTCATTTAATTTACTTGGCCAATCATACGTTAATTATTGTCTCGCTAACTTTCTCAATGCAAGCATTTTAATTTGAGGAAATAAAAAAACAGAACTCACATCGCTCCTTTATTGCAACACAGTCATATCTACATATATATAAAAAGCTTGTTTCGAGAAAAATGCATTTCAAATTTTTAGTTTCCATACAAGTCCTGGAAAATTTTTTTTAGAAAATATTTCCTAAAGGAAACAGTTCCAAAGGAATTTGAATAAATTTTTGGCACAATATAAAAGGTAGTGCTGTTAAAAATACTGCATTGTTAACTGGAAAAGCAAATTTTTTGAGATATGACTATGTTACAATAAAGGAGCGACATGTTGATCCAATTTCAACGAAAACAGTAACCTGCGATAGCGAAACATCCCATGCTTATTCAATTTCAAAAACAACAGTTTGCAATTGCATAATATTCCTTATAAAATACTTTTATGAGTCGGCATAATTAATAATACAATGTTTTAATAAAACGGACCAATGAGCGTTAAACAAAAAAATATGTCAGCAGTACTTGGTTGAAAATATTAAATTTGTTAATGCCAACAAATATTTTTAACCCATTGTAGTACGAACTTAAACAACTCTTTTTGCTTAAAAGCAGTTCTGATAATATAAGGAGGTTACCAAATACTGAAAATGAAAATATTAATTTATAGAATTTTGTGGAACTTTATAATTTGTTAAATTTTATGTGCGGTGTTGTTGTATGTTACAATTTTTAATTAAGCAAATTAAAGAAAAATAATAATAAAATATAAAATATGGAAAAAAATATGTCCAATGTAACATAGACCTTAGTTGTGCAATAAACAAAACAAAATTACACAAAAATATACAGTTAAAAAAAAAACAAACACAAAAAATAAATAAAATAACAAAAATATTCAAAAAACAAAAACACATAAACAGGCACAAAATTCTTGACAAAAATATAAACAAAAATAACAACAGCAAAGACAATAAACCAATTACAACAAAAAAAAAATACAGCCTTCCTACACACATGCGGTTACCCAGCAAACAACACATCAAACATCAACAGCGGAAAAATATCACATAATACACATAAAAAAAATAATAATTAATTTTCCATGGCCAGATCAGGGCTTTTATTACCCTTCTTCAGACATTTTACATTCCTTTATAAATAAAAAACAGATAAATATTTTGCGATGTTGGGGATGTCGGATTAACTGTTGTTGACTATATAGCATTGGAGGTATATACTCTAGGTGCTACATAGTCAATCACACAAGAGTTAATTCCGGGCTCGTCTTAATAGCAAAACGAACATTTGCTCATTGATTTTCTTCGCAATGACAGGAAACTTTAAAATTGCCTTCTGAAACATACGTGGGCTGAGAACGAATTTCTTCTCTGTTTATGCCCACACTTGTCTCCATCGGCCGGATGTTTTCGCCTTATGTGAGACCCAGGTACCTGAGGATGCTGATCCACAGGATTTTCATATACCTGGTTATCAACTTCTATCTCTATTTCATTTCCATCGTGGCCTTGTAATTTACGTTCGCAATGAAGTTGTGTTCCAGTACCAGCAACCATTAGGCATGCATGATGCCGAATTTACTTGTCTTTGGGTTAAATTCAAAATCAGGTCACACTTTTTGCATTTCGGGTTTCTATACAGAAGTCCAAATGCGGGGAGGGATATTACCTTTTCTGGCTTCGATGCCCTCTCCGACTCCATATCGAAGATCCTGGAGAGTTGTCCGAGCAGTGAAATCGTTGTTGCTGGTGATTTCAATATTCACAACTCATCATGGCTTCGTCATTCGAGTCATACAACTCTGGAAGGCCTTTTGAATTTTTTAACTCACTGGATGTTTCAGGATGATGGAATCATATGTGCTGCAACTCAAAATTCGAAGTACCAATTATTCTACTGCGCATCAGCGATCCACTATAACTTTGCAATTGCACTCGACTTACAGTTAAACAAAACTGCTAATGATCTAAGGGATCATTATAAAGAGCAAAAATATAGGTAAAAATATGCTATTGCCACGAATTCCAATGATTCTAACCGACTTGCCATCTGATTTCAAAAGATTGCAGTTTTCTGTTCGTTTAGTGTTTGCAAAGACAATTATTAAAGTTCAAGGTCAATCCGTGCAAATTTGTAGCTTGAATTTGTCAAGTCCATGTTTGTCCCACTGACTGCTTTACGTTGCGTATTCTCATGTAGGAAAACCCAAAGACTTATTTGTTTATGTTTCATACAGACAAGCTAGAATAATTGTATATCCCAGCGCGCTATAATGGTTAGCAAAATCATCATCAATATAGCTAATAAAATATTTTATAAGCTATCTAAGAACTTTTTATTTCATTGTAATTATGGGGTAGCAACGCACACCGGGTTAAGCTAGTTCTAAATAAAATCAGCGACAGTTACATACAAATCGATCGATACCGCGATGAGAGATGTTGTCATTTATCCTTTTGAGTTTTTAAGCTCTGTTGATGTTCCAGGACTTTCATCATATATGCTTCAACTCAAAATTGAAGCCACCAATTATTCAACTGCGCTTATTGGCATTCGAGCAAAAATATTGATAAAAATATGCTGTTGCCACGAATTCCAATGATTCCAACCGATATGCCATTTGATTTCAGAAGACTGCAGTTTCCTGTTCCATTAGCGTTAACAATGACAATTATTAAAGATCACGGTCAATCACTGTAAGTTTGGGACTTGAATCTGTCAAGTCCACGTTTCTCCCACGGACAGCTTTACGTTGCATACTCTCGTGTTGGAAAAACTAAAGACTTATTTGTTTATGATCCATATAGACAAACTAAAAATGTTGTATATCCTAGAGCGTTATATTAGTTAACAAAATCGGGTATACCTAATTAAATATTATCGTATATGAGCACTTTTTATTTCATTTCATAATAATGGGGTAGCAAAGCACACCGGGCTAAGCTAGTAGCTTAATAAACATGAAAAAATTTTCCCCGTCACTGTTTATTTAAAACCATAAACGTTATTTATGAAAACATAAAGAACATATAAAAATCTATCACTAATTATTAAATTATACGATATTTGCATCAACTAGTTGTACTTACATTAACTAGATCCTGTGTGGGCGTTTTAGCCGAACTATTTTGTGATGGTAATAAACGTGTTGTACCGTAACCAGCAACAACAAAACCATTCATTGCGGTTGGATTTGAAGTATAGGGAAACATAACATTTGGAATATCATTCTGTCTATCGGCTTTGGCGCTACCAGTGACACCCACTTTACCAAATGCCACCGCTTTATTGTTGTTGTAAGAAATTGGATTTTCCGTAGCGAAGCCTTCAATGTGTAAAACGCCATTGTCTATAACTTGTGATGGCAAGGATGGTTGTTCTTGTGAAATAATCGATGTAGAGGAAGTTGAAGTAAATGTGTTGTGGGTTAGTTCACGCTTATGGAGGTTTTCGTGGAGTTGTTTGGCATCAATGTGCCCCAGTTCATTTTGTCTGCTTTGTAAATGTTCTATCCAAGCTTCACAAGTGGCTAAACGTGGGCCGGGACACGTGGCTTCCAATTTGCTGATGTTTTCATCGAGACGTACGAATTCAAGGACAACGTCTGTTGGATTCTATAGCAAACATTAATTTATAGGTAATAAAAGTAATCATTTTTATAATGCTTAAGTATAAAAATACAAAGTATAAGTATTTCCCATGTGACCACACACACATACTTGTATGTACTCGTATGTAGGCACACTTACACTCAAATGCAAACACAATTACTAACTTCGTTGTTTATATAATTATTGCTTTTGTTGGTTCGAAATATAAACAAAAAGCCATAAAGTAGAATAATTAATAGGTATTTAATTACCGCTTGTGATAGTGGCCATTGGTTGGTCGGCATGGTCATACCAGCCATACTCGTACCCCCCACCGGTTCATCTAAAACGCTGTTTGTATCCATTGAAGAACTACAGCCCATCATTTGTTAAACAAACAAATCCATTTTCTCTTTGTGAAATTTTATTTTCTTAATATGTTTAACATTGTTTACACACCGCGTATTTATATAATTAAATTTTCCTTTTAGTATGAAATTTTGTTTAATTTTGTAAAATGTTTAGCACTTTTCCCGTCAAACCTATTTAACGACCATTTGTCGAATGACCACGAAACTTTTATGCCATTTACTTTCAGTTTTCTAATAATTATTATCGTTACTGGTGTTTTTTATGTTGTTGGTCAAGGTACAGTGGGAAAAGGTAATTAAAATATACACTGGACAGCAAATAAAGCTGGAAACCCGCTTTTTTTGAACTCTAGTTCGACTTTCTCAAAAAGTATAATGCTTTCTAGAACTGGCAAAGTCATACCCATAGAAAGTGCGTTTCATGACGATTATAATTAATGGAAACACATGTACAGTATTCAAATGGTTGTCATAAAGTCATAAGTCTTAAAATATTAGTATGAAAATATATAAATGCTGTGAGCAATCTGACATAAATTATTTTAAATTTGAGTCAGTTGAGGTGCTTACGGTTTAGCTACGTCAAACTCCGTTTAAAAAGTCTTATTACGAGTATTATCTGAATTTTTGTTTCGAAGCATAATATAAAAGACTTATGTCCAGTTTACGCACAGAGCTTCGAATTAAAAAAAAAAAAACATATAGGGGGTAGGAAATTAAAAAACAAGAAGAAGAAAAAAACTTTTTTTTTGTTTTTTTTTTTTTAACTTTATTATTTTATTTATTGAATCTACATTATAAATGTAATGACAATAAGTATTCAATTCTTAATACTAAAAAAAATTGTGATTAAAGTCCTGCCAGTGCTGGACAAAAATTTATTTTTATGCTCTAATGGTAGCCAAAGTATCCCTTCTTCTCAGATGGGTGTGACCACCAAAGTTAAGAATATTAACTGCAAGAGGATTTGGGTGGAATTCAAGTTTGTTAATATATCTTGTCGCGTACTTCACAAAAGATACGTTCAGATCTGCACGGATTCGTGAGTTTTTAACGTACCATGGAGCATCTGTAATTCTACGGAGAATTCTACTTTGACTTCTTTGAATTTTTTCAATGTTAGATGCCGAGGCTGTGCCTCATAATTGAATCCAATAGCACCATATTGGCTTTAGAATCGAGTTGTACAGCAAAAGTTTACAATCAAGCTTCAAGGTCGAATTTCTGCCTAGTAGCCAGTTAATTGGCACTGCTTTCAATTTCATCTGCGTTACTTTTGCCTCGATGTGCGACTTCCATGTTAGTCTACGGTCAAGATGAATACTTTATTATTAATAGTATGACTGAGCATGTTCCTAGACGCAGTGCGAATGTAACATTGTTCATTAACCTTGATTTTCCAAAGCTTGAGCCATTTCTCTAGTTTGCCGATATGTTCCTGTAAATTTATTGATGCTTGCTGGTGGTTACTATGTATGCTAATGAATGTTGTACCATCTGCAAATGTTGAAGTGTGAACGTTGGTGCTTGTTGGCATGTCAGATGCGTAGATCAAATATAAGATAGGCCCTAATATGCTGCCTTGGGGAACTCCAGCTTCAATAGGCTGGGCGGGGCTTATGAAATCGCCTTCTTTTACTATAAATTGGCGACAATATAAATAGCTTTCCAAAAGGTTATGTATGTTTGCAGGTAAGTTTTTTTTAGCTTGGACCAGTACTCATAAGGCAGAGCAATATTTTTTATCTTCAAATGCCTTTCTTATGACGTTAACTAACCTGTGTGTTTGCTCAATGGTGCCATGTTTCGCTCTAAAACCAAATTGGTGATCAGGAATACATTCAACCTTATGAAGCATTGGATCCAACTTCGCCTTTAGCAATTTTTCGAAAAGTTTTTAAATTGTTGTCAGTAGACTTATTGGACGGCATGATTCTACTTTCGTATGATCCTTCCCTGGCTTAGGAACCATTGTTATCATGGACACCTTCCACTCTGCAGGGTAATACTCAAGTCGTAAAATAGCATTAAAAATAAAAAGAACAATTCTTTTAGCTACACGAGGCAGCTCTACGAGCATTTTGTTTGCTCCATACCTGGAGCTTTTTTAAGGTTTAGATTACCAATAGCATTTTCAACTTCTGCAAAATTGAATCTTAAAGGCACAGGAGGTCTACTAACAATAGGCGGCAACTCATTTGCATTACCAGACCTATTTGTGGTAAAAATGTTTTTTAAATGGTTAACAAATAAATTACCCTATTCCGCGTCATCTCTAGCCCAGTCACCAGACGGTTCTCGCAAGGGCGGCTTACCTCTAACTGGCGTTTTTAAACCCTTAGTCGCCCGCCATAAAGAATATTCGGACTGAGGAGTACCATCCAGACTTTCTAAATACGTTTGTAGAGAAGCCGTTTTTTGGTTTGCAAGCAAATTTCTTAGTTGATTTGTGCACTCACGGAGTCTTACTTTAGTTGCGGTGACCTGCGTAGTTGCCACTCTCGTCTAACTCTTCTTTTTTCTAATACAAGTTGCTCGATTTCTGAACAATATGTTCTATTTTTGAAGAAGAAAATATTAAGTGAAAAAGTTGGCGGAAACGCATAGTTTCCGAGTTATGGACCTTTGAAAATTTGGTATATATGTACATTGAACTGCGATCTTCAATGCATTTCTCAAGGTATTTAGACAAATTTTATATCATTTGAAAGGTCTTAAATAGGCTTATTTAGATATGCAAATTTTTTTCATTTTTTAGCCCGTTTGGAAGCGGAACAAATGTAGTGGCTTTCGGGAGGCAAAATTTTGTGGCTTAAGTCCATTTTACGCACAGAGCCCCGAATTGAATTGGGCGGAAGGATTTTCTCCTCTATGGTATAACAAACACTGGCTTCGCTGACCAAAATTTCTCTGTATATATCAAAACTTCAGACGTCCATAACTCGGAAACTATGAGTTTCCGCCAACTTTTGCACTTAACATTTTCTTCTTATTTTTAAGTTTTCTACCCCCCTATATAATTTTTCTCCAATTTGGAGTTCTGTGCGTAAACTGGACTTGTTCCGTATCAAATATTATGATATTATGAGTGATATGACACCATTGAATAAATGATTTATAAATCAATTAAGTGTTTATTAAGAACTTTACGGAGATGAGTCGTTTCCAGTCACGCAAATCATTTTTTATCACCAAGTAAAAACAAATTAAAGTCGAAAACAAACAAAAAATAAAATTTAAAAAAAGTTTTATGATTACTATTCAGTGTTCCCTCCTATTGCTCTGATAACTGGTAGCGTCCTCGTATTCATAGATCTCACGAGCCTAACGATGAAATCTTGGGGAATTACATTCTACTCCCCTTCAATTGCGATTCGCAGCTCTGGATGCCTTGCTGGAGCAGGTACTCGGGCTCGCACCCGATGTTTCAGCTCAATCAATAAGTGTTCTATAGGGTTCAAGTCGGGGCTTCGAGCTTGCCTGTCCATCGCACGAATGCCGAAGTCGCGTAGATATTCGGTCACCACATGAGCAACGCAAGGCCGTGCATAATCATGCATCAACTGCATATCTTGCCCGATATATCCTGCGTAAGGTACCACATGATCTGCGAGGGTTTCAGAAATGGCTATGAGAAATCAATCCACATGTACGGCCCGTCGGTTCAATAAAAACTAAAGCTGTATGTGCAGTTAATGAGATGCCACCCCACACCATTACTGATACTTTTCCAAAAGCAACAGTTTCTTCGATGCAACACTGAGAATAATGTTCACCAGGGCAACGATATACTCTCTGACGTGAAGTGATGGACTTCTATGTAGACTCACCCTTGTCTCATCAATGAATCGTACTTTATACCGCTGCTCCAACGTCCAATCTCTATGCCCCTGAGCAAATTCAAGTCATGCTCAACGATGGGCTACCGTTAATGCTAGACCTGTTGCCTCTTTTTTGGAGTCAGTGTCTGAACTTATGACCACTTGGCGTTCATAATGCATACTTTGTTGGACTTGAACTACGTTGAGTCGATGATATTGCAGAAAAGTAAGTTGGATGTAACGATCATTTGCTGCTGATGTAGCTCTGGACAGCGATCGAATGCTCCAGTCTCTAAGTATCGTTTGTAAACTCGTTGCACTGAAGATCTGCTGATTCGAAGACTTCGAGCGACCTCACGTTGTCCTTGGCTTGTTTGAAATAATGCTACAGCGTGAGCAGGTTCCTAAGGAGTTGTATCCATTGTTAACTCGAAAAAGTACACGCAAATAATGAAAAACATTTAAAGAAATGATAAGAAAGACTTTTGAGGACAAAAGTATTGCTCAGCTCTATTCATTGATGTTTCCCAAGTTTTTGATAGAGTGTGGAACGAGGGATTAATTTATAAAGTAAAGTTGAACTTGCCTGCAAACACTCACAAGCTTCTGGAAAGTTACTTATGTGGCCGGAAGTTTGTTATCAGAGAAGGTGACTTCGTAAGCCCAACTCAGCCAATTGAGGGAGGAGTTCCCCAAGGTAGCATGCTGGGACTCACTTTATATTTAATTTACGCTTCTGACATGCCAACCAGATGTGATATTCACACTTCAACTTTTGCAGATCACACAGCATTCTGCAGCGTACATGAAAACTATCAAGTAGCTTCGCGGAATTTGCAGGAGTATATTTCAATATTAGAGATGTGGTTAAAACTTTAGTAAATTAAAGTTAATGAACAAAAGTGTACTCACGTTTCACACTGCGTAAACAAACATGTTCAGCTATCCAAATTAACAATTCACCTATTGCGCAGCATTATGACGTCATGGAAGTTTCACATTGATACGAAAGTTACTCAGTTGAAATTAAAAGTAGCGGAATTAAATTGGCTTATGGGCAGAAATTCTACATTGAAATTAGATTCCAAGCTTTTGTTATACAACGCAATACTAAAGCCTATATGGCGCTACAGAATTCAGTTATGGGCACCGCCTCAGCGTCCAATATTGAAAAAATTCAAAGGCGACAAAACAAAATTCTTCGAACAATTACTGCAGCACCATGGTACGTAAAAAACTCCCGAATTCACAAGGATCTGTATGTTCCACTGGTAAAAGATGAGTTTTCAAAGCATGCGACAAGGTATATCAGCAAATTGGATCTTCACCTAAATCCTCTTGCACGAAACATAATTAATTTTAGTGGTCACACTCGATTGAGAGGAAAGGTTACCCTTGCCGCCATCAGAGCGTTAAGTAGGCGATTTTACCGATATAATATGCGCATAATAAAACTTTTTGTCTAGCATTGGCTGGACTTGTGTTATGACGTTGACTAATCTGTGCGTTTGTTCTATGGTGCTATGTTTAGCCCGAAAGCCAAATTGATGATTAGGGACATATCCCACAACATTCAATATTGGAATCAACTTCGCCATTAAGTAGACTTATTGATCTGTATTATTCTACTTTAGTGGGATCCTTGCCTGGCTTACTCTAGATGTAAAATAGCGTTAGAAATAAAAGGAAGAATTCTTCCAGCTACATTAGGTAACTGTTCAATCAGTTTACTAGTAATTTTATCAATAACTGGACCCTTCCTGGGGTTTGTGTTCATTTTACAGAAACGGACTCTAAATTGCAGGTTTAAAATAAGATGGCAAATGTTGTTTTTTAGAAATGAAAACTGTTTACGTCTCAATATATAGGCGGTCTAACACCGTGTTATGGTAGTTCAGCTGAATTGTTCGCTTTGGGACAAAACAAAAAAAAATTCTCAAATGGTTAACATACACCATCCCCTCTTCAGAATCGCTTTTTGTCCAGTCTCCAGTTGAAGTTCGCCAAGGTGGTTTACCTATTACGGATCTTTTCAGACTTTTTGTCGCTTTCCATAGCGAATAATCAGATTGAGGAGTACCATCAATACCTTCCATATAATTTTCAAGGGAAGCCATTCTTTGAATTTCAAACACATTTCTTAACTGAGTTACGCATTCCCGTAGCTTAATTTAAGCTGGGGAGACCTGTAAAGTTGCCACTCTCCTCTAGCTCTTCTTTTTGCCGACAGAAGATGTTCAACTTCAGACGAATAAGTTCTATTGTTCTCATTCCTGGATATTATATGACGAGTGGTAGAATGCTATGCGGCCACTTTGAGGTTTTTAGAAAAATCGGTTATTGACACATCAATATCCTGAGGCGTTCTCAAGGCGATATTTTCAGTACAATGAGTACTCAAATATTTTTAGTATTTTCGCCAATTAAAACGGAGAGTGAATCTCTTGGGGAAACGAAAGAGAGATTGTCCGGGCGATGAGTATGTCAAGGAAATAAAACTTTTTTCATGAAAATCTTCCACGCGTATATTAGTTGGTCCTCCTTACGTGTCCCGCTTAAGGCCTGATCAGACTATTATACAAGTATAAATACTTTCATTCGATTTTGTAAGATAAAAGACGAAACACATTTCTTGCGACTGCCAAAAAGACCTAAATTAGATTTTGCATTCACACCATCCGACAAATTTGAGAAGAAAAGAAAACAGTTGTTAGTTTTTTCACAAAGCAATAAATTGTGATTATTTTATCGTATAAAATTGCAGTGATCGACATTTTTAAAGAAAAAAAAATATAAAACTTACAAATTTACAAAATGATGAGCCAAAAATTTTTTTTTTTTTTTTTTTT
Organism: Thecocarcelia acutangulata; assembly: GCA_914767995.1. Taxonomy (NCBI): domain Eukaryota; kingdom Metazoa; phylum Arthropoda; class Insecta; order Diptera; family Tachinidae; genus Thecocarcelia; species Thecocarcelia acutangulata. The sequence goes on from OU612097.1 coordinate 62,159,662, forward strand.
TTTTTTCTCATTCATTTGTTTATTGAATCTTCACAAAGTGAACTAACAATAAGTATTCAAATCTTAAAACTAAATACATAAAATTAATTAAGTCCAGCCAATGCTAGACAAAAATGTTTTATTTTGCACGATCAATATCGGTGAAATCACCTATTTAACGTTCTGATGGTGGCAAGGGTGTCCCTCCTTCTCAACCGAGAGTGTCCTTCGAAATTAAGTATATTGCGTGCAAGACGATTTGGATGAAGTTCCAATTTATTGATATGCCTTGTTGCGTACTTTGAAAATTCGTCTTTTACAAGAGGAACACAGAGATCCTTATGAATTCGTGAGTTTTTTACGTACCATGGAGCTGCGGTAATTGTTCGAAGAATTTTGTTTTGTCGCCTTTGAATTTTTTCAACGTTTGAAGCGGAGGCGGTGCCCCATAATTGAACTCCGTAGCACCATATAGGCTTTAAAATTGCGTTATATAACAAAAGTTTGCAGTCCAACTTCAATGTAGAATTTCTGCCCATAAGCCAATTCAGTTGAGCTGCTTTTAACTTTAACTGAGTAACTTTCGCATCTATGTGAGACTTCCACGTTAACCTACGGTCCAGGTGAATACCAAGGTACTTGACTTCATTTTGCTGCGGAATAGGTGAATTGTTGATTTGGATGGCTGAACATGTTTGTTTACGCAGCGTGAATGTAACGTGAGTACACTTTTGTTCATTAACTTTAATTTTCCAAAGTTTTAACCACATCTCTAATATTGAAATATACTCCTGCAAATTTCGCGAAGCTACTTGATGGCTTTCATGTACGCTGCAGAATGCTGTATCGTCTGCAAAAGTTGAAGTGTGGATTCCGGGTGTCGTTGGCATGTCAGAGGCATAAATCAAATATAAAGTAGGCCCCAGTATGCTGCCTTGGGGAACTCCTGCCTCGATTGGCTGAGTTGGGCTTATAAAGTCGCCTTCTCTGATAACAAACTTCCGCCCACATAAGTAGCTTTCCAGAAGCTTGTGTGTATTTGCAGGCAAGTTCAACTTTATTTTGTGTATCAAGCCCTCGTGCCACACTTTATCAAAAGCTTGAGAAATGTCAATGAATAGAGCTGAGCAATACTTCTTCTCCTCAAAGGTCTGTCTTATGACATTGACTAGTCTGTGCGTTTGTTCTATTGTGCTGTGTTTAGCCCGAAAGCCAAATTGATGATCAGGGATGCATCCCACAGTGTTCAACATTGGACTCAACTTTGCCATTAACAATTTTTCGAACAGTTTTGAAATTGTTGGCTGTAGACTTATTGGTCTGTATGATTCTACTTTAGTGGGATCCTTCCCTGGTTTGGGTATCATAGTAATCATGGACACCTTCCACTCTGCAGGATAATACTCGAGACGTAAAATAGCGTTAAAAATAAAAAGAAGAATTCTACGAGCTACACGAGGTAGCTGCTCAAGCATTTTACCAGTAATTTGATCAATACCTGGAGCTTTCCTGGGGTTTGAGTTACGAATAACATTTTCAACATCTTGAAAACTAAGTCTCAAAGGCACAGGCGGTCTAACAGCATATGGCGGAAATTCAGCAACATCATCCACTGTATCATTTGCAGTAAAAACATTTTTTAAATGATTAACATACACCATCCCTTTTTCAGAATCGCTTCTTGCCCAATCTCCAGTTGAAGTTCGCAGAGGTGGCTTACCTATTACGGGTCTTTTCAGACCTTTTGTCGCTTTCCATAGAGAATAGTCGGTTTGCGGGCTACCATCAAGACCTTCTAGATAATTTTTGAGGGAAGCCATTCTTTGGATTTCAAGCAGATTTCTTAATTGAGTTATGCACTCCCGTAGTCTGCTTTTAAGCTGGGGAGACCTTCGAAGTTGCCACTCTCTTCTAACTCTTCTTTTTTCTGACAGAAGTTGCTCTATTTCAGACGAATACGTTCTATTGCTCACATTTCTAGATCTTATATGGCTAGTGGTAGCATGTTGTACGGCCAGTTTAAGGTCTTCAGAAAAATCTTTAATGGATATATCAACATCCTCAGGGGTTCTCAAGGCAATATTTTCTGTACAATGTGTACTCAAATATTTTTTATATTTTAACCAATTAACTCGAGTGACAGTCAACGCCAAGTCACAAAACGGGGAACCAACCCCCTGGGGGAACGAAACAGAAACTATAGTTGGTGAGTGATCTGATGACAAGTCCAATGAAGGCTCCACATGCATCCATTCTGAGGGAAAATTTTTTGTAACTCCAAAGTCTATAACGTCTGGGATCTTGCGTTGGTCTGACGGCCAATAAGTGGGGTGTCCACTTGAAATCACACCTAAGCCCATTTTGGAAACGGTGTCAAAAAGCACACGGCCTTTCGGGGTAATTAAACGTGATCCCCAAAAAGTGTGTTTAGCGTTATAGTCGCCAGCCGCTAAAAATCGAGGCCCAAGTGATTTGAAAAAATTTGAATATTGGCTTTCTGTTATTGAAAATCGGGGCGGTGAGTAAATCGAGGAAATAACGATTTTTTCATGAAAATATTCAATGCATATATTAGTTGCTTGGAGATACTCCTCACGTGTCTCGTTCATTAAAAAGTGTTTAATTCTGGATTTTATTAGAATTGCCGATCCTCCGCAAGATCTTCCACGGGGATCTTTTGTGTCGTACAGTATGTAGCCATTAATTTTGAAAAAACTGTTAGTTGTCAAATGGGTTTCAGCAATCATCATTATATCGATCTGCTTTTCCATAAGGAAGTGCTCAAGTTCATTTTTGTGTTGGCGAATGCCGTTTGCGTTCCAGAAACATATTTTTAACCAATTCATTTTTTTAAAATTGCCTGTAAAATAGTGGATTGCATTTTTAGCATTTCCTGCATCATGTTGGTCATAGAGACGGTAAAAGTGTTAATGGATTGAACAAGAGTCTGCAGAGTTGCCTCTAGGTTACTAAAATTTGGATCGGAAATTTGGGGCTTGGGTTGCTGGTTCAAGTTTTGGTCGGATTTAACCACATTAGCATAAGAAAATTGTTTGGTATTCTGCGTGTTTGTGAAGTTGGTTGGATGGCCTACCTGGGGAAAATTGTTTTTGCCAATGACATTTGGCTGCTGGGCTGCTGGAGAAACCGATGACTTATTTGTCATTGACCGCTTAGAGCCAAAAATAAGGAAAAAATATGTTTTTAGGAGTTGTGGCAGCATTTATTTTAATTAAAAGAACAAAAATAATAACATACCTTAACAACAATATCTTCGCTCATTTCGGAAACTTTAAATATTTTAAATATATGTACCAACATAAAACTTTACACGGTGGCAGGAGCGCCATTCGCCGCAGGCAATATACGTGCCGGCGCTTGAAAATCTTCAACAGTGAAAATAATAATTATGTAAAACAGATCCAAATTCAAGAGCACACAGATATTTTAAGTTCTCCAAATAGCATGACGAAAATGCATTTATAAACGGCAGCTAAATTCCAAATTTCGTGCTTTTTTATAACGACAAAAAATACCATTAGTGACGGCATCTTATCGACTACGAAATAGCCGACTATTCAGTTTTTAATTAGCTGGTTTGCTAAAAAACACAACCCTGATCCAATTAAAAGTATTATCGTTTTGTGAAGTTTCAAAAACAGCAAAGTCGTATGAGATGCCAAATTTTTATCGTATTATTTTCGTAAGTATGACGGAATGCATTCAGACTTGCACGTATTATTTGAATTTTTGACAAGTATTAATATACATTATAATAGTCTGAACTGGGCTTTAATAAATAGACTTTCATTCTGGTTTTTATTAGAATTGCCGATCCTCCGCAAGATCTTCCAAGGGGATCTTTTGTGTCATACAGTATGTAGCCATTACTTTTGAAATAATTGTTTGTTGCCAAATGAGTTTCAGCAATGAACATTATATCGATTTGCTTTTCCATTAGGAAGTGCTCAAGTTCATTTTGTGTTGGCGGATGCCGCTTGCGTTCCAGAATCATATTTTAGATCAATTCCTTTGTTTAAAATTGCCTGCAAAATAGTGGATTGCATTTGCAGCATTTCCTTAATCATGGTTGTCATGGAAACCGAAAAAGTGTTTATGGATTGAACAAGAGTTGGCTCAAGATTGTTAAAATTTTGATCGGAGTTTTGAGGCTTGGGCTACTGATTCAAGTTTGGTTTAGCGGATTTTACCACATTCGCATAAGAAATTTGTTTGGGATTTTACACGATTATGTGGCTGGTTGACTGGCCCATCTGGGAAAAATTACTTTTGGATATGGTGTTTGTTTGCTGGGGTTGGTTAATGGGGATTGATGACCTATGTGTCATTGACCGCTTAAAGTAATTATAGACAGGACAGCCCCTGTAATTTGCAGTATGTTTTTTCTTTAAACAAACACAAAAACTGCGAAGCTTTTTTGCTTGTCTGCAGTAACACCCCGGGTCTGAGGCAGGAATCGAACCTGCGACGTCGTGACTGTTGGCCGAGTACTCTACCAAATCAACCATCGAGGTTACCTAAACAGTTACTGCATTTTTTAGCACTTTAATCAGTTTTTGACTTCTGGCACTGTGATGTGCCGTGAAGTTCGCCACACACAACGCAATCTGCGGGCAACTTACAATAGGCCTTATTATGACCAAACTCTTGGCAGTTTAGGCATTTAACGATTCAACGGTAACAATACGATGCAAAAGAAATTTAAGGTTATAAAAAGGAGGGATTTCACCTTTTTTTAGGACAACGGACGGATCTTTTCACGGTTCCTAATACTAACACCATTTTTTACTTTAATTTCTTTTTCTTCCTGTCCAGTTTTAATATCATCCGTATTTACACAAGGATCAACACCTTTAATAACCACCTGAAGACTTTTAGCACTTTTAAGCTTTATCCAGAACGTCAGACAACTTTCGATATTCATTTTCATTGTTTACCTGGATTTTCGTTTGGCTGATGCTGCCATGCTTTACTGACGTAACGTTGAAGGTGACTTTGCCGATTGCCGTAATAAGTTGTTTCACCAGCTCACTAGAAGTAGGCTCTCTCAAATATATTGGTGGAGGTTTAAATGTTTTCTTGGATGTTCTTGGTTCATCTGTTTGAAGGATAGCAGATCTATTACTACCCGTTGCTGAAGTCCTATTATCATCTTTATATATTTTCGATTGAGATGATATTAGAGCTGATTTGGGGATTCGCTGCCTTTTAACCACGGTTATGTACCGGTCCATGCCTACTTGTGTTTTCGGCTTATTAGCAAAAATTAAACTGGAAAATGTTTTGTCTTTAGTTGTAACAACAATATTTGGTGAACACGTTCGCGGGCGTTTCCTATGTGTTAGAGACAGGAGATTTTCCAATGATTTTTCAACAGATTCTTCCTCAGAAATCCAAAGGTTTTTTCTAGCCGAGTTCAGCTCTTTCTCAGAATTACATCTGATAAGTGCAGTCATGCAATTATTTGTTTCTTTTTTTATTTACAATTTTAAACGGGTAAAAGAAAATGTCACAAAGTTTTTCTTTTAAATAAAATCAATATGTTCACTTATTTCGGGTTTCTTTTACTTTCCAATCAAAAACAAACACGTACGTTCACTATCGAAGTTAGACTCCGAAACCAATGTTTCAAGATGCAAGCAAGGTCTATTGTCCAATTGGCTGACTTCACGGAATTTGGAAAAAACGTGAATTTCATGTGTTGACTAAACAGTATTTTTAACACTAAATATTACCGAAACTACACAGAAAATGTTTAATGTTCAATAACGAAATTCAATATTCAGTTATATTTAAAAATTGTTCTTATTAAATTCCCAATAATATATATATACCTATAGATTGTTGGGATATAAAGTTAAATCTTAGAGAATATCTTTCAGAAATTTCCAAAGTCTCATAAGAATTGTCGTATAGAAAACAGGCTGTATAAAATTTCTTCAAATGATAAACAGTTAAGCAAATTTTTAAAACAATTGGAGTGCGAACTTGTCCCACTGTATTTGGTATAGTATATATTGTTAACGTACTCGTATGAATGAACTTTACGATTATCTTTACGTTTTTATGACTTCATTATTTGTTCAAATCATTATTTTACAAATATACAAGTACATGTGACGATATACATACATTTATATACTTAATACATAAATTTGAAATATTTAATGCACTAAATACACACATACCGCCCATTTATTGCAACGACGTCAGAACTCAAAAAATAGGAATTTCGACTTAATAATGTGGAATTGTAAAGAGTTATATCCTTTTTCTTATAAAGTGCATTTTCCTCAAAACAAGTTTGATTGAGCTGTGACGTTGTTGCAAGAAATGGGCGGCATTATAGTATGGGTATGTTTGTGAAAAGTATAGTTTTGAGTGCAAAAAGTTTGAAATAGATAAAATTGTTACTTTGGAGCCCTGGCACTATATTTAAAAGAAATCAGAGCTTTGACGACTTATATGTTTGTTTTTATCTTAGACAAGTAACTAGGGGATGACCCCTACATATGCATATAATGCATTGTACTGAAACTAGGAAATAAGGTTATGAGAAGGAAAGAGAGAGTAGTGTTTGTGGACGTTCGAGTTAAGCATATCAATAATAACACGAACAGACCAAAGCAAACGTTATAACAGCATACAGTGTTGAAATTAAACACAAAACACACTTTTTGGGGATCACGTTTAATCACCCCGAAGGGCCGGGTGCTTTTCGATACAATTTCTAAAATGGGCTTAGACGTAATATCAAGCGGACATCCCACTTACTGGCCGACTGACAGGCGAAAGATTCCTGATGTGATTGATTTTGGAGTGGCAAAGGGATTCCCTGTGGAATGGATGCAAGTGTAGCCTTCGTTAGACTTGTCATCGGATCATTCACCAACTATTATTTCAGTGCTCGGAAAAGGGTAATTTATTTGTGAACCATTTGAAAAACGTTTTTACCACAAATAGGTCTGATAATGCAAATGAGTTGCCACCTACTGTTAGTAGACCTCCTGTGTCTTTAAGATTAAATTTTCAAGATGTTGATAACGCTATTGGTAATCTAAACCTTAAAAAAGCTCCAGGTATGGATAAAATCAGCAACAAAATGCTCGTAGAGCTGCCTCGTGTAGCTAAAAGAATTGTTCTTTTTATTTTTAATGCTATTTTACGACTTGAGTATTACCCTGCAGAGTGGAAGGTGTCCATGATAACAATGGTTCCTAAGCCAGGGAAGGATCACACGAAAGTAGAATCATACCGTCCAATAAGTCTACTGACAACAATTTTAAAACTTGTAGAAAGCGTCAAAAGGTTTAAAAAGAGCTGTAATAGGTAAGCTACCCTTAAAACATATTTGGAAAGCCTTGATGGTACTCCTCAATCCGATTATTCCTTGTAGAAAGCGTCAAAAGGTTTAAAAAGAGCTGTAATAGGTAAGCCACCTTTGCGAACTTCAACTGGGCAAGAAGCGATTCTGAAAAGGAGATGTTGTATGTCGATCATTTGAGAAACGTTTTTATTACAAATGATTCAGCGAATAATACAGCGGAATTACAACCGTATGTTGGTACACCGCCTGCGTCTTTGAGACTTAATTTTCAAGATATCGAAAACTTTATCGGTACCAAAAACCCCAGCAAATGGTAAAATGTTTGAACAGTTACCTCGTGTTTGAACAATATGGGTTGCATCACTGATCAACGATTTGGTTTTCGGGCTAAACATAGCACCATAGATCAAACGCACAGACTAGTCAATGTTATAAGACAGACCTTTGAGGAGAAGAAGTATTGCTCAGCTCTATTCATTGACATTTCTCAAGCTTTTGATAAAGTGTGGCATGACGGCTTGATGCACAAAACAAAGCTAAACTTGCCTGCAAATACTCACAACCTTCTGGAAAGCTACTTAAAGGAGCGGAAATTTGTTATCAGAAAACGTGACTTTATAAGCCCAACTCAGCCAATCGAGGCAGGAGTTCCCCAAGGCAGCATACTGGGGCCTATTTTATATTTGCTTTACGCCTCTGTTGGGCCACCGGCATCCGGAATCCAAACTTTAACCTTTCCACATGACAGGTTTTTTGAGCGTTAGCTCAAATTAGCTTCACGAAATTTACAGGAATATATTTCAATATTAGAGAAATGGCTAAAACTTTGGAAAATCAAAGTTAATGAACAAAAATTCACTCATGTCACATTCGCACTGTGTAAGCAAACAATTGCGCCTATCCAAATAAACAACTCACCTATTCCGCAGTACAGTGCAGTCAAGTACCTTGGTATTCAACCTGGACCGTAGACTAACGTGGAAGTCTCACATTGCAGCAAAAGTCATCCGTTGAAACTAAAAGCAGAGTAACTAAATTGGCTTATGGGCAAAAACTCGACAATGAAGTTGGATTGCAAACTTTGGTTATACAACGCAATTCTAAAACCTATATGGTGCTATGGAATGCAATTATGGGGCACCGCCTCAACATTTAACATTGAAAAAGTTCAAAGGCGAGAAAATAAAATTCTTCGAACGATTACTGCAGCTCCATGGTACGTAAAAAATTCACGAATTCATAAAGATCTGAGTGTTCCGCAGGTAAAGAACGGATTTTTTTTTTTAAATACGGGACAAGGTGGCGCGGAATATACTTCATTTTGGCAGTTGAAAAGAAATTGGCTTTTCCATAAGGAAGTGCTCAAGTTCATTTTTGTGTTGGCGGATGCCGTTTGCGTTCCAGAAACATATTTTTAACCAACTCATTTGTTTAAAATTGCCTTAAAATAGTGGATTGCATTTTTAGCATTTCCTGCATCATGTTTGTCGTGGAAACCGTAAAGGTGTTTATGGATTGAACAAGAGTCTGCAGGGCTTCCTCTAGCCAAAATTTGGATCGCAGTTCTGGTAATAAAATTAGGTTACATAAATATGGAAAATGAAAATTTCCAATATCGGTCCATATATTCCCGAGATATAGCCCAAACCGGGTTTTTCATGAAAATGACGCGTAAGCGAACTTAAACAACTTTTTTGTGCTCAAAAGCAGTTCTGGTAATGAAGTAGGGTCATATAAATATGAAAGATGAAAATTTTCGATGTCGGTCCATATATACCCGAGACATAGCCCAAATCGGGTTTTTCATGAAAATGTCGCGTAAGCGAACTTAAACAACTTTTTTGTGCTCAAAAGCAGTTCTGGTAATGAAGTAGGGTCATATAAATATGGAAAATGAAAATTTCCGATATCGGTCCATATATACCCGAGATATAGCCCAAATCGGGTTTTTCATGAAAATGTCGCGTAAGCGAACTTAAACAACTTTTTTGTGCTCAAAAGCAGTTCTGGTAATGAAGTAGGGTCATATAAATATGAAAAATGAAAATTTTCGATGTCGGTCCATATATACCCGAGACATAGCCCAAATCGGGTTTTTCATGAATATGTCGCGTAAGCGAACTTAAACAACTTTTTTGTGCTCAAAAGCAGTTCTGGTAATGAAGTAGGGTCATATAAATATGAAAAATGAAAATTTCCAATATCGGTCCATATATACCCGAGATATAGCCCAAACCGGGTTTTTCATGAAAATGTCGCGTAAGCGAACTTAAACAACTTTTTTGTGCTCAAAAGCAGTTCTGGTAATGAAGTAGGGTCATATAAATATGAAAAATGAAAATTTCCGATATCGGTCCATATATACCCGAGATATAGCCCAAACCGTGTTTTTCATGAAAATGCCGCGTAAGCGAACTTAAACAATTTTTTCGCCTTAAAGCAGTTCTGGTAATAAAATAAGGTGATATAAATATGGAAAATGAAAGTTTTCGATATCGGTCCATACATATCCGAGATATAGCCTAAACCGAGTTTTTCATGAATACGCGGCGTAAGCGAACTAAAACAACTTTTTTTGCATAAAAGAAGTTCTAATAGCAAAATAAGGTTATATAGGTATGGAAAATGAAAATTTCCGATATCGGTCCATATATAGCCGAGATATAGCCCAAACCGGGTTTTTCATGAAAATGTCGCGTAAGCGAACTTAAACAACAATTTTTTTGCTTAAAAACAGTTCTGGTAATAAGATGAGGTTATATAAATGTGGAAGATAAAAATTTCCGATATCGGTCCATATATACCCGAGATATAGCCTAGACCAGGGTTTTCATGAAAATGCCGCGTAAGCGAACTTAAACAGCTTTTTTGTGCTCAAAAGCAGTTCTGGTAATGAAATTAGGTTACCTAAATATGGAAAATGAAAATTTCCGATATCGGTCCATATGTACCCGAGATATAGCCCAAATCGGGTTTTTCATGAAAATGTCGCGTAAGCGAACTTAAACAATTTGTTGTGCTCAAAAGTAGTTCTGGTAATGAAATAAGGTTATATAAATTTGGAAAATTAAAATTTTCGATATCGGTCCATATATACCCGAGATATAGCCTGAACCGTTTTTTTCATTAAAAAAATTATTTTTTTTTGCTGAAAAGCAATTCTTGTTATAAAAGAAGGTTACTAAAATACAGAAAATAGAAAATTCCGATATCGGTTCATATATAACCGAGCATATTCAGGCCACATTTTTAATATACTATACATATTCGTGACTATCGTGAAGGGTATTTTAGATTCGGCCCAGCCGAATATACTACACTCTTACTTGTTTAACACTCGCTTCGGCCTTTGACTAATTGCACTGGCTTGTGCCGTGCAGTTCGCCACAGACAACACAAACAGCGGGCAACCTACTGTAGGCCTTAGTGTGACCAAATTTTTGGCAGTTTAGGCAATGAACGGGTCCTGAACGCTTATGTGGCTCCTCAAGGGTAACCTTACGATGCAAAAGAAACTTTAGGTTAAATAATTTAGCACAACATCCCCTGGTTCTAGTTCAACCCTTAACATGGGTTGAGGAATCTTTTCACGGTTCCTGATGTTTACTACGTTCTTTATTTTAAAACTTTTATCTTCCAATCCAGTTTTGACATCATCAGTGTCTAAGCAAGAGTCAATACCTTTAATAACGACCTGAAGACCTTTAGCACTTTTGAGCTGGTAAGTCTAAAATTATATTTTCTCTTTTTCTAAAACATCAGACAATTTACGGTAATCATGATGCTGCGTGCTTAACTCATGTGACGTAGAAAGTATCTTTGCCGATTGCCGTAATAAGTTATCTTATCAGTTTACTAGAAGTCGGCTCTCTCAAATAAATTGCTGGTGGCTTATATGTTTTTTTGGATGTTGTTGGCTCATCTGTCTGAAGGATAGCAAACCTATTACTATCCGTTGTCGTAGTTGTATTATCGTCTTTAGACATTTTTGATTGATGATATTCGCGCGGATTTAGGGCTTCGCTGACGTTTAACCACGGTTATATACTTATCCATACCCACTTACGTTTTTGGTTTAGCCACAATAGCTAAGCTGGAAGATGGTTTGTCTTCTGTTGTAACAACAATATTTCGCGAACACGAACGCGTGCGTTTCGTATCTCTTAGAGACAGGGGATTATCCAATGATTTTTTCAAAGATTCTTCCTGAGAAATCCAGAGGTTTTTTTTCTACTACGTACACTCGCGTCTTTTTTTCACTTTAAAAATATATAAAAATAATTGTCACAAAGTTTTTCTTTTGTATAAATCCTCTCTTTCCACCTATTCCGGTTTTCTACTTATTCAGTTTTTATTTTCGAACATTCCGATCAAAAACAAACACGTCCCTTCACTATCGAAGCTAGACTCCCTCAAATAAATAAATAAAATATAAACATAAAAATCTACAATAGGCTGTTTATCACACTTTTAATAGCTTTTATGTCTGGTATTATTATTGGTGGTGATTTTCGTTGCAAAGTGTTGTTGCTTTGTTCATCATCACTAATATTGTTTTCGAGTAATTTGAATCTACGCGTAATTTTACTAGAGCACGGAAGATTTGGTGCGTTTTATAAAATATATAGCATGCCCAATTAAAACAAAAGATGCCAACTTTTGGAAAGGCACTTGTTCAACACTTGATATTAATATACGGTCACTTTAAAGTCCTCAAATCAGGCAGAGGAACCGAGTTTATCAATGCAGTAATGTCCGAACTGTGTAGGCTATTGGAAATAGAACAAGCTTTTAGTACAATATATCACCACGAAAGAACGCATCGAGTACTTAACGAATTTCTTTTGAACTTCTGTAAGGATAATTGGGATCATTGGATTCCATATTTTTGTTTTGTATAGAACGCAACACCTCATATTGTTACAAACCATGCTCCATATGAATTCATTTTTTGAAAATTACCGAATCTACCACATGATAATATCGCAAATTTTGATCCAATTAAATCGGAATTAATTGTTTGAATTTTTGTTCTCTGCTTTTCGATACTTTCAAAAAGCAAATCGTAGCAACCAACGGTTGTTCATTTATCTGAAAGGTGTAAAGAAATGTTAGAGACGTTTATAAATAGAAAAGCTTGTTTTTTGTGTTTTGACGGATATTATTAGAGCATTTTTCTTTTTAAATTCTCAGCAATTTATTTGGATTGTTGGGATATAAAGTTGAATGTTTGAGAATATCTTTCAAAAATTTCCAAAGTCTACTGATGATTAGGGTAGTTCCTATGAAATGTCGACATATAGATAGCTGGGAAACATAGAAAACAAGCTGTTTATAATTTTTTACTGGTATAAATGTTAGAAGCTTAAATAGCGAATAAAAAACTTAATTGTTTGAATTTTACTCAACTGTAAAACAATGTAAATTATAATAACAATTAAGTTTTTTATTCGCTATTTAAGCTTCTAACATTTATACCAGTAAAAAATTATAAATAGCTTGTTTTCTATGTTTAACAACATTAAAAACAAACATTAGGGGGCTAATTCTCTTATTAGCTTACGGTCGAGTTCTTACACTTTTGGGATACTGTTATTCGACATCTAGTAGAAGGTATGGAAATTTCTAATGATGGCATTCGATAGCGAGGAATCAGTCGAATGCAACCGTGCGACTTCTTACTCGTAAGCAAAACATCATTCGAAACCGCAGCAAACAGTAAACGGAAAAGCAAATGTAAGTTTAATTTTTTATTTTTTTTTTAATTTGAAATTATTTGTGTACACTCTTTTTTATTTCAGATCAGCACTAACAAAAATTAATATTACACAAAGGAATATATTGGAAAATTTTATGGCAGTTCATACTGACTTGGCAAAGGGTATATTGTTTAACAATTCTCTGGGGAAATATAAGCCGAACCAATTGTGGGAAGAACTAACATTAAAATGAAAGGCTTCTGGTCCATCTACGAAGGACTCAAAAATGTAATGCACAACGTAAGATCAGAAATCGTGAAAAGATCCCTCAACCCATGTTTATGGTTGAATTAGAGCCAGGAGATGTGACGTTAAAGAAGAATGAAGTTCATCCAATATACAGTATAAAATACCTTTTACATCGAAAAATAACCGTAGAACCGCATAAGCGCTTAGGACCCGTACAGTGCCACAACTGCCAAGAATTTGGCCACACTAAAGCGTACTGCAAGTTGCCTACAGTTTGTGTTGTGTGTGGAGAACTCCATGGTACAGCACAGTGCAATAAGCCGAAACTCGACCCAAAAATAAAAAAAATGCAGTAATTGCGGTGAAAACCACACAGCTAATTATAGAGGTTGCTCCGTCTACACCCACCTCAAGCGCTCAATGAACAACAAAACAATAATTGCTTCTAAGCCACCATAGCAGACTCAAATATTTTGTAATAATTATTTTCCTCAGTCAGGACTGTCAACCACCGACATAACCGTTCAAAATCAAAATCAAATTTCTTATGCTAATGTAGCTAAGTCTACATTCGCAAACCCGAATCAACAATCTATATCTCAACCGCCCGATCAAAATTTCAGTAACCTTGAGGCAACAATACAGACCCTTATTCAAACTATAATAATAACCTTAATTTGTTAAATTTTTTTTATATAATATAATAATAACCATTTTGCAGGTTATTTCGAAAAACTGATTTGGTTAAAAATATGTTTCTGGAACGCAAACGGCCTCCGCCAACACAAAAATAAACTCGAATACTTCCTGATGGATAAGCAGATTGATATAATGATGATTGCAGAAACTCACTTGACGTCAACAAGCTTCTTCAAAATTAACGGCTACGTACTATACGATACTAAAGAGCTTGTGGGGGTTCCGAAATCTTGATAAAATCTAGGATAAAGCATTTTTTGTTGAACGACACATGTGAGGACTATCTTCAAGCAACTAATATCTGTGTGGAAAATTTTCATTACAAATTGGTTATCTCATCGATTTATTCGCCGCCTCGATTTTCAGTAACGGAATCACAATAATCAAGTTTTTTCACCTCATTAGGACCTCGTTTTATAGCAGCTGGAGATTACAACGCAAAACACACTTTTTGGGGATCACGTTTAATCACACCGAAGGGTCGGGTGCTTTTTGATACAATTTCTAAAATGGGCTTAGACGTAATATCAAGCGGACATCCCACTTACTGGCCGACTGACAGGCGAAAGATTCCTGATGTGATTGATTTTGGAGTGGCAAAGGGATTCCCTGTGGAATGGATGCAAGTGTAGCCTTCGTTAGACTTGTCATCGGATCATTCACCAACTATTATTTCAGTGCGTTTTCCCCAGGAGACTTGGTCCCCGATTAACAATTTGCATAGGACTGTCACCCGAGTGAATTGGCTAAAATATAAAAAATTTTTCAGTACCCATTGCACTGAGAATATTGTTTTAAGAACACCTGAAGATATTAATGCGTCACTAAGCAACTTTAGCGAAAACCTTAAACAAGCCGCTGAACTTGGTTCTAGCGTTTATTTAACACGCAGAAACCTTCAAAATAGAACATATTCTTCAGAAACCGAGCAACTTGTGTTAGAAAAAAGAAGAGTTCGACGAGAGTGGCAACTTTGCAGGTCTCCGCAACTAAAAACAAGGCTACGTGAGTGCACAAATCAGCTAAGAAATTTGCTTGCAACCCAAAACCCGGCTTCTCTACAAACGTATCTAGAAAGTCTGGATGGTACTCCTCAGTCCGACTATTCTTTATGGCGGGCGACTAAGGGTTTAAAAAGGCCAGTTAGAGGTAAGCCGCCCTTGCGAGAACCGTCTGGTGACTGGGCTAGAGATGACTCGGAAAAGGGTAATTTATTTGTTAACCATTTGAAAAACGTTTTTACCACAAATAGGTCTGATAATGCAAATGAGTTGCCACCTACTGTTAGTAGACCTCCTGTGTCTTTAAGATTAAATTTTCAAGATGTTGATAATGCTATTGGTAATCTAAACCTTAAAAAAGATCCAGGTATGGATAAAATCAGTAACAAAATGCTCGTAGAGCTGCCTCGTGTAGCTAAAAGAATTGTTCTTTTTATTTTTAATGCTATTTTACGACTTGAGTATTACCCTGCAGAGTGGAAGGTGTCCATGATAACAATGGTTCCTAAGCCAGGGAAGGATCACACGAAAGTAGAATCATACCGTCCAATAAGTCTACTGACAACAATTTTAAAACTTTTCGAAAAATTGCGAAGTTGGATCCAATTCTTAATAATTCCTAATCACCAATTTGGTTTTAGAGCGAAACATGGCACCATTGAGCAAACACACAGGTTAGTTAACGTCATAGGAAAGGCACTTGAAGATAAAAAATATTGCTCTGCCCTATTTATCGACGTCTCACAAGCTTTTGATAAAGTGTGGCACGATGGCTTAATGCATAAAACAAAGTTTAACTTACCTGCAAACATACATAGGCTTTTGGAAAGCTATTTATATTGTCGACAATTAATAATAAAAGAAGGCGATTTTATAAGCCCCGCCCAGCTGGGGTTCCCCAAGACAGCATATTAGGGCCTATCTTATATTTGATCTACGCATCTGACATGCCGACAAGCACCAACATTCACACTTCAACATTTGCAGATGATACAGCATTCCTTAGCATACATAGTAACCACCAGCAAGCATCAATAAATTTACAGGAACATATCGACAAACTAGAGAAATGGCTCAAGCTTTGGAAAATCAAGGTTAATGAAGAAAAGTGTGCCCATGTTACATTCGCACTGCGTCTAGGAACATGCTCACCCATTACTATTAATAATAAAGTAATACCTCAACACAGTGAAGTCAAATACCTCGGAATTCATCTTGACCGTAGACTAACATGGAAGTCGCATATCGAGGCAAAAGTAACGCAGATGAAATTGAAAGCAGTGCAAATTAACTGGCTACTAGGCAGAAATTCGACCTTGAAGCTTGATTGTAAACTTTTGCTGTACAACTCGATTCTAAAGCCAATATGGTGCTATGGGATTCAATTATGGGGCACAGCCTCGGCATCCAACATTGAGAAAATTCAAAGAAGTCAAAATAGAATTCTCCGTAGAATTACAGATGCTCCATGGTACGTTAAAAACTCACGAATCCACGCAGATCTGAACGTACCTTTTGTGAAATCTGAATTTGTGAAGTACGCGACAAGGTATATTAACAAACTTGAATTCCATCCAAATCCTCTTGCAGTTAATATTCTTAACTTTGGTGGTCATACCCGTCTGAGAAGGAGGGATACTTTGGCTACCATTAGAGCTCTAAACAGATGACTGAATTCTGAAATAATATTCGCATAAAAATAAATTTTTGTCCAGCACTGGCAGGACTTTAATCACAATTTTTTTTTTAATATTAAGATTTGAATACTTATTGTCATTACATTTTCTGTGTAGATTCAATAAATAAAATATTAAAGTTAAAAAAAAAAACAAGTAAGAGTGTAGTATATTCGGCTGGGCCGAATCTAAAATACCCTTCACGATAGTCACGTATATATATACTATATTTAAAAATGTGACCTAAATATGCTCGGTTGTACATGAACCGATATCGGAATTTTCTATTTTCTGTATTTTAGTAACCTTCTTTCATAACGAGAATTGCTTTTCAGCAACAAAAAAAATGTTAATAGAAAAATCGTTTCTGGCCGATGTATCGGGTATATATGGACCGATATCGGAAATTTTCATTTTCCATATTTATATAAACATATTTCATTACCAAAAAACTTTTGAGCAAAAAAAATTGGTCACGTTCGCTTGCGCGGCATCTTAGTGAAAACCCTGGTGTAGGCTATATCTCGGGTATATATGGACCGATATCGAAAATTTTCATTTTTCATATTTATATAACCTTATTTCATTACCAGAACTGTTTTTAAGCAAAAAAAGTTGTTTAAGTTCGCTTACGCGACATTTTCATGAAAAACCCGGTTTGGGCTATATCTCGGGTATATATATACCGATATCGGAAATGTTCATTTTCCATGCTTTCTAACCTTATTTTATTGCCAGAACTGCTTTTAAGCAAAAAAAGTTGTTTAAGTTCGCTTACGCCGTGTGTTCATGAAAAACCCGGTTTAGGCTATATCTCGGGTATATATGGACCGATATCAGAAATTTTCATTTTCCATATTTATATAACCTTATTTTATTACCAGAACTGCTTTAAGGCGAAAAAAGTTGTTTAAGTTCGCTTACGCGGCATTTTCATTAAAAATCCGATTTGGGCTATATCTCGGGTATATATGGACCGATATCTGAATTTTTTTTTTTTTTTTTGCCTTTTGGTCACCATGCTTAATGAGTGTGTGAAGTTTGAAGCAAAACAACCAACTGTTTTTGGCAAAAATTTCTATACAAAATTGCAAAAATTCCTGGCTTTTTTCGGAATTTTGAATATACATATCTCAGCTATACATGAACCGATATTACTGAATTTCAATAGCAAATACAAGGCAATATGGAGTAATAGAATGGTGAAAGAAAAAAGTTTCTATGTCTAATGGTTTTCTCAGAAACGGTATTTCAACGACCGACAGACGGACAGACGGACATCGCTTAATGGACTTTTCCATTAATTCTGAATCAGAATATATATACTTCATAGGGTCGCAAAAAAAAACTGTAGAAATTACAAACGGAATCACAAACTTATATATACCCTTAACATTTTTGTGAAGGGTATAAATAAAAAATTTATTTACTCGTTGCCAAAAACAATTGAATGTTTTCGACAGCTTCTATCTATCGGTCTATCAATAAATACATAATTACTGTCGAAGAAGAATGTGTAACCGAGTGTTTTTTGATGTGACGATGATGACGCCTCTTGGAATATGGGGGAATGATTTCTATTACAGTAGAAGTTTCGTTATTTCATTTTTATTTGTAGATACACAAGTGTGTGTATCGTTGTTTAGCTTCGATAGTGAACGGACGTGTTTGTTTTTTGATCGCAAGTAAAAAAAAAAAAAATAAAACGGGATTAAGTAAAAAGCGTAATAGGTGAACAGAGTGTTTTTGTTTAAAAAAAAACTTTGTGACATTTTTTTTAAATACCATTTAAAATTGTAAATAAAAAATAGAAACAATTAATTGCATGAGTGTACCTATCAGATGTAATTCTGAAAAAGAGCTTAGCTCCGGTAGAAAAAACCTTTGGATTTCTGAAGAGGAATCGGTGAAAACATCATTGGAAAATTTCCTGTCTCTAAGAGATAGGAAACGCCCGCGATCGTGTTCGCCAAATATTGTTGTTACAACTGAAGACAAAACATCTTCCAGTTTAATTGTTGATGATAAGGTAAAAATCCAAGTAGGCATGGACAGGTACATAACCGTGGTTAAAAGGCAGCGAAGCCCCAAATCAGCTCAAATATCATCTCAACCGAAATATTCTAAAGATGATAATAGGACTTCGGCAACCGATAGCAATAGGTTTGCTATACTGCAAACAGATGAGCCAACAATTTCTAAAAAAACCTTTAAGCCGCCACCAATATATTTGCGAGAACCTACCTTTAGTGAGCTGGTAAAACAACTTATTGCGGCAATCGGCAAAGATACTTTTAACGTAACATCGGTTAAGCACGGCGGCATCAATGAAACGAAAATCCAGGTAAACAATGAAAATGAATACCGAAAGCTGTCTGACGTTCTAGAGAAGGAGAAGCGATCATTTTACACATATCAGCTTAAAAGTGCCAAAGGTATTCAGGTCGTTATAAAAGGTATTGACCCTTTTGTTGACACGAATGAGGTCAAAACCGGACTAGAAGACAATGGCTTCAAAATTAAAAATGTGGTTAATATTAGAAACCGTGAAAAAATTCCTCAACCCATGTTTAGGGTTGAATTGGAACCTAGAGATGTTGCCTTAAAAAAGAATGAAGTGCATCCCATTTATAACCTCAAGTATCTTTTGCATCGCAAGGTTACCGTTGAGGAGCCTCATAAGCGTTTAGGGCCCGTTCAATGCCTAAACTGCCAAGAATTTGGCCATACTAAGGCCTATTGTAAGCTGCCCGCAGTTTGCGTTGTGTGTGGTGAACTTCACGGTACATCACTGTGCAAAAAACCTAAGACTGACGCGAGCGTTAAGAAATGCAGTAACTGTGGAGGTAACCATACTGCAAACTACAGGGGTTGCCCTGTCTACACTCACTTCAAGAGGTCAATGACAAATAGGTCACCAATTTCAAATATGCCAGCCCAGCAGTCAAACACCACTTCTACAAACAATTTTCCCTAGGTACGCCAGTCAACCAGCCATGTAAACTTGCAAAACCCCAAACAAATTTCTTATGCAAATGTGGTAAAATCCGATAAACCAAACTTGAATCAGGAGCCCAAGCCTCCAAAACTCCGATCAAAATTTTAACAATCTTGAGCCAACTCTTGTTTAATCCATAAACACTTTTTCGGTTTCCATGACAACCATGATTAAGGAAATGCTGCAAATGCAATCCACTATTTTGCAGGCAATTTTAAACAAAGGAATTGATCTAAAATATGATTCTGGAACGCAAGCGGCATCCGCCAACACAAAATGAACTTGAGCACTTCCTAATGGAAAAGCAAATCGATATAATGTTGATTGCTGAAACTCATTTGACAACCAACAGTTTTTTCAAAATTAATGGCTACATACTGTACGACACAAAAGATCCCCGTGGAAGATCTTGCGGAGGATCGGCAGTTCTAATAAAATCCAGAATTAAGCACTATTTAATGAACGAGACACGTGAGGAATATATCCAAGCAACAAACATATGTATTGAACATTTTCATGATAAAATCGTTATTTCCTGGATTTACTCACCGCCCCGATTTTCAATAACAGAAAGCCAATATTCAAATTTTTTCAAATCACTTGGGCCTCGATTTTTAGCGGCTGGCGACTATAACGCTAAACACACTTTTTGGGGATCACGTTTAATTACCCCGAAAGGCCGTGTGCTTTTTGACACCGTTTCCAAAATGGGCTTAGATGTGGTTTCAAGCGGACACCCCACTTATTGGCCGACAGACCGACGAAAGATCCCAGACGTTATAGATTTTGGAGTTGCGAAAAATTTTCCTTTAGAGTGGATACAAGTGGAGCCTTCATTAGATTTGTCATCAGATCACTCTCCCACTATAATCTCTGTTTCGTTCCCCCAAGAGATTGGCTCACCGTTGACTGTCAATAGAGTTAATTGGTTAAAGTACAAAAAATTTTTGAGTACACATTGTACTGAAAATATCGCCTTGAGAACGCCTGACGATATTGATGTGTCAATTAACAATTTTTCTGAAAACCTCAAACTGGCCGTACAGCATGCTACCACTAGTCATTTAAGACCTAGAAATGAGAGCAATAGAACTTATTCATCTAAAATTGAGCAACTTCTGTCAGAAAAAAGAAGAGTCAGAAGAGAGTGGCAACTTCGCAGGTCGAACCAGCTTAAAACTAGGCTACGGGAATGCATAATTCAGCTAAGAAAACTGCTTGAAGTCCATAGAATGGCTTCCCTTACAACATATTTGGAAAGTCTTGATGGTACCCCTCAATCTGATTATTCCTTGTGGAAAGCGACAAAAGGTTTAAAAAGACCCGTAATAGGTAAGCCACCTTTGCGAAATTCAACTGGCGACTGGGCAAGAAGCGATTCTGAAAAGGGAATGTTGTATGTCGATCATTTGCGAAACGTTTTTATCACAAATGATTCAGAGAATAATACAGCGGAATTACCACCATATGTTGTTAGACCTCCTGTGTCTTTGAGATTTAATTTTAGAGATGTCGAAAACGTTATCGGT
Organism: Thecocarcelia acutangulata; assembly: GCA_914767995.1. NCBI lineage: Eukaryota > Metazoa > Arthropoda > Insecta > Diptera > Tachinidae > Thecocarcelia > Thecocarcelia acutangulata. The sequence goes on from OU612097.1 coordinate 62,180,840, forward strand.
AATACAAACCCTAGGAAAGCTCCAGGCATTGATCAAATTACTGGTAAAATGCTTGAACAGTTACCTCGTGTAGCTAGAAGGGTTCTACTTTTTATTTTTAACGCCATTTTACGCCTTGAGTATTACCCTGCAGAGTGGAAAGTCTCAATGATTACTATGATACCCAAGCCAGGGAAGGATCTGACTAAGGTAGAATCATATAGACCAATAAGTCTTTTACCAACAATTTCAAAACTATTCGAAAAATTGTTAATGGCGAAGATGAGTCCAATATTGAACAATGTGGGATGCATCCCTGATCATCAATTTGGCTTTCGGGCTAAACATAGCACCATAGAACAAACGCACAGACTAGTCAATGTCATAAGACAAACCTTTGAGGCGAAGAAGTACTGCTCAGCTCTTTTCATTGATATTTCTCAAGCGTTTGATAAAGTGTGGCACGACGGCTTGATGCACAAAATAAAGCTAAATTTGCCTGCAAATACACACAAGCTTCTAGAAAGCTACTTATTCGGGCGGAAGTTTGTTATCAGAGAAGGCGACTTTATTAGCCCAACTCAGCCAATCAAGGCAGGAGTTCCCCAAGGCAGCATACTGGGGCCTACTTTATATTTGATTTACGCCTCTGACATGCCAACGACATCTGGAATCCACACTTCTACCTGTGCAGATGACACAGCGTTTTTGAGTGTTCATGAAAACCACCATTTAGCATCACGAAATTTACAGGAATATACTTCAATATTAGAGAAATGGCTAAAACTTTGGAAAATCAAAGTTAATGAACAGAAATGTACTCATGTTACATTCACACTGTGTAGGCAAACATGTCCGCCTATCCAAATTAACAACTCACCTATTCCGCAGCACAACGAAGTCAAGTACCTTGGTATTCACCTGGACCGTAGGCTAACATGGAAGTCTCACATTGAAGCAAAGGTCACTCAGTTAAAACTAAAAGCAGCGCAGCTAAATTGGCTTATGGGCAGAAATTCGACACTGAAATTAGATTGCAAACTTTTGTTATACAACGCAATACTAAAGCCTATATGGCACTACGGAATTCAGTTATGGGGCACCGCCTCAGCGTCAAACATTGAAAAAAATCCAAAGGCGACAAAACAAAATTCTACGAACGATTACTGCAGCTCCATGGTACGTCAAAAATTCACGAATTCATAACGATCTGAGTGTTCCGCTGGTAAAAGAGGAATTTTCTAAGTACGCGACAAGGTATGTCAGTAAACTGGAACTTCATCCAAACCCTCTTGCTCGCAATATACTTAATTTTGGCGGCCACACTCAGCTTAAAAGAAGGGATACCGCTGCCACCATCAGATTGCTCAATAGGTGATTTTACCGAAATAGCTCCCGCATAATAAAACTTTTTGTCTAGCATTGGCCGGACTTTAGAATCACATTTTTTAATTTTAAATTTAGTATTAAGATTTGAATACTTATTGTTAGTTCATTTTGAAGATTCAATAAATAAAAAAATGCTTAAAAAAAAAAAAAAAAAAAAAAACAAGTGTGTGCTGACCAAAACCAATATGTGAAGGAAAAAATGCCTTTCAAAATATCCTCACTAAAAAAACCGTTGTTGGACCGTTTGAAGAGAAAGTCCTTTCACAAGCTGAGGAACAGATAGTTGCTGCAGCAGGCCTAGAAGCTAGTGTTTAGGAGTCGAAAAATGTTAAAACTTTTGGCTCCCTTTTACCATCAGAAGCGCAAGACTTGACACGACCCTAGGACATCACAGGCAACAGATAATTATTTTCTTCTTTCATATGATGAAAACATCGAAATGCTTAATAGTAAAGCAGCTATGTGAGAAAAGCTTCAAAAAATAAAAACTACAAAAATATCTGTGATGAGAAATTCATAGTTTTTCGTCTTTTTTAGCTAAATTTACATTAAGTGCTTCCTTTTGAGTTAAAATGTTATTTATTTTTTTAATTGAAAATATGTGTATGTAATACGCAAGCTTACATTTTTACTATTTTTTTTAACAAAAACAAAATAATTTGTGGTTTTTAAATTATAGTCCATTTTTATACCCTTCACAAAAATATAAACGGTATATATAAGTTTGTGATTCCGTTTGTAATTTCTACAGTTTTAATTTGCGACCCTATAAAGTATATATATTCTGATTCAGAATTAATGGAAAAGTCGATTAAGTGATGTCCGTCTGTCCGTTAGACTTAGAAACTTTTTTCTTTCACCATTCTTTTACCCCATCGATTCATGGGTTTGCTATTGAAATTCAGTAATATCGGCCATCGTATAGCTGAGATATATTCAAAATTCCGAAAAAAGCTTTTTTTTTGCAATTTCCTATGAAAATTTTTGGAAACAAAAGTTGTTTGTTTTGCTTCAAACTTCACACACTTATTAAGCATGGTGACTTAGAGGCAAAAAATTTTTTTTCAGATATCGGTCCATATATACTCGAGATATAGCACAATTCGGATTTTTAATGAAAATGTCGCATAGGCGAAGCTAAACAACTTTTTTTTGCTTAAAAGTAGTTCTGGTAATAAAATAAGGTTATATAAATATGGAAAATGAAAATTTCCGATATCAGTCTATATATACCCGAGACATAGCCTAAACCGGGTTTTCATGAAAATGCGGCGTAAGAAAACTTAAACAACTTTTTTTGCTTAAAAGTAGTTCTGGTTATAACATTAGGTTATATAAATATGGAAAACAAAAATTTCCCACATCGGTCCATATATACCCGAGATATATCCTAGAACGGGTTTTTCATGAAAATACCACATAAGCGAACTTAAAAAACTTTTTTTTGCTCAAAGGCATTTCCGGTAATAAAGTAAGGTTATATAAATATGGAAAACGAAAATTTCCGATATCGGTCCATATATACCGCAGATATACCCTGAACCGGGGTTTTCACGAAAATGTCCCGTAAGTAAACTTAAACAATTTTTTTTGCTTAAAAGCAGTTCTGGTAATGAAATCAGGGTTTAAAAATATGGAAAATGAAAATTTCCGATATCGGTCCATATATACCCGAGATATAGCCTAGAACGGGTTTTTCATGAAAACTTTTTTTCCCTCAAAAGCAGTTCCGGTAATAAAGTAAGGTTATATAAATATGGAAAGTGAAAATTTCCGATATCGGTCCATATATACCCGAGATATAGCCTAAACCGAGGTTTTCATGAAAATGTCGCGTAAGTGAACTTAAACATCTTTTTTTCCTTAAAAGCAGTTCTGATAATGAAATAAGGTTATATAAATATGGAAAATGAACATTTCCGATATCGGTCCATACATACCCGAGATATAACTTAAACGGGGTTTTTCATAAAAATGCCGCGTAAGCAAACGCACATTTTTTTTCCTTAAAAACAGCTCTGGTAATGAAATAAGGTTAGATAAATATGGAAAATGAAAATGCCCGGTATCGGTCCATATACACCCGAGATACAGCCTAAAACGGGTTTTTCATGAAAATGTCCCGTAAGTAAACTTAAACAACTTTTTTTGCTCAAACGCAGTTACGGTAACAAAGTAAAGTTATATAAATATCGAAAATTAACATTTCCGATATCGGTCCATATATACCCCAGATATACCCTAAACCGGGTTTTTTATGAAAATGCCGCGGAAGTGAACTTAAACAACTTTTTTTTTGCTTAAAAACAGTTCTGGTAAGGAAAAAAGGTTATATAAATATGGAAAATGGAAATTTCCGATATCGGTCCATATATACCCGAGATATAGCCTAGAACAGGTTTTTCATGAAAACGTTTTTTCCCTCAAAAGCAGTTTCGGTAATAAAGTAAGATTATATAAATATGGAAAATGAAAATTTTCGATATCGGTCCATATATACCCGAGATATAGCCTAAACCGAGGTTTTCATGAAAATGTCGCGTAAGTGAACTTAAACATCTTTTTTTTCCTTAAAAGCAGTTCTGATAATGAAATAAGGTTATATAAATATGGAAAATGAGCATTTCCGATATCGGTCCATACATACCCGAGATATAACCTAAACGGGGTTTTTTATAAAAATGCCACGTAAGCAAACTTGAACAACTTTTTTTCCTTAAAAACAGCTCTGGTAATGAAATAAGGTTAGATAAATATGGAAAATGAAAATGCCCTATATCGGTCCAAATATACCCGAGATACAGCCTAAAACGGGTTTTTCATGAAAATGTCCCATAAGTAAACTTAAACAACTTTTTTTGCTCAATATAAATATCGGAAATGAAAATATCCGATAGCGGTCCATATATACCCCAGATATACCATGAATCGGGTTTTTCGTTAAAATGTCCCGTAAGTAAACTTAAAAAACTTTTTTTGCTCAAAGGCAGTTACGGTAATAAAGTAAAGTTATATAAATATCGAAAATGAAAATTTCCGATATCGGTCCATATATACCCGAGATATAGCCTAAACTGCGGTTTTATACGTGACTATTGTGAAGGGTATTCTAGATTCGACCCAGCCGAATTTACCACACTCTTACTTGTTTATTATTTAATTTGCTGAAGAAAAATTATACATTTTCCACCTTTGAGTTTGTGCAAACATATGGTTTTTGTTCACAATTTTCACCAGTGTTCTAAAACATATTCTCTGCGTATTTTCCAACACTAAGACAAAAACTCGACTCGCTTCGCAACGAATAACGTCTTTAGAAAATTATACGATATCGAAATTGTTTCTATTCGCAAGTAACTTCGATCACGAATGCCAAAATTCGCCCCAGAACTTGGTATTCATGCAACCCACAGATTGGTAATATAATTTAGCTTACTTCTTTATACAGTGAAAAATCAATTTAGTTCTTTTTTCTAATTTGTTTTTTAATTTATATAATATACAAATTGCTGGATATATTTTTTTTTAGCTTAGTTATATGTAGGTCCCAAGATAAATTGCTTTGCAACGTTATTCCTAAATACTTAATTGAATGGGTTTCATGCACAATTCTTTCACCTACATAGACTTGTTGATATTAAAAGAATGTGGTCTGAAGCGAATTAGGTGGGTTTATTCAGGGTTGAGCAATAATCGATTTAATCTCAATTTGAGTTTTAAGCACCAAATCATGCTTATATGGGTACAGTAAGCACGCATCATCCGCAAACATACACACCTGACCATTTAAATCAAGATTCGTTATATCATTTATATAAATTGAGAATAATAGTGGCCCCAATCCACTGCCCTGCAGTACTCCGTATTCCACAGCACTAAGAAAACTTTTTGCATTGTTTATATTAACAAATTGTTTCCTGTCTTTGAAATAACTCAAATAACAACAGTTCAAGATCCCTAAGACCACAATACTGTAACTTTTGTAGTAAAATTCGATGATCTACTAGATCAAAAGCCTAAGTAAAATCAAAAAACACTCCAGCAACACCAGAAAAGCCATCGTCAAGACCCTTACAAATATGTACATTTAACAGCATTAATTTAACAGCATCTTCAGTACCACATCCTCGTCTATACCCAAATTGAAAATCATACAAAAATTTATTAGTCTCCATGTAAGTTAGCAGTCTTTCACGCAATATTTTTTCAAAAATTTTATCAATTGAAGATAGAACGGTAATCGGTCGATATATGTCAACAGTGGCAACATTTCGAATATTACTTTCATGCATCACTATTCAAAAAGTTGCAACTGAACGGCATTACCAGATTTAAACAATTAAATTTCTTACTAAATTTAATAGTCGCCGAACGTTTTAGCAATTTTTTTTTTTTTTTAACTATATTATTTTATTTATTGAATCTACATAAAATATGTAATGACAATAAGTACTCAAATCTTAATACTAAAAAAAATTGTAATTAAAGTCCTGCCAGTGCTGGACAAAAATTTATTTTTATGCGAATATTATTTCAGAATTCAGTCATCTGTTTAGAGCTCTAATGGTAGCCAAAGTATCCCTCCTTCTCAGACGGGTATGACCACCAAAGTTAAGAATATTAACTGCAAGAGGATTTGGATGGAATTCAAGTTTGTTAATATACCTTGTCGCGTACTTCACAAATTCAGATTTCACAAAAGGTACGTTCAGATCTGCGTGGATTCGTGAGTTTTTAACGTACCATGGAGCATCTGTAATTCTACGAAGTATTCTATTTTGACTTCTTTGAATTTTTTCAATGTTGGATGCCGAGGCTGTGCCCCGTAATTGAGTCCCATAGCACCATATTGGCTTTAGAATCGAGTTGTACAGCAAAAGTTTACAATCAAGCGAATTTCTGTCTATTAGCCAGTTAATTTGCACTGCTTTCAATTTCATCTGCGTTACTTTTGCCTCGATATGCGTCTTCCATGTTAGTCTACGGTCAGGATGAATACCGAGGTATTTGACTTCACTGTGTTGAGGTATTACTTTATTATTAATAGTAATGGGTGAGCATGTTCCTAGACGCAGTGCGAATGTAACATGGGCACACTTTTGTTCATTAACCTTGATTTTCCAAAGCTTGAGCCATTTCTCTAGTTTGTCGATATGTTCCTGTAAATTTATTGATGCTTGTTGGTGGTTACTATGTGTTTGGAATTTTCTTATTGGTAATGTTCTCGAGCCCTGACATAACTAAATTTGCATTTTTTGCTTTACTTACAGTATTTTCTTTTCTTTTATATTTAATTTTGTAGCTTTGTATTTTTTATATAATTATACAGAAAAAAGAAGTTTTTAAGTTGAGTCGTAACAGTAAAGTAGAAGTCATCTCCAATATAAATTGAATTGTAATTTTTTATAAATTTGTTGTTTAAATAAAATAAATATTATTATTGGATTAAATACTGAAAATCAAATCGTTTCATTCTGAAATTATCGTACATTTTAATGGTGCCGAAACCCGGGAACTCTATCGAGTCTAGATAGAAGACAACAAATTTATAGAAAGAAAATCATTCAACAACTTACTAAGAGCATAAAATTATACTCCTCCTACGTGGATATAATACCGCCTCTACAATTGACACAACTGGTGAGTTAGTGAGCCCCAACGATATTGTTTGCTATATGGTAATTTCTGAACCTACTGGTTACGTCATACCAATTTACAAAAACCTTTTTGTTGACCACTAAACAAAATGGAGTTACTTCTACCTATTATCGAAGCACAAAAGGCTGCAATTCGACATTTGCAAAAGCTGCTGAATAAAGCTGAAGAAGAGCCGAGAGACGAAATCTCAAGCGGTTTTGTACAAACATTACTTGAAGAAGTTGAGCTAACCTATAAAAACTTTAAAGATCACGAGCGCATATGTGAGTATGTTCATGAACATACCATTAGGGAAAAGGATGTGCCGTATTTGGATGAAGATTATCATTACGCATTCTTCGAAACTTATCTCACACTTAAAGCAAAACTTCTAGATTTGTCTCCTGAGCCAGCAACTTCACAACAACAAATGTCAAGTACACTTGCTTGCTCTACGATTCAAAATGCTTCCTTCACTTCTAGTGCAAGACTGCCAAAAATTGAGCTACCATCTTTTACAGGCGATTATCTTGAATGGATACCTTATCGTGACATGTTCCTTTCATTAGTCCACAACAACCAAGCTCTTTCTGGAATACAAAAATATTTCTACCTAAAAGGTTCATGCAAAGGGTCTCCGCAAGAGATTATAAATCAATATCCTGCATCAGATAACAACTACGCGGCTGCATGGAGCGCCTTAGAAGAAAGGTACCATAACAAACGAAAAATTGTTGAACAAACGCTGAAAAAATTGTTTAATGTACCAAACTCTAATGGCTCATTCGAAAGTATCAAAGAACTACTTGATACTACACGTTCGACAATCGCTTTGTTAAAATCACTTCATATCGATGTTGACAACTGGGACGCTATATTGATCTACATAACGAGCCAAAAACTGGACAAACAAACCAGAAAGGAATGGGAGCAGTCAACCAACACTAATTATGAAATACCACCAATGTCAAGTATGTTTAAATTTTTAGAAATGTCCTTTCGCACATTAGAAACGGTCGAAGAAGCAAGCAACAAGTCAAAATCAGAAAAAACGAATATAAATAGAAATCCTCAACATAAATATACTAAAAGAAACTTTCATACTCATAACACCACAATCAATAATAATTACTGCCCTTGCTGCCAACGTCGACATCCACTATATAAATGCTTTAAATTCTCTTCATTATCACCAACAGAGAAAAAGACTCTTATACAACAAAATAACATTTGTTCAAATTGTTTACATAACGGCCACAGTGTAAATCGCTGTACTTCAACTGCTCGCTGCCAACAATGTAAGTAAAAGCATCATACTATTTAACATAGTACTTTCTTTACAGAAAATCAAGCATCTGCCAATGTACAATCAACAGTACTAAATAATAATCAACCACCTGTACAAACAAATGATCAGTTTCATGTTCATGTTACTTCACATGATGTAAACGCTCGACCTCAAGTTCTTTTAGCTACCGCTAATGTTTTAATAAAACACAAAACAGGTGTACATTCTGTTAAAGCTTTAGTCGACCCCGGATCGCAAGCTTCGTTTATAACATACGAGCTAACACAATTGTTAAACTTACATTTTTTTTTTTTTTTTTTTTTTTTTTTTTTTTTTTTTGTCATTCATTTATTTATTGAATCTTCAAAATATGAACTAACAATAAGTATACAAATCTTAATACTAAATACAAAAGTTATTTAAGTCCAGCCACTGCTAGACAAAAGAGTTTCATTTCGCGCGAATAATATCGGTAGAATCACCTACTTAACGTTCTGATGGTGGCCAGGGTATCCCTTCTTCTCAACCGAGAGTGGCCGCCAAAATTAAGTATGTTGCGTGCAAGAGGATTTGGGTAAAGTTCCAGTTTACTGATATACCTTGTGGCATACTTAGAGAACTCGTCAGTTACCAGCGGAACACACAGATCGTTGTGAATTCGTGAGTTTCTTACGTACCATGGAGCTGCAGTAATCGTACGAAGAATTTGGTTTTGTCGTCTTTGAATTTTTTCAATGTTAGATGTTGAGGCGGTTCCCCATAATTGAACTCCATAGCACCATATAGGCTTTAAAATTGCGTTATATAACAAAAGTTTGCAGTCCAACTTCAATGTCGAATTTCTGCCCATAAGCCAATTTAGTTGCGCTGCTTTTAATTTCAACTGAGTGACTTTTGCATCAATGTGAGGCTTCCACGTTAGCCTACGGTCGAGGTAAATACCAAGGTATTTAACTTCATTATGCTGCGGAATAGGTGTATTGTTAATTTGGAGAGCCGAACATGTTTGCTTACGCAGTGTGAATGTAACGTGGGTACATTTTTGTTCATTAACTTTTATTTTCCAAAGTTTCAACCATTTCTCTAATATTGAAATATACTGCTGCAAATTTCGTGAAGCTTCTTGATGGTCTACATGAACGCTAAAAAAAGCTGTGTCATCTGCAAAAGTTGAAGTATGGATTTCGGATCTCGTTGGCATGTCAGATGCGTAAATCAAATATAGAGTGGGTCCTAGGATGCTACCTTGGGGAACTCCTGCTCCGATTGACTGTGAGAGACTTGTAAAGTCACCTTCTTTGATAACAAATTTCCGCTCGTATAAGTAGCTTTCCAGAAGCTTGTGAGTATTTGCAGGCAAGTTCAACTTTATTTTGTGCATCAGTCCGTCGTGCCACACTTTATCAAAAGCTTGGGAAATGTCGATGAATAGAACTGAACAGTACTTTTTGTCTTCAAAAGTCTGTCTTATGACATTGACTAGTCTATGTGTTTGTTCTATGGTGTTATGTTTAGCCCGAAAGCCAAATTGATGATCAGGGATACATCCCACATCATTAAGTATTGGAGACAACTTCGCCATTAACAATTTTTCGAACAGTTTTGAAATTGTTGGTAGTAGACTTATTGGTCTATATGACTCTACTTTAGTGGGATCCTTCCCTGGCTTGGGTATCATAGTAATCATAGAGACCTTCCACTCTGCAGGATAATACTCAAGGCGTAAAATAGCGTTAAAAATAAAAAGTAGAACTCTTCTAGCTACACGAGGTAACTGTTCAAGCATTTTACCAGTAATTTGATCTATACCTGGAGCTTTTCTGGGGTTTATGTTATTGATAACGTTTTCGACATTTTGAAAGTTAAGTCGCAAAGACACAGGCTGTCTAACAGCATACGGCGGAAATTCTGCTGCAGCATCCGCTGAATCATTTGTCGTAAAAACATTTCTCAAATGATCAACGTACACCATCCCCTTTTCGGAATCGCTTCGTGCCCAGTAGCCAGTTGAAGTTCGCAAAGGTGGCTTACCTATTACGGGTCTTTTCAGACCTTTTGTCGCTTTCCACAGAGAATAGTCAGATTGCGGGGTACCATCCAAGCTTTCCAAATATGTTTTAAGGGAAGATATTCTCTGGATTTCAAGCAGATTTCTTAGTCGAGTTACGCATTCCCGTAGCCTAGTTTTAAGCTGGGGAGACCTGCGAGTTTGCCACTCTCTTCTAACTCTTCTTTTTTCTGATAGAAGTTTTTCAATTTCAGCCGAATAAGTTCTATTGTTCTCATTTCTGTGTCTTATATGACTAGTGGTAGCATGCTGTACGGCCAGTTTGAGGTTTTCAGAAAAATCGTTAATTGACGCATCAATATCCTCAGGTGTTCTCAAGGCGATATTTTCACTACAATGTGTACTCAAAAATTTTTTGTATTTTAGCCAATTAACTCTATTGACGGTCAACGGGGAGCCAATCTCTTGGGGGAACGAAACAGAGATTATAGTGGGTGAGTGATCTGATGACAAATCCAATGAAGGCTCCACTTGCATCCACTCTAAAGGAAAATTTTTCGCAACTCCAAAATCTATAACATCATCACATCTAAAAAGCACACGGCCTTTCGAGGTAATTAAACGTGATCCCCAAAAAGTGTGTTTAGCGTTATAGTTGCCGGCCGCTAAAAATCGAGGACCAAGTGATTTGAAAAAATTTGAATATTGGCTTTCTGTTATTGAAAATCGTGGTGGTGAGTAAATCGAGGATATAACGATTTTTTCATGAAATAAATCAAGGCATATATTTGTAGCTTGGAGATATTCCTCACGTGTCCCGTTCATTAGATAATGCTTAATTCTGGTCTTTATCAAAATTGCCGAACCGCCGCAAGATCTTCCACGGGGATCTTTTGTGTCATATAATGTGTAGCCATTAATTTTGAAATAACTGTTGGTTGTCAAATGGGTTTCAGCAATCATCATTATATCGATCTGCTTTTCCATAAGGAAGTGCTCAAGTTCATATTTATGTTGGCGAATGCCGTTTGCGTTCCAGAAACATATTTTTAACCAATTCATTTTGTTAAAATTGCCTGCAAAATGGTGGATTGCATTTTCAGCATTTCCTGCATCATGTTTGTCATGGACACCGTAAATGTATTTATAGATTGAACAAGAGTCTGCAGAGTTGCCTCAAGATTGCTAAAATGTTGGTCGGAGTTTTGAGGCTTGGGCTCCTGATTCAAATTTGGTTTATCGGATTTTACCACATTCGCATAAGAAATTTGTTGGGGGTTTTGCACGTGTATATGGCTGGTTGGCTGGCGTACCTGGGGAAAATTGGTTGTTGAAATGGTGTTTGACTGCTGGGGTGGCATATTTAAAATCAATGGCTTATTTGTCATTGACCGCTTAAAATGAGTATAGACAGGGCAACCTCTATAATTTGCAGTGTGGTTACCTCCACAGTTACTGCATTTTTTAACACTTGCGTCGGCCTTTGGCTTATTGCACTGAGTTGTGCCGTGAAGTTCGCCACATACAACACAAACAGCGGGCAACTTACAGTAAGCCTTTGTGTGGCCAAATTCTTGGCAGTTTAGGCACTGAACGGGTCCTGAACGCTTATGTGGCTCCTCAACGGTAACCTTACGATGCAGAAGAAATTTAAGGTTATAAATAGGATGAATTTCACCTTTTTTCAGGACAACATCCCTGGGTTCTAGTTCAACCCTAAACATGGGTTGAGGGATCTTTTCACGGTTCCTGATATTTACTACGGTTTTTATTTTAAAACCTTTATCTTCCAATCCGGTTTTAACGTCATCAATATCTACGCAAGGGTCAATACCTTTAATAACAACCTGAAGGCCTTTAGCACTTTTAAGTTGATAAGTATAAAAAGATCTTTTTTCTTTTTCCAGAGCGGCAGAAAGTTTTCGGTAATCATTTTCGCAGTTGACTTGGATTTTTGTTTCACTTATTTGTCCGTGCTTCACTGATGTTACGTTGAAGGTGTCTTTACCAATTGCCGAAATAAGTGCTTTTACCAACTCATTAGATGTAGGTTCTCTCAAGTATATTGGTGGCGGTTTAAATGTTTTTTTTTGATGCAGTTGGCTCGTCAGTCTGAAGGATAGCAAACCTATTACTATCCGTTGTCGCAGAGGTAATATCGCCCTTAGACATTTTTGGTTGCGATGATATTTGCGCGGATTTAGGGCTTCGCTGACGTTTAACCACGGTTATATACCTATCCATACCCACTTGAGTTTTCGGTTTATCAACAATAGCTAAACTGGAAGATGGTATGTCATCTGTTGTAACAGCAATGTTTGGCGAACACGAACGCGTGCGTTTTTTATCTCTTAGAGACAGAAGATTATCCAATGATTTTTTAAGTGATTCTTCCTCAGAGATCCAGAGGTTTTTTCTAGTGGAGCTAAGCTCCCTCACAGAATTGCATCTAATAGGTACACTCATGCAATTTTTGTTTTTTTATTTATATTTTTTTTTAATTTAAAAGTATGTAAAAATAATTGTCACAAAGTTTTTCTTTTGTATAAATTTGCTCTTCCACTTATTGCGGTTTTGCAAGCAAACAAAACTTTAGTGTATAGTTTTTTTCCCACTGGGTAGGTAATCTTCACGCACAATAACAACAACAACAATGCACTGCCACCGCACTTGTTTTATTGAAATTGATTTTATTGTTTAGTTAATGAAATGTAAGGAATTTATTTTCCCGTTGTTTTTTAAAATAATTTGTTGTTGTTTTTACAATTTGATACAATGTATTATTGTTTTTATATGTAAGTTTAAAAATATGTTAGCACAATGATTTTTTGGTTTGTTTTTTTTTTTCACTTTTTAAAAACACGACCGCGCGGTTGAAGAATCACAGAGTGATTTACAGTTACTTTTTACAATTTAAAGTTCTATCTAGCTTAAAAAAACACCCTATACATATCTACTAAAGACAACCCGGCCGATTGTGCAACAAGGGGTTTATTACCTCAGGAACTGCATCATCATACGCTTTGGTGGAAAGGCCCACCCTGGCTTGTTGATAGTCCAGACACATGGCCTGTTAAAAGGTTCAGAAAATCCATACCATCGAAACCAACTGAAATTAGAGCAGCTACAACAACTATACTTCCTTCACAACACCATCAGTTATATCCCGATTTCTTTTCAAAATATTCCACATTTACAAAACTACAGCGAGTAACAGCTTATATCCTTCGATGGTACTACAATTTAAAATATTTTATAGATAAAAGAAATAACGACGACATAAATTTAGATGCTCAGAATAGTTCAACTTTAAGCGATTCTCAATTCCTATCAACTTTTGAATTAAAAAGAGCTAAACAAATCCTAGTGAAACAATGCCAACAAATCTCTAACTATGATCGCGGAAAGTAAGAGAAGCTTATTAGTCGAAATTGAAGAGAAATTTAACATATTGAGAGATGAGATCTTAAGCGATGTAAAAAGGGAGATAAAGGAACTAAATGAAAGGGTGGTTAAGCTAGAAGTAGAAAACAAGGATATAAATAAATTGAAAAATGATGTTAAAAATTTAGAACTCAAATGTTTGCAACAGGAAAATTCTGTAGTTTCAGAAGAAATACGTGTCATTGGTATACCCTTCAATAATGATGAGAATTTAACCGAAATCTTTGCAAATATTTGTAACACGTTAAAAATTAATACACCGTCACTCAAACCCATACTACGACTAAAACATTTTAAACAGCGTCGGAACGTAGATGATCCGCCAATCATAGTAAAATTCAACACACCCTATGGTAAAAACCAATTTTTAAAAGTTGTTGCAGCTTATCGCCGTAAAACTAAATCCCCTTTGCTACTGTCACACGCTGGTTTTCAAAGCAATGTTCCGTTTCACATTAATGAAAATCTCACCGGGCACAATTATGGCATTTTTAAAACAGCGCTTGGTCTTAAGAAAGAAAAGCTTTTAAAGACAGTGTACACGTTACTGGGTATTGTTTATATTAAGCAAAATGAAAATGATGAACCCAGTACTGTAATATTTCCAGAGCAACTGCAAAAATTTTTTCGCAATGTTAGTTAGGCTGAATAGCTTTAGTATTTTTATTTACTTGTTAATTTCATTATTAATTTCATTTTGTTATTTAATTTTTAATTTTATTTTAAAAAAAGAACTATCTTTTATCTTCTGCCCGCTTGATCTCCAAATAATTTTTATGCCTATTGTCTCCTATTATAACTTGTTAAAAATGTCCAGTTGTGTTTACATGTGTATTAAAACTTTTGTTTCTATTAGCATCTTGCGGTGTACTATTCAATATGGTGACACTTAATAGCAATGATTGTGGTAGCTCCAAAGATATAACAATGAATATGGTGAGAATTTTTGCAAAACATAAAAAAGGGTTCAAAGTTGTTCATATAAATGCACAAAGCATTAATAATAAAACTGATGAATTTAAAATTGTTTTTGAGAATTCTGATATTGACGTTATTTGTGTATCGGAAACGTGGCTTTCAGAATCTACACCTAATAGCTTAATATGCCCATACGGCTATAAAGTTTTTAGATGCGATAGAGTAAGCCATGGTGGTGGTGTTGCCATATTTGTAAAATATTCTATTTCATGTAGAATATGCCATACGTCATCTAATGTTCCTAGTTCGGCTGAGTTGGGAATGTAATTTATTTTTATTGAAATTTTCTCATTTGGCAAAAAACTTTTAGTGGGCTGTGTATATCGACCAAATAAAAGAATACCATTTTTGGCTTTGTATTCCACGCTGGAAACTTTAGTTTCACAATATGAGAATATAATTGTTACAGGCGACTTTAATGAAAATATATTAATGGAAACGAATCTCACTGATAACTTCCTCTCGTTTGGACTATTTCCTGTTAATGTTGTCACTCCAACACATTACACATCCAAAACAAGTACTCTGCTTGATCTGTTCTTTGTGTCCAACACTGCGAACATAAATTTATATGACCTGATATCTGCGTCATGTTTTTCAAGACATGATCTTATATTTTTGAATTATAATTTCCAAGTTCATGATGCTAAGTTGAGTTTCAGTTATCGCGATTTTAACAGTTTAAACTTTACTCGTTTATGTGAATATTACTCAAATATTGCCTGGAGTAACATCTTTTTCATGCCTACCGTCGATGAGCAATCTGAATTTTTAGAACACAATATTCATTGTCTTTTTGATTTAACAGTACCAGTCAAACATAAAAGGATAACACATAAGCAAAAGCCATGGTTTTCAAACGTTATAAAACAAAGTATACAGCAAAGAGATTTAGCATACGCTAGGTGGAAGAGGTTTAAAACTTTTGATCTTAAATTACAGTACTCAACTGCCAGGAAAAATGTTAACAGGCAGATAAAACTTGCCAAAATTGAATATTACTCTTCGCGTTTCAGAGCTGCAATTAAATCAGGTCAAACCTGGAGTACTATTCGTGAAATCGGTGTTGGCAAGCAGGACAATAACGTAGCGTTAAATGCAGATGCGAATTTGCTTAACAAAACTTTCACTAATGCTCCGTCAACTAAAACAAACGAATCTTTTTATAATTTTTCCTCTTTTAAGTTGAATTCGGATAAAGGTGTAATTGGTGATTATTTCCGGTTTTCCTGTGTATCAGAAGCCGATGTTATGGCTACTTGTGCTTTAATAAAATCTAATGCAGTAGGGACTGATGATTTACATCCGAAATTTGTTAGAATACTTATGCCTCTGATTCTTCCATATGTTACTTATCTGCTAAATAATATCATCATGTCTTCAACATTTCCGTCAAACTGGAAGCATGCTAAAATTATTCCTTTACCCAAAGCAAATGGTGAGTTTAGGCCAATAGCCATCTTGTGTTTCCTTTCAAAAGTTCTGGAAAAAATCATGTATAAGCAAATATAGGGTGTTTTTTAAGCTAGATAGAACTTTAAATTGTAAAAAGTAACACAAAAAATTAAATTTTGATGAAACATTTTTTTTATTTGTTTCAGTATACTCTGACAAATCATCATGAATAGACTCACGCTTGAACAACGCTACGAAATTATCCAAATTTACTTTGAAAATCAGTCATCGATTCGCGCGTTGTTTTATCGCAAAATTGTGTTCAGCGATGAGGCGCATTTTTGGCTTAACGGGTTTGTTAATAAGCAAAATTGCCGCATATGGAGTGAGACCAATCCACAAGAGACCCTACAGACTCCATTACACCCAGAAAAATGCACTGTTTGGTGCGGTTTTCATGCTGGTGGCATCATCGGACCTTATTTCTTCAAAAATGAGGCCGGAGCTCGCGTTACGGTCAATGGAGATCGTTACCACACCATGATCAATGATTTTTTGTTTGAAAATATGGATGACATTGATCCGGAGGAGATGTGGTTTCAACAGGATGGCGCTACGTGCCATACGGCGAACGCAACCATCGACTTACTGAAATCAAAATTTGGCGATAAGTTGATTTCGAGAAATGGACCTGTCAATTGGCCTCCAAGGTCGTGCGATTTGACACCTCTCGATTATTTCCTGTGGGGCTACGTGAAGTCACTGGTTTATGCTGATAAACCAGCAACAATTGACGCCTTGGAGGCCAGCATTGTTCGTGTTGTTCGTGACATACGGCCAGCAGTGCTCGAAAAAGTGGGCCAAAATTGGACGTCCAGAATGCGCTTCGTCAAGAACAGCCGCGGTGCCCATATGCCCGAAATCATTTTCAAATGTTAATGTCACGTATTGATCTTTCGAATAAAAAAAAATTTTGATTACAATTTAATTTTTTGTGTTATTTTTTACAATTTCAAGTTCTGTCGGGCTTAAAAAAACACCCTATAGTTACGTACATTAATACTAACAACATGCTGTCAAGTAAACAATCTGGCTTTCGTGAAAGCCATACGACAGGGACTGGAGGCCGGAAATATAAATTTCTTAGTGCTACTTGACCACTCCAAAGCATTCGACACAGTAGACCACGCCATGTTAATCAAGAAATTAAAATACTTTTTCAGGTTTTCGCATACGTCCGCTAAACTCATTTCTTCGTATATTTCAAATCGAACACAGTCGGTTTTTTTAAACAATGTTTGGTCCGATAAATTGTCGCTTTTTAAGGGTGTGCCTCAAGGTTCCATCTTAGGGCCGCTTTTATTTTCAATATATGCAAATGACTTGCCAAAAATTCTTTCAAAATGCAATATTCACCTGTACGCTGACGACATTCAACTTACTTTAAGTATCGCACCTGAAAACTTTGATACCGGTATATCACATTTAAATTATGAATTAAGGAAAATTTATGATTGGGCTAGTGCAAACGGACTCTGTCTGAACCCGAAAAAGTCAAAATGTATAATAATCACCAAAAAAAGTGTAGCTGTATCTGATAGTGTGGATATTGTGTTAAATGACCAAAAAATTGAAATTGTTAATAGGGCGAAGAATCTTGGTATTATTTTTAACAACCATTTAACCTGGACAGATCATGTAAACTCAATGGTTGGCCAAACGTATTGCAAATTACGAGCTCTCTGGTTCACACAATATTTTACACCTCTCAAAATAAGAATTTTGCTTGCTAAGACTTACCTCCTTCCTTCCCTTTTGTACGGGTGTGAATTATTTTCAAAGTGCGACTCGGTTAGTCAAAGAAAACTAAACGTTTTGTTTAATAATATTATAAGGTATGTGTACGGATTGAGAAGATTTGATCACGTTTCATCTGTCTCTGAAAGCCTATATGGGGTTAGTTTTGATAAGTTATGAAAAATCCGTACCCTGGTTTTTTTGCATAAAATAGTTCACACTCGTATCCCTAATTACTTATATGAAAAACTTGGATTTTTTCAATCGCCGCGAAACCGAAACATTATAATACCTCGATACCAATATCTAGTGTCCGAATGGCAATTTTACATACATGCTACCCGACTTTGGAACAATCTACCACTATGTCAACAGTTGAACAGAAATGCTAATAGTTTCAAAATTTTTTTATTAAATTTTCTAATGTAATCATATAAACTGTTTTTATGGGTATTTTTATATTTTTATTTCATTATGTTTATATATATATATTTTTTTTATAATTTTTCTTTTCTTTTAAATTTAAAATTTTGTTGTTTTTTAACTTAATTTAATTCAATAATTGCGATCTCGCATATACCGTTTCTGTACTATAAATATAAGATTAAATCTTGTTGTACAGAAAATACACAAATAAAAATAAATAAATAAATAAATAAATAAAACAATAAAAAAAAATCTCCTTTCATGATGAAATCAAATGCCTTTTAAATCAAAAGCATTTACCTTTGAACAGTAAAATCTTGCAACTTCAACCTTTTATAGATGATGAAGGATTAGTACGTGTCGGCGGTAGAATTAGAAAAGCAAACGTAGAATATTACAAGAAGCATCCGATTTTATTAACAAAAAACGATCCCATATGAAGACTAATTTTTTTGGATGCTCATTTGAAAACATTGCATGGCGGTATGCAGCTAATGCAATCTTATGTAATGTCTGAATTTTGGATAATATCCTCAAGAAATATTGCTAAATCAGTAAAACGTAAATGTGTGGTCTGCTTAAAATATACTGCTAAGGCTTCACAACAGATTATGGGCAATTTGCCTTCTGTACGTGTACAGTCTGCAAGGCCCTTCAAATACAGTGGGTTAGACTATGCAGGCCCTATTTTACTTAAAAAATCAAACTTACGCAAAAGTGTCACTAGCAAAGGTTACATCTGCCTCTTTGTATGCATGTGTACAAAGGCAGTACATTTAGAGGCGGTATCGAGCCTCACCACAGATGCTTTCTTAGCAGCCTTCAGGCGATTTATTTCTCGACGAGGACCGTGCACTGATCTACATTCTGACTGCGGAACCACATTTATAGGAGCCAATAGAGAGCTACGTGCCTTACACAATCGCTCAAAAAGTTCACTCCCCAACGAATTAGCAGAAAATCTCAGCAATGACGGAACTAACTGGCACTTCATTCCCCCGGCTTCACCACATTTTGGAGGCCTGTGGGAGGCTGGTGTAAAATCCACAAAACATCATCTACGTCGTATTATGAGAGATCGTTTGTTGTCCTTTGAAGAGCTATCCACATTGTTGTGCCAAATTGAAAGTTGTTTAAATTCAAGGCCCCTATGCCCACTCTCATCTGACCCAACAGATCTTAACGCACTTACACCAGCACATTTCTTAATTGGTGAACCCACAACTACTGTTTCCGAAGAGGATATTCTTGATGTCAATATAGATCGCTTAGCACGCTGGAAACAAATCGAAAAATTAAAACAGCACTTTTGGCAACGGTGGTCAAAAGAATATCTTAGCAGATTACAATCAAGACCAAAATGGAATGTCCGAAAGCGAGAAGCAAAAATTGGTGATATTGTTTTAGTACTGGATGAACGATTCTCTCCGGGACACTGGCCACTAGCTAGAGTAGAAGAAGTACATCCTGGCTCAGATAGCATCACACCTGTTGTTACTCTATACTGCAACGGAAAATACTTGAAACGCCCTGTTTCAAAAATCTGTTTTCTGCCCGAAAATGATATCAATTCAAGCAATCCTGCTTAACCAACCGGTTTAAGAACTATTGTTCTTAGTGGGGGAGGAATGTTTGGAATTTTCTTATTGGTAATGTTCTCGAGCCCTGACATAACTAAATTTGCATTTTTTGCTTTACTTACAGTATTTTCTTTTCTTTTATATTTAATTTTGTAGCTTTGTATTTTTTATATAATTATACAGAAAAAAGAAGTTTTTAAGTTGAGTCGTAACAGTAAAGTAGAAGTCATCTCCAATATAAATTGAATTGTAATTTTTTATAAATTTGTTGTTTAAATAAAATAAATATTATTATTGGATTAAATACTGAAAATCAAATCGTTTCATTCTGAAATTCTCGTACACTATGTATGCTAAGGAATGCTGTATCATCTGCAAATGTTGAAGTGTGAATGTTGGTGCTTGTCGGCATGTCAGATGCGTAGATCAAATATAAGATAGGCCCTAATATGCTGTCTTGGGGAACCCCAGCTGGGCGGGGCTTATGAAATCGCCTTCTTTTATTATTAATTGTCGACAATATAAATAGCTTTCCAAAAGCCTATGTATGTTTGCAGGTAAGTTAAACTTTATTTTATGCATTAAGCCATCGTGCCACACTTTATCAAAAGCCTGTGAGACGTCGATGAATAAGGCAGAGCAATATTTTTTTTTCTTCAAGTGCCTTTCCTATGACGTTAACTAACCTGTGTGTTTGTTCAATGGTGCCATGTTTCGCTCTAAAACCAAATTGGTGATTAGGAATTATTAAGAATTGGATCCAACTTCGCAATTTTTCGAAAAGTTTTAAAATTGTTGTCAGTAGACTTATTGGACGGCATGATTCTACTTTCGTGTGATCCTTCCCTGGCTTAGGAACCATTGTTATCATGGACACCTTCCACTCTGCAGGGTAATACTCAAGTCGTAAAATAGCATTAAAAATAAAAAGAACAATTCTTTTAGCTACACGAGGCAGCTCTACGAGCATTTTGTTTGCTCCATACCTGGAGCTTTTTTAAGGTTTAGATTACCAATAGCATTTTCAACTTCTGCAAAATTGAATCTTAAAGGCACAGGAGGTCTACTAACAATAGGCGGCAACTCATTTGCATTACCAGACCTATTTGTGGTAAAAATGTTTTTTAAATGGTTAACAAATAAATTACCCTATTCCGCGTCATCTCTAGCCCAGTCACCAGACGGTTCTCGCAAGGGCGGCTTACCTCTAACTGGCCTTTTTAAACCCTTAGTCGCCCGCCATAAAGAATAGTCGGACTGAGGAGTACCATCCAGACTTTCTAGATACGTTTGTAAAGAAGCCGTTTTTTGGGTTGCAAGCAAATTTCTTAGCTGATTTGTGCACTCACGTAGCCTTGTTTTTAGTTGCGGAGACCTGCAAAGTTGCCACTCTCGTCGAACTCTTCTTTTTTCTAACACAAGTTGCTCGGTTTCTGAAGAATATGTTCTATTTTGAAGGTTTCTGCGTGTTAAATAAACGCTAGAACCAAGTTCAGCGGCTTGTTTAAGGTTTTCGCTAAAGTTGCTTAGTGACGCATTAATATCTTCAGGTGTTCTTAAAACAATATTCTCAGTGCAATGGGTACTGAAAAATTTTTTATATTTTAGCCAATTCACTCGGGTGACAGTCCTATGCAAATTGTTAATCGGGGACCAAGTCTCCTGGGGAAAACGCACTGAAATAATAGTTGGTGAATGATCCGATGACAAGTCTAACGAAGGCTACACTTGCATCCATTCCACAGGGAATCCCTTTGCCACTCCAAAATCAATCACATCAGGAATCTTTCGCCTGTCAGTCGGCCAGTAAGTGGGATGTCCGCTTGATATTACGTCTAAGCCCATTTTAGAAATTGTATCAAAAAGCACCCGACCCTTCGGTGTGATTAAACGTGATCCCCAAAAAGTGTGTTTTGCGTTGTAATCTCCAGCTGCTATAAAACGAGGTCCTAATGAGGTGAAAAAACTTGATTATTGTGATTCCGTTACTGAAAATCGAGGCGGCGAATAAATCGATGAGATAACCAATTTGTAATGAAAATTTTCCACACAGATATTAGTTGCTTGAAGATAGTCCTCACATGTGTCGTTCAACAAAAAATGCTTTATCCTAGATTTTATCAAGATTTCGGAACCCCCACAAGCTCTTTAGTATCGTATAGTACGTAGCCGTTAATTTTGAAGAAGCTTGTTGACGTCAAGTGAGTTTCTGCAATCATCATTATATCAATCTGCTTATCCATCAGGAAGTATTCGAGTTTATTTTTGTGTTGGCGGAGGCCGTTTGCGTTCCAGAAACATATTTTTAACCAAATCAGTTTTTCGAAATAACCTGCAAAATGGTTATTATTATATTATATAAAAAAAATTTAACAAATTAAGGTTATTATTATAGTTTGAATAAGGGTCTGTATTGTTGCCTCAAGGTTACTGAAATTTTGATCGGGCGGTTGAGATATAGATTGTTGATTCGGGTTTGCGAATGTAGACTTAGCTACATTAGCATAAGAAATTTGATTTTGATTTTGAACGGTTATGTCGGTGGTTGACAGTCCTGACTGAGGAAAATAATTATTACAAAATATTTGAGTCTGCTATGGTGGCTTAGAAGCAATTATTGTTTTGTTGTTCATTGAGCGCTTGAGGTGGGTGTAGACGGAGCAACCTCTATAATTAGCTGTGTGGTTTTCACCGCAATTACTGCATTTTTTTTATTTTTGGGTCGAGTTTCGGCTTATTGCACTGTGCTGTACCATGGAGTTCTCCACACACAACACAAACTGTAGGCAACTTGCAGTACGCTTTAGTGTGGCCAAATTCTTGGCAGTTGTGGCACTGTACGGGTCCTAAGCGCTTATGCGGTTCTACGGTTATTTTTCGATGTAAAAGGTATTTTATACTGTATATTGGATGAACTTCATTCTTCTTTAACGTCACATCTCCTGGCTCTAATTCAACCATAAACATGGGTTGAGGGATCTTTTCACGATTTCTGATCTTACGTTGTGCATTACATTTTTGAGTCCTTCGTAGATGGACCAGAAGCCTTTCATTTTAATGTTAGTTCTTCCCACAATTGGTTCGGCTTATATTTCCCCAGAGAATTGTTAAACAATATACCCTTTGCCAAGTCAGTATGAACTGCCATAAAATTTTCCAATATATTCCTTTGTGTAATATTAATTTTTGTTAGTGCTGATCTGAAATAAAAAAGAGTGTACACAAATAATTTCAAATTAAAAAAAAAATAAAAAATTAAACTTACATTTGCTTTTCCGTTTACTGTTTGCTGCGGTTTCGAATGATGTTTTGCTTACGACTAAGAAGTCGCACGGTTGCATTCGACTGATTCCTCGCTATCGAATGCCATCATTAGAAATTTCCATACCTTCTACTAGATGTCGAATAACAGTATCCCAAAAGTGTAAGAACTCGACCGTAAGCTAATAAGAGAATTAGCCCCCTAATGTTTGTTTTTAAATGTGTTAATAAACTTGGTTACCACACTACATATATCGTTTACGCAAAATCAAACAAATTTCAATACTCGAAATAGAACAATTTTTAGAATTCCCAGATGCAGATTAGAAATAACCGAACAACGAATTGATTATATTGGCGGTACTAAATTTAATAATTAACCGTCATCTGTAAAACATATTGATCGAATGTCCATTTTTAAATCCAGTTGCAAGGAATACTTATTTAATACATTGAAACGCTATTAACATGAATTTAAAAAACAATACTTTTGTAAATTATATTATAATCAAACTTTTTATAATATTTATATTTTATTTGTTCATTTTGGTTTTTTGCCAACTTGTCTCAAAAATGCCTTTATGGCGCTGACGCTACATTTATTTTGTGGAAATAAAATAGCAGCTATATTGTATATAGTTGAAAAAAACCGCAAAATAAATTTAAAATAATAAAAAATTATTATTACATAAAATAACACATTTTCGACAAACATTTTCTGGATTTACCTTTTTATTAAATAATGAATGTATAATATGTAGTACATTAATGAAATTGAGAAAAATTAATAAGATTACTTATGCTAGAATTATTTTTATTATTCGAATAACGTTTTTCGTTGTATTCGTTTGATGGAAAGTGCATCACTAGCATAATTGTTATATACTCATATTACTCTTTCAAAGTTAATATTATCAGTTCATATAAAATGTAATATTTTTATTTATTTATATAACAAAAATAATAGCTTTTTTTTACAAATTTCCCCAAAATTGCGATTTTTAAGAAAAATAAAAATCGGCATGTCAAATGTCTTTTTAACATACAGTTAAAGTGAACCCCATTCAACTTTAAGCGAATGGTAAGCTAACAAATGTTTTTGGCCGTTAGAATTTATCTTTATTTTCAAAATTGTTCTACTTATAAATAAAAGCAATGGAATCCTTAAAATTACATTATTATAATTTATACCAGTAAAAAATTATAAATAGCTTGTTTTCTATGTTTCCCAGCTATCTATATGTCGACATTTCATAGGAACCACCCTAATCATCAGTAGACTTTGGAAATTTTTGAAAGACATTCTCAAACATTCAACTTTATATCCCAACAATCCAAATAAATTGCTGAGAATTTAAAAAGAAAAATGCTCTAATAATATCCGTCAAAACACAAAAAACAAGCTTTTCTATTTATAAACGTCTCTAACATTTCTTTACACCTTTCAAACAAATGAACAACCGTTGGTTGCTACGATTTGCTTTTTGAAAGTATCGAAAAGCAGAGAACAAAAATGTCGAACTATAGGAACTACCCTAATCATCAGTAGACTTTGGAAATTTTTGAAAGACATTCTCAAACATTCAACTTTATATCCCAACAATCCAAATAAATTGCTGAGAATTTAAAAAGAAAAATGCTCTAATAATATCCGTCACAACACAAAAAACAAGCTTTTCTATTTATAAACGTCTCTAACATTTCTTTATACCTTTCAAACAAATCGTAGCAACCAACGGTTGTTCATGATAGCTGGGAAACATAGAAAACAAGCTATTTATAATTTTTTACTGGTATAAATGTTAGAAGCTTAAATAGCGAATAAAAAACTTAATTGTTATTATAATTTACATTGTTTTACAGTTGAGTAAAATTCAAACAATTAAGTTTTTTATTCGCTATTTAAGCTTCTAACATTTATACCAGTAAAAAATTATAAACAGCTTGTTTTCTATGTTTCCCAGCTATCTATATGTCGACATTTCATAGGAACTACCCTAATCATCAGTAGACTTTGGAAATTTTTGAAAGATATTCTCAAACATTCAACTTTATATCCCAACAATCCAAATAAATTGCTGAGAATTTAAAAAGAAAAATGCTCTAATAATATCCGTCAAAACACAAAAAACAAGCTTTTCTATTTATAAACGTCTCTAACATTTCTTTACACCTTTCAGATAAATGAACAACCGTTGGTTGCTACGATTTGCTTTTTGAAAGTATCGAAAAGCAGAGAACAAAAATTCAAACAATTAATTCCGATTTAATTGGATCAAAATTTGCGATATTATCATGTGGTAGATTCGGTAATTTTCAAAAAATGAATTCATATGGAGCATGGTTTGTAACAATATGAGGTGTTGCGTTCTATACAAAACAAAAATATGGAATCCAATGATCCCAATTATCCTTACAGAAGTTCAAAAGAAATTCGTTAAGTACTCGATGCGTTCTTTCGTGGTGATATATTGTACTAAAAGCTTGTTCTATTTCCAATAGCCTACACAGTTCGGACATTACTGCATTGATAAACTCGGTTCCTCTGCCTGATTTGAGGACTTTAAAGTGACCGTATATTAATATCAAGTGTTGAACAAGTGCCTTTCCAAAAGTTGGCATCTTTTGTTTTAATTGGGCATGCTATATATTTTATAAAACGCACCAAATCTTCCGTGCTCTAGTAAAATTACGCGTAGATTCAAATTACTCGAAAACAATATTAGTGATGATGAACAAAGCAACAACACTTTGCAACGAAAATCACCACCAATAATAATACCAGACATAAAAGCTATTAAAAGTGTGATAAACAGCCTATTGTAGATTTTTATGTTTATATTTTATTTATTTATTTGAGGGAGTCTAGCTTCGATAGTGAAGGGACGTGTTTGTTTTTGATCGGAATGTTCGAAAATAAAAACTGAATAAGTAGAAAACCGGAATAGGTGGAAAGAGAGGATTTATACAAAAGAAAAACTTTGTGACAATTATTTTTATATATTTTTAAAGTGAAAAAAAGACGCGAGTGTACGTAGTAGAAAAAAAACCTCTGGATTTCTCAGGAAGAATCTTTGAAAAAATCATTGGATAATCCCCTGTCTCTAAGAGATACGAAACGCACGCGTTCGTGTTCGCGAAATATTGTTGTTACAACAGAAGACAAACCATCTTCCAGCTTAGCTATTGTGGCTAAACCAAAAACGTAAGTGGGTATGGATAAGTATATAACCGTGGTTAAACGTCAGCGAAGCCCTAAATCCGCGCGAATATCATCAATCAAAAATGTCTAAAGACGATAATACAACTACGACAACGGATAGTAATAGGTTTGCTATCCTTCAGACAGATGAGCCAACAACATCCAAAAAAACATATAAGCCACCAGCAATTTATTTGAGAGAGCCGACTTCTAGTAAACTGATAAGATAACTTATTACGGCAATCGGCAAAGATACTTTCTACGTCACATGAGTTAAGCACGCAGCATCATGATTACCGTAAATTGTCTGATGTTTTAGAAAAAGAGAAAATATAATTTTAGACTTACCAGCTCAAAAGTGCTAAAGGTCTTCAGGTCGTTATTAAAGGTATTGACTCTTGCTTAGACACTGATGATGTCAAAACTGGATTGGAAGATAAAACTTTTAAAATAAAGAACGTAGTAAACATCAGGAACTGTGAAAAGATTCCTCAACCCATGTTAAGGGTTGAACTAGAACCAGGGGATGTTGTGCTAAAAAAAAAAAAATTATTTAACCTAAAGTTTCTTTTGCATCGTAAGGTTACCCTTGAGGAGCCACATAAGCGTTCAGGACCCGTTCATTGCCTAAACTGCCAAAAATTTGGTCACACTAAGGCCTACAGTAGGTTGCCCGCTGTTTGTGTTGTCTGTGGCGAACTGCACGGCACAAGCCAGTGCAATTAGTCAAAGGCCGATGCGACTGTTAAAAAATGCAGTAACTGTGGAGGTAACCACACTGCAAATTATAGAGGTTGCCCTGTCTATACTCATTTTAGGCGGTCAATGACAAATAAGTCATCGGTTTCTCCAGCAACCCAGCAGTCAAATGTAATTGCTAAAAACAATTTTCCCCAGCTAGGCCAATCAAGCAACCACATAATCACGCAGAACTTCAAACAACTTTCATTTGCTAATGAAATCTGACCAAAAATTTAACCAGGATCCCAAACCTTAAAAGTCCGATCCAAATTTTGGTAATCTAGAGGAAACCCTGCAGACTCTTGTTCAATCCATAAACACTTTTACGGTTTCCACGACAAACATGATGCAGGAAATGCTAAAAATGCAATCCACTATTTTAAGGCAATTTTAAACAAATGAGTTGGTTAAAAATATGTTTCTGGAACGCAAACGGCATCCGCCAACACAAAAATGAACTTGAGCACTTCCTTATGGAAAAACCAATTTCTTTTCAACTGCCAAAATGAAGTATATTCCGCGCCACCTTGTCCCGTATTTAAAAAAAAAAATCCGTTCTTTACCTGCGGAACACTCAGATCTTTATGAATTCGTGAATTTTTTACGTACCATGGAGCTGCAGTAATCGTTCGAAGAATTTTATTTTCTCGCCTTTGAACTTTTTCAATGTTAAATGTTGAGGCGGTGCCCCATAATTGCATTCCATAGCACCATATAGGTTTTAGAATTGCGTTGTATAACCAAAGTTTGCAATCCAACTTCATTGTCGAGTTTTTGCCCATAAGCCAATTTAGTTACTCTGCTTTTAGTTTCAACGGATGACTTTTGCTGCAATGTGAGACTTCTACGTTAGCCAGGTTGAATACCAAGGCACTTGACTGCACTGTACTGCGGAATAGGTGAGTTGTTTATTTGGATAGGCGCAATTGTTTGCTTACACAGTGCGAATGTGACATGAGTGAATTTTTGTTCATTAACTTTGATTTTCCAAAGTTTTAGCCATTTCTCTAATATTGAAATATATTCCTGTAAATTTCGTGAAGCTAATTTGAGCTAACGCTCAAAAAACCTGTCATGTGGAAAGGTTAAAGTGTGGATTCCGGATGCCGGTGGCCCGACAGAGGCGTAAAGCAAATATAAAATAGGCCCCAGTATGCTGCCTTGGGGAACTCCTGCCTCGATATAAAGTCACGTTTTCTGATAACAAATTTCCGCCCCTTTAAGTAGCTTTCCAGAAGGTTGTGAGTATTTGCAGGCAAGTTTAGCTTTGTTTTATGCATCAAGCCGTCGTGCCACACTTTATCAAAAGCTTGAGAAATGCCAATGAATAGAGCTGAGCAATACTTCTTCTCCTCAAAGGTCTGTCTTATAACATTGACTAGTCTGTGCGTTTGATCTATGGTGCTATGTTTAGCCCGAAAACCAAATCGTTGATCAGTGATGCAACCCATATTGTTCAATATTGGACTCTTCTAGCTACACGAGGTAACTGTTCAAACATTTTACCATTTGCTGGGGTTTTTGGTACCGATAACGTTTTCGATATCTTGAAAATTAAGTCTCAAAGACGCAGGCGGTGTACCAACATACGGTTGTAATTCCGCTGTATTATTCGCTGAATCATTTGTAATAAAAACGTTTCTCAAATGATCGACATACAACATCTCCTTTTCAGAATCGCTTCTTACCCAGTTGAAGTTCGCAAAGGTGGCTTACCTATTACAGCTCTTTTTAAACCTTTTGACGCTTTCTACAAGGAATAATCGGATTGAGGAGTACCATCAAGGCTTTCCAAATATGTTTTAAGGGAAGCCACTCTGTGGATTTCAAGCAGATTTCTTAACTGAGTTATTCGCCAGCCGCTAAAAATCGCGACCCAATTGATTTGAAAATCTGTTACTGAAAATCGGGGAAATAACGATTTTTTCATGCAAATATTCGATGCATATATTTTTTAGTTGCTCTAAGATACTCCTTACCGATACTTCGCAAGACCTTCCACGTGGATCTTTTGTGTCGTACAGTATGTAGCCATTAATTTTAAAATAACTGTTGGTTGTCAAATGAGTTTCAGCAATCATTATGGTACGTAAAAAAATCACGAATTCATAAAGATCTGAGTGTTCCGCAGGTAAAGAATGGATTTTTTTTTTAATACGGAACAAGGTGGCGCGCAATATACTTAATTTTGGCAGTTCAGAAAAAAGGATACCGTGTCCACCATCAGATTGCTCAATAGGTGATTTAACCGAAATAGCTCCTGCATAATAAAACTTTTTGTCTAGCATTGTTCGGATTTAAGTAAAAGGCACATTTTTATTATTTTTTATATTTATATTAAAATTTAAATACTTATTGCTAGTTTCTATTGAAGATTCAATAAATAAAAAACGGATAAAAAATGTCTATTTAAGTCACATCACGATAAAAAAAGAAAATTAGTGTGCTTTCAGTCAGACAGCAATTTGTGACAGGTGTCTTGTAATTAAATTCATATTTTAATATTACAGAAGATCAATATTGCAAGAAGATCAATATTAATATTGGAAGATCAAAGTTAATTTATCATGTTACATTCACACTGCGTAAGAAAACATGTTCGCCTTGAAACTGATCTGGACAAGTTGGCGTGCCAAGCAGATAAATTTGTTGAAGCTGTTCGGAATTCTCCATCGATGTTTGTTTCGGAGATAGTTCCACCTACTAGTGAAGACTTTTTTACTAGAAAATTAGACAATATAATTTCAAGGATTGATGCTCTCGAATCGCAAATGATTCAACCGTGTAAATTTGAGTCTTCAAAAAACTAAATTCGAATCATACAACTTCCTCGACCGCTTGTATGGATGAATTATATAATGGTCGTTTATTTATTACCGAAAAATGCACAAAAACTCAATTTCTGGTTGACACAGGAACTGAAATGTCAGTTATTCCCTGTGAGAATCGCAGTTTACCTCAAAAACTTTAACTTTATGCTGCAAGTGGCACAGAAATCAAAACATTTGGGCATATAATTCTAAACTTATGGCGTTATCTTTTCTAGAAAAAGTGTAACATTTTCAATATTGTTTTGCCAAAAAAAAAAAAAAAAAACACAAGTATACAGTTTTCTCATCTTTTTTTCAGATATTTGTAGTTATTGCGACATCTTATTCTCATCTCAATAAAACTTAAATTTTAAAACTTGAATTTTAGGAAAAAAAAAGTGCAGCATTAGATTTAGGTTTTTGAAAAGTATGGAATCAGAGTCAATCCAGCCAAATGTGTTTTTGGCGTACCTGAAATCGATTTTCTTGGTCATCATATTAGTTCGGAAGGGATAAGCCCGCTTCTAGAAAAAGTAATTAAAGAATTTCCATTACCAAAGATAATTAAGGAATTACGAAAATTTTTGGCCATGCTGAATTTTTATCGGAAATTCCTCCCAAATAGTGCGTCAGTATAAGCTGATTTGAACATTTTTTTGAAAGGATCGAATAAAAAGAATGATAATCGCGAAATATCCTGGACTGATGCCTCGATTAACGTTTTTAAAAACTGTAAAAAAGCTTTAACTGATGCAACCTTTTTAGTTCATCCTGTCTCAAATGGGGAATTAGCCCTCAAAGCTGATGCTTCAAACTTTGCTATTGGTGCTGTACTAGAGCAATTTGTAAACAATACTTGGCAACCACTTGGTTTTTTCAGCAAAAAACTCAACAGCACTCAGCAGAAGTACAGCACATATGATCGTGAACCTTTAGCAATATACAAAGCTATACATCATTATCGACATTTATTGGAGGCTCGAACTTTTTCTATATATATATACAGATCATCGCCCGTTCATTTTCACATACAACCAAAAATTAGACAACGCATCACCTCGCCTACGTAATCACCTTGATTTTATTGCTCAGTTCTCTACAGATATACGGCATATATCTGGCTCGGAAAATGTTACCGCTGATGCTGTATCGCGTATCGAATCGATTCAAATCCAAGCTATAGACTACAACAAATTGAGTTTAGCGCAGAAAATATACCTTTACCTAAAAGAGCTTTTACAGAGTGCAAGTAAGGAAAAGTTTGCTCTTATCACACTTCCGAATTCTGAGACTCAAGTTTATTGCGAGATGTCAACAAGCGTCGTTCGTCCATATGTTCCAAATGAGTTTCGGCCGATGGTATTCAAGAACTTGCATACTCTTTTTCATCCTGGTGTACGAGCCACACGAAAACTTATCTGTTCTAAATTTTTATGGTCATCAATGAACGAAAATATTAACGACTGGTCTCGTGGTTGTTTAAATTGTCAACGCTCTAAAATTTCAAGACATAGAAAAAGCAAGTTTTCAAGTTTCCCAATAGTGAGCAATCGATTTTCAATGATTCATTTAGACCTTGTCGGTACATTGTCACCTTCAGAAGGATATTCCTACTTATTAACGTGTGTTGATCGATTCAGTCGTTGGCCCGAAGCATTTCCCCTCAAGGATATTAAAGCAGAAACAGTTTTTCGAGTTTTCTATGATGGATGGATTTGCCGATTTGGCGTTCCAAACACTATTGTGACTGATCGAGGAAGTCAATTTACTTCACACATGTTCAGCGAGATTACTAAGAATCTGGGAATATCTCACAATTTTACAACCACAAGCAAACGGCTTAGTAGAATGCTTTCATCGAACACTAAAAGCCGGTCTTATTTGGGCTGAATGACTAGTGGACTATATCTTTAGGTTCAGTTCTTCTGGGTTTACGAGCAAGCGTGAAAGAAAGCATTAGAGCTTCTTCAGTAGAAATGGTATATGGTGAAACTGTACAACTGCCAAGTGATTTTTTTACACCTATAGGAAATTTAGATTCTCAATCACACCTAATTGCTATTGAAGAGTTATGCAAAATCTTAAACCTTTAGAAACTTCATAAATGTTCCCATGTCTTGATTCTGCACGATGGTTACAAAACCACTTCAACCGAAATACAGCGGACCATTTCCTGTCTTAAGCAGAAATCAAAAAACATTCAAAATTTTATTAAATAACAAAAACGAGACAGTTACTATTGATCGACTGAAACCTGCATTTTTTTGTCAGCGATAGCTTTGAAGAGGGTGAATTTAATACCAGCAGCAATTTAAATACTTTTCAAAAAAAGTCTGGCAGAATTATTAAATTTCCTAAACTTGTTGCAATACAAATTAAAAAATTAAATTCAAAAATTATTTTTAATCAACATTTCATTTTTTATGTTAATATTTTTTCATACAACTTTAAAAAATGAGGAGTCAATTCTTATCATTCAAACTGTTTTTTCCAACAATTATGAATAAATTTATTATTTGATTTTTATAAAATATAAATGCGTATTCATTTATAGCTTATCCACATTAACAACTCACCTATTCCGCAGCAAAATGAGGTAAAGTGCCTAGATATTCACCTCGACCGTAGGCTCACGTGGAAGTCACACATTGACGCAAAATTCACTCAGTTGAAAGTTAAAAGCAGCAGAATGAAATTGTATTATGGGCAGAAATTCTACCTTGAAGTTAGATTGCAAAATCTTGCTAAACAACGCAATTCTAAAGACTATATGGTGCTACGTAATTGAATTAAAAACTCTGCCAACGAGCTATTTAAATATTCTCTATCTATATTAATTTCATATTGAGTCACATATGCATTTTGTTAATTGCCTACATTGCCTATTTCTTTTTTAGTTATTAACACATTTTTCTATTTTAATAATTCTCCGTACTCAATAAATTAATATTTACATCGCTGGGTACGGAGAATTATTAAAATACAAATATATGTATGTTAATAACTAAAAAAAAAATTGCGGTTAAAAGCAGTTCTGGTAACAAAATGAGGTTGTATAAACATGGAAAATGGAAAATTCCCATATCGGTCCATATATACCCGAGATATAGCCTAAACCGGGTTTTTTATGAAAATCTAGCGTAAGCGAACTTAAACAATTTTTTTTTTTTGCTTAAAAGCAGTTCTGGTAATAAAAGAAGGTTATATAAATACAGAAAATGAAAATTTCCGATATCGGTCCATATATACCCGAGATATAGCCCAAATCGGATTTTTCATGAAGATGGTGCGAAAGCGAGCTTAATAAACTTTTTTTTCCTTAACACCAGTTCTTGTAATGAAGTGAGGTGAATATGGAAAATCAAAATTCCGATATCGGTCCATATATACCCGAGATATAGCCTAAACCGGGGTTTTCATGAAAATGTCGCGTAAGCGAACTTAAACAACTTTTTCGTGCTCAAAAGCAGTTTTGGTAATGAAATAAAGTTATATAAATATGGAAAATTAAAATTACCGATATCGGTCCATAAATACCCGAGATATAGCCTAAACCGGGATTTTCATGAAAATGTCGCGTAAGAAAACTTAAACAACGGAAATGAAAATTTCCGACATCAGTCCATGTATACCCGATATATAGCCTGAACCGATTTTTCCAATAACATTTGTTTTATTTTTTGTTTGCTGAAAAGCAATTCTCGTTATAAAACGTTACTAAAATACAGAAAATAGAAAATTCCGATATCACTTGATATATATCATATATGTGTCAGAGTGTAGCTTTGTGGTGAACGGCCGTATTTGTTTTGATCGGAGTGTTACAAAAAAAAAAAAATAATAATAATAATAATAATAATAATAATAATAATAATAATAATAATAATAATAATAATAATAATAATAATAATAATAATAATAATAATAATAATAATAATAATAATAATAATAATAATAATAATAATAATAATAATAATAATAATAATAATAATAATAATAATAATGAAAAGATTCTTCTGTGTGCATGGTAAACTAACGGAGCTAATTAATGATGTCATTCAACACCCCCAGAATATGCCTCATTTTCTTACCCAGGGTGTAACGTACCTGTTGGAGAAAGACCCACACAATAGGCACGATCCCTCAAAATTTAGACCAATTACGTGTTTACCAACCTTGTACAAAGTTATAACATCGTGTTTAGCATTCAAAATAAACTTACACTGTGAACGAAACAATATAGTGGCTGAGCAGCAGAAAGGATGCAGGAAAGGTTCGAAGGGATGCAAGGAGCAACTGACTATTGATTCAGTAGTATGTGGACAGGCATATGGAAAGAAAATAAATCTGTCTATGGCTTATATAGATTATAGAAAAGCATTTGATTCTGTGCCTCATGGATGGCTTCTAAAGGTGTTAGAAATATACAAGGTCCACCCCACAATAGTCACATTCTTAAGCCATATCATGACGGATATTCACTCTGTGACTCTCCAACCGCACAGTCGTATAATTAAACAGTGAACAAAAAAAAACAAACAAACAAACAAACAAAAAAATCATTGTGCTCACTAATTTTTAAACTTACATATAAACAATAATATATTGTAATAAATTGTAAAAACAATAACAAATTATTTTAAAAAACAACGGGAAAATAAATTCCTCACATTTCAGTACCTAAACAATAAAATCAATTTCAATAAAACAAGTGCGGTGGCAGTGCATTGTTATTGTTGTAATTGTGCGTGAAGATTACCTACCCAGTAGGAAAAAAAATATACATTAAAGTTTTTGTTTTCTGTATGAGTAATCCCATCAGAAATAATTCTGAAAAAGAGCCTAGCGCCACCAGCAAAAATATATGGACTTCTGAAGAAGAATCTATAAGGCAATCATTGGACAATTTTCTTTCTACAAGAGATAAAATCCGCTCCTGTTCCGGCTCGCCTAACATAGATGTTACAACAGAAGATAAAAGATCTTCTACTCTAACTAATGCCAATAAACAAAAAACGCAAGTAGGCATGGATAGGTATATCACCATCACCAAACGTCAGCGAAGCCCTAAATCTGCTCAAATTGCATCCAAATCAAAAATTTCTAAAGATGCCGAATCCGCTAGACCAACCAATCAAAACAGATTTTCTATTCTACAAACGGATGAGCCAACAGGATCGTCAAAAAAATCGTTTAAACCACCACCAATTTATTTAAGAAAATCTGCCTCCAATGAACTGGTAAGAAAAATTGTTTCAGATATCGGAGAAAATACATTTAACGTTACCTCCATCAAGCACGGTAACATTAACGAAACTAAAATTCAGGTTAACGATGAAAATGACTATCGAAAACTGTCTAACGATTTTGAAAGAGAAAAAAAAGCTTTTTATACTTATCAGCTTAAAAGCGCTAAAGGTCTTCAAGTCGTAATAAAAGGGATTGACCCTTGCGTAGACACTGATGAGGTTAAGACCGGTTTGACAGACAAGGGATTCAAAGTAAAAAATGTGTTAAACATCAGAAATCGTGAAAAGATCCCTCAACCAATGTTTAGGGTTGAATTAGAGCCAGGAGATGTGACTTTAAAGAAAAATGAAGTTCATCCAATATACAGTGTAAAATTCCTTTTACATCGAAAAGTAACCGTAGAGGAACCGCATAAGCGCTTAGGACCCGTACAGTGCCACAACTGCCAAGAATTTGGCCACACTAAAGCGTACTGCAAGTTGCCTACAGTTTGTGTTGTGTGTGGAGAACTCCATGGTACAGCACAATGCAATAAGCCGAAATTCGACCCAAAAATAAAAAAATGCAGTAATTGCGGTGAAAACCACACAGCTAATTATAGAGGTTGCTCCGTCTACACCCATTTCAAGCGCTCAATGAACAACAAACCAATAATTGCTTTTAAGCCACCACAGCAGACTCAAATTTTTTCTAATAATTCTTTTCCTCCGACAGGACAGTCAACCACCGACAAAACCGTTCAAAATCAAAAACAAATTTCTTTTGCTAATGTAGTTAAGTCTACATTCGCAAACCCGAATCAACAATCTATACCTCAACCGCCCGATCAAAATTTCAGTAACCTTGAGGCAACAATACAGACCCTAATTCAAACTATAAACACTTTTACGTCGTCTATGATGACGATGATGCAGGAAATGGTGAAAATGCAATCCACCATTTTGCAGGTTATTTCGAAAAAATGATTTGGTTAAAAATATGTTTCTGGAACGCGAACGGCATCCGCCAACACAAAAATGAACTCGAATACTTCCTGATGGATAAGCAGATTGATATAATGATGATTGCAGAAACTCACTTGACGTCAACAAGCTTCTTTAAAATTAACGGCAACGTATTATACGATACTAAAGACCCCCGTGGAAGAGCTTGTGGAGGTTCTGCAATCTTGATAAAATCTAGGATAAAGCATTATTTGTTGAACGACACATGTGAGAACTATCTTCAAGCAACTAATATCTGTGTGGAAAATTTTCATTACAAATTGGTTATCTCATCGATTTATTCGCCGCCTCGATTTTCAGTGACGGAGTCACAATATTCAAGTTTTTTCACCTCATTAGGACCTCGTTTTATAGCAGCTGGAGATTACAACGCAAAACACACTTTTTGGCGCTCACGTTTAATCACCCCGAAGGGTCGAGTGCTTTTTGATACAATTTCTAAAATGGGCTTAGACGTAATATCAAGTGGGCATCCCACTTACTGGCCGACTGACCGGCGAAAGATTCCTGATGTGATTGATTTTGGAGTGGTAAAGGGGTTCCCTGTGGAATGGATGCAAGCTGAGCCTTCGTTAGACTTGTCATCGGATCATTCACCTACTATTATTTCAGTGCGTTTTCCCCAGGAGACTTGGTCTCCGATTAACAATTTGCATAGGACTGTCACCCGAGTGAATTGGCTAAAATATAAAAAATTTTTGAGCACCCATTGCACTGAGAATATTGTTTTAAGAACACCTGAAGATATTAATGCGTCACTAAGCAACTTTAGCGAAAACCTTAAACAAGCCGCTGAACTTGCTTCTAGAGTTTATTTAACACGCAGAAACCTTCAAAATAGAACATATTCTTCAGAAATCGAGCAACTTGTGTTAGAAAAAAGAAGAGTTCGACGAGAGTGGCAACTTCGCAGGTCTCCGCAGCTAAAAACAAGGCTACGTGAGTGCACAAATCAACTAAGAAGTTTGCTTGGAAACCAAAAAACGGCTTCTCTACAAACGTATTTAGAAAGTCTGGATGGTACTCCTCAGTCCGACTATTCTTTATGGCGGGCGACTAAGGGTTTAAAAAGGCCAGTTAGAGGTAAGCCGCCCTTGCGAGAACCGTCTGGTGACTGGGCTAGAGATGACTCGGAAAAGGGTAATTTATTTGTTAACCATTTGAAAAATGTTTTTACCACAAATAGGTCTGATAATGCAAATGAGTTGCCACCTATTGTTAGTAGACCTCCTGTGCCTTTAAGATTCAATTTCCAAGAAATTGAAAATGCTATTGGCAATCTAAACCTTAAAAAAGCTCCAGGTATGGATAAAATCAGCAACAAAATGCTCGTAGAGCTGCCTCGTGTAGCTAAAAGAATTGTTCTTTTTATTTTTAATGCTATTTTACGACTTGAGTATTACCCTGCAGAGTGGAAGGTGTCCATGATAACAATGGTTCCTAAGCCAGGGAAGGATCACACGAAAGTAGAATCATACCGTCCAATAAGTCTACTGTCAACAATATCAAAACTTTTCGAAAAATTGCTAAAGGCGAAGTTGGATCCAATGCTTCATAAGGTTGAATGTATTCCTGATCACCAATTTGGTTTTAGAGCGAAACATGGCACCATTGAGCAAACACACAGGTTAGTTAACGTCATAAGAAAGGCATTTGAAGATAAAAAATATTGCTCTGCCTTATTCATCGACGTCTCACAGGCTTTTGATAAAGTGTGGCACGATGGCTTAATGCATAAAATAAAGTTTAACTTACCTGCAAACATACATAACCTTTTGGAAAGCTATTTATATTGTCGCCAATTTATAGTAAAAGAAGGCGATTTCATAAGCCCCGCTCAGTCTATTGAAGCAGGAGTTCCCCAAGGCAGCATATTAGGGCCTATCTTATATTTAATCTACGCATCGGACATGCCGACAAGCACCAGCATTCACACTTCAACATTTGCAGATGATACAGCATTCCTTAGCATACATAGTAACTACCAGCAAGCATCAATAAATTTACAGGAACATATCGACAAACTAGAGAAATGGCTGAAGCTTTGGAAAATCAAGGTTAATGAACAAAAGTGTGCCCATGTTACATTCGCACTGCGTCTAGGAACATGCTCACCCATTACTATTAACAATAAAGTAATACCTCAACACAGTGAAGTCAAATACCTCGGAATTCATCTTGACCGTAGACTAACATGGAAGTCGCACATCGAGGCAAAAGTAACGCAGATGAAATTGAAAGCAGTGCAAATTAACTGGCTACTAGGCAGAAATTCGACCTTGAAGCTTGATTGTAAACTTTTGCTGTACAACTCGATTCTAAAGCCAATATGGTGCTATGGGATTCAATTATGGGGCACAGCCTCGGCATCCAACATTGAGAAAATTCAAAGAAGTCAAAATAGAATTCTCCGTAGAATTACAGATGCTCCATGGTACGTTAAAAACTCACGAATCCACGCAGATCTGATCGTACCTTTTGTGAAATCTGAATTTGTGAAGTACGCGACAAGGTATATTAACAAACTTGAATTCCATCCAAATCCTCTTGCAGTTAATATTCTTAACTTTGGTGGTCATACCCGTCTGAGAAGGAGGGATACTTTGGCTACCATTAGAGCTCTAAACAGATGACTGAATTCTGAAATAATATTCGCATAAATATAAATTTTCGTCCAGCACTGGCAGGACTTTAATCATAATTTTTTTTTTTAGTATTAAGATTTGAATACTTATTGTCATTACATTTTTTTATGTAGATTCAATAAATAAAATAATGAAGTTAAAAAAAAAAAAAAAAAAACATAGAGACCACTGAAATCCCAATCACGCGAGGCATCTTCCAGGGTGACTCACTAAGCCCAATATGGTTTGTATTGTGTCTTAATCCGCTCTCGAATCTTCTTAACTCAATGAAATATGGTTTTGATGTCAGACAGGATGGTGAAGATCTTTACAGATTAAATCACTTGCTATTTATGGACGACATCAAACTATATGGATCTAATCGGCACCAACTGGCATACCTACTAAATGTAGTTGAAACGTTCTCCAAAGACATCAATATGGAGTTTGGCCTCGATAAATGCAAAACATTACATGTCATCAAAGGGAAATTGCAAGAGGAACCACATGCGCTGCAGGATGGTAGAGTAATGGAAGCTGTGCTAAACGACGAAATGTACAAATACCTGTGTATGAGGCAAGCTATTCGTATTGAACAGGGTCAGATGAAGAAAGAGCTTGCGAAGGAGTTTGTAAAGTGGCTTAGAAGAATCTTAAAGACTGGCTTAAGTGCGAAAAATATGATCAAAGCTATCAACACTTATGCAGTTACAGCCCTTAGTTATTCATTTGGCATTATACACTAGACCAATACTGACGTAGAAGCTCTCCAACGAAAATGTAGGGTGCTAATGACAAAGACACGTAGACACCACCCGAAATCAGCAATTGAAAGAACAACACTACCGAGATGGATGGGTGGAAAGGGACTAGTTGACATTAATAACCAGAGAAAACAACAGATCAATGGTTTAAGAGAATTTTTTTAAAAAAAAGCCATAATATCTCCCCTACATAATGCGATAACCAGAGCAGACGACATCACACCATTAAGCCTTTGTCAGGACCAGATCGCACTGGAAATTTCAACAAATCAACAGAAGCTGGAGACCTGGATGAGCAAACCACTCCATGGTAGACATCCAAACGAACTTAGTCAGGAGCATGTCGAGTGGAAAGCGTCGAACTACTGGCTAACTGCAGGGCATCTGTATCCTGAGACCGAAGGGTTTATGATAGCTATCCAAGACCAAGTAATCCCAACGAGAAATTACTTGAAAACTATAGTAAGAGATACTACTGTGGCAGAGGATGATTGCCGGTATGGCTGCAATGCGATTGAAACAATACATCACATAACATCAGGATGTACATCTTTAGCGGGAACAGAGTATAGTGACCGCCACAACTGTGTTGCTAAGATATTGCACCAAGAACTTGCAATAAAGTACTCTCTAATAACATCTGGGGG
The DNA here is from genome assembly GCA_914767995.1 of Thecocarcelia acutangulata. Lineage (NCBI taxonomy): Eukaryota > Metazoa > Arthropoda > Insecta > Diptera > Tachinidae > Thecocarcelia > Thecocarcelia acutangulata. The sequence goes on from OU612097.1 coordinate 62,221,064, forward strand.
AAAACCGTACTATGAATATAAGCCTGAAGCTGTGCGGGAAAATGAAGGATACCGCCTATATTGGGACAGAACAATCCTGACAGATCGAAGTGTATCGGCAAATAGGCCAGATATTATGCTAATGGACAAGATGAGGCGAATGGTATGGCTCTTAGATGTTTCAATACCAAACAATAACAACCTGCAAGCGAAGCACCGGGAGAAAGTTTGCAAATACAATATGCTTGTTGAACCCATTAAGAGGCAATGGAACATCGACCAAGTTAGAATAATCCCGATTATAATTTCAAGTACGGGGCTGATACCGAAATCCTTACACAAAAATCTGAAGGAGCTGGACGTGTCGGAGCACCTATGGCAGATAATGCAGAAGGCGGTGGTGATAGCGACAACACGAATTGTGAGAAAGTTTATGGGGATGTAATATAGCGAGATGTGCAAAAATGCGCTGTGATTTTAAGTAGTCTGTGCAATTTTTTAAAATTACCTTAGAATTTTAAGGATAGAATAGAATCTGAGTTGATTTAAACCCAATTGTTTTAAATTGAGAATAAATACAATAATAATAATACTAATAATAATAATAATAATAATAATAATAATAATAATAATAATAATAACAATAATAATAATAATAATAATAATAATAATAATAATAATAATAATAATAATAATAATAATAATAATAATAATAATAATAATAATAATAATAATAATAATAATAATAATAATAATAATAATAATAATAATAATAATAATAATAATAATAATAATAATAATAATAATAATAATAATAATAATAATAATAATAATAATAATAATAATAATAATAATAATAATAATAATAATAATAATAATAATAATAATAATAATAATAATAATAATAATAATAATAATAATAATAATAATAATAATAATAATAATAATAATAATAATAATAATAATAATAATAATAATAATAATAATAATAATAATAATAATAATAATAATAATAATAATAATAATAATAATAATAATAATAATAATAATAATAATAATAATAATAATAATAATAATAATAATAATAATAATAATAATAATAATAATAATAATGATAATAATAATAAACCCGCAGGGGTATCCTGTGGGGAGGATAACGGGATTAACGACCCCGCGGACCCCAAGTTTGGCGCCGTTGGGCTACTGCCAAGCATGCTGGCACCCCCACACAACCAATGTGGCATGCCTGAAGGAAAACTGCAAACCACAAGGAGTCTCCTGTGTCTCCGGTACGTGTCTCCTCGGAGAAGGCTCGACGTTATGCAGGGTAGGTGGGAAATAAAATACCACCCGCGTATTAAAACGGGAAATGTCTTTGGTATACAGACGGTAAAGAAATACCGCTCACATCGTGATGAATAGAAGAAGAAATGATTACATGCGATCCCCTGAGGAAGGGCCTCTATCTGCTGGAGCTGATCCTGGCGGTGGAGCGATGGCGAGCGATCAGCGCCCAGGACGGCGTTCGCGCCCTGGGCGGGTTCAACCCGAAACTATTCCGACGACACAAAGAAACCGTCAGATACCAGAGGTTTCACCTGCTGTTAGTGCTACCCAGGAAAACCAGCTGCGGCTCACTAAGGCAGGACTGCCCAGACAGCGTATAAAATGGACTAATGCCATGAATGAGAATATATTGCGCAGTTACTACCGTGTAACTTATTGCGAACGTGACAGAAGCGGCTACGGGCAGAAACTATTTGAAGAATTTAAACAAATCTACCCCGAACTACAAGTGAACGTACAGCGAGTCACCGACCAATATAGAACAATTATTAGGAAAAATCTGGTCCCAGAATTTGAAAGAAATAATATTAAACGCCTGATAAATAATGAACTGGAGAGTAATCCGCACGTTGTAGATACAGAAGTACCAGGAGAAACAATACCTGATGAAATCCATGCAAGTCAAATGAACGACCCACTGGAGGGAAACCCATATGCTGTAGGTACACAACACCCAGAAGGAGAAACACCTGATGAAATTAATGTAAACCTGCCAAACTCAGCCCCACCTACAAATGCCGGTACATCTACACGAATGGGGGACACACGAAATTTAAGCGAAGATCTCGGAATTGAAATGAGAAGGGCCTTACCGATATTTGAAGGAACAAACGCTACATATAGGCCACCACTTCCTAGGATAAACACTTCGAGAAAAGCTGCGAAATTAATTGAAACAATGAACAGGGAAATAATACCACCGTACCGCTCTGATGTCCATGATTTGAAAAGCCTACACCTTATAATATACAGTGCAGCAGTTGCAGTAGTAACAACTTTGGGAGTAAAATATGATCAGGGATCTCCAGTGAGAAGAAGAGGGGAAAAAGTACTACCAGCATGGGAAAAGAGACTACTGCAAACTATTGAAAATCTTCGGAAAGATATAGCCAGAGTAGAGGCCCAAGTTCATGGTGTAAATACCAGGAAGCTAAATAAATTAGTTGCAGGTATCATCAGACGACACAGAACGCATTCCCAAAGAGAACAACTAAACGACACACCAATACAATGCTTGGATACCCTTAAGCAGAAACTGGCGATGAAAGCAACGAGACTTGCGAGATACAGAAGTAGTAGAGCGAGAAAAACAGACAATTCCAAGTTTGATAAATCTGAGAAGTTGTTCTATAGATCTTTAAAAGAAAGAAATAATACCACACCTGCAAATTATCCAACTAAACAACAGATTTCCTCATTCTGGAGCGAACAACTCTCAACTGCTATTAGTTATAACTCCAACGCAGAGTGGATCCATAAGGAAGAGGAATGCTACCAGGGCCTACCGTACATGGATTTTCAACAGGTGTAACCCTTAATACTCGGTTTATCGGTGGTCTTAAAATTAAAAAAAAAGAAAACGAAAAATTCTACTCACATAAAATGCGGTTTGTTTATTTGAACACATCAGGAACTGTACGCACGTTCTTGCTGACTAGCTGGTTCGGTATTAGTGGGCGGGGAACTTGCTCCTGGGTCCAGTCATGTACCGAAGTATAAAACCACAAACAAACAAAAAAAATAACGTGCGGTTTAGTTGCCCTTATTCAGCAACGTGTACTATACCCTACCCGAATTTATTTTTTTTTATACCCGGTTTCCTAGCGTAGGTGTTATTGCTAGAACCTCAAACCCTCCCTACCATGGTTTTTCCGTTGGCAAAAGAAAAATTGTTAGAAAAACCCCTAACACACTTGATCTTACCAAAGATCTTCGAAAGTTTTAATTAATAAACCATTTTATTTCATATTGAATTCTAGTGGTCAATAACGATTTATTTCTAATAAATATAAAAAAATAATCCTTACTCTAAACGTTATTCCATTCTTTCAAAAAAAAAAAAAAAACAAAAAACAAGAAAAACAAAACTAACTTACATCCATAAAGGGTTAATAATTTCTTATAATATCAAAAAAATAATATATAGAATTTATGTTTAAGAGTTCTAATATAATTAGGTACAGGTAGATGAGAATTTACTTTATTACTTTTCTCAAAAAAAAAAAAAAAAACTCAATCAATGACAAGGAAGAGAAAAAAACCCATAGTACTGACACATGTGAATACATGCCTATGTTCATATATACTTAAATAGGTTTATATTCACGTGTACATACATATGTAGGTAGTGATAATCACTCAATAAAGTAAATTCTCATTTATAAGTAAGTGTTGCCAATGTTGAAGAAAAATTAACGAAAATACATAATAAAATAATAAAGTATAAACTTACGGGATTAAAGTCCAACGATGCATGAAGGCCTTCTGCATTACATTGACGGTTTTGTTGTTATTCGTTTTTTTTTTTTTTTTTTTTTTTTTTTTTGGTTTTAATAGGTTAAGTATTATAATATATAGGGTTATGTTAAAATTCAGAATCGGTCATAAATTAAATTTTCTTACTTCAGTTTTAATATTGGTTAAGAAGGGGGAAAAAAAAACATAGTTATGTAGCTTTTAGTACATATATAAATTTTTTTTTTTTTGTTTTTTTTTTTTTTAATCGAATTTTAAGGGTTTACTACTTTATTCTATCAATTGGGATCTTAGGTTTTATTCGCAATATGTGGGTTAGTAATTAATAATTTAGTTTCTTTTGTTTTTTTTTTTCTTTTTTTTACAAGGCTTTTTGGAAGGAAGTAGAAATTTAAAAATTCACTGCAATCTATGCCGGTTTGGTGTTTGTATGAACAATATGCTAATTGCTTCCGTATATGGGGGTTCCAGGCTAGGAAACGCGCTCCGTAACACACGTGGACTAATATCCACGTATGAGCTTCGGGAGCTTCGAATGCTGTACCAAGCTTATGTTTTTTTTTTCCTGTTATCTAATTTGGAGCTAAACTCAATAATGTACAAAGTCCACGTGTAGTGGAAAAAATATATATGTGATTTTCCGAAGGAATTTTAGTTGCGAAAATCGTCCGATTACTCAAATATATCCACTTTCAGTGTATTTACAACCTTTACTTTTAAAAAAATGTTTAACTATGGTTGTTTTTCTGCTATTTTAAGTAAAAAGAAACAGTTTTTTTTTTTTTTTTTTTTTTTTGAATATATTAAAAATCAATGGTTTGCTTATAACACCAAGAGTACGTCCGAAAATGTATTGATGTCTTACGCAATTGAATTCAGAAAGAAGGTAAAATGGTTAATGAGTTTTTACACAACGTATTCAGAATAAGTTTTTTTTTTTCTTGTTGTAACATCTTTTTTTCTCTCACTCATTAACTTACTAAAACTTTGTGCATAAGTATCTTTCTCCTTCTGGACAATATATAGTAATATTTAATTGCACTTTTAAGCCTCTTTTTTTATCGTTCTCTCAGGATCCACACATTGCATGCATGTATATCTAACATACATGAAATATACATGGTACAGCATACTCTCATATTTATTCTATTTATTGAATGTTGATAGAGATGGCCCGTTTGGTTCTATTGTGATGAGTTGAGTTATTAGTACCAATTAAAGTATAAAAATGAAATCTTTGAAGTTGGTAAAGTGGGGAAATTAAACAAAACGTATAACAAGATTTATATATTTAAATTTTTCTTTCATTTGTTTTTTTTTTTTTTGTAAACTGTTTTCTTATGGGTGTAGTTACTATTGTTATAAAAAAATTTTGGAAATAGAATGCAAGTAGAGATAAATATATTACTTCTGAAAACCTACATATGCTAAGATATGTTTATTTTAAATATTAAATATTTCTGACATTACAAAACAGATTTTGTTGACTTATTCCTAATAATGAAACAAAATCTGAAGTCAAATCTTTATGTCTTTACCGTGAAATTTGCCAATATTTCTTCCAGTCATGTCTTCAAGTTCATAGTAGCAGGTGCCATGTTTTTTGACGACTTTAGCCTTTTCAAATTGGTTCGCAAGCTTGCTATTAAAATGATCAACCGCTTTCGACTGAGCAAAGTTTCTTCGAAAAACAATTTGTCCTACTTCAAAATTCAACGGGCGAGAACGCAAATTGTACGTTTTCATATTACGTTCATATGATTTACGTATTCTCTCTTTGGCTTTAGCCCTGAGTATTTCTAATTTTTCATCTTTCTCGAGGCAAATGTCGGGAGTCTCAAGTAAATTCACATCTCTCAAGAGCGAATACGATTTACCATTTAGCAGCATATTTTGACCAAAAAGGAGGTAGTATGGTGAAAATCCGGTGCTGATGTGAACCGAACTTCGTAAAGCACAACTAATGGCTGACAGGTTTTCGTCCCAGTCCTTTTGTGACGGTTTTATATATGCTCTAATCGCAGCTAAAACTGATCTATTTACCCTCTCACTGGCATTTGCTTGTGGAGAATAAATGGCTGTTAAATTATGAAAAATACCATACGAATCAAGAAATGCTTTAAATAATTTTGATTTGAATTGTGCACCATTGTCGGTAGTTATATTTTCGGGAACTCCGAAAATATGGAAAATTCGTTTTTCCAGAAACTCTATTATTGCGTTTGTAGTAGGTTTTCTAATTGGTTCGAGAAAATGAAATTTAGACAAATGGTCCAAAACTATGATTATGCCAGTATTTCCAGTTGATGAACGGGGATACGGGCCTAGTAAATCCAAGTACAGTTTTTGAAACACTCTGACCGACGTATTCTGCTGACCCATAGGTGGTCGTAAGCATTTATTACTAGCTTTAGTTTTCTTACAAACTTCACAAGAGGATATATAGCCGGCAACTTCTTTTGCCATTTTTGGCCAATAATAAAAAGTCTTCAAACGCCGTAACGTTTTGCCTATTCCACCATGCGCACACATCGGATGGTCATGAGCGCGTTTGATTAGCTCTAATGTCAGACCAGAGGGAACCCATAACTTCCAGGACATTTCCTCTTGAAGCTGTACTCCTGACGCATGCTCACACCGTTTGTATATAAATTTATCAATAAGCTTTAAGTCCGGTAGATATTTACTTTTCTTTTGAATATTTTCAATTAGAGTTAAGTACTCGGGTGACTTAAACTCTTGGGATTCTAAATCTATATCAACAGAGTTTTGAATTTCGCTTATAAAAATAGATTTTTCGCTGCTATACGAGAGGTTTATTTCATCATTGTTCTCGGAATACATTCTCGAAAGTGAGTCTGGTACCACATTTTGACTTCCTTTGCGGTGGTTTATGGTAAAACTAAAGCCCTGCAGCTTCAGAGCCCATCTCGCAAGTCGTCCATGCAAATCCGTCTGGTTCATGAGCCATTTGAGTGAAGCATGATCTGTTATAATTTCAAACTCGTGACCTTCTACGTATGCTCTGAACTTTTTGACGGCCATAACGGCTGCTAGGCACTCTTGTTCAGATACAGAATAATTTTTTTGAGCGGACGTAAATTTATGGCTCATAAATGCTATTGGTAGTTCGTTATTGTCGTCATTTCTCTGAGCAAGAACAGCCCCAACTCCATACTTGCTTGCATCACACTGAATGGAAAACGGACGTGAAAAGTCTGGATTATGTAAAACGGGTGCAGAACAGAGGGATCCTTTAATTGCCTGGAAGGAAGATTTTCCTTCCTCAGACCAAGCAAAACTTCGTTTCTTTTGTAGCATGTCCGTTAATGGAGTAGTAAGAGTCGCATAATTCCGTATAAAACGTCGGTACCACCCACATATGCCCAAAAATCTTCTCAGTTGTCGGACGGACGTTGGTAAAGGGAAATCATATATGGCCTGCACTTTGTCTGGGTCTGTTTTAATTGTACCATAACCAATTATGTGTCCTAAATATTTAACATGTTTAAGAGCAAATTTGCTTTTCTCAATATTTATAGTTAAATTTGCTTTTCTCATACATAGGGAGCAATAGCACATGTTCATCAAAAGTTTCGGTAATAAGTAGCAGGTCGTCCAAATACACAAAGACCTTGGTTCGCAAATGTGCTGGAATAACTTTATCCATTAGTCTGGACATGGTTTGAGGAGCGATACACAATCCAAATGGCATAGTGACAAACTGGTATAAAGGACGCCCTGGTACGGTGAAAGCTGTCTTCTCCTTTGAATTTTCCTCCAAGGGGATTTGCCAGAAGGCATCCTTAAGGTCCAGACTCGTGATGAATCTAGCCTTAGGGAGCCTGCTTAAAATCCCATCAATCAGAGGTAACGGATAAGCATCTTTCACCGTAACAGCATTAACTTTTCGGGCATCTAGGCATAATCTTACCTTACCTGGCTTACGCACTAATGTGACCGGTGACGACCAAGGACTTTGCGACTCTTCTATAACTCCCAATTGCAGCATCCGATCTACTTCCGCAAACAGTAACTGTTCTACTGCTGGCGAAATAGCAAAGTGTCGTTGCTTAATAGGTTTGTTCTGTGCGGTATCAATCACATGTGTTACTAGAGGAGTTCTCCCTAGGCCTTCTTTAACAAACGATGGGAATGCATTGATTGCTAACTCCAACTTAACCTTTTGATCACAATTCAAAACATGAAAATTTTCATCGCTGTTAATTTCGCTCAAATTAATTTTCAAATTATTATAAGTACTATCTAAAAACAAATCTCGCGCTAAATCAAAAGCTCTAACGAAATCAGCACCTAAATAAATATTTTGGGTCAAGTTGGGTATTATAAGAAAAGTTATCGGCAGTGAGTTGCCTCTAAATGTAACGATGGTAGTAACAGAACCTAATGTGGGGTGATTTTTACCGTCCGCTGTTTTTAAACTGGTTCGAAACTTTTCATAAGGATGTTTGTTTTCCATTAAAAACTTATTGGCGTACTCCGAGGAGAAACAAGACACTGTAGCCCCGGTATCGATCGTACCGACTACATCCTCATCAAAAATTCTTATTGTTGTAAAAAGTCTAATATCCTGAGACTTGCTAACAGAAACGACAGCGGAGCAAAAATACTTCTTTCTTTTGATAACCTTCTTCCAAAAATTTCTAAGTCTGACTGTACTTCTTTTACTTTTTCTTGCCGATGGGGTTTCAATTAATTCCTCATTAAATATTCTTCGTTTTGCTTCATTGTATTCATATAGTCTCACATGAACCGGTTTATTTGGGTGTGGTCTGTAAGTTTTTGAATCAACGTTATTTTTGTTATCGGATGCTAAAATTTGTATCCTTTGGCTACAACTACCACTACTATGCAATTTAGTGTTGTTAAAGTGGCAAATATCGGTTTGACATCCGGTAGTTTTCAGATTTGTGTTGACTTCGAGAGAAACTGCTTTGTTTTGTAATGTACATGTTGGTTTTTTGAAAATTTTGAACACTTAGAACAATTCGGCTTACAAACGTTAGGTGTGCCGCAACCATAACAAAATATTTTCCGTTCCTCAACACAGTCTTCATAATAATGACCTTTGTGGGAGCAATTCCAACACAATGCTTCCTTTAATTCTTCTACTTCAATATCTACATTACAGTTTTCACCGACGCAATGTGTTTCGAGTTCTGATACGATTTTCCGGGGTACAAAATATCTACTGCTTTTGCATTTGTTTATTTCTTCTTCCAAAATTTCATGTTTTCTTATATATTCCCTTAAGTGCGATATCGAATTAATTTCAAAATGCAGCAATTCTTTTCGAACTTCGGGTCTTAAATTTCTTTTTTAATATTTCTATTAATTCACTGTCACGGATAGGGTGTTGCAATCGGTCTGCAATTTGTAAGACTGCGTCGTAAAATATGTCGAATTTTTCCCCATGGCGCTGCTTTCGAGATCGAATCTGCTCCTTTAAATCAAAGTCAGTTCTTCGGTCACGAAATTGGTTCCTAAGCTCATTGCATAAAATTGTCCAATCTAAACTGTTAGTATTTCTATGAAAGCGCCAGTACCAGTCGATGGCCTTTCCACTGAATAATAAATGTATGTGCCTGCAGAGAATATCAAAATCTCCTCGCAAGCTTTGAGTAGTCAACGCTTCAAGTCTATAAAGGAAATTGTCAATAGACAGACCGTTTTCCTCCTCTCCACTAAATTTTAAATGCCAACCGGCAATAATCGAAGCCACTTCATCAGTTGACAGGTCTAAATTTCGATTTACATTACGGTTCTGATTGATATTGCGGTTTGCGAAGCCATTTTCATCTAAGCTTCTTCGAGAGTTATTAAAGTTTCTACTTCCTGCCTGTTCTCTGACATATCTATTTTGTGATACTCTACCAAAACTCCTAGTCTGATTACTATTGCTATTCAAGTTTTGATTGCTGTTACATACATCTGAGTTAGCTGGATTGCCTGAATTTAAATTTATGTTCATAGAAGCCAACTGACTTCTTACTGCTTCGTTAATTAACAACTGCAAAGAGGTATTATCAATCTGACTGGATTCAGATAATGCCTGTGAATGTTTTAGTGTTTTAGAATTGCTTTGAGATATGTTGTTTAAATCATCATCAAATATTGCATTTTTATCATTTGTATTGGACCGCGGACTTCTAAGAACTTCACTTGGTTCCTGCCTAATATCTCTTGTGTTTGAATTTTTAGGAAAAGCACCTTTACTGTTACCATTATTGCTTATTGACATGACATTGGAAGCGACTTGTTTTTCCCCTTCTGCTAAAATATTATAAGATCTAAGCTTAGATGATCTACAAGCTTTACCACATATTGGGCAAGTCTGAGTTGCTTTCAACACTTCTACCACACAATTCTTATGAAAGATATGGTTACAGGGGGTGGAAACAATAATATCGTCTAATTCAAAATCCTTTTCACATATCGTACATATTCGGTTGTTACAACGCTCTTCCAATGATATAAGATTTTCGTTACTGTGAACCAAAGCCATTCTAATTTTCTTCCTCTTTTTGTTACTTCTCAATAATAAAAATATGTTGTAAACTTTCTACTTAATCTTTGGCAAAATCGTGTGTTAATTTGTTTGTTCAATTGAACCAGGCAAAAAAAAAATTTTGGGTTGTCGGTCTGGATAAATGAAAAAGAATATCTTAAAGTTTATGTTCGGTTACAAAAGTGGACAATTGATGCTCATAAGCCCGCGACAAAACAATTGTATTACCAACGCTTTTGCAATCTAAACAGCGATAAGACATACGCCTATCAAATTGTATCAAACCTAAAAAAAAAATGTTGCATACATCTATTTGCGAAACAAAAAGGAATAAATAGCAGTTAAATTCATATTAGAATGTACAGGTTCTAACTAAACCCAGACACAATGATTCCGAATACGAATAAAAAGGTATTTTATTCATGGTCTTAAACCAAAATTTACGGACAAACACAATGCAAATAGATATACAAACACAAATTTTTTCTTAAGGTATGTAAGTATACGTTATATTTAACCAAATAAAGATATTATAAAGAGAGAACCCAAAAGAAATACATGTAATTGATGTTGGTGAAATGTTGTTTACTACGTGTTTTATGCTTTCTATCGGGCCCCACGTTGGGCGCCATTTATTTGTTGTAACCCTTAATACTCGGTTTATCGGTGGTCTTAAAATTAAAAAAAAAGAAAACGAAAAATTCTACTCACATAAAATGCGGTTTGTTTATTTGAACACATCAGGAACTGTACGCACGTTCTTGCTGACTAGCTGGTTCGGTATTAGTGGGCGGGGAACTTGCTCCTGGGTCCAGTCATGTACCGAAGTATAAAACCACAAACAAACAAAAAAAATAACGTGCGGTTTAGTTGCCCTTATTCAGCAACGTGTACTATACCCTACCCGAATTTATTTTTTTTTTATACCCGGTTTCCTAGCGTAGGTGTTATTGCTAGAACCTCAAACCCTCCCTACCATGGTTTTTCCGTTGGCAAAAGAAAAATTGTTAGAAAAACCCCTAACACACTTGATCTTACCAAAGATCTTCGAAAGTTTTAATTAATAAACCATTTTATTTCATATTGAATTCTAGTGGTCAATAACGATTTATTTCTAATAAATATAAAAAAATAATCCTTACTCTAAACGTTATTCCATTCTTTCAAAAAAAAAAAAACAAAAAACAAGAAAAACAAAACTAACTTACATCCATAAAGGGTTAATAATTTCTTATAATATCAAAAAAATAATATATAGAATTTATGTTTAAGAGTTCTAATATAATTAGGTACAGGTAGATGAGAATTTACTTTATTACTTTTCTCAAAAAAAAAAAAAAAACTCAATCAATGACAAGGAAGAGAAAAAAACCCATAGTACTGACACATGTGAATACATGCCTATGTTCATATATACTTAAATAGGTTTATATTCACGTGTACATACATATGTAGGTAGTGATAATCACTCAATAAAGTAAATTCTCATTTATAAGTAAGTGTTGCCAATGTTGAAGAAAAATTAACGAAAATACATAATAAAATAATAAAGTATAAACTTACGGGATTAAAGTTCAACGATGCATGAAGGCCTTCTGCATTACATTGACGGTTTTGTTGTTATTCGTTTTTTTTTTTTTTTTTTTTTTTTTTTTTTTTTTTTTTTTTTTTTTTTTTTTGGTTTTAATAGGTTAAGTATTATAATATATAGGGTTATGTTAAAATTCAGAATCGGTCATAAATTAAATTTTCTTACTTCAGTTTTAATATTGGTTAAGAAGGGGGAAAAAAAAACATAGTTATGTAGCTTTTAGTACATATATAAATTTTTTTTTTTGTTTTTTTTTTTTAATCGAATTTTAAGGGTTTACTACTTTATTCTATCAATTGGGATCTTAGGTTTTATTCGCAATATGTGGGTTAGTAATTAATAATTTAGTTTCTTTTGTTTTTTTTTTTTCTTTTTTTTACAAGGCTTTTTGGAAGGAAGTAGAAATTTAAAAATTCACTGCAATCTATGCCGGTTTGGTGTTTGTATGAACAATATGCTAATTGCTTCCGTATATGGGGGTTCCAGGCTAGGAAACGCGCTCCGTAACACACGTGGACTAATATCCACGTATGAGCTTCGGGAGCTTCGAATGCTGTACCAAGCTTATGTTTTTTTTTTCCTGTTATCTAATTTGGAGCTAAACTCAATAATGTACAAAGTCCACGTGTAGTGGAAAAAATATATATGTGATTTTCCGAAGGAATTTTAGTTGCGAAAATCGTCCGATTACTCAAATATATCCACTTTCAGTGTATTTACAACCTTTACTTTTAAAAAAATGTTTAACTATGGTTGTTTTTCTGCTATTTTAAGTAAAAAGAAACAGTTTTTTTTTTTTTTTTTTTTTTAATATATTAAAAATCAATGGTTTGCTTATAACACCAAGAGTACGTCCGAAAATGTATTGATGTCTTACGCAATTGAATTCAGAAAGAAGGTAAAATGGTTAATGAGTTTTTACACAACGTATTCAGAATAAGTTCTTTTTTTCTTGTTGTAACATCTTTTTTTCTCTCACTCATTAACTTACTAAAACTTTGTGCATAAGTATCTTTCTCCTTCTGGACAATATATAGTAATATTTAATTGCACTTTTAAGCCTCTTTTTTTTATCGTTCTCTCAGGATCCACACATTGCATGCATGTATATCTAACATACATGAAATATACATGGTACAGCATACTCTCATATTTATTCTATTTATTGAATGTTGATAGAGATGGCCCATTTGGTTCTATTGTGATGAGTTGAGTTATTAGTACCAATTAAAGTATAAAAATGAAATCTTTGAAGTTGGTAAAGTGGGGAAATTAAACAAAACGTATAATAAGATTTATATATTTAAATTTTTCTTTCATTTGTGTTTTTTTTTTTTTTTTGTAAACTGTTTTCTTATGGGTGTAGTTACTATTGTTATAAAAAAATTTTGGAAATAGAATGCAAGTAGAGATAAATATATTACTCCTGAAAACCTACATATGCTAAGATATGTTTATTTTAAATATTAAATATTTCTGACATTACACAGGTTCAAGTAAGCGAGGTACAACGAATAATGCGCAACCTGTTGAATTGGAAAGCTCCCGGCCCATATAAGCTGCAAAATTTTTGGTTGAAAAGATTCTCCTGTATGCATGGTAAACTAACGGAGCTAATTAGTGATGTCATTCAATACCCCAAGAACATGCCACATTTTCTTACCCAGGGTGTAACGTACCTGTTGGAGAAAGACCCACACAATAGGTACGATCCCTCAAAATTTAGACCAATTACGTGTTTACCAACCTTGTACAAAGTTATAACATCGTGTTTAGCATTCAAAATAAACTTACACTGTGAACGAAACAATATAGTGGCTGAGCAGCAGAAAGGATGCAGGAAAGGTTCGAAGGGATGCAAGGAGCAACTGACTATTGATTCAGTAGTATGTGGACAGGCATATGGAAAGAAAAGAAATCTGTCTATGGCTTATATAGATTATAGAAAAGCATTTGATTCTGTGCCTCATGGATGGCTTCTAAAGGTGTTAGAAATATACAAGGTCCACCCCACAATAGTCACATTCTTAAGCCATATCATGACGGATTGGAGAACTAAGATCTCGTTAAGAACATCAAGAGAACACATAGAGACCACTGAAATCCCAATCACGCGAGGCATCTTCCAGGGTGACTCACTAAGCCCAATATGGTTTGTATTGTGTCTTAATCCGCTCTCGAATCTTCTTAACTCAATGAAATATGGTTTTGATGTCAGACAGGATGGTGAAGATCTTTACAGATTAAATCACTTGCTATTTATGGACGACATCAAACTATATGGATCTAATCGGCACCAACTGGCATACCTACTAAATGTAGTTGAAACGTTCTCCAAAGACATCAATATGGAGTTTGGCCTCGATAAATGCAAAACATTACATGTCATCAAAGGGAAATTGCAAGAGGAACCACATGCGCTGCAGGATGGTAGAGTAATGGAAGCTGTGCTAAACGACGAAATGTACAAATACCTGTGTATGAGGCAAGCTATTCGTATTGAACAGGGTCAGATGAAGAAAGAGCTTGCGAAGGAGTTTGTAAAGTGGCTTAGAAGAATCTTAAAGACTGGCTTAAGTGCGAAAAATATGATCAAAGCTATCAACACTTATGCAGTTACAGCCCTTAGTTATTCATTTGGCATTATACACTAGACCAATACTGACGTAGAAGCTCTCCAACGAAAATGTAGGGTGCTAATGACAAAGACACGTAGACACCACCCGAAATCAGCAATTGAAAGAACAACACTACCGAGATGGATGGGTGGAAAGGGACTAGTTGACATTAATAACCAGAGAAAACAACAGATCAATGGTTTAAGAGAATTTAAAAAAAAAAAGCCATAATATCTCCCCTACATAGTGCGATAACCAGAGCAGACGACATCACACCATTAAGCCTTTGTCAGGACCAGATCGCACTGGAAATTTCAACAAATCAACAGAAGCTGGAGACCTGGATGAGCAAACCACTCCATGGTAGACATCCAAACGAACTTAGTCAGGAGCATGTCGAGTGGAAAGCGTCGAACTACTGGCTAACTGCAGGGCATCTGTTTCCTGAGACCGAAGGGTTTATGATAGCTATCCAAGACCAAGTAATCCCAACGAGAAATTACTTGAAAACTATAGTAAGAGATACTGTGGCAGAGGATGGTTGCCGGTATGGCTGCAATGCGATTGAAACAATACATCACATAACATCAGGATGTACATCTTTAGCGGGAACAGAGTATAGTGACCGCCACAACTGTGTTGCTAAGATATTGCACCAAGAACTTGCAATAAAGTACTCTCTAATAACATCTGGGGGAAAACCGTACTATGAATATAAGCCTGAAGCTGTGCGGGAAAATGAAGGATACCGCCTATATTGGGACAGAACAATCCTGACAGATCGAAGTGTATCGGCAAATAGACCAGATATTATGCTAATGGACAAGATGCGGCGAATGGTATGGCTCTTAGATGTTTCAATACCAAACAATAACAACCTGCAAGCGAAGCACCGGGAGAAAGTTTGCAAATACAATATGCTTGTTGAACCCATTAAGAGGCAATGGAACATCGACCAAGTTAGAATAATCCCGATTATAATTTCAAGTACGGGGCTGATACCGAAATCCTTACACAAAAATCTGAAGGAGCTGGACGTGTCGGAGCACCTATGGCAGATAATGCAGAAGGCGGTGGTGATAGCGACAACACGAATTGTGAGAAAGTTTATGGGGATGTAATATAGCGAGATGTGCAAAAATGCGCTGTGATTTTAAGTAGTCTGTGCAATTTTTTAAAATTAACTTAGAATTTTAAGGATAGAATAGAATCTGAGTTGATTTAAACCCAATTAGTTTAAATTGAGAATAAATACAATAATAATAATAATAATAATAATAATAATAATAATAATAATAATAATAATAATAATAATAATAATAATAATAATAATAATAATAATAATAATAATAATAATAATAATAATAATAATAATAATAATAATAATAATAATAATAATAATAATAATAATAATAATAATAATAATAATAATAATAATAATAATAATAATAATAATAATAATAATAATAATAATAATAATGATAATACCTATGGGTCAAGCAAGGGAAGTTGTTCATGGAAACAGAGGGATTTATGATCGCTATTCAAGATAAAGTCATAGCTACTAAAAATTATCGAAAATATATATTGAAGGAAAACCTAGAAAATGATTTATGTAGGCCAACGCAGAAACCATTGACCACATTATAGGTGGATGCCCTGGCTTAGCATCGCAGGACTATACTGCAAAGCATAACCAGGTGGCGAAAATCATACACCAGAGCCTAGCATTTAACAAAAAACTTATAGCGGAAAAACAACCGTACTATAAGTATGACCCTCCTCCAGTTGTTGAAAATAGAAATGTGAAGATATATTGGGACAGGACTATAATTACAGACCGCACCATACAAGCCAACAAACCAGACATTGTTTTGTTTGACAAAGTTGAGAAAAATATAACTCTGTTTGATATAGCTGTGCCCCTTAACAACAATATTCAATCAACTTACAGCGTGAAAATTGACAAATATAAGTTACTGGCCGGGGAACTTAAGGCGATGTACCATGTTGAGCGAGTAGATATATCGCCAATAATCATATCTGCAACAGGGCTACTTCCTAAAAGCCTTATAGCCCAGCTGACAAAACATAACTTGAACGACAACATAGAGGTAATTCAGAAATCTGTAATCCTAAACACATGCAACATCGTGAGAAACTTCTTACATACGTGATGAAAACAATAACCACAGCAGGAAAACAAGTCATTAGAGCCTAATCCCTTGGCATAGCCCGGGATAGGTATTTTCCAATCTCACAGAGATTGAGAAATTTAAAAACTCGATAATAATAATAATAATAACGGTATAAGTAGAAAACCGCAATAAGTGAAGAGTGAATTAATACAAAATAAAAACTTTGTGACAATTATTTTTAAATTCTTTTAAAGCAACAGAAATATAAATAAAAAATTGCATGAGTGTACCCAGTAGGTGCAATTCTGAAAAAGAGCTTAGCTCCACTAGAAATGGATTTCTAAAGAGGAATCTTTGAAAAAATCGTTGGACAATCTCCTGTCTCCAAGAGATAAAAAACGCACGCGTTCGTGCTCGCCAAACATTGTTGTTACAACAGACGACAAACCATCTTCCAGTCTAGCTATTGATGTAGGTATATAACCGTGGTTAAACGTCAGCGAAGCCCCGAATCCGCGCAAATAGCGTCGCAACCAAAAATGTCTAAGGACGATATTACCTCTGCGGCAACGGATAGTAATAGGTTTGCTATCCTTCAGACAGATGAACCAACAACTTCCAAATAAACATATAAACTCCCACCAATTTATTTAAGAGAGCCGACTTCTAATGAACTGGTGAAACAACTTATTACGGCAATCGGCAAAGATAATTTCAACGTCACATCAGTGAAGCACGGCAACATCAGTGAAACTAAAATTCGACTACCGAAAATTGTCTGATGTTTTAGAAAAACAGAAAAGATCAATTTACACTTACCGGCTCAAAAGTGCCAAAGGTCTTCAGGTCGTTATTAAAGGGATTGACTCATGCGTAAATATTGATGATGTCAAAACCGGATTGGAAGATAAGGGTTTTAAAATAAAAAAAGTAGTAAACATCAGGAACCGTGAAAAGATCCCTCAAATTCAAATTCATCCAATATATAACCTCAAATTTCTTTTGCATCGTAAGGTTACCGTTGAGGAGCCACATAAGCGTTCAGGACTCGTTCAGTGCCTAAACTGCCAAGAATTTGGCCACACAAAGGCTTACTGTAAGTTGCCCGCTGTTTGTGTTGTATGTGGCGAACTTCACGGCACAACTCAGTGCAATAAACCAAAGGCCGACGCAAGTGGTAAAAAATGCAGTAACTGTGGAGGTAACCACACTGCAAATTATAGAGGTTGCCCTGTCTATACTCATTTTAGGCGGTCAATGACAAATAAGTCATCGGTTTCTCCAGCAACCCAGCAGTCAAATGTAATTGCTAAAAACAATTTTCCCCAGCTAGGCCAATCAAGCAACCACATAATCACGCAGAACTTCAAACAACTTTCATTTGCTAATGAAATCTGACCAAAAATTTAACCAGGATCCCAAACCTTAAAAGTCCGATCCAAATTTTGGTAATCTAGAGGAAACCCTGCAGACTCTTGTTCAATCCATAAACACTTTTACGGTTTCCACGACAAACATGATGCAGGAAATGCTAAAAATGCAATCCACTATTTTAAGGCAAGTTTAAAAAAATGAGTTGGTTAAAAATATGTTTCTGGAACGCAAACGGCATCCGCCAACTCAAAAATGAACTTGAGCACTTCCTTATGGAAAAACACATCGATATAATGATGATTGTTGAAACCCATTTGACAATAAACAGTTATTTCAAAATTAATGGCTACACACTATATGATACTAAAGGTCCCCGTGGAAGATCTTGCGGAGGCTCGCCAATTTTGATAAAAACTAGAATTAATCACTATTTGCTAAACGAGACATGTGAGGAGTATCTCCAAGCAACAAACATATGTATTGAACATTTTCATGATAAAATCGTTACATCCTCGATTTACTCACCACCACGATTTTCAGTAACAGAAAATCAGTCACATTTTTTCAAATCACTTGGTTCTCGATTTTTAGCGACTATAACGCTAAGCACACTTTCTGGGGATCACGTTTAATTACCGTGAAAGGCCGTGTGCTTTTTGACACCGTTTCCAAAATGAGCTTAGATGTGGTTTCAAGCGGACACCCCACTTATTGGCCGTCAGACCGACGAAAGATCCCAGATGTTATAGATTTTGGAGTTGCGAACAATTTTTCTTTAGAGCGGATGCAAGTGGAGCCTTCATTACATTTTTCATCAGATCACTCACCCACTATAATCTCTGTTTCGTTCCCTCAAGAGATTGGCTCACCGTTGACTGTCAATAGAGTTAATTGGTTAAAGCACAAAAAATATTTGAGCACACATTGTACTGAAAATATCACCTTGAAAACGCCTGAGGATATTGATGTGTCAATTAACGATTTTTCTGAAAACCTCAAACGGGCCGTACAGCATGCAACCACTAGTTATTTAAGATCTAGAAATGAGAACAGTAGAACTTATTCTTCTGAAATTGAGCAACTTCTGTCAGAAACAAGAATAGTCAGAAGAGAGTGGCAAACTCGCAGGTCTCCCCAGCTTAAAACTAGGCTACGGGAATCCATAACTCAGTTAAGAAATATGCTTGAAGCCCATAGAATGGCTTCCCTCAAAACATATTTGGAAAACCTTGATGGTACCCCTCAATCTGATTATTCCTTGTGGAAAGCGACATAAGGTTTAAAAAGATTCGTAATAGTTAAGTCACCTTTGCGAACTTTAACTGGCGACTGGGCTAGAAGCGATTCTGAAAAGGGGATGTTGTATGTCGATCATTTGAGAAACGTTTTTATTACAAATGATTCAGCGGAATTACCACCTCCTGTGTCTTTGAGACTTAATTTTCAAGATGTCGAAAATGTTATCGGTAATACAAACCCAAGAAAAGCAAATTACTGGTAAAATGCTTGAACAGTTACCCCGTGCAGCTAGAAGGCTTCTACTTTTTATTTTTAACGCTATTTTACGCCTTGAGTATTATTCTACAGAGTGAAAGGTCTCAATGATTACTATGATACCCAAGCCAGGGAAGGATCCCACTAAAGTAGAATCATATAGACCAATAAGTCTTTTACCAACAATTTCAAAACTATTCGAAAAATTGTTAATGGCGAAGTTGAGTCCAATACTGAACAATGTGGGATGCATTCCTGATCATCACTTTGGTTTTCGGGCTAAACGAAGCACCATAGAGCAAACACACAGACTAGTCAATGTCATAAGACAGACCTTTGAGGAGAAGAAATATTGCTCAGCTCTATTCATTCACATTTCTCAAGCTTTTGATAAAGTGTGGCACGACGGCTGGATGACAAAATAAAGTTGAACTTGCCTGCAAATACTCACAAGCTTCTGGAAAGCTACTTATATGGGCGGAAATCTGTTATCAGAGAAGGTGCCCAACTCAACCTATCGAGGCAGGAGTTCCCCAAGGTAGCATACTTGGGCCTACTTTATATTTGATTTACGCCTCTGACATGCCAACGACATCTGGAATCCAAACTTCAACTTTTGCAGACGACACAGCGTTTTTGAGCGTTCATGAAAAGCACCAATTAGCTTCACGAAATTTACAGGAATTTATTTTAATATTGGAAAAATGGCTGAAGCTTTGGAAAATCAGGGTTAATGAACAAAAATGTACTCACAGCTATACAAATTAACAATAACCTTTTCCGAAGGAAAATGAAGTCAAGTACGTTGCTATATACCTCGACCGTAGGCTAACGTGGAAGTCTCACATTGAAGCAAAAGTCACTCAGTTGAAACTAAAAGCAGCGCAACTAAATTGGCTTATGGTAAGAACTCGACATTGAAGTTGGATTGCAAACTTCTGCTATACAATGCAATTCTAAAACCTATATGGTGCTACGGAATTCAGTTATGGGGCACCGCCTCAGCGTCAAATATTTAAAAAATTCAAAGGCGACAAAGCCAAATTATTCGAAAGATTACTGCAGCTCCATGGTACGTAAAATATTCAGGAATTCATAAAGATCTGAGTGTTCCTCTGGTAAAAGAGGAATTTTCTAAGTACGCGACAAGGTATGTCAGTAAACTGGAACTTCATCCAAACCCTCTTGCGCGCAATATTCTTAATTTTGGTGGTCACACTCGGCTTAGAAGAAGGGATACCGTTGCGACCATCAGATTGCTCAATAGGTGATTTTACCGATATTGACCGTGCAAAATAAAACTTTTTGTCTAGCATTGGCCGGACTTAAGTATAAAGCACATTTTTTTTAATTTTAAACCACATATTTTTTAATCTTAAATTTAGTATTAAGATTTGAATACTTATTGTTAGTCCATTTTGAAGATTCACTAAATAAAAAACGCTAAAAAAAATAAAAAAAATATATAACCGAGCATATTTAGTTAAAATTTTTAAATATACTATACATATACGAGAGTATCGTGAAGGGTATTTTAGATTCGGCCTAGCCGAATGTACCACACTCCTGCTTGTTTTTGTCTCTTTTTTCACTGTTGTCCGTATTTTCTATATATGTTCACTATTAACTTCATATGAAACCAAATTGCACCGGAATAGGTAGCAAGCAATTCTTGTTTTTTTTTTCTCATTTTTCATCGTGTTCCGTGTTTTCTTTATGTGTTCATTCATAATATATTTTGAATGTACTTCATTACCTTGTGGTGTGGAAAGTGTTGGACTAAATTTTGCTAATCTGAGCAGTGTCGAAGGTATATACACTGGGCACTGATCAGTTTTAACTAATTTAATTCCAACATTTTAAATGCTGCAATCAGAGTTTGTTTTAGTCTTTCGTGTTGTTATTGTTAACGAGCACTACTCCTTCTTTCCTTCTCATTATAACCTAAGTTCCTAGTTCTAGTACAATACACTGCATATGTAGGGGTTATCCCCTGAGTACTGGTCCAAGATAAAAAAAAAATACATTTTGACTACATAAACAAAGTACTAAGTTTACCTAATCGTAGATTACCACGTATTCTAGCTGAAACAAATTATTGCAAAACGGACATTTTGAGCGAAAGAATGGGCTATGTTATGCGAAAATATTCATTTTCTACCCGACGATTTTAATCTTCCTACGTGCATTTACCATAGAATGATACTCGAGCTTATAAAAACTGAAGAAAATGAAGACTTTATTTTTAATGCGAGAGGTTTTTCAATTGGTTTATTCACACTGTGTAACCTAAATGCTGCTCTATATACAGAGAACTCAGGGTAAAGTATTTCAAAAAGACCTCGCTAGATGTAAATGAGTTTTCGTATTGTTGCTCTAAGAGAAATAACAGACAGCGGGAGCCATTGAAATCGCTAGCTAACAGCCGTGTGGGGAGGTTCTTCTCTAGTCAAATCTCCAATACCGATAGCTAAGACACGACAGAAATAATATTGTAGACTCCCGGACTTACACTATATTATAGACCGGTTTGTTGACTTAGCATTTGCGATGTCACAGTACCCCTTTATTTTCATCAACAACTTTTGAAAAGGAAAAAAAAAGAGAAAGATCAATTACTACTAAATTTCACCATATCGGAATATGCTAACCCTGATGTAAATGGGCGCTTCGCCTCTGAACCCTCCCTACCAATGATCTTCAGGCGATATCTATTTGTGATTAAGATCCCGTACTTACTTTATTCTCAACCGATCATACCATGCAAAGAATGTTAAGCTTTTACAATTCCATTTTAGTTTATTCACCGGAAATCAAATGCAACAACATTTATAACAAGTAATAATAAGCTAAAATTTGATATATGTAATCCATGTTTCTCTTACTAGGTAAGTTCATAATTAGTGTAACACTACACTTTGAAATTCATTAATAATATTTAAAGTGCCCACTTATATGTAAGAGAAATTTATATACGTTGATAAATAAACGAATTTAAAGTAATTCCATATAATATTCAATAGCGTATTCTCTTAAAAACTTTTATACATAGCTACCATAAGAGACTTGCAGATTTAAATGAGCAGGAGAATCCTATATGGTTCTCTTTGTGGATGGTAACTAACTCAATATTACGTTAGTTAGTGATATAAGAGCATATACGAAAATACCAAACAAAAAAAAAGAGGTATGTTCGTATCAATTGAATTTGTTATGAATGATAATCACAAAAAGATGAATGAATATAAAAAAAAATTTGTAAGAAAAAATTTAAAGCTGAAAGGAAAAAACTACAATATCATTATCGTTGACTTTAAAATACTATTTCAGGGTCCGGAAACATGGCTCGAAAAGAATTGAAAAAAAAAGTTTTTTCTTTTTTTGTTTTGAAATTTCATTGTCGCACGGAATTAAGGTTTACATTTTAAATATTATAAAAATAGAATTAATAAACAACGATCTGCAGCGTACATGAAAGCCATCAAGTAGCTTCGCGAAATTTGCAGGAGTATATTTCAATATTAGAGATGTGGTTAAAACTTTGGAAAATTAAAGTTAATGAACAAAAGTGTACTCACGTTACATTCACGCTGCGTAAACAAACATGTTCAGCCATCCAAATCAACAATTCACCTATTCCGCAGCAAAATGAAGTCAAGTACCTTGGTATTCACCTGGACCGTAGGTTAACGTGGAAGTCTCACATAGATGCGAAAGTTACTCAGTTAAAGTTAAAAGCAGCTCAACTGAATTGGCTTATGGGCAGAAATTCTACATTGAAGCTGGATTGCAAACTTTTATTATACAACGCAATTCTAAAGCCTATATGGTGCTATGGAATTCAACTATGGGACACCGCCTCCGCTTTAAACGTTGAAAAAATTCAAAGGCGACAAAACAAAATTCTTCGAACAATTACCGCAGCTCCATGGTACGTAAAAAACTCACGAATTCATAAGGATCTCTGTGTTCCTCTTGTAAAAGACGAATTTTCAAAGTACGCAACAAGGCATATCAATAAATTGGAACTTCATCCAAATCGTCTTGCACGCAATATACTTAATTTCGAAGGACACTCTCGGTTGAGAAGGAGGGACACCCTTGCCACCATCAGAACGTTAAATAGGTGATTTCACCGATATTGATCGTGCAAAATAAAACATTTTTGTCTAGCATTGGCTGGACTTAATTAATTTTATGTATTTAGTATTAAGATTTGAATACTTATTGTTAGTTCACTTTGTGAAGATTCAATAAACAAATGAATGAGAAAAAAAAAAAAAAAAAAAAAAAAAAAATAACGATAGATTATAAGATTTGGTAAAACTATAATTCGTAAAGTATAACTTTTCTTTTTTGACTTACCCAAAATAACATTTGTTTCTGCAACGACGGTTTGGTTGATGAGGCCTCGTAAAGCACGTTGTTGTTGCTGGTAGAGTAACATGATGATTGTTTTTACTTTACAAGTTACAGCCTTATATTTATAAGTATGGTTTTACTTCTTGTTTCAGTTTTCTTTTCGGGTTTGTTTATATGTATATATATATATATATATATATATATATATATATATATATATATATATATATATATATATATATATATATATATATATATATATATATATATATATACATATATATATATATATATATATATATATATATATATATATATATATATATATATATATATATATATATATATATATATATATATATATATATATATATATATATATATATATATATATATATATATATATATAAATATATATTTTTTTTTATAGCCTTCACAAAAATGTAAAGGGTATATATAAGTTTGTGATTCCGTTTGTAATTTCTACAGTTTTTTTTTGCGACCCTATAAAGTATATATATTCTGAATCAGAATTAATGGAAAAGTCGATTAAGCGATGTCCGTCTGTCCGTCTGTCCGCTGTTGAAATACCGTTTCTGAGAAAACCATTAGACTTAGAAACTTTTTTCTTTCACCATTCTTTTACCCCATCGGTTCATGGGTTTGCTATTGAAATTCAGTAATATCGGTCCACGTATAGCTGAGATATATTCAAAATTCCGAAAAAAGCCATTTTTTTTTGCAGTTTTGTATGAAAATTTTTGAAAACAAAAGTTGTTCGTTTTGCTTCAAACTTCACACACTTATTAAGATATCGGTCCATATATACCCGAGATATAGCTTAAATCGGATTTTTAATGAAAATGTCGCATAGGCGAAGCTAAATAACTTTTTTTTGCTCGAAAGCAGTTCTGGTAATAAAATTGGGTTACATAAATATGGAAAATGAAAATTGCCGATATCGGTCCATATATACCCGAGATATAGCCCAAATCGGGTTTTTCATGAAAATGTCGCTTAAGCGAACTTAAACAACTTTTTTGTGCTCAAAAGCAGTTCTGGTAATAAAATAGGGTCATATAAATACGAAAAATGAAAATTTTCGATATCGGTCCATATATACCCGAGATATAGCCTAGACCGGGGTTTTCACGAAAATGCCGCGTAAGCGAACTTAAACAACTCTTTTGTGCTCAAAAGCAGTTCTGGTAATGAAATTAGGTTACATAAATATGGAAAATGAAAATTTCCGATATCGGTCCATATATACCCAAGATATAGCCCAAATCGGGGTTTTCATGAAAATGTCGCGTAAGCGAACTTAAACAACTTTTTTGTGCTCAAAAGCAGTTCTGGTAATGAAATAGGGTCATATAAATATGAAAAATAAAAATTTTCGATATCGGTCCATATATACCCGAGATATAGCCTAGACCGGGGTTTTCATGAAAATGCCGCGTAAGCGAACTTAAACAACTTTTTTGTGCTCAAAAGCAGTTTTGGTAATGAAATAGGGTTATATAAATATGAAAAATGAAAATTTTCGATGTCGGTCCATATATACCCAAGATATAGCCCAAATCGGGGTTTTCATGAAAATGTCGCGTAAGCGAACTTAAACAACTTTTTTGTGCTCAAAAGCAGTTCTGGTAATGAAATAGGGTCATATAAATATGAAAAATAAAAATTTTCGATGTCGGTCCATATATACCCAAGATATAGCCCAAATCGGGGTTTTCATGAAAATGTCGCGTAAGCGAACTTAAACAACTTTTTTGTGCTCAAAAGCAGTTCTGGTAATGAAATAGGGTCATATAAATATGAAAAATAAAAATTTTCGATATCGGTCCATATATACCCGAGATATAGCCTAGACCGGGGTTTTCATGAAAATGCCGCGTAAGCGAACTTAAACAACTTTTTTGTGCTCAAAAGCAGTTCTGCTAATGAAATTAGGTTACATAATAAATATGGAAGATGAAAATTTCCGATATCGGTCCATATATACCCGAGATATAGCCCAAATCGGATTTTTAATGAAAATGCCGCGTAAGCGAACTTAAACAACTTTTTTCACCTTAAAGCAGTTCTGGTAGTTAAATAAGGTTATATAAATGTGGAAAATGAAAATTCCCGATATCGGTCCATATATACGCGAGATATAGCCTAAACCGTGGTTTTTATGAAAATGCCGCGTAAGCGAACTTAAACAACTTTTTTCACCTTAAAGCAGTTCTGGTAGTTAAATAAGGTTATATAAATGTGGAAAATGAAAACTCCCGATATCGGTTTATATAT
Organism: Thecocarcelia acutangulata; assembly: GCA_914767995.1. Taxonomy (NCBI): domain Eukaryota; kingdom Metazoa; phylum Arthropoda; class Insecta; order Diptera; family Tachinidae; genus Thecocarcelia; species Thecocarcelia acutangulata. The sequence goes on from OU612097.1 coordinate 62,247,269, forward strand.
ACCAGAGATATAGCCTAAACCGTGGTTTTCATGAAAATGCCGCGTAAGCGAACTTAAACAACTTTTTTCACCTTAAAGCAGTTCTGGTAGTTAAATAAGTTATATAAATGTGGAAAATGAAAATTCCCGATATCGGTCCATATATACCCGAGATATAGCCCAAACCGGGTTTTTCATGAAAATGTCGCGTAAGCGAACTTAAACAACTTTTTTCACATTAAAGCAGTTCTGGTAATAAAATAAGGTTACATAAATATGAAAAATTAAAATTTCCGATATCGGTTCATATATACCCGGTGTATAGCCAAACAGGTTTTTTGATGAAAATGCCGAGTAAACAACTTTTTTGTGCTCAAAAGCAGTTCTGGTAATGAAATAAGGTTATATAAATATGGAAAAAGAAAATATCCGATATCGGTCCATATATACTCGAGATATAGCCTGAACCGATTTTTCCATTAAAAAAATTTTTTTTTTTTTGCTGAAAAGCAATTCTCGTTATAAAAGAAGGTTACTAAAATACAGAAAATAGAAAATTCCGATATCGGTTCATATATAACCGAGCATATTTAGGTCACATTTTTAATATACTATACATATTCGTGACTATCGTGAAGGGTATTTTAGATTCGGCCCAGCCGAATATGCTACACTCTTACTACTACACTACTTACCTTTAGATATTATACGTAAAAAGTTACCAACAGTAGTAATTAGGGGTTTTTAAAGATGTATTGTGAGTCAAAGAATCCCAGTGATTCTTATTATGCGACTGCTCAGGAGATTACGTTGTCGTCTTCAGAAGATGAACGTTGACTTCTTTATAAGTGGCTGATATTTGGCAGTTCACGGTTTTTTTTTTTGTTCTTTGTAGATTAATTAAAGTTAATCACGGTTTTGCTGGACGATTAATTATAATTTAACAGGATTTGCACGCTGTTCAATTGGTTATAAAATAATTTTCTTTTGTTTGTTGTTTCTGTGCCTTCTTTGTGTTGCTTATCTGGTGATCGATTTCGTAGTATGTCAGTAATTCATTTAGTATGAAGCTGAATAAAAAACTACAGTACTGGCTTCCTTGGGAAGTCCACCACGGATTACCCAGAAAAAGCGACGTAATCTTTATCACAAAACAAAAAACGGAAAATGATAGACATTGATGGTTCTTACAAATTCACAAACCTTACCTTGTTTTTATAAAAATCAGGAGATTAAGTTTTGTGAAATATTAGGAAGTTATGGAAGGGTATAAAATTTCTATGTATATTTATTATTTTATCACTCCTTACTATAATAGTAAAACTGATGGGAAGTATTTTATCTTTCTTGAATTAAATACTTTTCTTCACAATTTCAGGAAACTATGACGGGTAGAAAATTGGTTCACGTGCTAACCTAGTGAAGGTTCGAGATAAAAGAATTAATAAACGCCATTATGCCCAAATTCACGACTTTCCGGTTATGGTTTCGTTAAATTATCGAAAAAACTTTAATAACTTTTAATTCAACTCTATGTTTTTAACCAGTGGTTACTGATATGCGTGAGAGGGCGTTGTAGTACAATGTAGTACATTATTAGCCGTTGTGCAATTGAATGCCGTTTACACTTGCAAGAACAAAAAATGTTTATTTTTAAATTTATTCTACATAAATTATTTTATTTTTTTCGGGATAGAGGCAAAAAAAATTAAATTCTAACGAGATAGCGAAATAGTAGGAATCTACACCAATTATTGCACATTACAATAGCCGGTGTAAATTCCGGATATGAAAGTCCCGACAACGCTTGGAACGAGTTAATAAGGAGTACCGTAACTGCAGCAACTGGAGATGAATGCCAATCGAATTTAATTAACAAAATAGAAACAGTTTTTTATACAATATTATGTTTTTCTTCTGTTCCCTTACGAATTTACACAATTTCATTTAAATAAATATTTCGTCATCTAACCATTTTAATTCCAATATAATTGTAATTGTATTAACTTTTTTCCGTTAAAGGTTTCAAATTCACAATGAAATTTAAAAACAATTGCAAACTACTGCTTTTTGTGGAAAAGTAGCTTCAGAACGAAAAATTTCCGAAAACAAAACACAACAAGTAAGAGTGTGGTAAATTCGGCTGGGCCGAATCTAAAATACCCTTCACAATAGTGACGTATAAAAACCCGTTTTAGGCTATATCTCGGGTATATATGAACCGATATCGGGCATTTTCATTTTCCATATTTATCTAACCTTATTTCATTACCAGAACTGCTTTTAAGGAAAAAAAGTTGTTTAAGTTCGCTTTCGCGGCATTTTTATGAAAAACCCCGTTTAGGTTATATCTTGGGTATATATGGACCGATATCGGTAATTTCCATCTTCCATATTTATATAACCTTGTTTCATTACCAGAACTGCTTCTAAGCGAAAAAAAAAGTTGTTTAAGTTCGCTTATGCGGCATTTTCTTGAAAAACCCGGTTTAGGGTATATCTGGGGTATATATAGACCGATATCGGAAATTTTCATTTTCCATATTTATATAACCTTACTTGATTACCGGAACTGCTTTTGAGGGAAAAAAAGTTTTTTAAGTTTTCATGAAAAACCCGTTCTAGGCTATATCTCGGGTATGTATGGACCGCTATCGGAAATTTTCATTTTCGATATTTATATTTATAACCTTACTTTATTACCGGAACTGCCTTTGAGCAAAAAAAGTTGTTTAAATTTACTTACGGGACATTTTCATGGAAAACCCGTTTTAGGCTATATCTTGGGTATATATGGACCGATATCCGGCATTTTCATTTTCCATATTTATCTAACCTTATTTTATTACTAGAACTGCTTTTAATGAAAAAACGTTGTTTAAGTTCGCTTACGCGGCATTTTCTTGAAAACCCCGGTTTATGCTATATCTCGGGTATATATGAACCGATATCGGGCATTTTCATTTTCCATATTTATCTAACCTTATTTCATTACCAGAACTATTTTTAAGGAAAAAAACTTGTTTAAGTTTGCTTACGCGGCATTTTTATGAAAAATCCCGTTTAGGTTATATCTCGGGTATATATAGACTGATATCGGAAATTTTCATTTTCCATATTGATATAACCTTACTTTATTACCGGAACTACCTTTGAGCAAAAAAAAGTTTTTTAAGTTCGCTTATGTGGCATTTTCATGAAAAACCCGTTCTAGGCTATATCTCGCGTATATATGGACCGATAGCGAAAATTTTTATTTTGCATATTAATATAACCTAATTTTATTACCAGAACTACTTTTAAGCAAAAAAAGTTGTTTAGCTTCGCATATGCGACATTTTCATTAAAAGTCCGATTTGGGCTATATCTCGGGTATATATGGACCGATATCGGAAATTTTCATTTTCCATATTTATATAACCTTATTTTATTACCAGAACTGCTGTTAAGCAAAACAAATTGTTTAAGAGTGCTTACGCCGCATGTTCATGAAAAACCCGGTTTAGGCTATATCTCGGGTATATATGGACCGATATCGGAAATTTTTATTTGCCATATTTATATAACCTTATTTTATTACCAGAACTACTTTTAAGCAAAAAAAAGTTGTTTAGCTTCGCCTATGCGACATTTTCATTAAAAATCCGATTTGGGCTATATCTCGAGTATATATGGACCGATATGTGAAAAAAAATTTTTTGCCTCTAAGTCACCATGCTTAATAAGTGTGTGAAGTTTGAAGCAAAACAAACAACTTTTGTTTTCAAAAATTTTCATACAAAACTGCAAAAAAAAAAATGGCTTTTTTCGGAATTTTGAATATATCTCAGCTATACGTGGACCGATATTACTGAATTTCAATAGCAAACCCATGAATCGATGGGGTAAAAGAATGGTGAAAGAAAATAGTTTCTAAATCTAATGGTTTTCTCAGAAACGGTATTTCAACAGCGGACAGACGGACATCGCTTAATCGAATTTTCCATTAATTCTGATTCAGAATATATATACTTTATAGGGTCGCAAAAAAAAACTGTAGAAATTACAAACAGAATCACAAACTTATATATACCCTTAACATTTTTGTGAAGGGTATAAAAAAACCAATATTTGTGAAGTGAAGGGATTTCAAATTATTTTCGTTTCAGAACACCTAAGTTTGAAAGTGAAGTGCTTTCAAATTATTTTCACATCAGAATAGAACCAAGAACATAGACAGTAGTTAAATTATTTACAATAAATTTTTTCAGCTTAAGGTCTTATGGTTTTTTTCTTAAATTTGTTTAACTTTCAATATTTCGTTTTCCTTTGGAAAACTTCGTCAGGAAAATATTGTTTTCAAACACTAATTACAGAAATTTCTGCCCTTCGGTTTCTACATTGTAAAAGACTAACAAAATTATAAAATATTTGTTTCTGAACATCAGTTTTTAAAAACATAATCGGCCATGTTCTACTCGTGCGATATGTACGAGTATGAAACTTTCGGAACTTCCAATGAAGTGTTCGTAAAAACAAAATTTAAAACAATTATTTGATAATTTCACGTGGAATGCGATAACGGAGCTAATTAAACATTACATAAAGCTTTAACTTGCCTTTGAATTTCTTCGTGAAACTTTTTTTTCCTTACTTCCAAGCTCTCTAGGAAATTATGTTGAATTTTATATACATAGTTGAACAAAAACTATAGTTTTCGATAATAGGAATTGTAGCAATATTAAAGAAGAAATCAAATAAATCATTTGCAGGTAAAAACCACCGCACACAAGTAAGAGTGTATTATATTCGGCTGGGCCGAATCTAAAATACCATTCACGATAGTCATGTATAAAAATTGGAACTAAATATGCTCGGATATAAGTATATGCTCCGATATCGGGAAAAAAATATTTTCGCCCTGTAGTCACCAATCCAAAAAGGTAATCTTTAATGGAAATATCTGTTTGCACTATATTTCGGTTATATATAGACCGATATTGGAATATTTCATTTCCTGTGTTTTAGTAACCTTCTTTTATAACGAGAACTGCTTTTACGCAAAAAAAAAAGTTTTTTTCATGAAAAAATTGGTTAAGACTATATTTCGGATATACATATATGGGCCGATACCGGAAATATTAATTTTCTGTATTTTAGTAACCTTCTTATATAACCAGAACTGCTTCTAATCAGAAAAAGTTGTTTGAGTTCGCTTACGTGACATTTTTATGCAAAAACCGGTTTAGACTATATCTCGGATATATATGGACCGATATCATAAATTTACATTTCTGTATTTGGTAACCTCCTTATATTACCAGATCCGCTTTTAAGCAAAAAAGTTTTTGCCTCTTAATTGCCATGTTTAATAATTGTGTGAAGTTTGAAACAAAACAAACAAATTTGTTTTCCAAAAATTTTATACAAAATTGCAAAAAATAGCGGGTTTTTTCGGAATTTTGGATATATTCAGCTAGATGTGAACCGATTTTACTGAGTTTCAATACCAAACCCACGAATCGATGGGGTAATAGAATGGTGGAAGAAAAAAGTCTATAAGTCTAATGGTTTTCTCATAAACGGGACAGACGGACGAGTAGTGTTTTGTCTTTCATCCCGCGCGTACGTCTTTTTATTATTGTCCGTGTTTTCTATGTTTAAAAATCACATGCTTACTTATTTTCCGAGTTTCGTCTTCATTTTTTAAAAAAAAATTTACTTTTGTGTGGTGTTTTTTTTTTTTTGCTTGTTTGTTTGTTTGTTTGAAATAAAACAACCTAAATTCACATTAAACAAAATAAAACAATAAAACTGCAAACATTTATAAAACCATAAAAACAAAGATCATAAAACAATACAGTTAAAAAATAATAACAACAATAGCCATAAATGAAACTTTCAACAACAACAAACAGATCTTAACATAAAATGTAAACATACATAATTTGCAATAACATTACCCAACAAACAATTCAATAACCACGAGCAACGTCCATAAAAGAAAAATTAATATAAAGCTAAAAAAAAAAATAAAAACACAAACAAAAAAAAATCAATAATAAGAAAAAAAAAAATAATAACCCATGGCCAGATCAGGGCGTTTATGGCCCTTGCGCAGGCATTGATATCTATTCCCTTCCACATTTATTAAATAGTACTCACTTTGCAATGTCGGAAACGCCGGGTTAATTGTTGTTGATTATTATAGCATCGAAGGTATACACACTGGGTGCTATATGGTCAACCTAGCAACAATTGATTCCGGCCTCTCTTGCATAGCAGAGTCAACATTTCTTTTGTTAATTTTCCGGCGTAATGATAGGCAACTTTAAACTTGACTTTTGTAATATACGTGGGCTGAAAACGAATTTTTTCTCTGTTTATGCTCACACCTAACTCCATCGGCCGAATATTTTCGCCTTGTGTGAGACCCAGGTGTCTGAGAATGCTGATCCACAGGATTTTCACATACCTGGGTATCAACTTCTATCACTCTTTAATTTCCATCGGAGCCTTGTAATTTATGTTCGCAATGAAGTTGTGTTCCAATGCCAGCATGATGCCGAATTTACCTGTCTTTGAGTTAAATTCAAAATCAGGTCACACTTTTTGCATTTCGGGTTTCTATACAGAAGTCCAAATGCAGGGAGGGATACTACCTATGCTGGTTTCGATGCCCTCTCTGACTCCATATCGAAAATACTGGAGAGTTGTCCGAGCAGTGAAATTGTTGTTGCTGGTGATTTCAATGTTCACAACTCTTCCTGGCTTCGCCATTCGAGTCATACAACTCCAGAAGGCCAATATGTTGAGTTATTCGCTGCGCACAACCACCTAGCGCAATTAGTGAATGAGCCAACGCATATTCCATTTGTTGAAGGGCACCATTCAAACACACTTGACCTATTCCTGACTTCACACCCTGAAAAGTATGAAATCAAAGTTAGTGCACCTCTCGGCAATTCGGATCATTGCACCATTTCTGCCACCTTTTCGATCTCTGAACTTCGTAACGTTTCGAAATCAGCTACAAAACGTTCAATATTTATTTACGAAAAGGCGCGTTGGGCTGAGCTCAACCAATTTTATGAGCGTTTATTTTATGAGCGTTGGGCTGAGCTCAACCAATTTTATGAGCATTTTAATTGGAAACTTTGTTTTCTAGATAATGATATAAATGCTTCTGCAAAAATGGTCGAGAATATGATATTGCTAGGGATGAAAACATTCATCCCCTCCAAGCAAATTTCGATTAAACCAAAAATGAAGTCTTGGTTTAATCAGACGTGCAAAAACGCAGTCAGATCCAGAGAGGAAGCGTTCAGTAACTGGCGTTTAAACAAAACCCCAGACACTGATTTGCTACGCAAAAAGGCAAGATCTTCGTGTGCCAAGGTACTTAGGCGTGAAAAGTTTCTCCACGAACAGCGCCTTCGTGCCAAGGTCCTTGCAGCTCCCCGGGGCAGAAAGACCTTTTGGTCTTTCGTTAAGAGAGTAAAGAACAGTGCTAGTTCATAAATTCCAACTCTGTTAAAGAATGACCAAGCATTCAACGACCCGGTTGACAAAGCTAACCTATTGGCTGAAATTTTTGCAAGCAATTCCTGCTTGCCGGAAAGCAGTCAACCACTTCCCGAGCTCGAAAGAGTATCTGTAACTATGCCAAATATATTCTTCCGGGCGCGAGCAGTTAAAAGGGTTTTGGCAGACCTCGACATAAACAAGACTCCTGGAGTGGATGGCATTCCAGCACTGGTCTTGAAGCAGTGCTCTTCTACGTTTGCGCGTCCATTAGCACGCCTCTTCAGCATACTTTACCATTTTGGTGAGTTTCCATGAAGCTGGAAGGTTGCTAATGTAACACCAATACCCAAAAAAGGAGAGACAAATAACCCTGAAAATTACCGCCCAATTGCAATTTGCTCTGCGCTTTCCAAAGTAATGGAAAGTGTGGTTAATTACCATCTTATGGCATATCTAGAGTCGCACAAATTACTTTGTGATCGCCAATATGGATTTCGTAAGGGTCGCTATACTGGCGATCTTATGGCATATCTTTCGCAGAAATGGTGCCACTCAATCCATCATTTCGATGAAAATAAGGTGGTGGCTCTAGATATTTCCAAAGCGTTTGACAGAGTGTGGCATGCTGCACTACTGGCAAAACTTACCGCTTTTGGCGTCGGTGATGACTTTTCTCGGTTTATATCGAGCTTTCTCAGACACCGCACTATACGAGTTGTTATAGTCTCATCAAACGAGTTCAAGATTAATTCAGGGGTACCACAAGGTTCCGTTCTTTCTCCTACTCTATTCCTAATTTTTCTCAACGATTTTCTCTATCAAACTCCCAACCCTATCCACTCTTTCGCAGATGACAGCAACATTTGCCATTCGTACTTTTTTAGTTATAGGCCCAGCCTATCAGAGATCGCTGCCAAGAGGCTAAATATGAACGAATCACTGAATAGTGATCTTCTATTAATCTCCGAATGGGGTCGTAAAAACAGGGTTGCCTTCAACGCTCGTAAGACCCAGTGTTGTTTATTAACGCACAAACAAACGACCGCAAGTGCTGCTGCATCTGTACTCATGGATGGTATAAAAATTGAGGAATCGGATGCTCTTGATGTTCTTGGAATGAAGATACAGTGCGACGTTCGCTGGACAGAACACATTTTTCATGTCTCTAAAGAAGCATTGAAGTGCCTCGGTTTTTTGAAACGGTGTAAGATGTACTTCTCTCCATCCGACCTCCTTACTATTTATACCACTTACATCCGACCGAAAATGGAATACAACCCTCATGTTTGGGCATTTTGGGGTTACTCGACCATGTGCAGGAGAGGTCGAAGAAGCTTATCGGTGACAGTAGGGTATCCAACTCTATTGACTCACTGGAGCATCGACGCAGTGTGGGGTGCGTTACTCTGTTCTATCGTTACTACAATGGATTTTGCTCTGACGAGATTAGGGATCTTGTTCCCGAAACTCGCACATTTTTACGTAGCACGCGCTCATCGTCTAGAGCTCATCCATTTGTGGTAGATTGCCCGGGGAATCGCACTACGCATTACAGAGAGAATTCGTTTTTCAGACGTACGCTTCGTCTATGGAATAAGTTGCCTGCAGACGTGTTTCCTGTCTGTTATAACGTTGGAAAGTTCAAGTCAAATGTTCACAAACACTACTCCCTCTTTCCCCCTCCTCATAACCTATTTTCCTAGTTCTGGTACAATGCACTGCATATGTAGGGGTCCCCTGAGTACTGGTTCAAGCTAAAAAAAAAAATCGCTTAATCGACTTTTCCATTAATTCTGAATATATATACTTTATAGGGTCGCAAATAAAAACTATAGAAATTACAAACGGAATCACAAACTTATATATACCATTTACATTTTTGTGAGGGGTATAAAAAATTGTTTGGTTTGCTTCAAACTTCACACAATTATTAGGCATGACGGTTACAAGGCAAACAAAAAATTTTTCCCCGTTCTGGTTATAAAAAGATGTTAGAGAAAATGAAAAATTCCGATATCGGTCCATATACAACCGAGATATAGTCTAAGCCGATTTTTCCATGATTTTTTTTTCTTAATTGCAGTTCTCATTGTAAAAGGAGAATACTAAAATACAGAAATTGGACATAAATTGGATATATACTCGGATATAGCATAAACCGATTTTTTCATGAAAAAAAATTTTTTTTTGCTTAAAAGCAGCTCTGGTTATAAAATGAAGTTACTAAAATACAGAAAATGTAAAATGCCGATATCGGCCCATGTATACCGATTTTTCCATGAATTTTTTTTTTTGCTTAAAAGCAGTTTTTCTTATAAAATACAGAAAATATCGGTCCCTTAACCGATTTTTTTTAACATTTCCATGCAAGATTACCTTTTTGGTATAGCGATTACAAGGCAATAATATTTTGCGACGTTATCGGTCCATATATGTATATCCGAGCATATTTAGTTCACTTCATTTTGTAGTATATCTAATATATCGTGAAGGGTATTTTAGATTTGAACCAGACGAATATACTACACTATCGGGTATGTTCTTGATTCTACTTTGAAGTAAAAGTAGTTTGAAATCACTTCAATTTCTAGCTTTGGTGTTCTACATTCTACTCTTTACTTTTCATTTGTGCTTTGTTTTCGAACATTAATTCGTAGTGAATTGTCTGTTCTTGAATCTACTTTTACACAAAAAGTAGTAGTTTGAAAACACTTTTTAATTTCATTGTGAAAATGAACACTTTTACAGAAAAACTGCGTATAATTACAATCCTATTGAAATAAGACGATTAGATGACGAAATATTTATTGAGATACAATTGCGCATATTTGTACATTTGGGCAAAAGGCATATCACAAAAAATAAAATAAAATTGAAAATATGGGTCATATCTACATATACTGTTTTATGTACAAAACAAATAAAAGTGAAAACGTGGTTCGCATCAGTACTAGTTATTTGAATATTTATCCAAGATTTATTTTCGAAGTTCAGTTCGAATGAAAGAATGACACACCTTAACTACTACTTTTTCAGAACAACAAAAATGAAAAGTTAACTTTTCAAATCATTTTTTTTCTTTTCATTCTACTACTTTTCGGAAACATGCCGGTATAACTTCTTTTTTTTTTAAATCGTGACAAGAAGTACTCGTAGACTTCGCTTCTTTATTGCATATTTTTTTTCTCATACGAAGTAAAACAATTTTTTTTAGAGTCATAAGCACTTGCATTTGTGCACATTAATTTTCTGTAAAAAGTACAATAACCATCCGTACAAGAAACATTAAAAAACTCACAAACAAACACAACTAGATGAAATTGCAACTTTATGCTCTGAGTAAATTAGTGCGAATGTTTAATAGGTATTGACTTATTCTTGTGCAGTTTTTTCAGTTGAAAAGCAGATTATTTATTTCAAATTTGCATATTTTCTAAAATAATATTATGGCAACGCTGATCAGAGCTTAAATCCATATAAACGTTTTAAATATAAACAGAATACATTAGCAGAGAGCAAATCCTTGAATAAAGCGAAAAACTTGTGACCGTTAATGCAGTTGTTAATATAATTTCCAATGGAAAATGTGAACGTGAGCATAGATGCCATATAAATAAGCGTTAAAACCGTCAAATTCGGGAAATAAAATCGTTAAAATCATAATTTTTTTATATTATAATGACCTAAAACTTTGAGTTTCTCTTCAAATTCATATCTTATTAAAATTTGGTCTTAGAATTTACCACACACACACAAATAAAAAAAATGTTCACAGTCATAAAGCAGCTCTGGGCTGGGGAACATCGTAATTAGTTCTTAAGTTCGGTCAGGCTTGTTGTTGTTTGGCCTTCGAGAGTTTTGCGTCTCACTCTCATTGGTTAACTGTCTACCTCAACTAACTGTATTAGTTTACAGTTTTTGTGAGGTATTTCGTTGTTAACCACGCGGCAACTTCCTATGCGAAGGCATAGGTCGGTACAGTTAGTCACAGCGCCGCAAAAAAAAAAGCTGTTAATACCATCGCGGGCATAAGGTCTACGTTACTCCACCCATGCTGTGAATCCTATACTTTGCAAATTTATTTGCAACCTTATAGTTACAAATACAAAAAATTTTCAATTTTATATAATTTTCCCCATATTATTTATATATGATATTTTAAATACATCCCTAAGCCGCCTGCTATATGCGTTTGAACTTGGCGCATTTGCAACGTAATGCAATATTTTTTTTATTTTTTACATACTTATATTTATTTATTGAATCTTCAAAATAACAATAAGTATTCAAATCTTAATACTAAATACACAAAACAAAAATAATTAAGTCCAGCCAATACTAAACAAAAAATTTTAACAACAACAATATCGGTAAATTTACCTATTTCTGATGGTGGCAAGGGTATCCCTTCTTCTCAACCGAGAGTGGAGTGGCAGTCAAAATTAAACATGTTACGTGCAAGAGGATTTGGGTGAAGTTCCAGCTTGCTGACATACCTTGTCGCGTACTTAGAGAATTCGTTTTTTACCAGCGAAACACACAAATCCATGCAATTTCGTGAGTTTCTTACGTACCATGGAGCTACAGTAATGCATCGAAGAGTTTGGTTTTGTTGTATTTAAATTTTTTTAATGATTTTTTGCAAAAGTAAAGGCTTAGCTAATACAATATAAAGTAGTGTTGTAGTAGTTGTCTTTTATCTTGTGTACAGGTATTTTTTCCTTTTTTACTTTCCTTCATATTTTCATTATATGTTCATTATGAATTTGTTTTAAATATCTTTACAATATAATTCATTACCTTGCGGGTTCTTACGGAGAGGGTGCACCAATTTTGTTAGTTACAGCAGTTTTGAAGTGTATACACTGAACCAGTTTAGTTTTAACTAATTTAACTCCAACACTTTAAATTCTGTTATTATGTTTGCTTTGGGCTTTCCGTGTTATTATTGATATGTCCAAGCCCAATGTCCAAAAACACTACTCCCTCTTTTCTCCCTATTATAACCTAATTTCCTAGTTCCAGAACAATACACTGCATATGCATATGTAGGAGTCATCCCCTAAGTTAAGAAATATGTTAAGAGAGGAACATTACGTTTTAATGTTACTTATGTATCGTACATTTATCCACTATATTCATATTAAGAATATACTTATATCAGCATTTCTACATAATGTCTCCAAAAAAGTGAAAAAAACAAATTGCAGTTAATAAGAATTCGAGAAAAATAAAAATCCTAAATTATATAGGAGATCAAAGTACTATACAAAAAATGTTTTAATGTTAATGTAAACTAAAAAACGAAAACAATTGTTGACATACTTCTTCACAGTAATATTATTTTGTATTGTCGATTTTTTTACTTTTCATTATTAATAAAGCGAGTTTTTTAGTTTCTTTAAACGATATTTATTATATTTTTTATTATAAATTTTTTTATTTTTTCTTAACTGTATTTATTTAAACTATATTTAAAACTACGGTTAAAACTGGGCGTGCCATTAATGACAGTTTCTCTGAATTAACTGTAACGCACATACGTTAAGCTAAATTAACGAGCACACGTTAAATGAAGTTCAACACCGAATATGGAATTTTTTTTAGGCAAGAAATTTATTTAAACTTATCATATTATTCTATTATCACGGGGTCTTGGCAAGCGTACAATTTTGAATTCAATTCATCCGTGTAAATCCCCCAGGGGAGCAAGTTTTGCCTTCCAGGGTACTTTGGTCTCTGGGGCAAAGAACGAAAAAAGTCCCTTCTTTATTGTAGAAATAAAACTTTATGTTGGCAGAAGGGAAATCAACAAACCTCCCGGGAGGTTCTGATTGCAGACCATCTCCGCGCTGATCAACGTTGAGGTACATACCTTGGCTGAAACGTTCTGGCTGCGGTTTAAACCTAAAATCGGAGGAAGGGGAATAGGTTTTCCTTATAACTTTGGTTATGCCGGTTTTTGGGAACTAATATCCGCTGAGGTGCAACAGACACCTGTACTGTAGGGAACCAGGGATAATGGTTAGACGGATGAGTTGGTTAAGGGCTGATGCTGTTAATGGACTTCGAGCTACCAAATCATTAAGCCTTGCCTTTACTGACAGCTGGGAAATAGTATGGGGGAGGAATTAGAAGGCCCGAACGCTTAAGCAAGAAGTTTATCTATATGAGTACGAACATGGCAAAAAGCTGTGAATCGTGAATAATTCATCCCGTGGGGTACGTCCATCATAAGATTAGGCTTACAAAGCAGGTACTGGTGTAAAACAATTTCACAATCCATCCGTACAAATTGGGTCGAGATCGAGCCCAAAAAAATCAGCTACATACATACACTCAGGTGAAGCTAATAAGCGTATTAAATAATAAGGTTTTCAAGTCGTACATATACACATTACATTCATTCCCTACATAAATAATGTAAAAAATTTTAAGTACACTGAATCAAAGTTGCTTGAAAGATATGAAAATATAAGTGTGCTCTTCAAAAGTCATCAAAACAAAACTGAAATCGTCAACACATTAACATCCTATTTTCTCTATCCAAAATCGTAGAAACAGCGATAAATCGTCAAATATGGCAACCGTGAGTGTTTTAGTTTATTTCGTATTTCTTTATGATACTCATATGTGGGTGGTTGTGGTGAATTTTATGTATTTCCCATGGTGAACACGGATGAGTAAATAAACATTTTCTTCGTGATGAGTCCAAAAATACACAACACAAGTGTTGTTAGTCGTTTTGAAATCGTTAATACATGCAAACGTAGTTTTGTCCGGATTGTGAAAAAGCTTTAAAATATAAAAAGAAAACTAAAATGAAAAACTAACAAATACAAAAAACGAAAGAAAATATATCAATATGCTTATGTAAAATGGTTTATATAGTGTAATAGAAAATATTTATAAATTTATTTCAAAAATTAAAAGTTTAGTAAAACGGATTCACTAAAACTATGGGCCTTTGGGATACACTACGAAAAATCAAAGGCAACAGCCCCTCCAAGGGCATTGAACTACAAGTACGACGTCCTAGTCAAAATTTGGTTGTAGCACCTGGCCAGGTTACCGAACAATCGCTACAAGTATGGCGAGCTTTGCCTCCGCAAATAAGACATGACCCTAGTATGGTCTCCTTTCGCATGGAAGATGAACGTTTGCATGGTGAGTAAAAGTAAATAAAAAAAAAACAAAAAGTGTCATACAACCTTAATGCAATAACAATAAACAGCAGTTAAACTTCATATTATGTTCATTCAAAGGAGTGCTTTTAAAAAGCGTACATACGAGTACAGACGACTACAGACGAGTATGTAGGTATGAATGTGGTTAATGATTTTCAATACTGATGTTAGTCTAGCCATACTGACATTTGTTTTACAGACATTCTTTCTTGTTGTGTGTTTAAGTTCAAGTACTCGTATACGTACATACATATGTATGTTTATTAGAAAATAAATCAAAACAAAATGAAAATAGAACAAAATTTGTATTTTATTTCTTTTTCACTATTTGAAGTCTGTTTGCTTGCTAATAATGTTTCAAAGAAAAAATTCAATATGTGATAAAATAATGTTGCAAACAATTTGAATTTCATAAAACATAAATAATTTTCAATATTATTCATACAGTATTTATAAAGGGCACTTCAGACTATCACACTTTGTATTAAGACTTGTCAAAAAATCAAATAATACGTGCAAGTGTGATAGTGTGAATGTAAAGCGTTATGAAGATGAGAAATAATACGGTAAAAGATTTGACATCCCATAACACTTCACCATTTTTAGAAATTTGTTTAAACGATAAGATTTTTCATTGGATCAGGGTTGCATTTTTTGCAAAAGCAAATAATAAAAATATTAAAACAAGACGTTAAGTAAATTGGCTGTTTATGTTCAAGTCATATTCCTTCTTTTACCTTAGGTGTGATAGTGTGAAAACAAAATGTAATGATACGTTAGATTTTTTGACAGTCGCAACAAATATCTTTAGATTTTTGTCCCACAAAATCCAATCAAAATCTTAAGACTTGTATGATAGTCTGAAACGCCCTTAAGTACGAGTATGTATTTATCGTATTATATCTCAAATCTAGTTTTTCGATCTTTTTAAAGCATATTTATTGTTTTTTACTCGTTGAGCTTGTTTTTATACAAATGAATTTACGGCCGTTAATTGTTAAGAAACATTTCATAATGTTAAATGCAAAAAACAATTGTTAGCTTACCACTCGTTCGGAAAGTTAACTTTAACTTTGAATATTTTAAAGTTGAAATGGGCCCAATTTAAGGGCACTTCAGACTATCCCATTTTGTATTAAGACTTGTCAAAATTTCAAGTAATACGGACAAGTGTGATAGTGCGAATGTAAAGCGCTATGAAAATGAGAAGTAATACAAACAAAATGTAATGATACGTTAGATTTTCTGACAGTCGCCACAAATATCATTGGATTTTTGTCTGACAAAATCCCATCAAAATCTTAAGACTTGTATGATAGTCTGAAACGCCCTTTACCTGTGGTAAATTTTAAAATGATGTTTGATTTAAAGTTTTGTGGGGCGCTGCCAAAATAAAACAATTAAATTCCTTACTTCATTTCAAAGTTAACGTACTGTTTTTGTATAAACTTTTTCACAAATGTATGGTTAAAGTGTTTGGTAACTACTATAATGTATTCGTAAATATTCAAGTAAGAATTTGTTTTGCAAAGGGTCCATATTCTTCAATATACCGACACTCCTCTGTGTGTCTTCTTCAGGAAAATAAATTTGATGTTATGTTTACAAGTTTTATAATATTGAAAATAAATTGATATAGTCTTATTTTTGCAATTAGAAATGATTTCATTCCGAAAATTTTTCTGTTCTTCGTTTTTTGAAGAAGTAAAAAAATAATTCAATTCCGTTTCCGAAGGGAATTAAACTTTGTGACATGGCTGTATATTATAAAGTTTTCTTTTAACATAATTCTAACATTAAACACAAAACATAGTATTTTTATGTAAATCATTAATGAGTGAACTTATTTAGTTATATACATATGTACGAGATTAACTAGTTGTGAGTTCGAGTCCAACTTCAGTCAAGAAGAAGGATTAGTTTTTAATTATAACAATAATTGCTGTGAAACAATAAGACCAAAGAAGAACAGAAAAAATAATTAAATACCATTAGCTGGGGGACAACTAGCTGTTTCGTAGTCGCTACACTACTCATCAACACCCACTGGGATTCGAACTCGGGATCATGTGAACATGATGCATTTTTAATACGGCCGCTTAAACCACTTCAGCCACCGAGCTCTTTAATTATTCTTACGTTAATGTTTGCCACATATTGATCACATATATGCAATTGTTATAACCCTAGTTGTTTGTACAGGATTTTCTGTCACTGAACAACCAGTTTTTAATTTTTTTTTTTTATTATTTACTAAATAGTTCTCCTAACTGTGAGACGTATTTGTATGTAAATCATTAATGAGTAAACTTTTTTAGTTATATACATATGTACGAGATTAACTAGTTGTGAGTTCGAGTCCAACTTTACATACACAAATATATATGTATCTTGTTTGGTTCCGGTCTTGGAAGTCTCCATTTTTTTTAGTGTTAGCCGTGTTCTCAAACACGGCTTTAAAAAAGTCAGTATCTGGGAGTTTTTGGAAATGGAAATCTATCTACGCTAGTTCCGATCCTGGAAAATTCTTTTTTGTCCCGGTTTTCACATATCTGGTGAAATTTTGATATGGATACCTAACTTAGCATTTTTAAAAGAAAAGACAGAGGCTGATTTTTCCAGTGAGAAACGGCATGCTAATTTAGCGAACCACAAGTTTGTCCTTACTCCACAAAATATCTAAGAAAAAATAAAAATGTAGTCTAAGCACAATTTTATTATGTCTTTAAACAGCATAAAAATGGAAAAATCGTGCCAATTACGTTTTATGAAAGTAAATATATTTCAGCACTCGTATGTATACAATTTTAATGCTTTGAGTAACGCTCGGCGCCCCAGGTTTTTTATTTTACTTGCTGTGCTCGCAGCGTTGTCCGCCCATAGATATTTTTTGTTTACAAGAATATAAGTAAAGACCAGTACATATAATTTTTAGATTTTTTTTTTACTACCCTACATATGCAGTGCATTGTACTGAGAAGGAGGAAAGGAGGAGTAATGTTTGTGAACTTAACACGCGGAACGACCAAAACAAACGTTATCACAGCATTTAAAATTTTGAAATTAAATTAGTTAAAACTGATCAGTGCCCAGCGTATATAACTTTGACACTTCTCAGAATAACAAAAATTAGTTCAATACCGCGCACACCGTAAGGTAATAAATACATAGGAGGAACATAAAAAGAAAATAATAACAAATAGAGAAAAAACAAACGGCAGTAAAAACATAAAATAAGAAAAAAAAAAAACACGTGCACACATGATGCAAAACAAAAATTTTTTAGAAATTAATAATAAACATAAATATAAGTATATTTCTTTTTTATGTTTTTTTATTTATATTTAACACTTAACCTAAAGTTATCACACAATTTACAGAGTTTTAGTCATTATACTAACTTTTCATCTATAAAATAATATTTAGCTCATAAAAGGATGTTTATTATAAAAAATATTTTACTTCAGAGGAAAGTAATTTTTTAAAAACCTCTGATTTGATATTTTACATGAATTAATATAAATGAAAAATGTATGTAACAATCATATACACTCATGCATACATACATAATTGTAAGGCATATATACACATTTAAGTATATACGCAATACATATACGTATGTATGGTGATACAATCAAATAAATGAATTGGTCTTCTTTAATAAAGTCCGGAAATTAGTGGGTTACTGGACATGCTACAATAAATCTTGAAGCGTTCTGTTAAAAAAATTTATTTTTTCGATGATTAATTTTATATTATTTTCTTCGTGAGGATCTTTGGTGGAGAAATGCCATGGTAAATTAAGCATCATCTTTAATAGCTTATTTTGACTGATTTGAATTTTTTTAATGTGGGATATTGCACAGATACCCAACACTGGAGAAGCATACAAAATTATAGATTGAAAAATTACTTTAGCCAGGATTATTTTGTTATCACGACTTAAAAATGATTTACAGCCGATTAGCGGATATAACATTACTTTTGCTAAATTGAATTATTCAATCTGTTTTTTGATATGTGCTTCAAATATTAGTTTTTTATGCAGTAAAACACCTAAATATTTAACATTATCACTCCATTGTACATTAGTGCCATTGACGTTGAGTTGACTTGATGGATAAAAACACAAATTTCTTCTACATGTAAAAAATATTGCATTTGTCTTGCTTTCGTTAATTTTGATTTTCCACCTGTGGAAATATGCCACAAGTTGATCTAAGGCTGGTTGTAAGTTTGCAACAATATTTTGACCATACTGGTGTGACGCATTTAAACAAGTGTCGTCAGCATATGCTGCACATTCTACTTCCCTAGGTTGTGGCATATCGGAACAGTACAAATTATAGAGCAATGGTCCTAAAACTGAGCCCTGTGGAACTCCAGCTGGAATTTCAAATATATCCGAACATATATCATTCAGACATACACAATAATATCTATTTTTCAAAAATGACTCAATGATTTTTATTAAGTATAGTGGAAAATTATATTGAATCATTTTATATAATAGGCCGTTATACCAAACGGAGTCAAAAGCTTTCTCAATATCCAACGTAACCATTACTTTTGAGTGTCCAACTATAAACTTGGAGTTAATATGATTACATATACGTTTAATTTGATGAACTGTACTGTGAAAAGGGGTGAAACCCAACTGAGTTAGCGGTAATATTTTATTCAGATCCATAAAGTAATTGAGTTTTATTTTAAGAACTTTTTCTAGAATCTTACTCAGACTATTGAGAAGACTTATTGGGCGATAACTCTGTACTGAATTAGGAAGTTTATTGGGTTTCAAAATAGGTATGACTTTTATCATTTTCCATCCTTGCTGGAAATGTTGTAATTTTAGGCAACAATTGATGATAAAAGATAAGTATGTAAGGGCGGAAATAGGCAATTGTTTAAGCATGATGTTAATTACTGGCAAAATGCTAGTACAGTTACCTCGTGTTGCTAGAAGAATTCTTCTTTTCATTTTTAACGCTATTTTGCGCCTAGAATACTATCCTGCAGAGTGGAAGGTGTCTATGGTTACTATGATACCCAAGCCAGGGAAGGATCCCACTAAGGTAGAGTCATATAGACCAATAAGTCTACTGCCAACAATTTCAAAACTTTTCGAAAAATTGTTAATGGCGAAGTTGACTCCAATATTGAATGATGTAGGATGCATCCCGGATCATCAATTTGGTTTTCGGGCTAAACACAGCACCATAGAACAAACGCATAGACTAGTTAATGTTATAAGAAAGACTTTTGAGGACAAAAAGTATTGCTCAGCTCTATTCATTGATGTTTCCCAAGCTTTTGATAAAGTGTGGCACGAGGGATTAATGCACAAAATAAAGATGAACTTGCCTGCAAACACTCACAAGCTTTTGGAAAGCTATTTATGCGGCCGGAAGTTTGTTATCAGAGAAGGCGACTTTATAAGCCCAACTCAGCCAATCGAGGCAGGAGTTCCCCAAGGTAGCATTCTGGGACCCACTTTATATTTAATTTACACTTCTGACATGCCAACCAGATGTGGTATTCACACTTCAACTTTTGCAGATGACACAGCATTCTGCAGCGTACATGAAAACCATCAAGTAGCTTCGCGAAATTTGCAGGAGTATATTTCAATATTAGAGATGTGGTTAAAACTTTGGAAAATTAAAGTTAATGAACAAAAGTGTACTCACGTTACGTTCACACTGCGTAGACAAACATGTTCAGCTATCCAAATTAACAATTCACCTATTACGCAGCAAAATGAAGTCAAGTACCTTGGTATTCATCTCGACCGTAGGTTAACGTGGAAGCCTCACATTGGCGCGAAAGTCACTCAGCTAAAATTAAAAGCAGCGCAATTAAATTGACTTATGGGCAGAAATTCTACATTGAAATTAGATTGCAAACTTCTGTTATACAACGCAATACTAAAGCCTATATGGCGCTACGGAATTCAGTATGGGGCACCGCCTCAGCGTCAAACATTGAAAAAATACAAAGGCGACAAAACCAAATTCTTCGAACAATTACTGCAGCTCCATGGTACGTAAAAAACTTCCGAATTCACAAGGATCTGTGTGTTCCACTGGTAAAAGATGAGTTTTCAAAGCATGCGACAAGGTATATCAGCAAATTGGAACTGCACCCAAACCCTCTTGCACGAAACATACTTAATTTTTGTGGTCACACTCGGTTGAGAAGAAGGGATACCGTTGCCACCATCAGAGCGTTAAGTAGGTGATTTTACCGATATAATATGCGCATAATAAAACTTTTTGTCTAGCATTGGCTGGACTTAGTTAATATATTGTATTTAGTAATAAGATTTGCATACTTATTGTTAGTTCACATTGTGAAGATTCAATAAATAAAAAAAAGCTTAAAAAAAAAAAATGATGTTTTTAACGCCATCTAAACCTGATGCTTTCCTGATTTTTAAATCTTTTATAATTTTAGCAATTTCATGACTATTTACATATTCGTTTGAGTCTGTGTTAATGTTAAGTCGAGAAAATCGTTCATTAACAATATCAATTAGAGAAATGTGGGGCTGGTTACTTAAATTTTCTGAAACGCAATGATTTTCTAAGAAACTATTGGCAAGTTGATTCACTTTTCCTTCATCTGTATAATAAGTTGTAGAGCTTTCTTTCAGAGGTGGTATAAATATACGCTTCTTTCTTAAACACTTAGCTATATCCCAAAACGGTTTTGAGGCTTTATCTAAATTTTGAATTTTGGTGTTCCACATTTTCAATCAATCATCTATTATGGTTGTTCAATAAATCAAAATCAAATGCATTTCTGTATCTTAACCAATTACGTCGATAATAGTTACGAGTACTTATTAGCTGTTTAGCATAGGGTGGTAATACTTGTTTGTTAAAATCATTATTTACTTTAGGAGTTGCAATTTCAATAGTTTCGATCACGCTTTTTTAAAATAATCTATGTTTACTTCTTTTTTTCTCCCTGCATCTACATCACAAGGTAAATGGGCGACTGATTTGTCTAACAAATGTCTATAAAGATTCCAGTTGGTCTTATTGTAGTCATAAGATAATTGCCTTGAACGTGAAGAATTTATATATAGTTTAAAAAACACGGACCACAATGAAAAACACGTGTGTACATAACGAAAGACAAAACACTACTCCAATTATTATTAAATTACTACCGATATCGTGATTAGACCCCTGTATTCCATCAAAGAAAGGGTTTCGTACAATGGGCCAAAATTACTACCGATTTTACTACACCTCTTGTAAATTCTATGAAAGGTAATTAAGGTGCTGTTCATAGAACACAGACGAGCAATTCGTGTAGGAAACTTGTATGAAAGTTACTCCATTTTTTGAGTGATTTTCATATAAAATTTTTTATACTAGTGCTCGTATGTATTCTATGAACAGCACATAAAACCTTTTTTTTCAAATTAATTTGCTTTAATCATCAGCAACATAAGAAGAAATTCAAATTTATATTTAGTTCCACAGGTATGCCAATCAATCAGACACACAATAGTGCAAAACTCCAAACAAGTTTATTATGCGAATGTGACAAGACTTAAACCAGGAAGCCAGGTCTCAAAACTCTGACCAGAACTTTAGCAATCTTGAAGCAATTCGGCAGACTCATGTTCACTGAAAATGCAATATATTTTCCAGGCAATTTTAAACGATTTTCTTCAAAATAAGCTTTTGGAACGCAAACGGCATCCGCTAAAACAAACATGAAAGAGATCGCTCCCTTATGAAAAAGCACTATATGCCACTCGGCAGAACTTGTTTTTGTGCGAAAAATTCCTTTGCTGTTGTGTGGTGCGCTTTTTTTCAAATTTCAGTGCGTTTTTTAATTTTTGGTGGCACCGAACCGAATTCACCACAACTTATTGTTCCAGTATAAGAAAATAATTTTTGTACTATATATCAGTAATATAATCAATACCATTTCATCAAGTGTGGAAAAGTTTTACGTTTCATCTTACAGAGCATAATAAGAGTACACGAAGTAAGGATGTATTAAATGCACCAAATCAGTATCTAAAGAAAAAAGAATATTTTATTTTTAAATTTTGCAGTCCCTTTTATTTTTTATAGTACAAACAAATGTTTGAAAGTATCGAAAAGCAGAGAACAAAAATTCAAACAATTAAGTTTTTTATTCGCTATTTAAGCTTCTAACATTTATACCAGTAAAAAATTATAAATAGCTTGTTTGAATTTTTGTTCTCTGCTTTTCGATACTTTCAAAAAGCAAATCGTAGCAACCAACTGTTGTTCATTTATCTGAAAGGTGTAAAGAAATGTTAGAGACATTTATAAATAGAAAAGCTTGTTTTTTGTGTTTTGACGGATATTATTAGAGCATTTTTCTTTTTAAATTCGCAGCAATTTATTTGGATTGTTGGGATATAAAGTTGAATGTTTGAGAATATCTTTCAAAAATTTCCGAAGTCTACTGATGATTAGGGTAGTTCCTAGCTGGGAAACATAGAAAACAAGCTATTTATAATTTTATCACTCAACAATTAAATAATAAAAGAAAATGGACACCATGAAGCATTTATTTTATAATTTAAAAAATAATCAATAGAAACTACCACATTTTAACCTAAAACTAATATGTCAGAACTTGTCTTGTCAACTTCAAGTTATCTGAACAACAAAAAGTTATTCATAAAATAAAAACATAATTGTCTTTATCGTGTTTTTAATATACAAATATACTTTTTATATAAATATTTATGTGATGCCCGTAGTGCACGGACCAGCTACTAGCCTAGAAATTTTTTATGAAAAACACACAGTTTTTAGTGCCTTTCATACAAATTTTTGAACTTGTCGTATAAACAGCACATTAAGTAAAAAGGCAAATTCTAAGCTTTTATTAATTTTGAGCATCTATTGCAAATATTTAATAATTTTTTAGCAACTTTGTGAACAACTTATAAAAATAACCAAAAACATTTTTTTGTGCGTTTTTTTCGGAATAACGTGTTTTTTGTCCCATTTTGGTGCGTTTTGCAATTTGAAAGCTGACAATGTTGCTTGTGGAGGTGCGGTAATTCTGATAAAAACAAGAAATAAGTACTATTTTCTAAACGAGACACTTGAGTATATTAAAGCAACAAATATATGAGTATGCAAAAATTGTCATTTCCTCGATTTATTCACTGCACCGATTTTCAGTAATGGACAGTGTTGCCACGAGATTTTTTGTAAAATCCCTACCATACCGCATTAAAATCGTTATTTTTCCATACTATCAAAAAATATATCCCTACATTTTTCCCTACGCAATTTTTATTTATTATTTTCGTTTCATTGCGTGACTTCGATAGTGAGCGGACGTGTTAGGTTTTGATCGGAAAGTAATAAAATAAAACCGTAATAAGTGTGTAAAATAGAGTGTACCTAGCAGATACAATTCTGAAAAGGAGCTTATTCAACTAGTAAAAATATTTGAATTTCTGAAGAGGAATCTTTAAAAAAATCGTTAGAAAATCTTCTTTCTCCAAGAGAAAGAAACCGCAAGCGTTCGTGTTCGTCAAATATATTTGCCACATCTGCAGAAAACATCTTCTAGTTAAACTAGCACCAATAAGCCGAAAACCCAAGTAGGCATGGATAAATACATCACCGTTGTGGAACGGCAGCGAAGCCTTAAATCTGCCCAATTATCATCAAAATCTAAAATATCTAAAGATGAGGACGCCGAGAAGCCTTCTGATAATAATAGATTTGCTATTCTTCAGGCGGATGAGCCAACAACTTCAAAAAAACTGTTTAAAGCTCCACCAATTTATTTGAGAGAGCCTACATCTAAGGAACTGGTAAGCAGACTTATTACGGTAAAAGCTGAAAATACCTTTAGCGTAACATCTGTGCAGCATGGAAATATTAAAGAAACTAAAATTCAGGTAATTGATGAAAATGATTACCGCAAATTGACGGACGACTTGGAGAAAGAAAATAGAGCTTTTTACGCCTCAGTTTAAAAGTGCGAAAGGCCTTCAAGTTGTTGTTAAAGACATTGATTCTGGCGTAGATCCTGATGACGTTAAAACTGGTTTGGAGGAGAAAGGGTTCGAAATTAAGAATGTTGTTAACATTAGCAACCGAGAAAAGATACCCCATTCCATGTTTAGGGTGGAACTAAAAGCAGGAGATGTCACCTTAATAAAGAATGAGGTTCATCCAATATATAAAATTAAACACCTTCTGAATGAACTGAATGATGAAGCTGATATGCCGTTAGACCTTTCGTATCTTTTATACTCCGTTTTCAAGATGTTGAGAGTGCTATTAGTAACTTAAACACCAGAAAAGCTTCAGGTATTGATAAAATTACCAACAAAATTCTTGTGCAGTTACCCCGAATAGCTAAAAGAATAGTCCTTTTTATTTTTAATGCTATTTTGCGTCTTGAGTATTTTCCTACTGAGTGGAAGGTGTCTGTCATTACTATGATATCCAAACCAGGAAAAGATCCTACAAAAGTTGAGTTATATAGGCCAATAAGTGTATTGCCAACAATTTTAAAGCTGTTCGAGAAATTGCTAATGACGAAGTTGACCCCAATCTTGAATGAAGTAGGACGTATTCCTAACCATCAATTCGGTTTTAGGGCTAAGCATAGCACCATAGAACAAATACATAGGCTGGCGAATATTATCAGAAACGCGTTCGAAGATAAAAAATTTAGCTCAGCTTAACTCATAGAATAATAGGCTTAACTCATAGAATAAAATTACACTTGTCTGCACTCTTAAGCTGTTAGAGAGCTACTTTTATTACCGGAAATTCGTCGTTAACGAAGGTGATTTCAAAGGCTCGGCTAAGACAATCGAAGCTGGAGTTGCAAAGGGTAGCATACTGGGTCCAACTTTATATTTGATTTATGCTTCAGACATGCCAACGAGCTGCAAAATTCACACTTCAACTTTTGCAGATGATACAGCATTCATCAGTATCCATGAAGATTATAAATTAGCATCACGAAATTTGCAAGAACATATTCTAATATTGGAGAAATGGTTGAAGCTTTGGAAAATCAAAGTATAT
Source organism: Thecocarcelia acutangulata (assembly GCA_914767995.1). Classification (NCBI taxonomy): domain Eukaryota; kingdom Metazoa; phylum Arthropoda; class Insecta; order Diptera; family Tachinidae; genus Thecocarcelia; species Thecocarcelia acutangulata. The sequence continues at coordinate 62,273,007 of OU612097.1, forward strand.
GAACAAAAATGTACGCATGTTACATTCACACTATGTAGAAAACCCTGTTCGGCTATTAAAATCAACAACCATATTGTTCCGCAGCATAGTGAAGGCAAATACCTCAATATTCATCTCGACCGTAGGCTCACGTGGAAGTCTCACATTGAAGCAAAAGTCACTCAGTTGAAACAAAAAGCAGCGCAACTAAATTAGCTTATGGGCAGAAACTCGACATTGAAGTTGTATTGCAAACTTCTGTTATACAATGCAATTCTAAAACCTATATGGCGCTACGGAATTCAATTGTGGGGTACCGCCTCTGCATCCAACATTGAGAAAATTCAAAAGCACCAGAATAAAATTCTCCGTACAAATACTGCAGCTCCATGGTATGTTAAAAACTCTCGAATTCACAAAGATCTAGGTGTACCCTTAGTGAAAGATGAGTTTTCAAAATAATGCGATAAGGTACATTAACAGACTTGTGTCTCACCCGAATCCTCTCGCACGTAGCATCCTTAACTTTGGGGGCCACACTCGACTGAGAAGGATGGACACCCTTGCAACCATCAGAGCGTTGGAAAGGTGATTTACCAATAAAATACACTTTTAAGAAGCAACTTTTCGTCTAGCATTGTAAGTAAATAAAATTTTTCAATATTAATTCTTTTTTTTCTTTTATTAATTAATTAATTTTTTCTTTTATTAATTAATTAATTTTTAGTTTTAAGATTCGCATACTTAAAACTACATAAATGCAGTTTTGCAGAAGTTGGAAAAATATAGCAGAAACTAGTTTCATCAATATGCGACTTTTATTTTACTTATAATTACGTTTTATTCCATTAAATCTTTGCGACAAGGGTTGTTTATATGAAATATATTAAAAACATTAACAAAACCTAAATTCGGAGAAAAGGCGAGTTAGAGGCCTGTCTACCGATATATCGATATCCCATAATTTAATATCCTTGATTATGCAATGATTAAAGTTCTTTTAAGAGGTTAGGGAGCATACATCTAAAATTTATGCAATTGATTAAAAAGCTTGCAAATGAGATCTTAGAATACATATGAAATTATAATTTATGGAAAAAACCCCTCCAATCAGCATTAATGCTTTTAATAATTTTGGCGTAATTGGGAAATACTCATTGTTAACTTTGTATATAAATAGCATGAAAATGCATCGATATCCAATTTGGGCAACGATTTTGTCTCACAGTTGGAAAAATTATAATAGTATAATAATAATATTGACCCTATTATAATAATAAATAATAATGTTAATTATAGTCGGAAAAATGGTAATAGTATAATAATAAACAATAACATTAACCATTTGTGATAATTTAAAAATTCCCTACAATAAGCCTTATCATGCAAAATCTGTCCCCTTTTTTACATACATGTGGAAGTAAACAATTAAATCTATACAAAAAGGGAAAAATCGCTACGCTTGGCAACACTAGTAATGGAAAGCCAATATTCATATTTTTCAAATCACTGGGACATCGATTTTTAGCGGCTAGCGACTATAACGCTAAACACACTTTTTGGGGATCACGTTTAACTTCCCCGAAACGCCGCGTGCTTTTTGACACCGTTTCCAAAATGGGCTTAGATGTGATTTCAAGTGGACACCCCACTTATTGGCACACAGACTAGTTAATGTGATAAGAATAACTTTCGAAGACAAAAAGTATTGTTTTCATACGCAATTCAATTATGACGCACCGCTTCAACGTCAAACATTGAAAAAATTCAAAGGCGACAAAACCAAATTCTTCAATTTATTACTGCAGCTCCATGGTACGTAAATAATTCTCGACATGAGTGTTCTTTTATTATTATTATTGAAAAGTTGTAATCCTTTGTATTGTAGTGATTTCTGCATATTTGTTGTTGTTGTTTTTGAAGCCTAAAGTTGCCATCGTTTCATAAGTTGTATGGTTGAGGTATCCTGGGGTATTTCCGGCTAATTTTTTACCAGTTTTTTTTTTGCATATGTAATCAATATGATTATTTAGCTTTAATTTGTAATCAATTATAAACCCAAGATACTTCATTTCATTTACTTTTTCTATCATTTGATAATTAATTGTAAAGACTAAATCATTGTTCATATTTATTTGCATTATTTTAGTTTTGTTTTGTTTTCATTTAATTTTAGTTTATTCATTTTAAGCCATTTATTCACACTTTATATCATACTTGATATTGCTACAGTATTGTTCATCTGTCTGTCCTTCGGAGAAAATTAATGTATCGTCCGCATCTATATGCGGAAAACAAATGGCAAAAGTAAAAAATGTAAAATCTAAATATATAGACAATGATTATAGTGTTTGTCAAGGATCTATACTAGGTGTGATAAAAAAAAATCTGAAATAATACTATTATTATTTCAGATTTTTTTTATCACACCTAGTATAGATCCTTGAGAAACACTATAATCATTGTCTATATATTTAGATTTTACATTTTTTACTTTTGCCATTTGTTTTCTACCGGTTATATAAGATACGAACCATTTATGTTCAATTTCTTGTATTCCGTAATGGTATAATTTTTGTAGCAAAATGTCCCAATCAACCGTTTCGAAAGCTCGTTTAAAGTCTAAAAAACTAGCCATAATTCTTTTGTTTTTTGACACATATTTCCATTTATTAATTCACTGTAGTTTCGCATGAGAAATGTTTCCTGAATCCCTTTTGGTTTTTCAAAAATATGCTATTTTTTCGAAATAATCTTCCAATTACAACTTTTTCAACAAAAATTTTCGCATCCCTTTAGTGTGTTTATTGGTCTAAATTCTTCACATTTTTTTATTTTTGCGATTTCTTCTATTGGTATTATTACCGATATTTTCCACCTTTCTAGGAAATCTCCTGTTTCAAACGATTTATTTATAATATTCATTATTATTTTGCCAATTATCCATTGTTAATCTTACTGATACATTGTTAAAGTCAGGTTTGTTTTTGAAATTTTATAAGCGCAATTAAATTTATTGCACGAAATTTAAATTTATTATTTATTATAGGTATTTGATTTACATATTCCACTTGTTCTATTGTCTGGTTAATGATTTAATACTGTCAACAAAGTAATTGTTAAATTTCTTGGCTATTATATAGTTATCCTTTTTTTTACCTTATGGTAGGGGTCATCCCCTCAGGGGATGACCCCTACATAAGCAGTGCATTGTACCAGAACTAGGAAAATAGGTTGTGGGGAGGGGGAAAGAGGGGGTAGTGTTTGTGGACATTTGACTTGAACTTTCAAACGTTATAACAGACAGGAAACACATCTGCAGGCAACTTATTCCACAGGCGAAGCGTACGGCTGAAAAACGAACTCTGTCTGTAATGCGTAGCACGATTCCCCGGGCAATAGACACCAAATGCTCTGGACGATGAACGCGTGCTACGCAAAAATGTGCGAGTTTCGGGAACAAGATCCCTAATATCGTTAGAGCAAAATCCATTGTAGTAACGATAGAACAGAATAATGCACCCTACACTGCGTCGATGCTCCAGTGAGTCAAGAGAGTTGGATACCCTACTGTCATCGATAATCTTCTTCTCCCTCTCCTGCACACGGTCGAGTAACCACGAAATAGACTTTGAGGCACCAGCCCAAACATGAGAGTTGTATTCCATTTCCGGTCGGATGTAGGTGGTATAAATAGTAAGGAGATCGGATGAAGTGAAGTACATCTTACACCGTTTCAATAATCCAAGGCACTTGAATGCTTCTTTAGAGACATGGAAAATGTGATCAGAACATCAAGAGCATCCGATTCCTCAACATTTATACCATCCATGAGTGCAGATGAAGCAGCATTTGCGGTCGTTTGTTTGTGTGTCAATAAACACCATTGGGTCTTACGAGCGTTAAAAGCGACTCTGTTTATACGACCCCACTCGGAGATCGTTTGGCAACGATTTCAGATAGGCTGGGCCTATAACTGAAAGAGTATGAATAGCAAATGCTGCTGTCATCTGCAAAAGAGTGGATAGGGTTGGAAGTTTTATATAGAAGGTTGTTGAGGAAAATAAGAAATAGGGTAGGAGAAATAATAGAGCCTTGCGATACCCCTGAATTAATCTTAAATTCGTTTGATTGGACCCCATCTATAAAAACTCGTATAGTGCGGTCCCTGAGAAAGCTCGATATAAACCGAGAAAAGTCATCACCGACACCAAAAGCAGTAAGTTTTGCCAGTAGTGCAGCATGCCATACTCTGTCAAGTGCTTTGGAGATATCTAGAGCCACCACCCTACTTTTACCGAAATTATGGATTGAATGGCACCATTTCTCGGAGAGGTATGCCAAAAGATGGCCAGTAGAGCGACTCTTACGAAACCCGTATTGGCGATCACAAAGTAATGTATGCGACTCTAGGTACCTCACAAGGTGGTAGTTAATCATACTTTCCATTACTTTGGAAAGTGCAGAGAAAATTGCAATGGGCGGTAATTTTCAGGGTTACTTGCTTCACCCTTTTTGGGAATTGGCGTTACATTAGAAACCTTCCAGCATGATGGAAACTCACCAACATGGTAAAGTATACTGAAGAGGCCTGCTAACGGACGCGCAGGCGTAGAAGAACACTGCTTTAAGACCATTGCTGGAATGCCATCCGATCCAGGAGTCTTATTTAGTTCGAGGTCGACCAAAACCCTTTTAACTGCTCGCGCCCGGAAGAATATCTTTGGCATAGTTAAAAATACTCTTTCGAGCTCGAGAAGTGGTTGACTACTTTCCGGCAAGCAGGAATTGCTTGCAAAAATTTCAGCCAATAGGTTAGCTTTGTCAACCGGTCGGTGAATGCTTGGTCATTCTTTAAGAGAGTTGGAATTGATGAACTAGCACTGTTCTTTACTCTCTTAACGAAAGACCAAAAAGTCTTACTGCCCCGGGGAGCTGTAAGAACTTAGGCACGAAGACGCTGTTCGTGAAAAAACTTTTCACGCCTAAGTACCCTGACACACGAAGATCTTGCCTCTTTGCGTAGCAAATCAGTGTCTGGATTTTTATTTAAACGTCAATTACTGAACGCTTCCTCTCAGGATCTGACTGCGGTTTTGCACGTTTTAATCGAAATCTGCTTAGAAGCAAGATCATATTTTCAAATATTTTTACTGAAGCATTTATGTCTTTATCTAGAAAATAAAGTTTCCAATTAAAATGCTCATAAAACTGGTTGAGCTCAGCCCAACGCGCCTTTTCGTAAATAAATTCTAACCGTTTCGTGGCTCATTTCGAAATGTTACGAAGTTCGGAGACCGAAAAAGACGCAGAAATGGTACAATGATCCGAATTGCCGAGAGGTGCACTAACTCTGACTTCATACTTTTCAGGGTGTGAAGTCAGGAATAGGTCAAGTGTGTCTGAGTGGTGCCCTTCAACTCATGGAATATGCGTTGGCTCATTCACTAATTGCGCTAGGTGGTTGTGCGCAATGAATAACTCAACATATTGGCCTTCTGGAGTTGTATGACTCGAATCCTTAAATTCCAATTGATTAAATATCACAGATTGTATCAGATTTATTTTTTTGTTTATCACTAATTTTATTATAGTTGTCTACATTTGTTTTTTGATCTTTGGCATTACTTATTGTTTTATTAAAAAAATTTATTTTTCTCCATTTTTATTTCGTATTTATTTCTTGTTGTTTTATATTCGTTCCAAGACTCTCTTGTGTTCTCTGCTTTTATAACATGATATTTAACGTATTTCTCCATTTTTAGATCTTTTAATTCTCTACTAAACCACTTCTTTGTAATATTTTTTTCGTTTATAGTTTTTTTTTTAAGTAAATTTTTTTATAGTGTGTTCAACGCTAGTTTCAATATTGTTTATTGTATTCCTTATTTCAATATTAAACAAATGTTTATTATAATTACATATTTTTACTGGTTCGACATTATTTGTATTTTTTATATCTATTTCTATTGTTTCATGATCTGCTATTTTAAGCTCATTACAATTTTTTATTAATACGTTTTTATTACATGTTATAACAAAATCTATTAAGGTTTTTGTATTCTCTGTCACCCGAGTGTATTCTGTAACTATTTGCTTGAGTCCATTATCATTCAAAGCTATCTGTATTCTATTCTTATACATATGTTTCATTCTTACACCAGTCTATATTAAAATCATCCGCTATAATAATATCGTAATTTGTTTCACATGTATGTTCAGTTATTTCTTCAAAAGCATCACAAAATTCAACTTCTATGCAACTTGGAGACCTGTAAACTGCCATAATCAAATAACTTTGTCGTTTTTTTACCTTCCATAATTGGTATTCTTGTTCTTCCAGCTGTTAAATGAGTTTCTGATAACATAATAAATTCAGGTTTTTTAAATTCTGGAATAACCTCTATTTTTATTGAAATTATTTAATAATCCTTGTGCATTCGTATATACACCGTTAACACATTTTGATTGTTATATATTAAAGCCAAACATTCTCATTTTTATTCTTAATTTATCTTGATATAGTGGGCATTCTTTGCTTAAAATACTGTGGTTTTCATCTAAAATTTCTGATTTGACTTTATACAGTTTATACATTTTGGTACAACTTCATTAGCACATTCCTTTGAATTGTGATTACTGTGACATTTGTAGCATATTTCTTGATTTCTACAATCTCCAGCTTTGTGATTATGTCCTCTGCATTTAAAACACATTAATATTTCAGTTCCATCGAATACTCGACATTTTTCCCATCCAATGTTTATTTTTTGAGCTGATAACAATTTTGTGCACGATTCATTATCAGTTACAATTTTAGCATTATATTTTGTGTAGTTACTTCTTTTAGTTTCGTGTGTCTTAACAATTTTTGTATCACTGTTCTTTACAAATTCATTTTGTTTTTTAATTTTCTCAATTAATTCTTCATCTGAGTATTTAAAAGACATGTCCGTAATTGTGACATTCATTTCATTATTATTTGGTACTTTAATTACATAATTTTCACTCATTTCATTTTGGATTGCTAATTTTATTTTTTCCCTTTCTTCATTATTTTCACTGTGTAATTATAATTAGCGTACCATTATTTCTATTTTCTACATTAGTAATTTTTAGGTCAAATGGGTTCACCTTATTGTTTAGGTCTTTTGTTTTTCTTTTGGCTTAATTATAAGCGCCACTTGATTTTCCAACTCTGGCAACACTATTCCTTTTTTAGCTGTTTCAGCAAATGCTGATTTGTTTTTATCATTTGTTTCTTTTAAAGCTTTGGTTATATTATTCTGCATTCTTACATTGCTTTCTTCGATTGTGCTACACAAGTTTTTATTTTTATATTCGTTTATTACACGATATATTTTTCATATTTCTGGCACATTTTCTTCACATGTCTTCTGAGCTTTATCTATTATTCTTAGTCTCTCTTCATACCTCCCTTCAATAACCTCCAGCAACTGTTTTATTTCATTTTCATTCTGGCTCAATGCAAAAGCAAATTCGTTTTTGTGTTCTGTTAAGTTCTGTTTGTTTTTGTTTACACTATCTTGGATTTCTTTTAATACAATATCAACATTATGTATATATTGAACACAATCATCGCACATAAAACAAAAAAAATCTCCTGATTCTAATATCTTGGCTGAATATTGATCAATTCCAGCGCATTTAGTTGAACAGTGGAATATTTTATTGCAGACGCCTGCACCACGTATTATATTTCCATTATTGTGACACTCAGCCATGGCTGGGTCAAATATAAAAAGTTATTAACACAATAAAATTTAATAACTTGGAGTTACTTTTCTTTTATTTTAACAAGTGTTTATTTTTATTGTTTATATATATTATTTATTTTTAAAGACTTTTCTAATTATATTTTTGAGATTTTTCAAGTGCTTAAATTTTTGTTTTCGTAACGGTAAATTTTTGCAGCTGAAAGACGAATTTTCTTAGTACGCAACTAGGTATATCAGTAAACTAAAACTTCACACAAATCCTCTTGCACGTAAGTGCAGAGTTTTGAATAGGTGATTTTACCTAACTATATAGTTCCCGCAAAAAAAAAAAAAACTTTTTGTCTAGCATTGGCCAGGCTCAAGTAAAAAACACATCTTTTTTTAATTTTTTAGTTTTAAGATTTGAATACTTATTGTAAGTTTTTTTGAAGATTCAAGAAGCAAAATATGTGTAAAAAAAAAAATATATATGTATGTATATATATATATATATATATATATATATATATATATATATATATATATATATATATATATATATATATATATATATATATATATATATATATATATATATATATATATATATATATATATATATATATATATATATATATATATATATATATATATATATATATATATATATATATATATATATATTAATATAATATATATTAATATAAAAAGAAAATGTACCAGTTATTAGCTGACAAAAACATATATCAAAAAACCCGAACGGACCCGACAGCAAAGCTGCAAAAAGAAAACAATATCGTTGTAACAGAACTATTTAAGAAAACTCATATCATAAAATACCAAAAATACTTGATGACTTTCCACGCGGCAACAGCACCGGAACTCTATGGACTGACAAAAATACCAATCAGACCAATTTCATCTTTAGTCAAAGTGAAGTTCTCTGCTACTAGTTAGCGAAGCTTATTGGAGAAATCTTAAAAATCTTGATTGCCCCAGTTTACAATGATAAAAATTCCTTAGATTTAAAAACCAGAATAAGTACACTTAATCTTGATGAGAATGATATCATAGTGTCTTTTGATGTTGTTTCGCTATTTACTAATATATCTACATACCTACCAATTAGAAAAATAATGGATAAATGGGACACCATAAAAGAACACACAACCATACAAAACCCTTATTTCCTCAAGCGCCTAAAATTTTGTTTAAATGACAACTATTACTTTAGCTTTGATAAAAACATTTACCACCAATCATATGGTATGCCAATGGGAAACCCTGTATTACCCACCATTGCTGACATAGTGTTGGACACTCTACTTGACGAAGTAATGGAAAACTTAACGCAGAAAGCAAAATATGTGAACGATCTGCAAGCAGTAATTAACAAAAATGACGAAATCTCTATACTTGACGCACTCAACTCATATCATAACAAATTGCAGTTTACCATAGAAAAGGAAGAAAATAAACAAATGCCATATTTAGACATGAAAATAAGAGAAGGCAAAAATATAATAACAGACTGGTACATGAAACCGACAGCTTCAGGAAGACTTATCAATTATAACTCAACACAACCTATAACCATGAAAATTAACACTGGCTCAGCTTTCGTTAAAAAAGTAATTCGTCTTAGTGATAACAAATGCGTAAATAATAACTTAAGGCACATATTATCGAAAAATACTACCCAAAACCCATAAAATAGTTAACAATAACATGACCAAAGAAAAACCACAACCTAACAAATAAAACAAGGAAAAACATTTTTACAGTGTACCCTTTGTACCGAGATTGACAGAGAGAAAATTTTTAACAAGTATTATTGATGATGAACATATACATAAGTATTTGACACAAATCCAACCAAACACTGGGGACTCTCTTTACAAAAAAAGAAAAAATAAATGACATACTAAAACGGGATATTGTGGTTTATGAACTAACATGTGTAGGCAATGAAAGGGAGCAGTGCAATAAAGTTTATGTAGGAACTACGAAGAGAATGCTTAAAACAAGACTAGTTGAGCATCAAAGAGACATAAAAAATGGAAAAGAGGCAACGGGTTTATCACAACATGTTAAACAAAGGAAACACAACATAGATTCAAAGTTTTAGACAAAGAGAAATCTGCAAATAAAAGACGATTGTACGATTGAGAGCCTTAGAATTCACCCAGCGGCCAAAGTTTCGCTTACAGAAGCGATGATCCGATGCACACTTGTAAGTCAGTAATGCACACCATTTTGAAGCGATTTTTTTTTCAAGTCGGCCAGACTTTTGAAACAGTTTCCTGTGAATGAATAGTACGATCGTGTAGGACAGTGAATCAGCTAGGGCCTCTAGTGAGGTGTTCATCCAACAAACGCTCATTACTACCTAACATACATTGTAAGCTATCAGTAGGCAGCTCGAATACAATCTCGCATACTTTGTAAGTCGGAAGTAGGCAGCTCGGATACAATCTCGCATACATTGTAAGCCGGCAGTAGGCAGCTCGTACCTACTGCGCACTTCAGTTTTTTGGGAATATTCCGTTAAATAAATTTGTTCCGTTTTGTCTACTTTTTTAAATTGTTTTCTAGCACTTTTACCTAATTTTGTTAATTAAAGTTTTTGCAACGTAATCTGACAAAGACGGCGAACGTTTGATTTACAACGAAAAAATAAAATACATATATAAATGTGATACAAAAGATGAACGTAATTCATTTTTGGGAACTCCATATATTACTTTCATACACTTTGTAAGTTATCATTCAGTGATTACAAAGTGTTGCACACATCGTCGAAGAGAAGTAATTTGGTAGGCAATGTTCGCCGCTGGGTTTAAACACAAAAGAGGATAAAGATAACACAAAGCTTCAGTACACAGCTGCAATAAAAAATAAAGCACTGTGATATAGCTTTAATGATCTATGTATGTTTTTTGTTGTCTAAAAAGTCTTTTATTTGTTCGTTTTATTATTTGTTGTAAAATGCAAAAACAATGATAAAAAAGTGACTAGTTTTATGTAAATTATTGTGAGTATTAAGGAATTATAATTATTGTTTTGTTTATGTATTTATATTTATATGTGTAATATCTAAAACATATATAATATATATGTTTCTTTTTCTTTAATAAAAAGCATACTCCTGAAGAAGTCGACAACCCACATCGATGAAACGTTGAGTAAATATATGAAATAATTGGTTTTTATTGAGTAGTGTTTAGTAGGGGGGTAGTGTTTTGTCTTTCGTTCTGTCCTCACGTGTTTTTCATTATCGTCTGTGTTTTCTATATTTATACTTATGTTTATTATTCATTTCTAAAAAACGAAATTATATCGGAATAGGTAGAGTTTTGCATCATGTAAGCACGTGTTTTTTTCTTATTTTATGTTTTTACTGCCGTTTGTTTTTCTCTATTTGTTATTATTAATTTCTTTTTTATGTTCCTCCTATGTATTTATTACCTTACGGTGTGCGCGGTGTTGAACTAATTTTTGTTATTCTGAGCAGTATCGAAGGTATATACACTGGGCACTGATCAGTTTTAACTAATTTAATTTCAACATATTATATGCTGTGATAATGTTTGTTTTGGTCGGTCCGTGTGTTAAGTTCACAAACATTACTCCACCTTTCCACCTTCTCATAATCTATTTCCCTAGTTCCAGTACAATGCATTGCTTATGTAGGGGTTATCCCCTGAGTACTGGTCCAAGATAAAAAATAAAATAAAAACATAAACTCTGACCATATTAGCCCATAAACAATATTTTGTTTTTCATAAAACAAAAGCTCATTTAAAAAAACTATTCCCTTAATCACTCTGATATTTGGTACAATTTTAAATGTGTTTTCCTCGAAACAATATTTTTTTTAGTTATAACTATGTTGCAATAAAGGAGCGATATGTTTGTGCAGCAACAAAAATAAGCACACAAACGGGTTGACTTTAAATGAGTTTCGTTTATCTTTGTGATGAAAAACAGATTTTCGTATTTAAATAGTACTTCAATTTACGAGTGTATAATATATAATTTAAATACAGAGATAACAACTGTTTATAGCTGTGAATAAACAAATACTTCAATATATATATATATATATATATATATATATATATATATATATATATATATATATATATATATATATATATATATATATATATATATATATATATATGTATATATATATATATATATATATATATATATATATATATATATATATATATATATATATATATATATATATATATATATATATATATATATATATATATATATATATATATATATATATAAGGCCCCATTTTTACTTACAGTTGGCTTTCAGTGACGTTCCTTTCTGTAGCAAATATTTAATAATTACATTTTCTGTGAAATGATGCAGACGTTTTTTTAAAGTTAAGCATAATCAAAAGAAAAACATTGGAATTAAGAATCAACAATTCTCTTATTTACCACAAAACAAGTGATAATTTTAAAATCGTGACCGTGTAACACTCATTCGAAATATTCAATCAGTGCAATCCGATGTTTTTTCGTCTTACAAAAGTCAACTGTCGCTGATAAAGTATAGCATGATCACGACATAAATTCATTCTTTTAGCCATAATATGAATGCATCCTGTTAAAGGCATGCACAAGAAATAACTAAAAGAACATTAAGTTACTTTTAAATTCATTTTCTGTCACAGACCGTTGTCACGACAGTGCGCCTACTACGTGCAATCATTTGGAGATATACTTGAGGTCGAATAATTTCGGTTTATGAAAGTACGTATGCATGTGTGCTGCACTGTTATAATTAAATCTCAGTATTTGAATCGCGCTACAAATGCACATTCCAAAGTGATAATTTATGTATGCATAGGTAAAGTCTGATCAGCTTACCTCTAAGCCGTGGGAACCAAATTGGTTTCCCAAACATTAATTGTAATAATATGACTCGTCCAGAACTTCTCATAAGTAGTATATAAGTAGACGTAATTTTAGTTTTAAACCAGTAAAAAATTATAAATAGCTTGTTTTCTATGTTTCCCAGCTATCTATATGTCGACATTTCATAGAAACTACCCTAATCATCAGTAGACTTTGGAAATTTTTGAAAGATATTCTCAAACATTCAACTTTATATCCCAACAATCCAAATAAATTGCTGAGAATTTAAAAAGAAAAATGCTCTAATAATATCCGTCAAAACACAAAAAACAAGCTTTTCTATTTATAAACGTTTATAAATAGAAAAGCTTGTTTTTTGTGTTTTTTTTTTGTTTTTTGTGTTTTGACGGATATTATTAGACCAATGAAATGTCAACATATAGATAGCTGGGAAACATAGAAAACAAGCTATTTATAATTTTTTACTGGTATAAATGTTAGAAGCTTAAATAGCGAATAAAAAACTTAATTGTTTTAGTTTTAAACTTTCACTGACTTGAGCAACAATCGGGTTGCTCGTCATTATTACATTTTAAAATAAATGGACCCTTTTCAATTTAAAAATATTTCAGTTATTTTTATGGTGATCCTGCCAGTATGGAGTGCTTAACTTCAATTTTAGCACTTAAGTGAGTGACCATTAATAGTTCAGTTACACGTTCCACGGCAGGAACGCGCTTCGAATATGAAAATCCAGTTCAGAGTTTTGTAGGAAGCTTCAGTAATCGCTAAAATCGCCAACATGCTTGGAAGCAATACGGCAACTTACATTTTTGCACTAAAACGGCATTACTCTATATACAATTTTATATACTTACATATTAAATGTCTGCATAATTATGCTTAAAAGGTATTTGAATATATTATTTTTCTCTTTTGCTTTTTGAATCAATAAAGATTCGTACCATACATAATTAGAATGAAAATAAGTTAATACATTCACAAGCCGAATGAATAATGATAATCAGCTATGTGCTAAGAGACGCAAAGTTTTATTTATTTATTTATATTTCCTGCACAACAAGACTAAAAGTCTCATAGTTACAGTACAGGATTTTCTATATGTACAAGCAAGTAGTATTCAGATGTAATGGATATTAGGTTATTAAAATAAGAATAATTTAGAAACTAAACAATTTGATTGAATTAATAAAAACAACTTGCATAAAAAATGAATTAATTACTCAAAAAAATAAAAATGAATTTCCTAAAAGATATTGCGTTGTTGTTTTTAAATCGCAAATCCCAATTTTTTTTTCGTGCTGAAGACCGCGCGTTTTGTTTGAGCATAAATATGGTTAAAATTTAGTAGCGCTTTTTTGTATTGGAAAAGACGAGATGCACCATCTAAAGCCGCCAATAGTAAACAAATGTAACCTCGCAATGATGTAAACAAAACACATTTTTCAATTCAAATTTTTTTATAGAATTCACAAAAATGTAAAGGTATATATATAAGTTTGTGATTCCGTTTATAATTTCCACAATTTTTATTTCCGACCCTATAAAGCAAATGCGCCCAGCCCTGTGCGCTTGATACTCAATTGTTTTTGTAAATGCGCTTAGCTATAGGGCTGTGCTCTTTAAAGGCCTATTTAGCCGACCTTAGAAATTGTAACTGTAACATAAATGTAGTAGCACTTATAGGACACGTAAAACCGTATCATGTGTTTTTGATACAAACAAAAAAACACAAGTGCATGTGAAGAAACAGTGTTCACTTATTAATGATTTACAGAACAAGTGTTCTGCTTTTAATTTTTATATTATTGTATGTTAAAGAAAATAATTAATTTTTCATCACCTATATCTTTATATTAAATAATTTGCAAAAATAAAATAAAAGCAAAACAGCTGTTCATAGCAGTGATGAGATCTCATAGTATTCAGTACATATACAAAAGGTACGAATATTGTTTAAATGGTACCTAAAATTTCTAATATTTCTTTTTCTGTCTATTGTCGACAATTCATATGAACTACAGCTGGAAAATATAAAAAAAAATTTTTTATAATTTTTTGATTAGTACCAATGTTGGAAGCTACTATAGCGAATAAATCTCAAATGTTTGAATTTTTGTTCTCTGCTCTTTGGTACTTCTAAAAAACAAATTTAATTGCTTATAATATATAACACGAGCGTAGTACATTCGGCTAGGCCGAATATAAAATACCCTTCACGATAGTCACTAAATATGCTCGGATATATGACCGACATCGGGGAAAAAATATGTTTGCCTTGTAATCACCATTCCAAAAAGGAAATCTTTCATGGAAATTATCATGCAAAAATTGGTTTAGGCTATATCTCGGTTAAATGTGAACCGATAACGGAATTTTCCCTTTTCTGTATTTTACGAGTAATTAATTACCTCGTTTTATAATCAGAACTGATTTCAATCAAAAGAAATTATTCACTAAAACATCGGAAATTTTCATTTTCTCTATTTGGTAACCTCTTTATATTATCAGAAATTCTTTTAATAAAAAACAAACATTTATAGAAAAATCGGTTTAGGCTATATCTTTCTCGGAATTTTGAACATATCTCAGCTATATGTGAACCAATATTACTGAATTTCAATAGCAATCCCATGACTCGATGGGGTAATAGAATGGTAAAAGAAAAATGTTTCAAGTCTGGTTTTCTCAGAAATGGTATTTCAACGACCGACGGATGGACAGACGGACATCGCTTAATCGACTTTTCTATTAATTCTGATTCTTGAGAATATATGTACTTTATACGGTCGCAAATAAAAATTGCAGAAATTATAAACGGAATCACAAACTTATATATACCCTTTACATTTTTGTGTATAAGAGTACTAAAATTCTAGTTAAATATAATTATTAGCTTATTATACTTAAAAAGTATTAAAACTTTTTTATTTTTACATTTTCATTTCATCACAGACCTAAATTTATACTGTATTGCTTTATTACATTTATATCAGCATAAATATATATTATAAACCAATTTTTAAAATTCATTTTATCGTTGGAAGATTGTGTTTGAGGAATATATTTTGGAAATCAGGCTAATAAATGTTGAGGTTACAAATAATGTGAAAGATGCAAAAATTGTGCGCAGTGTATAAATTATGCTACCAATGTATGTATATCCATCTTGCGTACTTTACAGAAAATTCCAAAATTTGTTAAAATATATTATGTGTGCATACAAATTTAACTACTTAAACAGTTCAATTATCAAATAAACAAAAAGTACTAAAACAGGGGTTTTGTGCCGTCCTGGCATTCACAATAATATATACCACCACTGACAACATTTGTCACGTAAACACGTAATGAAATTCTATTTTCTACAGGTTCAGACGTTACGGTTACATTTCATTACATGCAGTCTACACCTAACTTGAAATGCAATTAAAACATGAAGTTAAAACTTGCTGTTTATATATCTGTCTGTTTAAGGTGGCGGACACGTAGTAATGTTAGAGTTATAACTTCTCATATTAAAAAAATAAAAATGGTGAAAAACAACTACAAATAGCAGGCTGTTGTTAATTTAAGTTATAACAGAGTTTCCAAATGAAATGTTTTAAAAACGAGGTTATAACTTTAACCAAACTTCAACATGAGCGGTCCACATTTAACTTTAACTTGAAGTTAGCGTTAAAGTTAGTGTTTTCATGTCAGGTGGAGACCGCACTTTACAGTCAGATAAGCATTTTCATTGCTTCTCGTATAACAAAAACGATCAGCTGTTCCGACTACATTTACATTTCTACATTTACGGTCGGCTAAATGGGCCTTAATACACAAATACTGCGCTCAGCATTAGCAATGAGAAATACACAAACAACTTCGTCTTATATATTTTTTGTTGTTCTTCACTGCACACACAGAAAAGCAAAGCAACAACACTTTCGCATGTTTTTTTGGTAAACATTGACGACAGCGATTATTAGTGTGAATTTTGCTTTTGTAAATGTTTTGCTTTTTACAACAAAAAATATTAAATAAAAATAGCTTTTCCTTAAATGTATTGGTGTTTACTCTTCCATATAGAACTTGTGGGCACCATTGCTATAAAGCAGGGGTGCCCAAAATTTCTGTATGGAAGAGTAAACACCAATACATTTAAGTTTAATGTATACATATTCTGAAACATGATTGATAGATAATTCGATTCAGCGTCTGTCGGCCGTTGAAATACCGTTTCTGAGAAAACCATTAGACTTAGAAACTTTTTTCTTCCACCATTCTATTATTACATCAATTCATGGATTTGGTATTGAAATTCAGTAAAATCGTTTTACATATAGCTGAGATATATCTAAAATTAGGAAAACATCTTTTTTTTGCAATTTTGTAATAAAGTTTTTGAAAAAAAAATTGTTTGTTTTGCTTCAAACTTGACACAATTATTTTATATGGTGAATAAAAACCCTATATCGGACTATATATACTCGAGATATAGCCTAAACCGGCTTCAAATCAGTTCTGGTAATAAAAGCAGGTTACTAAAATACGGAAAATAAAAATGTCCGATATCGGCCCTTATATACCCGAGATATAGCCTAAACCAATTTTTTCATTAAAATGTCGCATAAGCGACCTTAAATAACTTTTTGGCTTAAAATCAATTCTGGTAATAAAAAAGGTAACTAAAATACAGAAAATAAAAATTTCCGATATCGGTCCACCCGAGATATAGCCAAAACCGATTTTTCCATGGAAATGTCGCGTAAGCTAACTTACTACATGGGCTGAAAGGACCGGACCTTAAACATAGATGGAGCTTATTTTATTGCAGTCGCCTTTTTTCGGTAACCTTCAAAAGACAGCTATTAAAACTGCATGATAATCTGTTCATTAGTTTCTGAGTTATTGTGCTAAGAATGCCGCTACTTTTGTTATTTTCAAAACAATGGATCAAAACGAATTTCGCGTTTTAATTTTTTATTTCCTTGATTTACTCACCACCACGATTTTTAGTAACAGAAACCCAATATTCACATTTTTCAAATCACTTGGGCCTCGATTTTTAGCGGCTGGCGACTATAACGCTAAACATACTTTTTGGGGATCACGTTTAGTTTCCCTGAAATGCCGTGTACTTTTTGACACTATTTCCAAAATGGGTTTAGATGTGATTTCAAGTGGCCGTCAGATCGACGAAAGATTCCAGGTGTTGTAGATTTTGGAGTTGCGAGAAATTTTCCTTCAGAGTGGATGCAATTGGAGCCTTCATTAGGTTTGTCATCAGATCACTCACCCACTATAATCTCTGTTCCGTTCCCCCAAGAGATTGGCTCCCTGTTGACCGTCAATAGAGTTAATTGTCTAATATACAAAAAATTTTTGAGTACACATTGTACTGAAAATATCGCCTTGAGAAGTCCTGAGGATATTGATGTGTCAACTAACAATTGAGTTTTTTATTCACTATTCTAGATTCTAATATTGATACCAATAAAAAAATTATAAATAGATTGTAAACATAGACTTAACCTGGGAAACATAAGCTATATATAATTTTTTGTGTCAATTAACGATTTTTTTGGAAACCTCAAACTGGCCGTACTAGCCGTATAAGATCCAGAAATGAAAACAATAGAGAGTGACAATTTCGCAGGTCTCCCCAGCTCAAAACTATGCTACGGGAATGTATAACTCAGTTAAAAAATCCGGTTGAAATCCACAGAATGGCTTTCCTTAAAACATATTTAGGAAACCTTGATGGTACTCCTGAATCTGATTATTCCTTGTGGAAAGCGACAAAAGGTTTAAAAAGACTCGTAATAAGTATGCCACCTTTGCGAACTTCAACTGGCGACTAGGCAAGAAGCAATTCTGGAATTTTGTATATTTAAATCATAACCCAGATTTTAATAGTGTTTCCATATAGAATACAGAAAATAATTATAGGAAACGTTATATGTTTGAGATGCTGCAGATAATTAATGTACCATTAGCAAATAGAATTAATTTTAGAAAAGATACGGAAAGTTTGCTCAGAATTATAGGCATCTAATTTATAAAAATAAAGTAATAAATTAGCATATTAAGAAATCTATTATTATGCTAATTACATTATGTTAAAAATGGTTTTTGTGTATTTTAATCACTTTATGTAGAATATATTTATGTATGTATGTTAATATTATTTTCATTTCCTTTCAAATAATTTATAAACAAAAAAATCAAAAAAATTTTCCTGAAGAAGTCTTCCGAAGGAAGACGAAATATTGAATTAAATAAACAAATTTTTTTAAAAAATATTCTAAAAAAGACCTCAAGCTTGAAGATCATTACATCTTAACTTTTCAATTTAAATTAATTTAAAAATTAAAATTAAAATATAAATTTGTTCTATATTTTGTATTTAAACAAACTCTTAAAGAAACAAATAATACCTGTTGTCCCTGTATAATAATTCGTCATGTAGCCTCCTGATATACATAATAGAAACATTTTCATTCATTCTGAAATATGTATGGCATATAGAAAGATGAAAGAAAAGAATGAATTAATTCACTTAACCTTTCTGAAAGAGAATGAAAGATTCACACAAATGAAAGATTTTGCTCAATACTACAAAAATGTACTCATGCCACATTCACACTGTGTAAACAAACATGTGCACCTATTCAAATTAAGAACTCACCTATTCCGCAGCACAATGAAGGCAAGTACCTAGGTATACACCTCAACCGTAGGCTAACGTGGAAGTCTCACATTGAAGCAAAACTCCCTCAGTTGAAACTAAAAGCAGCACAACTAATTTGGCTTATGGGCAGAAACTCGACATTGAAGTTGGATTGCAAACTCTTGTTACACAATGCTATTCTAAAACCTATATGGTGCTACGGAATTCAATTATGAGGCACCGCCTCAGCATAAAACATTGAAAAAATTCAAAGGCGGTAAAAAAAAATTCTTCGAACGATTACTGCAGCTCGATGGTACGTAAAAAGTTCACGAATTCATAAAGATCTGAGTGTTCCGCTGGTAAAAGACGAATTCTCTAAAAACGCGGCAATGTATATCAGTAAGCTAGAACTTCACCCAAATCCTCTTGCACGCAGCCTACTTAATTTTGACGGCCACTCTCGGCCGTTGAGAAGAAGGGATACAGATATTCTTCGAGGAAAATAACACTTATTTGTTTAGCAATGGCTGGACTTATTTAAGTTTTATGTTTAGTATTAAGATTTTAATTCTAATTAATAGTTTATACTTATTTTGAAGATTCAATAAATAAATGAAAGCGCAAAAAATGTTTTTTTTTGTGGATGATGGATGATGCACCAGACCAATAACGCATATTTTGCCTGCTGGCGAACCCATTGAGCGAAAAATGAGCTTCGTGACTGAAGATGATTTTGCGATGGAATTCACCATCTTGGCGCATTTTCTCCAGAGCCCAATCATAGAAAATACGTCGCGGAGAAATGGAGAATAACGATCGAAAATTGGAGTTAACGCTCTTAAAGTTGCGGTCACCGACTCCGAATTTCGGTAGAACATTTTTGTAATTTGAAGGTCTCTTTATTCTATCCTTCTTTACAATAGGATTGCAATAAGTATGTATATTAGCTCTTCCTCCAAATCTGATTTTTCAGCACGTGAAAGCGAGTACCAGCCCTGATTCCGTTTTGATTGACAATGAATCCTCTGGCGAAAAATTATAATGAAAAAAGCACGTTAAGGAAATAGCAAAACTGGATTAAACAAGTAAGAGTGTAGTATATTCGGCTGGGCCGAATCTAAAATACCCTTCACGATAGTCACGAATATGTATAGTATATTAAAAATGTGACCTAAATATGCTCGGTTATATATGAACCGATATCGGATTTTTCTATTTTCTGTATTTTAGTAACCTTCTCTTATAACGAGAATTGCTTTCCAGCAAAAAAAAAAATTTTAATGGAAAAATCGGTTCAGGCTATATCTCGGGTATATATGGACCGATATCGAAAATTTTAATTTTCCATATT
This sequence comes from Thecocarcelia acutangulata, assembly GCA_914767995.1. Taxonomy (NCBI): domain Eukaryota; kingdom Metazoa; phylum Arthropoda; class Insecta; order Diptera; family Tachinidae; genus Thecocarcelia; species Thecocarcelia acutangulata. The sequence continues at coordinate 62,293,624 of OU612097.1, forward strand.
TATATAACCTTATATCATTACCGGAACTGCTTTTGAGCACAACAAATTGTTTAAGTTCGCTTACGCGATATTTTCATGAAAAACCCGATTTAGGCTATATCTCGGGTATATATGGACCGATATCAGAAATTTTAATTTTCTCTATTTTCGTAACCTTCTTTCATAACAAGAACTGCTTTTCAGCAAAAAAAAAATGTTATTGGAAAAATCGGTGCAGGCTATATCTCGAGTATATATGGACCGATATCGGATATTTTCTTTTTCCATATTTATATGACCCTATTTCATTACCAGAACTGTTTTTAAGCAAAAAACGATGTTTAAGTTCACTTACGCAACATTTTCATTAAAACCGCAGTTTAGGCTATATCTCGGGTATATATGGACCGATATCGGAAATTTTCATTTTTCATACCTATATAACCTTATTTTATTATTAGAACTGCTTTTAAGTAAAAAATACTGTTTGAGTTCGCTTACGTCGCGTGTTCATGAAAAACCCGGTTTAGGCTATATCTCGAGTATATATGGACCGATATCGGATATTTTCTTTTTCCATAATTATATGACCCTATTTCATTACCAGAACTGTTTTTAAGCAAAAAACGATGTTTAAGTTCACTTACGCAACATTTTCATTAAAACCGCAGTTTAGGCTATATCTCGGGTATATATGGACCGATATCGGAAATTTTCATTTTTCATACCTATATAACCTTATTTTGCTATTAGAACTGCTTTTAAGCAAAAAAAGTTGTTTTAGTTCGCTTACCCCGCGTATTCATGAAAAACACGGTTTAGGCTATATCTCGGGTATATATGGACCGATATCGAAAACTTTAATTTTCCATATTTATATCACCTTATTTTATTACCAGAACTGCTTTTAAGGCGAAAAAATTGTTTAAGTTCGCTTACGCGGCATTTTCATGAAAAACCCGATTTGGGCTATATCTCGGGTATATATGGACCGACATCGAAAATTTTCATTTTTCATATTTATGTAACCTAATTTCATTACCAGAACTGCTTTTGAGCACAAAAGAGTTGTTTAAGTTCGCTTACGCGACATTTTCATGAAAAACCCGATTTGGGCTATATCTCGGGTATATATGGACCGACATCGAAAATTTTCATTTTTCATATTTATGTAACCTAATTTCATTACCAGAACTGCTTTTGAGCACAAAAAAGTTGTTTAAGTTCGCTTACGCGACATTTTCTTGAAAAACCCGATCTGGGCAATATCTCGGGTATATATGGACCGATATCGGAAATTTTCATTTTTCATATTTATGTAACCTAATTTCATTACCAGAACTGCGTTTGAGCACAAAAAAGTTGTTTAAGTTCGCTTACGCGGCATTTTCATGAAACCCCCGGTCTAGGCTATATCTCGGGTATATATGGACCGATATCGAAAATTTTCATTTTTCATATTTATATGACCCTACTTCATTACCAGAACTGCTTTTGAGCACAAAAAAGTTGTTTAAGTTCGCTTACGCGGCATTTTCATGAAAAACCTGGTTTGGGCTATATCTCGGGTATATATGGACCGATATCGAAAATTTTCATTTTTCATATTTATATGACCCTATTTCATTACCAGAACTGCTTTTGAGCACAAAAAAGTTGTTTAAGTTCGCTTACGCGACATTTTCATGAAAACCCCGGTCTAGGCTATATCTCGGGTATATATGGACCGATATCGAAAATGTTCATTTTTCATATTTATATGACCCTATTTTATTACCAGAGCTGCTTTTGAGCACAAAAAAGTTGTTTAAGTTCGCTTACGCGACATTTTCATGAAAAACCCGGATTGGGCTATATCTCGGGTATATATGGACCGATATCGGAAATTTTCATATTCCATATTTATTTAACCTAATTTTATTACCAGAACTGCTTTTGAGCAAAAAAAAGTTATTTAGCTTCGCCCATGCGACATTTTCATTAAAAATCCGATTTGGGCTATATCTCGGGTATATATGGACCGATATCTGAAAAAAAAATTTTTTGCCTTTTAGTCACCATGCCTAATAAGTGTGTGAAGTTTGAAGCAAAACGAACAACTTTTGTTTTCAAAAATTTTCATACAAAACTGCAAAAAAAAATGGCTTTTTTCGGAATTTTGAATATATCTCAGCTATACGTGGACCGATATTCCTGAATTTCAATAGCAAACCCATGAATCGATGGGGTAAAAGAATGGTGAAAGAAAAAAGTTTCTAAGTCTAATGGTTTTCTCAGAAACGGTATTTCAACAGCGGACAGACGGACAGACGGACATCGCTTAATCGACTTTTCCATTAATTCTGATTCAGAATATATATACTTTATAGGGTCGCAAAAAAAAACTGTAGAAATTACAAACGGAATCACAAACTTATATATACCCTTTACATTTTTGTGAAGGGTATAAAAATAAAAACTCAAGCGAATGCTTGGCCAGGAATATTAATCTATAAACCAGAGCAAAGAAGAGAATGGAGTGATGGAAATTATAAAAGAAAGACCTTTAAGAGCTCGTTGCCGAAAGTTTCTATAAAAGATTCGCACGCCACGTGGCGAAAATAAGATTTGAAGATCTTTCCATGAATATTAAGATTTCTCGGACTTAGTATTAATTTATTATTACAACCTAATTTTTCAAAACTAGGATCAAGTTGATAGTGGAAGGAAATCGAACTAATTTTGATGAAACTTAAAAATAACATTTACATTTATGTTTCTTGGTCCAGTACGCAGAGGATGACCCCTACATATGCAGTTCATTATCTCCGGAACAAAAATATAATAGACTACATATATAATTAATAGGCAAACACGTTTTTTAAAATCCCTTTGTGGCCGCACTACTGCACCGATTTAGAAAAATTGTATATCGTTTTAAAATCGTTCATGGAAGTGAACGAGCTAAATTTCATTTTGATCGGTTTAGTATTTCAGTAGTATAGGGTGTTTTTTTAAGCCCGATAGAACTTGAAATTGTAAAAAATAGCACAAAAAATTAAATTGTAATCAAAATTTTTTTTTATTCGAAAGATCAATACGTGACATTAACATTTGAAAATGATTTCGGGCATATGGGCACCGCGGCTGTTCTTGACGAAGCGCATTCTGGACGTCCAATTTTGGGCCACTTTTTCGAGCACTGCTGGCCGTATGTCACGAACAACACGAACAATGCTGGCCTCCAAGGCGTCAATTGTTGCTGGTTTATCAGCATAAACCAGTGACTTCACGTAGCCCCACAGGAAATAATCGAGAGGTGTCAAATCGCACGACCTTGGAGGCCAATTGACAGGTCCATTTCTCGAAATCAACTTATCGCCAAATTTTGATTTCAGTAAGTCGATGGTTGCGTTCGCCGTATGGCACGTAGCGCCATCCTGTTGAAACCACATCTCCTCCGGATCAATGTCATCCATATTTTCAAACAAAAAATCATTGATCATGGTGCGGTAACGATCTCCATTGACCGTAACGCGAGCTCCGGCCTCATTTTTGAAGAAATAAGGTCCGATGATGCCACCAGCATGAAAACCGCACCAAACAGTGCATTTTTCTGGATGTAATGGAGTCTGTAGGGTATCTTGTGGATTGGTCTCACTCCATATGCGGCAATTTTGCTTATTAACAAACCCGTTAAGCCAAAAATGCGCCTCATCGCTGAACACAATTTTGCGATAAAACAACGCGCGAATCGACGACTGATTTTCAAAGTAAATTTGGATAATTTCGTAGCGTTGTTCAAGCGTGAGTCTATTCATGATGATTTGTCAGAGTATACTGAAACAAATAAAAAAAATGTTTCATCAAAATTTAATTTTTTGTGTTACTTTTTACAATTTAAAGTTCTATCCAGCTTAAAAAACACCCTATATTACGGCTATTAATTTGGTACTCCCATTAACAAACAAAATATGTGTATGTGTATGTGCAAACTTACTTTGCAACTGTACAGTTACTTAATGAATAAATAAATGAATAAGTATTTTATATGAGAGTGTATTATGTAAGAGCGGAAAAAAAGAAAACTGAGTAAAATTAATTTTAATTCGCCAGATCGACCATCACGCAACTTTCATTAATGCTAAATTAAGGATATCATCGTTTCTTGTATGCTAACAACAATCCTTTTCACCTGATGTGCTTATATATTAACGACTTATACCAATTACTTTACTTTCAAAAGACACGTTATTTTATATTTAAATAATTAATTGCTCTTTAAAATGTCAAATAAATCGAACATGTACGACATACATATTTTGAACATATCGCTTAGTCTGTAAATATGTATATCCTGAACTATTATGACTACAGTAATAGATTTTATATTAAATTAAAAGCTAAAAAGTAAATCTTTACGGCAATTGATGTACTCTAATGTGGACCAGTAAAGAACAAATTCAGGGAAAAAGTTTAACGCACAATTATTATTAATATTGTTTTTTGTATTTTTTTTTTATTTATTGGATATTCACAATGCGAACTAATCAATCTAATCAAAAAATCAATATTCACAAAGCGAAAGTAATCAATCCTAATACTAAATTTAAAACATTCACTAAGTCCAGCTAACGCTAGACAAAAAGTTTTAGTTTGCGCCAATTATATCGGTGACATCATATATTTAACGCTCTGATGGTCAGTAGTGCCGCCAATTGACATTGTTAAAAATATTTAACAACAATATTAACGTCGGTACTATTCAGTATCTTGTTTTTTAGCAATAACGTTTACTGCTAAGCTCTAAGTTAACGTCAGCTGTTAAAGTTAATTAAACAGCAAGAATATTTTCGTTGTTAATTTTTCAATTTGTGGGTAAATTTACATATGTATGCATAGTAAAATTTTAAGAAAATCCAAGAATGTTTCAGCGCGGTGAATCAATATTTGTGAAAAATCTATTTAGTTATTATATAATTAACGACAAATTATTTCATTTGTGTAGAAATACAGATACATAAATACGAAATTAAGAAATCTTTAAGATAACTTATCAGTTTATGGCATATGTTCTTTCATTTTATAATTTATTAATGACTCTAACAGTACTTTTTCATCTAAGGATTTTATGAAGCTGTAACATTTAACTCTGAATATCTATGAAGATCACTTTGCTGACCAATTACATGAGAAAAATAAAAAACATACATGAAAAATAAAAAACAAACATACATACCTAACTCTAGCTGACCATAAAACGGAAGCGGTTCTGATTAGTAGTAGGAAAATTAGGGAAACTGTCAGGCTAAATATTGGCACGTGTAGCATAGAATCTAAGGAATGTTTAAAATACCTTGGGGTCATGATTGACACTCGTCTGTCTTTTCAAGAGCACTTGAAGTACATAGGCAGTAAAGCATCAAAAACATGCACAGCGTTATGCCGGATCATGCCGAATACAAGAGGTCCAAAATATCTGCAGAGGAGATTACTCTCTAGTGTAGTAAGAAGCATTATCTTATATGCATCGCCTATATGGTCAGGCTCACTTAGATATCCTACTTATGTGAACCTGATATCTCCTGTGTATAGGCTGATCGCCTTGCGTGTATGTAGCGCATTCCGAACTGTATCGGACCTGGCCGCTTTTGTCATTGCCGGCGTGATACCGATCGAGCTAGAGGCCGCTTCGGACATCACGGTTGGGTTGAGAGAATCGTGTCTACGAAAATGGCAAGAAAGATGGGCGACAGCTGACAAGGGAAGATGGACCTACTTACTGATACCAGACATCAGAGCATGGCTATCAAGAAAGCATGGCGATTTGAACTACTATATTACACAGTTTCTAACTGGGCATGGTTGTTTTAGGTCGTACTTGTACCGTTTTGGACATGACAGTACTCCGTTCTGTCCGAGTTGTGATGGTAATGTCTTGGAAGATGCTGAGCATGTGTTCTTCATCTGTCCACGGTTTAATAGTGATAGGGAATATCTAGAAACAGTCCTAGGACGTAGCATCAGTCCGAGCAGTATCGTTCCAATCATGTTGGAATCTTTGTGCAACTGGACGTACGTCTGTAGTTTTGTAAAATTGGTTTTGTTGGAACTTCGTAGGTTAGAACAGATTCGCAGCAGAATCAATGTAGTTTAGTTTAGATGTAGGGTGTATCACCTTTCCCACCCCGAGACGTAAAGCCTTGCGGCAGTCCCTCGGGGAGCGTCTGGGTCAGGGCGAAGGGGTGTTTTTTAGCGAGTTAAAGTCTCGCACTACTGGCAACCACCATCACTGCCAGTGCCTTTCGATGGTTTTTCACCCCGCGAATAAAAAAAAAAATAAAAAAAAAAAAAAAAAAAAACCATACATACATACATACATACATGGTGGCGTGGGTGCGAGCGTTCAAGGTAAAGCGCTGGCTTCCCATCGGGTGTAGCCAGTTAGCGATCCTTGTCCCTGCTCAAACCAAGTTGTCACACGGCCTTCTCGTGGCGCTACTGAATAGTTCTCAACAAAAGTTGAGAATGAACTAACTGTGTGACAGCGATAATGGATTGGATGACGACCTGACGCAGACGATTATGGGCTGGGAGCTGACGTATTCCGTGACCTGATTAAGCACGAGTGACATCGTGCTGAAATGGCTCACGGGCTAATGCGGAAGCTACCTCCGTCCCGGTAAAACCCTGGCAGGGGCTTAAAGTATGATCAAAGTTTGTAGCCAATAGTTTTTGGCTGTGCAGGGTTAGTTGAGATGACTCCTAATCAGCTCCCGACCTGGCTCTGTACACAAGTCTCATAAGGCCTTGTGTCAACCCTCGCGAGGAACTCACTGCTTGCATAGCCACCCTCGGGGTCACTACAAGGGTAACTGCACATTCACTCAACAAAAAGTGAACTAAATTTTAATAAAATTAACTTAACCCGGAAAATGCGGGAATGTTTTGGACAAAGAAAAAACTTTTTATTGAGTGTGCGGCAAACGGAGACTACAGCTTTAAGCGGGGACCCAACTGAAAAAATGAATAAAAATAATAATAATAATTATGAGAGTATAAATGAGTTGAGCATGGGTGAAATTGTAAACCCTTTTGCTAAGAAATCGGTGATAACCAGATCACCTCCTACAGCGGTGAGTAGGACCGTTCCGGTGCCAGGCACCGTTGAAAATAGTGAAAATGGACAAAATAACGTCCAGAGGCTAGGAGAGAAGATCTCAAAGCTCGTAGCTTTCCTAAAGGCACGTTCAAACGTGCATAAGGAAATAGTGACAATGTCACGTGAGATACAGGCATTGTACATGCAGGTCTCAGATGAATTGAGTAGTGGAAGTGCTAGTAGTACAAAGAAAGCACATACTAGTACGCATACTCAAACAGACGAACCACCAAGGCTCAATCCTGTGATGGGCGGAACTCCAAAGCGTAGAAGGGAGGACTTAAGCCCAAAAGGTAACAGAGCTAAAAAGAATAGGGGAACAACCCCTAATAAAGTAGTCAGGGTAGGTGGACACACTATACCCAAGGCTATAAACTCAAACTTGGCTGGCAAACCGGATCTAAGTGCTAAAGATCCTGGCTGGGTTAAGGTTGGCCCAAGGGCTAAAACAAAGAAAGCGTCCGTTAAACCAGATGCTATAGTGATTAAAACCTGTGGAGATACTTCCTATGCGGATATTCTCAGACAGGTGAAGAGGGACCCTAAGCTAAACAACCTGGGTCAAAATGTGAAGAGCATTAGGAAGACAGGGAAGGGTGAACTGTTGTTTGAGCTGAATAGACCCGCGCATCAGAATACGGGCGAATTTAGGTCGGCTATAGAAGAGGTGCTAGGTGATGCTGCTAAGGTTAGATCACTTTCTCATGAGGTCAGGCTTGAGATTAGGGATATAGACGAAGTAACCTCTAAGGAGGATATTTATGAAGCTCTCGTCAAAATATCTGACGAATTTAAAGCTTTGCACCCTACGGCAGTTAAGTCGCTAAGGAGAGCATACGGTGGGACACGGACCGCCACAATTGGCGTGAGTGCACTGATAGCTCGCCGCCTTATAGAGATGGCAAAGATACGTATTGGCTGGGTGGTTTGCCGAATACGCGAAAAGGTAGCACCAAAAAGATGCTTTAAATGTCTGGATTATGGACACGTAGCAGGGAACTGTAAGGGGCAAGACCTTTCAGGGAATTGCCTACGGTGTGGCAAAACGGGCCACAAAATGCTCTGCAAGAAGGGAGCAGACACCGTTAGTGACCATGTCACCGGAGGTGCAGTTTGCCCGTTTTATAAAAGAGCTCTACAGAAACTTAGGGAGTAGAGTAGAACCTAAGTCACCAAAATGCGTATATTACAGTTAAATCTCAACCATTGCCAGGCAGCCCAGGAGCTTCTTAAGCAAAGCGTTCGAAATATAAGTGTAGATGTCGCTATTCTAAGTGAGCCATATCGGACCATGGCATCTGTAAACTGGGTTTCCGATAACCCGGGTACATCGGCAATATGGAACACCAGCACGCTAACCATACGCGATAGAATAACAACGCAATGCGGATATGCTCGAGCGGTTATATCTGGCATCACTATTTACAGCTGTTATATACCCCCTAGGTATTCTATAGAAGACTTTCGGGTAATAGTTGACAGTATTGTAACGGATGCAGTTGGAAGAACCCCCGTAATAATAGCAGGTGATTTCAATGCGTGGGCTGTTGAATGGGGCTGTCCCTCAGCAAACGCAAGAGGAAGAATACTCTTGGAAGCCTTTTCTGTACTGGGTGTTGTACTCATCAATAATGGAGTTGAACACACCTTCAGAAGGGGTGATGCTGGCTCAGTAATTGACATTACATTCGTCAGTGCCAGTATCGCAACCCAAGTGAACTGGAGAATATCTGACATCTATACACATAGCGATCATAGCGCTATAATAATAGATGTGCAAGACGCACAGCCCCGTGCTATTGTACAAGCACGTGTCTTTTACAGGATGGAAGGTAAATACCTTTGATAAGGATAGCTTCGCAGCCTGCATGGAGAACATGGAAATGGCTGGTTCAGCAGAAGACATGGCAGTGCAATTAGTGCGCAATATCACTAGTGCCTGCAATGTAGCTATGATAAGGCGAAAAAGATCGCCAAATAAGCCTCCAGTGTATTGGTGGAATGATGAAATTGCTAGCTTGCGTTCAGAGTGTATTAGCGCCCGAAGGCGGTATACACGAACGAGGGGTCGGTTAGAGAATAACGTGCAGCACCAGTTGTATAGGGATAAAAGAAAGGCATTGAAGATTGCAATTCGTAGGAGCAAGCGTAGGTGTTTCCTGGATGCTTGTGATGAAATAGATAGTAATCCTTGGGGCTTAGCATATAAGCTAGTAACCAGGAAACTTAAATGTCTTGGCCCATCACCGCCAAGAGAAGAGAATATCCTCAACGGAATTGTAGACCATCTTTTTCCTCAACAGGAAGCTCCGACATGGCAACACAGCTATCCAGCTGAATTATTCGACATTCCTCCGGTTACGGTCGTCAAGATAGAAGGTGCTGTCTCAAAATTCAAAGACAAGAAGGCACCAGGCTTAGATTGCATCCCAAATATGGTACTGAAGGAGGCTGTTAAGCTCCATCCTGATTATTTCCTGAAAGTAATAAGCGCATGCTTGATCCAGGGAACTTTTCCAACAATCTGGAAGAGGCAGAAATTGGTGTTGTTACCTAAGGATAACAAGCCGCTAGACGACCCTTCCTCCTATCGTCCGCTCTGTATGATAGATACAAGTGGAAAACTTCTGGAGAGTATAATCTGCAGAAGATTGGAAGATTGCGTACAAGTTAACCTAGGTTTATCAGATAACCAATTTGGCTTCAGGAAAGCAAAGTCAGCGGTGGACGCTATCAAAGTTGTAGTAGAAACCGCTGCTCAAGCTATCCAAGGGAAGAGGTGGAGGAATGGAACAAAAGGGTATTGTGTGGTTATAACCCTAGATGTAAAAAACGCCTTCAATACGGCAAACTGGGAGCATATAGTTAATGCTTTGGTCCGTATAGACATCCCAGGGTATCTACTAGCAATTGTACGAGACTATTTCCGGGATAGAGAGCTAGTTTATGATACCGATAAAGGTACTAAGAGGCGCAAGATCATTGGTGGGGTGCCTCAAGGTTCAGTTCTTGGCCCACTATTGTGGAACGTCATGTACGACGGAGTATTAAGATTGGATCTACCGGAAAAGGTGAAGATAGTTGGATTCGCAGACGACATAGCGTTAGTGTGTGAAGGGAAAGAGTTACTAGAGGTGGAAACCATTGCAAACGCCAGTATTCAGATCGTAAGATCTTGGCTAAGATCAATGGGCCTAACTCTAGCTGACCATAAAACAGAAGCGGCTCTGATTAGTAGCCTATATGGTCAGGCTCACTTAGATATCCTACTTATGTGAACCTGATATCTCCTGTGTATAGGCTGATCGCCTTGCGTGTATGTAGCGCATTCCGAACTGTATCGGACCTGGCCGCTTTTGTCATTGCCGGCATGATACCGATCGAGCTAGAGGCCGCTTCGGACAGCTCGGTTGGGTTGAGAGAATCGTGTCTACGAAAATGGCAAGAAAGATGGGCGACAGCTGACAAGGGAAGATGGACCTATTTACTGATACCAGACATCAGAGCATGGCTATCAAGAAAGCATGGCGATTTGAACTACTATATTACACAGTTTCTAACTGGGCATGGTTGTTTTAGGTCATACTTGTACCGTTTTGGACATGACAGTACTCCGTTCTGTCCGAGTTGTGATGGTAATGTCTTGGAAGATGCTGAGCATGTGTTCTTCATCTGTCCACGGTTTAATAGTGATAGGGAATATCTAGAAACAGTCCTAGGACGTAGCATCAGTCCGACCAGTATCGTTCCAATCATGTTGGAATCTTTGTGCAACTGGACGTACGTCTGTAGTTTTGTAAAATTGGTTTTGTTGGAACTTCGTAGGTTAGAACAGATTCGCAGCAGAATCAATGTAGTTTAGTTTAGATGTAGGGTGTATCACCTTTCCCACCCCGAGACGTAAAGCCTTGCGGCAGTCCCTCGGGGAGCATCTGGGTCAGGGCGAAGGGGTGTTTTTTAGCGAGTTAAAGTCTCGCACTACTGGCAACCACCATCACTGCCAGTGCCTTTCGATGGTTTTTCACCCCGCGAATAAAAAAAAAAAAAAAAAAAAAAAACATACATACATACATACATACATCTGCCCACGGTTTAATAGTGATAGGGAATATTTAGAAACAGTCCTAGGACGTAGCATCATTCCGAGCAGTATCGTTCCAATCTTTTTTTTTTGTTTTTAGCGTTCCAATCATGTTGGAATCTTTGTGGAACTGGACGTACGTCTGTAGTTTTGTAAAATTGGTTTTGGTGGAACTTCGTAGGTTAGAACAGATTCGCAGCAGAATCAATGTAGTTTAGTTTAGATGTAGGGTGTATCACCTTTCCCACTCCGAGACGTAAAGCCTTGCGGCAGTCCCTCGGGGAGCATCTGGGTCAGTGCAAAGGGGTGTTTTTTTAGCGTGTTAAAGTCTGGCACTACTGGCAACCACCATCACTGAGCATTTTTCTTTTAAATTCTCAACAATTTATTTATATTGTTGGGATATAAAGTTGAATGTTATAGAATATCTTTCAAAAATTTCCAAAGTCTACTGATGATTAGGGTAGTTCCTATGAAATGTCGACATATAGATAGCTGGGAAACATAGAAAACAGGCTATTTATAATTTTTATTGGTATAAAATTAATAACATTTACATTCTGAAGGAGTAAAATAAGCAAAAATATTAGTTTATTTTATATTCCATTTTGTGTTTTAAATTTTTTTGACATAATGTTTAACAGAGATACCATTTTGTGAAAAATTTTAACAACGTTGTTAAAAGCAAGTTATTGAACAGCAGTGTTGTTAAAATAAACAATAAACATTGATAGTAAAATTAACGTTAACGTTTGTTGTTAAAAATTACGGAATCGCACTACAGGGTATCCTTTCTTCTAAACCGAGTGTGCCCACTAAAATTTAGCATGTTTCGTGCAAGAGGGTTTGGGTGAAGTTCCAATTGCTGATATACCTTGTCGCATAATTCGAAAATTCTTATTTTACTAACGGAACACACAGATCCTGGTGAATTCGGGAGTTTTTTACGTACCATGGAGCTGCAGTGTCGTTCGAAGAGCTTTGATTTCTCGCCCTTGAATTTTTTCAATGTTTGACGCTGAGGCGGTGCCTCATAATTGAGTTCCGTAGCTCCATATAGGCTTTAGAATTGCGTTTTATATTAAAAGTTTGCAGTCCATCATCATTGTAGAATTTCTGCCCATAAGCCAATATAGTTTCGCTGCTTTTAATTTCAACTGACTGACTTCCTCATCAATGTGAGACTTCCACGTTAGCCTACAGTCGAGGTGAATACCAAGGTACTTGACTTCATTATGCTGCGGAGTAGATGAGTTGTTGATTTAGATAGGCGACCATGTTTTTTCGCAGCGTGAATGTAACAGGAGTACATTTTCGTTTATCTACTATTATTTTCCAAAGTTTTAGCCATTTCTCTAACACTCAAATATACTCCTGAAAATTTTGCGAATCTGATTGATGGCTTTCATGGACGCTACAGAATGCGGTGTCACTTGCAAAAGTAGAAGTGTGAAAAGTCTGGTTGGCATCACAGTGCAAGAAGTCAAAAACTGACTCAAGCGTTAAAAAATGCAGTAACTGTGGAGGTGGCCATACTGCAAATTACAGAAGCTGTCCTGTCTATAATCGCTTTAAGCGGTCAATAACAAATACGTCATCAATGCCTATTAACCCACCATAGCAGTCAAATAGCATTTCTAAAACTAATTTTCCTCAGATGTGCCAGTCAAGCAGCCACATAATCGTGCAAACCCCCATACAAGTTTCTTATGCGAATGTGGTAAAATCCGATAAACCTAACTTGAATCAGGAGCCCAGGCCTCCAAACTCCGATACAAATTTTAGCAATCTTGAGACTCTAGTTCAATCCAAAAATACATTTACGGTTTCCATGACAACCACGATGCTGGAAATGCTGAAAATGCAATCCACTATTTTACAGGCAGTTCCGAACAAATTAATTGTTTTAAAATATGTTTCTGGAACGCAAACGGCATCCGCCAACACAGCACTTCCTTTTGGAAAAACAAATTGATATAATGCTGAAACTCATTTGACAACCAACAGATTTTTCAAAATTAATGGCTACATACTGTATGACACAAAAGATCCCCGAGGAAGATCATGCGGAGGATCGACAATGCTAATAAAATCCAGAATTAAACATTATTTACTAAGCGAGACACGTAAGGAGTATCTCCAAGCAACTAATATATGCAATTAATATTTTCATGAAAAAATCGTTATATCCTCAATTTTCAATAACAGAAAGCATATATTCAAATTTTTTTCAAATCACTTGGGCCTCGATTTTTGGCGGCTGGCGACTATAACGCTGAACACACTTTTTGGGGATCACGTTTAATTTCCTCGAAAGGCCGTGTGCTTATTGACACCGTTTCCAAAATGGGCTTAGGTGTGATTTCAAGTGGACACCCCTATTATTGGCCGTCAGATTGGATGCAAGTGGAGCCTTCATTAGATTTGTCATCACTATAGTCTCTGTTTCGTTCCCCCAGGTGTTTGGTTCCCCGTTTTGAGACTTGGCGTTGACCGTTACTTGAGTTAATTGGTTAAAATATTATTATTTATTAATAGATTTAGAAAGTATCTACATATTTTATAATTCATTTACAATGTGATTAGCAACTAAATCTATAAATGGCCAGATTGGCGCAATTTTTAACAAAATTATTTTAAATACTTGGATAGAAGAAGAAAAGAAGACAAGATATTTTATTTTATCACAGAAAAGTTTAAGGTACAAATTCATTTAAAATAAGTTTTCTATACTTTAAGCAGACTTCAATGTATTTATAAAGAGAAACAAAATTTAAGCCATTTATTATACATATACCTTCATTTTCATTTAGTATGGATTTACTAAAATATTGCACTCTGAATTCTTTGTATGCTGGACAAACACCTATGAAGTGAGCCGTATTTTCAGAAGCATCTAAATTACATAAAGTACAAATACCAACAGTATTGTTGCTGAAGGATTTTGCATTAAGGTTTAATAAGCCACCTCTAGCTTTTATTATTAAACTGACTACACGAGGTGAAAAGTTTGAAGAGTAAAGTGATGAAATATTGTAATCTAATTTAGCATATAGGTCGTCAAATTGCGAACTTTTAGCATTTTGCACACAAATATTTTGTTCTTGAGTTTTTAGAAGATTTAATAAAAGTTTCCATTTTCTACATAGCATAGTGTTACCGGGAAAAAACTGTATATTTTGACAAATCTTTTCCCATTCTTTAGCCCAATATATGTTTTGTTCTATAATTTTTAATGCTAAAATACGTGGTAATCTATGTGGTTTCATATCTATTACGTTATTAATGTAACAGAGATGAAGCTTTAAGGTCGATACATAAAGCGAGTCAAGATTTGTTTCAATATACAGCATATAATTAGGTGTTGCGCTAGGCAAACACAGCATCTTTTTCATAAAAAATCTGACAAGTTTTTCAACCTCATCGAGCTTTTCAAAGCCCCATAAAACATAATCGACCTGGAGGCAGCCTGGAATATTTTTAGTTTGTTGTTTTGCGATATCTGCGGATTGCTTATATTGCTTATATAATTCAACCAATTCAATTGGTTAAAATATAAAAAATATTTGAGTACACATTGTACGGAAAATATTGCCTTGAGAACGCCTGAGGATATTGATGTGTCAATAGACGAATTTTCTGAACCCCTTAATCTAACCGTACAACATGCTTCCCCTAGCCATATAAGATCCAGAGATGTGAGCACTAGAACATATTCGTCAGAAATTGAAATACTTCTAACAGAAAAAAAGATGAGTTAGACGAGAGTGGCAACTTCGCAGGTTTCCCCAGCTTAAAAGCAGGCTACGGGAGTGCTTAACTCAATTAAGAAATCTGCCTGAAATCCAAAGAATGGCTTCCCTTAAAAATTATCTGGAAGGTCTTGGTGGTACCCCTCAATCCGACTATTGTCTATAGAAACCCACCTTTGCGAACTTCAACTGGCGATTAGGCATGAAGCGATTTTGAAAAAGGGATGGTATATGTTAATCATTTGAAAAACGTTTTTATTACAAATGATGCAGTGGATGATAGCTGTAGCATCTGCGCTACGCCATATGCTGTCAGACCGCCTGTGCCTTTGAGACGTAGTTGGCAAGATGTCGATAACATTATAAATAAAGTAAACTTCGGAAAAGCCCCAGGTTTTGATAAGGTTACTGGCAAAATGCTTGTACAGTTGCCTCGTGTGGCTAGAAGAATTCTTCTTTTAATTTTTAACGCTATTTTGCGCCTAGAGTATTATCCTGCAGAATGGAAGGTCTCTATGGTTACTATGATACCCAAGCCAGGGAAGGATTCCTCTAAAGTAGAGTCATATAGACCAATAAGTCTACTGCCAACAATTGCAAAACTATTCGGAAAATTGTTAATGGCGAAGTTGACTCCAATATTGAATGATGTAGGATCAATTCGGCTTTCAGGCTAAACACAGCACCATTGAACAAACGCAGAGAATAGTTAATGTTATAATATAGAGTTTTGAGGACAAAAAGTATTGCTCAGCTCTATTCATTGATGTTTCCCAAGCTTTTGATAAAGTGTGGCACGATAAAATGTGGCACAAAATAGAGTTGAACTTGCCTGCAAACACTCACAAGCTTCTGGAAAGCTATTTATGTGGCCGTAAATTTGTTATCAGAGAAGGCGACTTTGTAAGCCTAACCCAGCCAAACGAGGCAGGAGTTCCCCAAGGTAACATTCTGGGACCCACTTTATATTTAATTTACGCTTCTGACATGCCAACCAGATCTGGTATTCACACTTCAACTTTTGCAGATGACACAGCATTCTGCAGCGTACATGAAAACCATCAAGTAGCTTTGCGGAATTTGCAGGAGTATATTTCAATATTATAGATGTGGCTAAAACTTTGGAAAATTAAAGTTAATGAACAAAAGTGTACTCACGTTTCACACTGCGTAAACAAACATGTTCAGCTATCCAAATTAACTAATAATTATTGCCCAGCTTTGTGAAGTCGTGGAAGTCTTACATTGATACGAAAGTTACTCAGTTGAAATTAAAAGCAGCGCAATTAAATTGGCTTATGGGCAGAAATTCTACATTGAAATTAGATTGCAAACTTTTGTTATACAACCCAACACTAAAGCCTATATGGTGCTACGGAATTCAGTTACGGAGCACCGCCTCAGCGTCAAACATTGAAAAAATTCAGAGGCGACAAAACAAAATTCTACGAACAATTGCTGCAGCTCCATGGTACGTAAAAAACTTCCGAATTCACAAGGATCTGTATGTTCCACTATTTTAATTTTCGACCCAGCAAAGTATATTGTAATACTTTTATAATGTTTTTTTCAGAATTCAAAAATTGCAACTGTTTTTTAATTTTACAAAATTTTGTACATAAGTATGTATTTGTAAATAAAATGTAAACGTTAGCACCATACCATACATATTCTAGAATAGCCGGCGGTTATAATATGACGCCGTCGAACAGTAATTTTTGGTCGGCGGCGGTACTAATTGTGGCCGGCGCTTTCATTTTAAAAATTGCATGTCGGCATCGTTTTATATTTTCAGACATTTCTAACATAACGTTCCAGACGCAGTTTTTATCACTTTTCGAGAAACGATGGAATAATTTGTTTCACAAGGTTTCGATGCGAGAACTTTTCGCCAAAGTTACAGAACACATCCACAAAGTGACAAGATTGATTGATCATGAGAAAAATCAGAAAAAAACAAAAAAGCATTTTACTCAGTTTGAATGCTTTTGCATTATTTCCTTTTTTAGAACCTTCTCTCTAGCTTCTGCGCAAACCTTCCGTGTATATTATATATTTCGTCGTCGAAAAACCAAAAGTACGTAACTTCACTTTTTCTACTTTTACAGGCAAAAAACTTTATAAAATAATGGAATATTGACATTAAACAGAGCAACTAAACTAATTCAAGAGGAAAAAATATATATATTTTTTAATATTTTTTAAATTATATACAAGGCGAATTCATTTACCTGGTGAAGCTAAAAAAACCAATGCTGTTCTTTTTTTTTTTTTGACTATTCGTAACATATCAAGTGTCAAAATTTCTTTCCGGTTTGCTCACATTCATTCATATCTGCACGTAAAGTGTGCAAGTGTGTGCATGCATGTACATGCTTTCTATACAATTTTTTGACACACGAATCACTTAAACAATAACAAAACACCATGTTGTTTTTCTATTGTTGTATTTATTGTAATCCCCGTTTCACCTGGTAAAATGAATTCGCCTTGATTATATACGAGTAGTTACGTCTTTTTATATTTGTATTTTTTTTTTTTTTTAATTTATAAATTGTGTTTTGTTTCATTTTGAAGTATGAAGAAGAACTTTCATTTGACTGTGGAATTAATTTTACAGCTTGCATGTCCATTCACAGCAGTAAGCTTTAGCACATCGTTTTTTTTTCTTTCCTCTCATATTGTCGAATTACTTTATTTTCCTATCCCAAGTTTGATGATACGTTGAATTTGATTTGTGAAAAAATGCACATGTTGGTACGAGTACATCATTTTGAGTTATTCATATAAAAATTTTATTTTTGGTCGCAAAAATCTAAAAATTGATAGAGATGTTTTGATTTTTTTGACGATACATACTTTTGGATTTTCAACGACGATATGTAAATATAAATGATAAAGTCTCATTGTAGTGCTGACATGTCGTCATGTGGTCAGCTTGTTAAATTGTAGATTTTTTTTTTTTTTGAATGCATACTTAACACATGACTCGTTTTTTATTCTATCAAATGAATTTCTATAGTTAATTCCAGATTGTTTCACATCGTAAACTGGCAATAAACTGAAATTTAATCAAATTTAAAAAAAAATCATTAGAATTATGTATTCGCACGAAATCTACCGGCATTTATTGTAACAATTTACAAAATTGTGTTCAATAATAAACAATTATATATGGTGGGATAACAGATCTTTTTTTTTAGTAGTAGTAGTAATTGAATTCTTTATTTTTTCAAGTTTAGTAACATATGGATATTATTCAAATAAAATTCCTTTAAGTAACGCTTATAAATTTAAATAACATTTATAAATTTAACATTAATAAACTTAGGTAACATTTATAAATTGTAAAAGAATTCATGAAAGAATAGAACATACGACTTTGACATATTGTCGTCAGTCGGTACTACGTTTTTCAAATATATATATATATATATATATATATATATATATATATATATATATATATATATATATATATATATATATATATATATATAGTTTCATACAACGTATCCAATCTAGAAAAATCACTAAAGTTTAGTAAATTTATAACATATATCAACAGTTTTGATGTATTTTTTCTATTTGAAACTCATGTCACAGCTGACAGACAGCACTTGTTTTCATCATATTTTAATAATTATTGTATTCACTTGATACCAGCAACAAAAACACATAGTGCCGGACGTGCCAGCGGCGGCTGTTTATATGGTTTCAGAAAAAATCTTAAAAATATTTATAGTTTTAAATTTTCAAATATTTCCAATAATACGGTATTAAGTGCAAAAGTTGAAGGAAATATATTTCACTTCATACCAATATATTTAAATTGCACAAATTGGAAGCATGAGTTTGAAAAGTTTGAGGAATTTTTACGAGAGTTTGATGTTACCAATTTTTGTATAGTGGGTAGTTTAAATGTTAGAATTGCAGATGAACAAGTTCTTAATCGAAACTTTTTGAGATTTGCCTCGTATTAAAAAGTATAGAATGTCTAAAGATATGGAATTAAATACACAAGGAAGAAAATTGTTAAATTTGATTGAAGATATCGGTGGGGTTGTGCTTAATGGTAGAACGGATAATGATGCTTTAGGGGAATACAGCTTTTGTGGGGTTATGGGTAGCTCTGTCATTGATTACTGTATTTGTTCACTTAATTTTCTGCAATATGTTGATGATTTCTTTATTGCATCTAAGCCATACTCCGACCATATGCCGCTTTGCTTAAAAATTAAATCATTTATTTATATTTCTGTAGTGCAATTCACTATCCTGTTTTAACGCTAATAAAACTCGTTTAGAGAAATTAACACCAGCGTTGTTGTTTTCGCGATTCTATAACAGTTTTTAGCACTATTTGTCTTCGTTTTAAATCAGCTGCTTTTATAGTCTGACTGGTTAGCGTTAACTAAACACCAATTATTTTTGTGGTGTGTATCTTAACACCAATGTCGTTAAAATTTCTACTAGAATAACTTTACAGTATTTGGAATACGAGTTGTCGGAAGATCAGCCTCCAACATTCGGTCGGAGTGTTCTCCGTGAGGAGCACTTATCTTATTTATCAAAAAATATTTCAAATAATAAACTTATAATCAGTTTTACTTACCCTAAACATGGAATTATTTTCAAATTTGTTTGTTTTTTTTCTGTTCCTCTTTGTGGTTTTCTTTATTTTTAACAAAGCTGCCACATTATTTAAAATTTTTTTAACATACAACCAGAGGTGTTAAAAATAAGTTAGTGAATCACATAAGCGTTAGTGCAAACCACAATAGCTCGCGTTAAGTTATACTCTTTAAAAATCGTTAAAAGTTAGTGAATTGCACTACTGATGTAAACAAAAATGCCACAGTTCAAAAACTGCGCTGGAACAGTAAATTCTCTGCTGCATACAAAAATCATCTGCCTCTACTTGCTTCTTACGTCGATCCTCAGTCAAATGACTCAGTTGAACAACTGGTTGGTAATATATGTGATAAAATAAAATTAGCTAGTGGCTCTAGAGTAAAAAAATGCGTTTTTTAACCTAAATAGAAGTGGTTTGACTGGACATGTGCCCGTGCTAGAAAACGAATGCTTAAGATGCTTAGGAATTATAGAAAAAGTCACAATTCTATAAACAAATCTCGGTAGATTGCTTCCAGAGCACAATTTTTAAAAATATGCAGAGAAAAAAAAATTGATTTATATAATAAACATATTGAGCAGTTGAACATCGTCAAATGCAGCAGTGAATGATGGAAATTATCCAACTCTTTAAAATCAAAGCTCTTTAAACGCTGACGATTTCCGTACCCACTTTTGTAAGTTATACCAAATAAGTCCTGATTTGCCTACCATTAGCTGGTCAATGCCATATTTTATTGATACCATTCTTGACTCTCACTTTGAAATGTGTGAAATATTATCCGTTGTTAAAGGACTCAAAGATGGAAAAACGCCTGGTCAAGATGGTATACCTTACGAATTTTACAAAAATGCTCCTAATTCCTTTATTTTTGAAATTTTATCTGTGTTTAACAAAATTTTTCTTCATGAAAAAATTCCTTCTAGTTTCCGAAAATCAATACTGTTACCACTTTTCAAAAAAGGTGATTCTAATTGTCCATCTAATAATCGTGGGTTATCCCTGATTAACACTCTATGCAAAATATTTAACACCATTGTACTAAATCGTTTAGAGGATTGGATTGAACATAATAAGATTTTAAATGAGTTTCAAGCCGGATTTAGAAAGAATTACTCAACATTTTTAGCCTAGTTAACATTGTGTATCTCAATAAAGTCAACAATAAGAACACGCATGCTTTCTTTGTTGATTTTTCGTGCGCTTTTGACACAATTCATCGTAATAGCTTGTTTTACAAGCTTTCTTGTCTTGGTCTGTCAACTAAAATAATAAGATTGCTGCAACTTATGTATCAAAATAATGAAAGTTGTATCTGGGATGGAAATTTGTATTCCGATTCCTTCGCTGTCGATATAGGTGTAAAGCAGGGTTGTATATTAAGCCCTATATTATTTTCCTTATACAATAATGATTCAGTTGACGTGCTACCTGAGGGTGTTAATGTTGCTGATTGCAATGTAAAAGTACTACTTTACGCCGACGATATTGTTATTTTATCAGACAGTCCAACAGTATTGCAAAACAGGATTAACTGCTTATATAATTACTGTGCAATGTGGGGCTTGAAAGCAAATCTCGATAAATCTAAAGTAGTAGTATTTCGATCTGGTACAAGAATTTCTGCACATTTAAACTGGAACTATGGTGGCGTTAACATTGAAATAGTTATAAGTATCTTGGAGTCGTTATTACTTACAATCTCTTTTGAAAAACATTTGACTAATAAATTATCAACCTCAAAATTAGCGATTAACTTTACTTGACTGAATTATATAAGCAATCCGCAGATATCGCAAAACAACAAACTAAATATATTACAGGCTGCCTCCAGGTCGATTATGTTTTATGGGGCTTTGAAAAGTTCGATGAGGTTGAAAAACTTTTCAGATTTTTTATAAAAAAGATGCTGTGTTTGCCTAGCGCAACACCTAATTATATGCTGTATATTGAAACAAATCTTGACTCGCTTTATGTATCGACCTTAAAGCTTCATCTCTGTTACATAAATAACGTAATAGATATGAAACCACATAGATTACCACGTATTTTAGCATTAAAAATTATAGAACAAAACATATATTGGGCTAAAGAATGGGAAAAGATTTGTCAAAATATACAGTTTTTTCCCGGTAACACTATGCTATGTAGAAAATGGAAACTTTTATTAAATCTTCTAAAAACTCAAGAACAAAATATTTGTGTGCAAAATGCTAAAAGTTCGCAATTTGACGACCTATATGCTAAATTAGATTACAATATTTCATCACTTTACTCTTCAAACTTTTCACCTCGTGTAGTCAGTTTAATAATAAAAGCTAGAGGTGGCTTATTAAACCTTAATGCAAAATCCTTCAGCAACAATACTGTTGGTATTTGTACTTTATGTAATTTAGATGCTTCTGAAAATACGGCTCACTTCATAGGTGTTTGTCCAGCATACAAAGAATTCAGAGTGCAATATTTTAGTAAATCCATACTAAATGAAAATGAAGGTATATGTATAATAAATGGCTTAAATTTTGTTTCTCTTTATAAATACATTGAAGTCTGCTTAAAGTATAGAAAACTTATTTTAAATGAATTTGTACCTTAAACTTTTCTGTGATAAAATAAAATATCTTGTCTTCTTTTCTTCTTCTATCCAAGTATTTAAAATAATTTTGTTAAAAATTGCGCCAATCTGGCCATTTATAGATTTAGTTGCTAATCACATTGTAAATGAATTATAAAATATGTAGATACTTTCTAAATCTATTAATAAATAAATAACAATAATAATAATAATAATAATAATAATAAATAAATATATATATGTATATATATATATATATATATATATATATATATATATATATATATATATATATATATATATATATATATATATATATATATATATATATATATATATATATATATATATATATATATATATATATATATATATATATATATATATATATATATATATATATATATATATATATATATACTATCAGCGTCAAAAGTGAGTAAACAGTTTTCTCATTATTTAATTTTTTCGCTAAGACCGGTAGATTTACAGCAATTTTTATGATGATTTTTATTGAAAAAGACAAAAAATAATTGTTTTAGTTAATTGATAATCAATATACGTTGTGGAAGTACCAGTAAAGTTTTATAAAATCCGTGAATAAAAATGAAAACGGATTTTTCAATAGAAACAAGAAAAACTATAATAGAGCTAAGAGAAAAAAGTAAATCATTTCGAAAAATTAGTAAAATTTTATGAGGACACTACACCTCTTAAAAAGCATTGTGGAAAAATTAAAAAGCTTTAAGAAAATAGACGATTTTAAGCGAAGAGAACGTCAAAAGCTGTTAACTGAAGGAGAAGAAAGAAGGATTGCTGCCATAGTTACAAAAAAAACACATTCTAATTGCCAAGGATATCACTACAGAGTCTGTTAGTGATAGCACAATACGACGTACTTTGCATAAATATGAATTTAATGACAGGTGTTCGAGAAATAAGACTGCACATACATTTTGTTTATACATTGACGTACACTCACTTTTGATCATATATTATTGACCCTGGTTGTAAAGTATCAAAAAAGATATTATATTTAATTTCAGCTATTTTTCCTATTATAACGTTATAAATAATGATTTATTCATTTTTGTTATTGTAAGTAAAATCGATATGTATAATATAATTATACATATCGATTGTATTAAAAAACATGACACACCTCTGGTATATATATATATATATATATATATATATATATATATATATATATATATATATATATATATATATATATATATATATATATATATATATATATATATATATATATATATATATATATATATATATATATATATATATATAACTGCTTAACCGATTTAATAAAATTTTGACACCATATGCAGTTAGATCCGACTTGAAAGATAGGATAGCTTACGTCTCAATTTATGATCGCAATATTTATTGAAAATTACGAGTATTTGACGTTCACAATTATCTGTTGGCTCCAAACGATTGTAACAGATGGCGAAATCTGTTGTTTCGGTTGAGTCAGTATTCAATAGATGATGCTGTGTCAACCATTTCATATAAGCTGTAATTTAATAGCATAACCATCACATATTGCTGAGGCTAAAGTATAGGTTAATATATTCACATAACTTGGGTACGGCAGCGTTTTGAATAATTTTTTTGCAGGGTATGAAATTTTCAGAAGATGATTTGTGGTGAAAAAAAACCTATAAAAATATCACGCCCTTATAAAATAGATATTGGTTCTTTTATATCTTAAATACGGTGGCAGTAAGATTCTTTTATTTAGTTCAGTTTACTTAAAAGCAAATTTCAATCATTGGTAAAGAAGGAGGCAGAATCGGCAAAGTGGGCGTGGTCCCTCTCATAAATACTCCCTCGTGAATACTGATTTTTGTATATTTTGAGAACGGTTAAAACAAAAGTTTCTAAATTTAGTACAAATGGCATTATGGTCGGTACAAATTATCAGACAAAAAATGGGAGGCGTTGGGAACGTGGGCATGGCACCTCTCATACAAAGTAAATATTGATTGTTGGGTGTTAGTAAACTATCTAATATAAACATTGCCGTCGAAAACCCAAAAGTACGTATCGTCAAACTAATGAATATTTTGGTTTTCACAGATTATGATTGAATACATGAACTTTTAAAAATTATAATTTTATTATAAAATTAATGTAGAGTATAGCAACTACGTTAAGTTTATTAAATACGTGTGCAAGTATGTTACGAATGGAAGCAAGATGGTTGTTTTGGGTATTGAAGGTACGGTTAGAAAATATGAGATTTCCTAATATCAGATAGGAAGATATATTAGCAGAATGAAGCTGATAATATATCTTGTCCTACTGTAATCCATTTGTATGTACACTTAGAAATGGGAGAACGTGTTAGTTTCTCGGAAGCAAACACAATGCAGTGGGAAGAAAGACCACCATCTGCAGCTCTAATAAGTTTTTTTAAGTGAGTCCTTTGCAAGAACACTGCTCTGCTCAGAAATGCTAAGATATTTTATGTGAACTTATTAATCACAAGTTTTTCTAAATATTGCTGAGAATTACAGTTATAAGGTTTATTTAAAGGAAAGAGCTATTTTAGTACAAAAAGTAAGAGCTTCGATTACATAAACTTAAAAACCGAAAACTTAAGTAATGGCGAATTCCATTCGTGTATGTCAATCGATTCGTTTACAGACCCTGGTGATGTTATTAAGTATCAGATAAAAGTAATTCTAGTTACCGTATGTGCTACCTAACTAATGAATTAAAGCTTAATGCTAGGAACACAACTGCGACGAACGACGAATATTTGGCGAATATTCGTCGCCAAAAATATAACATATTGGTATCTAGCTTCGGTAGTGAACGGACGTGTTGTTTTTGATCGGAGTGTTTAAAATTAAACCGGAATAAGTAATAACGGGAATAATTGAAAAAGAGTGATTTTATACTAAAAAAAACTTTGCGACATTTACCGTTATATATTTTAAAGTGAAAATAAAAAAATTAAATAAAAACTGCATGAGTGTACCTATTAGATGTAATTCTGAGAAAGAGCTCAGCTCCACTAGAAAAAGTCCTTGGATTTCTGAGGAGGAGTCTTTGAAAAAATCATTGGAAAATCTGTTGTCGCTAAGATAAAGAAACCGCACGAGGTCGTGTTCGCCACATATAGTTGTTACAACAGACGACAAACCATCTACCAGTTCAGTTATTGCAGATAAGCCGAGGCTTATCTGCAACGTGGACAGGTATGTAACCGTGGTTAAACGGCAGCGAAGCTCCAAAACCGCTCAAATGTCATCTCAGTCCAAAATACCCAAAGATGATAAGACCACCACGACAATGGATAGTAATAGGGTTGCTTCCTTCAGACCGATGAACCAGCAATACCTAAAAAACCTTTAAGCCGCCACCAATACATTTGCGAGAGGCTACCTCTAGTCAACTGGTAAAACAACTTATTACGGCAATCGGCAAAGACACTTTTAATGTAACATCGGTTAAGCACGGCAGGATCAATGAAACCAAAATCCAGGTCAACCACGAGAATGAATACCGAAAATTGTCTGACGTTATGGAGAAGGAGAAACGATCGTTTTACACATATCAGCTTAAAAGTGCCAAAGGTATTCAAAGGGATTGACCGTTTTGTGGATACGAATGATGTCAAAACCGGCCTAGAAGACAATGGCTTTAAAATTAAAAATATAGTAAACATCAGAAACCGTGAAAAAATTCCTCAACCCATGTTTAGGGTTGAATTGGAACCAAGAGATGTTGCCTTGAAAAAGAATGAAGTGCATCCAATTTACAACCTTAAATATCTTTTGCATCGTAAAGTTACCGTTGAGGAGCCTCATAAGCGTTTAGGGACCGTTCAATGCCTAAACTGCCAAGAATTTGGCCATACTAAGGCCCATTGTAAGTTGCCCGCAGTTTGCGTTGTGTGTGGTGAACTTCACGGTACATCACAGTGCAAAAAACCTAAGACTGACGCGAGCGTTAAAAAATGCAGAAATTGTGGAGGTAACCAAACTGCAAACTACAGGGATTGCCCTGAAAAAATTTTGATTGCTGAACCCCATTTGACAACCAACAGCTATTTCAAAATTAATGGCTACACACTATATGATACTAAAGATCCCCGTGGAAGATTCTGCGGAGGCTCGGCAATTTTGATAAAAACTAGAATTAGGGACTATTTGTTAAACGAGACATGTGACGAGTATCTCCAAGCAACAAACATATGTATTGAACATTTTCATGATAAAATCGTTATATCCTCGATTTACTCACCACCACGATTTTCAGTAACAGAAAATCAGTATTCACATTTTTTCAAATCACTTGGTCCTCGAGTTTTAGCGGCTGGTGACTATAACGCTAAACACACTTTTTGGGGATCACGTTTAATTACCCCGAAAGGCCGTGTGCTTTTGTGGAAAGCGACAAAAGGTCTGAAAAGACCCGTAATAGGTAAGCCACCTTTGCGAACTTAAACTGGCGACTGGGCACGAAGCGATTCCGAAAAGGGGATGGTGTACGTTGATCATTTGAAAAATGTTTTTACGATAAATGATTCAGCGGATGCTGCAGCAGAATTTCCGCCGTATGCTGTAAGACAGCCTGTATCTTTGCGACTTAGTTTTCAAGATGTCGAGAACGTTATCAATAACATAAATCCCAGGAAAGCTCCAGGTATAGATCGAATTACTGGTAAAATGCTTGAACAGTTACCTCGTGTAGCTAGAAGAGTTCTACTTTTTATTTTTAATGCTATTTTACGCCTTGAGTATTATCTTGCAGAGTGGAAGGTCTCAATGATTACTATGATACCCAAGCCAGGGAAGGATCCGACTAAAGTAGAGTCATATAGACCAATAAGTCTACTACCAACAATTTCAAAATTGTTCGAATAATTGTTAATGGCGAAGTTGTCTCCAAATCTTAATGATGTGGGATGTATCCCTGATCATCGATTTGGCTTTCGGGCTAAACATAACACCATAGAGCAAACACATAGACTAGTCAATGTCATAAGACAGACTTTTGAAGACAAAAAGTACTGTTCAGCTCTATTCAACGATATTTCCCAAGCTTTTGATAAAGTGTGGCACGACGGACTGATGCACAAAATAAAGTTGAACTTGCCTGCAAACACTCAAAAGCTTCTGGAAAGCTACTTATACGACCGGAAATTTGTTATCAAAGAAGGTGACTTTACAAGTCTCTCACAGTCAATCGGAGCAGGAGTTCCCCAAGGTAGCATTCTAGGACCCACTCTATATTTGATTTACGCATCTGACATGCCAACGAGATCCGGAATCCATACTTCAACTTTTGCAGATGACACAGCTTTTTTCAGCGTTCATGAAAACCATCAAGAAGCTTCACGAAATTTGCAGCAGTATATTTCAACATTAGAGAAATGGTTGAAACTTTGGAAAATAAAAGTTAATGAACAAGAATGTACTCACACTGCGTAAGCAAACATGTTCGGCTATCCAAACTAACAATACACCTATTCCGCAGCATAATGAAGTTAAATACCTTGGTATTTACCTCGACCGTAGGCTAACGTGAAAGCCTCACATTGATGCGAAAGTCACTCAGTTGAAATTAAAAGCAGCGCAACTAAATTGGCTTATGGGCAGAAATTCGACATTGAAGTTGGAATTCAAACTTTTGTTATGTAACACAATTTTAAAGCCTATATGGTGCTACGGAGTTCAATTATGGGGAACCGCCTCAGCATCAAACATTGAAAAAATTCAAAGACGACAAAACCAAATTCTTCGTACAATTACTGTAGCTCCATGGTACGTAAGAAACTCACGAATTCACAAGGATCTGTGTGTTCCGCTGGTAGCTGACGAGTTCTCTAAGTATGCCACAAGGTATATCAGTAAACTGGAACTTCACCCAAATCCTCTTGCACGCAACATACTTAATTTTGGCGGCCACTCTCGGTTGAGAAGAAGGGATACCCTGGCCACTATCAGAACGTTAAATAGGTGATTCTACCGATATTATTCGCGCAAAATGAAACTTTTTTGTCTAGCAGTGGCTGGACTTAAATAACTTTTATATTTAGTATTAAGATTTGAATACTTATTGTTAGTACATATTTTGAAGATTCAATAAATAAATGAATGACAAAAAAAAAAATAGATTTAGAAAAGTTGAAACAAGTAAGCTTTTGTATTTTTATTTTTTATACTTTCCACTTCTTATCGATAACATGTTGAAAAATTTATACGTTTCAATATAGCCGAACTGTTTGCTCTTAGTAATAATTTGAATGGTATTATATCTCTACTCTTCTTCAAAATCTTAAAAAGTTGAACTAATTTTAACTAAACGGATATCTTTTTAAACAAATTACCAACAGTAAATGTAAAACTTTTTTGGGTGTACTTGTTCTTGAGAGCTTAGCATACTTTTAATGAAATGATTAGGTTATGTTAGCATTGCGTATGATACTTACATGTATCGTATATCTTAACTACTTAAATATGTTGCATACAATATTAAGGGTAGTGTCAGAGTGGATGTCACAATATATAATTTGGCGCCACATGGCACTAGAAAACGTTACTTACATTTTCTTAGGGTGCGAACAGAGTGAGCGCTGATGCCGAACGGAACCAAGTCGAGCTTATTGAAGCTTATTTTCATGCGAGAAGAAAATGCTATATATACATTTTCATACAGTGAATGCGAGAATCAGCGCTGAAATTCTGTTTATTCCATGTATTTTGCTTTTATGCCATTCAGTCTTATTGTTCATTTGTGTTTATTAAATTGCTGCGCACGATAATAAATTCATCTGATGAAAACTATTTTTCTTCACATACTCGTAGTGTGATTAATGCAATTATTAACACAAAATAGTTTGATTTGGTGTATTCCATCATTTATATAATGTTTTAAAAGAATATCCAGCTATATTTCACCAATATACCCGAAAGAAAATTGAAACCTTTGACTATATTCTGGACAAGTTAGGTGTGAAACTAAACAAAGTCTGTACGAACTTCCTGCGAAAGACTGATAGTGACTCTGAGCTAAAATAATTATTTAATTTGTTTAATTTAATTTTATTTCATGTAATAATTTTTATCTATAAAAAATTATTTATGTAATATATTGACGTCTCCTTTGCTGTTTGTATTTGGTCCAATGATGGCTCAGTTCCAGTTTGTATTGTTGGTTCATTTGTGATTTCAATTGGCACAAATGTGCTGGACTGAAAATGTCCTGATGTGCTCAAATCAATTGAGTACACGATCTCAGAGGAGGTGCTAATTTTAGAGGAAATTGCTTCATAGCGTGACCGTTCGTTGCGCGTTCTGGCAAACTGTTGGCTTTGCCATACACATTTGTGCACAGTGTATTTTGCATTTCCATCCTGCATAAAAAATTCTTTCCGGCTCCAATTTCCGAATATGCGCCAGTAATGTTAAGAAAAAAGCCTTCGTCCTATACTGTTTTTTTCTGATTTTTTTTTTTCAAGCAAAAGTATTTTTTTTTCTATTTCTAACAGATCTGCAATGCTGCTGTTCACAGTCCGTTCCCGCTTTGGGCACGGTTCAGGATTTGTTTCATACTCCTCCACCTGACTATTCTTAAATTTCGTTGGTTTTATATTTACACTTAAATTTCTATATTTAATCTGATTCTTTAAAAAAAGAAGAGACTGAAAGTATGGCAAAGTTGGAGTGATGTGTGATACAGTGTCACCAGCATCACCAAATTTTGGTGTTGGAGTCTTCCACAGATCAGTCGCGCAAATATTTTCATTTTTTCTGCAAAGCTGCCTCTAAAAAAAATAATATAAACAAATTTTTCATATTACAAACATTTTAACAAACATTTAGATATTTGGCTACTGGAGCATCGTTTGCGTCGCTGGATTTTTCGTTTAGACTTGGCAAATCAACTGTTGAATTAATTGTAAAAGAAACAACTCAGACGCTACAGGAGGAATTATTTCCTGTCCATATGCCAACGCCAACTAAAAAACACTTGGAAGAAGTTGCAGCGCAATACTGGAATTTATGAAAGCACATACATACGTATTAAGTGTCCAGCAAGTTCTGGCTCAATGTTTTATAATTACAACCTTTTTTTTTGTGCAAGGTATTTCCGATGCCAACTGCAAATTTTTGAGTTTATTTGTGTTAAGTTTCGTTAACATTAAAACCTTTTGATATTATTAAAAGTACTACAATCTAGTTTTCATATGTTTATTGAAATGTTCCTACATTAGAGCTGCAAACCTACCGATAGTCGTCCCCATCGATATTTTTGATAGTTTCAAGAAAAACTATCGATACTATCGTTAAACGCTACTTTTGTTTATGAATCTGTAACTCAAGTGGAAGTTAGTAAGCATAGATACATACATATTTATATATATCATACATATAAGTATTTATTACTCTTCTTTTTATTTTTGCTAAACACTTTGAGCTGCAGCGTCACTTGAATGCAAAGAGAACAAAGTTTTTTAAGTTGCAGTCGACATTTGGCCGTAGCTGCCAGATATAAGTTGCCATGTTTAACTAATATTTTTTATATGAAAAAAAAACTTTTTTTCTATTTGAGATAAAAGTAATAAATGATATAATACACTTTATCTTGATATATAATATGATTTATATAATATATTTTCATTTGTAAATTAAATGGCCAGAAACGTTAAGCCGGCTACATGTAACCAACCGGCTTCGTATATACGTTCAAAAATTGTCGATAGTATCACTATCGAACGAAAACAATCGATAGTTAGCTAAAAATAAAACTATCGATAGTACTATCGATTGTTTTGCAGCTCTATCCTACATACATATTTGTACTTACACTTTTTCATTCGATTAAAAACTATTACTTTAAAAGGTTATGGGCCCAGACAGTTTTCCATTGAGAAATAATTTAGTTTACATTAAAAAAAAATTATGGATTTTTCAAAACATTTAAAACCGTTACAAAAAGAAATTGATTGGCCAATATGGAAGAGGAAAATCCGGGATATTCTCGACTATCACGAGAGAGCTTTGGACGTGATTGACAAAGTTTTGTTGAAACCAGGCGAACTACCAGAGAATGAAAGTGCTGAAGAAAAAGACAATATCGATCTAAGGATGATTTATATTGAAAAGCCAATAGATATGCGACATCTCGTAAGGTATGTGATGACATCCATAAAAGGACCGTGGATCAAGAATCAGCTGAAGATACATGGGATGCTTTAAAATCACAGATTGAAGCTACATCTAAGGAATTCAGATGTTTCAAATAATATTTCAAAGTTGAAAACATTGTGGAATGAATTAAATAGTGTTTTATGTTGCAAAAATGGGTTTACAAGTTGAAGATAAATCCGGATGGAAGTGTTGATAAATTTAAAGCGCGTTTGTTGATAAAAGGTTTTGCTCAAAGAGAAGGCATTGAATTTAATGAAACATTTAGTCCTATTGCAAAACTGGGAACTATACGAGCGGTTTTAAGTATAGTTGCAAACCAAAATATGCACTTAGTTCAGTTTGATGTGTTAACTGCATTTTTATATGGAGGCAACGATATTTATGCGACAACCAGAAGGTTTTGAAGATGGAAGCAATCAGGTATGCAGGTTGAAGAGAAGTTTATATGGTTTAAAACAAGCACCTAGATGCTGGAATCACTGATTCGGCCCTTGGGTTAAGATCATGTGATTCTGATCAATGTTTATATATACGTGAACGAAATGCAAATAAAATAATTTCTGCGTTCTATGTTGATGATGGATTAGTAGCTGCTAATGACGTTAATGATTTAAATTTGTTTCTTGCTGAACTTAAAAATGAGCTAAACATTGTTTCGAAGAATGCAACATACTTTTTAGGACTTGAAATTAAGAAAGACAATGAAAAGATTACGGTAAGTCAAGAAGCGTATGCTCAAAGATTATTGACGAAGTTTAATTTCTCGGACGCTGATGTTGTTGCGACACCCATACTTAAATTGAATGCTGATGTGCAATCAGGGGAAGAGAAAGAAGTACAGAGTTGAAGAAGATTTCCATATAGGGAAGCTGTTGGAAGTATTGAAAAAATATAAAACAAATGAAATAGAAAAAACAAAAGAGAGTGAAATTGTAAGAAAAATAGGAAAAGACGGTTTAGAGATTTATAAGAGCAAATGTGTGAAGTGCGGTGATAACGAATTGGCTACGATTGCACTGAGAAATGAAATAGAATATTTAAAAAGAAAGATTGAATTGTTAATAAAAGAAATATAACTCGAAAGAAAAGAAAATAAAATTCTGCGAAGAGAAATAAGCCAAGAACAACCATACAGCACAGGCAAGGAAAGTAGAACCGATAAAAATTTTAATTTTACATTAGCAAAAGACTTAGTGTCAGAATTCTCTGGCCAAAATGATAATTTTGAGCATTGGGAAATGCAGTTAAGAAATGTAAAGTCCGTTTTTGACCTCGATGAAAATAACATGCGCTCATTAATTTCAAACAGATTAAGAGGAAAAGCTCTCAAATGGTTTTATTCGAAACCAAATCTGATGACAGTGGCAGTTGACGTGTTTTTAAAAGAGATTAAGCAAATTTTTGGAGATCGTTCCAGTCGCCTTTCATTGAAAAGACAATTTGAGCAACGTAAATGGCAGCGAAATGAAGCCTTCCAGGAATATTATCACCATAAAAGTATTCTGGGTAACAAAATAAATATACCGGATGACGAAATGGTGGAGTATTTAATTGAATGTATTCCAAATTACACACTGCAGACCCAGGCAAAAATGCAAGGATTTAGAAGCAAGGAGCAGGTGTTAGAAGCGTTTAATAAGGTATGTTTAGAAAAAACACCAATTATAAACGAGCAAATAAGCAACGCACCAGGACATGGCGGCACACAA
The DNA here is from genome assembly GCA_914767995.1 of Thecocarcelia acutangulata. NCBI lineage: Eukaryota > Metazoa > Arthropoda > Insecta > Diptera > Tachinidae > Thecocarcelia > Thecocarcelia acutangulata. The sequence continues at coordinate 62,326,688 of OU612097.1, forward strand.
GCAAAACAAATTCGTTGTTTCAACTGCAATACGATGGGGCATATGGCCAATGAATGTCGCAAGCCAAAACGACAATCAATGGCGTGCTTTGTATGCGGCGAAATGGACCATCTTGCTGCACCCTGTCGTAAAACAAAGGATATGCTACCCGGCATTTGTGGTCGATTGTCCGGGAAATCGTACTACGCATTACAGAGAGAATTCGTTTTTCAGCCGCACGCTTCGTCTGTGGAACAAGTTGCCTGCAGAAGTGTTTCCTGTCTGTTATAACGTTGGAAAATTTAAGTCAAATGTTTACAAACACTACTCCCTCTTTCCTTCTCCTCACAACCTATTTTCCTAGTTCTGGTACAATGCATTGCATATGTAGGGGTCATCCCCTGAGTACTGATCCAATATAAAAAAAAAAATAAAGCTGATCAATTTCAATCCGTGCATCATATTAGCGATGGCAAGGATGATACTGAATATGTAAGACTTATTAATATAGATTTATGAATAATTCTGTTAGATTTAATCCTTCGTTAGGAACATTATTAGATACTGGTAGCCCCATCAGCTTAGGGAAGGAACAGTTCGTGCCTAGTGTATTGATGAAATTTTTTATAACATGAATTACAAATATTTTGGTTTAAATAAAAGCCCTCTTATTGTAAAGGGAAAGTTGATGCTTTAGTTTATTTTGAGGGTAGAACAATTAGTATTGATTTATTAGTGGTACCGAATGATGTAATGGGCTATCCAGTGCTTTTAGGTAAAAATGTTTTAAATGAGGCAAAATTTAGATTGAGAACGGAGTATGAAAAGGAATGTGAAAATATAATGAATATTGAGATTGAAAATGATAGTTTAGTTATGAAAGATGGATATGTATCAAATAAGTTTAGTGAAAAATTTCAGAGTATATTTGAAGATGGTTACTTGAACTGCAAACGTCCCGATAAACCTGAAATCGAATGGGAAATTAAGATTAATTTGAAAGATGAGAGGCCATTTAGCTGCTCTCCAAGAAGACTCTCATATGGTGAGAAGCAAAATGTTCAAAAAATTTTAGATGAGTTATTAGAGAAGGGAATTATTAGGCCGAGTATGTCCGAATATGCCTCTCCAATCGTTTTGGTTCGGAAAAAGACTGGTGAGCTTAGATTTTGTGTTGATTATAGGGAACTGAATAAAAATACATGTAAGGATAACTTTCCATTACCACTTATTGATGATTTATTGGACAGGCTAGTGAATAAACGCTGTTTTTCTTTGCTTGATTTAAAAAGCGCATTTTATCATATAAATGTGAATGATGAGTCTGTGAAATATACCTCTTTTGTTACGCCAATGGGACAGTACGCGTTTTTGAAAAAGCCGTTTGGTTTGAAAAATGCGCCACCGACTTTTCAGCGCTTTGCCAGTAAAGTTTTTGATGATGAGATAAGAAGAGGTAAATTGGCAATTTTTTTGAATGATATTATGGTAGCAACCGAAACAGTGGAGGAGCATTTGGAGATTCTTACAGGCGTCTTCGATAAGTTGGTGAGGAATTGTTTGGAATTGAGATTGGACAAATGTAATTTCATGAAGTCGGAGATAAGGTACCTGGGCTATATTATTTCTAAGGATGGCATTCGGCCGGATGCGAAAAATATAAAATCGATTGAGAATTTCCCTATTCCTCAAAATACTAGGGCAGAACATAGTTTCCTCGGTTTGTGCTCATACTTTAGGAGGTTCATAGAAAATTTTTCGATTGAAGCCCAGCCGCTGTATGCTCTTATTAGGAAGAATGCTAAGGTCAGGTTTGGGGAAGACGAAATCAGATGTTTTGAGAGGCTGAAATCTAGACTTATTGAAACGCCTATATTGGCTATTTATGACCATAGGGACGAGACCGAGTTACATTGTGATGCGAGCTCATTGGGCTTTGGCGCAATATTGTTACAGAGGAAAAGTGGTAGTATTTTTCATCCAGTTTTTTATTTTTCGAAGCGGACGGCGGATTGTGAGTCGAAATATCACAGTTTCGAACTCGAGACTCTTGCCATTGTTTACGCCCTTAGGAGGCTTAGAACTTTTTTGAAGGGAATCAGATTTAAGATAGTAACTGATTGCAATTCGTTAACTTTAACTTTGAGAAGAGGGAGATTAACCCTAAAATAGCCAGGTGGGCTTTAGAGCTCCAGAATTATGACTATAGCTTGGAGCACAGGGGAGGGACGAAGATGCGGCATGTGTATGCATTTGAGGAGAACACTTTCGAACAGAATTTGTCAATTTGTCAGCACAAAGATACAGAAATAAGTAGGATCCGTAGCGAACTGGAGAACACTGAAAGTAAATGGTATGAAATGAGGAATGGTTTGGTTTATAGGAAAACTGCGGATAATCTATTATTTTATGTCCCTGCATCCATGGAGAGTAGTGTACTTACTAAGTATCATGATGAGATGAGTTATATGGGGTGTGATAAGGTTATGAGCGCAATTATGACTGCATATTGGTTTCCAAAACTAGAAATCACATAGAGAATTGTTTAAAATGTATTGCTTTTTCGGCGAAGACGGGGAAACATGAGGGAATGATGCATAGCACTCCGAAGGGAAATGTCTCTTTTCAGACTGTTCACATAGATCATTTTGGGCCAGTTTCGCTTCGAAAGTGTAAAAAGAGGTACGTATTTTTGGTTATTGACGCGTTTACGAAGTTTGTTAAGCTATACGCGGTTTGCTCAACGGGCACGGGGGGGGGGAGCTTAGGTGTATGAGACAATATTTTAACTCTTATAGTCGTCCGAGAGTGATAGTTTCTGATCGTGTCAGTGCATTTACTTCGGCAATGTTCAGTGATTTTCTTAATGATAATAACATACAGCATGTGAAGATCGCAACGGGTTCACCCGAGGCGAATGGTCATGTAGAACGGGTGAATCGAAGTTTGGGTCCTATGATCGCCAAGTTGACGGCCGCTGGTAGGGAATCAGGTTTGGATAAAGTGCTCCCTGATGTCGAATTCGCGATGAATAATATGAAGCATAAGAGTACGGGCACGACGCCGAGTGAACTTTTGTTTGGAGTGCGTCAAAGAGGAATGGTTGTAGATTTTCTTAGGGAAAAATTGGAAGAGATTGATTTTTGTCCGGAGCGGGATTTGGTTAAGGCTAGGGATGAGGCTGCGCGGAGGATTGTCAGGAATCAAGCATACAATAGTAGGTTTAAGGATCGGAATAGGATTTCGTCCGAATATAGGGTAAGGGATTACGTAATGGTGAAGAATTACATAAGCACTCCGGGCGTCTGCAGAAAAATGGCGCCGAAATTTAAGGGGCCATATAGGGTCAGAAAAGTGCTAGAAAACGATAGATATATAGTAAAGGATGTGAAAGGGTTTCAATTGACACAAACACCATATGAGGAGATATGGGAGGCGGCCAATTTAAAAAGATGGGTTAAGGGGTCACAGGTCCGACATACTTCGGATGAAATCGGGACGATTTGAAGTCAGGATGGCCGAACTGTAGGCGTAGGTAACCCTAGATATGTGATAGTGTGCTTAATTTAAGTCTGAAAAGGCCAAGAATTATATGGTTAAGTATTTTATGTATAAGTTGTGTCATTGTGAAAAAATCCATGGTAAAGTTAATACGGAAAAAAAGGAAGCGACGAACAAATAAAGAAAATTGTAAAGAATAAGAATTATAATTTATTGTTTTCTTACAGTATTATGTATTTAATGCTTGGAAGTAGGCCTGATTTAGCCTAAAGTGTTGGGTTCTTGTCGAGAACTTTGGAGAATCCTTCACCCATGGACATAATATGCCTACTCGTAAGAAGGGTATTAAGGTACATTGCAGGTACTTTGAAGTATGCCTTAACATTTAACATACTTGAAACTCCTAAATTGTAGTGCTATTGGAGTGATGTAGATTTTGGTCGTTGCACAAAAACAGGAAAATCTACGTCTGGAGTTTTAATAAAGTTTGCTGGTGGTGCAGTATCGTGGCTCAGTCAACGACAGACGATGGTGGCTACTTCGACAACAGAAGTAGAAGTAGCTGCCACTGAAGCAACAAAAGAAATAATTTGGTTAAGTAGGTTTTATGCTGAAACTACTGGATACAGTGATACCCCTATACAACAAGTGGATAATTTAGCAGCAGTCAGGCTTGCACAAATCCCCGAATCTTATTGTAGAACAAAACATATTGCTCTCAAACATTTCTTTGTTCGTGAAAAGATTCTCGAACAAAAATTAGAAGTCGAGCAAATTGCTACTCAAGAACAACTTGCAGATATTATGACAAAACCATTGCAACCACAAAGACTCAACTACATTCGTGAAAGAATGGGACTATGTTAACATCACATAACAAGGGGAAGTGTTAAGTTTATTTGTGTTAAGTTCCTTAATATTAAAACCTTTTAATATTATTAAAAGTACAATCTAGTTTTCATATATTGAAATGTTCCTATAACATATCGCTCCTTTATTGCAACATAGTCATATCTCAAAAAAGCTCGTTTCGAGAAAAACGCATTTAAAATCTTTAGTTTCCATACAAGTCTTAGCAAATTTTTTGAAAAAATATCTCCTAAAGGAAACAGTTTAAAAACAATTTGAATAAATTTTTAGCACAATATAAATGGTGGTACTGTTAACAGTTCTGCATTGTTAACTCGAAAAGCAAATTTTTTGAGATATGACTATGTTGCAATAAAGGAGCGATATATGTACTTCATTCGAATAAAAACTTTTGCTTTAAATCAAATTTATTGCAATCGAAGTTGGAGGGTATGGAAAGCAAAGTGATGGTGGTACTTTCAGTTCTTTTCAAATTTATAAACTTTTAGAAGCTGGGGAACTACCGCGAAGCACAAGTCAAGTCAAACATTAATCAAAATTTGCCATATGTTTTTCTTGGTGATGAAGGCTATCCCCTTTTGGAATGTTTATTACCATATAACAGAAAAGACTGCACTGAAGACCAAGAGTATTTTAATGCGCGCCTTTCAAGGGCCAGAAAGTGTATTGAATGCGCTTTTGGACTTATAAATGCCAAATTTAGAATTTTATGGAAACCGATTCTTTTTTTGCCGAAGGAATTATTAAGACAATTTGCCTTTTGCACAATATTATTATTGATCGGCAGGGTTTAGATGAAATATAAGTAATACCATGTTCAGACGGTAATATGAAACACTTGGTTCGCTCTCTGAACTATTGCGAAACTATGTGTTCAGACGGTTGTTTTTTGCTTCACACTGATGTTTGCATATTTTGTGCAAAAGTTTCACTAATTCTTTTTTCAACTTTTATTTAAATCTTTATGTAAATACCAAATTTTTACATTTTCAATGTGTTTATTTTGATTTTACACACATTAATTATCTGTTTTTTCATTGTTTAGATTAGATTTGACTTTCAAAATTTGCCCATATGGTAAAATTCACTTTTTTCAAAATCGAATTTCTCAAAATCTATGCTGACTTTGACTATAAGCTATACAGTTTTGAAATCTCCATTGTCATGGCTTTCACCCATATAGGTTCATATGACAGCACCTTCTCGATTTTGGCCATTTTTTTAACTTTCAAAATTTGCCCATATGGTAAAATTCACTTTTTTCAAAATTGAATTTCTCAAAATCTATACTGATTTTGGATATAAGCTATACAGTTTTGAAATCTCCATTGTCATGGCTTTCACCCATATAGGTCCATATGACAGCACCTTCTCGAGTTTGGCCATTTTTTTTGGCTTTCAAAATTTGCCCATATGGTGAAATTCACTTTTTTCAAAATTGAATTTCTCAAAATCTATACTGATTTTGGATATAAGCTATACAGTTTTGAAATCTCCATTGTCATGGCTTTCACCCATATATGTCCATATGACAGCACCTTCTCGATTTTGGCCATTGTTTTTGACTTTCAAAATTTGCCCATATGGTAAAATTCACTTTTTTCAAAATTGAATTTCTCAAAATCTATACTGATTTTATATATAAGCTAAACAGTTTTGAAATCTCCATTGTCATGGTTTTCACCCATATAGGTCCATATGACAGCACCTTCTCGATTTTGGCCATTTTTTCTCATTTTAAAAAGATTTGGATTAACAAAATTTCGTTTTTTTCCCTGAAATTGGCCATAAATTATCACTTAGGTCACATTTATATATTACGTTAAATTAATTTTCTCTAAATTTGTCAACACTTAAAATTTTTCTCAAATAACTTTAATATTTTAAGCTAATTTCAGCTACGTCTTTAACATGGGCATGTTAGTAACATTTCCCATTGAAATCTTTGTTATGTTACTTAAATAAAATAAAAATGTTATCAAATATTACAGTCTGTTAAGATAACAGATTCTGTATAGCAGACTGTTCAAAAGAACAGGGTTGTTATAAACGTAGCTGACGACGGAGCTAACTTCACACACATCTTTCAATGGGGGCAGCATGTTGGGTCAAAACGGATCATATCATTTTGTAATTAGCTTTGAATTTTGCTTGTAGAATGAATTAATCATTTTACAAGCAAAATTCAAAGCTAATTACAAAATGACATGATGCGTTTTGACCCAACATTTTTTTTTTTTTGCTGAAAAGCAATTCTCGTTACAAAAGAAGGTAACTAAAATACAGAAAATAGAAAATTATGATATCGGTTCATATACAACCGAGATATAGCTTAAACAAACTTATCCATGAAAATGTCAATGAAAGATTTCTTTTTAGGAATAGTGATTACAAGACAAAAATATTTTTTCCCCGATATCAGTCGATATAGCATATTTAGTTCAAATTTGTAATATATGCTATACATGTACGTGACTATCGTGAAGGTTATTTTAGATTCGGCCCAGTTGAATATACCACACTCTTACTTGTTTTTTTTTTTTTTGTCCCACAAAGCAGGCCGGGAAAAAAGTTCACTTAATATTTTATCGATGTCAATTTATTTCATTTTTAAGCCCTTAAAAGCAAAAAATTAAACACCAAAAATTCAAAAAACCGCGCGAAACGCTTTGAAACTGTTTTCTCGCACTCTGCTCTTGTCGGCGTTCTGTGTGTTATACACAAGCTGATTTGTATTGACTTGTAGGTAATCAGTTTTAACGCAATGGCAATCTTTATCGCACTGACAGTCTCAGCTCGGCTTTCAGTGCTCACTCTGTTCTCTCCTTTATGTATGTATTTGGTTAAAGGGCGTCAGAGTCAAAGCGTGTGCAATGTACATTTTGTAGCACATTGTAGTTTCCTCTAGTTTTTTTTTCTCTCATAGCACTTTATTTTTTGCTTACTTAAAAAATGGGTTATGGAATTAAATTTCATTAATTATTGGTTTGTGATCATCCTGTGTGTTAAATTAAATAAAAGATTTAAGCAAATCAAGAATTACTCTTAACCAAATAAATCTTAGCAGTTCCATGTAGTGCCCAAAAATTATCTTGCAGTCTGAGAGGTGTTGGACTAATTTTTGTTAGCCAGTCTGAGCAGTGCCGAATGTACTGGGCACTGATCGGTTTTAACCAATTTAATTACAACACTTTAAATGATGTGTTAACATTAGTTCTGGTCTTTCCGTATTGTTGGTGAGTACATGTCTAATGTCCACAAACACTACTCTTTCTTTCCACCTCTTCATAACGTATTTTACTAGTTACAATCAATGCACAGCATATGTAAGGGTCATCTCCTGAGCACTGGCCCAAGATAGTAAAATAAAAGAAATACATAATGGATTTAATAGTTTTTTTTTATTAGTAGTTGTAAATAACATGAGCAAGATATTCTAATTTATTTTTTAGGATCTGGAGTACCTACCGATGATGAATCAATCCTTCCTAATGATTTCGAGTCCAGTCATGACGATAATAAAAGTTTTGGCGGCTCAGAATTTTTGAACATTAAAACGTTGCCACGCTCCCATTCAAGTGAAATAGACCCCAAAAGGTAAGACAAAATGAGAAAAAAAGGCTGAGAAACAAAAAAAATTAAAGTTAAATGCTATGACAGCACCGATGATGAAGGCGGGCATTCAGATGCAGAAGTGTCGCACAATATTAACGGCCAAAAGCAAATTGAAAAAGAAGAAGCGAAAACAAATAAGAAACTTAAACGTGATCGCATTAGACTGACAAAACGTTACGGTTTGTTGGTGTTTTGGGTATTTTCAGCAGTTATTCTAATGGTTTTCGAAGAGAAGCATTTGCTAGAGAAGACTTTGGAAGTTCCACAAGAAAGAGGAAAAAGTAAGTAAGAAATTTACAACAAGAAAATTGGAACATCTTTTAACTTGATTTATTTAAAATTTAAGATTTCAGATTAATATCAAAACCCACCGGTGATTTTAACTTGAAAGTCTTTGGCGTATTTAATGAGTCCTTTTATGATGTCAACGAAACTGAAAGTTTACTTACAATACAGCCCCAAGTATCATACTGGAACAAAGAGGGAAATGCCACAGATTTTCAGGTAAAACTTTAATGTTTTGCCTACAAAACACAGAACAGCGGCTCGTCTAGAATCAGCATTGTCAACTCGGTGCGTTCCGCACCGTTTTTGGTGCTTTTTTTTACAATTTTTTATGAAAAAATTCCTATGCCGGTGCGCTTTTTTCCAAATTTCGGTGCGTTTTTTAATTTTCGGTGGCACCGAACCGAATTCAACACAACTTTTTGTTCTAGTACAAGAAAATACTTTTTGTACTATATATCAGTAATATAATCAATACCATTTCATCAAGTGTGGAAAATTTGTATAATTCATCTTACAGAGCAGAATACTCGTAAGAGTACACGGAGTAATGATGTATAAAATGCACCAAATCATATACCCAAAGTAAAAAAAACAGTCTTGTTGTTTAGGTTATGTATATTATCTTAGGAAAAACTAATATATACAACCTTATGTGTAATCAAAATACATATACTAACTAACTAGCTGCTAAGTTTTTTGCGTGTAAATTTCCATAAGGGAAAGATAGCAGCAAGTTAGTTAGCATAAGTTTTTTTTATTGCACATAAGGCCGTTAATTTTTAAAATATGCCGTCCCTTTTATTTTTATTTTTTTACGGTACGAACATAGCTGTTTTTCAGATATGGTTGCTTTTAAATTGGATAATAGTCGCCTTTAAAATGTTTTTACAAATTTATTATCTCAACGTTTCGTCGGCTTTTTTCCGACTTTCTCAAGAGATATTTTATTGTTTTTTTTACATCACTGAGCAATTATATAATAAACGAAAATGGAAATCAGGAAGCATTTATTTTATAATTTAAAAAATAGTCAAAAGAAAATATCGCAGTTTAACCTAAAACCAATATCACAGAACTTGTCTTGTCAACTTCAAGTTATCTGAATGAAAACTTGGTCGTAAAACAAAAACATAATTGTTTTTATTGCGTTTTTAATAAAAAAAAAATATAATTTTTATAAAAATATTTATGTGGGCTCCATAGTGCACGGCGAGCAACTTGCCTGGAAAATTTGTATGAAAACACAGTTTTTTTTTGATGATTTTCAGACAAATTTTTAAACGTGTCTTATATCGTGTGTTCTGTAAACTGCACAATAAGTAAAAGGGCTAATACTACGCTTTTATTAATAATACTCGTATTTGGTAGTTTTTTCTCCCATTTTGGTGCGTTTTGAAATTTCAAAGTTGACAACGCTATCTAGAATATACCTATTTATAACACTTCAAAAATTAAACACTTTTAATGTCAGTTTTCTTGACAAACGCCTCGTTTAGAAATATTTTGTGATCAACTCTCAATATGATGAGTGATTTCCACACAAATTTTCTGTACACTCGTACAGCACATAAGTAAAAATTTATGTTGTGTTTTCAGACACATCTAAAAAATATGTATAGTAACCACTCATATTGTGCTATTTTCATATGTATCTTCAAAACGAGCAATTTGTTTGGAATTACTGTTTCTGTGAAAAGCACACTAAAAATTCGTTTGTGTTCTGTCTATACAAATATGTTCTTTCTATAGCAAATATGGAGAAGTATGTATCGAAACAATTTTTCTCTCTTCTATTTAAAAAGGATATTTTACAACCCTGGCTGATACCGTTGGTGAACGAAGAACTTTTTGATTATGCTCCAGTGGTGACACGTAACTTTACATATAAAATGGACGACGACGTTTTGGTTTCCTTGGCTAAAAGCGAAAGCATTATGCGTTTGAGAATTTCTACAAATGTTGAGAAAGATATGGCGATAAAACTAATTTACAATCCCCTGATAATAAATGTAAAAACTGGCACTTTATTAGCGGCCTTGATTTTACTAATTTTCTATGCACTTTTGGTGTGGGAGGTTTGTTATCTTAAATAATTATTAAATAAATTAAAATTAATTATTTCTTTGAAGGTATTTGAAAGAACTTTTGTGGCCATTATTTGTTCAATTTTCTCCATTGCCGTTTTGGCCTGTTTAAATGATCGTCCGAATATGAAGGAAATTGTCCAGTGGATGGATATGGAGTTATTAACGTTGCTGTTTTGTATGATGATTTTAGTGGGTGTTTTAACAGAAACAGGTGTTTTTGATTATCTGGCTGTAGTGGCTTACGAAATATCACAGGGCAAAACATGGCCCATGATATATAGTCTGTGCTGTATCACATGTTTTGTTTCAAGTTTTCTAGACAATATGACGACCGTAATATTGATGACACCGGTTGCCATACGTCTATGTGAGGTAATGGGTCTGGATCCAGTTCCGGTTTTAATGGGCATAATTGTGCATTCGAATATCGGTGGTTCTCTCACACCCATAGGCGATCCTATAAGCATTATCATTTGTTCTAATCATTTTATAGCGGCAAATGTAATTTTAATTAAATCATTTCAAATTGATATATAAAAAAGTATATATATTTTTTAATTTAAAGGGTGTTACTTTTATGAAGTTTGTCGCTCACACTATTCCGGGTGTTATCTTAACCGTAGTACAGAGCTGTTTGTATTTGCGTTTGATTTTCAGAGATATTCAATCGTTGCGTTTGAATGAACCCAAAGAAATCAAAGATCTTAGACGTGAAATACGTGTTTGGCATAAAGCAGTAAATGCGATTTCATCATTTTCCAAAGATGCTGATTTGGTTCGTGAAACTTTGCTGAAGAAAGTACGTATTTTAAAGCATGCTTTGAAGAGAAAACTAAGAGGTTTGGATAAAACAGATGCTTATGTTCATACTCTGGAAGATTTAAAAGCCAAGGTAAGTCATGAGTTCGTAAAATGAAAAATATGTATATATATATATATATATATATATATATATATATATATATATATATATATATATATATATATATATATATATATATATATATATATATATATATATATATATATATATATATATATATATATATATATATATATATATATATATATATATATATATATATATATATATATATATATATATATATATATATATAAGCCTTCATTAGACTTGTCATCAGATCACTCACCAACTATAGTTTCTGTTTCGTTCCCCCAGAGGGTTCGCCGTTTTGTGACTTGGCGTTGACCGCCACTCGAGTTAATTGGATAAAATATAAGAAATATTTGAGTACACATTGCACGGAAAATATTGCCTTGACCGAACTTGATGTGTTTTTTTCGGTCTTGGCTCTTCTCGATGCTTGGGCTTTGGTCACCAGTTATGACCTTTTTGACGAAATGTGGATCATCGTTGCCGATGTTCAACAGCTCCTGTGCGACATAAAAATTGTTTCGCATGAGCGGAAACCTCTCTGATAGTGATTCGACGACTATTTAAAATCATTTTCTTCGCTGCTTGAATGTTTTCATCGGTTGTTGACGTGCTTGGGCGAACAAGTTGAACATCGTTCTCGGCCTTCCTTAAACCGGTTATACCATAATTGAACTTGTGTTCTTGTGTAATTCAACGGTTCAAATGTCTTTACGCATTTAATGTAATGTTTTACACTAAACTTAATACAGTTTCTTTGTTCCATTTTTTCGAATAGTAAAAAATCGAAGAGCATACAAAAACATGACTAACCTTTTTATCTGGAACCTTTTTATAAGGAACAAAAAGTGAAGAATCATTTTTCTTCGTTTCTTTTATCTCGACTAATTTTCTCGTCTTTCGTATTCGATGAAATAAGAAAACTCGAAAAAAGTTTTCTCTTTTATAATATTGTAAGGGTTTAAAAGACCTAAAATTTTCAGTGTAACATACATATTTACGTGCACATTTCTTTTACAACATGTAGTTATAAAACCATACGGCAACGCTTTGCCGTTGCGTTGCCGCAAAATAAAATTATAAAAATTTGTATATATCTTATTAGAAAATGTATAAATATAAGCATATATATATATATATATATATATATATATATATATATATATATATATATATATATATATATATATATATATATATATATATATATATATATATATATATATATATATATATATATATATATATATATATATATATATATATATATATATATATATATATATATATATATATATATATATATATATATATATATATGTTAAAATAATCAGGGTTGTTGTATTTATTTGTTTGGTAACCCTGTTTTTATCGTTTTGACAGAACGTTGCCGGTTTTGTTTAGGTCTGGCGTTTCAGCGTTAAAGCTCAGCGGAAAAAAAACGTTCCGCTTTTCTCTCTTGTTTAGGGATGGCAGTTACGTGCGGTCAGGCTTGTTGTTGTTGTGTGGTCTTCGAGAGTTCTGCGTCTTGCTGTTACTGGTTAACTATTAACCACTAAGCCTAAACTGGTTAACTATTAACCACTAAGCCTAAAGCAGTAGATCATGATACGTCATGTCCCGAGTTCAAATCCCAGTGGGTGCTGATGAGTAGTGTAGCGACTACGAAACAGCTAGTTGTCCCCCAGCTAAAGATTTGATTATTATTTTTCTTGTCTTCTTCAATCAAAATTATTGATCACAGCAAATTTGTATTGTTAAAAATCCTTCTTAAGAAAAAAATTAAGAATGGAAAAACTTGAACTAAAAACCTGTTGTACATATGTACAAACCAAACAATTTTTAATTTAAAAAATTATAAAAGTTCAACAAAAATTTAACAAATTAATATTTACATCTCTGGGTCCGGAGAATATTAAATACAAAAATATGTATGTTAATAAATAAAATAAATACCGCTAGTTCTGAGACAGCAAACGCTGTACAAACAATGTGGGCAATTAACAAAATGCATATGTGATTCAGTATGAGATGAATATAGATAGAAAATAATTAAATGCTCGGTGGCTTAGTGGTTAAAGCAGTAGATCATGATACGTCATGACCCGAGTTCAAATCCCAGTGGGTGCTGAAGAGTAGTGTAGCGACTACGAAACAGCTAGTTGTCCCCCAGCTAAAGATTTGATTATTATTTTTCTTGTCTTCTTCAATCAATAATTATTGATCACAGCAAATTTGTATTGTAAAAAATCCTTCTTAAGAAAAAATTAAGAAAGGAAAAACTTGAACTAAAAACCTGTTGTACATATGTACAAACCAAACAATTTTTAATTTAAAAAATTATAAAAGTTCAACAAAAATTTAACAAATTGATTGATATTTTCGTTCGAACATAACGTAAACAAATGGTAGTAGTAACATAAGGGCTGTTGGCTGAAATTTTTGCAAGCAATTCCTACTTGCCGGAAAGCAGCCAACCACTCCCGAGCTCGAAAAAGTATCTGTAACGATGCCAAAGATATTTTTCCGATCTCGAGCAGTCAAAAGGGTTTTGGCCGACCTCGACATAAATAAGACTCCTGGACCGAATGGCATTCCAGCACTGGTCTTGAAACAGTGTTTTTCTACGCTTGCGCGTCCGTTAGCACACCTCTTCAGTATACTTTACCATGTTGGTGAGTTTCCATCATGCTGGAAGTTTGCTAATGTAACAGAAACTCTCAAAAAGGGTGAAGCAAATAACCCTGAAAATTACCGCCCAATTGCAATTTGCTCTGCACTTTCCAAAAGTAATGGAAAGTATGGTTAACTACCACCTTGTGAGGTATGGTTAACTACCACCTTGTGAGTCGCATAAATTACTTTGTGATCGCCAATACGGGTTTCGTAAGGGGTTGCTCTACTGGCGATCCTTAGTGGTGGCGAAAGTAAAGTACTGCTGGCTCTAGATATCTCCAAAGCATTTGACAGAGTGCGGCATGCTGCACTACTGCAAAACTTACTGCTTTTGGTGTCGGTGATGACTTTTCTTGGTTTATATCGAGCTTTCTCAGGGACCGCACTATACGAGTTGTTATAGATGGGGTCCATTCAAACGAGTTCAAGATTAATTCAGGGGTACCTCAAGGCTCCGTTCTTTCTCCTACCCTATTTCCCATTTTCCTCAACGACCTTCTATATCAAACTTCCAACCCTATCCACTCTTTTGCAGATGACAGCAGCATTTGCTATTCATACTTATAGGCCCAGCCAAAAAGCAAAATATGAATTAATCACTGATTAGTGATCTTCTCCGTACGCTTCGTCTGTGGAATAAGTTGCCTGCAGACATGTTTCCTGTCTGTTATAACATTGGAAAGTTCAAGTCAAATGTTCACAAACACTACTCCCTCTTTCCGCCTCTTCACATACTATTTTCCTAGTTCTGCTACAATGCACTGCATATGTAGGGGTCATCCTCTGAGTACTGGTTCGAGATAAAAAAAAAGGGAAAAATTTTAAAAATCTGAGTTTTTAGGCAAAAAAACTTCAAATCATCATTTAGTGTTTTTAGACAGGAAAAATCTGCAAAATGCAAAAACTTGCCAGAATTTTTCTGTCTCTCAATTTTATCCGCTCTCTCTCGTTGGAAATTTTTTGGGATAATGAACGCTTTCTAGTAACAATTGTTACAAATTTGTAAAAAATTTTAGTAAATTTACACAACTTATGTCTTTGTGTAAGTTCGGACTAGAATTGAATGATCACCATGGTTTTTGCTTACGTACATATGGAACTAAAAAAAGTAATCAGAAAAATTGCAAATTGGGAAAAAGTTTTTGTTTAAAAATGAATTAAAGCTGTAAACCGAACAGGCAATGGTTGTGTAGCTTTCTAGTTTATAAATATGTATTATAAATACCTAATGAAAATTTAACATTGCGTTTTTTTCTACAGCTGTTGCCAATAATGCAAATGTTTTTTTTTTTTTTAGTTAATGGCTTTAGCGTCTAAAATCACTTAAATATACTTTAAACTAGATGGTGAGCGGTGCTAGTATTTCAAGATGTACAATTATTGTAGTTTTCTGCGTTCCAGCAGTCTGGGTAAAATTGGCAAGTTTAGTCCGAACTAGTCGCGGAACACACCTTATACTCGTATTTACATGGTTTGTTTTCACTTTTTCGTTCTATTTTGTTGCGGACTAATCTGTTGAAAATAGAATTCAATGATAAGTGCAAGGCGAATTCATTGAATTCTATTTATATATAATTCATTGAATTTATTGTATTTATTGCAAGAGCAATAAATACAATAAATCTTTTTCTAATGTCAAGGGAAAAATATAAACACAAAAAAAAAGGAATTAAAAAAAAACATAATAAAAAAAATTTACAAGAAAAGACAAACTTTTAATTATTACGTGATACTTATAACTATTTCGTGAAAATTAAAGTCTCAGATCAGCCAGATTGCGGTGAATTCTGAATGATAACTGGCGCTCAAGTTGCAATACATTTTTTTTTAAGCTTTTTTTTATTTATTGAATCTTCACAATGTGAACTAACAATAAGTATTCAAATCTTATTACTAAATACAATAAATTAACTAAGTCCAGCCAATGCTAGACAAAAAGTTTTATTATGCGCATATTATATCGGTAAAATCACCTACTTAACGCTCTGATGGTGGCAACGGTATCCCTTCTTCTTAACCGAGTGTGACCACTAAAATTAAGTATGTTTCGTGCAAGAGGGGTTGGGTGAAGTTCCAATTTCCTGATATACCTTGTCGCATGCTTTGAAAACTCATCTTTTACCAGTGGAACACACAGATCCTTGTGAATTCGGGAGTTTTTTACGTACCATGGAGCTGCAGTAATTGTTCGAAGAATTTTGTTTTGTCGCCTTTGAATTTTTTCAATGTTTGACGCTGAGGCGGTGCCCCATAATTGAATTCCGTAGCGCCATATAGGCTTTAGTATTGCGTTGTATAACAGAAGTTTGCAATCTAATTTCAATGTAGAATTTCTGCCCATAAGTCAATTTAATTGCGCTGCTTTTAATTTTAGCTGAGTGACTTTCGCGCCAATGTGAGGCTTCCACGTTAACCTACGGTCGAGATGAATACCAAGGTACTTGACTTCATTTTGTTGCGTAATAGGTGAATTGTTAATTTGGATAGCTGAACATGTTTGTCTACGCAGTGTGAATGTAACGTGAGTACACTTTTGTTCATTAACTTTAATTTTCCAAAGTTTTAACCACATCTCTAATAATGAAATATACTCCTGCAAATTTCGCGAAGCTACTTGATGGTTTTCATGTACGCTGCAGAATGCTGTGTCATCTGCAAAAGCTGAAGTGTGAATACCACATCTGGTTGGCATGTCAGAAGTGTAAATTAAATATAAAGTGGGTCCCAGAATGCTACCTTGGGGAACTCCTGCCTCGATTGGCTGAGTTGGGCTTATTAACTCGCCTTCTCTGATAACAAACTTCCGGCCGCATAAATAACTTTCCAGAAGCTTGTGAGTGTTTGCAGGCAAATTCATCTTTATTTTGTGCATTAATCCCTCGTGCCACACTTTACCAAAAGCTTGGGAAACATCAATGAATAGAGCTGAGCAATACTTCTTGTCCTCAAAAGTCTTTCTTATAACATTAACTAGTCTATGCGTTTGTTTTATGGTGCTGTGTTTAGCCCGAAAACCAAATTGATGATCCGGGATGCATCCTACATCATTCAATATTGGAGTCAACTTCGCCATTAACAATTTTTCGAAAAGTTTTGAAATTATTGGCAGTAGACTTATTGGTCTATATGACTCTACTTTAGTGGGATCCTGCCCTGGCTTGGGTATCATAGTAACCATAGACACCTTCCACTCTGCAGGATAGTATTCTAGGCGCAAAATAGCGTTAAAAATGAAAAGAAGAATTCTTCTAGCAACACGAGGTAACTGTACTAGCATTTTGCCAGTAATTTTGTCAAAACCTGGAGCTTTTTTTGAGTTTACTTTATTTATAACGTTTTCGACATCTTGAAAACTAAGTCTCAAAGACACAGGCGGTCTAACAGCATATGGCGGAAATTCAGCAACATCATCCACTGTATCATTTGCAGTAAAAACGTTTTTCAAATGATTAACATACACCATCCCTTTTTCAGAATCGCTTCTTGCCCAATCTCCAGTTGAAGTTCGCAGAGGTGGCTTACCTACTACGGGTCTTTTCAGACCTTTTGTCGCTTTCCATAGAGAATAATCACTTTGCGGGCTACCATCAAGACCTTCTAGATAATTTTTAAGGGAAGCCATTCTTTGGATTTCAAGCACATTTCTTAACTGAGTTATGCACTCCCGTAGCCTGCTTTTAAGCTGGGGAGACCTGCGAAGTTGCCATTCTCTTCTAACTCTTCTTTTTTCTGACAAAAGTTGTTCAATTTCAGACGAATAAGTTCTATTGTTCTCATTTCTGAACCTAGTATGGGTAGTGGTAGCATGTTGCACGGCCAGTTTAAGGTCTTCAGAAAAATCTTTAATTGATATATCAACATCCTCAGGGGTTCTCAAGGCAATATTTTCTGTACAATGAGTACTCAAATATTTGTTATATTTTAGCCAATTAACTCTAGTGATGGCGAACGCCAAGTCACTAAACGGGGAGCCAACCTCCTGGCGGAACGAAACGGATATTATAGTGGGTGAGTGGTCCGATGACAAATCTAATGAAGACTCTACTTGCATCCATTCTAAAGAAAACTTTTTTGCAACTCCAAAATCTATAACATCTGGAATCTTTCGCCGGTCCGAGGGCCAATAAGTGAGATGTCCGCTTGAAATCACGTCTAAGCCCAGTTTGGAGACTGTGTCAAAAAGCACACGG
Source organism: Thecocarcelia acutangulata (assembly GCA_914767995.1). NCBI lineage: Eukaryota > Metazoa > Arthropoda > Insecta > Diptera > Tachinidae > Thecocarcelia > Thecocarcelia acutangulata. The sequence continues at coordinate 62,344,789 of OU612097.1, forward strand.
CCTTTTGGGGAAATTAAACGTGATCCCCAAAAAGTGTGCTTAGCGTTATAGTCACCAGCCGATAAAAATCGAGAACCAAGTGATTTGCAAAAATGTGAATACTGATTTTCTGTTATTGAAAATCGTGGCGGTGAGTAGATCGAAGAAATAACGATTTTTTCATGCAAATATTCAATGCATATATTAGTTGCTTGGAGATACTCCTCACGTGTCTCATGCAGAAAATAGTGCTTAATTCTATTTTTTATTAGAATTGCTGAGCCTCCACAAGACCTTCCACGAGGATCTTTAGTGTCATACAGTGTGTAGCCATTAATTTTGAAATGACTATTGCTTGTCAAATGAGTTTCAGCAATCATCATTATATCGAATTGCTTTTCCATAAGGAAGTGCTCAAGTTCATTTTTGTGTTGGCGGATGCCGTTTGCGTTCCAGAAACATATTTTTAACCAATTCATTTGTTTAAAATTGCCTGCAAAATAGTGGATTGCATTTTCAGAATTTCCTGCATCATGTTCGTCATAGAAACCGTAAATGTGTTTATGGACTGAACGAGAGTCTGAAGAGTTGCCTCAAGATTGGTAAAATTTTGATCGGAATTTTGGGGCTTGGGCTCCTGATTCAAGTTTTGTGTATCGGTTTTGACCACACTAGCATATGAAACTTGTTTGGGGTTTTGCATAATTATTTGGCTGGTTGACTGGTTGAGTATAGACAGGGCAGCCCCTGTAATTTGCAGTGTGGTTGCCTCCACAGTTACTGCATTTTTTAACACTTGAGTCAGTTTTTGACTTTTGGCACTGTGATGTGCCGTGCAGTTCTCCACACACCACACAAACTGTGGGCAGTTTACAATAGGCCTTAGTATGGCCAAATTCCTGGCAGTTTAGGCATTGAACGGGCCCTAAACGCTTGTGCGGCTCCTCAACGGTAACTCTGCGATGAAGAAGATATTTAAGGTTATAAATTGGGTGAGTTTCATTCTTTTTGAGAATAACATCCCCCGGTAGCAGTTCAACCCTAAACATGGGTTGAGGAATCTTTTCACGGTTCCGCATATTTACCACATTTTTTATTTTAACGCCTTTATCTAGCAGTGCAGTTTTAACCTCATCCGTGTCTACATAAGGGTCAATGCCTTTTATAACAACCTGAAGGCCTTTAGCACTTTTAAGTTGATAAGTATAAAAAGATTTTTTCTCTTTTTCCAGAGCGGCAGAAAGTTTTCGGTAATTATTTTCGCAGTAGACTTGGATTTTTGTTTCACTTATTTGTCCGTGCTTCACTGATGTTACGTTGAAGGTGTCTACCAATTGCCGTAATAAGTGCTTTTACCAGCTCATTTGATGTAGGTTCCCTCAAGTATATTGGTGGCGGTTTAAATGTTTTTTTTGATGTAGTTGGCTCGTCAGTCTGAAGGATAGCAAACCTATTACTATCCGTTGTCGCAGAGGTAATATCGCCCTTAGACATTTTTGGTTGCGATGATATTTGCGCGGATTTAGGGCTTCGCTGACGTTTAACCACGGTTAGATAGCTATCCATACCCACTTGAGTTTTCGGTTTATCAACAATAGCTACACTTGCAGATGGTTTGTCGTCTGTTGCAACAACAATGTTTGGCGAGCACGAACGCGTGCGTTTTTTATCTCTTAGAGACAGCAGATTGTCCAATGATTTTTTCAATGATTCCTCTTCAGAAATCCAGAGGTTTTTTCTAGTGGAGCTAAGCTCCCTCTCAGAATTGCATCTACTAGGTGCACTCATGCAATTTTTTTTTTTTGATTTATATTTTTTCTTAATTTAAAAGTATATAAAAATAATTGTCATAAAGTTTTTCTTTTGTATAAATTCACTCTTCCACTTATTGCGGTTTTGTAAGAAAACAAAAAATTTTAATGTATAGTTTTTTCCCACTGGGTATTTAACCTTCACGCACAATAACAACAATAACAATGCACTGCCACCGCACTTGTTTTATAGAAATTGATTTTATTGTTTAGTTATTGAAATGTAAGGAATTTATTTTCCCGTTGTTTTTTTAAATAATTTGTTATTGTTTTTACAATTTAATTTTAAAGGCGTTTAAGCAATGATTTTATTTTATTTTTTTTGTTCACTTTTTACGACCGTTCGGTTGGAGAGTCACAAAGCACTGATGAAAGCCACTGATGAAAGTTGCAATACATAACTTAAAAAATTGTTTAATTTTTTTTTTTTTTAATTTTATTTTAAAAAATTTACAATAAAAGAAAAACTTAATTATTTCGTGAAATTTAAAGTCTCAAATGATAGAGCTTGAAAAGGCGAAAATTTCCAGCCAGATTGGGGACAATTCTGGATGATACTTGGCGCTCAACATAGAATAATAAGTTAAAAAATTGTTTAAATTTTTTTTAATTATTCCAGTGACATCTGGAAAAGATTAAAATTAAAAAAAAAAAACAAGTAAAAGTGTGGTATATTCGGCAGGGCCGAATCTAAAATACCCTTCACGATAGTCACGTATATGTATAGTATACATATATTACAAATTTGAACTAAATATGCTCGGATATATATGAACCGATGTCCGGCAAAAAATATTTTTGCCTTGTACTCACCATTTATCTTACGTGAACATTTTCATGGAAAAGTTTGTTTAAGCCATATTTTCTATTTTCTGTATTTTAGTAACCTTCTTTTACAACGAGAAAAAGTTATTTAAGTTCGCTTTCGTGGCATTTTCATGAAAACCCCGTTCTAGGCTATATCTGGGGTATATATTAACTGATATCGGAACTTTTCGTTTTGCATAGTTATGTAACCTTCTTTTATTACCAGAACTACTTTTGCGAAAAAAAAGTTGTTTAAGTTCGCTTACACGACATTTTCATGAAAACCCCGGACTAGGCTATATCTCGGATATATATGGACCGATATCTGGAAAAAACATTTTTTTGTCTTGGAGTCACCATGCTTAATAATTGTGTGAAGTTTGAATCAAAACAAACAATTTTTTTTTAAATTTTCATACAAAATTGCAAAAAATTGCTTTTTTCAGAATTTTAGATATATCTCAGCTATATGTACATGAACCGATATTATCGAATTTCAATAGCAAACCCGTGAATCAATAGGGTAATAGAATGGTGAAAGAAAAAATCTCCTAATGGCTTTCTCAGAAACGGTATTTCAACGGCGAACAGACGGACATCGCTTAATCGAATTTTCTATCAATACTGATTCTGAATATGTAGACTTTATAGGGTCGGAAATTAAAATTGTAGAAATTACAAACGGAATCACAAACTTATATAAACCCTTTACATTTTTGTGAAGTGTAAAATATTTGCTACAGAAAAGAACGTCACAGAACGGCAACAGAAAGTAAAAATAATCAGGCTTTAAGTATATCCAAGCGAACCAAATTTTGATCTGAAGAAACTTAAGAAAATACTTTTTTTCTTTCTATTGCAGTATCCCATTAAAGATAAAAAGCTTTTAGCACAAGCTTGCGGAGCTCTAATATTTGTCATCATTTGTTTTTTCATACAATCTGTACCTCAGCTAAGAACTTTACCTCTAGGGTGGGTAGCTCTACTTGGAGTCATAGCCCTGCTTATTATACTTAATCGTGAAGATATGGAACACTTAATGCATCGTGTCGAATGGACAACTTTGCTTTTTTTTGCCGCCATGTTCGTTATGATGGAGTGTGTGGAGCGTTTGGGTCTTTTTACCTGGATTGGCGAGGTAACTGAAAGCATTATATTGTGCGTGGATAAAAGGAGTCGTTTGGCCATGGCCATATTTATAATTTTATGGATATCTGCCCTGGCCTCGGCCATTTTGGAAAGTATACCTATAACTGCTATGATGGTCAAAGTTGTGGTCTCTTTAGTTGCTAAAGAGACACTGGGTTTGCCTCTACAACCGTTGGTATGGGCTTTAGCGTTTGGTCCCGCTTTGGGGGGTAAGTTTTATAAGTAGTTAAAGTATTATGTTACTAAAAGCATTTTATTTGAAGGCAATGGAACTTTGTATGGCGCTTCCGCTAATGTTTTGTCCGCCGGCATTGCTGAACAACATGGCTACAAAATTTCATTCACACGTTATTTAAAGTAATTAATTTATTTTTATTTTCTTGAGCAACTTGTAATTGGTAATTAAATGTCCGGTTTTTCTTTTCAGAATTGTGTTTCCTATGATGTTGGGTCAAATTACTATCATCACCGGTTATTTGTTTGTCTCTCACATTTTATTCGAATGGCACTGATGCAAAAGAAACGAAGTGTGAAACAATATTGCCTGGATTTTTACAATTTAGAACTTTAAATGACATAATTACTTACCTTGAACTTAACTAACAACTTTTTGAAAACGTACCTACCTACGATACATATATACATATGTATGTATATACGATATTTATGTTATTATTCTTCGTTAAAATGATAACAGAAAAAATTACAAAAAAAAATAAATAAATTTCTTCAGCAAAATTTAAGTTGTTTTAGTAACTTAATTATAAACTTATTTAATAAAAATGTTTCTGAATTACATTTATTTTAATTGTATTATAAAGTTTTAATTTAAATATCCTGCTAGAGCGTTTAAACACAAAGCAACATTTTAGATTCTAATGTAGTGGAAATATAAGGTCAAAAATAGAGAAAGATGTGATTCCTTATGGCTGATACATGTGAGGATGTCCTGTAACTTTAGTGAGAAATGCTCGTGTCGAAAAGTTGCGAAACAAATTATTTCATCGTTTCTCAAAATGTGAGAAAGGATGTGTCTATTATCTTGTTTAAACGTACGACTTATGTATGTATGTAAATAAGATCGTAAAATATTGCCATATAATTTTTTTATACTGAATTACTAACTCACGAAAGTTTGTCTCGAATAACACTCTTAGTTGAAAAAAATTTGACATGATCTTCTTGTCTTAAACATCAAACATTGTTCTAAATAACAAGAATAAAAGAAATAAAATTGTGGAAGAAGTATCGTAATTTTTTGCGGAAAGAAGTATAATTGCAATGCAATATAATTGATATGTATTCAGATCTCTGTATTTATATATGTATATTAATTCATCTTAGTATAATTTAATGCTCTCATTATTAATACTCTATATACGCTCTCACTTAAGATGTTTTAAATAAATTAATTTATAGTTTAGTCTGCTTTTAACTGTGGCGACTCTACAATAACATACATGGCGGTTTTGCTCGCCAACAAAGTTTCATACAAAATTTCATCCCCTATTTTATCCCCTGGAGGTAGAATTAATCAAAATCCTTTCTTACGTCATAACATCTACCTGAATGCCAAATACAGTCCGATCCGGCTAGTGGTTTCGAAAATATATCGAATATATCGTTTCGAATATACATATATTTCCATTTCGGAAATATATTGAATAAAGACGAAGCAAGTTGACAACACAAATGCAACCGAAGTTGCAAATAATGATTTTAATTCTTGAAAGTGATATCTGATCACGCCTTGATTGATGACGCTGTATCTCTATAACTGAGAGATAAATTTTATGAACATATTTGGCGTTGAAAAAATCCAAAGACGACAAAACCAGATTCTTCGAACGATTACTGCAGCTCCATGGTACATAAGAAACTCACGAATTCACAAGGTTTACTATGTTCCGCTGGTAAAGGATGAATTCTCTAAGTACGCGAAAAGGTATATCAGTAAACTGGAACTTCACCCAAATTCTCTAGCACGCAACGTACTTAATTTTGGCGGCCACACTCGGTTGAAAGGAATAGATACCCTTGCCACCATCAGACCGTTAAATATTTGATTCTATCGATATTATTCGCCCTAAATAAAACTTTTTTGTCTAGCATTGGCTGGTAATGCAAAGGGTATAAACATATAAGTTTGTGATTCCGTTTGTAATTTCTACAATTTGCATTTGCGTTCCTATAAAGTATATATACATATTATGAATTAGAATTAACAGAAAAGTCGATAAAGCGATGATCGTCTGTCCGTGTGTACGTCTGTCGGTTGTTGAAATACCGTTTCTGAGAAAACATTAGACTCGGAAACCTTTTTATACCCTTCACAAAAATATAAAGGGTATTTATAAGTTTGTGATTCCGTTTGTAATTTCTACAGTTTTTTTTTTGCGACCCTATAAAGTATATATATTCTGAATCAGAATTAATGGAAAAGTCGATTGAGCGTTGTCCGTCTGTCCGCTGTTGAAATACCGTTTCTGAGAAAACCATTAGACTTATAAACTTTTTTCTTTCACCATTCTTTTACCCCATCGATTCATGGGTTTGCTATTGAAATTCAGTAATATCGGTCCACGTATAGCTGAGATATATTCAAAATTCCGAAAAAAACCATTTTTTTTTTGCAGTTTTGTATGAAAATTTTTGAAAACAAAAGTTGTTCGTTTTGCTTCAAACTTCACACACTTATTAAGCATGGTGACTAAAAACCAAAAAATTTTTTTTCAGATATCGGTCCATATATACCCGAGATATAGCCCAAATCGGATTTTTAATGAAAATGTCGCATAGGCGAAGCTAAAAAACTTTTTTTTGCTCAAAAGCAGTTCTGGTAATAAAATTAGGATACATAAATATAGAAAATGAAAATTTCCGATATCGGTCCATATATACCCGAGATATATAGGGGTTTTCATGAAAATGTCGCATAAGCGAACTTAAACAACTTTTTTGTGCTCAAAAGCAGTTTTGGTAATAAAATAGGGTTATATAAATACGAAAAATGAACATTTTCGATATCGGTCCATATATACCCGAGATATAGCCTAGACCGGGGTTTTCATGAAAATGCCGCGTAAGCGAACTTAAACAATTTTTTTGTGCTCAAAAGCAGTTCTGGTAATGAAATTAGGTTACATAAATATGAAAAATGAAAATTTTCGATATCGGTCCATATATACCCGAGATATGGCCTAGACCGGGTTTTCATGAAAATGCCGCGTAGGCAAACTTAAACAACTTTTTTGTGCTCAAAAGCAGTTCTGGTAATGAAATAGGGTCATATAAATATGAAAAATGAAAATTTTCGGTATCGGTCCATAATACCCGAGATATAGCCTGAACCGGGTTTTCCATTAAAATTTTTCTTTTTTTTTTGCTGAAAAACAATTCTCGTTATAAAAGAAGGTTACTAAAATACAGAAAATAGAAAATTCCGATATCATTTTTAATATAATATACATATTCGTGACTATCGTGAAGGGTATTTTAGATTCGGCCCAGCCGAATATACTACACTCTTACTTGTTCTTTCTACATTCTATTAACCCATTGGTTCACATATAGCTGAGATCTATCCTAAACTCTGAATAAAGCCATTACTATTTTTTTTAATTTTGTGCGAACATTTTTTGAGAAGAACAATTGTTTGTTTTGCTTCAATCTTCGCACATTTATTAAGCATGAATATTACAAGACAAAAAATTGTTTTTCCCGATATCGGTCCATATATACCCGAGATATAGCCTAAACCGATTTTTCCATGAAAATGTCGCGTAAGCAAACTTAAAAAAATTTTTTTTTTGCTCAATATCTGTAATAAAAGAAGGTTACAAAATAGAGAAAATAAAAATTATAAATATACTAGCTGACCCGCTCACGCGTTGCCATGGCATTTTGAAATTTAGCGTTCTATGAACTTTCGTTATATATAAGAAATCCCACTCTGCGCCGTACCCACTTGAGATATCAAAAATGAAATTAGCCTATGCTATCCTCAAGATATGCCGAATGTACTGTCAAAGTTTTAGAAAAATCAGATGGCTAGTTGTAAATAAAAAAATATTATTATTTACTGATTCTATACTTGCCATTTGTTGTAGCACCTTGTGATAAACTACATTTTTTTTATCAGGCGTGAAAACAAATAACGCGGAAGGACTTCCGAACCGTGAACATGCTACATATAATTGGCAATGGGAAAAACATAGATGTTCGAGATTAAGACCACAAACTTTCAACGATTGGCCTTGCGACTTATTTACAGCCATGGCGAATGCAAGACGGATCGGAAATTGAAGTCGTTTAAACTCAAATGGCACGTCGGTTGGGATTACCAGGATCCTCGGAATGAGAGCTTCCTCATCTTTGAATTTTCCTTTGAGTATTGTGGCGTAAATCAAATTGATCATCAATTTACTTACCACCAAACGTGTTCCGGTGCACAGTTTTGGTTCCTTTAAGTTTCGAAGCATGATTACTACGGAAGCAATCTTTAGTCGTAAATTGTGCGGTAGTAAGCCAGGTACATCCAAGGAGTTTAAAAATTCAATTGGATAGTTGGTGGCATCATCTTCATTTGTTACACAATTTGAAAGAATGCAATTCTGAATAATGTAGTGTAAGTCATCTACATCTTTATTCTTAGCTGCCAAAATTGCTCGCTCACGCATCCATTCATTATTTATGATGATGTTTGGGAATACTTTGTTGATGAGTTCGTCTTTCGATTAGACAAAGTTACAGAAATTCGACAGGTACTCGACCATTAGCGATAGTCAGCAATTGATCAGACAAATCTCCAGCAGATGTATCGTTCAGCAATGCAACTCTCATGTTTGTTGTCAGTTAAAGTTTCTTAATATTGCGCCATAGATTCGTTGATTTGAGGCAAGCGTTTATTTCGTCGGCAGCAGTCGATCTGGGAATTATTGGCAATGTTTGGCGGATATCGCCAGACAGTAAAATCATTGCGCCTCCAAAACATCTCGAGTCATTACATATATCTTTCAATATTCGGTGAAGTGCTTTCAATGGACGTTTATGGGCCATTGTGCGGATCGCTTTTTAATGTTGCATGTTGGTTCTTCAATAGAATGAAAATTTAACTGCAATTTTAATGCAGAATGTGCCGTACGACATTCTTCTAGCAATGTGGCTGCTATTCCAGAAGAAGCAACTGCAACCGCAATGTTGGATCTTGCACGAACAGTGGCTAAAACTACTAACATAAGGAGTCTTACCAGTTTCACCAGGGGCATCCACCGCTTTCATCATTGATTGCCTTCATTAATGTGTCAGAAACTTCCTTTTGTTGGGGATTCATCACGGATACATGCGTTTGAACTACTAAAGTCAATACCTGGTGATCATATTCACGTTCCCGTTCCAATTCTCGATTAAATGCGTCAGCCATTCCACGATTATTGTAGCCACAACGTGCATCCACCCGATTGGCTAGTGCGCTTCCGAAGTCCTCGCCGCCCATAAAGTAGATTTGTAAAAATTTATGTGGTTCGCTTGGCATTGGCAGCAATGAGCCTACTTTATTATAAACTTGGCCTCTGATTTTAAATGTAGAATTGTATTGTTGATCATTTGCATTAGTATTTTGAACTATTTCTGTTGCTCCAAATGACGTCATTTGAAAGCATGAGTTGAATATTCGAATGGATTTCAGGACCACGTTAGAATCTGCATCTGTGCCGATAGGCATACCTTTCAATGGTTCCGGTGGTGTTTCAGTTACAGGTAGTTGTACCTTCCCTGACGCGCAACACATCCCGGCTGGTTCATTTTCGAATTTCAAAGCATGACAATACGGGCATTCTTTGTCCATAGCACCAATTACTACTTCTGAATGAACATAATATCGGGCTTATGATACAGATGATCGATGTGCCTGTTGGCGTGGTTGGTCACTCGCTCTGCGTCTATTGACAGTAAAACGATTTGTGTGAAGGGTATAAAAATACAGAAATACTGAAGACAGTGAGAAAGAAGACAACAATTACAGAAGTAAATGCTAAATAACCAGCTAGTACGTAACACTCCAAACAATAAAATTTTTCTACTTTTTGATTCTCAATGGACTTCATGATTGTCGGCTCGGAAATCTGGGAAGAATTTGAGCTGAATGCGATAAGAATATTGTACAAATTATACTCTGTTATTGAACCCACCGAGAGAGTGTAAAATTAATAGAAAAAAAAAATAACATAATATCTTGTATGGGAGTTAGGCGGTAGAGTGAGATGTGCTAGTGGGGGTGGCTCTAACATTTTACACACTAAGAACGACTTTTTGTGGATTCTCTGCCGTTTTATCCTACCTTTTACCTCGATGCGAATCCATTTACCCCTATCCTACCGTCAAAGTTTTTTGGCTCATACATTTTTTTTTACCAAACACCACAAAATAAGAGCGATTTCAAAATCGTGCACGCACTCACCCCCTAATATATGTACATACATACTTATATAGCCAAATTTTCTTTTCTCTTTGCTGGTTTTAAAATTTGCGAGTTTTTCTAAAATTATAAAAGTTAGTATCTAATTTAGCAACTAAAGCACGTGTACCAAAAACTTCTTGGACGCAAAATACTTATGTTTGCAGTAATATTACCCATTTTATTCCGAATATTATTTAAAAGATTCTATCTCCCCTTGCTTTTATTGCAGAACTTATTTATTTATTTTTTGTATCTTGGACCAGTACTCAGGGGAAATAGGTTATTAGGAGGAGGAAAGAAGAAGTAGTGTTTGTGGACGTTTGACTTGCACTTATGAACAACACGGAACAGAAAGACTACAACAATTGTTAACATAGCACTTAGAGTGTTGGAATTAAATTAGTCAACACTGACCAGAGCCCAGAGTTTACTCGAAGGTGTAAACTCTGGGCTCTGGCTCTGTTCAGACTAACAAAAATTGGTCAAACACCTCACACGCTGCAAAATAATGAATTACATTGAAAGGGAGTAATAATGAACACATAAAGAAAACTGACGGCAATGAAAACAACACGTGTACGCAGAATGGAAATTAAAACGCTACCAGCTTTAAGCGAAACACTCTCAAAAGTTTTACAGACACTGTTTTTTGTAAAAAAAAAAAAAAAAAAAATACAGCCACAATTTAGTAAAGAAAACAGCAATTTCTTTTCATTGAAAAGTTTTTCGTAGCGGGAGTTACAAATAATAAGTACTGGTTCTTGTAATTGCAGACTGTAGAATAATAAAAATGAGTTAACAAAATGGCGACAGGATTTGCTGTGTTTTTAGCCACCATAAAATTGTGGTTACCTTCTTGCAACTGATGGTGTTTTCTTTTCTGATAAAAATGTTACACATATGCTACATATAGTGAGTGGTTCAACACGTTCTTTTCTAAAAAATTTGATACACTATTAAAGGGTATCATGTTCTTTTCAAAACATGTTGCTCTTAAAACTGGTAAAACATGTAGCATATCCTACACTGTACTTCGAGTAAGGTGGAGATACTGCCCTTTTTTACATCTTTGTTTCATACGTGTTTATGCAAACATGAAATTCTTTTGTTATTGTAGATGAGTAAACGGTGCTGCTGATGATAGCTTTTATAAGGTAAAAATAGTGATTAAAACGTTCGTATGTTATAAGTAGTCATGATATATTTGAAACGCTAAGTGTACATTATTATGAAAGTAAGCAAATGTCATGAGTAAGAAAGTAAGCAAATCTAGTGATTTAGTACACAGTAGTACTAAGTGCAAATAAAGTTGTGAATTATTTACGCACTGTATAACGAACAAGTGTGAGTGTCATTATTTCATTTACAATTGAAGAATCCGCAAAAGCGTGTTTACAGGCAAAAACTTAACAATATACCCAGAAAAATCAGTTCTCCTGTGACTCTCCAACCGCACGGTCGTTAAAAGTGAACAAAAAAATAAAATAAAATCATTGCTTAAACTCTTTTAAAATTAAATTGTAAAAACAATAACAAATTATTTTAAAAAAAAACCACGGGAAAATAAATTCCTTACATTTCATTAACTAAACAATAAAATCACTTTCAATAAAACAAGTGCGGTGGCAGTGCATTGTTATTGTTGTTATTGTGCGTGAAGATTACCTACCCAGTTGGAAAAAAATAATACACTAAAGTTTTGATTTCTTGGAAAACCGCAATAAGTGGAAGAGCGAATTTATACAAAAGAAAAACTTTGTGACAATTATTTTTATATACTTTTAAATTAAAAAAATATAAATAAAAAAAAAACAAAAATTGCATGAGTGTACCTACTAGATGCAATTCTGAGAGGGAGCTTAGCTCCACTAGAAAAAACCTCTGGATTTCTGAAGAGGAATCATTGAAAAATCATTGGAGAATCTCCTGTCTCTAAGAGATAAAAAACGCACGCGTTCGTGCTCGCCAAACATTGTTGTTGCAACAGACGACAAACCATCTGCAAGTGTAGCTATTGTTGATAAACCGAAAACTCAAGTGGGTATGGATAGGTATATAACCGTGGTTAAACGTCAGCGAAGCCCTAAATCCGCGCAAATATCATCGCAACCAAAAATGTCTAAGGGCGATATTACCTCTGCGACAACGGATAGTAATAGGTTTGCTATCCTTCAGACTGACGAGCCAACTACATCAAAAAAACATTTAAACCGCCACCAATATACTTGAGGGAACCTACATCAAATGAGCTGGTAAAAGCACTTATTACGGCAATTGGTAGACACCTTCAACGTAACATCAGTGAAGCACGGACAAATAAGTTAAACAAAAATCCAAGTCTACTGCGAAAATAATTACCGAAAACTTTCTGCCGCTCTGGAAAAAGAGAAAAGATCTTTTTATACTTATCAACTTAAAAGTGCTAAAGGCCTTCAGGTTGTTATAAAAGGTATTGACCCTTATGTAGACACGGATGAGATTAAGACTGCACTGCTAGATAAAGGCTTTAAAATAAAAAAATGTGGTAAATATGCGGAACCGTGAAAAGATTCCTCAACCCATGTTTAGGGTTGAACTGGTACCAGGGGATGTTATTCTCAAAAAGAATGAAACTCACCCAATTTATAACCTTAAATTTCTTCTTCATCGCAGAGTTACCGTTGAGGAGCCGCACAAGCGTTTAGGGCCCGTTCAATGCCTAAACTGCCAGGAATTTGGCCATACTAAGGCCTATTGTAAACTGCCTACAGTTTGTGTTGTGTGTGGAGAACTGCACGGCACATCACAGTGCAAAAAGTCAAAAACTGACTCAATTGTTAAAAAATGCAGTAACTGTGGAGGCAAACACACTGCAAATTACAGGGGCTGCACTGCCTTACCCACTTTAAGCAGTCAATGACAAATAAGCTATCAATTACCTTTAAGCAACCTCAGCAGTCAAACATCATTTCTGAAAACAATTTTCCCCAGGTACGCCAGTCAACCAGCCACATAATCATGCAAAACCCCAAACAAATTTCATATGCTAGTGTGATCAAAACCGATATACAAAACTTGAATCAGGAGCCCAAGCCCCAAAATTCTGATCAAAATTTTACCAATCTTAAGGCAACTCTGCAGACTCTAGTTCAATCCATAAATACATTTACGGTTTCCATGACAACCATGATGCAGGAAATTCTGAAAATGCTATCCACTATTTTGCAGGCAATTTTAAACAAATGAATTGGTTAAAAATATGTTTCTGGAACGCAAACGGCATCCGCCAACACAAAAATGAACTTGAGCACTTCCTTATGGAAAAGCAAATCGATATAATGATGATTGCTGAAACTCATTTGACAAGCAATAGTCATTTCAAAATTAATGGCTACACACTGTATGACACTAAAGATCCTCGTGGAAGGTCTTGTGGAGGCTCAGCAATTCTAATAAAAAATAGAATTAAGCACTATTTTCTGCATGAGACACGTGAGGAGTATCTCCAAGCAACTAATATATGCATTGAATATTTGCATGAAAAAATCGTTATTTCTTCGATCTACTCACCGCCACGATTTTCAATAACAGAAAATCAGTATTCACATTTTTGCAAATCACTTGGTTCTCGATTTTTAGCAGCTGGTGACTATAACGCTAAGCACACTTTTTGGGAATCACGTTTAATATCTCCAAAAGGCCGTGTACTTTTTGACACAGTTTCCAAACTGGGCTTAGATGTGATTTCAAGCGGACATCCCACTTATTGGCCCTCAGACCGACGAAAGATTCCAGATGTTATAGATTTTGGAGTTGCAAAAAATTTTCCTTTAGAATGGATGCAAGTAGAGTCTTCATTAGATTTGTCATCGGACCACTCACCCACTATAATATCCGTTTCGTTCCGCCAGGAGGTTGGCTCCCCGTTTAGTGACTTGGCGTTCGCCATCACTAGAGTTAATTGGCTAAAATATAACAAATATTTGAGTACTCATTGTACAGAAAATATTGCCTTGAGAACCCCTGAGGATGTTAATATATCAATTAAAGATTTTTCTGAAGACCTTAAACTCGCCGTGCAACATGCTACTACTACCCATACGAGTTTCAGAAATTAGCACAATAGAACTCATTCGTCTGAAATTGAGCAACTTTTGTCAGAAAAAAGAAGAGTTAGAAGAGAATGGCAACTTCGCAGGTCTCCCCAGCTTAAAAGCAGGCTACGGGAGTGCATAACTCAGTTAAGAAATGTGCTTGAAATCCAAAGAATGGCTTCCCTTAAAAATTATCTAGAAAGTCTTGATGGTAGCCCGCAAACCGACTATTCTCTATGGAAAGCGACAAAAGGTCTGAAAAGACCCGTAATAGGTAAGCCACCTTTGCGAACTTCAGGTGGCGATTGGGCAAGAAGCGATTCTGAAAAAGGGATGGTGTATGTTAATCATTTGAAAAACGTTTTTATTGCAAATGATACACTGGATGATGTTGCTGAATTTCCGCCAAATGCTGTTAGACCGCCTGTGCCTTTGAGACTTAGTTTTCAAGATGTCGAAAACGTTATAAATAAAGTAAACTCAAAAAAAGCTCCAGGTTTTGACAAAATTACTGGCAAAATGCTTGTCCAATTACCTCATGTGTCTAGAAAAATACTTCTTTTTATTTTTAACGCTATTTTACGTCTCGAGTATTATCCTGCAGAGTGGAAAGTGTCCATGATTACTGTGATACCCAAACCAGGGAAGGATGACACTAAACTAGAATCATACAGACCAATAAGTCTACTGCCAGCAATTTCAAAACTATTCGGAAAATTGTTAATGGCGAAGTTGACTCCAATATTGAATGATGTAGGATGCATCCCGGATCATCAATTTGGTTTTCGGGCTAAACACAGCACCATAAAACAAACGCATAGACTAGATAATGTTATAAGAAAGACTTTTGAGGACAAAACGTATTGCTCAGCTCTATTCATTGATGTTTCCTAAGCTTTTGATAAAGTGTGGCACGAGGGATTAATGCACAAAATAAAGTTGAACTTGCCTGCAAACACTCATAAGCTTCTGGAGAGCTACTTATGCGCCGGAAGTTTGTTATCAGAGAAGGCGATTTTATAAGCCTCAAGGAGTTCTTCAAGGAATCATTCTAGGACCTACTTTATATTTGATTTACGCCTCAGACATGCCAATGAGATTCGGAATCCACACTTCAACTTTTGCAGATGACACAGCATTCTGCAGCGTACATGAAAACCATCAAGTAGCTTCGCAGGAGTATATTTCAATATTAGAGATGTGGTTGAAACTTTGGAAAATTAAAGTTAATGAACAAAAGTGTACTCACGTTACATTCACACTGCGTAGACAAACATGTTCAGCTATCCAAATTAACAATTCACCTATTACGCAACAAAATGAAGTCAAGTACCTTGGTATTCATCTCGACCGTAGGTTAACGTGGAAGCCTCACATTGGCGCGAAAGTCACTCAGCTAAAATTAAAAGCAGCGCAATTAAATTGACTTATGGGCAGAAATTCTACATTGAAATTAGATTGCAAACTTCTGTTATACAACGCAATACTAAAGCCTATATGGCGCTACGGAATTCAATTATGGGGCACCGCCTCAGCGTCAAACATTGAAAAAATTCAAAGGCGACAAAACAAAATTCTTCGAACAATTACTGCAGCTCCATGGTAAAAAACTCCCGAATTCACAAGGATCTGTGTGTTCCACTGGTAAAAGATGAGTTTTCAAAGCATGCGACAAGGTATATCAGGAAATTGGAACTTCACCCAACCCCTCTTGCACGAAACATACTTAATTTTAGTGGTCACACTCGGTTAAGAAGAAGGGATACCGTTGCCACCATCAGAGCGTTAAGTAGGTGATTTTACCGATATAATATGCGCATAATAAAACTTTTTGTCTAGCATTGGCTGGACTTAGTTAATTTATTGTATTTAGTAATAAGATTTGAATACTTATTGTTAGTTCACATTGTGAAGATTCAATAAATAAAAAAAATCTAAAAAAAAAAAAAACCTAGAAAAAAGTATCGACCCTGGCCTGTCTCAATACTCTTCTGTATCAAAGTCTTTGAAATTTAACGCATTACTAATGAGTTAAATATTTACTCTTTATTACTTACATAAAGTAGTATAATTAAGATTGATAGTCCCCCAGCTAAAGATTTGATTATTATTTGTCTTGTGTTCTTCAATCAGAAATTATTGATCACAGCAAATTTGTATTGTAAAAAATCCTTCTTAAGAAAAAGCTTAAGAAAGGAAAAACTTGAACTAAAACCCGATGTACATATGTAAAAACAAAAAATCTTATTTAACAATGCAGCGCTTTAAATAAACTCATATTACTTTTATGTTCTATTAAAAAATTACAAAGTCGCACGCGTCAATAATTGTGGTGAGGTTTATTCGCTTGTTATTTGTGGCTTAAGTTTGATTGTAAAATATAATTATTTTGATTTCAGTATAATTTACAGTGTTAGTTTTTATTTTTGTTACAAATACATATTTTTCTGATTGTGCTAGTCTTTTTATGAAAACATCTCTCCCCTGCCGTATTTACCCTCCTTCAACAGATGCCAGTGTAGAGATTTTGTGTCCAGAGTGGATAAGGGACATTACTACTTTCTTAGTATTTCACGAAGTAGATTACTTGACTCGCCATTATTAAAGATGCATTCAAACTACCTGATTAAATGTGATGATGTTGAAAAAAATATTATTTTAAATATTTTTACCTCGCCGGCATTCACGGTTGCTGATGTTTACTACTGTTTTTATTTTAAAACCCTTATCTTCCAATCCGGTTTTGACATCATCAATATCTACGCATGGGTCAATCCCTTTAATAACGACTTGAAGACCTTTAGCACTTTTGAGCTGGTAAGTGTAAAATGATCTTTTCTGTTTTTCTAAAACATCAGACAATTTTCGGTAGTCGTTTTCATGGTTTATCTGAATTTTAGTTTCACTTATGCTGCCGTGCTTCACTGATGTGACGATGAAATTATCTTTGCCGATTGCCGTAATAAGTTGTTTCACCAGTTGACTAGAAGTCGGCTCTTTCAAATAAATTGGTGGTGGCTTATACGTTTTTTTGAATGTTGTTGGTTCATCTGTCTGAAGGATAGTAAACCTATTACTATCCGTTGTCGCAGAGGTAATATCGTTCTTAGACACTTTTGGTTGCGATGATATTTGGGCGGATTCAGGGCTTCGCTGACGTTTAACCAAGGTTATATACCTATCCATACCCACTTGCGTTTTCGGTTTATCAACAATAGCTAGACTGGAAGATGTTTGGCGAGCACGAACGCGTGCGTTTTTTTATCTCTTAGAGACAGGAGATTGTCCAATGATTTTTTCAATGATTCCTCTTCAGAAATCCATTTCTAGTGGAGCTAAGCTCTCCCTCAGAATTGCACCTATTGGGTACACTCATGCAATTTTTTTTTATTTATATTTCTGTTGCTTTAAAAGAATTTAAAAATAATTGTTTTTATTTTGTATTAATTCACTCTTCACTTATTGCGGTTGTCTACTTATACTGTTATTATTATTATTTTTCTTTTTGTAACACTCCGATCAAAACCAAATACGTCCGTCCGTTCACTATCAAAGCTACACTCTGACTGATCAGGAGATTATATTGAAAAATAAAAATATTTTTGAAAAACTAACTATTCTCTTTCATTGATTGGCTAAGAAGTTTCCGAACCGCCCTCACATATGCACGTAGTAAGACAATCTTACTATAATTTACGTGTTCTCGAAAGAAAAATAAGCATACTGATTTATCGCGCTTTACTATTAAACGATCAAGCCAAGTTTCTCAAATATTACAATAAATGCAGACACATATACTGTTTTAGTAATTAATATATTACTAAATTATTAATTAACTCATAAATTTTTTTCTAACCATTTGCATAACTACATATATAACATATTGGTTATGGTAAACTTCATCTTTTATTTGTTACAATTCCATCAAATTTTCTTATATTTCAATAAATTTTTTTGAAGGCAGCCACTCTAGGCAACTGATTTTTACTGTTTGCTTACGAAAACACAAATGAAATTTGCACTGTGTTTGATAGAATTGTTATTAATAGAGCGTTTGATGGCTTGTAGTACGATTCTGTAACTTTTAATGATCCGATGATAGTGAATTATTTCGACATATTTCATCCCTTGCAGTAAATAAGCAGCTGCAGTTTTGTGTACCTGATAATAGAATGTAAAAGCAACATCTGATTTCGGTTGATAGCGAATATAATTAAATAATATTGCTGAATAACAAATTTGGTCAAATATTGTTATAATTATTATCAAGATACCATTATCTTAACAAAAGTAACAGAATCGTACTAGAGGCCAAGTTTGACAATCACAAATTCTAGCTAATAAACGAACTTGATGGCATGCCATCAGGCGGTGCTGCCAAACCCAGTTTGATTGCATAATAGTCCCTTTTTAAGCAACTGTTTCATTATCGTGGTTTTTAATATAAAAATATTATTCATTTTATAATACAAAATTGGTTTTTAAAACTGGAGTTTTAAAATTCGGAGCGTTTTTGTTGAAATAACGCGATTTTTCCTCGTTTTGGTGCGTTTAGAAATGTGAAGTGAAGACTCACCCACTACTTCTTATCTCAGAAACCCGGAAACATCACTGTCTCTGCCACCTGCATTTTTTTCATATCAAAAATATATTTCCCAAGGTCCACCTTGGTTTCTATCAACCAAGACAACCAATTTTTTTCAAACTGGCTAAATAAATCTGTAAATGCATTCACAGAATCTATTAACGATGAAGTGGAAAACTATAGCAGAGAAGTGGTAAATATGACCGATGTCTTTGTTTTAAAACAGTGGTGAGAAATATTATCCCCTCTTATGCAAATTCGGTTTGCAAGTATAATCAATACCGGCAAGCACTGGTGCTTCAGAACGCGCCTTTTCACTAGCGCGCAATATTCTTACTGAAGAGCGGAACAGATTAGGGCCAAAATCATTGGACAGTTTGTTATTTTTAAATTAATTTCTAAAAAATGTTCCGAACATGCATTTTAAAATGGTACAAATATATGTAAAATGATTTTAGTTTTTTTATTTTATTGTCACTTTTTTGTATTATTAATACATGATGAATATTTTTAGACTTTAACTCTATTTTAATTTCTAAGTTTGAAAGAAATTTTATCCGTTAAGTTTTTCCAAAAGCATTATGTGTTCTTTTTTTCTAGATATATAATTTTTGTTTATTAATTTATTTATTGAATCTTCACAAAGTGAACTAATAAGTATTCAAATCTTAATACTAAATACATAAAATTAATTAAGTCCAGCCAATGCTAGACAAAAATGTTTTATTTTGCACGGTCAATATCGGTAAAATCACCTATTTAACGTTCTGATGGTGGCAAGGGTGTCCCTCCTTCTCAACCGAATGTGGCCTTCAAAATTAAGTCTATTGCGTGCAAGAGGATTTGGGTGAAGCTCCAATTTACTGATATACCTTGTCGCGTATTTTGAAAATTCGTCTTTTACAAGAGGAACACAGAGATCCTTATGAATTTGTGAGTTTTTTACGTACCATGGAGCTGCAGTAATAGTTCGAACAATTTGGTTTTGTCGCCTTTGAATTTTTTCAATATTTGACGGTGAGGCGGTACCCCATAATTGAATTCCATAGTACCATATAGGCTTTATAATTGCATTGAATAATAAAAGTTTGCAATCCAGCTTCAATGTCGAATTTCTGCCCATAAGCCAAGTTAGTTGCGCCGCTTTCAACTTTAACTGAGTAACTTTCGCATCGATGTGAGACTTCCACGTTAACCTACGATCGAGATGAATACTTGACTTCATTTTGCTGTGGAATAGGTGAAATGTTAATTTGGATAGCTGAACATGTTTGTTTGCGCAGTGCGAATGTAACGTGAGTACACTTTTGTTCATTAACTTTAATTTTCCAAA
Organism: Thecocarcelia acutangulata; assembly: GCA_914767995.1. Lineage (NCBI taxonomy): Eukaryota > Metazoa > Arthropoda > Insecta > Diptera > Tachinidae > Thecocarcelia > Thecocarcelia acutangulata. The sequence goes on from OU612097.1 coordinate 62,364,983, forward strand.
GTTTTAACCACATCTGCAGGAGTATATTTCAATATACTCCTGCGAAGCTACTTAATGGTTTTCATGTACGCTGCAGAATGCTGTGTCATCTGCAAAAATTGAAGTGTGGATTCCGGATCTCATTGGCATGTCTGAGGCGTAAATCAAATATAAAGTAGGTCCTAGAATGCTTCCTTGAGGAACTCCTGCCTCGGTTGGCTGTAAGGGGCTTATAAAATCGCCTTCTCTGATAACAAACTTCCGGCCGCATAAGTAGCTTTCCATAAGCTTGTAAGTGTTTGCAGGCAAGTTCAACTTTATTTTGTAAATTAATCACTCGTGCCACACTTTACCAAAAGCTTGGGAAATGTCAATGAATAAAGCTGAACAATGTCTTCAAAAGTCTGTCTTATGACGTGACTAGTCTGTGCGTTTGTTCTATAGTGCTATGTTTAGCCCGAAAGCCAAATTGATCATCAGGGATGCATCCCATATTCTTTAATATTGGTGTCAACTTCGCCATTAACAATTTTTCGAACAGTTCTGAAATTGTTGGCAGTAGACTTATTGGTCTGTATGAATCTACTTTAGTGGGATCCTTCCCTGGTTTGGGTATCATAGTAATCATGGACACCTTCCACTCTGCAGGATGATATTCGAGACGTAAAATAGCGTTAAAAGTAAAAAGAATTCTTCGAGCTACACGAGGTAGCGGCTCAAGCATTTTACCAGTAATTTTATCAATACCTGGAGCTTTCCTGGGGTTTGTGTTACAAATAACATTTTCATCATCTTGAAAACTAAGTTTCAAAGACATAGGCGGTCTAACAGCGTATGACGGTAGTTCAGCTGAATTATTCGCTGCATCATTTGTGGTAAAAACATTTCTCAAATTATTAACATACATTATCCCCTTTTCAGAATCACTTCTTTCCCAATCTCCAGTTGTAGTGCGCAAAGGTGGCTTACCTATTACGGGTCTTTTCAGACCTTTTGTCGCTTTCCAGATATTTTTTAAGAGAAGCCATTCTTTGGCTTTCAAGCAGATTTCTTAACTGAGTTATGCATTCCCGTAGCCTAGTTTTAAGCTGGGGAGACCTGCGAAGTTGCCACTCTCTTCTAACTCTTCTTTTCTCTGACAAAAGTTGCTCAATTTCAGACGAATAAGTTCTATTGCTCACATTTCTGGATCTTATGTGGCTAGTGGTAGAGTGTTGTATGGCTAGATTAAGGCGTTCAGAAAATTCGTTACTCGACACATCAATATCCTCAGGCGTTCTCAAGGCAATGTTTTCCGTACAATGTGTACTCAAATATTTTTCATATTTTAACCAATTAATTCGAGTGACGGTCAACGCCAAGGCACAAAACGGAGAACCAACTCCCTGGGGGAACGAAACAGAAACTGTAGTTGGTTAGTGATCTGATGACAAGTCCAATGAAGGCTCCACTTGCATCCATTCTGTGGGAAATTTTTTTGTAGCTCCAAAATCTATAACGTCTGGGATCTTTCGTTGGTCTGACGGTCAATAAGTGGGGTGTCCACTTGAAATCACACATAAGCCCATTTTGGAAATAGTGTCAAAAAGCACGCGGCCTTTCGGGGTAATTAAACGTGATCCCCAAAAAGTGTGTTTAGCGTTATAGTCGCCAGCTGCTAAAAATCGAGGACCAAGTGATTTAAAAAAATTTGAATATTGGCTTTCTGTTATTGAAAATCGTGGCGGTGAGTAAATCGAGGAAATAACGATTTTTTCATGAAAATATTCAATGCATATATTAGATGCTTGGAGATATTTCTCACGTGTCTCGTTCATTAAAAAGTGCTTAATTCTGGATTTAATTAGAATTGCCGATCCTCGTACAGTATGTAGCCGTTAATCTTGAAAAAAACTGTTGGTTGTCAAATGAGATATATAATAACAGGTAAACATCATTTTTAATATATATGTATAATTATTATTGTGCAAAAACTTAAAACTATCATTCAGTATGTTACTTTCAAAATAGTCAAAATGGTTGTAAATCATTAAATCTGGCAGCCGCAATTCTAGTTAGTGTTAAATAAATGGTGACGCATATATACAACAAAAGAATTTGTCGAGAGTGTTGTTTTTTTATGATGACGTCATGTATGTTTTATAAAAAAAAAAAAGATTAGCAACGAAAATAGTAAATACTCAAAATGTTTCTCTTACTAAATGCTAGTAACAACAACACTCTTTTTTGCGTTCCTTTCTTTTACTCTTAAAAAATACATAATATATGAAAGTGATTGGAAACATTTTTTATGTATCAAGATTTCACAAACGAACGGCAGGTATAAATACCAGCGCATTAATTTTTAAGAGTGTTTAAAATACTTGGGTGTGAAAATTTTTTTTTTTTTTTTTTTTTTTTTTTTAACTTCATTATTTTATTTATTGAATCTACATAAAAAAATGTAATGACAATAAGTATTCAAATCTTAATACTAAAAAAAAAAAAAAATTATGATTAAAGTCCTGCCAGTGCTGGACGAAAATTTATTTTTATGCGAATATTATTTCAGAATTCAGTCATCTGTTTAGAGCTCTAATGGTAGCCAAAGTATCCCTCCTTCTCAGACGGGTATGACCACCAAAATTAAGAATATTAGCTGCAAGAGGATTTGGATGGAATTCAAGTTTGTTAATATACCTTGTCGCGTACTTCACAAATTCAGATTTCACAAAAGGTACGTTCAGATCTGCGTGGATTCGTGAGTTTTTAACGTACCATGGAGCATCTGTAATTCTACGGAGAATTCTATTTTGACTTCTTTGAATTTTCTCAATGTTGGATGCCGAGGCTGTGCCCCATAATTGAATCCCATAGCACCATATTGGCTTTAGAATCGAGTTGTACAGCAAAAGTTTACAATCAAGCTTTAAGGTCGAATTTCTGCCTAGTAGCCAGTTAATTTGCACTGCTTTCAATTTCATCTGCGTTACTTTTGCCTCGATGTGCGACTTCCATGTTAGTCTACGGTCAAGATGAATTCCGAGGTATTTGACTTCACTGTGTTGATGTATTACTTTATTGTTAATAGTAATGGGTGAGCATGTTCCTAGACGCAGTGCGAATGTAACATGGGCACACTTTTGTTCATTAACCTTGATTTTCCAAAGCTTCAGCCATTTCTCTAGTTTGTCGATATGTTCCTGTAAATTTATTGATGCTTGCTGGTGGTTACTATGTATGCTAAGGAATGCTGTATCATCTGCAAATGTTGAAGTGTGAACGTTGGTGCTTGTTGGCATGTCAGATGCGTAGATCAAATATAAGATAGGCCCTAATATGCTGCCTTGGGGAACTCCTGCTTCAATAGACTGAGCGGGGCTTATGAAATCGCCTTCTTTTACTATAAATTGGCGACAATATAAATAGCTTTCTAAAAGGTTATGTATGTTTGCAGGTAAGTTAAACTTTATTTTATGCATTAAGCCATCGTGCCACACTTTATCAAAAGCCTGTGAGACGTCGATGAATAAGGCAGAGCAATATTTTTTATCTTCAAATGCCTTTCTTATGACGTTAACTAACCTGTGTGTTTGCTCAATGGTGCCATGTTTCGCTCTAAAACCAAATTGGTGATCAGGAATACATTCAACCTTATGAAGCATTGGATCCAACTTCGCCTTTAGCAATTTTTCGAAAAGTTTTGATATTGTTGACAGTAGACTTATTGGACGGTATGATTCTACTTTCGTGTGATCCTTCCCTGGCTTAGGAACCATTGTTATCATGGACACCTTCCACTCTGCAGGGTAATACTCAAGTCGTAAAATAGCATTAAAAATAAAAAGAACAATTCTTTTAGCTACACGAGGCAGCTCTACGAGCATTTTGTTGCTGATTTTATCCATACCTGGAGCTTTTTTAAGGTTTAGATTGCCAATAGCATTTTCAATTTCTTGGAAATTGAATCTTAAAGGCACAGGAGGTCTACTAACAATAGGTGGCAACTCATTTGCATTGTCAGACCTATTTGTGGTAAAAACGTTTTTCAAATGGTTAACAAATAAATTACCCTTTTCCGAGTCATCTCTAGCCCAGTCACCAGACGGTTCTCGCAAGGGCGGCTTACCTCTAACTGGCCTTTTTAAACCCTTAGTCGCCCGCCATAAAGAATAGTCGGACTGAGGAGTACCATCCAGACTTTCTAAATACGTTTGTAGAGAAGCCGTTTTTTGGTTTCCAAGCAAACTTCTTAGTTGATTTGTGCACTCACGTAGCCTTGTTTTTAGCTGCGGAGACCTGCGAAGTTGCCACTCTCGTCGAACTCTTCTTTTTTCTAACACAAGTTGCTCGATTTCTGAAGAATATGTTCTATTTTGAAGGTTTCTGCGTGTTAAATAAACTCTAGAAGCAAGTTCAGCGGCTTGTTTAAGGTTTTCGCTAAAGTTGCTTAGTGACGCATTAATATCTTCAGGTGTTCTTAAAACAATATTCTCAGTGCAATGGGTGCTCAAAAATTTTTTATATTTTAGCCAATTCACTCGGGTGACAGTCCTATGCAAATTGTTAATCGGAGACCAAGTCTCCTGGGGAAAACGCACTGAAATAATAGTTGGTGAATGATCCGATGACAAGTCTAACGAAGGCTCAGCTTGCATCCATTCCACAGGGAACCCCTTTACCACTCCAAAATCAATCACATCAGGAATCTTTCGCCGGTCAGTCGGCCAGTAAGTGGGATGCCCGCTTGATATTACGTCTAAGCCCATTTTAGAAATTGTATCAAAAAGCACTCGACCCTTCGGGGTGATTAAACGTGAGCCCCAAAAAGTGTGTTTTGCGTTGTAATCTCCAGCTGCTATAAAACGAGATCCTAATGAGGTGAAAAAACTTGAATATTGTGACTCCGTCACTGAAAATCGAGGCGGCGAATAAATCGATGAGATAACCAATTTGTAATGAAAATTTTCCACACAGATATTAGTTGCTTGAAGATAGTCCTCACATGTGTCGTTCAACAAAAAATGCTTTATCCTAGATTTTATCAAGATTGCAGAACCTCCACAAGCTCTTCCACGGGGGTCTTTAGTATCGTATAATACGTAGCCGTTAATTTTAAAGAAGCTTGTTGACGTCAAGTGAGTTTCTGCAATCATCATTATATCAATCTGCTTATCCATCAGGAAGTATTCGAGTTCATTTTTGTGTTGGCGGATGCCGTTCGCGTTCCAGAAACATATTTTTAACCAAATCATTTTTTCGAAATAACCTGCAAAATGGTGGATTGCATTTTCACCATTTCCTGCATCATCGTCATCATAGACGACGTAAAAGTGTTTATAGTTTGAATTAGGGTCTGTATTGTTGCCTCAAGGTTACTGAAATTTTGATCGGGCGGTTGAGATATAGATTGTTGATTCGGGTTTGCGAATGTAGACTTAACTACATTAGCATAAGAAATTTGTTTTTGATTTTGAACGGTTTTGTCGGTGGTTGACTGTCCTGTCGGAGGAAAAGAATTATTAGAAAAAATTTGAGTCTGCTGTGGTGGCTTAAAAGCAATTATTGGTTTGTTGTTCATTGAGCGCTTGAGGTGGGTGTAGACGGAGCAACCTCTATAATTAGCTGTGTGGTTTTCACCGCAATTACTGCATTTTTTTATTTTTGGGTCGAATTTCGGCTTATTGCATTGTGCTGTACCATGGAGTTCTCCACACACAACACAAACTGTAGGCAACTTGCAGTACGCTTTAGTGTGACCAAATTCTTGGCAATTGTGGCACTGTACGGGTCCTAAGCGCTTATGCGGTTCCTCTACGGTTACTTTTCGATGTAAAAGGAATTTTACACTGTATATTGGATGAACTTCATTTTTCTTTAAAGTCACATCTCCTGGCTCTAATTCAACCCTAAACATTGGTTGAGGGATCTTTTCACGATTTCTGATGTTTAACACATTTTTTACTTTGAATCCCTTGTCTGTCAAACCGGTCTTAACCTCATCAGTGTCTACGCAAGGGTCAATCCCTTTTATTACGACTTGAAGACCTTTAGCGCTTTTAAGCTGATAAGTATAAAAAGCTTTTTTTTCTTTTTCAAAATCGTTAGACAGTTTTCGATAGTCATTTTCATCGTTAAAAATGTGAAAATGATTGGGAAAACAACCAGTGTATATGTGGTTGCGGTGAGCTGGCGCAGATCTCTGGTGAGGAGTACCTTCAAGCAACAAAAAGATATATGCACTTAAAAAATCTTTATTTCCTCAATTTATTCAACAAAAAACCATTATTAATATTTTTTCAAATCACTTGGGCATTGATTTTTAGCGGCTGATGACTATAACTCTAAACACACTTTTTGGGGACCAAGTTTAATTTTCCCGAAAGAGCGTGTGCTTTCCAAAATGGCCTTAGATGTGATTCTAAAGAACAATTATTGGCCGTGAGACCGACGAAAGGTCCTAGATATTTTGGAGTTGCAAAAAAATTTAAAACTCATCATATAATATTAGTAATAAAAAAATTTCCTTTAGAAAGAATGCAAGTATAGCCTTCATTAGATTTGTCATCAGATCACTCACCCACTCTAATGTCTGTTTCGGTCGCCCAGGAGATCGGCTGACCGTTTGATGGCATTGACCATTACTTAAGTTAATTGTCTAAAATATAAGAAATACTGCTAGTGGCTGAATTACCGCCATATGCTGTTAGACCGTCTGTGCTTTGAGACTTAGTTTTCGAGTTGTCGAAAACGTTATAAATAAAATAAACTCCAGGAAAGCTCCAGTATAAAATTAAAACATGAAATTGTTTTTGATCCGTTGTTTTGAAAATAACAAAAGTAGCGTCACTCTTAGCACAAAAACTCACAAACTAATAAAGAGAATATCATGAAATTTTGACAGCTGTTTTTTGAAATGCTTTTGAAAGCGTAAAGGTTCAGAAAAAATTAATATTTTAAACCTATATACAATAAAATTCATGGCGCGAGTGCTTATAACTCACCTAAGCTCGACTTAAACTTTTAAAGCTTACATATATGGAGGAAAAATTTCGAGACAATTGGGGTTGTCATGGAATCCAATTTTGTTAGAATTGGATTTAAAACCGAGCAAAAAATCGCGTTGGTGTCATGGTTGCCAAGTTATCGGTTTAGTTTTCGAACTTGAATTTTTATCGGTTTTAGATGTCGCAGAATCTAATATTATTGGTTTTTTTTATTAAACAAGAAGTTAATTGCTGACGGAATTAACTGGCAGGCTATTGTTTTTTCTTATTCTAGTTAAATAATTTGCAAAAATTTAAGTAACAAAAAAATTTATCATAAAATACATATTTTTTTAAGTTGAATAAATAACATTTGAGTGTTAATTTTACGTTATTGTTCTGTATTAAATTGAAACAAAATTATGATTTACATACATATTTAATAACAAAATAAGGGGCAAAAACACAAAATAGCATTCTCCTGGAATTTTTGAAAAATGTCCATACAGAGTCATGGCTGAAGCCGGGGTATCGTGCATCTACATCCCGAATTTTCATGTCACCATAGCAAATCTAGATAAAAAATAATGTATTATATAAATAAAAATGTAAATGCGGTGACAGATTTAAAATTATGATATACTTATACAATCATTACATTCATACAATCTTGACATCGATGTAGCCAATTGTTGATGGAATCTTGTATTTGCTATCAAAATAGTTTCTTGACCTGCGGGCAAACGTAACGCTCGATAGCCACAAGCACATCGTGCAACACTATGGATACAGTGCTTCTACCAGAACTTATACTGGACTCCTTGCCAACAGACCTCTGATAATGTCCTTCAGCTAAAAAGCGTAACGTGGCTGCTACCTGCAACAAAGGTGGTATTTTTCATCGCAAGTGCCCTTCTGCAGTATTAAGTACTTCTCTAAATGTGTCTTTCTTTAAACTATAAGAGGCTAAAAACCTGCACCACATTTTTACATATACATATGTATGAACATATTAAGAGCTAGTAACCATAAAAATATACTTACGCTGTCTCCGGCACTTCAACTGGATTGCTGCAGTCCCTCAAAATTTTTCTTGACACCTTTCAGTGTCCTTCTTTCAATAACAAAAATGCTGCAAGGTCGGATACCATTTTATTTGTTTATGAAATGTAGTCATTTTTTTTTTTTTTTAGAAAAAAAAAACGCAACTATTAACAATATTTTAGTACAATTTGAAAGTTTTTGTAAAAAATACACTTAAAATTGTAAACAAAAGAGCAAAAACGGAAAACAGCTAATTAGAATATTGGTTTATTTCCAATCGAAAATAACAAAACCGACATGTTTTCATGACAGCAAATGAATCCGACACGGGATTTCAAAAGCGATAATTATCAAAGCCGACTTATATTCCATGCAGCTTTGTCAAATTTGAAATTTCAAAACGCACCAAAATACAGAAAAAATCGCGTTATTTCAACAAAAATGCACCGAACTCTGAATTTTTCTTATTTTAAAAAATCCATTTTGTATTATCAAATGTATACATTAAAAACACGATAATGACAGCGCTTATTATATAATCAAACTGGGGATGGTAACACCGTCTGATGGCATGACATCAAATTCGTTCACTAGCTAGAATTCGTGTTTGTCAAACTTGGTCTCTAGTACGATTCTGTGACTTTAATTGTATCTTTATAATATAACGATATTTTATCAAATGTATTATTCAGTAACATTATTTAATTATATTCGCTGCTTACCGTCGTTAAAATTATATTGCAGGAGCATACAATCGTTACTGCATGAAATGAAATATATCGAAGAAATTTACGATTATAGGATGATTAAAAGTTACAAAATCGCATTACAATCGATTTTATCAAACACAATGTAAATTTTATTTGTGTTCTCGGTAGCGAACAGTAAAATCAGTTGCCTAGAGTGGGTGTCTTTAAAAGAATTTATTGAAATGAATTTATACAAATAAAAGATGATAATATCAATATTTAATGCAAAGTTTGGGAAAAATTTAATAATTTATTAACTACCAAAGCTGTAAAGAATTCACGCGCCATCATAAGTACGAACTTCACTAGCTTTGTCTGCATTTATTATAACATTTGACAAACTTTGCAAAACACGCTCTAAAGGCAGCAAATTTTATAAAAGAAAATGTTTCGTTTTCTTTTGAGAATATGTAATAATACATATACATACATAGATTACAGTAAGATTATCTTGGAGCATATAATACGTTGCGTTTTCAACATTATAACCCCGTGTTCTGATTGTGATCTGCAAAATGAAACGAAAAGTTTTTGGACACTTGAATAAACTTTTTTCTTACATTAAAACAAAATGTTTAGTTGAATTGGCTTTGGTGCCACCAAAATTATAAAAAGCGCACCGAAAATTTAAAAAAAGCGCACAAATATTTTTAAAAAGCACCAAAAACGGTGCGAAACGCACCGAGTTGACAACGCTGATTCCATGACAACCCCGAATATGTGTTATACGCAGACTACTTTTTTTTAGAAATTTTTTCAAAAGTACGCACACAGGTTTAAAAAGAGCCGGCGAGGAGTTTATAGAAGGGCCTTCTCAAATGACTGTGGTAATTTCGCTGCCAAATTTATACATACAAATATTTATTTATCTTTTATGAATGTTTGTATGTTTTTGTCAGCAAACAAAGCAATGACACTTGGCATTGCCGTGTTTTTAGACGATAAAAGAAAATCTTAAAGAATGAAAAACTGGCTGACTGACGTACTGGAACAATTAATAAAAGTTTATTTTAATGCAAATTTCAAAAAATTATGAAAACGTAGGTAAAATAATTGGAAAGCAAACAGAAATGAAGAGACAGAGAAGAAGGGGTAAGGATCAATAAATTACAAACACAAAAGAAAACCAAAAATCATTAATAGCTTAAGGAGAACATAAGAAAACGTGGTGCGTGTATACAGCAAGAAGTAAACGTCAGACTAGATTTTAGTTTGAAATATGAGTCTAAATAAAGAAGGCGTCTGCCTCACAGCACACTGACTAACTATAGTGGATATTGATAAACTTTTAACGATTATTCTTTCATTGCAATACTTAAAATAAAAAATTATTTCAAATATCAACAGTTATACAATTTAATATTAATTACAGTGATGTTTTACCTTTGCTTTGATTATAAATATATGTATGTATTTTTACAACATCAAGCTATTTTGATTAACAATCAAAGCAGTGATTTTAGTGATCAGTCCGGAAGGTATAGATTCCGTCCCTTAACTGTTTAATGGTATAATAATACAAAACCCCAAAAGTACCATTTCACTGATCTTACGAGCATTAAAAGACTGGTGGCCACGCAAACAAGTTCACTCTACGCCACTGTATTAGCTACTAATATACTTATATACCAATCTAAAACTATATACTCGTACAGCTTGTTTGTACGTTTTCTAAATGTCGACATTTCACCAGCTTGTTTTTTAACACACTTATATTAGTTTCACTTGTATGTTTGATTGTGTGCTTACAGCACTCGAAACCCATGCCATATGCTTGAATATCACGTATATTGGTATATACAGTGTTGCTGCTTTAGTGCGAAAATTGGAGTTACCGTATTGCTTCCGGGGAAGTGGGGAGATTTGTGGATTCACGAATACGAGTTTGGGAATTTTCAAAAAACTCGAAACCGCTTCGCTAACCGAATCGGAACCGGATTTTCACATTCGGTGCGCGTTTTGGCACCGGAACGTATATCTAAACTATTAACAGTCATATGATTTAGTGCAAAAATTGAAGTTGCCATATTGTTGTATGGGAAATGGAGGATTTTGGCGATTTATGAGATTTTGCAAATTCCAAAAAACACAAAAACCTGGAACGCTTTATACAGACAGTTATCTGATTATGTGCATAATTAGTTTGATATGGAAGCGTTTTTTTTTTACTTTTTTAAACTGTATTTATTATTATGTTTGAAAAGTATATATTATTAAAATATTTCCTGAATTTATATTCTTAATAAATAATGAATAAATTATTATTAATATTAATATATAATAATGAATAAATTATTATTAATATTAATAAAATTGAAAAAAATTAACATAACTACTTATACCAGAAACATTTTTATTATTCGAATAACATTTTTTGTTGTTTGTGTTTAAAAACGCACCACTATCATATTTTGTTATACCAGGCGGCGCAAAAGTAATTCTCCTATCAGAAAATGCTATAAATTTTGTGATTGGTCCCTAATGTCAGTTGTGTTTTGATATTTGTGTCGTAAACACTAGCGAAATACACGTTAATAGGTAATGCTACGCTACACTGCAAGCCGTCCCAGCAATCGTAATTCATTTCAAGCGACAATTTTCCTCCAGCTGGTCAGTCAACAACCCAAATAAATGTTAAAAGCTCTAACCAAGTTTCTTATGCCAATGTGGTTAAGACTAATAATATACCAAACGTCAATCAGAAGTCCAAGTCTCAACAGCCCGAACACTTTTACGGCTTCTATGACCACCATGATGTAGGAAATGCAATCAACTATTTTACAGGCTATTTAAAAAAAATGATTTGTCTAAAAATATGTTTCTGGAACGCAAACGGCATACGCCAACATAAAAATTAACTTCAACACTTCCGGAGGGAAAGGCAAATCGATGTTATGTTGATTGTTGAAACTCACCTGACGTCAAGAAGTTATTTCAGGATAAATGGCTATATACTATATGACACTAAAGATCCACGTGGAAGATCTTGTGGAGGTTCCACTATTCTAATTAAAAATGGAATTAAACATTACTTGCTAAATGAGACATGTGAAGAATATTTTCAAGCAACAAATATTTGTATTGAACACATTCACAGTAAATTGGTAATTTCATCAATTTATTCCCCGCCTCGGCTTTCAGTTATAGAAAACCATTACTCAAATTTTTTTACTTCTCTTGGATCCCGATTTATAGCTGCTGGTGACGATAATGCTAAACACACATTTTGGGGCTCAAGATTAATCTCCCCGAAAGGTCGTGTGCTTTTTGGTACTACATCAAAATTGGTTTTAGATGTAATCACCAGCGGGTGTCCCACCTATTGGCCATCTGGCCAGCGAAAAATCCCAGATGTTATTGATTTTGGAATCGTAAAAAATGTCCCCTTAGATTGGATGCATGTGGAGCCTTCATTGGATTTGTCCTCCGACCACCCACCTACTATTGTCACTCTTCTACTATTGTCTATATATTGCTAAGCTCTATTCATTGACGTTTCCAAAAGTTTTGACAAAGTGTGGCACGAAGGCATAACTCATAAAATAAAATTAAAATGGCCTGCAAACACGCACAAGCTGTTAGAGAGCTACTTATATGAACGGAAAGTCGTCGTTAAGGAAGGTAGTTTCATAAGCTCGGCTCAGCCAATCGAAGCTGGAGTTCCCCAGGGTAGCATATTGGATCCAACTTTATATTTGATTTATGCTTCAGACATGCCAACGAGCTGCAAAATTCACACTTCAACTTTTGCAGATGATACAGCATTCATCAGTGTTCATGAAGCCTATAAATTAGCATCACGAAATGGCTGAAACCTTGGAAAATCAAAGTAAATGAACAAAAATTAACCCATGTTACATTCACACTACGTAGAAAAACTTGTTCTACTATTAAAATCAACAACTACATTGAAGGCAAATACCTTGGTATTCATCTCGACCGTAGGCTCACGTGGAAGTCTCACATTGACGCGAAAGTCGCTCAGTTGAAATTAAAAGCAGCGCAATTAAATTGGCTTATAAGCAGAAATTCTATATTGAAGTTAGATTACAAACTTCTGTTTGTATAACGCAATCCTAAAGCCAATATGGAGCTATGGAGTTCAATTGTGGGACCTCTGCATCCAACATTGAGAAAATTCAGAAGCGCCAGAATAAAATTCTCCGTATAATTACTGCAGCTCCATGGTATGTTAAAAACTCTCGAATTCACAAAGATCTAGGTGTACCCTTAGTGAAAGATGAATTTTCAAAACACGTGACTGGAGTCTCACCCGAACCTGTCGCACGTAGCTTCCTTAACTTTGGTGGCCACACTCGACTGAGAAGGATGGACACCCTTGCAACCATCAGAGCGTTGGAAAGGTCATTTACCAACAAAATACACGCAAAAAAACAACTTTTCGTCCAGCATTGGCTGGACCTAAGTAAAAAAAATTTTTCAATATTAATTAATTTTTTTTCTATATTAATTAATGAATTTTTAGTTTTAAGATTTGCATACTTATTGTTAGTTCTTTTAGAAGATACAATACATAATTGAATAATTTAAAAAAAAACACGCTATACTGTTCCAGAACGCAGAATATTGGTGACTATTTATTTGACCCCAAGAGGAAGATGATTTTTCATCAAAAATAACCATGAGTGATGAGGCCCATTTCCATCTTAGCGGGTACGTAAATAAACAAAATTTACGCTTCTGGGGCACTAAAAATATGCGTATAACCCACGAAGAGCCATTACACCCACTCAAAGTCACTGTATAGTGTGGTGTTTTCGCTGGAGGAGTCATCGGACCTTTGTTCTTCGAAGACGTTGCGGGCCAAACAGATACTGTGAATGGTGAGCGCTACAGAGCAATGATCAACGAGTTCTTTTTGCCGCAACTTAATGAATTAGGATTGGAAAACATATGGTTCCAACAGGACGGTGCTACGGCACACACTGCACGTACCACAATCGATATGCTGAAGGATGCATTTCCCGAGCGCCTAATCTCCCGTTTTGGCGATTTGCACTGGCCAGCAAGATTGCCTGATTTGACCGCTGCAGACTTCTTTTTTTGTGGCTTTTTGGAGTCGCGAGTTTATATCAACAAGCCTCAGACTCCTGCAGTTTTTAAAGACAATATCCGTCAAGAATGTGAGGACCTATCGCCGGAAATTTTGGCCAATGTGATGGAAAATGCTATAAAAAGGGCTCAAATGACACTCAACTGTGGCGGCGGCCATTTACATGACATCATATTCTCGGCTTGTAGTAAAAATAATATATATAAGTGAAAACAATATATATATAAAAATAATAGAGTGTGTTCTAGTTTGTTATGTTTAAACATCTGACATAAGAACTCTATGCGACGATTGACTTTGGTCAGTATAAGTAGTCGGATTAAGGAGATTTTACCGCATTTTTATGCTTTAAATAATTTTTTTCTATAAATTAAAAATGTGAGACATACATGTACATGTACGTTTGTGAGCAATTTTAAAAACCGTCTGTAAAAATTACAATTTTGACAGACATGAAAAATACATGTGGAATTACGTATTAAAAGACAGGCGTAAAAGGTGTCGTCTGTATGTGCCTTAAAGGGCCAAATAAGCAACACAGACTGCTTGCCCAACATGTCGTAATTTTAGGTTTGTACAAACATGATTATTTGTTTATGGGGGTTTTAGATGGATTGTGTAAATAGTTGAATCATGTTTAAATGTTTGTGTCGTCTAGTGTAAAATTTTGTCATTTCCATATAAATTTTGAGGAGTGAAGTTGTAGAAGAGAAGGCGCATAAAATTAATCAAGATAGAATTTTCAGAATTTTATATAAGGGTGCCTTCTTTATAGAATATATAAAAAAACAAAAATTATTGCAACAGGGTGTCAAGAAATAAAGTCTATAACAATTTATAGCTTGTGAATTTCATTGTGTCGGAACACAATCGCCACAGTCCACTCTCATTGAAAACAAAAAAAGTGATTAATTTGTATTTGTATGGTTTATGCGCAATTGGAACACATGTGGTTGCACAACGATTTGCATAGTTTATTTGGGTCTTAACAATTGTTTACCAAGCTTTGTAAGGCTGGTTTCGATATTTCTTTTATCTCCTCAATCGTAGCAAAACGTTTTCCTTTCATCGGGTTCTTCAGTTTTGTGAAGAAAACAAAGTCAGCGGAGGATAACGGGGCTTTTTTTGGTCAAAAACTCACGCACAAGCATCGATGTGTGAGCTGGTGCGTTATCATGGTGCAAAGTTCATTATTGCTTTTTCAACAATTCTGTGCGTTGCTCTTCTGGACACTTCCATTGTGATGATTGGGCTTTGTTTTCAAAGCCATACACCTATGATTCGTCGCCTGTTGTGACCTTTTTGAGGAAATCTGGATTGTCGTTGACGACATTTTGCAATTTTGGAACAATCTTTGCTGCCGCACGTTTTATGCCTAAAATATGACAAAATCATCACCAGCATCTCTGATAGTGACTCGATTTTCGCTGCTTCAATGTTTTCATCGGTTTTTGACGTGCTCGGGCGACCAGGACAAACCTGTTCATAATGGATTCGCGAAACGCCTCAGTCAATATTTTAAATGCCCTCACGCATTTAATTTCATTTTTTACACAAAACTTAATACAGTTTCTTTGATCCAATTTTTCGAATAGTAAAAATTCGAAGAGCACACCAAAACACGACTAAGCTTTTGATCTGTCAAAAACAAACTGACATCATACGAGTATATAACAGACATGTGTATCAACATAAATGAAAAAAATGCGAAAATCGAAGAAATACGAGTACGAAATTTTAAAACAATGGTTATTTTTGTTATCAGACTTCACTTGTTTTTGATCGGAGTGTTATAAAAAAAACGGTGTAAGTAGAAAACTGCAATAAGTGGGAAGAGTGAATTTAAACAAAAGAAAAACGTTGTGACAATTATTTTTATATACTCTTAAAGCAAAACAAATATTTTTTTTTTTTAACTTTATTATTTTATTTATTGAATCTACATATTTATTGAATCTACAATACTAAAAAAAAAAAATTGTGATTAAAGTCCTGCCAGTACTGGACAAAAATTTATTTTTATGCGAATATTATTTCAGAATTCAGTCATCTGTTTAGAGCTCTAATGGTAGCCAAAGTATCCCTCCTTCTAAGACGAGTATGGCCACCAAGTTGAGAATATTAACTGCAAGAGGATTTGGATGGAATTCAAGTTTGTTAATATATCTTGTCGCGTACTTCACAAATTCAGATTTCACAAAAGGTACGTTCAGATCTGCGTGGATTCGTGAGTTTTTAACGTACCATGGAGCATCTGTAATTCTACGAAGTATTCTATTTTGACTTCTTTGAATTTTTTCAATGTTAGATGCCGAGGTTGTGCCTCATAATTGAGTCCCATAGCACCATATTGGCTTTAGAATCGAGTTGTACAGCAAAAGTTTACAATCAAGCTTCAAGGTCGAATTTCTGTCTATTAGCCAGTTAATTTGCACTGCTTTCAATTTGATCTGCGTTACTTTTGCCTCGATGTGCGACTTCCATGTTAGTCTACGGTCAAGATGAATACTTTATTATTAATAGTATGGGTGAGCATGTTCCTAGACGCAGTGCGAATGTAACATAGGCACACTTTTGTTCATTAACCTTGATTTTCCAAAGCTTGAGCCATTTCTCTAGTTTGTCGATATGTTCCTGTAAGTTTATTGATGCTTGCTGGTGGTTACTATGTATGCAAAGGAATGCTGTATCATCTGCAAATGTTGAAGTGTGAATGTTGGTGCTTATCGGCATGTCAGATGCGTAGATTAAATATAAGATAGGCCCTAATATGATGCCTTGGGGAACTCCAGCTTCAATAGGCTGGGCGGGGCTTATGAAATCGCCTTCTTTTATTATAAATTGGCGACAATATAAATAGCTTTCCAAAAGGTTATGTACGTTTGCAGGTAAGCTAAACTTTATTTTGTGCATTAAGCCATTGTGCCATACTTTATCAAAAGCTTGTGAGACGTCGATGAATAAGGCAGAGCAATATTTTTTATCTTCAAATGCCTTTCTTATGACGTTAACTAACCTGTGTGTTTGCTCAATGGTGCCATGTTTCGCTCTAAAACCAAATTGGTGATCAGGAATACATTCAACCTTATGAAGTATTGGATCCAACTTCGCCTTTAGCAATTTTTCGAAACGTTTTGAAATTGTTGTCAGTAGACTTATTGGACGGTATGATTCTACTTTCGTGTGATCCTTCCCTGGCTTAGGAACCATTGTTATCATGGACAGCTTCCACTCTGCAGGGTAATACTCAAGTCGTAAAATAGCATTAAAAATAAAAAGAACAATTCTTTTAGCTATACGAGGTAGCTCTACAATACCTGGAGCTTTTTTAAGGTTTAGATTATTAATAGCATTTTTAACTTCTTCAAAATTGAATCCTAAAGGCACAGGAGGTCTACTAACAATAGGTGGCAACTCATTTGCATTATCAGACCTATTTGTGGTAAAAACGTTTTTCAAATGGTTAACAAATAAATTACCCTTTTCCGAGCCATCTCTAGCCCAGTCACCAGACGGTTCTCGCAAGGCCGGCTTACCTCTAACTGGCCTTTTTAAACCCTTAGTCGCCCGCTATAAAGAATAGTCGGACTGAGGAGTACCATCCAGACTTTCCAAATACGTTTGTAGAGAAGCTGTTTTTTTGGGTTCCAAGCAAATTTCTTAGTTCATTTGTGCACTCACGAAGCCTTGCTTTTAGTTGCGGAGACCTGCGAAGTTGCCACTCTCGTCTAACTCTTCTTTTTTCTAACACAAGTTGCTCGATTTCTGAAGAATATGTTCTATTTTGAAGATTTCTGCGTGTTAAATAAACGCTAGAACCAAGTTCAGCGGCTTGTTTAAGGTTTTCGCTAAAGTTGCTTAGTGACGCATTAATATCTTCAGGTGTTCTTAAAACAATATTCTCAGTGCAATGGGTGCTCAAAAATTTTTTATATTTTAGCCAATTCACTCGGGTGACAGTCCTATGCAAATTGTTAATCGGAGACCAAGTCTCCTGGGGAAAACGCACTGAAATAATAGTAGGTGAATGATCCGATGACAAGTCTAACGAAGGCTCAGCTTGCATCCATTCCACAGGGAACCCCTTTACCACTCCAAAATCAATCACATCAGGAATCTTTCGCCGGTCAGTCGGCCAGTAAGTGGGATGTCCGCTTAATATTACGTCTAAGCCCATTTTAGAAATTTTATCAAAAAGCACCCGATCCTTCGGGGTGATTAAACGTGAGCGCCAAAAAGTGTGTTTTGCGTTGTAATCTCCAGCTGCTATAAAACGAGGTCCTAATGAGGTAAAAGAACTTGAATATTGTGATTCCGACACTGAGAATCGAGGCGGCGAATAAATCGATGAGATAACCAATTTGTAATGAAAGTTTTCCACACAGATATTCCACACAGTCCTCACATGTGTCGTTCAGCAAATAATGCTTTATCCTAGATTTTATTAAGATTGCGGAACCCCCACAAGCTCTTCCACGCGGGTCTTTAGTATCGTATAATACGTAGCCGTTAATTTTGAAGAAGCTTGTTGACGTCAAGTGAGTTTCTGCAATCATCATTATATCAATCTGCTTATCCATCAGGAAGTTTCGAGTTCATTTTTGTGTTGGCGGATGCCGTTTGCGTTCCAGAAACATATTTTTAACCAAATCATTTTTTCGAAATAACCTGCAAAATGGTGGATTGCATTTTCACCATTTCCTGCATGATAGTCATCATAGACGACGTAAAGGTGTTTATAGTTTGAATTAGGGTCTGTATTGTTGCCTCAAGGGTACTGAAATTTTGATCGTGCGGTTGAGATATAGATTGCTGATTCGGGTTTGCGAATGTAGACTTAACTACATTAGCATAAAAAATTTGATTTTGATTTTGAACGGTTATGTCGGTGGTTGACAGTTCTGACGGAGTAAAAGAATTATTAGAAAAAATTTGAGTCTGCTATGGTGGCTTAGAAGCAATTATTGTTTTGTAGTTCATTGAGAGCTTGAGGTGGGTGTAGACGGAGCAACCTCTATAATTAGCTGTGTGGTTTTCACCGCAATTACTGCATTTTTTTATTTTTGGGTCGAGTTTCGGCTTATTGCATTGTGCTGTACCATGGAGTTCTCCACACAAACTGTAGTCAACTTGCAGTACGCTTTAGTGAAGCCAAATTCTTGGCAGTTGTGGCACTGTACGGGTCCTAAGCGTTTATGCGGTTCCTCTACGATTATTTTTCGATGTAAAAGGTATTTTATACTGTATATTGGCTGAACTTCATTCTTCTTTAAAGTCATATCTCCTGGCTCTAATTCAACCCTAAACATGGGTTGAGGGATCTTTTGACGATTTCTGATGTTTAACACATTTTTTACTTTGAATCCCTTGTCTGTCAAACCGGTCTTAACTTCATCAGTGTCTACGCAAGGGTCAATCCCTTTTATAACAACTTGAAGACCTTTAGCGCTTTTAAGCTGATAAGTATAAATAGCTTTTTTTTCTTTTTCAAATTCGTCAGACAGTTTTCGGTAGTCATTTTCATGGTTCACTTGAATTTTAGTTTCGTTAATGTTACCGTGCTTGATGGAGGTAACGTTAAATGTATTTTCTCCGATTACTGAAACAATTTTTCTTACCAGTTCATTGGAGGCAGATTCCCTTAAATAAATTGGTGGTGGTTTAAACGATTTTTTTGACGATCCTTTTGGCTCATCCGTTCGTAGAATAAAAAATCTGTTTTGATTGGTTGGTCTAGCGGTTTCGGCATCTTTAGGAATTTTTGATTTGGATGCAATTTGAGCAGATTTAGGGCTTCGCTGTCGTTTAGTGATGGTGATATACCTATCCATGCCTACTTGCGTTTTTGGTTTATTGGCATTAATTCGAGTAGAAGAGCTTTTATCTT
Organism: Thecocarcelia acutangulata; assembly: GCA_914767995.1. Classification (NCBI taxonomy): domain Eukaryota; kingdom Metazoa; phylum Arthropoda; class Insecta; order Diptera; family Tachinidae; genus Thecocarcelia; species Thecocarcelia acutangulata. The sequence continues at coordinate 62,384,681 of OU612097.1, forward strand.
CTGTTGTAACATCTATGTTAGGCGAGCCGGAACGGGAGCGGATTTTATCTCTTGTAGAAAAAAAATTATCCAATTATTGCTTTATAGATTCTTCTTCAGAAGTCCATATACTTTTACTGGTGGAGCTAAGCTCTTTTTCAAAATTATTTCTGATGGGATCACTCATGCAGAAAACAAAACTTTAACTTTTTTCCAACTGGGTAGTTAATCTTCACGCACAATAACAACAATAACAATGCACTGCCACCGCACTTGTTTTATTGAAATTGATTTTATTGTTTAGTAAATGAAATGTGAGGAATTTATTTTCCCGTTGTTTTTTAAAATAATTTGTTATTGTTTTTGCAATTTAACACAATATATTATTGATATAAGTTTAAAAGTATTTGAGCACAATTTTTTTGTTTTGTTTTTTTTTGGTTTTTTTGTTTTATTTTATTTTATTATTTTTTTTTTTTTTTGTTCGCTTGTTTATTAACCGTTCGGTTGGAGAATCACCGGAGAACTTCCAAAACAAATATAAATTAGAAAAATTGCATGTGTGTACCCAATAGATGTAATACTAAGAGAGAGAGAGAGCTTAGCTCCACTAGAAAAAACCTGTGGATTTCTGAGGAAGAATCTTTGAAAAAATTATTAGATAATCTCGTGTCCATAAGAGATAAAAAACGCACGCGTTTGTGTTCGCCAAACATTGTTGTAACAACAGAAGACAAACCATCTTCCAGTTTAATTGCTGCAGGTAAGCCGAAAACAGAAGTAGGCATGGATAGGTATATAACCGTGGTTAAACGTCAGCGAAGCCCTAAATCCGCGCAAATATCTTCAAAATCAAAAATGTCTAAAGACGATAAACCCACTGCGATAACGGATAGTAATAGGTTTGCTATCCTTCAGACAGATGAGCCAACAACATCCAAAAAAACATATAAGCCTCCACCAATATATTTGAGAGAGCCGACTTCTAGTGAACTGGTGCAACAACTTATTACGGCAATCGGTAAAGATACTTCCAACGTCACATCAGTGAAGCACGGCAACATCAGTGAAACTAAAATTCAGGTAAACCATGAAAACGACTACCGAAAATTGTCTGATATTTTAGAAAAGGAGACAAGATCATTTTACACTTACCAGCTCAAAATTGCTAAAGGTCTTCAGGTCGTTATTAAAGGTATTGACCCTTGCGTAGATATTGATGACGTCAAAACTGTATTGGAAGATAAAGGTTTTAAAATAAAAACAGTAGTAAACATCAGGAACCGTGAAAAGATCCCTCAACCCATGTTTAGGGTTAAACTAGAACCCAAGGATGAAAAAAGGTGAAATCCATCCAATTTATAACCTTAAATTTCTTTTGCATCGTAAGGTTACCGTTGAGGAGCCACATAAGTGTAAGTTGCCTGCTGTTCGTGTTGTATGTGGCGAACTTCACGGCACAACTCAGTGCAATAAGCCAAAGGCCGACGCAAGTGTTAAAAAATGCAGTAACTGTGGAGGTAACCACACTGAAAATTATAGAGGTTGCCCTGTCTATACTCACTTTAAGCGGTCAATGACAAATAAGTCATCGGTTTCTTCAGCAACCCAGCAGCCAAATGTCATTGGTAAAAACAATTTTCCCCAGATAGGCCATTCAACCAACCATACAAATACGCAAAACTCTAAACAATTTCCACATGCTAATGTCGTTAAAGCCGACCCAATCTTAAACCAGGAGAGCAAACCTCAAAAGTACGATCCAAATTTCAATAATCTAGAGACAACTCTGCAGACTCTTGTTCAATCCATAATCACTTTTACCGTTTCTATGACAAACATGATGCAGGAAATGCTGAAAATGCAATCCACTATTTTAAGGCAATTTTAAACAAATGAGTTGGTTAAAAATATGTTTTTGGAATGCAAACGGCATTCGCCAACACAAAAATGAACTTGAGCACTACCTTATGAAAAAACAAATTGATATAATGGTGATTGCTGAAGCTCATTTGGCAACCAACAGTTATTTTAAAATTAATGACTACACACAACATGCAACAAAAGATACCCGTGAAAGATCCTATGGAGGCTCGGCAATTTTAATAAAAAAAAACAGAATTAAGCACTATTTAATGAGCGAGACACGTGAGGAATATCTCCAAGCTACAAATATATGCATTGATTATTTTCATGGAAAAATAGTTATTTCATCAATTTACTCACCGCTCCGATTTTCAGAAACAGAAAACCAATATTCAAATTTCTCAATCACTTGGGCCTCGATTTTTTGCAGCTGGCGACTGTAACGCTAAACACACTTTTTGGGGATCACGTTTAATTACCTCGAAAAGCCGTGTGCTTTTTGACACCGTTTACAAAATGATGGCTTAGATGTGATTTCAAGCGGACACCATACTTATTGGCTGTCAGACCGACGAAAGATCCCGGATGTTATAGATTTTGGAGTTGCGAAAAATTTTCCTTTAGAGTGGATACAAGTGGAGCCTTCATTAGATTTGTTATCAGATCACTCACCCACTATAATCTATGTTTCTTTCTCCCAGGTGGTTGGCTCCCGCTTTGGTGACGTGGCGTTGACCGTCACTAGAGTTAATTGGCTAAAATATAAAAAATATTTCTGTATTCATTGCACAGAAAATATTACCTTGAGAATGGGGGAGGATATTGATGTGTCAATTAACGATTTTTCTGAAGACCTTAAACAAACCACACAACATGCTGCTAATAACCATTAGCATGATTTTTAGAAATGCGAACGATAGGACATATTCGTCAGAAATTGGAAACCTTCTGAGAGAGTGGCAACTTCGAAGGTCTCCCCAGCTTGAAAGTCACATAACATCAGTAAAGCACGGCAGCATCTTTATGTAGGGAAAGGGACAACAGCGACATTTGCGTACTTCAACTGGGGACTGGGCACGAACCGATTCTGATAAAGCGATGATGTATGACAATCATTTGAAAAACGTTTTACAGTGGATGATGCAGCTGAATTTCGGTCATATGTTGTTAGACCACCTGTAACTTTGAGACTTAGTTTTCAAGATGTCGAAAACGTTATAAATAAAGTAAACTCCAGCAAAGCTCCAGGTTTTGATAAAATTACTGGCAAAATCCTTGTACAGTTACCTCACGTGGCTAGAAGAATTCTTTTATTTTTAACGCTATTTTTCGGCTAGAATACTATCTTGCAGAGTGGAAGGTGTCTATGGTTACTATGATACCCAAGCCAGGGAAGGCTTGGGTATCATCACTAAAGTAGAGTCATATAGACAGATAAGTCTACTGCCAACAATTACAAAACTTTACGAAAAATTGTTAATGGCGAAGTTGACTCCAATATTGAATGATGGTATATGCATCCCTGATTATCAATTTGGTTTTCGGGCTAAACACAAACAAACAAACGCATAGACTAGTTAATGTTATAAGAAAGACTTTTGAGGACAAAAAGTATAGCTCAGCTCTTTTTATTGAACTTCCCAAGCTTTTGATAAAGTGTGGCACGCTGGTTTAGTGCAAAAGATAAAGTTGAACTTGCATGCAAATATTCATAAGCCTCTGAAAGGCTACTTACGCGGCACAAAATTTTTGATCAGAGAAGACGATTTTATAAGCCCAACTCAGCCAATTGGTGCAGGAGTTCCCCAATGCAGCATACTGGGATTTACTTTATATTTGATTTATGCCTCTGACATGCCAACCAGATCTGGTATTCACACTTCAACTTTTGCAGATGACACAGCATTCTGCAGCGTTCATAAAAGCCATCAATCGGAAAATCAAAGTTAATGAACAAAAATGTACTCATGTTACATTCACACTGTGCGCCTATCCAAATTAACAATTCACCTATTCCGCAGCACAATGAAGTTGGATTGCAAACGTTTGTTATACAACACAATTCTAAAGCCTATATGGTGCTATGGAATGCAATTGTGGAGAACCGCCTCAACATCTAACATTGAAAAATTTCAAAGATGACAAAAGCAAATTCTTCGAACGATTACTGCAGCTCCATGGTACATAAAAAATTCACGAATTCATAAGGATATGTGTGTTCCTCTGGTAAAAGACGAATTTTCAAAGTATGCGACAAGGTATATCAGCAAACTGGAACTTCACGTAAATCCTCTGACACAAAACATACTTAATTTTAGCGGCCACACTCGGCTGTGAGGTAGGGATACATATCCTTGCCACTATCAGAGCTTTGAATAGGTGATTTTACCGATATATTTTGCGCAAAATAAAACTTTTTATCTAGTATTGTCCAAGTAAATTTTTAGTATTTAGTATTAAGATTTGAGTACTTATTGTTAGTTCACAACACAGATTCAATAAATAAATAAAAGCTAAAACATAAAGGACAGATAAACTAAACTCCGTATTACCTACATGTAAATTTTTGGCAATCATTTTATCAATATTGTTGAACTCTTCGTTTGTGGTGCCACATTTTAATAGATTGAACATCATCATGTTAAACCAAGAACGCAGCAGGACTCGTATGTTTGAGCGTACATGGCCAACATTTATAATGCGTAGTTCAAATGAACAATCATTAGAAATAGAGATATGTATGTATAATAATTGCACTCTCTTGGTCATAGCATGAATGCATCTTTTTAAAGGCATGTATAAGAAATAAATATATAAACAAATATCAAGTTGCATTTTAAATTCACATGAGCAACACTCGTCACTTGACACTCTTTCCTGTTGCCGCTGACCGCTGCTGTAACAATGTACATATTAAGTACTGTCACCTAAATATCAATTTGAACCGTGCCTAACATGTGTTTATGTGAATATGTATGCATGTGTGCAGCTGTATTATAATTAATTCTAAATATGCACTTGAACCGTGCTGCACATGTACATATGTATGTACATATTACAAATAAACTAATTATGCACTTGAACCATATGCACATATGTACTGTCTGATCATCTTGCCCTTAGCACTGGCAATCGACTTGGTTTCCCAAATATTAACTAACATATAACATTAGATATTAAGTCGTCTAGTACTTCTCATAGGTAGCATATAAGCAGACATACAGGGTTGTTCTGCAAATCACTGTTTGTGAAAGTGATTTTGGTGATTTTAAACCGATAAGCTAACTTGCAATCAATATGAAAAAACATCCCAATTTTTACACGGTCTTTATTATGAATTTCATTATTTATTATATTAATATATAAATTAATGTATTTTCTATTGATAATTTAAGTAAAATTATTTATTTTATACGCAATAATTCACTAAATTAAGCAAAAAAGTAAATACTCTTGTTTTGTTGCAAGATTTGCTGTATTATTTTATGATTTGGTTTATTGGTTTATTTTACTTTACTTTTTATATACATATATAGGGTGTTTTTTTAAGCTAGATAGAACTTTAAATTGTAAAAAGTAACACAAAAAATTAAATTTTGATGAAACATTTTTTTTATTTGTTTCAGTATACTCTGACAAATCATCATGAATAGACTCACGCTTGAACAACGCTACGAAATTATCCAAATTTACTTTGAAAATCAGTCGTCGATTCGCGCGTTGTTTTATCGCAAAATTGTGTTCAGCGATGAGGCGCATTTTTGGCTTAACGGGTTTGTTAATAAGCAAAATTGCCGCATATGGAGTGAGACCAATCCACAAGAGACCCTACAGACTCCATTACATCCAGAAAAATGCACTGTTTGGTGCGGTTTTCATGCTGGTGGCATCGTCGGACCTTATTTCTTCAAAAATGAGGCCGGAGCTCGCGTTACGGTCAATGGAGATCGTTACCGCACCATGATCAATGATTTTTTGTTTGAAAATATGGATGACATTGATCCGGAGGAGATGTGGTTTCAACAGGATGGCGCTACGTGCCATACGGCGAACGCAACCATCGATTTACTGAAATCAAAATTTGGCGATAAGTTGATTTCGAGAAATGGACCTGTCAATTGGCCTCCAAGGTCGTGCGATTTGACACCTCTCGATTATTTCCTGTGGGGCTACGTGAAGTCAACAGGATGGCGCTACGTGCCATACGGCGAACGCAACCATCGATTTACTGAAATCAAAATTTGTCGATAAGTTGATTTCGAGAAATGGACCTGTCAATTGGCCTCCAAGGTCGTGCGATTTGACACCTCTCGATTATTTCCTGTGGGGCTACGTGAAGTCACTGATTTATGCTGATAAACCAGCAACAATTGACGCCTTGGAGGCCAGCATTGTTCGTGTTGTTCGTGACATACGGCCAGCAGTGCTCGAAAAAGTGGCCCAAAGTTGGACGTCCAGAATGCGCTTCGTCAAGAACAGCCGCGGTGCCCATATGCCCGAAATCATTTTCAAATGTTAATGTCACGTATTGATCTTTCGAATAAAAAAAAGTTTTGATTACAATTTAATTTTTTGTGTTATTTTTTACAATTTCAAGTTCTATCGGGCTTAAAAAAACACCCTATATTAGAAGAAATTAACATTATTTTTCAAATAATACCGCGAATAAAAAAATTCAACATGAAAGCAACAATATCAGTAAATTGAAACGAAAACCAGTAGTTTTTTGTGCTTTAGAACAGTATAAATCACATAAAATTGTGATTTGCAGAACAGGCACAAATCACATTTGTGCTTTTGAAATCACGTGCTTTTTAGAACAGGCCTGATAATTTTAGTTTTAAGACAATCACAAATTTATACTGATTCGAGCAACTAAACGTTACTCATCAGAGTTTTATTTAAAAAATATTTAAATAAAGCTAAAGAATACCCAAACTAACCTTTTTTGTGTGTTTTGATAGAAGAGTGGGCGAACTTTTTTTTGATGCAGTGTACGTGTGTAACATATAATTTCTTCAATTAACTTTTTACAAGATAATTTCTTGCTCAAGAGGGAATATTGTTATTGATGTGATGTCGTTATATTGGGTACACAAGTTAATAATGTCGAATTTTTGCATGAAAAATGCATATTGTATAATACTCGTAAAATGATCTGATACATTATTAAAGGTATTGTCCATCGTTAGCCACTACGTTTTCCCACATTTGTGATAGCATACGGATTCTGCACCAAAAGAACTCTTTCTTTTCGGTTTTGAGGCATGAAGGAATCAAACCAATTTCTAAAACTCTGTTCTAAAGTGGGTCGTACTCCATGAAGCGCATTCTCCATCGAACCAATCAGATTGTAGCCGGAAGACGCAAGTTCTCGGTTATAAAACAGGTGAGCTAAAGCTTTCCATAAGCTGTTTTCTAAATATGTTTTGGACGGTCTAGCAACATATCGCCGAACGTTGCCATGTTTGAAGATTATGGCCTCGTGTCTGGTCTAATATTCTGCTAGTTTTTCGTTCGTTGCTATCTTCAAACTAACAATTTTTCTGCGATACCGGTCCCCTGTGATCGACTGACCCAATTTCAATAGCTTTTAATACAAATCACCCTTCTGATCCAACCAAATACAGAGCATTATTACCTTGGTGTCAGAGATATTCCGTTTCGCCGTTGGTTTGGCTGTTTGGCCGGCCTTTCCATATGACTTTTAGCGCTTGAAGCTAACAAAAACTTTCCATTTTTCATCACCAGTAACAATACGATAAGAAAATAGCCTTCAAGCATCATTTTCGACATGCAGAATCGCCTTTCAACGTCTCTTGGCTACAATTCATATGGTACACAATTTGTTTGCATCTTCAATTTTTTTAATTTATTTTTTAACAAACACTGCGAAGCTTTTTTGCTTGTCTGCAGTAACACCCAAGGTCTGAGGCAGGAATCGAAATCAGCCATCTTCGTCTTCAAACGGCTAACCATCGTTCACAAATTTTTTGACTACTAGCATATTGACCGTAAGTTTTTATCAACATTAGATACCTTGCAGCATTCATTTTCTTCAAAAGAAAGAAGTTTACAAGACTTCACCGGAAAAAATTTTTGTTAAGCACAAAATTTGTCTTTATTATGGGATAGAAAAGAGATGTGTGTGCGTCTTTTGAATATTGAATTATAATGACAGACTCTCCCAAAAGAAATATTTTTTGTTCAATTAGCTCATAAATAAACCAAAATTAACTTTTCATGAGTGAGCATGATTAAAAACTATTCATGCCCCCATCTCGTTGTCAACAGATACAACTGCCACAGTTTTTGAGCAATGAAAGTTCATTTACAAAAACTTTGAGAAATCACAAATGAAACAAGTAAGAGTGTAAGAGGCTGGGCCGAATCTAAAATACCCTTCACAATAGTCATGTATATGTATAGTATATATTACAAATTTGACCTCGGATACATATGCTACACCACAAAAACCAGCATTAAGCTCACTGGATCTGTATTCTAATGCATTGATGATGGCTTCCTCCGTTCCCGGCCCCTTTTTAAAACCAAAATATCACTCAAACAGAATGTTATTTTGTTCAAGATAAGTACAAAGTTGTTCAGAAATAAGTTTTTCAAATTGTTAACTTTCTGCTGCGCTAATTCTTTAGGAATGGAAGTAATTTTGTGAACTTTGAGCCCATTTGTGTAACACCCTTCCTCAACAATCTTGTTAAAAGTATATGATATTTAAAATTTGGTGTCTATTTCGTGTCTTAGGCAAAATTCACGGTTTTCTTGGTTTTAGGTATACCACATTGTTTTACAAATGTCATCAATCAAATCGCAATTTCTCTCCAAGATGATCTCCTTGCGTTCCGGTTGCTATTCATTTTTTTTACTTATTCCAGATATGTTTTTTTTTTTTCTTACTGCTACTATCAAAAGACGCTTTTCCGCTTCACTTAATTTTATCCTTTCTTTTTCATTTGTTATTGTAATTTCTACAATTTCCATTTCCGACCCTATAAAGTATATATATTCTTAATCAGAATTAATGGAAAAGTCGATTAAGCGATGTACATACGTCTGTCCGCTGCTGAAATGCCGTTTCTGAGAAAACCATTAGAAGCTTTTTTCTTTCACCATTCTATTACCCTATTGATTCATGAGTTTGTTCAGTAAAATTGGTTCACATATAACTGAGCTATATCCAAAATTCAGAAAAAAACATTTTTTTTGCAATTTTGTAAAAAATTGTTTGTTTTATTTCAAATTTCACACATTTATTAAGCATGGTGACTAAAAGGCAAATATCGGATATCGGTGTATATATACCCGAGATATAGCCTAGACCGGGCTTTTCATGAAAATGTCGCGTAATCGAACTGAGACAACTTTTTTTTCTCAAAAAAAGTTTTGGTAATGATATAAGGTTATATAACTATAGAAAATAAAATTTCCGATATTGGTCCATATATACCCCAGATATAGCCTGAACCGGGTTGTTCATGAAAATATAGCGTAAGCGAACTTAAACAACCATTTTTGCTTAAAAGTAGTTCTGGTAATAAAATCAGATTCTATAAATATGGAAAATGAAAATTTCCGATATCCCTTATGTACCCGCGATATAGCCTGATTATTCCATTAACATTTTTTTTTTTTGGCTGAAAAACAATTCTCGTTATAAAAGAGGATTACTAAAATACAGAAAATATAAAATTCCAATATCGGTTCATATATAACCGAGATATAGCTTAAGTAAACTTTTCCATGAAAATGTTCATGAACAATTTCTTTTTTGCGATGGTGGTTACAAGGCAAAAATATTTTTTCCGTGATATCGGTCCATATATATCCGAGTTCAAATTTGTAATATATACTATACATATACGTGCATATCGTGAAAGGTCTACTACGCTCATGCACTGTGTACGTTAGGATTCGTTAAGTACAAAGTGTTGCACAAATCATTGAAGAGATGTTATGTGATAGGCAGTGTTCGCCGCTAGGATGTTGAAACCAATAAAACAGTGAAGACCCGCAAATATTTTCCGATTATTTTTATTTTAGATGTAGATAATTTACATATATTTTGTTTGTTAATGTTATGAATAATTTAATAGCCGTATTTTTCTTAGTGTACTGATCCGAACTGGTTGCATTTCAGATTCTGTCAAAGAAAAGCTTTTTAACCATATATGTACATGTACATATGTATATATCTTTCAAAAATCGATGATGTAGTACGGCTAAAAAGGGATATTAAAAAACCTGTTTGCCTATTAATTATATAGATTCCAGCTTTACATAGTACCTAGTTCTCGTAGGTAAACTGTCAAAACTTTACCTACGAGAGCTATTAGGGTTAATAAAATTACAGTAACTCGCATTGTGGTTATGTGACATAAGGAAACATAAATAAGAAATGTGTTAGCGACTTTTTTTTATATTGGACCAGTACTCAGGGGATAACCCCTACATATGCAGTGCATTGTACCAGAACTAGGCAAATAGGTTGTGAGGAGGGGGAAAGAGGGAGTAGTGTTTGTGAACATTTAACTTGAACTTTCCAACGTTATAACAGATAGGAAACACGTCCGCAGGCAACTTATTCCACAGACGAAGAGTACGGCTGAAAAACGAATTCTCTCTGTAATGCGTAGTACGATTCCCCGGGCAATCGGCCACAAATGGGTGAGCTCTAGATGATGAGCGCGTGCTACGTAAAAATGTGCGAGTTTCGGGAACAAGATCCCTAATCTCGTCCGAGCAAAATCCATTGTAGTAACGATAGAACAGAGTAACGCACCCCACACTGCGTCGGTGCTCCAGTGAGTCAATAGAGTTGGATACCCTACTGTCACCGATGAGCTTCTTCGCCCTCTCCTGCACACGGTCGAGTAACCCCAAAATAGACTTTGAGGCATCGGCCCAAACATGAGAGTTGTATTCCATTTTCGGTCGGATGTAGGTGGTATAAATAGTAAGGAGATCGGATGGAGAGTGGTGTTTTGTCTCTCATCAGGTGCACACGTCTTTTGTTACTGCTGTCCGTATTTCCAATATGTGTATGTTCATTAATTGAATTCGTATGAGACCGAATTGCACCGTAATAGGTAGCAAGTTGTGTATACGTGTTTTTTTTTCTCTTTTTTTACCGTTGTCCGTATTTTCCACATATATGTATGTTTATTACTAATTTCGTATGAAATGGAAGTGCACCGGAATAGGTAGCAGTATGTGTACACGTGCTTCTTCTGTTTGTTTAATATTTTTTTTCACCGTTGTCCGTGTTTTCTTTATATGTTCAATATTAATATTATTTTTAATGAATTTCATTGCCTTGTGGTGTGGAAGGGGTTGGTCTAAATTTTGCTAATCTGAGCAGTGTCGAAGGTATATACACTGGGCACTGATCAGTTTTGGCTAATTTAATTCCAACATTCCAGCGAACATCACTCTGTATCTTCATTCCAAGAACATCAAGAGCATCCAATTCCTCAATATTTATACCATCCATGAGTACAGATGAAGCAGCATTTGCGGTCATTTGTTTGTGCGTCAATAAGCAACACTGGGTCTTACGAGCATTAAAGGCGACCCTGTTTTTACAACCCCATTCAGAGACTAATAGAAGATCACTATTTAGTGAATCATTCATATTTAGTCTCTTGGCACCGATCTCTGATAGGCTGGGCCTATAACTAAAAGAGTACGAGTGACAAATGCTGCTGTTATCCACGAAAGAGTGGTAGGGTTGGAAGTTTGGTAGAGAAGGCCGTTGAGGAAAATAAGAAATAGGGTAGGAGAAAGAACGGAGCCTTGCGGTACCCCTGAATTAATCTTGAACTCATTTGATGAGACCCCATCTATAACAACTCGTATAGAGCGGTCTCTGAGAAAGCTCGATATAAACCGAGAGAAGTCATCACCGACACCAAAAGCAGTAAGTTTTGCCAATACTGCACCATGCAACACTCTGTCAAACGCTTTTGAAATATCAAGAGCCACCACCCTACTTTCATCGAAATGATGGATTGAGTGGCACTATTTCTCTGAGAGATATGCCATAAGATCGCCAGTTGAACGACCCTTACGAAATCCATATTGACGATCACAAAGTAGTTTATGCGTCTCCAGATACCTCATAAGGTGATGGTTAACCATGTTTTCCATTACTTTGGAGAGAGTAGAGCAAATTGCAATTGGGTGGTAGTTTTCAGGCCATACCCTTTTTGGGTATTGGTGTTACATTAGCAACCTTCCAGCACGATGGAAACTCACCAGTATGGTAAATTATGCTGAAGAGGCGTGCTAATGGACGCGCAAGCGTAGAAGAACACTGTTTCAAGACCAGTGCTAAATTGCCATCCGGTCCAGGAGTTTTGTTTATATCAAGGTGTTCCAAAACCCTTTTAACTGCTCGTGCCCGGAAGAATATCTTCGGAATAGTCTTTCGAGCTCGGGAAGTGGTTGACTGCTTTCCGGCAAGCAGGAATTGCTTGCAAAAATTTCAGCCAATAGGTTAGCTTTGTCAACCGGGTCGTTGAATGCTTGGTCATTCTTTAAAAGAGTTGGAATTGATGAACTAGCACTGTTCTTTACTCTCTTAACGAAAGACCAAAAGGTCTTACTGCCCCGAGGAGCTGCAAGGACCTTGGCACGAAGGCGCTGTTCGTGAAGAAACTTTTCACGCCTAAGTACCTTGGCACACGAAGATCTTGCCTTTTTGCGTACCAAATTAGTGTTTGGGGTTTTGTTTAAACGCCAGTTACTGAATGCTTTCCTCTCTGGATCTGACTGCGTTTTTGCACGTCTGATTAAACCAAGATTTTGCTTCTGGTTTAATCGAAATCTGCTTGGAGGGGATGAATGTTTTCATCCCTAGCAATATCATGTTCTCAACCATTTTTGCTGAAGCATTTATGTCATTGTCTAGAAAGCAGAGTTTCCAATTAAAATGCTCATAGAATTGGTTGAGCTCAGCCCAAGGAGCCTTTTCGTAGATAAATTTTGATCGTTTCGTAGCTGATTTCGAAACGTTGCGAAGTTCAGAGACCGAAAAGGAGGCAGAAATGGTACAATGATCCGAATTGCCGAGAGGTGCACTAACTTTGACTTCGTAATTTTCAGGGTGTGAAGTCATGAATAGGTTAAGTGTGTTTGAATGGTGCCCTTCAACACATGGAATATGCGTTGGATCATTCACTAATTGCGCTAGGTGGTTGTGCGCAGCGAATATCTCAACATATTGGCCTTCTGGAGTTGTATGACTCGAATGACGGAGCCAGGATGAGTTGTGAACATTGAAATCACCAGCAACAACGATTTCACTACTCGGACAATCTTCCAGGATCTTCGATATAGAGTCAGAAAGGGCATCGAAACCAGAAAAGGTGGTATCCCTTCCCGCGTTTGGACTTCTGTAAAGAAACGCGAAGTGCAAGAAGTGTGACCTGATTTTGAATTTTACTCAAAGACAGGAAAATTCGGCATCATGCATGCCTAATGGTTGTTGGCGTTGGAACACAACTTTATTGCGAATGTAAATTACAAGGCCCCGATGGAAGTTAAAGAGGGATAGGAATTGATACCCAGGTATATGAAAATCCTGTGGATCAGCATTCTCAGATACCTGGGTTTCACATAGGGCGAAAATATCCGGCCGATGGAGACACGTGTGAGCATAGACGGAGAAGAAGTTCGTTCTCAGCCCACGTATGTTGCAAAAGTCTATTCTAAAGTTTCCCGCCATTACGGTAGAAACAAACGCTAATTCTGCTGTGCTGGTGAGGCCGAAGTTAACTTAATTGTTCATTCGACTGTATAATATCCGTTGTATATACCTTCGATACTATACAGTCAACAACAGTTAACCCTGTATCACCAACATTGCAAAATAACTATTTTTATTTTTTTAAAAGGTTTGTTGCAGGAATATGGAACAATGCCTGTATAAGGGCCATAAAAGCCATCAGGGCTGGCCATTTATTTATATTATTTAGATTTAAAAAAATAAATTAATATTATTTTTATTATTATTATTGTTGTTGTGGGTGTTTTTTATTTTTTTATTTTATTTATTTTTTCTGTGTGTTGATCTGTCTGGTTTATTGGGTATCAGCATGTATGTATAATTGTTTGTATTTGTTAATTGTATGGTTATTGCATTTGTTGTTGGTAGTCGTATTTATATTTATATTATTGTTGTTGAGATGCATGTTTTTAAGAGTTTTATGTTATTTTTTTTCACCCGTATATTTTGCTGTTTTATTTTTAAAAAGATTTTTAACTGTTTATTTTATTTGGTTTTATTTAACTTGCAATACCAAAGCAACACACAAAATAAAAATTAAAAAAGAAAAAAAAAAACATAAAACACTGAACGCGGATAACACTTAATACATGTTCACAACACAACGGACAAAACACTACTGTGATGCACTTTCAATCGAACGAATGCAACTAAAAACGTTATTCGCATAATAAAAATATTTGTAGTATAAGAAATCCAAGTAATTTTTCTCAATTTCATTAATACACTAGATATTATGTATTCATTATTTATTAAAAAGGAAAATCCAGGAAATAATTATCAAAAGAGTGTTAATCTATGTCATAACAATAATCTTTTATTTTTTTCAGTTTCCGAATATTAGTTTTAAATACATCACTCTTCAAGAAATTTCAACAGAACATAACAGCATTGTCAGAATAAAACAAGTAAATTCCTTACTACATTTAAAAGCTACCGTGCTGTTTTAACAAATGTATCGTAGTGTTAATGTGTTTGGTTGAATGTGTGCAGTGTTGAACTTAGATTGTTTCGCTGCCAAAGATTCTTTAAATGCGGAGCGTCGGGAGAAATTTGGCACCTTACAAAAACCAACCTTGTGGTGGATAGTCCCCTTTTGCGTACTGTGGGCTATTGACGAAAATCTTTGTGTCAAACACTAAACCACGATATCAAACAAATACATCCCTAAACTTATAGGCAATGTCTATAACTGCCTGTGCTTAAATAGTGTTGTGTATCCAACTAACAAGGTGGAGCTGGCAGTAAAAAGACACGTGTTTGTTGCTCAAATTCAGATAAAGAAGTGTTTATTTAATTCATGTTATATATAAGAGTAATTGGTATGTAAGAGAAAGTTGCCAGACATTCACAATTTTTTTTTTTAGCTTTTATTTATTTATTGAATCTTCACAATGTGAACTAACAATAATAAATAAGTATTCAAATCTTATTACTAAATACAATAAATTAACTAAGTCCAGCCAATGCTAGACAAAAACTTTTATTATGCGCATATTATATCGGTAAAATCATCTACTTAACGCTCTGATGGTGGCAACGGTATCCCTTCTTCTCAATCGAGTGTGACCACCAAAATTAAGTGTTTCGTGCAAGAGGGTTTGGGTGAAGCTTCATTTTACTGATATACCTTGTTGCGTATTTTGAAAATTCGTCTTTTACAAGAGGAACACAGAGATCCTTATGAATTCGGGAGTTTTTTACATACCATGGAGCTGCAGTAATCATCTAAAGAATTTGATTTTGTCGCCTTTGAGTTTTCTCAATGTTAGAAGTGGAGGCGGTGCCCCATAATTGAATTCCATACCACCATATAGGCTTTAGTATTGCGTTGTATAACAAAAGTTTGCAATCTAACTTCAATGTAGAATTTCTGCCCATAAGCCAATTTAATTGCGCTGCTTTAAATTTCAGTTGAGTGATTTTCGCGTCAATGTGGGACTTCCACGTTAACCTATGGTCGAGAATAGATAAATTGCGGAATAGATAAATTGTTAATTTGGATAGCTGAACCTCTTTGTCTACGCAGTGTGAATGTAACGTGAGTACACTTTTGTTCATTAACTTTAATTTTCCAAAGTTTCAACCACATCTCTAATATTGAAATATACTCCTGCAAATTTCGCGAAGATACTTGATAGCTTTCATGTACGCTGCAAAATGCTGTGTCATCTGCAAAAGTTGAAGTGTGAATACCAGATCTGGTTGGCATGTCAGAAGTGTAAATTAAATATAAAGTGGTTCCCAGAATGCTACCTTGGGGAACTCCTGCCTCGATTGAGTTGGGCTTATAAAATCGCCTTCTCTGATAACAAACTTCCGGCCGCATAAATAGCTTTCCAGAAGCTTATGAGTGTTTGCAGGCCAGTTCAACTTTATTTTGTGCATTAATCCCTCGTGCCACACTTTATCAAAAGCTTGGGAAACATCAATAAATAGAGCTAAGCAATACTTTTTGTCCTCAAAAGTCTTTCTTATAACAATAACTAGTCTATGCGTTTGTTCTATCGTGCAGTGTTTAGCCCGAAAACCAAATTGATGATCCGGGATGCATCCTACATCATTCAATATTGGAGTCAACTTCTCCATTAACAATTTTTCGAAAAGTTTTGAAATTGTTGGCAGTAGACTTATTGGTCTATATGACTCTACTTTAGTGGGATCCTTCCCTGGCTTGGGTATCATAGTAACCATAGACACCTGCCACTCTGCAGGATAGTATTCTAGGCGCAAAATAGCGTTAAAAATAAAAAGAAGAATTCTTCTAGCAACACGAGGTAACTGTACAAGCATTTTGCCAGTAATTTTATCAAAACCTGGAGCTTTTTTTGAGTTTACTTTATTTATAACGTTTTCGACATCTTGAAAACTAAGTCTCAAAGGCTGAATTTCCGCCACAAGCAGCATGTGGCGGAAATTCAGCAACATCATCCACTGTATCAGTTGTAATAAAAACGTTTTTCAAATGATTAACATACACCATCCCTTTTTCAGAATCGCTTCTTTTCCAATCGCCAACTGAAGTTCGTCAAGTTGGCTTACCTATTACGGGCCTTTTCAGACCTTTTGTCGCTTGCGGGCTACCATCAAGACCTTCTAGATAATTTTTGAGGGAAGCCTTTCTTTGGATTTCAAGCAGATTTCTTAATTGAGTTATGCACTCCAGTAGCCTGCTTTTAAGCTGGGGAGATCTGCGAAGTTGCCACTCTCTTCTAACTCTTCTTTTTTCTGACAAAAGTTGCTCAATTTCAGACGAATAAGTTCTATTGTTCTCATTTCTGAAACTCGTATGGGTAGTGGTAGCATGTTGCACGGCGAGTTTAAGGTGTTCAGAAAAATCATTAATTGATATATCAACATCGTCAGCGGTTCTCAAGGCAATAATTTTTGTACAATGAGTACTCAAATATTTCTTATATTTTAGCCAATTAACTCTAATGATGGCGAACGACAAGTCACTAAACGGGGAGCCAACCTCCTGGCGGAACGAAACGGATATTATAGTGGGTGAGTGGTCCGATGAAAAATCTAATGAAGGCTCTACTTGCATCCATTCTAAACGAACATTTTTTGCAACTCCAAAATCTATAACATCTGGAATCTTTCGTCGGTCTGAGGGCCAATAAGTGGGATGTCCGCTTGAAATCACATCTAAGCCCAGTTTGGAAACTGTGTCGAAAAGTACACGGCCTTTTGGAGATATTAAACATGATCCCCAAAAAGTGTGCTTAGCGTTATAGTCACCAGCCGCTAAAAATCGAGACCCAAATGCTTTGAAAAGATGTGAATACTGATTTTCTGTTATTGAAAATCGGGGCGGTGAGTAAATTGATGATATAACTATTTTTCCATGAAAATATTCAATGCATATATTTGTTGCTTGGAGATACTCCTCACGTGTCTCATGTAAAAAATAGTGCTTAATTCTATTTTTTATTAGAATTGCTGAGCCTTCACAAGACCTTCCACGGGGATCTTTAGTATCATACAGTGTGTAGCCATTAACTTTGAAATGACTATTGCTTGTCAAATGAGTTTCAGCAATTATCATTATATCGATTTGTTTTTCCATAAGGAAGTGCTCAAGTTCATTTTTGTGTTGGCGGATGCCGTTTGCGTCATTTCTTTAAAATTGCCTGTAAAATAGTGGATTGCATTTTCAGCATTTCCTGCATCATGTTTGTCATAGAAACGGTAAAAGTGTTTATGGACTGAACAAGAGTCTGCAGACTTGCCTCAAGATTGGTAAAATTTTGATCGGAATTTTGGGGCTTGGGCTCCTGGTTCAAGTTTTGTATAACGGTTTTGACCACATTAGCATATGAAACTTGTTGGGAGTTTTGCATGATTATGTGGCTGGTTTATTGGTCTATCTGCGGAAAATTGTTTGTAGGAATTATGTTTGGCTGCTGGAGTTGCTTAAAGGTAATTGATGACATATTTGTCATTGACTGCTTAAAGTGAGTATAGACAGGGCAGCCCCTGTAATTTGCAGTATGGTTGCCTCCACAGTTACTGCATTTTTTAACACTTGAGTCAGTTTTTGGCTTCTTGCACTGTGATGTGCCGTGCAGTTCGCCACACACAACACAAACTGCGGGCAGTTTATAATATGCCTTAGTATGACCGAATTCCTGGCAGTTTAGGCATTGAACGGGCCCTAAACGCTTGTGCGGCTCCTCAACGGTAACTCTGCGATGAAGAAGAAATTTAAGGTTATAAATTGGGTGAGTTTCAATCTTTTTGAGAATAACATCCCCTGGTTCCAGTTCAACCCTAAACATGGGTTGAGGAATCTTTTCACGGTTCCGCATGTCTACCACATTTTTTACCTTAAAGCCTTTATCTATCAATCCAGTCTTTATCTCATCCGTGTCTACACAAGGGTCAATACCTTTTATAACAACCTGAAGGCCTTTAGCACTTTTAAGTTGATAAGTATAAAAATATCTTTTCTCTTTTTCCAGAGCGGCAGAGAGTTTTCGGTAATCATTTTCGCAGGTGACTTAGATTTTTGTTTCACTTATTTGTCCGTGCTTCACTGATGTTACGTTGAAGGTGTCTTTACCAATTGCCGTAATAAGTGCTTTTACCAGCTCACTAGAAGTATGTTCTTTCAAGTATATTGGTGGCGGTTTAAATGTTTTTTGTGATGTAGTTGGCTCGTCAGTCTTTAGGATAGCAAACCTATTACTATCCGTTGCCGTAGTCCTATTATCATCTTTGGAAGTTTTCGGATTTGATGAAATTTGAACGGTTTTGGGGCTTCGCTTACGTTTAACCACGGTTACATACCTGTCCATGCATACTTGTGTTTTCGGCTTATCTGCAATAACTGAACTGGTGGATGGTTGGTCTTCTCTTGTAACAACAATGCTTGGCGAACACGAACGCGTGAGTTTTTTATCTCTTAGAGACAGGAGATTATCCAATGACTTTTTCAAAGATTCTTCCTCAGAAATCCAGAGGTGTTTTCTAGTGGAGCTACATTTTTTTACTTTAAAAGTATATAAAAATAATTGTTACAAAGTTTTTCTTTTTTATAAATTCTCTCTTCCACTTATTGCGGTTTTCTACCTTTGCTTTTTTTTATAGCACTTCGATTAAAAACAAATACATCCGTTCACTATCAAAGCTAGACTCTGACTGATTTTCAAAATGAAACATAAGTTAATATCCAACAAATAGAATAAAACTTTTTGCAGTTTATATATTCATCATGTACCGTCTATCGCTCCTGCGAAATGTTTAAATGCATTTGGTCTCGCCTTCAGGCAAAACTTAGCAGTGTGTCTTTCATAATCTGCTATGGCACCATGCTACCTGCATCCACATGCCATTCCAATAAAGAAAACACACAACCTCATACTCCACGGACCAACCATGTTTTTGAATGTTTCAGATATTTCAAGAAATTCCAAATTCTACTGATGATTAGGGTGGCTTCTATGAAATGTCGACATATAGACAGCTGGGAAACATAGAAAACTAGCTGTTTATAATTTTTTTATAGGTATCAATATGGTAAATACAACTCAATTCTTTAATTTATTCATTTTAAAATTGTTGCTTATTAGTTTTTATTAAAATATTGCTTCTTTTTGTCAAAATTTTATGTTGTCAGAAAGCTATGTACATTCCATACAGCTAAAGCATGAAATTTGTCTACCACAGACAAATTTTTATCCATCATAGTACTTTGCTATTGTTTCGCACACGTCGAAAAAGTACACTGAAAAATATTTGCTTCATATTTCCAATGAACCCCATTCATTAGATAATTTTCATTAACCGAATGAAAAATTACGTTCCATGAATGAAGATTCACAGCATTAATGAAAATATTCATTAAAATTGATTCATTAGTTTTCATAATTTCATTAGAAAATTTCATTGGATTTGTTATAAACAATTTTTGAAGGCTGGGTACAAAATTTTAGAGATTTATTAAAAGTGAGATAATAAATATATTATAACTATTAACTAATTGACAAAGGAAATTATTTTATACATTATTTATTGTGTAAAAAATTATTTTATCAATAGTTTTTTAGTTGTTATGAAAATGTTCATTATATTAACTAAACTTTTCATTAGAATTCATAAACTACCCTCATTTTAAGTACCTACATAGCTGAAATCAAAAGCAAAGAGATGGGCTCTTCTTTGGTTTTTTGCTTAAAGGAATATTTATTCTGTTACAAATGCAACAACAAAGTCACACTTAATTTTTTCCTTAGCCTTCGTTGTGAACAATTATGTATTTATACTATAGATTCTATAGCCAAAGCAAACGTTTTGTTTTTGCACGCAACGGGACTTTTTTTTTTTTGTTCTTCAAAAAGCAAAACATCACAAGTTTCCAAAAGCAGAAGCAAACGTTTAAAAAAATAAATGAGTTTGCTGCAGTTCATTGTTTAAAATGATTTTGAAGTCAATAGACAAAGTTTATGAAGTTTATGAAAAATAAAATATACTTAATTATCCAAAATGTCTACATATGTAACATTACATATTATTTTTTCTGTTATTTTGTGTTGAATTAAAATGTTTTGATTTTGAATTAAAATATTTTGATTTCCTTTTTAATGTATTAATATTATTAATTTTATTTTGCATTATAATTAAAACAATAAAAAATTATTTTATGCTTAATATAAAAAAAATTGTTTAGTTTCTTTTCAGTAGCACAATTCTAATGAAAAAAGGTCATTAGAATAATGAAACTCCTCCTTAAACTAATGATTTTATTTCATTAGAATGAAGAAAATTTTTCACCAAATTGGTGAAAATTTTTATTGGTTCAACGAATTTATTCATTAAAATAGTGAAAATATTTCATAAAAATAATGTAACACATTCATTAGAATAATGAACAAATAACGTTAACCTAATGATTTTTTTCATTGTTTTAATGTAAAGTATTCATAAATATTATGATTTATGCTTCATTAACTTAATGAAGTTTTCATTAATCCAACGAATGTATTCATTAAATAATTTTTAATGAAAGAAGATTCATTAGTCCAATGAAGGCCATCATTGGCCGAAAAATAATGAAAATTTTCATTAGATTAATGTCAAAATTCATTATATTAATGAAGGAATTATTTTCAGTGTATAATAATAAAATATTTAAAATTGAAAAATCCTTCTATTATAACCACCAAAGGGAATTCATAACAGGTAAATTCGGCAGAACAATAAATACAACATTGCAAAAATATAAACACAAAAAAGAAATTCTAAAAATGTTATAAATAAATATTTTAAATTATTTTGTGAAAATTAAAGTCTGTATGATATGACCTTGGTAAATTGAAAAAGACCAGCCGGATTAGGGAGGGTTTTTGATCATACGTGGTTCCCAAGCTACTTCTTAATTTACTATGCTTATTTATTTGTTTATTAATTTCTATTATTATTTATTTATTTATAGTATTAGAAAATAATTACAAATTATGAACTAATGTTATATTTGGCCATGGCTACTAGGCCTTAGGCTCGACATTTGTGTAAATATACATAAAGGGTGTTTTTTTAAGCCCGATAGAACTTGAAATTGTAAAAAATAACACAAAAAATTAAATTGTAATCAACATTTTTTTTTATTCGAAAGATCAATACGTGACATTAACATTTGAAAATGATTTCGGGCATATGGGCACCGCGGCTGTTCTTGACGAAGCGCATTCTGGACGTCCAATTTTGGGCCACTTTTTCGAGCACTGCTGGCCGTATGTCACGAACAACACGAACAATGCTGGCCTCCAAGGCGTCAATTGTTGCTGGTTTATCAGCATAAACCAGTGACTTCACGTAGCCCCACAGGAAATAATCGAGAGGTGTCAAATCGCACGACCTTGGAGGCCAATTGACAGGTCCATTTCTCGAAATCAACTTATCGCCAAATTTTGATTTCAGTAAGTCGATGGTTGCGTTCGCCGTATGGCACGTAGCGCCATCCTGTTGAAACCACATCTCCTCTGGATCAATGTCATCCATATTTTCAAACAAAAAATCATTGATCATGGTGCGGTAACGATCTCCATTGACCGTAACGCGAGCTCCGGCCTCATTTTTGAAGAAATAAGGTCCGATGATGCCACCAGCATGAAAACCGCACCAAACAGTGCATTTTTCTGGATGTAATGGAGTCTGTAGGGTCTCTTGTGGATTGGTCTCACTCCATATGCGGCAATTTTGCTTATTAACAAACCCGTTAAGCCAAAAATGCGCCTCGTCGAAGTCGTCTATAAGTTGCGCGAATCGACGACTGATTTTCAAAGTAAATTTGGATAATTTCGTAGCGTTGTTCAAGCGTGAGTCTATTCATGATGATTTGTCAGAGTATACTGAAACAAATAAAAAAAATGTTTCATCAAAATTTAATTTTTTGTGTTACTTTTTACAATTTAAAGTTCTATCTAGCTTAAAAAAACACCCTATACATATATAGACTCATACATAGTTTTCTATACATAAATAAGAAATGTTTCAATAGCTTGGTGTACAATATTTTGGTTTGTTTTTAATTACTACTCAAATATGAGAATATATATCAGTCGCTTTTAAAAAGCTTATTATTTGGGTGAGGTTGGTTCTATTGGGATTTGAAAGTAAAGATATCGGGCTTGGGTGGTGCTTGAAGAACAGGTTGCGTTGGTTCTTAAATTTTGGGCATGTTGTAAATATGTGCATAATTGTACTGGTCGGGTTTATGTTACAATCGCAAATATTTGGGATAGATAATTTGAGTATATGTCCATTTGTTAACTTGGAATGTCCTAAGCGCAGTCTTTCTATTTTTACTATGTCGCGTCTATTTAACTTACAATCTCTTAGAAAGTCATTTATACAAATTTGATTCATGTTGGAAGTTCGGTACCAGTTTGAGGTTTTTGTAAAGAAGCTGATTTTATCACAGAAGTAGCTTTTTAAAAATTTGTTGATATCTGTTGTATTGAAATTATGTGAAGTTAAAAGAGGTCTACTAGTTCCCTCCTTAGCAGCTCTGTCAGTAGACTCATTGCCTATGATTCCGCAGTGTCCTGGTGTCCACACAAGTACAACGTTTGGGTATTTGTCAATTAGAAGATTCCTAATAGTTGTTGCATAGGTACAATTGTTTGAGGTGTTAATAATTGATTTGAGGGAGGAAAGTGAGTCTGTGCAGATTGCAAAATATCCTGTTTCATTATTTAATATGTTTATAGCCACTGTAATTGCAATGATTTCCGCTGTATATATTGATGTGTACTGAGGGAGAATTTTAGCTATAAGTATTTTACCATTTTTGGTTACACTGTAACAAACTATGTTGTTTATTTTTGAGGCATCTGTATATATGAAAGAGTAATTCTTGTATAGCGATTGAACCTCTAGAAATTTTTGTTTAAACACTGAAGGATTTGTATTTGCCTTTACTGAATCGTTAAGAGATAAGTTAACCGATTTTTTGTTAAAGAGCCAAATTGGCTTGGTCACTTTTTTACGACGTTGGACTTTGTTAAATTGCGTAAGTCCGATTTCTGAGCAGATTCTAGTAATCCTTTGTATAACTGAAACGATTTTTGGGGTTTTTTTTTTGGATTTGAAACATTTTTGGATGAGTGGAAATAAGTGTGTGTCGTAGTTATTATGAAAGGATTTAAGGAGTCTGGCTGTTATGAAGTCTGGTTGAATTTCAAGAGGGAATATGTTGCTTTCAAATTGCATGTTTGTTACTGGGGTTGTACGAAACGCTCCCAAAGCAGCTCTAATAGCTGCGTTTATTATAGTTTTAATTTTCCTTAATCGGGATTTTGCAGCATAGCCGAAGAATGGGAGGGTATAATTTATTTTGGACAATAAAATCGCTTTTATGACTGTGAAAAGAGATAGGACATTGCAGTTAAGTTTAGTGCTTGCCAAGCACTTTATTATATTAAGTTGTTTAGATAAAGATGCACATAGATATTGTATATGGGTATTCCAATTATAGTGCTTGTTTATGTTAATTCCCAGTATTTTAATATGGTCAACTTCTTCAAATGAGAAGTTACTGCACATAATTTTATGTTGACATGATTTTTTCCTGCATATATGTATAGATTTACATTTTGTATTGGAAAGCTTAGCTCCAGAATATGAGCACCAGTTTTGTATCTGTTGAAATGCTCCCTCAAGGTCTATCAAAGGGTTCTTTTTCGATCGGATCTAACTATGAGATTGAAGTCGTCGGCATAAGCGATGAAGTCTATATTTTTGTGTAATGCTATAATGGAACATATTTTGTTATACGCTATTAAAAACAAGACTACGGAGAGGGGTGACCCTTGTGGAATCCCATTTTCTAACGGCCGGCAGTCGGAGTATTGTTCACCTACTCTAGTTATAATTTTTCTGTTTGTCATAAAGTTTTTCACATAACCTATAATATTTGGTCCAACGTTCCATGTATAGAGTTGATCTAGAATTGCGTGTATTCCAAGCTTGTCAAAGGCTTTCTCAAAATCAAATAGAGAGGTGCTTCTTTAATGAAAGGCAATTGGCAATCTGATAGTCTACGTAGAGTAGAGGATCGATTGTGGATTTTCCCTTCATAAATCCAAACTGTCGACTATCAAGCAGCTTTCGGGAATGACTTAAACTTAATTTCTATTAGAATTTTGATGTAAAAAAAGATTTCAACAGCAAAAATATAAAATTTTTTTAGTACTTTGCTATCTTTTCGCTTATGTCCTTAGTACAGGGTGGCTGATCAATTTTGCTACATTAAGAAACTCAAATAACTTTCTGTAAAGTTTATGAAATTTATTTTTTTAGAAATTCATTAAGTTTTGAAAACAATTGAAATCAAATGACCTCCATCCTCGTTGACATATGTACGACATCTTATAAAAAAGTTATTCATTACTGCCTGGAGTGTTGCAGCGGGACCTGTCTCAATTACCCTTCGAATGGATTGCTTTAAATCATCGAAATTTATTGGGTTGGGTACACTTCTTCTTTGCAATAACCCCACAAAAAAAATCAGGTACAGTGAGGTAAGGAGACCTGCGGCCGTATTCTGTAACTTGCTTAGCTAAAGCTAAAACTCGATCGCTAAAAGTGAGGTAAGAGCAAATATTTTAGCGATGTCGCTAACTCTGTATTCTCTAAGGTAAATTGCTTAGCTAAATTTTTATATTTTCGCCGCAGCTAATTTGCTAACTGTATACTATTTCCTTCTTTCTACTTTGATGAACTTTTGTTAAAAAGAGATAAACATAATGTAATAATTTTTGCAATTCATTATAGTGTAACCTTACTTTACATTGTGTTACTAAATATTCTTAAAACTTCTCTTTAATAACGTTTTAAAATATGTTTTGAAATATAGATTTTAAATAGTTATTGTGAAAGATCTATTTAAAACTAATTTTGTTTTTGACAAATATTACTTAAACAGCACTTAAGTCGATAAATTATGAGCAGTATTTTTTTATGATACAACCAAATGTGGAATTTATGGGAAAATTTTCAAAATATGGCACCACAAAAAATATTTGTTTATTTACATTTTATATAAACAAAAAAAAAAACGCTCATATGGTTTACAAACAATTTTCTGCATTTTGTAATAATAAATATTTAAAAAAGTGAAAATGAGCAGTTTTTATCGGCGTCGTAATATAATGAATGCATTAAGTGTAATTAGTGAACGCAATAACCTAATTGTGAACAGGAAACTTTTATGGAATTCACAAATCTTAAAAAAAGGATTTTTTGTGTTTTGCTTCACTTTAAGTTGAAACTAATTTTTTACCTATCATGGGAAAATTCTTTGTGCTATTCCAAGTACTGAATAAGCATATATTTTTACTCTTATGTAATTCTTTTTGTTGTTTCTTCCATTATACAATAATAATTTTTTTTTTTACAAGAAACAATAGAAAAGAGAAAACATTTGTAATTTACTTACATTTTAGCGTTATTTGGCGTTAGAGAATACAAAATTTAAACAATTCAGCGATGCCACTAATCGCTAAAATTGCGGCGAGTTCAATTTTTATGTCATTGCTAAATTTAGCTATGCATGTTACAGAATTGCATTTGTGGCCAAAAATCGCTAAATCATCTTTTTAGATTTTTAGCGATGGAGATTTAGCTTTAGCGAGTTACGGAATACGGCTGCTGGGAGGCCAACGGAATGTAGAATTTCTTGAAAACAGTTTATTGGGAAACTTTTGCCTCAATTCTGTCATAACAGCCGTGGCTATGTGACAAGTTACCCCATCTTTGAATCCCATTCAAACAGTGCTGAATGGGATTCTCTTTCGGCGTCAAAAATGGAACAGGTTAGTTACACAGATAATAAGTTATTAGTTTTTTTTTGTAGCAGCTTTCATCAGCAACCCTGTATTTGAAGTTGAAAATTCCATTATAACAATTTTATTTAATGAAAGAAAAAATCACTTAACATAACAAGTTTATCACTTTTACCACCGATTGAAATCCCCACAAAAATTCTCGGACTATCAATAAAACACTGCAAGTAAACAACGTAGAGTTTTTATTTCTACGACTAATAACGTAGAAGTTTGTCTATTTGCATTTCTTAATCGTCACTTTTAATGGACATCAATCCTCTGAGCGGTGTTCCAAAAATAAAAGCCTACTAAGGCTAAGTAATCATTATTGTTACACAAACTGTCACGCAACAGATACTTTTGATACAATATTATACCCAGAGGTATATTGTTTTGTTTGTGAATATCTTACGAAAAATTTAATTGAGTGTCTGCCTACTTTAATTTTTCACTGTACACGGTAAAACTTATAAAGCCAAAACATTTGTGCAGTTAAACCAAAATTCTTCCTAACACCACCCCAACGAAAATTGTGTACGGCAACTGGAAAAATACTAAAATATTATGAGTGAAATACAAATGTGACGGAATTTCTATTGAAAAAGCAGAAAAAAGAAACACAAAACACTCTATGTAAAAGCAAAAGAATAGTTTTTTCTTTCATTATAATTTTAACTCTTTGGTCTGTTGCTTTTGACAAAGAGTCAATTTGTCATTAGTTTTTGAGTTTTTGCACTTTTTTAGGGTGGTAATGGTAAATTGTTTGCTCAACACCAACAGTTTTGAATACGAAGTCTTCTGACACACTTTATTATTCGTTCCCCCGTAAACGTGAAGAAAACGCGGAAGACGACGGTTTGTTTGGAAAATAACAATAGAATGAAAAGTTCGAAATATGTTTTTGGAACTAACAAAAGGTCGAATACAAAAAGCTAATGAAAAAATTTGTTAATGGAAATACATAAGTACATATAATTATCTAGGGAATAAATTAATGAGCTGATAACACGTGTATATGTAAACCTGTGTAACAATTCTCAATAAAGTTGCTTGTTTTTTTTTCTTAAATCAAAAGGCTTCAAAAATAAAAATGAGAATGATCTTCTAAATATTTTTAAGCAAAATAACAAAAACAAAACCGAAATGTCGCAAAATTATAGCAAACCAAAATTCGTCACTGGTGATGATTTCAATCATAATGACAACAGTATTTCTTTTCATCATCACGGTGTTCACTTCTATGATTTTGACGTGGAAGAGGAACCTGAACGTGATTTAAAAATTCAAGAAATTTATAATTGGCTGCATTTACCTCATCGTAGAAATTGGTAAGTTCATAACTATTTTAATTAAAAACATCATACCTACATACATATGTAGTGTTTGTAAAATTATGTATGTACATGTATTCTGCGCCGCAAAAAATTGTTTGTAGGTTATTTTCAACACACTCATATTCACCTCAATGTAGTTTACCTAATTCATTCAAATATTTGGTGAGGAGAGACGAACACACTTACGATATAGCTGTCATCAAAGTAAGCAAAATATTGTATTGCGATTTTCACTGAGCTAAATAAAAAATCTAGTATATTATATTCGCTCTATTGCCTTAATCTATGTACAGATAAACAGTTGCCAGATCTTCCATTATTGGCAGTAATACTCGTATATGTATTTCTAAAGATAGGCTTACATGACAATACAAATGCTTAGATCTGATATAAATTTTCGCAGAATCTTTATTACAAGTTGTGTCAGGTAAATTTAGAATGCACTCGACTTCATCAGAAGGGAAATCCGAATGCAAATTCAGATAAGATGTCTGTAAATCTTCATTTTCTAAACCATTTGTATTCTTGTTACACCAGAGATATAGTTTTAAGCTTGCATTGGCAGCATTTTGCGTATCTGTTGCAGGTGGCACAACAACCAATCAGTTACAATGCAAGAACCAACTGTCTGTTGGTTTTGTTAATGCACGAGTAGTAGAACTGAAACCAATAGTAATTTTGTTATAACGAGTGATTTTTTTGCTATTATCTTTTTGGCAACACTAGTTTTGACAGCTGACGCACGTTTTGTATCTTGTGTCACTGTCAAACATCTTCAGTTTGGTCTATAATTTAATCATGAATCGTCTTACAAACGAACAACGCTTGCAAATTATTGAGTTTTATTACCAAAATACGTGCTCTGTTAAGAAAGTTCATCGCGCGCTTCTTCCATTTTATGGTCAGTTTAATCGACATACTGAGGCTTCTATTCGGGCTATTGTAAAAAAATTTCACACCAAATTTACATTGTTGGACATTAAACCACCAACACGCTTACGTAGAGTGCGAACTGAAGAAAATATCGCAGCCGTATCGGCCAGTGTTGGTGATGACCGTGAATTATCGATTCGGCGCCGTTCGCAGCAATTGGGCCTCTGTTACTCTACTACGTGGAAAATTTTGCGGAAGGATTTGGGTGTGAAGCCTTATAAGATACAGCTGGTGCAAGAACTGAAGCCAAACGACCTACCACAACGCCAAATTTTTGGTGAATGGGCTCTTGAAAAGTTAGATGAAGATCCACTTTCTTTATCGAAGAATTGTGTTCAGCGCCGAGGCTCATTTCTGGTTGAATGGATACGTGAACAAGCAAAACTGCCGTATTTGGAGTGAAGAGCAGCCAGAAGCATTGCAAGAGCTACCAATGCATCCACAAAAAACAACCGTTTGGTGCGGATTATGGGCTGGCGGCATCATTGGGCCGTATTTCTTCAAAGATTATGCGAATCACAACGTTACTGTAAATGGTGAGCGCTACCGTGTGATGATAACAAACTTTTTTTGCCCAAAATGGAAGAGCTTGACTTGCATGACATGTGGTTTAAACAAGACGGTGCCATATGCCACACAGTACACGAAACAATGGACCAATGGCCGCCCAGATCGTGCGATTTAACGCCTCTAGACTATTTTTTGTGGGGCTATGTTATGCTATGTTAAGGCTAAAGTCTATAGCGACAATCCCGCTTCGATTGACGCACTGGAAGCCAACGTTATTCGTGAGATACCGGCCGAAATGTTGGAAAAAGTATGCCAAAATTGGACTAAGCGGATGGACCATTTGAGGCGCAGCCGCAGCCAACATTTGCATGAAATAATCTTCAAACATTAAATTATATCGACCCAACTATCGATCCAAATAAATATTTCATGCCTTTTTCTGAATTTTATGTGTTTTTTTTTAAATTTCCGATAGTTCTTATAAAATTACCCTTTACTTTGATTTTACGATAAACACACAAATAAACTTGCGCTTTTGTCCTTTTCTTATTAACATGGGTGCGAAGAGAATTTTGTAATATTTTGCTTCTACAAAATCTACCCACTTTACATTACAATATAAACGTAGTTTAAAGATGTCTAATATTCGCGTAAGCTGGCAATTTATTTTTCACGACGTTATCTGTAAGTCTATTTAAAACCACAATATTGTCAGTTATTTGGCAATCGTGAAACCGCTCCTCGTTGCTAGAGTCAGATAATTACTAGACATCGTAATTATTAAGGCATACACAGGCAACATGTTCTCGCTTCTGTTTTTATATTGTAAAAAAAAAATGTAAAGGGTATATATAAATTTGTGATTCCGTTTGTAATTTCTACAGTTTTCATTTTCGACCGTATAAAGTATACATATTCTTGTTACATCACTAAGTATTCATTTATCACTTTAATATCATCTCTAGGTTAAATTACATTTTTACGATCACTAATAAACAGTCACGTGAATTATACTTGAGTAAAACCAAAGACGAGTTTATTAATTTAACCTGTATCATTAAAACAATTCTGAATCAGAATTAATCGATGTCCGTCTGTCCGCCGTTGAAATACCGTTTCTGAGAAAACCATTAGACTTAGAAACTTGTTTCTTTCACCATTCTTTTACCACATCGATTCATGGGTTTGCTATTGAAATTCGGTAATATCGGTTCACATATAGCTGAAATATATCTAAAATTCCGAAAAAAAAATATTTTTTTTTTTCAATTTTGTATGAAAATTGAAAAAAAACGAGTTGTTTGTTTGCCTTTAAACTTCACACAATTATTACAAATGTTGATTAAATGGAAAAAAAAAAATCCTAGATATCGGTCCATATATACTCGAGATATAGCCTAAACCGGATGTTTAATGAAAATATCGCATACGCGATCTTAAACAACTTTTTTTTGCTCAAAAGCAGTTCTGGTAATGAAATTAGGTTCCATAAATATGGAAAATGAAAATTTCCGATATCGGTCCATATACACCCGAGATATAGCCTAGACCGGGGTTTTCATGAAAATGTCGTGTAAGCGAATTTAAACAACTTTTTTGTGCTCAAAAGCAGTTCTGGTAATGAAATTAGGTTACATAAATATGGAAAATGAAAATTTTTGATATCGGTCCATATGTACCCGGTCCATATGTAGCCCAAATCGGGTTTTTCATGAAAATGTCGCGTAAGCGAACTTAAACAAATGTTTTTTGCTCAAAAGCAGTTCTGGTAATGAAATAAGATTACATAAATATGGAAAATGAAAATTTGCGATATCAGTCCATATATACCCGAGATATAGCCTAAACTGCGGTTTTAATGAAAATGTCGCGTAAGTGAACTTAAACATCTTT
Source organism: Thecocarcelia acutangulata (assembly GCA_914767995.1). Lineage (NCBI taxonomy): Eukaryota > Metazoa > Arthropoda > Insecta > Diptera > Tachinidae > Thecocarcelia > Thecocarcelia acutangulata. Next base: position 62,415,835 of record OU612097.1, read on the forward strand.
TTTTGCTTAAAAGCAGTTCTGGTAATGAAATAGGGTCATATAAATATGAAAAATGAAAATTTTCGATGTCGGTCCATATATACCCGAAATATAGCCCAAATCGGGTTTTTCATGAAAATGTCGCGTAAGCGAACTTAAACAACTTTTTTGTTCTCAAAAAGAGTTCTGGTAATGAAATAAGGCCACAGAAATATGAAAAATAAAAATTTTTGATATCGGGCCATATATGTATATCCGAGATATAGCCTAGACCGGGGTTTTCATGAAAATGTCGCGTAAGCGAACTTAAACAACTTTTTTGTGCTCAAAAGCAGTTCTGGTAATGAAATTAGGTTACATAAATATGGAAAATGAAAATTTCCGATATCGGTCCATGTATACCCGAGATATAGCCTAAACCGGGTTTTTCATAGAAATGTCGTGTAAGCGAACTTAAACAACTTTTTTTTGCTTAAAAGCGGTTCTATTAATAAAAGAAGGTTATATAAATATGGAAAATGACGAGTTCCGATATCGGTCCATACAAGTGGACCGACATATAGCCTGAACCCATTTTTCCATTAACATTTCTTTCTTTTTTTTAGAAAAGCAATTCTCGTTATAAAAGAAGGTTCCTCATATACAGAAAATGGAAAATTCAGATATCGGTTCATATATAACCGAGATATAGCTTAAACAAACTTTTCCATGAAAATGTCCATGAAAGATTTCTTTTTTGGAATGGTGATTACAAGGCAAAAATATTTTTTCCCTGATATCGGTCCGTATATATCCGAGCATATTTACTTCAAAGTTGTAATATATGCTATACATATACGTGATTATCATGAAGAGTATTTTAGATTCGGTCCATCCGAATATACCGCACTCTTACTTATTTTGACATGTGTTTGTAACTCTAACAGTTTACTCTCAAACGTACATGTAAACTTACGTTTGACATTGTCTCTGCATAAAGCAAGATCTTTACTTTTACGCCAGCAATATTATGACATTTGGAAGTTCATCAATCATGTCATTTGTATATAAAGAAAACAATATTGGACTCATAATACAGCCTTGCTTTACTTCTACGTTAACATCAAATGCATCAGAATACGAACTACAATCCCAGATTCTGCATTCATTTTCCTCATAGATACGCTTTATTATTCTTATTATTTTAGAAGAAAGACCCTTACATGAAAGTTTGGAAAAAAGGCTGTTTAGAAGTATCGTATCAAATGCACTTGAAAAATCGACAAAAGACGCAAAGGTATATTTATTAGTTGAGTTATTAATATTTGTAAGGTTGAATATATTATCAATTATGGAATAATTTTGTCTGAAACCAGCTTGGTATTTTGATGATTTTTTTTTTAATTTTTTATATATTGAATCTTCAATATGTACTAACAAAAAAAAAAAACTTAAATCTTAATACTAAATATAAAAAAAAAAAAATTACTTTTTACTTAAGTCCATTCCTCTTTTACCAGCGGACCACTCACACCTGTATGAATTTGTAAATTTTTTTACGTAACATGGAGCTGCAGTAATCGTTCGAAGAATTTGGTTTTGATTGCATTTGAATTTTTCAGTATGCATTCCTCTGTTCTATCGTTGTATCGTACAATGGATTTTGCTCTGACGAGATTAGGGATCTTGGTCCCGAAACTCGCACATTTTAGCGTAGCACGCGTTCATCGCCCAGAGCTCATCCATTTGTAGTCGATTGTCCGTTGAATCATACTACGTTGAAACGTTTTTCCTTTCTGTTCTAACGTTGGAAAGGTCAAGTCAAATGTTCACAAATACTACTCCCGCTTCCCCCCTCCTCACAACCTATTTTCCTAGTTCTGGTACAATACACTGCATACGTAGAGGTCATCACCTGAGTACTGGTCCAAGATAAAAAAAAAATTTTTGACATTGAGGCTGTGCCCCATAACTGAATTCCATGGCACCATATATGCTTTAGAATTGCGTTGTTTGCAATTCAGCTTCAGTGTCGAATTTCTGCCCACAAGCCAATTTAGTTGCGCTGCGTCTAGTTTCAACTTCATTATGCTGCGGAATAGGTGAGTTGTTAATTTGGGTAGGCGTGCATGTTTGTTTACACAGTGTGAATATGACATGAGTACATTTTTGTTCATTAGCCTTGATTTTCCAAAATTTTAGCCATTTTTCCAACATCGAAATATATTCCTGCAAATTTTGTGATAATTTTCATGAACGCTGCAAAATGCTGTGTCATCTGCAAAAATTGGAATGTGGATTTCGGATCTCGTTGTCATAACAGACGGGTAAATCTAATATAAAGTAGGCCCCAGTATGCTACCTTGGGGAACTCCAGCCTCGATTGGCTGAGTTGGGCTTATGCGGCCAGAAATTAGTTATCAGAGAAGGCAACTCTGTAAGCCTCTGACTGCCAAACGGAACACGAGTTCCCCAAGATAGCATTCTAGGACCCACTTTATATCTAATTTACGTCTCTGACATGCCAGATCCAGAATTGTTGAAAATCGCCCAAAAGTAACAAATCTGGCATCACATCTTTTGTACCCTTCTGCCAATATCTTTGTAATAACTTGTCTGTTCTTTTTCAACTCTGCACATGTACGCTTCTAAATTCAAAATAAAATAAACGAATAAATTTTAACAGAAATCCACATTTCAACTTTTGCAGATGACACAGCATTGTGCAGCGTACATGAAAACCACCAATTGGCTTCACGAAATTTTTTTTTTTTTTTATAATTCAATTATTTATTGTATCTTATAAAAGAACTAACAATATGTATACAAATCTAAAAATAAAATTTCATTAATTAATATAGAAAAAAAATTAATTAATATTGAAAAAGTTTATTTACTTAGGTCCAGCCAATGCTGGACGAAAAGTTGTTTTTTGCGTGTATTTTGTTGGTAAATCACCTTTCCAACGCTCTGATGGTTGCAAGGGTGTCCATCCTTCTCAGTCGAGTGTGGCCACCAAAGTTGAGGATGCTACGTGCCAGAGGATTCAGGTGAGAGTCCAGTCTGTTAATGTACCTTATCGTGTGTTTAGGATTGCGTTATACAACAAAAGTTCAAGATGGAGTTTCTGAAGATGAGCCAATTTAGTTGCACCGCTTTTAATTTCATCTGGGTGACTTTAGCGTCAATGTGAGACTTCCACGTGAGCCTACGGTCGCGATGAATACCAAGGTATTTGACTTCACTGTGCTGCGGAACAATGCAGTTGTTGGTTTTAATAGCCGAACAAGTTTTTCTACGTAGTGTGAATGTAACATGGGTACATTTTTGTTCATTTACTTTGATTTTCCAAAGTTTCAGCCATTTCTCGAATATAAGAATATGTTCTTGCAAATTTTGTGATGCTAATTTATAGTCTTCATGGACACTGATGAATGCTGTATCATCTGCAAAAGTTGAAGTGTGAATTTTGCAGCTCGTTGGCATGTCTGAAGCATAAATCAAGTATGAAGTTGGACCCAATATGTTACCCTGGGGAACTCCAGCTTCGATTGGCTGAGCGGAGCTTTTGAAATCACCTTCCTTAGCGACGAATTTCCGGTCATATAAGTAGCTCGTTTGCGTGTTTGCAGGCAAGTTTAATTTTATTTTATGAGTTAAGCCTTCGTGCCACACTTTGTCAAAAGCTTTGGAAATGTCAATGAATAGAGCTGAGCAATATTTTTTATCTTCGAACGCGTTTCTGATAATATTCACCAGCCTGTGTGTCTATTCTATGGTGCTGTGCTTAGCCCTAAAACCGAATTGATGGTTAGGAATACATCCTACTTCATTCAAGATTGGGGTCAACTTCGTCATTAGCAATTTCTCGAACAGTTTTGAAATTGTTGGCAATAGACTTATCGGCCTATATGACTCAACTTTTGTAGGATCCTTTCCTGGTTTGGGTATCATAGTAATGACAGACACCTTCCACTCAGTAGGAAAGTACTCGAGACGTAAAATAGCATTAAAAATAAAAAGGACGAGTCTTCTGGCTACTCGGGGTAACTGCATAAGCATTTTGTTGGTAATTTTATCAATACTTGGAACTTTTCTGGGGTTTAGGTTACTAATAGCATTATCGACATCTTGAAAACGAAGTCTAAAAGGTACTGGAGGTTTAACAGCATATGGCGGCAAACACGTTTCTCAAGTGGTTAGCGTACAGCATTCCCTTTTCGGAGTCACTTCTGGCCCAGACCCCAATTGGAGTACGCAAGGGTGGCTCTAACGGGTCTCTTTAACCCTCTTGCTGCTTTCTACAAAGAATAATCGGATTGAGGACTACCACCAAAGCTTTCCAAATAGGTAAAGCAGAAGAAAAAGAAAACCATCGACAACAGTCACCAACAACAGACTTCAAGGGAGTTCAACAATATATTTTTTTTGTTTTAGCTTTTAATTATTTATTGAATCTTCATAATGTAAACTAACAATAAGTATTCAAATCTTAACACTAAATACAAAAAAATTAACTAAGTCCAGCCAATACTGGAAAAAAATTTTATTTTGCGCCAATTATATCGATAAATTACCTATTCAAAGCTCTGATGGTGGCAACAGTAACCCGAGTGTGACCGCTAAAGTTAAGTATGTTTCGTGCAAGAGGGTTTGGGTGAAGTTCTAATTTGCTGATATACCTTGTCGCAAGCTTTGAAAACTCATCTTTTACCAGTGGAACACACAGATCCTTGTGAATTCGGGAGTTTTTTACGTACCATGGAGCTGCAGTAATCGTTCGAAGAATTTTGTTTTGTCGCCTCTGGATTTTTTGAATGTTTGATGCTGAGGCGGTGCCCCATAATTGAATTCTTTAGCGCCATACAGGCATTAGAATTGCATTGTATGACAAAAGTTTGCAGTCCAACTTCAAGGTAGAATTTCTGCCCATAAGTGAATTTAATTGCGCTGCTTTTAATTTCAACTGAGAGATTTTCGCGTCAATGTGAGACTTCCACGTTAGCCTCCGGTCGAGTACGAGAGTAAGTACTCACGTACACTTACGAGAGTAAGTGTACGTGAGTACACTTTTGTTCATTAACTTTGATTTTCCAAAGTTTAAGCCATTTCTCTAATACTGAAATATAATCCTGCAAATTTCGGGAAGCTGATTGATGGCTTTCATGAACGCTGCAGAATGGTGTGTCATCTGCAAAAGTTGAAGTGTGGATTCCGGATCTCGTTGGCATGTCAGAGGCATAAATTAAATATAAAGTAGGTCCCAGTATGCTATCTTGCGGAGCTCCTGCCTTGATTGGCTGAGTTAGGCTTATAAAATCGCCTTCTCTAATAACAAATTTTCGGCCAGATAAGTAGCTTTCCAGAAGTTTCTGAGTATTTGCAGGCCAGTTCAACTTTATCTTGTGCATTAAACCGGCGTGCTATACTTTATCAAAAGCTTGGGAAACGTCAATAAATAGAGCTGAGCAATACTTCTTGTCCTCAGAAGTTTTTCTTATGACATTTACTAGTCTGTGTGCTTGTTCTATGGTGCTGTGCTTAGGCCGAAAGCCAAATTGATGATTAGGGATACATTCTACATCACTCAGTATTGGAGTCAACTTCGCCATTAACAATTTTTCGAACAGTTTTGAAATTATTGGCAGTAAACTTATTGGTCTATATGATTCTACCTTAGTCGGATCCTTCCCTGGCTTAGGTATCATAGTAATCATAGACACTTTCCACTCTGCAGGATATAATGATGATTGCTGAAACCCATTTGACAACCAACAGTTATTTCAAAATTAATGGCTACACACTATATGACACAAAAGATTCCCGTGGAAGATCTTGCGGCGGTTCGGCAATTTTGATAAAGACCAGAATTGAGCACTATCTAATAAACGAGACACGTGAGGAATATCTCCAAGCTAGAAATATATGCATTGATTATTTTCATGAACAACTTGTTATATCCTCGATTTACTCACCACCACGATGTTCAGTAACAGAAACCAATATTCACATTTTTTCAAATCACTTGGGCCTCGATTTTTAGCGGCTGGCGACTATAACTCTAAATACACTTTCTGGAGATCACGTTTAATTACCTTGAAAGGCCGTGTGCTTTTTGACACCGTTTCCAAAATGAGCTTAGATGTGGTTTCAAGCGGACACCCCACTTATTGGCCGTCAGACCGACGAAAGATCCCAGATGTTATAGATTTTGGAGTTGCGAACAATTTTTCTTTAGAGTGGATGCAGGTCACTGTGATTCTTCAACCGCACGGTCGTGTTTTTAAAAAGTGAAAAAAAAAAAACAAACCAAAAAATCATTGTGCTAACATATTTTTAAACTTACATATGAAAACAATAATATATTGTATTAAATTGTAAAAACAATAACAAATTATTTAAAAAAAACAACGGGAAAATAAATTCCTTACATTTCAGTAACTAAACAATAAAATCACTTTCAATAAAACAAGTGCGGTGGCAGTGCATTGTTGTTTTTGTTATTGTGCGTGAAGATTACCTACCCAGTGGGAAAAAAACTATACACTAAATTTTTGTTTTCTTGCAAAACCGAAAAACTTTAAGACAATTATTTTTATATACTTTTAAATTAAAAAAATATAAATAAAAAAAAAAAATTGCATGAGTGTACCTAGTAGATGCAATTCTGAGAGGGAGCTTAGCTCCACTAGAAAAAACCTCTGGATTTCTGAGGAAGAATCTTTAAAAAGTCATTGGATAATCTCCTGTCTCTAAGAGAGAAAAAAACGCACGCGTTCGTGTTCGCCAAACATTGCTGTTACAACAGAAGACCAACCATCCACCAGTTCAGTAATCGCAGATAAGCCGAAAACACAAGTAGGCATGGACAGATATGTAACCGTGGTTAAACGTAAGCGAAGCCCCAAAACCGCTCAAATTTCATCAAATCCGAAAACTTCCAAAGATGATAATAGGACTACGGCAACGGATAGTAATAGGTTTGCTATCCTAAAGACTGACGAGCCAAATACAGCAAAAAAAAACATTTAAACCGCCACCAATATATTTGAGAGAACCTACTTCTAATGATCTGGTAAAACAACTTATTACGGTAACCGGTAAGGACAATGTGAACGTGACATCAGTTAAGCGCGGAAACATCAATGAAACAAAAATTCAGGTAAACCATGAAAATGATTACCGAAAATTGTCTGACGTTTTGGAAAAAGAGAAAAGATCTTTTTACACTTATCAGCTTAAAAGTGCTAAAGGTATTCAGGTCGTTATAAAAGGTATTAACCCATGTGTAGCCACGGATGATGTTAAGATTGGTTTGGAGGACAAAGGGTTTAAAATCAAATGTGTAGTGAACATTAGGAACCGTGAGAAGATCCCTCAACCCATGTTTAGGGTTGAACTGGAACCAAGAGATATTGTCCTGAAACGGAATGAAACTCACCCAATTTATACCCTCAAATTTCTCTTGCACCGTAACGTTACCATAGAGGAGCCTCATAAGCGATTAGGTCCCGTTCAATGCCTAAACTGCCAGGAATTTGGCCATACTAAGGCCTATTGTAAACTGCCCGCAGTTTGTGTTGTGTGTGGAGATCTACACGGCACTTCACAGTGCAAAAAACCAAAGACTGACTCGAGCGCTAAAAAATGCAGTAACTGTGGAGGTAACCACACTGCAAATTACAGGGGCTGTCCTGTCTACACTCATTTTAAACAATCAATGACAAATAAGTCATCAATTACCTTCAAGCAACCCCAGCAGTCAAACATTATTTCTGCAAACAACTTTCCCCAGATAGGCCAGTCAACCAGCCAAATAATTATGCAAAACCCCAAACAAGTTTCATATGTATGCTAATGTGGTCAAAACCGATATACAAAACTTGAATCAGGAGCCCATGCCCCAAAATTCCGATCAAAATTTTAAAAATCTTGAAACAACTCTGCAGACTCTAGTTCAATCCATAAACACATTTACGGTTTCTATGACGAACATGATGCAGGAAATGCTGAAAATGCAATCCACTATTTTGCAGGCCATTTTAAAAAAATGAGCTGGTTAAAAATATGTTTCTGGAACGCAAACGGCATCCGCCAACACAAAAATGAACTTGAGCACTTCCTTATGGAAAAGCAAATCGACATAATGCTGATTGCTGAAACCCATTTGACAACTAACAGTTTTTTCAAAATTAATGGTTACACGCTGTATGATACTAAAGATCCCCGTGGCAGATCTTGCGGAGGCTCAGCAATTTTGATAAAAACTAGAATTAAGCACTATTTGCTACACGAGACATGTGAGGAGTATCTCCAAGCAACAAACATATGTATTGAACATTTTCATCATAAAATTGTTATTTCATCGATTTATTCCCCACCCCGGTTTTCAGTAACAGAAAATCAATATACAAATTTTTTCAATTCACTTGGGCCTCGATTTTTAGCGGCTGGCTACTATAACGCTAAGCACACCTTTTGGGGATCATGTTTAATTACCCCGAAAGGGCTTGTGCTTTTCGACACCGTTTCCAAAATGGGCTTAGATGTGGTTTCAAGCGGACACCCCACTTATTGGCCGTCAGACCGACGAAAGATCCCAGATGTTATAGATTTTGGAGTTGCGAAAAATTTTCCTTTAGAGTGGATGCAAGTGGAGCCTTCATTAGATTTGTCATCAGATCACTCACCCACTATAATCTCTGTTTCGTTCCCTCAAGAGATGGGCTCACCGTTGACTGTCAATAGAGTTAATTGGTTAAAGTACAAAAAATTTTTGAGCACACATTGTACTGAAAATATCGCCTTGAAAACGCCTGAGGATATAGATGTGCCAATTAACGATTTTTCTGAAAACCTCAATCTGACCGTACAGCATGCTACCACTAGTTATTAAAGATCTAGAAATGAGAACAGTAGAACTTATTCTTCTGAAATTGAGCAACTTCTGTCAGAAAAAAGAAGAGTCAGAAGAGAGTGGCAAACTCGCAGGTCTCCCCAGCTTAAAACTATGCTACGGGAATCCATAACTCAGCTAAGAAATCTGCTTGAAATCCACAGAATGGCTTCCCTTAAAACATATTTGGAAAGCCTGGATGGTACTCCGCAATCTGACTATTCTCTGTGGAAAGCGACAAAAGGTTTGAAAAGACCCGTATTATGTAAGCCGCCTTTGCGAACTTCAACTGGCGACTGGGCAAAAAGCGACTCAGAAAAGGGGATGGTGTAGGTTAACCATTTGAGAAATGTTTTTATTACAAATGATATAACAAATGATGCATCTGATGCATTACCACCATATGCAGTTAGACCGCCTGTGTCTTTGCGATTCACATTTCAAGATGTAGAACAAGGTATCAGTAACATAAACCTCACGAAAGCTCCAGGTATTGATCAAATTACTGGCAAACAGTTACCTCGTGTAGCTAAAAGAATTCTACTTTTTATTTTTAACTCTATTTTACGCCTTGAGTATTATCCTACAGAGTGGAAGGTCTCTATGATTACTATGATACCCAAGCCAGGGAAGGATCCCACTAAAGTAGAATCATACAGACCAATAAGTCTTTTACCAACAATTTCATAACTATTCTAAAAATTGTTAATGGCGAAGTTGAGTCCAATACTGAACAATGTGGGATGCATTCCTGATCATCAATTTGGTTTTCGGGCTAAACATAGCACCATAGAACAAACGCACAGACTAGTCAATGTCATAAGACAGACATTTGAAGAGAAGAAGTATTGTTCAGCTCTATTCACTGATATTTCTCAAGCTTTTGATAAAGTGTGGCACGACGGCTTGATGCAGAAAATAAAGTTGAACTTTAGAAATATGATTGAAGTCCATAGAATGGCTTCCCTCAAAACATATTTGGAAAGCCTTGATGGTACCCCTCAATCTGATTATTCCTTGTGGAAAGCGACATAAGGTTTAAAAAGATCCGTAATAGGTAAGGCACCTTTGCGAACTTCAACTGGCGACTGGGCAAGAAGCGATTCTGAAAAGGGGATGTTGTATGTCGATCATTTGAGAAACGTTTTTATTACAAATGATTCAGCGGAATTACCACCTCCTGTGTCTTTGAGACTTAATTTTCAAGATGTCGAAAATGTTATCGGTAATACAAACCCAAGAAAAGCAAATTACTGGTAAAATGCTTGAACAGTTACCTCGTGCAGCTAGAAGGCTTCTACTTTTTATTTTAAACGCTATTTTACGCCTTGAGTATTATCCTGCAGAGTGGAAAGTCTCAATGATTACTATGATACCCAAGCCAGGGAAGGATCTGACTAAGGTAGAATCATATAGACCAATAAGTCTACTCCCAACAATTTCAAAACTATTCGAAAAATTTTTAATGGCGAAGTTGACTCCAATATTGAACAATGTAGGACGCATTTCTGATCACCAATTTGGCTTTCGGGCTAAACACAGCACCATAGAACAAACGCACAGACTAGTCAATGTCATAAAACAAACCTTTGAGGCGAAGAAGTACTGCTCAGCTCTTTTCATTGATATTTCTCAAGCGTTTGATAAAGTGTGGCACGACGGCTTGATGCACAAAATAAAGCTAAATTTGCCTGCAAATACACACAAGCTTCTGGAAAGCTACTTATACGGGCGGAAGTTTGTTATCAGAGAAGGCGATTTTATTAGCCCAACTCAGCCAATCAAGGCAGGAGTTCCCCAAGGCAGCATACTGGGACCTACTTTATATTTGATTTACGCCTCTAACATGCCAACGACATCTGGAATCCACACTTCTACCTTTGCAGATGACACAACGTTTTTGAGTGTTCATGAAAACCACCATTTAGCATCACGAATTTTACAGGAATATACTTCAATATTAGAGAAATGGCTAAAACTATGGAAAATCAAAGTTAATGAACAAAAATGTACTCATGCCACATTCACTCTGTGTAAGCAAACATGTGCGCCTATCCAAATAAATAACTTACCTATTCAGCAGCACAGTGAAGTCAAGTACCTTGGTATTCACCTGGACCGTAGGCTAACGTGGAAGTCTCACATTGAAGCAAAAGTCACTCAGTTGAAACTAAAAGCAGCGCAACTAAATTGGCTTATGGGCAGAAACTCGACTTTGAAGTTGGATTGCAAACTTCTGCTATACAATGCAATGCTAAAACCTATATGGTGCTACGGAATTCAATTATGGGGCACCGCCTCAGCGTCAAACATTGAAAAAATTCAAAGGCGACAAAACCAAGTTCTTCGAACGATTACTGCGGATCCATGGTACGTAAAAAATTCACGAATTCATAAAGATCTGAGTGTTCCGCTGGTAAAAGCGGAATTTTCTAAGCACGCGAAAAGGTATGTCAGTACACTGGAACTTCATCCAAACCCTCTTGCGCGTAATATACTTAATTTTGGCGGCCACAGTCGGTTGAGAAGAAGCGATACCGTTGCCACCATCAGATTGCTCAATAGGTGATTTTACCAAAATAGCTCCCGCAAAATAAAACTTTTTGTCTAGCATTGGCCGGACTTAAATATAAAGCAAGTTTTTTTTTTTAATTTTAAAGCACATCTTTTTTAATTTTAAATTTAGTATTAAGATTTGAATACTTATTGTTAGTTCATTTTGAAGATTCAATAAATAAAAAAATGCTACAAAAAAAATCTGCAAATGTTGAAGTGTGAATGTTGGTGCTTGTCGCCATGTCAGATGCGTAGATCAAATATAAGATAGGCCCTAATATGTTGCCTTGGGGAACTCCAGCTTCAATAGACTGGGCGGGGCTTATGAAATCGCCTTCTTTTATTATAAATTGGCGACAATATAAATAGCTTTCCAAAAGGTTATGTACGTTTGCAGGTAAGTTAAACTTTATTTTATGCATTAAGCCATCGTGCCACACTTTATCAAAAGCTTGTGAGACGTCGATGAATAAGGCAGAGCAATATTTTTTTAGTTTCAAATGCTTTTCTTATGACGTTAACTAACCTGTGTGCTTGCTCAATGGTGCCATGTTTCGTTCTAAAACCAAATTAGTGATTAGGAATACATTCCACATTATTAAGAATTGGATCCAACTTCGCCTTTAGCCAGAAAAACTTGTTCTACTATTAAAATCAACAACTACATTGTTCCGCAGCATAGTGAAGGCAAATACCTTGGTATTCATCTCGACCGTAGGCTCACGTGGAAGTCTCACATTGACGCGAAAGTCGCTCAGTTGAAATTAAAAGCAGCGCAATTAAATTGGCTTATAAGCAGAAATTCTATCTTGAAGTTAGATTACAAACTTCTGTTTGTATAACGCAATCCTAAAGCCAATATGGAGCTATGGAGTTCAATTGTGGGACCTCTGCATCCAACATTGAGAAAATTCAGAAGCGCCAGAATAAAATTCTCCGTATAATTACTGCAGCTCCATGGTATGTTAAAAACTCTCGAATTCACAAAGATCTAGGTGTACCCTTAGTGAAAGATGAATTTTCAAAACACGTGACTGGAGTCTCACCTGAACCTGTCGCACGTAGCTTCCTTAACTTTGGTGGCCACACTCGACTGAGAAGGATGGACACCCTTGCAACCATCAGAGCGTTGGAAAGGTCATTTACCAACAAAATACACGCAAAAAAACAACTTTTCGTCCAGCATTGGCTGGACCTAAGTAAAAAAAATTTTTCAATATTAATTAATTTTTTTTTTCTATATTAATTAATGAATTTTTAGTTTTAAGATTTGCATACTTATTGTTAGTTCTTTTAGAAGATACAATACATAATTGAATAATTTTAAAAAAACACGCTATACTGTTCCAGAACGCAGAATATTGGTGACTATTTATTTGACCCCAAGAGGAAGATGATTTTTCATCAAAAATAACCATGAGTGATGAGGCCCATTTCCATCTTAGCGGGTACGTAAATAAACAAAATTTACGCTTCTGGGGCACTAAAAATATGCGTATAACCCACGAAGAGCCATTACACCCACTCAAAGTCACTGTATAGTGTGGTGTTTTCGCTGGAGGAGTCATCGGACCTTTGTTCTTCGAAGACGTTGCGGGCCAAACAGATACTGTGAATGGTGAGCGCTACAGAGCAATGATCAACGAGTTCTTTTTGCCGCAACTTAATGAATTAGGATTGGAAAACATATGGTTCCAACAGGACGGTGCTACGGCACACACTGCACGTACCACAATCGATATGCTGAAGGATGCATTTCCCGAGTGCCTAATCTCCCGTTTTGGCGATTTGCACTGGCCAGCAAGATTGCCTGATTTGACCGCTGCAGACTTCTTTTTTTGTGGCTTTTTGGAGTCGCGAGTTTATATCAACAAGCCTCAGACTCCTGCAGTTTTTAAAGACAATATCCGTCAAGAATGTGAGGACCTATCGCCGGAAATTTTGGCCAATGTGATGGAAAATGCTATAAAAAGGGCTCAAATGACAATCAACTGTGGCGGCGGCCATTTACATGACATCATATTCTCGGCTTGTAGTAAAAATAATATATATAAGTGAAAACAATATATATAAAAATAATAGAGTGTGTTCTAGTTTGTTATGTTTAAACATCTGACATAAGAACTCTATGCGACGATTGACTTTGGTCAGTATAAGTAGTCGGATTAAGGAGATTTTACCGCATTTTTATGCTTTAAATAATTTTTTTCTATAAATTAAAAATGTGAGACATACATGTACATGTACGTTTGTGAGCAATTTTAAAAACCGTCTGTAAAAATTACAATTTTGACAGACATGAAAAATACATGAGGAATTACGTATTAAAAGACAGGCGTAAAAGGTGTCGTCTGTATGTGCCTTAAAGGGCCAAATAAGCAACACAGACTGCTTGCCCAACATGTCGTAATTTTAGGTTTGTACAAACATGATTATTTGTTTATGGGGGTTTTAGATGGATTGTGTAAATAGTTGAATCATGTTTAAATGTTTGTGTCGTCTAGTGTAAAATTTTGTCATTTCCATATAAATTTTGAGGAGTGAAGTTGTAGAAGAGAAGGCGCATAAAATTAATCAAGATAGAATTTTCAGAATTTTATATAAGGGTGCCTTCTTTATAGAATATATAAAAAAACAAAAATTATTGCAACAGGGTGTCAAGAAATAAAGTCTATAACAATTTATAGCTTGTGAATTTCATTGTGTCGGAACACAATCGCCACAGTCCACTCTCATTGAAAACAAAAAAAGTGATTAATTTGTATTTGTATGGTTTATGCGCAATTGGAACACGTGTGGTTGCACAACGATTTGCATAGTTTATTTGGGTCTTAACAATTGTTTACCAAGCTTTGTAAGGCTGGTTTCGATATTTCTTTTATCTCCTCAATCGTAGCAAAACGTTTTCCTTTCATCGGGTTCTTCAGTTTTGTGAAGAAAACAAAGTCAGCGGAGGATAACGGGGCTTTTTTTGGTCAAAAACTCACGCACAAGCATCGATGTGTGAGCTGGTGCGTTATCATGGTGCAAAGTTCATTATTGCTTTTTCAACAATTCTGTGCGTTGCTCTTCTGGACACTTCCATTGTGATGATTGGGCTTTGTTTTCAAAGCCATACACCTATGATTCGTCGCCTGTTGTGACCTTTTTGAGGAAATCTGGATTGTCGTTGACGATGTTCAACAGCTCGTGAGCGATGTCCGTGCAACATTTTTTTTGCTCAAAAATTTTGCAATTTTGGAACAATCTTTGCTGCCGCACGTTTTATGCCTAAAATATGACAAAATCATCACCAGCATCTCTGATAGTGACTCGATTTTCGCTGCTTCAATGTTTTCATCGGTTTTTGACGTGCTCGGGCGACCAGGACAAACCTGTTCATAATGGATTCGCGAAACGCCTCAGTCAATATTTTAAATGCCCTCACGCATTTAATTTCATTTTTTACACAAAACTTAATACAGTTTCTTTGATCCAATTTTTCGAATAGTAAAAATTCGAAGAGCACACCAAAACACGACTAAGCTTTTGATCTGTCAAAAACAAACTGACATCATACGAGTATATAACAGACATGTGTATCAACATAAATGAAAAAAATGTGAAAATCGAAGAAATACGAGTACGAAATTTTAAAACAATGGTTATTTTTGTTATCAGTACCTCGTTTCTATAAATTTAGTGAGAAGTTTTCACATCGAAAACTATGAAACAAAAAATTCCATGGTTTCTCGATTAGTGAGAAATCAACGTTTCTGTATATCAAAGTGAAAACAGTCAACTCTAGTCATGTTTTCATTGGAATATTTCCATTATGTAGTTGTCAAAAACAATAAATAAACATAATTATAAGAATTATAAGTGAGAAAAGAATTTAAATTTCAGCTAAACGTAAATTACGTGGTACACCAAGGGGTGATCAAAATGTACAACGTAAAATGCAATTTTTAAGCAATTAAAATATAGAAATATCGCTTTATTGGATGTTTATTACAATGGCGAAAAGCAAAAAATTTACCTACGGGACAATAGAATGTTATGTAGGTGGACCACAGGCAAATTAATAATTGGCTACTTTCGTCAATTGATAAATGGGCTAAAATATTTACATGGCCTGAGTATAACATAAAGACATTAAGCCTTGGAATCTTCTGCTTACACAAGATGAAACATTAAAAATATGTCTTTCTGCTCCAGCTGATATGTACTAGTCGTACAGGCTAAGGCTATCCCACATTTCCACTTCCGGAAATAGCTAACAGAGCAGTGGTGCAACGTTTTGCTAGGAGATCTAAATAAACGTTACATTATACAAAAGATAAGAAAAGATCCGTGAGCTAACAACATAAAAATATATATGATATTGGTTAAAACAAAAAAAAAATTCCTAATTTATTAGTGAAAATGACCATCGATACCTATTCTATCACTGAAAAATTACTATCTGTAATACTGCCCCACCTCTTTCACTCCTAAACGGAATGTGATTTGTAAGTTTATTTTACAGAATATGGTTTACATACTATATCCTAAGTTTTGGTTTTAGTTTTAAAAAATCCAGACTTATTATGTGTTTTTTTTTTAGAAAGGCAGCAGCTGCTTTCGCTGAACCACTTACTAAGATTAGTACATTATCAAAAATTGGAGCTGTTTTTTGAGGATTTCACACATCCCGTTCTAATTCAGCTTATTACCATACGAAAGAGAAGAAATTATCATCCTAAAAAGGACAGGCAAAAACACTACGAGAACATCCTGCATGTCAGCGCGTAAACTATTGAAATGATCAAAAAAGGCAAAGACTTTTGAACCAATAATTAACAATTTACTATATTTTCTTTTTTAATTATTTATGTTAGATCCTCTCCTCCCCAAACTAGCAAAATAAAAACCCTAGTTTTAAACTTTATTGAAATACTTTATATTTTAACTTTATTCCAAATAAAAATTTTACTATAAAATAACTCCAAAATCTTTTCATTGTTACTGAAAGTGCTTTCCATTCCTTTTCGTAATGTATAGCGGAATTGATGCTCTTGAATTGGCCTCTGGCTTTTGAAATTTCGATAACTCTACAATTTCGTAAAATAAATTATAAATATAATATTTACTTATATTATATGATCTTGTTTATGTTTCTCATTTCTTGTTTTTGCAGCTAAAGAGATTTATTTGTTTTATAAAAAAGTTCTACAGTTTTTATTTTCAATACTTTGCAAACAATTTGTTAGCAAAATATTGAAAATAAATACTGTTGAATGGACTTTTTTCTTAAACATATAAAGATATTTAGGTACAAAAATAATAATTGATAAATTATATGTAAATATTTTTTTTTAACACGCTACAATTAAAAAATTGTTAATAACTTACCTTTTCGCACTTTTAAAAACTATTTTAATATTTTGCTTTCTGTTTTTAAAACTCCGCATGATTTTTATTGGGAAAATAAGTTGACAAATACTTTTCACAAACTTTAAATACAGAAACATATTTACTCCCATCTTTCCAATAATTTACGTCAAAAAGCTCAATTGACAGATAGTTTTCACAAAAATATATTGTAGAAACACTTGTGTGTGAGAAATCTTTTTTCGTTTCAATTCACCTCGATTCTCTTTCAATTCTCTTGTTCCATGTGGAAAATTTCTCGATGTGAGAAATACAGAAACGAGGTACAGACTTCACTTGTTTTTGATCGGAGTGTTATAAAAAGAACGGTGTAAGTAGAAAACTGCAATAAGTGGGGAGAGTGAATTTATACAAAAGAAAAACGTTGTGACAATTATTTTTATATACTCTTAAAGCAAAACAAATATTTTTTTTTTTAACTTTATTATTTTATTTATTGAATCTACATAAGAAATGTAATGACAATAAGTATTCAATTCTTAATACTAAAAAAAAAAATTGTGATTAAAGTCCTGCCAGTGCTGGACAAAAATTTATTTTTATGCGAATATTATTTCAGAATTCAGTCATCTGTTTAGAGCTCTAATGGTAGCCAAAGTATCCCTCCTTCTAAGACGAGTATGGCCACCAAGTTGAGAATATTAACTGCGAGAGGATTTGGATGGAATTCAAGTTTGTTAATATATCTTGTCGCGTACTTCACAAATTCAGATTTCACAAAAGGTACGTTCAGATCTGCGTGGATTCGTGAGTTTTTAACGTACCATGGAGCATCTGTAATTCTACCAAGTATTCTATTTTGACTTCCTTAAATTTTTTCAATGTTAGATGCCGAGGTTGTGCCTCTTAATTGAGTCCCATAGCACCATATTGGCTTTAGAATCGAGTTGTACAGCAAAAGTTTACAATCAAGCTTCAAGGTCGAATTTCTGTCTATTAGCCAGTTAATTTGCACTGCTTTCAATTTCATCTGCGTTACTTTTGCCTCGATGTGCGACTTCCATGTTAGTCTACGGTCAAGATGAATACTTTATTATTAATAGTATGGGTGAGCATGTTCCTAGACGCAGTGCGAATGTAACATAGGCACACTTTTGTTCATTAACCTTGATTTTCCAAAGCTTGAGCCATTTCTCTAGTTTGTCGATATGTTCCTGTAAGTTTATTGATGCTTGCTGGTGGTTACTATGTATGCAAAGGAATGCTGTATCATCTGCAAATGTTGAAGTGTGAATGTTGGTGCTTATCGGCATGTCAGATGCGTAGATTAAATATAAGATAGGCCCTAATATGATGCCTTGGGGAACTCCAGCTTCAATAGGCTGGGCGGGGCTTATGAAATCGCCTTCTTTTATTATAAATTGGCGACAATATAAATAGCTTTCCAAAAGGTTATGTACGTTTGCAGGTAAGTTAAACTTTGTTTTATGCATTAAGCCATCGTGCCACACTTTATCAAAAGCTTGTGAGACGTCGATGAATAAGGCAGAGCAATATTTTTTATCTTCAAGTGCCTTTCCTATGACGTTAACTAACCTGTGTGTTTGCTCAATGGTGCCATGTTTCGCTCTAAAACCAAATTGGTGATTAGGAATTATTAAGAATTGGATCCAGCTTCGCAATTTTTCGAAAAGTTTTAAAATTGTTGTCAGTAGACTTATTGGACGGTATGATTCTACTTTCGTGTGATCCTTCCCTGGCTTAGGAACCATTGTTATCATGGACACCTTCCACTCTGCAGGGTAATACTCAAGTCGTAAAATAGCATTAAAAATAAAAAGAACAATTCTTTTAGCTACACGAGGTAGCTCTACAATACCTGGAGCTTTTTTAAGGTTTAGATTATTAATAGCATTTTCAATTTCTTGGAAATTGAATTTTAAAGGCACAGGAGGTCTACTAACAATAGGTGGCAACTCATTTGCATTATCAGACCTATTTGTGGTAAAAACGTTTTTTAAATGGTTAACAAATAAATTACCCTTTTCCGAGCCATCACTAGTCCAGTCACCAGACGGTTCTCGCAAGGGCGGCTTACCTCTAACTGGCCTTTTTAAACCCTTAGTCGCCCGCTATAAAGAATAGTCGGACTGAGGAGTACCATCCAGACTTTCCAAATACGTTTGTAGAGAAGCTGTTTTTTGGGTTCCCAGCAAATTTCTTAGTTGATTTGTGCACTCACGAAGCCTTGTTTTTAGTTGCGGAAAGCTGCGAAGTTGCCACTCTCGTCTAACTCTTCTTTTTATACCCTTCACAAAAATGTAAAGGGTATATATAAGTTTGTGATTCCGTTTGTAATTTCTACAGTTTTTTTTTGCGACCCTATAAAGTATATATATTCTGAATCAGAATTAATGGAAAAGTCGATTAAGCGATGTCCGTCTGTCCGTCTGTCCGCTGTTGAAATACCGTTTCTGAGAAAACCATTAGACTTAGAAACTTTTTTCTTTCACCATTCTTTTACCCCATCGATTCATGGGTTTGCTATTGAAATTCAGTAATATCGGTCCACGTATAGCTGAGATATATTCAAAATTCCGAAAAAAGCCATTTTTTTTTTGCATTTTTGTATGAAAATTTTTGAAAACAAAAGTTGTTCGTTTTGCTTCAAACTTCACACACTTATTAAGCATGGTGACTAAAAGACAAAAAATTTTTTTTTCAGATATCGGTCCATATATACCCGAGACATAGCCCAAATCGGATTTTAATGAAAATGTCGCACAGGCGAAGCTAAATAACTTTTTTTTGCTCAAAAGCAGTTCTGGTAATAAAATTAAGTTACATAAATATGGAAAATGAAAATTTCCGATATCGGTCCATATATACCCGAGATATAGCCTAGACGGGGGTTTTCATGAAAATGCCGCGTAAGCGAACTTAAACAGCTTTTTGTGCCCAAAAGCAGTTCTGGTAATGAAATTAGGTTACATAAATATGGAAAATGAAAATTTCCGATATCGGTCCATATATACCCGAGATATAGCCTATACCGGGGTTTTCATGAAAATGCCGCGTAAGCGAACTTAAACAACTTTTTTGTGCTCAAAAGCAGTTCTGGTAATGAAATTAGGTTACATAAATATGAAAAATGAAAATTTTCGATGTCGGTCCATATATACCCGAGATATAGCCCAAATCGGGTTTTTCATGAAAATGTCGCGTAAGCGAACTTAAACAACTTTTTTGTGCTCAAAAGCAGTTCTGGTAATGAAATTAGGTTACATAAATATGAAAAATGAAAATTTTCGATGTCGGTCCATATATACCCGAGATATAGCCCAAATCGGGTTTTTCATGAAAATGTCGCGTAAGCGAACTTAAACAACTTTTTTGTGCTCAAAAGCAGTTCTGGTAATGAAATAGGGTTATATAAATATGAAAAATGAAAATTTTCGATATCGGTCCATATATACCCGAGATATAGCCTAGACCGGGGTTTTCATGAAAATGCCGCGTAAACGAACTTAAACAACTTTTTTGTGCTCAAAAGCGCTTCTGGTTATAAAATTAGGTTACATAAATATGGAAAATGAAAATTTCCGATATCGGTCCATATGTACCCGAGATATAGCCCAAATCGGGTTTTTCATGAAAATGTCGCATAAGCGATCTTAAACAACTTTTTTTTGCTCAAAAGCAGTTCTAGTAATGAAATAAAGTTATATAAGTATGGAAAATGAAAATTGTCGATATCGGTCTATATATACCAGAGATATAGCCTATACCGGGGTTTTCATGAAAATGCCGCGTAAGCGAACTTAAACAACTTTTTTGTGCTCAAAAGCAGTTCTGGTAATGAAATTAGGTTACATAAATATGAAAAATGAAAATTTCCAATATCGGTCCATATGTACCCGAGATATAGCCCAAATCGGGTTTTTCATGAAAATGTCGCGTAAGCGATCTTAAACAACTTTTTTTTGCTCAAAAGCAGTTCTGATAATGAAATAAGATTACATAAATACGGAAAATGAAAATTTCCGATATCGGTCCATATATACCCGAGATATAGCCCAAATCGGGTTTTTCATGGAAATGTCGCGTAAGCGAACTTAAACAACTTTTTTGTGCTCAAAAGCAGTTCTGGTAATGAAATTAGGTTACATAAATATGAAAAATGAAAGTTTTCGATGTCGGTCCATATATACCCGAGATATAGCCCAAATCGGGTTTTTCATGAAAATGTCGCGTAAGCGAACTTAAACAACTTTTTTGCGCTCAAAAGCAGTTCTGGTAATGGAATAGGGTCATATAAATATGAAAAATGAAAATTTTCGATATCGGTCCATATATACCCGAGATATAGCCTATACCGGGGTTTTCATGAAAATGCCGCGTAAGCGAACTTAAACAACTTTTTTGTGCTCAAAAGCAGTTCTGGTAATGGAATAGGGTCATATAAATATGAAAAATAAAAATTTTCGATATCGGTCCATATATACCCGAGATATAGCCTAGACCGGGGTTTTCATGAAAATGCCGCGTAAGTGAACTTAAACAACTTTTTTGTGCTCAAAAGCAGTTCTGGTAATGAAATTAGGTTACATAAATATGAAAAATGAAAGTTTTCGATATCGGTCCATATATACCCGAGATATAGCCTAAACCGGGTTTTTCATGAATACGCGGCGTAAGCGAACTAAAACAACTTTTTTTGCTTAAAACCAGTTCTAATAGCAAAATAAGGTTATATAGGTATGGAAAATGAAAATTTCCGATATCGGTCCATATATACCCGAGATATAGCCTAAACTGCGGTTTTAATGAAAATGTCGCGTAAGTGAACTTAGACATCTTCTTTTGCTTAAAAACAGTTCTGGTAATGAAATAGGGTCATATAAATATGGAAAAAGAAAATATCCGATATCGGTCCATATATACTCGAGATATAGCCTGACCCGATTTTTCCAATAACATTTTTTTTTTTTTTGCTGAAAAGCAGTTCTTGTTATGAAAGAAGGTTACGAAAATAGAGAAAATTAAAATTTCTGATATCGGTCCATATATACCCGAGATATAGCCTAAATCGGGTTTTTCATGAAAATATCGCGTAAGCGAACTTAAACAATTTGTTGTGCTCAAAAGCAGTTCTGGTAATGATATAAGGTTATATAAATATGGAAAATTAAAATTTTCGATATCGGTCCATATATAGCCGAGATATAGCCTAAACCGATTTTTCCATTAAAAAAATTTTTTTTTTTTGCTGAAAAGCAATTCTCGTTATAAAAGAAGGTTACTAAAATACAAAAAATAGAAAATTCCGATATCGGTTCATATATAACCGAGCATATTTAGGTCACATTTTTAATATACTATACATATTCGTGACTATCGTGAAGGGTGTTTTAGATTCGGCCCAGCCGAATATACTACACTCTTACTTGTTTCTAACACAAGTTGCTCGATTTCTGAAGAACATGTTCTATTTTGAATGTTTCTGCGTGTTAAATAAACGCTAGAAGCAAGTTCAGCGGCTTGTTTAAGGTTTTCGCTAAAGTTGCTTAGTGACGCATTAATATCTTCAGGTGTTCTTAAAACAATATTCTCAGTGCAATGGGTGCTCAAAAATTTTTTATATTTTAGCCAATTCACTCGGGTGACAGTCCTATGCAAATTGTTAATCGGAGACCAAGTCTCCTGGGGAAAACGCACTGAAATAATAGTAGGTGAATGATCCGATGACAAGTCTAACGAAGGCTCAGCTTGCATCCATTCCACAGGGAACCCCTTTACCACTCCAAAATCAATCACATCAGGAATCTTTCGCCGGTCAGTCGGCCAGTAAGTGGGATGTCCGCTTAATATTACGTCTAAGCCCATTTTAGAAATTTTATCAAAAAGCACCCGATCCTTCGGGGTGATTAAACGTGAGCGCCAAAAAGTGTGTTTTGCGTTGTAATCTCCAGCTGCTATAAAACGAGGTCCTAATGAGGTAAAAGAACTTGAATATTGTGATTCCGACACTGAGAATCGAGGCGGCGAATAAATCGATGAGATAACCAATTTGTAATGAAAGTTTTCCACACAGATATTCCACACAGTCCTCACATGTGTCGTTCAGCAAATAATGCTTTATCCTAGATTTTATTAAGATTGCGGAACCCCCCCAAGCTCTTCCACGGGGGTCTTTAGTATCGTATAGCACGTAGCCGTTAATTTTGAAGAAGCTTGTTGACGTCAATTGAGTTTCTGCAATCATCATTATATCGATCTGCTTATCCATCAGGAAGTTTCGAGTTCATTTTTGTGTTGGCGGATGCCGTTTGCGTTCCAGAAACATATTTTTAACCAAATCATTTTTTCGAAATAACCTGCAAAATGGTGGATTGCATTTTCACCATTTCCTGCATCATAGTGATCATAGACGACGTAAAGGTGTTTATAGTTTGAATTAGGGTCTGTATTGTTGCCTCAATGTTACTGAAATTTTGATCGTGCGGTTGAGATATAGATTGCTGATTCGGGTTTGCGAATGTAGACTTAACTACATTAGCATAAAAAATTTGATTTTGATTTTGAACGGTTATGTCGGTGGTTGACAGTTCTGACGGAGTAAAAGAATTATTAGAAAAAATTTGAGTCTGCTATGGTGGCTTAGAAGCAATTATTGTTTTGTAGTTCATTGAGAGCTTGAGGTGGGTGTAGACGGAGCAACCTCTATAATTAGCTGTGTGGTTTTCACCACAATTACTGCATTTTTTAATTTTTGGGTCGATTTTCGGCTTATTGCATTGTGCTGTACCATAGAGTTCTCCACATACAACACAAACTGTAGGCAACTTGACAAATTCTTATCAGTTGTGGTACTGTACGGGTCCTAAGCGCTTATGCAGTTCCTCTGCGGTTATTTTTCGATGTAAATAGTATTTTATACTATATATTGGATGAACTTCATTCTTCTTTAAAGTCACATCTCCTGGCTCTAATTCAACCCTCAACATGGGTTGAGGGATCCTTCCACGAGTTCTGATGTTTAACACATTTTTTACTTTGAATCCCTTGGCCGCCAAACCGGTCTTAACTTCATTAATGTCCACGCAAGGGTCAATCCCTTTTATTACGACTTGAAGACCTTTACCGCTTTTAAGCTGATAAGTATAAAAAGCTTTTTTTCTTTTTCAAATTCGTCAGAAAGTTTTCAGTAGTCATTTTCATGGTTAACCTGAATTTTAGTTTCAGAGGCAGATTCTCTTAAATAAATTAGTGGTGGTTTAAACAATTTTTTTGACGATACTGTTGGCTCATCCGTTGAAGAATAGAAAATCTGGTTTGATCAGTTGGTCTAGCGGTGTCGGCATCTTTATAGATTTTTGATTTGGATGCAATTTGAGCAGATTTAGGGTTTCGCTGACGTTTAGTGATGGTGATATACCTATCCATGCCTACTTGCGTTTTTTTTTTATTGGCATTAATTAGAGTAGAAGATCTTTTATCTTCTGTTGTAACATCTATGTTAGGCGAGCCGGAACAGGAGCGGATTTTATCTCTTGTGGAAAGAAAATTGTCCAATGATTGCTTTATAAATAGATTCTTCTTCCGAAGTTCATATACTTTTGCTGGTGGAGCTGGGCTCTTTTTCAGAACTATTTCTGGTGGGATCACTCATACAGAAAACAAAACTTTAATGTATAGATTTTTTCCAACTGGGTAGGTAATCTTCACGCACAATAACAATGCACTGCAACCGCACTTGTTTTATTGAAATTAATTTTATTGTTTAGTTACTGAAATGTGAGGAATTTATTTTCCCGTTGTATTTTAAAATAATTTGTTATTGTTTTTACAATTTAATACAATTTATTATTGATTTTATATGTATGTAAATTTAAAAGTATGTGAGCACAATGATTTTTTTTCACTTTTTAATAATACGACCGTGCATTTGGAGAATCACAGAGTGAATGCGCTGCATATGTAATGGTCATCCCCTGAGTACTTGTCCAAGATAAATAAAAAAAAAAACATGAGCAAAGTCATTTGACAAAATTTCAAATAGAGTGTTCTATTTTGTTATGTTTAAACATCTGACATTAGAACTCTATGTGTTGCGAATAAGTCAGGGGCCGTTAACTTTGGGCGGTATGAGTAGTCGGCTTGAGGAAATTTTAACGCATATAATATTTTAATATGTTTAAAATAATTATTT
Organism: Thecocarcelia acutangulata; assembly: GCA_914767995.1. Classification (NCBI taxonomy): domain Eukaryota; kingdom Metazoa; phylum Arthropoda; class Insecta; order Diptera; family Tachinidae; genus Thecocarcelia; species Thecocarcelia acutangulata. The sequence goes on from OU612097.1 coordinate 62,440,809, forward strand.
TTTATAATAATAAAAAGCATAGACAGCCATGAAAAAATACATGAGCAGATACATATGTATTAAAAAACAGACGTAAAAATATATCGTCTGCGGGTGTGTTTAGCATAATAAATGAAGTAGTATGTACAAATGCAGTAATATATCATCTAAAAAATCAATTTGCCAATGTTTTTGATGATAAATTGGGAGAATACAAATTTAGCAAAATTTTCCCCCAAATTTGAAAATAACACAAAACAAATTTTTTCAAACCACGGCACTTGTCAATGGCGTGGAAATATAACGTTGAAAAGCAACCACGTGAATTAATAAAAGGAACTCCACCAGTACCGACATTAAAATTAAGAACTTGTAGGCATTACAAGGTAACACCAAATAAATCCTTGATTGACTTTAAATACTCGTATGCTCTCTTGGAGGGTGGCCAAGTATTCAAAAAGTTATATTTGTCAAGCGCATACAACTAATTTATTTTGGATGAGCAATCTCAACTCTTATATGCGTGTAGTACCCATATAGGTACTCCCAAATATCAAAATTTACATTTCGGTTTAAAAACTATTGTGAACCTATTTTATCCTTGTGTACCAGGATGAACCATCACTGGAAAAAGCATGCAGGAGTACATCAATTCGTTAAGTTTAGTGCGTGAAAAGCTAAAGTTCGCTGAACTGAAATTGAGTATGAAAAAATGGTAATGTATGTGGTATGTACTTCGTATATTGTTTTTCATATTGATAAAGATGTAATCAGTAAAAGTAAAGGATATTTCTAGTGGGTTGTTGACCCCGCTGCCCAAAAATACTTCTAAATTGATAGCCTTTATTGGTATAATTAATTATTATTCTAATATTATACGAAATTTTGCCAACAAAATGTTTCCGCTGTAATGTCAAATTTGTATGGTCAAAAAGCATTCAAAAAGCATATTAGTTAACGAAAAGTTCTATAATATCACATCTAGTTTTATATATTTTTTTATTTTATTTATTTTTACAATTCTACACACAAGACTAAAAGAGCCTCATATTACAGTATAGAATGCTTATGAGCAAATTGATTAATATGTAAATAATAATAATAATAATAAATTAACAAATATTTTTACTTAATTTTAGTGCCGATTCGCCAATAATTTTAACTATACATGCTGCTTACAATGCTACAGGTGGAGTTTTGTCACACAAATATTCGACAGTTGTTAAGCCAATAGGTTTGTGTCCAGAGCACTGACGAAAATTAAGTGAAGCTATAGTACCCTTGGGAAAGAGACACTAGCTGTAAAGCTCAAACAAAATTTACTGGGAAATAAATTTTACTCGAAAAACAGATCAACAGTCCCTTACTAATATTTTTTTTCAAATGGCAAAGGTTTACCACTAATGGCATCTGCTACATGTTGAATGCAGAAATGAACATTGACACTTTCTGGTTTTAATTATAATGTTGACTATACAAAAGGAATCTCCAACGACGTATGCCTCAAATCAATTTTATTACCGATAGAATAGAAAATTCGTACATTAATAGGATTGAGTCTGAAAATAATTGAAAGCGAACTTTAAACATATTGCTCGTAAAATGAGAAGAGATGTCCTATTATCAAAAGTATCTGAAGCTATTTCAACAGGCACACTGAATATCATGAAAGAAATTGATATTTTGCACTATCGTGAAAATCACGCACAATTGTATATAGAGCAGGTCTGTACCACATTGGTTTTACAAAGCGGTTGTTCCTAAGAAACTAAGGCAACACAATTTTGGATGAACTCCATAGTTCCAACATAGGAATAGTTAAAACAAAAGCTCTTGCAAGATCCTATGTGTGGTGGTCTGGTCTTGATAAAGACATATAAAATATGATAAATAATTGCAAGCATTGTCAGGAATTATTACCAAGCCCAGAAAACAGTCACTTAATACCTTGTATGCCAACCAACTGTATCAGTACGGAGCCACATTCACGTCGACTTCGCTGGTCCAATGGACGGATTTTTTTTATTATAATTCATTCTTAATCAAAGTCTGTAGAAGTTTCTAGGATAAAAGAAATAACAACAACAATTATGATTTCAAAAGTAAGATAATTATTTTCGCGATACAGCTTAGTACATGTTCTTGTAAGTGCCAATGGGCAATAATTTACTTCTAATAATTTTCATCACAATATACAGTTGATCAAAACAAAAAAAAAAAACAAGTAAGAGTGTAGTATATTCGGCTGGGCCGAATCTAAAATACCCTTCACGATAGTCACGAATATGTATAGTATATTAAAAATGTGACCTAAATATGCTCGGTTATATATGAACCGATATCGGATTTTTCTATTTTCTGTATTTTAGTAACCTTCTTTTATAACGAGAATTGCTTTCCAGCAAAAAAAAAAAAAATTTTTAGTGGAAAAATCGGTTCAGGCTATATCTCGGGTATATATGGACCGATATCGAAAATTTTAATTTTCCATATTGATATAACCTTATATCATTACCAGAACTGCTTTTGAGCACAACAAATTGTTTAAGTTCGCTTACGCGATATTTTCATGACAAACCCGATTTAGGCTATATCTCGGGTATATATGGGCCGATATCAGAAATTTTAATTTTCTCTATTTTCGTAACCTTCTTTTATAACAAGAACTGCTTTTCAGTAAAAAAAATGTTATTGGAAAAATCGGTTCAGGCTACATCTCGAGTATATATGGACCGATATCGGATTTTTTCTTTTTCCATATTTATATAACCTTATTTCATTACCAGAACTGCTTTTGAGCACAAAAAAGTTGTTTACTCGGCATTTTCATCAAAAAACCTGTTAAGCTATATATCGGGTATATATGAACCGATATCGGAAATTTTAATTTTCCATATTTATATAACCTTATTTTATTACCAGAACTGCTTTAAGGTGGAAAAAGTTGTTTAAGTTCGCTTACGCGGCATTTTCATGAAAACCACGGTTTAGGCTATATCTCTGGTATATATGGACCGATATCGGAAATTTTCATTTTCCATATTTATATAACCTCATCTTATTAACAGAACTGTTTTAAGCAAAAAAAAGTGTTTTAAGTTCGCTTACGCGACATTTTCATGAAAAACCCGGTTTGCGCTATATCTCGGGTATATATGGACCGATATCGGAAATTTTCATTTTTCATACCTATATAACCTTATTTCATTACCAGAACTGCTTTAAGGTGAAAAAAGTTGTTTAAGTTCCCTTACGCGACATTTTCATGAAAAACCCGGTTTGGGCTATATCTGGGGTATATATGGACCGATATAGGAAATTTTCATTTTCCATATTTATATAACCTTATTTAATTACCAGAACTGCTTTAAGGCGAAAAAATTGTTTAAGTTCGCTTACGCGGCATTTTCATGAAAACCCCGGTTTAGGCTATATCTCGGGTATATATGGACCGATATCGGAAATTTTTATCTTCCATATTTATATAAACTGATCTTATTACCAGAACTGTTTTTAATCAAAAAAAGTTGTTAAAGTTCGCTTACGCGACATTTTCATGAAAAACCCGGTTTGGGCTATATCTCGGGTATATATAGACCGATATCGAAAATTTTCATTTTCCTACTTACACAACCTTATTTGATTACCAAAACTACTTTTAAGCAAAAAAAGTTGTTTAAGTTCGCTTACGCGGCAATTTCATGAAAACCCCGTTCCAGGCTATATCTGCGGTATATATGAACCGATATCGAAAATTTTCATTTTTCATATTTATATAACCTTATTTTGTTACCAGAACCGCTTTTAAGCAAAAAAAGTTGTTTAATTTCGCTGACGCGGCATTTTCATGAAAAACCCTTCTAGGCTATATCTCGGGTATATATGGACCGATATCGGAAATTTTCATTTTTCATATATATGTAACCTAATTTCATTACCAGAACTGCTTTTGAGCACAAAAAAGTTGTTTAAGTTCGCTTACGCGACATTTTCATGAAAAACCCGGTCTAGGCTATATCTCGGGTATATATGGACCGATATCGAAAACTTTCATTTTCCATATTTATGTAACCTAATTTCATTACCAGAACTGCTTTTGAGCACAAAAAAATTGTTTAAGTTCGCTTACGCGGCATTTTCATGAAAACCCCGGTCTAGGCTATATCTCGGGTATATATGGACCGATATCGGAAATTTTCACTTTCCATATTTATGTAACCTAATTTCATTACCAGAACTGCTTTTGAGCACAAAAAAATTGTTTAAGTTCGCTTACGCGGCATTTTCATGAAAACCCCGGTCTAGGCTATATCTCGGGTATATATGGACCGATATCGAAAATGTTCATTTTCCATATTTATGTAACCTAATTTTATTACCAGAACTGCTTTTGAGCAAAAAAAAAGTTATTTAGCTTCGCCTATACGACATTTTCATTAAAAATCCGATTTAGGCTATATCTCGGGTATATATGGACCGATATCTAAAAAAAAAAATTTTTGCATTTTAGTCACCATGCTTAATAAGTGTGTGAAGTTTGAAGCAAAACGAACAACTTTTGTTTTCAAAAATTTTCATACAAAACTGCAAAAAAAATGGCTTTTTTCGGAATTTTGAATATATCTCAGCTATACGTGGACCGATATTACTGAATTTCAATAGCAAACCCATGAATCGATGGGGTAAAAGAATGGTGAAAGAAAAAAGTTTCTAAGTCTAATGGTTTTCTTAGAAACGGTATTTCAACAGCGGACAGACGGACAGACGGACATCGCTTAATCGACTTTTCCATTAATTCTGATTCAGAATATATATATTTTATAGGGTCGCAAAAAAAAACTGTAGAAATTACAAACGGAATCACAAACTTATATATAACCTTTACATTTTTGTGAAGGGTATAAAAACAAACAAAAATTAAATAACAAAAAATATACCTAAAAACAATAACACTAAAACAGGCTGAACATAAGTATAGGGTGTTTTTTTAAGCCCGATAGAACTTGAAATTGTAAAAAATAACACAAAAAATTAAATTGTAATCAAAATTTTTTTTTATTCGAAAGATCAATACGTGACATTAACATTTGAAAATGATTTCGGGCATATGGGCACCGCGGCTGTTCTTGACGAAGCGCATTCTGGACGTCCAATTTTGGGCCACTTTTTCGAGCACTGCTGGCCGTATGTCACGAACAACACGAACAATGCTGGCCTCCAAGGCGTCAATTGTTGCTGGTTTATCAGCATAAACCAGTGACTTCACGTAGCCCCACAGGAAATAATCGAGAGGTGTCAAATCGCACGACCTTGGAGGCCAATTGACAGGTCCATTTCTCGAAATCAACTTATCGCCAAATTTTGATTTCAGTAAGTCGATGGTTGCGTTCGCCGTATGGCACGTAGCGCCATCCTGTTGAAACCACATCTCCTCCGGATCAATGTCATCCATATTTTCAAACAAAAAATCATTGATCATGGTGCGGTAACGATCTCCATTGACCGTAACGCGAGCTCCGGCCTCATTTTTGAAGAAATAAGGTCCGATGATGCCACCAGCATGAAAACCGCACCAAACAGTGCATTTTTCTGGATGTAATGGAGTCTGTAGGGTCTCTTGTGGATTGGTCTCACTCCACATGCGGCAATTTTGCTTATTAACAAACCCGTTAAGCCAAAAATGCGCCTCATCGCTGAACACAATTTTGCGTCTATAAGTTGCGCGAATCGACGACTGATTTTCAAAGTAAATTTGGATAATTTCGTAGCGTTGTTCAAGCGTGAGTCTATTCATGATGATTTGTCAGAGTATACTGAAACAAATAAAAAAAATGTTTCATCAAAATTTAATTTTTTGTGTTACTTTTTACAATTTAAAGTTCTATCTAGCTTAAAAAAACACCCTATATATAAACAACAACAACAATCAAACAAAACAAACCATAGTTACCCAGCAAATAAAACGGCAACAATTGAAGCTAAACCATAACGCAAAACACACATAAATATAATAATAAACTTTTGCAGAAATATGATTTCAAGGCCAGATCAGGGGTTTTATGATCCTTCTCCAAGCATTGTCTCCCTGGCATTCCTTTCTAAATAAAAAAATAAAAATATATTTCGAATGTTGGTGATGTCGGATTAATTGTTGTTGGCTGTACAGTGCCGAAGGTATATACACTAGATGCTGTATAGTCAAACACGCAACAATAAATTCCGGCCTCGCACTCACAGCAAAACGAACATTTGCTCGTTGATTTTCCTTCGCAATGACAGGAAATTTTAAAATTGACTTCTGCAACATACGTGGGCTGAGAACGAGTTTCTTCTCCGTTTATGCCCACACTTGTCTCCGTCGGCCGGTTATTTTCGTGTTATGTTATGTAGGATTTTCATATACCTGGTTATCAACTTCTATCTCTATTTCATTTCCATCGCGGCCTTGTAGTTCACGTTCGCAATGAAATTGTGTTCCAGTGCCAGCAACCATTAGGCATGCGTGATGCCGAATTTAGCAGTCTTTGGGTTAAATTCAAAATCAGGTCACCCTTTTTACTCTTCGGGTTTCTATACAGAAGTCCAAATACGGGGAGGGATATTACCCTTTCTGGCTTCGATGCCCTCTCCGACTTTATATCGAAGATCCTGCAGAGTTGTCCGACCAGTGAAATCGTTGTTGCTGGTGATTTCAATGTTCACAACTCATAATGGCTTCGTCATTCGAGTCATACAACTCCAGAAGGCCAATATGTTGATTTGTTCGCTGCGCACAGCCACCTAGCGCAATTAGTGAATGAGCCAACGCATATTCCATGTGTTGAAGGGCACCATTCAAACACACTTGACCTATTCCTGACTTCACACCCTGAAAAGTATGAAGTCAGAGTTAGTGCACCTCTCGGTAATTCGGATCATTGCACAATTTCTGCCTCCTTTTCGGTCCCTGAACTTCGTAACGTTTCAAAATCAGCTGCGAAACGGTCAAAATTTATTGTTGGGCTGAGCTGAACCAATTTTATGAGCATTTTAATTGGAAACTGTGCTTTCTAGACAATGATATAAATGCTTCAGCAAAAATGGTCGAAAATATGATATTGTTAGGGATGACATCACATCTCAGATTTCGGTTAAACCAACATTGAAATCCTGGTTTAATCAGACAAACACTACTCCCTCTTTCCCTCTCCTCATAACCTATTTTCCTAGTTTTGGTACAATGCACTGCATATGTAGGGGCCATCCTCTGACGACTGGTCCAAGATAAAAAAATCAATTGTTGTCAGCTAATAGAGTTAAGCATTTTCGCACTGCACTTGATTTCCATGCAACCAGTGGACAGGCAGAAAACTTTGTTAAAACTTTTAAGAAACCTAGGTCTGTGTATTTTAAATAAAACTCTTTTTTTTTCTATTTAATATTGGTTTTTTTATTTCCGATATTTCGAGTACCTTTGGTACTCTTCTTCAGGAACTAACAAAAAATACAAACAATTGTAAAAAGATTACGTTAACATTGAAAATGAAAATATAAATAATTTTATCACAAATAAATTTTTATAAAAATGGGAAATAATTATTACATTAAATGTTTGCCTTACTTTTAGTAAAGTCGTCCGTCTTATTGTATTAAATGTTAATCGTTTACTAATGCTATATGCATGCTGTCAGTAAATATCTGTAGGTTTGCGCGCAATTCTCAGTGTCTGTTTTGTAATTCAGTCTAATGTTCGCGGGTGTATTTATAATATGTAACATTTCTATAATAAATCTTTTTTTATAGTTGTTTTCTTGTTGTAATATACTTGTCCTGTTAATATTGGGAGAGTGATTGTATTTTGCACAATGGGCCGCTAGCGCTGTTTTATGCTCAGTTTTTCCCTTACAATTTTTATAATTAGATTTGTGTGCCGATAATCTTGTCCTTAATTTTGTTTTAGTCGTTCCAACATAAATTTTGTCACATATGTTGGACCCGTCTCCATTACACGGTATCTTGTAAATGACATTAGATTTGTCCAATTTGTCAATTTTTGTTTTAGTGTTTGAAAACAGTTTATTCAAAGTGTTGTTGGTTCTTAGTGCCAGATAAGAAACTGTTCAAATCAATGACGTACGTACCTGGACTTTCAGAAAGGATAATACACTCTAACATTTACAATAAAGAAAATGTTAACATTGCACTAAGAACCAACAAGGCCGAAATTGCAAAGAAACGACTTTTTATTTCATCAAGACAACGCACCGTGTCACAAGTCAATCAAAACAATAGTAAAACTCGAATTGCTCCCACATCCACCGTAGTCCCCAGATTTGGCTCCCAGGGAAAAAATGCACGAATGAGGAGGTTATCGCTGAAACTGAGGCCTATTTTGAGGCAAAAGATAAATCGTTCTACAAAAGAGGTACTGAAATGTTAGAGCGGCGCTGGAATGCTTGCGCTGCTCTTGATGGAGATTACGTTGATGAATAAAGTTAATTTTGAACCAAAAAAACTGTGTTTTCTTTGTTAGACCTGCGACTTTTCTGTCCATGGATAATATCACGAAATGTAGGCCAACTACAGTACTTAAGTAAAGAGAAGGAGAGGTCTAAATACCACACATTTCAATGGTTCCGACTGACATGACATTCCATTTTAAACGCCAGCAGTTTCCGGTTCGGCTCGAATTCGCAATGAAAATCTGTTCATTGCGTGTAGCATCGTCAAATATTATTCATCAGTTTGGGTGAGCTGAACGTCCTGCTTGGTTTACGGAAAAAAATAATAATTATTAACCATTAGACGCAATTCACTTTTTCAAGTTTTGTTAAAATTCACTAAATTGTCAGGCACAAAGTAAACGACGAATCTTGCTCAAAATTTGTCAGCATTCCATTAAAAGAAGGCATTTTTGGCATGGTGATTACAAGGCAAAAATATTTTTTCCCCGATATCGGTCCATATATATCCGAGTGTATATACTCCTGTGCATTGACTTTTAATGTTTCGCTGTGATACACTTCTCTATTGCCCCATATATGGACCGGTATCGAAACTTTTTTATTTTCTGTACTTTTAGGCAAAAAAGAATTGTTTATGGAAAAATCGGTTAAGACTATATCTTGGGTATAGCGACATCGGAAATTTTCATTTTCCATATTTATATAACCTTCTTTTATTACCAGAACTGCTTTTAAGCAAAAAAAATTAAGTTCCCTTATGCGAAGTTTTCATGAAAAACCTGGTCTAGGCTATATCTCTGGTATATATGGACCGATGTCGGGAATTTTTATTTTCCATATTTAGATAACCCTATTTTATTACAAAAACTGTTTTTGAGCAAATAAAGTTGTTTAAGTTCGCTTACGCGACATTTTGATGAAAAACCCGATTTGGGCTATATCTCGGGTATATATGGACCGATATCTAATTTTTTTTTGCACTTTAGTCACTATGCTTAATGAGTGTGTGAAGTTTGAAGAAAACAAACAACTTTTTTTCAAAAATTTCCATACAAAATTGCAAAAATTCAAGGCTTTTTAGGAATTTTGAATATAGCTCAGCTATACGTGAACCGCTATTACTGAATTTCAATAGCAAACACATGGCACAATGGAGTAATAGAATGGTGAAAGAAAAAAGTCACTATGTCTGATGGTTTTCTCAGAAACGGTATATCAACGACTGACAAAGGGACAGACGGACATCTTTTTATCGAGTTTTCTATTAATTCAGAATCAGAATATATATACTTTATAAGGTCGCAAAAAAAAACTGTAAAAATTACAAACGGAATCACAAACTTATATATGCCTTAACATTTTTGTTTTGGGTATAAAAATTGATTTGTTTCTAGTTGTCCCCCAGCTAAAGATTTGATTATTATTGATCACATCAAATTTGTGTTGTAAAAAAATCCTTCTTAAGGAAAAACTTAAGAAAGGAAAAAACTTGAACTAAAACCCGATGTTCAAGAGTACAAACCAAAAATCTAATTTAAAAAATTATAAAAAGTTAAACAAAAATTTAATAAATTAAAAATTGATTTTTTCGGAATTTTCGACATGAAAAATATTTCAATTCTAATGGTTTTCTAAAAACGGCATTTCAACGACCGACAGACTGGCATCTCTTAATCAACTTTCCTATCAATTCGGACTTATAATATATATGTATACTTTATGGCAGAGTTGCCCAAGCCCTATGCGCTTGGTGCTTATTTGTTTTTTTAAGAGCAATTAGCTATAGACAGCGCTTTAATAAACTCATGTGTGTGTACAGACATAAGTGGAAAGCAACAACACTTTCACATGCTTTGCTTATTAAATGAAATCAGTTTTTCCTTAAATGTTTGCTCTTCCATATAGAACTTTTGGAAATCCCTGCTTTATAGGAAGGTATAATTAATCACATGCGTTGCCTACTTTTAGGCTGGGAAATATTCATATTAATAAAAACCAATTGAATTTATATATGTAAATATTATCCCAAGCAAGCTTAAAGTCGTCAGATTTTTATAAAAATTACACTATGTTATGTTAATAGCATCATTAACAATAATATGTACTACATATTACATAGATTTTGTTTTTAGCATTTGAGTTTTAGAACCGTTCCAAAAATGGAACTGTGGGATAATATGCCATTGTACGTGTATGTTAACTATACCGAAATAATATGATATAAACACGATTTTAATTCAAAGAAATCTTTATTCAAACACGTAACGTTTCCAAAAATTTAAATTTTTAATGTAAAATCTTACAAAATTAATTAAAATATTTTTTTTTTTGTGATATGAAATGTTGGGGAACATTTTTGATGTAAAGCAACATTGCATTTTTCACGTTTCATTGTGGTATTTTTATGGCACATTGCACAGCGACTTTGTTTGTCATTTTTACAATAAAGTGTATCTTACCATCTAATCTTATACAAAGTGGCGCAAAAGTAATCCTCCTATTAGAAAATGCTATAAATTTGGCGATTGGCCTCTAATGTCAGTTCTGTTTTGATATTTCTGTAGTAAACACATACGAAATACACGTTAATAAACAATGTTACGCTATTACGGAATATTGGTGACTATGTATTTGACCCCAAGAGGAAGATGATTTTTCATCAAAAATAACCATGAGTGATGATGATCGGATTTTTTAATGAAAATGTCGCATAGGCGAAGCTAAATAACTTTTTTTTTGCTTAAAAGTAGTTCTGGTAATAAAATAAGGTTATATAAATATGGAAAATGAAAATTTCTGATATCAGTTCATATATACCCGAGACATAGCCTAATTCGGATTTTTCATGAAACTGTCGCGTAAGCGAACTTAAACAACTTTTTTTTTGCTTAAAAGCAGGTCTGTTAATAAAATAAGGTTATATAAATATGAAAAATGAAAATTCCCGATATCGGTCCATATATACCCCAGATATACCCTGAACCGGGGTTTTTATGAAAATGCCGCGTACGCGAACTTAAACAACTTTTTTTTTGCTTAGAAGTAGTTCTGGTAATGAAATAAGGTAATATAAGTATGGAAAACGAAAATTTCCGATATCGGTTCATATATACCCGTTCTCCTGTGATTCTCCAACCGCATGGTCGTATTAATAAAAAGCGAAAAAAAAATAAAATCATTGTGCTTCAATTCTTTTAAACTTACATATGAAATCAATTATATATTGTATTAAATTGTAAAAACAATAACAAATTATTTTAAAAAACAACGGGAAAATAAATTCCTCACATTTCATTAACTAAACAATAAAATCAATTTCAATAAAACAAGTGCGGTGGCACTGCATTGTTAGTATTGTGCGTGAAGATTACCTACCCAGTTGGAAAAAATCTATACATTAAAGTTTTGTTTTCTGTATGAGTGATCCCACCAGAAATAGTTCTGAAAAAGAGCCCAGCTCCACCAGCAAAAGTATATGGACTTCTGAAGAAGAATCTATAAAGCAATCATTGAACAATTTTCTTTCTAAAAGAGATAAAATCCGCTCCTGTTCCGGCTCGCCTAACATAGATGTTACAACAGAAGATAAAAGATCTTCTACTCTAATTAATGCCAATAAACCAAAAACGCAAGTAGACATGGATAGGTATATCACCATCACTAAACGTCAGCGAAACCCTAAATCTGCTCAAATTGCATCCAAATCTAAAATCTCTAAAGATGCCGACACCGCTAGACCAACCGATCTTTAGATATTTTCGATTGAGATGCTGTTTGAGTTGATTTTGGGCTACGCTGCCTTTTAACCAATGTTACATATCTATCCATATATAACTTCGATAGTGAGCGGACGTGTTAGCTTTTAATAGGAAAGTAATAAAAAATAAAACCATAATAAGTAAAAAGAGTGATCGTATATAAAAGAAATATTTTGTGACAATGTTTTTTTATTTCATTTTTAAATTGCAAATAAAAATTAAAAAAAAAACTGCATGAGTGTATTTAGCAGATACAATTCTGAGAACGAGCTTAGCTTAACTAGTAAAAAAAAGTGGATTTCTGAAAAGGAATCTTAAAAAAAAAATCGTTAGAAAATCTTATTTCTACAAGAAAAAGAAACCGCACGCGTTCGTATTCGTCAAATATATTTACCACATCTGAAGAAAAAACATCTTCAACTAGTGCCAATAAGCCGAAAACCCAAGTAGGCATGGATGAATACATCACCGTTGTGAAACGACAGCGAAGCCCTAAGTCTGCCTAATTATCATCAAAGTCTAAAATATCTAAAGATGAGAACCCCGGTAAGCCTTCTGATAATAATAGATTTGGTATTCTTCAAACGGATGAGCCAACAACTTAAAAAAAAAAATTGTTTAAACCTCCTCCAATTTATTTTTTTTTTTCCAGAACTAGGAAAATAGGTTGTGAGGAGGAGGAAAGAGGGAGTAGTATTTGTGAACATTTGACTTGAACCTTTCAACGTTATAACAGACAGGAAACACGCCAGCAGGTAATTTATTCCACAGGCGGAGCTTACGGCTGAAAAACGAATTCTCTCTGTAATGCGTAGTACGATTTCCTGAGCAATCGACCACAAATGGATGAGCTCTAGATGATGAGCGCGTGCTACGTAAAAATGTGCGGGTTTCAGGAACAAGGTCCCTAATCTCGTCAGAGCAAAATCCATTGTAGTAACGATAGAACAGAGTAACGCACCCCACACAGCGTCGATGCTCCAGTGAGTCAATAGAGTTGGATACCCTACTGTCACCGATAAGCTTCTTCGCCCTCTCCTGCACACGGTCGAGTAACCCCAAAATTGATTTTGGGGCACCGGCCCAAACATGAGAGTTGTATTCCATTTTTGGTCGGATATAGGTGGTATAAATAGTAAGGAGATCAGATGGAGTGAAGTACATCTTACACCGTTTTAGAAACCCTAGGCACTTGAATGCTTCTTTAGAGATATGAAAAATGTGTTCAGTCCAGCGAACATCACACTGTATCTTCATTCCAAGAACATCAAGAGCTTCCGATTCCTCAATATTTATACCATCCATGAGTACAGATAAAGCAGCATCTGTGGTCGTTTGTTTGTGTGTTAATAAACAACATTGGGTCTTACGAGCGTTAAAGGCGACCCTGTTTTTACGACCCCATTCGGAGATTAATAGAAGATCACTGTTTAGTGAGTCGTTCATATTTTGCCTCTTGGCAACGATCTCGGATAGGCTGGGCCTATAACTGAAAGAGTACGAATGGCAGATGCTGCTGTCATCCGCGAAGGAGTGGATAGGGTTGGAAGTTTGGTATAACAGGTCATTTAGGAATATAAGGAATAGGGTAGGAGAAAGAACGGAGCCTTGCGGTACCCCTGAATTAATCTTGAACTCGTTTGATGAGACCCCATCTATAACAACTCGTATAGTGCGGCCTCTGAGAAAGCTCGATATAAATCGAGAGAAGTCATCACCGACACCAAAAGCAGTAAGTTTTGCCAGTAGCGCACCGTGCCACACTCTGTCAAATGCTTTGGAAATATCCAGAGCCACCACCTTACTTTCGCCACAATGATGGATTGAGTGGCACCATTTCTCTGACAGATATGCCATAAGATCGCCAGTAGAACGACCCTTGTGAAATCCATATTGGCGGTCACAAAGTAATTTATGTGACTCTAGATATTTCATAAGGTGATAGTTGACCATACTTTCCATCACTTTGGAAAGCGCAGAGCAAATTGCAATTGGGCGGTAATTTTCGGGGTTATTAGTTTCATCCTTTTTGGGGATTGGCGTTACCTTAGCAACCTTCCAGCACGATGGAAACTCACCAACATGGTAAAGTTTGCTGAAGAGGTGTGCTAACGGACGCGCAAGCGTAGAAGAGCACTGCTTCAAGACCAGTGCTGGGATGCCATCCGGTCCAGGAGTCTTATTTATGTCGAGGTCGGCCAAAACCCTTTTAACTGCTCGAGCCCGGAAAAATATCTTTGGCATAGTTGCAGATACACTTTTGTTCATTGAGATAGCCTACATCTAAGGGACTTGTAAGCAAACTTATTATGGTAATAGGTGAAAATACCTTTAGCGTAACATCTGTGCAGCACGGAAATATTAAAGAAACTAAAATACAGGTAATTCATTTTTTTTCTCATTCAATTATTTATTGAATCTTCACAAAGCGAACTAACAATAAGTATTCAAATCTTAAAACTAAATACATAAAATTAATTAAGTCCAGCCAATGCTAGACAAAAATGTTTTATTTTGCACGGTCAATATCGGTAAAATCACCTATTTAACGTTCTGATGGTGGCAAGGGTGTCCCTCCTTCTCAGCCGAGAGTGGCCTTCGAAATTAAGTATATTGCGTGCAAGACGATTTGGATGAAGTTCCAATTTACTGATATACCTTGTAGCGTATTTTGAAAATTCGTCTTTTACAAGAGGAACACACAGATCCTTGTGGATTCGTGAGTTTCTTACGTACCATGGAGCTGCAGTAATCGTTCGAAGAATTTTGTTTTGCCGCCTTTGAATTTTTTCGATGTTTGACGCTGAGGCGGTGCCCCATAGTTGAATTCCATAGCACCATATAGGCTTTAGAATTGCGTTGTATAATAAAAGTTTGCAATCCAACTTCAATGTCGAATTTCTGCCCATAAGCCAATTCAGTTGCGCTGCTTTTAACTTCAACTGAGTAACTTTCGCATCTATGTGAGACTTCCACGTTAACCTACGGTCGAGATGAATACCAAGGTACTTGACTTCATTTTGCTGCGTAATAGGTGAATTGTTAATTTGGAGAGCCGAACATGTTTGCTCACGCAGTGTGAATGTAACGTGAGTACACTTTTGTTCATTAACTTTAATTTTCCAACGTTTTAACCATATGTCTAATATTGATATATACTCCTGCAAATTTCGCGAAGCTACTTGATGGTTTTCATGTACGCTGCAGAATGCTGTGTCATCCGCAAAAGTTCAAGTGTGGATTCCGGATTTCGTTGGCATGTCTGAGGCGTAAATCAAATATAAAGTAGGTCCTAAAATGCTACCTTGAGGAACTCCTGCCTCGATTGGCTGAGTTGGGCTTATAAAATCGCCTTCTCCGATAACAAACTTCCGGCCGCATAAGTAGCTTTCCAGAAGCTTGTGAGTGTTTGCAGGCAAGTTTAACTTTATTTTGTGCATCAAGCCGTCGTGCCACACTTTATCAAAAGGTAATTCATGAAAATGATAACCGCAAATTGACGGACGACGTGGAGAAAGAAAATAGAGCTTTTTACGCCTATCAGCTTAATCAGTGCGAAAGGCCTTCATGTCGTTGTTAAAGGCATTGATTCTGGCGTAGATCCTGATGATGAAGCTGATATGCCGTTAGACCTTTCGTATCTTTTATACTTCGTTTTCAATATGTTGAGAGTGCTATTAGTAACTTAAACACCAGAAAAGCTCCAGGTATTGATAAAATTACCAACAAATTGCTTGTGCAGTTACCCCGAGTAGCTAAAACAATCGCCTATTTTATTTTTAATGCTATTTTATGTCTCGAGTATTTTCCTACTGAGTGGAAGGATGTCTGTCATTACTATGATACCCAAACCAGGAAAGGATTCCACAAAAGTTGAGTCATATAGGCCGATAAGTCTATTGCCAACAATTTCAAAACTGTTCGAGAAATTGCTAATGACGAAGTTGACCCCAATCTTAAATGAAGTAGGATGTATTCCTAACCATCAATTCGGTTTTAGGGCTAAGCATAGCACCATAGAACAGCCACACAGGCTGGTGAATGTTATCAGAAACGCGCTCGAAGATAAAAAATATTGCTCAGCTCTATTCATTGACGTTTCCAAAGCTTTTAACAAAGTGTGGCACAAATAAAATTAAACCTGCCTGCAAACACGCACAAGCTGTTAGAGAGCTACTTATATGACCGGAAATTCGTCGTTAAGGAAAGTGATTTCAAAAGCTCGGCTCAGCCAATCGAAGCTGGAGTTCCCCAGGGTAGCATATTGGCTCTAACTTTATATTTGATTTATGCTTCAGACATGCCAACGAGCTGCAAAATTCACACTTCAACTTCAGTGTCCATGAGAACTGTAAATTAGCATCACGAAATTTGCAAGAACATATTCTTATATTGGAGAAATGGCAGAAACTTTGGAAGATCAAAGTAAATGCACAAAAATGTACCCATGTTACATTCACACTAAGTAGAAAACCTGTTCCGCTATTAAAATCAACAACTATATTGTTCCGCAGCACCGTGAAGTCAAATACCTTAGTATTCATCTCGACCGTAGGCTCACGTGGAAGTCTCACATTGACGCTAAAGTCACTCAGATGAAATTAAAAGCGGTGCAGCTAAATTAGCTCATCGGCAGAAATTCTATCTTGAAGTTATACTGCAAACTTTTGTTGTATAATGCAATCCTGAAGTCAATATGGAGCTATGGAATTCAACTGTGGGGTACCGCCTCTGCATCCAACATTGAGAAAATTTAAAAGCGGCAGAATAAAATTCTCCGTACAATTACTGCAGGTCCATGGTATGCCAAAAACTCTCGAATTCACAAAGATCTAGGTGTACCCTTAGTTAGAGATGAATTTTCAGAAGAGAGTGGCAACTTCGCAGATCTCCCCAGCTTAAAACTAGGCTACGGGAATGCTTGAAGTCCATAGAATAGCTTCCCTTAAAACATATTTGGAAAGCCTTGATGGTACCCCTCAATCTGATTATTCCTTGTGGAAAGCGACAAAAGGTTTAAAAAGATCCGTAATAGGAAGCCACCTTTGCGAACTTCAACTGGCGACTGGGCAAGAAGCGATTCTGAAAAGGGAACGTTTGAGAAACGTTTTTATTACAAATGATTCAGAGAATATTACAGCGGAATTACCACCATATGTTGTTAGACCCCCTGTGTCTTTGAGACTTAATTTTCAAGATGTCGAAAACGTTATCGCAAATACAAACCCAAGAAAAGCTCCAGGCATTGACCAAATTACTGGTAAAATGCTTGAACAGTTACCTCGTACAGCTAGAAGGCTTCTGCTTTTTATTTTTAACGCTATTTTACGCCTTGAGTATTATCCTACAGAGTAGAAAGTCTCAATGATACCCAAGCCAGGGAAGGATCCCACTAAAGTAGAGTCATATAGACCAATAAGTCTACTACCAACAATTTCAAAACTATTCGAAAAATTGTTAAGGGCGAAGTTGAGTCCAATATTGAACAATATGGGGTGCATCTCTGATCATCAATTTGGTTTTCGGGCTAAACATAGCACCATAGAACAAACACACAGACTAGTCAATGTCATAAGACAGACCTTTGAGGAGAAGAAGTATTGCTCAGCTCTATTCATTGACATTTCTCAAGCTTTCGATAAAGTGTGGCACGACGGCTTGATGCACAAAATAAAGTTAAACTTGCCTGTAAATACTCACAAGCTTCTCGAAAGCTACTTATATGGGCGGAAGTTTGTTATCAGAGAAGGCGATTTTATAAGCCCAACTCAGCCAATCGAAACAGGTGTTCCCCAAGGCAGCATACTGGGGCCTACTTTATATTTGATTTACGCCTCTGACATGCCAACGACATCCGGAATCCATATTTCAACCTTTGCAGATGACACAGCGTTTTTGAGTGTTCATGAAAACCACCAATTAGCTTTACGAAATATACAGGAATACATTTCAATATTAGAGAAATGGCTAAAACTATGGAAAATCAAAGTTAATGAACAAAAATGTACTCATGCCACATTCACTCTGTGTAAGCAAACATGTGCGCCTATCCAAATAAATAACTTACCTATTCCGCAGCACAGTGAAGTCAAGTACCTTGGTATTCACCTGGACCGTAGGCTAACGTGGAAGTCTCACATTGAAGCAAAGGTCACTCAGTTAAAACTAAAAACAGCGCAGCTAAATTGGCTTATGGGCAGAAATTCGACACTGAAATTAGATTGCAAACTTTTGTTATACAACGCAATACTAAAGCCTATATGGTGCTACGGAATTCAATTATGGGGCACCGCCTCAGCGTCAAACATTGAAAAAATCCAAAGGCGACAAAACAAAATTCTACGAACGATTACTGCAGCTCCATGGTACGTCAAAAATTCACGAATTCATAACGATCTGAGTGTTCCGCTGGTAAAAGAGGAATTTTCTAAGTACGCGACAAGGTATATCAGTAAACTGGAACTTCATCCAAACCCTCTTGCTCGCAATATACTTAATTTTGGCGGTCACACTTGGCTTAAAAGAAGGGATACCGCTGCCCCCATCAGATTGCTCAATAGGTGATTTTACCGAAATAGCTCCCGCATAATAAAACTTTTTGTCTAGCATTGGCCGGACTTAAGAATCACACTTTTTATTTTTATATTTAGTATTAAGATTTGAATACTTATTGTTAGTTCATTTTGAAGATTCAATAAATAAACAAGTAAGAGTGTAGTATATTCAGCTGGGCCGAATCTACAATACCCTTCACGATAGTCACGAATATGTATAGTATATTAAAAATATTTTCACTCTGTGATTCTTCAACCGCACGGTCGTGTTTTTAAAAAGTGAAAAAAAAAACAAACCAAAAAATCATTGTGCTAACATATTTTTAAACTTACATATAAAAACAATAATATATTGTATTAAATTGTAAAAACAATAACAAATTATTTTAAAAAACAACGGGAAAATAAATTCCTCACATTTCATTAACTAAACAATAAAATAAATTTCAATAAAACAATTGCGGTGGCAGTGCATTGTTGTTGTTGTAATTGTGCGTGAAGATTACCTACCCAGTGGGAAAAAACTAATACACTAAAGTTTTGTTTCCTTGCAAAACCGCAATAAGTGGAAGAGCGAATTTATACAAAAAAAAAAAACTTTGTGACAATTATTTTTATATACTTTTAAATTAAAAAATATATAAATAAAAAAACAAAAATTGCATGAGTGTACCTATTAGATGCAATTCTGTGAGGGAGCTTAGCTCCACTAGAAAAAACCTCTGGATCTCTGAGGAAGAATCACTTAAAAAATCATTGGATAATCTTCTGTCTCTAAGAGATAAAAAACGCACGCGATCGTGCTCGCCAAACATTGTTGTTACAACAGAAGACCAACCATCCACCAGTTCAGTAATCGTAGATAAGCCAAAAACACAAGTAGGCATGGACAGGTATGTAACCGTGGTTAAACGTCAGCGAAGCCCTAAATCCGCGCAAATATCATCGCAACCAAAAATGTCTAAGGGCGATATTACCTGTGCGACAACGGATAGTAATAGGTTTGCTATCCTTCAGACTGACGAGCCAACTACTTCAAAAAAAACATTTAAACCGCCACCAATATACTTAAGAGAACCTACATCTAATGAGCTGGTAAAAGCACTAATTTCGGCAATTGGTAAAGACACCTTCAACGTAACATCAGTGAAGCACGGACAAATAAGTGAAACAAAAATCCAAGTCAACTGCGAAAATGATTACCGAAAACTTTCTGCCGCTCTGGAAAAAGAGAAAAGATCTTTCTATACTTATCAACTTAAAAGTGCTAAAGGCCTTCAGGTTGTTATTAAAGGTATTGACCCTTGCGTAGATATTGATGACGTCAAAACCGGATTGGAAGATAAAGGTTTTAAAATAAAAACCGTAGTAAATATCAGGAACCGTGAAAAGATCCCTCAACCCATGTTTAGGGTTGAACTAGAACCCAGGGATGTTGTCCTGAAAAAAGGTGAAATTCATCCAATTTATAACCTTAAATTTCTTTTGCATCGTAAGGTTACCGTTGAGGAGCCACATAAGCGTTCAGGACCCGTTCAGTGCCTAAACTGCCAAGAATTTGGCCACACAAAGGCTTACTGTAAGTTGCCCGCTGTTTGTGTTGTATGTGGCGAACTTCACGGCACAACTCAGTGCAATAAGCCAAAGGCCGACGCAAGTGTTAAAAAATGCAGTAACTGTGGAACTGCAAATTATAGAGGTTGCCCTGTCTATACTCATTTTAAGCGGTCAATGACAAATAAGCCATTGATTTTAAATATGCCACCCCAGCAGTCAAACACCATTTCTACAAACAATTTTCCCCAGGTACGCCAGCCAACCAGCCATATACACGTGCAAAACCACCAACAAATTTCTTATGCGAATGTGGTTAAATCCGATAAACCAAATTTGAATCAGGAGCCCAAGCCTCAAAACTCCGACCAACATTTTAGCAATCTTGAGGCAACTCTGCAGACTCTTGTTCAATCTATAAATACATTTACGGTTTCCATGACGAACATGATGCAGGAAATGCTGAAAATGCAATCCACCATTTTGCAGGCAATTTTAACTAAATGAATTGGTTAAAAATATGTTTCTGGAACGCAAACGGCATTCGCCAACATAAAAATGAACTTGAGCACTTCCTTATGGAAAAGCAGATCGATATAATGATGATTGCTGAAACCCATTTGACAACCAACAGTTATTTTAAAATTAATGGCTACACATTATATGACACAAAAGATCCCCGTGGAATATCTTGCGGCGGTTCGGCAATTTTGATAAAGACCAGAATTAAGCATTATCTAATGAACGGGACACGTGAGGAATATCTCCAAGCTACAAATATATGCCTTGATTATTTTCATGAAAAAATCGTTATATCCTCGATTTACTCACCACCACGATTTTCAATAACAGAAAACCAATATTCAAATTTTTTCAAATCACTTGGTCCTCGATTTTTAGCGGCCGGCGACTATAACGCTAAACACACTTTTTGGGGATCACGTTTAATTACCTCGAAAGGCCGTGTGCTTTTTGACACCGTTTCCAAAATGAGCTTAGATGTGGTTTCAAGCGGACATCCCACTTATTGGCCGTCAGACCGCCGAAAGATTCCAGACGTTATAGATTTTGGAGTTGCGAAAAATTTTCCTTTAGAGTGGATGCAAGTGGAGCCTTCATTAGATTTGTCATCAGATCACTCACCCACTATAATCTCTGTTTCGTTCCCCCAAGAGATTGGCTCCCCGTTGACCGTCAATAGAGTTAATTGGCTGAGATACAAAAAATTTTTGAGTACACATTGTAGTGAAAATATCGCCTTGAGAACACCTGAGGATATTGATGCGTCAATTAACGATTTTTCTGAAAACCTCAAACTGGCCGTACAGCATGCTACCACAAGTCATATAAGATCCAGAAATGAGAACAATAGAACTTATTCGGCTGAAATTGAGCATTTCCTGTCAGAAAAAAGAAGAGTTAGAAGAGAGTGGCAAACTCGCAGATCTCCCCAGCTTAAAACTAGGCTACGGGAATGCGTAACCCGACTAAGAAATCTGCTTGAAATCCAGAGAATATCTTCCCTCAAAACATATTTGGAAAGCTTGGATGGTACTCCGCAATCTGACTATTCACTGTGGAAAGCGACAAAAGGCCTGAAAAGACCCGTAATAGGTAAGCCACCTTTGCGAACTTCAACTGGCGACTGGGCACGAAGCGATTCCGAAAAGGGGATGGTGTACGTTGATCATTTGAGAAATGTTTTTACGGCAAATGATTCAGCGGATGCTGCAGCAGAATTTCCGCCGTATGCTGTTAGACAGCCTGTGTCTTTGAGACTTAACTTTCAAGATGTCGAAAACGTTATCAATAACATAAACCCCAGGAAAGCTCCAAGTATAGATCAAATTACTGGTAAAATGCTTGAACAGTTACCTCGTGTAGCTAGAAGAGTTCTACTTTTTATTTTTAACGCTATTTTACGCCTTGAGTATTATCCTGCACAGTGGAAGGTCTCTATGATTACTATGATACCCAAGCCAGGGAAGGATCCGACTAAAGTAGAGTCATATAGACCAATAAGTCTACTACCAACAATTTCAAAACTGTTCGAAAAATTGTTAATGGCGAAGTTGTCAATGTCATAAGACAGACTTTTGAAGACAAAAAGTACTGTTCAGCTCTATTCATCGACATTTCCCAAGCTTTTGATAAAGTGTGGCACGACGGACTGATGCACAAAATAAAGCTGAACTTGCCTGCAAATACTCACAAGCTTCTGGAAAGCTACTTATACGACCGGAAATTTGTTATCAAAGAAGGTGACTTTACAAGTCACTCACAGTCAATTGGAGCAGGAGTTCCCCAAGGTAGCATCCTAGGACCCACTCTATATTTGATTTACGCATCTGACATGCCAACGAGATCCGAAATCCATACTTCAACTTTTGCAGATGACACAGCTTTTTTTAGCGTTCATGTAGACCATCAAGAAGCTTCACGAAATTTGCAGCAGTATATTTCAATATTAGAGAAATGGTTGAAACTTTGGAAAATAAAAGTTAATGAACAAAAATGTACCCACGTTACATTCACACTGCGTAAGCAAACATGTTCGGCTCTCCAAATTAACAATACACCTATTCCGCAGCATAATGAAGTTAAATACCTTGGTATTTACCTCGACCGTAGGCTAACGTGGAAGCCTCACATTGATGCAAAAGTCACTCAGTTGAAATTAAAAGCAGCGCAACTAAATTGGCTTATGGGCAGAAATTCGACATTGAAGTTGGACTGCAAACTTTTGTTATATAACGCAATTTTAAAGCCTATATGGTGCTATGGAGTTCAATTATGGGGAACCGCCTCAACATCTAACATTGAAAAAATTCAAAGACGACAAAACCAAATTCTTCGTACGATTACTGCAGCTCCATGGTACGTAAGAAACTCACGAATTCACAAGGATCTGTGTGTTCCGCTGGTAACTGACGAGTTCTCTAAGTATGCCACAAGGTATATCAGTAAACTGGAACTTTACCCAAATCCTCTTGCACGCAACATACTTAATTTTGGCGGCCACTCTCGGTTGAGAAGAAGGGATACCCTGGCCACCATCAGAACGTTAAGTAGGTGATTCTACCGATATTATTCGCGCGAAATGAAACTCTTTTGTCTAGCAGTGGCTGGACTTAAATAACTTTTATATTTAGTATTAAGATTTGAATACTTATTGTTAGTTCATATTTTGAAGATTCAATAAATAAATGAATGACAAAAAAAAAAAAAAAATTAAAAATGTGACCTGAATATGCTCGGTTATATATGAACCGATATCGGAATTTTCAGCAAAAAAAAAAAAAAATTTTAATGGAAAAATCAGTTCAGGCTATATCTCGGGTATATATGGACCGATATCGAAAATTTTAATATTCTATATTTATATAACCTTATTTCATTACCAGAACTGCTTTTAAGCACAACAAATTGTTTAAGTTCGCTTACGCAATATTTTCATGAAAAACCCGGTCTAGGCTATATCTCGGGTATATATGAACCGATATCGGAAATTTTCCATATTTATGTAACCTAATTTCATTACCAGAACTGCTTTTGAGCACAAAAAAGTTTTTTAAGTTCGTTTACGCGGCCTTTTCATGAAAACCCCGGTCTAGGCTATATCTCGGGTATATATGGACCGATATCGAAAAGTTTTATTTTTCATATTTATATGACCCTATGGTCAGAGTGTAGCTTTGATAGTGAACGGACGTATTTGTTTTTTGATCGGAGTGTTACAAAAAAAAAAAAGATAATGGAATAAGTAAAAAACCGCAATGAGTGAAGAGTGAATTAATACAAAATAAAAACCTTGTGACAATTATTTTTATATACTTTTAAAGCAACAAAAATATAAATAAACAAAAAATTGCATGAGTGTACCCAGTAGGTGCAATTCTGAAAGAGAGCTTAGCTCCACTAAAAAAAACCTCTGGATTTCTGAAGAGGAATCATTGAAAAAATCATTGGACAATCTCCTGTCTCTAAGAGATAAAAAACGCACGCGTTCGTGCTCGCCAAACATTGTTGTTACAACAGACGACAAACCATCTTCCAGTCCAGCTATTGTTGATAAACCGAAAACGCAAGTGGGTATGGATAGGTATGTAACCGTAGTTAAACGGCAGCGAAGCCCCAAATCCGCTCAAATGTCATCTCAGTCCAAAATACCCAAAGATGACAAGACCACCACGACAATGGATAGTAATAGGTTTGCTATCTTTCAGACCGATGAACCAGCAATACCCAAAAAAACTTTTAAGCCGCCACCAATATATTTGCGGGAGCCTACCTCTAGTGAGTTGGTAAAACAACTTATTACGGCAATCGGCAAAGACACTTTTAATGTAACATCGGTTAAGCACGGCAGCATCAATGAAACCAAAATCCAGGTAAACAGTGAAACTGAATACCGAAAGTTGTCTGATGTCCTGGAGAAGGAGAAAAGATCGTTTTACACATATCAGCTTAAAAGTGCCAAAGGTATTCAGGTCGTTATAAAGGGGATTGACTCTTTTGTGGATACGAATGATGTCAAAACCGGCCTAGAGGACAATGGCTTCAAAATTAAAAATGTGGTTAATATTAGGAACCGTGAAAAAATTCCTCAACCCATGTTTAGGGTTGAATTGGAACCTAGAGATATTGCCTTAAAAAAGAATGAAGTGCATCCCATTTATAACCTCAAGTATCTTTTGCATCGTAAGGTTACCGTTGAGGAGCCTCATAAGCGTTTAGGGCCCGTTCAATGCCTAAACTGCCAAGAATTTGGCCATACTAAGGCCTATTGTAAGTTGCCCGCAGTTTGCGTTGTGTGTGGTGAACTTCACGGTACATCGCATTCACTCTGTGACTCTCCAACCGCACAGTCGTATAATTAAACAGTGAACAAAAAAAAAAACAAACAAACAAAAAAATCATTGTGCTCACTAATTTTTAAACTTACATATAAACAATAATATATTGTAATAAATTGTAAAAACAATAACAAATTATTTTAAAATACAACGGGAAAATAAATTCCTCACATTTCAGTAACTAAAAAATAAAATCAATTTCAATAAAACAAGTGCGGTGGCAGTGCATTGTTATTGTTGTAATTGTGCGTGAAGATTACCTACCCAGTAGGAAAAAAAATATACATTAAAGTTTTTGTTTTCTGTATGAGTAATCCCATCAGAAATAATTCTGAAAAAGAGCCTAGCGCCACCAGCAAAAATATATGGACTTCTGAAGAAGAATCTATAAGGCAATCATTGGACAATTTTCTTTCTACAAGAGATAAAATCCGCTCCTGTTCCGGCTCGCCTAACATAGATGTTACAACAGAAGATAAAAGATTTTCTACTCTAACTAATGCCAATAAACAAAAAACTCAAGTAGGCATGGATAGGTATATCACCATCACCAAACGTCAGCGAAGCCCTAAATCTGCTCAAATTGCATCCAAATCAAAAATTTCTAAAGATGCCGAATCCGCTAGACCAACCAATCAAAACAGATTTTCTATTCTACAAACGGATGAGCCAACAGGATCGTCAAAAAAATCGTTTAAACCACCACTAATTTATTTAAGAGAATCTGCCTCTGAAACTAAAATTCAGGTTAACCATGAAAATGACTACTGAAAACTTTCTGACGAATTTGAAAAAGAAAAAAAGCTTTTTATACTTATCAGCTTAAAAGCGGTAAAGGTCTTCAAGTCGTAATAAAAGGGATTGACCCTTGCGTGGACATTAATGAAGTTAAGACCGGTTTGACAGACAAGGGATTCAAAGTAAAAAATGTGTTAAACATCAGAAATCGTCAAAAGATCCCTCAACCCATGTTTAGGGTTGAATTAGTGCCAGGAGATGTGACTTTAAAGAAGAATGAAGTTCATCCAATATACAGTATAAAATACCTTTTACATCGAAAAATAACCGTAGAGGAACCGCATAAGCGCTTAGGACCCGTACAGTGCCACAACTGCCAAGAATTTGGCCACACTAAAGCGTACTGCAAGTTGCCTGCAGTTTGTGTTGTGTGTGGAGAACTCCATGGTACAGCACAGTGCAATAAGCCGAAACTCGACCCAAAAATAAAAAAAATGCAGTAATTGCGGTGAAAACCACACAGCTAATTATAGAGGTTGCTCCGTCTACACCCACCTCAAGCGCTCAATGAACAACAAAACAATAATTGCTTCTAAGCCACCATAGCAGACTCAAATATTTTCTAATAATTATTTTCCTCCGTCAGGACTGTCAACCACCGACATAACCGTTCAAAATCAAAATCAAATTTGTTATTCTAATGTAGTTAAGTCTACATTCGCAAACCCGAATCAACAATCTATATCTCAACCGCCCGATCAAAATTTCAGTAACCTTGAGGCAACAATACAGACCCTAATTCAAACTATAAACACTTTTACGTCGTCTATGATGACGATGATGCAGGAAATGGTGAAAATGCAATCCACCATTTTGCAGGTTATTTCGAAAAAATGATTTGGTTAAAAATATGTTTCTGGAACGCGAACGGCATCCGCCAACACAAAAATGAACTCGAATACTTCCTGATGGATAAGCAGATCGATATAATGATGATTGCAGAAACTCACTTGACGTCAACAAGCTTCTTCAAAATCAACGGCTACGTACTATACGATACTAAAGACCCCCGTGGAAGAGCTTGTGGGGGCTCTGCAATCTTGATAAAATCTAGGATAAAGCATTTTTTGTTGAACGACGCATGCGAGGACTATCTTCAAGCAACTAATATCTGTGTGGAAAATTTTCATTACAAATTGGTTATTTCATCGATTTATTCGCCGCCTCGATTTTCAGTGACGGAATCACAATATTCAAGTTTTTTCAACTCATTAGGACCTCGTTTTATAGCAGCTGGAGATTACAACGCAAAACACACTTTTTGGGGCTCACGTTTAATCACCCCGAAGGGTCCAGTGCTTTTTGATACAATTTCTAAAATGGGCTTAGACGTAATATCAAGCGGGCATCCCACTTACTGGCCGACTGACCGGCGAAAGATTCCTGATGTGATTGATTTTGGAGTGGTAAAGGGGTTCCCTGTGGAATGGATGCAAGCTGAGCCTTCGTTAGACTTGTCATCGGATCATTCACCTACTATTATTTCAGTGCGTTTTCCCCAGGAGACTTGGTCTCCGATTAACAATTTGCATAGGACTGTCACCCGAGTGAATTGGCTAAAATATAAAAAAATTTTGAGCACCCATTGCACTGAGAATATTGTTTTAAGAACACCTGAAGATATTAATGCGTCACGAAGCAACTTTAGCGAAAACCTTAAACAAGCCGCTGAACTTGCTTCTAGAGTTTATTTAACACGCAGATACCTTCAAAATAGAACATATTCTTCAGAAATCGAGCAACTTGTGTTAGAAAAAAGAAGAGTTTGACGAGAGTGGCAACTTCGCAGGTCTCCGCAGCTAAAAACAAGGCTACGTGAGTGCACAAATCAACTAAGAAGTTGCTTGGAAACCAAAAAACGGCTTCTCTACAAACGTATTTAGAAGGTCTGGATGGTACCCCTCAGTCCGACTATTCTTTATGGCGGGCGACAAAGGGTTTAAAAAGGCCAGTTAGAGGTAAGCCGCCCTTGCGAGAACCGTCTGGTGACTGGGCTAGAGATGACTCGGAAAAGGGTAATTTATTTGTTAACCATTTGAAAAACGTTTTTACCACAAATAGGTCTGACAATGCAAATGAGTTGCCACCTATTGTTAGTAGACCTCCTGTGCCTTTAAGATTCAATTTCCAAGAAATTGAAAATGCTATTGGCAATCTAAACCTTAAAAAAGCTCCAGGTATGGATAAAATCAGCAACAAAATGCTCGTAGAGCTGCCTCGTGTAGCTAAAAGAATTGTTCTTTTTATTTTTAATGCTATTTTACGACTTGAGTATTACCCTGCAGAGTGGAAGGTGTCCATGATAACAATGGTTCCTAAGCCAGGGAAGGATCACACGAAAGTAGAATCATACCGTCCAATAAGTCTACTGTCAACAATATCAAAACTTTTCGAAAAATTGCTAAAGGCGAAGTTGGATCCAATGCTTCATAAGGTTGAATGTATTCCTGATCACCAATTTGGTTTTAGAGCGAAACATGGCACCATTGAGCAAACACACAGGTTAGTTAACGTCTTAAGAAAGGCATTTGAAGATAAAAAATATTGCTCTGCCTTATTCATCGACGTCCCACAGGCTTTTGATAAAGTGTGGCACGATGGCTTAATGCATAAAATAAAGTTTAACTTACCTGCAAACATACATAACCTTTTGGAAAGCTATTTATATTGTCGCCAATTTATAGTAAAAGAAGGCGATTTCATAAGCCCCGCTCAGTCTATTGAAGCAGGAGTTCCCCAAGGCAGCATATTAGGGCCTTATATTTGATCTACGCATCTGACATGCCGACAACCACCAACATTCACACTTCAACATTTGCAGATGATACAGCATTCCTTAGCATACATAGTAACTACCAGCAAGCATCAATAAATTTACAGGAACATATCGACAAACTAGAGAAATGGCTGAAGCTTTGGAAAATCAAGGTTAATGAACAAAAGTGTGCCTATGTTACATTCGCACTGCGTCTAGGAACATGCTCACCCATTACTATTAACAATAAAGTAATACCTCAACACAGTGAAGTCAAATACCTCGGAATTCATCTTGACCATAGACTAACATGGAAGTCGCATATCGAGGCAAAAGTAACGCAGATGAAATTGAAAGCAGTGCAAATTAACTGGCTACTAGGCAGAAATTCGACCTTGAAGCTTGATTGTAAACTTTTGCTGTACAACTCGATTCTAAAGCCAATATGGTGCTATGGGATTCAATTATGGGGCACAGCCTCGGCATCCAACATTGAGAAAATTCAAAGAAGTCAAAATAGAATTCTCCGTAGAATTACAGATGCTCCATGGTACGTTAAAAACTCACGAATCCACGCAGATCTGAACGTATCTTTTGTGAAATCTGAATTTGTGAAGTACGCGACAAGGTATATTAACAAACTTGAATTCCATCCAAATCCTCTTGCAGCTAATATTCTTAATTTTGGTGGTCATACCCGTCTGAGAAGGAGGGATACTTTGGCTACCATTAGAGCTCTAAACAGATGACTGAATTCTGAAATAATATTCGCATAAAAATAAATTTTCGTCCAGCACTGGCAGGACTTTAATCATAATTTTTTTTTTTAGTATTAAGATTTGAATACTTATTGTCATTACATTTTTTTATGTAGATTCAATAAATAAAAATAATGAAGTTAGAAAAAAAAAAAAAAAAACGGTACATCGCAGTGCAAAAAACCTAAGACTGACGCGAGCGTTAAAAAATGCAGTAACTGTGGAGGTAACCATACTGCAAACTACAGGGGTTGCCCTGTCTACACTCACTTCAAGAGGTCAATGACAAATAGGTCACCAATTTTAAATATGCCACCCCAGCAGACAACCAGCATTTCTGCAGGCAATTTTCCCCAGGTACACCAGTCAACCAGCCATATAAACGTGCAAAACCCCCAAAAAATTTCTTATGCGAATGTTGTAAAATCCGATAATCCAAACTTGAATCAAGAGTCCAAGCCTCAAAACTCCGACCAAAATTTTAGCAATCTTGAGGCAACTCTGCAGACTCTTGTTCAATCCATAAATACATTTACGGTTTCCATGACGAACATGATGCAGGAAATGCTGAAAATGCAATCCACTATTTTGCAGGCAATTTTAAAAAAATGAACTGGTTAAAAATATGTTTCTGGAACGCAAACAGCATCCGCCAACACAAAAATGAACTTGAGCACTTCCTTATGGAAAAGCAAATCGACATAATGCTGACTGCTGAAACTCACTTAACAAGCAACAGCTATTTCAAAATTAATGGTTACAGACTATATGATACTAAAGATCCCCGTGGCAGATCTTGCGGAGGCTCAGCAATTTTGATAAAAACTAGAATTAAGCACTATTTGCTAAACGAGACATGTGAGGAGTATCTTCAAGCAACAAACATATGTATTGAACATTTTCATCATAAAATTGTTATTTCATCGATTTATTCCCCACCCCGGTTTTCAGTAACAGAAAATCAATACACAAATTTTTTCAATTCACTTGGGCCTCGTTTTTAGCGGCTGGCGACTATAACGCTAAACACACTTTTTGGGGTTCACGTTTAATTACCTCGAAAGGCCGTGTGCTTTTTGATACCATTTCCAAAATGGGCTTAGATGTGGTTTCAAGCGGACACCCCACTTATTGGCCGTCAGACCGACGAAAGATCCCTGATGTTATAGATTTTGGAGTTGCGAAAAATTTTCCTTTAGAGTGGATGCAAGTGGAGCCTTCATTAGATTTGTCATCAGATCACTCACCCACTATAATCTCCGTTTCGTTTCCCCAAGAGATTTGCTCCCCGTTGACCGTCAATAGAGTTAATTGGCTAAAATACAAAAAATTTCTGAGTACACATTGTACTGAAAATATCGCCCTGAGAACGCCTGAGGATATTGATGGGTCAATTAACGATTTTTCTGAAAACCTCAAACTGGCCGTACAGCATGCTACCACAAGTCATATAAGATCTAGAAATGCGAACAATAGAACTTATTCATCTGAAATTGAGCAACTTCTGTCAGAAAAAAGAAGAGTCAGAAGAGAGTGGCAACTTCGCAGGTCGCCCCAGCTTAAAACTAGGCTACGGGAATGCATAAATCAGCTAAGAAATTTGCTTGAAGTCCATAGAATGGCTTCCCTTAAATCATATTTGGAAAGCCTTGATGGTACCCCTCAATCTGATTATTCCTTGTGGAAAGCGACAAAAGGTCTGAAAAGACCCGTAATAGGTAAGCCACCTTTGCGAACTTCAACTGGCGACTGGGCACGAAGCGATTCCGAAAAGGGGATGGTGTACGTTGATCATTTGAGAAATGTTTTTACGACAAATGATTCAGCGGCATTTTTTTATTTATTGATTCTTCAAAATGAACTAACAATAAGTATTCAAATCTTAATACTAAATTTAAAATTAAAAAATGTGATTCCAAAGTCCGGCCAATGCTAGACAAAAAGTTTTATTATGCGGGAGCTATTTCGGTAAAATCACCTATTGAGCAATTTGATGGTGGCAGCGGTATCCCTTCTTTTAAGCCGAGTGTGGCCGCCAAAATTAAGTATATTGCGAGCAAGAGGGTTTGGATGAAGTTCCAGTTTACTGACATACCTTGTCGCGTACTTAGAAAATTCCTCTTTTACCAGCGGAACACTCAGATCGTTATGAATTCGTGAATTTTTGACGTACCATGGAGCTGCAGTAATCGCTCGTAGAATTTTGTTTTGTCGCCTTTGGATTTTTTCAATGTTTGACGCTGAGGCGGTGCCCCATAACTGAATTCCGTAGCGCCATATAGGCTTTAGTATTGCGTTGTATAACAAAAGTTTGCAATCTAATTTCAGTGTCGAATTTCTGCCCATAAGCCAATTTAGCTGCGCTGCTTTTAGTTTTAACTGAGTGACCTTTGCTTCAATGTGAGACTTCCATGTTAGCCTACGGTCCAGGTGAATACCATGGTACTTGACTTCGTTGTGCTGCGGAATAGGTGAGTTGTTAATTTGGATAGGCGGACATGTTTGCCTACACAGTGTGAATGTAACATGAGTACATTTCTGTTCATTAACTTTGATTTTCCAAAGTTTTAGCCATTTCTCTAATATTGAAGTATATTCCTGTAAAATTCGTGATGCTAAATGGTGGTTTTCATGAACACTCAAAAACGTTGTGTCATCTGCAAAGGTAGAAGTGTGGATTCCAGATGTCGTTGGCATGTTAGAGGCGTAAATCAAATATAAAGTAGGCCCCAGTATGCTGCCTTGGGGAACTCCTGCCTTGATTGGCTGAGTTGGGCTAATAAAATCGCCTTCTCTGATAACAAACTTCCGCCTGTATAAGTAGCTTTCCAGAAGCTTGTGTGTATTTGCAGGCAAATTTAGCTTTATTTTGTGCATCAAGCCGTCGTGCCACACTTTATCAAACGCTTGAGAAATATCAATGAAAAGAGCTGAGCAGTACTTCTTCGCCTCAAAGGTTTGTCTTATGACATTGACTAGTCTGTGCGTTTGTTCTATGGTGCTGTGTTTAGCCCGAAAGCCAAATTGGTGATCAGAAATGCGTCCTACATTGTTCAATATTGGAGTCAACTTCGCCATTAAAAATTTTTCGAATAGTTTTGAAATTGTTGGGAGTAGACTTATTGGTCTATATGATTCTACCTTAGTCAGATCCTTCCCTGGCTTGGGTATCATAGTAATCATTGAGACTTTCCACTCTGCAGGATAATACTCAAGGCGTAAAATGGCGTTAAAAATAAAAAGTAGAACCCTTCTAGCTACACGAGGTAACTGTTCAAGCATTTTACCAGTAATTTGGTCAATGCCTGGAGCTTTCCTGGGGTTTGTATTACCGATAACGTTTTCGACATCTTGAAAATTAAATCTCAAAGACACAGGAGGTCTAACAACATATGGTGGTAACTCCGCTGTATTATTCTCTGAATCATTTGTGATAAAAACGTTTCGCAAATGGTCGACATACAACATTCCCTTTTCAGAATCGCTTCTTGCCCAGTCGCCAGTTGAATTTCGCAAAGGTGGCTTACCTATTACGGGTCTTTTTAAACCTTTTGTCGCTTTCCACAAGGAATAATCAGATTGAGGGGTACCATCAAGGCTTTCCAAATATGTTTTAAGGGAAGCCATTCTATGGACTTCAAGCCGATTTCTTAGCTAAGTTATGCATTCCCGTAGCCTAGTTTTAAGCTGGGGCGACCTGCGAAGTTGCCACTCTCTTCTGACTCTTCTTTCTTCTGAAAGAAGTTGCTCAATTTCAGATGAATAAGTTCTATTGCTCTCATTTCTAGGTCTTAAATGACTAGTGGTAGCATGCTGTACGGCCAGTTTGAGGATTTCAGAAAAATTGTTAATTGACACATCAATATCCTCAGGCGTTCTCAAGGCGATATTTTCAGTACAATGTGTGCTCAAAAATTTTTTGTACTTTAACCAATTAACCCTATTGACAGTCAACGGTGAGCCAATCTCTTGGGGGAACGAAACAGAGATTATAGTGGGTGAGTGATCTGATGACAAATCTAATGAAGGCTCCACTTGCATCCACTCTAAAGGAACATTTTTCGCAACTCCAAAATCTATAACGTTTGGGATCTTTCGTCGGTCTGTCGGCCAATAAGTGGGGTGTCCGCTTGAAATCACACCTAAGCCTATTTTGAAAACGGTGTCAAAAAGCACACGGCCTTTCGGGGTAATTAAACGTGATCCCCAAAAAGTGTGTTTAGCGTTATAGTCGCCAGCCGCTAAAAATCGAGGACCAAGTGATTTGAAAAGATTTGAATATTGGCTTTCTGTTATTGAAAATCGGGGCGGTGAGTAAATCGAGGAAATAACGATTTTTTCATGAAAATATTCAATGCATATATTAGTTGCTTGGATATACTCCTCACGTGTCTCGTTCATTAAATATGCTTAATTCTGGATTTTATTAGAATTGCCGATCCTCCGCAAGATCTTCCACGGGGATCTTGTGTGTCGTACAGTATGTAGCCATTAATTTTGAAAAAACTGTTGGTTGTCAAATGAGTTTCAGCAATCAACATTATATCGATTTGCTTTTCCATAAGGAAGTGCTCAAGTTCATTTTTGTGATGGCGGATGCCGTTTGCGTTCCAGAAACATATTTTTAACCAATTCATTTGTTTAAAATTGCCTGCAAAATAGTGGATTGCATTTTTAGCATTTCCTGCATCATGTTTGTCATAGAAACGGTAAAAGTGTTTATGGACTGAACAAGAGTCTGCAGAGTTGCCTCAAGATTGCTAAAATTTGGATCGGATTATTGAGGCTTGAGCTCCTGATCCAAGTTTGGCTTAACGGATTTTACCACATTTGCATAAGAAATTTGTTTGGGGTTTTGCAAGTTTACATGGCTGGTTGACTGGCGTACCTGGGGAAAATTGTTTGTAGAAGTGGTGTTTGACTGCTGGGGTGGCATATTTGAAATTGGTGACCTATTTGTCATTGACCTCTTGAAGTGAGTGTAGACAGGGCAACCCCTGTAGTTTGCAGTATGGTTACCTCCACAGTTACTGCATTTCTTAACGCTCGCGTCAGTCTTAGGTTTTTTGCACTGTGATGTACCGTGAAGTTCACCACACACAACGCAAACTGCGGGCAGCTTACAATAGGCCTTAGTATGGCCAAATTCTTGGCAGTTTAGGCATTGAACGGGCCCTAAACGCTTATGAGGCTCCTCAACGGTAACCTTGCGATGCAAAATATACTTGAGGTTATAAATGGGATGCACTTCATTCTTTTTTAAGGCAACATCTCTAGGTTCCAATTCAACCCTAAACATGGGTTGAGGAATTTTTTCACGGTTTCTAATATTAACCACATTTTTAATTTTGAAGCCATTGTCTTCTGGTCCGGTTTTGACCTCATTCGTGTCAACAAAAGGGTCAATCCCTTTTATAACGACCTGAATACTT
Source organism: Thecocarcelia acutangulata (assembly GCA_914767995.1). Lineage (NCBI taxonomy): Eukaryota > Metazoa > Arthropoda > Insecta > Diptera > Tachinidae > Thecocarcelia > Thecocarcelia acutangulata. The sequence goes on from OU612097.1 coordinate 62,475,697, forward strand.
TTGGCACTTTTAAGCTGAGAACGTCAGACAGCTTTCGGTATTCATTTTCACTGTTTACCTGGATTTTCGTTTCATTGATGCCGCCGTGCTTAACCGATGTTACGTTAAAAGTATCTTTGCCGATTGCCGCAATAAGTTGTTTTACCAGCTCACTAGAGGTAGGTTCTCGCAAATATATTGGTGGCGGCTTAAAGGTTTTTTTTAGAAGTTGTTGGCTCATCTGTTTGCAGTATAGCAAACCTATTGCTATCGGTTGCCGAAGTCCTATTATCGTCTTTAGAAAATTTCGGTTGAGATGATATTTGAGCTGATTTAGGGCTTCGCTGCCTTTTAACCACGGTTATGTACCTGTCCATGCCTACTTGGATTTTTACCTTATCATCAACAATTAAACTGGAAGATGTTTTGTCTTCAGTTGTAACAACAATATTTGGCGAACACGATCGCGGGCGTTTCCTATCTCTTAGAGACAGGAAATTTTCCAATGATTTTTTCACCGATTCTTCTTCAGAAATCCAAAGGTTTTTTCTACCGGAGCTAAGCTCTTTTTCAGAATTACATCTGATAGGTACACTCATGCAATTAATTGTTTCTATTTTTTATTTACAATTTAAAATGGTATTTAAAAAAAATTTCACAAAGTTTTTCTTTTAAACAAAAACACTCTGTTCACCTATTACGCTTTTTACTTAATCCCGTTTTATTTTTTTTTTTTTTTTTTTTACCTTGCGATCAAAAAACAAACACGTCCGTTCACTATCGAAGCTAAACAACGACTCTCGGGTATATATGGACCGATATCTGAAAAAAAAATTTTTTGCCTTTTAGTCACCATGCTTAATAAGTTTGAAGCAAAACGAACAACTTTTGTTTTCAAAAATTTTCATACAAAACTGCAAAAAAATGGCTTTTTTCGGAATTTTGAATATATCTCAGCTATACGTGGACCGATATTACTGAATTTCAATAGCAAACCCATGAATCGATGGGGTAAAAGAATGGTGAAAGAAAAAAGTTTCTAAGTCTAATGGTTTTCTCAGAAACGGTATTTCAACAGCGGACAGACGGACAGACGGACATCGCTTAATCGACTTTTCCATTAATTCTGATTCAGAATATATATACTTTATAGGGTCGAAAAAAAAACTGTAGAAATTACAAACGGAATCACAAACTTATAAATACCCTTTACATTTTTGTGAAGGGTATAAAAACGCTCCAAAAAAAAAAACAAAAAAAATAAAATAATGCGATAAGGTACATTAACGGACTTGAGTCTCTCTCCTCTCGACCGTAGCATCCTTTACTTTGGCGGCCACACTCTGCTGAGAAGAATGGACAATAAGATTCTGGCAACGCTTCAACGGGATTCGATGCCAGCCATCACGCATTGCTTTCATTAGCTTTTCGGAATTTGATGGGTTTTTCTCTGCCAGATACTTCTTAACATCGCCTCATAAATGTTCTATGGGGCTGAGATCAGAAGACTGAGCAGGCCACGACATAACCTCAACCCCATTGACCCGAAACCAATCCTTTGCCAACTTACTTTAATGTTTCGGGTCATTATATTGCTGGAAGACCTATTTAATCGGCATATTCCACTCTGCATACGGTAGCACTATTTTACTCAAAATTTCCACGTAGACGTGCTTATCCATGATGCCTCCTATTCGATGTATTGGACCTACACCATTATATGAAAATCATCCCCATATCATTATTTTTGCGCCACCATGTTTAACCGTCTTTTTTGTATATTTTTCCAGAAACTCTGTATTTGGTGGGCGTCGGATATACTTTCTGGAGCCAGTACCACCAAACAATACATATTTGCTTTCGTCTGTCCACAATATATTTCTCCATTTTTCATTTGGTCACTTGATGTGTTCTTTTGCGAATTTCAAACGTGCTATTGCCTGTTTCTGTTTTTAATTTCATTTTTGGTATTTATATAACCTTTGTTTTATCACCAAAACTGCTTTTAACCAAGAAAAATTTTTATAAAAATATCCGTTTAGACAATATATCAGATATATCGGAAATTTTCATTTTCTGTATTATACTAATCTTCGTATATTACCAGAAAAGCTTTTAAGAAAAAAAAAAAAACACAAAAAACGTTTTCATGAAAAACCCGGTTTAGGCTATATCGCGGATATATTTGGACCAATATCGGAAATTTTCATTTCCCATACTTAGTTACTCTTATTTTATTACTGCCTTAAAGCAAAAAAAGTTGTTCAAGTTCGCTTATGCGACACTTTTTATTAAAACCCGGTTTAGGCTATATCACGGGTATATATGGACCGATATCTGGGGATTTTTTTTTCTGAGAAACCCATTAGACTTAGAAACTTTTTTCTTTCACCATTTGTTACGCCAATGTCTAACAGCTGATAGAAATAATCGCCTAATTGTCAGCCTTAACTTTTTGCTTGTCAAATTATTTTAATTTACCACGCGGTTTAAAAATCATAGCCATTTTCTGATATAAAAAGGTCAAAAAGTGTGTCAATTTGTATTTTTTATATTACCTTAATTTTTAAGTAATTTTGTTATCATTAATTATAGGAGTTTTAACTCTAAGTTCAAAAAATAAAGTTTGCATTTTAAATATTCTTGATACTTGTGTTCAAAACTAAATTCGGATGCAAGGGGCCTGGGCTGCTTCACCTAACACCATTTTTTGCTCCATCGAGTCATGGGTTTGCTATTGAAATTCAGTAATATCGGTTCACATACAGCTGAGATATATCCAAAATTCCGCAAAAAACAATTTTTTTGCAATTTTGTATAAAATTTTTGAAAAACAAGCTGTTTGTTTTGCTTCAAACTTATTAAGCATGGTGACTAAAAGTAAAAAAAAATCCATGTATGGATCCACATATACTTGAGATATAGCCTAAACACGGGTTGTTCATGACAATGTCGCTTAAGTGAACTTAAATCACTTTTTTTATTTAAAAGCAGTTATGGTAATAAAATAAGGTTATATAAATACAGAAAAGATAATGGAGGAGATTTTTCCATGGATTTTTATTTTTATTTTTTGCTTAAAAGCAGTTCTGTTAATATAAGAAGGTTAGTATAATACAAAAATTTTAAAATTCCGACATCTGGCCATATATACCCTAGATATATTCTAAACCGATTTTTTCATGAAAATGTCGCCTAAGCGTACTTAAAAAAATTTTTTTTGCCAAAAAGCAGTTCTGGTAATATAAGGAGGTTACCAAATAGAGAAAATATAAATTTCCGATATCGGTCCATACATACCAGAGATATAGCCTAAACTTATTGTTCAATGAAAAACATGTTTTTTGTTTAAAGGCAGTTCTGGCTAAAAAAAAGGTTACTAAAATACACAAAATGAAAATTTCCGATATCGGCCCATATACATATATCCGGGATATCGGTCCATACCGATTTTTCAATGAAAAAAATTACTTTTTTAAAGCCGTTCTGATTATGAAAGGAAGTTACTAAAATACAGAAAATTAAAATTTCCGATATCGGTCCATATACTCGTATACCCGAGATATAGCCTGAACCGATTTTTCCATGAAAAATTTTTAATATATACTATGGGCCATATCCAAAAAAAATTCTTACTTGAGTTTTAACGCATACGTTAGTTACCAAACACATTAGCACTACCATACATTTGTTAAAAATTTTTATGCAAAAACAGTACGTTAACTTTTACATGTAGTAAGGAATTTAATTGTTTTGTTATGGCAACGCCGTTATGTTCAGTTGTAATTTTTTGAATAGTGATGAATAAAAACTAATATTCGAAAACCGAAAAACAAATTTAAGAAATGAAAAATGATTATTATTACATAAAATAACATTACATAAAATATCATATTTTTGACAAACAGTTCTTGGATTTACCTTCTTAATAAGTAATGAATATATAATATGTAGTATATTAATGAAATTGAGAAAAAGTAATAGGGGTACTTATCTAGAAAAATTTTTATTATTCGAATAATGATTTTCATTGTATTCGTTTGATTGAAAGCGCATCACTAACATAATTGTTATTTATATTTTTCTTTCAAAATAAATATTTTCAGTTTATATAAAATGGAATGTTTCAATTAATTTATGTAATAAAAATAATAATATCTTTTGTTTTTAAATTTTCCCAATATTGTGTTTTTCAAGAACAATAATAATCGGCAAGTCAAGTGTCATTTTAACGTACAGTTAAAGTGTACTCAATTCAACTTTAAACGAATGGTAAGCTAACAATTGTTTTTGCATACAACGTTAGGAAATTTGTCTTAACAACTGCTTACCAAGCTTTGTTAAGTTTTTTTGCATACGGCCGTATACGTTTACGTAACTATCGTGAAGGGTATTTTAGATTCGGCCCAGTTGAATATACTCTCTTACCTGTTAGTATTAATATAATAAAAAAAAAACAATTTACGTACAATAAATATTTCTTTACTTTGATCCTTTATTGAAAATAAAAGAAACTCGAACCACCTTACTATAATTTTTTTCTACATCACTTTTATGAGTGTGTTTTTTGTGATACAACAATACACATTTATTAAAATTGAAATATGAAGAGAAGAAGTACATACATATGGACATACAAACATCCATTCATATGTTTTTCATCATATTTTTTCAATTTCAAATAAAGTTATTTCAAAAAATTTTTTTTACTTTTTTATATACTCGTACATATGTATGTATGTATATACCCAGCTAGCATTTTTAATTGTAGAATACTCTACTGGGAATCTCGTAAAGAGTGTTATTGATTGTCGACGAGTTCATTTTTTATCTGTTACAAATGCTGATTCTACTATGAGAGTTTTACATAACTCAGCAAAAGATTCTTTAAATTAATCGTAGAGGGAATCGTCTGAGACTCGTTTAGATATTATCTTACCTTTCCTCAAGGAATCAGACGTGTAACCCTTGTATGATTAATAAAGCAAATAGCACAAAGCTCACTCGATATTTTCATACTAATAAATTCGCACGAACTCACCACCATAATCCCCACCCGCACTTTTTATATTCAGAAGGTTGTTAAGCAATAAAAAAAATTATACGCTGTTTGGTTTTCTGTTTATCTAAAAATCAATTAATTTTTGCTATTGTTACTCGTCAGATAATCTACAGAAGATTCTATGGGTATTGTATATTGAACACATTCATCTAACAAAAACGTATGTTAACTGGGTATGAACTAAAGGGCTGCACAGAATGTTCTAAAGAACACTGCTCACTACTGTGTAGTAGTTCCAAGCACTGTATTTCAAAACAATTCTTAACACAAAACAAACAGCTATGGAACATTTAGAAACAGAACAAACACTTCATAGTTTTGGAACGCCTTCACGACAGTGCTTGACTGTACTTGAATTCTGTTTCACAGCAAAATCCAAAGCAAAACATTACAATAAAGTAAATAAACGATGAATCACAGCAAGCACATCGGTATTTGAGCATACTGCGTCTCATATATTTGTGCTTAATACAAAGGCAAAAACCATGAACAACAACAACACACACATGAGCATACTGTGCATTCAGCACTTGTGCACTAATACAAAGACAAAAACCATGAACAACAGCAACAAGTTTTACAAACAAAACTGAAGTAGAACATTACTTCACTGCTTGAAGTTCTACTTCAATTTTTTTCTATTTCATTTGGTTCTACTTGTGTTTGGTTCTATTTGTTCTAAATGCTTATAACACAGTATTCGTTTATGTACTTAGAACATTTCGGCACTGAAGTGTTAGTTTTGAAATGTGAAAGAAGATGGATATTACTTGAAAGTACTACGATGTTTTGTAAGACATTTTTATTGTACATATTTGTATATAATGGGTGATTTTATAAGAACTATCGGAAATTAAAAAAAAAAAACACATAAAATTCAGAAAAATGCATGAAATATTTATTTGGATCGATAGTTGGGTCGATATAATTTAATGTTTGAAGATTATTTCACGCAAATGTTGGCCGCGGCTGCGCCTCAAATGGTCCATCCGCTTAGTCCAATTTTGGCATACTCTTTCCAACATTTCGGCCGGTATCTCACGAATAATGTTGGCTTCCAGTGCGTCAATCGAAGCGGGCTTGTCGCTATAGACATTAGCCTTAACATAGCCCCACAAAAAATAGTCTAGAGGCGTTAAATCGCACGATCTGGGCGGCCAATTGACTGGTCCCAAGAGTGAAATAAACTGTTCACCGAACTCGCCTCTCAATTGGTCCATTGTTTCGCGTGCTGTGTGGGTTGTGGCATCGTCTTGTTGAAACCACATGTCATGCAAATCAAGCTCTTCCATTTTGGGCAAAAAAAAGTTTGTTATCATTGCACGGTAGCGCTCACCATTCACAGTAACGTTGTGATTCGCATCATCTTTGAAGAAATACATCCCAATGATGCCGCCAGCCCATAATCCGCACCAAACGGTTGTTTTTTGTAGATGCATTGGTAGCTCTTGCAATACTTCTGGCTGCTTTTCACTCCAAATACGGCAGTTTTGCTTGTTCACGTATCCATTCAACCAGAAATTAGCCTCGTCGCTCATCGATAAAAAAGTGGATCTTCATCTAACTTTTCAAGAGCCCATTCACCAAAAATTTGGCGTTGTGCTAGGTCGTTTGGCTTCAATTCTTGCACCAGCTGTATCTTATAAGGCTTCACACCCAAATCCTTCCGCAAAATTTTCCACGTAGTAGAGTAACAGAGGCCCAATTGCTGCGAACGGCGCCGAATCGATAATTCACGGTCATCACCAACACTGGCCGATACGGCTGCGATATTTTCTTCAGTTCGCACTCTACGTAAGCGTGTTGGTGGTTTAATGTCCAACAATGTAAATTTGGTGTGAAATTTTTTTTACAATAGCCCGAATAGAAGCCTCAGTAGGTCGATTAAACTGACCATAAAATGGAAGAAGCGTGCGATGAACTTTCTTAACAGAGCACGCATTTTGGTAATAAAATTCAATAATTTTCAAGCGTTGTTCATTTGTAAGACGATTCATGATTAAATTATAGACCAAACTGAAGATGTTTGACAGTGACACAAGATACGAAACGTGCGTGAGCTGTCAAAACTAGTGTTGCCAAAAAGATAATAGCAAAATAATCACTCGTTAAATTGGGGTTTACTAGTATTTAAGACCAGTTTGTAACTCTTGCATATTTAGAAATCAGTTCAACGTCATGTGCAATCGATGATAGTATTATTATCGATTGGTTGCCACACAGCACGTGAAACAATGGACCAATTGAGAGGCGAGTTCGGTGAACAGTTTATTTCACGCTTGGGACCAGTCAATTTGCCGCCCAGATCGTGCGATTTAACGCCTCTAGACTATTTTTTGTGGGGCTATGTTAAGGCTAATGTCTATAGCGACAAGCCCGCTTCGATTGACGCACTGGAAGCCAACATTGCCAACATTATTCGTGAGATACCGGCCGAAATGTTGGAAAGAATATGCCAAAATTGGACTAAGCGGATGGACCATTTGAGGCGCAGCCGCGGCCAACATTTGCATGAAATAATCTTCAAACATTAAATTATATCGACCCAACTATCGATCCAAATAAATATTTCATGCATTTTTCTGAATTTTATGTGTGTTTTTTTTTTAAATTTCCGATAGTTCTTATAAAATCACCTATTATTAGATTGAAACCACAACAGAATAGAAGTAGTGACATTGGTGATTATCGATGGGAAAGGAATGCATGAAGTAAGTGTTGTAAAATATTTGGGGGAATTGCTTCAAAATAATCTTGGTTGGCACTCTCATATAGAGTATATAAAAACAAAGATATCACCAGTTGTTGGAATTTTGAATAAACTTCGTAGCAAACTTCATGAACGCTCTAAGCTAATGATATTTGAGGCATTAATACAAAACAAAATTAATGATCTAGCACTTATTTATGGTCATAACAGAAACGCAGATCTGAAATCGCTGCAAGTTTTGCAAAATAAAGCCTTAAAGTCTGTTAATAAATTACCAAAAATTTTTTCGACTTTGTTATTATATAGAGATATAGCACCTACTATTTTGCCTGTTTTTGGTTTACACAAAATACAGCTTCTTGTTTATGTCTACAAGGTGCTACACAACATTGGATTTTACACAATTCGATTACAGATTAACCAACATAATGTGAACACTAGGCAAAGATCTAATTTACAAGTGGTAAGGTGTCGCCTAGAAACAACCAAACAAAGAATTGAATACAATGGTAGTCTACAATTCAACGATTGCCAACGGCTATTAAAGGTTCTAATTCTCTTTCTACATTTAAAAATTCATTGAAAGAGTATTTGCTTCAAAATATTGATATGCTTTTATTATAATAACTTTAGGCAATTAAAGAATAATATTTCAACATTACCAAATTCACTTATATAATTATTTTCTTATAAGTACTGTTAAACATTTGAATTAATTGATCTTCTATTTTTTATTAATTTTTTCTAATTACTTTGGATTAATGGAAGATTAAACAAATTTTGTAAATAATTGTTGTCAGATTGCCTCAACAATGAAACCATGGCGCTGAGGCCTTATTGTAAACGTTGATATGTTTATAAATTCCGATAAATAAAAAAAAATTCGTTTGTTAAATTCAATAAAAAGTTTTGAATTTAACAAACGAATTTTTTCTGAAGAAGTCTTCCAAAGGAAGAGGAAATATTGAAAAATAAATTAAAATTAAAAAAACAAAAAAAAAAAAAAAAAAAAAAAAAAAAAAAAAACATTGAGTGTCATATACAATATAACTTCCTGTTGCGCAGCGAGTAGAAATAAACAAAACACGTTCTTGAGGTTACGATTTACACTGTCTTTATCCCAATAATTTTTAAGTTTTTATAATAAATTTTACGATTACTTTTGCTTACTTACACTTTTTTTTAAACAAATTTTGTTTTGGTTACTATTTTGCTTACTTACAATTTTTGAAAGGTTAATAACTTTATAAACAAATTTTGTTTGGCTACTAAATTTTGCTTACCAGTAGTGCAATTCACTAACCTGTTTTAACGCTAATAAAATTCGTTTAGAGAAATTAACACTAGCGTTGGTGTTTTCGCGATTCTATAATAGTTGTTAACACTATTTGTCCTCGTTTTAAATCAGCTGTTTTTATAGCCTGACTGGTTAGCGTTAACTAAACACCAATTATTTTTGTGGTGTTTATCTTAACAACAATGTTGTTAAAATTTGTACTAGAATAACTTTACAGTATTTGGCATACGATTTGTCGGAAGACAAATCGTATGCGTCGGCGTGCTATCCGTGAGAACTTATCTTATTTATCAAAAATATTTTAAATAATAAACATATAAATGGTTTTACGTACCCTAAATATGGAATTATTTGCAAATTTGTTTGTTGTTTTTCTGTTCCTCTTTGTGGTTTTCTTTATTTTTAACAAAGCTGCCACATTATTTCAAATTTTTTTAAGAGGTGTTAAGAATAAGTTAGTGAATCACATAAGCGTTAGTGCAAACCACAATAGCTCGCGTTAAGTTATGCTCTTTTAAAATCGTTACAGGTCTATTGTGTGGGAATATTGCAGAACTGCAAAATTAGACTTTGGTAATGAAATGAAAAATATTATGGAATATCGCAACGTGATAACTTACATATTTATATTGAAATGATTTTCACTTTGAATTTAAATGTTTAAGCCACATCATTGAAAAGGCTTAAAAATTATACTTGTATTATATCAAATGATAGTCTGTATACTTATACCAAAGGTCTGATTTCGTGTTTGTTGGATGTAAGCGTAGTAAAAAGTATCAAATTTCATTGTACAAATACCAAAAGTTTGCAACATTTCTTCAGGATTAGAATGTGAAGTATTTCATAAATATTTGAGAATTTTTGAATTCTTGATCCTATTTGCTTTGGCCTTGGAAGGCTTCTTCAGGAAAATTTGTTTTTTTGTGTAATGAATATTTTATTGAATTTATCACACAAAAAACAATTTTCCTGAAGAAGTCTTCCAAAGAAAGACAAAATATTGAACAATACACAAAAAACAAAAAAAAAAAAAAAAAAACGCAGCTTGAGCTGAAGGAATTGATTGCAAATATTGAATATTTGAGAATGCTAAGTAGACTGACTTTAAATCTAATTATTCCTTTTATTAAATTAATAGAAGTAAAAATTACTTTTATTTTGTACTTTTCCCCTTATATTTCTACTGCCATTTGTTTCCGTTATGTTAGAACGACAATATATATTGTTCATGTCAAGGCGAATTCATACCAGGTAAATGCAAGAACAATAAATACAACACTACAAAAAGTAAATCTTTTTCAAATGTCAAGAGAAAAATATAAACACACAAAAAGGAATTAAGCAAAAACAAAAAATTTATATTAAAAAAATTTACAATAAAAGACAAACATATAATTATTTGGTGAAACTTTTAGTTATTTCGCGAAAATTAAAGTCTATGACTTATCATAGAGCTTGGAAAGGTGAAAATGGCCAGCAAGATTGGGGAGGATTCTGGGTGATAGCTGGCGCTCATGATAGAATACATAATTTAAAAAATTATTTTAAATTTTTTCCCCCAATTTTGGGTTAATTATGCCATTGACATCTGAAACAGATAAAAACAAAAAAAAAAAATGTTATCAGCTGCGCTGTCAATTTCAATTGTTATGAATTCGCCTTGGTTCATGTTATAAAATAGACAAAATGGAATAATATCTTGCACATGTTTTTGAATGTTAAGTAAGAAAATTAAGCCAAATTTCTAAAAAAATTTTAAAGGTTGAAATCTACCTGCGATTGATTGTTTTTGGACTCAAAGTTCAACAAGTTACTTTGTTAAAGCAACTTTGGCAAGTTTCTAGAAAGTAATATGAGTTTATTTATACAATAATTTAAAGTCTTTTTTTATAATACCAAAATCCTGTTACGTTTTTACGACGATTTTTAAGTCATGACTTTTTCTTTAATTTAATTTTTTCGATTTTATCGATTAAAAATTTGTTTGCCTCTTTTCATCTTTTGGCTAATATCGATGTCAGTCAAACGAAAATAAAACAATTTTAAAAACATAACGAATGAGCCAAAAGGAAACTAGAAAAAATCATGAAAAATGTTTTCCGTTGTGACAATTTTTCAGTACAACAAGAAATGCCGTTTGGACATGGCTTTAAACCATCCTGAAAATCTGCCCTATCTAAAATATTGTATTTACAACTATACAGTTGCAAATAAATTTGCAAAGTATAGGATCTCATCCTCATCATTGTGTTTTACGCCCTCAAAGCACCACTGGTAAATCTTCTCAACAAAAAACGTATTTATAGTGATGCAGAACAAAGTTTTTTAAATGTTACTCAAGCCTGTGTTCCCCATCAAAGTCGTTTGCACAGTTGAAATTACCAAAATTTGACGGAAAATATGCAGAATTTTCACATTTTATCAGTACATTTAAAACACTAGTTCATCGATTCTTTTATGGTTTAACATAAAAGCATGGGCGGAGTAACGTAGACCTTATGCCCACGATGGTATTAACAGTATTTTTCTTGCGGCGCTGTGACTAACTGTACCGACCTATGCCTTCGCATAGGAAGTTACCGCGTGGTTAGCAACGAAATACCTCACAAAAATTGTAAACTAAAGGCCTAACCATAATGTGCATAGACTGGCTTAAGCTTGTGTTAAAATTAATTAAACGAAAAGTGAATCAAAAACAACTTTTAGTTGGCCATAATGTACTTATATGAACTTAATAATTATAAACCTATTGTTACATAATTACGCATGTGTTGTTTCTTTTCTGAGTAGTTTACATTCAAAAATACTAAAAATAAAACAAAGTGTTTTTAAACAATAATTTTCAAGCAAAAAGAAAAGTTATTTTGTGATAGTTTGTTTTTTAATTAAAAATGGAAATAAAACTGAAGAATATTAAAATATTGAAGGATGCTCTTGAAGCACTGTGTGTTCTACAGACAATAAAAGAAATAAAAATGAAAAAACGGTAATGTTCTGTTCGCGAAATCGCGACAGGAAAAAAATAGATTTTTTGCTTTGACCTTTCTGAGGCTGAAAGAGGTGGATCATGAGCAGTTTTTCATTTATACCAGAATGACACCTCATATATACAAAGTTTTGTTGGACCTAATAAAGCCGTTCCATCAAAAAAACTCTATAAGAGAAGCTGTACAACCGGAGTGCAGATTGGCAGTAACATTACTGTGAGTGTGTGTGTTGATTGCATTTGACAATTTTTTATTCTGTTTCATTTTGAAAAAGTTACTTAATACATGGAACATCATTCCAATCGCTAGCTTGGTCCTTTAAGCTGGGGAAAGAAACCGTTCGATCTATTGTTCTGGAGACAACAAGGATTATTTGAAGCAAGTTAGGAAGCATTTATTTGCCGGAACCTGATAAAAACAAATATTATGAAATTGCCCAAGATTTTTTGACGATGTGGGATATGCCTATATCGCCATCAAATGCCCTCCTAATAGCAGTAGTCAATTCTTCTGCTACAAGAAGTTTTTTTTCAATTGTCTTGTTAGCAGCATGTGATGCCCGATATAGGTTTACACATATAGACATAGGTGCCTATGGAAGTCAAAGTGATGAAGGTAAGAACCTTTTTTAAAATTTGTTTGTTACGTATTAAGATGCAAACAAAAATATGTATTTTATACCAAATCAGTTTACTTAAAATACAATAAATAAATTAAAATTTCACCAATATATAAAAAATTATTATTCATTTTTGAAGGAATTTTTCAATTAAGTCGATTAGGAAAGAGACTGGTCAATAATAAACTCCCAATTCCTCCACCAGCAATGTTACCAAACAGCATTATAAAACTTCCACATTTCTTTGTTGGTGATGCTGCTTTCCCTTTATGCACAAACTTGATGCGCCCTTATCCTGGTGTGGTGTTACCACTTGATAAGCAAAATTTCAACAAACCATTGTCAAGAGCACGGCGAACAATTGAAAATGCGTTTGGAATATTGGTGTGCCGCTGGCGAGTTCTGCTAACAACTCTGCACTTACTTCCAGAAAATGCAGAGGAAATTGTTTTGGCATGTGTGACATTGCACAATTTCATAATGATCAACATCGCTGCTACATCGTCTTACATTCCAAACAACTACATTGATTGGGAAGATTGTAATGGTGTCACACAAGACGGAATATGGCGAAGTGAAGTTGGAGGCAATATTCCACCGATTTCAGGGTCTTCACACATCCACCACTACGGAGGTAGAACTTCAAAAGAGATAAGAAATAGTTTATGCAATTTCTTTTCAAAATATTGAACATTTTGATTATTTGCTTTCTTCAATTGTTAATTTTTTAATATAAATTTAATTTTTTTTGTTGCTTACTGCCTTGCATTTACTATGTAATTTATATTCGAATAAAAAACCCCATAATTAATTTTTTATTACAAATTAATTCATGTTTTTATTTAATAAAAAAAGAACACTGGCGATATCAGTTCAAAAGGCACCAGTAATTATCACATTTCGTTTCATAAAACTAAAACTATAATAACATAAAAATTGTCTTCATTGACAAAAACAAAGCTATACGTTCATATAATACGTAAAATAAGAAAATTTATAAAGTATAAACACAAAATAGGAATTTGCATAAACAAACCTAAAATAAAATCACCTTTTTAGAAAATATCTAGTTTAATTTCTTTCTCGATATTTTACAAAAAAACTAAAAATCTGAATTTAGAATATTATTCTAAACAAATGTAAAACACATATGAAAAAATGATAATGTAACCAAAAATTAACTTAATTAAGACGAAATTAAATTAGATATTTTCTAAAAAGGTGCAAATTCTACGTTATTGCTTAGTAAAAAGTGGTTTAAATGTAAAACATTTCATTCCTAACTGTTTTGCGCAAATTATATAAATCTTGTATTACGCCCGCCTGAAAGTCATCTTTGTCTGCTGTAGGCAAGTCCTTCATTAGCAGGACAAGTATTTTGGCAAATGCTTCGTCTGCATTTTCTTCAGTGGGTGCTACTAAATTCTTTTCAATATTTTCAATGGTCTTATCAAACTTTTGGCAGAGGCTTTCTATTGTTGCTCTGGATTTTTTTCTGGGTATTGGAGTTTCTGTTGGAAAATCAATGGAAACGTCTTCGCTAAAAGAATCTTCCAATATATGTGAATCGGTGTCTTTAAAGTTATCTCGAGTACTGCAAAACAGAAATATAAATTTGTTGTCAAAATTTCAAATTAATTGTTACTACCGGCGCGGAGCGAGAGATCCCTTTAAAAACATCATTGGCTGCAAAAATGACCATTCCTGTAAATAGCTCATTCCACTGCCTGATGGAGCTTCTAATCTTTTTAGTTCTTTGCAGAATCGTTCGCATTCTGATGTTTGCATTCTGTTGCTACAATTTACACCAATAAGAATAATTGATAGCAACGAAATCAAAAATACACAACAAAATTTTAATTACGATTTTTGCCACACGCTTCTGCAACTTCAAGCCATGATTTCTCTTTCACATTTTTATTAAAATAAAAAGCATCAGATTTTTCATATAAACATTTCCTTTTCTCCACATTTTCTATTAAATTAAATACAAATGTTTCTACGTCCGCGCCCTCCATTTTTTTTTTTAGTTTATAATTTTTTGACAACACACAAACTTTTGAAAACAAATGCTTCCGTACAGAAGGTGCGTTCAGTTTCGTACTTTGCTTAAGCACCTGACATTAGACGAAACTTAACGAAAAATTTCATTAAGTACATTATAGTTATACACATTTGATTGCATGCATTCGCACAGTTCCTTAAAGTGGCTTAAGCCAGTCTATTCACATTATGGTTAGGCCTTAATACAGTTAGTTGAGGTAGACAGCTAACCAATGAGAGTGAGACGCAAAACTCTCGAAGGCCAAACAACAACACAAAGCCTGACCGCACTTAAGAAATAATTACGATGACGCGAGAGCTGTTCCCCCAGAACAAACACACAGACTAGTAAATGTTACAAGAAAAACTTTTGAGGACAAGAAGTATTGCTCAGCTCTATTCATTGACGTTTCCCAAGCTTTTGATAAAGTATGGCACGCCGGTTTAATGCACAAGATAAAGTTCAAGTGGCCTGCAAATACTCACAAACTTCTGGAAAGCTACTTATCTGGCCGAAAATTTGTTATTAGAGAAGGCGATTTTATAAGCCTAACTCAGCCAATCAAGGCAGGAGCTCCGCAAGATAGCATACTGGGACCTACGTTATATTTGATTTATGCCTCTGACACGCCAACAAGATCCGGAATGCACACTTCAACTTTTGTAGATGACAGCATTTTGCAGCGTCCATGAAAGCCAGCAATTAGCATCGCGAAATTTGCAAGAGTATATTTCAGTATTAGTGAAATGGCTAAAACTTTCGAAAATCAAAGCTAATGAACAAAAGTGTACTCATGTTACATTCACACTGCGTAAAAAAACATGTTCGCCTATTCAAATAAATAACTCACCTATTCCGCAGCATAATGAAGTCAATTACCTTGGTATTCACCTCGGCGTGGTGGCTAACGTGGAAGTCTCACATTGACGCGAAAGTCACTCAGTTGAAATTAAAAGCAACGCAATTAAATTGGCTTATGGGCAGAAATTCTACATTGAAATTAGATTGCAACTTTTGTTATACAATGCAATTCCAAAGCCTATATGGCGCTACGGAATTCAATTATGGGGCACCGCCTCAGCGTCAAACATTGAAAAAATTCAAAGGTGACAAAACTAAATTCTTCGAATTACTGCAGCACCATGGTACGTAAAAAACTCCTGAATTCACAAGGATCTGTGTGTTCCACTGGTAAAAGATGAGTTTTCAAAACATGCGCCAAGGTATATCAGCAAGTTGAAACTTCACCCAAACCCTCTTGCACGAAACATACTTAATTTTAGTGGTTACACTCGGTTGAGAAGAGGGGATACTATTGCCACCATCAGAGCTTTAAATGCGTAATTTACCGATTAATTGGCGCAAAATAAAAATTGTGTCTATTGTATTGGCTGGACTTAGTTATTTTTTTTGTATTTAGTGTTAAGATTTGAATACTTATTGTTAGTTCACATTGTAAAGATTCAACAAATAAATAAAAGTTATAAAAAAAAAATAATTATATTCGTACAGCATGGGCGGAGTAACGAATACCTAATGCCCAGGATAGTAATAACAGTAAATTGCAGCGGTGCTGTGACTAACTATAACGACTTATGCCTTTGTATAAGAAGTTGCCGCATGGTTAACAAATGAGAACCTCAAAAAAACTGTAAACTAATACAATTAGTTGAGGCTACTAGTTAACCAGTGAGAACGAGACACAAAATTCTCGAAGGCCAAGCAACAACGACAAGCCAGACCGCACTTAGGAAAAAATTACCATAACGACAGAACTGTTCTCCAGCCCTGAGTTGTATCTAAAATAAAACCAGCTAATTCTGACATTATTTTCAAATTCTAACAGGGCTTATTATATACATATATAATGATTTTACCACATTCATCAGCAAATGTGGAGAGAATCTTCAGCTAGGTAAATAAATTGCATTATTAATCTGAAATGCATAATTTCTTTCAATATGTTGTTAATATTTTAAAATTATTTTTAAAAAAGGCATGTTAATAGGAGTTTGAAAATTTGGAAAACAAGGTGCAGATTTTTTCATTAGGAACCCTTGAGTTTTGCGAATTTACCTCTTTAAATTCTGGCAGCCCTGACTGTAGTAGCGACACCCACCCATGGTATTTAAGTGGTTGTCAACTTTGATATGTCAAAACGAACCAAAATGGGAGAAATAACGCGTTATTTAAGAAAATGGCACCAAATTTGTTTTCCTAAATAATTTTATAAGTACTTCACAAAATTGTTAAAAAAAAGATCAACGATTTTTATAGGGTCGCAAAACAAATAAAAGTTTGAAATTCCTTTTACTAAATAAGCCGTTTACAGAACACAAGCGGCCGGCAATATTAGTGGGTTTTGCACAAATTTTCTGGACGAGTCGCTAATCTGCGCTCTGTGTACAGTGCATTAATATGTTTATAAAATGTATTTTTTAAGAACTATATTTTTTATGTATGCTTAGTTTAGTGGGCTTTTTTTATTTATTTATTTTTAAATGATGATGTATCAATCGTTGATACATTCGCATCTTAGTTATATGGCATCTATATATGCATACAATAAAAACAGTGCAATGTTGAAATCACTTCAGCGCTTTCAAAATAAAGCTCTGAAAATAGTTTATAATTTACCCTACAACTTGTTTATATAAAAATATTTGTAAATATATTTGTAATATACGGACCACGAGGTAGCGTCTATGCCGTATATTCCGTAAATCTGTAAATTCTTACGAGAGCAAAATCAAAAACGTGTCACTTCAATTCATTCGTTTATTTCAAAGTGTTCTTCTTATAACTAAATTAGCGTACATTGATAACTTGTAAAAGAGTTGCCAGATTTTAATTAAATATACCACAATATCCCCCTTTTTAAATGTTCAAAATACTAATTAAATAGTATTTCGTTGAGTTTAAGGTCCTTTTGTTATTCAAATATTATTGCCCTGAAGAAGCTATCCGAAGGAAAGCGAAATATTGGCAGAGATATTGAAATAAATAAGCTAAAAAGGACCTTAAACTCAACGAAATACTATTTAATTAAGAAATAGAGGTCGAATAAAAACCAAATACCAAATGTTCAAAATACAATATAAAATTTCAACTTAAATTATCTCTATATTACATTTCATTTCCTTTTTCTTAAATTATATTTTTTAGGAGATACTGTTTTTATATTATTCTGGTCTGTTATATTTGTCATATTAATAGTATTCGTAACTGATTTATTAAAGTTGTCGTCTAAACATGTTAATTTTTCCAAAGGATCAGAGATAGTATTTTGAACTCGTTTAAACTTTTCAGAATTGTTACAATTTTCAATTGCACTGCAATTCTCTGAATTCCTACAACCAATAATCTGATTTATGTGTCTTTTCCACATTTTATTTTCACCAGTTTTAATAAGATAAGTTTGCTTTCCGATTCTCTTAAATACTATGCCTTTTTTCCATGAGACTTTTCCCGGAATAGCATAATCTTTTACTAAAACTGTGTCATCTTTCTCGAAAACACGCTTTTTTGAGCCCTTAAAATACTTTCTCTGATCATTTTGTTTTTTCCTAACAAAGAATTTTATATCTTTCTTATTTTTGGCTATAACCGTTTGTTTTTCATTTAAAAGATTTAAACGTGTTCTTAGTTTTCTTTTATTGAACATTATAAAAGCTGGTGATACGCCTGTACTTGTATGTACAGTGTTGCGATAATCAAATAAAAACCTACTTAAGACCTTGTTGAATTCTGACACTAGCGCATTATGCAAATTACGTTTTAAAGCCATTTTCATTGTCTTAACAGCATTTTCGGCTTGCCCGTTTGTATCTGGGTTACCTACGGGAGATGTCTTATGTTCAATACCATTTTGTTGCAGAAAACCTTTAAACTGTTTTGAAATAAAAGCAGTACCGTTGTCTGAAACAATAACCCTTGGTAATCCAAATCGTGAAAATATTTCTCGTAGTACGGCTATCACCGCACTACTGGTCGTATTTTTCCCCATGTCTATGCACTCGATCCATTTGCTTGTGCTATCAACAATTACCAAGCACCAACGATTCATAAATGGACCGAAAAAATCCACATGAATTCGTGACCATACTTCTTCACTTCGCTTCCATGGTAACAGTTCATGTTTTGGAGGACTTTGGCTAACTAATAAACATGGTTCACAATGCTTAACACATTCTTCCAAATCTCTACCTTGCGTTGGCCACCAACAACATTCTCGAGCCATCGATTTCATTTTTACGATCCCCATATGTGTTTCGTGCAAAAATTTAACTGCGCTTAATTGTAAATTACTTGGTATCACTACCCGGTAGCCCCAAAATATACAACCTGAATCTTCCACAAGTTCAAATCTTTTCTCAAAATAAGGCAGTAAGCTTTTGTCTGCACATTTTTTCATCCAACCCTCTTGAACAAATTTTTTCACCTTTTGTAACATTTCATCCTTCGCTGTTTCTCTTCTGATTTCGTCTAAATTCAACATTTTATTTTCAGAATTTACTTCTTGAAAATAATTTACAAAAATTCCGCAAGGTAGTTCTATCTGCTCTTCATGTTGCTTTTGCGGGTGTCTTGAAAAATAATCAGCAACGTTTTCGCCTGATTTGACGTGTGCTATATCGAACTGATAACCTGTTAGAACTAACGCTATGCGTTGTAGTCTATTCGATGCCATTACTGGTAAGCCTTTTTTTGGACCAAAAATATATTCTAATGGCTTATTGTCAGTAACTAGTGTGAACGGCCGACCAAACAAATATTGATGGAATTTTTTTATTCCATATAAAATAGCGACAGCCTCGCGATCCAACTGCGAATACCTTTTTTCGACATCTGATAGTGATCTGGATGCGAACTCTACAGGCCTTTCTTCACCCATATCATTAACCTGCGACAAAACTGCACCTACCCCCACTGGGCTGGCGTCTACTGTCAACTTCGTTCTAAACTCAGGATTGTAGTGTGATAAACAATCTTCCGATGCTAAAAATTTCTTTAATTTCTTTACTGCTACCGTGCACTCATCAGACCATTCAAATTTTACATCCTTGCATAGCAATTTATGCAATGGATTTAGTAATGTTGATGCATTTGGGATAAAGCGCCTATAAAAATTTATAACACCCAAAAATGCTTGAAGGTCTTTAACTTTTTTAGGTATTGGCATGCCTTCAATTTCTTTTACTTTCTCGGGGTCCATGTGAAGACCATCTTTGTCAATAACATGACCTAAATATTTAATTTTTTTACAGAAAAACTCACATTTACTTTTGGCTAACTTAAAACCTGCCTTACATAAAATAGAAAGTACTTTTCTAAGACGTTCTTTATGCAATTTCCTATTGGGGGCAGTAATAAGTATGTCATCTAAGAAAACAACGACCCCTTCTATGCCCATTAGCAAACATTCCATAATCTTTTGAAAGATTGCAGGTGCCGATGCTAGTCCGTAAATCAACCGAGTATATTGGAAAAGACCCTTTGTTGTTGAAATCGTTGTATACCTCAGCGAATTTTTATCTAAAGCTACTTGTTGGTATGCGGTACTCAAATCCAATTTTGTAAATTCAACTCCACCGTGAAGTTTTGTAAAAATTTCCTCAATCCTCGGCAAAGGGTACTTGTCAATGTGCAATTGAGGATTCAAGGTAACCTTGAAATCACCACAAATTCGCACCCCGCCGTCTTTTTTAATAATTGGCACTATTGGCGTCCCCCACTCACAATAATCGACCGGTTCCAATACGCCAAGACTAACGAATTTATCAATTTCTGTTTCAACTTTTTCCCTCATTGCCAACGGTAACGGTCGCGGTCTAAAAAATCGTGGCTTTGCATCGACCTTCAAATTCAATGTGGCTACTGCACCCTTAAATAACCCTAATGCACCATCAAACATATTTACAAATTCTCTTAAAACTTCATTTTCATCTTTCGTTATTGTCTGACTCGTATATTTCAAATCTGCGAATAAAATTCCAAAAGCATTTAAAAATTTTCTGCCCAAAAGTGGTGGACCTCCATTTTTGATTACCATAAAAGAAATATTTTTGCTTTCATTTTTAAATTGAACTCTAACAGTAAATTCACCTAGCGAATCAATATATGCGCCATTGTAAGTTTTCAACAATACTGAATTTTTCTGCAATTTATACTTTTTAAAAACATTGTTATAAAATTCTTCGGACATTACATTGTTCTCTGACCCTGTATCTAGCTGCATCTCATGTAGCTGATTATCAATAAATAACTTAACTACAATGGGTTCATCACTAATACTATTAATAGCGAATAATTCTAACAGCCTTATTCAAAAAAAAAATTTTACTTTTGGTTTCATGTACATATTTGTTACCAAATGAGTAAAGCTTAACAAACTGTTATTAGAAATTTGTATTCAGAAAACACATATTAACTGATATGTGATTTAAGCAATTTTGAATTTTTGAACTGGTAACAGTATACATAAAATTGCCTCTTAAGTTCCAAAAAATTGTGGCTTATGTTCTAATGATGCAAAAAATATGTATTATATTAATCGGTAACCGAATTTGCGAATACTTTTTAGTTGTAAAATAATAATAAAACATTTGCATGCAATAAACATTTCTTTGCTTTTATCTTTTAGTGAAAAATTTTAATGAATAAAGTTAAAATGTATTAATAAAACCAAATTGAGCAGATTTTCGAGGGCGAATGAGATGTACTTTTTTCATTACGAATAAAAGGAACTCGAATAATTTTACTATTACATTTTTGTACATCACTTTTGTGTGTGTTAATTTTTCTCATTCAAAAATTATAAATTTATTAAAATTGATATATCAACGCAGCTTTATACAGGTAGTGGCAGCATTACAATAAATACAACACCAACAAAATACATGTTGATGTTTGTTTGTGTTGTATTTATTGTAATTCTGCCACTATCTGTATAAAGCTGCCTTGTGAAATATGAATGGAAGCACTACATACATACAAATTCATATGTGTTTGGACACATTTTTTCAATATCAAATAAAATTTGTATTTCAAAATGTTTTTTTCATATTTATACATAAATACATATGAAATACATATCTATACAGACATGCATGTTCTCACTTTTATATGAAAAAATAGGATTTTGTCCTGAATAATTATATTGAGGGCAAAAACCAATAAAACAAAAGTAGGTTTAAAGATGGGCAGAAGGTTTATTAAAATTTCAGCATTTGACAAAGAGTTAATATCAGTATATTAAACAAATGTTGGTTTTTGAATAATACTTTAGGGAATTTTGCTTAATAACGATAAGTAAACGTTTAGTAAGTTTTTTTGAATAAGGCTGTAAATCTTTACTATGTACAAAGTTAAAATTTTTTACTTTACACATTTTTCTTAAGTGTCCTTTTTGTTTGCAATTATTACATTTGTAATATTTAAACTTACAGTCAGCACTTTTATGGTTTGTATACCCGCAAACGTTACATGGTTGTTGTTGTTGCTGCTTTTCTTGCTGTTTCGTTTGCCTTTGCTGTGTGTTCTGCCGCTGCTGCTGTCGTTGCTGCTCATTTCTCTGCCACTGCTTGCCTTTCATATAATTGAAATCTTGTTCGGTCTTAACCTCAATATCAGCATGATGTTTCAAAATATACTCTGTGGTATTGGCGATTTCCATGGCTCGTTCGAAAGACACATTAACAGATTCCAAAAAGATTTTGTCTCGAGCTGGACCCTTTTCTAGTCCCATAACAAATTTATCGCGAAGTGCGATATTTAAATGTTCTGCGAAGTCACAATTTACTGCCAGCGAACGTACTCGTGCTGCCCATTCATTTATGGACTCCTGTGACGATTTTACTGCGCTATAAAATGCACAACGTTCCGCAAAACTTGATGTAGTGGCTTTAAAATGCCTTGCCATTACCTCCATACACATTTTAACGGTTGTTGTTGAGTCTTCCATGTCTTTAGGACTTAACAAATTTTCTAACAATTTGTAAGCGTTCTCGGACAATGACGTGAGCATAATAGCTTTTTTCCTGACATCATCCGTCAGGCCATTGGCTATGAAAAACTGTTTCAACTGTTTTTCAAATACACCCCATGTATTGTCTACCATATTAAAATATGGAGCCCTAATGGAAACACCTGTGAACTGAGATCCACTTGCATTACATTCAGATGCTGCCGGTTTCATATTGCAGTATCCTTTATGACTTTAAAGAAATTAATTTAAAATATCTTTATATAATATTGGTTCTTCAAACTCGTCGCCACTGTAATATACGGACCACGAGGTAGCGTCTATGCCGTATATTCCGTAAATCTGTAAATTCTTACGAGAGCAAAATCAAAAACGTGTCACTTCAATTCATTCTTTTATTTCAAAGTGTTCTTCTTATAACTAAATTAGCGTACATTGATAACTTGTAAAAGAGTTGCCAGATTTTAATTAAATATACCACAGCCAATCTATGGGATTCACGAATATCAGGTTTTGAAACCTGTGTTTAAATCTTTACATAATATTGGTCATGTACGTTTTTGCTGTATAAATAATTTTAAGGTATATCATCTTCTATTATATTTAGATATATTGTATAATACTAATATAATTACTTTATGTTTTATTGAATCACCCTGTTATTTTAATTTAAGAAATCTCTTGTAATGTGTTGATATTGTTTCTGAATAAAGACACTTGCTAATTGATACAACATGGTGTGTCTGAGCGGTAAAAGTCTAAAAATTAAACCGAATTAGATCAGCAGAATACAAAAGTTAATAAAAATAAAATAAAATAAACAGAAGTACTTAAAAAAAAAACAATGATTTCGAATAAAACGGAACAAATAATAGCAAGTCCAGAAATACCACATTTGATGTCCGTCAATTCCGCCTCTTAACCTCAAAGAAAGCAACATGTGCGTCACATGGAAATCGTGGAAAAATCAGTTCAAGATATTTCTGAGGGCCTCAAACCTTGAACAACAGTCTGAACAACGAAAAGTTGCGTTATTGTTACACCACTTAGGACCAGACTGTTTACAAATTTTCAATTCTTTCGATGATGACATCGACACGGTAAAATATGACGACCTACTCTCAAAACTGGACAGATATTTCATTCCGAAAGCAAACATAGCGATGGAACGCCATATATTTTTCTCAAGAAAACAAGGTCTCAGTGAATCTATTGAGGAATATGTGACGGCGTTAAAAAACCAAAGTTTGTTGTGTGAATTTGCAGACTTACGGGAAGACTTAGTAAATGACATTTTTATCTGCGGCTTGCTGCCACAATATACACAGATCAAGGAGAGGTTACTAAGCGAAGGAAAAATTACGCTTGAGAAGGTTTTGGAAATAGCAAAAAATATAAATTCCGCAAAAGATAACACAAGTCAACTTCAACAAGAAACAAATTTTGTTGGTACTTTAAATAAGTCAGTTTTTAACAAAAAGCCAATTAACCAATTACCATATGGTAATAAACGTCAAACGTCTTTTTTGCCTAAGCCGTCTTCACCGACTAAAACAGTTTCTCCATCCAGTACGCAACAACAACAACAATGTAGCCGATGTGGTCAAGTACATAGAAAAAAGTGCCCAGCAGAAAATATTTATTGTCATGTATGTAGTAAGTAAAATGTGTTTCTCGAAGTTGCCACAGCAAAAAAGATTTGTGAAACAAATACTACACAAGGTTGTCGATTGTAACGAAGATAGTGATCTTTTTATTGGTACACTAACAAATTCCAATTACGATGCTGTAGTAGACAATGAGTGGAACGTGCAGGTATTTATAAATCAGATGCCAATTACACTTCAAGTCGATACGGGAGCCCAAGTAAATATATTGTCAAAAGAAATGTTAATGCCACTAAACTTAAGTCAGGACTTAAAGCCTACTAATACGAACATTTTAACATTTAGTGGTGAAAAATTGCCTCTATTAGGAAAAGTTGATTTAACACTTTGTTTTAATAATAAAGTGTTTACAAGTTCATTTTTTATTTTAGATTTTAAATGTAAAAATATAATTGGATTAACGTTAGCTAAACAAATGAATCTAATTAAGAATGTAAACTTAATAACGTCCGATAAGATAGTCGAAAACTATTCGACTGTGTTTGATGGTTTAGGCTACATCAAAACAAAATGTCATTTAGAATTAAAGCCAAATATTTCACCTACAGTAGATGCTCCAAGAAAAATTCCTTTTAGTCTACAGGGCAAATTAAAAACAGAACTGGATAGAATGGTTAAGCTTAATGTAATACAGCCTGTAAGAGAACCAACTGAGTGGGTAAGCTCAATTGTTTTAGTTACTAAGCCAAATGGACAACTGAGAATTTGCTTAGACCCGCGCAACCTTAATAAAGCCATATTTCGTCCCCACTATCCATTCCCTAATATAGAAGACTGTAAGGCAAAACTTAGAAATTCGAAATTTTTCAGTACCCTGGATGCCAACAGCGGCTTTTGGATGATTCCGTTAGATGAATATTCCTCCAAATTGTGTACGTTTAACACCCCGTATGGCAGGTATCGATTTTTGAGACTACCATTCGGTATAAATGCTGCCCCTGAACTTTTTCATTCAGAAATAGTTAAATTTTTCGGGCACATTGACGGATTGATCATATACACTGATGATTTTTTAATTTACGCTAAAACAATAGAGGAGCATAATAAAATATTAGAAAAAGTCTTGCAACGTGCAGAAAAAATTGGACTTAAATTTACCAAAGCTAAATGCAGATTTTTATTAAAAGAAATAAAATTCATTGGACACATATTTAATGAATCAGGTATCAAGCCAGACGGAGATAAAATAAAGGCAATAATTGATATGCCCGTCCCAAAGAACGTTTCTGAATTACAACGCTTTTTGGGGATGATCAACTATCTTGGAAATTTTATTCCAAATTTATCATCTAAAAATAAACATTTGAGAGACTTTTTTTTATCAATTTTTATTTATTTGTTGAATCTTCAAGAAGAACTAACAACAATTATTCAAATCTTAATAACTAAAAAATTTTCTTTAAGTCCAGCCAATGCTAGACAAAAAATTATGATTCAGCGAATGTATCAGAATACCGTGCCACAGGACATCATCTGTTATGCTCCCGAATGGAAGCCAGGGTGTCCCTTCTTTTTAATCGTGTGTGACCACCAAAGGTAAGTATGTCTCGAGCAAGTGGATTTGGGTGGATTTCAAGTTTGGTTATATACCTTCCAGCATATTTGGCAAATTCATCTTTTACTAAAGGTACGTTTAGGTCCTTGTGAATTCGAGAATTTTTTACATACCATTGGGCTGCTGTAATCGTACGTAGAACGCTGTTTTGACGCCTTTGAATTTTTCCAATATTCAATGCGGAGGCGGTGCCCCATAGTTGAATTCCATAGCACCATATTGGCTTTAGGATCGCGTTATACAGCAAAAGTTTGCAATCTAAGCTCAGGGTGGAATTTCTGCCGATGAGCCAATTCAATTGCGCGGCTTTTAATTTCATCTGGGTTGTTTTTGCGTCAATGTGTTTCTTCCAAGTTAGTCGACGGTCAAGGTGAATACCAAGATATTTGACGTCACTGTGTTGTGAAATTATTTGATTATTAATTTTTATTGAACGTGATATGGACACATTTTTGTTCATTGACTTTGATTTTCCAGAGTTTTAATCATTTCTCTAAATTGTAAATATGTTCCTGCCTATTTTGTGATGCTGTTTGGTGGTTTTCATGTACACTGAAAAAAGCAGTATCGTCTGCAAACGTGGATATATGAATTTTATCGCTTGTTGGCATGTCAGAAGCATAAATCAAGTATAAGGTAGGGCCTAGTATGCTGCCTTGTGGGACGCCTGCGTCGATTGGTTGAATAGGGCTATAAAAGTTACCTTCCTTAACGATAAATTTACGTCCATACAAATAACTTTCAAAAAGTTTGTGGGTGTTCGCAGGAAAGTTTAGTTTTATTTTGTGCATTAAAACGTCATGCCACACTTTGTCAAAAGCTTGGGAAACGTCAATGAAAAGTGCAGAGCAATACTTCTTGTCTTCAAATGATTTTCTTATGACATTAACTAGTCTGTGTGTCTGTTCGATGGTACTATGTTTGGCCCTAAAACCGAACTGATGATCAGGAATACATTCTATTTTTTCCAGTACTGGGCTCAACTTCATCATTAGCAATTTCTCAAATAGTTTTGAAATTGTTGGCAGTAGACTTATTGGTCTGTACGATTCTACTTTAGTATGATCCTTCCCCGGCTTAGGTATCATCGTTATCATAGACACTTTCCACTCGACCGGATAATACTCAAGGCGTAAGATAGCGTTGAAAATAAAAAGAATTCTTCTAGCCACACGAGGTAGTTGTACAAGCATTGTACCAGTAATTTTATCCATACCTGGAGCTTTCTTAGAGTTTATTTTATTGATAACGTTTTCCACATCTGGAAAAATAAATCTCAAGGACACAGGCGGTCTTACGGCAAATGGCGGAAATACTGCTATGTCGTTTGCTGCATCATCTGTAAAAACATTTCTCAAGTGATTTACATACAACATCCCCTTTTGGGAATCGGTTCTTGCCCAGTCGCCAGTTGGAGTCCGCAAAGGTGGCTTACCTCTAACGGGTCTTTTTAAACCTTTTGCCGCTTTCCACAAAGAATAGTCTGATTGAGGAGTGCCATCAAGGCTTTCCAAATGTGATTTAAGGGAAGCCATTCTTTCTATTTCAAGCAGATTTTTCAATTTGGTTACACATTCTCGTAGCCTAATTTTAAGCTGGGGAGACCTGCGGAGTTGCCACTCCCTTCTAACTCTTCTTTTTTCTGACAAAAGTTGCTCAATTTCCGACGAATAAGATCTATTGTTCTCGTTTCTGTATCTTATATAGTTAGTGCTAGCATGTTGTACGGCCAGTTTAAGGCTTTTGGAAAAACTATTAATGGACACGTCAATATCTTTAGGCGTTCTCAAAGCAATATTCTCCGTACAATGAATACTCAAATATTTTTTATATTTTAGCCAATTAACTCTAGTGGTCGTCAACTCTAAGTCAGTAGACGGGGAGTAAAACTCTTTTCGAAACTCCAAAATCTATAACATCTGGAATCTTTCGTCTGTCTGACGGCCAATGCGTGGGGTGACCACTTGAAATCGCATCTAAGCCCATTTTAGAAATGGTATCAAAAAGTACGCGGCCTTTCGGAGAAATTAAACGTGAACCCCAAAAAGTGTGTTTAGCGTTATAGTCACCAGCCGCTATAAATCGAGGCCCAAGTGATTTGAAAAAATCCGAATATTGGTTTTCTGTTATTGAAAACCGAGGCGGTGAGTAAATCGAGGAAATAACAATTTTCTCATTACAAAATTCAATGCATACATTAGTTGCATGCAGATATTCCTCACGTGTTTCGTTGAACCAATAGTGCTTAATGGCTTTTATCAAAATTGCCGATCCCCCACAAGATCTTCCACGGGGATCTTTGGTGTCATATAGTATGTAGCCATTAATCCTGAAATAACTTGTTGACGTCAGGTGAGTTTCAGCGATTAACTTTTCCATAAGGAAGTGCTCAAGTTCATTTTTATGCTGGCGGATGCCGTTTGCGTTCCAGAAACATATTTTCAAACAAATCATTTTTTTATTTGTTTAAAATAGCCTGCAAAATTATGGTTTGCATTTTCAGTATTTCTTGCATCATGCTCGTCATAGAAGCCGTAAAAGTGTTTACTGATTGAACAAGAGTCTGCAGCGTTGCCTCAAGATTGCTAACATTTGGATCGCAGTTTTGGGACTTGGGTTGCTGATTTAAATTTGAAGTATCAGCTTTAACCACATTAGCATATGAAATTTGTTGGGCGGTTTGCAAGTTAATATGGCTAGTTGCCTGGCCTGCCTGGGGAATACTATTTGCAACAATGATATTTGACTGCGGTGGCTGCTTAGGAGGTATAGAAGTCTTATTTGTCATTGACTGTTTCAAGTAAGCATACACTGGGCACCCTCTGTAATTTGCAGTGTGGTTACCTCCACAATTACTGCATTTTTTAACGATCGAATCAGTTTTTGATTTTTTGCATTGTGATGTGCCGTGAAGCTCTCCACACACAACACAAACTGTGGGCAATTTACAGTATGCCTTCGTGTGGCCAAATTCTTGGCAGTTTAGCCATTGAACGGGACCTAAACGTTTATGCGGCTCCTCTATGGTGACCCTACGATGCAAAAGAAATTTAAGGTTGTAAATTGGATGAACCTCATTTTTCTTTAGAACGACATCCCCTGGTTCCATTTCAACCCTAAACATGGGTTGAGGAATCTTTTCACGGTTCCGCATATTTACCACATTTTTTATTTTAAAGCCTTCCTCTTGCAATCAAGTCTTAATATCATCCGTGTCTACACAAGGGTCAATTCCTTTTATAACGACCTGAAGACCTTTAGCACTTTTAAGCTGATAAGTGTAAAAATATATTTTCTCCTTGTCCAGAACGTCAGTCAGTTTTCGGTATTCACTTTCATTATTTACCTGGATTTTTGTTTCACTGATACTGCCATGCTTAACTGATGTAACGTTAAAAGTGTCTTTGCCGATCGCCGTGATAAGTTGTTTTACCAGCTCACTAGTAGTAGGCTCTCTCAAATATATTGGCGGTGGTTTAAAGGTTTTCTTAGATGTTGCTGCCTCCACAGTCTGAAGGATAGCAAATCTATTATTTTCAGTTGTTGTTTTGGTGCTATCATTTTTAGGTAGTTTCGATTGAGACGACACTTGAGTGGATTTGGGGCTTCCACTGGTGTTTAGCTACAGTTACGTACCTGTCCATGCCTACTTGTGTTTTCGGCTTATCTGCAACAATTATAGTCGATGATTGTTTGTCTTCTGTTGTAAGAACAATATTTGGCGAGCTTGAAGGCCGGCGTTTCTTATCATTTATGGAAAGTAGATTATTCAATGATTTTTTAATAGATTCCTCTTCGGAAATCCATAAATTTTTGCTAGTAGAGCTAAGCTCTTTCTCAGAACTACATCTGCTAGGTAAGCTCATGCAGTGTTTTATTAAAGAAAAAAGTTTTTTATTATAGAAAACAAAAATTTAATTTATAGTTTTTTTCTCAGACTACCTTCGTAATCTTCCGCACAATAACAACAATAAAATTTATGCACTGTCTCTGCACTTGTTTTGTAATTGGTATTATTGCTTTATTATTAAAAGTTTAAGGAATTTATTTTCCCGTTGTTTTTTTTTGTTTAATAGTTTGTTGTTGTTCGCACAATTTATTACAACGTATTTTGTTTTTTTTATGCTCGTAATTTAGCACTATGTATTATTGTTTTTGTATGTTTACCAACACGTATAAAAAATTATTTTTGTCCGCTTTCAATTAACACGACCGTATGGTTGAAGAGTTGCGAGAACAATTCAATTTGAGAGACTTGTTGAAGAAAAACATACAATGGCATTGGGATAAAGCTCAAGATGATGAATTCAATCATTTGAAAATAGAAATTACAAAAAGTCCCGTTCTAACTTATTTTGACCCGAACAAGCAATTAGTCTTGAGCGTAGATGCACCAAAATTTGCCGTCGGTGCTGCCATAATGCACAATAAACAACCCATTGCTTATGCTTCTGCATGTGCCCAAGAAAATTACGCTCAAATTGAAAAAGAGTTGTTTGCTACTCTCTTTGGTTGCACCAGGTTTCATCAATATACGTATGGTAACAAAGTTTTAGTAGAAACAGATCATAAACCGTTAGTTTCTTTGTTTAATAAGCCTTTATATAAAATTCCAGCGAGACTTCAAAGGTTCATGCTGCGTCTTCAGTCTTATGATCTGACAGTTGTTTACAAGCCGGGCAAATATTTATATATAGCCGACACTCTTTCAAGATGCCCATTGAAATCAAACGCGTTAACTGATATTCATAATGAAATCACAGTTCATTGCAATTTTCTTAAGTCACATCTTGAATTTCCTTTTTCGAATATTGATAATGTTAAAGAACATAGTAATGAAGATACAGTTTTTAAGAAAATTAAAAACTATATACAAAATGGTTGGCCAAAATATAAAAAACTTGTTGATAGGGGGGTCATGCCTTATTTCAAAATAAAAGATGAAATTTATTCTATCGATGATATTCTTCTTAAAAATAATCAAATTTTAGTCCCAAAGAG
Source organism: Thecocarcelia acutangulata (assembly GCA_914767995.1). Taxonomy (NCBI): domain Eukaryota; kingdom Metazoa; phylum Arthropoda; class Insecta; order Diptera; family Tachinidae; genus Thecocarcelia; species Thecocarcelia acutangulata. The sequence goes on from OU612097.1 coordinate 62,506,605, forward strand.
TCTCCAAAGTTTAATATTGAATAAAATTCATGAAAGCCACATGGGAATACAAAGATGCCAAAGTCTAGCTAGACAATCAGAGTACTGGCCAAATATGTACATACATATAATGATATTTTTAATAAAGTATCAAATTGCGAAATTTGCATGAAATACCGAAATGCAAAAGCAAAACAAGAAATTTTGGCCCATGACATTGTTGGTATACCATGGTTCAAAGTAGGCTGTGACCTCTTTGAATTCCAAAAGAAATACTATATACTAGTAGTCGATTACTTTTCTAAATTTGTTGAAATAGAGCTTCTTAGCTCTGGTTATTCTAGTAGATATGTGATTCTCAAGCTGAAATCTATTTTTGCCAGACATGGCATTCCAAACATTTTTATATCGGATAATGGGCCGCCTTTCAATTCTAATGAGTTTAAAGAATTCGTTATGGATTGGGGTATAAGGCATCAGACATCGAGCCCTTATTTGGCAAGGTCAAACGGTCTTGCAGAACGATCTATTCAAACAGTTAAAAAACTGTTGCACAAATGTCTTGAAAGTGGTGCTGATCCATATATCGCCTTACTTAATTATCGTACTACACCTAAAGGTAACTTACCAAGTCCGTCTGAACTGCTAATGTCCAGAAAATTGAATTCAAGACTACCAAATCTTTCACTAAATTTAAAGCCAAACATAATTGACGTGGATAAATACGCAAAAGAGATTAATGACAAAATTAAAAAATCATCGAAACAGTATAACATCAATACAAAGAAATATAAATCCGTTAATACTGGTGATAAAATAATGTTTAAAAGAAATCCAACTTCCTTTTGGTTTCCAGGAGAAGTATTAAGTAAATGTTCGGAACCAAGATCATTTGTAATAAAAGATAAAGAAGGTTCTTTGTATAGAAGAAATGAAGAGCACATATTGAAAAAACCAATAACCCTCTCAAATTCTCATAGTAAAAGTGAAAATATAATTCAAAACTCTGAATATCAGTTGAATGAAAATAGTGAAAATGAAATAAGTAGAATGAGTACTCCTGATACGGATTTAATGATTAAAAACGAAAATGACACTGACAGTTCTTGCGTAACACGACATGGAAGAAAAGTAGACCCACCAATTAGATTCACACATACTAAGCTCTAAGCCATCAAAAATATGCAGTATAATAATATCTTTAATTCAATTACTTAAATATATAATAAACTGTAAAATTAATATCAATGAATGTGCATTTGAAAGGGAAGATGTTGTATAAATACATACTTTTAAGTTATATCATATTCTATTATATTTAGATATATTGTAAAATACTAATATAATTAATTTATATTTTATTGAATCACCCTGTTATTTTAATTTAAGAAATCTCTTGTAATGTGTTGATATTGTTTCTGAATAAAGACACTTGCTAATTGATACAACAGTTTTATGCATAATCAATCGCAATTTGATACAAGAAATGCAAATTATTTACGAATTCCAAGATGTAGACTAGAAAAAACGAAGCAACGTGTGGATATTACGGGTAGTATGAAATTTAATCATTTACCTGCTAACATAAAGTTAATAAATAGAATTTCAATATCTAAGTCGTCCTGCAAAGGATACCTGTTAAATAAAATAGAAACACTTCTGTGAATATAATACATTGTGTAAACTTTTATTGGAAAATTTCAATTTTATTTTTATTTGTATAAACTTTTTTTCAATCTTTTTCAATTATCTCAACTGTGTAAATCTGTACATTTAAGCTAATAAGACTGCCGACTTGCTCCAATAATGCCTTTAAGGTGCTGGAGCTGTTGCTAAATGAACATATTGTACTCTGAATTATTAATAAATATTTATAAAAAAAAAAAAAAAAAAAATTAAAAACGAAATAAACTCTTTTTTATAACAAACGCAATCAAATGTGTACAGTGTTACTGTTTCGTTAGATAATACGAGTATAAATAGTCTAAAATAGTAAACATGTTTTACTTTGTACATATACTCCGTGTCCGTGTTCTTATTATAAAAAATTTGTACACTTGAATGAAATAGGACTGAATGATATAGTACAAAAAGTTGTTTCTTATACCGGAAAACCAAGTTGTTTTGAATTTGATTTGGTGCCACCGAAATTTAAAAAACGCACCGAAAATTTGAAAAAGCGCACCACGCACTAACTAAGTAATTTTTCGTACATAAATTTTAAAAAAGCAGCAAAAAAAAACAAAAATCTTACGCTCATTACTTTAGTAGTCAATGCGCTTTTTCCCCAGTGCAAATTTATTTGCACTCGAGCATAACTATGGGTTTCCCTTTGAGCTTCGCTAAATTGTAGTAATAATTCGAGGTGCATTAACGTGTACACGGTGGCAGCACTACGGCATGTGCTACTGGCAATATAGTAAGCTATTTACGTCAAAGGTATTGTTTACATTTTTGAAAGTGAATTTAGTGTTTTATTCTGAATTAAAACATATACAAATTATTTTGTGAACATATAAATAATTTAAATAAATATAATTTATAATTATGTAAAGGTACATTCATAGTTCATGATTGTGAAAATAGTAACAAATATTTTTGATAAACATAGCTTACCACATGCCTGTTTTTGTTGTATTGTTGTAATTTTACTCTAGTGCTGCCACCGTGTATACGTTAATGCACCTTGTAATAATTCTTCTCGTTTTTAAGTACCGTTAATTTTATTTATTTTATGTCTATATTTTTTGTTTTTGTGTACACATTAAAATATCTTTCCCAAAAACATGTCAACAGATTTGCTTATAAATCAAAAGTTTTTGCTGGCAACGCAAGATTCCAATTTATTGCAGCAAAATAACAATTTATGGCGACATTTGCATCGGCACTAAATACAAAAAGCATATTTCAACTCCCATTATCTAAACGACAATTCTATTGAAATCGCCACTATTATAATTCAATTATGTATTTAAACGAGGCATAATTAACGACGAGAGGTTAAATATCTATTTTTAGATTGAGAGAATATTTAGTATTTAAAAATAAGTAGTTAATTTAAATGTAAGAGGAAAACTGTATGTAGTAGATCAGAGCGGATATTGAATTTAATTGTTACAGTGGCACAAAATAGACAAATTTGTATTGTGTAAGATATAACGAAAAGTTAGAAGAGTTACAGGAAACGGAAAAAGTAATTAATATATTCTTTTAACACATTTTATGTCATCAGTTAAATGATGTTAGTTTAAAATAAAAAAAAACTGCCGTCTTCGATGCTGACATCAAAACGACTGCGAATGTCATAATCAGGTTTTACTTTTTATATATATTTTGCCCGCAGATTATGAATGTGAACAATACAGAAAGTTTCATATCGCTCCTTTATTGCAATATAGTCATATCTAATAAAAGCTCGTTTCGAGACAAACGCATTTAAAATTTTTAGTTTCCATACAAGTCTTAGCAATTTTTTTGACAAAATATCTCCTAAAGGAAACAGTTTAAAAACAATTTGAATAAATTTTTGGCACAATATAAATGGTAGTATTGTTAACAATTCTGCATTGTTAACTCGAAAAGCTAATTTTTTGAGATATGACTATGTTGCAATAAAGGAGCGATATCATTTTGTTCTACACTTTCCGTAAATAAAACAAAAATAATGGTAACACTTACGCCGTTTGAATTTGTATTGTTTTGAACGTAAAAATACTCGTATTATTCGCTAATTTAAAATACACAGACAAGAGAGAAAGCAATCGAACGAAAACTGAACTGTTTGAAGATTGGAAGGAACTCAACACGTTCTTGAAATTATATTTTATTTCGAAAAGAGGACAAACTTCAACAAGCAATACAATTTTATGTGTTCGTTTCTTTTATACTAAAAATTCATATATATATCTTAACTTATGCATTAGGCTTTTTGTCACAAAGCAGTATTATGTGTTTTTTGCTATTTTTGTGCTTAGCGGAATTATTGAATAATTATTAAAAGCATACGCAAAACAATAAATACAACAAAATAATAATAAGCAAGTTAAAACCGTAACTTAAGTAAAGTTTACTAGGGGCATATATTGCTACATTTTTATATATTTCTATTTAACTTAAAACAAGCATTTTCAAAGTATAAAATCATTTATTGTTACATATACTAACGAGTAATTTTTTTGCTATTATCTTTTTGGCAACACTAGTTTTGACAGCTCACGCACGTTTTGTATCTTGTGTCACTGTCAAACATCTTCAGTTTGGTCTATAATTTAATCATGAATCGTCTTACAAACGAACAACGCTTGCAAATTATTGAATTTTATTACCAAAATGAGTGCTCTGTTAAGTAAGTTCATCGCGCGCTTCTTCCATTTTATGGTCAGTTTAATCGACATACTGAGGCTTCTATTCGGGCTATTGTAAAAAAATTTCACACCAAATTTACATTGTTGGACATTAAACCACCAACACGCTTACGTAGAGTGCGAACTGAAGAAAATATCGCAGCCGTATCGGCCAGTGTTGGTGATGACCGTGAATTATCGATTCGGTGCCGTTCGCAGCAATTGGGCCTCTGTTACTCCACTACGTGGAAAATTTTGCGGAGGGATTTGGGTGTGAAGCCTTATAAGAAGATACAGCTGGTGCAAGAATTGAAGCCAAACGACCTACCACAAAGCCAAATTTTTGGTGAATGGGCTCTTGAAAAGTTAGATGAAGATCCACTTTTTTTTATCGAAGAATTGTGTTCAGCGACGAGGCTCATTTCTGGTTGAATGGATACGTGAACAAGCAAAACTGCCGTATTTGGAGTGAAGAGCAGCCAGAAGCATTGCAAGAGCTACCAATGCATCCACAAAAAACAACCGTTTGGTGCGGATTATGGGCTGGCGGCATCATTGGGCCGTATTTCTTCAAAGATGATGCGAATCACAACGTTACTGTGAATGGTGAGCGCTACCGTGCGATGATAACAAACTTTTTTTTGCCCAAAATGGAAGAGCTTGACTTGCATGACATGTGGTTTCAACAAGACGATGCCACAACCCACACAGCACGCGAAACAATGGACCAATTGAGAGGCGAGTTCGGTAAACAGTTTATTTCACGCTTGGGACCAGTCAATTGGCCGCCCGGATCGTGCGATTTAACGCCTCTAGACTATTTTTTGTGGGGCTATGTTAAGGCTAATGTCTACAGCGACAAGCCCGCTTCGATTGACGCACTGGAAGCCAACATTGCCAACATTATTCGTGAGATACCGGCCGAAATGTTGGAAAGAATATGCCAAAATTGGACTAAGCGGATGGACCATTTGAGGCGCAGCCGCGGCCAACATTTGCATGAAATAATCTTCAAACATTAAATTATATCGACCCAACTATCGATCCAAATAAATATTTCATGCATTTTTCTGAATTTTATGTGTTTTTTTTTTAATTTCCGATAGTTCTTGTAAAATCACCCATTATATTATAATAATTTTTTCACATTTGAAATATAATGTTTTATTCTGAATATATTTCTTCGTGAAGGGGTTTTTTGATACTAGTTCCGATGAAATTTGGTCCAGTGTAACATTTTTCAATCTGCTTTTAAGTTAAATAAATTAAAATGTTTGCAGCTTAAGATCTTAAATTTGTTTATTGAAGAACGAAAATTTTTATAATTATTCCGATACATCGCTAAACAGTATCGCCAGGAAGATTAAAATGTTAACATATTAACGATACTAACAAACCGTGATCCAAATATCGGTATAATAATAATAATAATAATAATAATAATAATAATAATAATAATAATAATAATAATAATAATAATAATAATAATAATAATAATAATAATAATAATAATAATAATAATAATAATAATAATAATAATAATAATAATAATAATAATAATAATAATAATAATAATAATAATAATAATAATAATAATAATAATAATAATAATAATAATAATAATTGTACATTTTTTATCAAAAGACCCATGTAAGACCTTAAGCTTAAATTTAATTTATATAACTATTTTACACCTATTTTCGTAACAAAAAATTGTGGCACATAAAACAATGTAGCAAATTTGAAAAACACGACCAATGTGTATAAATACGAGTGCTTATGTACATATTTGCGGATTCGATTGTGTTAGTTATCTAACTACGAATAAACGAGTAGATGCACATGTGGACACAAATATATATATATATATATATATATATATATATATATATATATATATATATATATATATATATATATATATATATATATATATATATATATATATATATATATATATATATATATATATATATATATATATATATATATATATATATATATATATATATATACAGTCACTCACATTTAAAGTCGGGCACTTACTAAAAAATTTGAATTTGTGAACATAACGCAAAATTAATATTTTGTAGATCCACCTTTTTGGGTTTCAACAGCTTGTAAGTGGCTAGGCAAAGATTCCACTAATTTTTTGCAAACCTCAGGACTTATATTATTCCACTCTTCCTGTAAGGCATTCTTTAGTTGTGGAATTGACGTACACTGCCTGTCCTGCATCCGGTGGCCTATTTCGTCCCACAAATGTTCAATAACATTGAGGTCCGGACTTTGTGCAGGGGTTTTAATAACCTTCGGACAGCTATAGAGCAGCCAATTTTTTACATCATATGCTGAATGTTTAGGATCATTGTTCTGGTAAAATTGGAAATTAGTTTCAATGCCGAGTTTTTTTACGATTTCTTTTCAATTTTTTCTCAAAATATTTAAATAAACATTCTTATTCATGACACCGTCAATGAAATGCAAATTTCCAACTCCTGAAGCTGCCATGCATCCCCAAACCATAACCCATCCGCCACCGTGCTTTACTGTTTTTCTTAAGTTCTTGCCTTCCATCTCTTTGGTTTACGCCATACTTTGCCTCTTCCATCGCACCAAAATAAGTTAAATTTACTTTCATCAGTAAACAATACCTAAATATTAATAATAAGCCTAATTAAATTTTTATGTTTGTTCCAACTTACGGTACTCCACAAATCAAAACCTTTGGTCATATATTGACGAGCAAAAACAAGCCGTTCGCTGTGGTTTTTCTTACTTATAAGAGGTTTTTTCCGTGCCACTCGGCCATGAAAGTCATTCTTGCGAAGAAGTCTTCTTATTGTTTTTGGGTTTACCTCCGTCCCAGAAGCTTCCTTGACCATTGCTGTCAGTTTTGGAGCAGCAATACAAGGATTTTTTTTCACCTGTTTTAAAATCATGCTCTCATCTCTGGGTGAAAGCTTTCTTGCTCGCGTTTTTTTTATTTGCTACCAAACCACTTTCTTTATAATGGGTGATTTTATAAGAACTATCTGAAATTAAAAAAAAAAAAAAAAAAAACACATAAAACTCAGAAAAATGCATGAAATATTTATTTGGATCGATAGTTGGGTCGATATAATTTAATGTTTGAAGATTATTTCATGCAAATGTTGGCCGCGGCTGCGCCTCAAATGGTCCATCCGCTTAGTCCAATTTTGGCATATTCTTTCCAACATTTCGGCCGGTATCTCACGAATAATGTTGGCAATGTTGGCTTCCAGTGCGTCAATCGAAGCGGGCTTGTCGCTGTAGACATTAGCCTTAACATAGCCCCACAAAAAATAGTCTAGAGGCGTTAAATCGCACGATCCGGGCGGCCAATTGACTGGTCCCAATCGTGAAATAAACTGTTTACCGAACTCGCCTCTCAATTGGTCCATTGTTTCGCGTGCTGTGTGGGTTGTGGCATCGTCTTGTTGAAACCACATGTCATGCAAGTCAAGCTCTTCCATTTTGGGCAAAAAAAAGTTTGTTATCATCGCACGGTAGCGCTCACCATTCACAGTAACGTTGTGATTCGCATCATCTTTGAAGAAATACGGCCCAATGATGCCGCCAGCCCATAATCCGCACCAAACGGTTGTTTTTTGTGGATGCATTGGTAGCTCTTGCAATGTTTCTGGCTGCTCTTCACTCCAAATACGGCAGTTTTGCTTGTTCACGTATCCATTCAACCAGAAATGAGATTCGTCGCTGAACACAATTCTTCGATAAAAAAAGTGGATCTTCATCTAACTTTTCAAGAGCCCATTCACCAAAAATTTGGCTTTGTGGTAGGTCGTTTGGCTTCAATTCTTGCACCAGCTGTATCTTCTTATAAGGCTTCACACCCAAATCCTTCCGCAAAATTTTCCACGTAGTAGAGTAACAGAGGCCCAATTGCTGCGAACGGCGCCGAATCGATAATTCACGGTCATCACCAACACTGGCCGATACGGCTGCGATATTTTCTTCAGTTCGCACTCTACGTAAGCGTGTTGGTGGTTTAATGTCCAACAATGTAAATTTGGTGTGAAATTTTTTTACAATAGCCCGAATAGAAGCCTCAGTATGTCGATTAAACTGACCATAAAATGGAAGAAGCGCGCGATGAACTTACTTAACAGAGCACTCATTTTGGTAATAAAATTCAATAATTTGCAAGCGTTGTTCGTTTGTAAGACGATTCATGATTAAATTATAGACAAAACTGAAGATGTTTGACAGTGACACAAGTTACAAAACGTGCGTGAGCTGTCAAAACTAGTGTTGCCAAAAAGATAATAGCAAAAAAATCACTCGTTATCTAGAAATGCTGTCATTCACTGAAGATTTGCTTTTTTTTATCAAATTAGATATTTCCCTTTCAGATTTTCCATCTAAGTGCAACTCAATTATTATTTTCCGTTCTTCGAAGGTATATTGTTTAATTTTGCGCGGCATTTTTCAAAAAACTTTTATAATCTTCACTGATCAAATGATTGTGTAAGAAGAAATTGTTTTGGAGACAAAAGAAGAAAAAAGTGGAAATAACGGTATATTTCACTTTTTCATTGTACAAAACCTTAAGTGCCCGACTTTCAATGTGAGACAGAGAATTTACTTTTTCTCATTTTGTTATTCTTATGTATTTTATAACGGGACTTAAAATAAAATTTCTATGGTTTTTCTATTAATAAGAGTTTTTATGATAAAACAAAAAAAAAAATTAAACGCATCATCTTTCATCAAACCATAAATATAAAGATCATAAATTTTCGACAATGTTTGCCCGACTTTAAATGTGAGTGACTGTATATATATATATATATATATATATATATATATATATATATATATATATATATATATATATATATATATATATATATATATATATATATATATATATATATATATATATGTATATATATATATATATATATATATATATATATATATATATATATATATATATATATATATATATATATATATATATATATTTGTGTCCACATGTGCATCTATTCGTGCAAAAAATCCATTTTTTTTGCAGTTTTGTAAGAAAATTTTTGAAAACAAAAATTGTTTGTTTTGCTTCAAACTTCACACACTTATTAAGCATGGTGACTTAAAGCCAAAAAAATTTTTTTTTCACTTATCGGTCCATATATACCCGAGATATAACCCAAATCGGATTTTTAATGAAAATGTCGCACAGGCGAAGCTAATCAACTTTTTTTGCTTAAAAGTAGTTCTGGTAATAAAATTAGGTTATATAAATATGAAAAACAAAAATTTTCGATATCGGGCCATATATACCCGAGATATAGCCCAAACCGGGTTTTTCATGAAAATGTCGCGTAAGCGAACTTAAACAACTTTTTTCACCTTAAAGCAGTTCTGGTAATAAAATAAGGTTATATAAATATGGAAAATTAAAATTTCCGATATCGGTTCATATATACCCGATGTATAGCCTAACAGGTTTTTTGATGAAAATGCCGAGTAAACAACTTTTTTGTGCTCAAAAGCAGTTCTGGTAATGAAATAAGGTTATATAAATATGGAAAAAGAAAATATCTGATATCGGTCCATATATACTCGAGATATATGTAGCCTGAACCGATTTTTCCAATAACATTTTTTTTTTTGCTGAAAAGCAGTTCTTGTTACAAAAGAAGGTTACGAAAATAGGGAAAATTAAAATTTCTGATATCGGTCCATATATACCCGAGATATAGCCTAAATCGGGGTTTTCATGAAAATATCGAATTTTTTTTTTTTTTTTTTTTTATATTGGACCAGTACTCAGGGGATGACCCCTACATATGCAGTGCATTGTACCAGAACTAGGAAAATAGGTTGTGAGGAGGGGGAAAGCGGGAGTAGTGTTTGTGAACATTTGACTTGAATCTTCCAACGTTATAACAGACAGGAAACACTTCTGCAGGCAACTTGTTCCACAGACGAAGCGTGCGGCTGAAAAACGAATTCTCTCTGTAATGCGTAGTACGATTCCCCGGGCAATCGACCACAAATGGGTGAGCTCTAGATGATGAACGCGTGCTACGTAAAAATGTGCGCGTTTCGGGAACAATATCCCTAATTTCGTCAGAGCAAAATCCATTGTAGTATCGATAGAACAGAGTAACGCATCCCACACTGCGTCGATGCTCCAGTGAGTCAATAGAGTTGGATACCCTACTGTCACCGATGAGCTTCTTCGCCCTCTCCTGCACACGGTCGAGTAACCCCAAAACAGACTTTGAGGCACCGGCCCAAACATGAGAGTTGTATTCCATTTTCGGTCGGATGTAGGTGGTATAAATAGTAAGGAGGTCGGATGGAGTGAAGTACATCTTACACCGTTTCAAAAAACCGAGGCACTTGAATGCTTCTTTAGAGATATGAAAAATGTGTTCATTCCAGCGAACGTCACACTGTATCTTCATTCCAAGAACATCAAGAGCATCCGATTCTTCAATATTTATACCATCCATGAGTACAGATGAAGCAGCATTTGCGGTCGTTTGTTTGTGCGTCAATAAGCAACACTGGGTCTTACGAGCATTAAAGGTGACCCTGTTTTTACGACCCCATTCAGAGACCAATAAAAGATCACTATTCAGTGAATCATTCATATTTAGTCTCTTGGCAGCGATCTCTGATAGGCTGGGCCTATAACTAAAAGAGTACGAGTGACAAATGCTGCTGTCATCCGCGAAAGAGTGGATAGGGTGTGAAGTTTGGTAGAGAAGGTCGTTGAGGAAAATAAGAAATAGGGTAGGAGAAAGTTCGCATAAGCGAACTAAAGCAATTTGTTGTGCTCAAAAGCAGTTCTGGTAATGATATAAGGTTATATAAATATGGTAAATTAAAAGTTTCGATATCGGTCCATTTATACCCAAGATATAGCCTAAACCGATTTTTTCATTAAAAAAAATTTTTTTTTTTTGCTGAAAAGTAATTCTCGTTATAAAAGAAGGTTACTAAAATACAGAAAATAGAAAATTCCGATATCGGTTCATATATAACCGAGCATATTAAGGTCACATTTTTAATATACTATACATATTCGTGACTATCGTGAAGGGTATTTTAGATTCGGCCCAGCCGAATATACTACACTCTTACTTGTTTTCCTTAAAAACAGTTCTGGTAATGAAATAAGGTTAGATAAATATGGGAAATTAAAATGCTTGATATGGGTCCATATATACCCGAGATATAGCCTAAACCGGGGTTTTCAAGAAAATGCCGCGTAAGCGAACTTAAACAACGTTTTTTCATTAAAAGTAGTTCTAGTAATAACATAAGCTTAGATAAATATGGAAAATGAAAATGCCCGATATCGGTCCATATATACCCGAGATATAGCCTAAACCGGGGTTTTTGTTAAAATGCCGCGTTAGCGAACTTAAACAACAGTTCTGGTTATAAAATAAGGTTAGATAAATATGGAAAATGAAAATGCCCGATATCGGTCCAGATATACCCGAGATATAGCCTAAAACGGTGTTTCATGAAAATGTCCCGTTAGTAAACTTAAACAACTTTTTTTGCTCAAAGGCAGTTCCGGTAATAAAGTAAGGTTATATAAATATCGAAAATGAAAATATCCGATAGCGGTCCATATATACCCCAGATATACCATGAATCGGGTTTGTCATGAAAATGTCCCGTAAGTAAACTTAGACAACCTTTTTTGCTCAAAGGCAGTTCCGGTAATAAAGTAAGGTTATATAAATATGGAAAATGGAAATTTCCGATATCGGTCCATATATACCCCAGATATAGCCTAAACCGGGGTTTTTATGTGAAAATGTCCCGTAAGTAAACTTAAACAACTTTTTTTTGCTTAGAAGCAGTTCTGGTAATGAAACAAGGCTATATAAATATGGAAAATGGAAATTTCCGATATCGGTCCATATACACCCGAGATATAGCCTAAACCGCGGTTTTCATGAAAATGTCGCGTAAGTGAACTTAATCATAGTTTTTACTTAAAAACAGTTCTGATAAGGAAATAGGGTTATATAAATATGGAAAATGGAAATTTCCGATTTCGGTCCATATATATCCGAGATATAGCCTTAACCGCGGTTTTCATGAAAATGCCGCGTAAGCGAACTTAAACAACGTTTTTTCATTAAAAGTAGTTTTGGTTATAAAATAAGGTTAGATAAATATGGAAAATGAAAATGCCCGATATCGGTCCATATATACCCGAGATATAGCCTAAAACGAGTGTTTCATGAAAATGTCCCGTAAGTAAACTTAAACAACTTTTTTTGCTCAAAGGTAGTTCCGATAATAAAGTAAGGTTATATAAATATCGACAATGAAAATATCCGATAGCGGTCCATATATACCCCAGATATACCATGAATTGGGTTTGTCATGAAAATGTTCCGTAAGTAAACTTAAACAACCTTTTTTGCTCAAAGGCAGTTCCGGTAATAAAGTAAGGTTATATAAATATGGAAAATGGAAATTTCCGATATCGGTCCATATATACCCCAGATATAGCCTAAACCGCGGTTTTCATGAAAATGTCGCGTAAGTGAACTTAAACAACTTTTTTTGCTTAAAAACAGTTCTAGTAACGAAATAAGGTTATATAAATATGGAAAATGGAAATTTCCGATATAGGTACATATACCGGAAATATAGCCTAAACCGCGTTTTTATATGTGAGTATTGTGAAGCGTATTTTAGATTCGGCCCAGCTGAATTTACCACACTCTTACTTGTTTCATCAAGGATTATTTTATGGGTTTAGAAATGATGACGAACAAACTTAATTACAGGAAAATCTTGAACTTGTTATTGAGAAAAATTTTAAAGATTTTATTAGCTTGAGTAATACTGTCTACTAAAATTAAATAAGAATTAACTTGATACAAGTAAAAACTTTTTATAACCGAGTTCAATTTCTCAATTCTATTCTTTGAATACAGTCCACTGAATACTCAAAACTTGGAGAAATTGACTTAATAACAGAAATTGTGTACTTAATATTAAGGAAGATTTACTTGTTTTGAGAAAAACAATAATTAATGGTAGAAGTGAGTTTACTTATATATAGAAATTATTGATAATAAAGCTTTTAACTTTTAATAAAACTTTTAACTATTTTCTAGTAAATAATTATTTATGTTTAGTTTTAGGACAATTTTTTTCTTTTACTAAATTTTATGAAAATATTGATTATCACGGTTTCTTTGTAGCCAAATCATTCCCGAATTTCTTCAAGTTAAGTTAAATTTACTTAAATTTCGTTAACTTTTTTTTGAGTGCATGCTTAAACTTCAAGAACAGGTACAGAAAATATTCTGTTTTTTTTTTTAATTTTTAAAAAATGGTATATTGAACTAAGCAGATGAGCAAAAAGTCAATTATTGTTTTTTAGGGTATTTGTTTTGATTTTCGTTAAATAGTAATAGGCTTTTTACACTGATCAACATCTTCGTGAAACGAATGCAAGATGTTGAAAATGCGAGACACTGTTTACATTGCTCACATCTACCATCTACTATCAATCTAAAGTAGTATTATTTCAGTTTCAAACAATTTAACAAGCACACTAAATTTTTTCAAAAACAAATTAAGTTGAAAAACAAAAACGATTATAAAATGGCCTTGCCCATGTCGTGGACTGGGCAACTTCTAATGCACTAATTTTTAAGTCGCTACTTTTCTGACTTGAGCATTACATTGAATAGTGTTCGTATATACTTGGTGGCCTACTGGAAATGCCTGGGCATTAAGTTAAAGTTTTTCTCTTTTATAAGACCACTCTTTTCACTCATTGCGGTTTTCTACTTATTCCGGTTTTATGTTATTACTTTCCGATCAAAAACAAACACGTCTGTTCACTGCCGAAGCTAGACTCTGGCTAATACACAAATAAGTATGAAATTCAAGTTCATAAAAATTAGTACTCGTATACAGAAAACAACACAATTCAATGTTCAAAGGGAAGCAACAACTTAAGGTCCTGTAAATCCCGCCATTTGTTTTAAGAAATTTATATTCTTTCAGGATGCAACAGATTAAGATGGCTGAAATCGTAATTTTTATTTGCTCGTTGTGGAAGAAACTTATAGTCTTTCTTAGTATCAGTTTTAAAATAAATTGTTCCCGATAGGTCATAAGATAAAGCACGGATCATATTAACCGTCGGCTTTCCAATTTGATAACCTAAATGTTTAAATAATTGTGTAAAGTTATAAACATTTATTTTATATTGCATGTTTTACTTGATCGAATCGGTAATGTTTAAGGTGACTAACGTTAAGAGGAAATGGGGTTTTACGCGACTTCCTTATTAGGTCAACAAGTTGTGGGGGCGAATTTATCTTCTCGTTATTTATTCTTCATTGAATAAGAGAGTGAGTCGAATCACACTGCATTTGTGTGTGCCCTACGATTAAGTATTTATGTTCAACAGTGATGCTTTTTTAACACTGAAGGAAATCAAATCCTTAGAAACAAAACATTGCGATTCTGGTAAAAGCACCCGTCTGAATAAATAAATACATATTGAAAATTTGGCGTACGGAGAATAGCGTTTCTTAAATTTTTAATGAGGATAGTGGCGTAAGTAGACGCATTAAAGTTTCCTTCAGTTTCATCCCAGACGAGGTTGCCGGATTCATGAGTAATGATATTGTGTATAATAAAATTGTGAGCTTGCAATTTTATTTTGTAGTATGAGGAACTTACATTTGACTGTGGAATAAGTTTTACAGCTTACATATCCCTATATAGTAGTAAGTATAAATCTGCCTCAGCACTTTCTACATCGATTACTTTTTCTTCGCTCATACTATCGAAATATTTTATTTTCATATCTTACCTCAAGTCTGATACTACGTTCATTTGATTTGTAAAATAATACACATAATGGTATGCCATTTGGAATTATTGATTTAATATAGTTAAAAAAAATACGCTTTGATAACAAAAAAATTTTCATTGACTATTGTTTAAGCTTTTTCTTAAATTATTTATATAAATAGATAATTATTCGACTTTTTTGGAATTCCCAAAATCGGCCTAAGGAATCGCCAAATCCACCTCTTACCTGAAAACAATATGGCAACTTCAATTTTTTCACTAAAGGAAATTACCGTTCAGATACACGTTCCACGGCCAAAACCAGTACCAAGTATTCCGATTCGGTTGGCAAAGCAGCTCTGAGTTTTTTGGGAGCTCCCAAAGTCGGCTTCAGAAATTGTCATAATCCTTCCACTTCCCCAGAAGCCATACGGCATTGTGAATTTCTACACTAAAGCGAATAACCGTTTATAGTTCAGATGCATGTTCCGCAAAAAACTGCCCACCGAATATGAAAAACTGGTTTCAAACCGGTTAACGAAGTGGTTCCGGTTCCCCAATTCTCCGGAAGTAATACAACAACCACAATTTTCTCACTACAGCAGCAACCATTTCAATCATATGGCATGAATTTCGTGTGTTAACAATCTTATTTTTGTTCGTAAAAATCTAAAAATTGGTAAATTCTTTTGAGCCATAATCAATCAAAAGCTCGATAGGTCTCGATAAGCTCTGCTTTCAATAAAACGGTCCTACACAGCGCATAAAAAATGGACTTGCTGAGAACTTATTTTGGTTAGCATAAGATATCAATTATGTTACGATAAATTAGCCGCTTAGATCGCCTAAGTCTGAAATCTTGCTTTGGAAGCCAATATTACTCGTTTTAGACGCGAGATACTGTTTGCTATGCTCGAACGAGTTGCCTAAAATTGGACCTTAAGATGGACCACATCAGACGTTGCTGTGGCAAACATTAACATAATATAAAAAAAAAAATTATAAATAGCTTGTTTTCTATGTTTCCCAGCTATCTATATGTCGACATTTCATAGGAACTACCCTAATCATCAGTAGACTTTGGAAATTTTTGAAAGATATTCTCAAACATTCAACTTTATATCCCAACAATCCAAATAAATTGCTGAGAATTTAAAAAGAAAAATGCTCTAATAATATCCGTCAAAACACAAAAAACAAGCTTTTCTATTTATAAACGTCTCTAACATTTCTTTACACCTTTCAAACAAATGAACAACCGTTGGTTGCTACGATTTGCTTTTTGAAAATATCGAAAAGCAGAGAACAAAAATTCAAACAATTAAGTTTTTTATTCGCTATTTAAGCTTCTAACATTTATACCAGTAAAAAATTATAAATAGCTTGTTTTCTATGTTTCCCAGCTATCTATGTATATGTCGACATTTCATAGGAACTACCCTAATCATCATGCAATAAATTGTTATTTTATTATTAACAATTACAATTACTTCACTTCATGTGTTTTATTTTACATTATAAATCAAACCTCACGACGAATCACCCGATATAACAACATTGAAATTTTAGCATTTCTAATTTATTACAACCTTTTGTTAAAAAGCATAATAATTTAATTTAAAATATCCGATAGAAATTTATGTTAAGCAAAAATTTAAGTGCAATTGTTAATCGTCGTTTATTGTTGAAAAATGTTTCAAGGCTTTCCAAAATGTTTTTTTCTAATTGTTACTTACATATTTTATTAATTACAAGTTCCTGTCTAACACGAGTAATTTCCCTACATATGTCATACAAGCAACAAATATAAAAACAAAAAATAATCAAACCGTTAAATTGAAATTGCGTTGTAGTAATTTAATTAATTAAACGCTAAAGTTTACAAAAGGCATGAATCTTCTCTAGTTGACGATACTTTACATCACATATACTATAGTGAGTTACATACGAGTATGTATGTAAGTAAATATATTTTATTTAATGTTTAATAAAATAAAAATACAATTCTAGGGAATTTTCGTTTTTTTTTTAATTAATAAAGAAAATAATTTAATTGTTCCTTCATTTATCGCCAGCCGCACAATTTCCGAGAAATTAAAATCGTAAAAGCTGTAAAGCTACAATAATTCTAAAACTAACTGAAGTGTACAACAGTAAAATAAATAAATAATATTTCCTATTCTTAATGCGTCTTAAATTGCGACTTTTTGTACAAGCAACTTTTTTGACAGCTCATTAAAATTCCGAAATTAAATGTTGCTTTTGAATTAAAAGTCGTGCAAAACTATTCAGCAATTGGAGCAATGGTGATCACTATTAGTTATGTAACACGATCTCACTTATGCGACTGCGGCCGGCTTTGCATTACAAGTAATTATCGAATGCTGATGAGTTGTGTACCAAAGTTTATACACAGAAAGAAAAACCTCGTACTATATTCAAGTATTTTTTACTTGCTTTTAGTACGAGTTGTGCTCAAAATTTCATGTACGAATAACTCTCATGTGTACTTAAAATAAGTCGAAATGATATTATTCAAGATAACCAATTTCGCGATGTCTTAAAATAAAGTATAAAATTCTTGAATCAAGCACGGAATTCGTGAACCGAGTAAAAATAAACAAAACAAATGCACAAATACATGTCGCTCCTTTATTGCAACATGGAAATATCTCAAAAAATGAGCTATTCGAGTTAAAAATGAGTTATTTTCTACTTGACTTGTATGCGTTATGACTATGTTGCAATAAAGGTGTGATGTGTACATAAAATGCTGACAGATAGCAAAGAAAGGTTCTCTAGGAAAAAAGACTGTGTGATATATTATCTGAGCATTTTTTCTTTAGAATTCTCATTAATTTATTTAAAGTAATCTTAATATATAAAATTGAATGTGTGTTTGTACGTTTGTTTGTTTATTTGTTTGTTTGTACCTTAAGATCTGCCAGACCGCTGGACCAATCTTCGTGAAATTTTCACAGTAATTGACTGGAACACTTGTGCGAATTATAGGCTACTTTTTTTGAACCACACCTTCTTTTACGCCCCCTATTTTGAATTATGGTATCTCTTTTACAAAATTTTCAACAGATTTTTTTATATAAATGATCATAACTTCCCCATTTTTTAACCAAATTTCAAAATTTTTTGTGCATATGAAAAACGACCAAAATAACTAAGATTATTTTGAAGGGATCTAGTTATCGCCAATTGCCAACCCCAATAATTGATTGTCAAATAACTACAGTATTTATGGAGCAATTTTCAAAATTCCTTTTGCGTATGGGAGAGGTCAATAATCTTTTTATTTATTTATTTATTTTTTTTTTAGAAAATTGGGCGCGTGTACTAAATTGTTCTCCCCATAATTGATTATCATATAACTTCGTTATTTGTAGACCAATTTTCAAAATTCCTTTTTCATATTGAACAAAGTTGAGGTATATTTACCCAATCTTTGTAGAAACTTACGTTTAATGATAGGAGTTGATTCCTGAGTTTAAATAATAAGAAATAGAAATTTTCTTTTTATTCACTTACATTAAAATTTATTATAAAAAATATATTTAATATGAGTTGCACGCTATCTAGACCGCTTCTGAGACGAGAGTACATCGAATGAAAACCGGAAAAACCGCAAAAAGAACACAGTAATATTCAAAGCGGTAGAATTGGTAACAAACAAAAAATCAATATTCATATCATAATCAATAATTCATATCCGTTACATAATAGTTCAATTCATTATAGTTAATATTATTACAATAATACTTATTTTTATACAACGCTTAAACACATATAAAAGATTTCTCATCAAAATTGAACACGCCCTAAAAATTTATTTTCAAATAACTTCGGCATTTGTGGACCAATTTTTAAAATTCTTTTTGGGTACAGAAAGCATCTACTATTTCTTCTTTTTTTGACAGGAAGTGGGAGGGAAGGAAAATTGCTAGCTCCAATAATTGATTATCAAACAACTTCATTTTTTAATCAATTTTCACAATTTTTTTTACATGTCGTTTAACAAAACGACTAATATTACTTATGCGGGACGAAGTTATCGCAAATTGACCACCTCAACAGTTGATTGTGAAATAACTTCATCGTTTATGGAGAAATTTTCAAAATTCTTTTTGTATTTGGAAAAGGTCAACAATTTGTTTTTTTTTTTTTTTTTTGAAAATTGGTGGCGTGATTGCCCTACCCATAATTAATTATCAAATAACTTCATCATTTGTGGACCAATTTTCAAAATTCCATTTTCATATAAAAAATATCGACAAAACTCTGTTCTTTAAAACCCAAGGTGATGGAGGTTGTCACAATACGCCTGCCTCAAAAATTCATTATTAAAGAACTTCGGCATTTGTGAACCAAATTTTAAAATTATTTTTGGATGCAGAAAAGCTGCACTAATTTTTTTTTTTTTGTAGAAGGGGGGGGGGGGGGGGGGGGGGGAAGGGAAGCAAATTGCCAGCTCCAACAATTGATTATCAAACAACTTCGTCAAATGTAAACCAATTTCGAAAATTATTTTTGTATATGGAAAAGGTCCGAAATAAATTTTTTATTGAGAGGGCAGGTCAGAATTTGGATAGAATCGCCAATGGATTTTATTGTTAAACTACGTATTTTCGGAGAACGTGATGCTAGATATATTCTATTAAATGGTAGAAACGTAGAATGCCTCATTTCCACATTCGGAGATGGTTAGTTGACAAAATTACCCAGATAAAAGAGATGAAATTATTTCAACAGAAATATCTGATACTAACATTGATGCACACTTGCATGAAGTTGTGGTTAAAAACATGCTCCATGGTATTAGTTCAAGTCCGCCATGCGTGGTCGATAGGAAATATACGAAAAGCTATCCTAGAGAATTGCTTCAAGAAACAATCTCTGGTGTTGATGGCTACACCCGCTTTATCGTCATAGATCAACGGTGGTGGACAACCAATTACATTAAATGTGCAAAACAATGAAATTGATGTTGAAAATCGTTCGATAGTGCTATATTGCCCAGTGCTTTCAAAAACGTACAAAACGTATATTAATGTCGAGTATTACAATTTCGTCAAATCAATTAAGTATATCTGCATATACTTAACCAAACGATGAAATTACACATTATCTAATGCCGGATACATTAGCAGCAATGAAGCTGTTTGGCGAATTTTATTATTCCCAAACCCTTGAGCGTCATCCAACCGCTGTGCATTTATCTGTTCATCTCGAAAATATATATGTTTTGTTCAGCTTTGAATACTTATTTTTAGTTACCTTTTCGAAGATTCAATAAATAAATAAATGCTTGAAAAAACATCGAAAATGAACAGCCCGTTTATTTTACAGAAGTTAATGCACAATAAGGGCTGCAATGACACCAGCCACAACGTAAATTTCCTTTTCCGAGACGTGCACAAATGATTCTTTTGCTCAAACTTTGCTATATGCTCAAATTCTAACATACAAATTCATATGAAACTTATCGGGATGCGTGCCAAAAGCTAAATTTATTAGAAAACGATTCACAACGCAACTGTATCAAAATCTAATCATCTAGGGCCAGAAGAGTATTATTTGCTATCATATTGGTAACATTCTTTCTATCCGAAACAAATGAACTTTGAAATACATATGAAGCACATATGGAAAGAGAATTATCTGCAACAACGTAAAAATTGAATTTTCACATGGAACTTATAATGAGGCATCGATTCTAATAAGAGATAAATGTTTGCAAATAAACAATAAGACATTCTCGAATGTTGTTGTGATTAGTCCTAATCAAGCAGGCAATGATGATGGTCTGAGCAAGATGTATAACGCGACTCGGAACTATTTATGGCTGAAAATCTACCACACTTACAGCAGGTGCAACTCTCGGCATACAATATATTAATGAGAGCACATACTACTGAAAGCAGTGGATTGTAGTTTGTGGATGGATCAGATGGGACAGAAATTTTTTTTTATGATTGCGTTAATATTGGCTGAAGTTCAATCACAACATAATATTGCACTAGCCCTTGCATCGTCCGCCAGAGCAGCAATACTTTTTTATGGCGGCAAAACAGCATATTTGACACTTAAATTACCTCTAAAGCCGCAATTCTAAGATACGCACTCTTGCTATATTAAAAAAAACACTTCTCAAAAGGTAAAGTGTTGCAAATTTTTAAGATCATAGTATGGGATAAATGTACGAAAAATTTTTGGAGGCACTTGATCGCATGTTACAACATTTGGGAAGTAACAAAAAATTATTTGGAGGAGCACTATTTGTGGTAGCCGGTGATTTCCAACGAAAATTGCCTGCAATTTCACTAATAGTGAGCTTAGTGCGTGCCTCAAATCATATCTTCTTTGGCGTATTGAAATTAACAGTAAATATGCGATCTGTAATATGATGCACAAACCATTATTTTTTGATCGATCAGCGAATCTACAATTATACAAAAATCTATCAATACCGTGATAAGATCAATTATCCTTTTGAGTTTTTAACTCACTTGGTGTTTCAGGACTTCCACCATATGTGCTGCAACTCAAAATTGGAGGTACCAATTATTCTACTGCGCATCAGCGATCCACTATAACTTTGCAATGGCAAAAAAAGTGCGACACAACTTAACCGAAGGGAGCAAAAATGAAGGTACAAATATGCTATTGCCCCGAATTCCAATGATTCTAACCGACTTACCATCTGATTTCAAAAGATTGCAGTTTTCTGTTCGTTTAGTGTTTGCAAAGACAATTATTAAAGTTCAAGGTCAATCAGTGCAAATTTGTGGCTTGAAATTTTCAAGACCATGTTTCTCCCACAGACTGCTTGCTTTACGTTGCATATTCTCATGTAGGAAAACCTAAAGACTTACATATTTCTTTATGTTTCATACAGACAAGCTAGAATAATTGTGTATCCCAGCGCGCTGTAATGGTTAGCAAAATCATCTTCAGTACAGCAAATAAAATATTTTTTAAACTATATAATTCATTGTAGCTATGGGGTAGCAACGCACACCCGGTTAGGCTATTTTATTTATTTATTAATTTATGCCTATGGAGAATAGCTCCTTACAGGCAGATACTATATATGTATGTACACGCATATGAGTTAAAAAAATTACAAAAATTAATAAAAAAGATAGAATAAACAGCTAATTTCTGGAATTACAAAAATTTATAAGTAATAGAAAATATAATTAATTACTGGAATTTAATACTAAGATTATACTACGCTTAACAAAATTTAAGTTCATCGAAAAGTCAATAACGTGGTAAAGTTCATTAAAACAACAGCATAATCTACGGAAGGGGTCTGCATTCGCATAATTCTGACGGTAATAAAGCACTGACAAAGGCTGATATTGACGACGACTATGCTGGGGAAAATCAAAATTTAGTTTGGACACCAGATACTTAGAGCAGATATTGCCGTTAATCACTTTGAAGACAAAGATGGCATTTAACATTTTTCAGCGACTTGTCAAAGACGGCAGCTTTATTTGTTGCAGTCTGAACTCATAGGATGGTAACTTGGCTACAGGGTTCCGGTAGATATTGCGTAGGATGGAAAGAAGGAACTATTTTTGGATAGACTCAATTCGATCTCTATGTACATTATAAAAAGGGTTTCATGTAATCGATATTCCAGTATTGGCCCGACTAAAGATGTATACAATTGCTTTACAACAGTGGAATCAGCAAATTTTTTAGACCAGAGCTTTACAAAGCCAAGCACCCCCCTTGGTTTACTTGAGCAAAAGCTAATGTGTTGGTTGAATGTAAGTTTTCTATCAAATAAAACACACAAATCCAGAAATTCTTCAACTGTGTCTAATACATGGCCCCCAAGCCCAAAATGCCCATGAGGATTAGACTTTCTTGAGAAGTGCATATGCTTGCACTTGCTGAAATTTAACTTTAAAAGGTTGTGCTTAGACCAATTAAAGGAATTTTCCAAATCCAGTTGGAGGCAGTTTTGATTGCAGAGCCCACATGTTGAAAAAATTTTTACATCGTCTGCATAGATTAGAATATTGGAAAATTTCATGACAGATGGTAGATCATTGATGAACAATATAAAAAGAATTGGTCCTAGATGGCTTCCCTGCGGCACTCCAGAGCTTACAGGTATAGATTTAGATATACATATAATTATTGAAACGTACACGTTGTTGACGAACAATATAATAAATTTTTGGAAACATTTTTTAAAGTTTTCCTGTCTACTGTTGATTAAGAAAACTTTTATGAAATGTCGACATACAATAGCTTCCAAACACAAAAAACAAGCTGTATGAATTTTTTGTTTGGTATAAATTATAGTATCTAATAGATTAAATAATCTTAGTGCCAGTTCGCGGATAACGAAGCTGTTCTTGCGTTCGCACAATTACATTTAAAACAAAAATTTGAATGTTGTTTTTGTTTTAAATGTATTTATGCGAACGATCGAACGAACCAGGTACGTTATCCGTGAACTAGCTGCTAGGATCAATTGTTTTTTGAAAATGTTAGATATTCAGCTTATTTCAAGTACGGATTCAGAATTGAATCAACTCCAAAATTCTTGAATCAATCGCATTTTAAGATTGGTTCGATCCCAGTTTTTCTCAAATCAATCACATTTTCGGCTTATTTCAAATACATACATAGTACAACATGGGCACATTTAACGAAATAAACAAAAGTGTACCCATGTTACATTCACTCTACGTAGAAAAACTTGTTCGGCTATTAAAATCAACAGCCATATTGTTCCGCAACACAGTGAAGTCAAATACCTTGGTATTCATCTCGACGCTAGGCTCAGCTGGAAGTCTCACATTGACGCTAAAGTCACTCAGATGAAATTAAAAGCGGTGCAACTAAATTGGCTCACCGGCAGAAATTCTACCTTGAAGTTGGATTGCAAACTTTTGTTGTATAACGCAATCCTAAAGCCAATATGGAGCTATGGAATTCAATTGTGGGGTACCGCCTCTGCATCTAACATTGAGAAAATTCAAAAGCGCCAGAATAAAATTCTCCGTACAATTACTGCAGCTCCATGGTATGTTAAAAACGCTCAAATTCACAAAGATCTAGGTGTACCCTTAGTGAAAGATGAATTTTCAAAACACGCGATAAGGTACGTTAACAGACTGGAGTCTCACCCGAATCCTCTCGCTCGTAGCATCCTTAACTTTGGTGGCCACACTCGACTGAGAAGGATGGACACCCTTGCAACCATCAGAGCGTTGGAAAGGTGATTTACCAACAAAATACACGCAAGAAACAATTTTTCAATACTAATTAATTTTTTTCTATATTATTTAAATAATTTTAGTTTTAAGATTTGCATCCTTATTGTTAGTTCTTCTAGAAGATACAATAAATAAATAAAAAAAAAATCAAGTACGGATTCGGGACTAAACATGTCTAAAATTAGGTATTTAATGCCTGAATAATCCATACTTGATTTGAGCAAATCCGTACTTACCTTGCTTTGGACACCGCTAGGGATTGATTTCAGTTCGAATGGATTGAGTTTTCTTTTTTTCTGTGTACAAACTGAAAAAAGTTACAAAAACTCTCTAACATGTCTGTTTTTGCTGTAACTTTAATCTAGTTTTGCCACCTGTTAGATATTGTTTTGCGACTACGACATGCGGATTTTCGGCTTTTGACGAGATAAATATGCATTTCGCCACATTGGCAGAAGCTGCTGTTCTTCACAAGCCAAATTTGGCCACTTTATATATACATACATATGTAATAATAGTACTAAAACACATATGCACATTTTTCATTTGTTAGCATTTAATGATATCATTTATTTTTAAATTGTTACTGCAATAATTAATCATTTTTCTTGCCAGTTCTGTATAGCTTAATGTCATAGAAAAAACATGTAGTCTTAAATAATAAACAAGCAGTTGTTAATTTAATTAAATACATACTATCTCGCCAAAGTAAAACGTATATTTCTTATCTAAAATAAATCTAAAAAGAATATATTAGCTAAAAATAGCAACGGTAAGAACATAAACAACATACATTGTAAAATATAAAATCAGATATCACTTCAAAGCGAGTCATTTGTGACAATAACTCAAGATAAAAAAAAATTAAGAGCTTGTCAATGGAAAAATACTTTATGGCAAGCAGAGAAGAACGTGCAGTTTCAAAACATTCGAAAAAGCAACCGGAAAGCTGAATGCAGAGCCGTTTATAGTAAGTAAATGGTGATTAAATTTTAAGGGCCAATGTTGATTCTGAATACAACACAAACTATTTACGATAATATTGGCATGATTTAATTATGTACGGAACAAAATATCGGCCAAATGGCTACCGCGACTTCGTCGGCACACCTCCATCCGATGGTTGAAATTTTCGATGACGCTGAATCATAATTGAGGTTCTATGCCGAATTACATCATCCTTTAGCTCTTGAATTATTGCTGGCTTATCGACGTACACCTTTTCTTTCAAGTAATCCCAAAGAAAGAAGTCCAACCGTTGTTTCGTTAGTTGAGTGGCACCGTCCTGTTGAAAAGCTTATATCGTCCATATTCATATCGTACCATTCGCGCTATAAAAAATTCGTTATCAACTCACGATAGCGAACACCATTCGCAGTAACTGCCTGGCCGACCTCATTTGGGGAAAAATACGTCCCGATGATGACGCCCACCTATAAACCGCACCAAGCAGTCATTCTTTGTGGGCGCATTGATTTTTTGACAATCACTCTTGGATTATCATTCGCCCAAATGTGGCAATTCTGCTTATTGGCGAAACCACTTAGGTGAAAATGAGATTCATCATTGAAAATGATTTTCTTCGAAACTTGATTATCCACACGATTCACGCGAACATTTGGAAGAAAAACATTAGGAATTCTCTTTTGATTTTTCTTTCGTATTCACACAGTCACATGTTGCCGGCAACATTCCATTATTATTTGTTTTTTACATTTTTCATTATGTTGTCTGTTTCAGCAAATATTTCGATGTGTAAAAATTACGTCAATATTATCTTCACTAAGATTAATTTTTCCACAATTTTTCTTTCCCATTTATATTCCATATTTATTAAAATTTATTTTTTTTTAACAGAATTAACAAAATATTTAAAACCACACAAAACTCCAGAAAATGTAAATTAAGTTATAATGTCAAACAGAGTAACGAACACAAAATCGATTCTCCCTTCCCCACCGGTAATTTGCACACCAAACTAAATGTTTCCCTTCCAAATGTTTTCGTGTCTAAATGCAGACATTCAGACTATTGACATTGCTTGGAATCAGGGCTGCCCGAAAGAATATGGAAGAAATCGTCAATATCCCGATATTTTTTAAAAATTGCGTGTTTTTAGTTTCAAAATATCGTCAAAAAAAAAAAATCGGATAAAACTACCAAATTTTTAGTGTATTTAAATTTTTTATTGAAAAGTATAAGAGATTTTTAAAAATATATAAATTTATTAAATAAAGAATTTAGTTTTACGCTTCGATACATTGAATTTTCTGAATATTTTAGGAATAAATATCTGAATTGAATAATTCAAATAATTTGGATTTAATTGCAGTATCGAAGAAAAAGGATTTAATTTCAATTAGTATTTAAAATGATGTTGACTCCACTGTTGTAAAGCAATTGTATACATCTTTAGTCAGGCCAGTACTGGAATATGGCTCGATTATCAGCCCAGTTATGAATATTCTCACGAAATTTATTTCTCTCGAAATTTATTCCTCACGGAATTTATTTCTCACATAAAGTAATTTTTTGAATTAAAATTAATGAAAAAAGCACAATTTTTGTTCGCAAGAATTGAAGAGTTGATCTCCCTTCAGTGTTTCTAGCGAATGAAGGGAAGAAAAAATAAAAATAAACTCATATTTAATTTTTGTTCATAATTGGAGAAAACGGAAAAGTGATAAAATCTCTAGGGAATTTTTATTTATAATTGGGCTGTATATGGGACCCTTTTTATAATGTACATAGAGATCGAATTCAGTCTATCCACAATTCCTTCTTTTCATCCTGCGCAATATCTACCCGAACACTGTAGCCAACATACCATCCTATGAGTTCAGACTGCAACAAATAAAGCTGCCGTCTTTGACAAGTCGCTGAAAAATGTTAAATGCCATCTTTGTCTTCAAAGTGATTAACGGGAATATCTGCTCTAAGTATCTGGTGTCCAAACTAAATTTTGATTTTCCCCAGCATAGTCGTCGTCAATATCAGCCTTTGTCAGTGCTTTATTACCGTCAGAATTATGCGAATGCAGACCCCTTCCGTAGATTATGCTGTTGTTTTAATGAACTTTACCACGTTATTGACTTTTCGATGAACTTAAATTTTGTTAAGCGTAGTATAATCTTAGTATTAAATTCCAGTAATTAATAATATTTTCTATTGCTTATAATTTGTTTTAATTCCAGTAATTAGCTGTTTTTTATTAATTTTTGTAATTTTTTTTTTAACTCATATGCGTGAACATATGTATATAGTATCTGCCTGTAAGGAGTTATTCTCCATAGGCATAAATAAACAATAAAGAATGCGGTCAATTATATCGTGTCCTAGTAAGTTTCGTATTTTTGTCGTATTTTAACTAACTTGGCCGAAAATTATGTTCAAGTTGCTGAACAATAAGGCACTGCCGCTATATTTTGGAATAGTTTTGAATATATTGGAAATGTCTTCTTCAGTCAAAAATTATTGATCACAGCAGATTTGTATTGTAAAAAATCCTTCTTAAGAAAAAAAAAAAACTTAAGAAAGAAAAAACCTGAACTATAACCCGTTGTACAAATGTACAAATCAAAAATTTAATTTAAAAAAAAATTATAAAAGTTCATCAAAAATTCAATAAATTTATATATTGGAAATATTCACACTTCAATTTATATATTTTATTTTTTTGCAAAAACTGTATAAATTTGTTTCTTAGTTTGTAAAAATTGCTTTATTTATCTAAAAAATTTAAAAAAAAATTAAGCCCCGTAAATGTCGAAATGTAAATGTAGTCGAAACAGCTGATCGTTTTTTTTTTTTTTTTGATACGAGAAACCATGAAAACACTTATCTGACTGTAATGAAATGTAATCATAACGTCTCAACCTGTAGAAAATAGAATTTCATTACGTTCTTACATGACAAATGTTGTCAGTGATGGACGGTATATATTATTGTGAAGTGGAGAGTGGCACCAAACCCGTTTTGATACTTCTAGTTTATTTGAACATTGAACTGTTTAAGTAGTTAAATTTGTACTCACACGCAATATATTTGAATGAATTTAAGAATGAATGTACATAGGTAGCATAATTTATGTGCTGTGCACGATTTTCGCAAGTATCACATTATATGTAACCACAACATTTATTCGCCCGAATTTCAAAAATATATTCCACAAGCATAATCTTCCAACGATAAAATGAAATTTAGAAATTGGTTCATAATATATAGCTATGCTGCTATAAGTGTAAGACAGCAATACAGTATTAAATTTAGGTCTGTGATGAAATGAAAATGTAATAATACAAAAATTTTAATATTTAATACGACCTCTGGCATGCCAACGACATCAGGAATCCACACTTCAACTTTTCCAGACGACATAGCGTTTTTGAGCGTTCATGAAAACGATCAATTAGCTTCACGAAATTTACAACAATATATTTCAATATTAGAGAAATGGCTAAAAATTTGAAAAATCAGAGTTAATGAACAAAAGTGTACTCATGTCACATTCACACTGTGTAAATAAACATGTGCGCCTATCCAAATTAACAACTCACCTATTCCGCAGCATAATAAAGTCAAGTACCTTGGTATACACCTCGACCGTAGGCTAACGTGGAAATCTCACATTAAAGCAAAAGTCACTCAGTTGAAACTAAAAGCAGCGTAACTAAATTGGCTTATGGGCGAAACTCCGCTTTGAAGTTGGCTTGCAAACTTCTGTTATACAATGCAATTCCAAAGCCTATATGGTGCTACGGAATTCAATTATGGGGCACCGCCTCAGCGTCAAACGTTAAAAAAAACTTAATAGCAACAAATCCAAATTCTTGGAACGATTACTGCAGCTCCATGGTCGGTAAAAAAATCACGAATTCATTAAAATCTGAGTGTTCCGCTGGTAAAAGAATAATTTTCTAAGTACGCGACAAGGTATGTCAGTAAACTGGAGCTTCACCCAAACCCTCTTGCGTGCAATATACATAATTTTGGCGGCCACAGTCGGTTGAGAAGAAGGGATACCGTTGCCACCGTCAGAGCGTTCAATAGGTGATTTTACCGATATGGATACGAATAATAAAACTTTTTGTCTAGCATTGGCCGGACTTAAGTAAAAACACATTTCTGGTTTTTTTCATACATTTCTTTTTTCTATATTTAGTATTAAGATTTGAAAACTTATTATTAGTTCATTTTGTAGATTCAATAAATAAAAAATCTTTACCGCAACTACCATTTCTTCTGCTGCATCTATGTTTGGTTTCACGTTTTTTTTTTTTTTTTTGTAATTTTTCTCCAAGGTATCTATTGCAAGATTTTGAATTTTTGCCTTTCTTTTACTGAGATGCTTTCTGGTAGTCAGCGCATTTTGAAAGTAGGGTGGAAACATGACGCCAATATGACTCTATTTGCTTCAGGGTGTCAGTACGAGAAACTCATTACATCTTCTTTCCAAGCTCTCCATTAATGTTGTTAAAATACAACTGAAATGCCTCAAAGCATTACTCGCATATTGCAGTCGAGCTAATCTGGTTCTCATAGTCTAAAGTTTTTCATATTAAAATTTTTTTCCATGTATATAATCCAAAACGTTGGGGAAATGCTGGTGGCAAATATGTGGAAATTCTTATTGATATCACCTGATTAGTGTACAATGAATTTCTGGACAAAGCAATTGAAAGCTGAATTGCAGTGTTGCAACATGGTAAACATTTTAATGATCGTAGTTTCTAGCGATTTTAGATTTTGTGTGAAACAACCTATTTTCAGTTTATTATAATATATCAATGTATTTGGTAAATGTGAGCCACAGGTATTTGAAATTACAAACACAAATTACTTTTAAGTTACATATGTATTTCGAATACAAAATACTTTCAGGTCGTGTATTTGAAACAAAAATACCGAATACGTGTTTGTATTTCAAATACTGCCCAGCCCTGTGTGTTGTTAAAATTTTGTCTCTCTTTTGTATGAATAAGAGTCTGAACACAATGTAAAAATCGCGGTGCGATTTTGCATTCGAATTTGAAGTAAAAAATCGCAGCGCGGAGCCGCATAAAATTAAAATTTATTTTATTTTCATTGCGGACTTTCTCATTCTCTCAATTTTTTACTCCCTTTCTCTCTTCGATATTGCCATATCTTTTAAATAATAGACGATTTTCACAACATTATTGTAAATAAAAAACATGATTTTGGAGATTATTATTTTGTTCACGAAATATAAAAATTTAAAAAATATATTAACGGAAGAAGAAAAAATTAAAAAGGAAGTTGGAAGTATGACTGTCTTTATAATTTGCAGTCGGGAAGTTACAAAAACGTCAAGTATAAAGAAGATTTTTGGTTCAAATTAACAAAGATTTTGGCGTACCAGGTAAGTGAATTTCTTTCAGCTCCCTTATTGTATATCAGACTTTATTTAATTTTAGCTGAGGAAGCAAAAAGAACAAAAAATTTCGAAATTTACGGGATACGTATGAAAAGTGGAAGCAAAAGGACAATTGGTGCATTAACGCGTCTTACCCACCATATCCTGTTAGCATGTGCCGTAGTTTCTAATTCCACATACAAATCAAACCTGGCTTCTACCAAACTAATAATTTTTAAACAGCTATAATTTTTTATTTACTGCCATTACAATTTACCTTACACAAACAGTAAATATTTAAAAAATTTTTATAAAAACATACTCGTATGACAAATAAATTAATATAAATGTAAACTAACAATGACAAGTATTGCCGTCGCCGTCTTCCGTCGTATTATGTTTATTTTTCTCTCCCGCAACGGGAAATCGTACCGCACCGCAAACATTGTGTTCAGACTCTGAGCGAAAAAAGTCGATTTGTTTTTTCAGCATTATTTAGCTTGTTAACAAATTTTTGAAAAATCGTTATTTTTATTCGTTATTTCGTCATTTTGCTAAATTTGAGCATGGAAATCGTAAAATCTGACAGCTAAACTTGGAATGGTCAATAGGCATCAGTTCTTGAGTTAATTGCTTCTTGTAGGTGTGTAAACGAAAGTCTTTATGCATAATGTTCATCATCAGAGGTACAATTGTTGTTCACGACGAGGAGTTGAGGTGGACGGCTCTTCAGCCACACTATCGCGAACAGCAGCAATATTTTCTGCAGGACTAGCTGTAAGACCCTGCGCTGCTATATTCACATCTGCTACACAAACGGTTTGCTCAAATTTGTGTACAATTTTTCCGATAATACACACATTTGGACGATTAAATTGACCAAAAAAACCACGATATGCATTTTGTTTTGGATACCCATTTGAGTAATAAGTACGAATAGTTTTACCGCGTTGCTCGGTTGTGTATCTTTTCATGGTTCAAATTGAATTAGAGTGAAATTACGAAATGAGTGGTTCACATTTAACATCGGCCTTCAAAATTTATCCACCCGATGAAATGCGAGTATCGCACATTAATGTGCAGTTTATGGCAGACGAATACGTAATAAATCTAGATGTTTTGTATGCAACATACTCAATTTTTTTTAATAATTTCATACGGAAATTTTAATCAATCAATTCCACAGTAAACAAATAAGAGTGTAGTATATTCGGCTCGGCCGAATCTAAAATACCCTTCACAACAGTCACGTAAATATATGGTATATATTACGAATTTAAACTAAATATACTCGGATTTATATACTGATATCGGGCAAATAATTTTTTTACCCAGTCATAAAGCAACTCTGGGCTGGGGAACAGCTCTCGCGTCATCGTATTTTTTTTTCGTAACTACGGTAAGGTTGTCGTTGTTGTTTGGCCTTCGAGAGTTTTGCGACTCACTCTCATTGGTTGACTGTCTACCTCAACCAACTGTATTAGTTTAAAGTTGTTCTGAGGCATTTTGTTGTTAACCACGCGGTAAATTCCTATGCAAAGGCATAGGTCGCTACAGCTAGTCACAGCGCCCCAAAAAATACTGTTAATACCATCGTGGGCACAAGGTCTACGTTACTCCGCCCATGCTGTGCATCCTATACTTCGCTATTGGAAATTTTCTTTTCCTGTATTTTACTAATCTGCTTTTATAACCAGAACAGAAAAAAAGTTGTTTCATGGAAAAATTGGTATATATCATATCTCGGATATTATTAACAGAATTGCTTTTAAGCAAAAAAAAAAAAAAAATTTTAATTTCGCACACGCGAAATTTTCATGAAAACCCCGGTTTAGGCTATATCTCAAGTATTTTCAAGCGATATCCGAAATTTTAATTATATTTTAGTAATCTTCTTTTATAACCAGAGCTACTTTTAAGCAAATAAAAATGTTTAAGTTCGCTTACGCGACATTATCCTGGAAAATTGGTTTAAGGGTATATATTGTACGATATCAAACATTTCAATTATCTGTATTTTAGTAGTCTCCTTTTACAACCAGAATTACTTTTGAGCAAAAAAAAATGTGTTTAAGTTCGCCCACACGACATTTTCATTCAAAAATCTCTGATAATTAGCTATGGACCGATATTGGGGAAAGATTTATTCTTGCCTTGTAATCGCCATGCTCAATAATATTACTAAGTTTGAAGCAAAAATAAAAATTTTTTTTTTCAAAAATTTTGATACAAAATTGTCAAAAAAACGCTTTTTTCGGAATTTTGGTTTTCTCGGAAACGCTATTTCAACGGCCGACAGACGGACATTGGTTAGTCGAATTTTCTATCAAAGCTGATTCTGAGTATGTGTAATTAATTTTTTGTAAACAGTACAAACGGAATCACAAACTTACATATACCCTTAACATTTCTGCGAAGAGAATAATAATCCCGTATTAGAAGAATGTTTATAGTGATATACATACATACATACATACATGCTGTGCGGGGCACACGGGGGTTGAAATGTATAATGAGCAATTGGGGACTTACCGTTGTCCGAGCGTAGGTATTGCTGTTAAACTTACGGTCGCTAAAGCTGGCTGTCGACTGTTGTAGTGGACAGACAAATGGACGGGGAGATGTTGAGTTCCAATAGTCTTCCAAAAACTCCGTACGTGAGAAAGATGGCACTATAGGATACCTTTGTGACGAGCGGTTTAACCTGCCTTCCGCTGTAGCTTTCTTACAACCTTCACACCTTATGAATTGAAAGAATTTTCCATTAGTGTCATAGATAAAATGCAAGTTTAGGCAGTACTGGAAGTAAAAAAGTAAGTTATGTGGAGAAGAATGGAGATTCGCTCTGTGATTCTCCAACCGTACGGTCGTATTTTTAAAAATCGAACAAAAAAAAAACAAAAACATCTTTGTGCTTACATACTTTTAAACTTACATACATATAAAATCAATAATATATTGTATTAAATTGTAAAAACAATAATAAATTATTTAAAAAAAACAACGGGAAAATGAATTCCTCACATTTCAGAAACTAAACAATAAAATCAATTTCAATAAAACAAGTGCGGTGGCAGTGCATTGTTATTGTTGTTATTGTGCGTGAAGATTACCTACCCAGTAGGAAAAAACTATACATTAAAGTTTTGTTTTCTAGAGTGGACGTGTTAGTTTTTGATCGGAAAGTAATAAAAAAACCGTAATAGGTAAAAAGAGTGATCCTATATAAAAGAAATATTTTGTGACATTTTTTTTTTAATTAATTTTTTTTTTTTGTTAATAAAAAAAACTGCATCAGTGTACCTAGCAGATGCAATTCTGAGAAAGAGCTTAGCTCAACTAGTAGAAACATTTGGATTTCTGATGAGGAATGTTTACAAAAATCGTTAGATAATCTTCTTTCTACAAGAGAAAGAAACCGCACGCGTTCGTGTTCGTCAAACATATTTGCAACATCTGAAGAAAAAACATCTAGTTCAACTAGCGCCAATAAGCCGAAAACCCAAGTAGGCATGGATAAATACATCACCGTTGTGAAACGGCAACGAAGCCCTAAATCTGCCCAATTATCATCAAAGCCTAAAATACCTAAAGATGAGGACCCCGGTAAATCTTCTGATAATAATAGGTTTGCTATTCTCCAAACGGATGAGCCAACAACTTCAAAAAAATCGTTTAAACCTCCACCAATCTATTTGAGAGAGCCTACATCTAAGGAACTGGTAAGCAAACTTATTTCCGTCATAGGTGAAAATACCTTTAGCGTAACATCTGTGCAGCATGGAAATATTAAAGAAACAAAAATCCAGGTAATTCATGAAAATGATTACCGCAAATTGACAGACGACTTGGAGAAAGAAAATAGAGCTTTTTATACCTATCAGCTTTAAAGTGAGAAAGGCCTTCAAGTTGTTGTTAAAGGCATTGATTCTGGCGTAGATCCTAATGACGTTAAAACTGGTTTGGAGCGAAAGGGTTTAAAATTAAGAATGCTTTTAATATCAGAAACCGAGAAAAGTTATCTCAGCCCATGTTTAGGGTGGAATTAGAACCTGGAGATTTCACCTTAAAGAAGAATGAGGTTCATCCAATATATAATGTTAAATACCTTCTACACCGGAAAGTTACTGTAGAGGAGCCTCATAAGCGTTCAGGACCCGTTCAGTGCTTGAACTGCCAGGAGTATGGACACACTAAGTCATATTGCAAATTGCCCACTGTCTGTGTTGTGTGTGGTGATCTCCATGGCACATCACAGTGTACCAAATCAAAAACTGACACAAATGTAAAAAAATGTAGTAATTGTGGAGGCAATCATACTGCTAATTACAGTGGCTGCCCCGTTTTTACCCACTTCAAACGCTCAATGCCAAATAAATCATTAACTCCTCCCAAGCCGTCCCAGCAATCGCAATTCATTTCAAGCAACAATTTTCCTCAAGCAGGTCAGTCAACAACCCAAATAAATGTTCCAAGCTCTAACCAAGTTTCTTATGCCAATGTGGTTAAGACTAATATACCAAACGCGAATCAGAAGTCCAAGTCTAAACAGCCCGACCCATATTTTAGCAACCTTGAAGCCACATTGCAGACTTTAGTTCAATCAATAAACACTTTTACGGCTTCTATGAACACCATGATGCAGGAAATGCTAAAAATGCAATCAACTATTTTACAGGCTATTTTAAAAAAATGATTTATTTAAAAATATGTTTCTAGAACGCAAACGGCATACGCCAACATAAAAATGAACTTGAACACTTCCTGAGGGAAAGGCAAATCGATGTTATGTTGATTGCTGCAACTCACCTGACGCCAAGAAGTTATTTCAGGATAAATGGCTATATACTATATGACACTAAAGATCCACGTGGAAGATCTTGTGGAGGTTCGGCTATTCTAATTAAAAATAGAATTAAACATTACTTTTTAAATGAGACATGTGAAGAATATTTTCAAGCAACAAATATTTGTACTGAACACATTCACAGTAAATTGGTAATTTCATCAATTTATTCCCCGCCTCGGCTTTTAGTTACAGAAAACCATTACTAAAATGTTTTTACTTCTCTTGGATCCCGATATATAGCTGCTGGTGACTATAATGCTAAACACACACATTTTGGGGCTCAAGATTAATCTCCCTGAAAGGTCGGGTGCTTTTTGATACTATATCGAAATTGGGTTTAGATGTAATCTCCAGCGGGAGTCCCACCTATTGGCCATCTGACCAGCGAAAGATCCCAGATGTTATTGACTTTGGAATCGTAAAAAAACGGCCCCTTAGAATGGATGCATGTGGAGCCTTTATTGGATTTGTCCTCCGATCACTCCCCTACTATGGTCTCTATATGTTTCCCCCAGAACATTGGATCCCCATTTAACGACATAGGTGTATTCCAGTCTAGAGTGAATTGGCTAAAATATAAAAAATATTTAAGTACCCATTGTACGGAAAATATATCTTTGAGAACTCCAGAGGATATTGATGAGTCAATTAATGATTTTTACCAAAATATTATAAAAGCCGTGCAACATGCTACCACTACAAATTTTAGAAAAATGGATAGCAGAACTTATTCTTCTGAAATCGAACACCTTGTCTCAGAAAAAAGAAGAATCAGAAGAGAATGGCAACTTCGCAGGTCTCCCCAGCTTAGAGCTAGGCTTCGCGAATGCGTAAGTCAACTAAGAAATTTGCTTGAAGTCCAAAGAGTGGCTTCCCTCACAACCTATTTGGAAAGCCTCGATGGTAGTCCTCAATCCGATTAGTCTTTGTGGAAAGCAGCAAGAGGGTTAAAGAGACCCGTTAGATCTAAGCCACCCTTGCGTACTCTGGGGTCTGGGCCAGAAGTGACTCCGGAAAGGGAATGTTGTACGCTAACCACTTGAGAAGCGTGTTCGCCATTGACGGACTGAATGATGCAGCTTATATGCCGCCATATGCAGTTAGACCTCCTGTACCTTTTAGACTTCGTTTTCAAGATGTCGATAATGCTATTAGTAACTTAAACCCGAGAAAAGCTCCAGGTATTGATAAAATTACCAACAAAATGCTTGTGCAGTTACCCCGAGTAGCTAGAAGACTCGTCCTTTTTATTTTTAATGCTATTTTACGTCTTGAGTATTTCCCTACTGAGTGGATGGTGTCTGTCATTACTATGATACCCAAACCAGGAAAGGATCCTACAAAAGTTGAGTCATATAGGCCGATAAGTCTTTTGCCAACAATTTCAAAACTGTTCGAGAAATTGCTAATGACGAGGTTGACCCCAATCTTGAATGAAGTAGGACGTATTCCTAACCATCAATTCGATTTTAGGGCTAAGCATAGCACCATAGAACAGCCACACAGGCTGGTGAATGTTATCAGAAATGCGTTCGAAGATAAAAATAGCTCTATTATTGACGTTTTCAAAGCTTTTGACAAAGTGCGGCACAAAGACTTAACCCATAAAATAAAATTAAACTTGCCTGCAAACACGCACAAGCTGTTAGAGAGCTACTTATATGATCGGAAATACGTCGTTAAGGAAGGTGATTTCAAAAGCTCGGCTCAGCCAATCGAAGCTGGAGTTCCCCAGTGTAGCATATTGGGTCCAACTTTATATTTGATTTATGCTTCAGACATGCCAACAAGCTGCAAAATTCACACTTCAACCTTTGCAGATGATACAGCATTTATCAGTGTCCATGAAGACTATAAATCAGCATCACAAAATTTGCAAGAACATATCCTTATATTGGAGAAATGGCTGAAACTTTGGAAATTGCAAAAAAAAATTGATTTTTTCGGAATTTTGTATATATCTCAGCTATATGTAAACCGATATTACTGAATTTCAATAGCAACCCATGAATCGATGGGGTAAAAGAATGGTAGAAGAAAAAAGTTTCTAAGTCTAGTGGTTTTCTCAGAAACGATATTTCAACAGCGGACAGACGGACATCGCTTATTCGACTTTTCCATTAATTCTGAATCAGAATATAATCAATCAAGGTAAATGAACAAAAATGTACCCATGTTACATTCACACTACGTAGAAAAACGTGTTCGGCTATTAAAATCAACAACGACATTGTTCCGCAGCACAGTAAAGTCAAACACTTGGTATTCATCTTGACCGTAGGCTCACGTGGAAGTCTCACATTGACGCTAAAGTCACCCAGATGACATTAAAAGCGGTGCAACTAAATTGGCTCATCGGCAGAAATTCTATCTTGAAGTTAGATTGCAAACTTTTGTTGTATAACGCAATCCTAAAGCCAATATGGAGTTATGGAATTCAATTGTGGGGTACCGCCTCTTCATCTAACATTGAGAAAATTCAAAAGCGCCAGAATAAAATTCTCCGCATAATTACTGCAGCTCCATGGTATATTAAAAACTCTCGAATTCACAAAGATCTAGGTGTACCCTTAGTGAAAGATGAATTTTTAAAACACGCGATAAGGTACATTAACAGACTGGAGTCTCACCCGAATCCTTTCGCTCGTAGCATCCTTAACTTTGGTGGCCACACTCGACTGAGAAGGATGGACACCCTTGCAACCATCAGAGCGTTGGAAAGGTGATTTACCAACAAAATACAGGCAAGAAACAACTTTTCGTCTAGCATTGGTTGGACCTAAGTAAATAAAATTTTTCAATATTAATTAATTTTTTTTCTAATTAATGAATTTTTAGTTTTAAGATTTGCATATTTATTGTTAGTTAGGGACCAAAACAATGACGATATTTTGTCAAATGACAACGACAATATTTTGTCAGAGCCTTTATTAACTACAAACATGTTATAAAAATTTCATATTATTATATAAAAAATTATTCTTCTGAAACGCACTTTTTGGTATCGCTAACAGCTCCTGTTTCGATTTTTC
Source organism: Thecocarcelia acutangulata (assembly GCA_914767995.1). Lineage (NCBI taxonomy): Eukaryota > Metazoa > Arthropoda > Insecta > Diptera > Tachinidae > Thecocarcelia > Thecocarcelia acutangulata. The sequence goes on from OU612097.1 coordinate 62,545,286, forward strand.
TTTTATCTCCTCAATCTATTGAGTCTTCAGGTTTGCGTAGAGAAAAAAGTCAGCGGGGTAGAGAAAAAGGGTTGGGTGGCTGAGTGGTAAAGGCAGCAGTTCATAATACGTCATGACCCGATTTCAAATCCGAATGGGTGCTGATGAGTAGCGACTACGAAACAGCTATTTGTCCCCCAGCTAAAGATTTCATTATTATTTTTCTTGTCTTCTTTAATCAAAAATTGTTGATCACAGCAAATTTGTATTGTAAAAAATCCATCTTCAGGGCAGCACGCACTTCTTACGGAAATTCAGGTTCCCATAAGAACTGTGTGTAAAAAAAGGTACAGAATTTCAGTTTGGTAAATTCCTTATGTAAATTACCGGTACGGAGTTCTTAAATAAAAATTAACGGAATTTCTAGTATTTTTTTTTTATTAGTACAGGTATGTTAAAAGTAAAAGTGGAAACTTTTTGCGTTAACTGAAACAAACATTAATGTTCATACATTTCTTTGCCTACGGAAATGTTGACAGTGAATAAAATATATATATATATATATATATATATATATATATATATATATATATATATATATATATATATATATATATATATATATATATATATATATATATATATATATATATATATATATATATATATATATATATATATATATATATATATATATATATATATATATATATATATATATATATATATATATATATATATATATATATATATATATATATATATATATATTTTTTTTTTTTAACTTTATTATTTTATTTATGGAATCTACATAAGAAATGTAATGACAATAAGTATTCAATTCTTAATACTAAAAAAAAATTGTGATTAAAGCCCTGCCAGTGCTGGACAAAAATTTATTTTTATGCGAATATTATTTCAGAATTCAGTCATCTGTTTAGAGCTCTAATGGTAGCCAAAGTATACCTCCTTCTAAGACGGGTATGGCCACCAAAGTTGAGAATATTAACTGCAAGAGAATTTGGATGGAATTCAAGTTTGTTAATATATCTTGTCGCGTACTTCACAAATTTAGATTTCACAAAAGGTACGTTCAGATCTGCGTGGATTCGTGAGTTTTTAACGTACCATGGAGCATCTGTAATTCTACGGAGAATTCTATATTGACTTCTTTGAATTTTTTCAATGTTGGATGCCGAGGCTGTGCCCTATAATTGAATCCCATAGCAACATATTGGCTTTAGAATCGAGTTGTACAGCAAAAGTTTACAATCAAGCTTTAAGATCGAATTTCTGTCTATTAGCCAGTTAATTTGCACTGCTTTCAATTTCATCTGCGTTACTTTTGCCTCGATGTGCGATTTCCATGTTAGTCTACGGTCAAGATGAATACTTTATTATTAATAGTATGGGTGAGCATGTTCCTAGACGCAGTGCGAATGTAACATAGGCACACTTTTGTTCATTAACCTTGATTTTCCAAAGCTTGAGCCATTTCTCTAGTTTGTCGATATGTTCCTGTAAGTTTATTGATGCTTGCTGGTGGTTACTATGTATGCAAAGGAATGCTGTATCATCTGCAAATGTTGAAGTGTGAATGTTGGTGGTTGTCGGCATGTCAGATGCGTAGATCAAATATAAGGCCCTAATATGCTGCCTTGGGGAACTCCAGCTTCAATAGACTGGGCGGGGCTTATGAAATTGCCTTCTTTTATTATAAATTGGCGACAATATAAATAGCTTTCCAAAAGGTTATGTACGTTTGCAGGTAAGTTAAACTTTATTTTATGCATTAAGCCATCGTGCCATACTTTATCAAAAGCTTGTGAGACGTCGATGAATAAGGCAGAGCAATATTTTTTATCTTCAAATGCCTTTCTTATGACGTTAACTAACCTGTGTGTTTGCTCAATGGTGCCATGTTTTGCTCTAAAACCAAATTGGTGATTAGGAATACATTCCACCTTATTTAGCATTGGATCCAACTTCGCCTTTAGCAATTTTTCGAAAAGTTTTGAAATTGTCGTCAGTAGACTTACTGACCTAAGTATATGACTCTATCCTAGTGGTCTCCTTCCCTGGTTTTGGTATCATAGTAATCATAGACATCTTCCACTCCGCAGGATAATGCTGAAAACGCAAAATAGCATGTATAATAAAGAGGACAGTTCTTCTAGCTGGATCACACGAAAGTAGAATCATACCTTCCAGATCCTACATTCGTTTGATCCTTCCCTGGCTTAGGAACCATTGTTATCATGGACACCTTCCACTCTGCAGGGTAATACTCAAGTCGTCAAATAGCATTAAAAATAAAAAGAAGAATTCTTTTAGCTACACGAGGCAGCTCTACGAGCATTTGGTTGCTGATTTTGTCCATACCTGGAGCTTTTTTAAGGTTTAGATTACCAATAGCATTATCAACACCTTGAAAATTGAATCTTAAAGGCACAGGAGGTCTACTAACAATAGGTGGCAACTCATTTGCATTGTCAGACCTATTTGTGGTAAAAACGTTTTTCAAATGGTTAACAAATAAATTACCCTTTTCCGAGTCATCTCTAGCCCAGTCACCAGACGGTTCTCGCAAGGGCGGCTTACCTCTAACTGGCCTTTTTAAACCCTTAGTCGCCCGCCATAAAGAATAGTCGGACTGAGGAGTACCATCCAGACTTTCTAGATACGTTTGTAGAGAAGCCGTTTTTTGGGTTGCAAGCAAATTTCTTAGCTGATTTGTGCACTCACGTAGCCTTGTTTTTAGTTGCGGAGACCTGCAAAGTTGCCACTTTCGTCGAACTCTTCTTTTTTCTAACACAAGTTGCTCGATTTCTGAAGAATATGTTCTTTTTTAAAGGTTTCTGCGTGTTAAATAAACGCTAGAACCAAGTTCAGCGGCTTGTTTAAGGTTTTCGCTAAAGTTGCTTAGTGACGCATTAATATCTTCAGGTGTTCTTAAAACAATATTCTCAGTGCAATGGGTACTCAAAAAATTTTTTATATTTTAGCCAATTTACTCGGGTGACAGACCTATGCAAATTGTTACTCGGGGATCAAGTTTCCTGGGGAAAACGCACTGAAATAATAGTAGGTGAATAATGATCCGATGACAAGTCTATCGAAGGCTCAGCTTGCATCCATTCCACAGGGAACCCCCTTACCACTCCAAAATCAATCACACCAGAAATCTTTCGCCGGTCAGTCGGCCAGTAAGTGGGATGCCCGCTTGATATTACGTCTAAGCCCATTTTAGAAATTGTATCAAAAAGCACTGGACCCTTCGGGGTGATTAAACGTGAGCCCCAAAAAGTGTGTTTTGCGTTGTAATCTCCAGCTGCTATAAAACGAGGTCCTAATGAGTTGAAAAAACTTGAATATTGTGATTCACTGAAAATCGAGGCGGCGAATAAATCGATGAAATAACCAATTTGTAATGAAAATTTTCCACACAGATATTAGTTGCTTGAAGATAGTCCTCGCATGCGTCGTTCAACAAAAAATGCTTTATCCTAGATTTTATCAAGATTGCAGAGCCCCCACAAGCTCTTCCACGGGGGTCTTTAGTATCGTATAGTACGTAGCCGTTGATTTTGAAGAAGCTTGTTGACGTCAAGTGAGTTTCTGCAATCATCATTATATCGATCTGCTTATCCATCACGAAGTATTCGAGTTCATTTTTGTGTTGGCGGATGCCGTTCGCGTTCCAGAAACATATTTTTAACCAAATCATTTTTTCGAAATAACCTGCAAAATGGTGGATTGCATTTTCACCATTTCCTGCATCATCGTCATCATAGACGACGTAAAAGTGTTTATAGTTTGAATTAGGGTCTGTATTGTTGCCTCAAGGTTACTAAAATTTTGATCGGGCGGTTGAGATCTAGATTCCTGATTCGGGTTTGCGAATGTAGACTTAACTACATTAGCATAAGAAATTTGTTTTTGATTTTGAACGGTTATGTCTGCGGTTGACTGTCGTGTCGGAGGAAAAGAGTTATTAGAAAAAGTTTGAGTCTGCTGTGGTGGCTTAGAAGCAATTATTGTTTTGTTGTTCATTGAGCGCTTGAGGTGGGTGTAGACGGAGCAACCTCTATAATTAGCTGTATGGTTTTCACCGCAATTACTGCATTTTTTAATTTTTGGGTCGAATTTCGGCTTATTGCATTGTGCTGTACCATGGAATTCTCCACACACAACACAAACTGTAGGCAACTTGCAGTACGCTTTAGTGTGGCCAAATTGCACTGAGAATATTGTTTTAAGAACACCTGAAGATATTAATGCGTCACTAAGCAACTTTAGCGAAAACCTTAAACAAGCCGCTGAACTTGGTTCTAGAGTTTATTTAACACGCAGAAACCTTCAAAATAGAACATATTCTTCAGAAATCGAGCAACTTGTGTTAGAAAAAAGAAGAGTTCGACGAGAGTGGCAACTTCGCAGGTCTCCGCAGCTAAAAACAAGGCTACGTGAGTGCACAAATCAACTAAGAAGTTTGCTTGGAAACCAAAAAACGGCTTCTCTACAAACGTATTTAGAAAGTCTGGATGGTACCCCTCAGTCCGACTATTCTTTATGGCGGGCGACAAAGGGTTTAAAAAGGCCAGTTAGAGGTAAGCCGCCCTTGCGAGAACCGTCTGGTGACTGGGCTAGAGATGACTCGGAAAAGGGTAATTTATTTGTTAACCATTTGAAAAACGTTTTTACCACAAATAGGTCTGACAATGCAAATGAGTTGCCACCTATTGTTAGTAGACCTCCTGTGCCTTTAAGATTCAATTTCCAAGAAATTGAAAATGCTATTGGCAATCTAAACCTTAAAAAAGCTCCAGGTATGGATAAAATCAGCAACAAAATGCTCGTAGAGCTGCCTCGTGTAGCTAAAAGAATTGTTCTTTTTATTTTTAATGCTATTTTACGACTTGAGTATTACCCTGCAGAGTGGAAGGTGTCCATGATAACAATGGTTCCTAAGCCAGGGAAGGATCACACGAAAGTAGAATCATACCGTCCAATAAGTCTACTGTCAACAATATCAAAACTTTTCGAAAAATTGCTAAAGGCGAAGTTGGATCCAATGCTTCATAAGGTTGAATGTATTCCTGATCACCAATTTGGTTTTAGAGCGAAACATGGCACCATTGAGCAAACACACAGGTTAGTTAACGTCTTAAGAAAGGCATTTGAAGATAAAAAATATTGCTCTGCCTTATTCATCGACGTCTCACAGGCTTTTGATAAAGTGTGGCACGATGGCTTAATGCATAAAATAAAGTTTAACTTACCTGCAAACATACATAACCTTTTGGAAAGCTATTTATATTGTCGCCAATTTATAGTAAAAGAAGGCGATTTCATAAGCCCCGCTCAGTCTATTGAAGCAGGAGTTCCCCAAGGCAGCATATTAGGGCCTATCTTATATTTAATCTACGCATCGGACATGCCGACAAGCACCAACATTCACACTTCAACATTTGCAGATGATACAGCATTCCTTAGCATACATAGTAACTACCAGCAAGCATCAATAAATTTACAGGAACATATCGACAAACTAGAGAAATGGCTGAAGCTTTGGAAAATCAAGGTTAATGAACAAAAGTGTGCCCAGGTTACATTCGCACTGCGTCTAGGAACATGCTCACCCATTACTATTAACAATAAAGTAATACCTCAACACAGTGAAGTCAAATACCTCGGAATTCATCTTGACCGTAGACTAACATGGAAGTCGCATATCGAGGCAAAAGTAACGCAGATGAAATTGAAAGCAGTGCAAATTAACTGGCTACTAGGCAGAAATTCGACCTTGAAGCTTGATTGTAAACTTTTGCTGTACAACTCGATTCTAAAGCCAATATGGTGCTATGGGATTCAATTATGGGGCACAGCCTCCAACATTGAGAAAATTCAAAGAAGTCAAAATAGAATTCTCCGTAGAATTACAGATGCTCCATGGTACGTTAAAAACTCACGAATCCACGCAGATCTGAACGTATCTTTTGTGAAATCTGAATTTGTGAAGTACGCGACAAGGTATATTAACAAACTTGAATTCCATCCAAATCCTCTTGCAGCTAATATTCTTAATTTTGGTGGTCATACCCGTCTGAGAAGGAGGGATACTTTGGCTACCATTAGAGCTCTAAACAGATGACTGAATTCTGAAATAATATTCGCATAAAAATAAATTTTCGTCCAGCACTGGCAGGACTTTAATCATAATTTTTTTTTTTTAGTATTAAGATTTGAATACTTATTGTCATTACATTTTTTTATGTAGATTCAATAAATAAAAATAATGAAGTTTAAAAAAAAAACGGTACATCGCAGTGCAAAAAACCTAAGACTGACGCGAGCGTTAAAAAATGCAGTAACTGTGGGGGTAACCATACTGCAAACCACAGGGGTTGCCCTGTCTACACTCACTTCAAGAGGTCAATGACAAATAGGTCACCAATTTTAAATATGCCACCCCAGCAAACAACCAGCATTTCTGCAGGCAATTTTCCCCAGGTACACCAGTCAACCAGCCATATAAACGTGCAAAACCCCCAAAAAATTTCTTATGCGAATGTTGTAAAATCCGATAATCCAAACTTGAATCTGGAGCCCAGGCTTCAAAACTCCGACCAAAATTTTAGCAATCTTGAGGCAACTCTGCAGACTCTTGTTCAATCTATAAATACATTTACGGTTTCCATGACGAACATGATGCAGGAAATGCTGAAAATGCAATCCACTATTTTGCAGGCAATTTTAAAAAAATGAACTGGTTAAAAATATGTTTCTGGAACGCAAACGGCATCCGCCAACACAAAAATGAACTTGAGCACTTCCTTATGGAAAAGCAAATCGACATAATGCTGATTGCTGAAACTCACTTAACAAGCAACAGCTATTTCAAAATTAATGGCTACACATTATATGACACAAAAGATTCCCGTGGAAGATCTTGCGGCGGTTCGGCAATTTTGATAAAGACCAGAATTATCTAATGAACAGGACACGTGAGGAATATCTCCAAGCTACAAATATATGCTTAGATTATTTTCATGAAAAAATCGTTATATCCTTGATTTACTCACCACCACGATTTTCAATAACAGAAAATCAGTACTCAAATTTTTTCAAATCACTTGGTCCTCGATTTTTAGCGGCTGGCGACTATAACGCTAAACACACTTTTTGGGGATCACGTTTAATTACCCCGAAAGGCCGTGTACTTTTTGACACCGTTTTCAAAATGGGCTTAGATGTGGTTTAGAGCGGACACCCCACTTATTGGCCGTCAGACCGACGGAAGATCCCTGATGTTATAGATTTTGGAGTTGCGAAAAATTTTCCTTTAGAGTGGATGCAAGTGGAGCCTTCATTAGATTTGTCATCAGATCACTCTCCTACTATAATCTCTGTTTCGTTCCCCCAAGAGATTGGCTCCCCGTTGACCGTCAATAGAGTTAATTGGCTAAAATACAAAAAATTTTTGAGTACATATTGTAGTGAAAATATCGCCTTGCGAACACCCGAGGATATTGATGCGTCAATTAACGATTTTTCTGAAAACCTCAAACTAGCCGTACAGTATGCTACCACTAGTCATATAAGATCCAGAAATGAGAACAATAGAACTTATTCGTCTGAAATTGAGCAACTACTGTCAGAAAAAAAAGAGTCAGAAGAGAGTGGCAACTTCGCAGGTTTCCCCAGCTTAAGACTAGGCTACGGGAATGCGTAACTCGACTAAGAAATCTGCCTGAAATCCAGAGAATATCTTCCTTTAAAACATATTTGGAAAGCCTGGATGGTACTCCGCAATCTGACTATTCTCTGTGGAAAGCGACAAAAGGTCTGAAAAGACCCGTAATAGGTAAGCCACCTTTGCGAAATTCAACTGGCGACTGGGCACGAAGCGATTCCGAAAAGGGGATGGTGTACGTTGATCATTTGAGAAATGTTTTTACGACAAATGATTCAGCGGATGCTGCAGCAGAATTTCCGCCGTATGCTGTTAGACAGCCTGTGTCTTTGAGACTTAACTTTCAAGATGTCGAAAACGTTATCAATAACATAAACCCCGGGAAAGCTCCAGGTATAGATCAAATTACTGGTAAAATGCTTGAACAGTTACCTCGTGTAGCTAGAAGAGTTCTACTTTTTATTTTTAACGCTATTTTACGCCTTGAGTATTATCCTGCAGAGTGGAAGGTCTCTATGATTACTATGATACCCAAGCCAGGGAAGGATCCCACTAAAGTAGAGTCATATAGACCAATAAGTCTACCAACAATTTCAAAACTGTTCGAAAAATTGTTAATGGCGAAGTTGTCTCCAATACTTAATGATGTGGGATGTATCCCTGATCATGAATTTGGCTTTCGGGCTAAACATAACACCATAGAACAAACACATAGACTAGTCAATGTCATAAGACAGACTTTTGAAGACAAAAAGTACTGTTCAGCTCTATTCATCGACATTTCCCAAGCTTTTGATAAAGTGTGGCACGACGGACTGATGCACAAAATAAAGTTGAACTTGCCTGCAAATACTCACAAGCTTCTGGAAAGCTACTTATACGAGCGGAAATTTGTTATCAAAGAAGGTGACTTTACAAGTCTCTCACAGTCAATCGGAGCAGGAGTTCCCCAAGGTAGCATTCTAGGACCCACTCTATATTTGATTTACGCATCTGACATGCCAACGAGATCCGGAATCCATACTTCAACTTTTGCAGATGACAGCTTTTTTAGCGTTCATGTAAACCATCAAGAAGCTTCACGAAATTTGCAGCAGTATATTTCAATATTAGAGCGATGGTTGAAACTTTGGAAAATAAAAGTTAATGAGCAAAAATGTACTCACGTTACATTCACAATGCGTAAGCAAACATGTTCGGCTATCCAGATTAACAATACGCCTATTCCGCAGCATAATGAAGTTAAATACCTTGGTATTCATCTCGACCGTAGGCTCACGTGGAAGACTCACATTGATGCGAAAGTCACTCAGTTGAAATTAAAAGCAGCGCAACTAAATTGGCTTATGGGCAGAAATTCGACATTGAAGTTGGATTGCAAACTTTTGTTATATAACGCAATTTTAAAGCCTATATGGTGCTACGGAGTTCAATTATGGGGAACCGCCTCAACATCTAACATTAAAAAATTCAAAGACGACAAAACAAAATTCTTCGTACGATTACTGCAGCTCCATGGTACGTAAGAAACTCACGAATTCACAAGGATCTGTGTGTTCCGCTGGTAACTGACGAGTTCTCTAAGTATGCCACAAGGTATATCAGTAAACTGGAGCTTCACCCAAATCCTCTTGCACGCAACAAACTTAATTTTGGCGGCCACTCTCGGTTGAGAAGAAGGGATACCCTGGCCACCATCAGAACGTTAAATAGGTGATTCTACCGATATTATTCGCGTGAAATGAAACTCTTTTGTCTAGCAGTGGCTGGACTTAAATAACTTTTATATTTAGTATTAAGATTTGAATACTTATTGTTAGTTCATATTTTGAAGATTCAATAAATAAATGAATGACAAAAAAAAAATTGAGCGCTTGAAGTGGATGTAGACGGAGCAACCTCTATAATTAGCTGTGTGGTTTTCACCGCAATTACTGCATTATTTTTTATTTTTGGGTGGAATTTCGGCTTATTATTATTAATTCGAGTAGAAGATCTTTTATCTTCTGTTGTAACATCTATGTTAGGCGAGCCGGAACGGGAGCGGATTTTATCTCTTGTAGAAAGAAAATTATCCAATGATTGCTTTATAGATTCTTCTTCAGAAGTCCATATGCTTTCACTGGTGGAGCTAGGCTCTTTTTCAAAATTATTTCTGATGGGATCACTCATACAGAAAACAAAACTTTAACTTTTTTTCTACTGGGTACTTAATCTTCACGCACAATAATAACAACAACAATGCACTGCCACCGCACTTGTTATATTGAAATTGATTTTATTGTTTAGTTATTAAAATGTGATGAATTTATTTTCCCGTTGTTTTTTAAAATAATTTGTTATTGTTTTTGCAATTTAACACAATATATTATTGATTTTATATGTAAGTTTGAAAGTATAGGGTGTTTTTTTAAGCCCGATAGAACTTGAAATTGTAAAAAATAACACAAAAAATTAAATTGTAATCAAAATTTTTTTTATTCGAAAGATCAATACGTGACATTAACATTTGAAAATGATTTCGGGCATATGGGCACCGCGGCTGTTGCGCTTGACGAAGCGCATTCTGGACGTCCAATTTTGGGCCACTTTTTCGAGCACTGCTGGCCGTATGTCACGAACAACACGAACAATGCTGGCCTCCAAGGCGTCAATTGTTGCTGGTTTATCAGCATAAACCAGTGACTTCACGCAGCCCCACAGGAAATAATCGAGAGGTGTCAAATCGCACGACCTTGGAGGCCAATTGACAGGTCCATTTCTCGAAATCAACTTATCGCCAAATTTTGATTTCAGTAAGTCGATGGTTGCGTTCGCCGTATGGCACGTAGCGCCATCCTGTTGAAACCACATCTCCTCCGGATCAATGTCATCCATATTTTCAAACAAAAAATCATTGATCATGGTGCGGTAACGATCTCCATTGACCGTAACGCGAGCTCCGGCCTCATTTTTGAAGAAATAAGGTCCGATGATGCCACCAGCATGAAAACCGCGCCAAACAGTGCATTTTTCTGGATGTAATGGAGTCTGTAGGGTCTCTTGTGGATTGGTCTCACTCCATATGCGGCAATTTTGCTTATTAACAAACCCGTTAAGCCAAAAATGCGCCTCATCGCTGAACACAATTTTGCGATAAAACAACGGGTCTGATTTTCAAAGTAAATTTGGATAATTTCGTAGCGTTGTTCAAGCGTGAGTCTATTCATGATGATTTGTCAGAGTATACTGAAACAAATAAAAAAAATGTTTCATCAAAATTTAATTTTTTGTGTTACTTTTTACAATTTAAAGTTCTATCTAGCTTAAAAAAACACCCTATATTTGAGCACAATTTTTTTTGTTTTTTGTTTTTTTTTTTTTTGTTCGCTTTTTATTAACACAACCGTGCGGTTGGAGAATCACAGGAGAACTGGAATAAAATATATTTAAAAACAAGTAAGAGTGTAGTATATTCGGCTGGGCCGAATCTAAAATACCCTTCACGATAGTCACGAATATGTATAGTATATTAAAAATGTGACCTAAATATGCTCGGTTATATTTGAACCGATATCGGATTTTTCTATTTTCTCTATTTTAGTAACCTTCTTTTATAACGAGAATTGCTTTCCAGCAAAAAAAAAAAAATTTTTTTATTGGAAAAATTGGTTCAGGCTATATCTCGGGTATATATGGACCGATATCGAAAATTTTAATTTTCCATATTTATATAACCTTATATCATTACCAGAACTGCTTTTGAGCACAACAAATTGTTTAAGTTCGCTTACGCGATATTTTCATGAAAAACCCGATTTAGGCTATATCTCGGGTATATATGGACCGATATCAGAAATTTTAATTTTCTCTATTTTCGTAACCTTCTTTTATAACAAGAACTGCTTTTCAGTAAAAAAAAAAATGTTATTGGAAAAATCGGTTCAGGCTATATCTCGAGTATATATGGACCGATATCGGATTTTTTCTTTTTCCATATTTATATAACCTTATTTCATTACCAGAACTGCTTTTGAGCACAAAAAAGTTGTTTACTCGGCATTTTCATCAAAAAACCTGTTAAGCTATATATCGGGTATATATGAACCGATATCGGAAATTTTAATTTTCCATATTTATATAACCTTATTTTATTACCAGAACTGTTTTAAGGTGAAAAAAGTTGTTTAAGTTCGCTTACGCGGCATTTTCATGAAAACCACGGCTTAGGCTATATCTCTGGTATATATGGACCGATATCGGAAATTTTCATTTTCCATATTTATATAACCTCATCTTATTACCAGAACTGTTTTAAGCAAAAAAAAGTTGTTTAAGTTCGCTTACGCGACATTTTCATGAAAAACCCGGTTTGCGCTATATCTCGGGTATATATGGACCGATATCGGAAATTTTCATTTTTCATACCTATATAACCTTATTTCATTACCAGAACTGTTTTAAGGTGAAAAAGTTGTTTAAGTTCGCTTACGCGACATTTTCATGAAAAACCCGGTTTGGGCTATATCTCGGGTATATATGGACCGATATCGGAAATTTTCATTTTCCATATTTATATAACCTTATTTAATTACCAGAACTGCTTTAAGGCGAAAAAATTGTTTAAGTTCGCTTACGCGGCATTTTCATGAAAACCCCGGTTTAGGCTATATCTCGGGTATATATGGACCGATATCGGAAATTTTTATCTTCCATATTTATATAAACTGATCTTATTACTAGAACTGTTTTTAATCAAAAAAAAGTTGTTAAAGTTCGCTTACGCGACATTTTCATGAAAAACCCGGTTTGGGCTATATCTCGGGTATATATAGACCGATATCGAAAATTTTCATTTTCCATACTTATACAACCTTATTTTATTACCAAAACTACTTTTAAGCAAAAAAAGTTGTTTAAGTTCGCTTACGCGGCAATTTCATGAAAACCCCTTTCCAGGCTATATCTGCGGTATATATGAACCGATATCGGAAATTTTCATTTTTCATATTTATATAACCTTATTTTGTTACCAGAACCGCTTTTAAGCAAAAAAAGTTGTTTAATTTCACTGACGCGGCATTTTCATGAAAAACCCGTTCTAGGCTATATCTCGGGTATATATGGACCAATATCGGAAATTTTCATTTTTCATATATATGTAACCTAATTTCATTACCAGAACTGCTTTTGAGCACAAAAAAGTTGTTTAAGTTCGCTTACGCGGCATTTTCATGAAAAACCTGGTTTGGGCTATATCTCGGGTATATGTGGACCGATATCGAAAATTTTCATTTTTCATATTTATGTAACCTAATTTCATTACCAGAACTGCTTTTGAGCACAAAAAAATTGTTTAAGTTCGCTTACGCGGCATTTTCATGAAAACCCCGGTCTAGGCTATATCTCGGGTATATATGGACCGATATCGAAAATGTTCATTTTTCATATTTATATGACCCTATTTTATTACCAGAACTGCTTTTGAGCACAAAAAAATTGTTTAAGTTCGCTTACGCGACATTTTCATGAAAAACCCGGATTGGGCTATATCTCGGGTATATATGGACCGATATCGGAAATTTTCATTTTCCATATTTATGTAACCTAATTTTATTACCAGAACTGCTTTCGAGCAAAAAAAAGTTATTTAGCTTCGCCTATGCGACATTTTCATTAAAAATCCGATTTGGGCTATATCTCGGGTATATATGGACCGATATCTGAAAAAAAAATTTTTTGCCTTTTAGTCACCATGCTTAATAAGTGTGTGAAGTTTGAAGCAAAACGAACAACTTTTGTTTTCAAAAATTTTCATACAAAACTGCAAAAAAAAATGGCTTTTTTCGGAATTTTGAATATATCTCAGCTATACGTGGACCGATATTACTGAATTTCAATAGCAAACCCATGAGTCGATGGGGTAAAAGAATGGTGAAAGAAAAAAGTTTCTAAGTCTAATGGTTTTCTCAGAAACGGTATTTCAACAGCGGACAGACGGACAGACGGACATCGCTTAATCGACTTTTCCATTAATTCTGATTCAGAATATATATACTTTATAGGGTCGCAAAAAAAAACTGTAGAAATTACAAACGGAATCACAAACTTATATATACCCTTAACATTTTTGTGAAGGGTATAAAAAAGTTCTTAATAAAATGGAGGAAGAATAGTTTGCCGTATATTTGGACATTGAACATAGCATGAGGTAAGTTTTTACATATATGCATATACCTTTTCTACAATCTACAAATTATTTTTCCGTGTAAAAATAAATGTATATTTCCAACCGTGAATTTCCGTAAGAACTCCGTACCGGCCTTTAAAAAAAAAACTTAAGAAGGGAAAAACTTGAACTAAAAACCCGATGTAAAAAATGTAAAAGAATCTTATATAAAAAATTATACATAGTTCAACAAAAATTCAATAAATTAAAATTACTTAATTTGCGTGTCTTTTCCAAACAGGGCTATTAGACGTTAGTAATGTTAGATTGTCTACCAACACGTTTAACTAGTTTTGCTTGGATCTATGAAACTTTCCCGGGTTTAGAATAATTTTTTTACATTGTAATACTTTTTCTCCTTTGTTTTCTACATGATTGCTAACAGCAAATTTACTTTAACATTTCGCTTTTCATTTAACAGATCTAGTCTACATCTCAATTTTCTCCCATTGAATATTATATATGCTGCAGAAACACCTGTAGTCCCATGAATCGTATTACGGTAATGTAACAAAAGTCTATTTAAAACGTTGTTAAATTCCGAAAATGGCGCGTTACGTAGTTTCTACTTTAAAGCTAATTTAATTATTTTTACAGAACTTTCCCCCGTCCATATGTAGCTGGATGGCCGACCGCAGAAGTAATGTGTTTGATACTATTAAGATCTGTGAATAGTTTAAACTCTTTTGACATAAACGCCGTACCATTATCGGATACTTTTACCATTATCGGATACTTTACCATTATCGGATAATTTACTTTGGGTATGCCATACCGCATAAACATCTCCCGCGGTACTGACACAACTGCTCGACTTATCGTATTAGTGCCCATATCTACACACTCCACCCACTTGTGCTATCAACGATTACTAAACATCCATGATTTAACAATGGCCCAAAAAAATATATAAGAATGCGGAACCATACCTCATCTGATGTTATCTACGGCATAAGCTATTATTTCGGTGGTGTTGGACGTCGTAGTAAACATGGTTTTTTACGACATCTGCTAAGTCCTTATTTTGGTTTGTCCACCAGCAGCACTCTCTACTCATGGCTTTCATTTTGAATATACCCAATATAAATATACAGTGGCCGCCTGAATCCAGGCGGGAACTATGATTCAATATTCTCAAAACAAACAGCCACCTTCTTCGCATATTTCTAATTTCGTTTTCAAATAAGGCAATAAATCTGTATCTTCTCATTCCCTCCGCGGAACAGGTTTTGCCTTGGCGTATTCCTAACTTGGGCGCTCTGTTTTTCGGGAAAAAGAGGGGAAGGCGTTTGGTGAGGCAAACAAAACTCTAGGAAGCTACATGACTTATGTTGTGTTGGCTTCCGAAACCCTTACCAAGTGTATAAATCGGCAGAATGGGGATCAGCACGGTCCCCGGGTAGTTCTGCTTGCGGTTCGATCCGGGCTGATCATGGTTGAGGTGCCTACCTTGGCTGAAACGTTCTGGCTGTTGTTGAAACCTAAAACGCAGGAAGGGAGTGTTAGTATCCTTGATAATTGTTTGGTGTGTGGCTTTTTTTGGGGACTAACAATCTCCCGAGGATCTGTTGCCTATACAACAGATACCTGTACTGTAAGGAACCAGTAGTGATAGTTGACGGGTGAGTTGGTTTAAGGGATGATGCTCTTAGTGGGCTTCGGCCTACCAACTCATTAAGCCTTGTCCTCCTTGCTGGGAAATTGCATACAGGAGGGATACGAAGGCCCGAACTCCTCAACAAGAAGTTGCTCATATGACCGCAATCATATGGCAAGAATTGCTACCTGTGTGAGCCTCGTAAGCCACACGGGGGCGCTGGTGAATAGTGAATAATTCCCATCCATCATCAGATAAGGCCGCAAGGCAAGTGCTGATGTAAATCTTTTTCACAACTGTATCTTCTCATATTTTTGGTCAACCGTCAAATATAATTTTTATTCAACCTTTTGCAATAAAGAATCTTTAGATGTTTCTTCTTCATAGTCTCAAAATTAAGAATACTCGTATGGCTCTGGTCATTGAGAAGGAAATTCAGATAAATATTAGTTTTCGTGGGAGATAATTCGCAACATTATCTTTCGAAGGTACGCTTTCTACACCAAACTGGTAGCCCGTTAGTTTTAACGCGATGCGTTATATACGGTTTGTAATACCCTTCTTAGGCTCAAAAATATACATTAGTGGTTTAGTATCTGTTATCTGAATAGAAACCGCCTCTCGATCAATTTGAGCTTATTTAATTACTATATCACTTAATGATCGAGAAGCAACCACAATTGGCTTTTCTATATCCTTCTCATCTACATGGGATAAAATCGTCTCTACTCCTATAGAACTAGCTAGCATCCACCGTTAAATTCGTTTTCAAATTTTGATTAAAATGAGTTGGCATGAGAGCAATCTTGAGACCAAACAAATGTTTCATTATCTTTTACACTGTGGACATTTTTGTTCTATAACTATTAAACATTCCCAACAGTGATTGAAGTTCTTTTGCTGTTGTATTGGTTTCCTTACGTCATTTATTTCTTTAATCTTTTGAGAATTCATATGTAACCCGTTTCCATCTATAACATGTCCTAAATATCTTATCTGTTTACACAAAAACTCACATTTTAGTCTAGATAATTTTAAATAATTTTTAAATTTAAAATCAGGGGTCTAATCACCGCATACGATATCGAACTAACTATCGTATCGAATAACATTACGACCGATGCATATTGGATCGTAATTTAAACAAAATGCAATAGATTGAAGACCATACGTTCCCTAAAAGTAGGAATACAAAAAATAAATCCTTTAACTTTTTTATATTATTGCAATACAGCTTATTCGATATCGTATGCCGTGATACCAAAATGAAAAATTTCGATAATTTTGCTCGATATCGTATGCGGTGATTTGGCCCCAGCATCAAACAACACCGACAAATATTTTTCATATATATGTAAATGTGACTTCCTATCTGGTGCAGTAATCAAAATATCTTCAAGGAACAATACTCCATTTATCTTCATCAGTCCGATGTCCAAAAACTATTTTTCAGACGGACATGATATTAATCCGATATCCGATATAACTTTTTTTATATTCAGATCTTTGACATATCCTTTCTTAAGAAGTAAAAAAGTGTTTTCAAAATCGATTCGATGGACATTTTGTCTGCCCGCTGTACAAACTCTTTAAAGCAGGAAATAATATTGACAACCGGTTCATAAACACCACAGTAAATAATAAATTTATTTTTCGGACTGCCATTTCTTCTGTCCGATGTCCAAACTTTTATACATTTTCAGCACATCGTCAAACTCTTTGAAAAGAAACATCAGTTCGTAAACGACGGGTTTTTTAAAATTATGTTTAAAACGGTCATTTTGCACCGCTTTTCTCCCTTCTGGCTGAAAGTTCAGAATAAACACTATCCTATATTGATTTTTGGTCTTCAAACTATCAGCTAAACATTTTCATTTAAATTAGCTTAGCGGTTTAGGCGTGAGAAGCTAAAAATAGGTTCATACTCCGTACTCAAAAATTAATTTTCCTCAGTCTGGAGTCAGGAAGTTTTTCTTACTGTTTTTGAAGATATCTATTAAACAATAATTTTAGGAAGCAAAAAAGGAAAATAAGCATGGCGGAGGCAACATCATGGTGTGGGGATGCCGACATGGTGTCATCACGGTCCATTACAAAAACCTATTTCGCCAGTTTGTGACCAGGCAAAGCCCGAACTCAATCCAATTGAGAATTTATGGCCAATTCTGAAAAGACGGTTGGGACTATATACAAAGGCTCCATCAATCTTAGCCGAGTCAATGGTGCAGCTGGAATGGCAGCACAATCCAAATGTAATTATCCAAAGCTTGGTCAAAAGCATGCCCAAATGCGTACGGAAAAAGTATGGGTTATGCACAAAGTACTAAAAACACAAACATATTTTAGTTATTGCCTGCAGGTGAAAAATATTTCGTTTTTCTGTGAATAAATAGCTTTTTTGTTTTTATTTATATATATTTTTACTAATCTATTTTTCCTATCTAATTTATAAATAAAATACATAAAAAATAATTTAAATCGCGTTATTTTAAAAAATGTTATGCGCCTGCAAGTCTACACTACAAACATGTACTCACCTCTTCTCCTCACTGTATATATATCGGGGCGAAGATTAAAAGATTATTTACTTGAAAATGTAAGTTTACTTCTTGTATGTGAGAACTAACAAATTCTTTTTTTGTGTTCAGTTGTACCTAGCTGTCTTTAAGCCACTATAAAGCCATTTGGCGCTGAGGCAGCAAAATATTGCGAGTACTGTGAAATTACAATAATTTGGAAATAAACACACTTATAAAAAAAATAATTAATAGATATTTTAGTTGCTTGAAGATACTCCTCGCGTGCCTCGTTCAGAATTGCCGAGCCTCCACAAGATCTTCTAAGGGGATTTTTCGTGTCATATAGAATATAGCCGTTAATTTTAAAATAACTTTTGGACGTCAAGTCAGTTTCAGCGATAATAATTATATCGATTTACGACTAAGGAAATATTCAAGTTCGTTTCTATGTTGGCGGATGCCGTTTGCCTTCTAAACACATATTTAGAGACAAAACATTTGTTTAAAATATGTATGTACATATGTTTTTTTTTTTTTTTTTTTTTTTTATTCGTGGGGTGAAAAACCATCGCAAGGCTGCCGCAAGGCTTTACGTCTCGGGGTGGGAAAGGAGATACACCCTACATCTAAACTAAACTACATTGATTCTGCTGCGAATCTGTTCTAACCTACGAAGTTCCAACAAAACCAACTTTACAAAACTACAGACGTACGTCCACTTGCACAAAGATTCCAACATGATTGGACTGCTCGAACTGATGCTACGTCCTAGGACTGTTTCTAAATATTCCCTATCACTATTAAACCGTGGACAGATGAAGAACACATGCTCAGCATCTTCCAAGACATTACCATCACAACTCGGACAGAACGGAGTACTGTCATGTCCAAAACGGTACAAGTACGACCTAAAACAACCATGCCCAGTTAGAAACTGTGTAATATAGTAGTTCAAATCGCCATGCTTTCTTGATAGCCATGCTCTGATGTCTGGTATCAGTAAATAGGTCCATCTTCCCTTGTCAGCTGTCGCCCATCTTTCTTGCCATTTTCGTAGACACGATTCTCTCAACCCAACCGAGCTGTCCGAAGCGGCCTCTAGCTCGATCGGTATCATGCCGGCAATGACAAAAGCGGCCAGGTCCGATACAGTTCGGAATGCATACACGCAAGGCGATCAGCCTATACACAGGAGATATCAGGTTCACATAAGTAGGATATCTAAGTGAGCCTGACCATATAGGCGATGCATATAAGATAATGCTTCTTACTACACTAGAGAGTAATCTCCTCTGCAGATATTTTGGACCTCTTGTATTCGGCATGATCCGGCATAGCACTGTGCATGTTTTTGATGCTTTCCTGCCTATGTACTTCAAGTGCTCTTGAAAAGACAGTCGAGTGTCAATCATGACCCCAAGGTATTTTAAACATTCCTTGGATTCTATGCTACACATACCAATATTTAGTCTGACAGTTTCCCTAATTTTCCTACTACTAATCAGAACCGCTTCCGTTTTATGGTCAGCTAGAGTTAGGCCCATTGATCTTAGCCAAGATCTTACGATCTGAATACTGGCGTTTGCAATGTTTTCCACCTCTAGTAACTCTTTCCCTTCACACACTAACGCTATGTCGTCTGCGAATCCAACTATCTTCACCTTTTCCGGTATATCCAATCTTAATACTCCGTCGTACATGACGTTCCACAATAGTGGGCCAAGAACTGAACCTTGAGGCACCTCACCAATGATCTTGCGCCTCTTAGTACCTTTATCGGTATCAAAAACTAGCGCTCTATCCCGGAAAATGTATGTATGTAAGTATGTATGTTTTTTTTTTTTTTTTTTATTCGTGGGGTGGAAAACCATCGAAAGGCACTGGCAGTGATGGTGGTTGCCAGTAGTGCGAGACTTTAACACACTAAAAAAACACCCCTTCGTACTGACCCAGATACTCCCCGAGGGAATGCCGCAAGGCTTTACGTCTCGGGGTGGGAAAGGTGATACACCCTACATCTAAACTAAACTACATTGATTCTGCTGCGAATCTGTTCTAACCTACGAAGTTCCAACAAAACCAATTTTACAAAACTACAGACGTACGTCCAGTTGCACAAAGATTCCAACATGATTGGAACGATACTGCTCGGACTGATGCTACGTCCTAGGACTGTTTCTAAATATTCCCTATCACTATTAAACCGTGGACATATGAAGAACACAACTCAGCATCTTCCAAGACATTACCATCACAACTCGGACAGAACGGCGTACTGTCATGTCCAAAACGGTACAAGTACGACCTAAAACAACCATGCCCAGTTAGAAACTGTGTAATATAGAAGTTCAAATCGCCATGCTTTCTTGATAGCCATGCTCTGATGTCTGGTATCAGTAAGTAGGTCCATCTTCCCTTGTCAGCTGTCGCCCATCTTTCTTGCCATTTTCGCAGACACGATTCTTTCAACCCAACCGAGCTGTCCGAAGCGGCCTCTAGCTCGATCGGTATCATGCCGGCAATGACAAAAGCGGCCAGGTCCGATACAGTTCGGAATGCGCTACATACACGCAAGGCGATCAGCCTATACACAGGAGATACCAGGTTCACATAAGTAGGATATCTAAGTGAGCCTGACCATATAGGCGATGCATATAAGATAATGCTTCTTACTACACTAGAGAGTAATCTCCTCTGCAGATATTTTGGACCTCTTGTATTCGGCATGATCCGGCATAGCGCTGTGCATGTTTTTGATGCTTTACTGCCTATGTACTTCAAGTGCTCCTGAAAAGACAGACGAGTGTCAATCATGACCCCAAGGTATTTTAAACATTCCTTGGATTCTATGCTACACGTCCCAATATTTAGCCTGACAGTTTCCCTAATTTTCCTATTACTAATCAGAACCGCTTCCGTTTTATGGTCAGCTAGAGTTAGGCCCATTGATCTTAGCCAAGATCTTACGATCTGAATACTGGCGTTTGCAATGGTTTCCACCTCTAGTAACTCTTTCCCTTCACACACTAACGCTAAGTCGTCTGCGAATCCAACTATCTTCACCTTTTCCGGTAGATCCAATCTTAATACTCCGTCGTACATGACGTTCCACAATAGTGGGCCAAGAACTGAAGCTTGAGGCACCCCACCAAGGATCTTGCGCCTCTTAGTACCTTTATCGGTATCATAAACTAGCTCTCTATCCCAGAAATAGTCCCGTACAATTGCTAGTAGATACCCTGGGATGTCTATACGGACCAAAGCATTAAGTATATGCTCCCAGTTTGCCGTATTGAAGACGTTTTTTACATCTAGGGTTATAACCACACAATACCCTTTTGTTCCATTCCTCCACCTCTTCCCTTGGATAGCTTGAGCAGCAGTTTCTACTACAACTTTGATAGCGTCCACCGCTGACTTTGCTTTCCTGAAGCCAAATAGGTTATCGGATAAACCTAGGTTAGCTTGTACGCAATCTTCCACTCTGAGTCGGATTGTTGAAGCGAACAGACGTACATGCGGATAGCGTTAAATATTTTAAAATACGGTCGTGTGTATTAGTGTTTGTGGAAATAATTGAAGACAAAACAAAAACAAAAAGTCGCGAGTGATTGTGTTTTTGAGACTCCGCTGACAAAGGTGTCTCAGAACAAGAAGAAGCTCCGGCCAAAAGTTGGGTTAGGGAGAATTATAGTTAAACACCAGTGTTACCAAAGGAACTTAGTGACTACAAGTGTTACAAAGTGTAGAAAAATTTTTGACGGTTGGATTTTGAAATTGAAATTGAAACTGATTGGATTTGACGGTTATAATTAAATTAAAGGGCTTAAAAACGGTTTACATTGTGAATTAATTGGGTGTGTAAACTGGCAACGCTTCGGTGTTGATTGTCTGATACATTTTATATTGAAAAACGGAATTGACGGTGACGGTTTGATTTGAAATAAATTGGAATTGACGGTTCGGTCGGTAAATAAGTGAATAACTTGGTGTTAACCGATATAGTTGACGGCTTCGCTTGTTATATTGACTTTGGTTCTATAAAACGGTTTTTATACCCTTCACAAAAATGTTAAGGGTATATATAAGTTTGTGATTCCGTTTGTAATTTCTACAGTTTTTTTTTGCGACCCTATAAAGTATATATATTCTGAATCAGAATTAATGGAAAAGTCGATTAAGCGATGTCCGTCTGTCCGTCTGTCCGCTGTTGAAATACCGTTTCTGAGAAAACCATTAGACTTAGAAACTTTTTTCTTTCACCATTCTTTTACCCCATCGATTCATGGGTTTGCTATTGAAATTCAGTAATATCGGTCCACGTATAGCTGAGATATATTCAAAATTCCGAAAAAAGCCATTTTTTTTTGCAGTTTTGTATGAAAATTTTTGAAAACAAAAGTTGTTCGTTTTGCTTCAAACTTCACACACTTATTAAGCATGGTGACTAAAAGGCAAAAAATTTTTTTTTCAGATATCGGTCCATATATACCCGAGATATAGCCCAAATCGGATTTTTAATGAAAATGTCGCATAGGCGAAGCTAAATAACTTTTTTTTGCTCGAAAGCAGTTCTGGTAATAAAATTAGGTTACATAAATATAGAAAATGAAAATTTCCGATATCGGTCCATATATACCCGAGATATAGCCCAATCCGGGTTTTTCATGAAAATGTCGCGTAAGCGAACTTAAACAATTTTTTTGTGCTCAAAAGCAGTTCTGGTAATAAAATAGGGTCATGTAAATATGAAAAATGAACATTTTCGATATCGGTCCATATATACCCGAGATATAGCCTAGACCGGGGTTTTCATGAAAATGCCGCGTAAGCGAACTTAAACAATTTTTTTGTGCTCAAAAGCAGTTCTGGTAATGAAATTAGGTTACATAAATATGAAAAATGAAAATTTTCGATATCGGTCCACATATACCCGAGATATAGCCCAAACCAGGTTTTTCATGAAAATGCCGCGTAAGCGAACTTAAACAACTTTTTTGTGCTCAAAAGTAGTTCTGGTAATGAAATTAGGTTACATATATATGAAAAATGAAAATTTCCGATATTGGTCCATATATACCCGAGATATAGCCTAGAACGGGTTTTTCATGAAAATGCCGCGTCAGTGAAATTAAACAACTTTTTTTGCTTAAAAGCGGTTCTGGTAACAAAATAAGGTTATATAAATATGAAAAATGAAAATTTCCGATATCGGTTCATATATACCGCAGATATAGCCTGGAAAGGGGTTTTCATGAAATTGCCGCGTAAGCGAACTTAAACAACTTTTTTTGCTTAAAAGTAGTTTTGGTAATAAAATAAGGTTGTATAAGTATGGAAAATGAAAATTTTCGATATCGGTCTATATATACCCGAGATATAGCCCAAACCGGGTTTTTCATGAAAATGTCGCGTAAGCGAACTTTAACAACTTTTTTTTGATTAAAAACAGTTCTGGTAATAAGATCAGTTTATATAAATATGGAAGATAAAAATTTCCGATATCGGTCCATATATACCCGAGATATAGCCTAAACCGGGGTTTTCATGAAAATGCCGCGTAAGCGAACTTAAACAATTTTTTCGCCTTAAAGCAGTTCTGGTAATTAAATAAGGTTATATAAATATGGAAAATGAAAATTTCCGATATCGGTCCATATATACCCGAGATATAGCCCAAACCGGGTTTTTCATGAAAATGTCGCGTAAGCGAACTTAAACAACTTTTTTCACCTTAAAACAGTTCTGGTAATGAAATAAGGTTATATAGGTATGAAAAATGAAAATTTCCGATATCGGTCCATATATACCCGAGATATAGCGCAAACCGGGTTTTTCATGAAAATGTCGCGTAAGCGAACTTAAACAACTTTTTTTTGCTTAAAACAGTTCTGGTAATAAGATGAGGTTATATAAATATGGAAAATGAAAATTTCCGATATCGGTCCATATATACCAGAGATATAGCCTAAGCCGTGGTTTTCATGAAAATGCCGCGTAAGCGAACTTAAACAACTTTTTTCACCTTAAAGCAGTTCTGGTAATAAAATAAGGTTATATAAATATGGAAAATTAAAATTTCCGATATCGGTTCATATATACCCGATATATAGCTTAACAGGTTTTTTGATGAAAATGCCGAGTAAACAACTTTTTTGTGCTCAAAAGCAGTTCTGGTAATGAAATAAGGTTATATAAATATGGAAAAAGAAAAAATCCGATATCGGTCCATATATACTCGAGATATAGCCTGAACCGATTTTTCCAATAACATTTTTTTTTTTACTGAAAAGCAGTTCTTGTTATAAAAGAAGGTTACGAAAATAGAGAAAATTAAAATTTCTGATATCGGTCTATATATGCCCGAGATATAGCCTAAATCGGGTTTTTCATGAAAATATCGCGTAAGCGAACTTAAACAATTTGTTGTGCTCAAAAGCAGTTCTGGTAATGATATAAGGTTATATAAATATGGAAAATTAAAATTTTCGATATCGGTCCATATATACCCGAGATATAGCCTGAACCAATTTTTCCAATAAAAAAATTTTTTTTTTTTTTGCTGGAAAGCAATTCTCGTTATAAAAGAAGGTTACTAAAATAGAGAAAATAGAAAAATCCGATATCGGTTCAAATATAACCGAGCATATTTAGGTCACATTTTTAATATACTATACATATTCGTGACTATCGTGAAGGGTATTTTAGATTCGGCCCAGCCGAATATACTACACTCTTACTTGTTGGTTCTGGCATTGGAATATTGGTGACGAACTTGGCTTGATTATTGTGAATTAGTTCCTGTTCTGTACTTTGATTTTGATTTTGAAAGGTAGGTGGCGATTTAAATTTTTGTTTTTTTTTTTGTTTGCTATGCCGCCGGCTAGCAAGCGCAAGGTGGAAAAGCCGAAGGCTAAAGGGGACGCCAGTGACGTGACCACTGACGATCCCAGGGCGCCGCCACCATTTGTGCGGCCGAAGCTTCGGCACACAGAGTCGGAGATGTCGTCTACTGGGGATACGGAGTCAGTTAAAAAGGCAAAATTGGTGTCGCCGAAATTGAGAAGGAAGATGGCGTTGGAAGTCGTGAGCGGTGTGGATGAGGTGGCTGCTGTGACTAGAGCACCAATGGTGGTGGATGACGAGGTGATCGTAACGTGTGTGGGTGAGGTGGCCAGTGAGGGAGTAGTTCCTGGGAGTAAGCAGCCTGTCAGAGAGTCGCGCAATAGGAAGAAGAAGGTGAAGGCGGAGGGAGTGATTGCGGACATGAAGCGCATCACGGAGAAGGTGATGGACGTTGTGATGGCTGATGATGTGGGCAGGGGGGTTGCACGCAGGCTGTTGAAGGAAGTGGGAGAGTACGAGGCACTTCTTATGGGATTGGTGGCCGAAAATGAGCGGTTGAGGGGGAGATTAGAGGCCGGTGCGGTGGGAGTTGCTGCTGCCCCGATGGCGAAGTCGATGACCGTACCCCCAGTAAGTAGCAGAGTTGTGACCAGGACACAGGAGGCGGTAGCGCCAGTGTCATACCCGGCCCTGCCGTTGGTAAAACCGGTGGTAAAAAGTAAGGCTGGGAAGAGTGCGAAGGAGGTGGTGGAAAAGGTGGTTGGGGAGGTTGGGCCGACTTTGGGGGTACGCGTGCACGAGGTGCGCCAAACGAAGGAAGGAGCCGTGATTCGAACGCCATCGGAGGCTGAGAGGAGGAAGGTGGCTGGTAACACTAAGTTCGCTGAAGTGGGGTTGGAGGTGGCTGTTAAGGACAAGTTGTGGCCTAAAATAGTGGTTCAGCGCGTCCACAAGGAGATTTCGCCGGATGAGTTCATGGAGGAACTACACTCCATGAACCTCGGGGAGTTGATGTCTTCCGCGGAATATAGGCGATCCGTTCGACTGATGAGCGCACCTTGGAAGGTGGAAGAGGGCACAACTAACGTGACCCTGGAATGCACGCCGCGTATTGCTGAACATTTACGGACAACGGGAGCGTATATAAAGTGGTTCCGCTTCGCGGTACGGACGTTGGACCCCATACCGGCGTGCTATAGATGTCTAGGTTTTGATCACCGGGTGCGCGACTGTAAGTACCAGTCGGATGTGTGTAGACGGTGCGGTGACGCTGGCCACTGGGCGAGCCGATGCCCCAACGAATTGCGGTGCAGGAACTGTGCGTTCAAGGGACTGCAGGCGGATCATATGATGATGTCTGCAGCGTGCCCGGTCTATGCGACCATGGTTGCTAGGGTGAACGTTCGCCCTTCCTGCGCTGGAGAGATCCGAAATAGAGGTTTGTGTCCATAGGGTCAAGAGTAGGAAATCTCCGGGTATAGACGGTATGACTGGAGAGATGTGTAAAAGCATCTGGAAGGCCATACCGGAATACCTGGAGTCAATATTTGCGAAGTGTCTCAGTGAGGGATACTTCCCTGAGGCTTGGAAGAAGGCTATGTTGTGGTGCTCTTAAAGTCCCCCGGAAAAGTGAGGACTGATCCTCGCTCTTATAGGGGCATTAGTCTTCTTCCAGTGCTTGGAAAAGTACTGGAGAGGATAATGGTCTTTCGACTGAAAGAGTGTCCGGGTGCAGCACTGTCTGAATTCCAGTTCGGTTTCAGGGAGGGGAGGTCTGTTGACGATGCCTGGCTGCATGTTAAGTCAAGTGTTGCTAGCTCTGCGGAAAGATATGTACTGGGACTCTTCGTACACTTCAAGGGTGCGTTTGACAATCTCCTGTGGAGTGTAGTTCTCGATAGACTACGTAGTGTAGGCTGTCGGGAGCTCGCTCTATGGGAGAGTTACTTCTGCGGTAGGAAAGCCTGTGTGGTGGGCGCCAGCGACACGGTTTGGAGGGACGTTGTACGCGGCTGTCCGCAGGGGTCCATCTGTGGTCCATTTTTATGGAACCTCATGATGGATTCCCTGCTGAGGTCGTTGCAGCGTGACTTCAAACTGTGTGAATATGCGGATGACTTGCTCATCTTGGTTGAAGGACAGTCTCGTGCTGATCTGGAAAGCCGGGGTGAGAGGGCTATGCGTGTTGTGCGCGAGTGGGGCGATAGTGTGGGTGTGGAGGTGGCTATGGGCAAGACCGTGGCAATGCTGCTGAAAGGCAGGTTGTCTCGGGGTCGTCCACCACTCGTTCGCTCTGGCGGCATTAGTCTCCGGTATGCGACGGAAGTCAAATACCTGGGAATAATGGTGAGTAAGAGGTTGAACTTTATGGTTCACCTCTCATATGTGAGGGACAGGGTTACTGCTGTAGTAGGTAAAGTTAGGCGCATCCTTAGAAGTGAATGGGGCCTCAGCAGGCGGGCTACTCGTACCATATATGGTGGACTGTTTGTTGCATGCGCAGCTTATGGTGCACCTGTGTGGTACGAGACAGTCATGACTGTTGTTGGCCGCAATAAGATAGAGTCCGCCCAGAGAACTGCGATGCTTGCTTGCATGCCAGTTTGTAGGACGGTGTCAACAGATGCTCTACAGGTCTTGCTGGAGGTGGCTCCCCTTGATCTGGAGGTGATTCGCCGTGCGATCGCCTTCAAGGTTAGGAAGGGGCTACCGCTTTGTCCACATGATTGGCTTTCTGCTCTTGTGGTTAATAGGGAACCCAGTCAGATCAAGGCGCTCCTTTGGGAACGTCTTGTGTCTGCCTGGCGGGCGCGATGGGCGAATAGTACAAAGGGGCGAGCAACGCACGAATTCATTCGCGAGATTGATTTTGTTGTCCGGAATTTAGCTTCAGTCTCAGTACGGGCTTCTTGCTTACGGGGCATGGTTCCCTCAATGCATTTTTGCATAAGAGGGGCCTGTCCGAGACTGCGCTGTGCAGATGTGGTGAGAGCCCTGAGGACTGGAGACACGTTCTGGTCGAATGTCATCTTTATGATGACATTAGGGATCTAGAGGGAATGGGCGTAGTAGGGGCGGGCGACCATTGGGATTTCAGTAGGGTTTTGGCGGTCGGCGCGTCTTTTGACGCGTTGGGCACGTATGCCCGTGAGGTCTTTAGGCGGAAACCAAGGTAGGGAGGGTAGCCTCCCTGTTGTTGCCATTTCCGGAACCGTCGTTTGTTGAACCGCAGGTTCGCGCGTGACTGTGTGCGTCTCTCGTCGGCGGAGTTAGTTGCAGTTGTGGTTGAAGTCTTAGTGTAGGCAACCATGAGGAGCATAGAGCACAGTTCCTGTGCCCTGTGCTGTTCCTGGTGTCATGTACTTTGCTGTGTGTTGTTTGCTGGTTGCTGTTTGCTGTGTTGCTGGTTGCTGTCTGCTGTTTTGTTTTGGTGTCGCAGGGTTGCTGGCAACGTTGTTTTTGTTTGTAAGGCCCTTCGTGAGGGGGGTCATGTCTTATTGTTGTTTTTGTTTGTTTTGTCGAGGGCGGGGCCACAAGGGGGTGGTCAACTGACTCACCCGTGAGGGTGAATGTTGAATGTTTGTGTTGCTTATTGTTTATTGTGCTATGTGCCCGTGTGTGTTTTATGTTACGGGTGATGCAGTTTTGTTCGTTGTGTGGCTGCTGATTTGCTGTTGTCGCTGACGTTCCTGTTGTTCCTGTTTTTATGTTGCTGTTTGCTGTTATTGCTGTGTTCCTGTTGTCCTGTATGCTGTGTGAGTATGGTGTTTTTGCAGGGGGTTACCAGTCCCCGAGCCGTTTGGGGCTCTACTAGTAGTAGTCCTTCGGCTACGAAGTCTGACCGGAGACTTAAATCTGGTACCACGGGAACCAGGAGCCCCAGGAACTTGTTCCTGCCCGGTTATGGTGCGGCCCTTCGGGGAGTATCGTGGTGGTTGTGGTTTAAACCCAAATCGCGGGGAGAGTTCATTTGAGCTCGATGTGGAGTTGCATTGCGACCGGGTGCCGTGACCCAAAGATCGGAAGGAGTTTTAGAAAGGCTCCGCTCCTAACCAAGGGGGAGATCATGTCCAAACAACATGAGATCGAATTGGTACTCATGCATGGCAGTTTGTCATGTATGGGGGCGCTGGTAGACGTATTGTATTCACCCGGTGTTAAGATCACCGTAGGGTAAGGCCACAATGGCAGGTACCCACGTAAATCGTTTTCACAACTGTACGCAATCTTCCAATCTTCTGCAGATTATACTCTCCAGAAGTTTTCCACTTGTATCTATCATACAGAGCGGACGATAGGAGGAAGGGTCGTCTAGCGGCTTGTTATCCTTAGGTAACAACACCAATTTCTGCCTTTTAAAGATTGTTGGAAAAGTTCCCTGAATCAAGCATGCGCTTATTACTTTCAGGAAATAATCAGGATGGAGTTTAACAGCCTCCTTCAGTACCATATTTGCGATGCAATCTAAGCCTGGTGCCTTCTTGTCTTTGAATTTTGAGACAGCACCTTCTATCTCGACGACCGTAACCGGAGGAATGTCGAATAATTCAGCTGGATAGCTGTGTTGCCATGTCGGAGCTTCCTGTTGAGGAAAAAGATGGTCTACAATTCTGTTGAGGATATTCTCTTCTCTTGGCATGTATGTATGTATGTATGTATGTGCACATGAATTAATGTATGTAAGTTAATCAAGGCCAACTCCTTGACAGCTTGTGTACTCACACAACCGTTTTTAGTAAAACAATAAATCGTATTGTAAAAATCCTTCTTAAAAAAAACTTAAGAAAGGAAAAAACTTGAACTATAACCCGTTGTGCAAATGTACAACCAAAAAATTTAATTTAAAAATGATAAAGTTCAACAAAAATTCAATAAATTAATAATTATATTCTTTTTAGTTCGAAGCCAAGATTCGAACTAATTTATTTTCCCTCATTTTGGTTAATTGTAACTTTTTAAAACTATTGTGGGAAAGTGCTTACCCTGCTAATTCACATGGTTGAATTTTGTTAAGTATTTTGAATACGGATCATATTGCAAAATGCGCAAGCATTGCAATATGATTACACAATGAAGCTCAATAACTTATTTGTAGGTCACACTTATTTATTAAGAATGTTCGCGCAAATAATAAGGGTATCTTGTGTGTATGTATGTATGTACATATCTACATATCCTTATGTGTGTACGTAAAAAAAAAAAAAAATTGGTATTTCAAAATAGCAAATATAATCTTCAAAACAGCTATTAAGTTATTTTAATTGTTAAATACTGCATTAAACTCAAGCGGACCACTGTTAGCATCAAAAAGAGCATGTGTAATGCGGCGCTCATTCTGCTCAGTACGCAGATCAAAAGCACCAAAAATAAAATATGAAAGAAAAGAATAACAAGTAAGAGTGTAGTATATTCGGCTGGGCCGAATCTAAAATACCCTTCACGATAGTCACGAATATGTATAGTATATTAAAAATGTGACCTAAATATGCTCGGTTATATTTGAACCGATATCGGATTTTTCTATTTTCTCTATTTTAGTAACCTTCTTTTATAACGAGAATTGCTTTCCAGCAAAAAAAAAAAAAAATTTTTTTATTGGAAAAATTGGTTCAGGCTATATCTCGGGTATATATGGACCGATATCGAAAATTTTAATTTTCCATATTTATATAACCTTATATCATTACCAGAACTGCTTTTGAGCACAACAAATTGTTTAAGTTCGCTTACGCGATATTTTCATGAAAAACCCGATTTAGGCTATATCTCGGGTATATATGGACCGATATCAGAAATTTTAATTTTCTCTATTTTCGTAACCTTCTTTTATAACAAGAACTGCTTTTCAGTAAAAAAAAAATGTTATTGGAAAAATCGGTTCAGGCTATATCTCGAGTATATATGGACCGATATCGGATTTTTTCTTTTTCCATATTTATATAACCTTATTTCATTACCAGAACTGCTTTTGAGCACAAAAAAGTTGTTTACTCGGCATTTTCATCAAAAAACCTGTTAAGCTATATATCGGGTATATATGAACCGATATCGGAAATTTTAATTTTCCATATTTATATAACCTTATTTTATTACCAGAACTGCTTTAAGGTGAAAAAAGTTGTTTAAGTTCGCTTACGCGGCATTTTCATGAAAACCACGGCTTAGGCTATATCTCTGGTATATATGGACCGATATCGGAAATTTTCATTTTCCATATTTATATAACCTCATCTTATTACCAGAACTGTTTTAAGCAAAAAAAAGTTGTTTAAGTTCGCTTACGCGACATTTTCATGAAAAACCCGGTTTGCGCTATATCTCGGGTATATATGGACCGATATCGGAAATTTTCATTTTTCATACCTATATAACCTTATTTCATTACCAGAACTGTTTTAAGGTGAAAAAAGTTGTTTAAGTTCGCTTACGCGACATTTTCATGAAAAACCCGGTTTGGGCTATATCTCGGGTATATATGGACCGATATCGGAAATTTTCATTTTCCATATTTATATAACCTTATTTAATTACCAGAACTGCTTTAAGGCGAAAAAATTGTTTAAGTTCGCTTACGCGGCATTTTCATGAAAACCCCGGTTTAGGCTATATCTCGGGTATATATGGACCGATATCGGAAATTTTTATCTTCCATATTTATATAAACTGATCTTATTACCAGAACTGTTTTTAATCAAAAAAAAGTTGTTAAAGTTCGCTTACGCGACATTTTCATGAAAAACCCGGTTTGGGCTATATCTCGGGTATATATAGACCGATATCGAAAATTTTCATTTTCCATACTTATACAACCTTATTTTATTACCAAAACTACTTTTAAGCAAAAAAAGTTGTTTAAGTTCGCTTACGCGGCAATTTCATGAAAACCCCTTTCCAGGCTATATCTGCGGTATATATGAACCGATATCGGAAATTTTCATTTTTCATATTTATATAACCTTATTTTGTTACCAGAACCGCTTTTAAGCAAAACAAGTAAGAGTGTAGTATATTCGGCTGGGCCGAATCTAAAATACCCTTCACGATAGTCACGAATATGTATAGTATATTAAAAATGTGACCTAAATATGCTCGGTTATATTTGAACCGATATCGGATTTTTCTATTTTCTCTATTTTAGTAACCTTCTTTTATAACGAGAATTGCTTTCCAGCAAAAAAAAAAAAAATTTTTTATTGGAAAAATTGGTTCAGGCTATATCTCGGGTATATATGGACCGATATCGAAAATTTTAATTTTCCATATTTATATAACCTTATATCATTACCAGAACTGCTTTTGAGCACAACAAATTGTTTAAGTTCGCTTACGCGATATTTTCATGAAAAACCCGATTTAGGCTATATCTCGGGTATATATGGACCGATATCAGAAATTTTAATTTTCTCTATTTTCGTAACCTTCTTTTATAACAAGAACTGCTTTTCAGTAAAAAAAAAATGTTATTGGAAAAATCGGTTCAGGCTATATCTCGAGTATATATGGACCGATATCGGATTTTTTCTTTTTCCATATTTATATAACCTTATTTCATTACCAGAACTGCTTTTGAGCACAAAAAAGTTGTTTACTCGGCATTTTCATCAAAAAACCTGTTAAGCTATATATCGGGTATATATGAACCGATATCGGAAATTTTAATTTTCCATATTTATATAACCTTATTTTATTACCAGAACTGCTTTAAGGTGAAAAAAGTTGTTTAAGTTCGCTTACGCGGCATTTTCATGAAAACCACGGCTTAGGCTATATCTCTGGTATATATGGACCGATATCGGAAATTTTCATTTTCCATATTTATATAACCTCATCTTATTACCAGAACTGTTTTAAGCAAAAAAAAGTTGTTTAAGTTCGCTTACGCGACATTTTCATGAAAAACCCGGTTTGCGCTATATCTCGGGTATATATGGACCGATATCGGAAATTTTCATTTTTCATACCTATATAACCTTATTTCATTACCAGAACTGTTTTAAGGTGAAAAAAGTTGTTTAAGTTCGCTTACGCGACATTTTCATGAAAAACCCGGTTTGGGCTATATCTCGGGTATATATGGACCGATATCGGAAATTTTCATTTTCCATATTTATATAACCTTATTTAATTACCAGAACTGCTTTAAGGCGAAAAAATTGTTTAAGTTCGCTTACGCGGCATTTTCATGAAAACCCCGGTTTAGGCTATATCTCGGGTATATATGGACCGATATCGGAAATTTTTATCTTCCATATTTATATAAACTGATCTTATTACCAGAACTGTTTTTAATCAAAAAAAAGTTGTTAAAGTTCGCTTACGCGACATTTTCATGAAAAACCCGGTTTGGGCTATATCTCGGGTATATATAGACCGATATCGAAAATTTTCATTTTCCATACTTATACAACCTTATTTTATTACCAAAACTACTTTTAAGCAAAAAAAGTTGTTTAAGTTCGCTTACGCGGCAATTTCATGAAAACCCCTTTCCAGGCTATATCTGCGGTATATATGAACCGATATCGGAAATTTTCATTTTTCATATTTATATAACCTTATTTTGTTACCAGAACCGCTTTTAAGCAAAACAAGTAAGAGTGTAGTATATTCGGCTGGGCCGAATCTAAAATACCCTTCACGATAGTCACGAATATGTATAGTATATTAAAAATGTGACCTAAATATGCTCGGTTATATTTGAACCGATATCGGATTTTTCTATTTTCTCTATTTTAGTAACCTTCTTTTATAACGAGAATTGCTTTCCAGCAAAAAAAAAAAAATTTTTTATTGGAAAAATTGGTTCAGGCTATATCTCGGGTATATATGGACCGATATCGAAAATTTTAATTTTCCATATTTATATAACCTTATATCATTACCAGAACTGCTTTTGAGCACAACAAATTGTTTAAGTTCGCTTACGCGATATTTTCATGAAAAACCCGATTTAGGCTATATCTCGGGTATATATGGACCGATATCAGAAATTTTAATTTTCTCTATTTTCGTAACCTTCTTTTATAACAAGAACTGCTTTTCAGTAAAAAAAAAATGTTATTGGAAAAATCGGTTCAGGCTATATCTCGAGTATATATGGACCGATATCGGATTTTTTCTTTTTCCATATTTATATAACCTTATTTCATTACCAGAACTGCTTTTGAGCACAAAAAAGTTGTTTACTCGG
The DNA here is from genome assembly GCA_914767995.1 of Thecocarcelia acutangulata. NCBI lineage: Eukaryota > Metazoa > Arthropoda > Insecta > Diptera > Tachinidae > Thecocarcelia > Thecocarcelia acutangulata. The sequence goes on from OU612097.1 coordinate 62,579,321, forward strand.
CATTTTCATCAAAAAACCTGTTAAGCTATATATCGGGTATATATGAACCGATATCGGAAATTTTAATTTTCCATATTTATATAACCTTATTTTATTACCAGAACTGCTTTAAGGTGAAAAAAGTTGTTTAAGTTCGCTTACGCGGCATTTTCATGAAAACCACGGCTTAGGCTATATCTCTGGTATATATGGACCGATATCGGAAATTTTCATTTTCCATATTTATATAACCTCATCTTATTACCAGAACTGTTTTAAGCAAAAAAAAGTTGTTTAAGTTCGCTTACGCGACATTTTCATGAAAAACCCGGTTTGCGCTATATCTCGGGTATATATGGACCGATATCGGAAATTTTCATTTTTCATACCTATATAACCTTATTTCATTACCAGAACTGTTTTAAGGTGAAAAAAGTTGTTTAAGTTCGCTTACGCGACATTTTCATGAAAAACCCGGTTTGGGCTATATCTCGGGTATATATGGACCGATATCGGAAATTTTCATTTTCCATATTTATATAACCTTATTTAATTACCAGAACTGCTTTAAGGCGAAAAAATTGTTTAAGTTCGCTTACGCGGCATTTTCATGAAAACCCCGGTTTAGGCTATATCTCGGGTATATATGGACCGATATCGGAAATTTTTATCTTCCGTATTTATATAAACTGATCTTATTACCAGAACTGTTTTTAATCAAAAAAAAGTTGTTAAATTTCGCTTACGCGACATTTTCATGAAAAACCCGGTTTGGGCTATATCTCGGGTATATATAGACCGATATCGAAAATTTTCATTTTCCATACTTATACAACCTTATTTTATTACCAAAACTACTTTTAAGCAAAAAAAGTTGTTTAAGTTCGCTTACGCGGCAATTTCATGAAAACCCCTTTCCAGGCTATATCTGCGGTATATATGAACCGATATCGGAAATTTTCATTTTTCATATTTATATAACCTTATTTTGTTACCAGAACCGCTTTTAAGCAAAAAAAGTTGTTTAATTTCACTGACGCGGCATTTTCATGAAAAACCCGTTCTAGGCTATATCTCGGGTATATATGGACCAATATCGGAAATTTTCATTTTTCATATATATGTAACCTAATTTCATTACCAGAACTGCTTTTGAGCACAAAAAAGTTGTTTAAGTTCGCTTACGCGGCATTTTCATGAAAAACCTGGTTTGGGCTATATCTCGGGTATATGTGGACCGATATCGAAAATTTTCATTTTTCATATTTATGTAACCTAATTTCATTACCAGAACTGCTTTTGAGCACAAAAAAATTGTTTAAGTTCGCTTACGCGGCATTTTCATGAAAACCCCGGTCTAGGCTATATCTCGGGTATATATGGACCGATATCGAAAATGTTCATTTTTCATATTTATATGACCCTATTTTATTACCAGAACTGCTTTTGAGCACAAAAAAATTGTTTAAGTTCGCTTACGCGACATTTTCATGAAAAACCCGGATTGGGCTATATCTCGGGTATATATGGACCGATATCGGAAATTTTCATTTTCCATATTTACGTAACCTAATTTTATTACCAGAACTGCTTTCGAGCAAAAAAAAAGTTATTTAGCTTCGCCTATGCGACATTTTCATTAAAAATCCGATTTGGGCTATATCTCGGGTATATATGGACCGATATCTGAAAAAAAAATTTTTGGCTTCTAGTCACCATGCTTAATAAGTGTGTGAAGTTTGAAGCAAAACGAACAACTTTTGTTTTCAAAAATTTTCATACAAAACTGCAAAAAAAATGGCTTTTTTCGGAATTTTGAATATATCTCAGCTATACGTGGACCGATATTACTGAATTTCAATAGCAAACCCATGAATCGATGGGGTAAAAGAATGGTGAAAGAAAAAAGTTTCTAAGTCTAATGGTTTTCTCAGAAACGGTATTTCAACAGCGGACAGACGGACATCGCTTAATCGACTTTTCCATTAATTCTGATTCAGAATATATATACTTTATAGGGTCGCAAAAAAAAAACTGTAGAAATTACAAACGGAATCACAAACTTATATATACCCTTAACATTTTTGTGAAGGGTATAAAAAGTTGTTTAATTTCACTGACGCGGCATTTTCATGAAAAACCCGTTCTAGGCTATATCTCGGGTATATATGGACCAATATCGGAAATTTTCATTTTTCATATATATGTAACCTAATTTCATTACCAGAACTGCTTTTGAGCACAAAAAAGTTGTTTAAGTTCGCTTACGCGGCATTTTCATGAAAAACCTGGTTTGGGCTATATCTCGGGTATATGTGGACCGATATCGAAAATTTTCATTTTTCATATTTATGTAACCTAATTTCATTACCAGAACTGCTTTTGAGCACAAAAAAATTGTTTAAGTTCGCTTACGCGGCATTTTCATGAAAACCCCGGTCTAGGCTATATCTCGGGTATATATGGACCGATATCGAAAATGTTCATTTTTCATATTTATATGACCCTATTTTATTACCAGAACTGCTTTTGAGCACAAAAAAATTGTTTAAGTTCGCTTACGCGACATTTTCATGAAAAACCCGGATTGGGCTATATCTCGGGTATATATGGACCGATATCGGAAATTTTCATTTTCCATATTTATGTAACCTAATTTTATTACCAGAACTGCTTTCGAGCAAAAAAAAAAGTTATTTAGCTTCGCCTATGCGACATTTTCATTAAAAATCCGATTTGGGCTATATCTCGGGTATATATGGACCGATATCTGAAAAAAAAATTTTTTGCCTTTTAGTCACCATGCTTAATAAGTGTGTGAAGTTTGAAGCAAAACGAACAACTTTTGTTTTCAAAAATTTTCATACAAAACTGCAAAAAAAATGGCTTTTTTCGGAATTTTGAATATATCTCAGCTATACGTGGACCGATATTACTGAATTTCAATAGCAAACCCATGAATCGATGGGGTAAAAGAATGGTGAAAGAAAAAAGTTTCTAAGTCTAATGGTTTTCTCAGAAACGGTATTTCAACAGCGGACAGACGGACAGACGGACATCGCTTAATCGACTTTTCCATTAATTCTGATTCAGAATATATATACTTTATAGGGTCGCAAAAAAAAAACTGTAGAAATTACAAACGGAATCACAAACTTATATATACCCTTAACATTTTTGTGAAGGGTATAAAAAGATGCGCATTGTGCAAAGAGCAGCACTTGAAAGTAAAACGCAATGAGCCAAAACAATTAGCGTTTATTTTTCTCTCCGCTCTTTGCGTTTAGCATCAAATTGCATACGCGTTGCAAGGAATGCTTGTGACATCACATATCGAAAAGATGATAAAAACGCTTTGAGCATATAAGACACACAAACATGTTTCAAACATTTGTCATGGTCAACAGCTGTTTTTTGTTCCATTTGCTAAAAACCGTCACTTCAGTATGATTTATAGTGAGAAAAATGTGTTTTTATATTGATTTACAATCGTCGTCAGAAAAACATGTTTGCAATAGTAATGAGATGAAATGATGTAAACAATTACATATATCTGTTTTGTGTTAAATTAGTGTTGCAATTTATATTAACATATTTACTTGTTATACACGACTGTAATAATATTCATTGTTTCTTACTATGCACATGCACACACATGTATGTAAAATTGTTAATAAATTGAAGGTTAAAAGATTAATGTGTTAGATAATAATAATTATGAACGCTAATGAGTGAGAAAGTGTTGCAATTAAAAAAATGAATCAGTAGTATTACGGGTACATAAATTACATTACCATCAAACAAGAATCGTAGAATACTAGATTATGGCAAGAATGAGCAAATAAAAAATCTTGCGATGATTTACTGTTAGATGACGTGGTTATTCCTTTTAATAGATTGCCAAATAGTTTTCATCTGCGATAGGAGTATTTATAATTTCTTGCAAAAATCTATGCATGTTTTATATAATATCTAGCTACTCTGTAATGAATTTACTGAGAGTTCTCCAAGAAGGAAATTTTAATCGGATTAAATAAATTAGAATTTTTGTGCAATATTTTATAATAAATGCATATAAATAATATTAGGATATTTAACACTATATAAAAGAAGTTTAAACTAGGTTGTTTACAAGCTGCTGGAAAAAGAGAAAATGAATAAATAAAATAAAGTTGAAGAGAGAAGAAAGAGATCAACTTTGAAATTTTAAACCGCACCAAAATGGGTGAAAACGCGCGTTATATTAAAAAAACGCACCAAGTTTAGAATTTTTCTTTTAATTTTTAAAACACATTTTGTATCACAAAAAGTATACAAACTGGGTCTGATAGTACCAACTGATGGCTTGTTGGATCGATGGATTTCTTATTCAGCAACATTATTTAAATTAAAGTTATGGAATCGCACTAGAACCCATCAAACTCGATTAACAACAATTCAAACAAATACAGTGTAAATTTCATTTGTGATTGCGTAAGCGATCAGAGAAAATCAGTTAGCTAGAGTGAGTGGGTGTCTCTAAAAAATTTATTGAAATGTAAAGATGGAAATTTCCCAGAACTATAACAAATAAAATATGAAGTTTATCATAATCAAAATTTAATGCAAACGTTTTGGAAACATTTAGTAAATTAATTAATTATTTGATAATTTATTAATTAGTAAAGCAGTAACGAATTCATAATATATAACTTGACTCTGCAGTGGCTGTGATAATATTTGACAAACAAGGCTTAAACCCTTCAAAAATCCCAAGATCGATTATTAAAAACTTTGGATAAAAGAGAAAGCACTATATCGCGCAGAAATACAAATATTCAAATTTAACAGAACGCGAAACTCATAACGTCAACGATTTCAATCTTCAAAGTAATGCTATAGAAAATAATACAAACCGAAGTGAAAATTTTACCAGAATGACATGTAAATATTATCAAGAAAACATATACTTACAAAACTCTTCAAACAACAACCTTTTATAAAACAATACAGAAAACAGAATGATAAATGCCAACAATACAATACACAACAATTATTTAGAAAATGATACATCCCATCGACATATATTTTGTGATGCCAGCAGATATTTACGAACCGTTGACCATATGCACACTACGCGGAGACGGGCGCAAAGGAGATACAAGGTGGAATGATTTTCAAATGAGTATGGAAGGAACTCTCTTCCGGCAATTTTGCCGATAATTTTTAATAAGATGCCAAGTGAAATAGTGAATGCCAAGTGAAATAGCCGACTAAAAAACAAACAAGTAAGAGTGCGGTATATTCGGCTAGGCCGAAACTAAAATACCCTTCACAATAGTCATATATATGTATAGTATATATTACAACCGATATCGGGGAAAATATTTTTGCCTTGTAATCACTATTCAAAACAAGAAATCTTTCATGGACATTTTCATGCAAAAGTTTGCTTAAGCTATATCTCGGTTATATATGAACCGATATCGGAATTTTCTAGTTTCAGTATTTTAGTAACCTTCTTTTATAACGAGAATTTCCTTTCAGCAAAAAAAAAAAAAATTTTAATGGAAAAATCGGTACAGGCTATATCTCGGGAGTCGGATATCGGAAGTTTTCATTTTCTATATTTAAATAACTTTATTTTATTACCAGAACTACTTAAAAAAAAGGTTGTTTAAGATCGCTGACGCGGCATTTTGATGAACAACCTGGTTTAGGCTATATCTCGGGTATCTATGAACCGATATCGGAAATTTTCATTTTCCATATTTATATAACCTTCTTTTATTACCAGAACTGCTTTTAAGGAAAAAAAGGTGTGTAAGTTCGCTGACGCGGCATTTTCATGAAAACCCCGGTCGGGTATATATGGACCGATATCGGAAATCTTCATTTTCCATAACCTTATTTAAACAAAACCTTATTTAAACAAAAAAAAAATTTAATGAAAAACCCGGTTTAAGCTGTATCTCGGGTATATTTGGACCGATATCAGAAATTTTCATTTTCCATATTTTCCAATGTTACTGCTAACACCAAAATAAAACGATTTTTTGTTTATAATTAATCTCTCTATAACCAAACTCTGTGATGAAAATTTTCCGATTGTAACATTTTTCTGATTTAACGAAAGGATGTATCAATTATTGTCCTTAGTTTTCTTTTTTCGACCTTCTAAAATGTTATATATTTTGTTATCTTTCCAGGCTCTAGGTTTTAGTCTCGATTAAAAATTAAATAAAACTCTTTTTTTTTAAGAATTATTATTTATTTTATTTTCAATATTTCGGATACCTTTGGTATCCTTCTTCAGGAACTAGAAAAAACAAATGTAACAAATTTTATTAATAACAAAACAACAACAAAACATATAAAACAAATTAAATATAAAAACAAAAATAAAAATAATAATTATAAATATTAGCACTTGGCACGAAAATTTTTTATCTTACATTATAAATCGTCCACTTCTATTGATGATAGATTGTTAACTAAAGTTTATTGTCAGTTTTTATACTTTGTTATGACATGTCTGTAACTGTTCGCGCAATTTTCTGTGTCTGCTTTGTAATTTATTCTTGTCTGTGCGGGAGTATTAATTATGTGTAGCATTTCAATCATATACCTTTTTCTCTTGTTATTTTCTTGTTGTAATATTGTTGTATTTGATAAATTTGGAGAGTGTCCCGTTTCTGCACAGTGGGCCATAAGTGCAGTTTTATTCTGCATTCTGTATCTATTTTTAAAGTTTGATTTATGTGCTGCTAATCTAGTTTTCATTTAGATCCTGTTGTTCCGATATATGTTTCCTTACATATATTAGATCCGTCACCATTACAAGGAATTTTATAAATCACATTTGCTTTATCAAATTTATCAATTTTCGCCTTAGTGTTTGAATACAACATGTTGAGCGTATTGTTTGATTTTAATGCAATATTAATTTTTTGGTTGTCATATATGTTGGAATGTATAATTCGTTCTGAAAAACCGGGGATGTGTGTCGAAGATTTGAAAATTCTCTCGTTCGAATTTTTGGTCGCTGTTTTATCGAAATTTTTTAGTGCATTTCTTATAATAATCTTTGAAAAAGAGAAAGGAAAACTGCTCTTGTGTAATATTTCTTTTATTTTCTTTATATTCGTTGTATGAAGATTTTTATCACTAATTTTAAGTACGCGTTTTGCAAAATTGAGAGCAGTATTTATTTTCACGTGTTTTGGGTGACTTGAATGGAAGTTAATAAGACGTCTCGAAGCTGATGGTTTTTGATACCAGTCAATAGTTATTGAAATTGTATTCCTTATAACCAGTGTGTCTAAATATTGTAATTTTCCATTAAACTCAATTTCTTTGGTAAACTGGATTTGTCTGTGAAAATCATTTAAAGCGTCTAGTGTTTTTTTAATATTCTGTCGGTTTATGATACAAAATATATCATCAACGTATTTACTTAACAGCCGTGGTTTATCGTCTAGCTTTGCCACAGCTGTATCTAAAAGTTCTTCCATAATAATATCCGAGATGACTGGCGATGCTGGTAAGTCCATTGGCATTCCTTTGAGTTGTTCATATATTTTATCGCCAAACTTAAAATATCTGTTTTCTTTTAAGCAGAATTTTAAAATATCGAAAAATAACTCTTTAGAAATGTTTGTAAAATTTTTAATAGTGTCCCATTTTTTCTTTATTATTTCAATTGCTAAATTTACTGGAATGCTTGGAAACAAAGATATCACGTCGTAAGAAACTAAAACTTCGTTGTCCGATAGAGTAATGTTTGATACTTTGTTCCTAAACTCCACTGCATCTGTCACGTTGTATTTCGATTCATTCGTAATATTTTTTAAAATGGGTATTACGTACCTACATAGTCCGTACGAAGGAGAATTTATTGCTGAGCAGATAGGTCTAAACGGCATATTTTCTTTATGAACCTTCGGAAGTCCATATAGTCTTGGAGCTGTAGCCACATAAGAAGTCAATTTGTGTTTCTGAACTGCATCAATAATATTTGTTTTCCACAATTTTTCCACCAATATATTGTTACGTGTCTGCAATTTTGTCGTTGGGTCACTCTTCAACCTTCTGTATGTGCACATGTCATTAACAATATCTTTCATTTTTGTCTCGTAGTCTAATTTTTCTACAGCCACTGTGGTATTTCCCTTGTCTGCTTTTAATATTAAAACATTTTTATTTTTGTTCAAAAATGATTTTGTTTGTTCCACCGTGCACATTATTTCTCTTTCCCTTGTATTCAATGATCTCTTGTAAAGATAATTATCCATGGTCATTACAAATTTTGTTCTCGCTATATCTTGTTTTTCTTTTCCGTTGTTAGTCTGTATAATTTCTTCACCGTCTGCAATGCATTTGAATAACGGAAATTGTTTTTGTCTAATAGGTAACGAAAATTTCGGGCCTAATAATAAAAGTTTTTGTATATGAGTAGGAATTTCTGTATGTGTTTTGTTTATGAACCAGTCTTTATTGTATACTATTTGTGATTTATTTTTTTATCTGGGTATCTGTTTTTGCTTTTTTAGTCTTTTCGTATGGAATGTTTTCACTTTTGATGTCCAAATCTTTGTCTAATAAATTATGTTCTATATACGTCATATTCTGTTTTAATTCGTTGTTGTTCTGTTTGATTTCTTCATGTTTAAGTTTGATTATAAGGTTCAGGACCTTCATATGGAATCTGTTGGTATGTTTTTCCAAACAACTTTTTATATTACTTTTCACGTTTGAGTGTACCTTGCTGTCATTAAAACAGAAGAATAATGGTTCTACATGTTTTGTTGTATTTGATATAAAATTAGGTATTAATCCAACTTTTCTACATCTTATAAAATGTCAAAGTAGTTGTTAGTTTTGCTTTTAGTTTGTTGGCTTTTGAATGTTTACGAATGGTTTTCTGGATATTGTTGTTGTAGTTATTACGTAAGTTCATATAAAGCTTCATGATGATATAACGGCGTGCCCTCCGTAAAAGTATAGAAAGAATATATCTTTAAAAGTCAGCGCAGTAACTGGCGCCCTTCTACCGCCATCTTTATTCTTAATATCACATCGTACGAATTGGTAGTGCTCAATTGCATTTTAATTATATACATACATATATACAATATTCAATATTAGTCAGTAGCATTTTCTAAATCTAGTAATTCCATACCAAAGAAGTATGCGCCTCAATTTTATAATTTAGATTGAATTAATATTATTTCTACATTGTTACATTTAAAATACGAGTTTTAATATAAATATACAGTCGAAGTTCTTCATGAAAATGCCGCGTGAGCGAACTTAAACAACTTTTTTTGCTCAAAAACAGTTTTGGTAGTGAAAAAAGAATATATAAATATGGAAAATTGAAATTTCCGACATCGCTCCATATACCCGGAATATAGCTTGAACCTGGTTTTCCATGAAAATATCGCGTAAGCGAACTGAAACAACTTTTTTTGCTTAAAAGCAGTTCTGGTAATAAAATCAGGTTGTATAAATATTTTTTTTTTGTCATTCATTTATTTATTGAATCTTCAAAATATGAACTACCAATAAGTATTCAAATCTTAATACTAAATATAAAAGTTATTTAAGTCCAGCCACTGGTAGACAAAAAAGTTTCATTTTGCGCGAATAATATCTGTAGAATCACCTATTTAACGTTTTGATGATGGCCAGGGTATCCCTTCTTCTCAACCGAGAGTGGCCGCCAAAATTAAGTATGTTGCGTGCAAGAGGATTTGGGTGAAGTTCCAGTTTACTGATATACCTTGTGGCATACTTAGAGAACTCGTCAGTTACCAGCGGAACACACAGATCCTTGTGAATTCGTGAGTTTCTTACGTACCATGGAGCTGCAGCAATCGTACGAAGAATTTGGTTTTGTCGTCTTTGAATTTTTTCAATGTTAGATGTTGAGGCGGTTCCCCATAATTGAACTGCGTGGCACCATATAGGCTTTAAAATTGCGTTGTATAACAAAAGTTTGCAATCTAATTTCAATGCCGAATTTCTGCCCATAAGCCAATTTAGTTGCGCTGCTTTTATTTTCAACTGAGTGACTTTGGCATCAATATGAGTTAGCCTACGGTCGAGGTAAATACCAAGGTATTTAACTTCATATGCTGCGGAATAGGTGTATTGTTAATCTGGATAGCCGAACATGTTTGCTTACGCATTGTGAATGTAACGTGAGTACATTTTTGCTCATTAACTTTTATTTTCCAAAGTTTCAACCATTTCTCTAATATTGAAATATACTGCTGCAAATTTCGTGAAGATTCTTGATGGTTTTCATGAACGCTGCAAAAGCTGTGTCATCTGCAAAAGTTGAAGTATGGATTCCGGATCTCGTTGGCATGTCAGATGCGTAAATCATATATAGAGTGGGTCCTAGAATGCTACCTTGGGGAACTCCTGCTCTGATTGACTGTGTGTAAAGTCACCTTCTTTGATAACAAATTTCCGGTCGTATAAGTAGCTCTCCAGATGCTTGTGAGTGTTTGCAGGCAAGTTCAACTTTATTTTGTGCATCAGTCCGTCGTGCCACACCTTATCAAAAGCTTGGGAAATGTCGATGAATAGAGCTGAACAATACTTTTTGTCTTCAAAAGTCTGTCTTATGACATTGACTAGTCTATGTGTTTGTTCTATGGTGCTATGCTTAGCCCAAAAGCCAAATTGATGATCAGGGATACATCCCACATCATTAAGTATTCGAGACAACTTCGCCAATAACAATTTTTTGAACAGTTTTGAAATAGTTGGTAGTAGAGTTATTGGTCTATATGACTCTACTTTAGTGGGATCCTTCCCTGGCTTGGGTATCATAGTAGTCATAGAGACCTTCCACTCTGCAGGATAATACTCAAGGCGTAAAATACACGATAGTCACCGTGAAGAGTGTTTTAGATTCGGCCCAGCCGAATATACCACACTCTTACTCAAAAATTATGCTTCATTAGTGAGTAAAGTTTTTTTTCTATATTTATATAGAAAATATATTCTTAATTTTTTATAATTTTTTCGATAAGACCGCTAGATTCACAACTATTTTAATGATGAAATTTATTGAAAAGGGCAAAATAAAGTTATTTTAGTTAATTGATTATCAACATCCGTTGTGGAAGTGCCAAAAAAGTTTTATAAAAACCGTGAATATAGATGAGAACGGAGATTTCAATAGATACTAGAAAAATTATACGAGACCTAAGAGAAAAGCTAAATAAACCACGTCGAAAAATTGGTAAAATTTTAGGAAGACACCACATCTCTTTACAAAATTGTGGAAAAATTAAAAAACTTTAAGAAAATAGAAAATTTTAAGCGAAAAGATCGTCCAAAGTTTTTAACTGAAAGCGAAGGAAAAAGGACGGCTGTCATAGTTAAAAATAAACCACGTTGTAGTGCGGTACAAATTGCGAAGGATATCACTACAGAGTCAGATAAAGCAGTTAGTGGCAGTACACTGCGACGCATTTTGCATGGATATGAATTTAATGATAGACATCCGAGAAATCGACGTATACTCAACTTGGATCATATATTATGGCGCTTTGTTGTAAAGTACAAAAAGAAGTTATATATAATTTCTGCTATATATACACAAACACACACACACAGCCGAACCTCCACAAGGTCTTTCACGTGGATGTTTAGTGTCATATAGTATATAGCCATTTATCCTGAAATAACTTCTTGACGTCAGGTGAGTTTCAGCAGTCAACATTTTGTTTTTTTTTTCTCATTCATTTGTTTATTGAATCTTCACAAAGTGAACTAACAATAAGTATTCAAATCTTAAAACTAAATACATAAAATTAATTAAGTCCAGACAAAAATGTTTTATTTTGCACGATCAATATCGGTGAAATCACCTATTTAACGTTCTGATGGTGGCAAGGGTGTCCCTCCTTCTCAATCGAGAGTGTCCTTCGAAATTAAGTATATTGCGTGCAAGACGATTTGGATGAAGTTCCAATTTATTGATATGCCTTGTTGCGTACTTTGAAAATTCGTCTTTTACAAGAGGAACACAGAGATCCTTATGAATTCGTGAGTTTTTTACGTACCATGGAGCTGCGGTAATTGTTCGAAGACTTTTGTTTTGTCGCCTTTGAATTTTTTCAACGTTTGAAGCGGAGGCGGTGCCCCATAGTTGAATTCCATAGCACCATATAGGCTTTAGAATTGCGTTGTATAATAAAAGTTTGCAATCCAGCTTCAATGTAGAATTTCTGCCCATAAGCCAATTCAGTTGAGCTGCTTTTAACTTTAACTGAGTAACTTTCGCATCTATGTGAGACTTCCACGTTAACCTACGGTCCAGGTGAATACCAAGGTACTTGACTTCATTTTGCTGCGGAATAGGTGAATTGTTGATTTGGATGGCTGAACATGTTTGTTTACGCAGCGTGGATGTAACGTGAGTACACTTTTGTTCATTAACTTTAATTTTCCAAAGTTTTAACCACATCTCTAATATTGAAATATACTCCTGCAAATTTCGCGAAGCTACTTGATGGCTTTCATGTACGCTGCAGAATGCTGTATCGTCTGCAAAAGTTGAAGTGTGGATTCCGGGTGTCGTTGGCATGTCAGAGGCATAAATCAAATATAAAGTAGGCCCCAGTATGCTGCCTTAAGGAACTCCTGCCTCGATTGGCTGAGTTGGGCTTATAAAGTCGCCTTCTCTGATAACAAACTTCCGCCCACATAAGTAGCTTTCCAGAAGCTTGTGAGTATTTGCAGGCAAGTTCAACTTTATTTTGTCATTCAGCCCTCGTGCCACACTTTATCAAAAGCTTGAGAAATGTCAATGAATAGAGCTGAGCAATACTTCTCCTCAAAGGTCTGTCTTATGACATTGACTAGTCTGTGCGTTTGTTCTATTGTGCTGTGTTTAGCCCGAAAGCCAAATTGATGATCAGGGATGCATCCCACAGTGTTCAACATTGGACTCAACTTTGCCATTAACAATTTTTCGAACAGTTTTGAAATTTAATGAACGAGACACGTGAGGAGTATATCCAAGCAACTAATATATGCATTGAATATTTTCATGAAAAAATCGTTATTTCCTCGATTTACTCACCGCCCCGATTTTCAATAACAGAAAGCCAATATTCAAATTTTTTCAAATCACTTGGGCCTCGATTTTTAGCGGCTGGCGACTATAACGCTAAGCACACCTTTTGGGGATCACGCTTAATTACCTCGAAAGGCCGTGTGCTTTTTGACACCGTTTCCAAAATGGGCTTAGATGTGGTTTCAAGCGGACACCCCACTTATTGGCCGACAGACCGACGAAATATCCCAGACGTTATAGATTTTGGAGTTGCGAAAAATTTTCCTTTAGAGTGGATGCAAGTGGAGCCTTCATTAGATTTGTCATCAGATCACTCTCCCACTATAATCTCTGTTTCGTTCCCCCAAGAGATTGGCTCACCGTTGACTGTCAATAGAGTTAATTGGTTAAAGTACAAAAAATTTTTGAGCACACATTGTACTGAAAATATCGCCTTGAGAACGCCTGAGGATATTGATGTGTCAATTAACAATTTTTCTGAAAACCTCAAACTGGCCATACAGCATGCTACCACTAGTCATTTAAGACCTAGAAATGAGAGCAATAGAACTTATTCATCTGAAATTGAGCAACTTCTGTCAGAAAAAAGAAGAGTCAGAAGAGAGTGGCAACTTCGCAGGTCGCCCCAGCTTAAAGCTAGGCTACGGGAATGCATAACTCAGCTAAGAAATCTGCTTGAAGTCCATAGAATGGCTTCCCTTAAAACATATTTGGAAAGCCTTGATGGTACCCCTCAATCTCATTATTCCTTGTGGAAAGCGACAAAAGGTTTAAAAAGACCCGTAATAGGTAAGCCACCTTTGCGAAATTCAACTGGCGACTGGGCAAGAAGCGATTCTGAAAAGGGAATGTTATATGTCGATCATTTGCGAAACGTTTTTATCACAAATGATTCAGAGAATAATACAGCGGAATTACCACCATATGTTGTTAGACCTCCTGTGTCTTTGAGATTTAATTTTCAAGACGTCGAAAACGTTATCGGTAATACAAACCCCAGGAAAGCTCCAGGCATTGATCAAATTACTGGTAAAATGCTTGAACAGTTACCTCGTGTAGCTAGAAGGGTTCTACTTTTTATTTTTAACGCCATTTTACGCCTTGAGTATTATCCTGCAGAGTGGAAGGTCTCAATGATTACTATGATACCCAAGCCAGGGAAGGATCTGACTAAGGTAGAATCATATAGACCAATAAGTCTTTTACCAACAATTTCAAAACTATTCGAAAAATTGTTAATGGCGAAGTTGAGTCCAATATTGAACAATGTGGGATGCATCCCTGATCATCAATTTGGCTTTCGGGCTAAGCATAGCACCATAGAACAAACGCACAGACTAGTCAATGTCATAAGACAAACCTTTGAGGCGAAGAAGTACTGCTCAGCTCTTTTCATTGATATTTCTCAAGCGTTTGATAAAGTGTGGCACGACGGCTTAATGCACAAAATAAAGCTAAATTTGCCTGCAAATACACACAAGCTTCTGGAAAGCTACTTATACGGGCGGAAGTTTGTTATCAGAGAAGGCGACTTTATTAGCCCAATTCAGCCAATCAAGGCAGGAGTTCCCCAAGGCAGCATACTGGGGCCTACTTTATATTTGATTTACGCCTCTGACATGCCAACGACATCTGGAATCCACACTTCTACCTTTGCAGATGACACAGCGTTTTTGAGTGTTCATGAAAACCACCATTTAGCATCACGAAATTTACAAGAATATACTTCAATATTAGAGAAATGGCTAAAACTTTGGAAAATCAAAGCTAATGAACAGAAATGTACTCATGTTACATTCACACTGTGTAGGCAAACATGTCCGCCTATCCAAATTAACAACTCACCTATTCCGCAGCACAACGAAGTCAAGTACCTTGGTATTCACCTGGACCGTAGGCTAACATGGAAGTCTCACATTGAAGCAAAGGTCACTCAGTTAAAACTAAAAGCAGCGCAGCTAAATTGGCTTATGGGCAGAAATTCGACACTGAAATTAGATTGCAAACTTTTGTTATACAACGCAATACTAAAGCCTATATGGTGCTACGGAATTCAGTTATGGGGCACCGCCTCAGCGTCAAACATTGAAAAAATCCAAAGGCGACAAAACAAAATTCTACGAACGATTACTGCAGCTCCATGGTACGTAAAAAATTCACGAATTCATAACGATCTGAGTGTTCCGCTGGTAAAAGAGGAATTTTCCAAGTACGCGACAAGGTATGTCAGTAAACTGGAACTTCATCCAAACCCTCTTGCTCGCAATATACTTAATTTTGGCGGCCACACTCGGCTTAAAAGAAGGGATACCGCTGCCACCATCAGATTGCTCAATAGGTGATTTTACCGAAATAGCTCCCGCATAATAAAACTTTTTTGTCTAGCATTGGCCGGACTTAAGAATTACATTTTTTAATTTTAAATTTAGTATTAAGATTTGAATACTTATTGTTAGTTCATTTTGAAGATTCAATAAATAAAAAAATGCTTAAAAAAAAAAAAAAAAAAAAAAAAAAAAAAGTTTTGAAATTGTTGGCAGTAGACTTATTGGTCTGTATGATTCTACTTTAATGGGATCCTTCCCTGGTTTGGGTATCATAGTAATCATGGACACCTTCCACTCTGCAGGATAATACTCGAGACGTAAAATAGCGTAAAAAATAAAAAGAATTCTACGAGCTACACGAGGTAGCTGCTCAAGCATTTTACCAGTAATTTGATCAATACCTGCAGCTTTCCTGGGGTTTGTGTTACGAATAACATTTTCAACACCTTGAAAACTAAGTCTCAAAGGCACAGGCGATCTAACAGCATATGGCGGAAATTCAGCAACATCATCCACTGCATCATTTGCAGTAAAAACGTTTTTCAAATGATTAACATACACCATCCATAATCCATTCAGAATCGCTTCTTGCCCAATCTCCAGTTGAAGTTCGCAGAGGTGGCTTACCTACTACGGGTCTTTTCAGACCTTTTGTCGCTTTCCATAGAGAATAGTCGGTTTGAGGGGTACCATCAAGACCTTCCAGATAATTTTTAAGGGAAGCCATTCTTTGAATTTCGAGCAGATTTCTTAACTGAGCTATGCACTCTCGTAGCCTGCTTTTAAGCTGGGGAGACCTGCGAAGTTGCCACTCTCTTCTAACTTTTCTTTTTTCTGTTAGAAGTTGTTCAATTTCAAACGAATATGTTCTGTTGCTCACATTTCTGGATCTTATATGGCTAGTGGTGGCATGTTGTACGGCTAGATTAAGGTGTTCAGAAAATTCGTTAATCGACACATCAATATCCTCAGGCGTTCTCAAGGTAATGTTTTCCGTACAATGTGTACCCAAATATTTCTTATATTTTATCCAATTAACTCGAGTGACGGTCAACGGCAAGTCACAAAACGGGGAACCAACCCCCTGGGGGAACGAAACAGAAACTATAGTTGGTGAGTGATCTGAGGACAAGTCCAATGAAGGCTCCACTTGCATCCATTCTGAGGGAAAATTTTTTGTAACTCCAAAGTCTATAACGTCTGGGATCTTGCGTTGGTCTGACGGCCAATAAGTGGGGTGTCCACTTGAAATCACACCTAAGCCCATTTTGGTAACGGTGTCAAAAAGCACACGGCCTTTCGGGGTAATTAAACGTGATCCCCAAAAAGTGTGTTTAGCGTTATAGTCGCCAGCCGCTAAAAATCGAGGACCAAGTGATTTGAAAAAAATTGAATATTGTCTTTCTGTTATTGAAAATCGTGGTGGTGAGTAAATCAAGGATATAACGATTTTTTCATGAAAATAATTAAGGCATATATTTGTAGCTTGGAGATATTCCTCACATGTCTCGTTCATTAAAAAGTGTTTAATTCTGGATTTTATTAGAATTGCCGATCCTCCGCAAGATCTTCCACGGGGATCTTTTGTGTCACATAACGTGTAACCATTAATTTTGAAAAAACTGTTAGTTGTCAAATGGGTTTCAGCAATCATCATTATATCGATCTGCTTTTCCATAAGGAAGTGCTCAAGTTCATTTTTGTGTTGACGAATGCCGTTTGCATTCCAGAAACATATTTTTAACCAATTCATTTTTTTAAAATTGCCTGTAAAATAATGGATTGCATTTTTAGCATTTCCTGCATCATGTTGGTCATAGAGACGGTAAAAGTGTTAATGGATTGAACAAGAGTCTGCAGAGTTGCCTCTAGGTTACTAAAATTTGGATCGGAAATTTGGGGCTTGGGTTGCTGGTTCAAGTTTTGGTCGGATTTAACCACATTAGCATATGAAAATTGTTTGGTATTCTGCGTGTTTGTGAAGTTGGTTGGATGGCCTATCTGGGGAAAATTGTTTTTGCCAATGACATTTGGCTGCTGGGCTGCTGTAGAGACCGATGACTTATTTGTCATTGACCGCTTAAAATGAGTATAGACAGGGCAACCTCTATAATTTGCAGTGTGGTTACCTCCACAGTTACTGCAGTTTTTAACACTTGCGTCGGCCTTTGGCTTATTGCACTGAGTTGTGCCGTGAAGTTCGCCACATACAACACAAACAGCGGGCAACTTGCAGTAAGCCTTAGTGTGACCAAATTCTTGCCAGTTTAGGCACTGAACGGGTCCTGAACGCTTATGTGGCTCCTCAACGGTAACCTTACGATGCAAAAGATATTTGAGGTTATATATTGGGTGAATTTCACTCTTTTTTAGCAGAACATCCCCTGGTTCTAGTTCAACCCTAAACATGGTTTGAGGGGTCTTTTCACGGTTCCTGATGTTTACTACTGTTTTTATTTTAAAACCTTTATCTTCCAATCCGGTTTTTACATCATCAGTATCTACGCATGGGTCAATCCCTTTAATAACGACCTGAAGACCTTTGGCACTTTTGAGCTGGTAAGTGTAAAATGATCTTTTCTGTTTTTCTAAGACATCAGACAAATTTCGGTAGTCGTTTTCATGGTTTACCTGAATTTTTGTTTCATTGATGTTTCCGCGCTTAACTGATGTCACGTTGAAATTGTCCTTACCGATTACCGTAATAAGTTGTTTTACCAGCTCATTAGAAGTAGATTCTCTCAAATATATTGGTGGCGGTTTAAATGTTTTTTTTGCTGTATTTGACTCATCAGTCTGGAGGATTGCAAATCTATTACTTTGCGTTGCTGTAGCGGTATTATCCTCTTTGGATATCTTTGGTTGTGATGATATCTGAGCGGATTTCGGGCTTCGCTGACGTTTAACCACGGTTACATACCTGTCCATGCCTACTTGTGTTTTCGGCTTATCTGCAATAACTGAACTGGTAGATGGCTGGTCTTCTGTTGTAACAACAATGTTTGGCGAACACGAACGCGTGCGTTTTTTATCTCTTAGATACAGGAGATTGTCCAACGATTTTTTCAATGATTCCTCTTCAGAAATCCAGAGGTTTTTTCTAGTGGAGCTAAGATCCCTCTCAGAATTGCATCTACTAGGTACACTCATGCAATTTTTTTTTTATTTATATTTTTTTAAATTTAAAAGTATATAAAAATAATTGTCATAAAGATTTTCGGTTTTGCAAGAAAACAGAACTTTAATGTATGGTTTTTTTCCTACTGGGTAGGTAATCTTCACGCACAATAACAACAACAATGCACTGCCACCGCACTTGTTTTATTGAAATTTATTGTTTAGTTAATGAAATGTAAGGAATTTATTTTCCCGTTGTTTTTTTTTAAATAATTTGTTATTGTTTTTGCAATTTAATACAATATATTATTGTTTTTGTATGTAAGTTTAAAAATATGTTAGCACAATGATTTTTGGTTTGTTTTTTTTTCACTTTTTAACAACACGACTGTGCGGTTGAAGAATCACAGAGTGAATGAGCAGTCAAAATAACATCGAATTGCCTTTCCCTCAGGAAGCGTTCAATTTCATTTTTATGTTGGCGTATGCCGTCTGCGTTCCAGAAACATATTTTTAAATAAATCATTTTTTTTAAATAGCCTGTAAAATAGTTGATTGCATTTTTAGCATTTCCTGCATCATGATGTTCATATAGGCCGTAAAAGTGTTTATTGATTGAACCAAAATGTGCAATGTGGCTTCAAGGTTGCTAAAATATGGGTCGGGCTGTTGAGACTTGGATTTTTGATTTGCGTTTAGTTGGCATTTTGCGTTTGAAGTAGGTATAAATGGTGCAACCACAATTACTACATTTTAAAAATTTTTGATTTGGTACACTGTGATGTGCCATGGAGATCACCACACATAACACAGACAGTGGGCAATTTACAATATGTCTTAGTGTTTTAACAACAATTTGAAGGCCTTTCGCGCTTTAAAGCTGATAGGTGTAAAAAGCTCTATTTTCTTTCTCCAAGTCGTTCGTCAATTTGCGGTAATCATTTTCATGAATTACCTTAATTTTTGTTTCTTTAATATTTCCATGCTGCACAGATGTTACGCTAAAGGTATTTTCACCTATTACGGTAATAAGTTTGCTTACCAGTCTCTTAGATGTAGTCTCGCAAATAATTTGGAGGAGGTTTAAACGATTTTTTTGAACTTGTTGGTTCATCAGCTTGAAGAATAGCAAATCTATTATTATCAGAAGGCTTACCGGGGTCCTCATCTTTAGATATTTTAGACTTTGATGATAATTGGGCAGATTTAGGGCTTCGTTGCCGTTTCACAACGGTGATGTATTTATCCATGCCTACTTGGGTTTTCGGCTTATTGACGCTAGTTGAACTAGAAGATGTTTTTTCTTATATATATGTACAATATATGAAGCATAAACTATTGCGATATATACACACACACACATACATGCATATATATATATATATATATATATATATATATATATATATATATATATATATATATATATATATATATATATATATATATATATATATATATATATATATATATATATATATATATATATATATATATATATATATATATATATATATATATATATATATATATATATATATATATATATATATATATATATATATATATATATGTATATATATATATATATATATATATATATATATATAAGTGAAATAAAGAAACAAAAGTATGTTTCTTCCTCGAGTTTTGTTCATAAACTAAGTTTTTTCTTAAATACTAGAAATGAAAATATTAAATCTAGTCTGGGTTTTATCAGCGTGTGAAAGAAAAATAAAGTACAGAAATATCGTCTTAGAACTAAGTGATGATATTCTTACTACGGGTTAGTTATTGATTTAAGATATCGTTTTATCATTAGGTGTTAGTTGTTAGTTTATGATGTGTTCTTAACATTATATCGTCTTACAACTAAGTGATGATATTCTTACTAAGTGTTGGTTATTGATTTAGGATATCGTCTTATCATAATTAGAATAAAGTCTTTGTTTATGGATTCTGAGTTTAATATTTTCTATTATTATCTCCATTTTAACTATGCTTATTTCTTAAGTGTTCTTTAATAGATTGCTAAGGTATGTTAGTAGTGTGTATCTCACTTATATATTTATATTTTTATATATATTGTACATTGCTCCAAATTTCAAGTTTAACAAACAAAACGAATACTAAGAAACATGTAACACTAGTCTGATAATGAACTAAGCAATATAAAAACTAATTTCAATTTCCGCTGCAATTGCGTTTAAAGTTTACGTTCGCATCACTGCTCGTGTAAATGTATTTGCATATGCAAAATTAGGTTAAAATCAAGATCGCTCTGCGATACGAGGTATTAAAAAAATTCAAACGGAACATGTCGCTAATGCAGGCAGAAACCCCAAATCAGATCAAATAAGAGGAAAAATAACTTAACATTGCATTTTCGAAAATCAAATGCTCAAATAATAAACAAAACAATTTCTAGCTTTAAGAATATTAATTTCCTGTTTACTATTGAGATGATCATATGAAATAGTGATTCAGAAGATTATTTACAGGTAACTTGTGCTTAGAAATTAAGAAAACTTGATTACTTTTGCAATAAAAGTGTGTCTATTGATTTGACTGCTTTCGGACTCAAAACAAGTTGTTTACAATCAGTCATTACATAGATATACGAGTGCATACATTTGTATGATAATATTTCAACTAGAACAAGTAAGAGTGTGGTATATTCTGGTGGGCCGAATCTAAAATACCCTTCACGATAGTCACGTATGTTTATAGTATATATTACAAATTTGAACTAAATATGCTCGGATATATATGGATCGATATAGGGGAAAAAATATTTTTGCCTTGTAACCACCATTCCAAAAATCATTTTCATGCAAAAGTTTGTTTAAGCTATATCTCGGTTATATATGAACTGATATCGGAATTTTCTATTTTCTGTATTATAGTAACCTTCTTTTATAACGAGAATTGCTTTTCAGCAAAAAAAAAAAAAAAAATAAATGGAAAAAGCAGTTCAGGCTATATCTCGGGTATATATGGACCGATATCGGAAATTTTCATTTTCCGTATTTATACAACCTGATTTTATTACCAGAACTGCTTTTAAGCAAAAAAAAGTTTTTTCAGTTCGTTTACGCGACATTTTCATGAAAACCCCGATTTGAGCTATATCTTGTGTATATATGGACCAATATCTGAAAATTTTTTTTTTGCCTTTTAGTCACCATGCGGAATGAGTGTGTGAAGTTTGAAGCAAACCAAACAATTTTTTTTTCAAAAATTTCCATACAAAAATGCAAAAAACAAAAATATTTTTTTTTGGAATTTTGAATATATCTTAGCTGTACGTGAACCGATATTACTGAATTTCAATAGCAAACCCATGAATCGATGGGGTAAAATACGGTATTTCAACAGCGGACAGACAGACATCGCTTAATCGACTTTTCCATTAATTCTGAATCAGAATATATATACTTTATAGGGTCGCAAATAAAAACTGTACAAGTTACAAACGGAACCACAAACTTATATATACCCTTTACATTTTTGTGAAGGATATAAAAAGGCTTCAGAAATAGCTTTTATGATATCGGTAAAATTTTTTAGCTAATTAAACGTTTTTTTTTTCGCTAGAAAGCAAATTTTTTATAACCCACTCACAGACAGCACGTTTGTACATCTAATTTTAACTCTCCGACTGACATGTTTTTTTCATGTCTATTAACTTTTGTTTTAAGGATTACACTGTTCAACAAAAAAAGAACAATTTTTGGCTGTTCTTTAAATAAAACATGTAGACTACATAGATTTTTTTGTAGGCCTGACTAATTTTACCCCAGAAAATATTCAACTACTCTAATGCATTTCGGCATAACTCAAGAACGGTCTCACTGAATTCTATAAATAAAATATGCGTTACAACATTGTTTTCCATCTCTTACTGTTTCACATTTATTTAGAAATGAATTACAAAAAAAAAAAAAAAAAAAAAAAAAAAATTCCAATTTTTTATACCCTTTCAAAGGCTTTTAAGGTATAATAAGTTCGTGATTCCATTTGTAGTTTCTACAATTATCATTTCCGACCTTATAAATTATAGATATTCTGAATCAGTATTGACAGAAAAGTCCATCTGTCCTCCGTTGAAATACCAGAGAAATATCTGAGAAAACCAGTAGACTTATTTCATTCACCACTCTATTACTCAATGGATTCATGGGTCTGCTATTAAAACTCGGTAATATCGAGTCACATATAGCTGAGATAGATCCAAAATTCCGAAAAAGGTTTTTTTTTTCAATTTTGTATGAAAATTAAACAAAAGTTGTTTGTGTTGCTTCAAACTTCACACAATTATTAAGCTGGTATATACCGGGTTTTTCATGAAAATGTCGTGTAGGCAAACTTAAACATCTTTTTTTTCTGATAAAAAAAAAGGGTCTTTAAATATAGAAAATGAACATTTTCGATATCGGTCCATATATACCCGAGATATAGTCTCAGATTTTTGCATGAAAGCAATGACCAATTTATTTCTGCTTAAAAGTAGTTCTGTTAATAAAAGGCGATTACTAAAATACTGGAAATGAAAATTTCCGAACTCGGTCTATATATACCCGAGATATAGATAAAACCGATTTTTCCATGAAACAATTTTATACCCTTTTTTGCTTAAAAACAGTTTTGGTAATAAAACGAGGTTACTAAAATACAGGAAATGAACATTTCTGATATCGGTCCATATACACCCGTGATATAGTCTAAACTGAGCTTTTCATGAAAATGTCGCGTAAAGCAATTGTTCTTTTTGCTTAACAGCTGGTTATAAAAGGAGGTTACTTAAATACAGAAAATTAATATTACCGATATCGGCAGACGTGTTTTTCTAATTCGTCAAATAAACTTTAAGTCGCGGTTCAAAGCCGTAAAATAATGCATGAAATGTTATTACAATAAAATATTTCTGTTTTACAATAATCAGTTTGTGATTAAAAATTACATATTCTGGAGTTGCAATAGGTTGAAATAAAATTAACTAGATTTCTGTTTAAACAACAACAAACGCTAGAAGAAGTGAGAAATTGACACAGATCATATTGTCTGTATCAACTAATTACAACAAAAGTAACTGTTTAGAGAATTCAAGTAAACCATAAAAAAATTACAATCTTAATACCTACATAGGACGTGTGCGAAACGGTAGCAAAGTGCTATGTTGAAAAATAATTTGTCTGTGGTAAAGAAATTTCATGTTTTTGCTGTGTGAAAAAATATTATATTTGACAACATAAAATTTTGACAAAACAGAAAAAAAAATTTAACAAAACTAATAACAACAAGTAAGAGTGTGGTATATTCGGCTGGGCGGAATCTAAAATACCCTTCACCATAGTCACGTATATGTATAGTACATTTAAAAATGTGACCTATATATGCTCGGTTATATATGAACCGATATCGGAATTTTCTATTTTCTGTATTTTAGTAACCTTCTTTTATAACGAGAATTGCTTTTCAGCAAAAAAAATATAAATAAAAAATGTTAACGGAAAAATCGGTTTAGGCTATATCTCGGGTATATATGAACCGACATCGGACATTTTTATTTTCCATATGTATATGTACTTCATGACCAGAACTGCTTTTAAGCAAAAAAAGTTGTTTCAGTTCGCTTTTGCGACATTTTCATGAAAAAACCCGGTCTAGGCTATATCTAGGGTATATATGGGCCGATATCGGGCATTTTCATTTTCCATATTTATCTAACCTTATTTCATTACTAGAACTGGTTTTAAGGAAAAAAAGTTGTTTAAGTTCGCTTGCGCTGCATTTTCATGAAAAACCCGGTTTAGGATATATCTGGGGTATATATGGACCGATATCGGAAATTTTTATTTTCCATATTTATATAACCTGATTTCATTACCAGAACTGCTTCTAAGCAAAAAAAAGTTGTTTAAGTTCGCTTACGAGGCATTTTCATAAAAAACCCGGTTTAGGCTATGTCTCGGGTATATATGGACCGATATCGGAAATTTTCATTTTCCATATTTATATAACCTTATTTTATTACCAGAACTGCTTTTAAGCAATAAAAGATGTTTAAGTTCACTTACGCGACATTTTCATGAAAACTGCGGCTTAGGCTATATCTCGGGTATATATGGACCGATATCTAAAAAAAAAATTTTTTTCCTTTAGGTCACCATGCTTAATAAGTGTGTGAAGTTTGAAGCAAAACAAACAACTTTTGTTTTCAAAAATTTTCATACAAAACTGCAAAAAAAAATTGCTTTTTTCGGAATTTTAAATATATTTCATCTATACGTGGACCGATATTACTGAATTTCAATGGCAAACCCATGAATCGATGGGGTAAAAGAATGGTGAAAGAAAAAACTTTCTAAGTCTAATGGTTTTCTCAGAAACGGTATTTCAACAGCGGGCAGACGGACATACGGACATCGCTCAATCGACTTTTCCATTAATTCTGATTCAGAAAATAATACTTTATAGGGTCGCAAAAAAAACTGTAGAAATTACAAACGGAATCACAAACTTATATATACCCTTTACATATTTGTCAATGTGTGTGAAGTTAGCTCCGTCGTCAGCTACGTTTATAACAACCCTGTTCTTTTTAACAGTCTGCTATACAGCATCTGTTATCTTAACAGACTGTAATATTTTATAAAATTTTTATTTTATTTAAGTAACATAACAAAGATTTCAATGGGAAATGTTACTAACATGCCCATGTTAAAGACGTAGCTGAAATTAGCTTCGTCAGCTCCGTTTTTAAAAACCTGTAACTCTAAAAATATTAAAGTTATTTGAGAAAAATTTTAAGTGTTGTCAAATTTAGAGAAAATTAATTTAACGTAATATATAAATGTGACCTAAGTGATAATTTATGGCCAATTTCAGGAAAAAAAACTAAATTTTGTTAATGCAAATTTTTTTAAAATGAGAAAAAATGGCCAAAATCGAGAAGGTGCTGTCATATGGACCTATGTGGGTGAAAGCCATGACAATGGAGATTTCAAAATGATAGACAAAGTTTTATTTTGCGCATATTATATCGTTAAAATCACCTATTTAACGCTCTGATGGTGGCAACAGTATCCCTTCTTCTCAACCGAGTGTGACCGCTAAAATTAAGTATGTTTCGTGCAAGAGGGTTTGGCTGAAGTTCCAATTTGCTGACGTACCTTGTCGCATACTTTGAAAATTCATCTTTTACTAGTGGAACACACAGATCCTTGTAAATTCGGGAGTTTTTTACGTGCCATGAGGCTGAGCCACGAAACTGAATTCCGTAGCACCATATAGGCTTTGGCATTTCATTGTATAGCAAAAGTTGCAATCTAATTTCGATCTAGAATTTCTGTCCATAAGCCAATTTAATTGCGCTGCTTTTAGTTTCAACTGAGCGACTTTCGCATCAATGTGAGACTTCCACGTCAGCTTACGGTCGAGGTGAATACCAAGGTATTTGAATTCATTATGTTGCGGAATAAGTGAGTCCTTCATTTGGATAGGCGAACATATTACCTTTCGCAGCGTGAATGTAACATGAGTACATTTTTGTTCATTAAATTTGATTTTCCAAAATTTTAGCCATTTCTCTAATATTGAAATATATTCCTGTAAATTACGTGAAGCTCGTTGATGGTTTTCATGAACACTGCAGAATGCTGTGCCATCTGCAAAAGTTGAAGTGTGAATACTAGATCCGTCTTTAACTAGTCTATGCGTTTGTTCTATGGTGCTGTGTTTAGCCCGAAAGCCGAATTGATGATTAGGGATACATCCCTAACAACAACAATTTTCCGAATAGTTTTGAAATTGCTGGCAGTAGACTTATTGGTCTGTATGATTCTACTTTAGTGTCATCCTTCCCTGGTTTGGGTATCACAGTAATCATGGACACTTTCCACTCTGCAGGATAATACTCGAGACGTAAAATAGCGTTAAAAATAAAAAGAAGTATTTTTCTAGACATATGAGGTAATTGGACAAGCATTTTGCCAGTAATTTTATCAAAACCTGGAGCTTTTCCGGAGTTTACTTTATTTATAACGTTTTCGACATCTTGAAAACTGAGTCTCAAAGGCGCAGGCGGTCTAACAGCATATGGTGGAAATTAAACTATATTATCCACTGTATCATTTGCAATAAAAACGTTTTTCATATGATTAATATATACTTTCCCTTTTTCAGAATCCCTTCTTGCCCAGTCGCCAATTGAAGTTCGCAAAGATGGCTTACCTATTACGGGTCTTTTCAGACCTTTTGTCGCTTTCCATATAGAGTAGTCGGATTGAGTAAATCGAGGAAATAACGATTTTTTCATGAAAATATTCAATGCATATATTAGTTGCTTGGAGATACTCCTCACGTGTCTCGCTTAGTAAATAGTGTTTAATTCTGGATTTTATTAGAATTGCCGCTCCTCCGTCAGATCTTTTGTGTCATACAGTATGTAGCCATTCACTTGAAAGAACTGTTGATTTTTAAATGAGTTTCAGCACTTATATCAATTTGTTTTTCCATAAGGAAGTGCTCAAGTTCACTTTTGTGTTGGCGGATGCCGTTTGCGTTCCAGAAACATATTTTTAACCAACTCATTTTTTTAAAATTGCCTGCAAAATATTGGATTGCATTTGCAGCATTTCCTGCATCATGGTTGTTATGGAAACCGTAAATGTATTTATGAAATGAACAAGAGTCTGCAGAGAAACTTGTTTGGGGGTTTGCACGATTATGTGGCTGGTTGACTGAACCATCTGAGGAAAACTACTTTTAGAAATGATATTTGACTGCTGTGGTTTGTTAGTGGGCATTGATGACCCATTTGTCATTGACCGCTGAAAGTGATTATAGACAGGACAGTCCCTGTAAATTGCAGTATGATTACCTCCACAGTTACTGCATTTTTTAAGGTGGCATGTCATAACGTCCAGTGACAAAGTCCATGAACGTTATGGCACAGTTATAAGCGTCATAATGTCCATGGACGTTAAGACACTTTTGAAAGTGACGTGCTGTCCATCACGGAGGTATCGTAAAGTCCGTGAACACTATGACACTTTTCGGAGTGTCATAACGTCCATAACTTAAGTAGTTAAAACAAAATTTTTTTTTAATACAATTATCATAACTATATACGAGGTACGTATAGGTACACAATTGTGGACATATCGCTGTCAAACTGTGAATATACCGCCGTTAAATTGCGAATATATGGCACAAAAATATCGGTATTAAATTGAGAATGTCTTGTTGGCAAGATGAGATGGCTTATTGCTAAATCAGCGCTGATTTTTCCTTCATACTTCCTTTATTAGGGATCAAGCAATGCAAAGTAATAAAGATTATCAAATATATACATATATCTGCATCTGAGGTTTCTAATATTATTATCAATACATAAAACATTTTTCTTGCATTTAATTGCTTATCAGATACATCAAACTGTTTGCCGTTTATATTATTATACTTCACTTTATATTCATAGCTCCTTTATAAGTAATCAAGCAATGAAAAGTAATAAAGATTATTAGATAAAAAAAAACACAAAAGATATCGAAGAAAATGCTATCAACAGCAGAAATCTTAAAATGTGTTACATGCTTGGACACTAAATCTAAGAAAAGTAATTCAACCTTGCTTTTCCCTTACTATTAAAAAAATTAGTAAACGTAATAAACTCCTAAATATATTTCAATAAGCGATTATTTATTTTGATAACAAATTACTTTTCACTTCTGCGAAAACGCATTTCTGTAAAAAAAAAACTCAATATTTTGGTTTAATTTTCCAAGGAAATACTAGTTCGTAAATTTAAAGAGAATATACAAAAATTCTGTATTGAAATAAACACTTGTTTAATGAAAAACAATGAAAGTGTCAATTTCTTGTGGGCAATATAAACAAGAGTTATGCGTCAAAGTTTTGCCACCGAAAATGTGAACCAATTTTATTGGTTCACATTGTCACTGAAATATACGGTTATCTTCATATACATATAACTTCTTTTTTAATTATGGACCTTATGACATTTTAAAAATGACATAATTTTCAAAGGGTCACTTTGCTCGTGGACAGTATGTAATTTTCAAAAGTGTCTTAACGTCCATGGACCTTATGGCACTTTTAAGTGTGTCATAACGTCCATGGGCAATATGGCACTGGACATTATGACATGCCATCTTTTTTAACACTTGAGTCAGTTTTTGACTTCTTACACTGTGCTGTGCCGCGGATTTCACCGCAGGCAATGCAAAGTGCGGGCAGCTTAGTATGGCCAAATTCTTGGCAGTTTAGGCATTGAACGGGTCCTAGAAGCTTATGTGACTTCTCAACGGTAACCTTATGATGCAAAAGAAATTTAAGGTTATAAATTGGATGAATTTCACATTTTTTTAGGACAACATCCCTGGGTTCTAGTTCAACCCTAAATATGGGTTGGGGGATCTTTTCACGGTTCCATTACATTTTTTATTTTAAATCCTTTTTCTTCCAGTCCAGTCTTAATATCACCCGTATCTACACCAGTATCAACACCTTTAATAACTACCTGAAGGCTTTTAGCACTTTTAAGTTGATAGGTGTAAAAAGATCGTTTCTCCTTCTCCAGAACGTCAGACAACTTTCGGTATTCATTTTCACTGTTTTCCTGGATTTTCGTTTCGCTGATGCTGCCATGCTATATTGATGTAACGTTGAAGGTGTCTTTGCCGGTTGCCGTAATAAGTTGTTTTACCAGCTCACTAGAGGTAGGTGCGAGTTTCAGGAACAAGATCCCTAATCTCGTCAGACGATAAAACAGAGTAACGCAGCCTACACTGCGTCGATGCTCCAGTGAGTCAATAGCGTTGGATACCCTACTGTCACCGATAGCTTCTTCGCCCTCTCCTGCACACGGTCGAGTAATTCCAAAATAGACTTTGGGGCACCGGCCCAAACATGAGAGTTGTATTCTATTTTCGGTCGGATATACTTAGGTGGTATAAATAGTAAGGAAGTCGGATGGAGTGAAGTACATCTTACACCTTTTCAAAAAACCGAGGCACTTGAATGCTTCTTTAGAGACATGAAAAATGTGATCATTCCAACGAACATCATACTGTATTTTTATTCCAAGAACACCAAGAGCATCCGGTTCTAATCTAGACGGAAAGTTACTAAAATTATTCCGAAGAAAATATAACAAAAATTGAGCTTTACGAGTATAGTTTAACAAAACTTAGGTAGTATTTTATACACCTTTACTTTACCTGCCCAAATAACCACAAACCAAACTCTATAGCCGCTGGTCGTTCTTACCTGTGTACGGGAAATGTACAGAGAAACTTTTAACTTTTATAAAATAACTAAGATCTGGACATCTTGGGGGGTCTTTGACTAAGAGGTTAATGTTAATGCTTGTTTTCTTCTTAAGCACAGTGCTGGATATTAATATAGAAAACCGAACCCCCCGGTGGCTTTGAAAATTCCCATTCTGTCAATTTTAATCCTTGGTAAAGGGTTTCGAAAGTCCAACAAAACCTAAGTCCGAAAGTTTTTTTGCTACACGTATGTACGTATGTTGACAGTCTCTGTGCTGTGAGATATATATGTATGTATTAATGTTAAATAGATTATAACAAATTGCATATGTGATCAATATGAGACAAATATAGACGAAAAAATAAATAAGGACTCAGTGGCTGAGTTGGTTAAGCAGCCGTATCAAAAATACATCATGTTTACATGGTACTGAGATCGAATCCTAGTGGGTGTTGCTGATGAGCAGTGTAGCGACTGTGAAACAGCTAGTTGTCCCCCAGCTTTAGTGTATTCAATTATTTTTTCCTGTCTTCTTTGATCAAGAGTTATTGATCGCCGCAATTATTGTTATAATTATAAATAAATATTTCTTATTTTTGCAGCAAAAGATCGTTTTATGTTATATACAAAATTTAACCGGATTTTTTTTCAATATTTCGATAACAATTTGTTATCATCGTCAGGAAAATTAATGTTATTAAAAAATTTTTTAATTTGAAAAATTATTGTCAAAAAATTCCTATATACAAAAAATCTATACACCAAGAAAAATTATTAATTCATGCACAAAGAAAAAAAAATTCTTAACAATATTATCAAATTGAAAAATTTTAAATTGAAAACTTAAAAAATATCTATTTAATATACTGACAGAAACATTTTTGGGTTATTAAAAAAATCAAAAAAGAAAAAAATAAAATATTAATAACAATAATGACAAACATAAAAAATAACATAAAAACCAAAATAACCTAATTCTGCAACCAACACCTGTTTTGCAACATGTTGTTTCTCAACTAGCAAAACAAATGTTGTTTACAGAATAACATAGAAATATTATTAACATAATTTAAAAAAATTTTATCCTAACATTCATTCTCCTAACAACAATTCAAATCTAGAATTTCTTATTAACTAAATATCTATAATTCTGTGCTAATTTTTCTGTGTCTACCTTGAAGTTAGGTTAGGTAAACAGGCCGCTTGATTTCCAGCAAGTACCCGGAAATTCCAGCTCACTTGGGTCCTGTAGGTCCCTTTGTGATTGCCTGAAAAAAGTTAGTAAAGGGAAAAGAAAATAAAAGGTTATAGGGATATAGAAGGAGTGAGGAAGAGGGAAAGGAGGTGGGAATCTATTAGTGTGGCATTACTTGCTGATTTACTAGCCATCCGCTGCTTCTAATGAAAGAAGCTATCGCAGTCGGTTTGACCGAGGCCAGACATGAAAGGCTATTGAAGCTCCGCTCGCCTAAGTACCTTAGACGATGATGCTCCAATGCCGGGCATGTACCGAGGAGGTGAAGGATTGTCTACTCCTCCTCCTCGTCTTGGCAACTTCTACAGAAGTCGTTACATGGTAGACCCAGTCTCCTGGCATGGTTTCCGAACGGGCAATGTCCAGTGATGACTGCTACCGTCATTCTTAGGAGAGATCTAGGAAGTTTTAGTAGCTCTCCTGTTCTCTTAGAGTTAATGTGCGGCCACAGGCTTCTTGATATAAGGCATGTGGGCTCTGTGTGCCACCTTTCTTGGGCATATTCTAGCGTGTGGAGTTTTATTCGTTTCCAACACGCTGACAAGGGTTGACCGCAAAAGGGGTCTATATCCCTGTCCTCTAGGGATGTCCCTTTTTTGGCTAATTCATCAGCAATGTTGTTGCCATTATTGGACCCATGTCCACGTACCCATTTTAGGGTTAGGTTAGAATGTCTCGTTATCTTATTTAAAGATATCCGGCATTCTTGGACAAGACTAGAATTAGTATACATTCCAGTACCTTGAAGTTAATTCTCTGTGTTGTTGGTGTGTTTATAATCTCTAACATTTCTAACATGTAACGCTTCTTATAGTTATTTTCTGTTCTTAAAATTGAAAAATTTTCAAAGTTTGGAGAGTGATTATATTTTGAACAATGAGAAGATAAAGCAGTTTTTTGTGAATTAATATCCCTATATCTTTGATCTGACTTATGTCCTGCAATTCTAGTTCTCAATTTGTTTTTTGTAGTTCCGACGTAAACTTTACTACAATTTTCTTGGTCATTACCCTGACAAGGAATTCTATAAACCGAATTTGAAATGTCCCATTTATTAAGTCTATCTTTAGTCTTACTAAATAATTTACCTAACCTACATCAGAACCCAAAATGTATAAATCTTTAACATGTATACCAGGTTTATCAGAAAGATTAGCAAGGTCTAATATATATAATAAAGAAGGATATAGAATGGCTCATAGAAGCTATAATACGTTAGGTAAATTATTTAGTAAGACTAAAGATAGACTTAATAAATGGGACATTTCAAATTCGGTTTATAGAATTCCTTGTCAGGGTAATGGCCAAGAAAATTGTAGTAAAGTTTACGTCGGAACTACAAAAAACAAAATGAAAACTAGAATTGTAGGACATAAGTCAGATCAAAGATATAGGGATATTAATTCACAAAAAAACGGCTTTATCTTCTTATTGTTCAAAATATAATCACTCTCCAAACTTTGAAAATGTTTCAATTTTAAGAACAGAAAATAACTATAAGAAGCGTTACATGTTAGAAATGTTAGAGATTATAAACACACCAACAACACAGAGAATTAACTTCAAGGTAGACACAGAAAAATTAGCACAGAATTATAGATATTTAGTTAATAAGAAATTCTAGATTTGAATTGTTGTTAGGAGAATGAATGTTAGGATAAAATTTTTTTAAATTATGTTAATAATATTTCTATGTTATTCTGTAAACAACATTTGTTTGATAGTTGAGAAACAACATGTTGCAAAACAGGTGTTGGTTGCAGAATTAGGTTATTTTGGTTTTTATGTTATTTTTTATGTTTGTCATTATTGTTATTAATATTTTATTTTTTTCTTTTTTAATTTTTTTAATAACCCAAAAATGTTTCTGTCAGTATATTAAATAGATATTTTTTAAGTTTTCAATTTAAAATTTTTCAATTTGATAATATTGTTAAGAATTTTTTTTCTTTGTGCATGAATTAATAATTTTTCTTGGTGTATAGATTTTTTGTATATAGGAATTTTTTGACAATAATTTTTCAAATTGAAAAATTTTTTAATAACATATTAATTTTCCTGACGATGATAACAAATTGTTATCGAAATATTGAAAAAAAAAATCCGGTTAAATTTTGTATATAACATAAAACGATCTTTTGCTGCAAAAATAAGAAATATTTACCAAAATAAGATCAAAAAATTAAATATAATTATAAATAAAAATATTTCTTGGCTTTAGCCAGAATTGAACTCGAGCTAGACGAATGATACCAACCCATCATCATATAATATTAGAAATAAAGTTCGACTATTTAACATTAATATATATATATATATATATATATATATATATATATATATATATATATATATATATATATATATATATATATATATATATATATATATATATATATATATATATATATATATATATATATATATATATATATATATATATATATATATATATATATATATATATATATATATATATATATATATATATATATATATATATATATATATATATATATATATATATTTATATATATAATATACATACATAATATACATACAAAAAAATAATAATATTAAAGACAATGTAAGCAACGACAAGCTACTTGTTGATGGTGCCAACAACTTTTGCATACTAAACCATTTTCACACATTTTTGAGTCATTTAACATTCGTAAAGAGAATAACCGTAAAAAAAAGAATTTGGTCAGGAAAGATTTTCATGAACAGTTTTGTCAGGAAAAACGTATAAAAACCAAAAACAGCTTAACGTTAGAGAATAAGGAGCATAATAGATAACGGTAAAAATGATGTGTACACTCTTCTGTAACTTGTTGCCATACTAATACTTGCTTCCAATAGAGTAGAAATCGAAAACATTTTGTTACACTGAGAGATATTTTGTAGCGAGAAGTTTGTTGGTTGGTTGCCTTAACGATTTTTTAAATATTTTCTTAACTTATTATTCAAGTGGGGTTAGTGCGCAGCTTACCTCAGAGTCGTGGTGAGTTGTGTGTGTGTGTGTTTGTCTATTCCAGTTAACATGTGTGTGCTGCTGTTTAACAGTGAGTAGACAACTGTCAAGCACACATTTGAAGTACATATAAAGATTTCTTTTTTTTTTGCTTTGAAAACTTTGTGTGGTTTTTTTTTTGTCTGAGATTTATTTAGTTTGCAACTTTCATCGAAAACGGTAGTCTTTAGAAAATTCTTCTTTATTCATATTGTCGCTTATCAGCAAAAAAAAAAAAAAAAAAACGCTTTTCTTTAAAAACAAAAGTGCTATAAATGCAGTAAAACCATAAATTAATATGAAAAGAAATAAGAAGTAAAATTTGTTCGGGTGCTAAAAGTGTGTCTATAACGAATTAAATGTATTCATTTTAAGGGTGCAGCAAAAAGCCTACATATGTACATGTTTAAATTGCATCTAAAGGCATTTATTGCATTGATGCTAAAAGAAGTGTTTAAAAGAAAATTTAACTAAAACTTACTAAAAAAGAAATACCTACATAAGTTAAAAAAAAATGCTTTCATTTACTCACAAACAAAATTGTTATCTACAGGTTATAAAAGTGATTTCCTGTGAATACGAAAATATTTACAAAGACGGGGGTTTCCTTGCTTATTTAATGTGTGTTGTGAGAAAAAATGTCATACTCATTAATTTTGTAATAATCCCCAACAGAGTTTGGCTCCATTTATGTCTGCACACAAACTGCCCTTTTTTAACAGTATGCTAAGTGTGAAAAAAATGGACAAATTATAATAAACTTAGATGCGTATACAAATTTCTATTTAAGATTTATAAAACACTTCAATGAACTGTGCTGATTTTTTATTGATTAATTGTTTTAAAGACATTAAACAATAATGTAATAATTTGAAAGATATATTTTAATTTAAATAAAGGTTGACTGTAACAAATGAATTGTTTAAAAGAAAGGCTTAAATTTCTCGTTAATAGAATAGCAGAGCTCACGCAAACGAATTAATAGCAAACTTACAGTCGCGCATTTTTTAACCCTTTCCCTGTACGCATGTCGGCGAAGTTATTTTGTACGGATAGTCAACACCGTATGCTTCAATTTGCCACTTAATTGGTATTGTTATACCCTTCACAAAAATGTTAAGGGTATATATAAGTTTGTGATTCCGTTTGTAATTTCTACAGTTTTTTTTTGCGACCCTATAAAGTATATATATTCTGAATCAGAATTAATGGAAAAGTCGATTAAGCGATGTCCGTCTGTCCGCTGTTGAAATACCGTTTCTGAGAAAACCATTAG
This sequence comes from Thecocarcelia acutangulata, assembly GCA_914767995.1. Lineage (NCBI taxonomy): Eukaryota > Metazoa > Arthropoda > Insecta > Diptera > Tachinidae > Thecocarcelia > Thecocarcelia acutangulata. The sequence continues at coordinate 62,614,667 of OU612097.1, forward strand.
ACTTAGAAACTTTTTTCTTTCACCATTCTTTTACCCCATCGATTCATGGGTTTGCTATTGAAATTCAGTAATATCGGTCCACGTATACCTGAGATATATTCAAAATTCCGAAAAAAGCCATTTTTTTTTTGCAGTTTTGTATGAAAATTTTTGAAAACAAAAGTTGTTCGTTTTGCTTCAAACTTCATACACTTATTGAGCATGGTGACTAAAAGACAAAAAAATTTTTTTTCAGATATCGGTCCATATATACCCGAGATATAGCCCAAATCGGATTTTAATGAAAATGTCGCATAGGCGAAGCTAAATAACTTTTTTTTTGCTCAAAAGCAGTTCTGATAATAAAATTAGGTTATATAAATATGGAAAATGAAAATTTCCGATATCGGTCCATATATACCCGAGATATAGCACAAACCGGGTTTTTCATGAAAATGTCGCGTAAGCGAACTTAAACAACTTTTTGTGCTCAAAAGCAGTTCTGGTAATGAAATTAGGTTACATAAATATGAAAAATGAAAATTTTCGATGTCGGTCCATATATACCCGAGATATAGCCCAAATCGTGTTTTTCATGAAAATGTCGCGTAAGCGAACTTAAACAACGTTTTTGTGCTCAAAAGCAGTTCTGGTAATGAAATTAGGTTACATAAATATGAAAAATGAAAATTTCCGATACCGGTCCATATATACCCAAGATATAGCCCAAATCGGATTTTAATGAAAATGTCGCATAGGCGAAGCTAAATAACTTTTTTTTGCTCAAAAGCAGTTCTGGTAATAAAATTAGGTTACATAAATATGAAAAATGAAAATTTTCGATATCGGTCCATATATACCCGAGATATAGCCCAATCCGGGTTTTTCATGAAAATGTCGCGTAAGCGAACTTAAACAGCTTTTTTGTGCTCAAAAGCAGTTCTGGTAATGAAATTAGGTTACCTAAATATGGAAAATGAAAATTTCCGATATCGGTTCATATGTACCCGAGATATAGCCCAAATCGGGTTTTTCATGAAAATGTCGCGTAAGCGAACTCAAACAATTTGTTGTGCTCAAAAGCAGTTCTGGTAATGAAATAACGTTATATAAATATGGAAAATTAAAATTTTCGATATCGGTCCATATATACTCGAGATATAGCCTGAACCGATTTTTTCATTAAAATTTTTTTTTTTTTTGCTGAAAAGCAATTCTTGTTATAAAAGAAGGTTACTAAAATACAGAAAATAGAAAATTCCGATATCGGTTCATATATAACCGAGCATATTCAGGCCACATTTTTAATATACTATACATATTCGTGTCTATCGTGAAGGGTATTTTAGATTCGGCCCAGCCGAATATACTACACTCTTACTTGTTTTTCATTCAGTTGCACTGAGCGTGCAAGGTGCATTAAAGTCTACAAAGTGGCAGTGCTACGACATATGACGGTTTTTTGCTACTGGCGAGATAGTAAGCCATTTACGTCAAAAGTTTACATTTTCGAAAGTGAATTTAGTTGTTTATTCTAAATTAAACGTTTAAAAATTACTTTGTGAACATAAAAATAATTTCTTATAATTGTGAAAATCTGGTTTCATAGTTTGTAATTGTGAAAAAAGATAAATATTTTTGACAAACACATACCTGTTTTTGTTGTATTATTGTGATTTTTCTCTAGTGTACAGCGCAACCTAAAATAGCGCATAAATCGTTATGTAGCCGTCTAAAGTTCTCATACACATACAAAATATAATGGGTGATTTTATAAGAACTATCGGAAATTAAAAAAAAAAAACACATAAAATTCAGAAAAATGCATGAAATATTTATTTGGATCGATAGTTGGGTCGATATAATTTAATGTTTGAAGATTATTTCATGCAAATGTTGGCCGCGGCTGCGCCTCAAATGGTCCATCCGCTTAGTCCAATTTTGGCATACTCTTTCCAACATTTCGGCCGGTATCTCACGAATAATGTTGGCAATGTTGGCTTCCAGTGCGTCAATCGAAGCGGGCTTGTCGCTATAGACATTAGCCTTAACATAGCCCCACAAAAAATAGTCTAGAGGTGTTAAATCGCACGATCTGGGCGGCCAATTGACTGGTCCCAAGAGTGAAATAAACTGTTCACCGAACTCGCCTCTTAATTGGTCCATTGTTTCGCGTGCTGTGCGGCATGTGGCACCGTCTTGTTGAAACCACATCTCATGCAAGTCAAGCTCTTCCATTTTGGGCAAAAAAAAGTTTGTTATCATCGCACGGTAACGCTCACCATTCACAGTAACGTTGTGATTCGCATCATCTTTGAAGAAATACGGCCCAATGATGCCGCCAGCCCATAATCCGCACCAAACGGTTGTTTTTTGTGGATGCATTGGTAGCTCTTGCAATGCTTCTGGCTGCTCTTCACTCCAAATACGGCAGTTTTGCTTATTCACGTATTCATTCAACCAGAAATGAGCCTCGTCGCTGAACACAATTCTTCGATAAAAAAGTGGATCTTCATCTAACTTTTCAAAAGCCCATTCACCAAAATTTTGACGTTGTGGTAGGTCGTTTGGCTTCAATTCTTGCACCAGCTGTATCTTATAAGGCTTCACACCCAAATCCTTCCGCAAAATTTTCCACGTAGTGGAGTAACAGAGGACCAATTGCTGCGAACGGCGCCGAATCAATAATTCACGGTCATCACCAACACTGGCCGATACGGCTGCGATATTTTCTTCAGTTCGCACTCTACGTAAGCGTGTTGGTGGTTTAATGTCCAACAATGTAAATTTGGTGCGAAATTTTTTTACAATAGCCCGAATAGAAACCTCAGTAGGTCGATTAAACTGACCATAAAATGGAAGAAGCGCGCGATGAACTTTCTTAACAGAGCACGCATTTTGGTAATAAAATTCAATAATTTGCAAGCGTTGTTCGTTTGTAAGGCGATTCATGTTTAAATTATAGACCAAACTGAAGATGTTTGACAGTGACACAAGATACGAAACGTGCGTAAGCTGTCAAAACTAGTGTTGCCAAAAAGATAATAGCAAAAAAATTACTCAGTAATTGTGTTCCACGTAATCGAGGCAGTCCAAACTAATTCGAAGTTTTCCAAAGGCGTTCCACGAAAATGTAAATTAAGTTAAAATGTCAAAAAGCAAATTATATGTCAATAAAGTAAATGTCAACAAAGCGCGTTGCCGAGTACCGAACACAAAATCAATTTTACCTTCCCCCCATTTGCGCGCTTATATAAAATTACTCATTAAAGCGTAAAATCTGAAGGCCCAATCAGACTATTATACAAGTATAAATGCTTTCATTAGATTTTGTGAGATAAGAGTCTAAACACATTTCTTGCGACTGTCAAAAAGTCTAACGTAAATTAGATTTTGCCTTCACACCATCACACTTGATATAAACCAACATAGATGTGCCATCATAAAACTTTTCACGGCGGCAGGTGCGCTATTCGTCGTAGGCGATAGACGTGCCGGCGCGTGAAATTCTTCAACAGTTAAAATAATAATTATGCATAACACATCCAAATTCAATAGCACAAACATATTTTATGTTCTAAATATAGCATAAGCAAAATACATTTATAAATGACAGCTAAAATCCAAATTTCGAGCTTTTTTATAACGACAAAAAATACTATCAGTGACGGCACCCCATCGGCTACGAAATAGCCGACTACTCAATTTGTAATTAACTGGTTTGCTAAAAACCACAACCCTGATCCAATGTAAAGTATTATCGTTTTGAAAAGTTTCAAAAAACAACGAAGTCGTATGGGATGTCAAATATTTATCGTATTATTTTTCGTATGTATGACGGATTACATTCAGACTATCAGACTTGCACGTATTATTTGAATTTTTGACAAGTATTAATACGAAGTATAATAGTCTGAACTGGGCTTAAGCGTTTAATTACTTTGCATTCATACGCATATGTATTCAAATATGCATTTTAACACATATTATAAAATTACTACTCGAGTGATTCTAATTTTATATATGTATTATAATTTCTGGGAGTTTTTTCTACCCCTTTAATGTGTGAAATTAATTTAGCAGGTTACGTTAGCGTTAATACAAGACAACGATGTTTTTTTGTCTTTTGCAGCAAATCAGTTATCCTGATTATCGATGACTGAAAGCACAAGTTTGGTATTCAGAATGTGAAATTGTTATACATCAGCGCCTGCTTTGACGACCTTAACTGATGGTGGACTAGCTCTACAGGGTGAATTGATCCCGGGGAGCAGGTTTGGCCTTGGCGTACACCAAACCTGCGCATAGAGGGGAAAGAGTTCATCGTTTGTTGTGGCAAAGACAACGCCAGAAAATCATATGAAAATTAAAGTTAATGTACTCACGTTACATTCACATTGCGTAAACAAACATGTTCAGCCATCCAAATTAACAATTCACCTATTCTGTAGCAAAATGAAGTCAAGTAGCTTGGTATTCATCTCGACCGTAGATTAACGTGGAAGTCTCACATCGATGCGAAAGTTACTCAGTTAAAGTTAAAAGCAGCGCAACTAAATTGGCTTATGGGCAGAAATTCGACATTGAAGCTGGATTGCAAACTTTTATTATACAACGTAATTCTAAAGCCTATATGGTGCTATGGAGTTCAATTATGGGGCACCGCCTCCACTTCTAAAATAAAAAAAAAATTCAAAGGCGACAAAATCAAATTCTTCGGACGATTACTGCAGCTCCATGGTACGTAAAAAACTCACAAATTCATAAGGATCTCTGTGTAAAAGACGAATTTTCAAAGTACGCAACAAGGTATATCAGTAAATTGGAGCTTCACCCAAATCCTCTTGCACGCAATATACTTAATTTTGAAGGCCACTCTCGGTTGAGAAGGGGGTTACGTCCAACAGGTGATTTTACCGATATTGACCGTGCAAAATAAAACATTTTTGTCTAGCATTGGCTGGACTTAATTAGTTTTATGTATTTAGTATTTTAGTAAGATTTGAATACTTATTGTTAGTTCACTTTGTGAAGAATCAATAAATAAATGAATGAAAAAAAAAATATTGTGTTGGACTTCCGAAACCTTTGTCAAGGGTTAAAATTAGCAGAACGGCGATCAGCACAGCACAAGGGAGGTTCTGCCTTGCAGACCATCTCAGTGCTGAACATGTTTGCAGGGACCTGCGTTTAGCCGAGCCTCCAGTGACATTTGGTAGCTGCTAAAAATAAGCCACCGATGGTAGGGCATGAGATTATGATATCTAAGCCAAATTGCACGTTTTGTAGATATAAAGACCAACATGCAATAAAAAATAAATTAGTGTTTGCGTGATACAATGGATGCAAATTTTCTGCGCATTGCATTTCAAAAAAGAAGTTTCTCGTCGGAATAATTTAACTATACTCTAGCAATTTTTGAGACTCTATTGTAGTGTTTTCACCAAAAGAATTTGTAAACAACAGTGTTTAGCGTACCGATGTTTTCCATATGATAATTATCGCTTTGTGCGGTAATTTTTGCCTGCAAATGATTTATTTGATGTTTTCTTCGATGTTTTTACCATTTCTATTATCGAAAACAATAGTTTTTGTTCAACTATATAAAATTCAGCATGAATTCCACAGTGATACATCTAGATTATTCAGGGGTTCTCATGTAGCAATTCGGTTTTGTTGGAGTCCACTGAACACGAATATTTTTTTAGCAAACGAAGATCGAAGAATTTTAAGATAAAATACCTTTAGTTTTTTTTTTTTTTATGTCACTTCGTAAAGTTATTTATAACGGTAAATGTAGTATATGTGATTCAATATGAGATATGAGAATACAGGCAGTTGTGAAAAAGATTTACATCAGCACCTGCCTTGCGGCCTTATCTGATGATGGACCAGTTCCACGGAGTGAATTATTAACGATTCACCAGCGCCCCCGTGAGGCTTACGAGGCTCACACAGGTAGCAATTCCTGCCATATGATTGCGGTCATATGAGCAACTTCTTGTTGAGGAGTTCGGGCCTTCGTATCCCTCCTGTATGCAATTTCCCAGCATTCAATGGAGGACAAGGCTTAATGAGTTGGTAGGCCGAAGCCCACTAAGAGCATCATCCCTTAAACCAACTCACCCGTCAACCATCACCACTAATTCCTTACAATACAGGTATCTGTTGTATAGGACACAGATCCTCGGGAGATTGTTAGTCCCCAAAAAAAGCCACGCACCAAACAATTATCAAGGATACTAACACTCCCTTCCTGCGTTTTAGGTTTCAACCACAGCCAGAACGTTTCAGCCAAGGTAGGCACCTCGAACCACAAGCAGAACTACCCGGGGTCCATGCTAATCCCCGTTCTGCCAATTTATACTCTGGGTAAGGGTTTCGGAAGCCAACACAACATAAGTCATGTGGCTTCCTAGAGTTTTGTTTGCCGCACCAAACGAGGGACCCCTTCCCCTCTTTTCCCGGAAAAACAGAGCGCCCAAGTTAGGCATACGCCAAGGCAAAACCTGTTCCCCGGGGGGATGAATACAGACAGAGAATAATTCAATGGCTCGGTGGCTGAGTGGTTAAGGCAGCAGTTCATGATGCGAGTTCAAATCCGAATGGGTGTTGATGACTAGTGTAGCGACTACGAAACAGCTAGTTGTCCCCCAGCTAAAGGTGTGATTATTATTTTTCTTATATTCTTCAATCAAAAATTATTGATCACAGCAAATTTGTATTGTAAAAAATCCTTCTTAAGAAAGGAAAAACCTTGAACTAAAACCCGATGTACAAATGTTCAAAAACCAATAATCTAATTTAAAATACTTACATATATACAGCCTTATTCGAAAAAAAAAAATTACTTTTGGTTTCATGTACATATTTGTTACCAAATGAGTGAAGCTTAACAAAATGTTATTAAAAATTTGTATTCAGAAAACACATGATATGTGATTTAAGGAATTTTAAAACTTTGAACTGGTAACAATATACATAAAATTGCCTCTAAAGTTCCAAAAAATTGTGGCTTATGTTCTAATGATACAAAAATATGTATTATATCAATTAGTATCCGAATTTTCGAACACTGTTTAGTTGTAAAATAATAAAAACGCATTTCCGTACAATAAATATTTTTTTGCTTTTATATATGTATTAGTGAAAAATTGTTATGAATAAAGCTAAAAATGTATTAATAAAACCAAATTGAGCAGATTTTCGAAGGCGAATGAGATGTACATTTTTCATATCGAATAAAAAGAACTTGAATAACTTTTGTGTGTGTTATTTTTTGTCATTCAAAAATAAAATTTATTAAAATTGAAATATGAATGAAAGAAGTACTTACATACAAATAGCCATTCATTTGTATTTGGACACATTTTTTCAATTTTAAATAAAGTTTTTACTTCAAGAATTTTTTTTCATATACATGTACATATGTACATATGAACATATCTAAGCACACATGCATGTTCACACTTATAAGTGTAAAAGGAATATAAAAAGTCTTTTACTCTTATATTTATATTCTCTGTTATGTTTATTTTTCATTTTAAAGCTTGAAAGACGTTGATCTACATTATTAACATCAAAGAATCATATGATAGTATGACTAATACAAAATGCCCAAAACAGGGAAGGATCCCACGTATAGAATAGGTGTAATCATGTAGGCCAATAAGTCTATTACCAGCAATTTCAAAACTATCCGAAAAACTGCTAATGGCAAACTTGACTCTAATACTGAATGATGTAGGATGTATTTCTAATCATCAATTCGGCTTTCAGGTTACACACAGGGCGGTAGAACAAGTACACCGAATAGTAAATATAATAAGAAACGCTTTTGAAGGCAAAAATCATTGTTCAGCTTTATTCATTGACGTTTCTCAAGCTTCTGATAAAGTGTGGCACGCCGGTTTAAAGCACAAAATTAAGTTAAACTTGCCTACAAACACTTGCAAGCTTCTGGAAAGCTACTGGATGTGGCCGAAAATTTAATATCAGAGAAGGTACAAGCTCGTCCAATCGAAGCAGGAGTTGACATGACAAACTTGCCGGAATATGCATATTTCAATGTTAGAGATATGACTTTGGAAATTCAGAGTTATTGAACAGAAGTGTGTTTGCAGCACAATGAAGTCAGGTACCCGGACATTCATCTCGGCCGTCGGCTGCGGGCAAGTTACAATAGGCCAAATTCTTGGCACTTTGGGCTTAGAAAGAGTCCTAGACGCTTAGGTAGGTCCTCAACTGTAAACTTACTACGCGAAAAAATGTAAGGTTATAAATTGGATGGATTTCATCCTTTTTTAGGACATCATCCCTGGGTTCAAGTTGAACCCTTGGGTTGCGGGATCTTTTCACGATTCCTAATATTAGCGACATTTTTTTATTTTTAATCCTTTTTCTTCCAGTCCAGTCTTAATATCACCCGTATCTACACAAGTGTCAACACCTTTAATAACTACCTGAAAACCTTTTAAGTTGATAGGTCTAAAAAGATCTTTTCTCCTTCTCCAGAACATCAGACAACTTTTGGTATTCATTTTTATTGTTTACCTGAATTTTCATTTTGCTGATGGTTTACTGACGTAACGTTGAAGGTGTCATTGTGGATTGCCGTAATAAGTTGTTTCACCAGCCCACTAGAAGTAGGCGCTCTCGAATATGTTGGTGGCGGTTTGAATATTTTCTTGAATATTGTTGATTCATCTGTTTGAAGGATAGCAAATCTATTACTATCCGTTCCCGAAGTCCTTTTTTTATCTTGGACCAGTACTCAGGGACTTACCCCTACATATGCAGTGCATTGTACTGGAACTTGAAAAATTGGCTATAAGGAGGATGAAAGAGGGAGTAGTGTTTGCGGACGTTTAACTTCAACAATAACAACACGAAAGACCAAAACAAACTCTATTACATCATTTAAAATGTGTGAATTAAATTAGCTAAAACTGATCCTGTTATCATCTTTAGATATTTTTGATTGCGATGATATTTGAGCTGATTTGGGGCTCCGCTGCCTTTTAACCATGATTATATACCATGCCTACTTGTGTTTTTGGCTTATCAGCAATAATTAAACTGGAAGATGTTTTGCCTTCAGTTGTAACAACAATATTTGGCGAACACGAACGCGGGCGGTTTCTGTCTCTTAGAGACAGGAGATTTTTCAATGATCTTTTTACAGATGCTTTCTCAGAAATCCAAATGTTTTTTCTAGCGGTGATAAGCTCTTTTTGAGAATTACATCTGATAGGTACACTCATGCAATTAATTGTTTCTTTGTTTTATTTATAATTAAAACCGGTATTAAAGAAAATGTCACAAAGTTTTTTTTTTAAATAAAATCCCTTTGTTCACCTATTAACGTTTTTACTTATTCCGGTTTTATTTTTTTACTTTCCGTTCAAAACAAACACGTCCGTTCACTATCGAAGGTAGACTCCGAATGTTTTAAAATATAATGAGAAAAAAGCCATTTACTAGGTTCAATAAATCATCTAACATGGGAGTCAGGTACGGGTATTGAGCTTCTGACAACTGTTTAAGTTTCTATAACGCAATAGCGTTAATGAAAAAAATTGTAAATTTGTAAAAACTCATCAAAATGGTAAAACAAAATCATGGAAACTGCATGCAAAAATGTGTTTGCCATCAAATATGTGTGTTCTTTCAGACGTAGATCATCAGATCAGATAATCGTTAAGTTTGCCTCGGTTTGTACTGTCAAATGTTTCATTCTTGAAAATTCTTTAAAATTAAAAATTAAATAAATATTATTTGACCTGAAGAAGCCATCCAAAGGAAAGCGAAATATTGCCAGATAATAAAGAACCAAAAAAACCGAAAACTTCCAAAAATACCTTAAGCTCGATCAATTACACAACCCACTTTTATTTTAGAAAGTATTCAATTTTGAATTAAAATACTATAATGAAATAGCCTTTTAAGCGACAATTATACAATCAAACTGGGTTCCTTCAATAGCTAGAGTTCGTGTTTATCAAACTTGGCCTCTGGCACGATCGATTTTATTAGATAATATTATTTTTACAATAATTATAAGAACATTTTATAAAATTTATTATTCAATAATATTATTTAATTCTATTCACTGTCGCCTAAAATCAGCTGTTACTTTTACTGTCTATTATCAGGTACACAAATGTACAGCTACTTACCGTGGTCAAAATTATATTGCACGAGCATACAACTATTACTGCCGAAATAATTTGCGATGTTACAGAATCGCACTACAAGCCTTCAAACTCGATTAATAGCAATTCTTTCAAACAAAGTGTAAATTTTATTTATGTTTTCGTTAATGAACAGTGAAAACCAGTTAGCTATAATGGGTGTATTTAAAAGATTTTTTTGAAATATACGAAAATATGCCAGAATTAAAACAAACAAAAGATGAAGTGTATCATACTCAATATTTAATGCAAAAGTTTTATAATTTAATTAATAATTTGGAAATTTAGCAATTACCAAAACAGTAACGAATTCACGCACCATCATAAACTCGAACTTCAGTTTTCAGTGTATGCATTTACTGCAATATTTGTGAAACTTGGATTGATCGTTTAATTGCAAAACTTTCTCTAAAAACAGCAAATTTTATAAAACGAAATGTTTCTTTTTCTTTCGGGAATATTAATACAATATCAAGATTGTCTTACTTTCCGCATATGATATGGTACGTTTTCCACATTATAACTCCGTGTTCTGATTGTGGTCTGCGAAATAAAACGTAAAAATTTTAGTAAGTATTTTTAAAAAATCTGAAAAAAGCGCACCACGAACCCACTAAAGAATTTTTCGCACAAATAATCTTAAAAAGTACCAAAAACGGTGCGAAACTCACCGAGTTGACAGCACTGCTAGTGGATTATATATAAAATAGCCAATCCAACTAAAAGTATAATAATGTGTCCAGGGCTGTGCAAGTATTTGAAATACATTTTTATGAGACTGAAATACAAAACAGTATTTGTGTTTTTTGTTGTATTTTGTATTTGAAATACACAAATTGTACTTTGCACTTAAAATATTGTATTTAAAATATATAATAAATTTTGTTAAATTATTAAAATTTTTGCAGCTTAAGATCTTTTGTTGTTTTTTTTTTATAAAAAAAAAACGTATTTTTTTATTTGTTTCGATATTTCGCTTACAGTTTGTTAGCATCGTCAGGAAAATTAAAATGTTATAAAAATCTTTTTTGAAAAAATGTTGTCAAGAAATTTCTTATATACAAAAAATTCAAACACAAAGAGAAATTCTTAGCAATATTTTCAAATTAATAAATAACATAATACAAAATTAAACTTTTTCTGCAACCAACACAAGCCCTGTTAACGATTATATGTTGCTCCTCAATTTTAAACAAATTAACATGGAACATGTTGCTCACAGAATAACATGAACAAGTTTTACATAACTTAATAATATCTTAACAATAAAACCTTATACATATATACATTCAACGTATTAATTTTTTGCTAACTAAATGTCTATAACTAATATATAATTGTTGTTTACTTGAGCTTGAGGTCACTTGTTACAAAATTATTCGTTTTATTAATGTTTCGATATTTCGACACCCCTTTGTGTGTCTTCTTCAGGAAATTTTCTAAATTTTTGTTTACAAAATTTTTATAAAATTGAAAACAAATTGATGTAACAAAAAACAAATTATACATAGAGAAAAATAATTTTTTAAACAGTAGTAACATTAACATTATTCATAGTATATATTTTTTATATTTTTTTATAAAAAGAAAGAAATGAAAAATTTTTTAAATAATCTAAAATAAAAACCTATTTATACGTTTTTAACTCCTGTTTTTACTTGTCCTGTTTATTAAATGTCTATAATTTTGGGCCAATCCGTCTATATCCTTTTTAAAATTCATTCTTTTTTCTAACGGTACATTAGTTATTTGTAGCATTTCTAACATATATCTCCGTTTACAATAAGTTTCTCTATTTAATATAGATGTACCCCCAAAATCTGATTATGATTGATCGTGACAATGAGTTGATAACGCAGTTTTCTGTGAAGAATTATAGTTTCTGTATTTCTGGTCAGATTTATGTCCTGCTAATCTAGTCTTAAGTTTATTACCTGTTGTTCCTATATAAATTTTATCACACTGCTCATTGGTATTTCCATTACAAGGTATTTTATATACTAAATTGGACTCTTCTAACTTTTTTAACTTGTCTTTAGTTTTACTAAAAAGTCTACCTACCGTGTTACGTATTTTATGTGCAATTTTATACTTGCAACTATCATACATATTTGAATTCTCCAATCTTTCTGACATCCCAGGTACATAAGTTAATGATTTATATATAATTGGTTCAGTAACATTCTCATTATCTGATCTTTTTCTTATGTATGTTGAATTGTCTTATCAACTTGCAAATGAGTTCATCAGGAAAACTACTATCATTCAGTATATTCCTAATTATGCTTTTATTCTTGTTATGAAATCTACGGTCACTTATTGTTAATATTCTATCTATCAAATTCCTTGCTGTATTGATAATAACTTTTTTTGGATGTTTTGAAAAGTAATTTATAATTCTACTAGAAGAAGTTGGTTTTTGATACCAATCTATTAATAACCTATTTTTATTCCTTATAACTATTGTATCCAAATAAGGAAGTGAAGAATTTGATTCCTTCTCAATAGTGAATTTAATATTTTGATCATATGAGTTTAATATTGATAACAATAAATCTATCTTATTTTCATCTATTATACAAAACAAATCATCAACATATTTTGTGATAATTCTTGGCTTAACATTAAATTTTTCTTAGCATACATCCAATAACTTCTTCATTATAATGTCCGCTACAATTGGAGAAGCCGGTGAGCCCATAGGAAGTCCTTTCTTCTGTGAATATATCTTATCACCATATTGAAAATATCTGTTATCAATTATACAAAACTTTATGATACGCAAAAATAAGTTTTTATTAATAACAGTGAATTCAGAAATTCTTTCCCAACTTTCTTCTATAATTCTAATCGCTAACTCAACTGGAATACTGGGAAATAATGAAACAACATCAAATGAAATTAGTTTTTCATTATCTTGAATTGTCAAATTTTTAACTTTTTCTTTAAATTGTACTGCATTATTAACATTATATTTTGAGTTCGCAGTTATATTTTTAAGAATATTAATTATGTATCTACAAAGACCATATGAAGGAGAATTTATCGATGAACAAATTGGTCTTAATGGGAAATCCTCCTTATGAATTTTAGGTAATCCATATAATTTCGGAGCTACAGATACATTTGTCTTCAATCTCTTTTTCTCTATAGGTGTTATTACACCTAATCTGAAAAGTTCATCAACAAAAGTATTATTCAATTTCTCCAATCTACTTGTTGGATCTTTATTCAATAATTGATACGTTGCAGTATCGCCAACAATATCATCAATTCTTGACAAATAATCTGTCTTATTGATTGCTACAGTTGTATTACCTTTGTCTGCTTTTAAGATCATAATTTGTCTATTATTTCTCAAAAAATCTCTACTATGTTTTACTTTATTTAAAATAAATCTATCTCTATTATTTAATCTTATTTTATTCATATGATTATCTACAACTGTAACAAATTGAGATCTAGCAATTTCCTGTTGTTCCTTGTTTTGTAATGTTCATATACAATCTTCACCTTCCGCTACTATCTCCATCACTGGAAACTTTTTCCTATCAATTGGTAGTGCATGTTTTTGACCTAATGACAAAATCCATTGCACATCTTCAGGAATATCTACACTACTTTTGTTAACAAACCATTTTTTATTAAATTTAATTCCTAATTCCTTCCTTTGCAATTCAACAAGACATTCAAACTTATTCCTATGTACCTGTTTTTGTTTGCTTATCAATCTATCAGCGAGTCTGTCCTCATACTTTAAAAAATTTATATATATATATATATATATATATATATATATATATATATATATATATATATATATATATATATATATATATATATATATATATATATATATATATATATATATATATATATATATATATATATATATATATATATATATATATATATATATATATATATATATATATATATATATATATATATATATATATATATATATATATATATATATGCATGCAGAAAATGAAAACTTCTGATATCAGCCGATATATAACTAAGATATAGCCAAATTTCCATTAAAGATTACGTTTTTGACATGGCGATTACAAGGCAAAAAAGTTTTTAAGTTCAAATTTGTAATAGTTATGTGCTAAATTATCAGTATCTAATTTAAAATTAATTCTCTGTTCTACAGGTGTACTAATAATCTCTAACAGTTCTAACATATAACGTTTCTTATAATTACATTCTGTGTTTATTAATGAAACATTTTCAAAATGAGGATAGTGATTTAATTCAAAGCAATGAGAAGATAATGCTGTCTTTTGGGAATTAATATGCCTATATTTTTGGTCTGATTTATGTCCCGCTATCATTGTCCTTAATTTGTTTTTTGTTGTTCCTATGTATACTTTTTTACAATTCTCCTGATCATTTCCCTTAGATGGAATTTTATAAACAATATTAGCAACATCTAATTTATTATTTTTATCCTTAGTCTTACTAAATAATGTATCTAACGTATTATAACTCCTATGAGCCATTCCATATTTTACCTTGTTATATATATTAGATCTTGATAATCTTTCTGTTAAACCTGGTATATGTGTCAATGGTTTATAAATTTTCGGTTCTGTTAAGCTAACTACATTATGCGTATTACTATTTTTAAACTGACTCACAAATTTTGTAGCTAGTTCAGTTGGAAAATCGTTCTCTTCTAGGAAATTTCCGATTTTAATAATGTTCTCTCTATGGAACTCCTCATCACTTATTGTAAGTACTCTTTCAACAAAATTTCTAGCTGTGTCAATGATTATATTCCTACCATGCTTTGAAAAATAATTTATTATTCTACCTGAAGGTGTTGGCTTTTGATACCAATCCATAACTAGCTTATTATTTCTTCTAATTATCATTGTTTCTAAATATGGAAGCCGTGAATTATTTTCCCTTTCCATAGTTTGTATTTAAAATATATAATGTGAGTATTTTGCCCAGCCTTGATGTCTTCCATACTTTAATTGATCTTAACATCTCTTATCATCAAACAATTTAGATTGTTGCAGCAGTTGCTCACACTTACTATTCCTTTAGCTGCACTAAGTTAAAAAAGTGTATTCTGTTGCCAATGGAAGTAAGAATTTTTAAGTCATTTCGTCCAAAGTCAAAATTTTTTTTTATTTTCAGATTCTCGTAGTTTATAAAAGGAAAAATAAATTATCGATTCATGGACATAATTTTTTTCGGACGGACATTTTTCACAAAAACATATAATAGGATCCAAGTACAAGCAATCCCTTTCAAACAAAAAATGAATTTTGAAAATCGGTTATTAAATAAGTGTCGGCATCACTCAATCATGTGGGTATTGATTTTATACATACATATATGTATGTATACGTATTTGCGTTACAAAATTTCATAATTGAATTTAAAACTGAAATTTTCAATAAGTATTCCCACCATAAATAGTATTTTACATTCATATATATATACATACATACATAGTTTTTTTGCAGTTAAATTGAAATTCTAATTTAAACCGCATAAAAATGTGAAAAGTGTTTTCAAGTCTCACAATTTATTCATAAATTTCGTTCAATGAGATGTCTGTCTTCCACAACTTGTTTGCTATAATTTTTTTGTTTGCATTCGCAAATAGAAAACGAGTTAAGAAAACGTTACAAAACATTTTGAATATTAATTGCACATGTATAGTGCAAAATCATTGTTAGTGGAGGAACTTTTAAATGATATTTTATTAATTGAGATCTTTTGAAAACTGAGTTTAAACATGCAGGTAACTTTTTTTAAGCGTTTTTTATTTATTGAATCTTCAAAACGAATTCACAATAAGTTCACGAATGAACAATTAAGTTAACTTCGGCCTCACCAGCATAGCAGAATTAGCATTTGTACATGATCTTTCTATCGCAATGGCGGGAAACTTTAGAATAGACTTTTGCAACATACGTGGGCTGAGAACGAACTTCTTCTCCGTCTATGCTCACACGTGTCTCCATCGGCCGGATATTTTCGCCCTATGTGAAACCCAGGTATCTGAGAATGCTGATCCACAGGATTTTCATATATCTGGGTATCAATTCCTATCCCTCTTTAACTTCCATCGGGGCCTTGTAATTTACATTCGCAATGAAGTTGTGTTCCAATTCCAGCAACCATTAAGCATGCATGATGCAGAATTTACCTGTCTTTGGGTTAAATTCAAAATCAGATCACACCTTTTGCATTTCGGGTTTCTATACAGAAGTCCAAATGCGGTGAGGGATACTACCTTTTCTGGTTTCGATGCCCTCTCCGACTCCATATCGAAGATCCTGGAAAGTTGTCCGAGCAGTGAAATCGTTGTTGCTGGTGATTTCAATGTTCACAACTCATCCTGGCTTCGCCATTCGAGTCATACAACTCCAGAAGGCCAATATGTCGAGTTATTCGCTGCGCACAACCACCTAGCGCAATTAGTGAATGAGCCAACGCATATTCCATGTGTTGAAGGGCACCATTCAAACACACTTGACCTATTCCTGACTTCCCACCCTGAAAAGTATGAAGTCAGAGTTAGTGCACCTCTCGGCAATTCCGATCATTGCACCATTTCTGCCTCCTTTTCGATCTCGGGACTTCGTAACGTTTCAAAATCAGCTACGAAACGTTCAATATTTATTTACGAAAAGGCGCGTTGGGCTGAGCTCAACCAATTTTATGAGCATTTTAATTGGAAACTTTGTTTTCTAGATAACGACATAAATGCTTCAGCAAAAATGGTAGAGAATATGATATTGCTAGGGATGAAAACATTCATCCCCTCCAAGCAGATTTCGATTAAACCAAAAGCAAGATCTTGGTTTAATCAGACGTGCAAAAACGCAGTCAGATCCAGAGAGGAAGCATTCAGTAACTGGCGTTTAAACAAAACACCAGACACTGATTTGCTACGCAAAAAGGCAAGATCTTCGTGTGCCAAGGTACTTAGGCGTGAAAAGTCTCTTCACGAACAGCGCCTTCGTGCCAAGGTCCTTGCAGCTCCTCGGGGCAGTAAGACCTTTTGGTCTTTCGTTAAGAGAGTAAAGAACAGTGCTAGTTCATCAATTCCAACTCTTTTAAAGAATGAACAAGCATTCACAGACCCGGTTGACAAAGCTAACCTGTTGGCTGAAATCTTTGCAAGCAATTCCTGCTTGCCGGAAAGCAGTCAGCCACTTCCCGAGCTCGAAAGAGTATCTGTAACTATGCCGAAGATATTCTTCCGGGCGCGAGCAGTTAAAAGGGTTTTGGAAGACCTCGATATAAACAAAACTCCTGGACCGGATGGCATTCCAGCACTGGTCTTGAAGCAGTGTTCTTCTACGCTTGCGCGTCCATTAGCACGCCTTTTCAGCATACTTTACCATACTGGTGAGTTTCCATCGTGCTGGAAGGTTGCTAATGTAACACCAATACCCAAAAAGCGTATGGCAAATAACCCCGAAAATTATCGCCCAATTGCAATTTGCTCTACACTCTCCAAAGTAATGGAAAACATGGTTAACCATCACCTTATGAGGTATCTGGAGTCGCATAAACTACTTTGTGATCGTCAATATGGATTTCGTAAGGGTCGTTCAACTGGCGATCTTATGGCATATCTCTCAGAGAAATGGTGCCACTCAATCCATCATTTCGGTGAAAGTAGGGTGGTGGCTCTTGATATTTCAAAAGCGTTTGACAGAGTGTGGCATGGTGCACTATTGGCAAAACTTACTGCTTTTGGTGTCGGTGATGACTTCTCTCGGTTTATATCGAGCTTTCTCAGAGACCGCTCTATACGAGTTGTTATAGATGGGGTCTCATCAAACGAGTTCAAGATTAATTCAGGGGTACCGCAAGGCTCCGTTCTTTCTCCTACCCTATTTCTTATTTTCCTCAACGACCTTCTCTACCAAACTTCCAACCCTATCCACTCTTTCGCGGATGACAGCAGCATTTGTCACTCGTACTCTTTTAGTTATAGGCCCAGCCTATCAGAGATCGCTGCCAAGAGACTAAATATGAATGATTCACTGAATAGTGATCTTCTATTGGTCTCTGAATGGGGTCGTAAAAACAGGGTCGCCTTTAATGCTCGTAAGACCCAGTGTTGCTTATTGACGCACA
Source organism: Thecocarcelia acutangulata (assembly GCA_914767995.1). NCBI lineage: Eukaryota > Metazoa > Arthropoda > Insecta > Diptera > Tachinidae > Thecocarcelia > Thecocarcelia acutangulata. The sequence goes on from OU612097.1 coordinate 62,632,963, forward strand.
AACAAACGACCGCAAATGCGGCTTCATCTGTACTCATGGATGGTATAAACATTGAAGAATCGGATGCTCTTGATGTTCTTGGAATGAAGATAGAGTGTGACGTTCGCTGGAATGAACACATATTTCATATCTCTAAAGAAGCATTCAAGTGCCTCGGTTTTTTGAAACGGTGTAAGATGTACTTCACTCCATCCGACCTCCTTACTATTTATACCACCTACATCCGACCGAAAATGGAATACAACTCTCATGTTTGGGCCGGTGCCTCAAAGTCTGTTTTGGGGTTACTCGACCGTGTGCAGGAGAGGGCGAAGAAGCTCATCGGTGACAGTAGGGTATCCAACTCTATTGACTCACTGGAGCATCGACGCAGTGTGGGATGCGTTACTCTGTTCTATCGATACTACAATGGATTTTGCTCTGACGAAATTAGGGATATTGTTCCCGAAACGCGCACATTTTTACGTAGCACGCGTTCATCGTCTAGAGCTCACCCATTTGTGGTCGATTGCCCGGGGAATCGTACTACGCATTACAGAGAGAATTCGTTTTTCGGCCGCACGCTTCGTCTGTGGAACAAGTTGCCTGCAGAAGTGTTTCCTGTCTGTTATAACGTTGGAAGATTCAAGTCAAATGTTTACAAACACTACTCCCGCTTTCCCCCTCCTCACAACCTATTTTCCTAGTTCTGGTACAATGCACTGCATATGTAGGGGTCATCCCCTGAGTACTGGTCCAATATAAAAAAAAAAAAAAAAAAAAAGTATTCAAATCTTAATACTAAATAAAAAATGTGCGTTTTACTTAGGTCCGGCCAATGCTAGACAAAAAGTTTTATTATGCGGGAGCAATATCGGTATAATCACCTATTGCATGCTCTGATGGTGGCAACGGTATCCCTTCTTCTCACCGTGTGCGGCCGCCAAAATTAAGTATATTCCGCGCAAGAGGATTGGGGTGAAGTTACAGTTTACTGATATACCTTGTCGCATATTTAGATAATTCGTCTATTACCAGCGGAACACACAGATCTTTATGAATTCGTAAGTTTCTTACGTACCATAGAGCTGCAGTAATCATTGGAAGAATTTGGTTTTGCCTATTATGGGGCGGAGCCAATGGTGTGTCCGCTTGAGAACACATCTAAGCCTATTTTGAAAATAGTGTCAAAAAGCACACGGCCTTTTGGGGAATATTAAACGTGATTCACAAAAATTATGTGAATATTGATTTGCTGTTACTGAAAATCGGGGCGGTGAGTAAGCAAATCGCGGAAATAACGATTTTTTTATGGAAACATTCAATGTATATATTAGTTGATTGCAGACACTCGTCACGTATCTCCTTCAGTAATTTGTGCTTAGTTCTAATTTTTATCAAAATTGCCGAGCCTCCACAAGATCTTTCACGGGGATCAAGTTCGTTTTTGTGTTGGCGGATGCCGTTTGCGTTCCAGAGATATATTTTTAAACAAATCATTTCTTTAACATTGCCTGTAAAATACTGAATTACATTTTCAGCATCGTGGTTGTCATAGAAACCGTAAAAGTGTTTATGGATTGAACAAGGGCCTTTAGATTACTAAAATTTGGATTGCACTTTTGAGGTTTGGGCTCCTGGTTCAAGTTTTGGTCAGATTTAACCACATTAGCATATGAAAATTGTTTGGAGTTTTGCGTGTTTCTGTGGTTGGTTGAATGACCTACCTGGAGAAAATTGTCTTTAGCAATGACATTTGACTACTTGTGTGCTGGAGAATATGATGACTTATTTGTCATTGACCGCGTATAGTGAGTAAATACAGGGAAACTTCTGTAATCTGCAGTATGGTTAACCCTTGCATCGGCCTTTGATTTACTGCACCGAGATGTGGCGTGCAGTTCGCCACAAACAGCTAGCAACTTGCAGTAAGCCTTAGTGTGTCCAAACTCTTGGTAGTTAAGGCACTGAACGGGTCCTGAACGCTTATGTGGCTCCTTAACGGCAACCTTACAATGCAAAAGAAATTTTAGGTTATATATTGGATGAATTTCATTCTTTTTGAGAACAATATCCCCTGGTTCTAGTTCAACCGTAAACATCGGTTGAGGGATCTTTTCATGGTTCCTGATATTTACTACAGTTTTATTTTAAAACCTTTGTCTTCCAATCCAGTCAAGAGTCAATACCTTTAATAACGACCTGAAGACCTTTAGCACTTTTGAGCTGGTATGTGTAAAATGAACTTTGTCTTTTTCTAAAACATTATACAATTTTCGGTAATCATTTTCATAGTTTACATGAATTTTAGTTTCACTGATGCTGCCGTGCTTAACTGATGTGACGTTGAAAGTATCTTTTATTGTGAGTTGTTTGAACAATATCAACAAGAACAACAACATGCGGAAATAATTCAACCAATTAGGTCAACAGCACAATTGGTTGATATTGCGAAATATGAAAGCAAGCAATTGCGAAACCATTATGTCGCAACAACCAACAAAGTTATAACTTGTTCCGGTTTTATTTTATAACACTAACTATCAAAGCTAGGCTCTGAATGCAGGTAACTTGTCACAAGCTGTGTGTACGTATTATCAAGCAATACATCGAAAAAAGAATGAAATGACTTGTAACTTGCTTGCAAATTCATTGCCAAGATATCCTCGAAGGCAAACGTAGTACCTTTGCACTACAAGAGCTTTTATTGTCTAGGCTGCCAAAGTTTTGGCGTAGAAGCATTATGAGAGCGACACAGTGAACAAAATACTAAAAATGTGTTATTTATAGACGTGGCAAAATAAAAAAAAAAGTATTTTTGAATTGTTTTTACATTATCATTAATCCTAGAGGGTGACTGACACAATTTTTTTTAAACCATTCTAATGTATACAATGTTTTCACAATATAAAAAGTAATCTATACTCCAAATCAAAAATAACTTATATTTGTTTACCTATCTTATTTATATCAATATTTTAAAAATGAATCCTTGAAAAATATCCGTTAAAATATAAGATTACATAATTGTAGGCAACACTGCTGCTTTTGACATGCAAGTAAACATATCACTGTCAAGAAAATCACTAGCAAGTGAGCTCACAACTTGCAGATGTATGAAAGTATTAGTAAAAAATGCCAATGTACGAGTATTGGATACTTCGTAGTTACGTGTGTAAGCACTGAGCAAATGACGTGTATTAATATAAAGAAATGAATTCCTCCAATACAAAAAAAAAATAAAGTTTATTCAGTTACGTTTGGAAATTAGATTCGGCCAACTTGTTTTCTATAATTTTTTTATTGGTATCAATATTAGAAGCTAATAAACGATTGTTCATTTTTGTTTTTTTTGTTTTGTTTTGAAAGGAGCCTGTTATTACGTTTATACGCAGCCTATTCGCGAATAACTAACTCACTGTTTATACGTCAATTTGCCCATGAAAAAGTTTGATTTTTTGTGCTCAAAATGTAAACATGTGGTAGTAGTGTTAATGCAACCACCGTTATGATTACTAAAATAATAAAAGAAAAATAAAAAAATTATATATTATTAGTAATTAAATTAAAGCAAATAACAAAAAAAATTAAGAATTTTGAATATTTGTTTCTGAATGTAATTTTTTTATCATATATCATGTGTGCCACATCGACGAAATTGTGAAATAAAGTGGCAACTTTTTATATCTTATTTGCAAATAACTTGTTAATCAGTAATAGTTTTCGTGAGTTAGCTATTCGCAAATAAAAATTTAATTTACTGTTTATGCGGCAGTTTTTACTATATATTTACAATATTTTTATTCGCAAATAACCCGTAAGTATAAACGTAGTATGTGCAGAAGAAAAAACTTGTTTTAAAACATTATTTTTTTAAAATTCTCAATAATTTATTTAGAATATTGGGTTATAAAGTTGAATGTTTGAGAATATCTTTCAAAGGTTTCCAAAACTAATGGTGATTAGGGTAGCTAACATAGAAAACAAGCTATTTAAAATTTGTTGTTAAAATTCACTCCACATACAATTGCTGTTTTAATGAATTTGTCCTTAAATCACTTGCTGACTTGAACAGTTTTGAAAAATATATTCTATATATATCCTACACAATCGTGTGACCTGTCAAATATAGCTTGAGCGCTACAAAAATATGGTAGTCCATACTAGAAATGCAACGCATTACATATTTTATTGGCAAGTGTTGCGATTTTGAAAAATTTTGCGAAAATATTCATAAAATCATCCTTTCAATGCGATCAAACTAGTATTAATTGTGAAACATATGAGAATATTGTTTATTATGTACATAAGTTATTGTAATCATTATTTTATAATAGTGTTTCGGTTTTGCCTCTAAAAACGCTTTTGCGGATTTTTCAATTGCAAATGAAATGATGACACTCACAGTTGTTCGTTACACAGTGCCACCACTGTGTACTAGACTTGCTTACTTTATGACATATGACTGGCTTGCACAGTTTCAAAATAAACTGACCAGATGCCGCTGACTTGCCTGCTATTTATACTTCTTTGCGGCCATTTACAAGAAAGGTGTGTTTCTTTACTTTCTGTGCAAGTTTCGTGCAAAGGAGAGAAATGGCCCATTATTCGGGGCTCAAATGTACAATTGTAATTATTACGCATATACACATTCACACACATGCTTGCGAAAAATAAGCAAGGAAAAACAACAAACAATAAGAAACGAAATATCAAGAATGCAAGAACAACAACATCATTTGTAGTTGATTCACCTGGAATTTTGCGTATGTTTGTTTGTTTGTGTATTATGTTCTTACTTTTATCTTGTTTGTGTGAATGTGCTGTACATTTATAATAAGCAGATCAACGGCTGCACACCGGATTAGATGTGATAAAAATTCGTAACAATAGTAAATAGTACAAAGCCATTTTAAAGTGAGTTCTTTTTTCTGTCAGACTTCTGTAACATATTATTTATTTATTTACAATAATTTGCCCTTGGAACTACAATATCCTTACAGTCTAGTAACAATTTAACCAAATAATACATTAAATAAATCCTTATTATCTAAAAGTAACAAAGTCATTAACCGGAAGGGAACAATCAATAATGACAATATTATTCACATTATTCATGGTGCACAAAGCTCACAACAATGGCTCACGCATAGCATAATTCGTACTATACATTGCAACAGAAAACAAATTATTGGATCTAAGGTTTTTAACGGGTATACAAAGTTTAATCAAACTCAACAAACAATAAGAAACACAAGGGAGTGTCGAAATATCGAAATATTAATAAACTGATAATTTTTAAAACAAGTGACCTCAAGCTCATATAAACAACAATTATCAGCCATGTCACATAACTTAATTCCGTTCGGAAACGGAATTGAATTCTTTTTTTACTTCTTCAAAAAACGAAAAACTAAAAAAAATTTCGGAATGAAATCATTTCTAATTGCAAGAATGAAACTAGCATTATCTTATAGAATTGATTTCATTCCGAAAAAATTTTAAATTTTGGTTTTTTGAAGAATTAAAAAACCGATTCAATTCCATTTCCGAACGGAAGTGAATTCTGTGACATGGCCGTATATTTATAAAAAAAAAAGGTCGAAAACCTAGGATCAAAATACAAACTCAATAACTATACACAATCAATGAAACCATTAATCAAATTATATATTATAGTGCACGAATGAATAGTTCATCTAACACAAAGCGGCTTAAGGAAAGAATTAAGAAACAAACGAGCATTATGTGAAATCGGCATTAGCAAAGACTGATCAGTACGTAGAGCAAATTTAACAAATATTCTTTGAATTCTTTCAATTCTATTTATATGTACATTATAAATGGGTTTCCAAACGAATGAACAGTTTTCTAACTTCGACCGAACGAAAGCTATATACAAAATTCTTAATGTCACAGGATCAGAAAATAAATAAGCAAGCAGAATAAGCTTTCAGTATAATATAGTCTAAGTGGTCATTAAAGTTAAGCTCACAATCAAGAACAATTCCAGGGTCTAACATTTGGCTAACAATTTTTAAATTTTTATCACATAATTTATACTGAAAAACATTTGCATTGCGAATATTAGGTCCATCCTATTAAGATTAAAATATAAATTATTTATTTTACACCAGTAATATGTACCATTAATAGAATCGCTAACAGAACTTATTTCTTTAAAAAATTTTAAGTCATCAGCATGTTCTGACCCATAATTGTAATTACCAATATCATTATTGAAAATTAAAAACAATAATGGACCTAAAATACTACCTTGTGACACACCAGAGGTGGCAGTGTATGACTGGGAAACAAAACTTTCAATGACTACAGAATATTTTCCATTAGAGAGGTAAGGTTTCAACCAATTAAGAAACGTACCATAAAAACAAATGTGAGTTAGATTAAGGCGCAGTATTTTGCGATCAACCTTATCAAAGGCTTTACAAACATCCATAAAAATACCATCAACTAGATTATGTTTTTAAAAGACCGAAATTCAGAAATGATTAAAAACCGCACAATTTTCTTGCGAATAAAAGATCATGTAGGGTAGTGAATGAGGGCTTGTAGAGTCCATTATCACTATAAAAAAAATAATGATAACAAAAAGCAAAATGTTCTGACAATGCTTTTCAAACACAAAATCAGAAAAAAATGCAATTTGGTTTAGGTTGTGATTGATATTTCCCGATGGAATATGTTTTCGAATTAAATGATTCCTGAATATTATGAAAAAATAATACAAAAAATCACCATTTTCCCCTGTATATGTATATATTTTAGCTTTCTATCAAAAACACCAATAGCTTGTTTTGTACGCGTCCAAGATGTCTATACATCGACATTTCACAAAAGGTACCCTAATCATCAGTAGACTTGGAAACTTTTCGAAAATATTTTAGAACTTTTAACAATATCCCCTAATATTTTATGTAAAAATTAAAAAAGGACACATGTTGTAATAATATTCTTGTAACAAATAAAAAACAAGCTGCTAGTATTTTTATTGGTATCAATATTAACAGCTAATAAATCAAATAAAATCAATTGTAACGTTAATTAAGTCAAATTTAGCTTGCTAGTAAATTTAAAATAATCCCAAGCGTATAAGAACCTTTTGTATATTTCGTTAGTCTCAAGAAATCACATCTAAGCCCATTTTAGAAATGGTATCAAAAAGTACACGGCCTTTTGGAGAAATTAAACGTGAACCCCAAAAAGTGTGTTTAGCGTTATAGTCACCAGCCGCTATAAAACGAGGCCCAAGTGATTTGAAAAAATCCGAATATTGGTTTTCTGTTACTGAAAACCGAGGCGGTGAGTAAATCGAGGAAATAACAATTTTCTCATTACAAAATTCAATGCATACATTAGTTGCTTGCAGATATTCCTCACGTGTTTCGTTGAACCAATAGTGCTTAATTCTGGCTTTTATCAAAATGGCCGATCCCCCACAAGATCTTCCACGGGGATCTTTAGTGTCATATAGTATGTAGCCATTAATCCTGAAATAACTTGTTGACGTCAGGAGAGTTTCAGCGATTAACATTATATCGATTTGCTTTTCCATAAGGAAGTGCTCAAGTTTACTTTTATGCTGGCGGATGCCGTTTGCGTTCCAGAAACATATTTTCAAACAAATCAGTTTTTTATTTGTTTAAAATAGTATTATTAATGATGAACACATAAGTATTTCACACAAATCCAACCAAACATTAAGGACTCTCTTTACAAAAAAAAAAGAAAAAACAAATGACATACTAAAACGAGATAATGTGGTTTATGAACTAACATGTGTTGGCAATGAAAGGGAGCAGTGCAATAAAGTTTATGTAGGTACTACGAAGAGAATGCTTGAAACCAGACTAGCTGAGCATCAAAGAGACATAAAAAATGGAAAAGAGGCAACGGGTTTATCACAACATGTTAAACAAAGCAAACACAACATAGATTTTAAGAGCGTCAAAGGTTTAGACAAAGAGAAATCTGCAAATAAAAGATATACAATTGAGAGCCTTAAGGCCCATTTAGCCGACCGTAGAAATTGTAAATGTAAGGTAAATGTAAATGTAACGTAAATGTAAATGTAGTAGCGCTTATAGAACACGTAAAACCGTATCATGTGTTTTTGATACAAACAAAAAAACAAAAGTGCATGTGAAGAAAAAGTGTTAACTTATTAATGATTTACAGAAAAAGTGTTCTGTTTTTAATTTTTATATTGTTGTATGTTAAAGAAAATAATTAATTTTTCATCACCCATATCTTTATATCAAATAATTTACAAAAATAAAATAAAAGCAATACAGCTGTTCATAGCAGTGATGAGAGTTCATAGTATTCAGTACATAAACAAAAAGTACGAAAATTATTCAAATGGTACCTAAGATTTCTAATATTTCTTTTTCTGTCTATATGTCAACATTTCATATGAGCTACAGCTGGGAAACATAAAAAAACAAGCTGTTTATAATTTTTTGATTAGTACCAATGTTGGAAGCTAATATAGCGAATAAATCTCAAATGTTTGAATTTTTTTTCTCTGCTCTTTGGTACTTCAAAAAAATAAATTCAATTACTTATAATATATAATAATATTAATATATAACAGGAGCGTAGTACATTCGGCTGGGCCGAATCTAAAATACCCTTTTAGATAGTCACCTATATACATATATATAGTATATATTAAAAATTTGAACTAAATATGCTCGGATATATGTATATGAACCGACATCGGGGAAAATATATGTTTGCCTTGTATTCACCATTCCAAAAGGGAAATCTTTCATGGAAATTATCATGCAAAAATTGGTTTAGGCTATATCTCGGTTAAATATGAACCGATAATGGAATTTTCCGTTTTCTGTACTTTACGAGTAATTACCTCGTTTTATAATCGGAGGTGATTTCAAGCAAAAGAAATTTTTCACAAAAAAATCGGGTATACATGGACCGATATCGGAAATTTTCATTTTCTCTATGTGGTAAGCAAAAAAAAAAACATTAATGGAAAAATCGGTTTAGGGTATATCTTGGGTATACGAGTATATGGACCGATATCGGAATTTCTCTTTTTCTGTATTTTAGTAACCTCCTTTTATTACTATAATAAGTGTGTGAAGTTTGAAGCAAAACAATATTTTTTTCAAAAATTTTCATACAAAATTGCAAAAAATAATGGCCTTTTTCGGAATTTTGAACATATCTAAGCTATATGTGAAGCGATATTGCTGAATTTCAATAGCAATCCCATGACTCGATGGGGTAATAGAATGGTGAAAGAAAAACGTTTCTAAGTCTAATGGTTTTCTCTAAAATGCTAGTTATATATAATTATTAGCTTATTATACTTAAAAAATATTAACAATTTTTTATTATTACATTTTCATTTTACCACAGACCTAAATTTATACTGTATTGCTTTCTTACATTTGCGTATTTCACACAAAAGTCTTAAATTTATTAAAATATATTATGTGTGTATACAAATATAACTATTTAAATATTGCAATTATCAAATAAACAAAAAGTACTAAAACAGGGTTTTTGTGCCGTCCTGCCATTCACAATAATACATACCATCACTGACTACATTTGTCACGTAAACACGTAATGAAATTCTATTTTCTACAGGTTGAGACGTTACGGTTACATTTCATTACAGTCAAATAAGCGTTTTCATGGTTTCGCGTATAACAAAAACGATCAGCTGTTACGACTACATTTACATTTCTACATTTACGGTCGGTTAAATGGGCCTTAAATTATTGTGTGTATCAAGGAAATATAATTATTGTTTTGTTTATGTATGTATTTATATTTTATTTATATATGTAATATCTAAAACATATATAATATATATGTTTCTTTTTCTTTAATAAAAAGCATACATACTCCTGAAGAAGTCGACAACCCACATCGGCGAAACGTTGAGTAAACACATGAAATAATTGGTTTTTATTTACATAACCTCTGACCATATTAGCCCGGAAATATAATCAAATAAATTTAAAGGAAAATTTGGTCATAAGACAAAGTTCATTTAAAAAGTTTTTTATTTCGGGTTTTTATATCCTGGATAATATTTGCTATACAGGCATCGATTTGCCTGCAGCAAAAAATTTTTTTTGATTCTACAAGTATTAAAATTATTTATACAATTAACATTTGCGTGGGTGCCTTTATTATAAAATTAAAAAAAAAAATGACTCAGCTTGTCTTAATTTCTACAACAAAAATATAGTTAATTACAGTTTATTATTCGCTAAGCATTAAGTAATACTTTGAAAGGCCCGTTTCTATTTGCAATTTTTGGGTTCTCTTCTTAGACTACTCGCTCATGCACATCAGTGGGCATATCCGGCAGTTATACTCCATTTTCTTGTGTATCATCTAGTTCAGCCAAAACACTGCCTTCATATTATTATGTAAGTGCATTCGATAGCAAAAGATCAATTTTATACCGCTTCTGAATAATTAATTAATGTTTAATACGCCATCCATTTTTTTAAGAACATTGTTTCCTACCTTAAGGTCATCAATACCTGAATTTCATCCAGAGTGAACTAAATATCTGTTTGCTGAATTTTTATATTACTGAAAAATTATTTAAGATACATAAGTATAAATTACAAAAACCAAATAAAAACAAAACAGCTGTTCAAAGCAGTGATGCAAATTCATAATATTCAGTACATATAAAAAAGCTTCAAAAATTGCTTAAATAGTCCCTAAACATTAACAAAAATCATGCGCAGTATATAAATTAGGCTATATTTCATTTAGAGTATTTTACAGAACTCAGAGAAAAAGTCTTAAATTTATTAAAATGTATTATGAGTGCATTAAATTTTAACTACTAAACAGTTCAATTATTAAATGAATAAAAAGTACTAAAACAGGGTTTTGTGCCACTCTGGCAACATCTGTCACGTAACCACGTAATTAGGCTTGTGTCGTTCATGAATGAATTATTTCAACCGAATGAAAGAATGAAATATTTCAGTATTTCTTTTATCATTCACTTTTCTTTCATATTTCTTCATTTGTTCATGTTTTTGACAGCGTTGTTATTTGCTTTTCGTACCGTTTTAAGCGTTTTTCCAAATTTTTGAAAAACTCTAGTCATACGTTAGAATGGGCTTATCAACTGTGTTGAATAGCCATCAGGAATTGCCAGGATTTATTCCCCAGGTCTTCCCAATGGCACTTTTGCACACAAATAAGGCGATAGCCGTTTTTTCTGTCCTTGACTGAACATTCCGCTGCCAGGATAGTTTGGATTCCAGGTAGATGCTCAGATATTTTGCACTGCCTGACAACACTAGTTCAACCCCTCTTACGGTTGGTAGAGCAAACGATGGAGTCTTCGATCTTCATGAGAAGAGTACAAGCTTCGTTTTCTTCGGATTCACACTTAGACCACTGTTTGTACACCATCCTTCACTAAGGCTTAGTGCAGAGGCTAGTTGCTGTGATAGTATATCCGGGTACTTGCCCGACACAGCAACCGCAATATCATCGGCATATGCCACTGTTCTAAACAGCATGGAATCTAATTCCATTAATAACGAATTCAGAGCTAAATTCCATAGAAGACGAGACAGAACCCGTCCCTGTGGAGTGCTCCTTTTAGCCACTCTGCAAATTGTGGATCGCCCCAATTTAATTGCTCCCTCTATATGAAGAAAGACAACTAATGCATACTCCCCATGCTCCAGAGTTCTCTCTACATACCTCACAAGCGGATGCAACGCAGTCTCCACAGATTTTCCCTTGGTATAGGCATGTTGAGACGCTGATAAATGGCCCGGTCAATTGACGTCCTAAGACGTAATTCAATTATCCATTCCAAGGTTTTAAGCAAGAAGGATGACAAGCTTATAGGCTTGAAGTCCTCCAGAACCAGTTCGCTGCTATAATTATCGGCAGGTTTTTCTCTCCCGCCATTTCTGTAGCCTCGCGAACCCTGCTTGGTAGTGATTCGCTATCATGCGCCATGTAGTTGGAGACAACCAGGAAAGTACCTGCATTCGTCTCCAAGGGGATCGTTGCTGCAATCAGAGAGAATGAAGATTTTTAAATCACTCCTTACCATTATACAGGATCTGATTCTACCTTGATCCATGTACAGTAGCTTGTAGCCTTTCTTCCTCAGTCCACAAACCCTGCTCATACATAGCCAGGGTTCTTGGACCAGAACCAACTCCTCCTCTATTTCAGAGAGATGGAGTAGCAATGCAGCCGAAGCGGTTTTTTAATGGTGAGGGTTAACTTGACGTCCTCCTCGTCCTTATCTCGATCAGAGTCCAAGAAGGCGTCCTCGTCAACTGCCTCATTAACATGTTCAAAGAACTTCCGCACCAACTCAGAGTTGGAGAGGGCTTCTTCGCCCAATGTTGCAGTAGCAGCCTCATCCACTGACTTGCGTTCCGCTTTGGTACCCATTTTAAAAATGGTTGACTGAAGAGAGTGCTCTACAGAACATTTTAACTTAAAATTCTTTTATGAATACAGTTTTATCGTGTTTCCTCTAAAAATGATTTGAATAACTGTTTAACATTTTTATGAATACATTTAGTGAATTTCCTCTCAAAGCGCTAATTTTTTTGTCTTTGCTTGATACATTGACATCACTAACAAAGCTATTGTAGCCAACAAAAATAGAAATTACTTTATTTGGACTACAACGACAAAATCAGCATGGACAACAACCTGCAGCCGTGCTGCTTACTGTTTTCAAAATAATCATTCTCATAAGAACACGTGTATTTTAATTTTGAGCTTTTGTAGCTTGTAGTCTGCTGTCTCGAATGTGTTTAATGCTTAACTTCGGAACTTGTTTGAAGTTGAAGTCGGTCAAACCAACAACTGTTCAACCATGTCGACTGCAGAAGTCTTCGTAACGTATAACTTTTCGTTTTTTGTCTCTAGTTTAACTGCGCCAGTTTGTATGTTTGGAATCAGAAGTCGAATCAAATGCGAAAGCAATTACACATGTCCGCAGTTTTTAAACGCTGGTATCACCCACAATATTATTAATTCTAAAAGTATAGTCTGCTTTGTTCATTGCTACTGTTGTATTACCCTTATCTGCCTTCAAAATTAAAATATCCTTAGTTGCTTTTAGTATAGTTAGGCTGGTGAAGTCTAACTTTTTTTATGTCAATAAAAATGCAAGATCTTTACTGCATATTTTCCCAACGTTTCGTGCATTTTATGTTCACTTCTTCAGGGGATTTGTATTTTTGTGATTTTACAACATTTAACACAAATATATTGAATTATATTTATAATCAAGCAATACAACAATTTATACATTAATTTCCTTTAGCACTATTTTTTATAATAGAAAAGGAAATTAATGTAATGGGTGATTTTATAAGAACTATCGGAAATTAAAAAAAAAACACATAAAATTCAGAAAAATGCATGAAATATTTATTTGGATCGATAGTTGGGTCGATATAATTTAATGTTTGAAGATTATTTCATGCAAATGTTGGCCGCGGCTGCGCCTCAAATGGTCCATCCGCTTAGTCCAATTTTGGCATACTCTTTCCAACATTTCGGCCGGTATCTCACGAATAATGTTGGCTTCCAGTGCGTCAATCGAAGCGGGCTTGTCGCTATAGACATTAGCCTTAACATAGCCCCACAAAAAATAGTCTAGAGGCGTTAAATCGCACGATCTGGGCGGCCAATTGACTGGTCCCAAGCGTGAAATAAACTGTTCACCGAACTCGCCTCTCAATTGGTCCTTTGTTTCACGTGCTGTGTGGCATGTGGCACCGTCTTGTTGAAACCACATGTCATGCAAGTCAAGCTCTTTCATTTTGGGCAAAAAAAAGTTTGTTATCATCGCACGGTAGCGCTCACCATTCACAGTAACGTTGTGATTCGCATCATCTTTGAAGAAATACGGCTCAATGATGCCGCCAGCCCATAATCCGCACCAAACGGTTGTTTTTTGTGCATGCATTGGTAGCTCTTGCAATGCTTCTGGCTACTCTTCACTCCAAATACGGCAGTTTTCCTTGTTCACGTATCCATTCAACCAGAAATGAGCCTCGTCGCTGAACACAATTCTTCGATAAAAAAGTGGATCTTCATCTAACTTTTCAAGAGCCCATTCACCAAAAATTTGGCGTTGTGGTAGGTCGTTTGGCTTCAATTTTTGCACCATCTGTATCTTATAAGGCTGCGAACGGCGCCGAATCGATAATTCACGGTCATCACCAACACTGGCCGATACGGCTGCGATATTTTCTTCAGTTCGCACTCTACGTAAGCGTGTTGGTGGTTTAATGTGCAACAATGTAAATTTGGTGCGAAATTTTTTTCTAATAGCCCGAATAGAAGCCTCAGTAGGTCGATTAAACTGACCATAAAATGGAAGAAGCGCGCGATGAACTTTCTTAACAGAGCACGCATTTTGGTAATAAAATTCAATAATTTGCAAGCGTTGTCCGTTTGTAAGACGATTCATGATTAAATTATAGACCAAACTGAAGATGTTTGACAGTGACACAAGATACGAAACGTGCGTGAGCTGTCAAAACTAGTGTTGCCAAAAAGATAATAGCAAAAAAATCACTCGTATAAAAACTAAAACAAATCAAAAAAATTTGTTCTTCGAACTATCCGATTTGACTTTGATTGCGCCATATACATATATTTAGATGATTATGATTACAAAGAGTTAAAAATTATTTCAAGATTCATTTATTAAAGGAATCAAATGAAAATAATTCACACTATTTACGAGAAAATTCTGAAAGAATAATCTTCAGATCTGATTTTGCATAAATAATCTTCAAAACTAAGGTCAAATCTTTAGCATCGGTGCTTGCTGGTGCTACGGAGTAGCTGACGACTCAATCAAGGGAGTGAATATTGCGTATTTGTATGGTTTATATTACTTTTGAGCGCATATCGCTCCTTTATTGGAACATAGTCATATCTCAAAAAACTAGCTTTTCGAGTTAACAATGCAGAATTTTTAACAGTACTACCTTTTATATTGTGCCAAAAATCTATTGAAATTACTTTTAAACTGTTACTTTAAACTGTTTTTTCAAAAAATTTGCTAAGACTTGTATGGAAATTAAAAATTTTAAATGCTTTTTTCTCGAAACGAGCTTTTTTACGATATGACTATGTTGCAATAAAGGAGCGATATGTGTTAATTGTTGAGTGTTGATGCAGTGTTGCTGCTTTTTCCGCATCTTTTATTTTTACTGGTTATAGCGATTAATGTATATTGGTGGTACAAATTGTTACGGAGATCACCACTGCCAGAGCTGTTTGGGGTTCTACTGGTATTAGTTCTTAAATCTGGTACCTCCATAGCCGGGAGGTATTGCCCATCGGGCAGTATTATGGTGGTTATGCTCTAAATCCTAATTGCGGGGAGAGTTTATCTGAATTCGGTGCAACCGCTCATCACTGTTGTTAATGAAAATGTTAAAGGAATAACTTTTGGTATTAACATTGCCGCCCGCCTTGCAGTATATGCAATTGAAGCTTGGTTTAGGCTCATCAAAACGCTGCTACACTGAAATTAAAATTATATGGCTTAACATTAAGTAAATATAGATAAATTCAATACAATTTATCTCATATATTAATAATTCAATATTTATAAGGTTGCAAAGAAGTTGCAATACTTAAACATTTAGCTATTCATAGTAATTCAGGATAAGTAGAAAATTCGTGTATATAAATAAATCATTACGTTAATTATAAAAAGAACAAAATTTAAGATATGAGTTTTGTCATTTGCTTGTGTTAGTTCTAAGTGCATTTAATACCCCATTATAAGGAGCATGGACCATAAAGCGTTCATCCGAACATAGTATTTTGAGCTGTTGGGAACCCGACTCTAGAAAATACCCCCTGACCCATGACCTTTGGGTATAAATCCACTCCTATGACCAGGTCGATGGGACCGGAATCACAGAACGTTGAATCTGCTAGAAATAACTTTTTAAAATGAGTTTTGTACGATTCAGGAAGAGACTGAGTTGGTGTTCTCAGTGCTATACGATTTTGCACTTTAAAAGTGCCCCCTATTTTGGAGGAAGGATCAAATTTTGATTTCAACATCAGATTCCTCGCATAAGGTAAACACAGGCAGATTTAACTTGTGGACGAATCCGTTGGATTGCAGGAGATCCAGAGTCCAATAGGCAACGGGCATATGATGTAGTGGAACCAATTTTTACCAATGCCGTTGAAAGAAGTCCAGCGTGTTTTGTTGTATGATCGCAGATAATGATGTTGGCTTTCGGTTTGTTGCAGTACACTTATCAATTTTTGGTACGGACGTTGAATGCGTGCGACGTTTTGCCATATTTGAGAATTTTGGTGGAGGTGAGCGTGAACGTGCTGGCAAATGTGGTTTTGAGGGTTGTTTTAGAATGTCTTTCGCCAAGCACGGGTGCACGTGAAGCAGGATGTGATGAAACTTGTGGCAGTGTTACAGCCATGAGTGGAAAAACACCTTCCTTGAGAAGACAATTTGGAAAATACTCATTCTCTTGAACAGCACGCATACAATACAACCGTATTAATGGCTGGAAGAGAAAAGGAATGTATAAAGTGGTAGTTGGAAGAGAGGTATCTACGACGATGAGGGTAACAAAATTAGTTTTACTACGGGTCTTGTAGTCACACCACGTTGTGTAAAGACCTCAGCAACTCTTACGCGTCTATCAGAGCCGAAGTAAATTTTGCAAACATGGTCTAACCACCAACAGAGCACCTTCCTCTAAGTTAATTTTAAGCTTTTGCCGTTTAGTTCGTTTGCTAATCTCCTTTAAATATTCATTTTTCCATCTCGTACAGAAGTTTTGATGAATTAGTTTCAACTTTTGCCATCGGTTTAGCAATGAGATTGAAGAGGTGGCAACCTGGGGATCTATCGGTGCTAATATGGGACTACCTATGAGAAAATGGCCAGGCGTGAGCGCACAAAGATCTGTCACATCAGTTAACATCGATGAAATGAGCCTCGAGTTCAAACAAGATTCAACTTTACACAATAAAGTTAACAACTCTTCGAATGTGTATTTACAATTTCCAGCGATTTTTCAAAAGTGGGCTTTAAAGCTTTTATCGCTAGCTTCCCACAAACCACCCATGTGAGGAGCGCCTGCCGGAATAAAATGCCAGGAAACATTTTGGTGAGCATAATTAGCCTGTATGCGCTGTTGGGCCGTTTGGAGGAATTCTTTCGCTAAGACCTTAGAAGCACCTATTAAAAATTTGAGCCATTATCGGAATGCATGTGAAGCAGACAACCCCGTCGGGAAACAAAACCGCCAAATGCTGCTAAAAATGATTGAGTGGACATGTCGAAGGAGCTTTCAAGTGTATAGCTTTTGTTGAAAAACATACAAAAAACATATCCCTTGGAAATGCGGCAAAACCGGCCAGAACAACTTTTGATTTCAAAAGGCCCCGTGAAGTCTATGCCAGTGTTTGTAAAAGGACGAGTTATTTCCGTCCTTGGCGCAGGCAACACACTGATTATTTGCCGCTGGCATCGTTTCTTGTAAATAAGGCAGGTTTTGCATTTGTTAATTGTTGTTTTTATTAAATTCTTTACCCTCGGAATCCAGTATTGTAGTCTTAGCAATCGCAAGCGTGAACAAAATTAACCAAAAGTCTTGCATATTGGGAGCTATATGGAATAATAATTGGATTTTTCTCATTATAAGTTAACTCGGGTACGGATTGAAGCCGTCCGCATGAGCGAATTATTCCCGTAGTATCCAGAAATGGGTTCAAATTTAATATTTTACTCGATTTCGACACGGTTCTTTTGTCAAAAAGATCTTTGTACTCGTTAGAAAACAACGTTTTTTGGCAGACAGATATAAGCTAATATTGAACGGCAATAAGTTCGGAATTCAACAGTGTAAGAATATTGTAGCAAAAATCGAACTTAGAACGACTACGCGTTATATAAAATAGCCTGTAAACATAAGCCATCATCCGAAGGGCTCTAGGGTATGAGGAAAATCTATCTAGTAAATCTTTGAATTCGGTAAAAAAGTAAAATGTACTTTGACTGGTTTCACCTCTAAATCAGCGTCAAGACGAACGTCATATAAACTTTTTTTTTATCTTGGACCAGTACTCAGGGGATAGCCCCTACATATGCAAAAGTTATCACAGCATTTAAAGTGTTGAAATTAAATTAGTTAAAACTGATCAGTGCCCAGCGTATATACCTTCGACACTGCTCAGAATAACAAAAGGTAATAAATACAAGGGGAACCATAAAAAAGATATAAATAATAACAAATAGAAAAAAACAAACGACAGTTAAAACATAATTTAATAACAAAAAAAAAAAAAAACACGTGCACACATGATGCAAAACAAAACTCTACCTATTCCGGTATAATTTCGTTTTTTTCGAAATTGATAATAAACATAAATATAAGTGCAAAAAACACGCACGACAATGAAAAACACGTGTGTACAGAACGAAAGGCAAAACACTACTTAAAACTTTAACGAGACCAGTGCAATTTCTTCCTTTTAAGCCACGTAGGACCATGCCACCATAGTTCATTATCTAAAATTTAAAAAGGACAAGCGCCACGACTTGCGAGATCAGCTGGATTCATTTCAGAGGCAATATGGTTCCACTGCGAAGGGTTTGTAATGTTGGTTATTTTAGCGTTTGCGACGTTACCCAGATATTAGGTGAAGTTTTAGAAAAGTTCCACTACAAGCAACATTTGTTTTTTGAAGCATTTTTTTTATTTATTGAATCTTCAAAATTAATTAACAATAAGTATTCAAATCATAATACTAAATTTAAAATTCGAATGCCAATACTAGATAAAAAGTTTTATTGTGCGGGATCTATTTCGGTAAAATCACCTATGAGCAATCTAATGCTGGCAACGATATCCCTTCTTCTAAGCCGAGTATGGCCGCCAAAATTAAATATATTGCGCGCAAGAGGGTTCGCATGAAGTTCAAGTTTACTGACATACCTTGTCGCGTACTTAGAGAATTCGTCTTTTACCAGTGGAACACACAGGTCCTTGTGAATTCCAAGCAATATGTAATCGAATTGGTATTCATGTATGGTGGTTTGTCATGTGGGGGAGCGTTAGAAGGCTATACTGGCAGGTACACATAGAAATCATTTTCTCACCTGTAACAATGATATAAAATAGCTAAATAGTCTTTCTGCTTTATTTATAAATAGTTTTTTCAATTTTATTAAGCTGTTATTGCACGGATTTCTGTACATAATTTGTGTAATAAGAGCTTAATACACATGAAAAAAATTTTATAAATAAGATTCTACATGTGTAGAGCTGGAAAGGTATTTGACTTATATGTATGTGCAAAATTTGAAACACGAATAAACATGTATTGCATAAAACCACAAGTAAGTCAATATACATTTGTAAATGTAGGTTAGAATGTTGTAAGTCTACATATGTAACTTAGAGTTTCCACATGCCAGTGCCAGTGTGAAAAACTCAATAGATTCGGAATTTTTTACTAATACAGTAATTTTTCGTAATGGCAGCTCTAATTTCGCATGCGAGTGAAAACTTGGCATATGCATACCACTGAATGTCAAAACATTAAAAAGCGTTGCATTTCCAAGAACTTAATACAATTATATACTGAATTATAGGAAAATGTATTTAAAAATTTTAGCTTTTCATATGTATTACATGTATATTATTCCTATGTTTTTGATCGGAGTGCTACAAAAACCGGAATAAGTGGAAAGAGTGCATTTATATAAAAGAAAAACTGCAATATATTTTTTTAATATTTTTAAAGTCCAAATAAACTAAAAAAAAAACGGCATGAGTGTTCCTAACAGATGTAATTCTGAGAAAAAGCTAAGCTGCACGAGTAAAAATCTCTGGATTTCTGAGGAAGAATCATTAAAAATATCAGCGGATAATATCCTGTCTCCAAGTGACAGAAACTCCCCGCGTTCGTGTTCGCCACATATAGTTGTTACAACAGAAGATAAACCATCTTCTAGTTTAATTGTCGCAGATAAACTGAAAACACAAGCAGGCATGGACAGGTATGTAACCGTTGTTGAACGTCTGCAAAGCCCCTAATCCGCACACATATCATCTCAATCAAAAATGTCTAAAAATGATAATACCACTACGAAAACGAAATATAATAGATTTGCTATCCTTCAGACTGATGACCTAACTATATAAAAAACCATATTAACAGCCACACAAGCGTTTAGGGCCCGTTCAGTGCCTAAACTGCCAGGACTTTGGCATACTAAGGCCTGTTGTAAACTGCGCGCAGTTTGTGTTGTGTGTGGTGAACTGCACGGCATATCACAGTGCAAAGACTCAAAGACTGATTCAATCGTTAAAAAATTCAGTAACTGTGAAGGTAACCATACAGGGGCTGTCCTGTCTATAATCACTTAAAGCGGTCAATGACAAATAGGCCATGAATTCCCATTAACCAACCTCAGCAGTCAAACATCATTTTTAAAAGTAATTTTCCCCAAATGGGCCAGTCAACCAGCCACATAATCGTACAAACCCCCAAACAAATTTCTTATGCGAATGTAGTAAAATCCGATAAACCAAACTTGAATCTGGAGCCCAGGCTTCAAAACTCCGACCAAAATTTTAGCAATCTTGAGGCAACTCTGCAAACTGTTCAATACATAAATGCATTTACAATTTCCATACCAACCATGATGCAGAAAATGCAATCCAATCTTTTGCAAGCAATTTTAAACCAAAGGTTTGTTTTAAAATATGTTTCTGAGCACCTGCTTATGGAAATACAAATCGATATAATGATGATTGGTGAAAATCACAGTTATTTCAAAATTAATAGCTACATACTATATGAAGATCATGTACAAACGCAGTAATTAGAATTCCACTAATCATTATTTACTGAATGAGACACGTGAGAAGTATATTCAAGCAACAATATGCATTGAAAATTTTCATGACAGAATAGTTATTTCAGCTATAAATTCACTGCCCCGATTTTCAGTAACAAAAAGCCAATACTTACATTTTTCAATATCACTTGGTTCTCATTTTTTAGCAGCTGGCGACTATAACGCTAAACACACTTTTTGGGGATCACGTTTAATTTCCCCGAAAAGCCGTTTTCTTTTTGACACTATTTCCCAAATGGCCTAAGATATTATTATTTTAAGCGAACAGCCCACTTATTAGACGTCAGACCGATGAAAGATCCCAGATGTAATAGGTTTTGGAGGAAAATTTATATAGGAAAATTTTCCCGCAAGTGGAGCCTTCATTAGATTTGTCATCAGATCACTCACCCACTATAATCTCCATTCGTTCCCCTAAGATATTGGCTCATAGTTTTGTGACAGCATTAACCGTCACTAGATATAATTAGCTAAAATATAAAAATATTTGAGTACTCATTATACAGAAGCTATTGCTTTGAGAACCTCTGAAGATATTGATGTGTCAATTAACGAGTTTTCTGAAAACCACATATTGTCCGTGCAACGTGCTACCACTAGCCTTATAAGATTCAAAAATGAAAACAACAGAACTCATACGTCTGAAATTCAACATCTTCTGTCAGAAAAAAAGAAGAGTCAGAAGAGAGTGGCACCTCCGCATGTCTCTCCAGCTTAAAAATAGGCTAGGTTATTGCATAACTCAGTTAAGAAATCTACTTGAAGAGTGACTTCCCTCAAAACATATTTGGACAGGCTTGATGGTACTCCTCCATCTGACTATTCCTTGTGGAAAGCAACAAAGGTGAGGCACCCTTGCGAACTTCAACTGGGGACTGGGCAAGAAGCGATTCTGAAAAGGGGATATTAAATATTAATCATTTGAGAAAGGTTTTTATTAAATTATTCAACGAACTATACAGCGGAATTACCACCGTATGCTGATAGGCCGCTTGTGTCTTTGAGACTTAATTTTCAACATTTCGAAAACGTTATCTGTAACACAAACCCGCTATCGGTAACACAACCCGATCACTGAGTTGAAACTAAAAGCAGTGCAACTAAATTGTATTATGAGAAGAAATTCTGCCTTGAAGTTGGATTACAAACTTTTGTTATACAACGCAATTCTAAAGCCTATATGGTGCTACAGAAGTCCATTATGGGGCTCAGCCTCAATGTCAAAAATTCAAAGATGTCAAAACCAAGTTCTTCGAACGAATTTTTATCTAGCTTTGGCCGTAAAAAACACATTTTTTATTTTTAGTAATAAGATTTGAATACTTATTGTTAGTTCATTGGGAAGATTCAATAAATAATTCAATGCTTCAAAAAAAAAAAAAAAACAAGTTTATACACAACAGGCGAGACAAGGCAGCTTTAATATGATAGTGGTATAGCACAGCTGTCTTTCGTTACCTTCGTGTAAATTTGTCAAACAAAATTTTGACAACTTTTCGTAAATTCTACCAACAAAATACATGTAAATGCTTGTTGGTGTTGTATTTATTGTAATTCTGCCACTACCTATTATAAAGCTGCCTTGAGCCGAGAGTTACTTGTTTTGGTCTTACCTGCGTTTAGACATGCGAGTAATCTCATGCGAGATCGGTATACATTTTATCAACAAAAATTTCTTCAAAAAACTCGAATCTCTTGCAATTTCCTTTTCTGTCTACACATGCGAGTGAAAGTTCATTTTAAATTTGTGGTCAGCACATGAACATCAAATAATTTGTTTACTTCACATATTTTGTTTCTATTTTAATTTATCTTCTTTTTATAAATTGGAGCTCCCATGTTCTTCACATGAGAATATAGTTGGCATTAATTTTTATTATAATTATTTTATTGCTATTAAGGCTTTATAATATACAGATTTTCATCTGTATTATTAATTTTAATAAATTAACATACAATTAACAAACAAACTAGCTAAAACTAAAGTTTTAATTTTGTAATGATCCAGTGCTTAAAATTATTTACACGGTAACACTGTTTGTTTGTTTGTTTGACATTTAATTGCATGGAAGTGCTAAAAATCACTCGCAAGCAAATTTAGCTGCGAGTAGACCTGCGAGTGCGTATAATGTGAATGTGGTAGTAAAAAAATGTGAGTGTATTGAGTTTTTCGAACTCTCACTCGCATGTCAAAACACTAGGTTACTGGTTCAAGCGTTATTGGACCTAATAATACATGAAAACGTGATGACGCTATTCCAAGAGTAATTTCTTGGTCTTGGCAGTAATTGAAAACTTTTTTGCTGCGCTGACTAAATGGTTTATTAATTATGTGCGACGTTAATGCAAACAGGCAAATTTTGAAATGATGATTGTAACGGAGTGTAAGTGCTAAACATTTGGTAGGAGAATTTGGCTTACGTAACCAAGTTTTTTGTTTTATTATCAGTGGAACTACTAATTTCAGCTGCAAAAAATTACTATTTTGTAATTGTATCTGAAAAGTTCAAAGCACATTTCATGGTTCTTTATCTGAAATTAAGACTTTTTTTGAAAAGTGAAGGTTTGCCGACAAAAGTTTATGGCATCACCGGCGGCTACACATACTCGTATTTCTAACATATCACGTTTACACTTGCAGACACATTTAGAATTCGCTCTCTTGATAACGGGTCTTTATTCGTTTCTTAATTAAGGTGTTATTTCAAGTGACTCAATAAATCGTTCGTTGTATTGAGTTTTTCGTTATAGTAAAAATTAAAAACGGTGAAAACCTGTCAGCAATTTGGTTTGTTGGTAAATGAAAGAAAATAACTAATGGAACTAAAAAAAATGAAAAAATATATAGTTTTTCTTACTCACCTCTGTAAAATTTAAAAGTAATAGACGACCAGCAGACGGAGAAAAGAATTAATGAATATGTACTAGCATTCAGTGAATAATAGCAATGGAGACGTATCGACGTCAAACGGCAATTAAAAATAATAAAAAATAAAAATAGCTTAAACACGGCCATAACAAAATACGGAAACAAATTTAAAAGTGAAATTTATATACTTACATATATTATTCTCCGTCATTTTTTAGGTCTGATACAGGAAAATAAACAGAATATTAGTAAAAAAAATACTACGGACCAGAAATATTTAATTCATTTATGTTTTTCAAACACAAAGTGCTTAACGAAGCATAACGATGAAAATTAAACTTTAAACTCAAATTTATTTACGCTACAAGTCATTATTTATTATATTAATTTAAAAAAGTATTTTCTTTCGATATAAAAGGAGCAACTGAAATGTTTTAAGAGTCAACAACGAAAACAAAAAGCTGGGAAAAGTGACAGCAAATATAAACTAAATTAATTATTAGAAAACAAAATACTTAAACGAAAAGTGAAAAAAACTTTTGTTAAAATGTACAAGAGAAAGGATTAAAGCAACAGAAATATTTCTTTTTTTTTTTTTGTTTGTTTTTAATTTCATGCTGAACCAAAAATATTGATTTAAAAACTAAAAATTTAACTCAAGCTATACTCTGCAAAAAACTAGTTAAAAAAACCCCCTTCCCATAACAGCAACAATACAACCTCAAGTACCTGTCTTTTATTTGTTAGTTCATAATAATAATGAATAAAAAATCCAAAATAAAACGCCATAATTTGAAAACCCAATATCTATAATATTCTATTGTTAAAGTTTTCTTCAAAAAAAAAAAAAAAAAAAAAAAAATAAAAAAAAAAAAAAAAAACGAGACATATCCATGTGTACTATCAAAACACAACCGTTCCCGGTTTTCTCTTTTACGAAGCACAGCTACGCAAGTATAAATAATAATTTATTTTAAGATCTGTGATAAAAAAAAATAAAATACAAACTGTAACTGTTACAAAAAATGCGCATATATATAGTATTGAAATCGTTGAGTACTTTGGTACAATAGAATTACTCTTTCAATCCAAGTGCGAAAAGTTTATTTGCTTGATCTGTGTTATTTTTTTTTTTCGTAAATAACTGTTCAACAAAACGGCTGCCAAAATTATTCACATAAGCAACAAGTTTTTCCTAACAATGCGTGTGAAGGTGGGCAAACGACTATGGTTGAAACGAAGACATTCAAAACGGGACAGCTTTCCAAAACCCAGGTAACTATACATATTTCTCGAAAAAAAAAAACAATGTACGTATCGCGTAAAATTATATTAGAAGAGACAAAATCTTAAAGCAAAAAAAAAAAAAAAATTGTTGCCCATAAATATTAGCTTGTCAAAAGTTGTGGAAAATTTACAGCCTAGCTCGGGAAAAAGCGATCGACGGCTAGTTACTTATTATCGCTCTCACAAATTATCGACTTGTCTCCGTCGTCAGATTTTACGTATTTAATGTAATCAATTTACCTCTTGTCATATGACTATATTGACACCAACTATTCCAGAAATTAAACGCTAATTTAAAAACAAAAAAATCGTTAAAACTTTTAAATAATGCAGTAAAAATACAGCTCATTTTAAATTTGCTAAAAATAAATGTACCTGGGCACTCTAACCGTCTCCTTTTTCAACTGACATTATATGAAGAATGAAAAAAAAAGAATGAAGTTGTCACAATCAGTACTTTGTTAGCACATATAAAATCATCTTCACATTCCGTTTGTAATTTCTACAATTTTCATTTCCGACCCTACAAAGCAAGTGGCCCAGCCCATGCGCTTGATACTCAATTGTTTTTGTAAATGCGCTCAGCTACAGGTTTGTGCTCTTTCCCAGCGGCGAACATTGCCTACCACATTATTTCTCTTCGATGATGTGTGCAACACTTTGTAATCAATGAATGGTAACTTACAAAGTGTATGGCAATAGTATATGGAGTTCCCAAAAATGAATTACGTTCATCTCTTGTACCACATTTATATGTATGCTTATATATACTTTGCTGATATGTTGCGCAAGCAAACATATCTACACACATATTTGTATACATACAAATACATATATTTGCATGGGTATACATTTTTTTTGTTTCGTTATTTTGTTTATGTTATTTTATTTTGCAGTTGTAAATCAAACGTTCGTCGGCTTTTGTTAAATTACGTTGTAGAAATTCAAATTAACAAAACAAGTGCTAAAGGTAACAATGCATAAAAAAGAATATATAAAAAGGGATTTAGTGTAAGAAATATAAGATATTTAATTAAAAAAAGAAGGGACCGTAATAAACCAAAAACAGCACAAATTAATTTAATTGAACTTTTCGAAAAAACTGTGTCTAAAACTCCGGATCAGAAATGTGAAACCGAGGAAACCGTGGAATGTGTTAATAATAATACTGTAAAAAGTGCTAATTTATCTGAACACTTGAAAATCTGGTACTTAAAACATTATCCTAGAAGAAAGTGTATTCGTGACTTACTGAAAATAATTTCTAATGCGGGAATAGATATCCCTTTATCAGTGAAAACATTGGTGGGGACCACCTTGAATGCTGTTGTACGAACAGTAGCTCCAGGAACTTATCTTCATATTGGCATAGAAAAATATTTGCAATATTTGGTAAAGTTTTTTAAAAAAAATTGTCTACAGTTTTGGAATACTAATCAGTTTTGTTTATTTTAGAAGCAATTGTATGTGAGGAATATACCGACAAGTCCTATGTTCAAGATATTCGTAATGCTTTTCGTTTATCGAAAAATAGAACTTTTAAGAGAAATTATGACAACCGGCAAAAAACAGGCAAAGAAAATAAGGTTCAGCAACTAGATATGTCTATTTAACAGAAGCTATTTTAAGGTTTTTAACCAATAATTTTTTTTTATGAAATATGATTTTATTAATGATGCTTGTGAAAAATAAAATTTTTTTTGAGTTAATATTATTTTTTTCATTCGATAATTAAAATTTTTAAGTAGTTTATAGGTCGACAAAATAGTTGGTAAGTAAAAAATTGCGAAAACGTATGCAAAATTATATTCAGCGAGCTGCCTACTGCCGATTTACAAAGTATGCGAGAATGTATTCAGGCTGCCTACCGCCGCCTTACAAAGTATGCGAGATTGTATTCGAGCTACCTACTGCCGACTTACAAAGTATGCGAGATTATATTAGAGCTGCCTACCCCCGACTTACAAAGTATGCGAGAATGTATTAAGGCTGCCTACCGCCGACTTACAAAGTATGCGAGAATGTATTCGAGCTGCCTACTGCCGACTTACAAAGTATGCGAGATTGTATTCGAACTGCCTACTGATAGCTTACAATGTATGTTAGGAAGTAATGAGCTTTTGTTGGATGAACACCACACTAGCTCGCTTACTTTGTGTGCAGGTGGTAGGCGTTCACTCTACAAATGCGGCAATGTGTATGAAAAAGTATACTAGGATCGTATATGAGACGGTGTGCACTACTGGCTTACAAGTGTGCGTCGGATCATCGCTTACGTAAGCGAAACTTTGGCCGCTGGGTTAATACACATACTGCGCTCAGCCCCAGCGGCGAACATTGCCTACCACATTACTTCTCTTCGACGATGTGTGCCACACTTTGTAATCAATGAATGGTAACTTACAAAGTGTATGGCAGTAGTATATGGAGTTCCCAAAAATGAATTACGTTCATCTTTTGTATTACATTTATATTTTTATTTTATTAATTCGATGTAATTCAAATGTTCGCCGTCTTTGTCAGAGCACGTTGCAAAAGTTTAATTAACAAAATCAGTGCTAAGGGTAAGAAAACCTTATAAAAAATGTACAAGAAAGATAAAACATTTACTGGAAAAAAAGAATACTGTGAACAAAAAACACAACAAATTTATTTAATGAAATATTCCCAAAAAACTGAAATGCGCAGTCCGTACGAGCTGACTACTGCCAGCTTACAATGTATGCGAGATTGTATCCGAGCTGTCTACTTCCGACTTACAAAGTAAGCGATATTGTATTCGAACTGTCTACTGATGACTTACAATGTATGTTAGGAAGTAATGAGCTTTTGTTGGATGAACACCACACTAGCTCGCTTACTTTGTGTGCAGGTGGTAGGCGTTCACTCTACAAATGCGGCAATGTATATAAAAAAGTATACTAGGTTCATATATGAAATGGTGTGCATTACTGACTTACAAGTGTGCATCGGATCATCGCTTCTGTAAGCGAAACTTTGGCCGCTGGGGCATTAGAAATGACAAATACACAAACAACTTCGTCTTATATATTTTTTGTCGTTCTTCACTGCACACACACAAAAGCAAAGCAACAACACTTTCGCATGTTTTTCTGGTAAACATTGACGACAGCGATTATCAGTGTGAATTTTGTTTTTGTAAATGTTTTGCTTTTTACAGCAAAGAATAACTATTAAATAAAAATAGCTTTTCCTTAAATGTTTGGTGTTTGCCCTTCCATATAGAACTTGTGGGCATCACTGCTATAAAGTTTACACATTTTGAATCAAAAATTGATAGAAAACTCGATTGACAGATAGCGATGCCCGTCTGTCCGCCGTTGAAAAACTGTTTCTGAGAAAACCATTCGACTTAGAAAATTGTTTCTTTCGCCATTCTTTTACCCCGTCGATTCATAGGTCTGCTACTCAAATTCAGTAAAATCGGTTCACATATAACTGAGATATAATCAAAATTCAGAAAAAGCCATTTTTTTGCACTTTTGTATGAAAATTAAAAAAGAAAAATAATTGTTTGGCGATTAAGGGGCAAAAATAATTTTTCCAGCCATCCATACATACCCGAGATATAGCCTAAACCAATTTTTTCATGAAAATGTCGCATAAGCCAACTTTAACCACTTTTTTTATACCCTTCACAAAAATGTAAAGGGTGCATATAAGTTTGTGATTCCGTTTGTAATTTCTACAGTTTTTATTTGCGACCCTGTAAAGTATATATAGTCTGATTCAGAATTAATGGAAAAGTCGATTAAGCGATGTCCGTCCATCCGCTGTTGAAATACCGTTTCTGAGAAAACCATTAGACATTTTTTTCATTCTCTTAACCCATCGATTCATGGGTTTGTTATTGAAATTCAGTAATATCGGTTCCCGTATAGCTGAGATATATTAAAAATTCCGAAAAAAGGGAAATTAAAATTTCCGATATCGGTCCATATATACCCGAGATATAGCCTGAACAGATTTTTCTATTAACATTTTTATTTTTATTTTGGACCAGTACTCAGGGGATGACCCCTACAGATGCAGTGCATTGTACCAGAACTAGAAAAATAGGTTATGAGGAGGGGGAAAGAGGGAGTAGTGTTTGTGAACATTTAACTTGAACTTTCCAACGTTATAACAGATAGGAAACATGTCTGCAGGCAACTTATTCCACAGACGAAGCGTACGGCTGAAGAACGAATTCTCTCTATAATGCAATCCTGAGCAATCAACCACAAATTAATAAGCTCTGGACGAAGAACGCGTGCTTCGTAAAAATGTGCGGGTTTCAGGAACAAGATCCCTAATCTCGTCAGAGCAAAATCCATTGTAGTAACGATAGAACAGAGTAACGCACCCCACACTGCGTCGATGCTCCAGTGAGTCAATAGAGTTGGATACACTACTGTTACCGATAAGCTTCTTCGCCCTCTCATGTACACGGTCGAGTAATCCCGAAATAAACTTTGAGGCGCCGGCCCAAACATGAGAGTTGTATTCCATTTTCGGTCGGATGTAGGTGGTATAAATAGCAAGGCACTTGAATGCTTCTTTAGAGACATGAAAAATGTGTTCTGTCGAGCGAACGTCACACTGTATCTTCATTCCAAGAACATCAAGAGCATCCGATTCCTCAATATTTATACCATCCAGGAGTACAGATGAAGCAGCATCTGCGGTCGTATGTTTGTGTGTTAATAAACAACACTGGGACTTACGAGCGTTGAAGGCGACCCCATTCGGAGATTAATAGAATCGTTCATATTTAACCTCTTGGCAGCGATCTACGATAGACTCGGCCTATAACTAAAAGAAATGGCAAATGCTGCTGTCATCTGCGAAAGAGTGGAGTTTTTGTTTGCTAAAAAGCAATTCTCGTTATAAAATAAGGTTACTAAAATACAGAAAATAGAAAATTCCGATATCGGATCATACATTAAGCTATATCTTAAACAAACTTTTCCATGAAAATGTCCATGAAAGATAACTTTTTTTGAATGGTGATTACAAAGCAAAAATATTTTTCCCCGATATCGGTCCATATACGTATTTCCGAGCATATTTAGTTCAAATTTGTAATATATACTATACATATACGTGGCAATCGAGAATGGTATTTTAGATTTGGCTCAGCCGAATATACCACGCTCTTTGTTTTTTCTTAAAAACAATTTTGGTAATAATATACATATACTCGAGATATAGCCATTTTGCTTGACAACAATTCTGGTAATAAAATAAAGTTCTCTAAATGCAGAAAAAGAAAATTTTCGATATCGGTCCGAGACATAGCCTAAGCCGTTTTTTCCTTGAGAAAATTGCTTTTTGCATAAAGACAGTTCTGATTATAAACGGAGGTTATTTAAATACAGAAAATTAAAATATCCGATATGGGTCTACATAAACCAAAGATATAATATAGATAGCCTAAACCAATTTGTTCATGAAAAAAGTGTTTTTTTTCTGAAAAGCAGTTCTGGTAATAAAAAAAGGTTACTAAAATACAGAAAATGAAAAATTCCGATATCGGTTCATATATACCGAGATGTAACCCAAACCGATTTGTTCATGACAATGTCGCGTAAGCGAACTTAAACAACTGTTTTTGTTTAAAATCAGTGCTGATAATATAAGGAGGTTACCAAATACAGAAAATAAAAATGTCCGATATCGATCCATATACATATGTATATCCGAGATATAGTCGAAATCGATTTTTCCATGAATAATTTTTTTTTTGCTTTAAAGCAGCTCTGATTATAAAGGGGGGTTACTAAAATACAGAAATGAAAGCTTCCGATATCGGTCCATATATACCCGAGATATGGTCTAAGCCGATTTTTTCATGAAACAATTTCTTTTTTGCTTAAAAGCAATTGTGGTAATAGAAGAAGGTTACTAAACTATAAAAATTGAAAATTTCCGATATCGGTCCCTATATGTACATATGTTCGAGCATATGTACTCGTAGTTCAAATATATACTGTATATATACGTGGCTATCGTGAAGAGCATTTTAGATTCTGGCCAGCCGAATATATTTTGAACGAAGAAGTATGTCAATATATACAAAAAATATTAACTCATAGTTGTCAAAGTTCTCAATGTACGTTAAAAGTTGCTCAACTTTAATACTTGGCGGAGTTCTCCGATATGTAGAAGTACGGAATGTGATAAAGCTCATAAGACTACATATATTTCAACTTAGCTGCCAGTTGAAAAAGGCAACGCATAACGTACGACGGATTCTATATGCCTCGGTATTAAAAGAAAAAGTTATCAAATAAAAAAACAATATATGTTCGTATTTAAAGAGATTCAATGAGGAATTAGAACAAATTGCGCTCAATAGCATATTCACATTCGTGGTTCGCGGCTTGATTGAACCAACAAGATACGCCATGCAAAATTTGATGAGCGAACCAACTTGGTTCATTTTGAGTCTTGTTGCGAATCAGTGATCATACTTTTGCTTGATGAACTCATACACTAAAATTTGTAATCAACAAAAACCAGGGGGCTAATTCTGTCATTCGCTTACGAGCGAGTTCCTACTCGAATGTGCGAGTTTTTACACTTTTGGGATTATCTCATTCGATATCGTGTAAAAGGTATCGAAAACCCGCCAAACTGAAAAACACAAAAGAAATGTAAATTCAAAATTTTTGCTGATCAAAAGCAAAACGTTAAAAAAGTGAAAAAGTTCTTTCTCAAGTTGAGGAACAATTAGTGGATGCAGCAGGCTTGGAAGTTTATGTTGAAAGGTTAAAGCCGTTAAAACTTTTGGGTCAGCAAAAGTGGTGAACATGACTCAGCCCTAATTTTTTTCTTTATTGTATTAAGGGCAACCGTTTCGTCGGAGTCAGACAACGAAACGTTCATTTCTTTTGCGTTTTTATTTTTATTGAATTTGTTGCCCGTAAATTTTAACTTGTTTTGTCAAAACATAAGATTTTTGTTGACAATTTTCGGCAGTGTTATAAAACACATTTTATCAGTATTTTGCAACACTGAAGTGATAACTCGACTCGTTACGTAACGAGTCACATCATTAGAAATTTACACGACATCGAAATTATTTTCTACTCGATAGTAATTTCGATCACGAATGACAGAATTAGCCGCCAGGCAACAAAGTTCAACGCTGAGTAAAATCAAGTCATCTTATAAACATTCTAAATTTGTAATCAGCAAAAATCAAGCAACTAAGTTCAACGTTGAGCAAAACCAACTCGCCTTGTAAACAATCTGAATTTGTAATCAACAAAAATCTAGCAACAAAGCTCAATGCTGAGTAAAATCAACTTTCCTTGTAAATATTGCGCGTTCGTTTTAGTACTGAATAAAATCGGCTAAACGTTAGATGTTGCTTCGATTGTGTGTTGTATAAACAAGTTTGAAAATGCATATTTTGTATGTTAATTAAAAGGGTAAAGTTAATTTAAAAGCGCACTGAAACAAGTGTAGTTTTTCTTATATGTATACCATTGTGTTTTTTAACAAATGTTCAAAAATAAATACATATGTATATGCATTTGTCTTTTTTTCTAAGAAAATCGTTTGTGTCTATGTATGTGTATTTTATTTTGAATTTTTTTCCACAGAAGCATACAGAAAAACTGTTGAATACATCACTGCATTGATTTTTGTTAATTTTTTTTTCCTCCAAAACAAAAATTCAAATACAAGAATTGAATGCAGAACTATATGCGCATTCATTTACATTCAAGCACGAACCTTAACGATGATTTCACTCACATGCCAAAATCGTCGCTCATTGTGTTCACTGATTAAAAATCAACTGCGCATATGTGCGGCTGAATACAAAATCTTATTTGAACGAAATGATAAGGTTTTCATGTTGTTAAGCAAGTATGATTTTTTGGCAATCACTCAAAGTTGTTCTCTGTTGCGAACCATGCAAAAACTTTTTTGTGCTCAAAAGCAGTTTTGGTAATGAAATAATTTTATATAATTATATACTTATATAGAGATAGCGCCTAGACCGGGATTTTCTTCAAAATGTTGCGTAAGCGAACTTAAACAACTTTGTTTGCTCAAAAGCAGTTTTGGTAGAGAAATAAGGTTGTATAAATATGGAAAATTGATATTTCTGATATCGGTCCATATATACCCAAGATATAGCCTGAACCAAGTTTTTCATGAAAATGTCGCGTAAGTGAACTTAAAAAATGTTTTTGTGCTCAAAAGAAGTTCTGGTAATGAAATAAGCTTATATAAATATAGAAAATTTTCGATGTCGGTCCATATATACCCGAGATATAGCCTAGACCGGGGTTTTCTTCAAAATGTCGCGTAAGCGAACTTAAACAACTTTGTTTGCTGAAAAGCAGTTTTGGTATTGAAAAAAGGTTATATAAATATGGAAAATTAAAATTTCCGATATCGGTCCATATATACCCGGGTTTTGCATGAAAATATCGCGTAAGCGAACTTAAACAACTTTGTTTGCTCAAAAGCAATTCCGGTAATAAAATCAGGGTATATAAATATGAAAAATGAAAATTTCCGATATCGGTCCGTATATACATGAGATATAGACTAGACCGGGTTTTTCATAAAAATGCTTTCACAACTTTTTTGTGCTCAAAAGCCGATTTTTCCATTAACATTGTTGTTTATATATATTTTTTTTTTCCTGAATAGCAATTCTCGTTATAAAGGAAGATTACTAAAATACAGAAAATAGAAAATTCCGATATCGGTTCATATATAACCGAGATATAGCTTAAACAAACTTTTCCATGAAAATTTCCATGAAAGATTTCTTTTTAGGAATAGTGATTACAGGTCAATATCGGTCGATATATATCCGAGCATATTTAGTTCAAATTTGTAATATATGCTATACATGTACGTAACTATCGTGAAGGGTATTTTAAATTCAGCCCAGCCGAATATACAACACTCCTACTTGTTTTATCTTGGATTCAATTACTCAGAGGATAACCCCTACACATGCAGCGCATTTTACTGTAGCTAAACAGTACAATAGGTTGTGAGGAGGAGAAAGGAGGAGTATGGTTTGTCGATGTTAGACTTGTACTTATCAATAACACGTTCAATACTTATCAATAACACGTTCAGTGTCCTTCTACACTGCTCAGACTATTTCTACACTGCTAAGCATCGTTATCAACTATTTGTAACCCAACAGCGCCGTCATCTTATCCAAAAAGCGCTAAAACCGGCTATACTATACATGTTATTTCACAAATAAAAGTATGTTATTTTAAAATTTTGTAAAAACAATTCAGCTGAATTTTTGAGAACACAACAAATTTTTTCTAGCTAGATGGTTCCTTAAATTACCAGAACTGCTTTTAAACAAAAAAGTTGTTTAAGTTCGCTCACGCAACATTTTCATTAAAAAACGGTATCGAAAATTTTCATTTTCTGTATTTATATAACCTTCTTTTATTACCACAACTGCTTTTTAGCAAAAAAAAAATTTTTTTGTTTCGTGTAAAAAATCGGTGTAGGCTATATTTCGGGCATATACGGACCGATATCGAAAATTTTCATTTTCTGTATTTTAGCAATCTGAACTGCTTTTTAGCAAAAACGTTCATGGAAAAATCGGTTTAGATTATATATCTATGTATATCGGCCCATAGGCCGATACCGGAAATTTGCATTTTCTGTATTTGGTAACTTCTTTATATTACCAGAACGGCCTTAAAGCTAGAAAAGCTGTTTAAGCTTGCTCACGCGACATTTTCATGAAATAATTGGTTTAGATAATATCTCGGATAAACATGTACATATATATGTATGTATCGATACTGGAAATTGCCATTTTATGTATTTATATAACCTTCCTTTATTACCAAAACTCCTTTTAACAAAAAAAAAAAAAAAAAAAAAATTGTTTATGAAAAAATCGGTTTAGAACATTTCTCGGATATACATATGTACATTGACTGATTCCGGAAACATTAATTTTCTGTATTTTAGTAACCTTATTATATTATCAGAACTGCTCTTCACAAAAAAAGTTGTTTAAGTTCGTTTACGCGACACTTTAATGAAAAAACCGGTTTAGGCTATATCTCGGGTATATATGGACCTTTACCGGAAATTTTTAATTCCATATTTAGATAACCTTATTTTATTACCAGAACTGCTTTTAAGCAAAAAAAATTTTTTTTCTCATTCAATTATTTATTGAATCTTCACAAAGTGAACTAACAATAAGTATTCAAATCTTAATACTAAATACCTAAAATTAATAAAGTCCAGCCAATGCTAGACAAAAATGTTTTATTTTGCACGGTCAATATCGGTAAAATCACCTATTTAACGTTCTGATGGTGGCAAGGGTGTCCCTCCTTCTCAACCGAGAGTGCCCTTCGAAGTTAAGTATATTGCGTGCAAAACGATTTGGGTGAAGTTCCAATTTACTGATATACCTTGTCGCGTATTTTGAAAATTCGTCTTTTACAAGAGGAACACACAGATCCTTGTGGATTCGTGAGTTTTTTACGTACCATGGAGCTGGAGTAATCATTCGAATAATTTGATTTTGTCGCCTTTGAATTTTTTCAGTGTTAGAAGTTGAGGCCGTGCCCCATAATTGGATTCCATAGAACCATATAGGTTTTAGAATTGCGTTGTATAATAAAAGCTTGCATGCCAGCTTCAATGTCGAATTTCTGCCAATAAGCCAATAGTTGCGCTGCTTTTAACTTTAACTGAGTAACTTTCGCATCGATGTGAGACTTCCACGTTAGCCTACGGTCGAGATGAATACCAAGGTATTTGACTTCATTTTGCTGCGGAATAGGTGAATTGTTAATTTGGATAGCTGAACATGTTTGTTTACGCAATGTGAATGTAACGTGAGTACATTTTTGTTCATTAACTTTAATTTTCCAAAGTTTTAACCATATCTCTAATATTGATATATACTCCTGCAAATTTCGCGAAGCTACTTGATGGTTTTCATATACACTGCAGAATGCTGTGTCATTCTCAAAAAATGAAGTGTGGATTCTGGCTCCCGTTGGCATGTCTGAGGCGTAAATCAAATATAAGTAGTACCTTGAGTAACTCCTACCTCGATTGGCTGTTAGGGGCTTATAAAATCGCCTTCTCTGATAACAAACTTCCGGCCGCATAAGTAGCTTTCCAGACGCTTGTGAGTGTTTGCAGGAAAGTTTAACTTTATTTTGTGCATCACGCCGTCGTGCCACACTTTATCAAAAGCTTGGGAAATGTCAATGAATAAAGCTGAACAATACTTTTTGTCTTCAAAAGTCTGCCTTATGACGTTGACTAGTCTGTGCGTTTGTTCTATGGTGCTGTGTTTAGCCCGAAAACCAAATTGATGATCAGGGATACATCCCACATTGTTTAATATTGGAGTCAACTTCGCCATTAACAATTTTTCGAACAGCTTTGAAATTGTTGGCAGTAGACTTATTGGTCTGTATGATTCTACTTTAGTAGGATCCTTCCCTGGTTTGGGTATCATAGTAGTCATTGACACCTTCCACTCAACAGGATAATACTCGAGACGTAAAATAGCGTTAAAAATAAAAAGAAGAATTCTTCTAGCTACACGAGGTAGCTGCTCAAGCATTTTACCAGTAATTTTATCAATACCTGTAGCTTTCCTGGGGTTTGTGTTACAAATAACATTTTCAACATCTTGAAAACTAAGTTTCAAAGACATAGACGGTCTAACAGCGTATGACGGTAGTTCAGCTGAATTATTTGCTGTATCATTTGTGGTAAAAACATTTCTCAAATTATTAACATAGAACACCCCCTTTTCAGAATCACTTCTTTCCCAATCTCCAGTTGTAGTTCGCAAAGGTGGCTTACCTATTACGGGTCTTTTCAGACCTTTTGTCGCTTTTCATAGCGGATTGAGGAGTACCATCAAGACCTTCCAGATAATTTTTGAGGGAAGCCATTCTTTGGGATTCAAGCAGATTTCTTAACTGAGTTATGCATTCCCGTAGCCTAGTTTTAAGCTGGGGAGACCTGCGAAGCTGTCACTCTCTTCTAACTTTTCTTTTTTCTGTTGTTCAATTTCAAACGAATATGTTCCATTGCTCACATTTCTGGATCTTATATGGCTAGTGGCGGCATGTTGTACGGCTAGATTAAGGCGTTCAGAAAATTCGTTAATAGACACATCAATATCATCAGGCGTTCTCAAGGCAATGTTTTCCGTACAATGTGTACTCAAATATTTGATATATTTTAATTAATTAACTCGAGTGGCAGTCAACGCCATGTCACAAAACGGGGAACCAACCCCCTGCGGGAACGAAACAGAAACTATAGTTGGTGAGTGATCTGATGACAAGTCTAATGAAGGTTCCACTTGCATACATTTTGAGGGAAAATTTTTTGTAACTCCAAAATCTATAACGTCTGGGATTTTTCGTTGGTTTGACGGCCAAAAAGTGGGGTGTCCGCTTGAAATCACACCTAAGCCCATTTTGGAAACGGTGTCAAAAAGCACACGGCCTTTCGGGGTAAATAAACGTGATCCCCAAAAAGTGTGTTTAGCGTTATAGTCGCCAGCCGCTAAAAATCGAGGACCAAGTGATTTGAAAAAATATGAATATTGACTTTCTGTTGAAAATCGTGGCGGTGAGTAGATCGAGGAAATAATGATTTTTTCATGCAAATATTTGATGCATATATTAGTTGCTTGGAGATAGTCCTCACATGTCTCGTTCATTAAAAAGTGCCGTTTGCGTTCCAGAAACATATTTTTAACCAATTCATTTGTTTAAAATTGCCTGCAAAATAATGGATTGCATTTTCAGCATTTCCTGCATCATGGTTGTCATGGAAACCGTAAATGTATTTATGGATTGAACTAGAGTCTGCAGAGTTGCCTCAAGATTGCTAAAATTTGGATCGGATTTTGGAGGCTTGGGCTTCTGATGAAGTCACGAATCCACGCAGATCTGAACGTACGTTTTGTGAAATCTGCATTTGTGAAGTACGCGACAAGATATATTAACAAACTTGAATTCCATCCAAATCCTCTTGCAGTTAATATTCTTAACTTTGGTGGTCATACCCGTCTGAGAAAGAGGGATACTTTGGCTACCATTAGAGCTCTAATCAGATGACTGAATTCTGAAATAATATTCGCATAAAAATAAATTTTTGTCCAGCACTGGCAGGACTTTAATCATAATTTTTTTTTAATATTAAGATTTGAATACTTATTGTCATTACATTTTTTATGTAGATTCAATAAATAAAATAATGAATTAAAAAAAAAAAAAAGTTTGGTTTATCGGATTTTACCATATTTGCATAAGAAACTTCTTTAGGGGTTTGCACGATTATGTGGCTGGCTGACTGACTCATCTGGGGTTGGTTAATGGGGATTGATGACCTGTTTGTCATTGACCGCTTAAAGTGATTGTAGACTGGACAGCCCCTGTAATTTGCAGTATGATTACCTCCACAGTTACTGCACTTTTTAACACTTGCGTCGGCCTTTGGCTTATTGCACTGAGTTGTGCCGTGGAGTTCGCCACATACAACCCAAACTGCGGGCAACTTACAATAGGCCTTAGTATGGCCAAATTCTTGGCAGTTAAGGCATTGAACGGGTCCTAGGCGCTTATGTGGCTCCTCAACGGTAACCTTACGATGCAAAAGAAATTTAAGACTATAAATTGGATGAATTTCACCTTCTTTTAGGACAACACCCCCGGGTTCTAGTTCAACCCCAAACATGGGGTTCCTCTTTTCACGGTTCCTAATATTAACAACATTTTTTATTTTAAATCCTCTTTCTTCCAATCCAGTCTTAATGTCATCCGTATCTACACAAGGGCCAACACCTTTAATAACTACCTGAAGGCCTTTAGCACTTTTAAGTTGATAGCTGTAAAAAGATCTTTTCTCCTTCTCCAGAACGTCAGACAACTTTCGATATTCATTTTCACTGTTTACCTGGATTTTCGTTTCGTTGATACTGCCATGCTTTACTGATGTAACGTTGAAGGTGTCTTTTCCGATTGCCGTAATAAGTCGTTTCACCAGCTCATTAGAAGTAGGCTCTCTCAAATAAATTGGTGACGGTTTAAATGTTCTCTTAGATGTTGTTGGCTCATCTGTTTGGAGTATAGCAAATCTATTACCACCCGTTGCCGAAGTTCTATTATCATCTTTACAAATTTTTGGTTGAGATGATATTTGAGCTGATTTGGGGCTTCGCTGTCTTTTAACCACGGTTATGTACCTGTCCATGCCTACTTGTGTTTTCGGCTTATTAGCAACAATTAAACTGAAGGATGGTTTGTCTGCAGTTGTAACAACAATATTTGGCGAACACGACCGCGGCGTTTCCTATCTTTAAGAGACAGACAATTTTCCAATGATTTTTTCACAGATTCTTGCTCTGCAATCCAAAGGTTTTTTCTACTGGAGCTAAGCTCTTTTTCAGAGTTACATCTGATAGGTACACTCATGCAATTAATTGTTTAGAAAACAAAACTTTAATGTATGGTTTTTTTCCTACTGGGTAGGTAATCTTCACGTACAATAACAACAATAACAATGCACTGCCACCGCACTTGTTTTATTGAAATTGATTTTATTGTTTAGTTACTGAAATGTGAGGAATTTATTTTCCGGTTGATTTTTAAAATAATTTGTTATTGTTTTTACAATTTAATACAATAGGTTATTGTTTTTATATGTAAGTTCAAATTTAAGTGAGCACAATGATTTTTTGTTTGTTTGTTTTTTTTTTTGTTCACTGTTTAATAATACGACTGTGCGGTTGGAGAGCCACAGAGTGAGTGCAAAAAAAGTTGTTTTCATTAAAAAACAAAAAAAGTTGTTTTCATTAAAAAATCGGTGACAATTTTTTTATTGCCTTTTAAACGTCATGTTTAATAATTGTGTGAAGTTTGAAGCAAAACAAACACTTTTTTCAGAACTTTTCATACAAAATTGGAAAGAATAATGTTTTTTCGGTATTTTGCATATATCTCAGCTATATGTGAACCGATGGTTCTGAATTGCTATAGCAAACACATGAATTTATAGGGTAATGGAATGGTGAAAGAAAAATGTATCTAAGTCTAATGGCTTTCCCAGAAACGGTGCTGGAACGACAGACAGACGGACATCACTTAATCGATCTTTCTATTAATTCTGATTCAGAATATATACACTTTACCCGTATAGGGTCTCAAACGAAAATGGTAGAAATTACAAACGTAATCACAAACTTATATATACCCTTTAAATTTTTGTGAAGGGTATAAAAAATAAACAATTATTATTCTATGACTAATACATATGTAAAATATGTACATACATACATATACATATGTATATTTTTACTTTGGTCCAATGTAGAAATCAATAATGGTCTTTATCAATTTGACGTTCCCTAGTAGCCGCGTACATTGTAGTAAACGCCAAAGAGGTGTTCTGACAAACGAAAAGTTAAATTTATATAAAGGAAAACTGGTCACAATTTTATGGTTTTAATGCAATAAAAAAATCCTTTGAGATTGCTAACTGTCTGTCTAAGTTGCTTACTTCTGAAATAGTGATTTATCATAAGAATTTTTTTCTTTTTTAAAGCTGTAAGTTTTTTAATTTGAAATGTATTTACATACGTACCTATATTTTTAGTTTTTTAATAACAAATCAAAAACAGCAAAACGTTAGCAAATTGCAGCGATTAGTGGCATCGCTATAATGTTTAAATTTTGTATTCTCTAACGCCAAATAAGTAGTTGTTGTTGGCTAAAACGCTAAAATATTAGCAACGCAAATTTTTAAGTGCTAAAATGTAATTAAATTACAAATGTTTTCCTTTTTCTATTGTTTCTTGTTAAAAAAAATATTATTACAGTATAATGGAAGAAACAACAAAAAGAATTACATAGGAGTAAAAATTTATGCTTAATCAGTACTTGGAGGAGCACAAAGAATTTTCCCATGATAGGTAAAAAATTAATTTTAACTTAAAGTGAAGCAAAACACAAAAATTTGTTTTTTTTTTAAGATTTGTGAATTCCACAAATGTTTCTGGATCACATTTAGCTTATTGCGTTCACTACGAGTAACTGCACTTAATCGGCCTTGTCACAGAATTCACTTCCGTTCGGAAATGGAATTGAATCGGTTTTTAATTCTCAAAAACCGAAAATCTAAAACTTATTTCGGAATGAAATCTATGCTATAAGACAATACTAGTCTTATTCTTGCCATTAAAAAGATTTCATTCCGAAAAATTTTCTGCTCTTCATTTTTTGAAGAAGTAAAAAAATAATTCAATTCCGTTTCCGAACGGAATTAAACTTTATGACATGGCTGAATGAGTTCATTATATTACGACGCCGATAAAAACTGCTCATTTTCACTTTTTTAAATATTTATTATTATATTTTGTTTATTTAAAATGTAAATAAACAAATACTTTTTTGTGATGCCGTATTTTGAAAAATTTCCCATAAATTCCACATTTGGTAGTATCATGAAAAAATATTGCTTATAATTTATCGACTTAAGTGCTGTTTAAGCAATATTTGTCAAAAACAAAATAAATTTTGAATGGATCTTTCACAATAACTATTTAAAATCTATATTTCAAAACATATTTTAAAACGTTATTAAAGAGAGAAGTTTTAAGAATATTTACGGGAAGCACAATATAAAATAAGGTAACACTATAATGAATTGCAAAAATTATTACATTATGTTTATCTCTTTTTAACAAAAGTTCATCAAAGTAGAAAGAAGGAAATAGTATACAGTTAGCAAATTAGCTGCGGCGAAATTAAAAAAAAATTTAGCTATGCAATTTAGCTTACAGAATACAGATTTAGCGACATCGCTAAAATATTTGCCCTAAATTTTTTTTAGCATTTTAGCGATCGAGTTTTAGCTTTAGCTAAGCGAGTTACAGAATACGGCTGCAGAGCATAAAATAGAAACGAGTGTGATCATATTTCAATGCTCGTGCAACCCTTTAATATACATGCACACAAATATGTTCTTTATTCATATTTGGTAACACTGTTTACTTGTAGTTACCCTGCCAGCAAATTGGTAGTCGACTACAATTAAAATCAACTAATAATTCACTTTTTTGGCCTAACTACAAGCTAGCGACAATGTAATGCAGAATTTTCCCAAATGAAAGTGTATTTATTATTCTACGCAGTTATATAATTTCTTTTGGTTTACTTCAATGCGTAGTTTTGCTTTGGTTTCTTCATTAGACAATCGTTTGATATACTTCACTTGCTTGCAGACGATATCTCTCACGACAGCTTCAAGCCGGTAGTAGGAATTTCAACTTCTCCTGATTTTCTTAGTAAAGATAGGATTTATTTTTAAATGTCTCTACAATAGAGTAAAATGACAATCATGAATGTTACAAAATTTAAAACATAGAAATAAATTTTATTTTACCTATATATGCTGGTCAAAATCTTTTGGTATTAGTTTTTAAATTATACTTTTATAAGATGCATATATGTTTTTTGAACGAAGTCATTCGTTATAGAGGAAAAAACTAGGAATTTTTTTTAAAGTTAACATATAGGCTAGGAAGAAGTTAGATAATAGATAGTTAGTTATTTAACCAACTAAAAAAAACAACTTTAAATCCACTGATGAACGGTTAACTTCTCAGTAGCTGTATATAAGTTCGTTAAAAGTTGGCTTTTAGAAAACTAGCTTTAAGTTAGTTGAAAAGTAATGCAGAGTCGGACAATTGAATACCTCCAAGGACATCGCCCTGTTAAAATAGTCAGTTATCTCCCTTGAAAATAACCTAAGTGTCACCCACCATCAGCTGCAAAAAAATTAGTTAGAGGTAATTTTAAGCTAACAGAGTTTCCGGCAGGGTAAGTCAAGCACGTACACATACTTTGTGTGTTAGTGTTTGACAGTCGTGTTGCTTCTAAAGTTCTGCACCGAACTGATGAATTTCAAATTGTGCTTATCTGTCCAAAACAAGATTTTTAATCATGTAAGTATATCTTTCCAAAATCGATGCTGTAATACGGCAAAAAATGGGATATCAAAAAACGCGTATGTACTATGTATTCGTTGATTTGTTAACATACCTTGTCAAAACTGTTGCTGGATCTTAAAACTAGTTTCTCAATAATAATATATTACCTGAAAAGAATATTAAATTTGTAAAATGTCATATTTTTTAAAACTTACAGCCAATTCGCAGAACACGACTCGTCTATAAAAAGCACTAACTTAGCAATGTTTTTCGGTTTTTGGTTTATACATGACGACTATTGACGTAACAGCTATCAATTTATTTTGGTTTGTATAACACAACTTGAGTCAAATGTGATGAATTAAGAAACATATTCGTCAGGAGAAAATATACTCGTATAAA
This sequence comes from Thecocarcelia acutangulata, assembly GCA_914767995.1. Taxonomy (NCBI): domain Eukaryota; kingdom Metazoa; phylum Arthropoda; class Insecta; order Diptera; family Tachinidae; genus Thecocarcelia; species Thecocarcelia acutangulata. The sequence goes on from OU612097.1 coordinate 62,676,457, forward strand.
AATAGTGTTTTCAGTTAACTAGCGCACAGTTGAAAATGTCTATTTAATTTAAATTAATTTACTAAAATTGGTTCACGATTTGGCGCAAATGTGGCTAAAAGCACGCTCTGCATTGTATATGTAAAACCTTCTTAATCCTGTTTGTGATGGCATAAATGAGATTGAGTGTGACCAAAGCCGGCTGTTGCCGATGGAAGATATAAAAGCGGAGTTAATAGCAAAGGTCATTAAAACAATACAATGTGAATATGGTTCCGAAGAGAATACGTTTTTATTAAAAGCAGTTTAAGATAAAAATTTCTTTCAGTAGTGCTGAAAGAATTTGTCCAATTGAAGGACAAGTAAATTTGCTCAGTAATATTATAATAATTCTACAGGGCGACTGATCAATTTTGCTACATTAAGAAACTCAAACAACTTTTTGTAAAGTTTATCTAATTTATTTTTTAGAAATTCATTTAAAAATAATACGTTTTTATTAAAGTAATTCATCAAGTTTTGAAAATAATTGAATTCAAATGGCTTCCTTGACACACGACATCTTATCAAAAAGTTATTCATTACTGCCTGGAGTGTTAAATCATCCAAATTTATTGGGGTTTTTTTTTTTACAAACTTCTTGTTTGCAATAACCCCACATTCCGGTGGCCTCACAGGTCAGGAGACCTGTGAGGCCACCGGAATGTGGAGTTTCTTGAATCAGTTTATTGGGAAATTTTTGCCTCAATTCTGTTATAACAGGCGTGGCTATGTGACAAGTTGCCCCATCTTGTTGAAACCAAACAGTGTTGAAAGGGATTCTCTTTCGGCGCAATTCTGGAAAGAAAAACTCTTTCAACATCTTTAAGTAACGGTCTCCATTGACCGTAACAGTAAGACCGATTTCTTCGAAAAAGTAAGGCCCGACAATAAACCTTGAAGAAACTGCACAAAACACTGTGATGCTAAGTGGATGTAATTGCATCTGTTGAGTATCTGCGGGTTAGAGTTGCTCCATATTCGACAATTTTGTTTGTTAACATTGCCGTTTAAATCAAAATGTACCTCGTCAGACATAAAAATGCAATTCAAGACGTTTTCATCCTCTGGCACCATTTGAATGATATTCTCACAAAATACCAAGCGAATCGGGAAGTATCTAGGTTTCAGTTTGTTTGCTAATTGAATCTTATATGGAAATAACTTTAAATCTTGGTGCAAAATTATCTGCAATGGCTGTCTGCTGACAGCCATTTGAGCAGAAAAGCTCCTTGTCGAAACTCTAAGATTGGATGACAGCAGCGATAGTTTCCTGCATCCGAAATAAGGGACTTCGATGATAAGGCCTTCTTGCGATTGTGCCCCGCTCAGCAAAATTCTGCGCGAACCCAATTATAGTCTATATAGTATCTGCTAGGAGGAGTACCGCCAAACGTGCGCCTATATTCTCTTCGGACGGAAACAACGGACTCTAAAGCGTGAAAGCGTTGCACTATCCAAATTCTGGTTTCATTGACCCAATTCTCCATTTTAGTTAAACTTAAAGATCAATCTATAAAACACAACAAAACCATGTTAGTTACACAGATTATAAGTTATTGCGTTTTTTTTTTTGCTTCACATGATTGTTAAAAATTTTCTTCAAAATTTTCTAGCAATATTGGCAGATCTGACAACTGTCTGAACAAAACTTAAGGGCCATATCCAAAAAAATTCTTACTTGAGTTTTAACGTATACGTTAGTTACCAAACACATTAACACTACCATACATTTGTTAAAAAAGTCTATGCAAAAACAGTACGTTAACTATTAAATGTAGTAAGGAATTTAATTGTTTTATTCTGGCAGTGCTGTTATGTTCAGTTGTAATTTTTGAATAGTAATGGATGAAAACTTATATTCGAAAATCGAAAAACAATTGTAAAAAAATAAAAAAAATTTATTATTACATAAAACAACACATTTTTGACAAACAAAAAAAAAATGGAATACAACTCTCATGTTTGGGCCGGTGCCTCAAAGTCTATTTTGGAGTTACTCGACCGTGTGCAGGAAATCGCGAAGAAGCTCATCGGTGACAATAGGGTATCCAACTCTATTGACTCACTGGAGCATCGACGCAGTGTGGGGTGCGTTACTCTGTTCCATCGTTACTACAGTAGATTTTGCCCTGACGAGATTAGGGATCTTGTTCCCGAAACTCGCATATTTTTCCGTAGCACGCGAGTTAATATCGACATATGTTCAGCTATACATACATCACGGATAGTAGTAAAAAAGATAAGAACATGAAACAACCACCATAGAAGAAAGATATCACAACCAAATAAGTGTTAGCGATATCATTTAAGAAACAAACATTTCACGACACAAGAGTAAACACAAGCAGACAGTATTGTAATCCTAAACAAATATACTAATGTATTGCTAACCAGACACAGCCTAAACAAATACATATACTAAGTAATTAAATATATTGCTAACTAGATACAGCCTAAACAAATATATTATCTAAACTCTTTTACCACAAACAAAAATATTGAAGGTCAAGAAGATATCACCTTCCTATAAATAGTTGTTAAGTTACATTTTGTAATTAGTCTTAAGAATATATTAAAATAAAGTGCACGTTTCGGTGCAGCGAAAAAACAATATTATTTTTTTGATTCAATCCTTAGTAGCGGATTTATCTGGGGGCTCAACAACCGGGATACAAGCGAAATAATCTTGTGTCCAGCCAAAATTCATCCATCCTAAAGAAGGATGCAAAACTAAACAGTTCCTGAAATATTGGAAAAATAAAAATTCCTGAAACATTGGAAAAAATAAAAGGATTCCTGAAAAAATTGGAACCAAAGAATCAGAGTGAAAAATTTTAACCTTTACAAAAACTGGATTCCCGCACAAAACGTCATCAACTATTTAATTTATTCCGAGGAATAGGAGAAGACATCAGTATGACTGAAGCCGCAACTCTCCAAGCTCATATTCAAGTGCTAACTGAGCAACTAACGTCCCTAAAAACAGAAATGGAGACGATAAAAAACCAGACACCATTCCAGGTAGCCACAGTTCCTACCATGCCAGCACTCCGGCCGAATATAACAATGGCAAACCAAATAAACACAGAAATCTTCAAATGTCTGCCAACGTTCAGCGGCACGGAAAGTGACTACAACCCATGGAGGAACCAGGTATGGACTCAAATGGAAAACATCAAACAGTTTATAAATAGTCCCGAATATTATAACTGTGTGTGTATAATTCGTGCAAAAATTATCGGAGCCGCATCTAGAGTGCTATCGGTTAACGGCACAGAGCTTAACTTTTATGCCATAATCAACCGATTAGACTACACATATTCTGACAAACGTCCGTTATATGTACTAAAAGACGGATTGTCAAGAATTAGACAAGGGCATAAGACTCTAACCGAATTTCATGACGAGATTCATCAAGCTCTAACACTAATCCAACAGAAAATAGAAACAATGGAAGACGACATGAGAGCAGGGAGACTATCTGATGCTAACAACGACGCTATCCGCGTTTTCATCATGGGACTCCGCAGCAACTACACTAAGGGAATATTGTATACAAATAACCCTAAAAGTCTTGGGGAAGCATATGCCATTGCCTGCACAATATACCACGACAACCAGGACACTCATTTCGAAAACGCACCCATAAGACGACAAGAACACCGTAATGAACAGCGACATTACCAAAAGAATGAGTACCGCCAGTTGAAACCATCATACCAAGTGCAACAAAGACATAATAACTATCCAACACCACAACGAAACCTCCCTGAACCAATGGATGTCGACAACTCAACACACTATAAAAGACCTACAAACTTCCAACAACAACAAGCAAACTGGAGTAATAATAATCCTTCACGGAACAACGCAACACATCATAATCCATTCCGCACCAACAACCAGATACCTGAAAAAAGGGCAAGAAACCATTCATCCTACAACTATAATGCTAATAAAGTGCAACATATAAACCAAACACAAGACGAGGATCTTCAGTCAATTCAACCCCAACACAGCAACGACGATTTCGAAACTGGAAGTGCTTTTTTAGGCGAGTAAATGGTTTACCATGTTTACAACGTACTTGCAGGGAAACAGGTAAATCATTAAATATTCTAATTGATACAGGGGCCACAAATAACTATATAAGTACTAATTGTAAGATAGGGAAATCTATTAGAATAAAGCCAGTAAAAGTCAAAACACTTCATGGATATTCCATAATAAACTCAAAAAAAATAATTACTGTCCTAAATCACCACTTAACTTTTTACGAAACGGAAGCGCTTCAAGAATTCGATATGCTTCTCGGAGAACAGGGCTTACGAACAACCAAAGCAGAAATTAATCTCTTTGACTATAGCTTAAAATATAAATATAAAAAAGAAATGATAAATAATGAACAGAAAATAAACTATACAATAAGTAATGAAACATATAGGGGAGATATTGAAATGATAATGGAAAGAAACAATAAAACTAGTGAAATATTGCCATTCACTACAACGATTCAGGCATCGATTAGAACAAAATCCGAAGACCCTATTTATGTTAAGCAATACCCTTATCCTATGTCAGATAATGAGTTCATTAACAACGAAATACAAAAGTTATTAGATAACGAAATCATACAGCCAAGTAGGAGTCCGTACAATTCCCCCATTTGGACGGTCGCAAAAAAGGGTACCGACGATCAAGGTAAACCCAAAAGACGAATGGTGGTAGATTTTCAGAAGCTAAATGCTCAAACCATCACCGACCGCTATCCAATTCCTGATGTTGGAATGACAATCCAGAACTTAGGCAAAGCAAAAATATTTACTACGTTAGATTTAGAGTCAGGATTTCATCAAATCCTTATAAAAGAATCGGATAGAGAAAAAACAGCATTCAGTGTGAATGGTGCAAAGTATGAATTCTTGAGGATGCCGTTCGGACTTAAAAACGCTCCTTCTATTTTTCAACGATGCGTTGATGACATTCTCCGTCCGTACATAGGAAAATTTGCGCATGTCTACATAGACGATGTTTTAATATACTCTTCTTCACCTGAGGAACACTTGGAACACATCCGTACTATAGTAAATGCACTCCACACAGCAAACATGAAAATATCTGACGAAAAATCACACTTCTTTCAAGACTCTGTCGAATATTTAGGACACATAATTAAACATAATAAAATAACAGTAGATCCTAATAAAGTAGATGCAATAAAGAATTATCCCATTCCTACAAATTTGAAAGAACTTAGATCATTCTTAGGTTTGGCAAGTTATTATAGGAAATTTATTCAAAATTTCGCAGCCATAGTAAAACCACTCACTGTGCATCTGAGAGGAGAAAATGGTGGAATCAGTAAAAATCAAAGTGCAAAAGTAAAAATTAGTCTTGACCAAGCAGCATTAGACGCATTAAATAAAGTAAAGGATGCTCTTCAAGCGCAAGTCGAACTATTTCAACCTGAATTTACCAAACCATTCGAATTAACTACTGATGCAAGTAATTTCGCTATTGGCGCAGTTCTTTCCCAGAATAAGAAACCTATAGCATTCATTTCACGAACTTTAAATAAAACAGAGCAAAATTATAGCACCAATGAGAAAGAATTATTAGCTATTGTTTGGTCTTTGCAAAAATTGAGAAACTACCTTTACGGTATCGCTGATCTAACAATATATACTGACCATCAATCATTAATCTTTTCCATTTCGGACAAAAACCCTAACACAAAACTTAAAAGGTGGAAAAACTTCATAGAAGAATATGGACCAAAACTAGTGTATAAGCCTGGACATCAGAATGTTGTTGCAGATGCTTTATCAAGGCAGCAAATTAATAATACAGCCTCCAGTTGCTCAGAACACTCAGGACAAAGTTCACCATCAGAGGGTATTAAGAGAGTAAAACAACCCCTTAATGCTTTTAGGAATCAAATAATACCAATATTTGATGAAAATAAAATGATTGAAATAGATACATGTACGGTTTTCCCAGATCGAGTTAGGCATATCGTATATTATAAAACAAAGAACGAGTTGATAGATAGATTAAAGAAAATAGCAAATCCCAAAGTCCAAAATGCACTAAAATTAAACGAAGAAACATTATTTCATGTGCATGAAAATATTATCGCTACTTTCCCACCTAATTTATTTGTTATAGCACAAACACAATTAGAAGACGTAACTGACTTAGATAAACAGAAAGAAATAATAATCAACACGCATAGGAGAGCACATAGAAACTACATAAATAATGCTGAAGAGATATTATTATCATACTATTGGCCAAAGGTTAGGGAAATGTGTAAAAAAGAATGTATAGATTGTAATATTTGCTTACAAAATAAATACGAACGTAGACCAAATAAACAGCCGATAGGAAAAACACCAATACCCACAAAAGTAGGAGAATATATACAGATGGACATATTTTATATGAACAACCAAATGCATATTAGCACAATTGATAAATATTCCAAATACTGTTACATACGAAGGATACATAACAAAACTAATTTCCATGAATACATTGAAGAAATCCTTGCACAAATATACCCAAACACTAAACATTTAATGACTGATAACGAAAACGTATTCACTAGTGTAGTGGCAAAGAGTATTTATAAACGTTTAAAAATACAGCACACAACAACGCCAATCCATCATTCGACAACAAACAGCCAAGTTGAACGCATTCACGGCACTCTAATTGAAATATCTACAGCATTGGCACAGCAGAATAACTCCTCACCAAGAGACGAACTGTTTAATGCAGTGAAACAATATAACAAAACGATTCACTCTACAACAGGATATAGGCCCGAAGACGTTTTTTTCAACAGAGAACGATACCCCGACATCAAAGGAACTCTCGAACATAAACAGGAGAAATTGCTCAACTATCACAACAAAAATAGACACCCAATAAATTATAAGGAAGGAGATTTAATATACGCGAAAACACACCGCCGCAATAAAAACAACATCAAATACTCACAGCATAAGGTAAAAGAAGATCGTGGGGACACAATCTTAACAGCGAAGGGTAAGATTATTCACAAGGACAATATACGCAGACAAGCTACAAAATGTACAAATCAGCAGGACTTATGATTATATTTTTTTCACTTACCTTTGGCGACAACATAATTGATTTGACAGATAAAAAATATGTAATTATAGAAACAGACCCAGTATATTTATTTGAAGACACATCATATTTATATCACGTAGTTAACTTGACAAAGATACTAAGACCATATGAAAACATAATGCAAACGTTGTACAATACAGAACAAAGCCAAGAGGAACAAATATTAATAAATAGAATCGAATCATTAAAGACACAGCTAATACCGAATACACACCGCGAAAAAAGATCACTAAACTTCCTAGGTTCAATGTTAAAATTCGTCACCGGTACACCGGATCATGATGACTTAATTGAAATAAAGGGAGGACTTAATCAATTAATAGAAAATAATAATAAGCAGAAAACAGTAAACTCAAGGTTTGAACAAATCTTAGAAACATTAGATCCAAAAGTTATTGCAGACAACATGGTAATCAATGAAGTATATCGAGAACTTGAAGCCATAACAAATACAATAAATTTTGCAAGAAATGGAAATTTTTATTCAGGAACACTGAATTTAAATGATATAACAGAAATAATATCTAATGAAGCTTTTGATTTACCATTAATAAACATCCTAGAATACTCAGACATTCATATATGCTTTTTTAAACAAGCCATAATTTCAATCTATAAATATCCTATCTTAAGAAACATGTGTAAACTATACAATATATATCCACTAGCATATAAGCATGGAAAATTAATATTAGATAAACACATTGCTGTCTGTAACAATAAGTATACCATGGTAAATAAATGTAAAAATTATTTAGGGAGTAATATATGTAAAATTAACAATAACAATAATTGTACTATAGATATACTAGAAAATAGACCAGCTAAATGTGACATAATTCAGGAAAATAACGCACCACTCACAATACTTGAGAACGGTTACATATTCACCGACAACGAACATATTTGGAATGGTCAAATAATTAAAGGTCCTAAATTAATCCAGTTTAATATATCTACAAACATAGATGGAAAAATTTATCTCAACCATCAGAAAGAAATAAAAGAAGCCATACATCAGAAACATGATGAACAGATGGAAATTCTTCACATCCTATCTTCGGATTCCATCCACAAATTTTCAAACATACAAGAAATGTCAAAGTATCTAATTCCAATAGAACAGCACCCCATCCGACATACTATTTATTTCATACTCATAATTTTAGGAACAATACTATGCTTATACATTCTAGCAAAACTATTTGATTACCGCGAAACTATAAAACAAGCAAAAAGAAGGAAACTTGCTGAACACATTTACGCAATAGAATTGGCAAGATTAAGAACAAGAACAAATTTAGTATAAAAAGTGAGGACACATTTTTTTAAGAAAGAGGGGAGTTAATATCGACATATGTTCAGCTATACATACATCACGGATAGTAGTAAAAAAGATAAGAACATGAAACAACCACCATAGAAGAAAGATATCACAACCAAATAAGTGTTAGCGATATCATTTAAGAAACAAACATTTCACGACACAAGAGTAAACACAAGCAGACAGTATTGTAATCCTAAACAAATATACTAATGTATTGCTAACCAGACACAGCCTAAACAAATACATATACTAAGTAATTAAATATATTGCTAACTAGATACAGCCTAAACAAATATATTATCTAAACTCTTTTACCACAAACAAAAATATTGAAGGTCAAGAAGATATCACCTTCCTATAAATAGTTGTTAAGTTACATTTTGTAATTAGTCTTAAGAATATATTAAAATAAAGTGCACGTTTCGGTGCAGCGAAAAAACAATATTATTTTTTTGATTCAATCCTTAGTAGAGGATTTATCTCGCGTTCATCGTCTACAGCTCATCCATTTGTGGTCGATTGCCCAGGGAATCGTACTACGCATTACAGATAGAATTCCTTTTTCAGCCGTACGCTTCGTCTGTGGAACAAGTTGCCTGCAGACGTGTTTCCTGTCTGTTATGGCGTTGGAAAATTCAAGTCAAATGTTCACAAACACTACTCTCTCTTTCCCCGTCCTCACAACCTATTTTCGTAGTTCTGGTACAATGCACTGAATATGTATGGGTCATCCCCTGAGTACTGATCCAAGATTAAAAAAAAAAAAAACATTTCCTGGATTTACCTTTTTAATACATAATGAACAGATAATATGTAGTATATTAACTAAATTGTTATATATTAATGAAATTGAGAGAATGATTACTTACTAAAAATATTTTTATTATTCGAATACCGGTTTTCGTTTTATTCGTTTGATTGAAAGTGCATCACTAACATATTTGTTGTTCATATTGCTCTTTCAAAATTAATATTTTCTATTCATATACATTGTAATGTTTTAGTTTCTTTATGTAATAAAAATAATATATTAGTTTTATTAACAATTTTCAGTGAATAGTGCTTTTCAAGAGAAATGGAAACAAAGATCTTAAATGTCGTTTTAGCGTACAGGTAAAATGTGCCCATTTCAACTTTAAAATATTTAAAGTTAACGTTAACTAGCCAAACAGATGGTAAGCTAATAATCGTTTTTGTATATAACGTCAGGAAATTTTTCTTAACGATTGCTTACCAAGCTTTGTTAACTTTTCTTGCGTACGGCCGTAAAACTAAATTGTTCTCAACGTTCTTCTTTAGTATCAAACTTATAAAAGCATACAGCGGTTCAGGACTAACAGCGGAATCAATTCATTCAGTGTACGCATTGCCCATAACAAAAGAAAAAAAAAAGGAAATAGGTCCCATCCAGTATAAAAAATTCAATTTGGAGCAATGTGTCTTGTTAAAAGGATTATTTTCAAATGAGTTTTGCTCCTTCTCGGCATGCAATTGCCGTTATAGTCCATTATACTCGTACACATATTATTGATTTTTTTTTCCTTAATATATATTTTAACACAACAACGAAAAACAAAAATTTCTGTAAACTAAGCCATTTTGATTCGTAATTCAATCTTCAATCGTCAGATTGTAACTCACCAATAATGGATGCCCCAAAGTTCCATTTGTAAGATTAGCAGGCTTGAAATGTTGCACAGAAAAATTTCGACTTAATTTGAAGTAAATTAAGCCATTTGAAATAATTTGGTGATATGAAAAATGTATGAGATATAACAAGGCACATTACTTAATTTAAGCAAATAAAATGATTTCGCCAGAATTTTCATTTATTAGCAAATTATATTGAAATAAAGATTATCAAAATAAACGCTAAATTCCAAAATTCTTAAAACTCTGTAGCTTTGTCATTCTAGCGAAACACGCCGCCTTTGGATACATATTTACAAGCGGAGATACCTAATTAAATCATTTAATTTTTTTTTATTAAACATAACCTTTTTCGTTATATTTATAACTTTATAAAAAAAAAAACTATTCCAGGTTTTGTGCTGCTACGGCAAACAATTGCAAAAACAATTTATCAATTTAATCGATGTAATTTGTCATTTGAGACGGACAAAATGCCAGAGGATGTTCTTAGTTTGATGACAAAATAAAAAGGAAAAACTAAGCGATGTTATGCCCATTAGGACGAAACTAAATTTTATTGTTCATAGGTATCGTTGAAGCGCAGCGTATCGTCTTGTTATTATTATCAAGTATACAATTACCAGCGCAATTAAGCAAATGCACACACCAGGTGCTGTCTGGCCAGAAATAAATTATACAACATGTTAATGTAGATAATTCATTAACATGTATGTACATACATATGTAACTGTTATTTACCTTATTTTCCTCCTGAAAGCGCTAAAAACTTGTATAAAAATGTATATGTATTCTAGTCTATCCAAGTGAAATCTACAGATAGTGTTCCAGAGTTCCAAGATGTTTAATTTTAACTAAAAAAAAAATAAAGGGTAGTCTTAAGAAATCGATGCTTCGTTATTGTAGCTACTGTTTGTTGTCTTCTACTTTCATTGGCTTGCAACATACGATTCTTCAAAACCTCAATTTTTATAAAAAAAAGATATTAGGCAGTAAACGGGGATCCAGAGTATATCTTGAAAAATAAACAATTTCACATATTATAATACACATATCCGCATAATGTACCAGCACAATCACAAAACACTAACAATAATTCAATACTTTAAATGATGTGATAACGTTTGTTTGCGTCGTTCTGTGTGTTAAGTTCACAACGATTACTCCCCCTTTCCTCCTATTTTCCTAGTTCCAGTACAATGCACTGCGTGTGTAGGGGCTATCCCCTGAGTACTGGTCCAAAATAAAAAAATAAAGTATATACCACACATACATGTAAAAATATATATGGCGCAAAATGAATCACCCTATCACGGATGTGAGTCAAAAATCATCAGGAGCAGCAAGGCGTATTTTCAATTAAGCGATTACGTCAATCAACAAAATCTTCGTTTCTGGGGTACTAAAAAGTCACGTGTGATACATGAAAAGCCGTTACATCCACTCAAGGCTACTGTAAAGTGTTTTCACGCGGATGGAGTGATTGGACTTTATTATAAAACCGCAATAAGTGAAGAGTGAATTAATACGAAATAAAAACTTTGTGACAATATTATCACAGTTCTCCTGTGATTCTCCAACCGCACAATCGTATCAAAAAAAAAGCGAACAAAAAAAAAATGAAATCAATGTGTTTAAATTCTTTTAAAATCAATAATATATTGTAGTAAATTTTAAAAACAACAACAAATTATTTTAAAAAACAACGGGAAATTAATTCCTCACATTTCATTAACTAAACAATAAAATCAATTTCAATAAAACAAGTGCGGTGGCAGTGCATTGTTATTGTTGTTATTGTGCGTGAAGATTACCTACCCAGTTGGAAAAAAAAACTATACATTAAAGTTTTGATTTCTTGAAAAACCGCAATAAGTGGAAGAGCGAATTTATACAAAAGAAAAACTTTGTGACTATTATTTTTATATACTTTTAAATTAAAAAAATATAAATAAAAAAAAATTGCATGAGTGTACCCAGTAGGTGCAATTCTGAGAGAGAGCTTAGCTCCACTAGAAAAAACCTCAGGATTTCTGAAGAGGAATCATTGAAAAAATCATTGGACAATCTCCTCTCTTTAAGAGATAAAAAACGCACGCGTTCGTGCTCGCCAAAGATTGTTGTTACAACAGACGACAAACCATCTTCCAGTCTAGCTATTGTTGATAAACCGAAAACGCAAGTGGGTATGGATAGGTATATAACTGTGGTTAAACGTCAGCGAAGCCCTAAATCCGCGCAAATATCATCGCAACCAAAAATGTCTAAGGACGATATTACCTCTGCGGCAAAAGGTTAATAATAGGTTTGCTATCCTTCAGACTGACGAGCCGACTATATCAAAAAAAAAAAACATTTAAACCGCCACCAATATACTTGAGAGAACCTACATCTAATGAGCTGGTAAAAGCACTTATTACGGCAATTGGTAAAGACACCTTCAACGTAACATCAGTGAAGCACGGACAAATAAGTGAAACAAAAATCCAAGTCAACTGCGAAAATGATTACCGAAAACTTTCTGTCGCTCTGGAAAAAGAGAAAAGATCTTTTTATACTTATCAACTTAAAAGTGCTAAAGGCCTTCAGGTTGTTGTTAAAGGTATTGACCCTTGCGTAGATATTGATGACGTCAAAACCGTATTGGAAGATAAAGGTTTTAAAATAAAAACCGTAGTAAATATCAGGAACCGTGAAAAGATCCCTCAACCCATGTTTAGGGTTGAACTAGAACCAGGGGATGTTGTGCTAAAAAAAGTGAAATTCATAACATAAAAAGTGAAATATATAACCTCAAATTTCTTTTGCATCGTAAGGTTACCGTTGAGGAGCCACATAAGCGTTCAGGACTCGTTCAGTGCCTAAACTGCCAAGAGTTTGGCGACACTAAGGCTTACTGTAAGTTGCCCGCTGTTTGTGTTGTATGTGGCAAACTTCACGGCACAACTCAGTGCAATAAGCCAAAGGCCGACGCAAGTGTTAAAAAATACACTAACTGTGGAGGTAACCACACTGCAAATTATAGAGGTTGCCCTGTCCATGCTCACTTAAAGCGGTCAATGACAAATAAGTCATCGGTTTCTCCAGCAGCCCAGCAGCCAAATGTCATTGGTAAAAACAATTTTCCCCAGGTAGGCCATTCAACCAACTACAAAAACACGCAGAACTCCAAACAATTTTCATATGCTAATGTGGTTAAATCCGACCAAAACTTGAACCAGGAACTCAAGCCCCAAAATTCCGATCCAAATTTTAGTAACCTAGAGGCAACTCTGCAGACTCTTGTTCAATCCATTAACACTTTTACGGTCTCTATGACAAACATGATGCAGGAAATGCTAAAAATGCAATCCACTATTTTGCAGGCAATTTTAAAATAATGAATTGGTTAAAAATATGTTTCTGGAACGCAAACGGCATTCGTCAACATAAAAATGAACTTGAGTACTTCATTATGGAAAAGCAAATCGACTTAATGCTGATTGCTGAAACTCATTTGACAACTAACAGTTATTTCAAAATTAATGGCTACACATTATATGACACAAAAGATCCCCGCGGAAGATCTTGCGGCGGTTCGGCAATTTTGATAAAGATCAGAATTAAGCATTATCTAATGAACGGGACACGTGAGGAATATCTCCAAGCTACAAATATATGCCTTGATTATTTTCATGAACAAATTGTTATATCCTCGATTTACTCACCACCACGATTTTAGTAACAGAAAACCAATATTCACATTTTTCAAATCACTTGGGCCTCGATTTTTAGCGGCTGGCGACTATAACGCGAAACACACTTATTGGGGATCACGTTTAATTACCCCGAAAGGCCGTGTGCTTCTTGACACCGTTTCCAAAATGGGCCTAGATGTAATTTCAAGCGGACACCACACTTATTGGCTGTCAGACCGACGAAAAATCCCAGCTGTTACAGATTTTGGAGTTGCGAAAAATTTTTCTTTAGAGTGGATGCAAGTGGAGCCTTCATTACACTTGTCCTCAGATCAGTCACCAACTATAGTTTCTGTTTCGTTCCCCCAGGGGGTTGGTTCCCCGTTTTGTGACTTGGCGTGTACCGTCACTCGAGTTAATTGGATAAAATATAAGAAATATTTGAGTACACATTGTACGGAAAACATTGCCTTGAGAACGCCTGATGATATTGATGTGTCGATTAATAAATTGAACAACTTCTAACAGAAAAAAGAAGAGTTAGAAGAGAGTGGCAACTTCGCAGGTCTCCCCAGCTTAAAAGCAGGCTACGAGAGTGCATAGCTCAGTTAAGAAATCTGCTCGAAATCCAAAGAATGGCTTCCCTTAAAAATTATCTGGAAGGTCTTGATGGTACCCCTCAAACCGACTATTCTCTATGGAAAGCGACAAAAGGTCTGAAAAGACCCGTAGTAGGTAAGCCACCTCTGCGAATTTCAACTGGAGATTGGGCAAGAAGCGATTCTGAAAAAGGGATGGTGTATGTTAATCATTTGAAAAACGTTTTTACTGCAAATGATACAGTGGATGATGTTGCTGAATTTCCGCCATATGCTGTTAGACCGCCTGTGCCTTTGAGACTTAGTTTTCAAGATGTTGAAAATGTTATTTGTAACACAAACCCCAGGAAAGCTCCAGGTATTGATCAAATTACTGGTAAAATGATTGAGCAGCTACCTCGTGTAGCAAAAGCTATTCAGTTAAAGTTAAAAGCAGCTCAACTGAATTGGCTTATGGGCAGAAATTCTACACTGAAGCTGGATTGCAAACTTTTATTATACAACGCAATTCTAAAGCCTATATGGTGCTATGGAGTTCAACTATGGGGCACCGCCTCCGCTTCAAACGTTGAAAAAATTCAAAGGCGACAAAACAAAATTCTTCGAACAATTACCGCAGCTCCATGGTACGTAAAAAACTCACGAATTCATAAGGATCTCTGTGTTCCTCTTGTAAAAGACGAATTTTCAAAGTACGCAACAAGGCATATCAATAAATTGGAACTTCATCCAAATCGTCTTGCACGCAATATACTTAATTTCGAAGGACACTCTCGGTTGAGAAGGAGGGACACCCTTGCCACCATCAGAACGTTAAATAGGTGATTTCACCGATATTGACCGTGCAAAATAAAACATTTTTGTCTAGCATTGGCTGGACTTAATTAATTTTATGTATTTAGTTTTAAGATTTGAATACTTATTGTTAGTTCACTTTGTGAAGGTTCAATAAACAAATGAATGAGAAAAAAAAACCAATTGCCCAATCTTCACCAATTTCTTCAACAAATCAATGTGCAGGAGCCGTTTTTTCAACAGGATAGCGCACCATATACTCTTATTAAAAATTGAAAAGATGCGGAATATGCGGTTTGTTAAAGTAATACTTCACAAAAAAAAAAATAGAAAATTGGAAAAATTTGAAACTTAAAGCAAGGGTCGAATTACCGCATACGTGATCGAGTACACTTTTGTATCGAACAAAATTTCGTATCGAATACACTAATTCCTTCATTCGAAAGCTAACGTATCGAAATGGCTAAAATGATGTAAAAGATTTTTGTATATTTTGGTAACTCCTTCATATAGAAACAGGTCTTCACAAAAGACACATCCGCGATTCTTTTACAATGGAAAAATTAGAAATGCGTCGTGTTATTAAATATTTACATAAAAATTGTTTATCGGGACAAGAAATTCATAATGATATGGTGAATGTGTTAGGTGAAAGTGCTCCTTCATATGCAACAGTAAAAAATTGGGTTGCTGAATTTAAACGTCGTCGTACAAGTATTGAAGATGAACCACGTAGTGGACGTCCAAAAACAGCAACAACAACAGAAATTGTAGTCAAAGTGCATGATATGGTATTAAATGATCGACGAATAAAAGTGTGTGAAATAGCTAATATCATGAGCATCTCAAATGATCGAGTCCATTTAATTTTGCATGAAGAACTACAGATGAGAAAGATTTCTGCAAGATGGATGACGCATTTGTTAACAGTCGACCAAAAACGCATAAGAATGAACATTTCGCAAGCTTGTTTGGATCGTTTTAAGCGAAATGGGTTTTAAGCGTCATTTCATAACTGTTGATGAGACATGGATCCACCACTATACTCCAGAGACGAAAGAACAATACAAACAATGGACTGAAGCTGGAGGAAGGTCCCCAAAGAAGGCAAAAATAATTCAATCGGCTGGTAAGGTTGTGGCAACGGGTTTTTGGGACTTCAAAGGTATTTTATTGATTGACTATCTGCAAAAGGGTAAAACAATAAATTCAGAGTACTATTGCAATCTTTTGGATCAATTAAATGTACAAATTCTAGAAAAACATCCTTTTGAATTTTTGTTCTCTGCTTTTCGATACTTTCAAAAAGCAAATCGTAGCAACCAACGGTTGTTCATTTGTTTGAAAGGTGTAAAGAAATGTTAGAGACGTTTATAAATAGAAAAGCTTGTTTTTTGTGTTTTGACGGATATTATTAAAGCATTTTTCTTTTAAATTCTCAACAATTTATTTATGTTGATGAGATATAAAGTTGAATGTTTGAGAATATCTTTCAAAAATTTCCAAAGTCTACTGATGATTAGGGTAGTTCCTATGAAATGTCGACATATAGATAGCTGGGAAACATAGAAAACAAGCTATTTATAATTTTTTACTGGTATAAATGTTAGAAGCTTAAATAGCGAATAAAAAACTTAATTGTTATAATTAATTAAAGATAATATAAATCACTTTCAAAAAAATAATGACAGCATTAATATCTGCTGTCTGAAAATGATTCTAATTCATTCATTGCAGACTGTTGCGTAAGTAAATTCCACCATCCGATTCCATTAATACGAGTAGTAACCAATTAACTTTCATATGTTTTTAAGAATCATGTTCTTTTTTCTGCTTTGTGAACTGAGTTTGCGTACAGCATTACCTGTTAAGCTGCAACTGACATAACTCTATCACTTCTAGAAGTTTTCAGCAGACGCTTGAAAATGCCTAGGTAATGGGGTTATGTCAAAGCGGCAAGTTAGGAAGTTCAATTATATATTGTTGCATTGCACCCTTTTGCTTTTTGTAAATATTGCTTCAGCAGTTTTTTTCTTTATACTAATTATAGGTGGCATGTCATATTGTCCAGTGTCATAATGTCCAAGGACACTGTGACACACTTAAAAGTGGCATAAGGTTTACGGACAGTATGACACTTTTGAAAATGTCATAGTGTCCATGGATATTGTGACACTGCAAATGGACATTATGTCACTCTTAAAATGGCATAAGGTCCATAATTAAAAAATAAATTAAATAGTTACATACTCGTAACTATACATGTGTGTGATTGCCCAACAATAAAAGCCGTTACTGCTTCCTTTATCAAATTTGTTCACATTTTCGCATAATACTTAATTCTAGTCTACAGCCAATTAACACTTCCACCCTTTTTAATCAAACAAGTGATTATATCAATTATACAATTTTTTATATTGTCTTAAAATTTACAAATAATTTTTCTCTAAAAAAAAATTAAGCAAATAAATAGAAGAAACGAATAAAGAAAAAAAAGAAACGAATATTCACAAAAGTAAAATATTATTTATAATTGTTCCCAGCGGCTAACACTGCCTACCACATTACTTCTCTTCGATTATAAGTGCAACACTTTGTGATTGTGAATGATAACTTACAAAGTGTATGGCAGTAGTATATGGAGTTCCCAAAAATGAATTACGTTCATCTTTTGTATCACATTTATAAGTGTGTATTTTATTTCTTAGTTGTAAATCAAACGTTCGCCGTCTTTGTCAGACTACGTTGCAAAAATCTTAATTAACGGCGGCCAAAGTTTCGCTTACAGAAGCGATGATCCGATGCACACTTGTAAGTCAGTAATGCACACCATCTCATATACGAACCTAGCATATTTTTTCATATACATTGCCGCATTTGTAGAGTGAACGCCTACTACCTGCACACAAAGTAAGCGAGCTAGTGTGGTGTTCATCCAACAAAAGCTCATTACTTCCTAACATACATTGTAAGCTATCAGTAGGCAGTTCGAATACAATCTCGCATACATAGTAAGCCGGTAGTAGGCAGCTCGTACGTACTGCGCACTTCAGTTTTTTGGGAATATTCCATTAAATAAATTTGTTTTGTTTTTTTTTCTACTGCATTCTTTTATTTTTTCCTTAAATGTTTTGTCTTTCTTGTACCTTTTTTAAATTGTTTTCTAGCACTTTTACCTAATTTTGTTAATTAAAATTTTTGCAACGTACGAGTAGTCTGACAAAGACGGCGAACGTTTGATTTACAACTAAAAAATAAAATACATATGTATATAAATGTGATACAAAAGATGAACGTAATTAATTTTTCGGAACTCCATGTACTACTTTCATACACTTTGTAAGTTATCATTCATTGATTACAAAGTGTTGGACACATCAACGAAGAGAAGTAATGTGGTAGGCAGTGTTCGCCGCTGGGATTAAGGCTTGATGTAATTTGATTATGTGGAATAAAGCAGTTGGTTCTAAATGTAACATGTCAGTGGAGTGGTCAAAATGGAAAACTCAATTTACTATATTTTTACGAGCATCGAACTTGGAGGACTTAACCGATAAACAGCTTGTAACTATGCTTTTACATCACCTCGGTAATGAAGCAATGGACATTTTTAATTCATATAACATTGATATTGATACTGTTGCTTATAAGAGCTTGGTTGAAAAATTTGACAGCTATTTCATACCCAAAGTTAATAAGGCAATAGAACGTCATAAGTTTTTTTTACTAGAAAATAACAAACTGAAGAATCAATTGATGAGTATATGACATCATTAAAAAACCTAAGCAACACATGCGAATTTGGCGCTTTAAAAGAAGAACTAATTCGAGACATTTTTGTAGGTGTAGGTAGGATGGTCCTCGAAATATGTGCATATTAAAGACAGACTGTTAAGTGAGGGTGATATTTCTCTAACTAAGGTTATGGAAAATACAAAAACAATATCAATCGCAAAAGAAAACTTAAATGAACTCAAGGGTGACAACAATAATAATTTCATGGAACTTTAAATTATCAGCCGAAAAACGTGTCAAAATTTAGAACAAAGTATAACAATTCGTCAATAGAGTCATCTTCAAAGTCAACACGTGATAATCAGCAAAACTTCGCTGCAACACCAATTTCTACAAATTACTGGAATCGTTGCGGTCAGCAGCATAGAAACCGTTGCCCAGCATACGGTGTGATTTGTTATATATGTTAAAAACATAATCAATTCGCTAAAATGTGTCGAAGTAACACAAAACAACAACCACAACAAACATCAAGTAAATATATAAGGCAAATCGATGCTGAAAACGAAGAAGAGAAACTGGAGACAGATCTTTTTATAGGAATTTTAAGTACAATTGATAATATAAAAAAACATAAAGAAACTAATAGTGAAAAAGAGATGGAAACTGTAAATAATAAAGTATGTGAGTGGAATATTGAAACTGAAATTAATGAAAAAAAATGCTCTTTCAAATTGACACTGGAGCACAGTTTTATCGATACACTCAGTCAATTAATTGGGTATTAATGTTTGTAATGATGTTCAAAATTGCACCACAAATATTTTGACTTTCAGTGGTGAAAAATTGCCGATTATTGGCCGAGTTAATTTCAAAGTAAATTTTAAAAACAATGAATATGATATACAAATTTTTTATTTTAAATATGAAATGTTAAAATATATTGGGTTTAAATTCCGCTATTAAAATGAATATTGTTCACTACATCAATGTCTTCTTTGTTGATAAAATCTTTAGTAATTATAAAAAAATTTTTTCTGGACTGGAAGAATTAAAGAATAATTGTGAATTAAGTGTTCGGCCAGAAATCACTCCTGTCACTGATCCTCCAAGAAAAGTTCCCTTTAGTTTACATAATGATCTAAAGAAAGAATTAGACAGAATGGAAAATTTAAACGTTATTCTTAAAGTTTATGAGCCTACTGAGTGGGTCAGCTCAATAGTTATTGTAAAGAAACCAAACGGAAATTTACGTATATGTTTGGACCCTAGAAACTTAAACAAATCGACAATGAGACCTCATTATCTATTTCCAAATGTAGATAATTGTAAAGCACAATTAAATAATTCCAAATATTTTAGCTCATTAGATGCCAATTGTGGGTTTTGGATGATACCCTTGACAGAAAAATCATCAAAAGTATGCACATTTAATACGCCATTTGCCCGATATAGATTTTTAAGATTGCCATTTGGAGTTAGCGCTGCTCCTGAAATATTTCATAGTGAAATGAAAAAACCCTTTACCGATATAAGTGGCCTTATTATTTACATCGATGACTTTTAAATTCCTTCTCCTACAATCGATGCACTCAAAAAAAAGTTAACTAAATTTAACTTAACTTGAAAAAATTCGGGAATGATTTGGCTCCAAAGAAAACGTGACTCAAATCAATATTTTCATAAAAATTAGTAAAAAAAAATTTTTTTAATAACTAAAAATAAATCATTATTTACTAGAAAATTATTTTATTGTCAATAATTCCTACATATAAGTAAACTCCGTTCTACCGTTAATTATTGTTTTTCTCAAACCAAGTAAATTTTCCACACAATTTGTGGATGATTTACTATTATTAAGTTAATTTCTGCAAGTTTTGAGCATTCAGTGGACTGCATTCAAAGAATAAAATTGAGAAATTGAACTTGGCTACAAAAAGTTTTTACTTGTATCAAGTTAATTATTATATGATTTTAGTAGACAGTGTTACTCAATCTAATGATATATTTACTGAAGTTGAGTATACTACATACGTATTTCTCATAAAAAAGGCTTTACGTTTGAGTAATTTAACTCAAAATTAAGTAAAATATAGTTGGAATGAAGCAAACTGTTCCTATATTCAAGCAAATTTTTCTTAATAACAAGTTCAACATTTTCCTATAATTAAGTTTATTTGTCGTCATTTCTAAAACTCATAAAATAATCTTTGAAGAAAAAAAAACTAAATTTGAACATTTTGGTTAGTTACATACTCGTACAATAATAATTGAAAGAATGTATTATTTATTACAAATACCTTTTACTTAATACTTACCTAGCGTATTATCAAAACTTGAAATAAAAAGCTATGTAATAAACATATGTGTGCATTGTTTATTACATTTTTAATTTCATTATGAAAATATAAGTAATTAAATGGAGATTCAAATATAAATTAATAGAAACAACAAAAAAATAAATAAATAAAAATAATAATATTTTTCTAATAAATTATGTTATTAAGACAGTTTTGGTTCGGCACTTGAATTTCAGCTAAATGGAATAATATTATATATTTGACATCAATGCAGATGCAAGTATGTAAGTTATGATCTATATTGATTAAACTAAGAAGAAATATGACTATTATAGGAAAAATGTACAATTTCTAGCAAATTATTTGAATTACTCATGAGTGTTCTATATTTCAATTACTTTTTGTTTTACTACATACTATACATTATACTTTGACCATTTTTGACAGAATTTGTAATACTCGTATATTTACAAGTTTAAAAAATAAGACTATGTACTTAGGCAGACAAATAACTTAGGGTCTTATTACAAAGATTAGGGTCTTGTTACAAAGATTTAAGCTACGTCTTCAGTGCTATGACCTACATGTCGAATATAAACCAGGAAAGTACCTTTACATTGCAGATACGCTTTCTAGGGCTCCACTTAAGGAAAGTGCTTTAAAGGAAGTTGATTAGGAGTTGTCGGTGCATTGTGATTTATTAATGAAAAGAATAAACCTGCCTAAAAGTCTCATTAGTGAAATTAAAGAAAGCTTAATAAATGATGAAGTACTTCAGAAAGTCGTTTCATATGTACAAAATGGCTGGCCTAGTAAGAAAAAATCAGTCGAAAAATTGCCAATGCCTTATTTTAATATCAAAGAAGAATTATCAATAGTTAATCAAGTTTTATTAAAAAATAGTCGCATTATTATACCAAGCCAACTACGTCGCAAAATATTAAATATTCTGCATGAAGCTCACATGCGTATACAGCGTTGTCAAAATTCAGCTAAAAGTACTGTTTATTGGCCAAACATTAATCATGATATTTTTAATATAGTTTCGAATTGTGAAATTTGTGCCATATTTAAAAATTCTAATGGCAAACAAGAACTGCTACCTCACGAGTTTATCGAATTGCCGTGAACTAAAGTCGCATCTGATATTTTTGAATTTAGTAAAAAATACTATCTTTTGGTAGTCGATTTCTATTCCAAGTACATTAAAATTGATATTTTAAGCTCAGGTTATTGCAGCAACCAGGTTGTTACAAAACTAAAATCTATTTTTGCTAGACAAAATATATTTATTTCAGATAACGGCTCTCCGTA
This sequence comes from Thecocarcelia acutangulata, assembly GCA_914767995.1. Lineage (NCBI taxonomy): Eukaryota > Metazoa > Arthropoda > Insecta > Diptera > Tachinidae > Thecocarcelia > Thecocarcelia acutangulata. The sequence continues at coordinate 62,699,036 of OU612097.1, forward strand.
TAATTCAAAAAATTTCAGCCAGTTTTGTAGTGATTGGTCTATCGAACACAACACCTAGCCCACACTTTCCACGATCGAATGGCATGGCAGAACGTTCCGTTCAAACAATAAAAAAATTATTAGCGAAATGTAGGAAGACAAATTCCGATTATTACACGACATTATTACACTATAGTACAACCCCAAAAGGCAATTTACCTAGTCCCTCAGAATTACTGATCTCACGTCAGCTAAGTTTAGTTTTCTAGATGTGGAAAACGTTATCAATAAAATAAACTCCAAGAAAGCTCCAGGTATGGATAAAATTACTGGTACAATGCTTGTACAACTACCTCGCGTGGCTGGAAGAATTCATCTTTTTATTTTCAACGCTATCTTACGCCTTGAGTATTATCCGGTCGAGTGGAAAGTGTGTATGATAACGATGATACCTAAGCCGGGGAAGGATCATACTAAAGTAGAATCGTACAGACCAATAAGTCTACTGCCAACAATTTCAAAACTATTTGAGAAATTGCTAATGATGAAGTTGAGTCCACTACTGGAAAAAATAGAATGTATTCCTGATCATCAGTTCGGTTTTAGGGCCAAACATAGTACCATCGAACAGACACAAAGACTAGTTAATGTCATAAGAAAATCATTTGAAGACAAGAAGTATTGCTCTGCACTTTTCATTGACGTTTCCCAAGCTTTTGACAAAGTGTGGCATGACGGTTTAATGCACAAAATAAAACTAAACTTTCCTGCGAATACCCACAAAACTTTTTGAAAGTTATTTGCATGGACGTAAATTTATCGTTAAGGAAGGTGACTTTTATAGCCCCATTCAACCAATCGACGCAGGTGTCCCACAAGGCAGCATACTGGGCCCTACCTTATACTTGATTTATGCTTCTGACATGCCAACAAGCGATAAAATTCATACATCCACGTTTGCAGACGATACGGCTTTTTTCAGCGTACATGAAAACCACCAAACAGCATCACAAAATTTGCAGGAACATATTTACAATTTAGAGAAATGGTTAAAACTCTGGAAAATCAAAGTCAATGAATAAAAGTGTGTCCATATCACGTTCACACTGCGTAAAAATACATGCCCGTCAATAAAAATTAATAATCAAATAATTTCACAACACAGTGACGTCAAATATCTCGGTATTCACCTCGACCGTCGACTAACTTGGAAGAAACACATTGACGCAAAAACAACCCAGATGAAATTAAAAGCCGCGCAATTGAATTGGCTCATCGGCAGAAATTCCACCCTGAGCTTAGATTGCAAACTTTTGCTGTATAACGCGATCCTAAAGCCAATATGGTGCTATGGAATTCAACTATGGGGCACCGCCTCCGCATTGAATATTGGAAAAATTCAAAGGCGTCAAAACAGCGTTCTACGTACGATTACAGCAGCCCAATGGTATGTAAAAAATTCTCGAATTCACAAGGACCTAAACGTACCTTTAGTAAAAGATGAATTTGCCAAATATGCTGGAAGGTATATAACCAAACTTGAAATCCACCCAAATCCACTTGCTCGAGACATACTTACCTTTGGTGGTCACACACGATTAAAAAGAAGGGACACCCTGGCTTCCATTCGGGAGCATAACAGATGATGCCCTGTGGCACGGTATTCTGATACATTCGCTGAATCATAATTTTTTGTCTAGCATTGGCTGGACTTAAAGAACATTTTTTAGTAATTAAGATTTGAATAATTGTTGTTAGTTCTTCTTGAAGATTCAACAAATAAATAAAACTTGACAAAAAAACAAAAAAAAAAAACGTCAGCTAAGAACAAAAATACTAACTGTAGATAAAAATTTTAGACCAAAACTTGTTGACATTGGAAAGTACAAAATTCAGGTAGAGCAAAATGTAAAAAAAATTTCCTTACCTTTTTAACGAATGACCTTTTGGTCATTCGTTAAGAGGTTAAGGCGGTAAGGAACAATGCTAGTTCATCAATCCCAACTCTCTTAAAGAATGACCAAGCATTCACCGACCCGGTTGACAAAGCTAACCTGTTGGCTGAAATCGTTGCAAGCAACTCCTGCTTGCCGGAAAGCAGTCAACCACTTCCCGAGCTCGAAAGAGTATCTGCAACTATGCCAAAGATATTCTTCCGGGCGCGAGCAGTTAAAAGGGTTTTGGCCGAACTCGACATAAGCAAGACTGCTGGACCGGATGGCATTCCAGCACTGGTCTTGAAGCAGTGCTCTTCTACGCTTGCGCGTCCATTAGCACGCCTCTTCAGCATACTTTACCATTTTGGTGAGTTTCCATCAAGCTGGAAGGTTGCTAATGTAACGCCAATCCCCAAAAAAGGGGACGCAAATAACCCTGAAAATTACCGCCCAATTGCAATTTGTTCTGCGCTTTCCAATGTAATGGAATACCTTGTGAGGCATCTAGAGTCTCATAAATTACTTTGTGATCGTCAGTATGGGTTTCGTAAAGGTCGCTCTACTGGAGATCTTTTGGCATACCTCTCCGAGAAATGGTGCCACTCAATCCATCATTTCGGCGAAAGTAAAGTGGTGGCTCTAGATATCTCCAAAGCATTTGACAGAGTGTGGCATGCTGCACTATTGGCAAAACTTACTGCTTTTGGTGTCGGTGATGACTTTTTTCGGTTTATATCGAGTTTTCTCAGAGACCGCACTATACGAGTTGTTATAGATGGGGTCTCATCAAACGAGTTCAAGATTAATTCAGGGGTACCGCAAGGCTCCGTTCTTTCTCCTACCCTATTTCTTATTTTCATCAATGACCTTCTATTTCAAACTTTTAACCCTATACACTCTTTCGCAGATGACAGCAGCATTTGCCATTCGTACTCTTTCAGTAATAGGCCCAGCCTCTCCGAGATCGCTGCCAAGAGGCTAAATATGAATGACTCACTGAATAGTGATCTTCTATTAATCTCCGAATGGGGTCGTAAAAACAGAGTCGCTTTTAACGCTCGTAAGACCCAGTGTTGTTTATTAACACACAAACATACGATGGCAGGTGCTGCTTCATCTGTACACATGGATGGTATAAATATTGAGGAATCGGATGCTCTCGATGTTCTTGGAATGAAAATACAGCGTGATGTTCGTTGGAATGATCACATTTTTCATGTCTCTAAAAAAGCATTCAAGTGCCTCGGTTTTTTGAAACGGTGTAAGATGTACTTCACTCCATCCGACCTCCTTACTATTTATACCACCTATATCCGACCGAAAATGGAATACAACTCTCATGTTTGGGCCGGTGCCCCAAAGTCTATTTTGGGGTTGCTCGACCGTGTGCAGGAGAGGGCGAAGAAGCTTATCGGTGACAGTAGGGTATCCAACTCTATTGACTCACTGGAGCATCGACGCAGTGTAGGGTGCGTTACTCTGTTCTATCGTTACTACAATGGATTTTTCTCTGACGAGATCAGGGGTCTTGTTCCCGAAACTCGCACATTTTTACGTAGCACGCGTTCATAGTCCAGAGCTCATCCATTTGTGGTCGATTGCCCAGGGAATCGTACTACGCATTACAGAGAGAATTCGTTTTTCAGCCGTACGCTTCGTCTATGGAACAAGTTGCCTGCTGACGTGTTTCCTGTCTGTTATAGTTAGCATTGGAAAGTTCAAGTCAAATGTTCACAAACACTACTCCCTCTTTCCCCCTCCTCATAACCTATTTTCCTAGTTCTGGTACAATGCGCTGCATATGTAGGGGTCATCCCCTGAGTACTAGTCCAAGATAAAAAAAAAAAAAAAAAATTTATTAAACAGACTATCAAATTCCCAATCAATTTCCCAAGGTGAGAAAGTTATATTCAAACGTACACAAGTTTCGGTTTGGTTTCCTCTAACAGTTGTAGAAAAATGTAAAGAAGCAAGGTAATTTTTGGTAAAAGATAATGATGGAGTAATTAATCGGCGAAACAGAGAACACTTAATGAAAAGGCACAGTTTGTCATATAAAGAAAATTTTGAAAAAGATAGCAGAAGTGCAAATAATAGTCCAATTACACATCAAGATATTTCCAATAGTCCAAATAATAGTCCTATTCCAAATCAAAATTTAAATAACGCAAAAAATAAAAATCAATTTAATTAAGACTAAACTATGAACATTGAAAACTATTTTTTTTTACTGTTACAGTAAGATTTCTTTACATATGTAATTATAAAAAAAAAGGAAGATGTTATGTAACTTGGTATGCTTAAAGTGAGACTATTATAATTCTCTTATAACTCTCTTTAATACACCCTTTAATAATATTATATAAAGTAGCATTAAGGCTTGATGTAATTTGATTATGTTGAATGAAGCAGTTGGTTCTAAATGTAACAATAATCAAAACAAATAATCACTTATTGTAATATATTACGTTTTCTCTTTACATTAACAAATAAATATTCCGTTTACAAATTAAGCAAATAGAGTTCATTTACAGAAATGGGTATTTACAAAAGAAAAAATGTCCTTATAATCAACCAAAATAATCACTTATTGAAATATATTAATATTACTTTCAACAATTTGTCTAGTGTCCAAATTTTGAAAACAAGAAGAGCAAATTTGAAAATGATTGCAAGGCATTAATAAGACATTTCTTGGTTCTGCCATGCATATAACGTATTTCTGTCACCTGAGATGTATTTTCTTCGATATCTTCCGTTTCCGATTCACTTTCTCCTCCATCATCTTCTGATATGTAATCATATGAGAAGAAATTGTTTTTGGTATTGATAATAATATCAAAAAACTCAGATACTAATATATGCCCAATGTCCAGTTGCTGATTAAGTTTTTGGGTTTGATGATCTTTATTACTTTGCATTCTTCGCTTTTTTAGTAAAATGGATAACAGACCAGTAACAGATTGACACAAGGTGACCGACTAAGAGAAATCTTTGTCGCGAATGGCCTGCATAAATTTTAAAAACTACCTTGGAATATACAGCTTGGAATTAAACCCTTCCACAGCACTTGTGGATCGAAGACACTATAGATCACACCACAATCCTTGTGGTGTGATCTAAACGAACAGTAGTAGAGTTTTTTTATTATACTACGATGAACTTCTACACCGTACTTTAATAAACAGATGTCAACTTCTCTATTATTGTTTGCGATACAAGATGCATTTCAAATACTTATATTATGGTAAAATTATCAAACACAGTTACATATTTTTGATATAAATAACTTTAAAAGATTTTATTAATGGCAAAAGCAACTTACTGTTTTCATCAATTGTTTTTCAAGGTATTTTACAAATATATTAAAGTGGTCTTGTTGGTGGTCTGGTAAATCGAGTAATTCGTTTTTAAGTTTTAAAAACATTTCTTCATGTGCGCCTATCCAAATAAACAACACACCTATTCCGCAGCACAGTGAAGTCAAATACCTTGGTATACACCTCGACCGTAGGCTAACGTGGAAGTCTCACATTGAAGCAAAAGTCACTCAGTTGAAACTAAAAGCTGCGCAACTAAATTGGCTTATGGGCAGAAACTCGACATTGAAGTTGGATTGCAAACTTCTGTTATACAACGCAATTCTGAAGCCCATATGGTGCTACGGAATTCAATTATGGGGCACCGCCTCAGCGTCAAACATTGAAAAAATCCAAAGGCGACAAAACAAAATTCTTCGAATGATTACTGCAGCTCCATGGTACGTAAAAAGTTCGCGAATTCATAAAGATCTTAGTGTTCCGCTGGTAAAAGAGGAATTTTCTAAGTACGCGACAAGGTATGTCAGTAAACTGGAACTTCATCCAAACCCTCTTGCGCGCAATATACTTAACTTTGGTGGCCACACTCGGCTTAAAAAAAGGGATACCGCTGCCACCATCAGATTGCTCAATAGGTGATTTTACCGAAATAGCTCCCACATAATAAAACTTTTTGTCTAGCATTGGCCGGACATAAGAATCATATTTTTTAATTTTAAATTTAGTATTAAGATTTGAATACTTATTGTTAGTTCATTTTGAAGATTCGATAAATAAAAATGCTCAAAAAAAAACAAAACAAAAAAAAAAAACATTTCTTATATTTGCTTGGGTTTAACCAACGGCAGACTTTCCGATACCAATTACCACAGGTTTTACTTGTTTTAAGTAAGCTTCGAAACCTGTTTATCTTTTGACTTCTCCGTCTCAGAGCTTGGTAATAATGAAGCCAACAACCTTTTAATGATGCATTTGGGAACAAACTATGCAAAGCTTGTCTTAAAGCTGCTTCGTAGTCCGTATGAAAAGTTGAAGTCTCAAATTGCAGAAAGTAAAACATTAAAATATACATAAAAGCGAAAGTCTGAAAAACACTAACGTTAGTGATAGTTGAAATATTTGTTCATAACGTAGTTTTCAGTTACATTTTCCATATAGTAGAAATGAAAAATAAGAAGTTGTTTGTAACCACTGCTTGGAACAGTTTTAAAAGTTGCATCGATTAAATAGCGACGTGTATTTGGATTTTTTTCGATTATATCCGCAACTGTTGAAGATATAAAAATGGTATATGAAAATTCATCCTCTATTATTGTATCTCTATGGAACGGCTTATTTATATGTTTTGAGAAAGCATACTCTTTAAAAACTTCGTCGTTTTCAAACATTTCTTCAACTTGAAGTGGTGTATTGGGACTTCTCGGCATCCCATTATTTCGAATTCTGTGTAACTGCCTTTTCATTTTTGAAAAAGATACAGTACCATCAAGATCACTTTCTTTAATACACTCATCATCAAAAATTTCACGAACCCCCTTTCTTTTATAAGCTAATTTATCACTGCACTGTTTTTTAACATTGCTCATCATTCTGAACTTGTTAATTAACTGGTCTGGAAAAGCATGATTATGCTTGTATTCCAGGCTTAACTGTTTTTAACTGAAATACTCATACCGCAATTTTTGAAATAGCATACATACCGAGTGTAATCTCGCAGTATGTGTTTTTGGCGAAATATTTGTTTTTCATCTATCAGAACTAATAATTTAGGAGTTCTTCGAAATCCGCTTACAAATTCATAACTATACTTTACACTTTCCATATTATTTTTTATTTTGATTTAAACTATGCACGTCCGCATTCAATTAAATTTATTTCACCTCAGTATCTAACGGTATTTCAATTAAAATTTTGCACTTGTAAATATTTTTGACTATTACTTAAGTTATGGACGTTGTGACACTATAAAGTGTAATAATGTCCACGGATTTTACGACACTTACCTGATGGACATTACGTCCCTTTCAGAAGTGTATTTACGTCCATGGACCTTATGACACTTTTAAATCTGTCATAACGTCCATGGACATTGTGACATGCCACCTAATTATATGCTGTTAATTTCAAATATGCACTTACATTTTGTAACTTTTGTGCACTTTAACAACAAAAAATGCTTTGCAGAAAATAAAATCTGTAGCAATAGGACCAGATGGCGTCTCAATTAAGTTCCTGAGATTAATATTTCCGGCAATTGCAAGGCATATGGTACAGGTCTATAATAACTTTATCACATCTTCCACTTTTCCGGATCAATGGAAGTTAGCTAGAGTTATTCCAATACCTAAAGTTAAAAATTCCCAACACCCATTTGATTTTAGACCCATAAGCATTCTTTCTGCATGCTCCAAAGTTTTTGAAATATTATTAAATGATCAGATCGTGCAAAGCTCTAATTTTTCTTCCCGTTTATCTGATTTTCAATCGGGATTTAGAAGGAAATATAACACAAGAACGCTACTTACCAGCTTAGTAGATGATATCAGACATAATTCTGATCACAGATTAATCTCCGTTTTAGTGAGCCTAGATTTGAGTAGAGCATTTGATTCCATATGTCATGAGGTTTTATTGAACAAACTTTACACTTTGTTTTGTTTTTCTTTTACAGCATGCAAACTAATCAGGTCTTTTCTATTTAGACGGAAACAATTTGTGCAAAGTGGACTCAATATATCAGAAATTAGAGAAGTATCTCGTGGAGTTCCTCAGGGGTCCATATTGGGTCCTTTATTTTTCAATATTTATATTAACGACATATTTGAGATTTTTTCTAATATTTCGAGTCATCTATATGCAGATGATCTCCAATTACTTTTTTCGTCACAACAAAATGATATTGATAGTTTAGCAGGTAGAATTGGTTATAATTTGCGTAGAATGGAGGAATGGTGCGAGGGCAACTTTATCGAAGAAATCGAAAGCGGTTGCGTTTAATGCTGCAAGAGGAGTGCTGCCCAGAATTGTAATAAATAATGAAGATATAGTGTATGTTCAATATATGAAAACACAAGAAATATTCATTGATAATAAACTAACATTTGATTTTCATTTAAGTTATGTTTTCTCAAGGATCTCTTTTTGATTACGAAAGTTGTATAATACGAATTGTTCTTTACCGCTTAAAATTAGAAAAATCGTAGCTAATGCAACTCTAATGCCGATTATACTGTATGGCTTAGAAGTGTATTCTGGAACCACAGAGTCTAACATTGCCCGTCTAAAAGTATTTTTTAATAGAATTGTAAGGTGTGTTTATAAACAAAAGGTTCGAGAACATGTGTCTATTTATGTCAGAGACTTCTTGGGTAGCTCCTTTGATGTCTTCTTGAGAGTCAAAATAATGTTATTGTTTTATAAAGTCTTTAAAAATGGTTCTCCTAAATACTTTCTATCCAGATTTGAATTTGGACATTCTTCGAGGTCGCATACATTTCTTTGTCCTTTCTTCAATTCTCAAACAATGCAGCGTTCGTTTGTGGTAAGAATTTGTCGACTTTGGAATACATTTGTGCCCTATAGTGAAAGACACTTTGCTCATTCGCCTATTGAATTTAAAAATATTTTATTGTTAAATCTATAAATATGCAGTAAGCATATCATCATTTAGTGATGGTGGTTAAACTTCAATGTTTCATTCCTTGTTTTTTATCCAGTTATCCAGATCCAAGGCATATTTAAATATTTAAATGCTTAATAATGTATTAAGAATGATGTATGTTAAAAAATACGTATATGATACATGTTTCACAAAGATTACAACAAATTTGTATATTATTTGATAGTTTAAGAACATAATACTGTGCCATGTTTAATTGCTATGTAATCAATTTGTCCATACCACTGGCTTACCGATTATAAATAAAATATTTGAGTTGAATTGTATTTTCGATCGGTGTAGAGCTAACGAGTGCAATTTAAACAGTTGATACTCGATTGCGAACTTGTTGCCGTATGCTGTAATCTGAAAATACGATAGTACTTATTCGATAACGACTGTAGAAATATCCCAATAAAAAAAATTACAAACAGTTTTACTAGATCACGTATGCTGCAATTCGGCCCCAGTTTCCTTCCCGGCTATTACGATTTCAGCAAGTGCACTTAGCGCAACGGTCAATACAGTTTTTCATCGCATTGTTGTTGAGCGTTGGCTGAAATCTTGGTGGCATGTCATAACGTCTAGTGACATAAAGTCCATAGACCTTATGACACACTTAAAAGTGTCATAAGGTCCATGGACGTTAAGACACTTTTGAAGGTGACATATTGTCCATCACGGAGGTGTCGTAACGTCAGTGGACATTATGGCACTTTGCGTCCATAACTTAAGTAATAATAAAAATTTGTATAAGTTGAAAATTTTGATTTTAAAACCTTTATCATAACTATATACGAGTATATGAACGTATAGGTACACAAAGAGAAAAACGACGTTCTTTAATTTATTCTTTAATTTGTCAGCGAATGATAATGCATTTCTCGCTAAATTGTGGACACATCGTTGTCAAACTGTGAACATACCGCCGTCAAATTGCGAATAGATGGCACAAAAATACCGGTATTAAATTGAAATTGTCTTGTTGTCAAGATGAGATCGATTTGTTCAATTAAGAACGAATGTTGTCAAAACGACAACAACTTTTGTCACCTGATATGATTTGTTTACAATTTTGCCATTACGTTTTCTGTGTTTTCTAAGTGCTGTTGTGTAAAAAGAAATATATATGTGCATATATAATAATATAAAGGACAAGCAATTTGATTTATCTGATGAGCAATCAAATGAAAGAAAATTGTTTTACATATGTATTGATAGTAATATTAAAAACCTCAGATACTGATATATGTATGTGCAATGTCCAATTGCTGATCAAGTTTTTGGTTTTGATAGTCTTTATTACTTTGCGCCGATTTTTTCTTCATACTTCCTTTATGAGTCATCAACCAATGCAAAGTAATAAAGACTATCAAAACCAAAAACTTGATAAGCAATTGGACACTAGACATTCATTTTTTTTTAGTATTTGAGGTTTTTAATATTATTATCAATACATAAAACAATTTTCTTTCATTTGATTGCTTATCAGATAAATCAAATTGCTTGTCCTTTATATTATTATAATTCCCTTTATATTCATAGTTCCTTTGTAAGTGATCAATCAATGCAAAGTAATAAAGACCATCAAATAAAAAAGATATTGGAGAAGAAAGCGATTCAGAAACAAAAGATATCGAAGAAACTGCTATCAACATCAATAGTCAGGTGACAGAAATCTTAAAATGCGTTACATGCTTGGCAGGTATTTTACAATTGGTTCTTCTGGTTTTCAAAATTTGGACACTAAATCTAAGAAACGTAATTCAACTTTGCCTTTACTATAGACAAATTTTTGAACGTGATATACTCCTAAATATATCTCAATAAGCGATTATTTATTTTGATAATAAAGTACTTTTTACTTATGTGAAAGCTCATTTATGTAAAAAAAAAACTCAAATTTTGATTTAATTTTTCAAGGGAATATTAATTCGTAGATTTAAAGAGAATATAAACAAATTCTGTATTGAAATAATTACTTCTTTAATCAAAAAGAGTGAAAGTGTTAATTTCTTTTAGGCAATATAAGCAAGAAAGTTTTGCCAACGAAAATGTGGGAACGGCTTTTATTGGTTCACATTATCACTGAAATATACGGTTATCTTCATATACAAATTCTTTTCTAATTATGGACGTTATGACATTTTTAAAAATGACATAATATCCATTTGCAAAGTGTCACTATGCCCATGGACACTATGAGATTTTCAAAAGTGTCTTAACGTCCATGGACCTTATGACACTTTTAAATGTGTCATAACGTCCATGGACATTACGACACTGGACCTTATGACATGCCACCGAAATCTTTTCTTCAAACGTACAAAAACGAATACACATTTTGTTAGCAAATGCTCTAACGGCCCAATTCGTATATTATGATAAATATATACAACATGTTAAACGTTTTTGCTAGTCATGCCATTTAGTCGACTGAGAACTTTAATTCTTTACTAAACAAAGGATAATAAGGGCAAGATACATGTGTATCGCTACAATCTCTAATGGCTGTAGTGTCAGCTTTGAAGGACACTTTTTAAATAATACTCGTACAGGGACGATTAAACAGCTGAATTTGTTGCTCATAAAGCTAAAGTTTAATAGCAAAATTCTTTTGCTATGAGAGGGTTGAGGAAAATAATTATGTATGTAGGTCAATTGCTATCACATGGTGGTAGCAGATACATAAATACATAGAATTGTTATGTTTAAAGATACTACAGTAAATGGTAAAATTATTTTTTGCGTCTAAGGATTCGGCTGTTTAATAATAGTTTAAATTAATAATAATCAAGAGAAAAACATTGAAGTTAGGAAAACAAATTTCATAAAAATTTGTGAAATACCAAAAAAAGAAACAAATTAATAATTTGGAAATCGCGACCAAATGGCTCAATTTTTTAAAATTTTAAAAAATTTAAATGCAAATGAATAAAAAATTATTTTTTTTTACCACAACAAATTAACAATATAAATAAGTAAAATTTCGTATGTATTACGCATATTTACTTATGTATTTATTTAATAATAATAGTCAATGGATGTAAATAATCCTTACAGATACTAATAAAATGGTATTCAAGTAAGTTAATAAATCCAAAAATAATTATTAGTAATTAAGAAAAATAATAATATTACGCTTTATTACACTTATACATAAGGGAAAGAATGATGCACATCGTCATATTGACGACACAACCTCGTAAAAGGATCAAGAGCAGCATAATTTTCCCTGCAAAATTTTATAAAAATAGGCTTATAATAGCGAGTTCTACGACAGGGAATTCACAGCAAATTTTACCACTGACACTGGTTAATCATAAAAGACGTACGAGTATTAAGTATTGTACAGCTAGATACTTTTGAGAGTTGGTAATTTTATTAATGATAACCTGCTAGTATACACAGTATGAATGTGACATGAGTACATTTTTGTTCATTAACTTTGATTTTCCAAAGTTTAAGCTATTTCTCTAATATTGAAATACATTCAATGCAAATTGCCTGAAGCCAATTGATGGCTATCATGAACGATGCAGAATGCTGTGTCATCTGAAAAATTTGAAGCGTGGATTCCGGATCTCGTTAGCGGTCCGATTCAGAGGCGTAAATCAAATATAAAGTAGGTCCCAAGATGCTACCTTGGGGAACTCCTGCCTCGATTGGCTGTGAGGGGCTTTTAAAATCGTCTTCTCTGATAACAAAGTTCCGATCGCATAAGTAGCTTTGCAGAAGTTTGTGGGTGTTTACAGGCTAGTTTGACTTTATTTTGTGCATTAATCCCTCGTGCCACACTTTATCAAGAGCTTGAGAAACCTCAGTGAATACAGCTGAACAATACTTAATGTCATCAAAAGTGTTTGATATGACATTACTAGGCTGTGTCTGTGTATTCTATTGTGCTGTGTTTAGCCCGAAGTTTAGAAATCGTTCAGTATTGGAGTCATCTGTGCGATCAATAATTTTTCGAACAGTTTTAAAATTGGTGGCACTAGACTCATTGGCCTATATGATTCTACTTTAGTCGGATCCTTCCCTGGGTATCATAGTAATCGTAAAATAGAGTTAAAAATAAAAAAATAATTCTTCTTGCTACAAGAAGAATTCTTGCAAGAAGTATTTTACTAGTGATTTTTGAATACTTGGAGCTTTCCTAGGGTTTGTGTTGCTGATACCGTTGTCTATGTCTTGAAAATCAAGTCTCAAAGACACAGGCGGTCTAAGAGCATATGACGGTAATGCAGCTACATCTTCCGCTGTATATTTTGTAATAAAAACGTTTCTCAAATGATTAAGATACACAATCATCCTTTCAGAATGGGTACTGGGATTTTTAAGTTCGCAAAGGTGGATTCCCTCTTTCCTTTCAAATCTTTTGTCGCTTTCCACAAGAAAAAGACAGATTGAGGAGTACCGTGAAGGTTTTTCAAATATATTTTAAGGAAAGCCATTCTCGGGAATTTAATAAGATTGCTCAATTCAGTTATGCATACCCGTAGCCTAATTTTAAGCTGAGTAGACCTGCGGAGTTGCCACTCGCTTCCGACTCTTGTGTTTATCGACAGAAGTTGATCAATTTCAGATGAATAGGTTCTATTGTTCTCAATTCTGAAGCTAATATGGTTAGTGGTAACATATTGCACGGCTAGTTAAAGGTTTTATTAATTGGCACATCAGTATCTTTAGGCGTTCTCAAGGCAATATTCTCCGTACAATGAGTACTCAAATATTTGTTATATTTTAGTCAAATAACTCTAGTGACTTGGAGATGGTAGTGGGTAACTGATCTGATGGCCTTTCGGGGAAATTAAACATGATCTGCAAAAAGTGTGTTTAGCGTTATAGTCGCCTGCTGCTCAAAGCCGAGGACCAAGTGACTTGGAAGTGTTCAAGTTCATATTGGAGATGTTCAAGTTCATTATTATGTAGGCGCCTGCCACTTGCGTTCCAGAAACATATTTTAAAATATGTAAATCATTTGTTTAAAATTGACCTCAATTGCATTTCCTGCATCATGGTCGTCATAGAAACCGTAATAATGTTTTGTCTTCCATCCTGTGCGTACGTCTTCTGTTACTGCTGTCCGTATTTTTTATATATGTTCATTATTAATATCGTATGAAACTGAGTTGTACCAGAATAGGTAGCAAGCTGTGTACACGTGTTTCTTTTTTTCTCTTTTTTCACCGTTTTCCGTGTTTTCTTTATGTGTTCATTTTTAGTTTCTTTTGAATTTACTTCATTACCTTGTCGTATGGAAGTTGTTGGACTAAATTTTGTTAGTGTGAGCAGCGTCGAAGGTATATATACTGGGCACTGATCAGTTTTAGCTAATATAATTCCAACATTTTAAATGCTGTAAGATAGTTTGTTTTGTTTTTTCGTGTTGTTATTCTCAAAATTAAACATCCACAAACACTACTCCCTCTTTCCGCCTCATAACATTTTTTCCTAGTTCCAGTACAATGCACTGCATATTATGTAGGAGTCACCCCTGAATAATGATCCAGGATAAAAAAAAGTGTATTTACAGATTAAACCAGAGTCTATAGCGTTGCCTTAAGATTGCTAAAATTTGAATCTGAATTTTGAGACTTGGGCTCCTGAATCAAGTTTTGTATATCGGATTTAACCACATCAGCATAAGAAACTTATTTGGAGTTTTTTTTTCTGAGGAAAAATGTTTGACTGTTGTGGTTGGTTAATGGGAATTGATGACCCATTTTTCTTTGACCACTGGCGTTTCCTATTGATTTTTTCAACAACTTTTCCGTAGAAGTCCAAAGGTTTATTAAAGTGGGTCTAACTAAGGTTTTTCTCAGAGTTACACCTGCTAGGTATACTTTTTATTTGCAACTTGGAAACTATATCAATAATTGTCACAAATAAAAAACAAGTTAGAGTGTAATATATTCGGCTTGGCCGAATCTAAAATACACTTCACAATAGTCATATAGTATATATTACAAATTTGAACTAAATATACTTTGATATACATATCTGAACCGATTTCGGGGGAAAAAAACATTTGAATTGTAATCGCTATGCCAAAAAAGGGGTTTAAAACACGGTATTGCAATGGCACACAAACGGACATCGCTTAATCGACTTATCTATCAATACTGGTTCAGAATATGTATATTGTGGAAATTACAACCAGAATCACAAATCCTTTATATAGTCAACCGTGCTGCTGTTTTTCATATTAATAAGAAACACAATGCAAATGGATGCCTGCGAGTGATTCTTTCAACCAAAGATTTGTGGAATTATGTCCCATTTTGCGCCTGGTACAACAGCAGAGAAGATTAATTATTATATAAAACTAAAATGAGCTTAGGTATAAAAAGCAAATTTAAATACTCGAAACAAAGTAGCGTAAAATCATACAAGATGTCAGAACTCTTTGACATATTCAGGCAAGTAGTTGATCAGCCTTTCTGGCCTCTTCATGTCTTAGTTGGAGAATATGAATGTAATGGTAATAGCCGCAATATTGCTAGCCTTTCTCCTCGTTTCTAAAAAACTAAATGACCGCTCTTATTATCAACATCAGAACGTTTGTGGTTTTAAATTAAACTTTATTTTTACAAAGTTCCAATTTTAACCATCATTTAACCGTCTTCACCAAAATTTGGCATGTGCATACTTGTATAATTTTATTTACAATAACTTACCGTAATAACAATATCTTCACTCATTTTAGGATTTTATGTGTTTTAAATGTGCGAAATTTTTCACCTTTTTTCAGCAAATAGATTTGGCAACATAAAATTTTTCACGGCGGCAAGTGCGCTGCTATTCGTAGTAGGCGATAGACGTGTCGGCGCGTAAAATTCTTCAACAGTTAAAATAATAGTTATGTAAAACAAATCCAAATTCAATAGCACAAAAATATTTAGCATTAGCAAAATATATTTATAAATGACAGCTAAATCCAAAATTTCGAGTTTCTTTATAACGACGAAAAATACTATCAGTGACGGCAGCCCATCGGCTACGAGATAGCCAACTGCTCAATTTTTAAACAGCTAGTTTGCTAAAAAATACAACCCTGATCCAATGAAAAGTATTATCGTTTCACAATGTTTCAAAAATCAACAAAGTCGTATGAGATGCCAAATTTTTATCGTATTATATTTCTTAAGTATAACGGATTACATTCAGACTATCAGACTTGCACGTATTATTTGAATTTTTTACAAGTATTAATACACAGTATAATAGTCTGATCTGGGCTTTACTGATATGCCTTGTCGCAAACTTTGAAAATTCGTCTTTTACTCACAGATCATTGTGAATTCGTGAGTTTTTTACGTACCATAAAGCTGCAGTAATCGTTCCAAGAATTTGGTTTTGTCATCTTGGAATAGTTTCGAATTTTTATCCATAAGCCAATTTAGTTGCGCTGCTTTTAATTTCAACTGAGTGACTTTCGCATCAATGTCGGACTTCTTTATGCTGCGGAATAGGTGAATTGTTAATTTGGATAGCCGAGCATGTTTGTTTACGTAGTGTGAACTTTTGTTCATTAACTTTGATTTTCCAAAGATTTAGCCTATTGTGTAATACTGAAATATATTCCTAAAAATTTCGTGGAGCTAATTCATGGTTTTCATGAAATCTGCAGAATGCTGTTGTTGCGTTGTAATTATATCTGAGTTGAACTGTACGATTACTTGAATATTTTGTACAATGGTGGTTAAAGGATCTTTTATGGTCGTTGCTTGGAAAGCTTGAAAGGCTTAGCTCGTCGGAATGGGGAGGTTCTTGACCATATCGAGACCTATGTACAACACAATAGAAATAAAATAATGTTTCTTTCCAAGACTTCTCCAAAAAAATTAGAATACGAATAAACGTACTAATGAAACTTCAGCCAGCACAGCTGCAGTGTAACTATAAATTGACAGATGTTTAGTCTAGATAATTATTTCATTAATTTTAATATTTACTCATTATAAGTTCATTAAGATTGGTATTGTGTAGGTAATAAAAAAAACTTAAATTCTATTCATGTGCTTACTATAAGTTAATATAAAATTATTACTAAGTCTGGGCTTATAATAACGAAAAAATGGTTTTTAATTTTGTATATTATAATAATAACTCACTTTGAATCTCCCAATTCGGATAATCCAATAAATTGACTTCTTTACCTCTGATGGTTTGAGCTCAAATCAACGAGAATGCTGTAATTCAGAACTATGTGAGTAAAGAGTTAAAGGATCTATACATATAATACACAAAATTGCTAAGTATCTGGCGATACCAAAAAAAAAGTATATTATAATACAATTATAATAAAGTTATCCTAATTTGATAGTTACCATTTGCATGTACCTCTACTTGTATATATGTACGTAAAAGAATGAACTTTAAAGGTCAATGTACTGATAGAGCTGATATACAGTACATATGTAACATGCAAGTGCTAACCTACATACGAGTTACTTATTTCTTACTGTTATGTAATGATGTAAAGCTTTACTTCAACTTTACTCTATCTTCTCCTTTTTTGTACATGGAGATATAAAAAATAATAATTTCTGAATGGACTAAAAAAAATAAAAAAATTCCTTTTCTTACATTCAAACAACCATACATACTCGTATGTATGCTTGTAGTTATGTATGTAAATACTTAAGTTTAAAATTCACTAAACAATGTAATCACTTATATAATTATTAAGATTAATATGTATAACTGAGAGCAATACTGATCGTGGTTTCCTTGTTTTTTTTTTTTTTTGTTCAGCCATCAAACGTGCTCTGCTAATATCGTTTAAAATCCTATCAGCAAGTTCTCAGCTCTTATTAGGGCACAACTCATCCGCAGCATTTCTAAAGGAATCTTATTCTGTGGCTGGTAAAGGTTGAATATGATGGAGTTTTTATAAAAAAATATGTGCACGAGCTACTCGTATGCCAACGATTTTTGGTGAATTGATACAGTCAGTGTAGGTTAAACCTTTGGTTTATCAAACCGCATGGTGGTTCCAATGTTTAATTTATAGGAACTCATACTAAAACCCTATAACCAATATTTTCTTGTATAAAACATTTTTTTTGTTTTTTTGTAATTAAGTATTTAATTCTTACCATTAAGCTGGGTTATAATTTTCAATAAAAAAAAGGAAAACTTTTGATCTTTACATAAAACACTTGTCTAATAATAGAAAACTATCTAAATTCTTTTGTTAAAAAACTATGATATTACAATAAAGAAAACTTTAGAATTTTGTGTCAACCTTATTAAATAAACTTTAAGACTATTTAAATATTTTCGCTGAGAGTAGATTTGATGTGTACAGCTTCAGAATTATTAAAAAGGAAATCTGAAAGTTTATTCTTACACTGCGTTTACACGTACAAGTACTTGCATGGAAGTCTTGTGTACGTATTATCAACGAAAATGTCGAAAAAATACTCGACTTTCTTGCAAGTTGCATTAGTATTTAAAGAATAACATGGAAGTTCAGTTTAAAAATGTAAGTGGAGAGACAACAGCTCCTAAAACAGCATTACCATAGAAAACCATAATTTTTTTTTCGGGGAAATGAATAGTAGGAATAAAATAAATAAATGAAATAGAATAGTTTTTACTTTTTTCACTCAAATCGGCAAAGACTGCTTAATTTATATATTTTCAATAAAAAAAAAATGTGAATTATTTTAAAAATATATTTTGAAAAATTTAAATATGACAAAAACATTATATTAAAATCAGTTAATCTCCGCAAAACTTGTTGTAAGGCAACACTGTTATTTCAGTTGTCATTTGACTTTCAGTAAGTGCCAAAAAATCACTGCCTGCTGAAATTGCTTGTCAGTTCAGTTGAAAGTTGGTTGCAAGTGCAGAGATTGTGCGTGTGTTAGTAAAAAAGTTTGCATGTATTGAGTTTTTCGAACTTGCACCTGCACGTGTAAACACTACGTTAAGCACGTGGACTCAGAGAGTATATACTCCTTCGATAACTTTAAAGATTGTAATCGGAATTAAAAGTTTAATTCAATGTTGTCCAAAATTTGGACTGCTAAAGCTTTTATTTTGTTATAACATTTGTTTGGAGCTGTTTTTTTTTTTTTAATATAGATTTTGTTGTTATACTCAAGTATATTGTTTTATATTTCCACTCATTGTTCTCTCAACTCTTCAACCATACGGTCGTGTTAATTGAAAGCGGACAAAAATAATTTTTTATTCATGTTGGTAAACATACAAAAACAATAATACATAATGCTAAATTACGAGCATAAAAAAAAACAAAATACGTTGTAATAAATTGTGCGAACAACAACAAACTGTTAAAAAAAAAACAACGGGAAAACAAATTCCTTAAACTTTTAATAATAAAGCAATAATACCAATTACAAAACAAGTGCAGAGACAGTGCATAAATTTTATTGTTGTTATTGTGCGGAAGATTACGAAGGTAGTCTGAGAAAAAAAACTATAAATTAAATTTTTGTTTTCTATAATAAAAAGCTTTTTTCTTCAATAAAACACTGCATGAGCTTACCTAGCAGATGTAGTTCTGAGAAAGAGTTTAGCTCTACTAGCAAAAATTTATGGATTTCCGAAGAGGAATCTATTAAAAAATCATTGAATAATCTACTTTCCATAAATGATAAGAAACGCCGGCCTTCGAGCTCGCCAAATATTGTTCTTACAACAGAAGACAAACAATCATCCACTATAATTGTTGCAGATAAGCCGAAAACACAAGTAGTCATGGACAGGTACGTAACTGTAGCTAAACGCCAGCGAAGCCCCAAATCCGCTCAAATGTCGTCTCAATCGAAACTACCTAAAAATGATAGCACCAAAACAACAACTGAAAATAATAGATTTGCTATCCTTCAGACTGTGGAGGCAGCAACAGCTAAGAAAACCTTTAAACCACCGCCAATGTATTTGAGAGAGCCTACTATTAGTGAGCTGGTAAAACAACTTATCACGGCGATCGGCAAAGACACTTTTAACGTTACATCAGTTAAGCATGGCAGTATCAGTGAAACAAAAATCCAGGTAAATAATGAAAGTGAATACCGAAAACTGACTGACGTTCTGGAGAAGGAGAAAAGATCTTTTTACACTTATCAGCTTAAAAGTGCTAAAGGTCTTCAGGTCGTTATAAAAGGAATTGACCCTTGTGTACACGCGGATGATATTAAGACTGGATTGTAAGAGGAAGGCTTTAAAATAAAAAATGTGGTAAATATGCGGAACCGTGAAAAGATTCCTCAACCCATGTTTAGGGTTGAAATGGAACCAGGGGATGTCGTTCTGAAGAAAAATGAGGTTCATCCAATTTACAACCTTAAATTTCTTTTGCATCGTAGGGTCACCATAGAGGAGCCGCATAAACGTTTAGGTCCGGTTCAATGCCTAAACTGCCAAGAATTTGGCCACACGAAGGCATACTGTAAATTGCCCACAGTTTGTGTTGTGTGTGGAGAGCTTCACGGCACATCACAATGCAAAAAATCAAAAACTGATTCGATCGTTAAAAAATGCAGTAATTGTGGAGGTAACCACACTGCAAATTACAGAGGGTGCCCAGTGTATGCTCACTTTAAACAGTCAATGACAAATAAGACTTCTATACCTCCTAAGCAGCCACCGCAGTCAAATATCATTGTTGCAAATAGTATTCCCCAGGCAGGCCAGGCAATTAGCCATATTAACTTGCAAAACGCCCAACAAATTTCGTATGCTAATGTGGTTAAAGCTGATACTTCAAATTTAAATCAGCAACCCAAGTCCCAAAACTGCGATCCAAATGTTAGCAATCTTGAGGCAACGCTGCAGACTCTTGTTCAATCAATAAACACTTTTACGGCTTCTATGACGAGCATGATGCAAGAAATGCTGAAAATGCAAACCATAATTTTGCAGGCTATTTTAAACAAATAAAAAAATGATTTGTTTGAAAATATATTTCTGGAACGCAAACGGCATCCGCCAACATAAAAATGAGCTTGAGCACTTCCTTATGGAAAAGCAAATCGATATAATGTTAATCGCTGAAACTCACCTGACGTCAACAAGTTATTTCAGGATTAATGGCTACATACTATATGACACCAAAGATCCCCGTGGAAGATCTTGTGGGGGATCGGCAATTTTGATAAAAGCCATTAAGCACTATTGGTTCAACGAAACACGTGAGGAATATCTGCAAGCAACTAATGTATGCATTGAATTTTGTAATGAGAAAATTGTTATTTCCTCGATTTACTCACCGCCTCGGTTTTCAATAACAGAAAACCAATATTCGGATTTTTTCAAATCACTTGGGCCTCGATTTATAGCGGCTGGTGACTATAACGCTAAACACACTTTTTGGGGTTCACGTTTAATTTCTCCGAAAGGCCGTGTACTTTTTGATACCATTTCTAAAATGGGCTCAGATGTGATTTCAAGTGGTCACCCCACGCATTGGCCGTCAGACAGACGAAAGATTCCAGATGTTATAGATTTTGGAGTTTCGAAAAGTTTTCCTTTAGAGTGGTTTCAAGTGGAGCCTTCGTTAGATTTGTCATCAGATCACTCACCCACAATAATATCTGTTTTTTCCCCCCAAGAGTTTTACTCCCCGTCTACTGACTTAGAGTTGACGACCACTAGAGTTAATTGGCTAAAATATAAAAAATATTTGAGTACTCATTGTACGGAGAATATTGCTTTGAGAACGCCTAAAGATATTGACGTGTCCATTAATAGTTTTTCCAAAAGCCTTAAACTGGCCGTACAACATGCTAGCACTAACTATATAAGATACAGAAACGAGAACAATAGATCTTATTCGTCGGAAATTGAGCAACTTTTGTCAGAAAAAAGAAGAGTTAGAAGGGAGTGGCAACTCCGCAGGTCTCCCCAGCTTAAAATTAGGCTACGAGAATGTGTAACCAAATTGAAAAATCTGCTTGAAATAGAAAGAATGGCTTCCTTTAAATCATACTTGGAAAGCCTTGATGGCACTCCTCAATCAGACTTTTCTTTGTGGAAAGCGGCAAAAGGTTTAAAAAGACCCGTTAGAGGTAAGCCACCTTTGCGGACTCCAACTGGAGACTGGGCAAGAACCGATTCCGAAAAGGGGATGTTGTATGTAAATCACTTGAGAAATGTTTTTACAGATGATGTAGCAAACGACATAGCAGTATTTCCGCCATTTGCCGTAAGACCGCCTGTGTCCTTGAGATTTAGTTTTCCAGATGTGGAAAACGTTATCAATAAAATAAACTCTAAGAAAGCTCCAGGTATGGATAAAATTACTGGTACAATGCTTGTACAACTACCTCGTGTGGCTAGAAGAATTCTTCTTTTTATTTTCAACGCTATCTTACGCCTTGAGTATTATCCGGTCGAGTGGAAAGTGTCTATGATAACGATGATACCTAAGCCGGGGAAGGATCATACTAAAGTAGAATCGTACAGACCAATAAGTCTACTGCCAACAATTTCAAAACTATTTGAGAAATTGCTAATGATGAAGTTGAGTCCACTACTGAAAAAAATAGAATGTATTCCTGATCATCAGTTCGGTTTTAGGGCCAAACATAGTACCATCGAACAGACACACACAGACTAGTTAATGTCATAAGAAAATCATTTGAAGACAAGAAGTATTGCTCTGCACTTTTCATTGACGTTTCCCAAGCTTTTGACAAAGTGTGGCATGACGGTTTAATGCACAAAATAAAACTAAACTTTCCTGCGAACACCCACAAACTTTTTGAAAGTTATTTGCATGGACGTAAATTTATCGTTAAGTAAGGTGACTTTTATAGCCCTATTCAACCAATCGACGCAGGCGTCCCACAAGCAGCATACTAGGCCCTGCCTTATACTTGATTTATGCTTCTGACATGCCAACAAGCGATAAAATTCATACATCCACGTTTGCAGACGATACGGCTTTTTTCAGTGTACATGAAAACCAACCAAACAGCATCACAAAATTTGCAGGAACATATTTACAATTTAGAGAAATGGTTAAAACTCTGGAAAATCAAAGTCAATGAACAAAAATGTGTCCATATCACGTTCACACTGCGTAAAAATACATGCCCGTCAATAAAAATTAATCAAATAATTTCACAACACAGTGACGTCAAATATCTCGGTATTCACCTCGATCGTCGACTAACTTGGAAGAAACACATTGACGCAAAAACAACCCAGATGAAATTAAAAGCCGCGCAATTGAATTAGCTCATCGGCAGAAATTCCACCCTGAGCTTAGATTGCAAACTTTTGCTGTATAACGCGATCCTAAAGCCAATATGGTGCTATGGAATTCAACTATGGGGCACCGCCTCCGCATCGAATATTGGAAAAATTCAAAGGTGTCAAAACAGCGTTCTACGTACGATTACAGCAGCCCCATGGTATGTAAAAAATTCTCGAATTCACAAGGACCTAAACGTACCTTTAGTAAAAGATGAATTTGCCAAATATGCTGGAAGGTATATAACCAAACTTTAAATCCACCCAAATCCACTTGCTCGAGACATCCTTACCTTTAGTGGTCACACACGATTAAAAAGAAGGGACACCCTGGCTTCCATTCGGGAGCATAACAGATGATGTCCTGTGGCACGGTATTCTGATACATTCGCTGAATCATAATTTTTTGTCTAGCATTGGCTGGACTTAAAGAAAATTTTTTAGTTATTAAGATTTGAATAATTGTTGTTAGTTCTTCTTGAAGATTCAACAAATAAATAAAAATTGATAAAAATAAAAAATATTTCTACTCAACTTTTATTGTTGTTTTTAACATCAACTAAATATTAACATTTCAGTTTGACGGTCTCTTCTGTTATCATTAGTATTATTTCATCAGAGAATTCTTCGCATTTAGCACACTCATAATCTGCCACACTGTGTCATCTGCAAAAGTTGAAGTATGGATTCCGGATCTCGATGGCGTGTCGGAGGCGTAAATTAAATATAAAGTGGGTCCTAGAATGCTATCTTGGGGAACTCCTGCTCCGATTGGCACTGAGAGGCTTATGAAGTCGCCTTCTCTGATAACTAATTTCCGGCCGCATAAATAGCTTTCCAGAAGCTTGTGAGTGTGTGCAGGCAAGTTTAGCTTTATTTTGTGAATCAAACTGCCGTACCACACTTTATCAAAACCTTGAAATTATCAATGAATAGGGCTGAATAATACTTTTTGTCTTCAAAAGCCTTTATTAACTATGCCATAGACTATGCAACCGTTGCTACAACATGTTGGCTTGCCGAGTTGTGTGCTTTGCGCACAAGCTCTGTGATATTAAATCACACTTCTCAAAAAATTTTGTTGAGTAAAGATCACCGCAGATGCAACAATGAAAACTATGTAATCTTTCGTACAACCGAGGCACAACTTCATACGACGACCCCACACACTTTACAATCTAATAACCAACATTGTCATGTTGTACAACTAGTCGCATAGTCTGTGGCTTGCTTTATGATGTGTATTTGTTCTATGGTGCCATGTTTTCTGAAAGCGGAATTGATGATTAGAAATATGTCTTATACTATTAAAGGCATGTTTACATGGTAATACAAGATATTTAGATTTTGTGGTAGCGAAATATAACGAATTTCTCTACTGCAAACAGAAATATGTTGTAAGTATTTTGCATGTTTACATTTGTATGATAAGTAAAATCGAAGTACTACATTTATGAAAGTCTATTACAATTACTGATGATTACAATTCTACAACATTTACAAAAACAATATGCAATATTGTTGAACGGCAGTGGTTTGGGTTTCTAAATGTTGCACCACCTTCAATAAATACTCGAAGTGCTGCCAATGCATATTCAAAAATACACCTCTGGTGGGATGAGAACACAGAATTTTCTGATATGGTTTAGAAAATGGTGATGACCGACCGCTTGTCAATTTTTGGATATAGATTTCTCTCCTACTGAATACATTTTGTTTGTACACAGTAAGATTTTTAATAGATCCAAAAACTTGTATTACCTTAAGCATTGGAGTCAATTTTGTCATTAGCAGTTTTTCAAAAAGTTTTGAAATTGTTGGCAGTAGACTTACTGACCTAAGTATATTACTCTATCCTAGTGGTCTCCTTCCCTGTTTTTGGTATCATAGTAATCATAGACATCTTCCACTCCGCAGGATAATGCTCAAAACGCAAAATAGCATGTAGAATAAAGAGGACAGTTCTTCTAGCTAAACGTGGTAACTGCTCGAGCATTTTACCAGTAATTTTTTCAATACCTTTTTTGTTATCTGGGACCAGTACTCAGGGGATGACCCCTACATTTGCAGCGCATTGTACTGGAACTGGGAAAATAGGGTATGATGATGAGGAAAGAGGGCGTAGTGTTAGCGAAATGTTAACGATAACAACACGAAAGACTGAAACAAACTCTATTGCAGCATTAGAAATGTTGGAATTAAATTAGTTAAAACTGATCAGTGCCCAGTGTATATACCTTCGACACTGCTCAGATTAGCCAAATTTAGTCCAACACCTTCCACACTACAAGGTAATGAAATCCATAAAAAATAATATTAATATTGAACATATAAAGAAAACACGGACAACGGTGAAAAAACGATTAAAAAAAAAAGAAGAAGCACGTGTACACATACTGCTACCTATTCCGGTGCACTTTTATTTCATATGAAATTAGTAATAAACACATATATTTATGTAGAAAATGCGGACAACGGTAAAAAAAGAGAAAAAAAAAAAACAAAAATAAACACGTGTACACAACTTGCTACCTATTACGGTGCAATTTGGTTTCATACCAATACCTGAAGGTTTCCACTTTCGACATCTTGAAAATTAAGTCCCAAGGACACAGGCGGCCTAATAGCATATGGCGGTAATTCAGCTGCATCATTTGTAATAAAAACGTTTTTCAAATGATTAACATACACCATCCCCATTTCAGACTTGGCTCTTGCCCAATGGTCTTTTCAAACCTTTTATCGCTTTCTTTAGACTACAGTCAGATTGAGGAGTACCATCAAGACTGTCTAAATATGTTTTAAGGAAAACCGTTCTTTGAATTTCAAGCAAATTCACGTAGCATGATTTTAAGCTGGAGAGACCAGTTAAATTGCTACTCTCATCTAAACCTTTTTTTTCTGTCAGAAGCTGTTCAATTTCTGACGAATTGTCATTTTTTTTTAATTATCTTGGAGCAGAACTCAGGGGATGACCCCTACATATGCAGTGCATTGTACCAGAAGTAGAAAAATAGGTTGTGAGAAGGGGGAAAGAGGGAGTAGTGTTTGTGAACACCTGACTTGAACTTTCCGACGTTACGACAGACACGAAACACATATGCAGGAAACTTATTCCACAGACGAAGCATACGGCTGAAAAACGAATTCTCTCTGTAATGCGTAATACGATTCCCTGGACAATCAAATGGACCACAAATGGATGAGCTCTGGACTATGCAAAAATGTACGAGTTTCGGGAACAAGATCCCTAATCTCGTCAGAGCAAAATCCATTGTAGCAACGTTAGAACAGAGTAACGCACCCCACATTGCGTCGATGCTGTCAATAGAGTTGGATGCGCTACTGTCACCGATAAGCTCCTTCGCCCTCTCCTGTACACGGTCGAGTAATCCCAAAATAGACTTTGAGGCGCCGGCCCAAACATGAGAGTTGTACTCCAATTTCGCGCGGATGGACTGAAGTACATCTTACACTGTTTCAAAAACCCGAGGCACTTGAATGCTTATTTAGAGACATGAAAAATGAGTTCTGTCCAGCGAACGTCACACTGTATCTTCATTCTAAGAACATCAAGAGCATCCGATTCCTCAATATTTATACCATCCATGAGTATAGATGAAGCAGCACTCGCGGTCGTTTGTTTGTGTGTTAATAAACATATTCTCACATCAATAAAAAGTGGTTCCTAAAGTAATATTTTCCGCACAGTGAATGAATATACATGGTCTGATAAAAAAAGTAACCATTGGTACACATGTCTATTATATATTTTGGCAATATCAGCCATTTCAGATTCTCAGTTTGTGTTTGACAGATAAAAAGGTTAGTCGTGTTTTGATGTTCTCTCCAACTTTTTACTAAACGTAAAGAAAAACGTAGCATGGACACCGCTTAGGAGCTGTTGAAAATCGTCAACGACGATCTAGTGACGAATCATGGGTGTTTAGCTATGGCATTGAAACCAAAGCCCAACCATCCCAATGAAAGCGTCCAGAAGAGCCAAGACCGAAAAGAATTCGTCAAGTTCGGTCAAATGTGAAGGTTTACTCTTGTCTTCGACTGCAAGGGCGTGGTGCATAATGAATTGTTGCTACAAGGTCGTACGGTTAATAGAGAATACTACCTTAAAGTTATACCCCATTTGCGCGAAGCAATTCCTCAGAATCGCACAGAATTGTGGATAAAATAATCATGGATTTTGCACCATGATAACGCACCAGCTCACATCGATGCTTGTCGTGAGTGTTTGGCCAAAATCAAACCCGGTATCATGCCTCAACCACCATGCTCATCTGTCTTGGCATCCGCTGACTTTTGACTCTTCCCAAAACTGAAGACACCGATGAAAGAAAAGCGTTTTGCTACGATTGAGGAGATAAAAGTAAAATCGAAACAGGAGCTGTTGGCGATACCATTTCAGAAGCGTTTCGATGATTGGAAAAAACGCTGGCATAAGTGTTTTATATCTGGGGGGATTACTTTAAAGGGGACACGATTGTTATTGATGAATAAATAAATACTTTTATATATATATATATATATATATATATATATATATATATATATATATATATATATATATATATATATATATATATATATATATATATATATATATATATATATATATATATATATATATATATATATATATATATATATATATATATATATATATATATATATATATATATATATATATATATATATATATATATATATATATATATATATATATATATATATATATATATATATACGTGTGTTTTACAGATTTATTTCACGAGAGGGAAAAATCATATGAACATCAATCTTCCAGGAGCACCAAATTTGGATTAATTCGCAAATTTGCAATCCATTTTGAAAAATATTAATTGGACGAAATCTACTGAATAAATTGCAAAAGTGTTTTTTTTAATTAAAGATGTTATGTTTGTTTTTATATTTATGGATATTTATCATATCCATCATATTCATATCGCTCCTTTATTGCACCACATTCATAACTAAAATGAGCTCGTTTCGAGAAAAACGCGTTTCAAATTTTTAGCAGTTTTTTTTTAGAAAATATCTCTTAAAGGAAACAGGAAAATATCTCTTAAAGGAACAGTAATTTGAATAAATTTTTGCCACAATATAAAAGGTAGTACTGCTAACAATTCTGCATTGTTAACTCGA
Source organism: Thecocarcelia acutangulata (assembly GCA_914767995.1). NCBI lineage: Eukaryota > Metazoa > Arthropoda > Insecta > Diptera > Tachinidae > Thecocarcelia > Thecocarcelia acutangulata. The sequence goes on from OU612097.1 coordinate 62,727,349, forward strand.
ATAGCTCATTTTTTGAGGTATGACTATGTTGCAATAAAGGAGCGATATTATATAGTGACTAGTACGTGGCAATAGAATTTAAAATTTTTCAAAAATATGGGTAGTTGTGATAATATAATATGGTGGGATATGACAGTTAAATTTTTATTTCAACAATACGAGTATTAGGCACGATACCAAAATAATAACTTTTACCAAATATTTGGTTATATGGTATAATTTTGCTTTTTGGCTGTACTAAATTTTGTTTGTGTTCAACCATATAATTCAACAATAGTATTTTGCCCTTAAAATATTGTGATATCAACCATATTTTTACTTATACGTGTATGATGGCCAATAAGTGGGGTGTCCGCTAGAAATTACATATGGGCCCACTTTTGATAAAGTATCAAAAAGCACTCGAATTGCCAGGGAGGTTAACCGCCCGCCCCATTATTATAGAAATGAACTTTTTTATGTTTGCTCATTTCTTCTTTATTCTGATTTCATTGTACAGAAGCATTTAAATGAATATCTTGCTGCAGAATTTCTTCGCTATAGCTAAAGTGTATTTTTGTACGAAAATCTTTGCAGTAACAGTTGTTTCAAGGGACTCAATATTTTTCGCTTTCACAAAGTTCGTTATATGCAAGATTCACTGTACTGAACTCTATAATATAACAAATGTCAGAATATTATTCCGTTTCATTTAACTTGAATAACATTTGAAAAACTTGGTTTAATAATTATTTTTTCCTTTCAGGTAAGTTTATGCAGAAAACGTTAGACGTAATAAATTGGAAGGAAAAGAAAGTAAGTAAAATGATCTGATATAGCACTTATTTACTTACAAGAGATTGCAACTTTATAATACTCTACCGGGCTATGGAAACACCGAGCAAAATATAAACCAATTTAGAAATCTTATTTCAAATTTTGGTAACTTAAATACATATACATTAGGGGCCATATCAAAAAAAATTCTTACTTGAGTTTTAACGCATACGTTAGTTACCAAACACATTAGCAGTACCATACATTTGTTTAAAATTTTTATGCAAAAACAGTACGTTAACTTTTAAATGTAGTAAGGAATTTAATTGTTTTGTTATGGCAACGCCGTTATGTTCAGTTGTAATTTTTTGAATAGTGATGAATAAAAACTAATATTCGAAAACCGAAAAACAAATTTAAAAAATAAAAAATTATTATTATTACATAAAACAACATATTTTTGACAAACAGTTCTTGGATTTACCTTCTTAACAAATAATGAATATATAATATGTAGTATATTAATGATATTGAGAAAAAGTAATAGTGGTACTTATCTAGAAAAATTGTTATTAATCGAATAACGATTTTTATTGTATTCGTTTGATTGAAAGTGCATGACTAACATAATTGTTATTTATATTTTTCTTTCAAAATTAATATTTTCTGTTCATATAAAATGGAATGTTTCAATTAATTTATGTAATAAAAATAATAATATCTTTTTTTTTAAATTTTCCCAATATTGTGTTTTTCAAGAACAATAATAATCGGCAAGTCAAGTGTCATTTTAACGTACAGTTCAAGTGTACTAAATTCAACTTTAAACGAATGGTAAGCTAACAATTGTTGTTGCATTCAACGTTATGAAATTTGTCTTAACAATTGCTTACCAAGCTTTGTTAAGTTTTTTTGCATACGGCCGTAGGTGTTTATTAATAAATAAAAAATTACTTGTAAAACATATTTCTAATACTAACAAAGAAACTAAACTAGAGAATCTGTGGCACCGGGCGTTACTCGGATATCAGATTTCCAAGGTCGAGAACAAACAAAATGTACCTATATTTGTGCCAAAAAAAACCTTAGATACTGCATTTATCAACATATTGTATACAACTACTTCATGGGCTGAAAAGTCCCGGGCATAACACATAGATGGCGCTAATTTTATTGCAGTTCATTTTTTTCAAGTAATACTAACATCTGTTAAAATTTCTATTTATTAGATTGTGAGTTATTGCGCTAAGAGTGACGCTACTTTTGCTATTTTCAAAACAATGGATCAAAAACAATTTCGTGTTTAAATTTTCTGTTTAAGGTTTGCTGACTTCAAACGTGGTCGTAGAGACGCCGATGATGCAGAACGCAGTGAACGTCCAAATGAGGCGATAACACCAGAAAACATAAAAAAAATCCACAAAATCGTTTTGAATGCTCGAAGAGTGTATAAAAAGAACGTTTTGGTTTTATATTGCATGAGCATTTTACTCTGAGAAAGCTCTATTCAAAGTAGGTGCTGCGTTTACTCACTGTTGACCAAAAACGAAAACGTGTTGGTGATTCTGAGCAGTGTTTGGCCATGTTTAAACGTAACAAACCCGATTTTTTGCGTCGATATGGGACAATGGATAAAACATGGATCCATCATTTCACTCCGTATTCGCCAGTTTTGGCTCCCAGCGACTACTGGCTGTTTGCAGACCTGCATAAAAATGCTCGCCGTTTCGCACGAATGAAAAGGTTATCGCTGAAACTGAGGTCTATTTTGAGGCAAAAGATAAATGAATGATTGCGTTGCTCCTGATGGAGATTACGTTGATGAATAAATCTAATTTTGAACCAAAAAAACTGTTTTCTTTGTTAGGCCCGGGACTTTTCAGCCCATGTGTTATATATTCATCGCATTCCCTGGGGAATGGATATATACGGGATTGAGATCAGTATGCATATATTTTTATTCCCAAGCAAACCCAAGATACCGATTTGTATAACATCTTGAAAGTCGTTTCAAGAACTAATAAAATTGTCACAAATTAATACAAGCCGAGAAAAAGCGGCTTCACACACTTCGGAACACTCTAGATTAATATGGTCCCTAAAAAGTTTTCGGATTCGAGACTAGTTTTGATAGTGAACTGTCGTGTTTGTATTTGATCGGAAAGATATAAAATAAGACAGGAATAAGAAAAACCCCGGAATAAGTGATAACAATTTTTATTATAAATACATACATATATACAATTTTTATTATACACTTTTTAAAGTGTTAATAAAACAAGTAAGAGTGTAGTATATTAGGCTGGGCCGAATCTAAAATACCCTTCACGATAGTCACGTATGTGTATAGTATACATTGCAAATTTGAACTGATAATGCTCGGATATATATGGACCGTTATCGGAATTTTCTATTTTCTGTATTTTAGTAAACTTCTTTTATAACGAGAATTGCTTTTCAGGAAAAAAAAATGTTAATGGACAAATCGGTTCAGGCTATATCTCGGGTATATATGGACCGACATCAGAAATTTGTATTTTCCATATGTATATAACCTTACTTCATTACCTGAACTGCTTTTGAGCAAAAAAGTTGTTTCAGATCGCTTACGCGACATTTTAATGAAAACGCCGGTCTAGGCTATATCTCGGGCATATATGGACCGTATCGAAATTTTAATTTTCCATAATTATATAAAATTATTTCCTTACCAATCCTGCTTTTGAGCACAAAAAGTTGTTTAAGCGTTTTCATGAAAAACCCGGTCTAGGCTATATCTCGGGTATATATGGACCGATATAGGAAATTTTGTTTTTCCATATTTATACAACCTGATTTTATTATCAGAACTGCTTTATAGCGCATTTACAACAACTCAACATCTAGTAGATTTGAATTCAAATCTGCAACGAAATCTACATCGTTTACACCACCGTTTTTTGACATCTAGCAAGATTTCAATTGCTCAAAAATAATTTATGCATGCGGGTTTGACAATACAATATTATCAGGGACTGAATACACCAGTATTAAAGTGTATATTTTTTGTGCCCAGAGACTGCATACACCACATTATAGTGCAATTTTTGTTGCAGCGTAGTATTTTTAAGTACTTTTTGCAAGAAATCACAGTTGCATCGCTTAGTACTGAGTAGATTTCAGGAGATTTCGTCGAAATCTACTCATAAAGTAGATTTCATTTTGTATGGGAAATCTTCTGAAAATCTACTAGATTTGGCTTGAAATCTCGAATGAGCGGATTTCGCTTTGGTGTAAATAGGCTATTAAGGCAAAACAAATTGTTTTAGTTCGCTTATGCGACATTTTCATGAAAACCCCGGTTGAGGCTATATCTTGGGTATAGATGGACCGATATCGGAAATTTTCATTTTGCATATTTATATAAACTGATTTTATTACCAAAATTGGTTTTAAGCAAAAAAAAAAGTTGCTTAAGTTCGTTTACGTGATATTTTCATGAAAAGCCGGGTTGAGCCTATATCTCGGGTATATATGGACCGATATCGGAAATTTTCATTTTCTATATTTATATTACCTTATTTCATTACCAAAACTTGTAATGACCGATTTCAAATAATATAATAATTTTGGCTTCTATAAGTTTTTCTGTTTTGCTGAAATTTTTTTTTATATACTAATGAGTTGCAAAGTAGCTAGGGAAATGAAAAATTTTCTCGGCTGTATAAAACTGTAACTTCATACCATCGAACCTGGACACAGGTGTTTAGATACTTTTGCTAAGTTGCGGTCAGTCATCAACACGACGCAACATTGTTACTACCTGTTTGTTCGATAGTAAAGTTAACAACTTAGAAGGCAACATGTTTATAATTCCTTGTTGCTACCAGGTTTTATCAGCACCAGCAGTAATAATGTTGCAGGCAACCGCTAACATGTATAACTTATCACCGAAGGAGCATGATCATATTTTAAATAATATTTTTCTCGATTTTCTAAACATTCAGCTGTAACAAACAAATCTTTTTTTATGGTAAGACATTTCTCCAGCATTAAACATAAATTATTGGATCAGAATAGGAGAGAAAACAAAACTTAAATATATTGTTGTGATACAATTCTTTTTTTTACTAAGCAAAAAAACAAAAAACAAAGGAGAGAAAACCATAAAATCTATACGTGTTTTGTTTTACATGCGGGTTTTAAAAGAACAAACTGGAGAATATGGCGGTCTTCCGGCTTTTTGGTTCTTTCTTTTTCTTTGGTTCGCTTGCCGAGTACAGACGTTGACCGGCAGATATGAGTGGAGTTAACTTGTCAAGCTTAACTTAGTCACTTAACTTTAATTAATGTTGGTAAAAGTAATATTTTAACATATAAAATTGTGTGCATTACAACAATTACACCAGCAAGAAAAAAAAATCCAGTTTAAAAACCAAAAAAAAAAACCCCAATCCTTTTGGACTTGGACATTTAGCACCCCAAAGGATAATCCTTTTAAGAACACGACAGGGCAACAAAGCAAGCGGCTAATTACCAAGAAAAAAAACGCACACGAAAAGTACCGCAACACCTATTGTCACAACTCACCAAAAGAAATAAGGCATGCGAGGAAAAGCCCCTCTATAAGTTACGGAACCTCCTCTAACATCCAAAAGAACAACACCAACCATAAAAAAAGGCGCATCCGTTAAGTATCAATATCTAGACGTATATCTTGGTTAAAGATTTATTACTTTAAGCCACTTTTAAAATAACACAAAAAAAAAAACAATATTTTTTGCTTACCATGTAGAAGTCACCCTTTAGGAGAGAAAGAAAAAACAATCGAAGACAATTGTGTTTAATATAAGTAAGGTTTGCTTTTCTCCTTATAATTACCTGCATTCTGAGATAGAAAACCAAAAAAAAAAAAAAAACTATTAACGATGACGTAATGATCATTGTACTACGTGTTTAATTGAATTTACTTGGTTTTTTTTTGTACCTTTTCTCAACAAGATCATTACATATCGTTTCTTACTTTTAAGCATATGGTTTTTTTGTTAAATATGCAATGTATATAAACTCTCAATAATACATACATAACTCCTTTGTTCATTCTCGAATATATAAAGCCTAGTATGAGCATATGAGAGTTCCTTAAAGTCATCTCAACTATATGGCATCAGTTCATCGATATCTTGAAGGCCTTCCAGAACATCGACAACATATATGCTTGGTAAGTCTATATATTTCTTTTACCCCTAATATTAATGGATGTGAGTATGAAATTTATCGAATGCTCTGCAGCATGTATCCAATAGTATTCGTAGAAGCTTTGATATGGTTTTTAATCATTCCCATGATAAAAAAAGATACTGAGATACAACATTTGTATATAACATTTCTATACATACGTACAATTTACGTCGTGGATTTTGTTACCCAGAATTAAATATTTTCTGCAGATGCTCAGACTAAACGTTGCTTTAAACATTTATTTATAATACAAAAGTTCTTATGATAGTTCGCCTAAGGACCACGATAGTGGTATTTAAAATATGAATTATGAATTAACTCTTATAATAATTGTGAAATAAAAGCAATGTTTGAATAAATTTAGAATTTCACGTGTTTTCGTTATAGGTTGATAAGGTTTTGGGTGCACGGTAAATATGGGTCCTACTAAACATTTAACTAACAAGGATACAGGTTAAGGGAGGGTAAAGAGAGAGCCAATCAATGACATCAGATATTGGCTTTGTGGTATTCAGATAAAATGCGCTTTGCTTATAATATTCTTCAGTGACTATATCGGGCTTGTAGGTTTTTATAGTAAATATAGTCATTCTAGTCCATCATATATTTTTCCAGCACTTTGTATAAAAAATAGGGAGTCTAAAATAAAAAGAAACTTATTGTAACACTATCAACATTTGTTAAGAAGGGACCGAACCCCCCTGCCCGACTGATAACTAGCATACTGAAGGCTCCCGCAATCCCCACTAAACATTTGTTTCGTTACGCCTGGGTCTTTGTGATTTAGCAGGCAAATTATGCTGATTCTTTCGGTACATTACAAACTGCTTTTGAGCACAAAAAATTTGTTTAAGTTCGTTAAATTTTTTTTGAACTTTTATAATTTTTAAATTAAAAATTTTTTGGTTTGTACATATGTACATCGGGTTCTAGTTCAAGTTTTTCCTTTCTTAAGTTTTTTTCTTAAGAAGGATTTTTTACAATACAAATTTGCTGTGATCAATAATTACAAACAAATAATGCCGTATTTGCTGCCATCTGACACACATAATTGAAATATTTTCATTCATTCTGAAATGTTTGGCAAGCAAAAAGATGAAAGAAAAGAATGAATTAATTCACTTAAACTTTCTGAAAATAAAAGATTCACACAAATGAAAGATTTTGCCTATAATCCCCAGGCATTCTCAAGGTAATATTCACCGCACCGTTAGTACTTGTAGACTTCTCAAAGGCACGTTGAAACAACTAATAAAGAAATCATTCATTTAACCGCAATTCTTAAGTATATAAAAACAGCTACTTTATAATACGTATGTATATAACTACTTAATGTTAATAACATTCAATGTTTTAAGAACATCGCATTTACAGTGCACCCAGATGTGTGTGTGCACTACAACACCCCTTCTCGATGGATTAATAACAGCTTCTGTGTGAGGTAGTTGAACTTCTCCTTTGGCAGTGGTTTCGTTAAAATATCAGCTTCTTGGTCATCAGAACTTACATATTCAATTTTAACTATCTTTTCTTCGACTTTTTGCCTTATAAAGTGATGTTTCACATCTATGTGTTTGATTCGCTTATTTTCCATGTTATAGGCTAATTTTATCGCACTTTGATTATCTTCAAAAATTTTAATAGGTTCTACTTCAATAAAAAGATCAGACAGTAATCCACGCAGCCAAACTCCTTCCTGTACTGCCAAATACATTGCCACATACTCCGCCTCAGTTGTTGAACATGCTACCACTTGCTGTTGCTTTGATGTCCAGGTAACAGTGCTCCCAAAAATTTTGAACAAATATCCACTCGTTGACTTTCGAGTTAATTCATCGCTAGCATAGTCAGCATCAACAAAACCGACTAAAAGCTGTTCGATATTATTCTCGTTCCTTTTGTAAATTAATTCCATATTCATACTTGTTTTTAAGTACCTCACAAGTCTCTTAACGCGTTGCCATTGCACTTTGATCGGCGATTGCTGATATCGATTTAGTTCTGATATTGCGTAACATATATCGGGTCTGCTGCCTAGCATAATGTACATGAGTATTCCAATTACTTCGCGGTATGGTACATTAAGCTTCTGTTCATTTTCAAAATGCTCACACTGACTCGATTTAACAATGGGGGTTGCAACGCAGTTACAATTCTCCATGTTCACAAAATTTATAACATCCTTTATAGCCTTCTTTTGTGACAATGCTAGAACATTTGATTTTACATTGTAATTAATTTCTATACCAAGAAACTGTTCCAAACACTCAGTTACTACCATTTCAAACATTTTTGAAAAGTTATTTTTTACTTCGTTCAATTGCACCTCATTGCTACCAACAAGTAACAAATGATCCACGTACAATACTAAATACATTATGCATTCACCATGTGATCTGGTGTAAACACAGTAGTCATGTTCAGACCTTTTGAAACCCATTTTAACAGTAGCATCATGGAATCTTTTGTACCAACACAACGGGGATTGTTTAAGGCCATATAGCGATTAATTTAGTTTATATACCACACCACTTTTTACTTTCATACCTTCAGGAGGGATCATAAAAACTTTTTCGTTCAGATGGCCATTAAGAAATGCAGTTTTGACATCCATTTGACAAATGTTATAACGTTTATGAATTGCCACAGCCAAAACTGTACGTATAGTTGCCATTCTTTCACCTGGCGCGTACGTTTGTTGATAATCAATGCCATATTCTTGCTGACACCCTCGAGCAACTAGCCTTGCCTTATAACGAATGGGTTGACCATTTTTATCGGTTTTTAGCTTAAAAACCCACCGACAAGTGATGACCTTCATATCTTTTGTTCGATCAACCATTTCATACGCATTGTTCTTCTCTAACGACAAAAGTTCTTCCTCAATTGCATGCTTCCACTGCGTTCTATCAGGCCTAAACTGAATTTCATTAAAACAGGTAGGTTCCGCTGAAAAATTAACTTTGGACGGATTTATCTGGTCAAAATTAGAATTGTAAGTTAACTTGCCTGGAGCTTTGCGCTCGCGACAGCCTTGCCTTTGATTTACCAAATCCGATTGCTGCCGAAGCGCCACAGTCTGCTCAACGCACTCTTTTTGCTTTAATGTATCGTTGCCACCTGCAACGTCAGCATTACTTACCTAATCGTCATCATTAGTCATCGTTGCATCACCTTCTTCGAAACCTTCAAAGGGCTCCATCTGTAGTATCGAATCTAATTCTTCTTCTTCCCCTTCTTGAACTTGCAATTCATGGTTTCTAACCATCAACATATCGTCGTCAGTATGGTTTTTACTAATTTCAAAATTTGTAACCTCATCAACCGGTTTTGATAAGAGCTTTGCCGGAAAATTAGACTCATCAAACGTTACATTTCTGGCAACAGTGATCCTTTTATTAATTGGGTCCCACAGCCGGTAACCGGTAACAGCATAGCCAACAAACACCATTTCTTTACATTTTGGATCAAGTTTTGATCGTTTTTCTTTGGGAAAGAGCTCATAAGCACGGCAGCCAAAAATTCTCAATTTGCCAACGTCAGGTTTCACGCTATACCAAATTTCCGCTGGGGTTTTATTTTGCAAGTTACTGGTTGGGCTTCTGTTTAGTAAATATGCTGCAGTTTGTACAGCTTCTCCCCACATATTCTTGTTTAAACCGGAACTAATCAACATCGTTCTAGCCTTTTCAACCACGCTCCTGTTGTAGCGCTCAGCTACACCATTTTGTCTGGGACAATAGCCAACTGCCGTTTCAAGTTGGATGCCTTGCAATTCATAATAATTCTTTTGTTGATTAGACAAGTACTCTCTGCCTTTGTCACATCTCAGGTGAGCACTACGGCTTCCAAAATTTGCTTCGACGTGAGATTGAAAAACTTTAAAACAATTGAAAACATCAGATTTGTGTTTTATCAAGTATATCCACGCGAAATGGCTAAAGTCATCAATGAAGCTGACGAAATACCGATAACCATCATATGTGCTGGGTGTAATCGGACCACATACATCGGTGTGAATTCTTTCTAGAATTCTTGAAGTTGGTTGGCGATGACTTTTGTAAGGCAACTCGGCTTGCTTACCTTTAACACAATCGCCACATTCTACATCCTTCTTACCCACTTCAAATCCAGTTACCATTTCGTTGTTTTGTAATTTTTTAAGATATGCATTATTAATATGACCAAAACGCTGATGCCATAACTCACCCACTTTACATAAATTCATAAAGAATTTTTCTTGAACGAGTTTTAAAACATACAGTGAACCAACCATGTGTGCGACCGCCACTGTTTGACAATTTTTCTTAATTAATGCATCTTTAAAACGAGTAAAATACCCCTCTAATCCTCTTTCTTGTAGAGCCTTTATTGAAAGTAAATTTACTCGCAATTCTTTTGCATAAAGCACATCATTTATTTCAATTTTAATTGTTTCGCCTCGGATTTTAGCAAAACCTACAAAAACACCCTTATGTGTCGCCATAATAGATCCACCTTCTTCTGCTGTACTAATAGCTAGCGGTCCTTCAAGTGTCTCAACGCTGCTCAATGATTTTAAATTGTTTGTCGCATGGCGTGTGCTGCCCGAATCTAAAACCCACATATCTTCGTCACTTTCACAACTACCCATCATGAATGCCACAGCTGAACTTTCATTTTTGTTCGCCACGTTTTTATATTTTCCCTTTTTATTCAGATGACAAGAAAAACTTTTATGCCCCTTCTTTTTACACTTAAAGCATGTGCCATTAAAACCAGTGTAGAAAACCGCATCGTTTGCACCTCTATTTTCAGTTGCTAATTCTTTACTCACTTTTTGCCGCATTTCTTCATTCAATAAACGTGACTTCGCACACTCCAGCGTAAGAGTTTCATCGGGCAAGTTTTCAAGTGCTGTTATAAGAGGTTGGAAGTCGTCAGGAAATGTTTTAAATAGATAGTAAATAATTTCATTGGTTTCTAATTTTCCACCAGACGCCACAAGTTCACGCACGCATTCATCAAAATTTGTAAAATGCTTCTTCAAATCACTGCCTACTTCATACCGCAATCTATCCAGCCTTGTCCTCAACATATTTTGTTTGGCCATATTTGTACCAGAAAAGGTGCTTACCAGCGCACTTCACATTTGCTTTGCTGTCGTTTTACCTTTTATGTACTCCAAGTGGTTGTCATCCACGAAGCAAATAATCAAATTCTTTGCTTTTGCATTTTTTTCAACCCATGACTGAACCTCATTTTTATTGCTTTCCAAACTCAACAGGCCTTTGTGCCGACAAAACGTCCAGAACTCCTTGAGCCTCCAAAAAATTTTCAACTCTATACTTCCAAGAGTCAAAACTCTGCCCATCAAATGGCTTAATTTTGGAGAAAACTAATTCCATCACTGCTCGCGTAGGTTCTGGGCCCATAACCTGTAGACTTCTCAAAAGCACGTTGAAACAGCTAATAAAGAAATCATTCATTTAACCGCAATTCTTAAGTATATAAAAACAGCTACTTTATAATACGTATGTATATAACTACTTAATGTTAATAACATTCAATGTTTTAAGAACATCGCATTTACAGTGCACCCAGATGTATGTGTGCACTACAACAGTACTCAAATATTTCTTATATTTTAGCCAATTAACTCTAGTGACGCTCAACGCCAAGTCATTAAACGGGGAGCCAACCTCATGGAGAAACGAAACAGAGGTGAGCTATCTGATGACAAATCTAATGAATTCTCATCTGGTACTCATTCTAAAGGAAAATTGTTTGAAACTGCAAAATCTATATCAGGAACTTTTCGTCGGTCTGACAGCCACTAAGTGGGGTGTCCGCTGGAAATACCATGTAAGCCCATTTTGGAAACAGTGTCAAAAAGCACACGGCCTTTCCGAGAAATTAAACGTTATCCCCAAATGGTGTCGCCAGCCACTAAAAATCGATCCCCAAGTTTTTTTTTCCATTTATTTATTTATTGAATCTTCAAAATATGAACTAACAATAAGTATTCAAATCTTAATACTAAATATAAAAGGTATTTAAGTCCAGCCACTGCTAGACAAAAAAGTTTCGTTTTGCGCGAATAATATCGGTAGAATCACCTATTTAACGTTCTGATGGTGGCCAGGGTATCCCTTTTTCTCAACCGAGAGTGGCCGCCAAAATTAAGTATGTTGCGTGCAAGAGGATTTGGGTGAAGTTCCAGTTTACTGATATACCTTGTGGCATACTTAGAGAACTCGTCAGTTACCAGCGGAACACACAGATCCTTGTGAATTCGTCAGTTTCTTACGTACCATGGAGCTGCAGCAATCGTACGAAGAATTTGGTTTTGTCGTCTTTGAATTTTTTCAATGTTAGATGTTGAGGCGGTTCCCCATAATTGAACTCCGTAGCACCATATAGGCTTTAAAATTGCGTTATATAACAAAAGTTTGCAATCCAATTTCAATGTCGAATTTCTGCCCATCAGCCAATTTAGTTGCGCTGCTTTTAATTTCAACTGAGTGACTTTCGCATCAATGTGAGGCTTCCACGTTAGCCTACGGTCGAGGTAAATACCAAGGTATTTAACTTCATTATGCTGCAGTAATAGGTGTATTGTTAATTTGGAGAGCCGAACATGTTTGCTTACGCAGTGTGAATGTAACGTGAGTACATTTTTGTTCATTGACTTTTATTTTCCAAACGTTGAAGTATGGATTCCGGATCTCGTTGGCATATCAGATGCGTAAATCCAATATAGAGTGGGGATGCTTGGGTATCAGTAATCATAGAGACCTTCCACTCTGCAGGATAATACTCAAGGCGTAAAATAGCGTTAAAAATAAAAAGTAGAACTCTTCTAGCTACACGAGGTAACTGCTCAAGCATTTTACCAGTAATTTGATCTATACCTGGAGCTTTCCTGGGGTTTATGTTATTGATAACGTTTTCGACATCTTGAAAGTTAAGTCTCAAAGACACAGGCTGTCTAACAGCATACGGCGGAAATTCTGCTGCAGCATCCGCTGAATCATTTGTCGTAAAAACATTTCTCAAATGATCAACGTACACCATCCCCTTTTCGGAATCGCTTCGTGCCCAGTCGCCAGTTTAAGTTCGCAAAGGTGGCTTACCTATTACGGGTCTTTTCAGAACTTTTGTCGCTTTCCACAGAGATTAATCAGATTGCGGAGTACCATCCAGGCTTTCCAAATATGTTTTAAAGGAAGATATTCTCTGGATTTCAGGCAGATTTCTTAGTCGAGTTACGCATTCCCGTAGCCTAGTTTTAAGCTGGGGAGACCTGCGAGTTTGCCACTCTCTTCTAACTCTTCTTTTTTCTGACAGAAGTTGTTCAATTTCAGCCGAATAAGTTCTATTGTTCTCATTTCTGGATCTTATATGACTAGTAGTAGCATGCTGTACGGCCAGTTTTCAGAAAAATCGTTAATTGACGCATCAATATCCTCAGGTGTTCTGAAGGCGATATTTTCACTACAAAGTGTACTTAAAAATTTTTTGTATTTTAGCCAATTAACTCTATTGACGGTCAACGGGGAGCCAATCTCTTGGGGGAACGAAATAGAAATTATAGTTGGTGAGTGATCTGATGACAAATCTAATGAAGGCTCCACTTGCATCCACTCTAAAGGAAAATTTTTCGCAACTCCAAAATCTATAACATCAGGGATCTTTCGTCAGTCTGACGGCCAATAAGTGGGGTGTCCGCTTGAAACCACATCTAAGCCCATTTTGAAAACGGTGTCAAAAAGTACACGGCCTTTCGGGGTAATTAAACGTGATCCCCAAAAAGTGTGTTTAGCGTTATAGTCGCCAGCCGCTAAAAATCGAGGACCAAGTGATTTGAAAAAATTTGAATACTGATTTTCTGTTTTTGAAAATCGTGGTGGTGAGTAAATCGAGGATGTAACGATTTTTTCATGAAAATAATCTAAGCATATATTTGTAGCTTGGAGATATTCCTCACGTGTCCTGTTCATTAGATAATTAGATAATTCTGGTCTTTATCAAAATTGCCGAACCGCCGCAAGATCTTCCACGGGGATCTTTTGTGTCATATAATGTGTAGCCATTAATTTTGAAATAACTGTTGGTTGTCAAATGGGTTTCAGCAATCATCATTATATCGATCTGTTTTTCCATAAGGAAGTGCTCAAGTTCATTTTTGTGTTGGCAAATGCCGTTTGCGTTCCAGAAACATATTTTTAACCAATTCATTTGTTTAAAATTGCCTGCAAAATGGTGGATTGCATTTTCAGCATTTCCTGCATCATGTTTGTCATGGAAACCGTAAATGTATTTATAGATTGAACAAGAGTCTGCAGAGTTGCCTCAAGATTGCTAAAATGTTGGTCGGAGTTTTGAGGCTTGGGCTCCTGATTCAAATTTGGTTTATCGGATTTTACCACATTCGCATAAGAAATTTGTTGGGGGTTTTGCACGTGTATATGGCTGGTTGGCTGGCGTACCTGGGGAAAATTGGTTGTAAAAATGGTGTTTGACTGCTGGGGTGGCATATTTAAAATCAATGGCTTATTTGTCATTGACCGCTTAAAGTGAGTATAGACAGGGCAACGTCTATAATTTCCAGTGTGGTTACCTCCACAGTTACTGCATTTCTTAACACTTGCGTCGGCCTTTGGCTTATTGCACTGACTTGTGCCGTGAAGTTCGCCACATACAACACAAACAGCGGGCAACTTACAGTAAGCCTTTGTGTGGACAAATTTTTGGCAGTTTAGGCACTGAACGGGTCCTGAACGCTTATGTGGCTCCTCAACGGTAACCTCACGATGCAAAAGAAATTTAAGTTTATAAATAGGATGAATTTCACCTTTTTTCAGGACATTATCCCTGGGTTCTAGTTAACCCTAAACATGGGTTGAGGGATCTTTTCACGGTTCCTGATGTTTACTACGGTTTTTATTTTAAAACCTTTATCTTTCAATCCGGTTTTGACGTCATCAATATCTACGCAAGGGTCAACCCCTTTAATAACGACCTGAAGACCTTTAGCACTTTTGAGCTGGTAAGTGTAAAATGATATTTTCTGTTTTTCTAACACATCAGACAATTTTCGGTAGTCATTTTCATGGATTACCTGAATTTTAGTTTCACTGATGCTGCCGTGCTTCACTGAAATTATCTTTGCCGATTGCCGTAATAAGTTGTTGCACCAGTTCACTAGAAGTTGGTTCTCTCAAATATATTGGTGGAGGCTTATATGTTTTTTTGGATGTTGTTGGCTCATCTGTCTGAAGGATAGCAAACCTATTACTATTCGTTATCGCAGTGGGTTTATCGTCTTTAGACATTTTTGATTTTGAAGATATTTGCGGGGATTTGGGGCTTCGCTGACGTTTAACCACTGTTATATACCTGTCCATTCCTACTTGCGTTTTTGGTTTATCAACAATAGCTAAACTGGAAGATGGTATGTCTTCTGTTGTAACAACAATGTTTAGCGAACACGAAAGCGTGCGTTTTTTATCTCTTAGAGACAGAAGATTATCCAATGATTTTTTCAGTGATTCTTCCTCAGAGATCCAGAGGTTTTTTCTAGTGGAGCTAAGCTCCCTCACAGAATTGCATCTACTAGGTACACTCATGCAATTTTTGTGTTTTTTTTATTTATATTTTATTACTTTAAAATTATATGGAAATAATTGTCACAAAGTTTTTCTTTTGCGTAAATTCACTCTCCACTTATTGCGGTTTTCTACTTATACCGTTTCTTTTTTTATTTTTATTTATAGCACTCCGATTAAAAACAAATACGTCCCTTCACTATCAAAGCTAGACTCTGACTCCCAAGTGATGTGAAAAAAACGTGAAAATTGGGTTTCTGTTACTGAAAGTCGGGGCGGTTAATAAATCGAGAAAATGTAAATTTTTTCCTGTTTGTTCAAATATGCAATATTTTTTGTTTAGCTTTTATTTATTTATTGAATCTTCACAATGTGAACTAACAATAAGTATTCAAATCTTAATACTAAATACAATAAAATAACTAAGTCCAGCCAATGCGCATATTTTATCGGTAAAATATCCCTTTTTCTCAACAGAGTGTGACGGCTAAATTAACTATGTTTCGTGCAAGAGGGTTTGGGTGAAATTGCAATTTGATGATATACCTTGTCGCATACTCTGAAAATTCATCTTTTACCCGTGGAACATACAGATGCTTGTGAATTCGGGAGTTTTTTACGTGCAATGGAGCTGCAGCAATTGTTCGAAGGAAATTTGTTATGTTACCTTTGAATTTTTTCAATGTTTGACGCTGAGGTGCCATAACTGAATTCCGTAGCACCATATAGGTTTTAGTATTGCGTTGTATAACAAAAGGTTGCAATCTATTTTCAATATAGAATTTCTGTCCATAAGCCAATTTAATTGTGTTGGCTTTAATTTCAATCTCGATATCGTGTAAATTTCTAATGATCGTGTAAATGTTGCTTCATCTGTACTCATGGATGGTATAAATATTGAGGAATCGGATGCTCTTGATGTTCTTGGAGTGATGTTCGCTGGACTGAACACATTTTTCATATCTCTAAAGAAGCATTCAAGTGCCTAGTTTTTTTGAAACGGTGTAAGATGTACTTCACTCCATCCGACTTCCTTACTATTTATACCACCTACATCCGACCGAAAATGGAATACAACTCTCATGTTTGGGCCAGTGCCTCAAAGTCTATTTTGGGGTTACTCGACCGTGTGCAGGAGAGGGCGAAGAAGCTCATCGGTGACAGTAGGGTGTCCAACTCTATTGATTCACTGGAGCATCGACGCAGTGTGGGGTGGGTTACCCTGTTCTATCGTTACTACAATGAGTTTTGTTCTGACGAGATTAGGGATATTGTTCCCGAAACTCGCAGATTTTTACGTAGCACGCGCTCATCGTCCAGATGAGCGCGTATGTAAATTTAACCATAAATTGAAAAAAAAACGCAAATAGTCTTGCCGTTTATATAACTTTAAGAGCTGACGTTACCTTAGAAGTTAGCGGTAAACGTTATTGTTAAAAAAGTTACTGAATAGCACCGACGTTAATATTATTGTTAAATATTTTTACCAATGTCAATTGACGTTAAAGTTGAATAGTGAATTGCAGTACAGAACTGCTTTTGAGCACAAAAAATTTTTTTAAGTTCGTTTACGCGACATTTTCATGAAAAACCCGGTTTGGGCTATATCTCGGGTATATATTGACCGGTCTTTTAGTCACCATGCTCAATGAGTGTGTGAAGTTTGAAGCAAAACAAACAATTTTTTTTTTACATTTCCATACAAAATTGCAAAAAAAATTGATTTTTTCGGAATTTGGT
Organism: Thecocarcelia acutangulata; assembly: GCA_914767995.1. Taxonomy (NCBI): domain Eukaryota; kingdom Metazoa; phylum Arthropoda; class Insecta; order Diptera; family Tachinidae; genus Thecocarcelia; species Thecocarcelia acutangulata. Next base: position 62,744,655 of record OU612097.1, read on the forward strand.
ATATATCTCAGCTATATGTAAACCGATATGGTTTAATGGTTTTCTCAGAAACGATATTTCAACAGCGTACAGACGGACATCGCTTATTTATTTATTTATTTATTTATATATATAAGCCGCAAGCCCTTTACTGGCCTAGTTGGCAGAACTACAATATTTATACATCTATTATATTTATACATCTTATTCGACTTTTCCATTAATTGTGAATCAGAATATAATCAATTAAAGTAAATGAACAAAAATGTACCCATGTTACATTCACACTACGTAGAAAAACTTATTCGGCTATTAAAATCAACAATTACATTGTTCCGCAGCACAGTGAAGTCAAATACCTTAGTATTCATCTCGACCGTAGGCTCACGTGGAAGTCTCACATTGACGCTAAAGTCACTCAGATGAAATTAAAAGCGGTGCAACTAAATTGGCTCATCGGTAGAAATTCTATCTTAAAGTTATACAACAAAAGTTTGCAAACTTTTGTTGTATAACGCAATCCTAAAGCCAATATGGAGTTCAGTTGTAGGGTACCGCCTCTGCATCTAACATTGAGAAAATTCAAAAGCGCCGGAATAAAATTCTCCGTATAATAACTGCAGCTCCATTGTCTGTTAAAAACTCTCGAATTCACAAAGATCTAGCTGTACCATTAGTGAAAGATGAATTTTCAAAACACGCGATAAGGTACATTAACAGACTGGAGTCTCACCCGAATCCTCTCGCCCGTAGCATCCTTAACTTTGGTGGCCACACTCGACTGAGAAGGATGGACACCCTTGCAACCATCAGAGCGTTGGAAAGGTGATTTACCAATAAAATACACGCAAGAAACAATTTTTCGTCTAGCATTGGCTGGATCTAAGTAAATAAAATTTTTCAATATTAATTAATTTTTTTTCTATATTAATTAATGAATTTTTAGTTTTAAGATTTGCATACTTATTGTTAGTTCTTTTAGAAGATACAATAAATAATTGAATTATAAAAAAATTAGAATATATATATATATATATATATATATATATATATATATATATATATATATATATATATATATATATATATATATATATATATATATATATATATATATATATATATATATATATATATATATATATATATATATATATATATATATATATATATATATATATATATATATATATATATATATATATATATATATATATATATATATATATATATATATATATATATATATATATATATATATATATATATATATATATATATATATATATATATATATATATATATATATATATATATATATATATATATATATATATATATATATATATATATATATATATAATATATAAATACTTAATAGGGTCGCAAAAAGAACTGTAGAAATTACAAACGGAATCACAAACTTATATATACCCTTTACATTTTTGTGAAGGGTATAAAAAAAGGAATGAATTCAATTAGAAAGATTTAAGAAAAGTGTCAAAATGGAACACGTAAAAGAATAAATGCAAAGATCGGGGTTCGGCAACGTCATTCACGATCATTAAACTACAAAAAAGCCGCGTCTAATCTCTCTACTACTATTTATATAACCTAAATATCGCTTGATCTTAGAAAACATACAAAAAAATCGTTATTCTCAAATAGTTCAAAACTCAGTATTACGATACAAATTTTAAAGGTCTTATAAGTCTTTAAACAGTGTTAATACATCTTGATGTGTTTTTTTTAATAAACTTTTAATAAGAGGTTATTTGGCTCTAATCACTTATCAACTAATTTCAACATTTAGGTGAATTAGTGTAAGGAACGAGATTAGAATACGAGAGAACCTCTTATTATGTTGGGTTTGGTAAAAAATTGCAAGAGCCAAAAAATTAGTACGGTAGGATGGAGGTAAATGGCTTCGCATCGAAGTAAAAGGCAGGGGAAAACGGCAGAGAATCCACAAAAATTTGCGTAACTGTCTCTAAGTCGCTCTTAGGAGGTAAAATGTAAGACCGCCCCATTCTTCATTTCTTGTGAACACAATACGCCCTAACTGCCTTTCGTAAGGGGGCTCCCATAGAAAATGTAAGTTTTTAAAAATTAGGCTCAACCGCGCTAACTACCCTCAGAGGGCTCCAGAAGATACCCATCCAATGTTTTTGTAAGCCCAAAATTTTTGTAGAACATACCCAGCTTCTATCTTCAATCATTAGGGGCGCCCCCATACAAAATATTTATTTTCAACAACTACCCCCTAATGAACGTAATACCGAAACAAATTTTTTTTATTTTGTGTAAGATCTTTAATATTTATCAAACAATCTTCACAATGCAGATCTTCAATGTATGCCGTGTGGGATAAAAACTGAAAGATGCTATACCAATGGCAACACAATCGAAGCGTAAAAACTATAATATAGTACTGCTTATAATCTAAAATAGATGCAATTAAACACGTAAGAAAAACATCGTCACATAAACAAAATATACTCGTACCTAAATCATCAATAACGAAATTCAACAACAAATATTCCATGTGTTTTGAATAAATTAATTTATTATGTTCGACGTCATTTTTCTTTCTTTCCTGAAAAAGTTGACAGCCCGCGGAAAGGAAAAAGAAAAACAAACATTAAACAAGAACTTTCTAACAAATCAATTTATAAAAATTGCACTTTATTTCTATTGATTTAAGACAAATTGTTTTATGTGAGAAAAGAAATGCGAAAAAATAAACAAAATAAAAACCAACAATAATAAAAATAAATACGATGACAAAACGTAAAAATTAAACGTGTGGTTCATTGTTTTTTCCAGTCCATTGAAAGCACTGGCTGTTTTTCAATGTCAATATCATACCACGTTTTCTGAAGGTCTCAGATAAAATTTATGCCACATTACTTTCAACGTTTCAACAAATGTATATATGTAAATATACATGCATATGTACGTGTATGCATATGCACCAGAGACTGACAAAAGTATTATTTTCAATACTTATTGGTTATATGAAGGAAAAAGTGTGTGAATGTGTACAAATAAAAAATCAACCCATACACATACACAAAATATTAATGCCAACCTAAAGGCAGAATTAGTTTGTACGCTCTTTTCTGTTCTGAACCAGCTGTTTTGTTCCCGTTCAGTTGAAACTACTCATATGTATGTATATGTGCATGGTTTGTTTTTACTTTTTCGTTCTGTTCTGTTGTGGACTAATGGACCATAACAGATGAGAACAATTTTTAGTCCGAATAATTTTTTGTTCTATTAACAACAGACGAGACTAGTTAATCCGGCATAACATGTATACGTATACACAGCATTGTGTATGGTTTCATTTGATTACTTGGCTTGTATTTGTATTGGTTTGTTCTGTTTGTACCGGCATAAAGCTGGTTGAAATAATAATGCCGACAAAATATCACTTATATCCCCCCGTTCGCCTACAAGCTCCAGAAAAGTTGTTCTCATCTGTTATTGCCCAATCTGTTGAATATAGAATTCATCGTTAAGCTCTAAACACTTAGACGACAGCAGACTTCACAACTTCACGGCTACAAATGAAGTTAGCTTCAAATGCTGCCGTCTCGTTAGCAACATAATTATTTTCAAGACAGCAGCAGCACTATGTGTGCTTAAACAATGCAAATTTTAGAGGTGCCACTTATAACAAAGTTTCCAAATGAAATGTTTTAACAACCAAATAATAACTTTAACCAAACTTCAACATGAGCGGTCCACATTTAACTTTAACTTGAAGTTAGTGTTTTCATGTCAGGTGGAGACCAAATGAAATGTTTTAAAAACCAAATAATAACTTTAACCAAACTTCAACATGAGCGGTCCACATTTAACTTTAACTTGAAGTTAGTGTTTTCATGTCAGGTGGAGACCGCACTTTAGGATCATTCGAAGAGATGAATAGTGTTGACTACACACTTTCTTGTACTGTACCTGGTAATGCTCTAGGTGCATTAACGTCTATAAGGTGGCCGCGCTGCGGCATGTGACAGTTTTTTTTTCTATTGGCAATATAGTAAGCCATTTACGTCAAAAGTATTGTTGGCATTTTTTAAAGTGAATTTTGTGGTTTATTCTGAATGAAACATCTAAAAATGATTTTGTGAGCATAGGAATAATTTACATATAAATAATATATAGTTGCGAAATGATATTTTCTTATTTTATAATTGTGAAAAAAGTTACAAATATTTTTGACAGCATATATTACCACATGCCTGTTTTTGTTGTAATTTTGCTCGAGTGCTGCCACTTTGGTAATTCTGTTTAGCCGCTATCGTTTTTTTACATTTTCTTTTACTTTATAAAATTTAAATTCTGTGACGATTAAAATTGATGTCTTCTTTCTATTAAAAAATTGCCATAACGAAGAAGAAGCATGTTTTCGGGGTTTAAAAATATTTTTTAGTTTCCTTTTGACTCATTTGTTATTTTTTTTTATAAAATAATATACACTTCGTTAATATTTTGCAATTTCATTAAAATAATTGAAATTTGTTTAGCTGGGAATATAAAGCAAATTCAAATAAATGTGCAAACAAGAGCAGTGTATATTATAGAACGAGTGTGATTGTCTGCGTTATGAAATAATACTTGACTTGTCTAATTTACGTTTCGCTGAACAATTTTGTTTACATCGGTGTAATTTTCATTGATTAAGTTGATTCAACGCTGAGTTTTTATTATTATTGTGGTTGTTTTAACACAATTTTACTACATACACGTGTCGCTGCTAAAAATAATTAATTTTAATAGAATAGGAAACACAGGTATCCGTTTGATAAAAAAGCGTCGCCGCGCTAGGCCGCGGGTCACATGAGTAAGGAACAAGTGAAAATGAAAAATAAACCCTAAGGAGTTTTAGTTAACAACTCGTATCGAGTTATTTCATATATGTCATGTTTATTGTTTTTTTATTTATATTTCTTGTCATGCAGTTTAATCTTGTTTCTAAAGCATTGATCACTACATAATGCCTTCAAGGGCAACCACACATATTCATTGTCATACTCGTACTGGGTGGTCTCCTTGTGGTGAGCACTACCCTAAAATATAATTTTATATTTAATAAACTTGAATACGTGCTCGCAGTTACATACTTACGACATCTAAACATCGTTTTAAACTAATTGTGGTTTTTCTAGTAAAAGCTGCTGCTAGATAAATTTGTATAATTTTTTGCGATTGCCATCACTCTTAAATAGTATTACATTTAGTTCTATCACAAACAGAAAAATGCTAACGTGTCATTTAATAACAACTTAGTGTTAGCTACTTCTAACCCGCCAACATTATAGTCACTATTATTATTGAATAAAGGTAACAAACAACTTATTATTTGCATAAACACGTTTTTTTTCTCATTCAATTATTTATTGGATCTTCACGAAGTGAACTAACAATTAGTATTCAAATCTTAATACTAAATACATAAAATTATTTAAGTCCAGCCAATGCTAGACAAAAATGTTTTATTTTGCACGGTCGATATCGGTAAAATCACATGTTGGACGTAACCCCCTTCTCAACCGAGAGTGGCCTTCAAAATTAAGTATATTGCGTGCAAGAGGATTTGGTTGAAGCTCCAATTTACTGATATACCTTTGAAAATACGTCTTTTACAAGAGGAACACGGAGATCCTTATGAATTCGTGAGTTTTTTACATACCATGGAGCTGCAGTAATCGTTCGAAGAATTTGATTTTTTCGCCTTTGAATTTTTTCAATGTTAGAAGTTGAGGCGGTGCCCCATAATTGGATTCCATAGCACCATAGCGGACTAGGTGAATTGTTAATTTGGATGGCTGAACATGTTTGTTTACGCGTCGTGAATGTAACGTTTATTAACTTTAATTTGTTTATTAACTTTAATTTTCCATAGTTTTAGCCATATTTCTAATATTGATATATACTCCTGCAAATTTCGCGAAGCTACTTGGTGGTTTTCATGTACCCGGCAGAATGCTGAGTCATCTGCAAAAGTTAAGTGTGGATTCCGGATCTCGTTGGCATGTCTGAGGCGTAAATCAAATATAAAGTAGGTCCTAGAATGCTACCTTGGGGAACTCCTGCCTCGATTGGCTGTAAGTGGCTTATAAAATCGCCTTCTCTGATAACAAACTTCCGGCCGCATAAGTAGCTTTCTAGAAGCTTGTGAGTGTTTGCAGGCAAGTTTAACTTTATTTTGTGCATCAAGCCGTCGTGCCACACTTTATCAAAAGCTTGGGAAATGTCAATAAATAAAGCCGAACAATACTTTTTGTCTTCAAAAGTCTGTCTTATGACGTTGACTAGTCTGTGCGTTTGTTCTATGGTGCTGTGTTTAGCCCGAAAATCAAATTGATGATCAGGGATGCATCCCACATTGTTCAACATTGGACTCAACTTTGCCATTAACAATTTTTCGAACAATTTTGAAATTGTTGGCAGTAGACTTATTGGTCTGTATGATTCTACCTTAGTGGTATCCTTCCCTGGTTTGGGTATCATAGTAATCATGGACACCTTCCACTCTGCAGGATAATACTCGAGACGTAAAATAGCGTTAAAAATAAAAAGAATAATTCTACGAGCTACACGAGGTAGCTGCTCATGCATTTTACCAGTAATTTTATCAATACCTGGAGCTTTCCTGGGGTTTGTGTTACAAATAACATTTTCCTAAGTCAGCCTAAGTCTCAAAGACATAGGCGGTCTAACAGCGTATGACGGTAGTTCAGCTGGGGGGTTACTCTTTATTAAGATGTGTAAGAAAATCTGAACGAAAATGAAGAATTGGTACTCTTTAAAGCGATTGTACGTTTGGCTTTCGCATCTATTTTTTTCTCTTTCGCAAGTCTGGTAGTACCACATTTTGTAATGCGTTAGCGCATGTCAAAAATATTTTATACACATAAATACTTGCGACAACCAAAGACCAAACGCAAAGGAAGAAAAAGTGAGTACATATTTAAAATTTGTTACTTTTGATATTTAATGTGTTATTTTTAGGGAGAAAGTAAAGAAACAGTTGACAAAGCAGCGGCAATTTGAAATTCTAGTTGAATTAATGGTGCCACATAGTGATTTGGCGAAGGGGCATTTGCAGGCAGCAAATGCAAAACAAACCACAAATAACTTGTGGACGAAATTGTCCGATGACCTCAACGCTAATGAACCATCTGTAAGGGATATAGCAGGTTGGAAAAACGTAAGGGCAATGGTGTTATTTATATTTGTACATACATATGCTCAATATTAAGCTAATAATGTATACATACTTACGTATGTGCACACATTTATGTACATAGGTTTGGTCCGATTTAAAGAACCACACCAAGCTAAAGATGCGCAAATTTAAATTGAGCATTAGTGGTACGGGTGGTGGCCCATCGCAATTTTGCCCACTTTCTTCCATTGAGGAAGAAATTAGTAATCTTCTTCATATGGAAGAAGCTGTAAACGGCCTACCAACGACGTCTTGTTTTGGTACAAGCGGCTGTAACACTAGCCATGTAACGTTAGTGAGCAGTGATTGTCGGAGGAAATTTTAGATTCGCCGCAAAATAAAGATCAAAAACTGATTGAAGACTTTCTCACCACTAAACGAAAGAGACTATCAGCCATAAATGACCGGGATAATCTTCTTAAAACGCAAGTAGAAAAACAAGCCTTATATCAAAATGATTCCGTAATAGTACTTAGGGAGATGCGGAAAGATTTAGCGAGGTATGCTCGGAAAACACACGATTTGGAGAAAGAAAAGCTAGCACTTTGCAAGGAAAATTTTAAATTTAAAAAAAAGAGCTCAATATTAAAAATCAAAAAATCAAGCTAGAAGAATTAGAATTAAAGAGAAGAATTATAGAATTGGAGACTGAAAAAGGAATAATATAATATTTCTTAAGATAATAACATCTTTTGTTGCGCACATGAAGTGCCTTGTTTTGTTTTTTAATTTTAACATTATTATTTACTTACAAGTACATATCTATTCGATGAAAAAAGTATGTACATCCTTATGTAAACATTTTTTATGCCAAAGAAGTGCAATTTTTATTTTTAAAATAACATTTAATATAAAAGTAAATAAAAACGAATTTTATGATCTCAAACTCAAACTATTTTTAATTTCATTGCGTATTTGTGTCGCAATATGCAAATTATCATTATTGACTTCATTGTCATGAGTTGCAAATTCAATTTCGCCAGAGATATCCCTTTCAGGTATCTCGAATAATGGTGCGTTGAAGTCTAAACAAATATTATGAAGAGCACAGCAAACATTCATTATTTGAACGACTCTTTCTGGTGAGGAATGTAATTCCCTAGCTGCTAATAGACACCGGAATCTACTCTTTAAAACACCAAAAGCTCTTTGAATTATGGATCGCCCTTTGCTAAATCTGTCACTAAAGTATGATTCGGAAGAGTTTTCTCTGGCGTTTCTATATGGGGTTAGCAGCCAGGGTTGCAAAGGATAACCTGAATCGCCTTTGAAAAAATTCAATAAATATGTGAGTGATCTGATTTTTTTTTTTATAATTCAATTATTTATTGTATCTTCTAAAAGAACGTTAGTATGCAAATCTTAAAACTAAAAATTCATTAATTAATATAGAAAAAAAATTAATTAATATTGAAAAATTTTATTTACTTAGATCCAGCCAATGCTAGACGAAAAATTGTTTCTTGCGTGTATTTTATTGGTAAATCACCTTTCCAACGCTCTGATGGTTGCAAGGGTGTCCATCCTTCTCAGTCGAGTGTGGCCACCAAAGTTAAGGATGCTACGGGCGAGAGGATTCGGGTGAGACTCCAGTCTGTTAATGTACCTTATCGCGTGTTTTGAGAATTCATCTTTCACTAAGGGTACACCTAGATCTTTGTGAATTCGAGAGTTTTTAACATACCATGGAGCTGCAGTAATTATACGGAAAATTTTATTCTGGCGATTTTGAATTTTCTCAATGTTAGATGCAGAGGCGGTACCCCACAATTGAATTCTATAACTCCATATTGGCTTTAGGATTGCGTTATACAACAAAATTTTGCAATCTAACTTCAAGATAGAATTTCTGCCGATGAGCCAATTTAGTAGCACCGCTTTTAATTTCATCTGGGTGACTTTAGCGTCAATGTAAGACTTCCACGTGAGCCTACGGTCGAGGTGAATACCAAGGTATTTGACTTCACTGTGCTGCGGAACAATGTAGTTGTTGATTTTAATAGCCGAACAAGTTTTTCTACGTAGTGTGAATGTAACATGATTACATTTTTGTTCATTTACTTTTATTTTCCAAAATTTCAGCCATTTCTCCAATATAAGAATATGTTGTTGCAAATTTTGTGATGCTAATTTATAGTCTTCATGGACATTTTGCAACACGTTGGCATGTCTGAAGCATAAATCAAATATAAAGTTGGGCCCAATATGCTACCCTGGGGAACTCCAGCTTCGATTAGCTGAGCCGAGCTTTTGAAATCACCTTCCTTAACGACGAATTTCCGGTCATATAAATAGCTCTCTAACAGCTTGTGCGTGTTTGCAGGCAAGTTTAATTTTCTTTTATGGGTTAAGCCTTTGTGCCACACTTTGTCAAAAGCTTTGGAAACGTCAATAAATAGAGCTGAGCAATATTTTTTATCTTCGAACGCATTTCTGATAACATTCACCAGCCTGTGTGTCTGTTCTATGGTGCTATGCTTAGCCCTAAAACCGAATTGATGGTTAGGAATACATCCTACTTAATTCAAGATTGGGGTCAACCTCGTCATTAGCAATTTCTCGAACAGTTTTGAAATTGTTGGCAATAGACTTATCGGCCTATATGACTCAACTTTTGTAGGATCCTTTCCTGGTTTGGGTATCATAGTAATGACAGACACCTTCCACTCAGTAGGAAAATACTCGAGACGTAAAATAGCATTAAAAATAAAAAGGACGAGTCTTCTAGCTACTCGGGGTAACTGCACAAGCATTTTGTTGGTAATTTTATCAATACCTGGAACTTTTCTGGGGTTTAGGTTACTAATAGCATTATCGACATCTTGAAAACGAAGTCTAAAAGGTACGGGAGGTCTAACTGCATATGACGGCATATCAGCTTCATCATTCAGTCCGTCAATGGCAAACACGCTTCTCAAGTGGTTAGCGTACAACATTCCCTTTTCGGACTCACTTCTAGCCCAGACCCCAGTCGGAGTACGCAAGGGTGGCTTAGATCTGACGGGTCTCTTTAACCCTCTTGCTGCTTTACACAAAGAATAATCGGATTGAGGACTACTATCAAGGCTTTCCAAATAGGTTGTGAGGAAAGCCTCTCTTTGGACTTCCAGCAAATTTCTTAGTTGACTTACGCATTCTCGAAGCCTAGCTTTAAGCTGGGGAGACTTGCGAAGTTGCCATTCTCTTCTGATTCTTCTCTTTTCTGAGACAAGGTGTTCGATTTCAGAAGAACAAGTTCTGTTATTCATATTTCTAAAATTTGTAGTGGTAGCATGTTGCACGGCTTTTTTAATATTTTGGGAAAAATCATTAATTGACTCATCAATATCCTCTGGAGTTCTCAAAGATATATTTTCCGTACAATGAGTACTTAAATATTTTTTATATTTTAGCCAATTCACTCTAGACTGGAATACACCTATGTCGTTAAATGGGGATCCAATGTTCTGGGGGAAACATATAGAGACCATAGTAGGTGAGTTATCGGAGGACAAATCCAATAAAGGCTCCACATGCATCCATTCTAAGGGGACGTTTTTTACGATTCCAAAGTCAATAACATCTGGGATCTTTCGCTGGTCAGATGGCCAATAGGTGGGACTCCCGCTGGAGATTACATCTAAACCCAATTTTGATATAGTATCAAAAAGCACCCGACCTTTCGGGGAGATTAATCTTGAGCCCCAAAATGTGTGTTTAGCATTATAGTCACCAGCGGCTATAAATCGGGATCCAAGAGAAATAAAAAACTTTGAGTAATGGTTTTCTGTAACTGAAAGCCGAGGCGGCGAATAAATTGATGAAATTACCAATTTACTGTGAATGTGTTCAATACAAATATTTGTTGCTTCAAAATATTCTTCACATGTCTCATTTAGCAAGTAATGTTTAATTCTATTTTTAATTAGAATAGCTGAACCTCCACAAGATCTTCCACGTGAGTCGTTAGTGTCATATAGTATATAGCCATTTATGCTGAAATAACTTCTTGATGTCAGGTGAGTTTCAGCAATCAACATAACATCGATATGCCTTTCCCTCAGGAAGTGTTCAAGTTCATTTTTATGTTGGCGTGTGCCGTGTGCGTTCCAGAAACATATTTTTAAATAAATCATTTTTTTAAAATAGCCTGTAAAATAGTTGATTGCATTTTTAGCATTTCCTGCATCATGGTGGTCATAGAAGCTGTAAAAGTATTTATTGATTGAACCAAAGTCTGCAATGTGTAATTAGCAGTATGATTGCCTCCACAATTACTACATTTTTTTACGTTTGTGTCAGTTTTTGATTTGGTGCAGTTTGATGTGCCATGGAGATCGCCACACACAACACAGACAGTGGGCAATTTACAATATGTCTTAGTGTGGCCATACTCCTAGCAGTTCATGCACTGCACAGGTCCTGAACGCTTATGAGGCTCCTCTACAGTAACTTTCCGGTGTAGAAGGTATTTAACATTATATATTGGGTGAACCTCATTCTTCTTTAAGGTGACATCTCCAGGTTCTAATTCCACCCTAAACATGGGCTGAGGTATCTTTTCTCGGTTTCTGATGTTGAAAACATTCTTAATTTTAAGCCCTTTCTCCTCCAAACCAGATTTAACGTGATTAAGATCTACGCCAGAGTCAATGCCTTTAACAACAACTTGAAGGCCTTTCGCACTTTTAAGCTGATAGGTATAAAAAGCTCCATTTTCTTTCTCCAAGTCGTCTGTCAATTTGCGGTAATCATTTTCATGAATTACCTGGATTTTTGTTTCTTTATTATTTCCATGCTGCACAGATGTTACGCTAAAGGTATTTTCACCTATGACGGAAATAAGTTTGCTTACCAGTTCCTTAGATGTAGGCTCTCTCAAATAGATTGGTGGAGGTTTAAACGATTTTTTTTGAAGTTGTTGGCTCATCCGTTTGGAGAATAGCAAACCTATTATTATCAGAAGAATTACCGGGGTCCTCATCTTTAGGTATTTTAGGCTTTGATGATAATTGGGCAGATTTAGGGCTTCGTTGCCGTTTCACAACGGTGATGTATGTATTTATCCATGCCTACTTGGGTTTTCGGCTTATTAGCGCTAGTTGAACTAGATGTGTTTTCTTCAGATGTTGCAAATATATTTGACGAACACGAACGCGTGCGGTTTCTTTCTCTTGTAGAAAGAAGATTTTTTAACGATTTTTGTAAAGATTCCTCTTCAGAAATCCAAATGTTTCTACTAGTTGAGCTAAGCTCTTTCTCAGAATTGCATCTGCTAGGTGCACTCATGCAGTTTTTTTTTTTATTTACAAAAAAAAAAAAATTAATTAAAAAAAAAAAAATGTCACAAAATATTTCTTTTATATAGGATCACTCTTTTTACCTATTACGGTTTTTTTTATTACTTTCCGATCAAAAACTAACACGTCCGCTCAAGAAAACAAAACTTTAATGTATAGTTTTTTTCCCACTGGGTAGGTAATCTTCACGCACAATAACAACAACAACAATGCACTGCCACCGCACTTGTTTTATTGAAATTGATTTTATTGTTTAGTTTCTGAAATGTGAGGAATTTATTTTCCCGTTGTTTTTTTTTAAATAATTTGTTATTGTTTTTACAATTTAATGCAATATATTATTGATTTTATATGTATGTAAGTTTAAAAGTATGTGAGCACAAAGATTTTTTTGTTTGTTTTTTTTTTTGTTCGATTTTTATAAATATGACCGTACGGTTGGAGAATCACAGAGCGATTCGAATGATGTGATGACAAGTCTAATGAAGGCTCCACTTGCATCCATTCTGAGGGAAAATTTTTCGTAACTCCAAAATCTATAACGTCTGGGACCTTTCGTTGGTCTGTCGGCCAATAAGTGGGGTGTCCGCTGGAAACCACATCTAAGCTCATTTTGGAAACGGTGTCAAAAAGCACACGGCCTTTCGAGGTAACTAAACGTGATCCTCAAAAAGTGTACTAAGCGTTATAGCCGCCAGCCGCTAAAAATCGAGGCGCAGGTGATTTGAAAAAAATGTGAATACTAATTTTTTGTTACTGAAAATCGTGGTGGTGAGTAAAACGAGGATATAACTATTTTTTAATGAAAATGTTCAATACATATGTTTGTTGCTTGGAGATACTGCTCACGTGTCTCATTCATTAAATAGTGCTTAATTTTGGATTTTATTAGAATTGCCGATCCTCCGCAAGATCTTCCATGGGAATCTTTTGTGTCGTACAGTATGTAGCTATTAATTTGGAAAAAACTGTTGGTTGTCAAATGAGTTTCAGTAATTTGCTTTTCCATAAGGAAGTGCTCAAGTTCATTTTTGTGTTGGCGGATGCCGTTTGCGTTCCAGAAACATATTTTAAACCAATTCATTTGTTTAAAATTGCCTGCAAAATAGTGGATTGTATTTTCAGCATTTCCTGCATCATGGTTGTCATGGAAACCGTAAATGTATTTATGGATTGAACTAGAGTCTGCAGAGTTGCCTCAAGATTGGTAAAATTTGGATCGGATTTTTGAGGCTTGGGCTTCTGATTCAAGTTTGGTTAATCGGATTTTTCCACATTCCATAAGAAACTTCTTTGGGGGTTTGTACGATTATGTGGCTGGTTGACTGACCAATCTGGGAAAAATTACTTTAGAAATGATATTTGACTGCTGGGGTTGTTTAATGGGGATTGATGATTTGTCATTGACCGCTTAAAGTAATTGTAGACAGGACAGTCCCTGTAATTTGCAGTATGGCTACCTCCACAGCTACTGCGCTTTTTAGCACTTGCGTCGGCCTTTAGCTTTTTGCATTGAGTTGTGACGTGGAGCTCGCCACACACAACGCAAACTGCGGCCAACTTACAATAAGCCTTAGTATGGCCAAATTCTTGGCAGTTTAGGCACTGAACGGGTCCTAGACGCTTATGTGGCTCCTCAGCGGTAACCTTACGACGCAAAAGAAATTTAAGGTTATAAATTGAATAAATTTCACCTTTTTTAGGACAACATCCCTGGGTTCTAGTTCAACACTAAATATGGGTTGAGGGTTCTTTTCACGGTTCCTAATATTAACATTTTTTATTTAAAAGCATTTTTCTTCGAGTCCAGTCTTAATGTCATCCGTATCTACACAAGCCTCAACACCTTTAACAACTATCTGAAGGCCTTTAGCACTTTTGAGTTGATAGGTATAAAAATATTTTTTCTTCTTCTCCAGAATGTCAGACAACTTTCGGTATTCATTTTCACTGTTTACCTGGATTTTCGTTTGACTGATGCTGCCATGCTTTACTGATGTAACGTTGAAACTGTGCATTGCCGATTGCCGTAATAAGTTGTTTCACCAGCTTACTAGAAGTTGGCTCTCTCAAATAAATTGGTGGCGGTTATCTTCGATGTTGTTGCCTCATCTGTTTGGAGTATAGCAAATCTATTACTATCCGTTGCCGAAGTCCTATTATCATCTTTACAAATTTTCGGTTGAGATGATATTTGAGCTGATTTGGGGCTTCGCTGCCTTTTAACCACGGTTATGTACGTGTCCATGCCTACTTGGGTTTTTGGCTTATCATCAACGATTAAACTGGAAGATGTTTTGTCTTCAGTTGTAACAACAATATTTGAACACGATCGCGGTCGTTTCCTATCTCTTATAGAAAGGAAATTTTCCAATGATTTTTTCACCGATTCTTCTTCAGAAATCCAAAGGTTTTTTCTACCGGAACTAAGCTCTTTTTCAGAATTACATCTGATAGGTACACTCATGCAATTAATTGTTTCTATGTTTTTTATTTACAAATTTAAAACGGTAATAAAAAAAAAAGTCACAAAGTTTTTTTTATAATTATATTCACCCTGTTCACCTATTACATATATATATATATATATATATATATATATATATATATATATATATATATATATATATATATATATATATATATATATATATATATATATATATATATATATATATATATATATATATATATATATATATATATATATATATATATATATATATATATATATATATATATATATATATATATATATATATATATATATATATATATATATGCATTTTGATCTTTTTCTGGGTTTTTTTTAAATATGTTGAGCTCTTTTAAGTAATTTCGGACTTTTTAGGTCTGGCCTGAAACTTCCCAAATACCTTGCGATCCCATTTAGGTCAGGTCTCTTTCAGGTAATTTTTTGTGTTTTTTCTTTGAACTGATAATTCCGCAATGTCAATTTATCAGTTAGAACTACAAAATTTTTCTATATATGTCCAATTAACCTATATATAACGATTTTAAGGAATAAAATTTACGTCAGGAGCTACCATACTTACTCTAAAACAACGATTTTTAAATCATAAAAGGGTTTTTTTTTTATCATATGCTGCCATGTATTAAAACCCAAGACGAATTCATTACTAGGTGAACTTAACAACACAGGTGATTATTTTTTGCTTCTCGCGTTTTTTCCAATGAGACTGTTAAATTTGGTTTCTTTTGTTTACAAGTTTTTTCGCGCCATATTAATCTGAAGATTTTTTTGTATGATTTAGCGCAATTTAAAAAAATTTATGGGAATTTAAAAGTGAAAAACTAATATAATCTGTGATTTTAATTACAAACATTTATAAAAGTTTATATTTAACGTTTATATAAAATTTTTTTCCCAGCTGAACAATCTTAGGCGAATTTAGATTTTGACATTCACGATATGTTTTACAATAAGAAAATGCATAGTTTTGAATTCGCCTTTCGGCTTGCATTCACCTGGATAAATTCGCCTTGATTAAGACCTATGTTTCATTTCATTCCACAGAGAATATTGCAGCGCTGAATTAATTTGGGCAGACATTTTTGTTTGCAGTAGAGATGCCAGAAATCAGAATATTATTCCAAATAGGATGCCAGAGTCGGAATATGTTTTAATTGTAGCAAAAATTTAGTTGCACTATATATGTGATTATCGGTGATAATGTTTTTTTTAACAAATTCATACTCAAAACAGCAAAAGTTTTTATTATATAAATATTTATGTACACAGGCAATTTTTTTAGCATTTATGTAAGGTGGAATTTGTAGAAGAAGCCTGAATTATGAATCAGTTATAAGAAACTAATTATATTCTTCTACTTATATTTTTTATATTACTATTTCAATGTTCACAAATTGTATACTGTTAAGAAATACAGTACTTTACTACAGTAAAAAACAAATTTTTAATAATTATGAAAACTTTGAACTCAAATCGTTTATACCGCACGTACATAGAGCATAAAAACATGATTAGGGAACACTGTCTTTACGTAGGCACTTTACAATAACAAAGGATAATTTTTTTATACACATATACTCGTAGCTGTGCCAATATGGAAGAGTAACTTATATCGATTATTATAGTTTCGAGTTATTCCCATTTTTGTTATATTGTTCTTCGAAAACTTTTATATTATAAATCTCAACATTTGCCTATTACTAACAAATTCAGAAGATGTTTAAGGCAAATGTTTTGAAAAATTATAAGTAATTTCAAAAGATTTAACATCTTTTATGACTAAGCGCTTTGGTAGCACTGAAAATTTTATTTTTTAGCGAAGTAATAAATGAGTATTACTTAAGTTATTTTTACTTATTTCGCCGAAATTCATGTTATTACAAAAACTTAATTTAAGAAAACTTTGTGCAATAATGTAGTTTAATTTTTAAAAACTAATGATAGTAATATCGTCAAAAGTATTATTTACATTTTTGAAAGTTTTTTTTTTTTTTTTTTTTTTTTTTTTTTTTAAGCATTTTTTTATTTATTGAATCTTCAAAATGAACTAACAATAAGTATTCAAATCTTAATACTAAATTTAAAATTAAAAAATGTAATTCTTAAGTCCGGCCAATGCTAGACAAAAAGTTTTATTATGCGGGAGCTATTTCGGTAAAATCACCTATTGAGCAATCTGATGGTGGCAGCGGTATCCCTTCTTTTAAGCCGAGTGTGGCCGCCAAAATTAAGTATATTGCGAGCAAGAGGGTTTGGATGAAGTTCCAGTTTACTGATATACCTTGTCGCGTACTTAGAAAATTCCTCTTTTACCAGCGGAACACTCAGATCGTTATGAATTCGTGAATTTTTTACGTACCATGGAGCTGCAGTAATCGTTCGTAGAATTTTGTTTTGTCGCCTTTGGATTTTTTCAATGTTTGACGCTGAGGCGGTTCCCCATAACTGAATTCCGTAGCACCATATAGGCTTTAGTATTGCGTTGTATAACAAAAGTTTGCTATCTAATTTCAGTGTCGAATTTCTGCCCATAAGCCAATTTAGCTGCGCTGCTTTTAGTTTTAACTGAGTGACCTTTGCTTCAATGTGAGACTTCCATGTTAGCCTACGGTCCAGGTGAATACCAAGGTACTTGACTTCGTTGTGCTGCGGAATAGGTGAGTTGTTAATTTGGATAGGCGGACATGTTTGCCTACACAGTGTGAATGTAACATGAGTACATTTCTGTTCATTAACTTTGATTTTCCAAAGTTTTAGCCATTTCTCTAATATTGAAGTATATTCCTGTAAATTTCGTGATGCTAAATGGTGGTTTTCATGAACACTCAAAAACGCTGTGTCATCTGCAAAGGTAGAAGTGTGGATTCCAGATGTCGTTGGCATGTCAGAGGCGTAAATCAAATATAAAGTAGGCCCCAGTATGCTGCCTTGGGGAACTCCTGCCTTGATTGGCTGAGTTGGGCTAATAAAGTCGCCTTCTCTGATAACAAACTTCCGCCCGTATAAGTAGCTTTCCAGAAGCTTGTGTGTATTTGCAGGCAAATTTAGCTTTATTTTGTGCATTAAGCCGTCGTGCCACACTTTATCAAACGCTTGAGAAATATCAATGAAAAGAGCTGAGCAGTATTTCTTCGCCTCAAAGGTTTGTCTTATGACATTGACTAGTCTGTGCGTTTGTTCTATGGTGCTATGCTTAGCCCGAAAGCCAAATTGGTGATCAGGGATGCATCCCACATTGTTCAATATTGGACTCAACTTCGCCATTAACAATTTTTCGAATAGTTTTGAAATTGTTGGTAAAAGACTTATTGGTCTATATGATTCTACCTTAGTCAGATCCTTCCCTGGCTTGGGTATCATAGTAATCATTGAGACCTTCCACTCTGCAGGATAATACTCAAGGCGTAAAATGGCGTTAAAAATAAAAAGTAGAACCCTTCTAGCTACACGAGGTAACTGTTCAAGCATTTTACCAGTAATTTGATCAATGCCTGGAGCTTTCCTGGGGTTTGTATTACCGATAACGTTTTCGACATCTTGAAAATTAAATCTCAAAGACACAGGAGGTCTAACAACATATGGTGGTAATTCCGCTGTATTATTCTCTGAATCATTTGTGATAAAAACGTTTCGCAAATGATCGACATACAACATTCCCTTTTCAGAATCGCTTCTTGCCCAGTCGCCAGTTGAATTTCGCAAAGGTGGCTTACCTATTACGGGTCTTTTTAAACCTTTTGTCGCTTTCCACAAAGAATAATCAGATTGAGGGGTACCATCAAGGCTTTCCAAATATGTTTTAAGGGAAGCCATTCTATGGACTTCAAGCAGATTTCTTAGCTGAGTTATGCATTTTTGAAAGTGAATATATTGGTTTATTCTAACTTAAGCATTCAAAAACAATTTAGTGAAAACTAAAATAGTTTAAATAAAAACGATTTGTAATTGTGAAAATAGTTGAAAATATTTTCGACAAAAACATCTCCCTACACGTCTATCTTTGTTGTAATTTTCTGTAGCGCTACCACCTTGTATTAACAACTACAACTACACCTTGACAGTAATTTTAATATCAAGCAGCCATTATTTTTTTCTAGGATGCCAGAAAAGAGGAAATTGTTCTATTACAAGTTTACAATATACAATTATTAAAACAAAAATTAATTCATATATAAAATTAAAGTGTTAATTTAAACTTTCTGCAGAAGTTTGCCTTAAAGTTGATATCACACGCGTATTGTTTTTTTTTTTTCAGAATTAAAATTTTGTGTATTCTATTGCATGAATAATATATAATAAAAATTGATTTGCTACCACGTCTAAATTAAAAATTTTTACACAACATTTAATATATAATTTATGTAAAAATTAAATCAATTTTAATACATATTTTAACTAAATTAAAATTAAAAAAAATCTTAATTAATACATATCTCAACTTAAACTGTTATGGCTCAAACCATAAAAATCGGGTTTCAAGAAATTTTAATCTGAACTTTAAACAGGTACGAGTACTAGTTCATTTCATACGTGCACTTTTCTTTTAACTAATCAGCTTGATTAAATTAAGCAATACTACACAAATATATTTTATAGTACTTAAAAAAAATCAAACAAGTAAAGTTGTCTTCAGTATTCGCCTGTAAACGTATATAAATGATATGTTTTATCACTTTGACAACAAAGAAATAAATATTATTAAAAAATGTGCATTTAAAGATCAAAGATCACTTTAAGAATTAACATAAAATCGTCATAAATAAATCACCAGTAGCATTCATAAAAATACAAGCTTTAAATCAACAATAAGAGATCTTAAACTCATGACCACGTGATTGTAATAAAAAGCTATGAAAATAGGAATGTCCCCCACCAACAAATTTCTATTTTCATTGCTGACTTTTTGTGGTATCAAATTTAAAAGTTTGATCTTAATTGAATAAACTAAGAGGGAGTTTTATATAAATCCGAAATGGTAATGGAGTGGCCGAACTTTATAGTGTAATCATCATAAGCTGCTGACTAGAAATAAAATTGTTCTAAATAAAGCTTAGATCGAAACAGACTTTTTAATCTTAACTCCCATTCACATTTTCCTTTATGAGTAATCAATCCAAACTTCTTTGCTAACAGCTTGCTTTAATAAGTACTCACATAGAAGCCATTCGAACCGCAAAAGCCAGAAGTAATTGATAAACACAGTAAATTTTTTCGGCCATTCGCAATGAAGATCTATTTCTCCATTATAATTTTTTTTTATAACTTTATTATTTTATTTATTGAATCTACATAAGATATGTAATGACAATAAGTATTCAATTCTTAATACTAAAAAAATTGTGATTAAAGTCCTGCCAGTGCTGGACAACAGCTTATTTTTATGCGAATATTATTTCAGACTTCAGTCATCTGTTTAGAGCTCTAATGGTAGCCAAAGTATCCCTCCTTCTCAGACGGGTATGACCACCAAAGTTAAGAATATTAACTGCAAGAGGATTTGGATGTAATTCAAGTTTGTTAATATATCTTGTCGCGTACTTCACAAATTCAGATTTCACAAAAGGTACGTTCAGATCTGCGTGAATTCATGAGTTTTTAACGTACCATGGAGCATCTGTAATTCTACGGTGAATTCTAGTTTGACTTCTTTGAGTATTTTTAATGTTGGATGCCGAGGCTGTGCTCCATAATTGAATCCCATAGCACCACATTGGAGCTTTAGAATCGAGTTGTACAGCAAAAGTTTACAATAAAGCTTCAAGGTCAACTTTCTGTCTATTAGCCAGTTAATATGCACTGCTTTCAATTTCATCTGCGTTATTTTGCCTCGATGTGCGATTTTCGTGTTAGTCTACGGTCAAGATGAATACCGAGATATTTGACTTCACTGTGTTGAGGTATTACTTTATTATTAATAGTAATGGGTGAGCATGTTCCTAGACACAGTGCGAATGTAACATTGAAATTTATTGATGCTTACTGGTGGTTACTATGTATGCTAAGGAATGCTGTATCATCTGCAAATGTTGAAGTGTGAATGTTGGTGCTTGTCGGCATGTCAGATGCGTAGATCAAATATAAGATAGGCCCTAATAGGCTGCCTTGGGGAACTCCAGCTTCAATAGGCTGGGCGGGGCTTAAGAAATCGCCTTCTTTTATTATAAATTGGCGACAATATAAATAGATTTCCAAAAGGTTATGTATGTTTGCAGGAAAATTAAACTTTATTTTATGCATTAGGCCATCGTCCCACACTTTATCAAAAGCTTGTGAAACGTCGATGAATAAGGCAGAGTAATATTTTTTATCTTCAAATGCCTTTCTTATGACGTTAACTAACCTGTGTGTTTGCTCAATGGTGCCATGTTTCGCTCTAAAACCAAATTGGTGATTACGAATACATTCCACCTTATTAAGCATTGAATCCAACTTCGCCTTTAGCAATTTTTCGAAAAGTTTTGAAATTGTTGTCAGTAGACTTATTGGACGGTATGATTCTACTTTCGTGTGATTCTTCCCTGGCTTAGGAATCATTGTTATCATGGACACCTTCCACTCTGCAGGGTAATACTCAAGTCGTAAAATAGCATTAAAAATAAAAAGAACAATTCTTTTAGCTACACGAGGCAGCTCTACGAGCATTTTGTTGCTGATTTTGTCGATACCTGGAGCTTTTTTAAGCTTTAGATTACAAATAGCATTTTCAACCTCTTGAAAATTTAATCTTAAAGGCACAGGAGGTCTACTAACAATAGGCGGCAACTCATTTGCATTATCATACCTA
Organism: Thecocarcelia acutangulata; assembly: GCA_914767995.1. Lineage (NCBI taxonomy): Eukaryota > Metazoa > Arthropoda > Insecta > Diptera > Tachinidae > Thecocarcelia > Thecocarcelia acutangulata. The sequence goes on from OU612097.1 coordinate 62,766,431, forward strand.
TTTGTGGTAAAAACGTTTTTCAAATGGTTAACAAATAAATTACCCTATTCCGCGTCATCTCTAGCGCAGTCACCAGACGGTTCTCGCAAGGGCGGCTTACCTCTAACTGGCGTTTTTAAACCCTTAGTCGCCTGCCATAAAGAATATTCGGACTGAGGAGTACCATCCAGACTTTCTAAATACGTTTGTAGAGAAGCCGTTTTTTGGTTTGCAAGCAAATTTCTTAGTTGATTTGTGCACTCACGGAGTCTTGTTTTTAGTTGCGGAGACCTGCGTAGTTGCCACTCTCGTCTAACTCTTCTTTTTTCTAACACAAGTTGCTCGATTTCTGAAGAAAATGTTCTACTTTGAATATTTCTACGTGTTAAATAAACGCTAGAGCCAAGTTCAGCGGATTTTTTAAGGTTTTTGCAAAAGTTGCTTAGTGACGGCTTAATATCTTCAGGTGTTCTTAAAACAATATTCTCAGTGCAATGGGTACTCAAAAATTTTTTATATTTTAGCCAATTCACTCGGGTGACAGACCTATGCAAATTGTTACTCGGGGATCAAGTTTCCTGGGGAAAACGCACTGAAATAATAGTAGGTGAATAATGATCCGATGACAAGTCTATCGAAGGCTCAGCTTGCATCCATTCCACAGGGTACCCCCTTACAACTCCAAAATCAATCACATCAGAAATCTTTCGCCGGTCAGTCGGCCAGTAAGTGGCATGTCCGCTTGATATTACGTCTAAGTCCATTTTAGAAATTGTATCAAAAAGCACCCGACCCTTCGGTGTGATTAAACGTGAGCCCCAAAATGTGTGTTTTGTGTTGTAATCTCCAGCTGCTATAAAACGAAATCCTACTGAGGTGAAAAAGCTTGAGTATTGTAATTCCGTCACTGAAAATCGAGGCGGCGAATAAATCGATGAGATAACCAATTTGTAATGAAAATTTTCCACACAAATATTAGTTGCTTGAAGATAATCCTCACATGTGTCGTTCAACCAAAAATGCTTTATCCTAGATTTTATCAAGATTGCAGAACCTCCACAAGCTCTTCCACGGGGGTCTTTAGTATCGTATAATACGTAGCCGTTAATTTTGAAGAAGCTTGTTGACGTCAAGTGAGTTTCTGCAATCATCATTATATCAATCTACTTATCCATCAGGAACTATTCGAGTTCATTTTTGTGTTGGCGGATGCCGTTCGCGTTCCAGAAACATATTTTTAACCAAATCATTTTTTCGAAATAACCTGCAAAATGGTGGATTGCATTTTCACTATTTCCTGCATCATAGTCATCATAGACGACGTAAAAGTGTTTATAGTTTGAATTAGGGTCTGTATTGTTGCCTCAAGGTTACTGAAATTTTGATCGGGTGGTTGAGATATAGATTGTTGATTCGGGTTTGCGAATGTAGACTTAACTACATTAGCATAAGAGATTTGTTTTGGATTTTGAACGGTTATGTCGGTGGTTGACTGTCCTGTCGGAGGAAAAGAATTATTAGAAAAAATTTGAGTCTGCTGTGGTGGCTTAGAAGCAATTATTGGATTGGTGTTCATTGAGCGCTTGAGGTGGGTGTAGACGGAGCAACCTCTATAATTAGCTGTGTGGTTTTCACCGCAATTACTGCATTTTTTTTATTTTTGGGTCGAGTTTCGGCTTATTGCACTGTGCTGTACCATGGAGTTCTCCACACACAACACAAACTGTAGGCAACTTGCAATACGCTTTAGTGTGGCCAAATTCTTGGTAGTTGTGGCACTGAATCCCTTGTCCGCCAAACCGATCTTAACTTCATTAATGTCTGCGCAAGGGTCAATCACTTTCATTACGACTTGAAGACCTTTAGCGCTTTTAAGCTGATAAGTATAAAAAGCTCTTTTTTCAAATAAAAAATTATAAATAGCTTGTTTTCTATGTTTCCCAGCTATCTATATGTCGACATTTCATAGGAACTACCCTAATCATCAGTAGACTTTGGAAATTTTTGAAAGATATTCTCAAACATTCAACTTTATATCCCAACTTTCCATTTGTTTGAAAGGTATAAAGAAATGTTAGAGACGTTTATAAATAGAAAAGCTTGTTTTTTGTGTTTTGCCGGATATTATTAGAGCATTTTTCTTTTTAAATTCTCAGCAATTTGGATTTGGATTGTTGGGATATAAAGTTGAATGTCTTTCAAAAATTTCCAAAGTCTACTGATGATTAGGGTAGTTCCTATGAAATGTCGACATATAGATAGTTGGGAAACATAGAAAACAAGCTATTTATAATTTTTTATTGGTATAGAAGCTTAAATAGCGAATAAAAAACTTAATTGTTTGAAGCTCTTTTTTCTTTTTCAAATTCGTCAGACAGTTTTCGGTAGTCATTTTCATGGTTAACTTGAATTTTAGTTTCGTTAATGTTACCGTGCGTGATGGAGGTAACGTTAAATGTATTTTCTCCGATTACTGAAACAATTTTTCTTACCAGTTCATTGGAGGCAGATTCTTTTAAATAAATTGGTGGTGGTTTAAACGATTTTTTTGACGCTGCTGTTGGCTCATCCGTTTGAAGAATAGAAAATGTGTTTTGATCGGTTGGTCTAGCAGTGTCGGCATCTTTAGAGATTTTTGATTTGGGTGCAAAATGAGCAGATTTAGGGCTTCGCTGACGTTTAGTGATGGTGATATACCTATCCATGCCTACTTGCGTTTTTGGTTTATTGGCATTAATTCGAGTAGAAGATCTTTTATCTTCTGTTGTAACATCTATGTTAGGCGAGCCGGAACGGGAGCGGATTTTATCTCTTGTAGAAAGAAAATTATCCAATGATTGCTTTATATATTCTTCTTCAGAAGTACATATGAGAGTCAGAGTCTAGCTTTGATAGTGAACGGACGTATTTGTTTTTAATCGGAGTGGTATAAAAAAAAAAAAAAAAGCAACAGTATAAGTAGAAACCCGCAATAAGTGGAAGAGTGAATTTATAAAAAAGAAAAACTTTGTGACAATTATTTTTATATACTTTTAAAGTAAAAAAATATAAATAAAAAAAAAACAAAATTGCATGAGTGTACCTAGTAGATGCAATTCTGAGAGGGAGCTTAGCTCCACTAGAAAAAACCTGTGGATTTCTGAGGAAGAATCTTTAAAAAAGTCATTGGGTAATCTCCTGTCTCTAAGACATAAAAAACGCACGCGTTCGTGTTCGCCAAACATTGCTGTTACAACAGAAGACCAACCATCCACCAGTTCAGTAATCGCAGATAAGCCGAAAACACAAGTAGGCATGGACAGGTATGTAACCATGGTTAAACGTAAGCGAAGCCCCAAATCCGCTCAAATATCATCAAATCCGAAAATTTCCAAAGATGATAATAGGACTACGGCTACGGATAGTAATAGGTTTGCTATCCTTCAGACTGACGAGCCAACTTCATCAAAAAAACATTTAAACCGCCACCAATATACTTGAGAGAACCTACATCTAATGAGCTGGTAAAAGCACTTATTACGGCAATTGGTAAAGACACCTTCAACGTAACATCAGTGAAACACGGACAAATAAGTGAAACAAAAATCCAAGTCAACTGCGAAAATGATTACCGAAAACTTTCTGCCGCTCTGGAAAAAGAGAAAAGATCTTTTTATACTTATCAACTTAAAAGTGCTAAAAGCCTTCAGGTTGTTATAAAAGGTATTGACCCTTATGTAGACACGGATGAGGTTAAGATTGCACTGCTAGATAAAGGCTTTAAAATAAAAAATGTGGTAAATATGCGGAACCGCGAAAAGATGCCTCAACCTATGTTTAGGGTTGAACTGGAACCAGGGGATGTTATTCTCAAAAAGAATGAAACTCACCCAATTTATAATCTCAAATTTCTTTTTCATGGCAGGGTTACCATTGAGGAGCCGCACAAGCGTTTATGGCCCGTTCAACGCCTAAGCTGCCAGGAATTTGGCCATACTAAGGCCTATTGTAAGTTGCCCGCAGTTTGCGTTGTGTGTGGTGAACTGCACGGCTCACCACAGTGCAAAAAGTCAAAAACTGACTCAAGTGTTCAAAAATGCAGTAACAGTGGAGGCAACCATACTGAAAATTACAGGGGCTGCCCTGTCTATACCCACTTTAAGCAGTCAATGACAAATAAGCCATCAATTACCTTTAAGCAACCCCAGCAATCAAATATCATTTCCGCAAACAATTTTCCCCAGGTAGGCCAGTCAACCAGCCACATAATCATGCAAAACTCCAAACAAGTTTCATATGCTAATGTGATCAAAACCGATATACAAAACTTGAATCAGGAGCCCAAGCCCCAAAATTACGATCAAAATTTTACCAATCTTGAGGCAACTCTGCAGACTCTTGTTCAGTCCATAAACACTTTTACCGTTTCTATGACAAACATGATGCAGGAAATGCTGGAAATGCAATCTACTATTTTGCAGGCAATTTTAAAAAAATGAATTGGTTAAAAATATGTTTCTAGAACGCAAACGGCATCCGCCAACACAAAAATTAACTTGAGCACTTCCTTATGGAAAAGCAAATCGATATAATGATGATTGCTGAAACTCATTCGACAAGCAATAGTTATTTCAAAATTAATGGCTACACACTGTTTGACACTAAAGATCCTCGTGGAAGGTCTTGTGGAGGCTCAGCAATTCTAATGAAAAATAGAATTAAGCACTATTTTCTGCATGAGACACGTGAGGAGTATCTCCAAGCAACTAATATATGCATTGAACATCTTAATGGAAAAATAGTTATATCATCAATTTACTCACCGCCCCGATTTTCAATAACAGAAAATCAGTATTCACATTTTTTCAACAACCTTGGGCCTCGATTTTTAGCGGCTGGTGACTATAACGCCAAGCACACTTTTTGGGGATCACGTTTAATTTCTCCGAAAGGCCGTGTGCTTTTCGAAACAGTTTCCAAACTGGGCTTAGATGAGATTTCAAGCGGACATCCCACTTATTGGCCCTCAGACCGACGAAAAATCCCAGATGTTATAGATTTTGGAGTTGCAAAAAATTTTCCTTTAGAAGGGATACAAGTAGAGTCTTCATTAGATTTGTCATCGGGCCACTCACCCACTATAATATCCGTTTCGTTCCCCCAAGAGTTTTACTCCCCGTCTACTGACTTAGAGTTGACGACCACTAGAGTTAATTGGCTAAAATATAAGAAATATTTGAGTACTCATTGTACAGAAAATATTGCCTTGAGAACCCCTGAGGATGTTGATATATCAATTAAAGATTTTTCTGAAGACCTTAAACTGGCCGTACAACATGCTACCACTAGCCATACAAGATCCAGAAATGTGAGCAATGGAACGTATTCGTCTGAAATAGAGCAACTTCTGTCAGAAAAAAGAAGAGTTAGAAGAGAGTGGCAACTTCGAAGGTCTCCCCAGCTTAAAAGCAGGCTACGGGAGTGCATAACTCAATTAAGAAATCTGCTTGAAATCCAAAGAATGGCTTCCCTCAAAAATTATCTAGAAGGTCTTGATGGTAGCCTGCAAACCGACTATTCTTTATGGAAAGCGACAAAAGGTCTGAAAAGACCCGTAATAGGTACGAACTTCAGCTGGCGATTGGGCAAGAAGCGATTCTGAAAAAGGGATGGTGTATGTTAATCATTTGAAAAACGTTTTCATTGCAAATGATACAGTGCATGATGTTGCTGAATTTCCGCCATATGCTGTTAGACCGCCTGTGCCTTTGAGACTTAGTTTTCAAGATGTCGAAAACGTTATAAATAAAGTAAACTCAAAAAAAGCTCCAGGTTTTGACAAAATTACTGGCAAAATGCTTGTACAGTTACCTCGTGTTGCTAGAAGAATTCTTCTATTCATTTTTAACGCTATTCTGCGCTCAGAATACTATCCTGCAGAGTGGATGGTGTCTATGGTTACTATGATACCCAAGCCAGGGAAGGATCCCACTAAAGTAGAGTCATATAGACCAATAAGTCTACTGCCAACAATTTCAAAACTTTTCGAAAAATTGTTAATGGCGAAGTTGACTCCAATATCCCTGATCATCAATTTGGTTTTCGGGCTAAACACAGCACCATTGAACAACCGCATAGACTAGTTAATGTTATAAGAAAGACTTTTGAGGATAAAAAGTATTGCTCAGCTCTATTCATTGATGTTTCCCAAGCTTTTAATAAAGTGTGGCACAAAGGATTAATGCACAAAATAAAGCTGAACTTGCCTGCAAACACTCACAAGCTTCTGGAAAGCTATTTATGTGGCCGGAAGTTTGTTATCAGAGAAGGCAACTTTATAGCCCAACTCAGCCAATCGAGGCAGGAGTTTGCCAAGGTAGCATTCTGGGACCCACTTTATATATAATTTACACTTCTGACATGCCAACCAGATCTGGTATTCACACTTCAACTTTTGCAGATGACACAGCATTCTGCAGCGTACATGAAAACCATCAAGTAGCTTCGCGAAATTTGCAGGAGTACATTTCAATATTAGAGAAATGGTTAAAACTTTGGAAAATTAAAGTTAATGAACAAAAGTGTACTCACGTTACATTCACACTGCGTAGACAAACATGTTCAGATATCCAAATTAACAATTTACCTACTCCGCAGCAAAATGAAGTCAAGTACCTTGGTATTCATCTCGACCGTAGGTTAACGTGGAAGTCTCACATTGACACGAAAGTCACTCAGTTGAAATTAAAAGCAGCGCAATTAAATTGGCTTATGGGCAGAAATTCTACATTGAAATTAGATTGCAAACTTTTGCTATACAACGCAATACTAAAGCCTATATGGCGCTACGGAATTCAATTATGGGGCACCGCCTCAGCGTCAAACATTGAAAAAATTCAAAGACGACAAAACAAAATTCTTCGAACAATTACTGCAGCACCATGGTACGTAAAAAACACCCGAATTCACAAGGATCTATGTGTTCCACTGGTAAAAGATGAGTTTTCAAAGCATGCGACAAGGTATATCAGCAAATTGGAACTTCACCCAAACCCTCTTGCACGAAACATACTTAATTTTAGTGGTCACACTCGGTTGAGAAGAAGGGATACCCTTGCCACCATCAGAGCGTTAAGTAGGTGATTTTACCGATATAATATGCGCATAATAAAACTTTCTGTCTAGCATTGGCTGGACTTAGTTAATTTATTGTATTTAGTATTAAGATTTGAATCCTTATTGTTAGTTCACATTGTGAAGATTCAATAAATAAATAAAAGCTAAAAAAAAAAAAAAAAAAGAAGTACATATGCTTTTGCTGGTGAAGCTAGGCTCTTTTTCAGAATTATTTTTCATCACTTGCGCAGAAAATTTTTTTGTTGCCTTGGAAGCGCTGAAGGATAGGTATGATAACAAAAGAATTCTTGTCGAAGCCAAATCAAGATACTCTTAAATTTATCAGCAATCACAGGAGAAAGTAGCGCTGCTCTTCGACGCGTCCAAACTGCTCTTCGACTGTCTGGCCGCGATTAAAGCTCAAGACGTTCCGGTGGAGGAAAGGGACCTATTCAAAATTATGCTCTGCGCTAGCAAACTCCCAATGGAGACTCTTTCCCTTTGGGAGCAATCGCTAGAGTCACATAAAAGATTAGTTAAATGGGGAAAAATGGATAATTTTCTGTCTCATAGATGCGAGGTAGTGGAGCGATTAGAATCACGAAACAAAGATACCCGGGGAATTCCCCAGAAGAGAGAATTTAGCACTAGACCTACTACTAGACCTACTAGAGTATAATTGCAAAGTTTGTGACTTAAATCATCCATTGAAGATCTGTCCTCAATTCTTACAATTTGATCCCCAAAAAAGGAGCAAATTTGTATCAAACAATAATCTTTGTCTCAATTGCTTAGCCAATAGCCATGTGAGGAAAAACTGTCCCAGCAAATTTACCTGCATTCACTGTAAAAGAAATCACCATACTTTGTTACATGTTGGCAACCCAACCCCTCCCAGTCCAAATTACACAGATGTTACCGATTGTCTCGCTACCTCCCTCTAATATTCCTCTTGAACACTTTAAAGATATGACACTAGCTGATCCAGGGTTTTATTTGTCAAATCACATCGATTTGTTAATTGGAAGCAACTTCCTACCCCACGTCTTTCGAGACGGCATCAAAAGAATTTCTCCATCTCTGATGGCGCAGTTAACCATGTTTGGTTAGGTTATTAGTGGCCCAGGGAATTGCAAATCTTTTTCTGTATTTTCAACCGGCGTAACAGAAGTTGATAATAATACCCTTACAGATCAGTTGAAGAAATTTTGGGAAGAAGAGGAAGTTTCTGCGGCATATCCTACCTCTTAAGACGACATATTTTGCGAGAGGCTCTATCAAGAAACAACCTACCGTAACCCAGACGGTCGCTATGTAGTAAAACTTCCCTTTAAATCAGAGTTCTCTAAGGAGTTGTACCTAGGAACGTCGCGATGAACAGCAAAAGCACAGTACTTCGGTATGGAGCGGAGTCTAGCTAGAAATCCCGACATGGCGAAAATCTATAAAGATGTTTTGAATGAATATATTACGCTAAACCACATGAAACCCACGGTTTCACACGAAACCGTCTCTGGAAGCGGCTGCAACTCATTTTATTTACCCCACCACGCGGTAATTAAGCCCGAGAGCAAGAGCACTAAAGTAAGAGTAGTGTTTAACGCCTCGAAAAAGGCGAGTTCTGGACTGACTCTCAATGACGTCCTACACGTGGGCCCCACTCTTCAGACAGATCTGATGAGTGTCATTCTAAACTGGAGAATATATAAACATGTCTTCTGTGGCGATATAGAAAAGATGTACCGCCAAATTTTGGTGCATGAGGAGGATACACCTTACCAACGCATTCTTTTCCGGCAAAACACAAGTGATATTCTCCAGGACTACTCTCTTAAAACGGTCACTTTTGGGATTAACTGTGCTCCCTACTTAGCAATAAGAACGCTCATTCAGCTAACTCGCGATTCCGAACAATCTTACCCTGATGTTTCCCGTATATTAACAAAGGAAACCTACGTTGACGATATCTTGTCAGGATCCCATAACAAGGAATCTGCCATTGCCACATTAGCACAGGTAATTCAAGTTTTAAAATCAGCAGGATTCCCATTGAAAAAAATCACTTCAAACTGCTCAGAAGTTCTAGCATCCGTTCCCCCAATGGATATTTTTGACACAGATTTTTTAAAATTCCAAGAGACAAGTTCAACAAAAACTCTTGGAATACAATGGAACGCACTAACTGATGCATTTTCGTACACTGTAGAAGTGTTAGTCCAATCAGTATTAGTAACGAAAAGCAATATTCTGTCACATGGGGCCAAACTTTTCGACCCTGCTGGTTGGATATCCCTGATTATCATACAGGCCAAAATTAGCCTCCAGCAACTCTGGCTGGATGGAACTGGGACGAACCAGTGAAACCCACCACCCTAGAGGTATGGAATTCATTTGTCCGAAATCTTCACTTCATTTCCAACATAAAAATATACCGATGGATTCGATTCTCTCCTTCCCAACCAACGCAGATTCATGGGTTTTGCGATGCGTCGGAAAAAGGGTATTGTGCAGAAATATACTTTCGGATTGAGAAAAAAAGCTCCATAATTTCTCATTTATTTGTTTCAAAAACAAAGGTAGCTCCAATCAATCCAGTAAGTCTTCCCCGTCTGGAACTCTGTGGCGCTGTCTTGCTATCTAAGCTAGTGAAGCAAACAATTTATCCCATGTCAGGATGTAATTATGAGTTATTTCTCTGGACGGACTCCGCAATTGTTCTCGGGTGGCTAGAAAAACCGCCTAATACGTGGAAGACTTACGTCGCTAACCGCACGGCTCAAATAATAGATAATGTGTGCAATATCCCTTGGCGTCACGTAAAGTCCAGTGATAACCCGGCGGATTTAGGATCCCGAGGGTGCAATCCCGATCAGCTTGTAAATAATACTTTATGGTGGGGTGGCCCATCTTGGCTTAAAAAATCGCGCGAAGAATGGCCTAAGCCCATCGTGATTGAGAAAAACTCTTTGGAAATCAAAGGCAAAAAAATTAAAATTTTCCATTTATCAACAATCGAAGAGGCGCCTAGTTATGCAAGTATAGAGGAGGATATATTGAATCTCTTCTCCAAATGGGATAAAGCTATCAGGGCTATGACATATGTGTTCCGTTTTCTCTATGCTATCACCAAAAGGCTAAAAAACTCTTCGAGAGTTTCTGTAACTCTGGCGTGTCAGACTCATGTGCCCCCGTACAGAAGCAACACTAATCTGAAAGAAATTCCCCATATACAAAGCCAAGAATTCGTAATTACCAAATTGAATTTGATCCGGATATCACAAATATTATACTACAAAGAGGATTATTACAACGTAAAAAACCATACAAGAGTTAGTAAAAATAGTACATTGTATTCGCTCAACCCGTAATTAGATGATAATTCCATTATGCGCATCAACGGTAGACTCTCTAATGCAGACCTAACATTCAACGAGCGGTACCCTATAATTTTGTCAGTCAAGTCGAAGTTTTGCAAGCTCTTCATCAATTTTACCCATAATTTACTCCTGCACGCTGAAATTAGCTTGATGTTGAGAACAATACGGGGGGAATATTTCGTTTCCCGTCTAAGACCCGCCCTAAGGTCTTGTGTGCGAAACTGCATAACGTGCGTGCGCTATAAACAAAAAATCAGAACTCAATTAATGGGAGCTCTTCCTGCTGAAAGAAGTTCGTTCTCATTACCCTTCACTTACACCGGCTTAGATTTCGCTGGTCCGTTCTCTATAAAAACTTCTCTGAGCAGAAATGCTCTATATCACAAAGGTTATGTCTGCGTGTTTGTGTGTTTCTCAACAAAAGCCATACATTTAGAACTATGCTCAGACCTGACAACCGGCTGTTTTAAGACAGCCTTCGCCCGATTTATAGGGCGCCGAGATCTCCCAAAAAAAATTATGTCAAACAACGGGACGAACTTTGTTGGTGCCGAAAGGGCACTCCGAATACGAGGAATTTATTAACAGCACATCCAATGCCATCGCTGAAAAATACGCTCCTTTTGGGCTCGAATGGTCATTCATTTCACCACATGCCCCGCATATGGGCGGATTATGGGAGGCTGGCGTGAAATCTTTTAAACTTCATTTCAAGAATATAGGAAAAAATAACAAGTATACTTTCGAAGAATTCGCCACTCTTTTATCCAGAATAGAATCAGTCCTCAACTCTTTGTCCCTTTGTCACCCATGTCCGATGACCCAAACGAATTTATTGCCCTTACTCCAGGCCACTTTCTTCCCGGAGCCCCGTTATGTTCTCTACCAGAGATCCCTTAAGGAATCCCTTACACTTAAATTTATCATTTTGAAACCACGATTTCACGGTTTTTTCTGTTCAGTTTCCTTAAATATGGGTATTTCCTGATTTTCTTTTAATATTAAGTCCATGTCTCATTCACAGATTGGACATCCGCCCAGAAATTCACCAATACCGAGTGTGCAAGGGCTAACACTCGCTGAGGTTCTGCAAGCGTTTTCTGAATATGAGCATCGCAGGTCGGCAACGTAATGTTTGCATCCACCGGTACTGCAAAAATTGCCTCGCCACATCACATAAAACGAGACAGTGTACGTCTGCTGATGTGTGCGAAAAATGTGGTTGGGCGCATCATACCCTTCTTCACCAACCGAAATTTGTATTCTTAGTTTTTAGTTTATTGCTTCCAGTTATACAAATTGTTGTGTAAATTAATGAATTAACATGAAGCTTAAATTATCTCCACTTAAATTTTGCTATAATTTATTAGTTGTAAATTGATTACAAATATAGTCATAGCTACATGGTAACACTGAATTTTCGATGATCGAATGTTGTTACCTCTTTAACGAAAATTCATATTCCTTTTATTTTAACGATTACTTTTTTTCCCTTTTTCGAAAATGATCGGAGTTGGTTTAGGCTGGCACAGCGATCAGTTGAATTATTCTTTTTTGTAACTCTCAAGTGAACATACGATTATTTTGAACTAAATCAATAATAAATTTTGAAATGGCATTTTCTATAAATTTCATTTTTTTTATGAAGAGTAGATTTTTGGTCATCCGCCCAGCAGACACACACCATTTCGATAAATGTCTCGTGATTGTGGGATTTTAATTTATATAAAAAAATGTTAAGTCATTTTTAAACATCACTGATACAGAAAACAAAACTTTAATGTATAGCTTTTTTCCAACTGGGTAATTAATCTTCACGCACAATAACAATGCACTGCCACCGCACTTGTTTGTCTATTATCTATAATAAATCTTGTTTTCCATGGACTAAATAGCAGGGATTAGAAGGCCTGAGCTCTTCAGCAAAGGGGTTGTCCCTAAACTAAAGGCAAAAGGCCTATGTGAGCCTTGCAAGCCAACACGGTGGTGCTGGTGAATCGTGAATAATTTAATTCTTAGAGTTGCTCCATCATCAGATAAGGTCGTCAAAGCACGTGCTGATGTAAATCAATGACACATTCTGGCAATCCATAACGCCCCCGGGGAGGAGTTTGGGCCATAGAGGGATAGGAGTTCCTCGTATATTGTGACAAGTAAAACGCTCGAAAACTGCATGCCTTATATTGTGTTACAGTTCCGAAACCCTTGCCAAGGGTTAATTAATAGAGAGGGCATCGGCAAGGCCCTCGCGTTCTGCTGCAGTCTATATCAGCGCTGACCATGATTGAGGTGCCTACATCATAGATGACATATTCTGGCTGTAACTAAGCCTTAAATTGCAAGGAGGGAAACTAGTTTTTCCTGATAACTATGTTGCATGCCAGTTTTCAGTGGCTTATACCCCGGACGTGTTTGTTTTTTATCGCAAAATATTAAAATAAAATCGGAATAAATAGAACTAACATAAAAAACTTTATGATAATATCTCCAAAAGGCCATGTTTTTTTACATTTTTTCTAAAATGCACATAATTCTCGTCACACCAACGAAAGATCCCAGATGTGATGGATTTTGTAGTTGCGATAAGAGCTTCTTTAGAGTGGATGCAAGTGGAGCCTTCATTAGATAATTCATCGCATCACTTACCCACTATAAACTCTGATCTGTTCTCCAAAGAGATTGCCTCTCCGTTTAGTGACTTAGCACCGACTTTCGCTAAAGCTAACTGTTTAAAATATCCAAAAAAAATTTTTGAGTACTCATTCTACGGAGATGTGTCAAATAACAATTTTTCTGAAAACCTTAAACTGGCTGTGCAACTTGTTACCACTAATCATATAAGATTAATAAATGTAAACAATAGAATATATTCGTCTGAAATTGAACAACTTCTGTCAGAAAAAGGACGAGTTAAAAGGAAGTGGCAAGTCCGCAAGTCACCTCAGCTTAATATTAGGTTACGGGAATGGATAACTCAGTTAAGAAATCTGCTTGAAATCCAGAGAGTGGTTTCCTTTAAGCATATTTGTAAGACCTTGATGGGGCCTAGGCAAAAAGAAAATTCCGATATTGGTTCATATATTACCGAGATATAGCTTAAACAATTTTTTCCATGAAAATGGCCATGAAAGATTTCTTTTTTTTTTAATGGTGATTACAAGGCAAAAATATTTTTCCCCGATATCGGTCCATATATATCCGAGCATATTTAGTTCAAATTTGTAATATATACTATACTTATACGTGACTGTCGTGAAGGGTATTTTAGATTCGTCCCTGCCTAATATACCGCACTCTTGTTTTTTTCTTTTGCAATTTTGTATGAAAACTTTTGAAAGAAAGATGTTTTGCTTCAAACTTCACATATTTATTAAGCATGGTGACTAAAAGGCAGATATCGGTCCATATATACCCGAGATATAGCCTAAACCGTGTTTATAATGAAAATGTCGCATAAGCGAAGTTAAACAACTTTTTTTGTTTAAAAGCAGTTCTGGGAGTAAAATAAGGTTATATAATTATGGAAAATGAAAATTTCCGATATCGGTCCATATATATACGAGATATAGCCTAAACCGGGGTTTTCATGAAAATGTCGCGTAAGCGATCTTAAACAACTTTTTTTGTTTAAAATCAGTGTTTAAGTCAGATTTAATTTTCTACTTTTTTGTTAAGCTCTAGAATTTGCGTAACTCCTTTTTTATACATCTTTGGGTGGGAGTTTCTACAGAAATTCTAACGAGTTAACCGTTAACGGTAATCTTCAATAGTGTTTGTAAGCTACAAAGTTTGGCGTATTAAGAAAAAAAGTTATTGGTTGTTTGTTCGCCGCCATTACAGCAACATTTTGTACAATTTTGTCAGCAAAGGTAATTATAAATAAAGTTGAGTTAATCTCTTTATTTTAATATATTAAACGCCTGCTTTTATTTATTCCACGCAAAAAATCAGTATATTTGAATTCGATATTTAATTTTGGCAAAGGATATTTGTGTTGTTTTTTATATATATTTTGTTCCTGGTAATTAGATGTGCAAGTATACAACTGTATGTTTGTACAGTCCAGTTTTTATTAAGTTAACCAACAAAAATTATCCCAAACAAACACATACCCCTGAAGAAGCTTGTAAAAAACGAGCGAAACGTTGGGTGACAAAATAAAATGAAATAGTTTTAATATATTTTTTTTTGGACTGACCATAATTGGACCGTGGAAAACCCACTGTTTTTAAATATAAAAATAGGATATGGTCATACATACGTGAACTTAAAAAAAACTCATTTCCGAATTACATGCGCGTTTATTTATATTCAAGCACGAACACCTTAACGATGATTACATTCACATAGCGAAGATGTTGCTCATTGTAATACTGATTAAAAATCGGCTGCGCGTTTGAGCAGCGGCTGAACACAAAATTATATTTGAACGAAATATAATGGTTTTCATGTTGTTGAGCAAGTATGATATATTTGGAATCACTCAAAGCTGTTCTCTGGCGGAGTTAACTCAAAACTATTGAATTAGCACCCAAAAAGAGTTAGAGGTCACTAAAATCTAGACTCATTTTGCATGTTAAAAGTGCTCAGTTTTAGCATTAAGTGGCCGCAGGACAAGTCTGTACTCACTTACCTCTGCATAAATTATTAACTAATCATGAGTTAGGTAATTATGGCTTATCAGTTTTTAACCAATTATGAGTTATGGCTCATCATGTTTCAGGTAATCATGCGTTAGATCATTATGAGTTAGCGTATGGCTAGTAGATAATTTGATGTATATTATTTATTTTCAAATTTTTATTTAACTATTATTTCATTATACTTCAGACTCTTGCTCAAAATGCAATCCACTATTTTACAAGCAATTTTAAACAAATGAGTTAGTATAAAATATGTTTCTGGAACGCAAACGGCATCCGCCAACACAAAAATGAACTTGAGCACTTCCTTATGGAAAACCAAATCGATATAATGATGACTGCTGAAACTCACTTGACAAGCAAGAGCTATTACAAAGTTAATATTTATACACTACATATATGATACTAAAGATCCCCGTGGCAGATCTTGTGGAAGCTCAGCCATTTTAATAAAAACTAGAATTAAGTACTATTTGCTAAACGAGACACGTGAGGAGTATCTCCAAGCAAGAAACATATGTATTGAACATTTTCATGATAAAATTGTTGTTTCCTCGATTTATTCCTAACCTCGGTTTTCAGTAAGAGAAAATGAATATTCACATTTTTTTCAAATCACTTGGGCCTCGATTTTTAGCGGCTGGCGACTATAACGCTAAACACACTTTTTGGGGATCACGTTTAATTACCTCGAAAAGCCGTGTGCTTTTTGACACCGTTTCCAAAATGGATTTAAATGTGGTTTCAAGCGGACACCCCACTTATTGGCCATCAGACCGACGAAAGATCACAAATGTTATACATTTTGGAGTTGCGAAAGATTTTCCTTTAGAGTGGATACAAGTGGAGCCTTCATTAGATTTGTCATCAGATCACTCACATTTTGAGTACACATTGTACTGAAAATATCGCCTTGATGTGTCAATTAACGATTTTTCTGAAAACCTCAAACTGGCCGTGCAGCGTGCTACCACTAGTCATATAAGATCCAGAAATGAAAACAATACAACTTATTTGCGAACTTCAACTGGCGACTGGGCAAGAAGCGATTCTGAAAAGGGAATGTTGTGTGTCGATCATTTGAGAAACGTTTTTATTACAAATGATTCAGCGAATAATACAGCGGAACTACCACTATATGTTGTTAGACCTCCTGTGTCTTTAAGACTTAATTTTGAAGATGTCGAACACTTAATCGGTAATACAAACGTCGGGAAAGCTCCAGGCATTGATAAAATTTCTATTAAAGTGTGCAAAAGTTGTACCTCGTGTAGTTAGAAGAGTTCTACTTTTTATTTTTAACGCTATTTTACGTCTCGAGTATTATCCTGCAGAGTGGAAGGTCTCAATGATTACTATGATACCCAAGCCAGGGAAGGATCTGACTAAAGTAGAATCATATAGACCAATAAGTCTACTACCAACAATTTCAAAACTATTCGAAAAATTTTTAATGGCGAAGTTGACTTCAATATTGAACAATGTGGGACGCATTTCTGATCATCAATTTGGCTTTCGGGCTAAACACAGCACCATAGAACAAACGCACAGATTAGTCAATGTCATGAGACAAATCTTTGAGGAGAAGAAGTATTGCTCAGCTCTATTCATTGACTATTTTCAAGCTTTTGATAATGTGTGGCACGACGTCTTGATGCAGAAAATAAAGTTAAACTTGCCTGAAAATACTCACAAGCTTTTGGAAAGCTACTTATATGGGCTTTGTTATCAGAGAAAGCGACTTTATAAGTCCAACTCAGGCAATTGAGGCATGAGTTCCCCAAGGCAGCATACTGGGGCCTACTTTATTTGATTTACGACATCCGGAATCCACACTTCAACCTTTGCAAATGACACAGCGTTTTTAAGCGTTCATGAAAACCACCAATTAGCTTCATGAAATTTACAGGAATATATTTCAATATTAGAAAAATGGCTAAAACTTTGGAAAATCAAAGTTAATGAACAAAAATGTACTCATGTCACATTCACACTGTTTTTTTTTTTTTTTTTTTTTTTTTGTTAAGCGTTTTTATTTATTGAATCTTCAAAATGAACTAACAATAAGTATTCAAATCTTGATACTAAATATAAAAATAAAAGAATTATTAAAAAAAATAAAATGTGTTTTTTACTTACGTCCAGCCAATGCTAGACAAAAAGTTCTATTATGCGGGAGCAATATCGGTAAAATCACCTATTGAACGTTCTGATGGTGGCAACGGTATCCCTTCTTCTCAACCGACTGTGGCCGCCAAAATTAAGTATATTACCAAAATTAAGTATATTATTAGGGTTTGGATGAAGTTCCAGTTTACTGACATACCTTGTCGCGTACTAAGAAAATTCCTCTTTTACCAGCGGAACACTCAGATCGTTATGAATTTGTGAATTTTTTACGTACCATGGAGCTGCAGTTATCGTTCGAAGAATTTGGTTTTGTCGCCCTTAAATTTTTTCAATGTTTGACGGTGAGGCGGTGCCCCACAACTGAATTCCGTAGCACCATATAGGCTTTAGTATTGCGTTGTATAACAAAAGTTTGCAATCTAATTTCAATGTCGAATTTCTGCCCATAAGCCAATTTAGCTGCGCTGCTTTTAGTTTTAACTGAGTGACCTTTGCTTCAATGTGAGACTTCCACGTTAGGTGAATGCCAAGGTGCTTTACTTCATTGTGCTGCCGAATAGGTGAGTTGTTAATTTGGATATGCGCAAATGTTTGCTTACGCAGTGTGAATGTAACGTGAGTACATTTTTGTTCATTAATCCTGATTTTCCAAAGCTTCAGCCATTTTTCCAATAATGAAATAAATTCCTGTAAATTTCGTGAAGCTAATTGGTGATTTTCATGAACGCTCAAAATCGCTGTGTCGTCTTCAAAAGTTGAAGTGTGGATTCCAGATGTCACTGGCATATCAGAGGCGTAAATCAAATATAAAGTAGGCCCAAGTATGCTACCTTGGGGAACTCCTGCCTCGATAGGTTGAGTTGGGCTTATAAAATCACCTTCTCTGATAACAAATTTCCGCCCATATAAGTAGCTTTCCAGAAGCTTGTGAGTATTTGCAGGCAAGTTCAAC
This sequence comes from Thecocarcelia acutangulata, assembly GCA_914767995.1. NCBI lineage: Eukaryota > Metazoa > Arthropoda > Insecta > Diptera > Tachinidae > Thecocarcelia > Thecocarcelia acutangulata. Next base: position 62,784,607 of record OU612097.1, read on the forward strand.
TTTATTTTCTGCATCAAGCCGTCGTGCCACACTTTATCAAAAGCTTGAGAAATATCAGTGAATAGAGCTGAACAATACTTCTTCTCTTCAAATGTCTGTCTTATGACATTGACTAGTCTGTGCGTTTGTTCTATGGTGCTATGTTTAGCCCGAAAACCAAATTGATGATCAGGAATGCATCCCACATTGTTCAGTATTGGACTCAACTTCGCCATTAACAATTTTTAGAATAGTTATGAAATTGTTGGTAAAAGACTTATTGGTCTGTATGATTCTACTTTAGTGGGATCCTTCCCTGGCTTGGGTATCATAGTAATCATAGAGACCTTCCACTCTGTAGGATAATACTCAAGGCGTAAAATAGAGTTAAAAATAAAAAGTAGAATTCTTTTAGCTACACGAGGTAACTGTTTGCCAGTAATTTGATCAATACCTGGAGCTTTCGTGGGGTTTATGTTACTGATACCTTGTTCTACATCTTGAAATGTGAATCGCAAAGACACAGGCGGTCTAACTGCATATGGTGGTAATGCATCAGATGCATCATTTGTTATATCATTTGTAATAAAAACATTTCTCAAATGGTTAACATACACCATCCCCTTTTCTGAATCGCTTCTTGCCCAGTCGCCAGTTGAAGTTCGCAAAGGTGGCTTACCTATTACGGATCTTTTCAGACCTTTTATCGCTTTCCACAGAGAATAGTCAGATTACGGAGTACCATCCAGGCTTTCCAAATATGTTTTAAGGGAAGCCATTCTGTGGATTTCAAGCAGATTTCTTAGCTGAGTTATGCATTCCCGTAGCCTAGTCTTAAGCTGGGGAGACCTGCGAAGCTGCCACTCTCTTCTGATTCTTCTTTTTTCTGACAGAAGTTGCTCAATTTCAGACGAATAAGTTGTATTGTTCTCATTTCTGGATCTTATATAACTAGTGGTACCATGCTGTACGGCCAGTTTGAGGTTTTCAGAAAAATCGTTAATTGACGCATCAATATCCACAGGCCTTCTTAAGGCGATATTTTCAGTACAATGTGTACTCAAAAATTTTTTGTATTTTAGCCAATTAACTCTATTGACGGTCAACGGGGAGCCAATCTCTTGGGGAAACGAAACAGAGATTATAGTGGGTGAGTGATCTGATGACAAATCTAATGAAGGCTCCACTTGCATCCACTCTAGAGAAAAATTTTTCGCAACTCCAAAATCTATAACAATGGGATCTTTCGTCGGTCTGACGGCCAATAAGTGGGGTGTCCGCTTGAAACCACATCTAAGCCCATTTTGGAAACGGTATCAAAAAGCACACGGCCTTTCGAGGTAATTAAACGTGATCTCCAAAAAGTGTGTTTAGCGTTATAGTCGCCAGCCGCTAAAAATCGAGGCCCAAGTGAATTGAAAAAATTTGTAAATTGATTTTCTGTTACTGAAAACCGGGGTTAGGAATAAATCGAGGAAACAACAATTTTATCATGAAAATGAAAATGAAAATATGTTTCTTGCTTGGAGATACTCCTCACATGTCTCGTTTAGCAAATAGTGCTTAATTCTAGTTTTTATCAAAATTGCTGAGCCTCCGCAAGATCTGCCACGGGGATCTTTAGTATCATACAGCGCGTAACCATTAATTTTGAAAAAACTGTTAGTTGTCAAATAGGTTTCAGCAATCAGCATTATGTCGATTTGCTTTTCCATATGGAAGTGCTTAAGTTTATTTTTGTGTTGGCGGATGCCGTTTGGGTTCTGGAACATTCACACTGTGTAAACAAATAACTCACCTATTCCGCAGCACAATGAAGGTAAGTACCTAGGTATACACCTCGACCGTAGGCCGCGGCAAGGTATGTCAGTAAACTGGGACTTCATTCAAACCCTCTTGCGCGTAATATACTTAATTTTGGTGGCTAGACTCGGCTAAGTAGAAGGGATACGTCTGCCACCAATAAGTGATATTACCGAAATAGCTCCGGACTTAAGTAAAAATCGCATTTGTTAATGTTAAATTTAGTATTAAGATATTTGAAGATTCAATAAATCAAAAATATCCTTAAAAAAAACTTCAGACTCTTGGCTTGAATGTAATAAAACATCAAAGTTATACAATTACTATTATTGGGGATGGGTTTAATGATCTTTCTTGTGCACTAGCGATTTCGTAAGCTTGGGATAAAGTCTTTGGTTGGGCTGCTATAACTGCTATACGTATCTGCTCATACAGACCTTCCTGGAAAATTTCTAGTGCTAGTCTTTCATTAAGTTTCTTAATTAAAGAGCGGGATGTTTGATTTGTACCTTCGCCCAGTTCTGATATTTGAGCTATTGTTAACTCTGCAATCAATGAATTTATTTTTTCTTTATAGTTTAATACATTACCCCTTTGCCTAGTATTTTTTAGTTCAAAATGAATGCTGTTTGCTGTCTTTGTAGATTTGAAGTTTTTAGTTAAAGAGGCTTTTAATTCGTCCAGTGTTGTTGGTGTTTGTTCTATTGTTAGAATATCTCTTACCCTATCGTTCATTTTCATTGTTATTACATATTTTATTAAATGATTTTTTCCTTGCACATTTAAGTCATCATAAACTAGTGTGACCATTGATAAAAATGTTTCGAGGTGTTTCGCCCTTCCATCAAATGTCGGGATCATATCCGATGCCTATTTACTGTTGAAAGTAGACATGTTTGGTTCTAATGTGTTTTCGTTAGACATTGATTCTAATTCTAATTTTTCTTCACTAGAAAATTCTTTACTGTTTCCTATAATACTATCCAGTGCTCTCTGCTTTAATTCTTTGAATTAATTAATTTTTGTTTCTCTTTCTGTTTTTGGTAGAATCGCAATTAATTTACCGTATTTTTTACTAAGTTGTTTAATTAATTTTATTTTTTGTATAATAGTTTCTTTGGTGTATTTTCTACTACCTGATTTTTTGCATTTGTAATTATTTTCTGTAATTTCCTGTTTATTTCTTCCATTTACGATAATTATTCTATGTAAAATATTTTATTTGATTCATCTTATATTAAACATTTTGTACCCTGTTGCTAACAATTTCCTTTTTATATAATTTCTTGTTAATTTCCAAAATCCAAATAAAACTAAGATAATTAAAAGTACTATTATTATTTCCTGGCTTATTGTAATTTTGTTGTCGTTAATGGCGTATGCCTTTGCATTGCCTTCTATTTTCGCGTCGTTTATACCCATTGATTGTTCTATGTTTTTTAATATTGTCTCAAGTTTATCTTCTTCTGTTTGTTCAAATGTGTGCATCACTTAGAAATTCTTCCATCCTTCGGTTTTTAATTTTTTTAGTTTTTCTATTAGTATTTGTTTCTGTTTTTCTTTACTTATTTGTATTATATTTTGCCCCAATTTGTCTCGGCCTGAAAGCGTCTTTTTCTTCCACCTCTCTTTTTGGGGTTTGATAATTTTATTTCTTTTTCGATGATGGCTGATGTCGTCTTTTTCTTTTGTCTTTCCCTGTATTCCTCGATGGTCAAAGGCTTCGGTCCGACGTTTTTTGGTGTTGGAATATATGTGGGGGTGGGTGTGTCTGTCTTCTTGTTATTGACTGGTTCCGGAACGTATTCCTCCCATTTTTTAAAAATGTCGTTTATTTCCTTCTGTGTAGTCATTCAGGATCGTTAAGATCCTTTTTCAAAATTTACTAGGATCGTTTTCAAAATTTGGCAGAATCCTTTTCAAAATTTGGCAAGGATTGCCATGTGATAAATTCAGTGTTATGGTAAGTATTACTGAGCATGTGATAAATTCAGTGTTATGGTAAGTATTACTGAGCACTTCTGCCGTTTTGCTTACGAGCATCAAAATGCCCTTTTTGGTTATGGTAAGTATTACTGAGCATTTCTGCCGTTTTGCTTACGAGCATCAAAATGCCCCTGTTGTGAGAATTAACAAGTCCATTTGAATTGCAAATTATTTCTCCCTTTATTAAAAAAAAAAACAGCGGCTTATATAGTACAATTTTATAGTGGTCATCATTTTCATAAAATTAAAAAAATTGATACAATATTGCTGTATATCCAATAAAATAATTTAGAAACAAAAATGGTATTTGGTTATATACTTATACATTGAACTTGCATTTTCTGCTGACCAGATTAATTTTTTTTTGATTAATTTTTATTTGAACAATTTGTATTTTTGGTTTTATTATTACAGTGTTGCGCATAAGTGCACATACACTACACTGCTATAGTTGTTGCTACTGCTATTTTTATGCATCAGCTAGTTAATTACTTATCGAGAAAAAGGCAATTCTGAAAAATACAACTGACTCAATTCGAATTCGACCTAAAAATTATGTTAGCTTAAAAGTTTGATAAAAAGCTAAGTTTATTTTGAGTGCGTTCAGCAAATTCCTGCAGGGATTCTATGCAGCCTTCTAGTATGTATGTATGTATTTTTTTTTTTTTTATTCGTGGGGTGAAAAACCATCGAAAGGCACTGGCAGTGATGGTGGTTGCCAGTAGTTCGAGACTTTAACACGCTAAAAAACACCCCTTCGCCCTGACCCAGATGCTCCCCGAGGGACTGCCGCAAGGCTTTACGTCTCGGGGTGGGAAAGGTGATACACCCTACATCTAAACTAAACTACATTGATTCTGCTGCGAATCTGTTCTAACCTACGAAGTTCCAACAAAACCAATTTTACAAAACTACAGACGTACGTCCAGTTGCACAAAGATTCCAACATGATTGGAACGATACTGCTCGGACTGATACTACGTGCTAGGACTGTTTCTAAATATTCCCTATCACTATTAAACCGTGGACAGATGAAGAACACATGCTCAGCATCTTCCAAGACATTACCATCACAACTCGGACAGAACGGAGTACTGTCATGTCCAAAACGATACAAGTACGACCTAAAACAACCATGCCCAGTTAGAAACTGTGTAATATAGTAGTTCAAATCGCCATGCTTTCTTGATAGCCATGCTCTGATGTCTGGTATCAGTAAGTAGGTCCATCTTCCCTTGTCAGCTGTCGACCATCTTTCTTGCCATTTTCGCAGACACGATTCTCTCAACCCAACCGAGCTGTCCGAAGCGGCCTCTAGCTCGATCGGTATCATGCCGGCAATGACGAAAACGGCCAGGTCCGATACAGTTCGGAATGCGCTACATACACGCAAGGCGATCAGCCTATACACAGGAGATATCAGGTTCACATAAGTAGGATATCTAAGTGAGCCTGACCATATAGGCGATGCATATAAGATAATGCTTCTTACTACACTAGAGAGTAATCTCCTCTGCAGATATTTTGGACCTCTTGTATTCGGCATGATCCGGCATAGCGCTGTGCACGTTTTTGATGCTTTACTGCCTATGTACTTCAAGTGCTCTTGAAAAGACAGACGAGTGTCATGTATGACCCCAAGGTATTTTAAACCTTCCTTAGATTTTATGCTACACGTGCCAATATTTAGCCTGACAGTTTCCCTAATTTTCCTACTTCTAATCAGAACCGCTTCCGTTTTATGGTCAGCTAGAGTTAGGCCCATTAATCTTAGCCAAGATCTTACGATCTAAATACTGGCGTTTGCAATGGTTTCCACCTCTAGTAACTCTTTCCCTTCACACACTAACGCTATGTCGTCTGCGAATCCAACTATCTTCACCTTTTCCGGTAGATCCAATCTTAATACTCCGTCGTACATGACGTTCCATAATAGTGGGCCAAGAACTTAACCTTGAGGCACCCCACCAATGATCTTGCGCCTCTTAGTACCTTTATCGGTATCATAAACTAGCTCTCTATTCCGGAAATAGTCCCGTACAATTGCTAGTAGATACCCTGGGATGTCTATACGGACCAAAGCATCAACTATATGCTCCCAGTTTGCCGTATTGAAGGCGTTTTTTACATCTAGGGTTATAACCACACAATACCCTTTTGTTCCATTCCTCCACCTCTTCCCTTGGATAGCTTGAGCAGCTGTTTCTACTACTTTGATAGCGTCCACCGCTGACTTTGCTTTCCTGAAGCCAAATTGGTTATCGGATAAACCTAGGTTAGCTTGTACGCAATCTTCCAATCTTCTGCAGATTATACTCTCCAGAAGTTTTCCACTTGTATCTATCATACAGAGCGGGCGATAGGAGGAAGGGTCGTCTAGCGGCTTGTTATCCTTAGGTAACAACACCAATTTCTGCCTCTTCCAGATTGTTGGAAAAGTTCCTTGAATCAAGCATGCGCTTATTACTTTCAGGAAATAATCAGGATGGAGTTTAACAGCCTCCTTCAGTACCATATTTGGGATGCAATCTAAGCCTGGTGCCTTCTTGTCTTTGAATTTTGAGACAGCACCTTCTATCTCGACGACCGTAACCGGAGGAATGTCGAATAATTCAGCTGGATAGCTGTGTTGCAATGTCGGAGCTTCCTGTTGAGGAAAAAGATGGTCTACAATTCCGTTGAGGATATTCTCTTCTCTTGGCGGTAATGGGCCAAGACATTTAAGTTTCCTGGTTTGTCTGTATGCATGTATGTATGTATATATGTATGCATGTATGTATGTGTATATGTATGCATGTATGTATGTATCGTTGGTCTCATGCAGAAAGGCGCTAACAAACATGATCGCAATTTTACAAGACATGGCACCATCGAGCAAACACACAGGTTAGTTAACGTCATTAGAAAGGCATTTGAAGATAAAAAATATTGCTCTGCCTTATTCATCGACGTCTCACAAGCTTTTGATAAAGTGTGGCACGATGGCTTAATGCATAAAATAAAGTTTAACTTACCTGCAAACGTACATAACCTTTTGGAAAGCTATTTATATTGTCGCCAATTTATAATAAAAGAAGGCGATTTCATAAGCCCCGCCCAGTCTATTGAAGCTGGAGTTCCCCAAGGCAGCATATTAGGGCCTTATATTTGATCTACGCATCTGACATGCCGACAACCACCAACATTCACACTTCAACATTTGCAGATGATACAGCATTCCTTTGCATACATAGTAACCACCAGCAAGCATCAATAAATTTACAGGAACATATCAACAAACAAGAGAAATGGCTCAAGCTTTGGCAAATCAAGGTTAATGAACAAAAGTGTGCCCATGTTAACAATAAAGTAATACCTCAACACAGTGAAGTCAAATACCTCGGTATTCATCTTGACCGTAGACTAACATGGAAGTCGCACATCGAGGCAAAAGTAACGCAGATGAAATTGAAAGCAGTGCAAATTAACTGGCTAATAGACAGAAATTCGACCTTGAAGGTTGATTGTAAACTTTTGCTTTACAACTCGATTCTAAAGCCAATATGGTGCTATGGGATTCAATTATGGGGCACAGCCTCGGCATCCAACATTGAAAAACTTCAAAGAAGCCAAAATAGAATACTCCGTAGAATTACAGACGCTCCATGGTACGTTAAAAACTCACGAATCCAGGCAGATCTGAACGTACCTTTTGTGAAATCTGAATTTGTGAAGTACGCGACAAGATATATTAACAAACTTGAATTACATCCAAATCCTCTTGCAGTTAATATTCTTAACTTTGGTGGTCATACCCGTCTGAGAAGGAGGGCTACTTTGGCTACCATTAGAGCTCTAAACAGATGACTGAATTCTGAAATAATATTCGCATAAAAATAAATTTTTGTCCAGCACTGGCAGGACTTTAATCACAATTTATTTCTTTTTTTTTAGTATTAAGATTTGAATACTTATTGTCATTACATTTTTTTATGTAGATTCAATAAATAAAATAAAGAAGTTAAAAAAAAAAAAATAAAAAGAAATTTTACAAGAGAAGGAAAAGTCATAACGGAAACTGTATTAGTTCATTTACAAGTAATTTGTTTGTTCAGTGGCTTCTAAAAGCGATATTTATAAAATTATATAATTAAATATGTATGTATGTATGTGGCGGAAACTGTGAAAATGATTTACATCAGTACCTGCCTTGACGGCCTAACCTGATGGTGGACCAATTCCACGGAGCGAATTTTCCACGATTCACCACCGCCCCGTGTGGCTTGCTAGGCTCACACAGGTAGAAATTCTTGTCATATGATTGCGGCCATATGAACAACTTCTTGTTGAGGAATTCGGGCTTTTTAATCCCTCATGTATGCAATTTCCCAGCAATCAATGGAGGACAAGGCTTAATGAGTTGGTAAGCCGAAGCCCACTAAGAGCATCAGCCCTTAAACCAACTCACCCGTCAACCATCACCACTGGTTCCTTACAATACAGGTTGTATAGGCAACAGATCCTTGGGAGATTGTTAGCCCTCGAAAAAAGCCATCACCAAACAATTATCAAGGATACTAACACTCCCTTCCTGCGTTTTAGGTTTCAAGCACAGCCAGAACGTTTCAGCCAAGGCCTCAACCATGATCAGCCCGGGTCGAACCGCAAGCAGAACTTCCCGTTCTGCCAATTTATACCCTTGGTAAGGGTTTCGGAAGCCAATACAACATAAGTCATGTGGCTTCCTAGAGTTTTGTTTGCCGCACCAAACGAGGGACCCCTTCCCCTCTTTTCCCCGAAAAACAGAGTGCCTAACTTAGGAATAAGCCAAGGCGTTCCCCGGGGGGGTATGTGGCGGAAAGGAGTAAACAGGCCTGCTAGTAGGCCTTATTTGGCAGACACAAGACCTTCCTACTGCATTCCATACTCATATATTTTTTACATCAGCCAGCCAAGGCCTTCCCCGTTCCCTTCCTCAGAAGGCCTGTTATAAGGTCTTCTTCAACAGGCTTGATAAAAGGCGTTTTTCAACAGGCCTCATTTCTATTTAATTTGTGCATTTGTTAGAATATTTTCTTTTTACCTTAGCGACCTATTAATAACTTTTTGTTAATTTTTAAGACAAAAATGTCACAAAAATCCACAATGCGACCGACCTCTAGCGCATTTTAAGAAAAACTATTTTAAGTTTATATCTTTTTTATTTTTTTCTTTCTACATTTTCCTGTTTTTGTGTTTGCCGTTTTTCTTTGGAATTTTTATTTAAACGGTTCACCAATTTTTGTTGCTACAAATGTACGTTTGTACGCGTACAAGCCTTCCTTTAGAAGGGAGTTAGTAGGATTTCTATAAGTCCTTCCTGAGAAGGCAAGCGAGAATGAGTATTGGATAAAAAAAATGTGTAAGAAGGCCTTACAGAAGGCCATATAAATGAAGGGCTACAAAAGTTGGCCACTGGGTATATTTTGTGTGGATGTATGTATGCATGTGTATGTAAAATATTAAACAAACGGTCTTAAAATTTGTAATTGTGAATAACAGACTAATTGCACATCGAAAGTAATAATGAAAACACAAGGCAAAAAATCAAGAAAATACAAACTACAAATAAAAAACATCTACAGATGAATACACAATTGTTATAAATTGCAAAACTGACCTGTATGCATGAGCAGTGTGTCCATATCCAAAAATGTTTTACTGCTAAAATCGCTGTAAAACAATGCTAAAACAAGTCCCAAAAATAAGAGTAAAATGTTAATTATATTTTAATTGTGGTTTTATTTTACATAACTTTGTAAATGAGTTATTTGTCATGATTCTTACCTATAAACACATCACTTCAATAAAACAAACTGATTAAAAACAAGTAAGATTGTGGTATATTCGGCTGGGCCGTATCTAAAATACCCTTCACGATAGTCTCGTATATGTATAGTATATTTAAAAATTTGAGCTAAGTATGCTCAGTATTTTAGTAACCTACTTCTATAACGAGAATTGCTTTTCAGCAAAACAAAAAAAAAATGTTAATGGAAAAATCGGTTCAGGCTATATCTCGGGTAGATATGGACCGATATCGGCAGTTTTCATTTTCCATATTTATATAACTTTGCGTCATTACCAGAACTGCTTTTGAGCACAAAAAAGTTGTTTAAGTTCGCTTACGCGACATTTTCATAAAAAAAACCCGGTATGGGCTATATCTCGGGTATATATGGACCGATATCGGAAATTTTCATTTTCCATATTTATATAACCTTATTTCATTACCAGACCTGCTTTTGAGCAAAAAAAAAGTTGTTTAAATTCGCTTACGCGACTTTTTCATGAAAAAACCGGTCTAGGCTATATCTCGAGTATATATGGACCGATATCGGAAATTTTCATTTTCCATATTTATATAACCTTATTTCATTACCAGACCTGCTTTTGAGCAAAAAAACAGTTGTTTAAGTCCTCTGACGCGGCATTTTCATGAAAACCTCGGCTTTGGCTATATGTCAGGTATATCTGGACCGATATCGGAAATTTTCATTTTGCATATTTATATAACCTTATTTTATTACTAGAACTGCTTTAAACAAAAAAAATTTGTTTAAGTTCGCTTACCCTGCATTTTCATGAAAAACCCGATTTCGGCTATATCTCGGGTATATATGGACCGATATCTTTTTTTAGCCCTTTAGTCACCATTCTTAATAAGTGTGTGAAGCTTGAAGCAAAACAAATAATTTTTTTTTTCAAAAATTTTCGTACGAAATTGCAAAAAATTTCTTTTTTCGGAATTTTGAATATATCTCAGCTATATGTGAACCGATATTACTGAATTTCAATAGCAAACCCATAAATCGATGGGGTAAAAGAATGGCGAAAGAAAAAAGTTTCTAAGTCTAATGGTTTTCTCAGAAACGGTATTTCAACAGCGGACAGACGGACATCGCTTAATTGACTTTTCCATTAACTCTGAATCAGAATATATATACTTCATAGGGTCGCAAATAAAAACTGTAGAAATTACAAACGGAATCACAAACTTATATATACCCTTTACATTTTTGTGAATAACACGTTTTTATTAAAGTAATTCATGAAGTTTTGAAAACAATTGAATTCAAATAGGGTCTACCATCGGTGACACATGTGCGACTTCTTATCAAAAAGTTGTTCATTACTGCCTGGAGTGTTCCAGCAGGAATAGTCTCAATTACCGTTCGAATAGATTGCTTTAAACCATCCAAATTGGTTGGGGCTTTTTTTTGTAAACTTGTTGTTTGCAATAAATTAGGTGGAGTGCGGTCAGGAGACCTAGAAGGTCAATGAAATGTGGAGTTTCTTGAGAGCAGTTTATTCGGGAATTGTTGCCTCAATTCTGTCGTAACACGCGTGGCTATGTGACAAGTTGTCCCATCTTATTGAAACCAAACAGAGTTGAAAGGGATTCTCTTTCGGCGTAACTTTGGAAAACAAATACTCTTTCAACACCTTTAAGTAACGGTCTCCATTGATCGAAAACGGTCTTACGGTATTTAATAATAGTTTTTATGACGTTGTGTACTGGTACAATTGTAAACTACGAAATTTCGTCAAAAGATACGAATATTTCATTATTTTCTATCTAAATTTTTTGAAGCTTACTATTAAGATCTTTTGAATTTTGTATATTATAATCGTCATATATTAAGTTAGACAGTATTCGTCCTATATATTTTGTTGCAGCAAGTATTGGACTGAGGATACAATAGGTCTTAGTGGAACATGTAGCTTGTGGATTTTAGGCAAGCCATAATGCGTGGAGTGTTTGCTGCTGTATATAACAATTTCCTTTTCTGTCGGCTATCAATAATTCCACTTTTAAATAGTTCTAACACTATATTGTTGTTTTTTGTTTTACGCAATTGCGCTGTCGGATCAGTTCTCGTTATTTTATATACTTTTCTCTTCAAGTATGCTTTCCATTTTTTCTTCATATTCGCTCTTGTATATTATTAATATTTTGTTGCCTTTATCGGCTTGTGTTATTATAATATTTTTATGGCTTTTGAGAAATTTGTTAGTTTTCGATAGACTGTTTTTTTTTTTTTTTTTTTTTTTTTTTTTTTTTTTTTTTCTCATTCATTTGTTTATTGAATCTTCACAAAGTGAACTAACAATAAGTATTCAAATCTTAAAACTAAATACATAAAATTAATTAAGTCCAGCCAATGCTAGACAAAAATGTTTTATTTTGCACGATCAATATCGGTGAAATCACCTGTTTAACGTTCTGATGGTGGCAAGGGTGTCCCTCCTTCTCAACCGAGAGTGTCCTTCGAAATTAAGTATATTGCGTGCAAGACGATTTGGATGAAGTTCCAATTTATTGATATGCCTTGTTGCGTACTTTGAAAATTCGTCGTTTACAAGAGGAACACAGAGATCCTTATGAATTCGTGAGTTTTTTACGTACCATGGAGCTGCGGTAATTGTTCGAAGAATTTTGTTTTGTCGCCTTTGAATTTTTTCAACGTTTGAAGCGGAGGCGGTGCCCCATAGTTGAATTCCATAGCACCATATGGGCTTTAGAATTGCGTTGTATAATAAAAGTTTGCAATCCAGCTTCAATGTAGAATTTCTGCCCATAAGCCAATTCAGTTGAGCTGCTTTTAACTTTAACTGAGTAACTTTCGCATCTATGTGAGACTTCCACGTTAACCTACGGTCCAGGTGAATACCAAGGTACTTGACTTCATTTTGCTGCGGAATAGGTGAATTGTTGATTTGGATGGCTGAACATGTTTGTTTACGCAGCGTGAATGTAACGTGAGTACACTTTTGTTCATTAACTTTAATCTTCCAAAGTTTTAACCACATCTCTAATATTGAAATATACTCCTGCAAATTTCGCGAAGCTACTTGATGGCTTTCATGTACGCTGCAGAATGCTGTATCGTCTGCAAAAGTTGAAGTGTGGATTCCGGGTGTCGTTGGCATGTCAGAGGCATAAATCAAATATAAAGTAGGCCCCAGTATGCTGCCTTGGGGAACTCCTGCCTCGATTGGCTGAGTTGGGCTTATAAAGTCGCCTTCTCTGATAACAAACTTCCGCCCACATAAGTAGCTTTCCAGAAGCTTGTGTGTATTTGCAGGCAAGTTCAACTTTATTTTGTGTATCAAGCCCTCGTGCCACACTTTATCAAACGCTTGGGAAATGTCGATGAATAGAGCTGAGCAATACTTCTTCTCCTCAAAGGTCTGTCTTATGACATTGACTAGTCTGTGCGTTTGTTCTATTGTGCTGTGTTTAGCCCGAAAGCCAAATTGATGATCAGGGATGCATCCCACAGTGTTCAACATTGGACTCATCTTTGCCATTAACAATTTTTCGAACAGTTTTGAAATTGTTGGCAGTAGACTTATTGGTCTGTATGATTCTACCTTAGTGGGATCCTTCCCTGGTTTGGGTATCATAGTAATCATGGACACTTTCCACTCTGCAGGATAATACTCGAGACGTAAAATAGCGTTAAAAATAAAAAGAAGAATTCTACGAGCTACACGAGGTAGCTGCTCAAGCATTTTACCAGTAATTTTATCAATACCTGGAGCTTTCCTGGGGTTTGTGTTACGAATAACATTTTCAACATCTTGAAAACTAAGTCTCAAAGGCACAGGCGGTCTAACAGCATATGGCGGAAATTCAGCAACATCATCCGCTGTATCATTTGCAGTAAAAACGTTTTTCAAATGATTAACATACACTATCCCTTTTTCAGAATCGCTTCTTGCCCAATCTCCAGTTGAAGTTCGCAGAGGTGGCTTACCTACTACGGGTCTTTTCAGACCTTTTGTCGCTTTCCATAGAGAATAGTCGGTTTGAGGGGTACCATCAAGACCTTCCAGATAATTTTTAAGAGAAGCCATTTTTTGGATTTCGAGCAGATTTCTTAACTGAGCTATGCACTCCCGTAGCCTGCTTTTAAGCTGGGGAGACCTGCGAAGTTGCCACTCTCTTCTAACTCTTCTTTTTTCTGTTAGAAGTTGTTCAATTTCAAACGAATATGTTATGTTGCTCACATTTCTGGATCTTATATGGCTAGTGGTGGCATGTTGTACGGCTAGATTAAGGTGTTCAGAAAATTCGTTAATCGACACATCAATATCCTCAGGCGTTCTCAAGGCAATGTTTTCCGTACAATGTGTACTCAAATATTTCTTATATTTTATCCAATTAACTCGAGTGACGGTCAACGGCAAGTCACAAAACGGGGAACCAACCCCCTGGGGGAACGAAACAGAAACTATAGTTGGTGAGTGATCTGAGGACAAGTCCAATGAAGGCTCCACTTGCATCCATTCTGAGGGAAAATTTTTTGTAACTCCAAAGTCTATAACGTCTGGGATCTTGCGTTGGTCTGACGGCCAATAAGTGGGGTGTCCACTTGAAATCACACCTAAGCCCATTTTGGAAACGGTGTCAAAAAGCACACGGCCTTTCGAGGTAATTAAACGTGATCCCCAAAAAGTGTGTTTAGCGTTATAGTCGCCAGCCGCTAAAAATCGAGGACCAAGTGATTTGAAAAAAATTGAATATTGTCTTTCTGTTATTGAAAATCGTGGTGGTGAGTAAATCGAGGATATAACAATTTTTTCATGAAAATAATTAAGGCATATATTTGTAGCTTGGAGATATTCCTCACATGTCTCGTTCATTAAAAAGTGTTTAATTCTGGATTTTATTAGAATTGCCGATCCTCCGCAAGATCTTCCACGGGGATCTTTTGTGTCGTACAGTATGTAGCCATTAATTTTGAAAAAACTGTTAGTTGTCAAATGGGTTTCAGCAATCATCATTATATCGATCTGCTTTTCCATAAGGAAGTGCTCAAGTTCATTTTTGTGTTGGCGAATGCCGTTTGCGTTCCAGAAACATATTTTTAACCAATTCATTTTTTTAAAATTGCCTGTAAAATAGTGGATTGCATTTTTAGCATTTCCTGCATCATGTTGGTCATAGAGACGGTAAAAGTGTTAATGGATTGAACAAGAGTCTGCAGAGTTGCCTCTAGGTTACTAAAATTTGGATCGGAAATTTGGGGCTTGGGTTGCTGGTTCAAGTTTTGGTCGGATTTAACCACATTAGCATATGAAAATTGTTTGGTATTCTGCGTGTTTGTGAAATTGGTTGGATGGCCTACCTGGGGAAAATTGTTTTTGCCAATGACATTTGGCTGCTGGGCTGCTGGAGAAACCGATGACTTATTTGTCATTGACCGCTTAAAATGAGTATAGACAGGGCAACCTCTATAATTTGCAGTGTGGTTACCTCCACAGTTACTGCATTTTTTAACACTTGCGTCGGCCTTTGGCTTATTGCACTGAGTTGTGCCGTGAAGTTCGCCACATACAACACAAACAGCGGGCAACTTGCAGTAAGCCTTAGTGTGGCCAAATTCTTGGCAGTTTAGGCACTGAACGGGTCCTGAACGCTTATGTGGCTCCTCAACGGTAACCTTACGATGCAAAAGATATTTGAGGTTATATATTGGGTGAATATCACTCTTTTTTAGCAGAACATCCCCTGGTTCTAGTTCAACCCTAAACATGGGTTGAGGGGTCTTTTCACGGTTCATGATGTTTACCACTGTTTTTATTTTAAAACCCTTATCTTCCAATCCGGTTTTTACATCATCAGTGTCTACGCATGGGTCAATCCCTTTAATAACGACCTGAAGACCTTTGGCACTTTTGAGCTGGTAAGTGTAAAATGATCTTTTCTGTTTTTCTAAGACATCAGACAATTTTCGGTAGTCGTTTTCATGGTTTACCTGAATTTTTGTTTCATTGATGTTTCCGCGCTTAACTGATGTCACGTTGAAATTGTCCTTACCGATTACTGTAATAAGTTGTTTTACCAGCTCATTAGAAGTAGATTCTCTCAAATATATTGGTGGCGGTTTAAATGTTTTTTTTGCTGTATTTGGCTCATCAGTCTGGAGGATTGCAAATCTATTACTTTGCGTTGCTGTAGCGGTATTATCCTCTTTGGATATCTTTGGTTGTGATGATATCTGAGCGGATTTCGGGCTTCGCTGACGTTTAACCACGGTTACATACCTGTCCATGCCTACTTGTGTTTTCGGCTTATCTGCAATAACTGAACTGGTAGATGGTTGGCCTTCTGTTGTAACAACAATGTTTGGCGAACACGAACGCGTGCGTTTTTTATCTCTTAGAGACAGGAGATTGTCCAACGATTTTTTCAATGATTCCTCTTCAGAAATCCAGAGGTTTTTTCTAGTGGAGCTAAGCTCCCTCTCAGAATTGCATCTACTAGGTACACTCATGCAATTTTTTATTTTTTATTTATATTTTTTTAAATTTAAAAGTATATAAAAATAATTGTCATAAAGATTTTCGGTTTTGCAAGTTTTTTTCCCACTGGGTAGGTAATCTTCACGCACAATAACAACAACAACAATGCACTGCCACCGCACTTGTTTTATTGAAATTTATTTTATTGTTTAGTTAATGAAATGTAAGGAATTTATTTTCCCGTTGTTTTTTTTTAAATAATTTGTTATTGTTTTTGCAGTTTAATACAATATATTATTGTTTTTGTATGTACATAAGTTTAAAAATATGTTGGCACAATGATTTTTGGTTTGTTTTTTTTTTTTTTTCACTTTTTAAAAACACGACTGTGCGGTTGAAGAATCACAGAGTGAAATGACGATAGACTGTTAAGACAAATTTTCCCTTTGGGATAATTTTGAATCTCCTCTTAAATTTTCTTATCATGTTGGCTAAATTTGTTCTATCAATATCTCTTTCTTTATTTATATTTCCTTTAATGGCCTGGATACACTGCTCTACATCTGCTATAGTATCTATAGGAGTGCAAAATGTCTTATATACTGGCAGAGAAAACTGTTTACCCAAGGAAAGCATCCACACTATCGTTCACAACAAAATCAACAATTTTAGCGAAATTTTCTTTTTGTTTTTTGGTAAATGCTATTAAGCCTTCTGTTATTAGGATATTTCCTAAAGCACTTTGTGGTTTATAGATTATTCTTAAAGTTATTTTAATCTTTGCATTTGTTTCCGATATTTCTAACTTCAGAATTTTTGGTAAAAATTGTTCTCTAATTTCTTCAACTGCCCTTTTTTGTCCTGAATTTCAAATGTGTGCGCTACCTGTTTTTAAAGATTTTTAGTGTGATTTGGAATCAAGATATACAACGGAAATAAGTAAAAACCGTAATATGTGAACATCTTCCAGTTTAATTTCAGCAAATAAGCCGAAAACACAAGCAGGCATGGACAGGTACATAACCGTGGTTAAAAGGCAGCGAAGCCCCAAATCAGCTCAAATATCATCTCAACCGAAAATTTGTAAAGATAATAATAGGACTTCGGCAACGGATAGTAATAGATTTGCTGTACTCCAAACAAATGAGCCAACAACATCTAAGAAAATATTTAAACCGCCACCAATTTCTTTGAGAGAGCCTACTTCTAGTGAGCTGCTGAAAAAACTTATTACGGCAATCGGCAAAGACACCTTCAACGTTAAATCAGTAAAGCATGGCAGTATCAGCGAAACGAAAATCCAGGTAAACAGTGAAAATGAATACCGAAAGTTGTCTGACGTTCTGGAGAAGGACTTTTTACACCTATCAACTTAAAAGTACTAAAGGCCTTCAGGTAGTTATTAAACGTGTTGACCCTTGTGTAGATACGGATGACATTAAGACTGAACTGGAAGAGAAAGGATTAAAAATAAAAAATTTTGTTAATATTAGGAACCGTGAAAAGATCCCTCAACCCATGTTTAGGGTTGAACTAGAACCCAGGGATGTTGTCTAAAAAAAAGGTGAAATTCATCCAATTTATAACCTTAAATTTCTTTTGCATCGTAAGGTTACCGTTGAGGAGCCAGATAAGCTTCTAGGACCCGTTAGATGCCTAAACGGCCAAGAATTTGGCCATGCTAAGGCCTATTGTAAGTTGCCCGCAGTTTTCGTTGTGTGTGGCGAACTCCACGGCACATCACAGTGCAAGAAGTCAAAAACTCAAGTGGAGGTAACCGTACTGCAAATTACAGGGGCTGTCCTGTCTACAATCACTTTAAGCGGTCAATGACAAATAGGTTATCAATCCCCTTTAACCAACCCCAGCAGTCAAATAACATTTATAAAAGTAGTTTTCCCCAGATGGGTCAGTCAACCAGCCACATAATCGTGCAAACCCCCAAACAAGTTTCTTATGCGAATGTGGTAAAATCCGATAAACCAAACTTGAATCAGAAACCCAAACCTCAAAAATCCAATCCAAATTTTAGCAATCTTGAGGCAACTCTGCAGACTCTAGTTCAATCCATAAATACATTTACGGTTTGCATGACAACCATGATGCAGAAAATGCTAAAAATACAATCCGCTATTTTTCAGGCAATTTTAAACAAACCAGTTGGAGGGATACCCTTGTCACCATCAGAACGTTAAATAGGTGATTTTATCGATATTGACCGTGCAAAATAAAACATTTTTCTCCAGCATTGGCTGGACTTAATTAATTTTATGTACTTAGTATTAAGATTTGAATACTTATTGTTAGTTCACTTTGTGAAGATTCAATAAATAAATGAATGAGAGAGAAAACAAATATATATATGGCTTCTGCATGTTAGCAAGAAAATTAAACGTTTTTTTTTTGTTGTGTCCATTTATTCCTTCATTGTCTTACATGTTTCCCTATTGCAATTGAATTCTATATGTTTGAAAAACTCTTTCACCTTAATATTTTAGGGATTTGGTATTTCGATAAATAAATTATTTAATTTTTCGGCAAACTATCTGAAGTTGATTAATTAATAAATTTTTATTTTTTATGTATTGGCCAATTCCTATGTTAAGCATTTTTTCTCATTTCTGGTTTAGACGGTAAGCCCTAATATCTTTTATAATTAAAACAACGTTTTAATTATTGCTGTACCCGAGGTTTCGTCGACTTTCTTGCTTTCTGCTTATTGAAACATAAATTATTATTATATAAATTATATATATTATATAAATTATTTATTTAAATTTGGCTATAACGTAATTACCTACATTTTATGTCGAAGTAAATTATTTAAAGCGTTGAAAAACAATGCAACATGAATTGTAAATACTAATAAAAAATAAATTTTGATTTGATTTATTTTTATATACCAGCCAGCTTTACCAGGGTAGTATCAGGGTATAAGCACAACTGTCTTTCGTTTCCTTGGCGTAAATTTGTCAAAATTTTTTTTTACTAGATAAATAATTCTGAAAAAGCACAGTCTTTCTTGCTTTTTCAAACATAAGAAACACAAAATGTTGATAACTTTTCGTAATTTCTACCAACAAAATACATGTGATGTTTTTTGGTGTTGTATTTATTCTAATTCTGTCATTACCTGTTAAAGCTGCCTTGACACTAACCTTCCTATTTTTGACGCCACAAAACATAAAGTGCATGCTTGTACATATGTAGTGGTAGTAAGGAATATGGGGGATATTCCAAGAGGCGTTATCGTCGTTACATCAAGACGACATTAAAAAACACTCGGTTACACATTCGTCTTCGACAGCAATTATGTATTCTTTGATAGACCTCCGATGTTTCCTAGATAGATAGATAGAAGCTGTCGACAACATTCAATTGTTCTTGCAACGAGTAAATGTTTGTGTCGACTTTATGTGACGACGATGATGCCTTATGGAATATGGGGGAATATTTTTTTTGGCACACAAATGTCATATTTTAACTTTCATTCTCGTTACTGCTGGGTTTACAGATTTGAATGTGTAATCAAGAAAAAATTATGGTAGATTTTCAAATGAATATTACTATTTTTGATAATCTTAAATCAAATAATGCTAAAAATAAAGTTGAAAAATGTTTAAAAAAAATTGCTAACTGCTAAATGATATTTTGCAGCTAAATCAGAAAAAAATGCTAAATTTATCCAAAATGGTCACACTGTGAATGAGAGCATACCTTGTAGTTCTGACTGAAATTGATGTACTTTTAATGCTTAATTTAATTTTTATTTTCTGTCTTTATTGCCATGTAATTTTATATCACTTTCTTTCATACAGGAATAGAAATTATTCTAAGAAATAGTAAAAATACATGACAATAAGATCGACGTAATTAAAGGTTTCGTCATACATATATAAAAATAGCTGGTGTAGAAAAGAATTTAAAAAGTTTTGATTTTGAAATAAATGAGTACAAACAAAAAGAAAAACGACTGTTGTGTTGTAGTTGAAAACAAAAATTTAACTGACTTTGTTTTTTAAAAATCTTAATTTTGATTTTAATTTGTTGAATCTTCAAAATGAACTAATAATAAGTATTCAAATCTTAATACTAAATATACATAAATGTAAAAAAAATTTGCTTTTTACTTAAGTCCGGCCAATGCTAGACAAAAAGTTTTATTATTCGGGAACTATATCGGTAAAATCATATCTTGAATGCTCTGAATGGTTGACGGTATCCCTTCTTCTCAGCCGAGTGTGGCCGCCAAAACTATGTATATATTGCGCGCAAGAGGCTTGTCGCGTTCTTAAAAAATTCCTCTTTTACCAGCAAAATACTCAGATCCTTATGATTTCGTGAATTGTTTACTGCCATGGAGCTGCAGTAATCGTTCGAAGAATTTGGTTTTGTCGCCTCTGAATTTTCTCAATTTTTGTTGTTGAGCCGGTAGTTCAGAATTGCATTGTATAACAAAAGTTTGCAATCCAACTTGAATGTCGAATTTCTGCCCATAAGCCAATTTAGTACTGGTTTTAGTTTCAACTGCGCTGCTTTACTTTGAACTGAGTTTTATTACTCACTACCGCTCTTAGTGACTACCCGATTTATACGGAAGTCAAAGTTTGAGCTGCGAAATATTGATGCTTGATTAAGAACAAATTACACATTTTAAAATAAAGTTCTATTTTATGGAAACGAACAACATTGAAGCAAATTTTTTAATATATAAAATTAGTTAATTTTCATTTAAATTTAAGTTGTATTTATGTATATGCAAGTTTAGTTTTTCAGTCTTAAATAATTGCTATTATTTAAATGTCATGAAAGCGTGACAGCTTCACTCACTACAATTCCAAATATGGACGAAATCGTTCCATAGCACACGTATTCCTTGTTGGAAGAATAGTTTAAGGCGCAGTTTTTGACTGCGTATTTAAATACAAAATTAGTTAATTTTCATTTAAATGTAAGTTGTATTTAAATGAAAGTTCATTTTATAAGTCGTAAATAATTATTCTTATTTAAAGCCATGAAAATATGGCAGTGTTCCATAGAACAGCTGTTTGTTAGTGGAAGAATAGAAAAATACTTAAAGAATATATTAAATTTATTAAAGGCATAGAAATTTTATGCGAAGCTATTTTTAATTAATTATTATATTGTGCTGTTGTTTAGTGCAAAATTAGCAACTAATATTCAAATATCTTCTAGAGGCAATAGCTCGATGTGTGGTTTGTTTATCTTTTTTCCACTAATACAAATGCAAGCACACAAAACCCATATGGACTATGAGAAAAACTTAACATAATTATTTTAAAGACATCAGCAGCATTATGTGTATTTAAACAATGCGAATTTCAGAGGTGCCACATACATATTTTACATGAATAAAATTAAAATTACTGACTGAAAACGTAATAATATCACGCAAAACTGTAAAAACCCATCAATTTATTTGTTTATTTTATCTATGTGATGTTTATTTCTATTAAATATTTCAAACTAATTTCAGTTCTTATTGCTGGCAATTTATATTTACTTTTTGCTGCTTACGAAAATAGAAATTAATCTAAGTTGGCAGCAGCAGCAAATGCTGTTGTGAAGTCGAGCTGCTGCGATGTCGTTGTGTGCATTTAAACACATGTATCAAGGTGCATTAATGTATACACGGTGGCAGCACTACGGCATGTGACAATTTTTTGCTACTGGCAATATAGGAAGCTATTTACGTCAAATGTATTGCTTACATATTTGAAAGTGAATTTAGTGTTTTATTCTGAATTAAACATATACAAATTATTTTGTGAGCATAAAAATAATTTTAATAAAAATAATTTATAATTATGAAAAGGTACATTCATAGTTTATAATTGTGAAAAAAGTTACAAATGTTTTTGATAAACATAGCTTACCAGATGCCGTGTATACGTTAATGCACCTTGACATGTATTTTAGATAGATTGCAGCTTGCTGTCTGCTGTTGTCTATGTGTTTAAAGCTTAACCCTACAGTTACACCATTACATTTATTTTCAATTCAGTGTAAAGTTTTTTATACATACTGCTTGTAGAGCTGTGCCGGGTCGTTCATTTCAGTGACCGGTCACTTTCGTTCAATTACAAAAGACTGATCCGTTCGTTCAAATCGTTCAATTGGTTAATTTTATTGAACGGCGTGGTGCCAACACTACAATTTTCCGGTCATATTTCAACACAGTTCTTTTTTTTTTTATCTTGGACCAGCACTCAGGGGATAGCCCCTACATATACAGTGCATTGTACTGGAACTAGGAAAATAGATTATCAGAAGAAGGAAAGGGGGAGTAATGTTTGTGAACTTAACGCACGGAACGACCAAAACAAACTTTATCACAGCATTTAAAGTGCTGAAATTAAATTAGTTAAATCTGATCAGTGCCCAGTGTATATACCTTCGACACTGCTCAGAATAACAAAAATTAGTTCAACACAGCGCACACCGTACAGTAATAAATAAATAGGAGGAACATAAAAAAGAAATTAATAATAAAACAAATAGAGAAAAAACAAACGGCAGTAAAAACATTAAATAATAAAAAAAAATACGTGCACACATCATAAACAAAACTACCTATTCCGGTATAATTTCGTTTTTTTTTATAAATTAATAATAAACATAAGTATAAGTATAGAAAACACGGACGACAATGAAAAACACGTGAGGAGAGAACGAAGACAAAACAGTACTCCCCAGTTCTGTAAAATACAAAAAAAAAAACAAAATGACGAAATAATAAAAAAAAGTGATAAAAATGTATTGTTTTAAAAAGAGAAAATAGTTTTAGATAAAAACCTTTTAGGTGGGATCAATTTTGATTAGTTTCATATTATATTTCTGTTTTATTTCAGGTAATATAAAATAATATAATATGAAAAAAAAAACAACCCCACTATTGTTAAACAAAACAACAAAAACAAAAGAACATGGCATAAAAGAATGAATGAATTGAACGAAAGCTATCCAAATTGAACGGCTCACGATTGAACGAAAAGTGGTCAGTTTAATGACCGGCTCACTTCGTTCGATGAGAAGTTACGCTCAATTTAACCCGTTCATTCGTGAACGACACAGCTCTTACTGCTTGTCAAAATTAAAAACCAAAATAATTAAAAGCTGTGACATAGGCTGCACGCAATTTCACAGCAATTTTATTTTCAAGATGCCGGCGTTAAAAAAACAACTAAAAATAATTGCTTCCTTAAAAGTCTTCGAGGAGCTAAATAAAATAATAGAAAAAGATAAAACAATGAACCGCAACACATCATCGTATTTATTATTTCTGCTCACAAACATATTCATCCAAATTTATTTAATGTTTTTCCGCACAATATAAATTTGATTTCTAATAAATCAGCACAAATTTAATTTACTTTTTAATAAACTAACACAAAAAACCAGCGTTTAAAAACTGTGGATATGTGTGATAGCTTTCGCATTTGCTTCGACTTCTGATTCCAAACATGCAAACAGTTGCAGTTAAGCTAGAGACAAAAAACGAAAAGTTATACATTACGAAGACTTCTGCGGTGGACATGTTTGAACAGTTTTTAGTTTGACTGACTTCAACTTCAAATAAGTTCGGGAGTTAAAGTGAAAGAAAAGTTGTAGTTTTAATAAGCTCGAAAGCTAAAGCTAAGTCCCAATTTTCACGAGGCAACTTTAGTTGCGCAATTCTTGAGTTTGTGTACAAATAAGTCAGGAAAGAGTGGGGAGTGTAAAAGTGAGTACAGACTTGCTTGTACTCGGAAAGACGTTTTGTGCTATCATTCGTAATGTCAGAAATTTTACATTTTCTTTTATTTGTGTTTCTTTTATGTATTGATATGTTGTCCGTGATGAAAGTAATATTGGCGCGAAATGTGATATTTTAATTCATTTGAAAAAAAATTTTTTTTAATATTGTGGACAACCTCAAAAAATAGACAGTAGTATTAATTTAGAGGAAGTGAAAATTAAATGGAAAAATTTTAGAATATAATATAATATAATATAATAGAAAACGAAAATTGCTGTGTCTGAACATAAAAGCAAGTTTAAAAGAAAATTTGATAAGAATTGCGCAACTAAAATTGCCTAGTGAAAATTGGGACTAAAGAAGTTTTGCTTTCTTTTGACTTTGATGTTTGAAGTGCGCTTTAAGTAAAAATCTTTGTTGATGCTTTATTTTGGAATACTGTAAATTCTTTGGTGAATGCGTACTGAGTGATATTAAATAATAATATAGGGTGTTTTTTTAAGCCCGATAGAACTTGAAATTGTAAAAAATAACACACAAAATTAAATTGTAATCAAAATTTTTTTTTATTCGAAAGATCAATACGTGACATTAACATTTAAAAATGATTTCGGGCATATGGGCACCGCGGCTGTTCTTGACGAAGCGCATTCTGGACGTCCAATTTTGGGCCACTTTTTCGAGCACTGCTGGCCGTATGTCACGAACAACACGAACAATGCTGGCCTCCAAGGCGTCAATTGTTGCTGGTTTATCAGCATAAACCAGTGACTTCACGTAGCCCCACAGGAAATAATCGAGAGGTGTCAAATCGCACGACCTTGGAGGCCAATTGACAGGTCCATTTCTCGAAATCAACTTATCGCCAAATTTTGATTTCAGTAAGTCGATGGTTGCGTTCGCCGTATGGCACGTAGCGCCATCCTGTTGAAACCACATCTCCTCCGGATCAATGTCATCCATATTTTCAAACAAAAAATCATTGATCATGGTGCGGTAACGATCTCCATTGACCGTAACGCGAGCTCCGGCCTCATTTTTGAAGAAATAAGGTCCGATGATGCCACCAGCATGAAAACCGCATCAAACAGTGCATTTTTCTGGATGTAATGGAGTCTGTAGGGTCTCTTGTGGATTGGTCTCACTCCATATGCGGCAATTTTGCTTATTAACAAACCCGTTAAGCCAAAAATGCGCCTCATCGCTGAACACAATTTTGCGATAAAACAACGGGACTGATTTTCAAAGTAAATTTGGATAATTTCGTAGCGTTGTTCAAGCGTGAGTCTATTCATGATGATCTGTCAGAGTATAGTGAAACAAATAAAAAAAATGTTTCATCAAAATTTAATTTTTTGTGTTACTTTTTACAATTTAAAGTTCTATCTAGCTTAAAAAAACACCCTATATAATTTCAATGTTCGCCACTTTTTAAATTTATTTGAGAAATATCTTTACAAGGTAAATAAGTCGATTTTAAAGCATTTCGAAATTCGTATGTACATATTAGTATGCACCTACAGTACTGTTCGAAACTTAAACAACTTTTTCTAAGGAAGTAATCAAAGTCTCATATTTTTGTTTTTATTGTATTTATTGGAAACAATAATTGTAATTATTATTGCATTATGTGCTTACATTATAATAATAATAAAAATAAAATAAATTAAATTATTCTTCTTTAAAAAAATAGAAAAAAGCAAAACTAAATGCGAATATAACTGTTCGAAACGTAAGCAACTTTTTTATTTTTTTACTCCTGTCTTTTTTTTTTTTAAATTAATACAAGTTTTAAAACAGTTATTTAAGTCATGTTAATTATAATAAAGAAAAAATATATTTTGGTTGATTTAGTTAACTTTGAATTAGTTCTTCAGAAGCATAACTACGGCATGAACACGATACGATAAAGCTTTCAAATCAAATATCGTAGAACATTTTACTAATGGTGAATCTCATATTTCTATAGCAAAAAGGTTTGGGATTAAAAAATCAATAGTTTCACGTTGAATTGAAAAGTATAAATCAACTGGAACAATAGAAGTTATAAATAAAGGCGGGCGAAAAAGAAAAACTTCGACGCGCACTGACAGAAAAATCGTTCGTTTGTTTAAAAATGATCCCTTTATTACTTCCCGAAATATTGTAAAAAATCTTGATCTTAATATTAGTGCTAGGCACTGTAAGGAAACGGGCTCTGGGAAATGATTTGAGACGCTTTATGCCGTCTAAAAAACCCGTTCTAAGAAAAAAAACATAAAAAAATGTTTGTATAAATTTTTAAAACTTAGTCCTAAGTTTTTATATATTTTATAAAATTTTAGGCTGGAATTTGAAAAATCACACTCTAATTGGACTGCAGAGAAATGGAAAACAGTTTTATTTAGCGATGAGTTTAAATTTAACTTATTAAATTTGGATGTGTATGGTATGTTCGAAGAACAAAGGGAAAGCGCCTAGATCCACACTATACCAAAGGTTCTATCAAGCATGGGGGCGGAAGTATAATGGTGTGGACCAGTAGCCAGTGGAGTTGGCCCTTTTGTTGAAATATGTACAAAAATGCACCGCTTCACTTACACAGACATTTTAGCCAACCACATGCTAGAATATCCAGAACGGGAAATGCCACTTCGATGGGTGTTTCAACATGATAACGACCCGAAACACACGTTGAAGTTGGTTAACGAGTTTTTATATGAAAATGGGGTTTAAACATTGGACTGGCCGGCACAATTCCCTGATTTGAACCCTATAGAAAACCTGTTTGGGATCTTAAAGCGAAGAGTGGGAACTCGCCTTTTAGGTAACAAACAGGAGCTTTTCAATTGTCTTAAACAAGATTAAGAATTGATACCCACATCAGTTTTAACAAGCCTTATAGAATCTATGCCAAAAAGATGTGCTGAGGTGATAAAAAATTAGGTATACCATACAAAGTATTGAAAGTTGCTTACGTTTCGAACTATAATCGCATTTACTTTTGCTTTTGTTTTTTTTTTTATTGTTAAAGAAGAAGAATTTAATTTATTTTATTATAATTAGAATGGAAGCACATAATGCAATAATAATTACAATCGTTGTTTCAAATAAATACAATAAATACAAAAATGTGAGACTTAATTACTTCGAAAGAGAAAGTTGCTTAGGTTTCGAACAGTACTGTATTTGAAATAAATGTATTGAAAAACAAAAAGATCTCCAAGCACATTCTGAACTACAAACAAAGTAAATAAATTTTATGTTTCAAAAACAGTTATTAAAAAAGTATTAATGTTGTTCATCTTCTCGTAAAGTTAAACATTTTCTATATCAGAATTGATCAAATTGGTATTCGGCTTCACTAGCAATATCTTTTAAAGCATTTCCTAACTTAATCAATTTCTATACTCCATTAGTGCGGTCTTTAACGCATAAACTGCTCGTTTAAAAGTTACCTGTTATAAAATTAGCAGTAATAAGTGTTTTATTATTTTGAACATGATAATATACATATTTCAAACTTTAATGGGCGTATGGTAAGTAGTGATGTGATAACTTTTTTCAAAAAATCTTTTATTAGGTAAAAAAAAATTTTCGACTGGTTTTTTATTCCATTTTGTTTAAAAAGTGTAAAAAAGTAAACTGCCAAAAATTTCCAAAAAAAAAAAAACTTTTTTCATAGAAAAAAAAAAATTAAATTCTTCACCATCTCAAAAAGGATAAATCTTACGATCTGAGAACAATACTCAATTGTAAACAAAGTCAAAAGAAAATACATACAAGCAGAGACAATAAATATATAAAGATATTGTACTGCCTTATGTTGTTGTTCCGGTGCTAAATTCTTGTCGGGATTTTCTGAAAATCCCTTTATTGTTTTTGCAAATAAAAATTTTAAGCAATGTGTTCTCTCCATTCTCTGTAAAAAATAATTACGTATGTGTACTGTTTATGTGTGCATGTGTGTTAGTACATCCAATATACTGCCCAGCAAACACGCAAATTTGAATTAAAATTAGTAATAATGATAATATGAAATAAAATTCATCATCAATTCATCAATTTTGATCGAATTTAAGATGCCTTAATTAAAGAAAATTTATGGTGTACATCTAAGTTTTAATTAAATAATGCAAAGAGAATAAAATTGAATATTTGTAGGTAAAGATATTTTTTCAAGCGTTAAGTTTTCTACATGCGAGAAAACTAATGCCTATTGTAAATAATTTGTGAGAAACCTCATGCATATGTATGCATGTAAGTCTGGCATTATATTTTCGGAAATATATTCATTTGATGAAGAAGATGTTTTCGTTATATAATATAATCATTTATTTATGTGAACTTATGACTCTTTCTGGTGAAGAACTAAAATTTTTTATTCAAACAATATTGATATTTCGATATGAAAGTTATTGCATTTATTCAGCGGTAAAATGAAAAACAAAACTTTTTTACATTAATTTTTTGGTTTGTACAACGGGTTATAGTTTAAGTTTTTTCCTTTCTTAAGTTTTTTCTTAAGAAGTATTTTTACAATAGAAATAAGCTGTGATAAATAATTTTTGATTGAAGAGGACAAGAAAAATAATGATCAAATCTTTACCTTTAATTTTTCTTGTCTTCTTCAATCAAAAATTCTTCTTAAGAAAAAACGTAAGAAAGGAAAAAACTGAAACTATAACCCGTTGTACAAATGTAAAAACCAAAAATTTTATTTAAAAAATTATAAAAAGTTCAACAAAACTATAATAAATTAAAACTTTTTTCAATATCATTTTATTTATGTGCCGCAAGCGAAATTGACTCCATATGTACATATGATTACATAAGACGAATTTAGTTCGGCTACAAATTGTGCAACAGATGATGCAATATTTATGCCCTTGGATTTTAAACATATATTGGAAGAAATTGACACTACTACTATTGTCATAGCAGCAAGCGGCTCCACATCTATTATAGATATCGCAGATATATCAAAAAATAAAGATTTTTTTGATGTAAACGCAGACTGTTTTGACTCTAAAAATGCACCAATTGAACTTACTTCAAGTCGATATTTTATTGGGTACACTGCACAACGGATATCTTGCTATAAATGTGAAATGGACATTACCAAAACGCCTCCAATACAAAAAAGTGTATTCACATCATGAACTATGAAGATAATTCATATTTCGAAAGCTTATGTACACCCTCAGACTCGTTTTTCGAAGTATATAAAATTCACATAAAAGTTTTCGAAAAACTATTTTGTGAAAACAGAGCAATCAAAATTATAAAAACAAGTTATTATTGAGCAATGCGTAGAATGTACTAATAATTCAATTTATTCCTTTTGGTTTAACGAGAACAACACTTGTCACAAATATGGGTTAGAAATTCTTAATTTGCTTATACTTTTATTACTAAAGCCT
The DNA here is from genome assembly GCA_914767995.1 of Thecocarcelia acutangulata. Classification (NCBI taxonomy): domain Eukaryota; kingdom Metazoa; phylum Arthropoda; class Insecta; order Diptera; family Tachinidae; genus Thecocarcelia; species Thecocarcelia acutangulata. Next base: position 62,813,809 of record OU612097.1, read on the forward strand.
AGTATTGAGATTGAATGTGTGAAAATTTTTCAGCAACATTACTTATTTCGTACGAAAAAATTGGGATGTACTCAGTGTTGTCTATTTTTTCTGTTATTCATGTTTCTTTTTTAATTTTAAGTACACATGTATGTATTTCGTGCGAAAAAAGCTTTGCTTATGTTATTTCGCAGCTTAAAAAACAAATAGTCCCAGAAACAATTTTAAATTAAAACATGTTGCAGATATATTTTATGTGTTTTTCGCTTTAAAAACTCAGTACTACATTTCTAAACTTAATTCGCAAATATTTCATACGAAACACTTTTGTATGCAATTTGAAAGAATTTCGCACGAAATAATGAACTCAATATTAGCCTTAAGAAAACATTTATCTCGGCAGACACATGAGTGCAAAGCTTCAAATGCTGAAAAAGTCAAAAGTTTAAGGCATCAGTGTCTTAATTAGTTTGTCCGTTACGAATTATAAAATTAAATCTTTATTTGAGTTCTTGGTTTTGGTTTATAACCTCTTTTAAGTTTTATGAATATTTATATCATACAAAATAAAAATTTACCAAACAAATAATTAAATGCAAATAGAAATATGTCTTTAATTTTGTGTGTTGCATTTCATAACAAGTATAGTAGACATGTACCACAATTAGTTCTCAAAAAGCATGTTCGTAGATACAGCATCTATTAGATCGGTGCGAACATGCATATTTTTATTAATACAACAATAAACAAGTAAGAGTGTGGTATATTCGACTGGGCCGAATCTTAAATGCCCTTCGCGACAGTCACGTATATATACAGTATGTTTAAAAATGTGACCTAAATATGCTCGGTTATATGTATATGAACCGATATCGGAATTTTCTATTTTCTGTATTTTAGTAACCTTCTTTTATACGAGGATTGCTCTTAATCCAAAAAAAAAAAAAAAAATTTAACGGAAAAATCGGGTTTATATGGACCGATATCGGAAATTTTCATTTTCCATATTAACATAACCTTATTTCATTACCAGAACTGCTTTTGAGCACAAAAAAGTTGTTTAAGTTCGCTTACGCGATATTTTCATGAAAAACCCGGTTTAGGCTATATCTCGGGTATATATGGACCGATATCGGAAATTTTCATTTTCCATATTTATATAACCTGATTTTATTACCAGAATTGGTTTTAAGCAAAACAAAGTTGTTTACGTTCGTTTACGCAGTATTAATATGAAAATCTCGGTTAAGGCTATATCTCAGGTATATATGGACCGATATAGGAAGTTTTGATTTTCCATATTTATATAACCTTATTTCATTACCAAAACTGCTTTTGAGCACAAAAAAATTTTATTTTTTTTAGTCACCATGCTCAATGAGTGTGTGAAGTTTGAAGCAAAACAAACAACTTTTTTCTAAAAAATTTCCATACAAAATTGCAAAAATTCATGGCTTTTTTTTGGGAATTTCGAATGTATCTCAGCTATACGTGAATCGATATTACTGAATTTCAATAGCAAACAGATAGCAATATGGAGTAATAGAAAAGTGAAAGAAAAAAGTTTCTATGTCTAATGGTTTTCTCGGAAACTGTATTTCAACGACCGACAGACGGACATCACTTAATCGACTTTTCCATTAATTCTGAATCAGAATATATATACTTTATAGGGTCGCAAAAAAAACTGTTGAAATTACAAACGGAATCACAAACTTATATATACCCTTAACATTTTTGTGAAGGGTTTAAAAATGTATATTTACCCTACAATTTGAAAAATAGTCATATAAGTATGTTTCGTTTATTAGTGGCCCTTATAACCATGTAGTACGTAAGATAGGAAAACAGGAAATTTCATTTTATAGAATAATTTTAAAATTAGTATGTATGTCAGAAATACCTATATACAAATATATATAACTTTTGTTTTATTTTAATGTTCAGAGTGCACCATCTTTATACATTTATTGTCTTTGACACAAGCAACTTTTCTTTAACTTCCGAACTTATTCGAAGCTGAAGTTAGTCAAACAAAAAACTGTTCAAACATGTCGACATCAGAAGTCTTTGTAGAATATAACTTTTCGTTTTTTGCCTCTAGCTTAACTGCGACTGTTTGCATGATTGAAATCAGAAGTCGAAACAACAGTTTATGTTTGAATAGCAAAAAATTGAGAAGTCGAAGAAAAAGCACAATCTTTCGACTTTTGCTACTTTGACTGCAGTTTTTTAAACACTGCAAAAAACTATGGCGGCAAAATTTTTAAACACAAAAATAAGGAATTTGTTCATTAAAATAGCTATCAGTTGTTTTCTTGCCTATAAATTTGAACAAGGAGTTGGAAAACAAGTTTGAAAGCAAATTCGTATCAAATTCGCATTGTAGAAAGGTGGATTTAATAGTCCTTCCTCAGGTTTTATTTTAAAATAGCAACACCAGGACCAGACGAGAAATCGTCCTAGTTGGTGAATGCTGTTTTAAAATAAGTTATTCTTAAGGGACAAATCGAACTATAAAAATCTTAAGTTGTCCACTTTTAAATAAAATGCAGCTTTTAATATTTGGAGACTGTTGCAAGCGTTGTCAACTCGGCGGGTTTTGCGGGTTGGTGGGTGCGTTGTGCGCTATTTTTACATTTTCGGTGCGCTTTTTAAATTTCGGTGGCACCAAACAAATTTCAACTCAATTTTTTGTTATTGTATAAGAACAAATTTTATTCAAGTGCCAAACATTTTTACGCGTCATTTTGCAGAGCACAATCAGAATACGGAGTTATAATGTGAAAAACGCACCTTATTATATGCGTAAGTAAGGCTGTGTTTTACATATTCTCGAAAAAAAAAGAACCATTTCGTCTTATAAAATTTGCTAATCTTAGATCGTGGTTTGATATCAAACGATCAAGCCACGTTTGTCAAAAATTACCATAAATGCAAGCACAGACATGGAAGTTCGTATTTATGATGGCGCGTGAATTCGCTACTATTCTAGTAATTGATAAGTTACTAAATCTATATATATACAAAGAAATGTACACTTTGATGTCACCACTAACTGCGCAAACGGGTCGACAGATTTCGACCAAATTAAAATTTTACGTTGGTGATGGTCTGAAGATGGTTTATGCGAAGTTTGCACAAAATCGGCCCAATGGTTCTGGAGATACGGCATTTAGATTTTCCCATATACTCCTATACAAATATTAACAAACTTCCTTTCAACTTCGATATTATGATTTTTTATTATCACTTGAAAAGTTAACAAACCAGGTTATCGTAATGTCTTATGAATATAACGACGTTCGGACTGTTGAGCTGAATCTTTTTAGGCGTTGTTTCGATCACAATTTGATTTGTACGTTGACCGTCCGATTTTTCACTTGCTATACATGGTGATTGTATCAAAGGCAATGACATGAGCTGCTCGATCAAATGTAGGAGATCACAAACTGAACGATCATCTCAGAACCAATTGCAACACGATGTACAATCTCAAACTACATCTGCGAATCCAAGTTCAAGAAATCCAGCATCGCGACTATTACCACCACCTCCACGCCGTGTTGTACAGGAAATTATGAGTGCGAAATTGGTTACAGTCTACATGGAAGTTATCACGTTGCGATATTGTAAGTTATCAAGTTGCGATATTGCATAATATTTTTCATTTCATTTCATTCCATTACCTAAGTCTAATTTTGCAGTTCTGCAATATTCCCATACAATAAATCTGGTAAGCAAAATTTAGTAGCCAAACAAAATTTGTTTATAAAGTTATTAACCTTTCAAAAATTGTAAGTAAGCAAAATAGTAACCAAACAAAATTTGTTTATTTGTAAAGTTATTAACCTTTCAAAAATTGTAAGTAAGCAAAATAGTAGTTATTTAGTAAACAAAAATAATTGTAAAATTTATTATAAAAACTTAAGAATTATTGGAATAAAGGCAGTGTGAATCGTAACCTCAAGAACGTGTTTTGTTTATTTCTACCCGCTGCGCAACAGGAAGTTAACTGGCGCCCGAGCAATTAAGAATCCTTTAAAACAAAATTTTAAAAAATCTTAAAAATAGGATTTATTTCCTAAAATAATTCTGAAGATAATAATTCAGAATAATCGTCTACAAATCCTGGATCTTTAAGTGGTCAAGCATCTTTTAAGCAGCTACAATTCAGAATCCTTAAATAATTCTGAAGATAATAATTCAGAGTAATCCTCTACAAATCTTGGATCCTGAAGTGGTCAAGCATCCTTTAAACAGCTACAATTCAGAATCCCTAAAATAATTCTGGAGATAATTCGGAATAATTCTCTACAAATCCTGAAGTGGTCAAACATCCTTTAAGCGGATACGGCCAACAAGAAGCAGCAAAGCAGCAGAAATAAGACCATCTATAAAGGCGAACACACTCCTGGAATTAGTGACGGACCTTACCCCTTAGTACTCGTTGAAAAGGACAATAGCAAACCCTCCAGCCAGCAATGTTTATATTTTTGTAAGTAAAAAGATAAGAACATTATACAATTACCACAGTCAACATAATAACATTGTAGTAATTTAAATAAACCTAACTTAAGCTAAGCAAAACATATAGTCCACATAAGAACACTATATGCAAAAAAATTATCACAATCAACATAAGAACATTGTGGTAATAGTACTAAACTATTTTAATTTTTTTAATTTTAAATTTAGTATTAAGATTTGAATACTTATTGTTAGTTCATTTTGAAGATTCAAAAAATAAAAAAATGCTTAAAAAAAAAAAAAAAAAAAAAGTACTAAACTAACTCAAGCTAAGCAAAACATATAGTTCACATAAGAACACTATATGAAAATTATCGCAGTTAACATAAGAACATTGTGGTAATAGATCAAAAACTAACACTATATCGTTAAAAATTATCGCAGATCATTATAATAATACAGTTAACAAATATTGTAAGAATAAGAAAATATTATTAACAGTTCATAAATCAATAAGATATTTTTATAAGAGCCTGGAACAAATCCCTTGATTTGCATATTAAAAACAAAGTTCCATCCATAAATATTTAGTCTCTTAAATATGGAACAATTGCAACAAAACCTAATTCATCTTACAGGTGCAGTTAATGCCCAAATTGAACAATTACGCGTTCTTGAAAGCCGTCTGGCCCAACTAGAGAATAGGGAACAACCAACAGTAAGCTCAAATGCAATGACAGCCCCCAGAACAGAAGAAGAATTAGAACCAATTAAAAAATTGCCAGATTGCGTAAGGGATCTTCAAATTTTCGAAGGAAACCCAACGCAATACATTTCATGGATCCATAATGTGGAATCCATTTTACAGGATTACAGACTAATCCAAAACAAACCACTTTATAGAGCTATAGTTAAGCATATTAGACAGAAAATTAGAGGCCCAGCAGACAACGCTCTGGTTGCTTACAATATTTTTGATGATGATTGGAATAGCATAAAAAATTGCCTATCGCTTCATTATGCTGATAAGAGAGATATCAAAAGCTTGGAAAACCAACTCACGACTATGCGTCAAGGGTTAGACTCTATAGAAAAATTCTATGGAAAAATTAACCATCAGCTCAGTCTAATAATAAACAAAATTAAAAGTGATGATTATTCACAAGAAGGAGCAGCCGTTTTAATTGAAAACTATAGGCATCGCGCCTTAGATGTATTCATTAGGGGTCTACATGGCAACTTTTCCCATTTAATCAAAAAACTTGCCTGAGACATATACTGCATGCTTGGAAATGCAAAATATGGATTTTAGGAAGAATATGACATATGGTCAGAGACAGTATTTCTCACCAAAACAAGGCTATAGTCCTCAAATAACTAAACCAAACGCTGTTCAGCAGCAGCCATATAATAGAATTCCACCCCCCCGCGACCTACTCAACCCAAACCTCCTACGCCTATGGAAATTGGCTCTTCTATTCAAACTGCAAAAATTAATTATATTAACAGACTTGCTCCAGTAGCTAGACAATCCAATGAATCATCAAATATACCACGAAAGCATCAGCGTGTATATAACGTTGAAACCGTTGATGATGATGTCAAAGAAGAAGAACAGAACCTAAACTTTTATGAAACTGAAATAAATTTTATGACCGAAGCTTCTCTGGAACCCCCTATATAAATTACTATATATTTGGCGGTACTGCACTAAAATTTTTAGTCGATACCGGAGCCAACAAAAACTTTATTAATGAGAAAATTGCATTTAATTCCAAACCCGTAAATAAACCATTTATAATCCACTCAGCGGGTGGTGATATCTAAATAACACACAAAGTAAGTGGACAGTTTTTTGTAAGTTTAGGTAATATCACTACTATAGATTTTTTTGGTTTTGCCTGGCCTCAAAACATTTGATGGCATTATTGGCGACGACACACTTCGTAAATTAGAGGCTATTATAGATCGGAAAAACAATATATTACATATCTCCCCTGATATCGAAATCCAGCTTCAAACTAAGGAATCAAAGCAAGTGCAATATCTTGATCCTCAAGAAAATGTTGATCTAGAGAAATTATTAGATAAACATTCAGCACTGTTTGGTGCAGTCAATGAGAAAACTGCAATCGAAACTTCCGTTAAAGCTGAAATTAAAACTACTACAGATGAACCCGTTTATTCTAAATCTTATCCATACCCACCACATCTAAAAAATGAAGTTGATGACCAAATAAGCAAACTGTTGAACGATGGAATCATCAGACCATCTAAAAGCCCTTACAATTCACCCCTGTGGATTGTACCCAAAAAAGAAAATAGTTTAGGAGAAAAGCAATACAGGCTTGTTATAGACTTTAAAAGGCTAAACGCCATCACAATCCCTGATGCTTATCCGATTCCAGACATAAATCACACGCTTGCCTGCCTTCACGGAAATAAATATTTTTCAACAATTGACTTAACATCAGGGTTTCACCAAGTTAAAATGCTTGAAAAAGACATTTAAAAAACAGCATTCTCAACGCCAAATGGAAAATTTGAATTCCTCAGACTACCTTTCGGACTAAAGAATGCACCCGCTATTCCAGCGGATGGTTAATGATGTTCTTAGACCATTAATTGGCGTATGTTGCTACGTCTATATCGATGATATAATCATCTTCGGAAAAGACATTAAGGAACACATGGAAAATGTTGAAAAAGTCTTTAGCCTTTTACAAAAAGCAATTTGAAAGTGAACCTTGAAAAATCAAAATTTTTTCAAAAACAAGTCGAATTCCTTGGCTATATTGTATCAGAACATGGCGTCCAGCCAGACCAAAAAAAGACTGACGCGATTGCCAATATTCCACCACCTAATCTAAAAGATCTCAAAAGTTTCCTTGGAATAATATCATATTACAGGAAGTTTATTAAAAATTGCGCCGCAGTAATCAAACCATTAACTAATATAACTAGAGGCGACAATGTCCAAATAAGCGCAAGCAGATCAAAAAATATCAAAATTGAATTAGACAAATGCGCACTTAAAGCCTTCAATGCCGCAAAGACCTTATTGACTTCTTCAGAAATATTAGTATATCCAAATTTTACAAAACATTTTATTTTGACGACTGACGCATCAAATTTTGCCATTGGTGCTGTACTCTCCCAAGGAGAATTAGGCAAAGACCGGCCTATTACTTACCTTTCTCGATCATTGAACAAAACGGAGGAGAACTACTCTACAATAGAAAAGGAAATGCTTGCTATTGTATGGGCCCTCGATAAATTGCGAAGTTACCTATATGGGGCAAAAGAAATCAAAATTGTTACAGACCATCAACCTCTAACATTTGCCTTGAGTAATAACAACAACAACGCTAAGCTCAAGAGATGGAAATCTAGAATTGAGGAGTATAATTACACTCTAATATACAAACCGGTTAAAACAAATTTAGTTGCTGACGCACTCTCTCGTCTGCCTCCACTAGACTCAAACAAACTTATCAATAGCCCAGAAATTAACGCTATGAGCTCTTCAACAACACAAACAGCTCATTCTGCCGAAAAAGACAACACTGACTTAATTCCTTTTTTTGATCTCCCAATTAATGTATTAATTAATAAATAGTTCACGTTGCGTATTGACTTTGATGAAGCCGAAGAAAACCTTGTAGAATATATTATTTGATGTATTTGGTCGTATACCAGGAAGTCCACAAAGATTGATTTTGTCGAATCAAAAGTTTTTTATTTTTCTTACAACTTTTTATTTAATTTCTTTGTTCAATATAAATAGTTTATTAAACCATATCAGATTTTTAACTATTTGATTTCTGGTTTAAATATATTATTTTTAATGACTATGAGTCATTAACAACAATTCAGTTTATTCACTTTATTAAGTTTTTATAGGTATTGGACCGTTTCTCAAAATTACAATTTCAACTATGTAGAAGTTTTTCAGTTCATATGCAAATTTTTCAAACTTTTTATTTTAAATGTTTAATTTTCTATTTTACAAAGTTTATGTTCTTACTGGGTTAGCAAATTTTTAAATACATTTAGTTTTAAATTTTTAATTCTTAATTTTCCACTATGTAGAAATATTAAATTAAGATTAATTCTAGATTTTATTTATTTCCTTCTAGTTTTTAATGTTCCAATACGGTTCTAAAGTGTTTTTATTTAAAAAATTATTTTTAATAATTACAGCCAAGTCGTGCTGGATAAAGATCAAACTTATCAATGAACTAGAGAAAAATTTTTTTGAATGAATTCTTTTTATCAATGAAAAACAACGACCAAAGCAAAAAGGAACAACAAAGAGTAAATTCATAATTTACGTAACAAAGAGCACTGTAACGGTAAAGTAAATTTACAATTCAATCACATACATTACCGTTCATCTCTTTCTTTGTTTTTAAGTAATTGATAAAAATATTTAATATAAAAATCGACTTAGCAACAACTGAATAAAAATACTGAAGCAGTTAACGAAAAAGGTATGCTACCACCCACGTTCGTTAACTTATTCAAAAACCAATTGGTATTCTCAGAAGGTTCAGAATATAGATCCTGCCATGAAGAACCTCACAAGGGATATCATAGGCATTATATCAGATTGCCAAAGTACTCAAAAGGAAGCCTGATAGCAGCTCTAAAAGAATTTTTGAATCCTAATGCAATTAATGGCATCGCAATACCAGAAAAATATCTTATGATGCTGCAAAAAGTCTACTTAGAACATTTTATAAAATATAAGCTTAGAATAACGCAACAGATTGTAACTGATGTCTCTGACGATGAAACAAAATTCTTAATAATTGAGAAGGAACATAAAAGAGCTCATAGAAGTCCGGAGGAAAACAAGAAGCAGATACTTGAGAAATATTACTTTCCACAAATAACAAAGCTGATAAAAGAATACACTAAGTCTTGCACGGTATGCGCTGAAAACAAGTATGACAGACATCCTTTAAAAATAGAACTACAACCTACTCCTATACCAACATATCCTACTCAAATATTGCACTTAGACATCCTTGAAATAAAAAATGAAAAATTCATAACATGCATCGATAAACTTACTAAGTTCACGAAATTTTTTCATATTAAAAATAAATCTGTACTTCACATAAGAGATAAACTTATTAAACTTCTGCATTATTTCTCAGCTCCTGAGATTTTGGTCATGGACAATGAAAGCAGTTTCATAAGTCCAATTGTACAAAATTATATCGAAGGATTGGGTATTAAAATATACACAGTACCACCCCAAAAAAGTGAAGCAAATGGTGCAATCGAACTAGTCCACTCTACAATCATTGAAATCTTTAGATGCCTAAAGGTAGAATTCCCCAGTTACTCTGTTAAGGTATTGATCAACATCGCAGTTGACAGATACAATAATACTGTGCATTCTGTAATGAAAAAGAAACCAGTTGATGTATTTTTTAACCGAACCACCAGATTTTAATTGATTTTAAACAGAAATTTAATTGATTTTAAAGAAAAAGTTAATCAAGACCTTCAACACGAAATTGCAAGAAATCAGAAAAACAGTCTGAATAGACAAAATCGGAAGAGAATTAAACCCCCTTTTTATAAAGAAGGTGACATTATGTACAAAAGAAACAAACAAATAAAATCAAAAGGAAAACCACTTTACCAACCACAAATAGTCTCAAAAGATAACAATGTAACCATTGTAACTACTACTAATAAAAAAATTCACAAAACTCACATAAAAAATAAATAATTACAGGTTGTTGCCGTCCCTTATCAACGCTGTTGTCAATATCTACCCCTATAACTCTTCCCTTGTAATGATAAAAGAAGGTTTCGGACAAATCATTAGCGGCCACTACAAAATTATTCACTTAGTAGACCTAGACGAATATGAAAATACTGTTGAGCAGTTAAACCAGACAATTAATAGAGATATACGCAAAGGAACCCTGGTCCCACAGTCAAAATACCAAATCGATAGAATTAATGGCATGTTGGAACAGATTCGCCAAAAGCCAGGACAAAAATCTAAAAGAGCTATACGCTGGTTAGGCACCGCATGGAAATGGTTAGCTGGTAGCCCCGATGCCACAGATTGGGACCAAATTCTTAAAACAACTACAGATCTTAAAAATAGTAATAATCAACAATATTTTATTAACAAGGACTTGGTCAACGTAACTAACAGAATAATAGGCAGTTATAATGATATTTTAAACAGAATTGATATACTAAACGAAGACAAATTTCAACAAATAATATTTGACAAATTGACATTGCTAAAAGACGAAGTGGAAGCTATTGTTATGGCATACCAACTCGCGAAAAATGGAATTGTGCATACAGCCCTATTAAACAAAGCCGAAATAAAAAATATAATTTCTCAAACAGAAACTCTACCTTTTTTAAACGAAATAGAAGCCATTGAAAATGCAACACCCCAAATGCTCCTTAGAAATTCAACCTTAATTTACGTAATACTCCTACCTCAAACACAATCCGTTATTTACAACAATATTTTAGTAAAACCCACAGTCAGAAACAGTAAGAGAATAAAAATGCAGTATTCTCATATACTACTATCAGACTCCAATAAATATGGCGTTTTAAATAAATGCAATAAAATTCGTGACTTCATCATATGTAACGAATATGATTTAATACTTTTAGAATCAAATAATTGCATATCTCAAATTTTAAAGAAAGCAACAGCCGCATGTAGCTATGAGTACTACGATGACGCAGTTGTTGAGTTGATATCCGAAGGAACCATGTTCGCTACTAACTTCAAAGGCAATGTTACATATGCAAACACGAGCTCTTATTTAGACGGTACACATACGTAATAAATTTTTCAAATGAAACAATTAGCATAAATAATGCAAATTATACAAATTGGGCAACTATAACAAAGGACTAGCTAGTTAATCTCGTACATATGTATATAACTAAAAAAGTTCACTCATTAATGATTTACATACAAATACGTCTCACAGTTAGGAGAATTATTTAGTAAATAATACAAAAATTAAAAACTGGTTGTTCAGTGACAGAAAATCCTGTACAAACAACTGGGGTTATAACAATTGCATATATGTGGCAAACATTAACGTAAGAATAATTAAAGAGCTCGGTGGATGAAGTGGTTAAAGCGGCCGTATTAAAAAAATACATCATGTTCACATGATCCCGAGTTCGAATCCCAGTGGGTGCTGATGAGTAGTGTAGCGACTACGAAACAGCTAGTTGTCCCCCAGCTAATGGTATTCAATTATTTTTTCTGTTCTTCTTTGGTCTTATTGTTTCACAGCAATTATTGTTATAATTAAAAATAATCCTTCTTCTTGACTGAAGTTGGACTCGAACTCACAACTAGTTAATCTCGTACATATGTATGTATAACAAAGGAAATTTTACCTCCTATATTTGAAGTTAATCTAACTGAAAAAGAGATAGCAATCGATCTAAAATATCTTCCCAAACTACACCTAAACAATGTAGATAAACTCGAAACTCTATCAACAGCACATTACTCGTCATATGCAATACTTCTAATAATTTTTCTAGTAATAATTACAACTTATAATATTTATAGTTCAAAGAACTCATCAGTATTGATGCCCATTATCGAACCAATAAAAATTAACTACCCATCAGCCCGGCGCGCTGATTCTTAAGAAAGGGGAAGTTATCACGTTGCGATCTTGCAAGTTATCAAGTTGCAATATTGCATAATATTTTTCATTTCTATTTTCATTACCTAAGTCTAATTTTGCAGTTCTGCAATATTCCCATACAATAAACCTGGTAAGCAAAATTTAGTAGCCAAACAAAATTTGTTTATAAAGTTATTAACCTTTCAAAAATTGTAAGTAAGCAAAATAGTAACCAAACAAAATTTGTTTATTTGTAAAGTTATTAACCTTTCAAAAATTGTAAGTAAGCAAAATAGTAATCAAAACAAAATTTGTTTATAAAAAGTGTAAGTTATTTTGTAAGCAAAAATAATTGTAAAACTTATTATAAAAACTTAAAAATTATTGGAATAAAGGCAGTGTGAATCGTAACCTCAAGAACGTGTTTTGTTTATTTCTACCCGCTGCGCAACAGGAAGTTAACTTGGATGTATCGGTAGAAAGACCGATGATCCACACTTCCAAGTGGAACCACTGTCATGTATTGAAAGAGAAATTGCCAAAATTTGAATCTCTATCCAATCTACTCCATTCATTGGTTTTTGGAACACCACCAAGTTCCAAACACTTTGAGCTCATATTCAACAATACAATATTACATTGTATATGACTCCTTTTGTTGCAATAACAATGATAAGAAAACATTTTTAGGTAACTTTTATGGGTCATAAGTTGTGTTTCTGTATTTCGTGTTTATCGGGTGGATACTTGCGACAAAATTATTTACGTAATTTTTAAATTTTTTGGACTTCTATCTGTTCAGAATTATACAGCCATGTTGTCCTGTACAAGTTTAATTGTCTCCACAAAGCAAGGAAAGAAAAATTAAAGTATCACGTAAAATTTATTTTCTGTGAACCCGAGACCATAACGTACAATACGAACAATATATTAAAGCTAACTAAAAAGGAAAAAAAAAACTTAAACTTGACAACACAGCTTTTAGGTGTGAACAAATTCAAAAGGAAATTGAAGCGGTATTTAAACTGGGACTTACCATTAACACCTTGAAATATCGCCGTCTATTCCACTAATACGCTGACAATATTCAATTTTCGGTCTCCTTCTGCCATTTTACCGAATCCAAAATCTGAGCTCAGCAGACACTTATGGCCTGTTCATACAAGACGAGTCACTCAATATTTTTGTTAGAATTAGCTTCAAAATTTGTTTTGCGTTTTTATAATATATGTGCCACCCTGAATTGAGTAAAAACGTAAGGTTTTAAGTTTTGGTATACATTTTCTGATTATTATAACACAAGTTCAAATATTATAACAAATTAAAAAAAAACTGGTCGTGCGCAAACAAATACACATCCATTGGTACTAAATAAAATTCAACAATAATATGGACACAACTAAAAAATGGTAAGTAAATATATTTTCAGGCATTGGAAAAGGCAGTCCTCCTGTGATTCTCCAACCGCACGGTCGTATTAAAAAAAAGCGAACAAAAAATAAAATAAAATCATTGTGCTTCAATTCTTTTAAAATCAATAACATATTGTACTAAATTGTAAAAACAAAAAAAAATTATTTTAAAAAAACAACGGGAAAATAAATTCCTCACATTTCATTAACTAAACGATAAAATCAATTTCAATAAAACAAGTGCGGTGGCAGTGCATTGTTATTGTGCGTGAAGATTACCTACCCAGTTGGAAAAAAACTATTTATTAAAGTTTTGATTTCTTGGAAAACAGCAATAAGGGGAAGAGCGAATTTATACAAAAGAAAAACTTTGTGACAATTATTTTTATCTACTTTTAAATTAAAAAATATATATATAAAAAAAAAAGAAATTGCATGAGTGTACCTAGTAGATGCAATTCTCAGAGGGAGCTTAGCTCCACTAGAAAAAACCTCTGGATTTCTGAGGAAGAATCTTTGAAAAAGTCATTGGATAATCTCCTGTCTCTAAGAGATAAAAAAAGCACGCGTTCGTGTTCGCCAAACATTGTTGTTACAACAGAAGACCAACCATCCACCAGTTCAGTTATTGGAGATAAGCCGAAAACACAAGTAGGCTTGGACAGTTATGTAACCGTGGTTTAACGTAAGCGAAGCCCCAAATCCGCTCAAATATCATCAAATCCGAAAATTTCCAAAGATGATAATAGGACTACGGCAACGGATAGTAATAGGTTTGCTATCCTTCAGACTGACGAGCCGACTATATCAAAAAAAAAAAAAAAATTTAAACCGCCACCAATATACTTGAGAGAACCTACAACTAATGAGCTGGTAAAAGCACTTATTACGGCAATTGGTAAAGACACCTTCAACGTAACATCAGTGAAACACGGACAAATAAGTGAAACAAAAATCCAAGTCAACTGCGAAAATGATTACCGAAAACTCTCTGCCGCTCTGGAAAAAGAGAAAAGATCTTTTTATACTTATCAACTTAAAAGTGCTAAAGGCCTTCAGGTTGTTATAAAAGGTATGGACCCTTATGTAGACACGGATGAGGTTAAGACTGCACTGCTAGATAAAGGCTTTAAAATAAAAAATGTGGTAAATATGCGGAACCGTGAAAAGATTCCTCAACCCATGTTTAGGGTTGAACTGGTAATAGGGGATGTTATTCTCAAAAAGAATGAAACTCACCCAATTTATAACCTTAAATTTCTTCTTCATCGCAGAGTTACCGTTGAGGAGCCGCACAAGCGTTTATGGCCCGTTCAACGCCTAAACTGCCAGGAATTTGGCCATACTAAGGTCTATTGTAAGTTGCCCGCAGTTTGCGTTGTGTGTGGTGAACTGCACGGCACATCACAGTGCAAGAAGCCAAAACCTGATTCAAGTTCTAAAAAATGCAGTAACTGTGGAGGCAACCATACTGCAAATTACAGGGGCTGCCCTGTCTATATCCACTTTAAGCAGTCAATGACAAATAAGCCATCAATTACCTTTAAGCAACCCCAGCAGTCAAACATAATTTCTGCAAACAATTTTCCCCAGGTAGGCCAGTCAACAAGCAACATAATCATGCAAACCCCCCAAACATGTTTCATATGCCAATGTGGTCAAAACCGATACACAAAACTTGAATCAGGAGCCCAAGCCCCAAAATTCTGATCAAAATTTTACCAATCTTAAGGCAACTCTGCAGACTCTAGTTCAATCCATAAATACATTTACGGTTTCTATGACGAACATGATGCAGGAAATGCTGAAAATGCAATCCACTATTTTGCAGGCAGTCTTAACAAAATGAATTGGTTAAAAATATGTTTCTGGAACGCAAACGGCATCCGCCAACACAAAAATGAACTTGAGCACTTCCTTATGGAAAAGCAAATCGATATAATGATGATTGCTGAAACTCATTCGACAAGCAATAGTTATTTCAAAATTAATGGCTACACACTGTTTGACACTAAAGATCCTCGTGGAATGTCTTGTGGAGGCTCAGCAATTCTAATGAAAAATAGAATTAAGCACTATTTTCTGCATGAGACACGTGAGGAGTATCTCCAAGCAACTAATATATGCATTGAATATTTGCATGAAAAAATCGTTATTTCTTCGATCTACTCACCGCCACGATTTTCAATAACAGAAAACCAGTATTCACATTTTTTCAAATCACTTGGTTCTCGATTTTTAGCGGCTGGTGACTATAACGCTAAGCACACTTTTTGGGGATCACGTTTAATTTCCCCAAAAGGCCGTGTGCTTTTTGACACAGTTTCCAAACTGGGCTTAGATGTGATTTCAAGCGGGCATCCCACTTATTGGCCCTCAGACCGGCGAAAGATTCCAGATGTTATAGATTTTGGAGTTTCGAAAAGTTTTCCTTTAGAGTGGTTTCAAGTGCAGCCTTCGTTAGATTCGTCGTCAGATCACTCACCCACAATAATATCTGTTTTGTTCCCCCAAGAGTTTTACTCCCCGTCTACTGACTTAGAGTTGACGACTACTAGAGTTAATTGGCTAAAATATAAAAAATATTTGAGTACTCATTGTACGGAGAATATTGCTTTGAGAACGCTAAAGATATTTTCCAAAAGCCTTACAACATGCTAGCACTAACTATATAAAATACAGAAACGAGAACAATAGATCTTATTCGTCGGAAATAAAGCAACTTTTGTCAGAAAAAAGAAGAGTTAGAAGGGAGTGGCAACTCCGCAGGTCTCCCCAGCTTAAACTTAGGCTACGAGAATGTGTAACCAAATTGAGAAATCTGCTTAAAATAGAAAGAATGGCTTCCCTTAAATCATATTTGGAAAGCCTTGATGGCACTCCTCAATCAAACTATTCTTTGTGGAAAGCGGCAAAAGGTTTAAAAAGACCCGTTAAAGGTAAGCCACCTTTGCGGACTCCAACTGGCGACTGGGCAAGAACCGATTCCGAAAAGGGGATGTTGTATGTAAATCACTTGAGAAATGTTTTTACAGATGATGCAGCAAACGACATAGCAGTATTTCCGCCATTTGCCGTAAGACCGCCTGTGTCCTTGAGATTTAGTTTTCCAGATGTGGAAAACGTTATCAGTAAAATAAACTCTAAGAAAGCTCCAGGTATGGATAAAATTACTGGTACAATGCTTGTACAACTACCTCGTGTGGCTAGAAGAATTCTTCTTTATATTTTCAACGCTATCTTACGCCTTGAGTATTATCCGGTCGAGTGGAAAGTGTCTATGATAACGATGATACCTAAGCCGGGGAAGGATCATACTAAAGTAGAATCGTACAGACCAATAAGTCTACTGCCAAAAATTTCAAAACTATTTGAGAAATTGCTAATGATGAAGTTGAGTCCAGTACTGGAAAAAATAGAATGTATTCCTGATCATCAGTTCGGTTTTAGGGCCAAACATAGTACCATCGAACAGACACAAAGACTAGTTAATGTCATAAGAAAATCATTTGAAGACAAGAAGTATTGCTCTGCACTTTTCATTGACGTTTCCCAAGCTTTTGACAAAGTGTGGCATGACGGTTTAATGCACAAAATAAAACTAAACTTTCCTGCGAACACCCACAAACCTTTTGAAAGTTATTTGCATGGACGTAAATTTATCGTTAAGGAAGGTGACTTTTATAGCCCCATTCAACCAATCGACGCAGGTGTCCCACAAGGTAGCATACTGGGCCCTACCTTATACTTGATTTATGCTTCTGACATGCCAACAAGCGATAAAATTCTTACATCCACGTTTGCAGACGATACGGCTTTTTTCAGTGTACATGAAAACCACCAAACAGCATCACAAAATTTGCAGAAACATATTTACAATTTAGAGAAATGGTTAAAACTCTGGAAAATCAAAGTCAGTGAACAAAAATGTGTCCATATTACGTTCACACTGCGTAAAAATACATGCCCGTCAATAAAAACTAATAATCAAATAATTTCACAACACAGTGACGTCAAATATCTCGGTATTCACCTCGACCGTCGACTAACTTGGAAGAAACACATTGACGCAAAAACAACCCAGATGAAATTAAAAGCCGCGCAATTGAATTGGCTCATCGCCAAAAATTCCAAAACAGCGTTCTACGTACGATTACAGCAGCCCCATGGTATGTAAAAAATTCTCGAATTCACAAGGACCTAAACGTACCTTTAGTAAAAGATGAATTTGCCAAATATGCTGGAAGGTATGTAACCAACCTTGAAATCCACCCAAATCCGCTTGGTCGGGACATCCTTACCTTTGGTGGTCACACACGATTAAAAAGAAGGGACACCCTGGCTTCCATTCGGGAGCATAACAGATGATGTCCTGTGGCACGGTATTCTGATACATTCGCTGAATCATAATTTTTTGTCTAGCATTGGCTGGACTTAAAGAAAATTTTTTAGTTATTAAGATTTGAATAATTGTAGTTAGTTCTTCTTGAAGATTCAACAAATAAATAAAAATTGATAAAAAAAATAGATTTTGGAGTTGCAAAAAATTTTCCTTTAGAATGGATGCAAGTAGAGTCTTCATTAGATTTGTCATCGGACCACTCACCAACTATATTTTCTGTTCCATTCCCCCAGGGGGTTGGTTCCCCGTTTTGTGACTTGGCATTGACCGTCACTAGAGTCAACTGGTTAAAATATAAAAAATATTTGAGTACTCATTGTACAGAAAATATTACCTAGAGAACCCCTGAGGATGTTGATATATCAATTAAAGATTTTTCTGAAGACTTTAAACTGGCCGTACAACATGCTACCACTAGCCATACAAGATCCAGAAATGTGAGCAATAGAACGTATTCGTCTGAAATAGAGTAATTTCTGTCAGAAAAAAGAAGAGTTAGAAGAGAGTGGCAACTTCGAAGGTCTCCCCAGCTTAAAAGCAGGGTACGGGAGTGCATAACTCAATTAAGAAATCTGCTTGAAATCCAAAGAATGGCTTCCCTCAAAAATTATCTAGAAGGTCTTGATGGTAGCCCGCAAACCGACTATTCTCTATGGAAAGCGACAAAAGGTCTGAAAAGACCCGTCACCTTTGCGAACTTCATCTGGCGACTGGGCAAGAAGCGATTCTGAAAAAGGGATGGTGTATGTTAATCATTTGAAAAACGTTTTTATTGCAAATGATACAGTGGATGATGTTGCTGAATTTCCGTCATATGCTGTTATACCGCCTGTGCCTTTGAGACTCAGTTTTCAAGATGTCGAAAACGTTATAAATAAAGTAAACTCAAAAAAAGCTCCAGGTTTTGACAAAATTACTGGCAAAATGTTTGTACATTTACCTCGTGTTGCTAGAAGAATTCTTCTTTTCATTTTTAACGCTATTCTGCGCTTAGAATACTATCCTGCAGAGTGGATGGTGTCTATGGTTACTATGATACCCAAGCCAGGGAAGGATCCCATTAAAGTAGAGTCATATAGACCAATAAGTCTACTGCCAACAATTTCAAAACTTTTCGAAAAATTGCTAATGGCGAAGTTGACTCCAATATTGAATGATGTAGGATGCATCCCGGATCATCAATTTGGTTTTCGGGCTAAACACAGCACCATTGAACAAACGCGTAGACTAGGTAATGTTATAAGAAAGACTTTTGAGGACAAAAAGTATTGCTCAGCTCTATTCATTGATGTTTCCCAAGCTTTCGATAAAGTGTGGCACGAGGGATTAATGCACAAAATAAAGTTGAACTTGCCTGCAAACACTCACTCGCTTCTGGAAAGCTATTTATGCGGCCGGAAGTTTGTTATCAGAGAAGGCGACTTTATAAGCCCAACTCAGCCAATCGAGGCAGGAGTTCCCCAAGGTAGCATTCTGGGACCCACTTTATATTTAATTTACACTTCTGACATGTCAACCAGATGTGGTATTCACACTTCAACTTTTGCAGATGACACAGCATTCTGCAGCGTACATGAAAACCATCAAGTAGCTTCGCGAAATTTGCAGGAATATATTTCAATATTAGAGTTGTGGTTAAAACTTTGGAAAATTAAAGTTAATGAACAAAAGTGTACTCACGTTACATTCACACTGCGTAGACAAACATGTTCAGCTATCCAAATTAACAATTCACCTACTCCGCAGCAAAGTGAAGTCAAGTACCTTGGTATTCATCTCGACCGTAGGTTAACGTGGAAGTCTCACATTGACGCGAAAGTCACTCAGCTAAAATTAAAAGCAGCGCAATTAAATTGAATTATGGGCAGAAATTCTACATTGAAATTAGATTGCAAACTTTTGTTATACAACGCAATACTAAAGCCTATGTGGCGCACCGGAATTCAGTTATGGGCACCGCCTCAGCGTCAAATATTCAAAAAATTCAAAGGCGACGAAACAAAATTCTTCGAACAATTACTGCAGCTCCATGGTACGTAAAAAACTCCCGAATTCACAAGGATCTGTGTGTTCCACTGGTAAAAGATGAGTTTTCAAAGCATGCGACAAGGTATATCAGCAAATTGGAACTTCACCCAAACCCTCTTGCACGAAACATACTTAATTTTAGTGGTCACACTCGGTTGAGAAGAAGGGATACCCTTGCCACCATCAGAGCGTTAAGTAGGTGATTTTACCGATATAATATGCGCATAATAAAACTTTTTGTCTAGCATTGGCTGGACTTAGTTAAATTATTGTATTTAGTAATAAGATTTGAATACTTATTGTTAGTTCACATAGTGAAGATTCAATAAATAAATAAAAGCTAATAAAAAAAAAATTGGAGAATCAGAAAGAATAAATAAGTTTTTTAATTGTAGTATAAAAAAAACAGTTATTTGTAGTTCCAAAAGTTGGTGGATTTAATGGAAGAATTCCCGCGATTTGCAACCGGCAGCGTTGCAGAAAAACTTAATTCTTTAGGTCCCCCTATGAGAAATGGGCACGAGTGGAAAAAGATACGCTTACAAGTTTATAGCAAACATTTATATGTATACCAATAATGTATTTTAATGCATATAGATTTGGCACGATCAAAAGTGTCGTCTTAAAAAGAAGATAAGTGACAACAAAAGAAAAACATTAAACGAACTGGTGGCGGGCCATGCTTAGTCAACAATTTGACAGAGTTGGAACTGCATATTGATAGACAGCAGCAGCACCTAGTGAGAAGGTTTTGGAGCTATTATCTCCCCGAAACCCTGTAGAGGACACACCACCCAGCACCAGTTTTGAAGTCGCTGTTGTAACGCCAACAACATCAGTGGAAACAATACATAAACCACAAAACGAACACCTTAAGCCCTAAACACTTAGACGGCAGCAGACTTCACAACTTCACGGCCACAAATTTCAGAGGTGCCACATATATATTTTACATGAATAAAATTAAAATTACTGACGTAATAATATCACGTTAATATAATAATATCACGTTAAATTGTAAAAACTCATCAATTTATTTGTTTATTTTATTTATGTGATGTCTATTAAATATTTCAAACAAATTTTAGTTTTTATTGCTGCTAATTCATATTTATAGTGGCAACACTGCATTTACTTTTTGCTGCTTACGAAAATAGAAATTAATCTATTAAGTTGGCAGCAGCAGCAAATGCTGTTGTGAAGTCGTGCTGCTGTGATGTCGTTAAAATAATCGTGTGCATATAAACACATGTATTTTATTTTTAACAGATTGTTGCTTGCTGTCTGCTGTCGTTTATGTGTTTAAAGCTTTACAGACATATTTACACGTAATTATTCAAACATTATTACAATTGATACATCACCACCAAATACGGAAGCATATAAATATGACACACAGAAACAAATTATGCAATCTTTAACACAAAAACGAAATCACAAAACTTATCAACAAAACAGAAAAAGAAAACGTAGCGAAAACAACGAGGACAAACAAAAACTATTACAGCACCAAACAGATATAAACACAAAGCACGCTAGAAATTATGGGCAAACAGTTGTGAAAAGATTTACATCAGCACCTGCCTTGCGGCCTAATCTGATGATGGACCAATTCCACGGAGTGAATTATTCACGATTCACCAGCGCCCCCATGTGGCTTACCAGGCTCACACAGGTAGCAATTTTTGCCATATGATTGCGGTCATATGAGCAACTTCTTGTTGAGGAGTGCAGGCCTTCTAATCCGTCCTGTATGCAATTTCTCAGCAATCAATGGAGGACAAGGCTTAATGAGTTGGTAGGCCGAAGCCCACTAAGAGCGTCAGCCCTTAAACCAACTCACCCGTCAACCATCACCACTGGTTCCTTACAATACAGGTATCTGTTGGATAGGCAACAGATCCTCGGGAGATCGTTAGTCCCCGAAAAAAGCCACACACCAAACAATTGTCAAGGATACTAACACTCCCTTCCAGCATTTTAGGTTTCAACCACAGCCAGAACGTTTCATCCAAGGTAGGCACCCCCGGGTCGAACCGCAAGCAGAGCTACCCGGGGGCCATGTTGATCCCCGTTCTGCCAATTTATACCCTGGGTAAGGGTTTCGGAAGCCTAAACAACATAAGTCATGTGGCTTCCTAGAGTTTTGTTTGCCGCACCAAACGAGGGACCCCTTCCCCTCTTTTCCCAGAAAAACAGAGCGCCCAAGTTAGGAATACGCCAAGGCAAAACCTGTTCCCCGGGGGGAATTATGGGCAAACAATTAGAAGCAGCCACTAAAAATGCAGGCAGAAGCTGTGAAACTTCAATCGGAAGCCTTCAAAATTCAAGCCAATGCATCTAAACAGCAATCAATGGCCTTGACTGAAATAGCAAACTCGACAAAAGTTATGGCTCAAGTTTTAGTTGACATCTTAAAGATGAAGAGTGATATGTTCGTGTTTTGGTGTACAATGTTTATTACTTTTTTAAAATTCTGTATTGTTTCCCTTAGTTTTTGATATTTTTGAACTTAAAATATGTAAGTACTTCCTTACTTATATATGATAAATTTCCGAGGATCTCACTTATAAAATATAATTGATTTTCAAAACATTATGAACAAGAAGTTTTTATTAAAGTTAAAATAGAATAATGCAAAAGGAAAAAAAAATAATAAGTAATAAAAGTAGTTAAATAAACTACAAGTGTTGAAAAGAAGCAATTTATCAGCTTAAATTGCGAGAAATATCGTCTCTTATAGATCTTGCTAAACCTGCTTCTTCCAAGGGCAGAGTCGTGTATTTTCATTTACATCTCAACCAGTTTTGTTAAAAATGCATATGTTATGTAATACGCAAGACGCGTTAACAATTTTTGTGACTTTTTCTGGACTATAATGTAAGCCTCTACAGCCAATATTGCATCTAAAACGGTTTATCGATACTCCATTACATCTTTCAATTACATTTATTATCTTGCAATGTTTTTCGTTAAACTCCTTTTCACAAGCTTCCGTTGGACTTCTATACGGCGTCATTAAATAAGGCTGAAGTTTATAACCAGAATCACCTACATAAAATTTTGAGAACAATATTTTAGATTTTTGCAAATGCTTAGATACATACTAGTACGCACGCCTAAACGAAAGTAATCGCGTAAAAAAAAACGTCCCGTTTATAATATAACTTGTTTTCCTAAATCTGACAACTTCTGTACTTACCAAGGAGCCAAGTGTTTCTTTTTCCATTCAAATCATAAAAAAGTGATCTGCAGCACTCTGGTCCCAAATGAATGCATCATGGTTAGCTCCAAGATGTCTTGCGTCCACATCGCGAACATTTCTCCGACTTATACGTGTATCAGCAACACCACTTTCACTAAAATCACTTTCACTGGAGTCACTTAAATAGTTTGTTGGAAACATATTTTAAAGTTATTAATAATTTAATTTGCCAATTTATTTTAAAAAATTTCAACAAACAAAATTTATTTTAAATTTATTGAATTTTTGATGAACTTTTATAATTTTTTAAATTAAATTTTTGGTTTGTACATTTGTACAACGGGTTATAGTTCAGGTTTTTTCTTTCTTAAGTTTTTTTCTTAAGAAAGATTTTTTTACAATACAAATCTGCTGTGATCAATAATTTTGATTGAAGAAGACAAGAAAAATAATAATCAAATCTTTAGCTGGGGGACAACTAGCTGTTTCGTAGTCATATATAACCCGTTGTACAAATTGTACAAACCAAAAATTTAATTTAAAAAATTTATTTTATTCTGTAAACAAATAATTGATTTTTATTTATGGAGTATTTAAGGGTTATAGTTTTTTTTTTTTTTTTTGTTAAAAATTATTATTTTGTATGGAAAAAATTAATACATTTGGCGGCAACAATAAAAAATGCCAATAACACAACCGTAACGTAACAAGGAAAGAGCTAGACGAGTCGTTTAAAAAAACTCATTTTATTACGTACTCGTCTGCCTAACATTCGTTCGCCTTAAATTCACATGACTTCTATGAACAGGCCATTAAACATTTCACAAAATTACAAAAACCATGATCAGTTGAGCGAACGTGATGTCGTCGATTTGAATTTTCGGATTTAAAGTTAAATATAGATGATGTAGAAATCTATAACTCAGTTTTTCAACTCGCTAGAATTACTTAAAGTCAGATCGGTAGCCGTAATATTACGAAATATAAACCAACCATGTTTTCCAATGAAAAAATTATGAACAACGTTTTAACAAACCTGTACTTAAAGGAAAGTATAAAGGGAAAGACGTTGTGATAACAAGAGTCCAAATTGTTCTGAAAGACATACGATTCTATTTTAAGCATTTGCAGTTGTCAATACGGCTTTCACTGACAATATGCAAATTTTAAATCATTCATACCATGTAAATAAACGTTTGCCGGGCCAGCTTGTTATTAATAAAATTAAAATTTTTTTCAAGACGTTTGCATATTGATTATGGTAACTTTGATCTTTTATTTGTTCTAGTTCTGGGAAGTTTTTGTATATTTCAATAAATTCTTTTAAAGACACCCACTCTAGCCAACTGATTTTTACTGTTCGCTTACGAAAATACAAATGAAATTTACATTGTGTTTGAGAGAATTGCTGTTACACAGAACAAATTTTTTTTCGTGCTCAATAACGAAATTCACTGAATCAATTAATAAATTGTTTGAATGCGGACCTGTAAAGGAATTCGTGGATTCAAACAAAAGTTTAGTAAAAATAATTATTAATTGAAAACAACTATTTCTTTTGAACAACAACAAAATACGATATTCAAGGTCATTTTTTTTTTTACATTTATGTATATGCATACAAATTATTTTTTCGTATCGGTAATCGTAAATTTCTTCGACATATTTCATCCTTTGTGATAACGATTGTATGCTCCTGCAATATAATTTTAATGATGGTAAGCAGCTGTATTTTTGTGTACCGGATTATAGGCAGTAAAACTAACATCTGATTTCGGTCGACAGCGAATATAATCAAATAATATTGCTGAATAATAAATTTTATAAAATGTCGTTATAATTATTGTAAAGATAACATTGTCTTAATAATAGTAACAGAAGCCAAACTTGACAAACACGAATTCTAGCTATTGGACGAAAAGGCTGTTTCATTATCGTGTTTTTAAAATAAAAATTTTATACTTTTATAATATAAATTTGGTTTTCAAAAATGAAAAGAAAAATTCAAAACTCGGTGCGTTTTTATTGAAATAACGCGCTTTTTCCCCGATTTTGGTGCATTTTGAAATTTCAAAGTTGACAACGCTGACTGTTGCCGTCCATTGTTCGTATGCGAATGAATCTTTATTTTGAAAAACAGTTTCTTATATAAAACTAAACCATACAGTTATTTATTAATAACAAAAAATTAAACTGAGTGCAGTTAAGACGCATTGCATCGAAATAAGTATAAAAATACAAAATATGCAAAACAAAATAAAAAACAAGTAAGAGTGTAGTATATTCGGCTGGGCCGAATCTAAAATACCCTTCACGGTAGTCCCGTAGTATATTTAAAAATGTGAACAAAATATGCTCGGTTATATATGAACCGATATCAGAATTTTCTGTATTTTAGTAACCTTCTATTATAACGAGAAAAATTTTCAGAAAAAAATATATATTGATGGAAAAATCGGTTCAGGCTATATCTCGGGTATATATGGACCGACATCGGAAATTTTTATTTTCCAAATGCATAAAACCTTTTTTCATTACCAGAACTGCTTTTGAGCACAAAATGTTGTTTAAATTCGCTCACGCGGCATTTTCATGAAAACCCCGGTTTAGGCTATATCTCGGGTATATATGGACCGATATCGGGCATTTTCATTTTTCATATTTATCTAACCTTATTTCATTACCAGAACTGTTTTTAAGAAAAAAAGTTGTTTAAGTTCGCTTACGCGGCATTTTTATGAAAAACCCCATTCAGGTTATATCTCGGGTATATATGGACCGAATCGGAAATTTTCATTTTCCATATTTATATAACCTTATTTCATTACCAGAACTACTTTTAAGCAAAAAAAGATGTTTAAGTTCACTTACGCGACATTTTCATGAAAACCACGGTTTAGGCTATATCTCGGGTATATATGGACTGATATCGGAAATTTCCATTTTCCATATTTATATAACCTTATTTCCTTACCAGAACTGTTTTTAAGAAAAAAAAAGATGTTTAAATTCATTTACGCGACATTTTCATGAAAACCGCGGTTTAGACTATATCTCAGGTATATATGGACCGATATCGGAAATTTCCATTTTCTATCTTTAGATAACCTTTTTTCATTACCAATAACTGCTTCTAAGTAAAAAAAGGTTGTTTAAGTTCGCGTACACGGCATTTTCATGAAAAACCCCGTTTAGGGTATATCTGGGGTATATATGGACCGATATCGGAAATTTTCATTTTCCATATTTATATAACCTGACTTTATTACCGGAACTGCCTTTGAGCAAAAATAAAGTTTCTTAAGTTCGCTTAGGTGGCATTTTCCATATTTATACAACCTAAGTTAATTATCGGGACTACTTTTAAGCAAAAAAATTTGTTTAGGTTCGCCTATGCGTCATTTTCATTAAAAATCCGATTTGGGCTATTTCTCGGGTATATAAGGACCGATATTGAAAAAAAATGTTTGCCTTTTAGTCACCATGCTTAATAAGTGTGTGAAGTTTGAAGCAAAACAAACCATTTTTGTTTCCAAAAATTTTCATACAAAATTGCAAAAAAAAATGGCTTTTTTCGGAATTTTGAATATATCTCAGCTATGCGTGGACCGATATTACTGATTATCAATAACAAACCCATGAATCGATGGGGTAAAAGAATGGTCAAAGAAAAAAGTTTCTATGTCTAATGGTTTGCTCAGAAACGGTATTTAAACGACCGACAGACGGACATCACTTAATCGACTTTTCCATTAATTCTGAATCAGAATATACATACTTTATAGGGTCGCATATAAAAACTGTAGAAATTACAAACGGAATCACAAACTTATATATACTACTTACATTTTTGTGAAGGGTATAATAACAGTTATAAATAATATAAAGCATTTCAGTCGAATGTTAATTGTTATTGTAATGAGAGTTTAATATAAATTAACGTAACACTCAATCAAAATAAAAGAAATGCACTGAATATAAACAGAACAAATTTTAGTACAGAACATGGAATTTAGCAAATTATTTAAAATAAAAAAATTATAAATGTTGTTCTGCTACAGCATCAAGTTTTAAAAGTATGAATGTATTACTAAAAAAGTGAAAGTGCATTAAGACTTGAAAGGCAAAACTTGGTCGTGTAACCCCCAAGTAAGTTGGCAGCAGCAGCAAATGTTGCTATGAAGTCGTGCTGCTGTGATGTCGTTAAAACAATCGTGTGCATTTAAACACATGTACATATATTTGTTTTTGACAGATTGCTGCTTGCTGTCTGCTGTCGTCTATGTGTTTAAAGCTTATGTTTAGTCCAAATTTGTAATGAAAAACTGATTTTCGTATTTAAATGGAACTTAAAGGCATAATACTTAAATACGAACTCAAAAACTGAGCCTAAGAATTCTTAAAGGAAAATATTAAATTTATCAACGGCATAGAAAAACTTAATGATTGTATTTTATGCGATGTTATTTTTAGATAAATATCATACTCGTACTGTGCAGTCGTTTAGTATAAAAAAATTAGCAACTAGTTTCAAATATCTTCTATAGACAATAGCTCATCTGTGAGTTTTGTTTAGTGAAAAATACAAAAGCAAGCACACAAAAACCAAATGGTACAGGAACTAAACTTACTAGTAAATAAATTTGATTCAAATTTGTGGCGAAAAATTTATTTTCGTATTTAAATCGAATGACAATTACGAGTAAATACGAATTCAAAAGCTGATATAATCGCCAGTGCTGTCAACTATTTGTAAAGCAAAAGCACCGTGACCTTATCCAAAAAGCGCTAAAATCCGCCATACTACACATATCCACAAAAAAGAAAATATTTATATATGTTTGTGTAGGTTAGGTTTAACAGGCTGCCAGCCATTTAGGTCCAATTTGGTATATTTGTGTACATAAAGCATACTTTTACTTTATAACTATATGTATATGTAAATAAAAGTATGCTGTTTTAAAATTTGGTAAAAAACAGTACAGTAGCGCTTTAGAAACACAACACAGTTTTTTCTAGCTAGATGGTTCGTGAGTTCTTCTTATCTTAACTAACAGCCAGTTTACCAATTTCGAAAGAAAATGAATGCGAAAGAAAGCCAGTCACTCACATTCGAATAAATTTGGGTTTGTCTATCTCACTACTATTCGTTCGCATATTATTATGTATTTTCATTGAGTTTTGACACATCGTTCGCATAGAAAAAAGTTAGACGAACCCAAATCAGTTTTCTTTCGCTTAGATTGCGAACGCAAGCAGGCTGTCGAGATTGGTAAACTTGCTGTAAGTAACTTTATAACCAAGTAACAGTAGTAAGTAAGCAGCTACAGTTTTAAGCTTTCGTTATAAGCGAATGTTTGAAAATCTTTTCTATGGATCATTATGGAATACCGACATATAGATAACTAGGAAACAGAAAAACAAAATGCGCTTATTTATTGATTATTGATATAACTATTATTTAAAATAAATCAATGATCTCAGTATTTTTACAATAAATAATCCATTCATTTCTATATTCAAAAATAAAAAAATTAATAAGTTAATGTCAAAGGTCGACGATTTTATTCATTGATTGAATTTTTAAAACTATGCACGACCAATGATTTTAGTATATTGTGTATAATGGTTTTAGATTTCGTCAATTTCGTTTTCAAAATCATACACACCTATTTCACAAATAATTATTTTAACATTGTTTCATAGAACATTGTTTTAAAAAGGTCTTTCCATGGTACAATAATATATACATATAACAGGTAAAAGCGGAACTACAACAAGCCAACAATAAAAAAAACAACATGGCTTTTTATTGTTGCTTTGTGTTGATAACTGTC
Organism: Thecocarcelia acutangulata; assembly: GCA_914767995.1. Classification (NCBI taxonomy): domain Eukaryota; kingdom Metazoa; phylum Arthropoda; class Insecta; order Diptera; family Tachinidae; genus Thecocarcelia; species Thecocarcelia acutangulata. Next base: position 62,842,797 of record OU612097.1, read on the forward strand.
AAAGAAAACAAAAGAAAATAAAAAAACAAACGTATATTTTTATTCGTGTTTGTATTTTACAAATAATTTTTCAATAAGTTTTTGCATTTCAAACTCGTGCAATAAATTAAATATATAAATAAAGATCAAGAAAAAGCTGTGTGTTGTGTTTGAAGCTGTTTTAGTGTTTCAAAATTATTATTGGAACATTTTTTTTTTTCAAAAACTTTTTCAATTTGTAAAGTCTTTTACCAACAATTTCAAAACTATTCGAAAAATTGTTAATGGCGAAGTTGAGTCCAATATTGAACAGCGTGGGATGTATCCCTGATCATCAATTTGGTTTTCGGGCTAAACATAGCACCATAGAACAAACGCACAGACTAGTCAATGTCATAAGACAGGCCTTTGAGGAGAAGAAGTATTGCTCAGCTCTATTCATTGATATTTCTCAAGCTTTTGATAAAGTGTGGCACGACGGCTTGATGCACAAAATAAAGCTAAACTTGCCTGCAAATACACACAAGCTTCTAGAAAGCTACTTATATGGGCGGAAGTTTGTTATCAGAGAAGGCGACTTTATAAGCCCAACTCAGCCAATCAAGGCAGGAGTTCCCCAAGGCAGCATACTGGAGCCTACTTTATATTTGATTTACGCTTCTGACATGCCAACGACATCCGGAGTCCACACTTCTACCTTTGCAGATGACACAGCGTTTTTGAGTGTTCATGAAAACCACCAATTAGCTTCACGAAATTTACAGGAATATATGTATTTCAATATTAGAGAAATGGCTAAAACTTTGGAAAATCAAAGTTAATGAACAGAAATGTACTCATGTCACATTCACTCTGTGTAAGCAAACATGTGCGCCTATCCAAATAAACAACACACCTATTCCGCAGCACAGTGAAGTCAAATACCTTGGTATACACCTCGACCGTAGGCTAACGTGGAAGTCTCACATTGAAGCAAAAGTCACTCAGTTGAAACTAAAAGCAGCGTAACTAAATTGGCTTATGGGCAGAAACTCCGATTTGAAGTTGCATTGCAAACTTCTGTTATACAATGCAATTCCAAAGCCTATATGGTGCTACGGAATTCAATTATGGGGCACCGACTCAGCGTCAAACATTGAAAAAATCCAAAGGCGACAAAACAAAATTCTTCGAATGATTACTGCAGCTCCATGGTACGTAAAAAATTCACGAATTCATAAAGATCTTAGTGTTCCGCTGGTAAAAGAGGAATTTTCTAAGTACGCGACAAGGTATGTCAGTAAACTGGAACTTCATCCAAACCCTCTTGCGCGCAATATACTTAACTTTGGTGGCCACACTCGGCTTAAAAGAAGGGATACCGCTGCCACCATCAGATTGCTCAATAGGTGATTTTACCGAAATAGCTCCCGCATAATAAAACTTTTCTAGCATTGGCCGGACATAAGAATCATATTTTTTTAATTTTAAATTTAGTATTAAGATTTATAAGAACGTTTCCTGTTGGAGTAGCTTCGTCAGCCCAAGGTTACCCAATCGCTTTTTTTTTTTGAAGAAAAGAAAACTCAGGCCTCCTTGAATTTTTTTTAACAATTTTTCTTTATTTAAATAGTAAAACAAATTGTACTTGCCAAACCAGAATATACTTTTATCACGCCCTGCAGTTGTCACCAGACTAGAAAAAACTAAATTCTGGTGAAAACCACGAAGGCTCTGGTTTTTTCCTTTAGAGAGAGTGTTAGTGTGGTTTAGTACCGCTATGCCTGGGAATAATGGCTGTTAATACCAGTTAATCCCTCTGTACTACTACTAAAACGCCTGGGAATAATGGCCGTTAATACCAGTTAATCCCTCTGCACTACTACTAAGATGCCTGGGCACTATGGCTATTAAGACCAGTAGTGACCCTATGCACTACAACACGAGCAAGGCCTGTCTGTATGCGCACACGGCTGATAGCGATGCTATTACATACATGCACTAGCTGTCCGATTACGCAGACAGACTAGGTTAGGTTAGGTTAGGTAGGCAGGCCGCTGGGTACCCCGGAATAATCTAGGTTGTCCAGCTCACTTGGGTACTGTAGTCGTTCCCTTTGTGATTGCCTGAAAAAAAAATAGGATAGTGGAGTGAAGAAATGAAGTTATAGGAATATAGTGAGAGGAAAGGATGGGCGGTGGTGGAACGGAGAGGCGGGAACCTTTTAGTGTAACGTTACATGCTGCTATACTAGCCATCCGCAGCTTCTTATGAAAGAGGCTAGCGCGGTCGGTTTGATCGAGGCCAGACAAGATAGGCTATTGAAGCTCCGCTCGCCTAAGTGTCTTAGACGATGATGCTCCAATGCCGGGCATGTGCCGAGGAGGTGAAGGATCGTCTCCTCCTCCTCCTCGTCTTGGCAGCTTCTACAGAAGTCGTTATGGGGTAGTCCTAGTCTCCTGGCATGGTTCCCAAACGGGCAATGGCCAGTGATGACTGCTACAGTCACTCTTAGTTGAGATCTGGGCAATTTTAGTAGCTCCCACGTTCTCTTAGAGTTAATATGCGGCCACAAGTTCCTTGATATAAGGCATGTGGGCTTTGTGAGCCACTTTTCTTGTGCACGTTCCAGTGTGTGGAGTTTTATTCTTTTCCAGCACGCTGTTAATGGTTGTCCGCAAAAGGGGTCTATATCCCTATCTTCTAGGGCTGTCCCTTTTTTGGCTAAGTCGTCGGCGATGTTGTTGCCATTGCTGGACCCATGTCCACGTACCCATTTTAGGGTTATGTTAGAATGTCTCGCCATCTTGTTTAAAGGTGTCCGGCATTCCTGGACTAGACTAGAATTGGTGTATATTCCAATCAGGGATTTGATGGCGGCTTTGCTGTCCGTTACTATCATGATATCCCTACCGAATATCTTGTAAAACGTCAACCATCTGGCCGCTTTATTTATGGCCGATATTTCAGCCTGAAGAACACTGCATCCATCTGATAATCTGAAGGATATTTTAGTGTTAAATTCTTCTATGTAAACGCCACCCCCAACCCTTTCCCCCTTTCTGGACCCAACCGAGTAGACATAGAAGTATCCAGATTCTAGGGGGGATTCCTCAATTTGGTAGCCGAAGCTCCTTGAGAGGAATGGTTTTGGGATGCAGTAGTCAATTAGATCGGGGATTAGGTCCCTTCCAATTTCCAGTATATTGGCATGTCCCCACGGTCTGTGGGTCCATGCTCCTGTCGCGTTCAACCTGATCGCGGCTTTTAGTGCTATCTGCCTGGCTTCTAAGTCACATGGCATCCAGCTCATAATTGCAAGAAGTGCTTTGGTTGGAGTTGTCCTCATGGCCCCTGTGGTCAGTATTGCAGACAGACTAAGCCCAACTGAGATTGTAGTGTCTTGTGCAGAGGTATTAAACCTGCGAATGTTGAAACTAATACACTAACACCGCTCTCACCAATACTAGGTTATTTATTTACTGTATAAGGCTATCTTTCAGTTCTCTTACTATGCTAGTTTCTTTTTTTCTCTTATTATGTTAAAACAATGTGTATACTGTATGATCATATAGTGTATGAAAAATCAAAGTTACTTCAGGGAAATAATTAAAGTTAAATAACAATAATAATAATAATAATAATAATAATAATAATAATAATAATAATAATAATAATAATAATAATAATAATAATAATAATAATAATAATAATAATAATAATAATAATAATAATAATAATAATAATAATAATAATAATAATAATAATAATAATAATAATAATAATAATAATAATAATAATAATAATAATAATAATAATAATAATAATAATAATAATAATAATAATAATAATAATAATAATAATAATAATAATAATAATAATAATAATAATAATAATAATAAAAATAATAATCATAATCCAATGGCAATATACAATATAATTTGAAATTCACGTGATTACATATAATATAATTCAGGTAATTACATAATATATAATCTCTAGTTACGTAGATAATATATAATCGTAGTTACGTATCTCTTAGTTACGTAGGTGTTGTTGGGTTTCCTCTGAAGAAATCCATATTAACGTCACTTCGGGGTTTTGGAAAGATAAACTTTTCTTGTCTGTGGACTACCCAGACATCTAGCGAATGCCTTATGTACACGGAAACGGTTCCCTGAAATGTGTTGATTGTGAAACGTGCTCTTTTTCCAGCTTCTATGGATTTGATTGCGGCAAGAGTCATTGGCAATATGCTATGTTGAAGAGCACGAGTATCTTCGAGACTAGTTGCTTGATAAGGCATTTCATTGGACCGTTGGGTCGTTGCAAATTTAGTGGCTTCTGGTACTTCTTCTTCTTGGTCTAAGCCCAACTCTTGGACAAGTCTTTGGAGCACATCAGACTTTGCGGATTTGTTTGTGATGAGATCTTGAATATTTAGTGTTGGAAGATTGGACTCTACTGCAATAATATGTACTTTTTCCAATCCAGGCGTCTGAATCTCGATTATTTTTTTACGTTTTGCGTTCTCTCGTTCCATTGCTTGTTTGAAGCGAATGCAACTTTGTTCAAACTTCCTCTCAGTCATCTTTGGGACTACTGCATTTAAGAAGAAAATTATTATGTGAGTAAGGTGGAGTTAGGCGTGAAACGCTTTTAAGTCTTTTAAATGAGCCGTTCGTTTAATTTTTTTATTTTCTGGGTCGGCTAATAGCACTATCACCGGCGAGATAAACCTTGTAACCAAATAAGGACCTTCAAAGCGAGGCCCCAACTTTGAAGCAAAATGGTCGGTTGCCTTTGATAAAAAGTGTGTTTTTAATAGTACCCGGTCACCTCTTTTGGGAGCCCACTCACGGTGTCTCAGGTTATAATGTGTGGCTTGATTACCCGACGCTAGATGCAGATAGCCCCGAACTAAGTTGAAAACTTCTTGTAATCGTTTTGCCTTCTCGTCAGGATTGAGGACAGAACACTCGCCTTCACTACTCGTTTTCTCGGCAAATAAAGTGTTTGGGAGACGGAGTTCTCTTCCTTGTGTCAAAAATGCCGGACTATAATTGGTTGAGCTCTGTTTAGAAGAATTTACTGCTAACGTCAATTCAGGGATATGTTCATCCCATTTTCGCTGATTAGACTCTGTGTATTGTGCAATCATTGTCTTTATGGTACGATTAGTCCTTTCAGTAGGGTTCTCATGAGGCGAATATGGTGCTGTAAATATCTGGTTGACGCCAAGATCCCTAAAATACTTCCGGCATTCACGACTGGTGAACTGAGTTCCATTATCAGTTAGAAGGACCTGAGGTACCCCAAAACGTGCTAGGATCCGTTCTCTGAAGGCCTTTAGGAAGGATTTTGTAGTAGCTTGCCTTGTTGGGACAAACTCGCACCATTTACTAAATTTATCATGAAAAACGATAAGGGTATTGTTGCCGTGCACCGATCGTGGCAAAGGACCCACAAAATCGGCGCATATTGTGTGCCATGGTTGCAAAACTTGATTCGTGTGCATTTTCCCTGCTGGAGCCTGCTGTAGGGGCTTGAAGCGCTGACATTTTTTACACTTTCGCACATATCTGGTGATATCTCTGAGGATACCCGGCCAATAATACATTTTTGTTGCTCTTGCAATAGTTTTGGTGATTCCTAAATGCCCGGCCGTTATTTCATCGTGGCACTCTTTCAGTACACGTTCTCGATCTTCTTTTGGTACTACTAATTTCCATGGAAAAGGATCTTCTTCGTTGTAAGCCGAGGCATCATAGATATGCCTTCTTAAATTTCCTTTTTTATCAATTTGGTAGTCTGGTGACTTTTCAGGATTATTCTTTACATTCTCAACCTTTTTTGCATACCAGTAATCTTCACTATTTGCCGGTCCTTTCATCGTTTGTAATATAGCCGAATGTTTTGCTTGCGGGGTTCGAGAGAGAGAGTCAGCGATCACGTTAAGCTTACCCTTCCTGTATCTAATCTCGTAGTCGTATTGCATCAGCTCTAAAGCCCAGCGTGAGATTCAATGGAGTTCAACCACTTCAGAGACTGGTGGTCCGTAACAATGATGAAGTGGTAACCTTCTAAGTAGTACCTCATTTTTCGAATGCCCCAGATAATCGCTAAGCACTCCTTTTCTGTCACGGTATAATTGCGTTCAGGTGCTGAAAGGGTACGGCTCGAGTAGGCGATTACTTTTTCGCCGTCGTCAAACTCTTGAGTTAACACAACTCCCAGGCCAACGTCACTGGCATCAGTTTGAAGAGTAAACGTTTTATGAAAATCCGGACAAGTTAGAGCTTCCCAGAACCACGATGTCGTCCAAATACGCGAACGCAAATGAGTCCAACTCGGGGCAAATTACTGCGTCCAGAGCTCTTTGGAAAGTAGCTGGAGCTGAGTGTAGCCCAAATGGCATAACACGCCACTGAAATAAACCTCTTCCAGGAACTGTGAAAGCAGTATAGATTTTGCTGTCTGGATGCATCGGTATTTGCCAATAACCCTGACGAAGATCAATTGTACTGAAATATTTGCTATTTCTTAGCTTTTCTAGAATAGAATTGATTTGTGGAATAGGATAGGCGTCTCGAATTGAATTCTCATTTATTTGTCTGAAATCCACACATAGTCTCCACTCATTATTCTTTTTACGCGCCAGGACTATGGGAGAACTGTATGGGCTTTTAGATGGCTCGATTCGTCCTTCTTCAAGAAGTTCGTCGATTTGCTTATCAATTATTGCTTGCATGGCTGGATTGCGTGGGTAGTATCGTTGCCGTAACGGCCGAGAATGTTTCATCGAGAATATAATAAAAAAATATAATAAAACAAGTAAGAGTGTAGTATATTCGGCTGGGCCGAATCTAAAATACCCTTCACGATAGTCACGAATATGTATAGTATATTAAAAATGTGACCTAAATATGCTCGGTTATATATGAACCGATATAGGAGTTTTCTAATTTCTGTATTTTATAACGAAAATTGCTTTTCAGCAAAAAAAAAAAAATTTTTTTAATGGAAAAATCGGTTCAGGCTATATCTCGGGTATATATGGCCCGATATCGAAAATTTTAATTTTCCATATTTATATAACCTTATATCATTACTAGAACTGCTTTTGAGTACAACAAATTGTTTAAGTTCGCTTACGCGATATTTTCATGAAAAACCCGATTTAGGCTATATCTCGGGTATATATGGACCGATATCAGAAATTTTAATTTTCTCTATTTTCGTAACCTTCTTTCATAACAAGAACTGCTTTTCAGCAAAAAAAAAATGTTATTGAAAAAATCGGTTCAGGCTATATCTCGAGTATATATGGACCGATATCGGATATTTTCTTTTTCCATATTTATATTACCAGAACTGTTTTTAAGCAAAAAACGATGTTTAAGTTCACTTACGCAACATTTTCATTAAAACCACAGTTTAGGCTATATCTCGGGTATATATGGACCGATACCGGAAATTTTCATTTTCCATACCTATATAACCTTATTTTGCTATTAAAACTGCTTTTAAGCAAAAAAAGTTGTTTTAGTTCGCTTACGCCGCGTATTCATGAAAACCCCGGTTTAGGCTATATCTCGGGTATATATGGACCGATATCGAAAACTTTCATTTTCCATATTTATATCACCTTATTTTATTACCAGAACTGCTTTAAGGCGAAAAAATTGTTTAAGTTCGCTTACGCGGCATTTTCATGAAAAACACGGTTTGGGCTATATCTCGGGTATATATGGACCGATATCGGAAATTTTCATTTTCCATATTTATGTAACCTAAATTCATTACCAGAACTGCTTTTGAGCACAAAAAAGTTGTTTATGTTCGCTTACGCGGCATTTTCTTGAAAACCCCGGTCTAGGCTATATCTCGGGTATATATGGACCGATATCGAAAATTTTCATTTTTCATATTTATATGACCCTATTCCATTACCAGAACTCCTTTTGAGCACAAAAAAGTTGTTTAAGTTCGCTTACGCGAAATTTTCATGAAAAACCCGATTTGGGCTATATCTCGGGTATATATGGACCGATATCGGAAATTTTCATTTTTCATATTTATGTAACCTAATTTCATTACCAGAACTGCTTTTGAGCAAAAAAAAGTTGTTTAAGTTCGCTTACGCGACATATTCATGAAAAACCCGATTTGGGCTATATCTCGCGTACATATGGACCGATATCGGAAATTTTTATCTTCCATATTTATATAACCTTATCTTATTACCAGAATTTTTTTTAAACAAAAAAAAAATGTTAAGTTCGCTTACGCGACATTTTCATGAAAAACCCGGTTTGGGCTATATCTCGGGTATATATGGACCGATATCGGAAATTTTTATCTTCCATATTTATATAACCTCATCTTATTACAAGAACTGTTTTTAATCAAAAATAGTTGTTAAAGTTCGCTTACGCGACATTTTCATGAAAAACCCGGTTTGCGCTATATCTCGGGTATGTATGGACCGATATCGGAAATTTTAATTTTCCATACTTATATAACCTTATTTGATTACCAGAACTGCTTTAAAGCAAAAAAAGTTGTTTACGTTCGCTTACGCGGCATTTTCATGAAAACCACGTTCCAGGCTATATCTGCGGTATATATGGACCGATATCGGAAATTTTCATTTTTCATATTTATATAACCTTAATTTATTACCAGAACCGCTTTTAAGCAAAAAAAGTTGTTTAGTTTCGCTGACGCGGCATTTTCATGAAAAACCCGTTCTAGGCTATATCTCGGGTATATATGGACCGATATTGGAAGTTTTCATTTTTCATATTTATATAACTTCATTTCATTACTAGAACTGCTTTTGAGCACAAAAATGTTGTTTTAGTTTGCTTACGCGACAGTTTTATGTAAAACCCGGTCTAGGCTATATCTCGGGTATATATGGACCGACATCGAAAATTTTCATTTTTCATATTTATATGACCCAATTTCATTACCAGAACTGTTTTTAAGCAAAAAAATATGTTTAAGTTCACTTACGCGACATTTTCATTAAAACCGCAGTTTAGGCTATATCTCGGGTATATATGGACCGATATCGGAAATTTTCGTTTTTCATATTTATGTAATCTTATTTTATTATCAGAACTGCTTTTGAGCAAAAAAAAGTTGTTTAAGATTGCTTACGCGACATTTTCATGAAAAACCCGATTTGGGCTATATCTCGCGTACATATGGACCGATATCGGAAATTTTTATCTTCCATATTTATATAACCTTATCTTATTACCAGAATTTTTTTTAAACAAAAAAAAATTGTTAAGTTCGCTTACGCGACATTTTCATGAAAAACCCGGTTTGGGCTATATCTCGGGTATATATGGACCGATATCGGAAATTTTTATCTTCCATATTTATATAACCTCATCTTATTACAAGAACTGTTTTTAATCAAAAATAGTTGTTAAAGTTCGCTTACGCGACATTTTCATGAAAAACCCGGTTTGCGCTATATCTCGGGTATGTATGGACCGATATCGGAAATTTTAATTTTCCATATTTGATTACCAGAACTGCTTTAAAGCAAAAAAAGTTGTTTACGTTGGCTTACGCGGCATTTTCATGAAAACCACGTTCCAGGCTATATCTGCGGTATATATGGACCGATATCGGAAATTTTCATTTTTCATATTTATATAACCTTAATTTATTACCAGAACCGCTTTTAAGCAAAAAAAGTTGTTTAGTTTCGCTGACGCGGCATTTTCATGAAAAACCCGTTCTAGGCTATATCTCGGGTATATATGGACCGATATTGGAAGTTTTCATTTTTCATATTTATATAACTTCATTTCATTACTAGAACTGCTTTTGAGCACAAAAATGTTGTTTTAGTTTGCTTACGCGACAGTTTTATGTAAAACCCGGTCTAGGCTATATCTCGGGTATATATGGACCGACATCGAAAATTTTCATTTTTCATATTTATATGACCCTATTTCATTACCAGAACTGTTTTTAAGCAAAAAAATATGTTTAAGTTCACTTACGCGACATTTTCATTAAAACCGCAGTTTAGGCTATATCTCGGGTATATATGGACCGATATCGGAAATTTTCGTTTTTCATATTTATGTAATCTTATTTTATTATCAGAACTGCTTTTGAGCAAAAAAAAGTTGTTTAAGATTGCTTACGCGACATTTTCATGAAAAACCCGATTTGGGCTATATCTCGAGTACATATGGACCGATATCGGAAATTTTCATTTTCCATATTTATGTAACCTAATTTCATTACCAAAACTGCTTTTGAACACAAAAAAGTTGTTTAAGTTCCCTTACGCGACATTTTCATGAAAAACCCGGTTTGGGCTATATCTCGGGTATATATTGACCGATATCGGAAATTTTCATATTTATGTAATCTAATTTCATTACCAGAACTTCTTTTGAGCACAAAAAAGTTGTTTAAGTTCGCTTACGCGACATTTTCTTGAAAACCCCGATTTGGGCCATATCTCGGGTATATATGGACCGACATCGAAAATTTTCATTTTTCATATTTATATGACCCCATTTCATTATCAGAACTGCTTTTGAGCACAAAAAAGTTGTTTAAGTTCGCTTACGCGGCATATTCATGAAAATACCGGTCTAGGCTATATCTCGGGTATATATGGCCCGATATCGAAAATTTTTATTTTTCATATTTATATGACACTATTTCATTACCAGAACTGCTTTTGAGCACAAAAAAGTTGTTTAAGTTCGCTTACGCGACATTTTCATGAAAAACCCGATTTGGGCTATATCTCGGGTATATATGGACCGATATCGGAAATTTTCATTTTCCATATTTATGTAACCTAAATTCATTACCAGAACTGCTTTTGAGCACAAAAAAGTTGTTTAAGTTCGCTTACGCGACATTTTCATGAAAAACCCGGTTTGGGCTATATCTCGGGTATATATGGACCGATATCGGAAATTTTCATTTTCCATATTTATGTAACCTAATTTCATTACCAGAACTGCTTTTGAGCACAAAAAAGTTGTTTAAGTTCGCTTACGCGACATTTTCATGAAAAACCCGGTTTGGGCTATATCTCGGGTATATATGGACCGATATCGGAAATTTTCATTTTCCATATTTATGTAACCTAATTTCATTACCAAAACTGCTTTTGAGCACAAAAAAATTGTTTAAGTTCGCTTACGCAGCATTTTCATGAAAACCCCGGTCTAAGCTATATCTCGGATATATATGGACCGATATCGAAAATTTTCATTTTTCATATTTATGTGACCCTATTTAATTACCAGAACTGCTTTTGAGCACAAAAAAATTGTTTAAGTACGCTTACGCGGCATTTTCATGAAAAGCCCGGTCTAGGCTATATCTCGGGTATATATGGACCGATATCGGAAATTTTCATTTTTCATATTTATATGACCCTATTTTATTACCAGAACTGCTTTTGAGCACAAAAAAGTTGTTTAAGTTCGCCTATGCGACATTTTCATTAAAAATTCGATTTGGGCTATATCTCGGGTATATATGGACCGATATCTGAAAAAAAATTTTTTGCTTTTTAGTCACCATGCTTAATAAGTGTGTGAAGTTTGAAGCAAAACGAACAACTTTTGTTTTCAAAAATTTTCATACAAAACTGCAAAAAAAAATGGCTTTTTTCGGAACTTTGAATATATCTCAGCTATACGTGGACCGATATTACTGAATTTCAATAGCAAACCCATGAATCGATGGGGTAAAAGAATGGTGAAAGAAAAAAGTTTCTAAGTCTAATGGTTTTCTCAGAAACGGTATTTCAACAGCGGACAGACGGACAGACGGACAGACGGACATCGCTTAATCGACTTTTCCATTAATTCTGATTCAGAATATATATACTTTATAGGGTCGCAAAAGAAAACTGTAGAAATTACAAACGGAATCACAAACTTATATATACCCTTTACATTTTTGTGAAGGGTATAAAAAAGAAAATTACAAGAAAACACAAAATTTTAATTATTTCGTGAACAGTCTCAGATCAGGAGGATTCTGGATGATACCTGGCGCTCAAGATACAATACATAGTTTAAAAATTTGTTTAAAATTTTTTTTTTCAAATTTCTGTTAATTATCTTATTTTATTAAACGAGCAATTCTTGTTTATATATAAATATAAAACCGGGAAAAATCCATTTTCTCCCGGTTTTGACCCATTTTAGGTTTTTAACCACTTTCATTGTTTCTCGAAAACTCAATGATTTAATGAAAATTAGTATCTAGGGGGTTTTAAGGATGAAAAAGCGATTTAGATTGTACCTGGTCCCGAAAACACCCATATTGTCCAGGTTTGTACCAATTTGTAAAACTTTTATTGGTTCTCGAAAACGGCTCTAACGCTTTTAATGAAAATCAGTATCTAGGGATTTTTTTTAGGTTAAAAAAGCGATCTAGAATATCCCCGGTCTCGGGAATCGCCATCTTGTCTAGTTTTTTACCCATATATAATACTTTTATTTGTGCTCGAAAACAACTCTAATGATTTTAGTGAAAATCAGTAACTAGGTGGTATTAAGGCCAAAAAAGTGATCTAGAGTGCCCCGAGCACAGGAAACCCCATTTCGTCCCGGATTTTAAAAATTTGCAATACTTTTACTGGTTCTCGAAAACGGCTCTAACGATTTTAATGAAAATTAGTATGTAGGGGTTTTTAAGGTAAAAAAAAATAATCTAGATAGTTCCCGATTATCTAGATAGGCGCTAAATTTGGCGCTTTTCGGGGAAAGAGAGAGTAGTGTTTGTAAACATTTGACTTGAACTTTCCAACGTTATAACAGACAGGAAACACGTCTGCAGGCAACTTATTCCACAGGCGAAGCATGCGGCTGAAAAACGAATTCTTTCTGTAATGCGTAGTACGATTCCCCGGGCAATCGATCACAAATGGATGAGCTCTGGACGATGTACGCGTGCTACGTAAAAATGTACGAGTTTCGGGAATACGCTATTTTAATACATTGGTTCGGAAGTACTTAGAAAAGTTTTTATGCTGGAGATAGTACTAGGCAACAGTGGAGGTCAAAATTTCGACTTCCCCTACTTTTGTTGAGGCAAATATGTTGGAAGGGACATTCTGGATATTACGCTAGTAGTAGCAATCATTCAGATTTAATTAGGCAAATTGAGTTCAAAATAGGAACTAAAGATAAATATTAGGCAGAATGTGTCACTGATTTACATCAGCAACTGCATTAACAGTATTATCTGATAGTGCACCAACTGCACGGAGTGAATTATTCACGATTCACCAGCACCCCCATACTGGTCGCAACTTTTGCCATGAGTTTGTAGCCATAAAGACGAACCCCTTGCTGAAGACTTCGGGACAATCAATGGAAGACAAGTCTTAGTGAGTTGATAAGCCGAATCCCATTAAGGATCTAAAAAGAAAAATGTTTTAGTAATACCTGTCAAAACGCAAAAAAAATACAATTTTTTTTTGCTTTTCTTAACACCTTTCAAACAAATGAACAACCGTTGGTTGCTACGATTTGTGTTTTTTTAAGTGTCAAAAAGCAGAGAACAAAATTCAAACAATTGAGTTTTATTCACCTTTAATATTGATACCAATCAAAAGAGTAAAAGAAGATTGTTTTCTATGGGCCTAAGAGGCCCTGTTTTTGAATACAAAATTTGAATACAAAATTAGTTAATTTTTTTTATTTAAGTTTAAGTTGTATGTATTTAAATGCAAGTTCAGTTTATCAGTCTTAAATAATTGTTCTTCTTTAAATGCGATGAAAATGTGGCAGCTTTACTTAAATTCCAAATATTATGGAAAGTGCTCCATACAACAGCTGTTTGTTTGTTAGTGGAAGAACAGAAAAATTCTTAAAGAAAAATATTAAATTTATTAACGACATAGAAAAACTTCATAATTTTATTTCATGCGATTTTATTTTTAATTAATTATCATATTGTGCTGTTGTTTAGTGTAAAATTAGCAACTAATTTTTAAATATCTTCTACACGCAATAGCTCGTATGTGTGTTTTGTTTACCTTTTTTGCCCTAATACAAATACAAGCGCACAAAATCCATATGGTATATTTAACAAACTTAAATGAAGAAGTTTAGGATTATAAATTAAGTCCAGATTTGTAGTGAAAAACTGATTTTCGTATTTAAATAGAACTTAAAGCTAAATAATAATAATTTAAATACGAACTCACAAACAGGGCCTTAGCTTTCTATATGTCGACATATAGACAAAAATAGTCTAGTATCGATCGAATTGTTGTTTTTTCTGCAATATATGTATATGTATTCGATTGCATTCCTGTAAATCTATTATTACTGTCGATAAAATATGGCAGGATGAAAAGTGTCCAGAGACCAACCGAGAGCACGCCAAAAAGCTAAGTGACAAGAAAAAAAGGAAACACTGAACCGACCATATTTTAGTACGGCGAATATAAAAAAACATATGGCAAACTACAGATTCGAACATAATTCAGGGGTGAAAACTGTAGCGCCTTTCTGAATGATTAACCGCAAACGTTAATTTTGTTAAAAGAACTTTGAACATCCTGGGGCCCTTTGATAAAATAAAAAGTTTGATCGTGGCTCTTGTTAAAGCTTTTTTGCAAGGCGCTCAAGCGCACGAACAGCTTCCCCCAGGCAAGACTGAAGTTTTGTGAGCAGAGGTGGTATTTCCGTATTATGCTTCCTGCCTGACCTTGAACTTTCAATCTAAGAGAGTATAATTTTTGAACATTGGGTATTCTGGGGTTATCAATGTAAACGGCCGTGAACACGTCTCTGAATGCCGGCCATTCCTCGTAACCGCCATAGAAAATGTCGGTATCGCATGGAGGAACTTTTATGCAAGAAAAGAAATCGTCAGCCAAAGGGATTTGACAGGCTTGGTCTGCATCTTCTGGGAGAAACGATTTTTTCAACTCAAGTAGAGTTGCCTTACTTTTATGATAACATTTCGTACAGAGGGCATATTTTGACCGGGCCGACTCTAAAACCTTCTTGTCTGGTTCTTCGTCTTTATCTGTATACAGAGATCTGTATGATCGTTGCACGTTTGCCCAACGTTCATTTAGATTTTGAAGCGCAACTTCGAGAAACGATTCATTTATCTCATCCTTGGGTGAGCAATCTAAATCCGAACAGAATGTGTCCAGATCGTCTGAATCAAATATAAAATCGTCTGCCATTTTCCCTAGAGTGAAGCTAGTGCTAGCGCCTTGTCTGGTTCTTACAATTTTGAAGCCTTTACACTCAAGCTCTGTAGGCGTACAAACTGAAATATCTGATGTAGTCACGTTGACTGGTCGCTGGTGGGGGTAAATAACCTTTATTTAAAAACCGCACAAAGTCAATTTATGGCTTACTGGTGCCGACGAACAGAATTTATATCATTTACTCAAACAATAGTAATCGGTCAATTGTACCCTCCGACACGAATTTCAAACTGTAACTGAAATCTTCAACGTTCTCAGTAATTTACATCAATTTGTAATTTTCCTGAGGTTAGTGAACAGACTTTGTAACGTTCGCTGGGATTTGCGGGCAACTTTCACTAAATCTCAATAAAGATAATCAAATCTTCACTGAGACTTGCAAACAGATTTTTCGTTTGCTGGGATTTGCGAAAAAGGAATACAAATTAAAACTGTTATTCCATTCGCAGGGATTAGCAAATGGCGTTGAAAACAAATTTTTATACCAATGTAATAAAAAAAAATGTCGTAGTGTTTGCTGGGATTCGCAAACAGATTTTTAACGTTCGCTGGGAGTTGCGAAAAAATAGTACAAATGAAAACTGTTATTCCATTCGCAGGGATTAGCAAATGGAATTGAAAACAAATTATTATACCAATGTAAGAAAAAAATATACCGCAGTGTTCGCTGAAATTTGCGCATAATTAGTGCAAATTAAAACTGTTATTCTAATCTCTGGGATTAGCAAATGGAGTTGAAAACAAATTATTAACCAACCAAACGAATAATGTCCAACCAAATTCGGTCGGATATAAAGTCAAATGTTTGAGGATATCTCTCAAAAATTTCCAAAGTCTACTGATGATTGGGGTAGCTCCTATGAAATGTCAACATATAGACAGCTGGGAAACATAGAAAACAAGCTGTTTATAATTTTTTGAAATGTATATATATATATATATATATATATATATATATATATATATATATATATATATATATATATATATATATATATATATATATATATATATATATATATATATATATATATATATATATATATATATATATATATATATATATATATATATATATATATATATATATATATATATCAAAAATATAAGATAGAAAAGTACATAAATTTATGACAAGGTTTGTTTCAAAGAAAACGTTAATCTTATATTAAATTAGGAAAAATGTCTAGTATTATATATGATGGTATTTTTCTAGCTCAAGTTAAAACCCGGCGTTCACAAAGAATTATTATACCTTTCACAAAAATGTAAAGGGTATTTATAAGTTTGTGATTCCGTTTGTAATTTCTACAGTTTTTTTACGACCCTAAGCCATTTTTTTTGCACTTTTGTATGAAAATTTTTGAAAACAAAAGTTGTTCGTTTTGCTTCAAACTTCACAAACTTATTAAGCATGGTGACTAAAAGACAAAAATTTTTTTTCAGATATCGGTCCATATATACCCGAGATATAGCCGAAACCGGGTTTTTCATGAAAATGTCGCGTAGGCGAACTTAAACAACTTTTTTGTGCTCAAAAGCAGTTCTGGTAATAAAATAGGGTCATGTAAATATGAAAATTTTCGATATCGATCCATGTATACCCGAGATATAGCCTAGACCGGGGTTTTCATGGAAATGCCGCGTAAGCGAACTTAAACAATTTTTTTGTGCTCAAAAGCAGTTCTAGTAATGAAATTAGGTTACATAAATATGGAAAATGAAAATTTCCGATATCGGTCCATATATACCTGAGATATAGCCCAAACCGGGTTTTTCATGAAAATGTCGCGTAAGCGAACTTAAGCAACTTTTTTGTGCTCAAAAGCAGTTCTGGTAATGAAATTAGGTTACATAAATATCGAAAATGAAAATTTCCGATATCGGTCCATATGTACCCGTTCCATATTTTTTTTTTTAGCTTTTATTTATTTATTGAATCTTCACTATGTGAACTAACAATAAGTATTTAAATCTTAATACTAAATACAATAAATTAACTAAGTCCAGCCAATGCTAGACAAAAAGTTTTATTTTGCGCCAATTATATCGGTAGAATCACCTACTTAATGCTCTGATGGTGGCAACGGTATCCCTTCTTTTCAACCGAGTGTGACCACTAAAATTAAGTATGTTTCGTGCAAGAGAGTTTGGGTGAAGTTCCAATTTGCTGATATACCTTGTCACATGCTTTGAAAACTCATCTTTTACCAGATGAACACACAGATCCTTGTGAATTCGGGAGTTTTTTACGTACCATGCAGCTGCAGTAATTGTTCGAAGAATTTTGTTTCGTCGCCTTTGAATTTTTTGAATATTTGACGCTGAGGCGGTGCCCATAACTGAATTCCGGTGCGCCATATAGGCTTTAGTATTGCGTTGTATAACAAAAGTTTGCAATCTAATTTCAATGTAGAATTTCTGCCCATAACTCAATTTAATTGTGCTGCTTTTAATTTTAGCTGAGTGACTTTCGCGTCAATGTGAGGCTTCCACGTTAACCTACGGTCGAGATGAATACCAAGGTACTTGGCTTCACTTTGCTGCGGAATAGGTAAATTGTTAATTTGGATACCTGAACATGTTTGTCTACGCAGTGTGAATGTAACGTGAGTACACTTTTGTTCATTAACTTTAATTTTCCAAAGTTTTAACCACAACTCTAATATTGAAATATATTCCTGCAAATTTCGCGAAGCTACTTGATGGTTTTCATGTACGCTGCAGAATGCTGTGTCATCTGCAAAAGTTTAAGTGTGAATACCAGACTGGTTGGCATGTCAGAAGTGTAAATTATATATAAAGTGGGTCCCAGAATGCTACCTTGGCAAACTCCTGCCTCGATTGGCTGAGTTGGGTTTATAAAGTTGCCTTCTCTGATAACAAACTTCCGGCCACATAAATAGCTTTCCAGAAGCTTGTGAGTGTTTGCAGGCAAGTTCAGCTTTATTTTGTGCATTAATCCTTTGTGCCACACTTTATTAAAAGCTTGGGAAACATCAATGAACTGAGCTGAGCCATACTTTTTATCCTCAAAAGTCTTTCTTATAACATTAACTAGTCTATGCGTTTGTTCAATGGTGCTGTGTTTAGCCCGAAAACCAAATTGATGATCAGGGATGCATCCTACATCTTTCAATATTGGAGTCAACTTCGCCATTAACAATTTTTCGAAAAGTTTTGAAATTGTTGGCAGTAGACTTATTGGTCTATATGACTCTACTTTAATGGGATCCTTCCCTGGCTTGGGCATCATAGTAACCATAGACACCTTCCACTCTGCAGGATAGTATTCTAGGCGCAAAATAGCGTTAAAAATAAAAAGAAGAATTCTTCTAGCAACACGAGGGAATTGTACAAGCATTTTGCCAGTAATTTTATCAAAACCTGGAGCTTTTTTTGAATTTACTTTGTTTATAACGTTTTCGACATCTTGAAAACTAAGTCTCAAAGGCACAGGCGGTCTAACAGCATATGGCGGAAATTCAGCAACATCATCCACTGTATCATTTGCAATAAAAACGTTTTTCAAATGATTAACATACACCATCCCTTTTTCAGAATCGCTTCTTGCCCAATCGCCAGATGAAGTTCGCAAAGGTGTCTTACCTATTACGGGTCTTTTCAGACCTTTTGTCGCTTTCCATAAAGAATAGGCGGTTTGCGGGCTACCATCTAGACCTTCTAGATAATTTTTGAGGGAAGCCATTCTTTGGATTTCAAGCAGATTTCTTAATTGAGTTATGCACTCCCGTAGCCTGCTTTTAAGCTGGGGAGACCTTCGAAGTTGCCACTCTCTTCTAACTCTTCTTTTTTCTAACAGAAGTTGCTCTATTTCAGACGAATACGTCCTATTGCTCACATTTCTGGATCTTGTATGGCTAGTGGTAGCATGTTGTACGGCCAGTTTAAGGTCTTCAGAAAAATCTTTAATTGATATATCAACATCCTCAGGGGTTCTCAAGGCAATATTTTCTGTACAATGAGTACTCAAATATTTCTTATATTTTAGCCAATTAACTCTAGTGATGGCGAACGTCAAGTCACTAAACGAGGAACCAACCTCCTGGGGGAACGAAACGGATATTATAGTGGGTGAGTGGCCCGATGACAAATCTAATGAAGACTCTACTTGCATCCCTTCTAAAGGAAATTTTTTTGCAACTCCTAAATCTATAACATGTGGGATCTTTCGTCGGTCTGAGGGCCAATAAGTGGGATGTCCGCTTGAAATCACATCTAAGCCCAGTTTGAAAACTGTTTCGAAAAGCACACGGCCTTTCGGAGAAATTAAACGTGATCCCCAAAAAGTGTGCTTGGCGTTATAGTCACCAGCCGCTAAAAATCGAGGCCCAAGGTTGTTGAAAAAATGTGAATACTGATTTTATGTTATTGAAAATCGGGGCGGTGAGTAAATTGATGATATAACTATTTTTCCATTAAGATGTTCAATGCATATATTTGTTGCTTGGAGATACTCCTCACGTGTCTCATGTAGAAAATAGTGCTTAACTCTATTTTTTGTTAGAATTGCTGAGCCTCCACAAGACCTTCCACGGGGATCTTTAGTGTCGGACAGTATGTAGCCATTAATTTTGAAATAACTGTTGCTTGTCAAGTGAGTTTCAGCAATCAGCATTATGTCGATTTGTTTTTCCATAAGGAAGTGCTCAAGTTCATTTTTGTGTTGGCGGATGCCGTTTGCGTTCCAGAAACATATTTTTAACCAATTCATTTTGTTAAGGCTGCCTGCAAAATAGTGGATTGCATTTTCAGCATTTCCTGCATCATGTTCGTCATAGAAACCGTAAATCTGTTTATGGATTGAACAAGAGTCTGCAGAGTTGCCTCAAGATTGTTAAAATTTTGATCGGAATTTTGGGGCTTGATCTCCTGATTCAAGTTTTGTGTATCGGTTTTGACCACATTGGCATATGAAACTTGTTTGGGGGTTGCATGATTATGTTTCTTGTTGACTGGCCTATCTGCGGAAAATTGTTTGTAGGAATTATGTTTGACTGCTGGGGTTGTTTATAGGTGATTGATGACTTATTTGTCATTGACTGTTTAAAGTGAGTATAGACAGGGCAGCCCCTGTAATTTGCAGTATGGTTGCCTCCACAGTTACTGCATTTTTTAGCACTTGAATCAGTTTTTGGCTTCTTGCACTGTGATGTGCCGTGCAGTTCACCACACACAACGCAAACTGCGGGCAACTTACAATAGGCCTTAGTATGACCGAATTCCTAGCAGTTTAGGCATTGAATGGGCCCTAAACGCTTGTGCGGCTCCTCAACGGTAACCCTGCCATGAAGAAGAAATTTGAGATTATAAATTGGGTGAGTTTCATTCTTTTTGAGAATAACATCCCCTGGTTCCAGTTCAACCCTAAACATAGGTTGAGGCATCTTTTCGCGGTTCCGCATATTTACCACATTTTTTATTTTAAAGCCTTTATCTAGCAGTGCAATCTTAACCTCATCCGTGTCTGCATAAGGGTCAATACCTTTTATAACAACCTGAAGGCCTTTAGCACTTTTAAGTTGATAAGTAAAAAAAGATCTTTTCTCTTTTTCCAGAGCGGCAGAGAGTTTTCGGTAATCATTTTCGCAGTTGACTTGGATTTTTGTTTCACTTATTTGTCCGTGTTTCACTGATGTTACGTTGAAGGTGTCTTTACCAATTGCCGTAATAAGTGCTTTTACCAGCTCATTAGATGTAGGTTCTCTCAAGTACATTGGTGGCGGCTTAAATGTTTTTTTTTTATATAGTCGGCTCGTCAGTCTGAAGGATAGCAAACCTATTACTATCCGTAGCCGTAGTCCTATTATCATCTTTGGAAATTTTCGGATTTGATGATATTTGAGCGGATTTGGGGCTTCGCTTACGTTTAACCATGGTTACATACCTGTCCATGCCTACTTGTGTTTTCGGCTTATCTGCGATTACTGAACTGGTGGATGGTTAGTCTTCTCTTGTAACAGCAATGTTTGGCGAACACGAACGCGTGCGTTTTTTATCTCTTAGAGACAGGAGATTACCCAATGACTTTTTTAAAGATTCTTCCTCAGAAATCCACAGGTTTTTTCTAGTGGAGCTAAGCTCCCTCTCAGTATTGCATCTACTAGGTACACTCATGCAAATTTGTTTTTTTTTTATTTATATTTTTTTACTTTAAAAGTATATAAAAATAATTGTCACAAAGTTTTTCTTTTTTATAAATTCACTCTTCCACTTATTGCGGGTTTCTACTTATACTGTTGCTTTTTTTTTTTTTTTTATACCACTCCGACTAAAACCAAATACGTCCGTTCACTATCAAAGCTAGACTCTGACTCCCCAGTACATATGTAGCCCAAATCGGGTTTTTCATGAAAATGTCGCGTAAGCGAACTTAAACAACTTTTTTTTGCTCAAAAGCAGTTCTGGTAATGAAATAAGATTACATAAATATGGAAAATGAAAATTTCCGATATCGGTCCATATATACCCGAGACATAGCCCAAACCGGGTTCTTCATGAAAATGTCGCGTAAGCGAACTTAAACAACTTTTTTCACCTTAAAGCAGTTCTGGTAATAAAATAAGGTTATATAAATATGGAAAATTAAAATTTCCGATACCGGTTCATATATACCCGATATATTGTAGTGTGCACATACTATAAGGTATTAATAAGTCGACGTATACCTACTTTGTTTAGTATTTAGTTATTAAATTGGAAATATTCCTGATTCATTTTTGTAGTTGCAGGAATATTGTTTCCAATTTTTTATTTGTAAAAACTACATATAATAATACGGTACTTATAATAATACTAAACAAAGTAGGTATACGTCGACTTATTAATACCTTATAGTATGTGCACACTACAATATAGCCTAACAGGTTTTTTGATGAAAATGCCGAGTAAATAACTTTTTTGTGCTCAAAAGCAGTTCTGGTAATGAAATAAGGTTATATAAATATGGAAAAAGAAAATATCCGATATCGGTCCATATATACTCGAGATATAGCCTGAACCGATTTTTCCAATAACATTTTTTTTTTTTTTTTGCTGAAAATCAGTTCTTGTTATAAAAGAAGGTTACGAAAATAGAGAAAATTAAAATTTCTGATATCGGTCCATATATACCCGAGATATAGCCTAAATCGGATTTTTCATGAAAATATCGCGTAAGCGAACTTAAACAATTTGTTGTGCTCAAAAGCAGTTCTGGTAATGATATAAGGTTATATAAATATGGAAAATTTAAATTTTCGATATCGGTCCATATATACCCGAGATAAAGCCTGAACCGATTTTTCCATTAAAAAAAATTTTTTTTTTTTTTTGCTGAAAAGCAATTCTTGTTATAAAAGAAGGTTACTAAAACACAGAAAATAGAAAATTCCGATATCGGTTCATATATAACCGAGTATATTTAGGTCACATTTTCAATATACTATACATATTCGTGACTATCGTGAAGGGTATTTTAGATTCGGCCCAGCCGAATATACTACACTCTTACTTGTTTTTATTTCAAATTATAACAATAATTGCTGCGATCGATAACTGTTGATCAAAGAAGACATTTACATAACTCCTTTCTAAGCGTTTAAAATTTGAATATAGTTAGGTAAAGAACACCAGAGACTTGTGGTATATATAAAAACTGACGTTGTGGCAAATGTGATCACGACTCCATTTTAAGAATATATCGTTGGTCTCATGTAGAAAGGCCCTAACAAAAATAATTGCAATTTTACAGGAGAAGGAAAAATCGTAATGGATATACAGGTACATCTAAAAGTAACTTTTTTTGCTCAAATGCTTGTAAGAGCGATATGTATGAAATTATATAATTAAATCTTTGTGACACTGCGTACTTGTGTGGAACGTAATAGATTCCTAAAAGAGTTCAATTCAGGGAAAATGCGCGTTAGGGCCTTTCTACGTGAGACTAACGATATATCTTATTATATTGTTGTAAGCTACCCAGAACATTGAGTTTTCGTTGATCATGTCTGTCACAAAAATTTTGCATCCACATACTAGTACGGGAATTAAATAAGTTTTTGCAAGTTGCATTCGTATTGTGAACGGTACATTTCAGTATGATGGAGTTACAAACTGCAGCGAGGTCTCTTAAGAATAGAAAGGCACTTGGCCCGGTATCCCAGCGGAAGTTCTTAAGATCTTTGCAGAAGAAAAGCCGCAGTTATTACTGGGAATGTACAATCGTTGTCGGCGTATAGCACCCTATGTATAATGGACACTGCAGGAAAACTCCTCGAAATGCTG
Organism: Thecocarcelia acutangulata; assembly: GCA_914767995.1. Lineage (NCBI taxonomy): Eukaryota > Metazoa > Arthropoda > Insecta > Diptera > Tachinidae > Thecocarcelia > Thecocarcelia acutangulata. The sequence goes on from OU612097.1 coordinate 62,866,291, forward strand.
CTGAAGCTTCGGATACACGCAGCGTTGGAAAGAGCAGGGGGATTATCACCAAGGCAACTTGGCTTTAGATCTTGTAGATCAACGATAGGTGCTTTCGAAGACGTTATAGAGGGAATACGTAAGGCACAAGCGGGAAAGCATTTTTCCAGGCGCATCGTCCTACTGGCAACTTTAGATGTTAGGAACGCCTTTAAGAGTGCAACACGGAATGATATGATAGATGATCTAGAGGTACGATTTAGAGAACCTACATTCATCATGAGGATGGTCCGAAGTTATCTGAGGAATCGTGTGCTCACATTCGTAAATACTGGGCAAACCTATGAGAGACAGATAACTACAGGAGCAGCCCAGGGCTCGATCCTAGAAATATCAGTTACGATGATATTCTCCGTGCCGAGATGCCAAGCGATACCTACCTGGTTGGGTATGCAGATGACATTGTAGCTGTCATTGAGGCTCGTAACATAGACGATACACAGAGCAAGCTGAACATACATGGTTGGATGCTAACAGCCTCAAGCTAGCCACGGAAAAGCACATCCCTCTAGAAGTGGATTTTAGGGTATTGCCTGAGACGATAAGAATGAGCAGTTGCGAAAAGATTTACATCAGCACCTGCCTTGCGGCCTAATCTGATGATGGACCAAGTCCACGGAGTGGATTATTCACGATTCACCAGCGCCCCGGTGTGGCTTACCAGGTAGCAAGTCTTGCCATATTATTGCGGTCATATGAGCAACTTCTTGTTGAGGAGTTCGAGCCTTCTAATCCCTCCTGTATGCAATTTCCCAGCAATCAATGGAGGACAAGGCTTAATGAGTTGGTAGGCCGAAGCCCACTAAGAGCATCAGCCCTTAAACCAACTCACCCGTCAACCATCACCACTGGTTCCTTACAATACAGGTTGTATAGGCAACAGATCCTTGGGAGATTGTTAGCCTCCGAAAAAAGCTACACACCAAACAATTATCAAGGATACTAACACTCCTTTCCTGCGTTTTAGGTTTTAACCATAGCCAGAACGTTTCAGCCAAGGTAGGCACCTCAACCATGATCAGCCCGGGTCGAACCGCAAGCAGAACTACCCGGGGGCCATGCTGATGCCCGTTCTGCCAATTTATACCCTTGGTAAGGGTTTCGGAAGCCAACACAACATAAGTCATGTGGCTTCCTAGAGTTTTGTTTGCCGCACCAAACGAGGGACCCCTTCGCCTCTTCTCCCCGAAAAACAGAGCGCCCAAGTTAGGAATATGCCAAGGCAAAACCTATTCCCCGGGGGGGATAAGAACGAGCAGATGGATCAAATAATTAGGCCTGAGGCTAGATTCCGGACTGACGTTCAGAACCCAGCTGGAACACGCTGCAACAAAAACTGCTCAGCCGACAGCTTCGCTCAGAAAATTGATGGCAAACATCGTCGTACCAAGATATAGCCAGAGGAAGCTGATAATGGCAAGACCCAGTCAATTTTACTGTACGGGTGCGAAATCTGAGAAAATTCTTTGCAGGCAGAATACCGGAGGAAGATATTAGCAACGGTACAGCGTACTGCTGCTCTCGAGTGACTTCAGCATATCACCTGCCGTCTTGGTCATAAGCGGGGTTATCCCAATTGACCTCTTTGCCGAAGAGCGTAAAAAGCTGTGGGGGAGCGAAGACCAACCGGCGTGGCAGCAACGGCTATATCAGCACGGTCGGGCACTATGCGGAAGTGGCAAGAAAGTTGGAAAAACGAATTCCTTGGCAGATGGACAGCGAGATTGATCATCGATATAGACAAGTGGATAAACAGAAAGCATGGTGAGATAGATTACTATATAACACAGATGTTTTCTGAACACGGGTATTTTCTGGAATACCTCCATAGAATGGGAGGGACAGATACATCGACCTGCCTTTATAAAGATGACTGCGTGGACGATACACAACACACATTCTTCAGATGTGACAGGTGGAGGCAAGAAAGACATGACTTTAAGGAAAATGTTGGTGTAATAACACCGGAAAACATCGTAGAAGCTATGATGGAAAGTAAGAGGAAGTGAAGTCAAATAGCGACTTATACTGAGAATATCCTACGAGAGAAGAAGCAGGATATAGACGTGGACATGGCTCGTGCAATCCGGTAGGATCAAAGGAGGAGTCCCATCTTGAAGCAATGCGAATGCGGTACCGGGGTGGAGACAAGGCTCAAAGAAATAGGAGCGGTTTTAGTGGGTGCAAGCCCCACATACCGGATACTGTATGGTCACAATATTTGATGATGTGTTAGGCATATCCCCTCTTCAACCGAACAAAAAAATCATTATTATTAAAATAAAGTAATCATGTGGCATGAAGAGTGGGAACGTAGTTTGTTTTATTATTTTTTTTTTATTTAAACAATCAAAATGAAGCTGAGTGTATGTAATCAAGTACTTAAAATAGAAAAACTATGTAATCTCAAACGCCATTACAGGACGCACCATTTTGAGCTGCTTTTAGTCGCCGAAAATAAAAGAAAAAATTTATTGCGAAAACATTAAGAAAATTTTAAAATAAAGTTTGAACAAAATTCAAACAGTAATATGATAATATGTACCTTTCGATAATGTCACTTTTTGGTGCAATCCGGAATCAAATGCAAAATATTTTAAATGAAGTGCCCTTGTCTCGCCAGACAATAGTTCAGCGTACTGATAGTATTGGCCAGTTTATACAAACACAAACTTTTAAGAGAATTGAGGGCACAAAATATATTTCCGTTTGTTTTGGCGAAAGTGTTGAGGTGTGCGACACTAGTCGATGACCATTTTATTTCATTCGAGTAAATTTTAAAACTCGAATCTTTTATTAGTAATGTTACTGGCGAAGCTATTTTCAGATCCTTTGAACGTATCATTAATTGAGAAAAGAAAAATATTTGTCTGGTCTTCTTCAATCAATAATTATTGATCACAGCAAATTTGTATTGTAAAAAATCCTTCTTAAGAAAAAAACTTAAGAAAGGAAAAAAATTTAACTAAAACCCGATGTACATATGTACACACCAAAAATTTTTAATTGAAAAATATTTGTATTTTGTACCGATGGTGCAGCGGTTATGACTGGGTGTAAACACGACTTTGCAGGGTTTCCATTAAGAGCCGAAATAAAAGTTCATTACTTTCACTGCATTATTCACTAGCAAAAATTATTTGCGAAAACACATCGATGAAAATAATTAATCGATTGAAAGGCAGGTATAATGCGCTAGTTCACAGAAAGCTTATCGCCTTTTTAGAAGTCAATGCATTACTGCAGCCCCATGGCACGAAACAATTCACGAAATCATAAGAATCTGAGAGTTCCGCTGGTATAAGAAGAGTTTTCTAAGTACACGCAAGGAAAAGGCAGTTTGAAATATGATTACGGCATCATTAGTATACTCGTATATGCCATAATATTGTATATTAGTGTTAAAAACATATTATTCTCGATTTAGTAATAGTTTGCTTCCCCATAGATATGTTTTCGTTTGCATTTCATATTAGAAATTTTTTTAACAACAACAGCTTTTATTACACCCAATACTGAAATATTTGTTTTTATCATATGTATGCAAAGTACGAGTATATTCACATGTAACATCCAATTTTCACGATGATTTTTTCAAATGCCTTTCATATTTGTGGGCAAATTTGATAGAAATGAAAGATGGGTAAACAAAAAGACACGAACTCTGTTTTTCGTGTTTTTTCCTAATTTCTTTTCGTTTCATTTGTAATTTTGTTATAATTTTTCATTTGCATTCCTTTGGCAAGATGACTACATCGATACTAACAAAAGGATAAAAAGAGACAAACGATATTATTTTGCAACTACACTTGAAAAAAGACAAGTCTTAAAAAGTCCTGATGAATTTTTTTTTTTTTTTTAGCTTTTATTTATTTATTGAATCTTCACAATGTGAACTAACAATAAGTATTCAAATCTGAATGAAAATGTAACATGTAACATGTTGCATGAAAATGTAACATGTTTTTGGTAGCAGCTTTAAAATAAAATAAAAAACAAAAATGTCTTTTAAAGTCGCCGTGAAAATTGAGTGTAACAAATATAAATTTCCAGAATAAACTTAATATTGTCAACATTTTTCATTTTAGTCTTTGACACATACTTGTCTTTCAGTTTTATTTTTTTATGAAGAAAAATGTGTTTTACTTTTGATTAAAAAATTTTTTGTTAATCTAAAGAACAAAAAAAGAAAGCAAAAGACTGCAAATTAAAAATGTGAAAAATACGGAATAAAGTTTACAGAAATCAAAAGGTACGTTTGAATATTCCCAACAAACCAAAATGATTTAGAAATAATTTGTAACAAGCTTACTAACATAAGCCTTAAGCTTTGAAAAGGCTTGTGAATACTATTGTAAAAGAGTTGTTAAAAATTGTTTAATAATGAAAACTGAACCCTTGCCATAATATTACTTGTCTATAATATAGAGCAAGTTAAGAAGTCTAATTATAGAATAAGCTTGCAGAAAAATAGTTTTATAATTATGCTTATAACAAGCTTACATTTTTAATATTTTTGTAAGCTTGTGAATATAAACAAATAATATTTCCACTCCCACGCCAATAGAAATGGCAGCATCTGTAAAAATTAAAAAGTAAATGAATATGATGAAGACAATGTATGAAGTACCTTACTTTTTATAGCTCCAACTGAACTGAGACTCCGCGCACTCTTCTACTCTGCAGTTCCCTGCCAGCATAAATGTTCTGCCAGCTCGGCTGTCAATAATTTACGCCAACAGTTTTTAGTATAATTTGTTTTTGAGAATAGTAAATGTTTAAAAAAAAATTTGTAGCTAAATTTCGTAGGATAATACAATTAAAATTCTAATAATTACCTACAAATGTCGCAGACTCCGCATATATTACATTTTGACCTTCGAAAAATGAATTATTTATTTTTAATTTATAGAGCTTACTTACATATTTACAATAATTTTTGTATTAATATAATATTCTATTACTTTTTTCTTTTGCACACGTTTTTTTTTGCTTCTTTTCACCTCTCAATATGAACAACCGTTGGATGCTACGATTTGTTCTTTTTTTCCAATATATCAAAAAGTAGAAAACAAACATTCAAACAATCGAATTTGTTTATTTTACTAGCTTTTAATACTGATACCAATCATTGCAAAGCTGTAGCGAAAATATGTTGTTTGTAATTATACTTGTTAAAATGTTATGTAAACTAAGTGTATAGCAAGTATTATTGTAAAAGGTTTGTCATCTAAAGGATTTTCAAACTTATAATAAGGAAGCTTATAAAAAGTTGTAGGAAATATATTATGATAAGCTTATTCTACAACTCATTTATATTTGGCTTGTGGAATGGTTTGTTGGGTTAAGATGTTGATATTTGTATGTATGTTGTAATCAACAACACTATGACAACATTAAGAGTATTGTTGGCCAACCATTATATTTATTTATACGAGGATTGACAAAATACTCAATAAATTCTTTTTATTTCAGCTAATAGACGCTAAAACCTATTGATGTCAAAGTCATCTCCAATTATGGGAGCCAACTATATTTTGCAGATTAATTTTAATTATTTTATTTCACCAAAATGTATCAAATGTTTTAATTTTAACTTTTTTATGTATGAATAAGAATTTGTAAATAACTAAAATAGTATTGTTTTTTTTTTTTTTTCTAAAACGTCCTTTTTTAAATTAATATGGCGGTTAATGACCTAAATATGGTTATGACATTAGTATAGCTGTTTAATGAAAGTAATATGGTTGGTTGGCATAATAACATGGATAAGTATGATATTAATTTGGTAGATTTTATTAATACTGTGTTTAATTTCAATAACACCAATGTTGAACATTTTGCTTACAAAACTATATTAACGCAAATTAATGGCATTAAAATATAACAATGTAATATTTTCAGTACCAACCACATTATTCAAAAATAGTATGTTGCCCTTAGAATATTGCCCTTTTTTATTCAATCCTTTGTAAAGGATTGAATAAAAAAATATTTTTCACTTTTTTACTTGCACCGTAACGTGCCGTTTATTTTAGTGTATTCTTAAGACTAATTACAATCGTTTTCTTATCCTTTATTTATATGAGAGTGTTTCTTAATGATATTTTACTTTTTATCTTAAACTATGTTTTGTCTTGAGGGACATAAATAAAGTACCTGTCTAAAGTACACAAAAAATTTAATTCGTAATTTTCTCATCATTAACATTAAACACATTCGAGACAGCAGGCTACACAAACACACGACTACAAATGCCGCTGGCTACAAGTGTAGCCTGTAGCCAACTACATAATTATATTGAAAACGGCAGCTACATAATAAACAGCTGATATTGTTTTTTTCTAGTTGCAAATGTCAAAAAGCTTTTTGTACATATAAAATGGCTGAGGGATATTTAGAAAATTCTATAGTAGCTATTGCTAAAATAATGCGAGCTACTTAGTCGTAATGTATATACGCATCAAAAAATTAAATATTTGAAAATCACAATCAAAATCCACAACTAAAATGAAAACTTCTGAAATATAAACAGCTGCTATTTTGCATTTCAATGGTGCCACTTATAATTTTTTTTTGCTGTTTCTAAAGCTATCACCTAGTTGAAGAGCAAGAAAAATCCAAGAAAATGCAAATAATTATTTGAAGACTAAAGTAATTTAAATATAATACCATTTTTTTTAAACCTATATATGGAAGTATTTTTTAACAAGAGCTATTATTAAACATTTTCCATTTAGAATAATACACTTTGTTACATAAAAGAAGTTTGGGTGCATCCAAAAATTATTGTTGTTTCAATAATAATAACAAAAAATAATAATTTACGCACTAACAAACAAAAAAGAACATAAATTTTTGTTTCGTCTTATGGAATAATGCAAATAAAGAAGTGTGACAAATAGTGTGGCAAGAGATTTGACAATATAAAACTTTGAAAAAATTATTTAAACAATAAGATTTTTATTGGAACAGGATTGCATTTTTACAAAAGCAATTAATAATAATATAATTGTTATCATTTAAATTCTCATCTGAATCATAGTGTTACACTAAAAATGTTTACTAGTTCACATGACTATTATATGCAAACATATATTTTTTAATGGTTTTTATGAAAATCAATACATATCAATACAATCAATTTTATGAAAATCAATACTAAAATAAATATATAAATGTTAACTTCATCTTGCCTTTCAATTTAATAATAAAAATTATTGATAATGAATTTTTCATCAATTGTGTTAGCTTGCGCATGGAAGAAAATATGAAAACGAGATTTTTTATTATTTCGTTTTTTTACACATCACTAATGTACATTACATTTTTTACGAATTAATAAACAAAATCTTAGTAATAATAAACTGCAAAAGGGGTAAATTGTATAAAGTGTAATTGATTATCAAGAATCTAAATTTGATTACTTTTTATCTTAGGCCATATTTTCTTTTAATAAATACACAAAACTCAAATTATCCGAAATTCAAATAATACTTTTCACCAATTATTTTTATCAAAAACATCGTATATATGATGAATAAACAAGTTTTTAGATTTAAATAAGAGTTTTCACAATAAATAAAATAAAACAAGTAAGAGTGTAGTATATTCGGCTGGGCCGAATCTAAAATACCCTTCACGATAATCACGAATATGTATAGTATATTAAAAATGTGACCTAAATATGCTCGGTTATATGTGAACCGATATCGGAATTTTCTATTTTCTGTATTTTAGTAACCTTCTTTTATAACGAGAATTGCTTTTCAGCAAAAAAAAAATTTTTTAATGGAAAAATCGGTTCAGGCTATATCTCGGGTATATATGGACCGATATCGAAAATTTTAATTTTCCATATTTATATAACCTTATATCATTACCAGAACTGCTTTTGAGCACAACAAATTGTTAAAGTTCGCTTACGCGATATTTTCATGAAAAACCCCATTTAGGCTATATCTCGGGTATATATGGACCGATATCAGAAATTTTAATTTTCTCTATTTTCGTAACCTTCTTTTATAACAAGAACTGCTTTTCAGTAAAAAAAAAAAAAATTTTATTGGAAAAATCGGTTCAGGCTATATCTCGAGTATATATGGACCGATATCGGATTTTTTCTTTTTCCATATTTATATAACCTTATTTCATTACCAGAACTGCTTTTGAGCACAAAAAAGTTGTTTACTCGGCATTTTCATCAAAAAACCTGTTAAGCTATATATCGGGTATATATGAACCGATATCGGAAATTTTAATTTTCCATATTTATATAACCTTATTTTATTAACAGAACTGCTTTAAGGTGAAAAAAGTTGTTTAAGTTCGCTTACGCGACATTTTCATGAAAAACCCGGTTTGCGCTATATCTCGGGTATATATGGACCGATATCGGAAATTTTTATTTTTCATACCAATATAACCTTATTTCATTACCACAACTGCTTTAAGGTGAAAAAAATTGTTTAAGTTCGCTTACGCGACATTTTCATGAAAAACCCGGTTTGGGCTATATCTCGGGTATATATGGACCGATATCGGAAATTTTCATTTTCCATATTTACATAACCTTATTTAATTACCAGAACTGCTTTAAGGCGAAAAAATTGTTTAAGTTCGCTTACGCGGCATTTTCATGAAAACACCGGTTTAGGCTATATCTCGGGTATATATGGACCGATATCGGAAATTTTTATCTTCCATATTTATATAAACTGATCTTATTACCAGAACTGTTTTTAATCAAAAAAAAGTTGTTAAAGTTCGCTTACGCGACATTTTCATGAAAAACCCGGTTTGGGCTATATCTCGGGTATATATAGACCGATATCGAATATTTTTATTTTCCATACTTATACAACCTTATTTTATTACCAGAACTACTTTTAAGTAAAAAAGTTGTTTAAGTTCGCTTACGCGGCAATTTCATGAAAACCCCGTTCCAGGCTATATCTGCGGTATATATGAACCGATATCGGAAATTTTCATTTTTCATATTTATATAACCTTATTTTGTTACCAGAACCGCTTTTAAGCAAAAAAAGTTGTTTAATTTCGCTGACGCGGCATTTTCATGAAAAACCCGTTCTAGGCTATATCTCGGGTATATATGGACCGATATCGAAAATTTTCATTTTTCATATATATGTAACCTAATTTCATTACCAGAACTGCTTTTGAGCACAAAAAAGTTGTTTAAGTTCGCTTACGCGGCATTCATTTTCATATTCATGAAAAACCTGGTTTGGGCTATATCTCGGGTATATATGGACCGATATCGAAAATTTTCATTTTCCATATTTATGTAACCTAATTTCATTACCAGAACTGCTTTTGAGCACAAAAAAATTGTTTAAGTTCGCTTACGCGGCATTTTCATGAAAACCCCGGTCTAGGCTATATCTCGGGTATATATAGACCGATATCGAAAATGTTCATTTTTCATATTTATATGACCCTATTTTATTACCAGAACTGCTTTTGAGCACAAAAAAGTTGTTTAAGTTCGCTTACGCGACATTTTCATGAAAAACCCGGTTTGGGCTATATCTCGGGTATATATGGACCGATATCGAAAATTTTCATTTTTCATATTTATATGACCCTATTTCATTACCAGAACTGCTTTTGAGCACAAAAAAGTTGTTTAAGTTCGCTTACGCGGCATTTTCATGAAAAACCTGGTTTGGGCTATATCTCGGGTATATATGGACCGATATCGAAAATTTTCATTTTTCATATTTATATGACCCTACTTCATTACCAGAACTGCTTTTGAGCACAAAAAAGTTGTTTAAGTTCGCTTACGCGACATTTTCATGAAAAACCCGGTCTAGGCTATATCTCGGGTATATATGGACCGATATCGAAAATTTTAATTTTTCATATTTATATGACCCTATTTTATTACCAGAACTGCTTTTGAGCACAAAAAAGTTGTTTAAGTTCGCTTACGCGACATTTTCATGAAAAACCCGGTTTGGGCTATATCTCGGGTATATATGGACCGATATCGAAAATTTTCATTTTTCATATTTATATGACCCTATTTCATTAGCAGAACTGCTTTTGAGCACAAAAAAGTTGTTTAAGTTCGCTTACGCGACATTTTCATGAAAAACCCGATTCGGGCTATATCTCGGGTATATATGGACCGATATCGGAAATTTTCATTTTCCATATTTATGTAACCTAATTTTATTACCAGAACTGCTTTTGAGCACAAAAAAATTGTTTAAGTTCGCTTACGCGGCATTTTCATGAAAACCCCGGTCTAGGCTATATCTCGGGTATATATGGACCGATATCGAAAATGTTCATTTTTCATATTTATATGACCCTATTTTATTACCAGAACTGCTTTTGAGCACAAAAAAGTTGTTTAAGTTCGCTTACGCGACATTTTCATGAAAAACCCGGTTTGGGCTATATCTCGGGTATATATGGACCGATATCGAAAATTTTCATTTTTCATATTTATATGACCCTATTTCATTACCAGAACTGCTTTTGAGCACAAAAAAGTTGTTTAAGTTCCCTTACGCGGCATTTTCATGAAAAACCTGGTTTGGGCTATATCTCGGGTATATATGGACCGATATCGAAAATTTTCATTTTTCATATTTATATGACCCTATTTCATTACCAGAACTGCTTTTGAGCACAAAAAAGTTGTTTAAGTTCGCTTACGCGACATTTTCATGAAAAACCCCGGTCTAGGCTATATCTCGGGTATATATGGACCGATATCGGAAATTTTCATTTTCCATATTTATGTAACCTAATTTCATTACCAGAACTGCTTTTGAGCACAAAAAAATTGTTTAAGTTCGCTTACGCGGCATTTTCATGAAAACCCCGGTCTAGGCTATATCTCGGGTATATATGGACCGATATCGAAAATGTTCATTTTTCATATTTATATGACCCTATTTTATTACCAGAACTGCTTTTGAGCACAAAAAAGTTGTTTAAGTTCGCTTACGCGACATTTTCATGAAAAACCCGGTTTGGGCTATATCTCTGGTATATATGGACCGATATCGAAAATTTTCATTTTTCATATTTATATGACCCTATTTCATTACCAGAACTGCTTTTGAGCACAAAAGAGTTGTTTAAGTTCGCTTACGCGACATTTTCATGAAAAACCCGGATTGGGCTATATCTCGGGTATATATGGACCGATATCGGAAATTTTCATTTTCCATATTTATGTAACCTAATTTTATTACCAGAACTGCTTTCGAGCAAAAAAAAAAGTTATTTAGCTTCGCCTATGCGACATTTTCATTAAAAATCCGATTTGGGCTATATCTCGGGTATATATGGACCGATATCTGAAAAAAAAATTTTTTGCCTTTTAGTCACCATGCTTAATAAGTGTGTGAAGTTTGAAGCAAAACGAACAACTTTTGTTTTCAAAAATTTTCATACAAAACTGCAAAAAAAATGGCTTTTTTCGGAATTTTGAATATATCTCAGCTATACGTGGACCGATATTACTGAATTTCAATAGCAAACCCATGAATCGATGGGGTAAAAGAATGGTGAAAGAAAAAAGTTTCTAAGTCTAATGGTTTTCTCAGAAACGGTATTTCAACAGCGGACAGACGGACAGACGGACATCGCTTAATCGACTTTTCCATTAATTCTGATTCAGAATATATGTATATACTTTATAGGGTCGCAAAAAAAAACTGTAGAAATTACAAACGGAATCACAAACTTATATATACCCTTTACATTTTTGTGAAGGGTATAAAAATAAAAACAATATCTCAGTCCACTAACATCACCGTAAAATAGTCTTAGAAAAGGGTGTAATCAGTTTTAAAAACTGTTGACTGAAAAGAGTGCTAAACAGAACATTTGAACTTAAAATTTTTTTATGAATACAGTTTTATCGCATTACCTCTAAAAATGATTTGAATAACTGTTAACCATTTTTATGAATATATTTTGTGAATTTGTTCTCAAAGCGCTAATTTATTTGACTTTGCTTGATACATTGACATCACTAACAAAGCTTTTGTAGCCAACAAAAATAGAAATAGTTTAATTGGACTACAACGACAAAATCAGCATGGATAATAGGGTGGGTCACTTATTTTTTTTTAACTTTATTATTTTATTTATTGAATCTACATAAGGAATGTAATGACAATAAGTATTCAAGTCTTAATACTAAAAAAAAATTCTGGTTAAAGTCCTGCCAGTGCTGGACAAAAGTTTATTTTTATGCGAATATTATTTCAGAATTCAGTCATCTGTTTAGAGCTCTAATGGTAGCCAAAGTATTCCTCCTTCTCAGACGGATATGACCACCAAATCCTCTTGCAGTTAATATGGAAGAGGATTTGGGTAGAATTCAAGTTTATTAATATATCTTGTCGCGTACTTCACAAAGTCAGATTTCACAAAAGGTACGTTCAGATCTGTGTGGATTCGTGAGTTTTTAACGTACCATGGAGCATCTGTAATTCTACGGAGAATTCTATTTTGACTTCTTTGAATTTTTTCAATGTTGGATGGTGGGTCACTTATGTATGGGAAAAAATAAAAGTGAATTAATAAAGTTCTAATAGTAATATTTTGCTGTCTGAGGCATAAAAAGGTAATACTTGAAAAAACAAAATATTCATATCTAGATAATAAACCCAATATAAAGAAGTGAGAGTGATCAGACGTGCTTTTTTGTGCTCTATAATTTTCTACATGTTCTTATTACAACATTTGCTTTTACTATAAAAATTTAAATAAAACAAATAAATGATACATACATAAATTTAAAATAAACATTAACTCTGTTTTAACATTCTTGTTTTTAATCGCATTTATTGCTGTTTTAAAAAACTAAAGTACAAACTGTGTAAAAAATTAAATTTAAATAAAAACAAGTAAGAGTGTAGTGTATTCGGCTGGGCCGAATCTAAAATACCCCTCACGATAGTCACGAATATGTATAGTATATTAAAAATGGGACCTAAATATGCTCGGTTATATATGAACCGATAGCGGAATTTTCTATTTTCTGTATTTTAGTAACCTTCTTTTATAACGAGAATTGCTTTTCAGCAAAAAAAAAAAAAAAAAATTTTTTTTTTAATGGAAAAATCGGTTCAGGCTATATCTCGAGTATATATGGACCGATATTGGCTATTTTCTTTTTCCATATTTATATAACCTTATTTCATTACCAGAACTGCTTTTGAGCACAAAAAAGTTGTTTAGTCGGCATTTTCATCAAAAAACCTGTTAGGTTATACACCGGGTATATATGAACCGATATCGGAAATTTTAATTTTCCATATTTATATAACCTTATTTTATTACCAGAACTGCTTTAAGGTGAAAAAAGTTGTTTAAGTTCGCTTACGCGACATTTTCATGAAATACCCGGTTTGGGCTATATCTCGGGTATATATGGACCGATATCGGGAATTTTCATTTTCCACATTTATATAACCTTATTTAACTGCCAGAACTGCTTTAAGGTGAAAAAAGTTGTTTAAGTTCGCTTACGCGGCGTTTTCATGAAAACCACGGTTTAGGCTATATCTCGGGTATATATGGACCGATATCGAATATTTTTATCTTCCATATTTATATAAACTCATCTTATTACCAGAACTGTTTTTAATCAAAAAAAAGTTGTTAAAGTTCGCTTACACGACATTTTCATGAAAAACCCGGTTTGGGCTATATCTCGGGTATATATAGACCGATATCGACAATTTTCATTTTCCATACTTATATAACTTTATTTCATTACTAGAACTGCTTTTGAGCACAAAAATGTTGTTTTAGTTTGCTTACGCGACACTTTTATGTTAAACCCGGTCTAGGCTATATCTCGTGTATATATGGACCGATATCGAAAATGTTCATTTTTCATATTTATATGACCCTATTTCATTACCAGAACCGGTTTTAAGCAAAAAGAGATGTTTAAGTTCACTTACGCGACATTTTCATTAAAACCGCAGTTTAGGCTATATCTCGGGTATATATGGACCGATATCGGAAATTTTCAATTTCCATATTTATGTAATCTTATTTTATTACCAGAATTGCTTTTGAGCAAAAAAAAGTTGTTTAAGTTCGCTTACGCGACATTTTCATGAAAAACCCGGTTTGGGCTATATCTCGGATATATATAGACCGATATCGACAATTTTCATTTTCCATACTTATATAACCTTATTTTATTACCAGAACTGCTTTTGAGCACAAAAAAGTTGTTTAAGTTCGCTCACGCGGCATTTTCATGAAAACCCCGTTCCAGGCTATATCTGCGGTATATATGGACCGATATGGGAAATTTTCATTTTTCATATTTATATAACCTTATTTTATTACCAGAACCGCTTTTAAGCAAAAAAAGTTGTTTAATCTCGCTGACGCGGCATTTTCATGAAAACCCCGGTCTAGGCTATATCTCGGGTATATATGGACCGATATTGGAAATTTTCATTTTCCATATTTAGGTAACCTAATTTCATTACCAGAACTGCTTTTGAGCACAAAAAAGCTGTTAAGTTCGCTTACGCGGCATTTTCATGAAAACCCTGGTCTAGGCTATATCTCAGGTACATATGGACCGATATCGGAAATTTTCATTTTCCATATTTATGTAACCTAATTTCATTACCAGAACTGCTTTTGAGCGCAAAAAAGTTGTTTAAGTTCGCTTACGCGGCATTTTCATGAAAACCCTGTTCCAGGCTATATCTCGGGTATATATGGACCGATATCGAAAATTTTCATTTTCCATACCTATATAACCTTATTTTACTATTAGAACTACTTTTAAGCAAAACAAGTTGTTTAAGTTCGCTTACGCGGCATTTTCATAAAAACCCCGGCTTAGGCTATATCTCGGGTATATATGGACCGTAATCCGAAATTTTTATCTTCCATATTTATATAACCTCATCTTATTACCAGAACTGTTTTTAATCAAAAAAAGTTGTTAAAGTTCGCTTACGCGACATTTTCATACAAAACCCAGGTTTGCGCTATATCTCGGGTATACATATATCGACCGATATTGGAAATTTTCATTTTTCCCGTTAATATAACTTTATTTCATTACTAGAACTGCTTTTGAGCAGAAAAATGTTGTTTAGTTTGCTTACGCGACACTTTTATGTAAAACCCGTTCTAGGCTATATCTCGGGTATATATGGACCGACATCGAAAATTTTCATTTTTCATATTTATATGACTATATTTCATTACCAGAACTTTTTTTAAGAAAAAAAAAGGTGGTTAAGTTCACTTACGCGACATTTTCATTAAAACCGCAGTTTACGCTATATCTCGGGTATATATGGACCGATATCGGAAATTTTCATTTTCCATATTTATGTAATCTTATTTCATTACCACAACTTTTTTTGAGCAAAAAAAAAGTTGTTTAAGTTCGCTTACGCGACATTTTCATGAAAAACCCGATTTGGGCTATATCTCGGGTACATATGGACCGATATCGGAAATTTTAATTTTTCATATTTATATGACCCTATTTCATTACCAGAACTGCTTTTGAGCACAAAAAAGTTGTTTAAGTTCGCTTACGCGACATTTTCATGAAAAACCCGAGATGGGCTATATCTCGGGTATATATGGACCGATAGCGAAAATTTTTATTTTCCATATTTATGTAAACTTATTTCATTCCCAGAACTGCTTTTAAGCACAAAAAAGTTTTTTCAGTTCGCTTACGCGGCATTTTCATGAAAAACCCCGGTCTAGGCTATATCTCGGGTATATATGGACCGATATCGAAAATTTTAATTTTTCATATTTATATGACCCTATTTCATTACCAGAACTGCTTTTGAGCACAAAAAAGTTGTTTAAGTTCGCTTACGCGGCATTTTCATGAAAACTCCGGTCTAGGCGATATCTCGGGACCTATGGACCGATATGGAAAATTTTCATTTTTAATATTTATATGACCCTATTTCATTACCAAACCTGCTTTTGAGCACAAAAAAGTTGTTTCAGTTCGCTTACGCGGCATTTTCATGAAAACCCCGGTCTAGGCTATATCTCGGGTATATATGGACCGATATGGAAAATTTTCATTTTTCATATTTATATGACCCTATTTCATTACCAGAACTGCTTTTGAGCACAAAAAAGTTTTTTAAGTTCGCTTACGCGACATTTTCATGAAAAACCCGAGTTGGGTTATGTCTCGGGTATATATGGACCGATATCGGAAATTTTCATTTTCCATATTTACGTAACCTAATTTCATTTCCAGAACTGCTTTTGGGCACAAAAAAGTTGTTTAAGTTCGCTTACGCGGCATTTTCATGAAAAACCCCGGTCTAGGCTATATCTCGGGTATATATGGACCGATATCGAAAATTTTCATTTTTCATATTAATATGTCCCTATTTCATTACCAGAACTGCTTTTGAGCACGAAAAAGTTATTTAGCTTCGCCTATGCGACATTTTCATTAAAAATCCGATTTGGGCTATATCTCGGGTATATATGGACCGATATCTGAAAAAAAATTTTTTGCCTTTAAGTCACCATTCTTAATAAGTGTGTGAAGTTTGAAGCAAAACGAACAATTTTTGTTTTCAAAAATTTTCATACAAAACTGCAAAAAAAATGGCTTTTTTCGGAATTTTGAATATATCTCAGCTATACATGAACCGATATTACTGAATTTCAATAGCAGACCCATGAATCGATGGGGTAAAAGAATGGTGAAAGAAAAAAGTTTCTAAATCTAATGATTTTCTCAGAAACGGTATTTCAACAGCGGACAGACGGACATCACTTAATCGACTTTTCCATTAATTCTGAATCAGAATATATATACTTTATAGGGTCGCAAAAAAAACTGTAGAAATTACAAACGGAATCACAAACTTATATACACCCTTTACATTTTTGTGAAGGGTATAAAAACCAAAGCGAACGGCTTGTTTTTGCTCGTCAATATATGACCAAAGATTTTGATTTCTGGAGTACCGTTAGTTGGAACAAACATAAAAATTTAATTAGGCTTATTATTAATATTTAGGTATTGTTTACTGACGAAGGTAAATTTAACTTATTTGGGTGCGATGGAAGAGGCAAACAAAACAAAGAGATGGAAGGCAAGAATTTAAGAAAAACAGTAAAGGACGGTGGTGGATCGGTTATGGTTTGGGGATGCATGCCCAGCCTCAGGAGTTGGAAATTTGCATTTCATTGACGGTGTTATGAATAAGAATGTTTATTTAAATACTTTGAGAAAAAATTTAAAAGAAAGCGTAAAAAAACTCGGCATTGAAACTAATTTCCAATTTTACCAGGACAATGATCCTAAACACTCAGCATATGATGTAAAGAATTGGCTGCTCTATAACTGTCCGAAGGTTATTAAAACCCCTGCACAAAGTCCGGACCTCAATGTTATTGAACATTTGTGGCACAAATTAGGCCGCCGGATGCAGGACAGGCAGTGTACGTCAATTCCACAACTAAAGAATGCCTTACAGGAAGAGTGGAATAATATAAGTCCTGAGGTTTGCAAAAAATTAGTGGAATCTTTGCCTAGCCACTTACAAGCTGTTGAAACCCAAAAA
The DNA here is from genome assembly GCA_914767995.1 of Thecocarcelia acutangulata. Taxonomy (NCBI): domain Eukaryota; kingdom Metazoa; phylum Arthropoda; class Insecta; order Diptera; family Tachinidae; genus Thecocarcelia; species Thecocarcelia acutangulata. The sequence goes on from OU612097.1 coordinate 62,883,933, forward strand.
GGTGGATCTACAAAATATTAATTTTGCGTTATGTTCACATAATGCTAATTTTTTATTATTGTACATATAATTCCAACCGAATTACCGTGGAAGCAACCATTTTTCATTTTCATCTCTGCTACAAAAGTAGAAAATGTTCAACTAATGTGGAAGCGTCTGAACCAGGACTAAATTTTAAGACCCTTGCACAGACAACAGTATATCACAACTCTGGATTCGAAAAATAATCTAAGAAACAAACCAAATAATGCGATAATTCTCTTATAATATTTTACTGTTTTTCTTCAATACAACATTTATTATTTTTGTAATTGTAAACGGTATTATTTCTTAATATCTTTCTCATTATGAGATTATCTCTCAATGAAATTCAAGAAATTGCCAATTGGCTCTCAAGATAATTTCTGCATATAAATACATACACACAGCCACATATGATAGTGATGAGTGCAAGTACAAAGTAAATAAATAAAAAAAGCAAAACCCACAACAAAAATTCAGCAACTGCATTAAGAACCCAGTTACTTAAAAAAAGTGAATAAATACAAAAACCACAAATAAATCAAAAGTAATTCGAAACGTGAGGGCGTCTCATGCATGAAAAATTTATTTTTTATTTTCGACTACTTGCACTGCACAGACACACAATTTTTATCATGATTTTTTTGATTACAAGTGTACTTTCAATCTCTAGAAGGCATTATAGACTTAAGATGAGTTTTGTAACAGCTGTATAGTCGTATATTAAAGTAGATTAAACCTATTCGCGTTATTCATTTTATCCAAGCCATTAATTGAGTTAATTGTTTACAAAAAAATTTATTTGGATAAAGTATTCTCTAAAATATTTTATGTAAATTATATATTACATTATTCATACATACGTATGCACATATGTATATAGTTTTATGTTAAATTTCACCGGTAGAGGACAAAAACACAGAAAGCTAAAGCAGGTAATAAGTTGTAAATATTTCTTACTTGCTTTTAGTACGAGTTGCGCTCAAAAATTCAAGTACGTATAACACACAAGTGTACTTAAAATAAACCGATAACGGAATTGTTCAAGAGTACCGATCTTGCAATGTCTTAAAATAAGTGTAAAATTCTTGAATGAAGTGCAGAATTCTTGAACGGAGTAAAAATACAAAGACACAAATACATACGAGTGAATAGGAATTAAAAATGTATGAGAGCGCACTAAAAGGTTCCCTAGCAAAAAAGCTCTTTTTTATTGTGAAATATTATTTGAACATTTTTCTTTTTGAATTCTCATTAATTTATTTAAAGTAATGGTATATATAGGTAGCTAAATGTTGGATTTTTTTTTTTAAGTTTTCCAAGTCTACTGCTGATTAGACACATATACATCTTGGAAACACAAGAAACAAGCTGCATATATTTTTTAATTGGTATAGGTAAATGTTAGTAGCTAATAAGGTAAATAATAATAGACTCAATTATTCTTATTTCAAGTACGGATTCTGGATTGAAACTTCTTGAATCAATCGCATTTTAAGAATGACTTCAAACGCTCCATGCCAAATAAATCATTAGCTCCTCCCAAGCCGTCCCAGCAATTGCAATTCATTTCAAGCAACAATTTTCCTCAAGCATGTCAGTCAACAACCCAAATAAATGTTTCAAGCTCTAACCAAGTTTCTTATGCCAGTGTGGTTAAGACTAATATGTCAAACGCGAATCGGAAGTCCAAGTCTCAACAGCCCGACCCATATTTTAGCAACCTTGAAGTCACATTGCAGACTTTGGTTCAATCAATAAACACTTTTACGGCTTCTATGACCACCATGATGCAGGAAATGCTAAAAATGCAATCAACTATTTTACAGGCTATTTTAAAAAAAATGATTTATTTAAAAATATGTTTCTGGAACGCAAACGGCATACGCCAACATAAAAATGAACTTAAACACTTCCGGAGGGAACGGCAAATCGATGTTATGTTGATTGCTGAATCTCACCTGACGTCAAGAAGTTATTTCAGGATATACTATATGACACTAAAGATCCATGTGGAAGATCTTGTGGAGGTTCGGCTATTCTATTTAAAAATAGAATTAAACATTACTTGCTAAATGAGACATGTGAAGAATATTTTCAAGCATCAAATATTTGTATTAAACACATTCAGAGTAAATTGGTAATTTCATCAATTTATTCGCCGCCTCGGCTTTCAGTTACAGAAAACCATTATTCAAATTTTTTTATTTCTCTTGGATCCCGATTTATAGCTGCTGGTGACTATAATGCTAAACACACATTTTGGGGCTCAAGATTAATCTCCCCGAAAGGTCGTGTGCTTTTTGATACTATATCAAAATTGGGTTTAGATGTAATCTCCAACGGGTGTCCCACCTATATCTGACCAGCGAAAGATCCCAGATGTTATTGATTTTGGAATCCTAAAAAACGTCCCCTTAGATTGGGTGCATGTGGAGCTTTCATTGGATTCGTCCTCCGATAACTCACCTACTATTGTCTTTATATATTTCCCCCAGGACATCGGATCCCCATTTAACGACATAGGTGTATTCCAGTCTAGAGTGAATTGGCTAAAATATAAAAAATATTTAAGAACTCATTGTACGGAAAATATATCTTTGAGAACTCCAGTGGATATTGATGAGTCAATTAATGACTTTTGCCAAAATATTAGAAAAGCCGTGCAACATGCAACCACTGCCAAAAATGTAGAAATATGAATAGCAGAACTTGTTCTTCTGAAATCGAACACCTTGTCTCAGAAAAAAGAAGAATCAGAAGAGAATGGCAACTTCGCAGGTCTCCCCAGCTTAAAGCTAGGCTTCGAGAATGCATTAGTCAACTAAGAAATTTGCTTGAAGTCCAAAGAGTGGCTTCCGTCACAACCTATTTCAAAAGCCTCGATGGTATTCCTCTATCCGATTATTCTTTGTGTAAAGCAGCAAGAGGGTTAGAGAGACCCGTTAGATCTAAGCCACCCTGTGTTTGACATTGACGGACTGAATGATGATGCTGACATGCCTCCATATGCCGTTAGTCCTCCCGTACTTTTTAGACTTTGTTTTAAAGATGTCGATAATGCTATTAGTAACTTAAATCCCAGAAAAGCTCCATCATTTCGGTGAAAGTAAGGTGGTGGCTCTTGATATTTCAAAAGCGTTTGACAGAGTGTGGCATGCTGCACTACTGGCAAAACTTACTGCTTTTGGTGTCGGTGATGACTTCTCTCGGTTTATATCGAGCTTTCTCAGAGACCGCACTATACGAGTTGTTATAGATGGGGTCTCATCAAACGAGTTCAAGATTAATTCAGGGGTACCGCAAGGCTCCATTCTTTCTCCTACCCTATTTTTAATTTTCCTTAACGACCTTCTCTATCAAACTTCCAACCCTATCCACTCTTTTGCAGATGACAGCAGCATTTGTCACTCGTACTCTTTTAGTTATAGGCCTAGCCTATCAGAGATCGCTGCCAAGAGGCTAAATATGAGTGATTCACTGAATAGTAATCTTCTGTTAATCTCCGAATGGGGTCGTAAAAACAGAGTCGCTTTTAACGCTCGTAAGACCCAGTGCTGCTTATTAACACACAAACAAACGACCGCAGATTCTGCTTCATCTGTACTCATGGATGGTATAAATATTGAGGAATCGGATGCTCTCGATGTTCTTGGAATGAAAATACAGCGTGATGTTCGTTGGAATTTTCACATTTTTCATGTCTCTAAAGAAGCATTCAAGTGCCTCGGTTTTTTGAAACGGTGTAAGATGTACTTCACTCCATCCGACCTCCCTACTACTTATACCACCTATATCCGACCGAAAATGGAATACAACTCTCATGTTTGGGCCGGTGCCCCAAAGTCTATTTTGGGGTTGCTCGACCATGTGCAGGAGAGGGCGAAGAAGCTTATCGGTGACAGTAGGGTATCCAACTCTATTGACTCACTGGAGTATCGACGCAGTGTAGGGTGTGTTGCTCTGTTCTATCATTACTACAATGGATTTTGCTCTGACGAGATCAGGGGTCTTGTTCCCGAAACTCGCACATTTTTACGTAGCACGCGTTCATCGTCCAGAGCTCATCCATTTGTGGTCGATTGCCTAGGGAATCGCACTACGCATTACAGAGAGAATTCGCGTTTCGCCGTACGCTTCGTCTGTGGAACAAGTTGCCTGCAGACGTGTTTCCTGTCTGTTATAACGTTGGAAAGTTCAAGTCAAATGTTCACAAACACTACTCTCTCTCTCCTCACAACCTATGTTCCTAGTTCTGGTACAATGCACTGCATATGTAGGGGTCATCCCCTGAGTACTGGTCCAATATAAAAAAAAAAAAAAGATTGATAAAATTACCAACAAAATGATTGTACAGTTACCCCGAGTAGCTAAAAGAATAGTCCTTTTTATTTTTAATGCTATTTTACGTCTCGAGTATTTTCCTACTGAGTGGAAGGTGTCTGTCATTACTATGATACCCAAACCAGGAAAGGATCCTACAAAAGTTGAGTCATATAGGCCGATAAGTCTATTGCCAACAATTTCAAAACTGTTCGAGAAATTGCTAATGACGAAATTGACCCCAATCTTAAATGAAGTAGGATGTATTTCTAACCATCAATTCGGTTTTAGGGCTAAGCATAGCACCATAGAACAGCCACACAGGCTGGTGAATGTTATCAGAAACGCATTCGAAGATAAAAAATATTGCTCAGCTCTATTCATTGACGTTTCCAAAGCTTTTGACAAAGTGTGGCACGAAGGCTTAACTCATAAAATAAAATTAAACTTGCCTGCAAACACGCACAAGCTGTTAGAGAGCTACTTATATGACCGGAAATTCGTCGTTAAGCTCGGCTCAGCCAATCGAAGCTGCAGTTCCCCAGGGTAGTATATTGGGTCCAACTTTATATTTGATTTATGCTTCAGACATGCCAACGAGCTGCAAAATTCACACTTCAACTTTCAGATGATACAGCATTCATCAGTGTCCACGAAGACTATAAATTAGCATCACAAAATTTGCAAGAACATATTCTTATATTGGAGAAATGGCTGACACTTTGGAAAATCAAAGTAAATGAACAAAAATGTACCCATGTTACATTCACACTACGTAGAAAAACTTGTTCGGCTGTTAAAATCAATAACTATATTCTTCCGCAGCACAGTGAAGTCAAATACCTTGGTATTCGTCTCGACCGTAGGCTCACGTGGAAGTCTCACATTGACGTTAAAGTCACCCAGATGAAATTAAAAGCGGTGCAACTAAATTGGCTCATCTTCAGAAATTCCATCTTGAACGCAATCCTAGAGCCAATATGGAGCTACGGAATTCAATTGTGGGGCACCGCCTCTGCATCCAACATTGAGAAAATTCAAAAGCACCAGAATAAAATTCTCCGTACAATTACTGCAGCTCCATGGTATGTTAAAAACGCTCGAATTCACAAAGATCTAGGTGTACCCTTAGTGAAAGATGAATTTTCAAAACACACGATAAGGTACATTAACAGACTGGAGTCTCACCCGAATCCTCTCGCTCGTAGCATCCTTAACTTTGGTGGCCACACTCGACTGAGAAGGATGGACACCCTTGCATTCATCAGAGCGTTGGAAAGGTGATTTACCAATAAAATACACGCAAGAAACAACTTTTCATTTAGCATTAGCTAGACCTTAGTAAATAAAATTTTTCAATATTAATTAATTTTTTTTCTATATTAATTAATGAATTTTAGTTTTAAGATTTGCATACTTGTTATTAGTTCTTTTAGAAGATACAGTAAATAATTAAATTATTTAAAAACAAAAAAAAAATAAATATATATATATATATATATATATATATATATATATATATATATATATATATATATATATATATATATATATATATATATATATATATATATATATATATATATATATATATATATATATATATATATATATATATATATATATATATATATATATATATATATATATATATATATATATATATATATATATATATATATATATATATATATATATATATATATATATATATATATATCAAGTGCAGCAGTGTTAGCACAATAGCTATTTATAAGTTAGCTAGAACTACGAGGGCAGATTTTTTTTCAAAAACCAATTGTTTCTCAACATAGTCTTCTTTTAGCTCAATACTACATTTAGTAAGACGATATTCTAACCTTTTTTATACCATCTAAATAATACGATTTTGGGAACGCCTCAGAACACGCGTTATATTCGGTAATCACTTTTTCGTTTGAGTTTAATCTTTTTCCTCCAAGTCAAGTTTGGGAACAGGAAACTCACTAGGAGCTAAATCTGGGCTATTAGGTGGATGATCAACTAGTTCGAAGTGTATTTCACGTAATTTTAGCATGGTGTCTAATGCTGTGTGAAACGGTGCGTTGTCCTGAAGAAAGAGCACTTTTTTCTTCTTTAAATGTGGTAGAGTTTCCTTGATTGCATCAATCAATATACTTAGCTGAGATTGTGGATTCTTTTTCAAGACAATCCATGAGCAAAACCCCGTGTGCATCCGCAAATACAGTGGCCCATTTTGATTGATTTTTGGTCACATTGAGTTATTCGACGTCAAAAATCAACAAGATTACACTTTATCATGTCCAATCATCGCTGTGAACTGGTCTGTCGAACTCGTTTCTGTTCGACACTGAGCAAACGCGGCACCCATCTTCCCGATAGCTTTTTCATATGCAAATGTTCATGCAGTGTTGAACACACATTCTTATGATATATGTATACATATGTTTACCTTTTCAACAAATTCACGTAACTTGGCTGGTCGATCATAACAACACCATCCTGCTTTTCTTTTGTCTCTTTCGCCGTTCTCCCTTTCAAATAGTACTGCTTAATCACTGCAGGAAATTCACTTTTTTCCATATTTCAAGAAACACAAAAGTTGCTTACTTCAAACGACTACAACAAATAAACTAATCCATGAGTTTGGCAGAAATTTAACAGCTGACGTTTGACAGATCGCAATTAAAAAAAAAACGTGTGTTCGCTGCCATCTAGCGCTAGGTAGTTTCAATATCAATCTGCCTTCGTATTTTACAGAAGTTATTAAGAGTCTGAGAAAAAGATCTTTCTTTGTAAGCAGTGTTGTCAGATTTATCTTGTTTTGCTACTTTTTGAGATGCTCAAAATATTTTTTATGCAAAAAGTTTTTGGAAATTTGTGTAGCTTATTTTTTGAATAAAATGGAACCAAAAACTAAAACAAAAAACAACAAAGGTGGTGCTTCGATGGCTGATTGGGTAGAGTACTCGACCAACAGTCTCGAGGTCGCAGGTTTGATTCCTGCCACAGACCCTGGGTGTTACTGCAGACAAGCAAAAAAGCTCCGCAGTTTTTATGTTTGTTCATTAGAAAAAAAACTATCTAGTCCCATGATTGTATAATTCTAGATTGGTATGCCCCGTAAATTCCTAGTTTTGAAAAGTATCTGCACCAAGCCATGCTTCCTAGACGGAACCTGGAAATTTTCAATTGGATATCAAAGTTTTCAAAATCCTGAAAGCCACATTTTAAAAATTCGTTGATATGAGATGTGGGCTTCAAACCTTCACAAATAAGAAGCAAACTTAACAATTCGGTTTACACAAGATTGAGGATTGAGCAAAGAAAATTCTAGTTTTTTCGCATAAGAAAATGAACACCAATATTATATAATTTTCTTAGTGTCTGATAAACACTGGAAATATAATATATTTGGGTTTATTTTGTAAGTGTAAAGTAAAGATATGCTCTAACTTTCTTACAAATGAAATGATACAATGCTATTTGCACAAGATTGTGAATAGGGGTTGTGTTTTATAAAGAAAATATGGGTTACATACTAAAATCTATTATTTTTTATCTTGGATCAGTACCCAGGATATGACCCTGGGTACTGATCCCACTAAGTAAACACATGATTAGGAAGGAGAAAGGGAGTAGAGTTTGTGGACGTTTAACTAAGAGTATGGAAGGACCAAAAAGGCTTTTACATCTTTGTGTTATTTTCAATATTTAGCAATAGGATGATTGTAAGAAAGCATTGCCCTACATTTTACTAAGTGTAGGTTTAATGCAACGTGGTTTAAACAGCACCAATTTTTGACATATGTCGACAATTATTGAAAAATAAGGAAAAATTATTAACACCGAAATTAACAACGATAAGACGTATAACATAAAAATAAAAGGACCTAAATGTGGCCCTTGTACACCTCTATGTATTTCTTTCACCTTGGACGTAGTACCTGTGAGGGAACACACTGCCACCGATCTAAGACAAAGGAGAGGACAGTATGATTTGAGTAGACGGTTTTCACTTAATGCTGGACGGCGCAGAACTACCTTTATGGTTCAAATGTTCAATAACTTTTTCAGTTTATCTATACTTTTTGCTTTGTGAAGAAGACTTAAGGAATTTAACATGGAACACTACACAACAGAATAGCGATTAAAATTGTTGAATTTTATTTTAAAAATTTTGCAAATGATATAGTGGATGATGTAGCTGAGTTTCCGCCATATGCTGTTAGACCGCCTATGCCTTTGAGACTTAGTTTTCAAGATGTCGAAAACGTCATAAATAAAGCAAAATCTAAAAATGCTCCAGGTTTTGATAAAATTACTGGCAAGATGATTGTACAGTTACCTCGTGCTGCTTGAAGAAATCTTCTTTTTATTTTTAACGCTATTTTGCGCCTAGAATACTATCCTGCAGAGTGGAAGGTGTCTATGGTTACTATGATACCCAAGCCAGGGAAGGATCCCACTAAAGTAGTCATATAGACCAATAAGTCTACTGCCAACAATTTCAAAACCTTTCGAAAAATTGTCAATGTGGGATGCATCCCTGATCATCAATTTGGTTTTCGGGCTAAACATAGCACCATAGAACAAACGCACAGACTAGTCAATGTCATAAGACAGGCCTTTGTGGAGAAGAAGTATTGCTCAGCTCTATTCATTGATATTTCTCAAGCTTTTGATAAAGTGTGGCACGATGGCTTGATGCACAAAATAAAGTTGAACTTGCCTGCAAATAGACTCAAGGTTCTGGAAAGCTGCTTATATGGGCGGAAGTTTGTTATCAGAGAAGGCGACTTTATAAGCCCAACTCAGCCAATCAAGGCAGGAGTTCCCCTAGGCAGCATACTGGGGCCTACTTTATATTTGATTTACGCCTCTGACGTGCCAACGACATCCGGAATCCACACTTCTACCTTTGCAGATGACACAGCGTTTTTGAGTGTTCATGAAAACCACCAATTAGCATCACGAAATTTGCAGGAATATACTTCAATATAAGAGAAATGGAAAATCAAAGTTAATGAACAGAAATGTTTTCATGTCACATTCACACTGTGTAAGCAAACATGTCCGCCTATCCAAATTAACAACTCACCTATTCCGCAGTAAAATGAAGTCAAGTACCTTGCTATTCACCTGGACCGTAGGCTAACGTGGAAGTCTCATATTGAAGCAAAGGTCACTCAGTTAAAACTAAAAGCAGCGCGGATAAATTGGCTTATGGGCAGAAATTCTACATTGAAATTAGAAAGTTTTTAATATTTTTTAAAATTACTTTTTTGTGGTTTTTATTTTTCCTCTCACAATTGAAAGATATTTTTGTAAGGTTGTATTTACATATTTCTTCCGCATTTACTTGGTATGTATTCGCCTTGACGAATAAAAATATACAAGGCAGCTTTAATAGGTAGTGGCAGAATTACAATAAATACAACACCAAAAAACATCACATGTACTTTTGTTGGTAGAAATTACGAAAAGTTGTCAAAATTTTGATTAAAAAAGCAAGGTAGTCTATGCACTATAATTATAGTTATTAAAAAAGTATACTAAAATATATAAAGTAATGTTTAACAAAAGTATACTTTTCGTCTACTATAATAAAAAAAAAGCCTTACTTTCCGGCTTTCAAAAGCCGGTACTAAAGTTAAACAGAAAAAAAGCAGTTTTTAAATAAATTAGCATAACTCTAAATAAATCAGCTGTTCGCCGTCAAATAATTTTTTTTTTATCTGGGACCAGTACTCAGGGGATGACCTCTACATATGCAGCGCATTGTACTGGAACTAGGAAAATAGGTTATGATGAGGAGGAAAGAGGGAGTAGTGTCCGCGGAGTGATAACAATAATAACACGAAAGACTTAAACAAACCCTATTGCAGCATTTAAAATTTTGGAATTAAATTAGTTAAAACTGATCAGTGCCCAGTGCATATACTTTCGACACTACTCAGATTAGCAAAATTTAGTCTAACACCTTCCACACTACAAGGTAATGAAATGCATTGATAATAATATTAATAGAGTAAGTGCGGGTAATGTGGTATACCTATTTGTTTTTAGATCGCCAAATTTTTAATTTTAGTCCGATTAAAGTATGATTTAGCCATATTTGTGCTACATATTCTAAGCTTCCACGAAACTAATTGTGATAATGATTAAACTTACATTTTCAGAGATATTTGTCGTGTGCACACTGTGTGTCGGCAAAGCAGTTTAAGATTGTAAAAAAAGAAAAAAAAAACGTATGCAACATTGGCTGTAAGTTGTATGGCAAAAATTTTGAGGGAAAGATAGTTGTTGGGAAAAAAAGAGGAAGGAGAGGGAGAAGAACTGAGGGTGAAAAAAAAAGATGAATTTTTTTTGGAGCTGCGGAAATTGAATTTAAAAATTGAAAAAAAAATTGGAAATTGAAAACGAATAAATAAATAATAATTATTGTAACTGTTTTTAAATCTAAGATATTGGAATTAAAACCGGAAAGGTTGTGGAAATTTAGAAGCAGTATCGCAGTGGCTAGAGGCCAACTTCGATAGAGGTCGTTGGACGGAAATCTGCCCAACCCAGCTACAGAAGAGCCAATATCAAGCTGTGGCAATAGCTAAAAGGGAATGAAGCGGGGTAAGAGTTCAGCAGACTTTTATATCTGGCGGCCGGAAAGAAGTTTTAAAAGGCCTTGGTATAACCGGAAGTAAATTGGTATGTAAACCGGCCGAAAAGGGCCAAACCAACATCTCCGGGACATAAAGGCAGAATTAAGTTATTTGGCATGAAATTTCTGTTGATTTAAAATTTTTTTTTCTCATTGATTATAAATTTATTATGATAATTTTGGTTGAAAGTTTTTCTAATGAAGATTTATTTCTTTCATTTTGAATGTATTTTTCAAATAAGACTAGTATTTGCATTTCATTAATTTTCATTTTGGTTGTTCATTTCTAACTAGTTACATTTTCATTTTGGTTTTATATACATATACATTACCTGTTTTTGCTCTTAGGTTTTTTTTTTGATTTTTTTTTGTATTTGTTAAACCAAAGGATTTTAGTGGCTTTTAGGAGGAAAAGCAACACAGCTTACCGTTTTTTTTTGGGACTTCAAATTAGAAGTATTATTACTCCGAATAGGGTGAGCTCACGCTAGGCTGTGGGAAAATTTTTATATCACGCGTTTGTTTTTTTGGGACGGTATTTCGTCCGTAAGCTAAGCATTTGCCTTAAAGAAGCTAAGATTTTTTTTTGGTCATATATTATAGTCCTGTAAAAAAACAATAGTTTTGGTTTGCACAGATGTGCTTATGTAAATAAATTGAATTTATAACGTTTTTTGAAAATGAGCGTCAAGTTTTTTTAATGGAGTGAGAAACTAGAATTATGGGACGGTGAGTAGAGGAGGGACCGGCTGAACGTGGTTGGGGTGGTTTCAGAAAGAAAAGCGCCAGAAACCACGTAGGCGAAGTCAATTTTGATTTCAGGGGAGGGCAGGCGTGCCGACAGACCATCAGTCGGCGGTGTGACGGGTTGATGAAAGTCAACAGCTGTGGGAGAGTTTCTTTTTATTTTGGTTTATATTGGTTTTTTATTATTCATCCACTCACTTTCGGGCCTCACCACTTAGAATCGAATTTTGTTTGGCAATAAAAAAAGGCTGGTATGTTTTTTTTTGTAGTTGCATTGAGCTGGATTGGCCGGCAAGAACCACCCCCGATCGGCGAGCCAAAGCCGGAGCATCCGCGATCATGCCAGCAGAGCCGGCAGTCCAGCAACACTACACCAAAATGTTCAACATTTTTTTTTTATTTTTGCACCAGGCACACTACATATTTGAGAAAATACTGCAAATTCCATAAAAAGCGACTTTGAAAAAAGTGAAGGCAATGTGGTATACCGTATGCTGGTAATGTGGTATAGTGTACCACAGTATCAGCTCATAAAATTTTATTGTAATTAAAAAAAAAAAATAAAATTAATTTTATAATTCATTAAAAAACATAACATAATATTAAAAACATAACTTCATTTGTTTCTATCTACTTTGTTTAAATGACTTTGTTTTATGGGATACAAGTAAATAAAATAATTACATAATTAAGTTAATTGCAAGAATCACAAATAAAAATTGCACTGCGTTTAGGAATGCAGTTTTCATGAGCCCAAACTTGATCATAAGAAGTGGGTTTTGATTTTTTTGAGGGAATATAAAAAAAGGAGGTACAAACGCGCCCCCTGCGCTCATGCAAGTGATGACGGTAACCAGAGATCGCCGTTCAGCCGATGTCATCGTACCAATTTGCTTTTTTCCTTTTTTAGCAATTATTTGTGGTTGCTGCGACGGTACCACTGATATCCCGGTTTCGTCCACGTTCCAGGTACGTGTAGGTGGAAAATTGTGTTTTGTATACTCTTCTTCAAGTAAATTAAAAAAATATATCAACATTTTCTCTAGAAAAACGACGAGCAAGATCCGTACTGGTACCAGTTGGCCTTCGAAAGCTTAAAACATTTCGATGACGGTTAATAAAGCCCTTTAACCAATATCTTCCAGCGCATTCTTTCATTACTGAAAACTTGTTGGGTATTTTGTTTATTGCTACAATTTGAAAACATAAAGAACGTATGTATATCTGCTCTTGTTAGTCCCCAATATCGTGACTCCATTTCCAGTATATATGTAACTAATTCATTTTCATATCAGCACTTAATATTGTAGGTCTACCAAGTTTACTTGTCAAAAGTTCTTCGATAGTCTTGCTGCTTCTTGCATTTCGTTGTAAAGTTGTGTGAGGTACACCAAATGTTTTTGAAGTCAAGAGAATACCCATTATACCATCTCGCACAGCCTGTATAGCTCTTCTCATGTCCTCGGGTACCCATTTATTTATTTTGCCTTTTTTTGGCATTACGATTTTTTTTGGAAGGTAATGTGGTACACTATACCAAATTAGCTGACTCAAACTATACCACAATAGCTGCACTCGTGTTTAATATAAATATTTATATATTTAAAAAGAACTATCATTTATATAGCCCAATTGCATATGTATATTCTTCGCTTATTTAGTACTTACCAATTATTTCAATCCTTAACTTGAGAGCTTTAAGATACACTTTTAAAACAAAAACTTATGTTTTAAATCCAACCAAAAAAAAGTCGACCACCTACCAACGCGAATTTTATTTACTGACTCTCAGCATGACTTGCAAAAATAAAACAGATCGTTGCTCTCTTAATTCTCTGAGAGCAGCAAGCTATTAAGTTTGATTCCGTTGTTTTTAGATTGTTGGTTTATACAATAATCTACTATACCACATTACCAGCCTATACCACATTACCCGCACTTACTCTATTGAACATATAAAACAACACGGACAACGGTGGAAAAAGACAAAAAATAAATAAACACGTGTACACATACTGCTACCTATTCCGGTGCACTTTGATTTCATACGAAATTAGTAATGAACATACACATATAGAAAATACGGACAACGGTAAAAAAAAGAAAAAAACAAAAATAAACACGTGTACACAACTTGCTACCTATTACCAGTGTTTAAAAGTCTTTTCAACTTTTGCTTTTGCGCAGTTTGACTCGTTTTCGACTTCGTATTTCTATAAAGAAAACTGAAAGCAACAGTTTACAATGTTCAAATTACGAAGAGAAAGAAATCAAAAGTTTAAAACAATAAACTGTAGATTTGAATAAACACTTTTCTCTTTTCAAATAAAACTTTGGCTTTTTCGTAAACTTTTGAAATGAGAAGTTTCTTCAAACAGTTTTTAGGTCCTTTGCGCTCATTCAGTTTTGTTTTAACTTTTAAGTCATATGTAGAGAGAGAGCATAAATTGTGTTTGCGTTGGTGAAAGAGCTAACCAGCAAACACAAAATGTATTTAATATAAAAACCAGGATATTATATGCATATACCGACATATGATTTTAAAAAAGCTTTTTAGTGCTACTTCAAAAATAAATCTGACATAGGCAAAGCAGAGTGTAATATTTGCACATTTTCATTAAAGAATAATCGAATCAGCAATTTAAAAATATATTTGAAGAAACTACATATATTAGATTTCAATAAAAGTGAAAAAATTTTTTGTGTTCTACTATTGAAAGAACACAAAGTATTAAAATAAAAACAAGTAAAGAGATTGTATTTCCATCCATTATTGGAATGGTTACAGAAGACAGTATGCCATATAATAGTTTAAATTCACCTAACTTTCGAAACATAGTTGACCCACCTAGTGGCATCTTTTTGCTATACAAGCAATCGTATGTTTATTAAAATTATTTGCTTTTCTGTTGTATGTTTACTGTAAAAATATATTATGTACAATAAGCATCAAATACTTTTGAAATGCAAATCTTATGTTCATTGGGCAGTATATTGCCTCTTTTAAGCGGAAAACAAAAGAGAATAACATTTTCAAATAAGTTCTTTAAAAGAACTGCGCAGTTACTTGCAACCAAGAAGTTTGATTTTGGCTGACACATTGTTGCTTAATTATTACTTTGCAGAAGAGTCGTAAAGCAGCTCTGGGCTGGGGAACAGCTCTCGCGTCATCGTAATTATTTCTTAAGTGCGGTCAGGCTTGTTGTTGTTGTTTGGCATTCGAGAGTTTTGCGTATCACTCTCATTGGTTAACTATCTACCTCAACTAACTGTATTAGTTTACAGTTTTTGTGAGGTATTTCGTTATTAACCACGCGGCAACTTCCTATGCGAAGGCATAGGTCGGTACAGTTAGTCACAGCGCCGCAAAAAAAATACTGTTAATACCATCGTGGGCATAAGGTCTACGTTACTCCGCCCATGCTGTGCATCCTATTCTTTGCAAATTTATTTGCAACTGTATAGTAACAAATACTTTGCAAAAGGAAAAAGCTAAAACAAAATAAAACTTCCCACACTCTTTAAAATATCAAACGACTTTTCAAAGTTTCTCTTCGTTTGGAAAGTTTAAGCAAAAGCATTCGTAGTGTACAAAAAACTTCTTCTTCGAAGCAACAGTAAATTTTTCAAACCTTTGCTTTTGTAAGTTAAGTTTTTTGAACACTGCCTATTACGGTGCAATTTGGTTTCATACGAATTAAATTAATGAACATACACCTACAAAAAATACGGCCAGCAATAACAAAAGACGTGTGCACATAATGAGAGACAAAACACTACTCAACAGCTTTGAATTTCTAAATTTCCAAGTTAAAACAGTTATAAATAAAATATAAGTAGGTACATATAAATTACCCGGCATTTACACATGTAAGTGCAAGTTCGAAAAACTCAATACATTCAAACTTTTTTACCAAACACACACATTTTTCTTACTTACAACTCAACTTAAAATCAAATTCAGTTCTAAGTGAATTTTGAATATTTACTGTAAGTAAAATGACAAATAATAAAACAGTGTTGCCGAAAATGAGTTTTAAATGAAATAGATATTAATTATTAAAATTAAAATAATGTTCATAGCTGATTTTTAGTATATTTATATGAAAAGAAGAATAAAGAAAGAACACAGCTGTATAGCAACATATTTCAATGGTAGTACTAAACATAAATAAACATGTTTTTTTTTTAAATCATTTCGTGACAAAATGGCAATACTTGATCCATATTTTTTTCATATTCAAAACATATTAATTTTCCTGGCGATGATAACATATTGTTAACGAAATATCGAAAATAAATATTGTTGAATTTTTTTATATAAAATCAAAAACCTTTAGCTGCAAAAAATAAGAAATAATTATTTAATGAATATTAAAAACGAACTAACAATAAATATTCAAATCTTAAGACTTAGCATAAAAATTAAAAAAAGTCCATCAAATTATAAGTATGTATATACGAGTAGATATAAATCTAAAAACAAGCTGACCTGTGAAGTCATTGATTGTATATGTTTATAAAATATATAACATGTTTTTATTATATAATAATAACTTTTGTTTAAAAAATGTGTTTTCGTTTCCATTTTTATAAATTGGCAAATAAAAATTTTCGCAACCACAATATATGTGTCTGTTGTTTCCAGCTGTCAAATGATAATTTACTAAGGTAAATTTTGTATGTATGAACAGGGAAAACTATAGTGCTAATTACGTAAATTGACTCAATTAAAATTACATGTCTGAACACGGTATAAATACAAAATAAGTTTTCTTTTGCAAATAATAACATTGTCTGACAAATCAATGAATTAAATTGCTAATAAAGCACTAAATAAATCTGAATAAATTCGAATACTACTTACATTCATTCGAATACTAATGTATTTGAAACTTTTTCTTCTTATATTCGTTTTATTTTTTTATTTGAATGGGATTATATTTTGCTCCACGGGTAAAGTTATTACCTTGGGCTTACATATGTATTTTTCCATTTGTGCGAGGCACAATGGGTTAAAAAATAGGGTAAATAAAAAGCCAAAAGACTTGCCTTCTATCCAATCAGTCGTATTTGAAATGATGGGGGGTGATAAGACACCGTGCACCGGTTGAGAGTCGTCATGCTTCTTTTTGTCCTAAGTGTTGAGCCCAAGATTGTTGCAGTGATTGTAACTCACTCCTTTCCCAAGGTTGATGAGACAGGTGCACGGTGTAGGAACAGAATGACTGGGAAGGGTGGCTGACTGTTTGATCACTTCGTCTCGTTGCGCCTTCTTGGCGGTTATCGGGAAATACCCTCCGCAGTCCGGGAATGCTAAAGCAAATGGTTGCAGAACGGGTGTGCTGACAAATAAAACTCTTGCACTAGTTGATTATATGGCTATTTATTATATTTTTGAACGAAATTGGGGTTTTTTCACAAGGTCTTAAGTGTAACTTCAAACACAAGTACATATATTTTTACAATTTACTTAGAATCTGCGTCGTACAAGCACAACGGGTTATATTAATGAATTTACTTTCTTTTTTTTTTTTATTTACAATAAACGATATTATATTTACAATTGTAATCAGTCTAAATATAATTTAATTTATAATAATTGTTTTGCACATATAAAAACACTGGCCTTAAAAACTTTAAACATGTATAATTGTTGCTCAGCTCGACACTAAAAGGTCAAGACCTGTTGCCAAAAACAACGAGTAATTTTTCTCGTTGCCTTTGGTAACCAGGGTTGCCAGATTTGAACACCATTTGTATGCATTAAAACCGAAATTAAGTCACTTTGAAATCGTGTGTGGTACGAAACTTAATTTTATCAGAAAGCAAATGATCGTATGCCTTTTAAGCGTAGAATTGCAGGCGTTATTGAATATGTGTGCATGCACTTTATGGTTTGCGTGCTTACAAAATTCAACCCTTTTTTTGAATGGATACATAAACCAACAAAACTTGAAAACTTAGAGTGATATAATCAGTCGTTAAGTGCATCAGAATAACTGACTGTATCGTGTGCTTTATGGTCTGGTTGAATCTAAATCAAAAATTAGAAAAAGTACATCATTGCATATCGTGAATTTGTCACTTCAAATAGAAAATTTTTGCTGTGCATTAGTAAGTTGGAGGGCAAATAGTAACACGATCAACAACAATTCTATGAGAAGTCGAAATATTACATTTAAACAGAAAGTCCGTATGACTAGTTTTATTACATTCGAATACCTCAGATTGTAAAATATTGTTTAACTGGCTATACTACATTTAAGTAAGCGCCAAATATCTCATATTCAGTTACATACGTACCGTGATGGTGAGCTAGTTTGAGTTTGGTAAAAAAATGCATGAGCAAAAAAATTAGGACGACAGAGAATTCACAAAAAGCTTTATAACTGTCTTCGAGTTGTTCTTAGGGGGGTAAAATGTAAGACCGACCCCCGCTAATATTTCCGTCTATATTTCTTGCGATAATGTCTACCCCGTAACTTCCCTCCTTATGGGGTCTCCCATACAAAAATTAGTTTTTAACATTCTAGGTGCACCCACCCTTATTAGCCTCAGAGGGTTCCTAAAGAAGCGGAATGTATGACCGACTTCCAATATTTTTTTTTGTAAATTAAATTTTTTTTATACGCGCGATATTGCTTTCTATTTCCAGCGACAGCTTGAAGCGAAAATACATACTTTTTCTTCCACTTTACGGCACAATATGTCGTATCCTTCTAATAATTTTACCCCTCTTTCAGCAGCGTCATCAACAGCGTGTAACATTCCTATCGCTCTCTGATAGATATTGAATTCTTCCAGAATATCCGATTGACAAAGCATAAAGAAAGAATTTTGTTACTTCGAGTATTACGTACTGGCTCACTATTTAGCAGCTTTTTGTTATTTGTGTTGAGTCCACATTCGTTTTTTGCATCTTTCAATCTGAAGATATATCCCCGCGAGTCAAAGACAGATATTGAGGTTTTTGTGGATCTTCTGCTGTTTTGCCCTACCTTTCACCTCGATGCGAAGCTATTTACCTCCATCCTACCGTCCTAATGTTTTGGCACATGCATTTGGTTATCAAATCCCACAAAATAAGAGGTTCTAGCGTATCTAATTCTTCTTGCTAAGATTTTTTATATAATAATAATTCTCTCTAATGTAACTGCACTTCAAAAATCGCAGAAATGTTATATTTTACGGTTGATAGAGTTTCAAATATAAGCTCTTAAAGGTTATTTGGATATAAAATTATCTTAACAGGTGACATAACATAAATCAAATGTAGGTCAAAACTGGCTATTAATGGTGATTTTTCTGTATTTAAAAGGTATTATTAGACCATTTTGCCTTTTTTATTTTTCATTGTTTTATTTAAAGTAATGATATTTACTGTTAAATGTGTGAAAATATTTTTAAAGGTTTCCAAGTCTACTGATGAATAGGATAGCTTCTATGAAATATCGACACGTAGCCAGCTAGGAAGTATAAAAATTAGTCTGTATAAACATTATTACGAATTTCCTTGTAACATCTAACCCAGTGTGCAGCTGTTGTACAAACAAGATAATGCTAAGAACGTAATACACAAAGAAACAAACATACATGATTTAAAGCAGTGGCGCCCACAAGTTCTCTATGGAAGAGTAAACACCAATACATTTAAGGAAAAACTATTTTTATTATTTTTTGTTGTGAAAAGCAAAACATTTACAATAAAACAATCTTTACACTGATAATCGCTGTCGTCAATGCTTACCAACAAAGCGTGTGAAAGTGTTATTGCTTTGCTTCTGTGTGTGTGCGGTGAAGAACGAAAAAAATATAAAAGACGAAGTTGTTTGTGTATTTTTCATTGCTAATGCTGAGCGCAGTATTTGTGTATTAAAAAGCACAATTGAGCATCAAGCGCATAGGGCTGGGCACAATTGATTTAAAGTAAGTAAAATGATGTTGTTGTATTTTTTTCTTGTATTCTTGGTATTCATTTTATTATTGTTTGGGTTTGTAACTTGCTTATTGTTCGCAAGCATGTGCATGAATCTGTATGTGCGAAAGAAATACATTTGTACATTATAAACGACTAGAAAATTCATGTCGTTTGTAGAAACTGATAAAGACGTATAAATAGCAGGCAGATCGCCAACAACCAGTCACTTTATCTTTAAGCTTTGCTTTAGTACACAGTAGTACTAAAGGCCTAACTATAATGTGCATAGATTGGCTTAAGCTTTTACCAAAATTAAACGAAAAGTCTGTCAAATGCATATGTGAATGAAAAACGACTTTTAGTTGGCCATAATGTACTTATATGAACTTAATGATTTTAAACCCATTGTTGCACAACTGCGTAGTACTTGTGTAATTACTAAGTAGATTATATAAAAACTACTAAAAATGACAACAAAGTATTTGTATGCAATAATTTCCAAACAAAAACTAAAAACAAATTTGTGGTAATTTGTGTAATTAAAAATTGAAAAAAGCTAAAATACATTTCTATTAAATGAAATACAATATTATTTGTTTAAATTTTTCTTTATTTTAATAATTTTTGTAAACACACACACACAAACTCCTGAAAACAAATGATTCCGCACAGAAAGTGCGTTCAGTTTCGTACTTTGCTTAAGCAACTGACATTAGACGAAACTTAACGAAAAGTTTCATTAAGCACATTATAGTTGTACACATTTGATTATACGTATTCGCACAGTTGCTTAAGCTGGCTTAAATTAGTTTATGCACATTATAGTTAGGCCTTAAGTGTAAATAGAGTTGTGAATTATTTAATTACTGTATAGCGAGCAAGTGTGAGTGTCATTATTTCATTTACAATTGAAGAATCCGCAAAAGCGGTTTTGGAGGCAAAAACGTAACAATATATTTTATGTTTTCTTATTTATTTATTTATTTTTTTTTTTTTTATAATTCAATTATTTATTGTATCCTCTAAAAGAACTAACAATAAGTATGCAAATCTTAAAACTAAAAATTCATTAATTAATATAGAAAAAAAATTAATTAATATTGAAAAATTTTATTTACTTAGGTCCAACCAATGCTAGACGAAAAGTTGTTTCTTGCGTGTATTTTGTTGGTAAATCACCTTTCCAACGCTCTGATGGTTGCAAGGGTGTCCATCCTTCTCAGTCGAGTGTGGCCACCAAAGTTAAGGATGCTACGGGCGAGAGGATTCGGGTGAGACTCCAGTCTGTTAATGTACCTTATCGCGTGTTTTGAAAATTCATCTTTCACTAAGGGTACACCTAGATCTTTGTGAATTCGAGAGTTTTTAACATACCATGGAGCTGCAGTAATTATACGGAGAATTTTATTCTGGCGCTTTTGAATTTTCTCAATGTTAGATGCAGAGGCGGTACCCCACAATTGAATTCTATAACTCCATATTGGCTTTAGGATTGCGTTACAACAAAAGTTTGCAATATAACTTCAAGATAGAATTTCTGCCGATGAGCCAATTTAGTTGCACCGCTTTTAATTTCATCTGGGTGACTTTAGCGTCAATGTGAGACTTCCACGTGAGCCTACGGTCAAGGTGAATACCAAGGTATTTGACTTCACTGTGCTGCGGAACAATGTAGTTGTTGATTTTAATAGCCGAACAAGTTTTTCTACGTAGTGTGAATGTAACATGGGTACATTTTTGTTCATTTACTTTTATTTTCCAAAATTTCAGCCATTTCTCCAATATAAGAATATGTTGTTGCAAATTTTGTGATGCTAATTTATAGTCTTCATGGACACTGATGAATGCTTTATCATCTGCAAAAGTTGAAGTGTGAATTTTGCAACTCGTTGGCATGTCTGAAGCATAAATCAAATATAAAGTTGGGCCCAATATGCTACCCTGGGGAACTCCAGCTTCGATTGGCTGAGCTGAGCTTTTGAAATCACCTTCCTTAACGACGAATTTCCGGTCATATAAGTAGCTCTCTAACAGCTTGTGCGTGTTTGCAGTCAAGTTTAATTTTATTTTATGGGTTAAGCCTTTGTGCCACACTTTGTCAAAAGCTTTGGAAACGTCAATAAATAGAGCTGAGCAATATTTTTTATCTTCGAACGCATTTCTGATAACATTCACCAGCCTGTGTGTCTGTTCTATGGTGCTATGCTTAGCCCTAAAACCGAATTGATGGTTAGGAATACATCCTACTTCATTCAAGATTGGGGTCAACCTCGTCATTAGCAATTTCTCCAACAGTTTTGAAATTGTTGGCAAAAGACTTATCGGCCTATATGACTCAGCTTTTGTAGGATCCTTTCCTGGTTTGGGTATCATAGTAATGACAGACACCTTCCACTCAGTAGGAAAATACTCGAGACGTAAAGTAGCATTAAAAATAAAAAGGACGAGTCTTCTAGCTACTCGGGGTAACTGCACAAGCATTTTGTTGGTAATTTTATCAATACCTGGAACTTTTCTCGGGTTTAAATTACTAATAGCACTATCAACATCTTGAAAACGAAGCCTAAAATGTACGGGAGGGCTAACTGCATATGGCGGCATATCAGCTTCATCATTCAGTCCGTCAATGGCAAACTCGCTTCTCAAGTGGTTAGCGTACAGCATTCCCTTTTCGGAGTCACTTCTAGCCCAGACCCCAGTCGGAGTACGCAAGGGTGGCTTAGATCTAACGGGTCTCTTTAACCCTCTTGCTGCTTTCCACAATGAATAATCGGATTGAAGACTACCGTCAAGGATTTCCAAATAGGTTGTGAGGGAAGCCTCTCTTTGGACTTCAAGCAAATTTCTTAGCTGACTTACGCATTCTCGAAGCCTAGCTTTAAGCTGGGGAGACCTGCGAAGTTGCCATTCTCTTCTGATTCTTCTCTTTTCTGAGACAAGGTGTTCGATTTCAGAAGAACAAGTTCTGCTATTTATATTTCTAAAATTTGTAGTGGTAGCATGTTGCACAGCTTTTATGATATTTTGGGAAAAATTATTAATTGACTCATCAATATCCTCTGGAGTTCTCAAAGATATATTTTCCGTACAATGAGTACTTAAATATTTTTTATATTTTAGTCAATTCACTCTAGACTGGAATACACCTATGTCGTTAAATGGGGATCCAATGTTCTGGGGGAAACATATAGAGACCATAGTAGGTGAGTGATCGGAGGACAAATCCAATTAAGACTCCACATGCATCCATTCTAAGGGAACGTTTTTTACGATTCCAAAGTCAATAACATCTGGGATCTTTCGCTGGTCAGATGGCCAATAGGTGGGACTCCCGCTGGAGATTACATCTAAACCTAATTTTGATATAGTGTCAAAAAGCACACGACCTTTCGGGGAGATTAATCTTGAGCCCCAAAATGTGTGTTTAGCATTATAGTCACCAGCAGCTATTAATCGGGATCCAAGAGAAATAAAAAAATTTGAGTAATGGTTTTCTGTAACTGAAAGCCGAGGCGGGGAATAAACTGATGAAATTACCAATTTACTGTGAATGTGTTCAATACAAATATTTGTTGCTTGAAAATATTCTTCACATGTCTCATTTAACAAGTAATGTTTAATTCTATTTTTAATTAGAATAGCCGAACCTCCACAAGATCTTCCACATGGATCTTTAGTGTCATATAGTATATAGCCATTTATCCTGAAATAACTTCTTGGCGTCAGGTGAGTTGCAGCAATCAACATAACATCGATTTGCCTTTCCCTCAGGAAGTGTTCAAGTTCATTTTTATGTTGGCGTATGCCGTTTGCGTTCTAGAAACATATTTTTAAATAAATCATTTTTTTAAAATAGCCAGTAAAATAGTTGATTGCATTTTTAGCACTTCCTGCATCATGGTGGTCATAGAAGCTGTAAAAGTGTTTATTGATTGAACCAAAGTCTGCAATGTGGCTTCAAGGTTGCTAAAATATGGGTCGGGCTGTTGAGACTTGGACTTCTGATTCGCGTTTGGTATATTAGTCTTAACCACATTGGCATAGGAAACTTGGTTAGAGCTTGGAACATTTATTTGGGTTGTTGACTGACCTGCTTGAGGAAAATTGTTGCTTGAAATGAATTGCGATTGCTGGGACGGCTTGGGAGGAGTTAATGATTTATTTGGCATTCAGCGTTTGAAGTGGGTATAAATGGGGCAACCCCTGTAATTAGCAGTATGATTGCCTCCACAATTACTACAGTTTTTTACGTTTGTGTCAGTTTTTGATTTGGTGCACTTTGATGTGCCATGGAGATCACCACACACAACACAGACAGTGGGCAATTTACAATATGTGTTAGTGTGGGTTTTCTTATTTATATTTAAGTATAAATACTTTCAATCGATTTTGTGAGATAAAAGTCTAAACACATTTCTTACGACTGTCAAAAATTCTAACGTAAATTAGACTTTGCGTTCACACCATTAAACTTGATATATACTAACAAATTAAGTAGAAAAGAGAACAGGTGTTCATATTTTTTTCAAAACAATAAATTTTACATATTTTATCGTGTTTAAGTTAAATTTAATTTCCTAAAAATTGGGAAAAATTTTGTTCGTGATAAAAATGTGGTGTTGAACAGTTTTAAAGAATAAATTAAATTATAAAACTAACAAATTTGGAAAGTTATGAGCCGAAAAAAATATGTTTTTAGGAGTTGTGGCAGCAGTAGTCTTTATGCAATCACATGCATATTTATTTATATACTTACGTAAATAAGTACATATGCATGTGCGTACTTGCATAATTTTATTTATAATAACAAACCTTCGATAATATCTTCGCTCATTTCGGGAACTTTAATTATTATAACACGCACTAAATATGTAAAAGCTTCCAACTTTGTTGCATTTATTCAGCAAACAGATACGATAACATAAAACTTTACACGGTGGCAGATGAAGTCTTTGACGTAGGCGGTAGACGTGCCGGCGCTTGAAAATCTTCAGCAGCTAAAATAATAATTATGTAAATCAGATCCAAAATTTATTAGCACCAAAATATTTGATATTCTACATATAGCATGAGCAAAATACATCTATATATGATAGCTAAATCCCAAATTTCGAGTTTCTTATAACGAAAAAAAAAAAATACTATGGATGCCGGCACGCCATCGGCTAATAAATAGTCGGCTACCAAATCTTTAAACAGCTGGTTTGCAAAAAACTCTGTTCTATCGTTACTACAATGGATTTTGCTCTGACGAGATTAGGGATATTGTTCCCGAAACTCGCACATTTTTACGTAGCACGCGCTCATCGTCTAGAGCTCATCCATTTGTGGTCGATTGTCCGGGGAATCGCACTACGCATTACAGAGAGAATTCGTTTTTCAGCCGTACGCTTCGTCTATGGAATAAGTTGCCTGCAGAAGTGTTTCCTGTCTGTTATAACGTTGGAAAGTTCAAGTCAAATGTTCACAAACACTACTCCCTCTTTCCCCCTCCTCATAACCTATTTTCCTAGTTCTGGTACAATGCACTGCATATGTAGGGGTCATCCCCTGAGTACTGGTCCAAGCTAAAAAAAAAAAAACAAAAAAAAACCCTGATCCAATGAAAAGTATTATCGTTTTGAAAAGTTTTAGAAAACAACAAAGTCGTATGGGATGTCAAATTTTTATCGTATTATTTTTCGTATGTAAGACGGATCACATTCAGCCTATCAGACTTGCATGTATTATTTGAACTTTTGACAAGTATTAATACACAGTATAATAATCTGAACTGGGCTTAAGTGGTGATCCGACTAAAATGCACAATGTTACTTGTGAGTCACACCTGAACCCCACCTTAATGTAACATTCTTTGGCTTCAGAGTATGGTAAATTCAATTGTGGAGAGATACATATACATTTGCGCAACAAGATTGTTAAAATTTTATACGAAATAGGAGATTAAATCAAAACGCATTTCATCCACTTCGTGATTTATTTATTTTTGTCGGCATAATCGACTGGAATCGTGAGTGCATATTTCAGCAAACTGAGCCTATAGAAAATGTGAAGGCATTTGTGCATGCTCGCCAGAAGAACTGTGAATCTCGACCATTCGTCTTGGGTAATAATAAGCTATTGCATAGGCGTTGATCTGCTTGCTATAAATGTACACGCATATCCCTACAAACAACATAAAGCAAAAGGAAAAAAACAACAACAACATAATACACAAAAAATGGAAACATACAAGATTTAAAAAGGCAAAATTTCAAGTAAATCAACCACAAATGCTTTTATTGTTGTAGTTGCGTTGTTATTGTTTCGTAAGCATGTGTAGCAATTATATTTATACATTTGAGTCTAGAATTATCAACAACTAGAAGGCTCACGAACAACGCTGAAAGTAATAAAAAACTATAAATAAAAGGCAAATGTTCGGCAGAGGCAGAGTTTATTTTTAAACGTTGTACAACAAAATCATAGGTCAGAAAAGTAAGCAAGTCTCGTGAGTTAATACACAGTGATATTAAGTGTAAATAAAGTTGTGACGTATTTTAGTGCTGTGTAAGTCTGTTTTTACATTTGGACAGAAGATTAGGGATGAAACGATACCAGTAGAGTATCGATACTTATACTCAATACGGTACCAATCGCAAAGTATCGATACCTACTCGATATCGAATAAAAAGCATCAATACATGCTTGTATCGGTCGATTTCTTCTTTCTTGGCAGGGAATAACACATGTAACTAAAATTCAAAATCTTTGCTATGGGCTTGATATTCTGATCCTCTAGCGGAAATTAAGGTGTCTTAATTAGGATCCAGGAAGCGAAGATTTTTAGAATGCAAGAATTCTATCATAATTCTTCTGCTATATTCACGAAATGGTTTGTCTTGTAACGGTCTGACACATTCAATGAGAAAAGAAACCTTTGTAGCTTGGATGTAAAACAATTTATCATTAGTATAATCTACGACAAAGACACATATGAAGACTGACATGGCCCAGATATGATAACAGGAGGATTATCATTCGTAGGGGCTTGCCTCGACGGAAGCTGCATTCTGCTGTGGCCGTCCTGTTGTGACATTGCCACATAGGAACGCAGGCGAGGAGGATAAATCTTCGATTTAATGACTTCCGTAGAAGTTGCAGAGACGAGGAGGAAGTAGAGAGCGTTGACAACTTCCTCTGTCGGTGTCCAGTAGTGCGATTCACTATGCTTTTTAAGCCCCAATTATTTCGGTTAAAATTATTAACCACAAAATTAACCTTTTTCCTATTCACAAGTACTTTAAACACCATATACTGGGGTTTAAAGTCAGCTGTTATATTTAACGACATAAATAGGTGTTAATTAACATCCCAATTTTTTGTGGGTTTAAAAAAAGTGTTGATATTGTTTACATATTCATTTAATTTATGTAATAAACTATTTGTCTAATAAAAAAAACAATAAAAGTTAACAAACAACAAAAATAAATCTTGGAAATAATATTTTTATATAAAACAATAATTAAAAAATTTTTCATTCATTATATATTTCGTTTTCCTTTAGAAAACTTCTTAAGGAAAGTATTTGTTGAAATATTCAATAAAAACCTTTTAATTATTGTTTTATATAGAAAGGATCTCGAGCTCACATATTATTTTCAAGATTTTTATACATATGTATGTATATAAAAAGGTCAAAGTTACAAAAGATGAAGAAAACATATAAACAATAAACAAAAAGAGATTCAGTACAATAGCTAATAAAAATGAAATGGAGAGATGCCACGTTATAACAATCTGAACGTGAAGAAAAATAAAACCCTTTACGGTGGCTAAATATAGTTAGTGAATAACGTAGGGGTTAGTGCAAAGAACAAAATGTGTGGTTAAAGTTAACACTTCTAATTGGGGTGTAAAGTTAGCGAAATGCACTACAGCTCTTTCTTATATAAGGATTGGACTCCTTTATCCGGTCCTCGAGTTGGTTCTAAATCAGTGATATATAAGTCTATCGGGATACATAGCACAACCAGGCAACACAACACGACCAGACTGGATCCAATTGGGCTGGCTTTACAATAGCTGGCAGCCTATTAAACCTAACCTAACCTATAGTCACATTTATGTAATTCTGGCCTGAAGTTTTTTTAGTGACAAATTTAAATGGTTTTAGTAACTGGACTATTTATTTTAGTATCTCCAGATCATGACCGCAATCTTATCGTTATTTTTCTGAAATGCAACCATACACCCAAATGGTGGTCCCATTTCCGTGCACGGGTTGCAAGGATTTATTTTATGAAAACTTTGAAAACAAAGTTATGGTGAAAATGATGACCAACTAAGTTTTTTGCCTGTTAACAAGATAAGAGTATTTCTGACCGATACTAGTAGTTTTGATCGATATCCACTTGGTACTCGATAGTAAAGCATCGATACCAAAAGTACTTAGCATCGAAAGAAAAGCATCGATTATTTACTCGTATCGTTTCATTCCTACAGACGATGGGCAGACAGACGAAATTTGATGGTGCTGTAACGAAAATTGTCGGAGAGTATTCTCTGTACTAGACATTTGTGGACATTCTTTGCTTCTCTTTTTAACTTTTCGCATTATTTATGTTGTTGCTTGATATCATTATTCTCATATCAATATCAGCTTCATATAAGCACACTAGCTGTGCTTAAAAAAAAACAACAACAAACGAGAAACGAAAAGTCTCTATCTGTCTATTAATTTCTTAAATGTAAAAGGTTTAGGCAACACCAAAAGAGAAATGGAAAAATGTCTGCCCATCGTCTGTCTAAATGTAAAAATGTTCTAATGAATCTGTGTCATTATTTCATTTGCAAATGAATAATCCGCAAAGGCGTTTTTAAAGGTAAAAACGTAACAATAGGTGTACTTTAGTGCATTTTTTGTTTACGATCCCGTTAACAGCGCATTTTGATTATAAGTAGATCACATCGGTCAAAATTATGTAGCTTGTAAACAAAGTGTTATCATTGTTTCGGTACCAAAATAAGAAAAAACTCCCTTGTTCAGTAAATATATTTTTTTTTGCTGGTAGTTTTACTACCAGCAAGGAAGGAATAGAAGGCATAACCGTGTTAAAGTTGGCTACTGTTTCATAAGAAGAGAATAGCATTCATATCAATTATAAAGATAATTTCACCAGGTTCAATCATCGATCAGAAATGTATGAATTGATCCCTTTTGATTGTACCATAATCTCAATACTAATCTTTGGCACTCGTAACCTATTAAATATGTGGCATATGAAATACAGTATTTTAATTCCAAAATAATGAGCGTATATATGTATGTATAAACACAGACCATATCTTTGACTTTCTTCGACGAAGGAAGTTTTGAGCTACCTACAATAAAAAAAATTCTTTAAATTTCGTCAAGAATATTTTTAAGTGTTTATGAGCTATGAACAGAAATTTGGAGAAAATTTTTCTAATTTAAATGGCTTAATTTTAGCCACGTAAAATAAGACCTTGGCGACACACAATTTTGTTTTCTTGGCTTTATAGAGTATCTAAAGCTTGACCATGACCAGTAACTTTTTCCACTTATTTTATAAATTTTTTTTTTTTCTGTTTGTCATATTTTCTATAAATTTTCATATAAGATTATTGTGCATTTGTTGCTTTTATTATTAATATTGCAGCTCTTGTTGTTGTGACAAAATATTATTGTTTCAGTGGACGGACGTGCATTATTGTCAATTTTTGTTTCATACATGTTTATTACTCTTTCAAACGTTGTCGTCTCAGTTACAGTCATAAGAATCGAACGACGGACGGTTCGAGCCAGCCAGCATTTCACAAAAACAAAAAAATCAAAATACGTAAAAATATGAACTATAATAAAATTTTATATAACATTAAATTAATCATTAATTTAAATATTTAATAAATCTTAAATTTAACAATCATTTGACGTGATCATCGCGGACTCCAGTTCAAGTATCTAGTGTGTGCTTTGAAAGATTCTAATGTACTCGCATATTAAGAAAATTTACGCGTTTATCACTTATAGTGAATAGTGTGCAATAAATAAATAGTCTGTGATCGTGGATTTTTTTACGTGTTAAAAATGCCAACATAGCGAATTTAAAAGCAAACAGCGGCTTGAATAAGAATATTATATTAAAGTTAATTATTTAAAGCAGAGTCGAAAAATTGTGTGCTTTTGGGTCGCAATATGACTCATCGTTTTAGCATAAGTCCACCTTTAAATGAAAACGATCGTTTTTATGATGAGTATGTTGTTTTGTTTATACATATCTATTCTTTCAACCAATCTTCTTCCAATTATTTCATACAACACAAACAAAACAAAAAAGCACTTTATACATGGAAAATTTGACTTCATTAACAAAATTGTTTTATTATTGATATGAAATTTCTATTCGAATATAATATTAGGTAGAATAATATATTTAGGAATACTTGTAGTATTTGGTTATTTATTAAAATGAGTAAAATTGGAACATATTAAGCTTTAATTACTTCTATTGCTTGATCAACATTTTTGTCGTGCACTATCCATTTATATTCTTGTTACTCGTATGAGTTGGAACTTGGAACATTCAGGTTCGGAATATGTTCCACAAATTATACGTTGCCGCCACGTGTACCAACTAATTCTTCTTAAACAGGTACCTAGTCTAAAGTAATGAAGAAAGTTGCACGTACAGATAGTTTATCAATCACAACAGATTGCTTGCGTTCGCAATCTAAGCGATAGAATTTTGATGTGGATTTGTGGGTGTTTATTCTATGCAAACGATGTGTCAAAACTCAATGAAAATACATAAATAGATACGAAAAAGTAATGGTGAGATAGGTTCGCCTAAATGGATTTGGATGTGAGTGACTAGCTTTCTTACGCATGCATTTTCTTTGAGATTGGTAAACTGGCTGCTATAGTCTCAAAAAATAACAAGCAAACCGACACTCAGCATTACCAAATTACCATTAATACCATTTTCTTTACTTTCTTACGTTATAAACAAGTGGATACCCATATTAACTATTATTAAGTTAAGTATATATCTTCTCGAAAAAGACAAAAAATCGTGTTAAATTAAACTATTTATGTGTTTTTTGTTATGTAATTTAATTTTTGTCAAAGGAATAAATAATTTGAGATTTGCAGTCATGTTCTGAGAAACGCGCAATCTGAAACCGTAAAGCGTTCCGAAAAACGCTTAATTCACTTTTAGGAGTTCTAAGGAACACGCATTTTACTGACGTTTCAGGGTTTTTTTTGAAAAACATACAACATGAGTTTTACATACGTATATACATAAGTATGTGGTATTTATATAATTTGGTAATTTTAAATGAGAATGTGTAAAATTCTTTCAACTTTTTAGCAGCGTTGTCAACTTTGAAATTTGAAAACGTACAAAAAGGGAACAAAAGCGCATTGTTTCAACAAAAACGCACTCATTTTGTTTTCCAGAAAGTACAATATTTTCTAATTAAAAATACGATAATAAAATAGCTATTTGACGATCAAACTGGGTCTGATTCGTGTTTGTGAAAATTGGCCTCTAGTGCGATTCTGCTACTTTTATTAAGACAATGGTATCTTTACAATAATTATAACGATATTTTATTAAATTTGTTATTCAGCAACACTATTTAGTTATATTCGCTGCCGACCGAAATCAGTAGTGCAATGCACTAACATGTTTAGATGCTAGTAAAATTCGTTTCGAGAAATTAACACCAATATTGGCGTTTTGGAGTTTTTAATCCTATTTGCCTTCGTTTTAAATCAGCTGTTTTTATAGCCTGACTGATTAGCGTTAACTAAACACCAAACTTTAACGACAACAGTGTCGTTAAAGTTTTTGTTAGAATAACTACAGAGTATTTGGAATACGGCTTGTTGGAAAATACGACTACTTTTCGCGGTCCTACAGTCGGTCAGACTACATTAAAAAGAAAAATTTTAAATAAATTTACAAATAGTTTTACTAACCTTAAACTTTGAATTATTTGCATACTTGTTTGTTTTTTTCTGTTCCTCTTTGTAGGTTTCTTTATTTTTAACAAAGCTGTCACATTATTTCAAATTTTTTTAACATACAACCAGTAGTGCAATTCACTAACTTTTAACGATTTTAAAAGAGCATAACTTGACGCGAACTATTGTGGTATGTACTAACGTTTATATGATTCACTAACTGGGTGAATTTTTAACGATTTTTGATAATCATATTGACGATTTTAATAATTTGTTTCGCATTTCTATTCTATTGTACTTCCTGACAAAAAACCGACATTTCAGCCGTATACTTCGTCTGTGGAATAAGTTGCCTGCAAACGTGTTTCCTGTCTTATGTCGCCAAGGTTATAATGTTGGAAAGTTCAAGCCAAATGTTCACAAACACTACTCCCTCCTCATAACCTATTTTCCTAGTTCCGATACAGCGCACTGCATACGTAGGGGTCATCCCCTGAGTACTGGTCCAAGATAATATATATATATATATATATATATATATATATATATATATATATATATATATATATATATATATATATATATATATATATATATATATATATATATATATATATATATATATATATATATATATATATATATATATATATATATATATATATATATATATATATATATATATATATATATATATATATATATATATATATATATATATATAGAGGGTGTTTTTTTAAGCCCGATAGAACTTGAAATTGTAAAAAATAACACAAAAAATTAAATTGTAATCAAATTTTTTTTTATTCGAAAGATCAATACGTGACATTAACATTTGAAAATGATTTCGGGCATATGGGCACCACGGCTGTTCTTGACGAAGCGCATTCTGGACGTCCAATTTTGGGCCACTTTTTCGAGCACTGCTGGCCGTATGTCACGAACAAGACGAACAATGCTGGCCTCCAAGGCGTCAATTGTTGCTGGTTTATCAGCATAAACCAGTGACTTCACGTAGCCCCACAGGAAATAATCGAGCGGTGTCAAATCGCACGACCTTGGAGGCCAATTGACAGGTCCATTTCTCGAAATCAACTTATCGCCAAATTTTGATTTCAGTAAGTCGATGGTTGCGTTCGCCGTATGGCACGTAGCGCCATCCTGTTGAAACCACATCTCCTCCGGATCAATGTCATCCATATTTTCAAACAAAAAATCATTGATCATGGTGCGGTAACGATCTCCATTGACCGTAACGCGAGCTCCGGCCTCATTTTTGAAGAAATAAGGTCCGATGATGCCACCAGCATGAAAACCGCACCAAACAGTGCATTTTTCTGGATGTAATGGAGTCTGTAGGGTCTCTTGTGGATTGGTCTCACTCCATATGCGGCAATTTTGCTTATTAACAAACCCGTTAAGCCAAAAATGCGCCTCGTCAAAGTCGTCTATAAGTTGCGTGAATCGACGACTGATTTTCAAAGTAAATTTGGATAATTTCGTAGCGTTGTTCAAGCGTGAGTCTATTCATGATGATTTGTCAGAGTATACTGAAACAAATAAAAAAAATGTTTCATCAAAATTTAATTTTTTGTGTTACTTTTTACAATTGAAAGTTCTATCTAGCTTAAAAAAACACCCTATATATATATATATATATATATATATATATATATATATATATATATATATATATATATATATATATATATATATATATATATATATATATATATATATATATATATATATATATATATATATATATATATATATATATATATATATATATATATATATGCAGACAGCGTTGCCTTTTATGATACTAAAGTGTCAATTGATGTCTATGAGACTTTTTACGACACTTTTTTAAAATACCCTTTTTGACTCTTTTTGCAAACATTGAACTTTTTGTTGAGAACGGCTGTATGCATAAATACTCAGTTCTCATTCATAGCATTCTCAATTGCTCTTATATAGGTATATGCCCAGCAGTCCACAAGTTATAACAATTTGCAAAGCATCCGATTGTAAGCGATTGTGTCAACAGAAGAAATCAAAATAAACATGTTAAGCACAACAAAAAACTAGCAGCCGATTCAGATTAGTTTTTTTCTACTCATTTTTTTAAATTAAATGTACATAACAATCAAAGAAGAAAACAAATGCTAATAATATAGTTTTGAACTCATCCAATCTTCGCTTACAATGTATACAGTGTTGGATGCATCTTACGGCCTAGGCCATCGCTGTGTAAATATAAGTAGGAATTGTATACAGACTTCGGATGGGTCACGCTTACATTGTCAATGGTCTTAGATCGAAGTTGTATGTCACAAAAATTTCACTGGGTGTATATTAACATATCGCTCCTTTATTGCAACATAGTCATAACGCAAAAAAGCTTGTGTCGAGAAAAACACATTTCAAATTTTTAGTTTCCATACAAGTCTTAGAAATTTTTCTTAGAAAATATCTCCTAAAGGAAACAGCTTAAAGGTAATTTAAATAAAATTTTGGCTCAATATAAAAGGTAGTACTGTTAACAATTCTGCATTGTTAACTCGAAAAGCTAATTTTTTTGAGATATGACTATGTTGCAATAAAGGAGCG
Source organism: Thecocarcelia acutangulata (assembly GCA_914767995.1). Taxonomy (NCBI): domain Eukaryota; kingdom Metazoa; phylum Arthropoda; class Insecta; order Diptera; family Tachinidae; genus Thecocarcelia; species Thecocarcelia acutangulata. The sequence goes on from OU612097.1 coordinate 62,918,190, forward strand.
ATATGTACATAAATTTGATAAATCTAAAAAGTATGTATGTATTTTTTTACTTGTGTATCTATACTATCTGAAAACAAAATGGTCGAATAATAATTTCAATATTGCAAATACAAATGTGATTTGTTTTATTAATAAGTCTGACCCTTTTTTTTTCTTGAAAATACCTTTTTGTGACACCTTTTTTTTCAAAAAAACGCTTTATATGCCGCTTTTTGAAAAATTTCGAAGCCTCAAACAGCGTTCCCCCGTTGATACTCAAGTCACAACCTGATTTTTATTTGATGTGAACTCATTATTAGGTGGATGCATCGGCGAATTCAGGCGAATTCGTTTAATATGGCGGCACTTTCTCTGTCAAGTTTTGTTTACCTTTTCGGCGCCATTTAAATTTTTGTACATGTTCTTTTGACAACTTAAGTGTGAATTCGCCTTTTTACACAAACAAAATACCTGTTGCTTTTTTTATTGTTGTATTGTTGTAGCGAAGCGGCTACCCTGTTTTGTGTATCATGGTTAGTACGGTCAAAAAAGAGATATAAAAAAGACGTGTTTGCCTATTAATTATATATTTTTTAGTTTTTCTTACTTTTTCGAATTTTGTGTAAAGTTGATTTGTTTTTATTAGTAAGAAAATTTAGCTCTTTTCTATGAAATATATTTATGATCTGCAGTAATGATGACATTGATATTGATCACGTTTTTATGTAAATGTTTCCTTCCTTCTTTATTTAAAAAGAAATGGATGTCATGCATTGTATAGTCTGTAGATGAATCTATTTTATGAAAAATCATAGTTGTAATTTAATCTTATACAACTTTGTCAAAGGTACATTTACATACATAGATATATAAAAGTACGTAGATACAAAAGTTGTAAAAAGCAGATTCGAACCGTTTCATTTACTTGATTGGAATCCAAATGCAACGAACAAATGACGCTATTTGAGCAGCATTTAATTGATTTTATTAAATAATTGGATTAAATGTTAAATATTTATGAATGTGGTTGGTAATTGAGACTTGTGTTCCAAAGGTTTTGCAACGTAATATAAGTATATACGAGGGTTGATCAAAAAAAGTATTTATTTATTCATCACTAACTATCGTGTCCCCTTTAAAGTAATCACCCTCAGATATAATACACTTATGTCAGCGTTGTTTCTTCTGAAACGCGCTTTTTGGTATCGCCAACAGCTCCTGTTTCGATTTTACTTTTATCTCCTCAATCATAGCAAAACGCTTTCCTTTCAGGTGTCTTCAGTTTTGGGAAGAGGAAAAAGTCAGCAGTAGCCAAGTCCGATGAGTACGGTGGTTGAGGCCTGATAACGGGTTTGTTTTTGTGCAAAAACTCACGCACTAGCGATATGTGTACTGGTGCGTTATCATGGTGCAAAGTTCATGATTGTTTTTTCCACAATTCCGTAGCTTTCTGACGAATTGCTTTGCGCAAACGGTGCATAACATCAAGGTAGTATTCCTTATTAACCCTATGACTTTGTTATAAGAATTCATGATGCACCACGCCATTGTCGTCAAAAAAAAAGTGAGTTAAACCTTCACATTGTGACCGAACTTGGCGTGCTTTTTTTGGTGGTGGCTCTTCTGGACGCTTCCATTGGGGTGATTGGGCTTTGCTTTCAATGTCATAGCCATACACCCATGATTCGTCGCCAGTTATGCCCTTTTTATTTTCTGATCAAACCATGTACAATATATTTATGTGATTATTATGAAGGGCATTTTAGGTTCGGCCCATCCGAATATACTAGACTCTGACATTTTCATATCAAAAACACACAAAATATCAAAATGAAAGTTGTGTGTCAGCGAGTAGAACGAAATATCGTTAATGCCGAAAAAAGCAAGTTTATAAGGTAGATTTAACTTTGCTGTATATGATTTAATGTACATATGATATAATGTTACATATGATTTAATGTATACATACATTCATACATACATTTCGGTGAGAATACCCTTTAAAACGGAAATTTCAAATAATTACTTAGTGTACCAAAGAACCGCATGCAAGAAAATTATATCCTAAATACTTTTGTTACATAAAAGCCTTCTGAATTTTATGTAATATCAGTTCCTATGAAAATTCCTACATCACGTTTATTTGACCCTAAAGGCGTTGATACACTATCCCACAAGACCGTGCGATCTACCAAATATAGCAAGTGTGTTGAAAAGGTGCTAAAAATTCAACTGTGTGACATAGATTTGACAGATCGTGCGATTTAAAAAATTTTACGAATAGTTTCATAACATGAATTTTGTTGGCGCTTCGAGAAATGAATTGAAATAATGTAAAATTCTTATGGTAATAAAAATTCTTAATTAATTTCCTAAGTATATAAATTATTGCAAACATACTTGTATAATAGTGTGGACTACACTACACTACGCCAATTAGATACGATTTTTTTTTTTTGCCATACGTGTAAAACATTTTCCTGTGAATGAATCGTGCGATCGTGTAGCATAGTGTATCAGGGCCTTAAGTGGCGAGTATATTAAACATATTCAAAAATGCATACAACTTATGTTGATTGTACTCAGAGTTAAATTCCACTGATTGATCATATGTGTTTCGATATATAGTCACATATAATGTTTCGATATATGATACATAAATGTGAAAAATAAAGTACTTATGTATATCTATTACGTATTTAACAGCAAATTACTCTAAAAATCGTGTAGTAGTCATTGCATCTTTCAACATAGTTTTACAAATATTAAAGTTCCAAAATATTCTCTGCGATTAATTTAAATAGAGTTGCTTTTCGCATACAATTAATACAAATACTTATTTCATTTTCAGAATCTGTCGCAATGTACTATTTTTCAGTATACAAAGAAGAACTAAGTTCTCACTCTTCACTCTTATAAAAATACTTCATTTATGAGCATATTTGGAATTAAAATAAGACAACAAGTAAGAGTGTTGTATATTCGGCTGGGCCGAATCTAAAATACCCTTCACGATAGTCACGTATATGTATAAAATATTAAAAAAAGTGAACTAAATATGTTCAGTTATATATGAACTGATACCGGAATTTTCTGTTTTCTGTTTTTTAGTAACCTTCTTTTATAACGAGAATTGCTTTTCAGCAAAAACAAAAAAAAAAAAATGTTGTTGGAAAAATCGATTAAGGCTCTATCTCGGGTATGTATAGACCGATATCGGAAATTTTCATTTTCCACATTTATACAACCTAATTTTATTACCAGAACTGCTTTTAAGCAAAAAAAAATTGTTTAAGTTCGCTTACGCGATATTTTCATGCAAAACCCGGTTTAAGCTATATCTCGGGTATACATACATATATGGACCGATATCGAAAATGTACATTTTCCATAATTATATAAAATATTTCATTACCAAAACTGCTTTTGAGCAAAAAAAAAAGTTGTTTAAGTTCGCCTAGGCAACATTTTCAAGAAAACCCCGGTCTAGGCTTTATCTCGGGTATCTAGGGTCCGATATCGAAAATTTTCATTTTTCATATTTATATAACCTGATTTTATTTTCAGAATTGGTTTTAAGCAAAAAAAAAAGTTGTTTCATAAAAACCCCGGTTTAGGTTATATCTCGGGTATATATGGACCGATATTGGAAATTTTCATTTTCCATATTTATATAGGCTTACTTCATTACCAGAACTGCTTTTGAACACAAAAAAGTTGTTTAAGTTCCTTACGCGACATTTTCATGAAAAACCCGGTTTAGACTATATCTCGGGTATATATGGACCGATATCGGAAATTTTCATTTTCCATAGTTATACTACCTGATTTTATTACCAGAAGTAATTTTAAGCAAATAAAGTTGTTCCAGTTTGCTTACGCGACATTTTTATGAAAAACCTGGTTTAGGCCATGTCTCGGGGATATATGGACCGATATCGCGAACTTAAATTTTCCATATTTATATAACCTTATTTCATTACCAAAACTGCTTTAAAAAAAAAAGTTGTTTAAGTTCGCTTACGCGACATTTTGAAGAAAACCTCGGTCTAGTCTATACCTCGAGTATATATGAACTGATATCGAAAATATTCATTTTCCTTATTAATATAACCTTATATCATTACTAGTACTGCTTTTGAGCACAAAAAAGTTGTTTCAGAAAAACCCGATTTGGGCTATATCTCGGGTATATATGAACCGATATCTGAAAATTTTTTTTAGGCTTTAGTTACCATGCTTATTGAGTGTGTGAAGTTTAAAGCAAAATAAACAATTTTTTTTCAAAAATTTCAACACAAAATTGCAAAAAAATGGCTTTTTCGGAATTTTTGATTTATCTCATCTGTATGTGAACCGATATTACTGAATTTCAATAGCAAACCCATGAATCGATGGGGTAAAAGAATGGTGAAAGAAAAAAGTTTCTAAGTCTAATGGTTTTCTCGGGAACGGTATTTCAACAGCGGACAGACGGACATCGCTTAATCGACTTTTCCATTAATTCTGATTCAGAATATATATACTTTATAGGATCGCAAATTAAAATTGTAGAAATTACAAACGGAATCACAAACTTATATATACCCTTTACATTTTTGTGAAGTGTATAAAAATATATTAAATTCCCATTTACATACATACATTTATACATTAAATTCTCGGATTCCGTATTAAAATACCGGTTTATTCGATATTTTAAAACAGGCATTTAAAGAGGCCGGTTTTAGTAAACATCACCATAGTAGCAATAAAAGTTGAAAAAATAAAAGTAAAAATAAAGTAAACAAAAATAAAAGTTGAATTCACAATTTCACTTAATCAGGCTTATTATTATTATTGGATGGAATATGGCCCTCATCGGCCATTTGCACTACGATCAATGTTCATCTATTGTGCGTCCCCTTGACCCATTATGGGTTGAGTGATATTAAGTCATATTCACTTAACATATAACCTTGTAGTAGCCCATATATTCTGTGTCCCAGTGCTCCACAGTGGGTGATTAAGTGCTCCATTGACTCTTCTTCATCACCATAGAATCTGCAAATGTTTGTGTTGGAAATGCCCATCCTGTGCAGGTGCTTGTAGCAGTTATAATGACCTATAAGTGCACCTGTCAATGTTCTGAGTCTTTTCCTGTACAGCTTTAGAGCACGTTCGGCCCTCTTTTTATCAAAGTTTAGAAATTTCTTGGAGTGTTCAAGGCTAGCTGTCTCATTCCAATGTTGTTCAACGATGGACTCCGTCCATTTCTTTATCTCCTCATTCAGGAGACCCTTATTGACGCCAAAAGTTGGAGTGGGTCCAACTCCTGCTCCTTTCTTGGCATAAATGTCAGCCATTTCATTGACGTGATGGCTTTCATGTCCTGGCACCCAGATCAGTGTGACCTGATTTTGGCTTGCCTGTTCGTTGTGACATTCCAGTACTAGCTTGGAGGTAAAGAGGCAACTGTTCAGGGCCTTCAGCACAGAGAGTATTTTTATCACTCCCTTGTGTCCCCTATTGGAGAGTATTTCAACCACTTCCCTTATTGCGTATAGTTCCGCTTGGAAGATTATGGTGTCTTTGCTAAGAGTTATATATTTGCGTGCTCTAGGCCCCACTATTCCCGCTCCAACACCTTGGAGCGTTTTGGATCCATCCGTGTACCACTTTTGTAAACCATCCCGCAAACATTTTGGGTTCATGCTCCATTCCTCCCTTGTTGGGAAGATGATCTTAAACTTCCTGGCAAAGGAGTTAGACGGATCTATAAGGTCACTTATTTGAGACATATCGATTACGTCTCTGAAATCCCATATAATATAGTGGGTCTTACCATTTGGGTATATAACCAGTACATCATCTTAGAGTTTAGGCCCCAATATCTACTCAGTAGTTTTTTGGCAATCCAGAGGCTTGTTGTTGCCTTTTTTATCACCGATTCAAGGTGCGGTTCCCATGTGAATTTCTTATCCAGGACTATGCCTAGATATTTCACCTCTGTCTTGGGAGCAACCTCAATACCGTTTATCCTTAGAGTAGGGATTTCTATTTCCCATTTTTTGGTGAAATGCACAATTGTCGGGGAGATAGTACTCCACTCTGAGGGCATCCTTTGACCGCAATGACACAATGTTCAGCGGAGCCAAGTGAGGCTCTTACTGTCCTTTGGTTCAGCATGTTGCTAATTCATTTTACCATTGCCGGGTCAGCTCCTCTATTAGAGAGTGCTGTTTCCATAGCAAGGAAGTTTGCGTTATCGAAGGCACCCTCTGTGTCCATGAATGCACATAGACCAATCTCCTTGGAGCTCAGAGCCTTTTCGATATCCATTACCAGTTTATGTAGGGCCGTGACTGTAGACTTGCCCTTTTGGTAAGCAAATTGTAGTCCATGAATCGGACGTAAGGTGATTACCTCTTCTCTGAGGTATATGCCTAATAACTTCTCCATGGTAATCAGGCTTAACTCGATCATTTTAATTTAACAAACTAATATTTACATCTCTGGGTATGGAGAATATTAAAATACAAAAATATGTATGTTAATAAACAAAAATAAATACCGCTAGTTCTGAGACTGCATACGCTGCACAAACAATGCGGGCAATTAACTAAACTGCATATGTGATCCAATATGAGATGAATATAGATAGAGAATAATTAAATGCTCGGTGGCTGAGTGGTTAAAGCAGCAGATCATGATACGTCATGACCCGAGTTCAATCCCAGTGGGTGCTTATCAGTAGTGTAGCGACTACGAAACAGCTAGTTGTCCCCCAGCTAAAGATTTGATTATTATTTTTCTTGTCTTCTTCAATCAATAATTATTGATCACAACAAGTTTGTATTGTAAAAAATCCTTCTTAAGAAATAAACTTAACAAAGGAAAAACTTGAACTAAAACCCGATGTACATATGTAACGAGTGATTTTTTTGCTATTATCTTTTTGGCAACACTAGTTTTGACAGCTCACGCACGTTTTGTATCTTGTGTCACTGTCAAACATCTTCAGTTTGGTCTATAATTTAATCATGAATCGTCTTACAAACGAACAACACTTGCAAATTATTGAATTTTATTACCAAAATACGTGCTCTGTTAAGAAAGTTCATCGCGCGCTTCTTCCATTTTATGGTCAGTTAAATCGACCTACTGAGGCTTCTATTCGGGCTATTGTAAAAAAATTTCGCACCAAATTTACATTGTTGGACATTAAACCACCAACACGCTTACGTAGAGTGCGAATTGAAGAAAATATCGCAGCCGTATCGGCCAGTGTTGGTGATCACCGTGAATTATCGATTCGGCGCCGTTCGCAGCAATTGGGCCTCTGTTACTCCACTACGTGGAAAATTTTGCGGCAGGATTTGGGTGTGAAGCCTTATAAGATACAGCTGGTGCAAGAATTGAAGCCAAACGACCTACCACAAAGCCAAATTTTTGGTGAATGGGCTCTTGTAAAGTTAGATGAAGATCCACTTTTTTATCGAAGAATTGTGTTCAGCGTCGAGGCTCATTTCTAGTCGAATGGATACGTGAACAAGCAAAACTGCCGTATTTGGAGTGAAGAGCAGCCAGAAGCATTGCAAGAGCTACCAATGCATCCACAAAAAACAACCGTTTGGTGCGGATTATGGGCTGGCGGCATCATTGGGCCGTATTTCTTCAAAGATGATTCGAATCACAACGTTACTGTGAATGGTGAGCGCTACCGTGCGATGATAACAAACTTTTTTTTGCCCAAAATGGAAGAGCATGACATGTGGTTTCAACAAGACGGTGCCACATGCCACACAGCATGCGAAACAATGGACCAATTGAGAGGCGAGTTCGGTGAACAGTTTATTTCACGCTTGGGACCAGTCAATTGGCCGCCCAGATCGTGCGATTTAACGCCTCTAGACTATTTTTTGTGGGGCTATGTTAAGGCTAATGTCTATAGCGACAAGCCCGCTTCGATTGGCGCACTGGAAGCCAACATTGCCAACATTATTCGTGAGATACCAGCCGAAATGTTCGAAAGAGTATGCGAAAATTGGACTAAGCGGATGGACCATTTGAGGCGCAGCCGCGGCCAACATTTGCATGAAATAATCTTCAAACATTAAATTATATCGACCCAACTTTCGATCCAAATAAATATTTCATGCATTTTTCTGAATTTTAGGTGTGTTTTTTTTTTTTTTTTAAATTTCCGATAGTTCTTATAAAATCACCCATTACAAACCAAAAATGTTTAATTTAAAAATTATAAAGTTCAGCAAAAATTTAACAAATTAATTAAATATAATACTATAGTAAAGTTCTAAGTGTAAGCGACTTTTTCTTTGGTATTGTAAACAACCGAAAAAGCTGACATTTATTCAGATAGTTTTGCGATACAAATATACAAAATAAATTTTCAGTTGGGAGTTTCGTGAGAAGAGATGAAACTGATAAAAATACCTAATTCCATATTTTATTTCAACTCTTTTAACGTTTTCTTTTATTTATTTATTTATTTATTTTTTTTTTTTTTTTTTGAAACAAAGTTTATATACTTTTATTTTATTAACAGCAAAAAAATAAATATGACGTCAAATCTACCAGCTGTTCTATACTTGTAAATAATTGAACTTACTACGTTTACTAAGGCCCAGTTTTTGAGTTCGTGTTTAAATGTCATTTAGCTTTCAGTTCCATTTAAATATGAAAATCAATTTTTCACTACAAATTTGAACTAAACTTAAATGCCCAAACTTCATCTCATCAGTTTGCCTCATATACCATATGGTTTTTGTGTGCTTGCCTTTGTATTAGTACAAAAAAGGTAAACAAAACACACATACGAGCTGTAGAAGATATTTGAAAATTAGTTGCTAATTTTGCACTAAACAACAGCACAATTCGATTTTAATTAAAAATAACATCGCATGAAATGCAATTGTCAAGATTTTCTATGCCGTTAATAAATTTAATGTTTTTCTTTAAGAATTTTTTTATTTTTCCACTAACAAACAGCTGCTCTATGGAACACTTTCCATAATATTTGGAATTTAAGTCAGGCTGCCGCACTTCGTTGCATATAAATAAGAGCAATTGTTTAAGACTGATAAACTGAACTTGCATTTAAATACAACTTAAATTTAAATTAAAAAAAAAAAATAAACTAACTTTGCATTTAAACACGAAGTCAAAAACTGGGCCTAAATCTACTACTGTTTTTGGTATTGTAAATGTGGTAAGTAAATTAAAAATCTATGAAATTTGTTGTTGCGAAGTTTTAAATTTACTAAATCTACAGTATGTACAAGCTCTACAATAGTACTTTAATAAGAAACGTGAGAGCCGCTATACTTTTACAGTAGCACAATAACAAGAATGCAAAAAAAACAGGCATGTAGTAAGCTGTGCTTGACAAAAATATTTGTAACATTTCAGCGCTGCCACCCTGTAGACGTTAATATATGTAGCTTGGTTGGATCTATACTAACAGATGACCTTATGTTTCTGTGTGGTTCACGTCAGCACTAAGTAGTAATTACTGGACGGTTTTTAGACATTCAAAATTCTCAATTTTATCAAAACATTTAAAACGGCGTTTTGTGACCTTCACAGCAAGAGGCTTAATATTTCCATTAAAAAGCAGTTTTCGTGTTTCAGGGTTATGCGATAGTTTTACAAACCGAAAGCAAATTGACAAAAAATTTAGCAATTATTTTAATTCCGTATTTGTAATTGAAAATCTGTAAACACTATTTACTGAAATAAAAAGAAAACGTATTTAATTTTAATTATGAAAAATTTTATTTTCTTTTGAAAGTTTAGCTTAGGCTAGATAGGCAGGCCGCTGGGTTCCCGGGGAGTATGTCCTGGGTTCTCCAGCTCACTTGGGTTCTAAATTTGGTCCATGTGTGTTTGCCTGTATGAAAGATAGGTAAGGAGATAGATGTAAAACAGGATATAATATTATAGGTATAAAGGAAACAGGGATGGAGGGGGAAACTGTTCTATGTGGCGTTACCTAGATACCTTAGGCGGTGATGCTCCAATGCCGGGTATATGCCGAGGAGGTGAAGGATCGTCTTCTCCTCGTCTTGGCAACTTCTACAGAAAGTTTTGAAAGTTTAGTTTAAGCAAATTCAACAACTTCACTTCAATATACACATGCCAGTTGAAGTCGCCAATTTTAAGAGATATACGTTTACCAGAACACCTATTTGACGATTTAAAATCGAAAACGCTAATTTCAGGCGATTTGCATTTGTCAGGTACCTATCAGAGAACAGCTTTGAGAGATTGCAAAAAAATCATACTTCCTCAACAACATGAAAAACAACAGATACATACGAGTATGTACGTGAAACCTAAATAGAATTTAAGAAAAACGAAGAAAAATGCATGCACATATCGCTCCTTTATTGCAACATAGTCATAACGCAAAAAAGTTGTTTCGATATAAACACATTTCAAATTTTTAGTTTCCATACAAGTCTTAGAAAATTTTTTTAGAAAATATCTCCTAAAGGAAATAGTTTAAAGGTAATTTAAATAAAATTTTGGCACAATATAAAAGGTAGTACTGTTAACAATTCTGCATTGTTAACTCGAAAAGCCCATTTTTTGAGATACGACTATGTTGCAATAAAGGAGCGATATATATTTTTCAAATACATACAAATCACCATCAAAGCAACAACATATATGAAGCTGATTTTAGTCAACAGTAAGATGAATGCGCAATGTTTACAAAACGAGTTGATTTTACTCAACATTGAACTTTGTAGCTTGATTTTTGTTGATTACAAATTTTAGTGTATGAGTTAATCAAGCAAAAACATGATTTTTGGTGATCACAGGAATGTATGTACTTTTGTATACATACATACGTCCAAGTAAGAAAGAGAAAATCAACAAGTAAGAGTGTAGTATATTCGGCTGGGCCGAATCTAAAATACCCTTCACGATAGTCATATGTATAGTATATTTAAATGTGACCTAAATATGCTCGGTTGTATATGAACCGATATCGGAATTTTCTATTTTCTGTATTTTAGTAACCTTCTTTTATAAAGAGAATTGCTTTTCAGCAAAAAAAAAAAAAATTTTTTTTAATGGAAAAATCGGTTTAGGCTATATCTCGACTATATATGGACCGATATCGAAAATTTTAATTTTCCATATTTATATAACCTTATATCATTACCAGAACTGCTTTTGAGCACAACAAATTGTTTAAGTTCGCTTACGCGATATTTTCATGAAAAACCCGATTTAGGCTATATCTCGGGTATATATGGACCGATATCAGAAATTTTAATTTTTTCTATTTTCGTAACCTTCTTTCATAACAAGAACTGCTTTTCAGCAAAAAAAAAAATGTTATTGGAAAAATCGGTTCAGGCTATATCTCGAGTATATATGGACCGATATCGGATATTTTCTTTTTCCATATTTATATGACCCTATTTCATTACCAGAACTGTTTTTAAGCAAAAAAAGATGTCTAAGTTCACTTACGCGACATTTTCATTAAAACCGCAGTTTAGGCTATATCTCGGGTATATATGGACCGATATCGGAAATGTTCATTTTCCATACCTATATAACCTTATTTTGCTATTAGAACTGCTTTTAAGCAAAAAAAGTTGTTTTAGTTCGCTTACGCCGCGTATTCATGAAAAACCCGGTTTAGGCTATATCTCGGGTATATATGGACCGATATCGAAAACTTTCATTTTTCATATTTATGTAACCTAATTTCATTACCAGAACTGCTTTTGAGCACAAAAAAGTTGTTTAAGTTCGCTTACGCGGCATTTTCATGAAAACCCCGGTCTAGGCTATATCTCGGGTATATATGGACCGATATCGGAAATTTTTATTTTCCGTATTTTTGTAATCTTATTTCATTATCAGAACTGCTTTTGAGCAAAAAAAAAGTTGTTTAAGATCGCTTACGCGACATTTTCATGAAAAACCCGATTTGGGCTATATCTCGGGTACATATGGACCGATATTGGAAATTTTCATTTTTCATATTTATGTAACCTAATTTCATTACCAGAACTGCTTTTGAGCACAAAAAAGTTGTTTAAGTTCGCTTACGCGGCATTTTCATGAAAACCCCGGTACAGGCTATATTTCGGGTATATATGGACCGATATCGGAAATTTTCATTTTCCATATTTATGTAACCTAATTTCATTACCAGAACTGCTTTTGGGCACAAAAAAGTTGTTTAAGTTCGCTTACGCGGCAATTTCATGAAAACCCCGGTCTAGGCTATATCTCGGGTATATATGGACCGATATCGAAAATTTTCATTTTTCATATTTATTTAACCCTATTTGATTACCAGAACTGCTTTTGAGCACAAAAAAGTTGTTTAAGTTCGCTTACGCGACATTTTCATGGAAACCCCGGTTTGAGCTATATCTCGGGTATATATGGACCGATATCGGAAATTTTCATTTTCCATATTTATGTAACTTAATTTTATTACCAGAACTGCTTTTGGGCAAAAAAAAGTTATTTAGCTTCGCCTGTGCGACATTTTCATTAAAATCCGATTTGGGCTATATCTCGGGTATATATGGACCGATATCTGAAAAAAAAAATTTTTGTCTTTTAGTCACTATGCTTAATAAGTGTGTGAAGTTTGAAGCAAAACGAACAACTTTTGTTTTCAAAAATTTTCATACAAAAATGCAAAAAAAAAATGGCTTTTTTCGGAATTTTGAATATATCTCAGCTATACGTGGACCGATATTACTGAATTTCAATAGCAAACCCATGAATCTATGGCGTAAAAGAATGGTGAAAGAAAAAAGTTTCTAAGTCTTATGGTTTTCTCAGAAACGGTATTTCAACAGCGGACAGACGGACAGACGGACATCGCTTAATCGACTTTTCCATTAATTCTGATTCAGAATATATATACTTTATAGGGTCGCAAAAAAAAACTGTAGAAATTACAAACGGAATCACAAACTTATATATACCCTTTACATTTTTGTGAAGGGTATAAAAGTAAGAGTGTAGTATATTCGGCTGGGCCGAATCTAAAATACCCTTCACGATAGTCATATGTATAGTATATTAAAAATGTGACCTAAATATGCTCGGTTATATATGAACCGATATCGGAATTTTCTATTTTCTGTATTTTAGTAACCTTCTTTTATAAAGAGAATTGCTTTTCAGCAAAAAAAAAAAAAAATTTTTTTTAATGGAAAAATCGGTTTAGGCTATATCTCGACTATATATGGACCGATATCGAAAATTTTAATTTTCCATATTTATATAACCTTATATCATTACCAGAACTGCTTTTGAGCACAACAAATTGTTTAAGTTCGCTTACGCGATATTTTCATGAAAAACCCGATTTAGGCTATATCTCGGGTATATATGGACCGATATCAGAAATTTTAATTTTTTCTATTTTCGTAACCTTCTTTCATAACAAGAACTGCTTTTCAGCAAAAAAAAAAAATGTTATTGGAAAAATCGGTTCAGGCTATATCTCGAGTATATATGGACCGATATCGGATATTTTCTTTTTCCATATTTATATGACCCTATTTCATTACCAGAACTGTTTTTAAGCAAAAAAAGATGTCTAAGTTCACTTACGCGACATTTTCATTAAAACCGCAGTTTAGGCTATATCTCGGGTATATATGGACCGATATCGGAAATGTTCATTTTCCATACCTATATAACCTTATTTTGCTATTAGAACTGCTTTTAAGCAAAAAAAGTTGTTTTAGTTCGCTTACGCCGCGTATTCATGAAAAACCCGGTTTAGGCTATATCTCGGGTATATATGGACCGATATCGAAAACTTTCATTTTTCATATTTATGTAACCTAATTTCATTACCAGAACTGCTTTTGAGCACAAAAAAGTTGTTTAAGTTCGCTTACGCGGCATTTTCATGAAAACCCCGGTCTAGGCTATATCTCGGGTATATATGGACCGATATCGAAAATTTTCATTTTTCATATTTATATGACCCTATTCCATTACCAGAACTGCTTTTGAGCACAAAAAAGTTGTTTAAGTTCGCTTACGCGACATTTTCATGAAAAACCCGATTTGGGCTATATCTCGGGTATATATGGACCGATATCGGAAATTTTCATTTTCCGTATTTATGTAATCTTATTTCATTATCAGAACTGCTTTTGAGCAAAAAAAAAGTTGTTTAAGATCGCTTACGCGACATTTTCATGAAAAACCCGATTTGGGCTATATCTCGGGTACATATGGACCGATATTGGAAATTTTCATTTTTCATATTTATGTAACCTAATTTCATTACCAGAACTGCTTTTGAGCACAAAAAAGTTGTTTAAGTTCGCTTACGCGGCATTTTCATGAAAACCCCGGTATAGGCTATATCTCTGGTATATATAGACCGATATCGACAATTTTCATTTTCCATACTTATATAACTTTATTTCATTACTAGAACTGTTTTTGAGCAAAAAAAAGTTTTGTAAGATCGCTTATGCGACATTTTCATGAAAAACCCGATTTGGGCTATATCTCGGGTACATATGGACCGATATCGGAAATTTTCATTTTCCATATTTATGTAACCTAATTTTATTACCAGAAGCGCTTTTGAGCACAAAAAAGTTGTTTAAGTTCGCTTACGCGGCATTTTCATGAAAACCCCGGTCTAGGCTATATCTCGGGTATATATGGACCGATATCGAAAATTTTCATTTTTCATATTTATATAACCCTATTTCATTACCAGAACTGCTTTTGAGCACAAAAAAGTTGTTTAAGTTCGCTTACGCGACATTTTCATGAAAAACCCGATTTGGGCTATATCTCGGGTATATATGGACCGACATCGAAAATTTTCATTTTTCATATTTATGTAACCTAATTTCATTACCAGAACTGCTTTTGAGCACAAAAAAGTTGTTTAAGTTCGCTTACGCGGCATTTTCATGAAAACCCCGGTACAGGCTATATTTCGGGTATATATGGACCGATATCGGAAATTTTCATTTTCCATATTTATGTAACCTAATTTCATTACCAGAACTGCTTTTGGGCACAAAAAAGTTGTTTAAGTTCGCTTACGCGGCATTTTCATGAAAACCCCGGTCTAGGCTATATCTCGGGTATATATGGACCGATATCGAAAATTTTCATTTTTCATATTTATTTAACCCTATTTGATTACCAGAACTGCTTTTGAGCACAAAAAAGTTGTTTAAGTTCGCTTACGCGACATTTTCATGGAAACCCCGGTTTGAGCTATATCTCGGGTATATATGGACCGATATCGGAAATTTTCATTTTCCATATTTATGTAACTTAATTTTATTACCAGAACTGCTTTTGGGCAAAAAAAAGTTATTTAGCTTCGCCTGTGCGACATTTTCATTAAAATCCGATTTGGGCTATATCTCGGGTATATATGGACCGATATCTGAAAAAAAAAATTTTTGTCTTTTAGTCACTATGCTTAATAAGTGTGTGAAGTTTGAAGCAAAACGAACAACTTTTGTTTTCAAAAATTTTCATACAAAAATGCAAAAAAAAATGGCTTTTTTCGGAATTTTGAATATATCTCAGCTATACGTGGACCGATATTACTGAATTTCAATAGCAAACCCATGAATCTATGGGGTAAAAGAATGGTGAAAGAAAAAAGTTTCTAAGTCTTATGGTTTTCTCAGAAACGGTATTTCAACAGCGGACAGACGGACAGACGGACATCGCTTAATCGACTTTTCCATTAATTCTGATTCAGAATATATATACTTTATAGGGTCGCAAAAAAAAACTGTAGAAATTACAAACGGAATCACAAACTTATATATACCCTTTACATTTTTGTGAAGGGTATAAAAAAAATGTATAGAAAAAAAAAAACGTTTGAATAGTTTTGTTACTGAAGCGTATATAATTTTGATTATGCACAAAAATTAATGAATTTAGAACATGAGAAATAAACAAGTAAGAGTGTAGTATATTCGGCTGGGCCGAATCTAAAATACCCTTCACGATAGTCACGAATACGTATAGTATATTAAAAATGTGACCTAAATATGCTCGGTTATATATGAACCGATATCGGAATTTTCTATTTTCTGTGTTTTAGTAACCTTCTTTTATAACGAGAATTGCTTTTCAGCAAAAAAAAAAAAATTTTTTTAATGGAAAAATCGGTTCAGGCTATATCTCGGGTATATATGGACCGATATCGAAAATTTAAATTTTCCATATTTATATAACCTTATATCATTACCAGAACTGCTTTTGAGCACAACAAATTGTTTAAGTTCGCTTACGCGATATTTTCATGAAAAACCCGATTTAGGCTATATCTCGGGTATATATGGACCGATATCAGAAATTTTAATTTTCTCTATTTTCGTAACCTTCTTTTATAACAAGAACTGCTTTTCAGCAAAAAAAAAAAAAAATGTTATTGGAAAAATCGGTTCAGGCTATATCTCGAGTATATATGGACCGATATCGGATATTTTCTTTTTCCATATTTATATAACCTTATTTCATTACCAGAACTGATTTTGAGTACAAAAAAGTTTTTTACTCGGCATTTTCATCAAAAAACTTGTTAGGCTATATATCGGGTATATATGAACCGATATCGGAAATTTTAATTTTCCATATTTATATAACCTTATTTTATTACCAGAACTGCTTTAAGGTGAAAAAAGTTGTTTAAGTTCGCTTACGCGACATTTTCATGATAAACCCGGTTTGGGCTTTATCTCGGGTATATATGGACCGATATCGGAAATTTTCATTTTCCATATTTATATAACCTTATTTAATTACCAGAACTGCTTTAAGGTGAAAAAAGTTGTTTAAGTTCGCTTACGCGGCATTTTCATGAAAACCACGGTTTAGGCTATATCTCTGGTATATATGGACCGACATCGGAAATTTTCATTTTCCATATTTATATAACCTCATCTTATTACCAGAACTGTATTTAAGCAAAAAAAGTTGTTTAAGCTCGCTTATGCGACATTTTCATGAAAAACCCGGTTTGGGCTATTATTACCTCTGTACACGATGGGCCGGACTAATAATTAAAACACATCTTATGCATTCTATGATTCAACTCAGACTGACTGACTGGTCGTATTTTCATTTATTTTATTCCTCTTTACTTATTTACATAGTTTGTTTAACAATAACTAAACGAACTCATTTTGGTTTCTTTTCCTTCCCTTTAAATTTTTTTGTTTTTTTTTTGTTTTGTTTTTTTTTTTTTTTGAATTGTTTGGTAGTTACAAATTAGCGTGTTAATGAAAGCAAAACGTTTTCACTTTACAATTGTTGAGTTGTTTTTTTTTTTCTGTACAATATCATATACAATTTTTGCAAGATATATTATATTATATGCAACAAAAAAAAAAAAAAAAAAAATATATATATATATATATATATATATATATATATATATATATATATATATATATATATATATATATATATATATATATATATATATATATATATATATATATATATATATATATATATATATATATATATATATATATATATATATATATATATATATATATATATATATATATATATATATATATATATATATATATATATATATATATATATATATATATATATATATATATATATATATATATATATATATATATATATATATATATATATATATATATATATATATATATATATATAAGTATATAAATATAAAATATCGGTTTTTTTTTTTGTGTGTGCTAAAAGATTATTTGCTATAGGTGTGTAATTATTGAATTTTAATAATAGGAAAACTGGTTTAGGTTTTCGTGAATACAAAAGTTATATATTTTCGTGAAATAAATTTTGTTAAAAAAAGTTAGATAAATAAATTTACAAAATATCTTGTAGTTAATCAAAAAGAATATGGATTATAAATTTGTCTCCTTTTGAGTTATTTTTTTTTTTTCTCTTTACAAATTTGAAAAAAAAAAAAATTTGAATTGTTATGTAAAATTTTGGTTCTTTCTTTTATTATTTTTTTTTTCTAGATACTAAGGTTTGTATTTATATAAATATATACATATTTGTATCCTCAGTATTTTCTTATACGGTTTTTGTGTACCGTTTTTTGCTTGTTTGTTTTCTCGTTATAAATTGTTACATTAGCATTGTCTATATTCTTTACGATGTATGGGCCTTCATAGATACTCCTGTGTTTGTCATAGGGCTCTATCTTTAACAAAACAGTATCATTGAGTTCTAAATTTATTGGTTTTGAAAATCTGTCATAATATTTTTTTGCTTTATCTATGCTCTTATCAATCAGTTGTCTTGCAATTATATGTGTTTTTTGGAGTCTGTGTTTTACTTCTTTATAGTAGTTGTCTAAGTTATAAATAGGGTCTAGGTTGGTAGTACTTTCACATGGCATGACTGTACGTTTACCAAATACGAGTTCAAATGGTGTATATTTATTGTAAAAAGCTGTGTTTGTCGTTGTATTGTGATAAAATGAAAAATATTTAAGGTACATATGTGTCCCAATCGGAAGAATTTTCGTTCATATATGCTCGGAGATATTCATTGAAAACTCTATGGTTCCGTTCAACCGTACCTATTGTCTCATGGTGATATCCAGTTGAGAAATTTAGTTTAATATCGAGAAATTTGCAAAGTTCAGTTAGGAGTTCATTTTTAAAATCTGTTCCTAAGTCTGTTTTTATAGTGTTCATCTTTCCGTAAATCAAAATAATAGATATGCATTGACACATTAGTGTCAATGCATATCTATTCCCGAGGCCTGATTGGGGCAAGGGGCCTATTGTATCTAGCACTACAATGTCAAAAGCTTTAGTAGGAGTGGGTGTAAGTACTAGTTCTTCGATATTTTCCGGTTTAACTTTATTAAGGTCGCACTTTAAACAGTTTTTAACGAATTTTGCGATGTCTTTGGTCATTTGCTTCCAGTAATATTTCGTTCTTATTTTTGCGTATAGTTTTTTTTTGTCCACAGTGTCCTCCAAGGATCGGGTCGTTGTGATGTATTTGCATGATATTTTGTTTTTCATCTTCGTCTGTTACGATTAAAATTGGTTCAGTAAGAATTATTACGAAATTTTGCAATGTTTTATTACCATGAGTTTTAAAATCTTGTATTGTAAATATTGTAAAAAGGAAATCGTTTTTCTGTAGTTCTGCGCTGTAAATGTTGATTTTGTTGGCCTCATATTGTAGCCTCGAGAACAGAAAGTCTAGACTTAATGTCTCGTTAACAAAATTAAAATTAACTTCAGCAGTTTCTTAAATTTTTTATATATATTAATGACTAAGTATTTATTATTTTCGTCAAAATTAATTATTTGCGTTTTTATTCGTGGTATGTTCTTACTGAAATTGTGAGAAAACTTTTCATAAACATGCAATTTACAATTGTTTGAATCTGTATAGGGCTGATTAACGTCAGTTTTTCTAGTTTCCATTTTCCTTGACATTGAACGCGTTGTCATTGCTAATACTTGGTTATTCCCATTTTTTAGTTCGTTTATGGAAATCCTCGAAAGTGCATCTGCACCAACATTGTCCTTTCCTTTGACATATTCGACTATAAAATCGTATTCTGAAAGTTCTAAGCGTATTTTAGTTAGTTTAGACGATGGATCTTTAAGATTAAAAAGATACACTAAGGGCCGAGGGTTTGATCTGACTTTAAAAGGAATTCCGTAAACGTAGGGGCGAAACTGTTTTATTGCGAAGTGTATTGCTAATAGTTCGAGTTCGATTGAGTGAAAGATTTCGGAGCATAGCATATAGGAAGGTCATTTCCGTTGCCGTCTTGACTTAAAAAAGCACCACAGCCTAATTTTGAAGCATCCACTGTTATCAAAAATTGTTTTGTGAAATCTGGGAATTGTAGAATGTTCGGGGACATCAAAGCAGCTTTTAGTTTCTGAAATGAGTCGTTACATTGTTCGTTCCAATCAAAATGTACATTTTTCTTTGTCAGATTATTCAAAGGAGCTGCTATTGAAGCGAAATTGGGTATAAAACGCCTATAATAGTTAGCGAATGCTACGAAACGTCTGACTGAGTCCTTGTCATTTGGTGTGGTGTAATTTTTTATTGGGTTTATCTTTGATTCGTCTGGTAACAAGCCTTTGGCCGTACATTTATGTCCGAGAAATGTCACTTCGGGACGGAAAAAATTGCATTTATGCGGATTTATTTTCAAATTATGCTTTCTCAGAGTTTCGAACACGTCTCTTAAATTATTAAGATGGTGACGTGTACTACAACCGACAATAATTATGTCATCGACATAAAGGAAAGCTTTGTTTGGCTCGAGCCCTGAAAAAGCGATTGCCATCATTCTAGAGAAAGAGTTTGGCGCTACATTTAAACCGAATGGCAGTACTCTCCAGCGAAAGGCACCTTTATTGGTGCTAAATGCGGTAATGTCGCGTGAGTCTTTGTCCAGAGGAATCTGGTGAAACCCTGAAAATAAGTCAATGATAGAAAAGTGCTTGGCCCGGCCTAAATTGTCTAAAATATCGTCGATGCGTGGTAGAGGAAATTTATCGGCTATAAGTTTTTTATTTACTGCACGGTAGTCCACGCACATTCTATATGACTTTTGATTATTTGTGGTTTTTTTCGGCACTAAGATCAAAGGGCTGTTAAAGTTGGAGCTGCTAGGTTCAATCAAATTGTTATCCATTAGTTTTTGCACTTGCCTGTTAATTTCCTCTCTTTGACTATATGGTAGTCTATAGTTTTTTATATAGACGGGTGATGAGTCAGCTAACCTCAATTTTTGGCTGTAGAAATTGTTAACGGTCATTTTGTCATCCTCGAGCGCAAAAATGTCTGCATATTCTTCGCAAAGGGGCATCAAACTAGGAGATATATGTTTGGGCATATGTTCTTTTAATATATCCTTTAGTTTTGCAATCCGTTCACCATTTACCTTATTTTCATTCACCGCATATACGTAGTAACTGTTAAGTTTTTCCATTTTAAGCCTATCATTTCGAATGCATTTGTACTCGTTAGTTGTGTTCATAATTTTGACAACTGGATTATTCGAGTCTATTACACCTTTCCCTATGAAAACACCATTGCTTACTTCATCCGAGTCAACAAACATCGCTTCTGTAATATTTTGCAAATGAAAAATTCTGTACACCTCACACCTGGGTGGAATAATGCATGTAAAGTTGCGTGTTCCGTACTGAATCGGTATTATTAACCTTGCGTCTCTACTAACTAGCGAAATATTCATATGCTTGTAATTTATTATACATTTATTATCTTTAAGGAAGTCTTTACCTAGAATGCCGTCTGTAGGTATGTTAAAGTCAACATTAACAATATGAAAAACTTGTTGAACCAAATGATTTGAAATAATCAGTTCTGTACAAATTGTTCCTAAAGTAAATATGGCATTTGAGGTTATGCCAGTAATACTGATAATTTCGTTTTTATTAAAGATGTGGTCGGGTTTTAGACAAGAAATTTTTATAACGGAAACGTCAGCCTGTGTGTCAACTAGGAAAGAACATGTTTTAGAGGTATCAGTACAACTTATTTTTATAAAATCTGCATAGTTAAGGTTAAAGCTGTAAACTGATTTTTGTAAATGTTGATCGAATGTTATTAATTTTCTTCCTCCCTCAACGTCGCCTGTTGAGGGACTTCCCCGTTTAAAGCTCGGACTGAGGCTCTTTGGTTATTCCCCTGAGAAAAGTTATTCATATTGTTACCCCGATAATTGTTCCTGTACCGATTATTGGGATTACGATTCGTCTGGCCGGGATAACTTCTACCCCGATAGTTGTTACGACTGTTTCCCCTATACGAATTGATACGATTATTGCCACGATAATAACTATTAGTGCGAAAGCGGACAAAGTCGTTCCCCTGATACGAGTTGTTGTTCCTGTTCTGATCATGAATAGTAAAAACATTTCTTTCTTTTACCTCGTTCGCTTCTTCTACTACAAGCTTAGATATCATGTCTTTAGGGTCACTGAAAACCGAAGAAGCTAAAATTGATTTAACGAGGTCCGTTTTAGCGTTAAGCCGACAGACTTTGACTGTCTGTTCTATTGCTAGTTCGTGTGCTTTGCTCTTTGTCATTCCTTCGATGACCAAAGAACGCTTCAATGCATCGGCAAGGTCTTCTGCCTGTTTACTAAATACAGTGTAATCATCATTCCTAACACTAAGAGCTGTTAATCTACCAGTTATTATCTTAGAGCTGTTAGGTTTGATACTATTTTTTAAAGCATTTGTAATGTCATTTATACTATTAATACTATCTGGTAGTGCTTCGCGTGCCTTACCTTCTAGTTTTGCTTTTACGAAATTTAGAAATGTGGTCTGTAAATTTGGTTCGGTTAAATCTTCTATTAGGGCGATTTTATCAAGAAACGATTGTAGTTGCAGGGCATTTCCATCGTAGTTTTCCCTAATTATTGAACCACACATGGTAACGTAAGCCCTTTTCTGTTCCGTTGTTGCCATTTTGTACACTGTTTCTGTAATGTCTTCTTTAACAATATTTTCAATATATTCTGATTCAACAACTTTAGAATCTTGTTCGCTCTTTAGCATAAATATTTCCTCTGTTCGTATTAACGTTTCTATGTCACCTGGGTCTTCTATTTCGTATCCGAGTTTATGAATGCAATTTATTAACTTTGTCCTACATTTGTTAACTGCTGAAAAAGTTTTGTCTTTGTTTTAATTTTAAAAAAATTGTGTTTCCACTAGTGTTTGTATTACTTATGTAATTATGTATGTCGTGCACAGAAAATAGGTATGTTCGATGCGAACTTAAGTTTTCCAAATCACTTTTATTATTTGATTGGTTAAGCGTTATTATGGTTTCGTTTGTCGTTGATATGCTGAGTTGCTTAATATTGTTTGGGTATCATTTATTCTTTACACTTATTGAAACCATTTTTTTTTTGTTTTTCCTTTTATTTTGTATTTTTCCCTTTGTTATTTTTCTTTAATTTTTTTTCTATTTGTATTTATTTTGCGTTCATTCACAATGTGTTTCGGGAACTTTTTTTTTGTTGTTGAGTTTTTATTTGTTAGTTCCTATATTTCTTTCTGTTCGGTTTTGATAGTTGTTTATCACTTATTTCACTTTGAACTTTCAGATGTCTGGTTTTTATTTTATTTGTAACTGTTTCTTTACTAATTCTTACTTCTCCCGTTTTTCCTTTGCTTTTTAGAATTTATAGGTATGTACATTTTTCTTACATGTGATTTTCCGTACAGTCACCACTGATTTTTGTAGTTTTTAATTTAAGGTTTGTTCACTTTACCTTCCCAACATACATACAACATATGTATGTATATGTACATGTATATTGTTTGACAAAATAGATCAGAGGGCTTGCAAATTATTATGTACGCTTATGCCGTTGTGGGACATAAATTTGCTTTTTATTTTGTATTTATCTAGATGTTTTTTTTTTTTTTTTAAATAAGTTTTTTTTTCTTCTTGGTAGATATTTTTTCAATTAGTTCAAATTAATTACTTATTAATTTTTGTAAATACCTACTTTAATTTTATTACAACTTATAATTTCATAGCGTTTTTTGTTTTCTTTAAGTTATTCATTTTTAATTCTTTTTTTTTCGCCTTTTTATATTATTTTTTTCCATCTCATCACATTTTTTTTGCTTGATTACAGTAAGACACTGTCACGGTCGCCATATTACCTCTGTACACGATGGGCCGGACTAATAATTAAAACACAACTTATGCATTCTATGATTCAACTCAGACTGACTGACTGGTCGTATTTTCATTTATTTTATTCCTCTTTACTTATTTACATAGTTGTATAAATATTGTAATTATCAACAGCTGTATATTTGGGTAGTACGTAGTGATGGCACTACACTATATCTTGGGTATATATATACCGATATCGGAAATTTTCATTTTTCATACCTATATAACCTTATTTTATTATTAGAACTGCTTTTAAGCAAAAAATATTGTTTAATTTCGCTGACGCGGCATTTTCATGAAAACCCCGGTCTAGGCTATATCTCGGGTATATATGGACCGATATCGGAAATTTTCATTTTCCATATTTATGTAACCTAATTTCATTACCAGAACTGCTTTTGAGCACAAAAAAGTTGTTTAAGTTCGCTTACGCGACATTTTCATGAAAACCCCGGTCTAGGCTATATCTCGGATATACATATATGGCCCGATATCAAAAATTTTTATTTTTCATATTTCTGTGGCCTTATTTCATTACCAGAACTGCTTTTGAGAACAAAAAAGTTGTTTAAGTTCGCTTACGCGACATTTTCATGAAAAACCCGATTTGGGCTATATTTCGGATATATATGGACCGACATCGAAAATTTTCATTTTTCATATTTATATGACCCTATTTCATTACCAGAACTGCTTTTAAGCAAAAAAAGATGTTTAAGTTCACTTAAGCGACATTTTCATTAAAACCGCAGTTTAGGCTATATCTCGGGTATATATGGACTGATATCGGAAATTTTCATTTTCCATATTTATGTAATCTTATTTCATTACCAGAACTGCTTTTGAGCAAAAAAAATTTGTTTAAGTTCGCTTACGCGACATTTTCATGAAAAACCCGATTTGGGCTACATATGGACCGGGTACATATGGACCGATATCAAAAATTTTCATTTTCCATATTTATGTAACCTAATTTCATTACCAGAACTGCTTTTGAGCACAAAAAAGTTGTTTAAATTCGCTTACACGACATTTTCATGAAAACCCCGGTCTAGGCTATATCTCGGGTGTATATGGACCGATATCGGAAATTTTCATTTTCCATATTTATGGAACCTAATTTCATTACCAGAACTGCTTTTGAGCACAAAAAAGGTGTTTAAGTTCGCTTACGCGGCATTTTCATGAAAACCCCGGTCTAGGCTATATCTCGGGTATATATAGCCCGATATCGAAAATTTTTATTTTTCATATTTATATGACCCTATTTCATTACCAGAACTGCTTTTGAGAACAAAAAAGTTGTTTAAGTTCGCTTACGCGACATTTTCATGAAAAACTCGATTTGGGTATATATGGACCGACATCGAAAATTTTCATTTTTCATAATTACATGACCCTATTTCATTACCAGAACTGCTTTTGAGCACAAAAAAGTTGTTTAAGTTCGCTTACGCGACATTTTCATGAAAAACCCGATTTGGGCTATATCTCGGGTATATATGGACCGATATCTGAAAAAAAAAATTTTTGTCTTTTAGTCACCATGCTTAATAAGTGTGTGAAGTTTGAAGCAAAACGAACAACTTTTGTTTTCAAAAATTTTCATACAAAACTGCAAAAAAAAAATGGCTTTTTGCGGAATTTTGAATATATCTCAGCTATACGTGGACCGATATTACTGAATTTCAATAGCAAACCCATGAATCGATGGGGTAAAAGAATGGTGAAAGAAAAAAGTTTCTAAGTCTAATGGTTTTCTCAGAAACGGTATTTCAACAGCGGACAGACGGAAATCGCTTAATCGACTTTTCCATTAATTCTGATTCAGAATATATATACTTTATAGGGTCGCAAAAAAAACTGTAGAAATTACAAACGGAATTACAAACTTATAAATACCCTTTACATTTTTGTGAAGGGTATAAAAAAATATATTTTTAATTTAATCTGTAGATTCAGTTTAAGAAATAAACTTCAATTGTTAAAATAAAACCTGATTTGCTTAATTCGTATGATGACACATAATCGCGATTCAATTTTTTCCACATTCACGTAGGCAATACGATTTAAAAAAAGTTAACACGAGTGTATATGAATTTTATTTCTTGTGAGCACACATGACCGTGAAAGAATGCATGCTTCGCTACCTTCAATTGCATTGGCATTGCTTAAGTTATTTAATTTCTAGCATATTAAATACAATTTTTTAAAGCTATGAGGTAATAAAGTAAGTTATGGTTTTAAATTAAGTGCTTTTTGTATCATCGTGTTGACAACACATCAAAAAATCCAATGTAAAAATATAAGAAAATTTTTCTTTTCTACAGGTACATTCCGATTACATCACATTGCATTTCAGTAACCGTCCTCACTGTTTTACACATAACAAAACTGATCAGCTGTTTAATTCCATTATATTTACATTTCATGAATAACGTTATTTTTGTTACAACAATTTTTATTTTGTTGTACATATACATACATATATATTTTTAGTTGTACATGATATAAATGGGGACTAGCTGCTCCTCATCATCATCATCATGCACCGTTCAGCATGTTATCGAAAATGGTACCCATGCGTGACAATTTATCACGCATGGGAACGTCCGGGTTTACGTTTTTCACCTTGTGAGAGAATCACCGTGGGGTTGGGCCGTCAAGACAGAAACTCACGCCAAACATCTTCCGATTCTGTACATCATATAATGCAACTAAAGCAATTTTGAACTAGTTTATATTAATGCAACATCCAATTATACGAAGTTGGTATAACAAATATGCACATTAATTATGCACTATTATGTACTCGTTCATATGTATAAGATAAATTGTCAACATTGATGTATGAATTTGTTTAAGCAAAATTGTACAACAAACAAATTGATACGACTTTGAGAAAATTTGTTTGTTTAAAACAGTAAATTACATTTAGTCAGTGAACTGCAAACAAAAATTAAAATGAGATTTTATAAACTATATTGCAAATAACGGAATGTAGATTTATATGTAAATTTTCCAAAACGAAATTCAACATATAAATGAAATTTTTTTTTATAGTGGAAGCGTTTGTATACATGTATGTAAATGCAGACTTATACACGAGGATAAAATAGTGTTCGGTTCTGTGTTTCTTGATTTTAACGCTATTTTACGTATTATCCTGTAGAGTGGAAGGTGTCTATGAGTACTGTGATACCTAAGCCAGGGAAGGATCCCACTAAAGTAGAGTCATATAGACTAATAAGCCTTTTGCCAACAATTTCAAAACTAATGGTGAAGTTTACTCCAATATTGGATGATATAGGATATATCCCTAATCATCAATTCGGCTTTCGGGTTAAACACAGCACCATAGAACAAATGCATAGACTAGTAAGAAAGAATTTCGAAGGCATATTGTTATTCATTGACGTTTTCAAGCTATTAATAAAGTGTAGCGCAAGGCTTTGATGAACAAAATAAAGTTAAACTTGCCTGCAAACACTCTGGAAAGCTACTTATGTGGACGGAAATTTATAATCAGAGAAGGCGATTTTATAAGCCGCTCACAGACAATCGAATCAGGAGTCCCCCATGGTAGCATTCTGGGACTTACTTTACATTTCACTCACGCCGGAATCCATAACTTCTGCAGATGACACAGAATTCTGCAGCGTTCATGAAAATCATTAATTAGCTTCACGAAATTTACAGGAATATATTTCAATATTAGAGAAATTTCTAAAACTTTGGAAATTCAAAGTTAATGAACAAAATGAACTCCGGTTACATTCACATCTTCGCCCATCACGCTAACAACCTGGATGTCCTCGAATTGAATTGTCTTGCTAAAGGGGAGAAATTTAATGTTTTTTGATTAGGTTGGAAGACATAAATATATATGTATAAATATATTAATTTCAATAAATAATCTTTATAACGTAATAAGGATGGAGTAACTGGTTTAAGTATGGGACGGTGAGTAGGGGCAGGGTGTGACTGAACCATAGTAGGGATGGTTTCCAAAATTTTTACTGCGCCAGGAAACCATAATGGTGAAAACCATCAGGATTTCGGAGGGAGGGCTGGCGTGGCCGACAACAACACCAGTCGGCCGAATGTTTAGTGACGAGGCGGCGAGTTGAGAGGGTGAGGTTAGCATTGTAGTAGTTTTTTTTTTTTTTCTTTTTCAGCATTCACTTTCGGGCCTCACACATTGTTTTGATTTGGCTCTGATACAAAAAGGCTGGTATGTTTGTTTGTAGTTACATTGAGCTGGATTGGCCGGCAAGAACCACCCCCGATCGGCGAGCCAAAGCCGGAGCATCCGCAATCATGCCAGCACAGCCGGTAATCCAGCAACAGAACGCAAATTGTTTAACATTTCGTTTTTTTTTTATTTTTGCACCAGTCACAGTACAGGCGACAAAACAAAATTCTTCGAACAAGTGCTGCAGCTCCATGGCACTTAAAAAAAACTCCCGAATTCACAAGGATCTGTCTGTTTCACTGGTAAAAGATTAATTTTCAAAGTATGCGACAAGGTATTTCGCAAATTGGAGCTTCAACCAACCCCCTTGCACGAAACATATTTAATTTTAGCGGTCACACTCGGTTGGGAGGAAGGGTTACCCTTGCCGCCATCAGAGCGTTAAATAGGTGATTTTACCGATATTGACCGTGCAAAATAAATCATTTGAGTCTAGCATTGGCTGGACTTAGTTAATTTTTGGTATTTAGTATTAAGCTTTGAATACTTATTGTTAGTTCACATTGTGAAGATTCATTAAATAAATAAAAAATAAAAATATGTAATTAATCACATATTATACGTAATTCTGATTATAGGTAATTTTTTAATAAGTCTCAATTCCTCATTGCCGTCTTTTTATACCCTTCACAAAAATGTAAAGGGTATTTATAAGTTTGTGATTCCGTTTGTAATTTCTACAGTTTTGTTTTGCGACCCTATAAAGTATATATATTCTGAATCAGAATTAATGGAAAAGTCGATTAAGCGATGTCCGTCTGTCCGTCTGTCCGCTGTTGAAATACCGTTTCTGAGAAAACCATTAGACTTAGAAACTTTTTTCTTTCACCATTCTTTTACCCCATCGATTCATGGGTTTGCTATTGAAATTCAGTAATATCGGTCCACGTATAGCTGAGATATATTCAAAATTCCGAAAAAAGCCATTTTTTTTTTTGCAGTTTTGTATGAAAATTTTTGAAAACAAAAGTTGTTCGTTTTGCTTCAAACTTCACACACTTATTAAGCATGGTGACTAAAAGGCAAAAATTTTTTTTTTCAGATATCGGTCCATATATACCCGAGATATAGCCCAAATCAGATTTTTAATGAAAATGTCGCATAGACGAAGCTAAACAACTTTTTTTGCTCAAAAGCAGTTCTGGTAATAAAATAGGGTCATATAAATATGAAAAATGAAAATTTCCCATATCGGTCCATATATACCGCAGATATAGCCTGGAACGGGGTTTTCATGAAAATGCCGCGTAAGCGAACTTAAACAACTTTTTTGATCTCAAAAGCAGTTCTGGTAATGAAATTAGGTTACATAAATATGGAAAATTAAAATTTCCGATATCGGTCCATATATACCCGAGATATAGCCTAGACGGGCGTTTTCATGAAAATGCCGCGTAAGCGAACTTAAACAACTTTTTTGTGCTCAAAAGCAGTTCTGGTAATGAAATTAGGTTACATAAACATGAAAAATGAAAATTTCCGATATCGGTCCATATATACCCGAGATATAGCCCGAATCGGGTTTTTCATGAAAATGTCGCGTAAGCGAACTTAAACAACTTTTTTGTGCTCAAAAGCAGTTCTGCTAATGAAATAGGGTCATATAAATATGAAAAATAAAAATTTTAGATATCGGGCCATATATACCCGAGATATAGCCTAGACCGGGGTTTTCATGAAAATGCCGCGTAAGCGAACTTAAAAAACTTTTTTGTGCTCAAAAGCAGTTCTGGTAATGAAATTAGGTTACATAAATATGAAAAATGAAAATTTCCGATATCGGTCCATATATACCCGAGATATAGCCCAAATCGGGTTTTTCATGAAAATGTCGCGTAAGCGAACTTAAACAACTTTTTTGTGCTCAAAAGCAGTTCCGGTAATAAAATAAGGTCATATAAATATGAAAAATGAAAATTTTCGATATCGGTCCATATATACCGCAGATATAGCCTGGAACGGGGTTTTCATGAAAATGCCGCGTAAGCGAACTTAAACAACTTTTTTGTTCTCAAAAGCAGTTCTGGTAATGAAATTAGGTTACATAAATATGAAAAATGAAAATTTCCAATATCGGTCCATATATACCCGAGATATAGACCAAATCGGGTTTTTCATGAAAATGTCGCGTAAGCGAACCTAAACAACTTTTTTGTGCTCAAAAGCAGTTCTGCTAATGAAATAGGGTCATATAAATATGAAAAATGAAAATTTTCGATGTCGGTCCATATATACCCGAGATATAGCCCAAATCGGGTTTTTCATGAAAATGTCGCGTAAGCGAACTTTAACAACTTTTTTGTGCTCAAAAGCAGTTCTGGTAATAAAATAAGGTCATATAAATATGAAAAATGAAAATTTTCGATATCGGTCCATATATACCGCAGATATAGCCTGGAACGGGGTTTTCATGAAAATGCCGCGTAAGCGAACTTAAACAACTTTTTTGTTCTCAAAAGCAGTTCTGGTAATGAAATTAGGTTACATAAATATGGAAAATGAAAATTTCCGATATCGGTCCATATGTACCCGGTCCATATGTAGCCCAAATCGGGTTTTTCATGAAAATGTCGCGTAAGCGAACTTAAAAACTTTTTTCAACTTAAAGCAGTTCTGGTAATAAAATAAGGTTATATAAATATGGAAAATTAAAATTTCCGGTATCGGTTCATATATACCCGATATATAGCCTAACAGGTTTTTTGATGAAAATGCAACTTCTTTGTGCTCAAAAGCAGTTCTGGTAATGAAATAAGGTTATATAAATATGGAAAAAGAAAATATCCGATATCGGTCCATATATACTCGAGATATAGCCTGAACCGATTTTTCCAATAACATTTTTTTTTGCTGAAAAGCAGTTCTTTTTATAAAAAAAGGTTACGAAAATGGAGAAAATTAAAATTTCTGATATCGGTCCATATATACCCGAGATATAACCTAAATTGGGTTTTTCATGAAAATATCGCGTAAGCGAACTTAAACAATTTGTTGTGCTCAAAAGCAGTTCTGGTAATGATATAAGGTTATATAAATATGGAAAATTAAAATTTTTGATATCGGTCCATATATACCCGAGATATAGCCTGCACCGATTTTTCCATTAAAAAACTTTTTTTTTTTTTGCTGAAAAGCAATTCTCGTTATAAAAGAAGGTTACTAAAATACAGAAAATAGAAAATTCCGATATCGGTTCATATATAACCGTGCATATTTTGTTCACATTTTTAAATATACTATACATATTCGTGACTATCGTGAAGGGTATTTTAGATTCGGCCCAGCCGAATATACTACACTCTTACTTGTTTTAATTTAAGTTTACACATTAAAAATAATTTGTTCTCTTGGCCAGCTTTTTACATTTTTTGGTGTTTTTATCCATTACCAGGATATCCATCGGGTATCAATATTAAGTACAACTAAAAATATATATGTACAACAAAATAAAAATTTTTGGGATAAAAATAACATGTTATTCAGAGCAATAACTTTTTACTTATCTATGTACAACAACTGCTTACATAATAAAAATAATAAAAAATTTAAATCCGTTCATTGACATATGTCCCTAAAATATCAGGAGGAATAAAATATTTTGAGATATAACTATGTTACAATACAGGAGCGATATATATTTACGTACCATAAATACTATTTCATTTCCTACATAAATAAACTTAAAACAAGTAAGAGTAAGAGGCTGGCCGAATCTTAATTAGCCATCACGTAAATATATGTATGTATTACAAATGTATGTATTACAAATTGGAGCTAAATATGCTCGGATATATGTACATATGTATATGAATCGATATAGGAAATTTTCATTTTCTGTATTCCTTTAATAATCAGAACGGCTTTTAAGCAAAAAAAAGTTGTTTAAATTCGCTTACGCGACATTTTAATGAAAAAATCAGTTTAGACTATTTCTCGGGTATACTCGTATATGGACCGATATCGGAGTTTTTCATTTCCTGTATTTAGATAACCTTATTTTATAACCAAAGTTCCTATAAACCAAAAAAAAATTTTTTTTGGAAAATTCGGTTTAGGCTAATCTCGGGTACATATCGCTCCTTTATTGCAACATAGTCATATATCAAAATAGTTCGTTTCGAGAAAAACTAATTTAAAATTTTTAGTTTCCATACAAGTCTTAGCAAAATTTTTTAGAAAATATCTCCTAAAGGAAACAATTTAAAAGCAATTTTTTTTCATTCATTTATTTATTGAATCTTCACAAAGTGAACTAACAATAAGTATTCAAATCTTAATACTAAGTACATAAAATTAATTAAGTCCAGCCAATGCTAGACAAAAATTTTTTATTTTGCACATCTGTAAAATCACCTATTTAACGTTCTGATGGTGGCAAGGATATCCCTCCTTCTCAACCGACTGTGGCCGCCAAAATTAAGTATATTACGCGCAAGAGGGTTTGGATGAGGTTCCAGTTTACTGACATACCTTGTCGCGTACTTAGAAAACTCCTCTTTTACCAGCGGAACACTCAGATCTTTATGAATTCGTGAATTTTTTACATACCATGGGGCTGCAGTAATCGTTCGAAGAATTTTGTTTTGTCGCGTTTGGATTTTTTCAATGTTTGACGCTGAGGCGGTGCCCTATAACTGAATTCCGTAGCACCATATAGGCTTTAGTATTGCGTTGTATAACAAAAGTTTGCAATCTAATTTCAATGTAGAATTTCTGCCCATAAGCCAATTCAGTTGCGCTGCTTTTAGTTTCAACTGAGTGACTTTTGCTTCAAGGTGAGACTTCAACGTTAGCCTACGGTCCAGGTGAATACCAAGGTACTTGACTGCATTTTGCTGCGTAATAGGTGAATTGTTAATTTGGATAGCTGAACATGTTTGTCTACGCAGTGTGAATGTAACGTGAGTACATTTTTGTCCATTAACTTTAATTTTCCAAAGTTCTAACCATTTCTCTAATATTGAAATATACTCCTGCAACTTTCGCGAAGCTACTTGATGGTTTTCATGTACGCTGCAGAATGCTGTATCGTCGGCAAAAGTTGAAGTGTGGATTCCGGGTTTCGTTGGCATGTCAGAGGCGTAAATCAAATATAAAGTAGGCCCCAGTATGCTGCCTTGGGGAACTCCTGCCTCGGCTGAGTTGGGCTTATAAAGTCCGCTTCTCTGATAATAAACTTCCGCCCACATACGTAGCTTTCCAGAAGCTTGTGTGTATTTGCAGGCAAGTTCAACTTTATTTTGTGTATCAAGCACCTCGTTCCACACTTTATCAAAAGCTTGAGAAATGTCAATGAATAGAGCTGAGCAATACTTCTTCTCCTCTAAGGACTAGTCTGTGCGTTTGTTCTATGGTGCTGTGTTTAGCCCGAAAGCCAAATTGATGATCAGGGATGCATCCCACATTGTTCAACATTGGACTCAACTTTGCCATTAACAATTTTTCGAACAATTTTGAAATTGTTGGCAGTAGACTTATTGGTCTGTATGATTCTACCTTAGTGGGATCCTTCCCTGGTTTGGGTATCATAGTAATCATGGACACCTTCCACTCTGCAGGATAATACTCGAGACGTAAAATAGCGTTAAAAATAAAAAGAAGAATTCTACGAGCTACACGAAGTAGCTGCTCAAGCATTTTACCAATAATTTTATCAATACCTGGAGCTTTCCTGGGGTTTGTGTTACGAATAACATTTTCAACATCTTGAAAACTAAGTCTCAAAGACATAGGCGGTCTAACAGCGTATGACGGTAGTTCAGCTGAATTATTTGCTGTATCATTTGTGGTAAAAACATTTCTCAAGTGATTAACATACAACATTCCCTTTTCAGAATCGCTTCTTGCCCAATTTCCAGTTGAAGTTCGCATAGGTAAGCCTATTACGGGTCTTTTCAGACCTTTTGCCGCTTTCTATAGAGAATTGTCGGTTTGCGGGCTACCATCAAGACCTTCCAGATAATTTTTAAGGGAAGCCATTCTCTGGATTTCAAGCAGATTTCTTAACTGAGTTATGCACTCTAGCAGCCTACATTTAAGCTGGGGAGACCTGCGAAGTTGCCACTCTCTTCTAACTCTTCTTTTTTCTGTTAGAAGTTGTTCAATTTCAAACGAATATGTTCTGTTGCTCACATTTCTGGATCTTATATGGCTAGTGGTGGCATGTTGTACGGCTAGATTAAGGTGTTCAGAAAATTCGTTAATCGACACATCAATATCCTCAGGCGTTTTCAAGGCAATGTTTTCCGTACAATGTGTACTCAAATATTTTTTATATTTTAACCAATTAACTCGAGAGACGGTCAACATCAAGTCACAAAACGGGGAACCAATCCCCTGGGGGAACGAAACAGAAACTATAGTTGGTGAGTGATCTGAGGACAAGTCTAATGAAGGCTCCACTTGAATCCATTCTGAGGGAAAATTTTTTGTAACTCCAAAGTCTATAACGTCTGGGATCTTGCGTTGGTCTGACGGCCAATAAGTGGGGTGTCCACTTGAAATCACACCTAAGCCCATTTGGGAAACGGTGTCAAAAAGCACGCGGCCTTTCGGGGTAATTAAACGTGATCCCCAAAAAGTGTGTTTAGCGTTATAGTCGCCAGCCGCTAAAAATCGAGATCCAAGCGATTTGAAACAAATTGAATATTGGCTTTCTGTTATTGAAAATCGTGGTGGTGAGTAAATCGAGGATATAACAATTTTTTCATGAAAATAATTAAGGCATATATTTGTAGCTTGGAGATATTCCTCACGTGTCCCGTTCATTAGATAGTGCTTAATTCTGGTCTTTATCAAAATTGCCGAACTGCCGCAAAATCTTCCACGGGGATCTTTTGTGTCATATAATGTGTAGCCATTAGTTTTTGAAATAACTGTTGGTTGTCAAATGGGTTTCAGCAATCATCATTATATCGATCTGCTTTTCCATAAGGAAGTGCTCAACTTCATTTTTGTGTTGGCGAATGCCGTTTGCGTTCCAGAAACATATTTTTAACCAATTCATTTTTTTAAAATTGCCTGCAAAATAGTGGATTGCATTTTTAGCATTTCCTGCATCATGTTTGTCATAGAAACGGTAAAAGTGTTTATGGACTGAACAAGAGTCTGCAGAGTTGACTCTAAATTACTAAAATTTGGATCGCCCGTTTGAGGTTTGGGCTCCTGGTTCAAGGTTTGGTCGGCTTTAAGGACATTAGCATATGAAAATTGTTTGGAGGTTTGCGCATTTGTATGGGTGGTTGAATCGCCTACCTGGGGAAGATTGTTTTTACCAATGACATTTGGATGCTGGGTTGCTGGTGAAACCGATGACTTATTTGTCATTGACCGCTTAAAGTGAGTATAGCCAGGGCAACCTCTAAAATTTGCAGTGTGGTTACCTCCACAGTTACTGCATTGCTTAACACTTGCGTCGGCCTTTGGCTTGTTGCACTGAATTGTGCCGTGAAGTTCGCTACACACAACACAAACTGCGGGAAGTTTGCACTATGCCTTAGTATGACCGAATTCCTGGCAGTTTAGGCATTGAACGGGCCCGCCGTAATAAGTGCTTTTACCAGCTCACTAGAAGTAGGTTCTCTCAAGTATATTGGTGGCGGTTTAAATGTTTTTTTTGATGTAATTGGCTCGTCAGTCTGAAGGACAGCAAACCTATTACTATCCGTTGTCGCAGAGGTAATATCGTCCTTAGACATTTTTGGTTGCGATGATATTTGCGCGGATTTAGGGCTTCGCTGACGTTTAACCACGGTTATATACCTATCCATACCCACCTGAGTTTTCGGTTTATCAACAATAGCTAGACTTGAAGATGGTTTGCAACAACAATGTGATACCGTCTTGTTGAAACCACATGTCATGCAAGTCATGCACCAAACGGTTGTTTTTTGTGGATGCATTGCTTCTGGCTGCTCTTCACTCCAAATACGGCAGTTTTGCTTGTTCACGTATCCATTCAACCAGAAATGAGCCTCGTCGCCGAACACAATTCTTCGATAAAAAAGTGGATCTTCATCTAACTTTTCAAGAGCCCATTCACCAAAAATTTGGCGTTGTGGTAGGTCGTTTGGCTTCAATTCTTGCACCAGCTGTATCTTATAAGGCTTCACACCCAAATCCTTCCGCAAAACTTTCCACGTAGTGAAATAACAGAGGCCCAATTGCTGCGAACGGCGCCGAATCGATAATTCACGGTCATCACCAACACTGGCCGATACGGCTGCGATATTTTCTTCAGTTCGCACTCTACGTAAGCGTGTTGGTGTTTTAATGTCCAACAATGTAAATTTGGTGCGAAATTTTTTTACAATAGCCCGAATAGAAGCCTCAGTAGGTTGATTAAACTGACCATAAAATGGGCGCGATGAACTTTCTTAACAGAGCACGCATTGTGGTAATAAAATTCAACAATTTGCAAGCGTTGTTCGTTTGTAAGACGATTCATGATTAAATTATAGACCAAACTGAAGGTGTTCGACAGTGACACAAGATACAAAACATGCGTGAGCTGTCAAAACTAGTGTTGCCAAAAAGATAATAGCAAAAAAATCACTCGTTATAAAAGAAATATTTTGTGACATTTTGTTTTTAAATTCTTAAAAAAAAAAACTGCATGAGTGTACCTAGCAGATACAATTCTGAGAAAGAGCTTCGCTCAACTAGTAAAAACATTTGGATTTCTGAAAAGGAATCTTTACAAAAATCGTAAGAAAATCTTATTTCTACAAGAGAAATTAACCGCATGCGTTCGTGTTTGTAAAATATATTTGCCACATCTGAAGAAAAAACATCTTCAACTAGTGCCAATAAGCCGAAAACCCAAGTAGGCATGGATAAATACATCACCGTTTTGAAATGACAACGAAGCCCTAAATCCGCCCAATTATCATCACACTCTAAAATATATAAAGATGAGAACCCCGGTAAGCCTTCTGATAACAATAGATTTGCTATTCTTCAAACGGATGAGCCAACAACTTCAAAAAAATCGTTTAAACCTCCTCCAATTTATTTGAGAGAGCCTACATCTAAGGAACTGGTAAGCAAACTTATTACGGAAATAGGTGAAAATACCTTTAGCGTAACATCTGTGCAGCATGGAAATATTAAAGAAACTAAAATTCAGGTAATTCATGAAAATGATTACCGCAAATTGACGGACGACTTGGAGAAAGAAAATAGAGCTTTTTGCACCTATCAGCTTAAAAGTGCGAAAGGCTTTCAAGTTGTTGTTAAAGGCATTGAATCTGGCGTAGATCCTAATGACGTTAAAACTGGTTTGGAAGAGAAAGGGTTTAAAATTAAGAATGTTTTTAACATCAGAAACCGAGAAAAGATACCTCAAGGTGGAATTAGAACCTGGAGATGTCACCTTAAAGAAGAATGAGGTTCATCCAATATATGTATAATGTTAAATACCTTCTACACCGGAAAGTTACTGTGGAGGACCCGCATAAGCGCTCAGGACCTGTTCAGTGCATGAACTGCCAGGAGTATGGCCACACTAAGTCATATTGTAAATTGCCCACTGTCTGTGTTGTGTGTGGTGATCTCCATGGCACATCACAGTGTAGCAAATCACAAACTGACACAAATGTAAGAAAAATGTAGTAATTGTGGAGGCAATCATACTGCTAATTACAGGGGTTGCCCCGTTTATACCCACTTCAAACGCTCAATGCCAAATAAATCATTAGCTCCTCCCTAGCCGTCCCAGCAATCGGAATTCATTTCAAGCAACAATTTTCCTCAAGCAGGTCAGTCAACAACCCAAATAAATGTTCCAAGCTCTAACCAAGTTTCTTATGCCGATGTGGTTAAGATTAATATACAAAACGCGAATCAGAAGTCCAAGTCTCCACAGCCACATTCACATTTTGGTTCAATCAATAAACACTTTTACGGCCTATATGACCATCATGATGCAGGAATTGCTAAAAATGCAATCAACTATTTTACAGGCTATTTTAAAAAAATGATTTATTTAAAAATATGTTTCTAGAACGCAAACGGCATACGCCAACATAAAAATGAACTTGAACACTTCCGGAGGGAAAGGCAAATCGATGTTATGTTGATTGCTGAAACTCACCTGACGTCAAGCAGTTATTTCAGGATAAATGGCTATATACTATATGACACTAAAGATCCACGTGGAAGATCCGCTATTCTAATTAAAAATGGAATTAAACATTACTTGCTAAATGAGACATGTGAAGAATATTTTCAAGCAACAAATATTTGTATTGAACAGATTCACAGTAAATTGGTAATTTCATCAATTTATTCCCCGCCTCGGCTTTCAGTTACAGAAAACCATTACTCAAATTTTTTTATTTCTCTTGGATCCCGATTAATAGCTGCTGGTGACTATAATGCTAAACACACATTTTGGGGCTCAAGATTAATCTCCCCGAGTGGTCGTGTGCTTTTTGATACTATATCAAAATTAGGGTTAGATGTAATCTCCAGCGGGTGTCCCACCTATTGGCCATCTGACCAGCGAAAGATCCCAGATGTTATTGATTTTTGAATCGTAAGAAACATCCCGTTGGATTGGATGCATGTGGAGCCTTCATTGTATTTGTCCTCCGATCACTCACCTACTATTGTCTCTATATGTTTCCCCCAGAGCGTTGGATCCCCATTTAACGACATAGGTGTATTCCATTATTAGCATCACGAAATGGCTGAAACCTTGGAAAATCAAAGTAAATGAACAAAAATGTATTCATGTACATTTACACTACGTAGAAAAACCTGTTCGGCTATTAAAATCAACAACTATATTGTTCTGCAGCAAAATGAAGTCAAATACCTTGGTATTCATCTCGACCGTAGGCTCACGTGGAAGTCTCACATTGACGCTAAAGTCACTCAGATGACATTAAAAGCGTTGCAACTAAATTGGCTCATCGGCCATCCTAAGCCAATATGGAGCTATGGAATTCAATTGTGGGGTACCGCCTCTGCATCCAACATTGAGAAAATTCAAAAGCGCCAGAATAAAATTCTCCGTACAATTCCTGCAGCTCCATGGTATGTTAAAAACCCTCGAATTCACAAAGATCTAGGTGTACCCTTAGTGAAAGATGAATTTTCAAAACACGCGATCCTCTCGCACGTAGCATCCTTAACTTTGGCGGCCACACTCGACTGAGAAGGATGGACGCACTTGCAACCATCAGAGCGTTGGAAAGGTGATTTACCAACAAAATACACGCAAGAAACAACTTTTTGTCTAGCATTGGCTGGACCTAGTAAATAAAATTTTTCAATATCAATTGATTTTTTTCTATATTAATTAATTAATTTTAGTTTTAAGATCTGCATACTTATTGTTAGTTCTTCTAGAAGATACAATAAATAATTGAATTGTTAAGAAAAAAAAAAAAAAATTTTTGGGAATGGTTTAAAAAATTATAATAATAAAATTTTCCCAGAAAGGTCAAAAGAAGATTCGTTAAAAAATTTTACTTACGTTTACTTCATTTTAGATTGTCTTATTAAGATCGTATAATATTCATTTCATTACATTGTCTAATATTTTTTTTTTTTTTCTACTTTTAGCGAAGTAACAGAAGGGGCCTTACAGATATGGCGTGCACTACCGGAACGTATCAGACAAGATCCAAGTTTAGCATCGTTTCGCCAGGAACACGAACGTTTACACGGTGAGTGAACACTTGCTCTTAACAAACCAGACTATTATAATAAAATTAGTTCGCATTGTACTTATAAAGGGTGGTTGAGTTTTAAGGCCCGATGTTTAGGAATTATGAAATATTATGATATTACGAGAATTGGTATAGTTCAATTATGTATAGAACAAAATATCGGCCAAATGGTTGTCGCAATCTCGGCGGCACGGCTCCAAACAATGGTCCAACTTTTCGATGACGCTGAGGCATAATTATCGTACACCTTTTCATACAAATAACTACAAAGAAAGAAGTCTACCGCGTCAAATCACATGGCCTTGGCGGCCAATTGACATCGCTATAGCAAGTCGCGATGTCCCGTTGAAACCACATATCATGCACATCAATATCTTATAGTTCAGGCCATAGAAAGTTCTTTATTATCTGGTCGTCCTCATTTGGGAAAAAAACACGTCCCGATGATACCGCCAGCCTCTTAGTTTATCATCCGCCCAAATGCGGCAATTCTGCTTATTGACGAATCTAGTGAGGTGAAGCTGTGCCTTATCGCTGAAGATGATTTTCTTCTATAATTGATCATCCACTGTTGCCAGTTCTTGTTATCATTCTGACCATTGACTACGCTTGATTAAGAGGGTTTAGCTCTTGAGTAAATTGCGCCTTGTAAGCCAGCGTTGTCAACTTTACAATTTCAAATGCACCAAAATGGGGATAAAAGAGCGTTATTTCAATAAAATCGCACCGAGTTTTTATTTTTTTCCTTTCACTTTTTAAAAACCTGTTTTATTTTTTCAGAAGTACAATATTTTTATATTACAAACACGGCAATGAAGCAGCTTTTTAAGCGGTGATAGCACCGGCTGATGGCATACCGTCTAATCCGTTCAATAGCTAGAATTCGTGTTTGTCAAGCTTGACCTCTACTATGACTTTGTTAGTTTTATTAACAGTCTGTTCGATGATATCGAATGAAAATCTATGCCAAAGAAAGCTAGTCACTCACATTCGAATAAATTTGGGGTTGTCTATGTCACCATTGTTCGTTCGCATGCACTTATATATTTTAATAGAATTTTGACACATCGTTCGCATCAAATAAAGTTAGAAAAAAAAACCAAATCAAATTTCTTTTGCCCTGAATGCAAATGAACTTATTCTTTCGACATCGGTGAATTGGCTGTGAGATAATGTTACCTTTACAACAATTAAAAGGATACTTTATCAAATTTATTATTAACCAATATCATTTAATTCTATTTGCTGTCGACCGAAAGCAGCTGTTACTTTTACTGCCCATTATCAAGGACACAAGAACATAGCTGCTTAACGTCGTCAAAATTATACTGCAGGAGCATACAACCATTACTGTCAAAAGAATTTACGATTACAGTATCATTAAAAGTTATAGAATCGCACTTCAAGCCTTCAAATTCAATTAATAGCAATTCTATCAAACACAATATACATTTCATTTGTGTTTTCGTCTTTAAAAGAATTTATTGAAATGTACAAAAATTTGCTAGAATTATAACATATAAAAGATGCAGTTTACCATAATCAATATGCAAACGTTTTAGAAAAATTTAAAATTTTATTAGTAACCAAAATAGTAACGAATTCACGAGCTATGGTAAATATAAACTCCACTGTTCAGAGACTGCATTTATTGCAATATTTAACAAACTTGGCTTGATCGTTTAATAAGCAAAACACTTTCTAAAAGTAGCAAATTTTATAAAATGAAGGGTTTCTTTTTCTTTCGACAACAGCAAGATTGCCTTACTTTGTGACACTTAATTAAACTTTTTTCTTACATTGAAACAAAAACTTGAGTTGAATTTGATTTTGTGCCACCGAAATTTAAAAAACGTTCCGAAAATGTAATACGCACCACGCACCAACTATAGAATTTTTCGCACAAATAATTTTAAAAAGCACCAAAAACGGTGCGAAACGCACCGAGTTGACAACACTGTTGTAAGCGTGTAACTGCAAGTCTTTATGCATAATGTTCAGTAACAAGCGTCAGAAGTGTAATTGTTTGCCACAACTAAGAGTTGCGCTGGACGGCTTTTTAGACACAATATCGCGAACAGCAGCAATATTTTCTGCAGAGCGAACTGTACGAAATGGGCACAGGGGGTTTCACATCTCCTATAGAACCGGGTTTATGCA
Source organism: Thecocarcelia acutangulata (assembly GCA_914767995.1). Classification (NCBI taxonomy): domain Eukaryota; kingdom Metazoa; phylum Arthropoda; class Insecta; order Diptera; family Tachinidae; genus Thecocarcelia; species Thecocarcelia acutangulata. The sequence goes on from OU612097.1 coordinate 62,960,002, forward strand.
CTATTTTGACCGAAAAAATCACGAAATGCACGATATACATTTTGATTTGAGCGCTAATTTCCATAATAAATCTGACCACCATTAACGCGAGTTAGCGACGCGCGTGCTTAAGGCCTCGTTATGCGAACGTTGATGTTAGAAAAACTTAACGTACCTTAACGTACGGCCGTTTGTATAGTTATAGAACTTTAAAAAACGTACCACATGTCAACAAAAAATAAACAAAACATTGCACAGCATAGTGTGCAATGTTTTGTTTAATTTTTCGGTGTTTCTAATTAAAAAAAAAGATCATCCATATCTTTATTTTTTTATTATTAACAAAACAATTTTCACTTATTAAAACAAAATTAAACTATTTATATTTTCCAGCCAAATTGAATTTTTTTTTGTCAATTATTGTCGGCTGTTCGAAACAGTGTTGAGCTTTTCGACATAGTGATGGGCATTTTTAAGTTACATTATCAGACCTATTTGTGGTAAAAACGTTTTTCAAATGGTTAACAAATAAATTACCCTTTTCCGTGTCATTTCTAGCCCAGTCACCAGATAGTTCTCGCAAGGGCGGCTTACCTCTAACTGGCCTTTTTAAACCTTTAGTCGCCCGCCATAAAGAATAGTCGGACTGTGGAGTACCATCCAGACTTTCTAGATACGCTTGTAGAGAAGCCGTTTTTTGGGTTGCAAGCAAATTTCTTAGCTGATTTGTGCACTCACGTAGCATTGTTTTTAGTTGCGGAGACCTGCGAAGTTGCCACTCTCGTCGAACTCTTCTTTTTTCTAACACAAGTTGCTCGATTTCTGAAGAATATGTTCTATTTTGAAGGTTTCTGCGTGTTAAATAAACGCTAGAACCAAGTTCAGCGGCTTGTTTAAGGTTTTCGCTAAAGTTGCTTAGTGACGCATTAATATCTTCAGGAGTTCTTAAAACAATATTCTCAGTGCAATGGGTACTCAAAAATTTTTTATATTTTAGCCAATTCACTCGGGTGACAGTCCTATGCAAATTGTTAATCGGGGACCAAGTCTCCTGGGGAAAACGCACTGAAATAATAGTTGGTGAATGATCCGATGACAAGTCTAACGAAGGCTCAGCTTGCATCCATTCTACAGGGAACCCCTTTACCACTCCAAAATCAATCACATCAGGAATCTTTCGCCGGTCAGTCGGCCAGTAAGTGGGATGTCCGCTTGATATTACGTCTAAGCCCATTTTAGAAATTGTATCAAAAAGCACTCGACCCTTCGGGGTGATTAAACGTGAGCCCCAAAAAGTGTGTTTTGCGTTGTAATCTCCAGCTGCTATAAAACGAGGTCCTAATGAGGTGAAAAAACTTGAATATTGTGACTCCGTCACTGAAAATCGAGGCGGCGAATAAATCGATGAGATAACCAATTTGTAATGAAAATTTTCCACACAGATATTAGTTGCTTGAAGATAGTCCTCACATGTGTCGTTCAACAAAAAATGCTTTATCCTAGATTTTATCAAGATTGCGGAACCCCCACAAGCTCTTCCACGGGGGTCTTTAGTATCGTATAGTACGTAGCCGTTAATTTTGAAGAAGCTTGTTGACGTCAAGTGAGTTTCTGCAATCATCATTATATCGATCTGCTTATCTATTAGGAAGTATTCGAGTTCATTTTTGTGTTGGCGAATGCCGTTCGCGTTCCAGAAACATATTTTTAACCAAATCATTTTTTCGAAATAACCTGCAAAATGGTGGATTGCATTTTCACCATTTCCTGCATCATCGTCATCATAGACGACGTAAAAGTGTTTATAGTTTGAATTAGGGTCTGTATTGTTGCCTCAAGGTTACTGAAATTTTGATCGGGCGGTTGAGATATAGATTGTCGATTCGGGTTTGCGAATGTAGACTTAACTACATTAGCATAAGAAATTTGTTTTTGATTTTGAACAGCTATGTCGGTGGTTGACTGTCCTGTCGGAGGAAAAGAATTATTAGAAAAAATTTGAGTCTGCTGTGGTGGCTTAGAAGCAATTATTGTTTTGTTGTTCATTGAGCGCTTGAGGTGGGTGTAGACGAAGCAACCTCTATAATTAGCTGTGTGGTTTTCACCGCAATTACTGCATTTTTTTATTTTTGGGTCGAATTTCGGCTTATTGCAATGTGCTGTACCATGGAGTTCTCCACACACAACACAAACTGTAGGCAACTTGCTGTACGATTTAGTGTGGCCAAATTCTTGTTAGTTGTGGCACTGTACGGGTCCTAAGCGCTTATGCGGTTCCTCTACGGTTATTTTTCGATGTAAAAGGTATTTTATACTGTATATTGGATGAACTTCATTCTTCTTTAAAGTCACATCTCCTGGCTCTAATTCAACCCTAAACATGGGTTGAGGGATCTTTTCACGATTTCTGATGTTTAACACATTTTTTACTTTGAATCCCTTGTCTGTCAAACCGGTCTTAACTTCATCAGTGTCTACGCAAGGGTCAATCCCTTTTATTACGACTTGAAGACCTTTAGCGCTTTTAAAAGTTGCCGCCTATTGTCAGTAGACCTCCTGTGCCTTTAAGATTCAATTTTGAAGAAGTTGAAAATGCTATTGGTAATCTAAACCTTAAAAAAGCTCCAGGTATTGATAAAATCAGCAACAAAATGCTCGTAGAGCTGCCTCGTGTAGCTAAAAGAATTGTTCTTTTTATTTTTAATGCTATTTTACAACTTGAGTATTACCCTGTAGAGTGGAAGGTGTCCGTGATAACAATGGTTCCTAACCCAGGGAAGGATCACACGAAAGTAGAATCATACCGTCCAATAAGTCTACTGACAACAATATCAAAACTTTTCGAAAAATTGCTAAAGGCGAAGTTGGATCCAATGCTTAATAAGGTTGAATGTATTCCTGATCACCAATTTGGTTTTAGAGCGAAACATGGCACCATTGAGCAAACACACAGGTTAGTTAACGTCATAAGAAAGGCATTTGAAGATAAAAATATTGCTCTGCCTTATTCATCGACGTCTCACAAGCTTTTGATAAAGTGTGGCACGATGGCTTAATGCATAAAATAAAGTTTAACTTACCTGCAAACATACATAACCTTTTGGAAAGCTATTTATATAGTCGCCAATTTATAATAAAAGAAGGCGATTTCATAAGCCCCGCCCAGCCTATTGAAGCTGGAGTTCCCCAAGGCAGCATATTGGGGCCTATCTTATATTTGATCTACGCATCTGACATGCCGACAAGCACCAACATTCACACTTCAACATTTGCAGATGATACAGCATTCCTTAGCATACATAGTAACCATCAGCAAGCATCAATAAACTTACAGGAACATATCGACAAACTAGAGAAATGGCTCAAGCTTTGGAAAATCAAGGTTAATGAACAAAAGTGTGCCCATGTTAACAATAAAGTAATACCTCAACACAGCGAAGTCAAATACCTCGGTATTCATCCTGACCGTAGACTAACATGGAAGTCGCACATCGAGGCAAAAGTAACGCAGATGAAATTGAAAGCAGTGCAAATTAACTGGCTACTAGGCAGAAATGCGACCTTGAAGCTTGATTGTAAACTTTTGCTGTACAACTCGATTCTAAAGCCAATATGGTGCTATGGGATTCAATTATGGGGCACATCCTCGGCATCTAACATTGAAAAAATTCAAAGAAGTCAAAACAAAATTCTCCGTAGAATTACAGATGCTCCATGGTACGTTAAAAACTCACGAATCCACGCAGATCTGAACGTACCTTTTGTGAAATCTGAATTTGTGAAGTACGCGACAAGATATATTAACAAACTTGAAATCCATCCAAATCCACTTGCAGTTAATATCCTTAACTTTGGTGGTCATACCCGTCTGAGAAGGAGGGATACTTTGGCTACCATTAGAGCTCTAAACAGATGACTGAATTCTGAAATAATATTCGCATAAAAATATTTCTTATTTTTGCAGCAAAAGATCGTTTTATGTTATGTAAAAAAAAAATTTAACAATATTTATTTTCAATATTTCGATAACAATTTGTTATCATCGTCAGGAAAATTAATATGTTATTAAAAAATTTTTCAATTTGAAAAATTATTGTCAAAAAATTCCTATATACAAAAAATCTATACACCAAGAAAAATTATTAATTCATACACAAAGAAAAAATTCTTAACAATATTATCAAATTGAAAAATTTTTAAATTGAAAACTTAAAAAATATCTATTTAATATACTGACAGAAACATTTTTGGGTTATTAAAAAATCAAAAAAGAAAAAATATAATATTAATAACAATAATGACAAACATAAAAAATAACATAAAAACCAAAATAACCTAATTCTGCAACCAACACATGTTTTGCAACATGTTGTTTCTCAACTAGCAAAACAAATGTTGTTTACAGAATAACATGGAAATATTATTAACATAATTTAAAAAAAAAATTTTTCCTAACATTCATTCTCCTAACAACAATTCAAATCTAGAATTTCTTATTAACTAAATATCTATAATTCTGTGCTAATTTTTCTGTGTCTACCTTGAAGTTAATTCTCTGTGTTGTTGGTGTGTTTATAATCTCTAACATTTCTAACATGTAACGCTTCTTATAATTATTTTCCGTCCTTAAAATTGAAACATTTTCAAAGTTTGGAGAGTGATTAAATTTTGAACAATGAGAAGATAAAGCAGTTTTTTGTGAATTAATATCCCTATATCTTTGATCTGACTTATGTCCTGCAATTCTCGTTCTCAATTTGTTTTTTGTAGTTCCGACGTAAACTTTACTACAATTTTCTTGGTCATTACCCTGACAAGGAATTCTATAAACCGAATTTGAAATGTCCCATTTATTAAGTCTATCTTTAGTCTTACTAAATAATTTACCTAACGTATTATAGCTTCTATGAGCCATTCTATATCCTTCTTTATTATATATATTAGACCTTGCTAATCTTTCTGATAAACCTGGAATATATGTTAAAGATTTATACATTTTGGGTTCTAATGAGGTACCTAAATTCTGTACATTTCTATTTTTAAACTGACTTACAAATCTAGAAGCAACTTCAGATGGAAAACTGTTGTCTTCCAATATGTTTTTAATCTTTATAATGTTCTTTCTATGGAACTCCTCATCACTTATTGTAAGAACCCTTTCTACAAAATTTTTAGCTGTGTTTATTATTATATTTCTGCTATGCTTTGAAAAATAGTTAATTAATCTCCCTGATGCAGTTGGTTTTTGGTACCAATCAATTACAAGTTTATTATCTCTCCTAATTATCAAAGTATCCAAATATGGTAATCTTGAACTGTATTCCTTTTCAATAGTAAACTTAATGCTTGAGTTAAAACTATTCAAAGTTGAAAACATATTATCAATTGCTAAGTCTGGAATAATACAAAATAAGTCATCTACATATTTTGTCATTAATCTTGGTTTTATATGTAATCTCTCTATTGTACTATCCAATAGTCTTTCCATTACTATATCAGCAATAATTGGAGAAGCTGGAGATCCCATAGGAAGTCCATTTATCTGTGAATATATCTTACCATCATACTGAAAATACCTGTTATCTTCTATACAAAATTTTAAAATGCGCAAAAATAGACTTTTCTCTATTCTTGTATGTTGAGTTATTACATCCCACTTATTCTCTATTGTGTTCATTGCTAAATCAACTGGTATACTAGGAAACAAAGAAACTACATCAAAAGAAATTAATCTTTCATCACTATCTATACTCTGACCTTTTATTCTATCCTTAAATTCCAAAGAATTTTTAATATTATATACAGAACTATCAGTAATTTTTCTTAAAATATTTACGACATATTTACAAAGTTCGTATGATGGTGAATTAATAAACGAACAAATAGGTCTTAAAGGAAAATCTATTTTATGAATTTTTGGCAGTCCATATAACCTAGGAGCAATAGCTATATTCGTTTTAATTTTGTTCTTCTCAATATTAGTTAAAATTTCTTTCCTGAATAACTCATCAACTAAACTATTATTAATCTTCTGTAATTTACTCGTTGGATCTTTATTTACTAACTGATATTTAGAAATATCGCCTACAATATTATTAATTCTTAATTTATAATCTTGCTTATACATAGCTACTGTAGTATTACCTTTATCAGCTTTTAAAATAATAATATCCTTATTTCTTTTTAAAAACTTCTCTGCTTCATTTACTCTATCAATCACAAATCTATCTCTGCTTGTTAAAGTCATTTTATTCAAATGATTATCAATAACTGATGTAAACCTATTTCTAGCTATTTCCTGGTCTTCCTTGTTATCTAATGTTTGAACAAAATCTTCACCCTCACTTATAATTTTCAAAATCGGAAAATCTTTCTTTCTAACTGGCAAAGCAAATTTCTGTCCAAGTGAAAGAACCCATTCTATATCCTTTGGAAAATCTAGATTTGTCTTATTAACAAACCACTTATCATTAAATCTAATACCTAAGTCTTTGATCTGCTGTCTCCTAAGTGTTTCAAATTTCTTTTTATGTTTTCTTTTTATCTTTTCATTGTATATTGCCGATAAGCGTTCTTCAAAAATTAAAAATTCCTCTATTTCTCTTATAGATAAAAATCTCTCTAATAACCGTAAATACTTTACCCTCTCCCTTTGAAAATATTTCAGCAACTCGTGTTTCTCTTTAATTACTAATTTTAAGATTTTGATATGAAGATGTTGCCGATAGTCCAAAATTGTTTCTTGAAACCCTTGTAAACAAACGTTATTGAAAATTCTTGATACATTCTTCGTTGAGTTATCAATAAACTTCGGAATAATCCCTGCATTCCTGCATCTTATCAAAAACGTTATACTTGATTTTGTATTAATAATTTTACTCCTTATTGATCTTAACTGATTAATTAGACTCCTAGCATCTTGACTTCTCTTGAAAACTTGATAATTGATTACAAGTCCCTCTTGATTCGTGATCATTGAATTATCTTTAATATTTAATTATTTGATCTTGTTTTGGTAAATATTTCTTATTTTTGCAGCAAAAGATCGTTTTATGTTATGTAAAAAAAAATTTAACAATATTTATTTTCAATATTTCGATAACAATTTGTTATCATCGTCAGGAAAATTAATATGTTATTAAAAAATTTTTCAATTTGAAAAATTATTGTCAAAAAATTCCTATATACAAAAAATCTATACACCAAGAAAAATTATTAATTCATACACAAAGAAATAATTCTTAACAATATTATCAAATTGAAAAATTTTTAAATTGAAAACTTAAAAAATATCTATTTAATATACTGACAGAAACATTTTTGGGTTATTAAAAAATCAAAAAAGAAAAAATATAATATTAATAACAATAATGACAAACATAAAAAATAACATAAAAACCAAAATAACCTAATTCTGCAACCAACACATGTTTTGCAACATGTTGTTTCTCAACTAGCAAAACAAATGTTGTTTACAGAATAACATGGAAATATTATTAACATAATTTAAAAAAAAATTTTTCCTAACATTCATTCTCCTAACAACAATTCAAATCTAGAATTTCTTATTAACTAAATATCTATAATTCTGTGCTAATTTTTCTGTGTCTACCTTGAAGTTAATTCTCTGTGTTGTTGGTGTGTTTATAATCTCTAACATTTCTAACATGTAACGCTTCTTATAATTATTTTCCGTCCTTAAAATTGAAACATTTTCAAAGTTTGGAGAGTGATTAAATTTTGAACAATGAGAAGATAAAGCAGTTTTTTGTGAATTAATATCCCTATATCTTTGATCTGACTTATGTCCTGCAATTCTCGTTCTCAATTTGTTTTTTGTAGTTCCGACGTAAACTTTACTACAATTTTCTTGGTCATTACCCTGACAAGGAATTCTATAAACCGAATTTGAAATGTCCCATTTATTAAGTCTATCTTTAGTCTTACTAAATAATTTACCTAACGTATTATAGCTTCTATGAGCCATTCTATATCCTTCTTTATTATATATATTAGACCTTGCTAATCTTTCTGATAAACCTGGAATATATGTTAAAGATTTATACATTTTGGGTTCTAATGAGGTACCTAAATTCTGTACATTTCTATTTTTAAACTGACTTACAAATCTAGAAGCAACTTCAGATGGAAAACTGTTGTCTTCCAATATGTTTTTAATCTTTATAATGTAATAACTCAACATACAAGAATAGAGAAAAGTCTATTTTTGCGCATTTTAAAATTTTGTATAGAAGATAACAGGTATTTTCAGTATGATGGTAAGATATATTCACAGATAAATGGACTTCCTATGGGATCTCCAGCTTCTCCAATTATTGCTGATATAGTAATGGAAAGACTATTGGATAGTACAATAGAGAGATTACATATAAAACCAAGATTAATGACAAAATATGTAGATGACTTATTTTGTATTATTCCAGACTTAGCAATTGATAATATGTTTTCAACTTTGAATAGTTTTAACTCAAGCATTAAGTTTACTATTGAAAAGGAATACAGTTCAAGATTACCATATTTGGATACTTTGATAATTAGGAGAGATAATAAACTTGTAATTGATTGGTACCAAAAACCAACTGCATCAGGGAGATTAATTAACTATTTTTCAAAGCATAGCAGAAATATAATAATAAACACAGCTAAAAATTTTGTAGAAAGGGTTCTTACAATAAGTGATGAGGAGTTCCATAGAAAGAACATTATAAAGATTAAAAACATATTGGAAGACAACAGTTTTCCATCTGAAGTTGCTTCTAGATTTGTAAGTCAGTTTAAAAATAGAAATGTACAGAATTTAGGTACCTCATTAGAACCCAAAATGTATAAATCTTTAACATATATTCCAGGTTTATCAGAAAGATTAGCAAGGTCTAATATATATAATAAAGAAGGATATAGAATGGCTCATAGAAGCTATAATACGTTAGGTAAATTATTTAGTAAGACTAAAGATAGACTTAATAAATGGGACATTTCAAATTCGGTTTATAGAATTCCTTGTCAGGGTAATGACCAAGAAAATTGTAGTAAAGTTTACGTCGGAACTACAAAAAACAAATTGAGAACGAGAATTGCAGGACATAAGTCAGATCAAAGATATAGGGATATTAATTCACAAAAAACTGCTTTATCTTCTCATTGTTCAAAATTTAATCACTCTCCAAACTTTGAAAATGTTTCAATTTTAAGGACGGAAAATAATTATAAGAAGCGTTACATGTTAGAAATGTTAGAGATTATAAACACACCAACAACACAGAGAATTAACTTCAAGGTAGACACAGAAAAATTAGCACAGAATTATAGATATTTAGTTAATAAGAAATTCTAGATTTGAATTGTTGTTAGGAGAATGAATGTTAGGAAAAATTTTTTTTTTTAAATTATGTTAATAATATTTCCATGTTATTCTGTAAACAACATTTGTTTTGCTAGTTGAGAAACAACATGTTGCAAAACATGTGTTGGTTGCAGAATTAGGTTATTTTGGTTTTTATGTTATTTTTTATGTTTGTCATTATTGTTATTAATATTATATTTTTTCTTTTTTGATTTTTTAATAACCCAAAAATGTTTCTGTCAGTATATTAAATAGATATTTTTTAAGTTTTCAATTTAAAAATTTTTCAATTTGATAATATTGTTAAGAATTTTTTCTTTGTGTATGAATTAATAATTTTTCTTGGTGTATAGATTTTTTGTATATAGGAATTTTTTGACAATAATTTTTCAAATTGAAAAATTTTTTAATAACATATTAATTTTCCTGACGATGATAACAAATTGTTATCGAAATATTGAAAATAAATATTGTTAAATTTTTTTTTTACATAACATAAAACGATCTTTTGCTGCAAAAATAAGAAATATTTACCAAAACAAGATCAAATAATTAAATATTAAAGATTCGCATAAAAATAAATTTTTGTCCAGCACTGGCAGGACTTTAATCACAATTTTTTTTTTAGTATTAAGATTTGAATACTTATTGTCATTACATTTTTTATGTAGATTCAATAAATAAAATAATGAAGTTAAAAAAAAAAAAAATTTTTTAAGTTAGTTTTCGTACTTGCTATAGTCAAATAAGTACCAATTGGCTTCAAGAAATATAAAGTTTATGTTTAAAATGTCTAATATTATATGATAATGGGTTGGTATCATTCGTCTAGCTGGAGTTCAATCCTGACTAAAGCCAAGAAATATGTTTATTTATAATTATAACAATCCGCGATCAATAACTCTTGATCAAAGAAGACAGGAACAAATAATTAACATTAACATTAATACATACGTTTATGTTTAAAGAAATAGTTGTACACCTATATTTACGTTTCTATTGTCATTATTCAAACTCAATATATTTTATTAAATAGTATTCTTATAACTCTAATGATAAAAATGGCAAAAACTTTAAATTATATTATTTTTGCATCACTGAGAAAGTTCCAAAAAGGGGTTAATGTGCCAGAATACCATCTCTCATATAAGAGATCCAGCACTGGTATACGAATGTCACGTAACAACGGCGTCAAGTTCTATTTTAAACAGGTTGAGACGTTCCGGCAACGTGACAGTTAATTTCAGTAAGCACTTACATTATTAATGTATACTTAAATACTAACGACCGTTCCATAAACGTACGTGGACGTTCGCATAATTGTACCTTTAGACAGGTTTGTTTATTTAAACATATGTATGTTATCTCCCTAATATTCCTTTAAGACAACAAGTAAATTCACATTGACGATAAGAAGGTAATTAGTAACTAGACATATGATAAATAACAAACAACAATTTATGTAAACTCACTTAAACAACCCTAACTAAATAATCTAAGCTATTAAGCAAATATTATAAAAATAAATATCACAAACAACCCAAAATATTGTAAGCATAGAATTAAGATACAATATACAAAACATATTCTTTATCTCTTTGTTCTAAATATCCATTTAGACATTAAAATATGTGCTGAGACAAAAAGAAATATTATTTGTAACAAATTAGTATTTAAGAAAATATTTTGCATTTAGACAGGCAGTTCAGATTTTACTATGAAGAAAACACATCGTGTTTAATAACTTAGCTCAAAATTAAATATATGAAAATAAATAAAAGAAAACGCATAAGCGTAAAAAATAATGTTTATATTTAATAACTAACCAAAAATCTAATTCGCGTTGCTCGACTGTGCATCTTTATATAGTTCAAATTGAGTTAGTCTGAAATTGAGCAATGTCATATGAAATGCAACGTTGGCCCTTAAAATATAACCACCCGATAATTGAAATTAGACAAAATGTGTTTCGCTTTTATTGAAGCGAACAATCTTGTTGAACTTTGATTTTAACTAATTAGTTAAATTATTTGATAACAATAACAGTGAATAAAAATATATCATCATGGGGATTTGGGTGAAGTTCCAGTTTACTGAAATACCTTATGGCGTACTTTGAAAATTTAACTTTTACTAGTGGAACACAGAGATCGTTATGAATTCGTGGGTTTTTCACGTAATATGGCGCTGCTGTAATTGTTCGAAGAAGTTAGTTTTGTCGCCTCTAAATTTGCTCAATGTTTGTTGTTGAGGCGGTGCACCATAATTAGATTCCGTCGCACCATATAGGTTTAAGAACAAAAGTTTGCATATCAACTTCAATGTCGATTTTCTGCTCATAAGCCAATTTAGTTGTGCTGCCTTCAATTTCAACTGAGTGACTTTCGCATCAATCTGAGAATTTCACGTTAGCCTACGATCGATGTGGATGCCAAGGTACTTGACTTCATTGTGCTGCGGAGTAGGTAGGTTGTTAGTTTCATGGGCGAAAATGTTTGTTTACACAGTGTGAATATAACAGAAGTACATTTTGTTCATTAACTTTAAATTTCCAAAGTTTTAGAAATTTCTCTAATATTGAAATATATTCCTGTAAATTTCGTGAAGCTAATTGGTGGTTTTCATTATTTCTTTTAAATGGTTAACATACACCATCCCCTTTTCAGAATAAGTTCTTGCCCAGTCTCCAGTTAAAGTTCGCAAAGGCGGCTTACCTCTAACGGATCTTTTCAATCCACGAGGAATAGTCAGATTGAGTAGTACCATCAAGGTTTTCCAAGTATATTTTAAGTGAAGCCATTCTCTGGATATGAAGCAGATTTCTTAATTGAGTTATGCATTCCCGTATCGTATTTTTAACCTGGGGAGACACACGGAGTTGTTCAATTTCATACGAATAAGTTCTATTTTTCTCATTCCTGGATCTTATATGCCAGTTTAAGGTTTTAAGAAAAATCGTTAGTTGACATATCGATATCTTTAGACGTTCTCAAGGCAATATATTCCGTACAATGTGTACTCAAAGAGGTTTTATACTTTAACCAACTAACGGTCAATGCAAAGTCATTAAACAAGAGCCAATCTCTTGGGGAAACGAAATAGATATTACAGTGGCTGAATGATACGATGACAAATCCAATGAAAGCTCCACTTGCATCCACTCTAAAGGAACATATTTTGCAACTCCAAAATCTATAACATCTAGAATCTTCCGTCGCACAGTGGCACATTTGAAGAGACGGCGGCCAAAAGTCTTCAAAAAAAATTTTTTTTTTGTGTCACCGATTTAATTTTTTTTTATATAAAAGTAAACACATAGGAACCTCGAAATCCAGAAATGTAAGTTTTTATTTCGATTATTTCTATTGGAATAGGGTGATCAAAATCTCGCATTTTGTACGATAAGCTGAAATTCAAAATATTTTATAAGATTTTTGAACTTCAAGTGGGCATAACTTTTTTGGTTTTATATATTTTTGTAAAATTTTTTTCTTCACACGATATCATTTCTTAACTTATAAAATAGGTGAAAAAAATCGTGCCTAAAATATACCAAAATCGCGATATTCAGTGGAACGCAACTTTTTTTCTGCGAAAAACTTCGTAAAATGATTTATAACGTGTTATAGTACATACTTTGAGCTGTTATTATTAGCTCATTTCGTAAATTTATATTCGCGGCTCTAGCAACTACAATGATTTTACTGCTTATAAGTCGGATATTTTAGGTATGAGAGTGCGGTATATATACATGTGTTTGTGTGTGTATGTTTTTCTTTTTTACGAAGATGTTTTATTAATGAAAAGGGTGTAATAAAAGACTGTTATTATAATGTATTAAATGCATTTTTGTAATTTAGGCATTAAAAACTGTGTAGTTACCTATAAGGACTGACCTTTTGTTATAACTTTATTGTGTACTCAGGTAGCTGCTGCTCATATAAAGGTTAAAATACGATAGACACATCAGGTTTTCTTGAAGCAGGTCTCTTTAATTCTCTTTTATATCTGCCCGGTTGTTCAAGTTTTTAATGAGTTTTGAATATGAGAATGAAATAACAAAAAAGAATTGAAGTAACTTGTCGGTACAATCATGTCTGGACCCCTCTGCTTCAAGAAAACTTGATGTGTATAAAAACAGACAAAATTAATGAAAATGATCAGTATTGCCAAAACGATGGCTAAGTTCAGTTATAACGATCTAGCTAAAATTTATTTTGAACAAAAAAACAAAAACGATGTCGTACGATCATTTGAAAAAATTAATAATTTTTTAACGCGATTAAATAAACGGTATAATGAATGTTATAGATATTTTTTTTTTTTTTTATAATTCAATTATTTATTGTATCTTCTAAAAGAACTAACAATAAGTATGCAAATCTTAAAACTAAAAATTCATTAATTAATATAGACAAAAAATTAATTAATATTGAAAAATTTTATTTACTTAGGTCCAACCAATGCTAGACGAAAAGTTGTTTCTTGCGTGTATTTTGTTGGTAAATCACCTTTCCAACGCTCTGATGGTTGCAGGGGTGTCCATCCTTCTCAGTCGAGTGTGGCCACCAAAGTTAAGGATGCTACGTGCGAGAGGATTCGGGTGAGACTCCAGTCTGTTAATGTACCTTATCGCGTGTTTTGAAAATACATCTTTCACTAAGGGTACACCTAGATCTTTGTGAATTCGAGAGTTTTTAACATACCATGGAGCTGCAGTAATCATACGGAGAATTTTATTCTGGCGCTTTTGAATTTTCTCAATGTTAGATACAGAGGCGGTACCCCACAATTGAATTCCATAACTCCATATTGGCTTTAGGATTGCGTTATACAACAAAAGTTTGCAATCTAACTTCAAGATAGAATTTCTGCCGATGAGCCAATTTAGTTGCACCGCTTTTAATTTCATCTGGGTGACTTTAGCGTCAATGTGAGACTTCCACGTGAGCCTACGGTCGAGGTGAATACCAAGGTATTTGACTTCACTGTGCTGCGGAACAATGTAGTTGTTGATTTTAACAGCCGAACAAGTTTTGCTACGTAGTGTGAATGTAACATGGGTACATTTTTGTTCATTTACTTTGATTTTCCAAAGTTTCAGCCATTTCTCCAATATAAGAATATGTTGTTGCAAATTTTGTGATGCTAATTTATAGTCTTCATGGACACTGATGAATGCTGTATCATCTGCAAAAGTTGAAGTGTGAATTTTGCAACTCGTTGGCATGTCTGAAGCATAAATCAAATATAAAGTTGGGCCCAATATGCTACCCTGGGGAACTCCAGCTTCGATTGGCTGAGCTGAGCTTTTGAAATCACCTTCCTTAACGACGAATTTCCGGTCAGATAAGTAGCTCTCTAACAGCTTGTGCGTGTTTGCAGGCAAGTTTAATTTTATTTTATGAGTTAAGCCTTTGTGCCACACTTTGTCAAAAGCTTTGAAAACGTCAATGAATAGAGCTGAGCAATATTTTTTATCTTCGAGCGCATTTCTGATAACATTCACCAGCCTGTGTGTCTGTTCTATGGTGCTATGCTTAGCCCTAAAACCGAATTGATGGTTAGGAATACATCCTACTTAATTCAAGATTGGGGTCAACCTCGTCATTAGCAATTTCTCCAACAGTTTTGAAATTGTTGGCAAAAGACTTATCGGCCTATATGACTCAACTTTTGTAGGATCCTTTCCTGGTTTGGGTATCATAGTAATGACAGACACCTTCCACTCAGTAGGAAAATACTCGAGACGTAAAATAGCATTAAAAATAAAAAGGACGAGTCTTCTAGCTACTCGGGGTAACTGCACAAGCATTTTGTTGGTAATTTTATCAATACCTGGAGCTTTTCTCGGGTTTAGGTTACTAATAGCATTATCGACATCTTGAAAACGAAGTCTAAAAGGTACGGGAGGTCTAACTGCATATGGCGGCATATCAGCTTCATCATACCGTCCGTCAATGGCAAACACGCTTCTCAAGTGGTTAGCGTACAGCATTCCCTTTTCGGAGTCACCTCTAGCCCAGACCCCAGTCGGAGTACGTAAGGGTGGCTTAGATCTATAGATCTATCTTATAGATATGAGGAAAGAATATTTAACTGCAACAAACAATGGCTTACAAGCGAATTTGTATTTGAAAGCCAACCAAAACCAGCAAATGTGGGCCGACCTCCCAGACCAGTTGAGGAGTGTAGTAAAAGATCCCGAAGACGAAAGCTGCAAAGCATTAATGAAGAATTTTCTCAAGAAATAATTAAAGATACCTTTTTCCATCAACTAGAACCAACAAAAAACAAAACTAAAAAATGTTTGCCCCAATCGTGCAAAAAGGATTTTAAAGAGCATTCCAACGCGAACCGATGATAAAAAATTTACATCTGAAGAAGCATTTTCAATATTTCTGGGCCTAAAGCTAACAAAATATCAGTATATGGAATTGCGAAAGCGGGCAGTTGGAAAGCATTGCTCCATTTATCCAGAATATAGAGATTTGGTTTTAATTAAAAAAGATTGTTTACCACCACAAAATTACATATAACAGAAAGTTTAGCAGAAGTGGTATTGCAAGACATATTAAATCATACTGCGGAAAGATTGTTGAATACATTGGACGCAGATAATATTAAAAAGCTTGGTGACTGTAGCCTAACATTAATTTCTAAATGGCGATGCAACGGATCTTCTGGACAAAAGCGATATAATCAGTATAATGCAGAAAAAATATCAGATTCTGATTTATTTATGATATCTTTTGTTCCGTTAAGACTAAAAACAAATAACATTAATTTTGAGCCATCTACTAGCAAAGAAACCTATATTCACATATGGAAAAACGAAATACCTTCCTCAACAAAATATTGCAGACCAATTAAATTTGAAGAAGGAAACGAAGGATGTAATATTAGAAGAAGTATCTACACTTAAACAACAAATAGATAAACTTCAACCGATAACTTCGTTACTTAGCGGTCAAGAGATTCAAATAAATTATCAAATGTTACTTACAATGATTGATGGAAAAGTTGCACAGGCCATAACGGAAATAAAATCATCTTCGAGCTGTGTTATTTGCAAAAAAACTGCAAGCCAATTAAGTCAACTTCCAACAGAAGACACTACTTTCCAAGAAGCCTATGAGTTTGGCTTGTCCCCACTCCATGCTAAAATTCGATTCATGGAACACATATTAAAGCTAAGCTATTATTTAGATTTTAAAAGAACAGTACGAAAAAGGTACGAAAATAAAACCAAAAAAGAAGCAAAAAGGAAACACGTACAAGAAAAATATTTAGATTTGAGCTTACTGATCGATCAGCCAAAGCAAGGAGAAGGAAACACAAATGATGGCAACACAGCAAGAAAATTTTTTTCTGATCCTGAAACTGCTGCATCTATTACAGGAGTAGATTTTGAATTAATAAAAAGCTATAAAATCATACTGCAAGTAATATCATGCAAAAAAATATGGTCAGTATGCTAATGAAACAGCGAAATTATAAATCGAAAAATATGATTGGAGGAATATGCCATCGACAGTCCATAATATACTGTATCATGGGGAAAACATTGTTCAACACAATATGCTGCTGCGGAACCAACTAATTTTTTTAAAATTGCCTGCAAAATAGTGGATTGCAGTTTCAGCATTTCCTGCATCACGGTTGTCATGGAAACCGTAAATGTATTTATGGATTAAACAAGAGTCTGCAGAGTTGCCTCAAGATTGGTAAAATTTTGGTCGGAGTTTTGAGACTTGGGCTCCAGATTCAAGTTTGGTTTATCGGATTTTACCACATTCGCATAAGAAACTTGTTTGGGGATTTGCATGTTTATGTGGCTGGTTGACTGGTCCATCTGGGGAAAATTGTTTTAGAAATTATGTTTGACTGCTCGGGTTGGTTGGTGAGAACTGATGACCTATTCGTCATTGAGCGCTTTAAGTGATTGTAGTATGGGCAACCCCTGTATTGTGCAGTATGGTTACTTCCACACTTTTTGACACTTTAGTCAGTCTTTGGCTTTTTGCACTGTGATGTACCGTAAAGTTCGTCACACATAATGAACACTGCCGGCAACTTACAGCAGACCTTAGTATGGCCTATTGTAGGTTGCCCGCAATTAATGCATTGATCGGGCTGTAAACGCATATGTGGCTCCTCAATGGTAACCTTACGATGTAAAAGAAATTTCACGTTATAAATTGGATGAACTTCATCTGTAGGACAACATCCTTGATTTTTTCACTGTTTCTAATGTTTACTACATTTTTTATTTTATATCATTTTTCTTCCAATCCAACTTTAATATCAACCGTATCTACACAAGGGTCAACACCTTTAACTACCTTTAGCACTTTTAAGCTGATAAGTGTAAAAAGATTTTTTCTCCATCTCCAGAATGTCAGACAACCGAAAGCCGTAATAAGTTATTTGGCCAGCTCACTAGAAGTAGGCTCTCTCAAATATATTCGTGATGGCTTAAATGTTTTTTTAACGTTGTAGATAATAATACCAATACGACATCTTTAGATATTTTCGATTGAGATGATATTTTAGCGGATTTGGGGCTTCACTGACGTTTAACCACAGTTATATATCTATCCATGCCTACTTGTGTTTTCGGCTTAGCTCGAATAATTAAACTGGAATATGTTTTGTCTTCTGTTGTAATAACAATGTTTGGCGAACACGAACGCGGGCGTTTCCTATCTCTTAAAAACAGGAGATTTTCCAATGATTTTTTTCTAGCGAAGCTAAGCTCTTTTCCAGAATTACATCTGATAGGTACACTCATGCAATTATTTGTTCCTTTTTATTTTTTATTTACAATTTAAGACGGTATTAAAAACAAATGTCACAAAGTTTTTCCTTTAAATAAAATCACTCTGCTCAATTATTCCGGTTTTATTTTATTACTTTCCGATCAAAAACAAACACGTCCGTTCACCATCGAAGCTAGACTCGCTAAACAAATAGGTTCGCCTATCTATATTAGTAACTCACCTATTCCGCATCAAAAATAAAGTCAAGTGCCTTGATATTTATCTCCACCGTCTGAACACTTGAAAGTCCCACATTGATACAAAAGTCACTCAGCAGCGCAACTAAATTATCTTTGGGTAGAAATTCTACACTGAAGTTGGATTGCAAACTTTTGTTATAACGCAATTAAGCCTATAACATCTGACATTGAGAAAATTCAAAGGCGACAATAACAAAATTTTCGAACTGCTGCTTCATGGAACGTAAAAAACCCACGAATTCGTAATGATCTGTGTGTTCCACCGGTAAAGTCGAATTTTAAACTGGAACTTCACCCAAATCCCCATGATGATATATTTTTATTCACTATGTTATTGTTATCAAATAATTTAACTAATTAATTAAAATCAAACTTCAACAAGATTGTTTGCTCCAATAAAAGCGAAACACATTTTGTCTAATATCAATTAACGGGTGGTTATATTTTAAGGGCCAACGTTGCATTTCATATGACATTGCTCAATTTCAGACTAACTCAATTTGAACTATATAAAGATGCGCAATCGAGCAACGCATTAAAGGTGTTCAGAATTACTAAGGAAATGGGCGTTCAAATCAACATGTATATTGTGCACTTAAGGCTGTTATGGTTTTCTACTTTACCAAGGTTTACCCTTCCACCTAAGACATGTCTAAGTTTACTTACAAATAAACTTTACTTAAAATTATAGTAAATTAACAATAAATGAAAATATATATTCGTGAGCTCGTATAAAATGCGTCGTTTAAGCGGGTAGCCCAGCATGCTCTAGTATAGCGGCGTTATCAAGAAAAAGAATATACCACAATTGGCAATAACAGATGACATTACATTTAGTACAACAAGGTTCATTATTTGGGGATGTCAACAAAGGTATTCAGAATTTTTCAAAGCATGCTACAAGGTATATCAGTAAACATGAACTTCACCCAAATCCTCTTGCACGCAATACGAGTATACTTAATTTTGGCGGCCACACTCAATTGAGAGGAAGGGATACCTTTGCCACCGCCAGAACGTTAAATAGCTGATTTTACCGATAAAATGCCCGCAATATAAAACTTTCCGTGTAGCGTTGGCCGGACTTAAGTGAAAATCACAAATTTTTGAGTCAATTTTATTTATTTTTTGATTGCCTCGAAATGAAAACGAAATTATTTACAATAGCAAACATTAATATATATTAATGTTTATTGAAGAATAACTATAAAAAATTTTAGATTATACAAATTACGATTTTTTTGTAGGAAAGAGCTGAAATAACCATGAATTATTAAAAGCTGAAACTTTGATTTCTGGCTGGTGGTTACAAAAGGTTCAGCTTAAGAATATTATTATTGCCTTTTGAATATAGGATTATGATCATGGATGAGAGGGAAATTTAGAACAAACACCTGTTCGTTTTTTCATCAATGTTGTTAATATTTTGTAATCTTTTGCTTCTCTGTTCATTTCACATTCAAATAATATTCGTGGTATAAAATTAGCAAAGCCTAGAAGGGAAGAAACCTCATCCCGATTGCCGACGAGCAAGAAGCAGGACCAATATGCATCCTGGCTAGCCTTGGACAGCCACCTGTGTCCAATTAAGGCGTTGTTTGCTCCAATATGTTTTTTAGTTTTTTAAACTACGTTTTTTAATATGTTAAATTTTAATATTATATGTAAACCTTTCTTTTCTGATTAAATAAAACACAAATTTTTATTATTACGAGTATTTCAAAAAACACTAATTTTTTTCAACAGGTTATGACCCCGCTGATGTTGATCCCTTACCCAACGACGATATCGACGATCATGATCACGACAATGGCAAAATAATAAGACATGGAGTTGGTGATCATAATAAATTCACACAAATTGGTATCAATGTTACAAACGAAATGGGGCAAGTTCACATCCTCGATAGCCATGATGTGGAAAACAATAATGAGGATCAACAGGACGACGGTGATCATCACGGCAATTCAAAGGTAAGTACAAGGAATTGAAAATTCGCAATCTAATAAATCGTCATATAATTTTTTTATTAATCTATATTTGAAGCTGAAAAAGTATCTCATATGGTTCAAAATTGCCATACTTCTGGTAGTTTGGGGTATTTTTACGGCATTTCTAATGTCTACAAATGAACATGTAGACGAATTAAAACTCATTAGTATACCAAAAAATGGTACTGAACGAGGTAAGTGAAATATACCCAAGTTTTTTCATTAAAATTTTCAAGTATTTACGCCTAAATTTTTTAAATGAACTTCGCAGAAAAAATTATAGTAAAAATAAAATCAACAAAATTTTCGGCTGCAAAAATAATTTGTATGAATATACATACATAAATATCAAAAAGTAACCTTGAATATCGTATTTTGTAGTTGTTTAAAAAAATAGTTGTTTTCAATCAATAATTATTTTTACGAAACTTTTGTTTGAATCCACGAATTCCTTTACAGGTCCGCATTCAAACAATTTATTAACTGATTCAACGAATTTCGTTATTGAAGACGAAAAACATATTTTTCTGTGTTCTAGTGTTCATTTTAACATGCTGTCCCTCAAAAAACATCAGATTAGCTCTTCAATCCCGGCAACAATTTGGACCGCCTTTTCTTTTAGTTGATTTTTTAAGTTAGTATTTATATCGGAATTTTAAGATTTTGGACAAATATCTAAGCATTAGCAGTTATATTGGAACAACAAAAAACGGATGAAAATTTAACAGAAATGGAAATTGTTAGTTCAATTAAAAAGTATACATTCTATACTGACGAACAATCTCCAAAATAGTTTAGTATTTTTAAAATATACATATGAGTGAATTCACATTGTCGATACAAATTCTAAGTGATAGCGTTTCACTCGATGTTGAGTAAATTTTGCTTCCACAATGGCGCAAGCTGTCGTTCGCTTGATGCAAGTGCCAATTTATTTTTGCTATGTACGTAACAACTGATATCAGTATTACCAGATCGAAAGTGTCATTCTGTTTTGCGGGTTTATTCATAAATAAAAAAATGTGTACTAAACAGCATTAAGATAAATACCACCATTTTGAAAAGCCATCAACTGTATTTGAAAAATAAGAAATACTTATCAACCAAGATATAAATTGAACAACGACAAAAAGTTAAAAAAAAAACAAATTATGAGAATCTCGATACTAGTGTTCGACCTTTTTAAATTAGAATTTTTGCTTGAGTTCACCTGTTTTTTTTTTTATAAAATTTAACTATTTATTTATTGATTTTTTGTCGCAGTTTTTATAACTTTAAATTATATTTTTGGTTTTTGGATTTTTAAGAAGGATTTTTTACAAATCGAATAATTATAAACAGCCATGTTCCAAGCAATGCACGTTCTGAAACGGCAAAGCATTCTGAAAAATGCTTAATTGAGTTTTAGGTGTTCTAAGAAACGCGCATTTTACTGAGTTTCGGAGTTTTTCCCGAAAAGTACTACATGTGTGTTACATACATACGTATACATGTGTGTGGTATTTATATAAATGAAAAAAAATTTGAAAACATATAAAAACACTTTTTAATTTAGTTTCAGTTCAGTTTTAGCAAATTCAATCAGTCACCAATTTTAAGCGATTGCGTTTTCCAGAACACCTATTTGCCGATTTCAGATCGCAAAAGCATTATACGTTTCTCAGAACACCTATTTGGCGTTTTCAAATCGAAAACGCTAAATTTAAGCAATTTGCGTTTCTCATAATATGCCTGAAACTTGTAAAATCAAGCTGTTTTTTCGATTTATATCAATTTTAAAAGCTAGTATTATAGTGAATAATAATCAGTTGTGAGGATATTTTACAGTGCAAAATTGCAGTGATCAACAATTTTTGATTGGAGAAGACAAGAAAAACTAATCAAACATCTTTAGGCGGGGCGACACTAGCTGTTTCGTAGTTGCTGCACTTGTCATCAGCACCCATTTTCGGATTTGAACGTCTATTTTAAGCGATATGCGTTTTCCAGAGCACCTATTTGGCGTTTTCAAATCGAAAACGCTAAATTTAAGCGACTTACGTTTCTCAGAACATGCATGTATGTATTCTTAAATATTTCGACACCACCCAAAATTATAGACATTTTATATATAAGAGTGAAACAGCAGTTAAAACGTTTTTTGTCTACGATGCTTTAAAAAAATTTTTTAATACTGTTACGTTTTTGGCTCTAAAAACGCTTTTGCGGATTTTTCAATTGCAATAATTCACAACTTTATGTACACTTAGTACTACTGTGTACTAAAACACTAGATTTGCTTACTTTCTCTTAAGTGTCTTACACAAAGTTTAAAAATAAACTGACTGCTTGTTGCCGACTTGCCTTGTATTTATACCTATTTATCAGTTACTACAAACGACATGAATTTTCTAGTCGTTCATAATGTCCAAATGTATTACTTTCGCATATAAACAAGTCACAACAACAAACAATAATAAAACGAATACCAAGAATACAAAAAAAAAAAAAACAACATCATTTGTAGTTGATTTACTTGGAATTTTACGTACTTTAAATCATGTATGTTTGTTTCTTTGTGTTATAGCGCAATTACACCAACTCAAAATCTAGTAGATTTCAATTGAAATCTATATCGTTTACACTACCGTTTTTTGACATCTAGCAAGATTTCATTTGCTCAAAAATAATTTATGCATGCGGGTTTGACAATACAATATTATCAGAGACTGAATACACTAGCATTAAAGTTTATATTTTTTGTGCCCAGAGACTGCATACACCACATTATAGTACAATTTTTGTTGCAGAGTAGTATTTTTAAGTACTTTTTGGAAGAAATCACAGTTGCATCGCTTAGTATTGAGTAGATTTCAGGAGATTTCGTCGAAATCTACTCATAAAGTAGATTTCATTTTGTATGGGAAATCTTCTCAAAATCTACTAGATTTGGCTTGAAATCTCGAATGAGCAGATTTCGCTTTGGTGTAAATAGGCTATTATGGTTTTTAGTTTTATCTGGTTTGGGTGAATGTGCTTGTACATTTTTAACAAACAGATCAATAGCTGCACACTGGGTTAGATGTAGCAAAATATTCTTAACAATACTATGTATATTTGTTTTTTGTAAAATCAATTTATTTCAGTTTCATTAAATATGTAAATAAAAGGGGTCAAATGTTGAAGAATAAGGGCCGTATCCAAAAAAAAAATCTTACTTGAGTTTTAACGCATACGTTAGTTACCAAACACATTAACACTACCATACATTTGGTAAAACATTTTATACAAAAACAGTACGTTAACTTTTAAATATAGTAAGGAATTCAGTTGTTTTATTCTGGCAATGCCGTTATGTACAGTTGTAATTTCTTGAATAGTGATGTATGAAAACTAATATTCGAAAACTGGAAAACAAATTAAAAAAATAAAAATTATTATTATGATATAAATTAACACTTTTTTGACAATTATTTCCTGGATTTACCTTTTTAATAAATAATGAATATATAATATTTAGTGTATTAATGAAATTGAGAAAATTAATAGGATTTCTTATACTACAAATATTTTTATTATTCGAATAACGTTGTTAGTTCATGCACAATAGATCAGTGCAAATGGCCGATGAGGCCATATCCCATCCACTAATAATAATAATAATAACGTTGTTAGTTGTATTCGTTCGATTGAAAGTGCATCACTAATATATTTCTTATTTATGTTTCGCTTTCAAAATTAATATATTCAATTCATACGAAATGTAACGTTTTAATTTATTTAACTAGCAATCATAATATATTGCTTTTGTTAGCATTTTTCGCGAAATTAGCAATTTTAAGAAAAATCAATATCAACAAATTAAATGTCATTTTAACGTACAGTTAAAGTGGCCTATTTCAATTCTAAACCTATGGTAAGCAAATAATTGTTTTTGGATACAACGTTAGGAAACTTTTCCTAACCAAGCTTTGTTAAGTTTTTTTTGCATACGGCCGTAAATAATTACTTTTTATAAAAACAAGTGACTCCAAGCTCGATTAAACAACAATTATAAAACAGATTATGAAAGCTCAATTAAAAAATACACAATTTTTTAAATTATTTTATAAAACTTGTAAAAACTTTTGCTGCGCAAATATTTGTATATTCAAGGCTTGAAAATTTTTCAGTAATATACAAAATAGGGAACACATTGTGAAAGTGGCCATACAAATCTAGTTTTTGTATCTCGTCTGTCGGATTTAATTTTTAAACATTAAAATTTTTCGCTCAGTAGTGCAATTCACTAATTTTTAATGATTTTAAAAGAGCATAACTTAACGCGAGCTATTGTGGTTTGCACTAACGCTTATGTGATTCACTGACTTATTCTTAACACCTCTGGTTGTATGTTAAAAAAATTTGAAATAATGTGGCAGCTTTGCTAAAAATAAAGAAAACCACAAAGAGGAATAGAAAAAAAAAAACAAACAAATTTGCAAATAATTCCATGTTTAGGATAAGAAAACTATTTATATGTTTATTATTTAAAATATTTTTTGATAAATAAGATAAGTTCTCACGGAGAACACGCCGACCGACTGTTGGAGTCTTCCGACAAGTCGTATGCCAAATACTGTGTGGTTATTCTAGTAGAAATTTTAACGACATTGTTGTTAAGATAAACACCACAAAAATAATTGGTGTTTAGTTAACGCTAATCAGTCAGGCTATAAAAACAGCTGATTTAAAACGAAGCCAAATAGTGTTAAAAACTGTTATAGAATCGGGAAAACACCAACGCTAGTGTTAATTTCTCTAAACGAATTTTATTAGCGTTAAAACAGGTTAGTGAATTCCACTACAGTTATAGTTTGATATTCCAACTTTTTTTTAAATTCATAAAATTTGACTTGAAAATTCATTAAAAAAATACAAGTTTCCAACAGTCCATGGTTGTCGTACATATTAACTAATTTAGCCTGTAGTAGCTTTTCGTTTAATTCTCGTCATAGGTCGCCTTTCCTTATCTTACGAGATATGCGATCCTTTAATCCAAATGTATTGACATTTTTATATCATTCCAGTATTTCCTATAGACTGCCAAAAATTGTCCCGGATAGGTCTTAGTCTAACTGGTGCTTTTAAGCCACAAGAAGCTGAAACAATAGTAGACATTCTACAACGACCGCCACCTCTTTTGGAGGTTTATGTTTACCGCGTTTATTATAATGAATCGGGTGACAAAGTACACGAAGAAATTGTTTCAAAAATTTGGAAACTAGATTTAGTTTATCCCGAGCTAATGGACTCGACCCGTGAAACGAAAAAGGTGCACCAGTTTGATATTAAAGGAGTACATGAAGACTATCAAAATAATACCAACCAAACTCAGTTGGCGCTGCACTTTGTCTCCAGCGTAGCAGCAGAATTACCGCTCCAATTAAGCATAGATGAATCGCCGATTTATAAGAGAGAAGGAGTTATTTATGCTGCCATAGTTTTGTGCGGTTTATACATCATGATTATTTGGGAAATTGTTAATCGTACATTTGCTGCAATAATTGCCTCAACGTTGTCGGTGGGCATTTTGGCGGCCTTGAACTCGAGACCTTCCATGGTCACTATAATGGGTTGGATCGATGTAGAGACTTTATTACTGCTATTTGGCATGATGATTTTAGTGGCCATTCTGTCAGAAACAGGAGTATTCGATTACTTGGCAGTTTATGCGTATAAAGTGAGTATTATGCAGGGGAAAACTTTTTAAAATGCTTATGAGCTTCTTTAACAGATCACAAATGGTCATATCTGGCCTTTAATTAATTGCTTGTGTTTGTTTACCGCCGTATTGTCTTCCTTTTTGGACAACGTTACCACAGTGTTGCTAATGACACCCGTAACCATACGTCTGTGTGAGGTAATGTCTCTCAACCCGGTTCCTATATTAATGTGTATGGTCATCTACTCGAATATTGGTGGTGCCTTAACTCCTGTAGGAGATCCACCAAATGTCATCATTGCCTCCAATAGTTTTATATCGAAAAATGTAAAATAATTTTTGATTATTTGAAATGTTACAACTTTTTCAATCATTTTATTCATTACAGGGTGTTAATTTTGCCATTTTTACTTTGCACATGTTGCCAGGCGTAATTTTAGTCATGTTCCAAACTTATTTACAGCTGAGGTTTAAATTCCGCAACATTAGTGATTTACAATTCAAGGAATCCCCCGAAATAGAAGAATTGAAGCATGAAATACATGTTTGGAAACGTGCTGCGGCTAGTTTGTCATCGTATTCCAAAGATGAAGAACTGGTGAGGCAAACACTGAACAAGAAGGTGAATCGCTTAAAACGGTCTTTGAAAAAGAAAATATCCACCGCCATAGAACCCACCATTAATTACAAACAAACTTTGGACCACTTGCAAGCCAAGGTGAGTTTAAATTTTATGTTTCGGTTTAATTGCCAGCACAAAAAAAAGAAGCATCAAATATTAGTTGCAAATAAGTAGTATGGATTTAATAAATTTTGATGGATAATTTAAGCGAGGTATAACAGCTTCATTCACAATCTTGTGGTTTCCTGATTGCGAATTTGTGCTAACAATTTCTATCGATTGAAATAATTTATCGCAAACGGAAAGTCACAGCTGATTGGTGGTTAATTTTTGAGGGCCGATGCTGAATGTGCACCTGCATTTCATTTGGCATTTCTTAATTTGAAGTTATTCAGAGTTATTATGAAAAGTTATTCAGAGTTGTTATAAAAATGAGCAAATGTGCGTATAATCGGAAAAATCGTGCAAGTATTTGAGCCAACTGGGCCTATAGAAGATATGAAAACCCCAGTGCATGCTCGTACAGCTCGTTCTGCATCATCCATCCACTTCAACTCCTCCCTGTGCCCAACAATTGCAACTCTCGCGCTCGTCGTTTATGAACATTATGCATAAAAACCTGCATTTAAATGCTTACAAGTTGCCTCTTGACTATTACAAGCATCGTCTATAGTCAGAATGGTGGCAAGAAATGGCAACAGTGGATGATCAATTTTCGAAGAAAATAATTTTCAGTGATGAGGCACATTTTCACCTCAGTGGATTCGTCAATAAGCAGAACTGCCGCATTTGGGCGAATGATAATCCAAGAGTGATTGTCAAAAAACCAATGCACCCACAAACAGTAACTGTTTGGTGCGGGCTATGGACTGGCGGCATCATGGGGCCGTATTTTATAGTTATTGTGCGTACTGTTCGCTATCGTGAGATGATAATGAAGTTTTTGTGGCCCGAATTGGAAGATAGGGATGTGCACGATAAGTGGTTGCAACAGGACGGTGTCATTTGTGTCACAGCTAACGAAACAATGGCTCTTTTGCGCGACAAATTCAATGGCCATGTTATCTCACGTGATGGCGATGTCAATTGGCCGCCAAGACCATCTGATTTGACACCGTTGGAATTCTTCTTATGTATTAGTAAACATTTTTTAAGTGTTTTTTTTTTTATTGAGTCTTCAAAATATAAATTAGCAATAAGTATTCAAAACTTAATGCTAAAAAGAAATATCCAAACAAGAGTATCCAGCCACTTCTAGACAAAAAGTTGGGTTTTGCGGGAATCATATCGGTAAAATTACCTATTTAGTACTCTGATAGTGGCAATTACCTCAACGGAGACTGGCCGGATGCATACAAGAGGATATGGGAGAAGTTCCAGCTCACCGATGCACTTTGTAGCGTTCCTCGAAAATTCATCTTTTAATAACAGAACATACAATTCGTGAATTGTATGTTCGTTCAGAGAATTTTGTTTTTACACCTGTTAATTTTTTCAGTGTTCGATGCTGAGGCGGTGCTCCCTAATTGAATCCGATTACGCCATATAGTCTTTATGATTGCATTGTATAATAAGAACTTGCAATTCGACTTCAATAAGGAATTTCTTCCCATAAGCCAACTTACAGCCATACCTAAACAAAAGCGGCAAGCGTTTTCTTGCTGTCAAAATTTCTCATGTCCATACAAACTGTATGAAGCAATCCGAAATACCGCCGTTTTGCTGCTGAGCGTTTAGAAATTCGGATTTTGACAAAGCGGCAAAACATGATGTTTACTTGTTTATTTATTTAGTAACTATACAGTTGCAAAGTATAGGATGTACAGCATGAGCGGGGTGACAAAGACCATATTGCCCAAGATGGTATTAACAGTACTTTTGTAGCATCGCAGTGACTAACTATAACGAAGACCGAACAACAAAAACAATAGGCCTGCCCGCACTAAAGAAATAATTACGATGACGCGAGAGCTGTTCTTCAGCCCAGAGCTGCTTTACGATTGATGTTTACTTATTTCTTTGGAAAATTTCTTGTCAGAAACAATAGTGATGAGTAATTTTTCTAGCAAAATTTTCGTACCAAAAGTACCACACATGTACATCTTCTAAAAGCGCTATCACGGTAAGATTGTGTTCTTAAGAAATATATTATTTTAAACTAAAAATTTATTTCCTATTACTACGTTTATACGTGCAGGTTATTTGCGAATAAAAATATTATAAATAGTAAAAATTGCCGCATAAGCAGTAAATTAAATTTTTATTTGCGAACAACTAACTCACGAAAATAATTACTGATTACAAACTTATTTGCAAATTAGACATAAGAAGTTGCCACTTTACCTCACAATTTCAAAAATTTCGTTGATGTAAGTGTGGTAAAAGTTACGTGCTGAAACAAATACTCAAAAATTTTTATATAATTTGCTTTAATTTGTCTACAAAAAACACCTAATTTTTGGGTTTTTCTTTTATTACTTTAGTAATCAAAATGCTGTTTACACTAAGTTTTGTTTAAGTTTTGCAAATATGTCATATCAAACAAAAAAAAATCAGTGAGTTAGTTATTTACAAATAGTTTTTAATTGTTAATAGGCTGCGTATAAACGTAATGTATGTCATGTACAAAAATCTGTAGTGTGCAATATACTCGTAATTACATGTTGTTCTACACGCAAAGAAAAAGCAGTTTGGAATATTATTCTCGCAACATTAGTGTTTACTCCATCATAATTTGTATTGTTGCCACTAGCAGGATATTATCGTTTTTAATATATTTTAATCCTCTATGAATATATCAGTGTTGAAGTTTGCACATTTCTATCATTTGGAAATATGGTTGAATGCAATAATAATGTTTAAAAAAATAATTCGAACTCAACAATAGCTTTTGTTATGTACAATAATAGAATGGTTTTTAACGTACATATGGTTAATTTATGTATCAGCAACACATGTGTGTTAAACTAATTATTGTTGTGAAGCAATTAGTTTATTTGTATGAGTTTTGTTTTTCAATGACAATTATATAAAAACTAATAAAGAGTATATAAATATTAATCCGTAAAAATCGTTATAGAAAAAAAAAAGATTTGTACGCAAAAAGGTTGGTACAAGAACATAACTCGATAAACACACGCACGCACACACACACACACACACACACATATATATATATATATATATATATATATATATATATATATATATATATATATATATATATATATATATATATATATATATATATATATATATATATATATATATATATATATATATATATATATATATATATATATATATATATATATATATATATATATATATACAGTCACTCACATTTAAAGTCGGGCAGACGCATGAAAAAACTTTTAGTCCCAATATTTATAAGCTGACGGAAGAAAAAGTCGTTTTAATTTTGTTTATTTAATCACAAAAGTTCTTTTATTTAAAAACAACAAAAACAATTTGTTCCAAGTTCTTTTATTTAATGTATACGAAGGCTTAACTTAAATAAGGTCACTTTTCAGTCTCACATTTAAAGTCGGGCAATTAACAAAACATTAGCATTATGTGAACATAACGCAAAATTAATATTTTGTAGATCCACCTTTTTGGGTTTCAACAGCTTGTAAGTGGCTAGGCAAAGATTCCACTAATTTTTTGCAAACCTCAGGACTTATATTATTCCACTCTTCCTGAAAGGCATTCTTTAGTTGTGGAATTGACGTACACTGCCTGTCTTGCACCCGGCGGCCTAATTCGTCCCACAAATGTTCAATAACATTGAGGTCCGGACTTTGTGCAGGGGTTTTAATAACCTTCGGACAGTTATAGAGCAGCCAATTCTTTACATCATATGCTGAATGTTTAGGATCATTGTCCTGGTAAAATTGGAAATTAGTTTCAATGCCGAGTTTTTTTACGCTTTCTTTTAAATTTTTTCTCAAAATATTTAAATAAATATTCTTATTCATAACACCGTCAATGAAATGCAAATTTCAAACTCCTGAGGCTGCCATGCATCCCCAAACCATAACCGATCCACCACCGTGCTTTACTGTTTTTCTTAAATTCCTGCCTTCCATCTCTTTGTTTGGTTTGCGCCATACTTTGCCTCTTCCATCGCACCCAAATAAGTTAAATTTACTTTCGTCAGTAAACAATACCTAAATATTAGTAATAAGCCTAATTAAATTTTTATGTTTATTCCAACTTACGGTACTCCAGAAATCAAAATCTTTGGTCATATATTGACGAGCAAAAACAAGCCGTTATACTTACTTTTAAGAGGTTTTTTCCGTGCCACTCGGCCATGAAAGTCATTCTTGCGAAGAAGTTTTCTTATTGTTTCTGGGTTTACCTCCGTCCCAGAAGCTTTCTTGACCATTGCTGTCAGTTTTGGAGCAGAAATAAAAGGATTTTTCTTCACCTGTTTTAAAATCATGCTCTGATCTCTGGGTGAAAGCTTTCTTGCTCGGGCTCCGCGTTTTTTATTTGCTACCAAACCACTTTCTTTATATCTAGAAATGATATCATGCACTGTAGATTTGCTTTTTTTTTATCAAATTAGATATTTCCCTTTCAGATTTTCCATCTAAGTGCAACTCAATTATTATTTTCCGTTCTTCGAAGGTATATTGTTTAATTTTGCGCGGCATTTTTCAAAAAACTTTTATAATCTTCACTGATCAAATGATTGTGTAAGAAGAAATTGTTTTGGAGACAAAAGAAGAAAAAAGTGGAAATAACGATATATTTCAATTTTTCATTGTACAAAACCTTAAGTGCCCGACTTTCAATGTGAGACAGAGAATTTACTTTTTCTCATTTTGTTATTCTTATGTATTTTATAACGGGACTTAAAATAAAATTTCTTTGGTTTTTCTATTAATAAGAGTTTTTATAAAACAAAAAAAAGTTAAACGCATCATCTTTCATCAAAACATGTATATTAAGATCATAAATTTTCGACAATGTTTGCCCGACTTTAAGTGTGAGTGACTATATATATATATATATATATATATATATATATATATATATATATATATATATATATATATATATATATATATATATATATATATATATATATATATATATATATATATATATATATATATATATATATATATATATATATATATATATATATATATATATATATATATATATATATATATATATATATATATATATATATATATATATATATATATATATATATATATATATATATATATATATATATATATATATATATATATATATATATATATATAAGTATATATATATATTTGTTTTCTTTAAAGTGCTAATTCCAAACCGACTTACATATGTATTGATTTTTCCAGTATCCCATACGGAATAAGCCTTTGCTTATTAAATGTTCTTGTGCCTTGGTCTTTGTGATAAGTTTATTCTTTTTGCACTCCGTGCCAGAACTCCAACGTCTCTCTTTGGGCTGGACTGCTCTTCTGGGGGCGATATTTTTAATTATTTTAGCCGACATTGAAGATATGGAAGCCATATTAGCTCGAGTCGAATGGTCAACTCTGCTCTTTTTTGCTGCCTTGTTCATTTTGATGGAAGCCCTCTCAGAGTTGGGTCTTATCGAATGGATTGGTAATATGACTGAGAACATCATATTGGGTGTAAGCGAGGAGTCTCGTTTGATGGTGGCTGTGTTAATAATTTTATGGGCAAGTAATCAGCCATTTAGAAAAAAAAATCAAAACTTTTAATCAATATGAACTTTCAGGTTTCAGCTATAGCTTCAGCTTTTGTCGATAACATACCTTTGACCACAATGATGGTAAAAATTACAATTTCTTTAGCGCAAAATAGGACGTTGAATTTACCATTACAGCCTTTGGTTTGGGCTTTGGCTTTTGGAGCTTGTTTGGGAGGTAAGCTATTACAGTATTTAAATTTTTTGCTTGCATTCGCAAACGTATATAATTTTTTTTTAATTCTTTACATATTGGAATTTCTCGATCTTAACCCTTTTGTAGACTCATGTAAGAGATACATATGTTACAAAACTTTTAATCTCTATTGGATTGAAAAGTTAAAACAAATGAACATTTTTTTTGTGTATAACATCAAAAAATTCGTTATCGTTAACTCACCGATTATCTGACAGTCATTAAAATACTAGACGTTCTTTTAATGAACTATTTCATGGATAATATTGATAAAAGAATTAATTCAAATAAATAATTTTGAAAAAAGACCAGGAGTAGTTTTTTCAATAAAGAAGAAAAGTTTATTGAAATCAATGACCGCACCTTGGAATAAATTTCGTTAGAATCTTTTTTAAGCCCCATGAATGGATGAGTTAAAAAGCAACTTTTAGTAAATTAAAAAAAAAAAATCATTCAAATCAACGAAAAATGTTCATTAATGACGGGTATTGGTGGAAATTCTTATTACAGAAGAATTATAAATCACACGTTATATATCACTAAACACACTAAATATTTTATTTACACTTTTTATAATCACTTTTGTGTACACAACGTGAAGCACTTGGCACTAGATATACATATTTTAACTATTGCTCACAGCGACGGTCCATCCAAGATGAAATGTTGCGACCATATTAAAAAAAATATTTTATATATACTATATGTACAGAAATTTGTAAGATAAGCGAAACACATTACTTTTTTATGAACGTGACCGTTAAAATTATTCATAGCTCTCATATACGAGTAGATTTTCTTATGTTCCATTCTCATATGAATTTATAGCCGTGAAAAGCTACATATAAAGGCGCTTAATGAATGTAATAGCCTCTATCATTAATAATGTTGCCTTTACAGTTTTTACTTTTCATGAAACGACAATCATCATGGGAACTCCCATGGCTTCTTGTTTTCTTGTTAAAAAAATTTCACTTATCGTGAATAATATTTTACCTCGATGTATTTTCACATTTCCCTCTTATTTGTTCATTTATGCTGGCGAATTGTGTGCAATATGTATGTGTTAATTTCTTTTGACTAAAATATACTATTCAATCAAAAAATTATTTACTTATTTATTTGTTCATTTTCAGTATAACAAGATTATTCAAAAGTCGAGCAGCATGTTTATAAAATTACCATTCGGATACTAGTAATTGATATCGAGGTATTATAATGTTTCGGTTTAGCGGCAATTGGAAAAAGTGAAATCTTTCTTGCAAGTAATTAGGAGTGTGAACTATTTTGTGCAAAAAACGTAGGGTGCGGATTTTAAATTGTGGTGTGGAAGGTGTTGGACTAAATTTTGTTAATCTGAGCAGTGTCAGTTTTAACTAATTTAATTCCAACATTTTAAAGGCTGCAATAGAGTTTGTTTTAGTCTTTCGTATTGTTATTGTTTAAGTTAAACCTCCACGAACACTGCTCCCTCTTTCCTCTTCATCTCAACCTATTTTCCTAGTTCCAGTACAATGCACTGCATATGTAGGGGTTATCCCCTGAGTACCGGTCCCAGATAAAAAACAAAAATAATAATAAGTTTTCAAAACTGACCCCATATAGGCTTGCAGAAACAGATTAAACGTGATCAAACCTTCTCAATCCCTACACATACCTTATAATGTTGTTAAACAAAATCTTTAGTTTTCTTTGACTAACCGAGTCGCAGTTTGAAAAAAAAACTCACACTCGTAAAAAAGGGAAGGGACCAGGTAAGTCTTAAACTTTGAACACTTACGGCCGTATCCAAAACAACTTAACACAGCTTGGTAAACAATTGTTAGGAAAAATTTCTTAACGTTGTATGCAAAAACAATTCGTTAAAGTTGAAACACTTTAACTGTACGTTACAATGACGTTTGATTTCTTGATTTTTATTAGTATTATTTTTAACACAATTTTGTGAAAATTTTTTATAGAACCAATGTTTTAATAATAAAATGTAGTAATAATATGCT
The DNA here is from genome assembly GCA_914767995.1 of Thecocarcelia acutangulata. NCBI lineage: Eukaryota > Metazoa > Arthropoda > Insecta > Diptera > Tachinidae > Thecocarcelia > Thecocarcelia acutangulata. The sequence goes on from OU612097.1 coordinate 62,994,596, forward strand.
TGTTAAATAAAGAAATTAAAATATGCGTTGTATACAAACTGAAAATATTAATTTTGAAATGAAAATAAGAGATATATTAGTGATGCACTTTCAATCAAACGAATACAACGAAAAATGGTATTCGAATAATGAAATTTTTTCTAGCACAAATAATTCTATTAATTTTTCTCATTTTAATTAATATACTACATATTCATCATTTATTAAAAAGATTTATCCAGAACATTTTTGGTCAAAAATGTGTTATTTTATGTAACAAACAAAAAAAATTTTTTTTCTTGGAATTTGATTTTCGGGCAAATATAATATTCTTTTTTTTGCATCACTATTCAAGAAATTACCACTGCAGCATTGCCAGAATAAAACAATTAAATTCCTTACTACATTTAAAAGTTAACGTACTGTTTTTGCATAAATTGTTTTTAACAAATGTTTGGTAGTGTTAAAGTGTTTGGTATCTAACGTATGCGTTAAGACTCAGTTAAGATTTTTTTTTTGCCTTGAGCAAAACACTGCTTTTGTGCACGAAAAAGTTGTTTAAGCATTTTCATGAAAACGCCGGTCTAGGCTATATCTCGGGTATATATGGACCGATATCGGAAATTATTATTTTCCATATTTATATAACCTTACTTCATTACCAGAACTGCTTTTGTTTAAGTTCGCTTACGCGACATTTTCATGAAAAACCCGGTTTAGGCTATATCTCGGGTATATATGGACCGATATCAGAAATGTTCATTTTCCATATTTATACAACCTGATTTTATTACCAGAACTGCTTTTAAGCAAAAAAAAGTTGTTTCAGTTCGCTTACGCCACATTTTCATAAAAATCCCTATTTGGGCTATATCTCGGGTATATATTGACCGATATCTAAAAAAACTTTTTTTTTTTTTATCTTTTAGTCACCATGCTTAATGAGTGTGTGAAGTTTGAAGCAAAACAAACAATTTTTTTTTAACATTTTCATACAAAATTGCAAAAAAATGGCTTTTTTTTGGAGTTTTGTACATATCTCAGCTATATGTAAACCGATATTACTGAATTTCAATAGCAAACCCATCGATGGGGTGAAAGAAAAAAGTTTCAAAGTCAAATGGTTTTCTCAGAACCGGTATTTCAACAGACGGACATCGCTTAATCGACTTTACCATTAATTCAGATTCAGAATATACATATAAACTTTATAGGGTCTCAAAAAAAACTGTAGAAATTACAAACGGAATCACAAACTTATATATACACTTTACATTTTTGTAAAGGGTATAAAAACGGTGTTAATGTTGTTCATCTTCTTGGAAAAGTAAAATTGATATTCAGCTTCACTAGCAATGTCTTGTAAAGTGTTTCTTCACTTTAACACTTTCTATACTCCATTTGTGAGTGCGATCTTTAACACAGAAATGCTCGTTCAAAAATTTAAATTTTTAAATCTAGCAATATTAAGTGTTTTATTTTTTGAACAGGATAATATTTTTCAAACTTTAATGAAAGTAGTGATGTGATATTTTTTTTTTCAAAAAATTTTTTTGTTTCTGGTTTTGATTTAATTTTGTTTAAAAAGTTTAAAAAAGTAAACTGACAATTTTCCAAAAAAAAATCAAAACTTTTTTCATAGAAAAAACAAATTAAAATCTATTCAGCATCTCAAAAAGGATAAATCTTACGATCTGACAACAATATTCAATTGTAAACAACGTAAAAATTTTCTTTAACTTCCGAACTTATTCGAAGTTGAAGTCAGTCAAACCCAAACTGTTCAAACATATCGAGTTCAGAAGTCTTCGTAGTATATAAGCTAGCTAGCTAGCTTAACTGCGACAGTTTGCGACAGAAGTCGAAGCAACAGTTTATGTTTGAATAGCAAAAATTCAGAAGTCGAAGAAAAAGTACAATCTTACGACTTTTGCTACTTTGACTGCAGTTTTTTAAACACTGGGGGCTAATTCTGTCATTCGTGATCGAAATTACTATCGAGTAGAAAATAATTTCGATATCGAGTAAATTTCTCATGATGTGACTCGTTACGTAACGTAACGATGTGCAAAATACTGACTAAATGTGTTTTATAACACTGCCGAAAATTGTATGTATTTGCATACTTTGTTTACATATCTGTGGTTTACATGTTGTACATTAAAAAATAAATAAACACACATACGTTCACAATAACAATTCATTTAAATGTCAATTATGCGTGTTTGTACATTAAAAAGTTAGTAAATAGAAATAACAATTTAATAAATATGTATGTAAACAATAACCATTTAACTATGTATAAGCATACATATGTATGTATATATGAATTTCTAAAAAAAAAAAATTAATTCTTGAATATAATAACATGTGACTTGAAATATAAGTTTTTGTGTTCTTAGCAATACTCATCTTTATATACATATACCTGTATATATACGTCATATACATCATCATATGAATTGAAAAAATCCTTAAGAACCAAAAATTCTCAATTTAATTTAACTACTACTATTGCTGTTCAAAATAAATTTTTAATTTACATTTCTTTTGTGTTTTTCTGTTTGGCTGGTTTTCGATAGTACTTTTGCTTACGAGTAAAAAGCTGCACGGTTGCATTCGAATGGTTTCTCGCTATCGAATGCCATCATTAGAAATTTCGAAACCTTTTACTCGATATCGAATGAGATAATCCCAAAAGTGTAAAATCTCGCACATTCGAGTAAAAACTCGCTCGTAAGCGAATGACAGAATTAGCCCCCTGAATTTAATAACAGTCGTCCGAGAAATAAGACCGTACAGACATTTAGCTTATACACGCACTTTTGATCATATATTATTGACTCTTTGTTGTAAAGTATAAAAAAAATAAGTATATATATATATATATATATATATATATATATATATATATATATATATATATATATATATATATATATATATATATATATATATATATATATATATATATATATATATATATATATATATATATATATATATATATATATATATATATATATTCAGCTATTTTTCCTATTATAACGATATAAATAATGAATAAACTATTTTGTTATTGTAAGTAAAATCGACATATATTATATAATTTCATTATATTAAAAAACAAGACGGGCTACTGGCGTTGACTCACTTTTGATTCTTATAGTATAAATATCTGGTGCATTCCCTGCTGATGGCAATAGTTCTCCATTTTCAGGGTTTTATATTCATTTATTTGTAAATTTCTAAAATTGTACCAGATCTTATCTTATCTTATATCATATCATATATCATATCATATCATATCATATCATATCATATCATATCATATCATATCATATCATATCATATCATATCATATCATATCATATCATATCATATCATATCATATCATATCATATCATATCATATCATATCATATCATATCATATCATATTATATCATATCATATCATATCATATCATATCATATCATATCATATCATATCATATCATATCATATCACATCATATCATATCATATCATATCATATCACATCATATCATATCATATCATATCATATCATATCATATCATATCATATCATATCATATCATATCATATCATATCATATCATATCATATCATATCATATCATATCATATCATATCATATCATATCATATCATATCATATCATATCATATCATATCATATCATATCATATCATATCATATCATATCATATCATATCATATCATATCATATCATATCATATCATATCATATCATATCATATCATATCATATCATATCATATCATATCATATCATATCATATCATATCATATCATATCATATCATATCATATCATATCATATCATATCATATCATATCATATCATATCATATCATATCATATCATATCATATCATATCATATCATATCATATCATATCATATCATATCATATCATATCATATCATATCATATCATATCATATCATATCATATCATATCATATCATATCATATCATATCATATCATATCATATCATATCATATCATATCATATCATATCTATCATATCATATCATATCATATCATATCATATCATATCATATCATATCATATCATATCATATCATATCATATCATATCATATCATATCATATCATATCATATCATATCATATCATATCATATCATATCATATCATATCATATCATATCATATCATATCATATCATATCATATCATATCATATCATATCATATCATATCATATCATATCATATCATATCATATCATATCATATCATATCATATCATATCATATCATATCATATCATATCATATCATATCATATCATATCATATCATATCATATCATATCATATCATATCATATCATATCATATCATATCATATCATATCATATCATATCATATCATATCATATCATATCATATCATAATCATATCATATCATATCATATCATATCATATCATATCATATCATATCATATCATATCATATCATATCATATCATATCATATCATATCATATCATATCATATCATATCATATCATATCATATCATATCATATCATATCATATCATATCATATCATATCATATCATATCATATCATATCATATCATATCATATCATATCATATCATATCATATCATATCATATCATATCATATCATATCATATCATATCATATCATATCATATCATATCATATCATATCATATCATATCATATCATATCATATCATATCATATCATATCATATCATATCATATCATATCATATCATATCATATCATATCATATCATATCATATCATATCATATCATATCATATCATATCATATCATATCATATCATATCATATCATATCATATCATATCATATCATATCATATCATATCATATCATATCATATCATATCATATCATATCATATCATATCATATCATATCATATCATATCATATCATATCATATCATATCATATCATATCATATCATATCATATCATATCATATCATATCATATCATATCATATCATATCATATCATATATCATATCATATCATATCATATCATATCATATCATATCATATCATATCATATCATATCATATCATATCATATCATATCATATCATATCATATCATATCATATCATATCATATCATATCATATCATATCATATCATATCATATCATATCATATCATATCATATCATATCATATCATATCATATCATATCATATCATATCATATCATATCATATCATATCATATCATATCATATCATATCATATCATATCATATCATATCATATCATATCATATCATATCATATCATATCATATCATATCATATCATATCATATCATATCATATCATATCATATCATATCATATCATATCATATCATATCATATCATATCATATCATATCATATCATATCATATCATATCATATCATATCATATCATATCATATCATATCATATCATATCATATCATATCATATCATATCATATCATATCATATCATATCATATCATATCATATCATATCATATCATATCATATCATATCATATCATATCATATCATATCATATCATATCATATCATATCATATCATATCATATCATATCATATCATATCATATCATATCATATCATATCATATCATATCATATCATATCATATCATATCATATCATATCATATCATATCATATCATATCATATCATATCATATCATATCATATCATATCATATCATATCATATCATATCATATCATATCATATCATATCATATCATATCATATCATATCATATCATATCATATCATATCATATCATATCATATCATATCATATCATATCATATCATATCATATCATATCATATCATATCATATCATATCATATCATATCATATCATATCATATCATATCATATCATATCATATCATATCATATCATATCATATCATATCATATCATATCTATCATATCATATCATATCATATCATATCATATCATATCATATCATATCATATCATATCATATCATATCATATCATATCATATCATATCATATCATATCATATCATATCATATCATATCATATCATATCATATCATATCATATCATATCATATCATATCATATCATATCATATCATATCATATCATATCATATCATATCATATCATATCATATCATATCATATCATATCATATCATATCATATCATATCATATCATATCATATCATATCATCATATCATATCATATCATATCATATCATATCATATCATATCATATCATATCATATCATATCATATCATATCATATCATATCATATCATATCATATCATATCATATCATATCATATCATATCATATCATATCATATCATATCATATCATATCATATCATATCATATCATATCATATCATATCATATCATATCATATCATATCATATCATATCATATCATATCATATCATATCATATCATATCATATCATATCATATCATATCATATCATATCATATCATATCATATCATATCATATCATATCATATCATATCATATCATATCATATCATATCATATCATATCATATCATATCATATCATATCATATCATATCATATCATATCATATCATATCATATCATATCATATCATATCATATCATATCATATCATATCATATCATATCATATCATATCATATCATATCATATCATATCATATCATATCATATCATATCATATCATATCATATCATATCATATCATATCATATCATATCATATCATATCATATCATATCATATCATATCATATCATATCATATCATATCATATCATATCATATCATATCATATCATATCATATCATATCATATCATATCATATCATATCATATCATATCATATCATATCATATCATATCATATCATATCATATCATATCATATCATATCATATCATATCATATCATATCACATCATATCATATCATATCATATCATATCATATAATATAATATTAGAAATCTTTTTAGATATTTATATTTAAGTAATGTAATTAACTAAACCCAACTCTTTTCAGGTAATGGCACTCTTATCGGAGCTTCGGCCAATGTTGTGTGTGCTGGTGTTGCTGAACAACATGGTTATAAATTCACATTCCTACAATTTTTCAAGTGAGTTGATTTCCTCTTGTACCTTTATACAGGGTGGCACATAATTACCAAAGGGGTTTGAGTTTATTATAAATTTCTTATTTAAGAAATAATTATGACATGTTTTTAACATACTTTATGAATGGAGAATATTTTAAAGTTTGTTATGAAAACTTATAGCTCGTAAACTTTGCTTCGCATATTCGTGCTGTTTGCAAACATTTTTCAAACGTTGGGTGTTATATTGTTGATCTTGTCGTGTATAATGTTTTTATTTGCGGAATGGTTATAGGCTTACTTATGGAGACTTTCCAAATCCAAAGGGAACAGCCTGAAGCAGGCAAATGCGGTTACGCAGGAAGGGGTCTTGTACACCTGTTACAAAAATTAATACTTTCCATCATAAAATCCAGAAATAATTTTCAAATTATTCTTATTTATTACGAGTATAAATAACCCCATGTTGTTATTTGTCCGGTTTAAATTCGTTTTTTCCTTTAAGAAGGATTTGTATTCAGTGCTGCTCCAAGAAAAAATTTTTATAACCAAAATTTTTCAAAAATTTACAAATGTGCAAAACAAAATACAAAAATTTAAATTATTTAACTTGAAAGAATATTTAAGCATATTTTAATTTGCATTGTATTTCAAAAGATATTTGCATTTTGTAGCTGAATGAAATATTGTTAGTTGAAAGAGATTGTCGCCAATCATATCACATACGCGAATATTACAACAGATATGATGTCTTTTTAACTCAAGAGGTGATCATTTCGTACTACGGAGAAGTGTTGTTCAAAAGAAGTTCGTAAATAACAATATTAAAAATGAAAAAACCGATTTCAAAGTTTAACAAATGATTTATAAAAAATATCATGTGTATTATTATTTTGGGAAAAATGAGCGAAAATGAAATTATATTCACATCTCCACATTGCAAAAAAATATTACTAATTTTTGATTAAAATAAATAATTATTGTGCTGTTTATAGAAAAAAAAGAACATGAAACATATTTTAATTACTCCCGACGTTTCGTTGGGTTGCTTCCAACTACTGAATTGAATTGTAATTTATGTTGCCGCAAAAAATTAATACACAACAACAGCCCAAAAATATTTCCCAAAAATTATTGCCATAATCATAAAACGAAAAGTGAAATTACTCACTACCACTTGCTTAAGGAAGGCCCTGTTACACGATCGTTCGATCTACTAAATGAAACATGCGTGCTGAAAAAGTACAAAAAATGCAACTGTGTAACCGACAAATCGTGCGATTTGAAAAATTTTATGAAAATTTCCAATACATTATGGTTTCTATGCGACCAGTATATATTGTGGGAATTATGAGAAAAAATGCAAACAATGTAAAATTATTATGGTAATAAAACTTTCTAAATTATTGCAATCACACTTGTATAATAGTATGGCCTACAACGCCATTTTGAAGCGATTTTGTAAAGTCGGTTAGACTTTTAAAACATTTTCCTATGAATGAATCGTACGATCGTGTAGGATAGTGAATCAGTGCCTTTAAACACGACTATAGTCACAAAATGGAAGGAATTTAAATATGTGTTTTTAAGATAAATATTGCCAAGCACTTATTACTTGTGTGCTGGATAACGAACTACGACAGTTAAAATACTTTTCAACATCATCTAACACCAGTGATGGGAAAGGCAATACCATGTTCATTCTTTTCTGTCGCATCACTTTAGTGGGTGTAATTGTCGGAAACTCAGTTCTTCCTCTCAACTAAGCCTTTTAACCACATTAAAATAACGACAATATGCACGCTGAGGCAAAACAAATGACCGTTGATTTGAGTAATTAAGATTAGAGATTTAGGCACGTGACTCAATTCCATTTTAAATTCTCCAAGTCTTTACAAAATACTGAAAAAATTTGAAAAAATATAATAAAGAAGTATTTAAACGCCTTCGATAATCCTGGGTCACCTTGTATAATATATATTTTTTTCCAATTCTCATTATGCGTAATTTTACCTTGTTGCAGAGTTGGCTTTCCCGTCATGATCGGCAGTATTCTAGTGTCAACGGGTTATCTGTTAGTTAGTCACGTGGTATTCGCTTGGCATTGATAAAAATATTAAGAAGAATTGTTCGGCAGTTCTTCAAAGCAACTAGTAGTTTCAAATTTACCTCGTTAAATGTGTTATTTTCATTGTTTTCTTTTTTTGTCTTTGGTTTTCCTTTATCAATCCTCAAGGAGTGAAAAAAAAATTTTTTGTTAATAATATTTTGCACATAAAATTTCATCACTAATTATATGCAATTATGATTAAATGTTTATGTCTAGATTTGTACCACATTGAATTTAATTAGGGCCCAAAATTCTAAAGCCTTAATTCACTTTAGAACCCCTTATCGTTGCATAAGAAATTTTTAGACATTAGAAAAAATATCAAAAGGAACAAGGTGTTACAACCAAATTTGATAACAAAAGATACGTATGTTATTTATTTCAATTTAGCTTTTTATGAACTTTATAGAATAATTAAAAACGCATTCAGCACTAAACGATTAAGCGAAAAATTAAAAATTTAATAACAGGGCATCTACACCTACGCAAAATCTAGTACATACGGGATTTCGCGTCAAATCTAGTTGATTTTAACGATATTTCTTATACAAAATGAAATCTACTTTGCGACTAGATTTCGTCAAAATCTAGTCGATTTTTGTGAGTACTCGATTACACAACTGTGATTTTGTTCACAACATCATATGAAAATAAAATAAACTTTTCCAAGATGAATTCACTGTGATATAGTTTCTGCTGTCAAAGCCTTAAATAAAATAAATTTTGTGGAAATTAAATTTTGCTAAATGTAAAAAAACGGAATTGTAAACGCTCAAGACTTTGTTGAAGATTTTCATTCAAATCTACTAGATTTTGCTTTAGTGTAAACTCCCTATAAGTTGGAAAAATCTGATTAACTACAAAATTCTTTTGTTTTTAGTTTTAAACAAAATTGTCAATAAAAAACAAGAATTACAAAATTAACCACTGAGATAAAAAAAAAAAATATATAATACAAAAATAAAAATTGTACTATTTTTACACTTGTTATTATTTTTTTAATAGAAACTAAGCAAGCAATTATTGCCGAAAATTACAATAAATAAAAAAACTTAAAAACAATTTTGTTTCTTCAGAGTTTAGAGAGGACCGCACTTATGTGAATTGCAATGAAACAAATTGTATGTACATATGTATATCGGCAAAATGTGTTACTTTTTTGAGAGACCTATTTGTTCCGTTATGTTTTTTTTATGACATCAAACAAAAATCTGATTCCGGCCATGGTGCATATTCGGTAAGTTAAATTTTCCACGACTCTGAAGCAAAACTCAGGCTGAATTCGTTGCAAAAATCAAAAATTTGACAAACGACTTCCATAAAATTAATGATAACATTCGATGGGAAACCCATTGGAGATCCAGGATTCAAAAACATTTGAGAATCGAATGGAAATTGTGGACTGCATGACCGACCCCTCGAAGTATGCACTATTTTAGCATTTAAGAAAAAACATAAATAATGGGAAAAATTATGAAACTTTGAGTCTAATTGCAGAAAATCTTTTTGAGATATAATTAAATTTTTGACAGTTTTCTTTGAGTGAGTTCATTCTTAGTCCATTTGAGGAAAACAGTTTTCCCTAGGACGTTTTCTCTTCTAACGGGAACGGTTTTTCTAATACTCTATATTGAACACATTTTTCAACTTTGATGGAATGGAACTAAAAAAGTTAAGAGTTGTTTTAATAGATTTATTTACGGAAGATTGACTGATCTCTGGTCTATATAACACAATTAAAATTTACTGCCCCTAACTGCCACCTTAATGTATAAGACAAAAAAATGGCATAAACTTCAAAAAAAAAAAAAAATTATATATATTTTTTCTATCTTAAAAAAAATAAATTTGAAAACTTCATACTTATATGGAACAGTAGCCCTTGTATTTTCTTGAATTAAAATTCCATCAGTAATAAAAAAATTACATTTTGACTTCTATAGAGCTACATAATTGCGAGTGTTTCTTGTTTTAAATGTCTTTACAAAACTCAAAATTACAGGAGCTATTTAGGAGCTCGAAAAACGAAAGTGAATTTCTTTCATCTCTTATAATTGAAGTAGGTCCTTTTTCAGAAGATGGTAGAAGCAAAAGTCATGGAATTTATATTCTTATGAAGACAAAATGGCAAGCTTCAAGGAAAATTTCAGATTGGCTAAATAAAGTATCTGTATTTAATAACTTAAAGGATGGATCTACCGACCGAAGTAGAGTAAGGCCGAAGATGTCAATTCAAGAATGTACAAAGTTCACAAGAAAACGAAAACTGCAGGATGTTACAGAAGCCTTATGTACATCACAATTGTCTGAAGCCCTGTCAATTAAACATGTTAAAGAACAGGAAAAAGCAAGATCAGATATTGTGACAGCTGTAGCGACTGCAAGTCCTGAGTCTGTTATACAATGCAATCCTAAACCCCATATGGTGCTACGGAATTCAATTATGGGGCACCGCCTCAGCGTCAAAAAAACTTCAAAGGCGACAAAACCAAATTCTTCGAACGATTGCTGCACTCACGAATTTATAAAGACCGGAGTGTTCCACTGGTAAAAGAGGAATTTTCTAAATACTCGACAAGATATGTCAGTAAACTGGAACTTCATCCAAATCCTCTCGCGCGTAATATACTTAATTTTGGCGGCCACACTCGGCTAAGATGAAGGGATACCGCTGTCACCATCAGATTGCTAAATAGGTGATTTTACCGAAATAGCTCCCGCATAATAAAACTTTTTGTCTACCATTGGCCCGACTTAAGCAAAAATCACATTTTGTTTAATTTTAAATCACATTTTTTTTTAACTTTAAATTTAGTAATAAGATTTGAATACTTATTGTTAGTTCATTTTGAAGTTTCAATGAATAAAAAAAAAAAATGCTAGAAAAAAAAAGTTTTCATACAAGATTGCAAACAACAAATGGATTTAAATTAAATTTTTGGTTTGTACATATGTATAACGGATGTAAGAAGGATTTTTTACAATACAAATTTGCTGTGATCAATAATTTTTGATTGAAGAAGACAAGAAAAATAATAATCAAATCTTTAGCTGGAGGACACAACTAGCTGTTTCGTAGTCGCTACCACAGAGTACACAGAGGCGTCAGTAGTGACTTTTGTAAAACCGCCTTGTCAGCTGATGGAGAGTTGCGTCGCGCGAGACAGATATATTGTACTTTGTGTACGAATATCAAATGTACATAAAGAAAAATAACACATTTTATATAAAAATTGTGCTTGTGACAAAAATCGTGGTGGTTAAATAAAAATTGAAATTTTCTGCGAAAATTTAAGTTTGTGCTAAAAATAAAAATAGTAAATTTAATAAATATAATACAAAGAAATATTTTATGTACAGCGAGCCTGTTACCACGTGGTATTTTCCAATAAAAACATCATACAAAATTTGGTGCAATTGGATCTTATAAAGCTTTTGGCATCTATCAAGAATTGGTTGCTTTGAAAGAAGAATATTAAAATGTTATAGTTGGTGGCTTTAAAAGCTGAATGAAGGGGAAGAAATACAACGCCTTGATGAGCTGAGCACAAATAAAAAGCAACGCAAAGCTTTAGCCAAGAATAAGAATGCTGTAAATGCTGTCTTGTAAAAATAGTGGCAATAAGAAAAGTAGTGACGCGGGTGTGCTAATGTATATTTTTACCGACGAAATGGTGAAGAAGGTAAATTTAGAATTGGCTGCTACTACAAAAGAAAAAGTCGACAAAAAATCTGCCAGAGCTGGTATTAAAGAAAAGGTTGACGGTAGGGAATTTGATATTTTGCAGATGGAAATAATCAAAGCAATAATTGTTAACAATGGGCGTGCACAAAAAATCGAATTCAAGACTTCGAAAGGTTTGAATATTGAAATTTGTTTATATCTTCAATAATTCTAAAGTGTACATATATATTTCTAGTAAATTTCTTCGCTTTTTTGTTGCTAGAAACAATCCTGATAAAAACAATGAGGTCAAATCACAAACAGGAGCAAAAAACATGTTACTCCCAGCAGTTTCATTAACTTGATGCCAAAACCATGCAATACAGTACCTACACGTTATCATTCCAGTGGATCACATATATGTACTTCTAGTTGGCAACCTAATGCCTCAGGCCGAAGCTGTCTTAAATTTGAACTCTAGGCATCCAGTCAAGCGGTAGTAATGAAAGTCTCAAAGCGTTTATTAGGATTTTAAGGAAATGTTTCCAGTGAAATTATGCCAATCTTTGCTTCCTAATTAGTGGAATATATATTCAAAGTGGTTTGCGGAATCCGGTAGTGCACAAACCGGTTTATTGTATGAAAATACAAAAGGATATGCAAGAAATATATAGGTAATTTTGTGTATTGCTGCTTAAACCATCAAATCGGTATTTTCTGATTTTTTTCTTTTAATTGTAGAAAAAGGCTTTATAAGTCTCCTTGAGGTGAAGTTGTTAGTTCCGACGGAGCAGGAGTAAACTTCAAAATCATACCACGTACTAGTCGAGTATCATTGAACTGCGGCTTTGCTTAATACGGTTTCAGTCTCGGCATTAATCTTTATCTGGCTTATATATAAAATGATGTTTTTTTAATTTCCATATTATTACTATGTATGTAAAAGCCGTTGTAATCATTTTTATAATTGAAATGCAAATTTTTTAACTTGCATTTTAGTCATTAAAAAATATGAACTTTTGAAAACTGATTTTATCTATATATCTATACTATATGCTAGTAAGAAAGGAAAAGTTTGTATGTTTGTAAAAGGTAATCTCTGAAACTACTGGTCCGATTTTGAAATTTTTTTCAGTGAACTCTAAAGTGAAGCCTCCTGGAGGACATATGCTATATAAAAGTCCATTAAACTGCTTAGTGTAGGGTCAAGAGAACCTAAGGTAAACCGCCTAAGCTCAGAAATGTTTCTTGCTGTTTTTAAAGAAATCTATTAACCCAATAGTTATAGAAACCAAAAAAGGAAAATAAAACTCAATCCACGTAAGGACGTTGTTTGGCCTCCAATCTGCGTTTTCTTTCGCGTGTCCGTCCCCTAACCAAATGCGAAAGTTAGTCCGTTCTTTTGTAACTCATATAAGCTAAACGGCTGAAATAAAAAGAAACGCAGGCTTTAATTTTTTAAAGCTAGGATAAAGAGTGGTTGCTGAGAAATTTGATGAAATCAAAACCACTTTGATCAATTAATTATGAAATAACACATATGTATATTAGGGCGTCTCGAAAAAAAAAAGTTCGCCGTACACCACAGAATATAAAGTATTGTTGCAAGGCAGTTTTGAAAAAAAAATTGTTAATTTTTTTTGCCGAAAGTAGGGGTCGCCAAACCACATTTTTCGTTATGTCTTCGACATTTATAGTCCTATCTCAAAGTGTGATATATCGATGTTTTCGTCTTGAGGAGGCCAATATTTTGATTTAATAGTCATTAACCTCAAATATCTCATTCTAGTATTTACCTACCTCGGCAAAAAAAATTAAAAAAAATTTTTTTGAAAATGTCTTACAACATTACTTCGTATTCGGTGGTGTACGGCGAACTTTTTTTTTCTTGCCTATATGGCGAGACGCTCTAATGTATATGTATATAAGAATAGCCGCTGGTAAAGTTAAGGAAGTCACTATAATGATGACAAGCACTATAATAATGAAAATTGGTGGTCCTGACAAGGGCCCTTTGTGATCCAATTTTAATCTCTTTTTGTATAAAAATTTGTGACCCTGAAAAGGACCTTTGAATTATAACAAACACCGACACTGCTAACTAAAGTTTTTTTTTGCATAGGATGCAGGAATTCTCTCCTT
This sequence comes from Thecocarcelia acutangulata, assembly GCA_914767995.1. Taxonomy (NCBI): domain Eukaryota; kingdom Metazoa; phylum Arthropoda; class Insecta; order Diptera; family Tachinidae; genus Thecocarcelia; species Thecocarcelia acutangulata. The sequence goes on from OU612097.1 coordinate 63,009,631, forward strand.
TATGGTGTAACAGATATATTCACAAGCTTTTAAATGATACTAATATTGACGATATAAATTGAAAAATGTGGTAGAAAATCGCATGTATATATTAGAACTTCTTTGGCCATTTAACATTTTGTTGTTATATTTCAATTTTTATCACTTTATCTGCGTTTTGCGGGAAACTGTGTATTGGGGCTCCATGTAGGCATGAAGCATGCAAGTGGAGACCTGAAAACAATATTATACATCATTAAAAATCAATCACATTTCAGCCCTTTTTTAAACTTACATTTCTGTTGACGATAACCAAAACGCACAGAACTGCTGAAATTAATAATATATTATAATTTGGTTTTAAAAGAAATAAGCATATTTTAAAACTAAAATTATAAAAAGCACTACACAATTGTATATTCATTTTACAAAATATGCATGTACACATACATATTTGTACTTACCTTGCTTTTTGATTCACTTTTTACTGCCCTGCAAAAGAAAAGATTACTTTTGGTAAGCACTTTCTGGCAAAATTTAATTAAATTTTTTTCAATAAAACAAAAAACACCACAATTTTATCACAATTTAATTCAACTTTTTCCAAACTTTTTTGCTGCAAAATTTATTTTATTTTGTGGTATTTTGCTTTGTGATATCATTCTTACGAATATAGCACAAAGCGCGGAGAGACGCGAATGAGTGCGATGCACAGAATTTCGTCCTATTAGTTGTCTCTTTTCCGCCGCGTGACACCTCTGTTCTACTTTGTGGTCGCTACACTACTCATTAGCACCCACTGGGATTCGAACTCGGGTCATGACGTATCATGATCTGCTGCTTTAACCACTCAGCATTTAATTATTTTCTATCTATATTCATCTCATATTGAATCACATATGCATTTTTGTCAATTGCCCTCATTGTTTGTACAGCGTGTGCTGTCTCTGAACTAGCGGTATTTCTTTTTATTTATTAACATACATATTTTTGTATTTTAATATTCTCCGTACCCAGAGATAAAATGGATTTTTTTTTTTTTGAGTTTTGGATATATCACAGTTGTATGTATTTTACTGAATTTCAGTAGCAAACCCATGAATCGATGGTGTAATAGGAAGGTGAAAAAAGCTTCTAAGTCAAATGGTTTTCTCAGAAACGATTTTTGAACGGCGGACAGACGGACAGCGTTTAGTCGAATTTTCTATCAATGTTGATTCTGAATATGTATACCTTATGGGATCGGAAATGAAAAGTGTAGAAATTACAAAGGGAGTCAAAAACTTATATATGTATACCTCTACTCTAATATATATAGGTTTTTACTTTCAAATTAACGATTTTTGTAATCAAATTCAATTTTTTACAAGTCAAACACAATGTTTTGCAACACAAATTCAATTTCTTGCACTTCAAATTAAATTCATTTCATATGAAATTTTTTCTATTTCAAACCCATTGTTAGTTCCTATGAATACCGTTAAAGTTTTGAAAAATTCTATAGACGTCACCAGATTCAATATTTACTAAATCAAAAATCTTTGGCTTGGCTACGCTGTTGTGTAGCCCACGGTTCAGTTTAGCACAGACATCTCCCAACATTATATTCACAAAATTAAAATTATGTCTACAAGCGATATTATATTCACCACACTAAAATTACTCAAAAACACAACTCACCACCGTTCAATTTAGCTTAGACTAGTCAGCACACTATGTTGTTATTAACAACAATAAAATTAGCAAATACAATAATTCTAACCTATAAAATTAATCAAGACAACAACTTTTTACAGTAAGAATTTCAAATCATATATTCACCACTCTAAACGTATATTCACCTCTATAAAATTAGTCAAGGCAACAACTCCCCACAATAAAATTTAGCTCGGGCAACTTCAAATCACATGTTCACTGCACAAAAATATTATTCATCATACTAAAATTAGTCGAGACAGTAATACCTTAGTATAACATATTTGAAGACAACAACTTATTTAGTACATATTCTGACTGCTAGGGATCAAGTGGAGCCTCCTGACAGATGTAGACTGTCAGCAGACTGCTTTAAAGTCCTGACGAAATGCAAAAGTTAAACCGTTTGTTTGCTAATCTTATAACCCTGCATTTAGACATACGAGTAATCTCATGCGAGTGCTGAATATGTATTATCAACGAAAATTTCTTCGAAAAACTCGAATCTCTTGCAATTTTCTTTTCTGTCTACACATGCGAGTGAGAGTTCATTTTAAATTTGTCGTCAGCACATGAACTTCAAACAATTTGTTTCCTTCATATATTTTGTTTCTTTGGCTGTCTTTATAAACTGGAGTTGCCGTGTTGTTCACTTGAGAATATTTTTAGAAAATAGTTGGCATTTATTTGCATTATCATTATATTATTGATATTAACGCTTTATAATTTAAACATTTCTATTTATAGTATTAGTTTTAATAAATTAACATACAAACTAGCTAAAAATTAGGTTTTAATTTTATAATGATCCAGTTGATTTGTTTAAAATTATTTACACGGTAACACTGTTTGTTTGTTTGTTTGACATTTGATTGCATGGAAGTGCCAAAAAATCACTCGCATGCAAATTTAGCTGCGAGTAGACCTGCGAGTGCGAAAAATGTGAATGTAGTAGTAAAAAAATGTGAGTGTATTGAGTTTTTCGAACTCTTACTCGTATGTCTAAACACTGGGTAAGCTAAACAACGTCTGAATCAAAGTCGGCAAAATTTGAAACATTGTGCAAAAGAGTACAGCAAGTTAATAATGTTGCAAAACTATGACCAAATGGCGTCAAGGATAGTTATTTGTCTGCAAAACTATCTAAGCTCACTTTTATCAAAAATAAAACATAAATATAATTCGTCTAAAAACCGCACAGCCACTATGCATTTTCGAAGCTACAACAAAGAGCGCTTGGCGAGACAATTTCTTCTTCAGTAGATCTAAAATAATAAACTATTTCTAACCTGAGATTAAATGGATGATAAACAGAAATATCTCTCCTTAGCGTTCAAAGAAACGGACAGCTTTAAATAGGTACAAGGCTTTGCCCGAAGAGGATAAGGAGTGAGTTTCTTTGCCTACAACACTTTCCAACTCATTTTTATGAAATTTAAAATATAAGTACAATTGTGTCTAAAAGGAAACGCAGACTTTAATTTCTGTAAAGCTTAAGCCCAGTTCAGACTATTATACTTTGCATTAATACTTGTCAAAAATTCAAATAATACGTGCAAGTATGATAGTCTAAATGCAATCCGTTGTACTTACGAAAAATAATACGATAAAAATTTGGCACCTCATACGACTTTGTTGATTTTTGAAACATTTCGAAACGATAATACTTTACATTGGATCAGGGTTGTGTTTTTTAGCAAACCAGCTAATTAAAAATTGAGTAGTCGGCTATTTCGTAGCCGATGGGATACCGTCACTGATAGTATTTTTTGTCGTTATAAAAAGCACGAAATTTCGAATTTAGCTATCGTTTATAAATGCATTTTCGTCATGCTATTTGGAGAACATAAAATATCTGTGTGCTCTTGAATTTGGATCTGTTTTACATAATATTTTTACTGTTAAAGATTTTCAAGCGCCGGTGCGTATATTGCCTGCGGCGAATGGCACTCCTGCCGCCGTGTAAAGTTTTTTGTTGGCACATAACGAGTGATTTTTTTGCTATTATCTTTTTGGCAACACTAGTTTTGACAGCTCAAGCACGTTTTTTATCTTGTGTCACTGTCAAACATCTTCAGTTTGGTCTATAATTTAATCATGAATCGTCTTACAAACGAACAACCCTTGCAAATTATTGAATTTTATTACCAAAATGCGTGCTCTGTTAAGAAAGTTCATCGCGCGCTTCTTCCATTTTATGGTCAGTTTAATCGACCTACTGAGGCTTCTATTCGGGCTATTGTAAAAAAATTTCGCACCAAATTTACATTGTTGGACATTAAACCACCAACACGCTTACGTAGAGTGTGAACTGAAGAAAATATCGCAGCCGTATCGGCCAGTGTTGGTGATGACCGTGAATTATCGATTCGGCGCCGTTCGCAGTAATTGGGCCTCTGTTACTCCACTACGTGGAAAATTTTGCGGAAGGATTTGGGTGTGAAGCCTTATAAGATACAGCTGGTGCAAGAATTGAAGCCAAACGACCTACCACAACGCCAAATTTTTGGTGAATGGGCTCTTGAAAAGTTAGATGAAGATCCACTTTTTTATCGAAGAATTGTGTTCAGCGACGAGGCTCCTGGTTGAATGGATACGTGAACAAGCAGAACTGCCGTATTTGGAGTGAAAAGCAGCCAGAAGCATTGCAAGAGCTACCAATGCATCCACAAAAACAACCGTTTGATGCGGATTATGGGCTGGCGGCATCATTGGGCCATATTTCTTCAAAGATGATGCGAATCACAACGTTACTGTGAATGGTGAGCGGTACCGTGCGATGGTAACAAACTTTTTTTGCCCAAAATGGAAGAGTTTGACTTGCATGACATGTGGTTTCAACAAGACGGTGCCACATGCCACACAGCACGCGAAACAATGGACCAATTGAGAGGCGAGTTCGGTGAACAGTTTATTTCAAGCTTGGGACCAGTCAATTGGCCGCCCAGATCGTGCGATTTAACGCCTCTAGACAATTTTTTGTGGGGCTATGTTAAGGCTAATGTCTATAGCGACAAGCCCGCTTCGATTGACGCACTGGAAGCCAACATTGCCAACATTATTCGTGAGATACCGGCCGAAATGTTGGAAAGAGTATGCCAAAATTGGACTAAGCGGATGGACCATTTGAGGCGCAGCCGCGGCCAACATTTGCATGAAATAATCTTCAAACATTAAATTATATCGACCTAACTATCGATCCAAATAAATATTTCATGCATTTTTCTGAATTTTATGTGTTTTTTTTTTAATTTCCGATAGTTCTTATAAAATCACCCATTATATTTAAAATACTAAAAGTTTCCGAAATGAGCGAAGATATTGTTGTTAAGGTATGTTATTATTTTTGTTCTTTTAATTAAAATAAATGCTGCCACAACTCCTAAAAACATATTTTTTTCATTATTTTTGGCTCATCATTTTGTAAATTTGTAAGTTTTGTAATTTTTTTCTTTAAAAATGTCGATCACTGCAATTTTATACGATAAAATAATCACAATTTACTGCTTTGTGAAAAAACTAACTGTTTTCTTTTCTTCTCAAATTTGTTGAATGGTGTGAATGCAAAATCTAATTTACGTTAGACTTTTTGGCAGTCGCAAGAAATGTGTTTAGACTTTTATCTTACAAAATCGAATGAAAGTATTTATACTTGTATTATAGTCTGATCAGGCCTTAAGCGGGACACATGAGGAGTATTTCCAACCAACTAATATACGAGTATGCGTTTTTTATTTCCTCGACATACTCATCGCTCGGATTTTCAGTAACGGAACATCAATATTCACACTTTCTCAAATCAGTTGGGCCTGGATTTTTAGCGGCTGGTAACTATAACACTAAACACCCTTTTTGGGGATTACGTTTAATTTCCCGAAAGGCCGCGTGCTTTTTGACACTATTTCCAAAATGGGCCTACATGCGATTTCAAGTGGACGCATCAGATCGACTAAAGCTCGCAGATGTTATAGATTTTGGAGTTGCGAAAATTTTCCTTTGGAGTGGATGCAAGTTGAGCTTTGATTATACATATTTGTCATCTGATCACTCACCCACTACAATCTCTCTTTCGTTCCCCCAAGAGATTGGCTCCCCGTTTTAATTGGCGAAAATACAAAAAATTTTTGAGTACTCATTGTACGGAAAATACCGCCTTGAGAACGCGTCAGGATATTGATGTGTCAATTAACGATTTTTCTGAAAACCTCAAACTGGCCGCATAGCATGCTACCACTCGTCATATAACATCCAGGAATGAGAACAGTACAACTTATTCGTCTGAAGTTGAACATCTTCTGTCGGCAAAAAGAAGAGCTGGAAGAGAGTGGCAACTTCGCAAGTCTCCCCAGCTTAAAATTAGGCTACGGAAATGCATAACTCAGTTAAGAAATCTGCTTGAAATCCAAAGAATGGCTTCCCACAAAAATTATCTGGAAGGTCTTGATGGTACTCCTCAATCCAATTATTCGCTATGGGGAAGGAAAGGGACAAAATGTCTGAAAAGACCCGTAATAGGTAAGCCACCTTTGCGAACTTCAACTGGACATTGGGCAAGAAGCGATTCTGAAAACGGGATGTTGTATGTTAACCATTTGAGAAATGTTTTTACCACAAATGATACAGCTGAACTACCGTCATACGCGTTAGACCGCCTATGTCTTTGAGATGTTGAAAATGTTATTCGTAACATAAACACCAGGAAAGCTCCAGGTATTGATAAAATTACTAGTAAAATGCTTAGCTCGAAGAATTCTTCTTTTTATTTCTAACGCTATTTTACATCTAGAGTATTATCCTGCAGAGTGAAGGGTGTCTAGATTACTATGATACCCAAGCCAGGCAAGGCTTGGGTATCATAAGGCAAATAAGTCTACTTAATGGCGAAGTTGATTCCAATATTGAATGTTGTGGGATATGTCAATTCAATTGTTAGATCAATTTGGCTTTCGGGCTAAACATAGCACCATAGAACAAACGCACAGACTAGTCAACGTCATAACACAAAAAGTATTGTTCAGCTCTATTCATTGACATTTCCCAAGCTCTTGATAAAAGTATGACATAACGGTTTGATGCACAAAATAAAGTCACTTCTCACCCTGTAAACATCACGGAGTAGCGGTGTTATCTCTACAGTTTTCGGCTATTATTAGGGTTTATGCTTCAAGCATAGTAATTGAACATTTTTACTACGAGTATCTCAGTGCAACTCTCATATCAAATATATTCTTGAGTAACTTTATTATTTATTTATTAATACCTAATATTATTGAATATAATTAATAAAATTATTAATTTTGAGTGTAAATCGCACGAAGAGTTAATGAAGTGACTTACATAACCTCTAAAATACTCAACACGTGTTACGAGTTCCCGTAAACAACGGCTATTGAAGTGTAAGTATAAATTATTTGTTTACGTTTATTATAAAATTAAAAATTTTTCTTTCTTATAGCGAACATATTGTTGGGAATGGTGAAAAACGAATTCGGTGAGAGTTAGATTTTTATTGCAATTGGGAAATATTTTTTTGTGTTTACTTACGAGTATAAGAGCTCTAGCTTCGAAAACTTCTAACAATATGTATTTTCGATATAATTAAGAAACAAAATTATTCGCTTTCGTGAAACTATCTAATTTCTACATGTATATTTAATGTTATCAAAGATAAAATAAATGATTAATATAATAATTAAATTTTATCTCAATATTATGTGATTTTCGTTTGTTAAATAAATTTAATTTTTGCAACTTCAGATCTTTATTTTTGTTTTCTATAAAAAATTAACAATTCAAAATTTTTTATTTCTCGATATTTCGATAACAATTTTTTATCATCGTCAGGAGAAATTAAATATTATAAACTTATATTCAAAAATTATTGGCAAAAAAAAAAAAGATCCTATACACAAAAAAATCATACACTAAGAAACATTTTAGTTCATACTTAAAGAAAAATTCTTAACAATATTAACAAATTGAAAAATTAAAATATAACATAATTTAAATTAAAATTATTCTGCAACCAACACATGCCGTGTTAAAGATTAGAACTTAAGCAATTTAACATGGCATATGTTGCTCACAGAATACCATTAATAATAACATTTTTTTATACCCTTCACAAAAATGTAAAGGGTATATATAAGTTTGTGATTCCGTTTGTAATTTCTACAATTTTGTTTGCGACCCTATAAAGTATATATGTATGTATATTCTGAATCAGAATTAATGGAAAAGTCGATTAAGCGAAGTCCGTCTGTCGGCTGATGAAATACGGTTTCTGAGAAAACCACTAGATTTAGAAAGTTTTTTCTTCCACCATTCTTTTACCCCATCGATTCATGGGTTTGCTATTGAAATTCAGTAATATCGGTTTACATATAGCTGAGATATATACAAAATTCCGAAAAAAGCCATTTTTTTGTTTTGAAAAAAAAATTGTTTGTTTTGCTTCAAACTTCACACAATCATTAAGTATGGTGACTAAAAGACATAAAATTTTTTTTTCACATATCGGTCAATATATACCCGAGATATAGACCAAATCGGGTTTTTCATGAAAATGTCACGTAAGCGAACTGAAACAACTTATTTTGCTCAAAAGCAGTTTTGGTTATGAAATAAGGTTATATAACGAAAATGTCCGGTATCGGTCCAAATGTACCCGAGATATAGCTTAAACCGGGGTTTTCATGAAAATGTCGCGTAAGCGAACTTAAAAGAATTTCTTGTGCTCAAAAGCAGTTCTGGTAATGAAATAAGGTTATATTACCGTAATAGGTGAAAATACCTTTAGCGTAACATCTGTGCAGCGTGGAAATATTAAAGAAACTAAAATTCAGGTAATTCATGAAAATAATTCCCGCCAATTGACGAACGAATTGGAGAAAGAAAATAGAGCTTTTTACACCTATCAGCTTAAAAGTCTTCAAGTTGTTGTTAAAGGCATTCTGGCATAGATCCTAATGACGTTAAAACTGGTTTGGAGGAGAAAGGGCTTAAAATTAAGAATGTTTTTAACATCAGAAACCGAGAAAAGATACCTCAAGGTGGAATTAGAACCTGGAGATGTCACCTTAAAGAAGAATGAGGTTCATCCAATATATAATGTTAAATACCTTCTACACCGGAAAGTTACTGTAGAGGAGCCTCATAAGCGCTCAGGACCCGTTCAGTGCATGAACTGCCAGGAGTATGGCCACACTAAGACATATTGTAAATTGCCCACTGTCTGTGTTGTGTGTGGTGATCTCCATGGCACATCACAGTGCACCAAATCAAAAACTGACACAAGTGTAAAAAAATGTAGTAATTGTGGAGGCAATCATACTGCTAATTACAGGGCTTGCCCCGTTTATACCCACTTCAAACGCTCAATGCCAAATAAATCATTAGCTCCTCCCTAGCCGGTCCAGCAATCACAATTCATTTCAAGCAACAATTTTCCTCAAGCAGGTCAGTCAACAACCCAAATAAATGTTCCAAGCTCTAACCAAGTTTCTTATGCCGATGTGGTTAAGACTAATACAACAAACGCGAATCAGAAGGCCAAGTCTCAACAGCCCGACCCATATTTTAGCAACCTTGAAGCCACATTGCAGACTTTGGTTCAATCAATAAACACTTTTACGGCCTATATGACCATCATGATGCAGGAATTGCTAAAAATGCAATCAACTATTTTACAGGCTATTTTAAAAAAATGATTTATTTAAAAATATGTTTCTGGAACGCAAACAGCATACGCCAACATAAAAATAAACTTGAACACTTCCGGAGGGAAAGGCAAATCGATGTTATGTTGATTGCTGAAACTCACCTGACGTCAAGCAGTTATTTCAGGATAAATGGCTATATACTATATGACACTAAAGATCCACGTGGAAGATCCGCTATTCTAATTAAAAATGGAATTAAACATTACTTACTAAATGAGACATGTGAAGAATATTTTCAAGCAACAAATATTTGTATTGAACACATTCACAGTAAATTGGTAATTTCATCAATTTATTCCCCGCCTCGGCCTTCAGTTACAGAAAACCATTACTCAAATTTGTCCTCCGATCACTCACCTACTATGGTCTCTATATATTTCCCCCAGAACATTGGATCCCCATTTAACGACATAGGTCTAGAGTGAATTGGCTAAAATATAAAAAATATTTAAGTACTCGTTGTACGGAAAATATATCTTTGAGAACTCCAGAGGATATTGATGAGTCAATTAATGATTTTTCCCAAAATATTATAAAAGCCGTGCAACATGCTACCACTACAAATTTTAGAAATATGAATAGCAGAACTTGTTCTTCTGAAATCGAACACTTTGTCTCAGAAAAAAAAAGAATCAGAAGAGAATGGCAACTTCGCAGGTCTCCCCAGCTTAAAGCTAGGCTTCGAGAATGCGTAAGTCAACTAAGAAATTTGCTTGAAGTCCAAAGAGTGGCTTCCCTCACAACCTATTTCGAAAGTCTCGATGGTAGTCCTCAATCCGAGTATTCTTTGTGGAAAGCAGCAAGAGGGTTAAAGATACCCGTTAGATCTGAGCCACCCCAGAAGTGACTCCGAAAAAGGGATGCTGTACGCTAACCACTAACGTGTTTGCCATTGACGGACTGAATGATGAAGCTGACATGCCTCCATATGCCGTTAGTCCTCCCGTACCTTTTAGACTTTGTTTTAAAGATGTTGATAATGCTATTAGTAACTTAAACCCCAGAAAAGCTCCAGGTATTGATAAAATTACCAACAAAATGGTTGTGCAGTTACCCCGAGTAGCTAAAAGAATAGTCCTTTTTATTTTTAATGCTATTTTACGTCTCGAGTACTTTCCTACTGAGTGGAAGGTGTGTGTCATTACTATGGTACCCAAACCAGGAAAGGATCCTACAAAAGTTGAGTCATATAGGCCGATAAGTCTATTGCCAACAACTTCAAAACTGTTCGAGAAATTGCTAATGACGAAGTTGACGCCAATCTTAAATGGAGTAGGATGTATTCCTAACCATCAATCCGGTTTTAGGGCTAAGCATGGCACCATAGAACAGCCACACAGGCTGGTGAATGTTACCAGAAACGCATTCGAAGATAAAAATTTTGCTCAGTTCTATTCATTGAAGTTTCCAAAGCTTTTGACAAAGTGTGGCACAAAGGCTTAACTCATAAAATAAAATTAACCCTGCCTGCAAACACGCACAAGCTGTTAGAGAGCTACTTATATGACCGGAAATTCGTCGTTAAGGAAGGTGATTTCAAAAGCTCGGCTCAGCCAATCAAAGCTGGAGTTCCCCAGGGTAGCATATTGGGTCCAACTTTATATTTGATTTATGCTTCAGACATGCCAACGAGCTGCAAAATTCATACTTCAACTTTTGCAGATGATACAGCATTCATCAGTGTCCATGAAGACTATAAATTAGCATCACAAAATTTGCAAGAACATATTCTTATATTGGAGAAATGGCTGAAACTTTGGAAAATCTAACTTTTTTTTTTAACATTATTATTTTATTTATTGAATCTACATAAAAAATGTAATGACAATAAGTATTCAAATCCTAATACTAAAAAAATTGTGATTAAAGCCCTGCCAGTGCTGAACAAAAATTTATTTTTATGGAATATTATTTCAGAATTCAGTCATCTGTTTAGAGCTCTAATGGTAGACAAAGTATCTCTCCTTCTCAGACGGGTATGGCCACCAAAGTTGAGAATATTATTTGTAAGAGGATTTGGATGGAATTCAAGTTTGTTAATATATCTTGTCGCGTACTTCACAAATTCAGATTTCACAAAAGGTACGTTCAGATCTGGTGGTTACGTAGCCATTAATTTTGAGTTTTTAACGTACCATGGAGCGTCTGTAATTCTACGGAGTATTCTATTTTGACTTCTTTGAATTTTTTCAATGTTGGATGCCGAGGATGTGCCCCATAATTGAATCCCATAGCACCATATTGGCTTTAGAATCGAGTTGTAAAGCAAAAGTTTACAATCAAGCTTCAAGGTCGAATTTCTGTCTATTAGCCAGTTAATTTGCACTGCTTTCAATTTCATTTGCGTTACTTTTGCATCGATGTGCGTCTTCCATGTTAGTCTACGGTCAAGATGAATACCGAGGTATTTGACTTCACTGTGTTGAGGTATTACTTTATTGTTAATAGTAATGGGTGAGCATGTTCCTAGATGCAGTGCGAATGTAACATGCGCACACTTTTGTTCATTAACCTTGATTTTCCAAAGCTTGGGCCATTTCTCTAGTTTGTCGATATGTTCCTGTAAATTTATTGATGCTTGCTGGTGGTTACTATGTATGCTAAGGAATGCTGTATCATGCAAATGTTGAAGTGTGAACGTTGGTGCTTGTCGGCATGTCAGATGCGTAGATCAAATATAAGGCCCTAATATGCTGCCTTGGGGAACTCCAGCTTCAATAGACTGGGCGGGGCTTATGAAATCGCCTTCTTTTATTATAAATTGGCGACAATATAAATAGCTTTCCAAAAGGTTATGTACGTTTGCAGGTAAGTTAAACTTTATTTTATGCATTAAGCCATCGTGCCACACTTTATCAAAAGCCTGTGAGACGTCGATGAATAAGGCAGAGCAATATTTTTTATCTTCAAATGCCTTTCTTATGACGTTAACTAACCTGTGTGTTTGCTCAATGGTGCCATGTTTCGCTCTAAAACCAAATTGGTGATCAGGAATACATTCAACCTTATTAAGCATTGGATCCAACTTCGCCTTTAGCAATTTTTCGAAAAGTTTTGAAATTGCTGTCAGTAGACTTATTGGACGATATGATTCTACTTTCGTGTGATCCTTCCCTGGCTTAGGAACCATTGTTATCATGGACACCTTCCACTCTGCAGGGTAATACTCAAGTCGTAAAATAGCATTAAAAATAAAAAGAACAATTCTTTTAGCTACACGAGGCAGCTCTACGAGCATTTTGTTTTTTAAGGTTTAGATTACCAATAGCATTTTCAACTTCTTGAAGATTGAATCTTAAAGGCACAGGAGGTCTACTAACAATAGGCGGCAACTCATTTGCATTACCAGACCTATTTGTAGTAAAAATGTTTTTCAAATGGTTAACAATTAAATTACCCTTTTCCGCGTCATCTCTAGCCCAGTCACCAGACGGTTCTCGCAAGGGCGGCTTACCTCTAACTGGCCTTTTTAAACCCTTAGTCGCCCGCCATAAAGAATAGTCGGACTGAGGAGTACCATCCAGACTTTCTAAATACGTTTGTAGAGAAGCCGTTTTTTGGTTTCCAAGCAAATTTCTTAGTTGATTTGTGCACTCACGGAGCCTTGTTTTTAGTTGCGGAGACCTGCGAAGTTGCCACTCTCGTCTAACTCTTCTTTTTTCTTACACAAGTTGCTCGATTTCTGAAGAATATGTTCTATTTTGAATGTTTCTGCGTGTTAAATAAACGCTAGAAGCAAGTTCAGCGGCTTGTTTAAGGTTTTCGCTAAAGTTGCTTAGTGACGCATTAATATCTTCTTATATCTGTTCTTAAAACAATATTCTCAGTGCAATGGGTACTCAAAATTTTTTTATATTTTAGCCAATTCACTCGGGTAACAGTCCTATGCAAATTGTTAATCTTGGACCAAGTCTCCTGGGGAAAACGCACTGAAATAATAGTAGGTGAATGATCCGATAACAAGTCTAACGAAGGCTCAGCTTGCATCCATTCTACAGGGAACCCCTTTACCATTCCAAAATCAATCACATCAGGAATCTTTCGCCGGTCAGTCGGCCAGTAAGTGGGATGTCCGCTTGATATTACGTCTAAGCCCATTTTAGAAATTGTATCAAAAAGCACCCGACCCTTCGGGGAGATTAAACGTGAGCCCCAAAAAGTGTGTGTTTGCGTTGTAATCTCCAGCTGCTATAAAACGAGGTCCTAATGAGGTGAAAAAAACTTGAATATTGTGATTCCGTTACTGAAAATCGAGGCGGCGAATAAATCGATGAGATAACCAATTTGTAAAGAAAATTTTCCACACAGATATTAGTTGCTTGAAGATAGTCCTCACATGTGTCGTTCAACCAAAAATGCTTTATCCTAGATTTTATCAAGATTGCAGAACCTCCACAAGCTCTTCCACGGGGGTCTTTAGTATCGTATAATACGTAGCCGTTAATTTTGAAGAAGCTTGTTGACGTCAAGTGAATTTCTGCAATCATCATTATATCGATCTGCTTATCCATCAGGAAGTATTCGAGTTCATTTTTGTGTTGGAGGATGCCGTTCGCATTCCAGAAACATATTTTTAACCAAATCATTTTTTCGAAATTACCTGCAAAATGGTGGATTGCATTTTCACCATTTCCTGCATCGTCGTCATCATAGACGATGTAAAAGTGTTTATAGTTTGAATAAGGGTCTGTATTATTGCCTCAAGGTTACTGAAATTTTGATCGGGCGGTTGAGATAGATTCCTGATTCGGGTTTGCGAAAGTAGACTTGACTACATTGGCATAAGAAATTTGATTTTGATTTTGAACAGCTATGTCGGTGGTTGACTGTCCTGTCGGAGGAAAAGAATTATTAGAAAAAATTTGAGTCTGCTGTGGTGGCTTAGAAGCAATTATTGTTTTGTTGTTCATTGAGCGCTTGAGGTGGGTGTAGACGAAGCAACCTCTATAATTAGCTGTGTGGTTTTCACCGCAATTACTGCATTTTTTTATTTTTGGGTCGAATTTCGGCTTATTGCAATGTGCTGTACCATGGAGTTCTCCACACACAACACAAACTGTAGGCAACTTGCTGTACGATTTAGTGTGGCCAAATTCTTGTTAGTTGTGGCACTGTACGGGTCCTAAGCGCTTATGCGGTTCCTCTACGGTTATTTTTCGATGTAAAAGGTATTTTATACTGTATATTGGATGAACTTCATTCTTCTTTAAAGTCACATCTCCTGGCTCTAATTCAACCCTAAACATGGGTTGAGGGATCTTTTCACGATTTCTGATGTTTAACACATTTTTTACTTTGAATCCCTTGTCTGTCAAACCGGTCTTAACTTCATCAGTGTCTACGCAAGGGTCAATCCCTTTTATTACGACTTGAAGACCTTTAGCGCTTTTAAAAGTTGCCGCCTATTGTCAGTAGACCTCCTGTGCCTTTAAGATTCAATTTTGAAGAAGTTGAAAATGCTATTGGTAATCTAAACCTTAAAAAAGCTCCAGGTATTGATAAAATCAGCAACAAAATGCTCGTAGAGCTGCCTCGTGTAGCTAAAAGAATTGTTCTTTTTATTTTTAATGCTATTTTACAACTTGAGTATTACCCTGTAGAGTGGAAGGTGTCCGTGATAACAATGGTTCCTAACCCAGGGAAGGATCACACGAAAGTAGAATCATACCGTCCAATAAGTCTACTGACAACAATATCAAAACTTTTCGAAAAATTGCTAAAGGCGAAGTTGGATCCAATGCTTAATAAGGTTGAATGTATTCCTGATCACCAATTTGGTTTTAGAGCGAAACATGGCACCATTGAGCAAACACACAGGTTAGTTAACGTCATAAGAAAGGCATTTGAAGATAAAAATATTGCTCTGCCTTATTCATCGACGTCTCACAAGCTTTTGATAAAGTGTGGCACGATGGCTTAATGCATAAAATAAAGTTTAACTTACCTGCAAACATACATAACCTTTTGGAAAGCTATTTATATAGTCGCCAATTTATAATAAAAGAAGGCGATTTCATAAGCCCCGCCCAGCCTATTGAAGCTGGAGTTCCCCAAGGCAGCATATTGGAGCCTATCTTATATTTGATCTACGCATCTGACATGCCGACAAGCACCAACATTCACACTTCAACATTTGCAGATGATACAGCATTCCTTAGCATACATAGTAACCATCAGCAAGCATCAATAAACTTACAGGAACATATCGACAAACTAGAGAAATGGCTCAAGCTTTGGAAAATCAAGGTTAATGAACAAAAGTGTGCCCATGTTAACAATAAAGTAATACCTCAACACAGCGAAGTCAAATACCTCGGTATTCATCCTGACCGTAGACTAACATGGAAGTCGCACATCGAGGCAAAAGTAACGCAGATGAAATTGAAAGCAGTGCAAATTAACTGGCTACTAGGCAGAAATGCGACCTTGAAGCTTGATTGTAAACTTTTGCTGTACAACTCGATTCTAAAGCCAATATGGTGCTATGGGATTCAATTATGGGGCACATCCTCGGCATCTAACATTGAAAAAATTCAAAGAAGTCAAAACAAAATTCTCCGTAGAATTACAGATGCTCCATGGTACGTTAAAAACTCACGAATCCACGCAGATCTGAACGTACCTTTTGTGAAATCTGAATTTGTGAAGTACGCGACAAGATATATTAACAAACTTGAAATCCATCCAAATCCACTTGCAGTTAATATCCTTAACTTTGGTGGTCATACCCGTCTGAGAAGGAGGGATACTTTGGCTACCATTAGAGCTCTAAACAGATGACTGAATTCTGAAATAATATTCGCATAAAAATATTTCTTATTTTTGCAGCAAAAGATCGTTTTATGTTATGTAAAAAAAAAATTTAACAATATTTATTTTCAATATTTCGATAACAATTTGTTATCATCGTCAGGAAAATTAATATGTTATTAAAAAATTTTTCAATTTGAAAAATTATTGTCAAAAAATTCCTATATACAAAAAATCTATACACCAAGAAAAATTATTAATTCATACACAAAGAAAAAATTCTTAACAATATTATCAAATTGAAAAATTTTTAAATTGAAAACTTAAAAAATATCTATTTAATATACTGACAGAAACATTTTTGGGTTATTAAAAAATCAAAAAAGAAAAAATATAATATTAATAACAATAATGACAAACATAAAAAATAACATAAAAACCAAAATAACCTAATTCTGCAACCAACACATGTTTTGCAACATGTTGTTTCTCAACTAGCAAAACAAATGTTGTTTACAGAATAACATGGAAATATTATTAACATAATTTAAAAAAAAAATTTTTCCTAACATTCATTCTCCTAACAACAATTCAAATCTAGAATTTCTTATTAACTAAATATCTATAATTCTGTGCTAATTTTTCTGTGTCTACCTTGAAGTTAATTCTCTGTGTTGTTGGTGTGTTTATAATCTCTAACATTTCTAACATGTAACGCTTCTTATAATTATTTTCCGTCCTTAAAATTGAAACATTTTCAAAGTTTGGAGAGTGATTAAATTTTGAACAATGAGAAGATAAAGCAGTTTTTTGTGAATTAATATCCCTATATCTTTGATCTGACTTATGTCCTGCAATTCTCGTTCTCAATTTGTTTTTTGTAGTTCCGACGTAAACTTTACTACAATTTTCTTGGTCATTACCCTGACAAGGAATTCTATAAACCGAATTTGAAATGTCCCATTTATTAAGTCTATCTTTAGTCTTACTAAATAATTTACCTAACGTATTATAGCTTCTATGAGCCATTCTATATCCTTCTTTATTATATATATTAGACCTTGCTAATCTTTCTGATAAACCTGGAATATATGTTAAAGATTTATACATTTTGGGTTCTAATGAGGTACCTAAATTCTGTACATTTCTATTTTTAAACTGACTTACAAATCTAGAAGCAACTTCAGATGGAAAACTGTTGTCTTCCAATATGTTTTTAATCTTTATAATGTTCTTTCTATGGAACTCCTCATCACTTATTGTAAGAACCCTTTCTACAAAATTTTTAGCTGTGTTTATTATTATATTTCTGCTATGCTTTGAAAAATAGTTAATTAATCTCCCTGATGCAGTTGGTTTTTGGTACCAATCAATTACAAGTTTATTATCTCTCCTAATTATCAAAGTATCCAAATATGGTAATCTTGAACTGTATTCCTTTTCAATAGTAAACTTAATGCTTGAGTTAAAACTATTCAAAGTTGAAAACATATTATCAATTTCTAAGTCTGGAATAATACAAAATAAGTCATCTACATATTTTGTCATTAATCTTGGTTTTATATGTAATCTCTCTATTGTACTATCCAATAGTCTTTCCATTACTATATCAGCAATAATTGGAGAAGCTGGAGATCCCATAGGAAGTCCATTTATCTGTGAATATATCTTACCATCATACTGAAAATACCTGTTATCTTCTATACAAAATTTTAAAATGCGCAAAAATAGACTTTTCTCTATTCTTGTATGTTGAGTTATTACATCCCACTTATTCTCTATTGTGTTCATTGCTAAATCAACTGGTATACTAGGAAACAAAGAAACTACATCAAAAGAAATTAATCTTTCATCACTATCTATACTCTGACCTTTTATTCTATCCTTAAATTCCAAAGAATTTTTAATATTATATACAGAACTATCAGTAATTTTTCTTAAAATATTTACGACATATTTACAAAGTTCGTATGATGGTGAATTAATAAACGAACAAATAGGTCTTAAAGGAAAATCTATTTTATGAATTTTTGGCAGTCCATATAACCTAGGAGCAATAGCTATATTCGTTTTAATTTTGTTCTTCTCAATATTAGTTAAAATTTCTTTCCTGAATAACTCATCAACTAAACTATTATTAATCTTCTGTAATTTACTCGTTGGATCTTTATTTACTAACTGATATTTAGAAATATCGCCTACAATATTATTAATTCTTAATTTATAATCTTGCTTATACATAGCTACTGTAGTATTACCTTTATCAGCTTTTAAAATAATAATATCCTTATTTCTTTTTAAAAACTTCTCTGCTTCATTTACTCTATCAATCACAAATCTATCTCTGCTTGTTAAAGTCATTTTATTCAAATGATTATCAATAACTGATGTAAACCTATTTCTAGCTATTTCCTGGTCTTCCTTGTTATCTAATGTTTGAACAAAATCTTCACCCTCACTTATAATTTTCAAAATCGGAAAATCTTTCTTTCTAACTGGCAAAGCAAATTTCTGTCCAAGTGAAAGAACCCATTCTATATCCTTTGGAAAATCTAGATTTGTCTTATTAACAAACCACTTATCATTAAATCTAATACCTAAGTCTTTGATCTGCTGTCTCCTAAGTGTTTCAAATTTCTTTTTATGTTTTCTTTTTATCTTTTCATTGTATATTGCCGATAAGCGTTCTTCAAAAATTAAAAATTCCTCTATTTCTCTTATAGATAAAAATCTCTCTAATAACCGTAAATACTTTACCCTCTCACTTTGAAAATATTTCAGCAACTCGTGTTTCTCTTTAATTACTAATTTTAAGATTTTGATATGAAGATGTTGCCGATAGTCCAAAATTGTTTCTTGAAACCCTTGTAAACAAACGTTATTGAAAATTCTTGATACATTCTTCGTTGAGTTATCAATAAACTTCGGAATAATCCCTGCATTCCTGCATCTTATCAAAAACGTTATACTATTGAACGTTATATATATTGAACACTTCCGGAGGGAAAGGCAAATCGATGTTATGTTGATTGCTGAAACTCACCTGACGTCAAGCAGTTATTTCAGGATAAATGGCTATATACTATATGACACTAAAGATCCACGTGGAAGATCCGCTATTCTAATTAAAAATGGAATTAAACATTACTTGCTAAATGAGACATGTGAAGAATATTTTCAAGCAACAAATATTTGTATTGAACAGATTCACAGTAAATTGGTAATTTCATCAATTTATTCCCCGCCTCGGCTTTCAGTTACAGAAAACCATTACTCAAATTTTTTTATTTCTCTTGGATCCCGATTAATAGCTGCTGGTGACTATAATGCTAAACACACATTTTGGGGCTCAAGATTAATCTCCCCGAGTGGTCGTGTGCTTTTTGATACTATATCAAAATTGGGGTTAGATGTAATCTCCAGCGGGTGTCCCACCTATTGGCCATCTGACCAGCGAAAGATCCCAGATGTTATTGATTTTTGAATCGTAAGAAACATCCCGTTGGATTGGATGCATGTGGAGCCTTCATTGTATTTGTCCTCCGATCACTCACCTACTATTGTCTCTATATGTTTCCCCCAGAGCGTTGGATCCCCATTTAACGACATAGGTGTATTCCATTATTAGCATCACGAAATGGCTGAAACCTTGGAAAATCAAAGTAAATGAACAAAAATGTATTCATGTACATTTACACTACGTAGAAAAACCTGTTCGGCTATTAAAATCAACAACTATATTGTTCTGCAGCAAAATGAAGTCAAATACCTTGGTATTCATCTCGACCGTAGGCTCACGTGGAAGTCTCACATTGACGCTAAAGTCACTCAGATGACATTAAAAGCGTTGCAACTAAATTGGCTCATCGGCCATCCTAAGCCAATATGGAGCTATGGAATTCAATTGTGGGGTACCGCCTCTGCATCTAACATTGAGAAAATTCAAAAGCGCCAGAATAAAATTCTCCGTATAATTACTGCAGCTCCATGGTATGTTAAAAACTCTCGAATTCACAAAGATCTAGGTGTAGGCTTAGTGAAAGATGAATTTCCAAAACACGCGATAAGGTACAGTAACAGACTGGAGTCTCACCCGAATCCTCTCGCACGTAGCATCCTTAACTTTGGTGGCCACACTCGATTGAGAAGGATAAACACCCTTGCAACCATCAGAGCGTTGGAGAGGTGATTTACCAACAAAATACACGCAAGAAACAACTTTTCGTCTAGCATTGGCTGGACCTAAGTAAATAAAAATTTTCGAGATATAGCCTAGACCGGGTTTTTAATTAAAATGCCGCCTATGCGAACGTAAACAACTTTTTTTCCTCAAAAGTTTTTTGGTAATGAAATAAGCTTATATAAATACAGAAAATGAAAATTTCTGATATCGGTCCATATATACCCCAGACATAGCTTAGAACGGGTTTTTAATGAAAATGTAGCGTAAGCGAACTTAAACAACTTTTTGGTGCTCAAAAGCAGTTCTGGTAATGAAATAAGGTTATATAAATATGGAAAATTTCCGATATCGGTCCATATATACCCGAGATATAGCTGAACCGATTTTACCATTAACAATTTTTTTCGGAAAAGCAATTCTCATTATAAAAGAAGGTTACTAAAATACATAAAATAGAAAATTCCGATAACGGTTCATATATAACCGAGCATATATAGGTCACATTTTTAAATGTACTATACATATACGTGACTATGGAGAAGGGTATTTTAGATTCGGCCCAGCCGAATATACTACACTATTGCTTGTTTTAATTACGATATTGGTTAAGTATGATATCGTTACTGTTTTCATATACATATATTAAGGGTTTTCACGATGGGTAAAGCAAACTGTGCAAACGATGCAAGTGTGAGCAAATATACTTCGTTTTTCCGTGCAAGAACAAAATGTATGTATTTGCAGTTTGCTTCACTTCTTTTCATTTGCACTAAAAAAAAATCTTGAGCAAAAATACTCAATATTTTTTTTTTTTTTTGTTCATTCATTTATTTATTGAATCTTCGAAATATGAACTAACAATAAGTATTCAAATCTTAATACTAAATATAAAAGTTATTCAATTCCAGCCACAGCTAGACAAAAAAGTTTTAGGTTGCGCGAATAATATAGGTAGAATCACCTATTGAACGTTCTGATGGTGGCAAGGGTATCCCTTCTTTTCAACCGAGAGTGGCCGCCAAAATTAAGTATGTTACGTGCAAGTGGATTTGGGTGAAGTTCCAGTTTACTGATATATCTTGTCGCATACTTAGAAAACTCGTCTTTTACCAGCGGAACACACAGATCCTTGCGAATTCGTGAGTTTCTTACGTACCATGGAGCTGCAATAATCGTTCGAAGAATTTGGTTTTGTCGCCTTTGAATTTTTTCAATGCTAGATGTTCAGGCGGTTCCCCATAATTGAACTCCATGGCACCATATAGGCTTTAAAATTACGTTATATAACAAAAGTTTGTAATCCAGCTTCAATGTCGAATTTCTGCCCATAAGCCAATTTAGTTGCGCTGCTTTTAATTTCAACTGAGTGACTTTGCATTTTCAGCATTTCCTGCATCATGTTAGTCATAGAAACCGTAAATGTGTTTATGGATTGAACAAGAGTCTGCAGAGTTGCCTCAAGATTTTTAAAATTTTGATCGGAATTTTGGGACTTGGGCTCCTGATTCAAGTTTTGTATATCGGTTTTGACCACATTAGCATATGAAGCTTGTTTGGGGTTTTGCATAATTATTTGGCTGGTTGACTGGCCTACCTGGGGAAAATTGTTTGCAGAAATAATGTTTGACTGCTGGGGTTTCTTGAAAGTAATTGATGACTTATTTGTCATTGATTGGTTAAAATTAGTGTAGACTGGACAACCCCTAAAACTTACAGTGTGGTTACATCCACAGTTACTGCATATTTTAACGCTCGAGTCAGTCTTTGATTTTTTGCACTGTGAAGTGCCGCGTAGTTCTCCACACACAACACAAACTGCGGGCAGTTTACAATAGGTCTTAGTATGGCCAAATTTCTTGTAGTTTAGGCATTGAACGGGACCTAAACGCTTATGCGGCTCCTCTACGGTAACTTTACGGTGCAAAAGAAATTTGAGGGTATAAATTGGGTGGGTTTCATTCCGTTTCAGGACAATATCTCCTGGTTCCAGTTCAACCCTAAACATGGGTTGAGGGATCTTCTCACGGTTCCTGATGTTCACTACACTTTTGATTTTAAACCCTTTGTCCACCAAACCAATCTTAACATCATCCGTGGCTACCTTTTATAACAACCTAAATACCTTTAGCACTTTTAAGCTGAGAAGTGTAAAAAGATATTTTTTCCTTTTCCAAAACGTCAGACAATTTTCGGTAATCATTTTCATGGTTTACCTGAATTTTTGTTTCATTAATGTTTCCGCGCTTAACTGATGTCAAGTTGAAATTGTTCTTACCGATTACCGTAATAAGTTATTTTACCAGCTCATTAGAAGTAGGTTCTCTCAAATATATTAGTGGCGGTTTAAATGTTTTTTTTCTTGCTGTATTTGGCTCCTCCAGACTGAGGATTGCAAATCTATTACTTTCCGTTGCTGTAGCGATATTATCATTTACATATCTTTGATGGTGATGATATCTGAGCGGATTTCGGGCTTCGCTGACGTTTAACCGCGGTTACATACCTGTCCATGCCTACTTGTGTTTTCGGCGTATCTGCAGAAATTAAATTAGAAGATGGTTTGTCTTCTGTTGTAACAACTATACATATGTGGTGAACACGAACGCGTGCGGTTTCTTTCTCCTAGCGACAGTAGGTTGTCCAATGATTTTTTCAAGGATTCTTTCTAGTGGAGCTAAGCTCTTTCTCAGAATTACATCTGATAGGCACACTCATCCAATTATTTGTTTATTTTTTTTTTTTTTTTAATTAAAAGGGTATAAAAAAGTGTCACACAGTTTATTTGTTTTATGTAAGTTCACTCTTTTCTCCTATTACGGTTTTTACTTATTCCCGGTTTCTTTTTTTACTTTCCGATTAAAAACAAACACGTCTGTTTACTATCGAAGCTAAACAACGACAGAATACTCAATTGAAAACGAATGTAAACAATAACACTTGACAACAACAAAATTAGCGCCATATTGTTATTTGTGTATATATAAGTATGTAAATTGAACATTTTAGCGGTCTTTCAGATAAACAAGAAATGTAATAAACTATTTAAAAAGGAAACAAAATCAAGTGCAATGAGTGAAGAACTTTCAACAAGCAAAGACAGTAAGAAAAGTTCGAAATACAAATCAAACTTAACGCATAATTTGCCAAAAAGTTAACAATCTTTTCATTTTCACTAGTTTGTGTATAATTGTAAAAAAATGCAGATTTTTGACGACGTTTGCTAGTGCAGCCAGAAGTTTTTTGTTTTTCCAGAACAATTTTCTAGAAATAGAGTACATTTGCTCAAAAATAAACGGGTATGCTCACGATTAATCATAAAATGTACTGCAAAGTTCCAAGTTGCAAATTTGCACAATAACCATCGTGAAAACCCTTATTGTAGAAATTGTTGTCAAATTTTAAATTTATAAAATCTACAATTTCTACAACTGCACTTTAATACAAAGCTTGATAACTGCTATAAAATTAAATTTGTTTGAAAGAATTCGCTTGTGTTGCCTTTGCTCTAATGTTATCCGATGTGTTTTGTTTGTAGAACATAAGGTGCATTAACGTATACACGGTGGCACCACTAGAACAAAATTACAACAATATAACAAAAACAGGCATGTGGTAAGCTATGTTTATCAAAAATATTTCTAACTATTTGCACAATTATAAACTATGAATGTACCTTTTCATAATTATAAATTATATTCATTTGAATTATTTATATGTTCACAAAATAATTTGTATATGTTTAATTCAGAATAAAACTCTAAATTCACTTTCAAAAATGTAAACAATACATTTGAAGTAAATAGCTTACTATATTGCCAGTAGCAAAAAATTGTGCGGACGAGAAGTTAACAAACTGAGATAACAAACTATTTTTTTCCGCTCAAAGAGAGGGAGAAAAAATGGCGCACGTTTGCAGAAAAATGAGTAATTTTTCATTATTGTGCAGAAGTGTGCAGAATAATGCTGCCGGACTAAACGTGCTACCAGACGAAAATTGAGTTTTTTTGCCAAATTTCTAGTGCTGCCAAATCTAAAATGGTAAATTTTAGAACATTTACTACTATTAATACGGCAACTTCTGCAAATAATAATTCTTCTTCTTGTTTCATTACATGGGAGAGGATTTGCAAGATAAACTATTTTAACAAACTATATCAAATCGACATGGCTGAAAAATTATGTGTGAAAAAATATGTTATTATTAATGAAAAATTAAACTTTGTTCTACTAAAAACTTTTGGGCTATATAAAATATATGTCAAATAAAAGCTAAAAAGGTCCTCTTTAACTTGCAAAAGGTTTGGTCCAGGAAGAATTACTTGTTTGGACTCGGGAGGCCTATTAGTGTTTGAGTGCAATGACAAAATTTTTTTCAAATTGAAACTTTGTTCTACTAAAAACTTTTGGGCTATATAAAATATATGTCAAATTAAAGCTAAAAAGGTCCTCTTTAACTTGCAAAAGGTTTGGTCCAGGAAGAATTTCTTGTTTGGACTCGGGAGGCCCATTAGTGTTTGAGTGCAATGACAAAATTTTTTTAAAATTGATACTTTGTTCTAGCAAAAACTTTTGGGCTATATAAAATATATGTCAAATTAAAGCTAAAAAGTCCTCTTTAACTTGCAAAAGGTTTGGTCCAGGAAGAATTTCTTGTTTGGACTCGGGAGGCCCATTAGTGTTTGAGTGCAATGACAAAATTTTTTTCAAATTGAAACTTTGTTCTAGCAAAAACTTTTGGGCTATATAAATTTTATGTCAAATTAAAGCTAAAAAGGTCCTCTTTAACTTGCAAAAGGTTTGGTCCAGGAAGAATTTCTTGTTTGGACTCGGGAGGCCCATTAGTGTTTGAGTGCAACGACAAAATTTTTTTCAAATTGATACTTTGTTCTAACAAAAACTTTTGGGCTATATAAAATATATGTCAAATAAAAGGTAGAAAGGTCCTCTTTAACTTGCAAAAGGTTTGGTCCAGGAAGAATTACTTGTTTGGACTCGGGAGGCCTATTAGTGTTTGAGTGCAACGACAAAATTTTTTTCAAATTGAAACTTTGTTCTAGCAAAAACTTTTGGGCTATATAAAATATATGTCAAATTAAAGCTAAAAAGGTCCTCTTTAACTTGCAAAAGGTTTGGTCCAGGAAGAATTTCTTGTTTGGACTCGGGAGGCCCATTAGTGTTTAAGTACAATTACAAAAATTTTTTTAAAATTGAAACTTTGTTCTAGCAAAAACTTTTGGGCTATATAAAATATATGTCAAATAAAAGGTAGAAAGGTCCTCTTTAACTTGCAAAAGGTTTGGTCTAGGAAGAATTTCTTGTTTGGACTCGGGAGGCCTATTAGTGTTTGAGTGCAATGACAAAATTTTTTTCAAATTGAAACTTTGTTCTACTAAAAACTTTTGGGCTATATAAAATATATGTCAAATTAAAGCTAAAAAGGTCCTCTTTAACTTGCAAAAGGTTTGGTCCAGGAAGAATTTCTTGTTTGGACTCGGGAGGCCCATTAGTGTTTGAGTGCAATGACAAAATTTTTTTAAAATTGATACTTTGTTCTAGCAAAAACTTTTGGGCTATATAAAATATATGTCAAATTAAAGCTAAAAAAGTCCTCTTTAACTTGCAAAAGGTTTGGTCCAGGAAGAATTTCTTGTTTGGACTCGGGAGGCCCATTAGTGTTTGAGTGCAATGACAAAATTTTTTTCAAATTGAAACTTTGTTCTAGCAAAAACTTTTGGGCTATAAAAATTATATGCCAAATTAAAGGTAGAAAGGTCCTCTTTAATCTACAAAAGGTTTGGTCCAGGAAGAATTTCTTGTTTGGACTCGGGAGGCCCATTAGTGTTTAAGTACAATTACTAAAATTTTTTTAAAATTGAAACTTTGTTCTAGCAAAAACTTTTGGGCTATATAAAATATATGTCAAATAAAAGGTAGAAAGGTCCTCTTTAATCTACAAAAGGTTTGGTCCAGGAAGAATTTCTGGTTTGGACTCTAGAGACCTATTTGTGTTGTTTGAAGATTTTAGGTTTGCTGAAATATAAAGAACATTTTGAACCATATAAATATAACTATACTTTCAAGTACAACATAACTTATATAATTGCACGTAATTTATTCTTTAATTATTAATTTTTCATTAATAATAAGGCATTTTTTTACACATCATTTTTCAGTTATGTCGATTTTATATAGTTTGTTAAAATAGTTTGTTATCTCTCCCATGTAAGAAAACAAGAAGAAGAGTGAGAATTTTCAGAAGTTGCCGTATTTTTTGTAGAAAATGTTCTAAAATTCTACATTTTAGACTTGGTAGCACTAGAAATTTGGTCTGCAAAGGCAAAAATACTCAAT
The DNA here is from genome assembly GCA_914767995.1 of Thecocarcelia acutangulata. NCBI lineage: Eukaryota > Metazoa > Arthropoda > Insecta > Diptera > Tachinidae > Thecocarcelia > Thecocarcelia acutangulata. The sequence continues at coordinate 63,036,310 of OU612097.1, forward strand.
TTTTGTCTGCACACAGTCTGCAAAGAGAGAATTATGGCGTTACTCTCTTGAAATTGAGCGAAACAGAAAAAGTTTGTTATCTTAGTTTGTTAACTTCACGGAGATAAAAATTGTCACATGCCGTAGTGCTGCCACCATGTATACATTAATGCACATTGGTAGAACATATAAAATCACAAAAAAAAATTCCATAATTTTTGTACTTGCAATTTAAAACCCGGCTGACATTATAGTCATCGATATACTGCAGCCGTGCATATTGTGCATGCTTAACACCATTACGTGCAGCGTTGCCCTTTGATGCTAAAATGCCAATTTGACCCTTTTTTGATGTCTACTACACTTTTTATGACACTTTTTTTAAATACCCTTTCTTGAAACCTGGAACTTTTTGTTTAGAACGATCGAACACATATGCATATATATGAATTCGCGCTGCAGTAATTGTATAGAGAATTTTATTCTGAATTTTTATTCTTTTAAATTTTCTCCCTCAATTGACTTCCATACCTCCATATTGGCTTTAGGTGTTGCACAACAGAAGTTTGCAATCTAACTTCAAGGTAGAATCTCTGCCTTTGAGCCAATTTGGTTGCACCGCTTTTAATTTCATCTGAATCACTTTAGCGTCAATGTGAGTCTTCCACGCTAGTCCACTATGGAGATGAATACTAAGGTATTTGACTCCACTATGTTTTGGAACAGTTTGGTTGTTGATTTTAATAGCCAAACAGATTTTTCGTATGAAATTATTTAATTATCCAAAGTTTCAGCCATTTATCCAATACACAAATATGTTCTTGCAAATTTCGCGATGCCAATTTACAGTCTTCATGGTCACTGATGAATGCTACATCATCTGCAAAAATTGAAGTTTAATCTTTCATTTAATATAACTTAAATTTAAATGAATGTTAACTAATTTTGTGTGTAATACGAAGTCATAAACTGGACCTGAGTAAATTAATATCATACAGGGTGGCTGCTGAAAGCTGTTACAAAAAAAAAAAAAAAAACGTAACAACTTATTTTCTGTGTAACTAACCTGTTCCATTTTTGTTGTGTTTTATAGATTGAACTTCAAATTTAACTAAAATGGAGAATTGGGACAATGAAACAAGAATTTGGATAGTGTTACGCTTTCACGCTTTAGAGTCCGTTGTTTCCATCCAAAGAGATAATAGGTGCACGTTTAGCGGCACTCCTTCCAGCAAATGGGGTATAAAGAGGCTCGTAGAGAATTTTGCCGAGCATAGCACAATCGCAAGAAGGCTTTATCATAGAGATTGCTCTGTTAGGACGCAGAAAACTATCGCTGCTGTAGCTACTGCCATACAATTCAATTGTTGAGTTTCGACAAGGTCCTTATCTGCTCAAATGGGTGTCAGCAGACAGTCATTGCAGACAATTTTGCACCAAGATTTAAACTTATTTCCATATAAGATTCAATTAACAAGCAAACTGAACCCTAGAGCCTTCGCGATTTGGAATTTTGTGAGATCATTCAAATGGTGCCAGAGGATGAAAACGTCTTGATCTGCATTTTTATGTCTGACGAGTCACATTTTGATTTAAACGGTAATGTTAACAAACAAAATTGTCGAATATGAAGTAATTCTAATCCACAGATACTCAATCAGATGCAATTACATTCGCTCCGCATCACAGTATGGTGTGCAGTTTCTTCAAGGATCATTGTCGGGCCTTACTTTTTCGAAGAAAACGGCATTACTGTCACGGTCAATGGAGACCGTTACTTCAAGATGTTGAAAGAGTTTTTCTTTCCAGAATTGCTCCAAATGAGAATCCCTTTCAACACTGTTTGGTTTCAACAAAATGGGCAACTTGTCACGTAGCCACGCCTGTTATGTCAGAATTGAGGACGTTGGCCTCCCAGGTCTCCTTACCTCAGAGTACCTGATTTTTGTTTTGTAGGGTTATTGCAAAGAAGAACTGTACCCAACCCAACAAATTTCGATGATTTAAAGCAGTCCATTCGAACAGTAATTAAGACAGTTCCCGCTGCAACACTCCAGACAGTAATGAATAACTTTTTGATAAGATGTCGTACATGTGTCAACGAGGGTGGTGGCCGTTTGAATTCAATTATTTTCAAAACTTAATGAATTACTTTAATAAAACCGTATTATATTTCAAATGAATTTCTAAAAAATAAATTACATAAACTTTACAAAAAGTTGTTTGAGTTTCTTAATGTAGCAAAATTGATCAGCCACGCTGTATAAACTGATGTTATTAATTATATCTGAATAGTTTTTCTGAATGTAAACTTTACATTTTCATATTTTCATATTTTCATATTTTATATTTTCATTCAAATACATTAACTTTTAAAGAGTTTTTGTTTTGTTTTTATTGTTTTTTAAAAACTTGACAATTTTTTCTTGCAAATACCCTTTTTGTGCCACATTTTGAAAATTTATGAGGGCAACGCTGATTACGTTATATTTTTTAATGTTTGTTTTTATTTATCACTGGGATCGTTGTTGTTGCCGCCACTTTTTTTTTATTAGTCTGTTGCTGTATGTCTGCCATGGTTTGCGATTCGAGTGGTAGCTCCGTTTTGTTGTTTTAGTTGGTGCCCATTCGAAAAACCAAAAATATATTTATCTACATATTTTTTATTTACATATGTATATATTTAATTTTTTTTTTTTTTTTGGCATTTTTAAAAGCAGTCAACTAAATTTACTGAAAATGTTTATTAACAATTCAGTTAACGATTAAACGTGTAAGAGTAAAGTATCGGGTTGGACTAAAAAGACGCAAAAACATAACGTAAATTAAAATAAAGTGAGTGCGGAGCGACTTTAAGAAGAGAAGATATTCAAGTGAATTTCAAACCAATAAGAAGGCAAAAACAAAAAAAGAAACTGAATACAAAATAAATGAAATAATACATATAATAAACTTTGATTAACAAATATTTGTTTGCAATAAACGCAACATATTTCACTTATTACAAAACTGTTAAAACCTTACTTAGATAACATTGAAGTGGCGTCAATAGACTTAAAAATATTGAAACTTCTTATCAGAAAAAATAGACTCTTGTTTTGATTGTAAAAGTCTCGGAAGTAATCATAAAATTTCTTAATACTCGTAGAAAGTTAGTGAGATGATATACATATGTATATTTATAGGATAAAGTCCTTACTGAGTACACAATCATCAGTGATCAGAAGAGTCCAGCTAGCGAAAGCGATCAAATGTATCACTGTAGTGAATACTACTTAACCAATTTGGTTAATGGGAATGTTTGAAATTTTGCTCAAATTATAATTTATTTATTCGAGAGCTTCTTAAAAAAAATCTTTTTTTAAATGTTTAACAGATTTTGCTTGCAATAACTTTTTAAAGGACTAAAATGAAAGATCTTTGACAGACTAGAGTTCCATGTAGAATAGAACATAATCGAAGATGACTAGCTACTTGTAGAAGGGGATTATGGTGTATCTCGTTACCTCATCGAATGGGTACCAAGCATAAATAGATGCAGTATTGGCGAGACATCAGAATAGTAAAATGGTTGAGTTGAGAGTTGATGGTTTTAGCTTCAGATCAGAGCAATCGCAGACGGCAACTGAACTTTAATTCGCTTATGGAACATTCTGCAGAAATTGATTTATATATACATATATATAGGGTGTTTTTTTAAGCCCGATAGAACTTGAAATTGTAAAAAATAACACAAAAAATTAAATTGTAATCAAAATTTTTTTTTATTCGAAAGATCAATACGTGACATTAACATTTGAAAATGATTTCGGGCATATGGGCACCGCGGCTGTTCTTGACGAAGCGCATTCTGGACGTCCAATTTTGGGCCACTTTTTCGAGCACTGCTGGCCGTATGTCACGAACAACACGAACAATGCTGGCCTCCAAGGCGTCAATTGTTGCTGGTTTATCAGCATAAACCAGTGACTTCACGTAGCCCCACAGGAAATAATCGAGAGGTGTCAAATCGCACGACCTTGGAGGCCAATTGACAGGTCCATTTCTCGAAATCAACTTATCGCCAAATTTTGATTTCAGTAAGTCGATGGTTGCGTTCGCCGTATGGCACGTAGCGCTATCCTGTTGAAACCACATCTCCTCCGGATCAATGTCATCCATATTTTCAAACAAAAAATCATTGATCATGGTGCGGTAACGATCTCCATTGACCGTAACGCGAGCTCCGGCCTCATTTTTGAAGAAATAAGGTCCGATGATGCCACCAGCATGAAAACCGCACCAAACAGTGCATTTTTCTGGATGTAATGGAGTCTGTAGGGTCTCTTGTGGATTGGTCTCACTCCATATGCGGCAATTTTGCTTATTAACAAACCCGTTAAGCCAAAAATGCGCCTCATCGCTGAACACAATTTTGCGATAAAACAACGGGTCAGTTGCCAATTTAAATTTGGATAATTTCGTAGCGTTGTTCAAGCGTGAGTCTATTCATGATGATTTGTCAGAGTATACTGAAACAAATAAAAAAAATGTTTCATCAAAATTTAATTTTTTGTGTTACTTTTTACAATTTAAAGTTCTATCTAGCTTAAAAAAACACCCTTTAGTTGGTGTATAATGTAATGGACTTTTGTTAGGCTTGGCGAATTACTTTCAATAACTCTCACCGCTTCAAAATGCAAAAAAACCAACTGCTAAAATTAATTTTTGATGAACTGATTGGTTTGAGGATTGTTTAGTCGTTGAAAAATGAGCTGAGTCTTGTTACGCCTTTTATTATAACTTAAGGCTTTTGCCATACATATACTGTAAAAGACCGTGACGCAACTTTTTTAAAACTATTTACTTTCTAACCATAGTAATCCATTTTCTACTTTATTAAAATTTCGTTTTTAGACATTTTGTTCAACTAAAATTTAAATTATGTTGACGAAACTTCAATAAAACATATTGTATATCTAGTTTAATTTTTGTATCGTATAAAAGTACAGATTGAATATTTTGTTGTTGGACTCCAATAAAAAAAGTTACGAAATTTTGCTTTCGCAACTATATACTTTGCAGCACACACAGAAGACCACCGCTATAAATTTATTGCATGAGTGACTAAAGTCTTTGATTATTCAACTTGTTTGTTTTAAATAAAAACCTAATTCAAATGTTTCTTAAAATAGATATCACCAAAAATCAAAAACTTTTAAATGACTCTTAATTTAAAACAATAAAATTTTGAAACATGTGTATAACAACTTCTAATTTAATTTAGTAAATTATTTAAATTGCCAAAGGTCATAAAAAATAAAATTTAAGTTGACAAAACTTGAGCGTCTCAACAGTTAAAAATAAATGTAAAAAATAACAAAATCAAAATAGAAAACATTAAGTTTTGAATTTAGAAAAACGAATAATAATCATTAACAGTATTTATGATTGTAGTTGTTTAAGTACAAACAAAATAAAAAGTGAGAGTGTTGGCAACTGTTTAACCATTTTTGAGCAGCTGTGGAATAAGAAAAATACAAATAAAAACAGTGAGCTTTTTTATGCATAGCTTTTTCTTAAATTTCTTTTCGTTTCAAACTGACCAACCTCAAATAAAACAAAACTTAATGTGTTTAACACTTGCGACGCCACAATGGGTCCAAAGTGTGCGTTATGTTTTTAGACCACATGATTAAAATGAATTCAAAATTCTTTGTTTTTTGTTCCAAAGAAATACATTTTTTTATAAATGTTAAAATTTAAAAGTTAGTTTTTCTATGAAAAATAGTTCATATGCCAATTTTTTTCATACATATTTTCTGAACGAGTGATTGGTATTGTGAGTTCGAGTCCAACTTATGGGTTTGAGTCCATCATCATGTTCACATGATCCCGAGTTCGAATCCCAATGGGTGCTGATGAGTAGTGTAGCGACTACGAAACAGCTAGTTGTCCCCCAGCTATATGGTATTCAATTATTTTTTTGTGTTCTTTGGTCTTATTGTTTCACAGCAATTATTTTTATAATTAAAAAAAATAATCCCTCTTCTTGACTGATGTTGGACTCGATTTTTAGGGGCTGGCGACTATTAACGCTAAACACACTCTTAGGGGACCACGATTAATTTCCCCGAAAGGCCGTGTGTTTTTTGACACTATTTCAAAAATGGACTTGGATGTGGTTTCAAGCGGATCCCAGATGTTATATGAAATCCAGAGAATGGCTTCTCTTAAAACATATTTGCAAAGCCTGGATTGTACTTCGCATTCTGACTATTCTCTGTGAAAGCGCCAAAAGGTCTGAGCTTCAACTGGCGACTGGGCAAGAAACCATTCTGAAAAGGGTATATGTTAATCATTTGAAAAACGTTTTTATTACAAATGATACAGGTTTTAAAATAAAAACCGTAGTAAACATCAGGAACCGTGAGAAGATCCCTCTACCCATGTTTAGGGTTGAACTAGAACCCAGGGATGTTGTCCTGAAAAAAGGTGAAATTCATCCAATTTATAACCTTAAATTTCTTTTGCATCGTAAGGTTACCGTTGAGGAGCCACATAAGCGTTCAGGACCCGTTCAGTGCCTAAACTGCCAAGAATTTGGCCACACAAAGGCTTACTGTAAGTAGCCCGCTGTTTGTGTTGTATGTGGCGAACTTCACGGCACAACTCAGTGCAACAAGCCAAAGGCCGACGCAAGTGCTAAGAAATGCAGTAACTGTGGAGGTAACCACACTGAAAATTATAGAGGTTGCCCTGTCTATACTCACTTTAAGCGGTCAATGACAAATAAGTCATCGGTTTCTCCAGCAACCCAGCAGCCAAATGTCATTGGTAAAAACAATCTTCCACAGGTAGGAGATTCAACCACCCATACAAATACACAAACCTCCAAACAATTTTCATATGCTAATGTCCTTAAAGCCGACCAAACCTTGAACCAGGAGCCCAAACCTCAAACGTGCGATCCAAATTTTAGTAATTTAGAGTCAACTCTGCAGACTCTTGTTCAGTCCATAAACACTTTTACCGTTTCTATGACAAACATGATGCAGGAAATGCTAAAAATGCAATCCACTATTTTGCAGGCAATTTTAAAAAAATGAATTGGTTAAAAATATGTTTCTTGAACGCAAACGGCATTCGCCAACACAAAAATGAAGTTGAGCACTTCCTTCTGGAAAAGCAGATCGATATAATGATGATTGCTGAAACCCATTTGACAACCAACAGTTATTTCAAAATTAATGGCTACACATTATATGACACAAAAGATCCCCGTCAAGAATTAAGCACTATCTCCAAGCTACAAATATATGCCTTGATTGTTTTCATGAAAAAATTCTTATATCCTCGATCTACTCACCACCACGATTTTCAATAACAGAAAGCCAATATTCAAATTTTTTTAAATCACTTGGTACTCGAATTTTAGCGGCTGGCGACTATAACGCTAAACGCACTTTTTGGGGATCACGTTTAATTACCCCGAAAGGCCGTGTGCTTTTTAACACCGTTTCCAAAATGGGCTTAGATGTGGTTTCAAGCGGACACCCCACTTATTGGCCGTCAGACCGACGAAAGATCCCTGATGCTATAGATTTTGGAGTTGCGAAAAATTTTCCTTTAGAGTGGATGCAAGTGGAGCCTTCATTAGATTTGTCATCAGATCACTCACCCACTATAATCTCTGTTTCGTTCCCCCAAGAAATTGGCTCCCCGTTGACCGTCAATAGAGTTAATTGGCTAAAATACAAAAAATTTTTGAGTACACATTGTACTGAAAATATCGCCTTGAGAACGCCTGAGGATATTGATGCGCCAATTGGCCGTACAGCATGCTACCTCTAGTCATGTAAGATCCAGAAATGAGAACAATAGAACTTATTCGTCTGAAATTGAGCAACTTCTGTCAGTAAAAAAAAAGAGTCAGAAGAGAGTGGCAGCTTCGCAGGTCTCCTCAGCTTAAGACTAGGCTAAGGGAATGCATAACTCAGCTAAGAAATCTGTTTGAAATCCACAGAATGGCTTCCCTTAAAACATATTTGGAAAGCCTGAATGGTACTCCGCAATCTGATTATTCTCTGTGGAAAGCGACAAAAGGTCTGAAAAGACCCGTAATAGGTAAGCTACCTTTGCGAACTTAAACTGGCGACTGGGCACGAAGCGATTCCGAAAAGGGGATGGTGTATGTTAATCATTTGAGAAATGTTTTTACGACAAATGATTCAGCGGATGCTGCAGCAGAATTTCCGCCGTATGCTGTTAGACAGCCTGTGTCTTTGAGACTTAACTTTCAAGATGTCGAAAACGTTATCAATAACATAAACCCCAGGAAAGCTCCAGGTATAGATCAAATTACTGGTAAAATGCTTGAACAGTTACCTCGTGTGGCTAGAAGAGTTCTACTTTTTATTTTTAACGCTATTTTACGCCTTGAGTATTATCCTGCATAGTGGAAGGTCTCTATGATTTCTATGATACCCAAGCCAGGGAAGGATCCCACTAAAGTAGAGTCATATAGACCAATAAGTCGACTACCAACAATTTCAAAAGTGCTCGAAAAATTGTTAATGGCGAAGTTGTCTCCAATACTTAATGATGTGGGATGTATCCCTAATCATCAATTTGGCTTTCGGGCTAAGCATAACACCATACAACAAACACATAGACTAGTCAATGTCATAAGACAGACTTTTGAAGACAAAAAGTATTGTTCAGCTCTATTCATTGACATTTCCCAAGCTTTTGATAAAGTGTGGCACGACGGACTGATGCACAAAATAAAGTTGAACTTGCCTGCAAACACTCACAAGCTTCTGGAAAGCTACTTATACGACCGGAAATTTGTTATCAAAGAAGGTGACTTTACAAGTCTCTCACAGTCAATCGGAGCAGGAGTTCCCCAAGGTAGCATTCTAGGACCCACTCTATATTTGATTTACGCATCTGACATGCCAACGAGATCCGGAATCCATACTTCAACTTTTGCAGATGACACAGCTTTTTGCAGCGTTCATGAAAACCATCAAGAAGCTTCACGAAATTTGCAGCAGTATACTTCAATATTAGAGCAATGGTTAAAACTTTGGAAAATAAAAGTTAATGAACAAAAATGTACTCACGTTACATTCACACTGCGTAAGCAAACATGTTCGGCTACCCAAATTAACAATACACCTATTCCGCAGCATAATGAAGTTAAATACCTTGGTATTTACCTCGACCGTAGGCTAACGTGGAAGCCTCACATTGATGCGAAAGTCACTCAGTTGAAATTAAAAGCAGCACAACTAAATTGGCTTATGGGCAGAAATTCGACATTGAAGTTGGATTGCAAACTTTTGTTATATAACACAATTTTTTTTTTCCTGAGTTACGTATGTTCGCTTTTCGCATTTTTTTTCGTGTTATCTTGGTACACATGTCTGTTATATATCGCTCCTTTATTGCAACATAGTCATAACGAAAAAAAGCTTGCTTCGAGAAAAACACATTTCAAATTTTTAGTTTCCATACAAGTCTTAGAAAACAGTACTGTTAACAATTCTGCATTGTTAACTCGAAAAGCTAATTTTTTTGAGATATGACTATGTTACAATAAAGGAGCGATATGGTGGCAATATCAGCCATTTCGGATTGTCAGTTTGTTTTTGACAGATAAATGGTAAGTCGTGTTTTGGTGTGTTCTTCGATTGTTTATTAAATTTACCAAATTTTGAGCAAACACAACGTCGCATGGACATCGCTCAAGAGCTGTTGAACATCGTCAACGGTGATCCAGACTTCCTCCAAAATGTCATAACTGGTGACGAATCATGGATGTAGGGCTATTACATTGAAACAAAAGCACACTCATCCCAATGGAAGCGTCCAAGACCGAAAAAAGCACGTCAAGTTCGGTCAAATGTGAAGGTTTTGCTCACTGTTATAGCGTGGTGCATCATGAATTCTTGCCACAAGGTCGTACGGTCAATAGGGAATACTAAATTGAAGCTATGCGCTGTTTGCGCGAAGCAATTCGTCAGAAACGCACAGAATTGTGGAAGAAACAATCATGGATTTTGCACCATGATAACGCACCAGCTCACACATCGATGCTTGTGCGTTTAAAAACAATTTGAATAAATTTTTGGCACAATACAAAAGGTAGTACTGTTAACAATTCTGCATTGTTAACTTGAAAAGCTAATTTTTTGAGATATGCAATAAAGAAGTTCTTTTCAAAGTAAGTTGCACATAAATCTGGTCAAATATGTAATATGTCTTACACTCTACTTTGAATCTGGTCTTTTCTGCTCTTTTTCCATCTTCGTTTCATACGTGTTTATGCAAATAAGGGTTTTTTTTATTTTCTAAACGGTCCTACTGATGGCTAGCTTTTATTTGATAGAAAATGTGACTGAAACGTTGTTTCGTAAAAAATAGTTATGAAGTATTTGAAACGCTAATCGTACAAACGGAATATTGTTAGCAAGGAAGTTTTACTAGGTAGTGGTACCAGCGTTGTCAACTCGTTTCGCACCGTTTTTGGTGCTTTTTAAAATTATTTGTGCGAAAAATTCTGTAGTGAGTGTCTGGTGCGCTTGTTTTAAATTTTCGGTGCTCTTTTTAAATTTCGTTGTCACCAAAGCAAATCCAACTCAACTTATTGTTTTAATTTTTTACGTTTCATTTTGCACAATACAATCAGAGTAGCGAGTTATTATGAGGCAAATGCACAAAGTAAGACAATCTTCCAATCAAGTCAAGTTTGTTACATATTACAATAAATGCAGTCACTGAATGGTGAAGTTCGTATTTATAATGATGGCGCGTGTTTGTAATTACTTGATAAATTACCAAATTATTAATTATATTAGCATTATATTCATCTTTTATTTGTTATAATTCTGGCAAATTTTCGTATTACTTTATTTATTATTAATAAAGTCTTTAAAACGCACCCGAAAACATACGAAAACACAAATGAAATTTACTCTGTGTTTGACAGAATTTGAAGGCTTGTAGTACAACTCTGTAACTTTTAATAATCCGATAATCGTAAATTATTTTAGCATATTTCATCCCTTGTAGTAACGGTTGTATAATTTTGCAATATAACTTTAACGATGGTAAGCAGCTGTAGTTTTGTGTATCTAATAATAAGCAGTAAAAGTAATAACTGATTTCGATGAATAATTAATTTGACAAAATATGGTTATAATTATTATAAAGATACCATTATTTTAATAAAAGAGGCCAAGTTTGACAAACACATGTTCTAGGTATTGGACGAATTTGATATCAGACCCAGTTTGAGTTGCTTGAAAGGCTGTTTCACTATTGTGTTCTGAACTTAAAAATATTATACTTTTTATAATACAAAATGTGTTTTAATAAATGAAAGGAAAAATTCAACATTCGGTGCGTTTTTGTTGAAATAACTCGCTTTTTTCTCCATTTTGGTGCGTTTTCAAATTTCAAAGTTGACAACGCTGGGTGGTACTATTATAACAAATACAACATCAAAAATTAAGTAATGTTGCCAAAATCTGCGCTCTCTTTTGCACCAACTTCTATGTGTTTTCTCAGCATTACAGCGAGTTCAGACATGTGAGGCAATATTAGATTTTTAAACAGTATTGCTTTGTGTTCATACATATAAAATTTAACTTACTCAATTAGCATTTGACAGCTGAAAAGAAAAATATTTATTATGGTCATGAAAATTTTAGCTAGCAAATTTACAAAAATGGGGGAAATTACTAGTATATAATAGGTTGATATAGTTGTTGTAGTTAGTGTTATCCATTTTTAATTTAATGTAAAAGTTTTGCAAAACAAGTGTTCTTACTGATTTGTTTTTTATTAATTTACAGCCTGTTGTTTATAAGACACGACTCGTCGATAAAAAGCACTAACTTCGTAAGTTTTTCCTGGTTTTGGTTTACAAACCGCGACTATTGACGATTAGTATTAAAAAACGTAACATCTGTCAATTTATTTTGGTTTGTAAGACGTGAATCGTCTCATCATAAATGTCAAAATCCGCAAATGCAGAAACATGCTCGTCAATAGAAAATGTGTAGAGAGTGCTATATATAATAAGAAATGTAATAAAAATAATTTATAAGTGGTAATAAATAATAAGAAAACTAGGAATGGAAATTGCAACAGAACGTTTTAAGAATCTCTCAAATGACGTGAACTGAAATTGTTTTTACGTTGCACATACATAAATGTTTTGTTTACATAATAAAACATACACACACAATATAAAACTTGCAATTAATATATACAATTTTTGTTTGTTTATTCGTTTTTTTTCCAATTAGACCGCCATAAAAAAAGCCTTTCCAAAAAATATTTTGTTTTATTTATTTACTTATACATACATGCGTATGTACTGGGTGGCCCAGAAAGACCGAAGTGGTGTGAATTCCTTATAACTTTTTTATTATAATTTTTTTTTTCTTTTCTTTTCAGTATTTTGTAAAGAAGACTTGGATAATTTATAATGGAGCAATACACAATTGAACAACGTGCCCAAATTGTTAAAATTTACTTTTCAAATCAACGGTCCATTGTGTTGACTCAGCGTGCATACCGTCGTCAATTTAATGTGCGGGTTGCACCCTCTCAGTCAACAATAAACCGTCTGGTTGCAAATTTTCGAGAACAAGGAGCAGTAAGGAACCTTCCTGGTCCCGGCAGACACCGAACTGTCCACACGGCTGACAATATTCAAGTGGTACAGGAGAGTATTCGGGAGGATCCAGAAACATCAACCAGGAGACGTTCGTCACAACTGGGCCTCTCAAGGACGTCGCTGCAGCGAATTTTGCACACCATAGGATTGTTTCCATACAAAATTCAACTTGTCCAAGAATTGAAACCAACAGATTACCAGCAACGACTTGACTATGCAATTTATTTCCAGCAAAAAGCACAAGAGAATCCAAATTTTATTCATAACTTAATAATGAGTGACGAAGCCCATTTTCAATTAAATGGGTTCGTTAACAAGCAAAACTGTAGGATATGGGCTACGGAAAACCCGAGAGTACTTCATCAACGACAATTGCACCCAGTTAAGTGTACCGTTTGGTGCGGTGTTTCTTCAGAAAGGATCATTGGCCCATTTTTTTTGAAAATGAACAAGGTGTCGCCATTTCCGTCAATGGTGATCGATATCGGGCCATGTTGCAAAATTTTGTAAGGCCAGCCGTGGAAAACCATCCGCAAATATGGTTCCAACAGGATGAAGCCACAGCGCACACTGCGAGGGCCACAATGACTCTTTTACGCGACATCTTTGGTGAAAGAATAATTTCTCGTAACAGCAATTTTAATTGGCCTCCGCGTTCCCCGGATTTAACCGCTCCAGACTGTTTTCTTTGGGGCTATTTAAAAGGAAAAGTTTATGTTAATAAGCCTAGGACTATTGAGGAGTTAAAAACCAATATTCGAGAAGAAATTAACAACATACCACCGGAAGTTTTGCGAAAGGTCATGGAAAATGTGTTGGAAAGAGCACATTTGTGCGAAGCAGAATATGGCCACCACTTGCGGGATATCATTTTTAATAACTAATCCAAAAATATTCCCCATAAATTTAATGTATTTAAAAAAAAAAAAATTAAAAAAAAATCTCTTAAATAAAAAGTTATAAGCAATTCACACCACTTCGGTCTTTCTGGGCCACCCTGTATGTATGCCAACTGTGCCTAGAATAAGATTGCCGTTTTTTAGGTTGGAAAAAAATTTTTTGGTATGAAAATGTAAACAGATATTATTTTTTCGTATGGTGGCAACAAACAAATATCATAAATGTTTGACATATACACGAATTTACGTAAGTTGCACGACACAATCAAGTCACGTTTTATGAACCCAATTTCTTACGTACTCGTTTATAAATTGGCTCGTCGCGAGTAAGCTAACTCGTGTCGTATAAACAGGCTGTTAATTTTTGTTCATATTAGAGTTATTACTGAATAGCTTCGTTCAATAACTTATTGCATTTTTGTATGAAATATTGCGCTCAATTAAGGCGTTAATTGCGGTAATCTCAATAAAGGTGTACGTCTCAACAGCACATTACTTTACTTGTAAACGCAATTTTGACAATCTTCTCGACCTAAAATAAAAAGCGACTGTGCTTATATTATACTACTTTGTTATTAGCTTTTTTTATGTTAATAACAAATTTCACGGTAATCGGAAAAAAATTATAAACATATTGATGGCAAAATTTTTTGTGAGAAAAGAAAACACCATAATAGGGCATTTACACCTATGCCAAATCTAGTACTTACGGGATTTCGAGGCAAATCTCGTTGATTTTGACGAGATTTTTTATAAGTTCTCTATTAAAAAAAAATATTCTTGCACAGGATGAAATCATTGTGATATAATTTCGGCTATAAAACCCTATGCAAAAATAAATTTTATGAAAATTAAAGTTTTTCATCCAGATTTTGAGTAGATGTGAATGCCATATAAATGGTCCTATTCATACTGCTTTCATAAAAGTCCAAATCACAGTAATACACAAAGCAGTGTGAGCAAAGTGCAACAAAATGAATGAAATGTGACAACAATGAAAACTTAACCCGTTAAATGAAATAGTACTAATGTATGTGGAGTATGTATTACTGTACTTGAATAAATTCGGCTTAATTAAAAAAAAACTTTAAAAGTAAAAATGTATATGCATAAATAATTCATAATATAAAGAGTGAGCGGCATTACATTGCTTAAAAAACTTTAGTGAATTGTTAATTTTTTAAAACAGAAAATTTGCGAGATGAGAAAAAAATTCAGAGTAAATAAATTATACAAATCAAAAACTTTTAGTGTTGTTTGCTAGCGGCCTCTATATATACATTTCTTAGGGCTAACCTAATCATCAGTAGACTTGGGAGCCTGTGAAATTATATTCTACTATTTGTAAGATATAACGTAAATATGTATATAAAATTATTATAGTTTTGCACATATCCTATGCTTCAAATCGACAAATTTTCAAATTAATTTTTAATGCGTTTATCTTTTACGAATTTGTCTTCTTGCAAATCATAGAACCCCATAGCTCGGCTTGTTTAGTGTTAAATCCAGTCCACAAATTGCAGCCACTCGAAACCTGTTTCATTTCCACTTGAAAAATATACAAAAGTGTATAACTTGGTATTTATACTAGGTTATTGCAACAACGTACATTTGACCTAATTGATTCAACGCGTTGTTAACAGCCGCTTTACAAATACAGTCACATAAACTGCCAACAATTTAATATAACTTTAATTTCAGTTTTTTTTATTTTTAATCAACCCTGCTCTCCTATTTCTTGTCAGCCATATACGGCGCTGACAGAAGCAAAAAAAAAAAAATACTCTTTAAGTGATTTGTTAATAAATAAATATAAAAACTTTTTATTTTATTTAACTAATGACATTATAAATGTTCTTAACATGCTGCAAAGTTCAACATCTACGCAACTTAAGTACCTTCATTGTGCTGTCAGCTGTTATTTTGTGCTTCTGCTCTGTAAGTATGATCACTTCTAAATATTTTAATTAAGTTCATTTAACTAAAGTACATCTGTGACTACTTCAACTCGATGAAAGAACGTGTTGAATAATATGTAGTTTGTTATATATTAATAAATTTTGTTATGTTTTAATAACTTTTTTTTTGTAATGGAAATATTTTCTGTACGATATCAGGTTCCTTAATGGATATATATATATATATATATAACTATATATATATATATATATATATATATATATATATATATATATATATATATATATATATCTATATATATATATATCTATCTATATATATATATATATATATATATATATATATATATATATATATATATATATATATATATATATATATATATATATATATATATATATATATATATATATATATATATATATATATATATATATATATATATATATATATATATATATATAACAGCAATTGTATGTAAAAAATGGAGAAAGTAGAACTCATGTTTTTATTTTTGATATTTTATTATTTTTTTTTTATCTCATTTTAATTACTTGTCGTGAGCAAATACGAAAAATTTGTTCTCTGTTGAAATGCAAATACGCCAAACACGGTACCATTTTAATGGCGTTTTTGCAATAGAATTGAAACTTGTCGTATTTTTTTTATGTTTTTCGCCAATCAGGTACCGTTTTTCAAAACCGCAGGACTTTCGCCATAAAAACGCCAAACACAATAAAGGTGAATAGCTTACATATGGTCTGATCAAAAAAGAATAGTTATTTTTAAATTTCGTGAGTTACGTATGCTCGATTTCCAATTTTTTTTTTTGTTATGTTGGTACACATGTTTGTTATATATGTTGGCAATATCAGCCATTTCGGATTGTCAGTATGTCTTTGACAGATAAAAAGGTTAGTAGTGTTTTGGTATGCTTTTTGATTTTTTTACTAAATTTACGAAATTTTGAGCACACACAACGTGGCAAGGATATCGCTCAGGAGCTGTTGAACATCGCCAACGTCGATCCAGATTTCCTCGAAAAGGTCATAACTGGTGGAGAATCATGGGTGTATCTCAAGTTCAGTCAAATGTGAAGGTTTTGCTCACTGTTATGGCGTGGTGCATCATGAATTCTTGCCATAAGGTCGTACGGTCAATAGGGAATACTACCTTGAAGCTTCATAGGGAATACTACCGGCGCATAGCTTCACGCTTAGAATTGTGGAACAAACAATCATAGATTTTGCACCATGATAACGCACCTGCTCACACATCGATGCTTATGCGTGAGTTTTTGGCCAAAAACAAAACCGTTATCATGCCTCAACCACCGTATTCACCGGACATGACCCCCGCTGACTTTTTCTTCACCTCAACACTGATGAAAGCGTTTTGCTGCGATTGATATGACAAAAGAAAAATCGAAACAGAAACTGTTGACGATATCAAAAAGCGCGTTTCAGAAGCGCTTCGAGGATTGGAAAAAACGCTAGCAAAACTGTAAGATAGTTATTGATGAATAAATAAACCCATTTTGAAAAAATTTAAAATAACGATTACTTTTTGATCAGCCCTCGTATGTGTGTTTTCTTTACCTTTTTACCGCACTAATACAAAAGCAAGAACACAAAACTATATCGCTCCTATCGCTCCGCAACATAGTCATATCGCAAAAAAGCTCGTTTCGAGAAAAACACATTTCAAATTTTTAGTTTCCATACAAGTCCTAGAAAATTTTTTTAGAAAATATCTCCTAAAGGAAATAGTTTAAAGGTAATTTAAATAAAATTTTGGCATTGTTAACTAGAAAAGCTCATTTTTTGAGATATCATTTTTTGAGATATTACTATGTTGCAATAAAGGAGCGATATGGTAAATAAGATAAACTTGAATAAGACTTAAATAAAGACGATTGGGCATATGAGTAGGTAAAAGCTTGATTCAGATTTGTCCTGAAACTACCAAGTTTTCGCTGGGTAAGACTTGGCACTAAATATGGTTTTGCTTGTAAAATTCTTACTCTGAAAGGCGGGAAGTGTTGTACAGACCATAATGTCTTCAGCTTCATGTAAATTTGTACTACCAACGAATTAATGTGATTTAACTACTAACAAGTAAAAGTGTGGTATGTTAGGCTGGGTCGAATCTAAAACACCCTTCACGATAGTCACGTATATGAATAGTATATTTAAAAATGTGAACTAAATATGCTCGGTAATATTTGAACCGATATCGGAATTTTCTATTTTCTGTATTTTAGTAATCTTCTTTTATAACGAGAATTGCTTTTCAGCAAAAAAAAAAAATAAAAAATGTTAATGGAATAATCGGTTCAGGCCATATCTCGGGTATACATGGACCGATATCGGAAAATTTCATTTTCCATATTTATTTAACCTTATTTTATTACCAAAACTGCTTTTGAGCAAAAAAAGTTGTTTAAGTTCGCTTGCGCGACATTTTCATGAAAACCCCGTTCTAAGCTATATCTGGGGCATATATGGACCGATATCGGAAATTTTAATTTTCCATAATTATATAAAATTATTTCATTACTCTTTCTAATATTATATGATGATGGGTTGGTGTCATTCGTCTAGCTCAAGTTCAATCCTGGCCAAAGCCAAGAAATATTTTTATTTATAATTATAACAATAATTGCCGCGATCAATAACTCTTGATCATAGAAGAGAAGAAAAAATAATTGAATACACTAAAGCTGGGGGACAACTAACTGTTTCACAGTCGCTACACTGTTCATCAGCACCCCTAGGATTCGAATTCAGTACCATGAAAACATGATGTATTTTTAATACGGCCGCTTAACCAACTCAGCCACTCAACTCTTATTTATTTTTTGAACTTCAGCTAGACGAATGATACCAACCCATCATCGTATAATATTAGAAATATTAAAAATATAGTTCGACTATTTAACATTAATACATACATTATTTAATAACATAACTGATTTGAACACAAAAAAATTGTTTAAGCATTTTCATGAAAAACTCGGTCTATGCTATATCTCTGGTATATATGGACCGATATCGGAAATTTTAATTTTCCATAATTAAATAAAATTATTTCATTACCAGAGTTGCTTTTGAGCACAAAAAAGATGTTTAAGTTCGCTTACGTGACCTTTTCATGAAAAACACGGTTTGGGCTATATCTCGGGTATATATGGACCGATATCGGAAATTTTCATTTTCCATATTATATAACTTTCTTTTATTACCAGAACTGCTTTTAAGCAAAAAAAAGTTGTTTAAGTTCGTTAACGCGACATTTTTATGAAAACCCCGGTTTAGGCTATGTCTCGGGTATATATGGACCGATATCGGAAATTTTCATTTTCCATATTTATATAATCTTCTTTTATTACCAAAAATGCTTTTGAGCAAAAAAGTTGTTTAAGTTCGCTTACGCGACATTTTCATGAAAAAACCCGGTCTAGGCTATATCTCGGGTATATATGGACCGATATCGGAAATATTCATTTTCCATATTATATAACCTTCTTTTATTACCAAAACTGCTTTTAAGCAAAAAAAGTAGTTTAAGATCGCTTACGCGACATTTTCATGAAAACCCCGGTTAGGGCTATATCTCGGATGTATATGGACCGATATCGGAAATTTTCATTTTCCATATTTATATAACCTTCTTTTATTACGAGAACTGCTTTTAAGCTAAACAACCTGTTTAAGTTTGCTTACGCGACATTTTCATGAAAACCCGATTTGGGCTATATCTCGGATGTATATGGACCGATATCTGGAAATTTTTATTTTTGGCTTTTAGTTACCATGCTTAATAAGTGTGTGAAGTTTGAAGCAAAACAAACAACTTTTTTTTCCAAAAAATTTCATACAAAATTGCAAAAAAAAAAATGTTTTTTTTTTCTGAATTTTGAATATATCTCAGCTCTACGTAAACCGATAGTACTGAATTTCAATAGCAAACCCATGAATCGATGGAGTAAAAGAATGGTGAAAGAAAAAATTTCTAAGTCTAATGGTTTTCTCAGAAACGGTATTTCAACGGCGGACAGACGGATAGCGCTTAATCGACTTTTCCATTAATTCTGATTCAGAATATATATACTTTATAGGATCACAAATGAAAATTGTAGAAATGACAAACGGAATCAAAAACTTATATATACCCTTAACATTTTTGTGAAGGGTATAAAAACTACTTCTAAGATTGCATTTACAAATATTTAAATGCGACAAACACAGCTCTGGAACACCAATTCAAACATAATCTTTCAAAGCAATCGTACTTGGGTGTAATAGTTCTCTCTGCCGAAATCTGATGGCCAAACCATCTTTTATATCCACGTCTTTCCGGTCTTAGGTGTAACCTTTCTAGTTTGTTTCATTAAGTTGTAATTTATTTTAATGCTTCAACTTAAAGTCTATTTTTGTTTATCACGTTAATTTTTGTTGGCATTCTTTTTTGATTCAATTCGTAGTTTTTGTTGTTATTTCGGCGAAGAAACAGGTTTATCATTTTGATTGTAGTCGTTTGAATTTGTTTGAAGCAACTACACAAATGTAATCAACACCAGCATACTGTGTCAAGGTCGTTGGAATTAAACATGTTTGTATGTATGTATGTATATGCGTAATATATTAAACTTTGATAAACTTAACACAACAAGATGTTTATGGTAAGGCTTATACCATGTCTCCACTTCAAAGAAAAACACATGTGTTTTTACCCAGCGGCGAACACTGCCTACCACATTACTTCTCTTCGATGATGTGTGCAACATTTTGTAATCAATGAATGATAACTTACATAGTGTATGAAAGTAGATAAGGAGTTCCCAAAAATGAATTACATTCATCTTTTGTATCACATTTATTTACATGTATTTTATTTTTTAGTTGTAAATCAAACGTTCGCCATCTTTGTCAGACCATTCATCCTGTGATTCTTCAACCGCACAGTCGTGTTTTTAAAAAGTGAAAAAAAAACAAACCAAAAATCATTGTGCTAACATTTTTAAACTCACATACAAAAACAATAATATATTGTATTAAATTGCAAAAACAATAACAAATTATTTTAAAAAACAACGGGAAAGTAAATTCCTCACATTTCATTAACTAAACAATAAAATAAATTTCAATAAAACAAGTGCGGTGGCAGTGCATTGTTATTGTTGTTATTGTGCGCGAAGATTAACTACCCAGTGGGAAAAAAAACTATACATTAAAATTTTGTTTTCTTGCAAAACCGAAAATCTTTATGACAATTATTTTTATATACTTTTAAATTTAAAAAAATATAAATAAAAAAAAAAATTGCATGAGTGTACCTAGTAGATGCAATTCTGGGAGGGAGCTTAGCTCCACTAGAAAAAACCTCTGGATTTCTGAAGAGGAATCATTGAAAAAATCGTTGGACAATCTCCTGTCTCTAAGAGATAAAAAACGCACGCGGTCGTGTTCGCCAAACATTGTTGTTACAACAGAAGACAAACCATCTACCAGTTCAGTTATTGCAGATAAGCCGAAAACACAAGTAGGCATGGACAGGTATGTAACCGTGGTTAAACGTCAGCGAAGCCCGAAATCCGCTCAGATATCATCACAACCAAAGATATCCAAAGAGGATAATACCGCTACAGCAACGCAAAGTAATAGATTTGCAATCCTCCAGACTGATGAGCCAAATACAGCAAAAAAAACATTTAAACCGCCACCAATATATTTGAGAGAATCTTCTTCTAATGAGCTGGTAAAACAACTTATTACGGTAATCGGTAAGGACAATTTCAACGTGACATCAGTTAAGCGCGGAAACATCAATGAAACAAAAATTCAGGTAAACCATGAAAACGACTACCGAAAATTGTCTGATGTCTTAGAAAAACAGAAAAGATCATTTTACACTTACCAGCTCAAAAGTGCCAAAGGTCTTCAGGTCGTTATTAAAGGGATTGACCCATGCGTAGATACTGATGATGTAAAAACCGGATTGGAAGATAAGGGTTTTAAAATAAAAACAGTAGTAAACATCAGGAACCGTGAAAAGACCCCTCAACCCATGTTTAGGGTTGAACTAGAACCAGGGGATGTTCTGCTAAAAAAGAGTGAAATTCACCCAATATATAACCTCAAATATCTTTTGCACCGTAAGGTTACCGTTGAGGAGCCACATAAGCGTTCAGGACCCGTTCAGTGCCTTAACTGCCAAGAATTTGGCCACACTAAGGCTTACTGCAAGTTGCCCGCTGTTTGTGTTGTATGTGGCGAACTTCACGGCACAACTCAGTGCAATAAGCCAAAGGCCGACGCAAGTGTTAAAAAATGCAGTAACTGTGGAGGTAACCACACTGCAAATTATAGAGGTTGCCCTGTCTATACTCATTTTAAGCGGTCAATGACAAATAAGTCATCGGTTTCTCCAGCAGCCCAGCAGCCAAATGTCATTGGCAAAAACAATTTTCCCCAGGTAGGCCATCCAACCAACTTCACAAACACGCAGAATACCAAACAATTTTCATATGCTAATGTGGTTAAATCCGACCAAAACTTGAACCAGCAACCCAAGCCCCAAATTTCCGATCCAAATTTTAGTAACCTAGAGGCAACTCTGCAGACTCTTGTTCAATCCATTAACACTTTTACCGTCTCTATGACCAACATGATGCAGGAAATGCTAAAAATGCAATCCACTATTTTACAGGCAATTTTAAAAAAATGAATTGGTTAAAAATATGTTTCTGGAACGCAAACGGCATTCGCCAACACAAAAATGAACTTGAGCACTTCCTTATGGAAAAGCAGATCGATATAATGATGATTGCTGAAACCCATTTGACAACTAACAGTTTTTTCAAAATTAATGGCTACATACTGTATGACACAAAAGATCCCCGTGGAAGATCTTGCGGAGGATCGGCAATTCTAATAAAATCCAGAATTAAACACTTTTTAATGAACGAGACATGTGAGGAATATCTCCAAGCTACAAATATATGCCTTAATTATTTTCATGAAAAAATTGTTATATCCTCGATTTACTCACCACCACGATTTTCAATAACAGAAAGACAATATTCAATTTTTTTCAAATCACTTGGTCCTCGATTTTTAGCGGCTGGCGACTATAACGCTAAACACACTTTTTGGGGATCACGTTTAATTACCCCGAAAGGCCGTGTGCTTTTTGACACCGTTTCCAAAATGGGCTTAGGTGTGATTTCAAGTGGACACCCCACTTATTGGCCGTCAGACCAACGCAAGATCCCAGACGTTATAGACTTTGGAGTTACAAAAAATTTTCCCTCTGAATGGATGCAAGTGGAGCCTTCATTGGACTTGTCATCAGATCACTCACCAACTATAGTTTCTGTTTCGTTCCCCCAGGGGGTTGGTTCCCCGTTTTGTGACTTGGCATTGACTGTCACTCGAGTTAATTGGTTAAAATATAAAAAATATTTGAGTACTCATTGTACAGAAAATATTGCCTTGAGAACCCCTGAGGATGTTGATATATCCATTAAAGATTTTTCTGAAGACCTTAAACTTGCCGTACAACATGCTACCACTAGCCATACAAGATCTAGAAATGTGAGCAATGGAACGTATTCGTCTGAAATAGAGCAACTTCTGTCAGAAAAAAGAAGAGTTAGAAGAGAGTGGCAACTTCGAAGGTCTCCCCAGCTTAAAAGCAGACTACGGGAGTGCGTAACTCAATTAAGAAATCTGCTTGAAATCCAAAGAATGGCTTCCCTCAAAAATTATCTAGAAGGTCTTGATGGTAGCCTGCAAACCGACTATTCTCTATG
Organism: Thecocarcelia acutangulata; assembly: GCA_914767995.1. Taxonomy (NCBI): domain Eukaryota; kingdom Metazoa; phylum Arthropoda; class Insecta; order Diptera; family Tachinidae; genus Thecocarcelia; species Thecocarcelia acutangulata. The sequence continues at coordinate 63,059,600 of OU612097.1, forward strand.
GAAAGCGACAAAAGGTCTGAAAAGACCCGTAATAGGTAAGCCACCTCTGCGAACTTCAACTGGAGATTGGGCAAGAAGCGATTCTGAAAAAGGGATGGTGTATGTTAATCATTTGAAAAACGTTTTTACTGCAAATGATACAGTGGATGATGTTGCTGAATTTCCGCCATATGCTGTTAGACCGCCTGTGCCTTTGAGACTTAGTTTTCAAGATGTTGAAAATGTTATTCGTAACACAAACCCCAGGAAAGCTCCAGGTATTGATCAAATTACTGGTAAAATGCTTGAGCAGCTACCTCGTGTAGCCCGTAGAATTCTTCTTTTTATTTTTAACGCTATTTTACGTCTCGAGTATTATCCTGCAGAGTGGAAGGTGTCCATGATTACTATGATACCCAAACCAGGGAAGGATCCCACTAAAGTAGAATCATACAGACCAATAAGTCTACTGCCAACAATTTCAAAACTGTTCGGAAAATTGTTAATGGCAAAGTTGAGTCCAATGTTGAACACTGTGGGATGCCTCCCTGATCATCAATTTGGCTTTCGGGCTAAACACAGCACAATAGAACAAACGCACAGACTAGTCAATGTCATAAGACAGACCTTTGAGGAGAAGAAGTATTGCTCAGCACTATTCATTGACATTTCTCAAGCTTTTGATAAAGTGTGGCACGAGGGCTTGATACACAAAATAAAGTTGAACTTGCCTGCAAATACACACAAGCTTCTGGAAAGCTACTTATGTGGGCGGAAGTTTGTTATCAGAGAAGGCGACTTTATAAGCCCAACTCAGCCAATCGAGGCAGGAGTTCCCCAAGGCAGCATACTGGGGCCTACTTTATATTTGATTTATGCCTCTGAGTTTTTTACGTACCATGGAGCTGTGGTAATTGTTCGAAGAATTTTGTTTTGTCGCCTTTGAATTTTTTCAACGTTTGAAGCGGAGGCGGTGCCCCATAGTTGAATTCCATAGCACCATATAGGCTTTAGAATTGCGTTGTATAATAAAAGTTTGCAATCCAGCTTCAATGTAGAATTTCTGCCCATAAGCCAATTCAGTTGAGCTGCTTTTAACTTTAACTGAGTAACTTTCGCATCTATGTGAGACTTCCACGTCAACCTCCGGTCGAGATGAATACCAAGATACTTGACTTCATTTTGCTGCGGAATAGGTGAATTGTTAATTTGGATAGCTGAACATGTTTGTTTACGCAGCGTGAATGTAACGTGAGTACACTTTTGCTCAATAACTTTAATTTTCCAAAGTTTTAACCACATCTCTAATATTGAAATGTATTCCTGTAAATTTCGCGAAGCTACGTGATGGTTTTCATGTACGCTGCAGAATGCTGTGTCATCTGCAAAAGTTTAAGTGTGAATACCAGACTGGTTCGCATGTCAGAAGTGTAAATTATATATAAAGTGGGTCCCAGAATGCTACCTTGGCAAACTCCTGCCTCGATTTGCTGAGTTGGGCTTATAAAGTCGCCTTCTCTGATATCAAACTTCCGGCCACATAAATAGCTTTCCAGAAGCTTGTGAGTGTTTGCAGGCAAGTTCAGCTTTATTTTGTGCATTAATCCTTTGTGCCACACTTTATCAAAAGCTTGGGAAACATCAATGAATAGAGCTGAGCAATACTTTTTGTCCTCAAAAGTCTTTGTTATAACATTAACTAGTCTATGCGTTTGTTCTATGGTGCTGTGTTTAGCCCGAAAACCAAACTGATGATCAGGATCCTACATCATTCAATATTGGAGACAACTTCGCCATTAACAATTCTTCGAAAAGTTTTAAAATTGTTGGCAGTAGACTTATTGGTCTATATGACTCTACTTTAGTGGGATCCTTCCCTGGCTTGGTTATCATAGTAACCATAGACACCTTCCACTCTGCAGGATAGTATTCTAGGCGCAAAACAGCATTAAAAATAAAAAGAATTCTTCTACCAACACGAGGTAACTGTACAAGCATTTTGCCAGTAATTTTATCAAAACCTGGAGCTTTTTTTAGTATTCTTATAACGTTTTCGATATCTTGAAAACTAAGTCTCAAAGGCACAGGCGGTCTAACAGCATATGGCGGATGTTGAATTAAAGAAAGAAAAAACGACACGTGTTTCTTAAGTGGCTTTTATTATCGTATTGCATGTATAGAAAAAATGTGACAAGATGATAAGTAAGATAGAACAAATGTTTTTTAGCTTTGCAAGTGTTGCTAATTCAATATATTTTTAGTACAAAAAAGGAATTTTTATTTAACAATGCATCCCTCAAAACTATTTAACATAAAAATCATAAATTCAATTCGAAACTCTTTTTTTTTATACATATACTTATACAGTATTCATGTATGTACATTTATATGTGCATAATCAAATATAAAATAACACATGGAAAGAAAAAAAATCTCTTTTATTTTAATCCTAATTTTACAACAAATTCATTGTGTTTAAGTTTTTTCAAATTTTTGGTAAAAATATCTGCAACCATTTTTTCGGTTGACAGATATTTCAAATCGACAAGCAACTTTTCAACAACTTCTCTAACATAATGGGCTCTAATGTCAATGTGTTTTGTGCGGTTATGAAAAACAGGATTCTTCGCCAACTTAATTGCACTGGCGTTGTCGCAATGGAGAACTGTTGGAGTATCCACAAGATTTCAGAAACCTAATTCTTCAATAAAACGCCTTAAATATACCAATTTTTTACAAGCAGCCGAAAGCGCGACGTACTCAGCTTCTGTGCTGCTTAGAGCTATGGTACTTTGTTTTTTGCTATCCCATGAAATTGGTGCTCCTGCAATATTTCTATCAATGCAGTTTCCACCCCAATCATCGTCAACGAAACCACACAACTTTTCTTGGCTCTGAAAGTAGTTAAGTTTGAGATTAATAGTTGTATTAAGATACCTTAATAAATGCTTTACTGCGTTCATATGCTCAACATGTGGATGCTGATTAAACTGCGCCAATTTGCCTACCGAATACATAATGTCTGGCCGCGTGCAAATGCTGAGGTATGTCAAGGAACCGATAACAGACTGGTACATTTTTTGGTCCACCAAAACCCAATTGGGGCCACCCTCGCATTTTCCAAATTTCATTCCAGGATCTAGTGGAGTAGAGCAACTTCTACATTCGGACATACCGCATTTCTCAAGTAAATCCCAAATAAGTTGATTTTGCGACAATTGAATGCCGTTTTTGTTTCTGCAAACCTCCATACCTAAAAAATTATCTATAGGGCCTTTGTCTATAGTATCGAACTGCTGACTTATAAGATGTTTTATCTGTTCAAGCCGACTGAGACTGGAACATGCAAGCAGTATATCGTCAACATACACTGCAAGTATGATGACTTCTCCTGGAACTTTTTGCGTATATACACATGCATCCCCGTTGCACTTTATGAAATTAAGTCTCTTAAGTGCCGAATTAAGCTCCTCATTCCACCTTCGCCCTGATTGTTTTAACCCATACGGTGCTCTATTTAGTTTGCATACTTTGTTTACATTTTCCGTGTCCATGAAATTTTCGGGTTGGAGCATGTTTCTTTATCTAGTTTTCCATTCAAATAAGCCGTTGCTACGTCCATGGTGTGTACGAACAATTCTCGCTCTGCAGCGATTACTAAAATTAAGCGAATGGACGAATATCTTACAACTGGAAATCCACACCATATTTTTGGCTACACCCTTTTGCTACAAGGCGTGCTTTATAACATGTAATAACCCCATTCTTCTCGCACTTTACATTAAATACCCATTTTAGACTTTATAGGTCGGCAGCCTTTTGGCAAATCAACAAGAGTCCAAGTTGAATTTTTCATAAGTGATTGGTACTCAGTTAAGCCCAGTTCAGACTGTTATACTTTGTATTAATACTTGTCAAAAATTCAAATAATACGTGCAAGTCTGATAGTCTGAATGTAATCCGTCATACATACAAAAAATAATACGATAAAAGTTTGACATCCCATACGACTTTGTTGTTTTTTGAAACTTTTCAAAACGATAATACTTTACATTGGATCAGGGTTGTGTTTTTTAGCAAACCAGCTAATTAAAAACTGAGTAGTCGGCTATTTCGTAGCCGATGGGGTGCCGTCACTGATAGTATTTTTTGTCGTTATAAAAAAGCTCGAAATTTGGAATTTAGCTGTCATTTATAAATGTATTTTGATCATGTTAGTATGTATGTTTCTGCTCTTGAATTTGGATGTGTTATACATAATTATTATTTTAAATGTTGAAGAATTTCACGCGCCAGCACTTCTATCGCCTACGACGAATAGCGCACCTGCCGCCGTGAAAAGTTTTATGATGGCACATCATATTTGGTTTATATCAAGTGTGATGGTGTGAATGCAAAATCTAATTTACGTTAGACTTTTTGACAGTCGCAAGAAATGTGTTTAGACTTTTATCTCACAAAATCTAATGAAAGTATTTATACTTGTATAATAGTCTGATTGGGCCTTTAGCATTGCATCTTTCCACTTATTAGAATTTTCACTTTGTAACGCATCTGTAACTGTCAAGGGATTTTCTGATTTCATAAAATTTACCTGGGGTTTTGATATTTTTCTTGACCGCAACTTCATTGGTGATATGGGGATCGCTTTCTCTTCGATTGAATTGTAACCATCAGATCCATTGTCTGCACTATGGTATGAATCCGATACATCGTCACCTTTATCTAAGACGGCCGATGAAGTATTATCTGTCGCGCTTTCATCATTTGTTTGTTCTTCAGAGCCCATAGCGTTATCAGCATAGTCTATGTAATCATCTGCTTCGTATTTAACTGCTGCTGGACTCGGCATGTTATTATCTGCGATACTGTCTAAACTATAACTACACTCTCTCATATCATCGGCAGATTGCACTATGTTCCGGTCACCTTTCAAAAAATTTACATCGCGTGCTATTATCACTGATCGCTTTTTCGGGTCGTACAATCTGTATGCCTTTGCTTCGTTAGTATATCCTACCATACAACATTCTCCTCCTTTGGCATCGAATTTCAATTTCTTCTGCATTTTGTTAAGTACTATACCTTTTCTTCCGAATACAAAGTGAAAAACAGCTGGGTTGTAGCCAAACCAAGCCTCGTGTGGTGTAATGTTTTTGTTGGGAAACGGTTGCGTACGTACACGGCTGTGTTTAAAGCCTCTGCCCATAAAAATTCGGGTAATTGTGAATCGATTAGCATGCAGCGACTCATTTCTACCAATGTGCGGTTGAGACGCTCTGCTATCCCATTTTTTGTTGTGTATAGGGTGCAGTCAGCATTCTTTGAATGCCTTCACTCTTTAAAAAATTGCTAAAATCTTTATTGACGTACTCACGGCCGTTGTCTGAATGAAGTTTCTTTATTTTCTTGCCAGTTTCACGTTCAGCAACAGATTTAAATATTTTAAACTTTTCAAGTGCTTCACTTTTTTGTTTCATAAAATAGACACTAATTTTTCTACTGTATTCGTCGATGAACGAAATGAAGTATTTTGCGCCACTGAGAGATGGCGTACGCATCGGACACAGACGTCACTGTGGATTATCTCTAAAATACTCTTACTACATTTGTCGTAATTCTTTGCAAACGGTGATGCACTGATTTTTCCTTTTAAACAAATGTCACACTCAAATGTTCCAGAAGTTTTAATTTTCATTCCTCTCACCATATTATTTCTTGACAATTGTTCTAAACATATTATATTCAAATGTCCATATTTACGGTGCCATTCAAAAACATTTTCATTATTATTATTTATAGGGTGTTTTTTTAAGCCCGATAGAACTTGAAATTGTAAAAAATAACACAAAAAATTAAATTGTAATCAAAATTTTTTTTTATTCGAAAGATCAATACGTGACATTAACATTTGAAAATGATTTCGGGCATATGGGCACCGCGGCTGTTCTTGACGAAGCGCATTCTGGACGTCCAATTTTGGGCCACTTTTTCGAGCACTGCTGGCCGTATGTCACGAACAACACGAACAATGCTGGCCTCCAAGGCGTCAATTGTTGCTGGTTTATCAGCATAAACCAGTGACTTCACGTAGCCCCACAGGAAATAATCGAGAGGTGTCAAATCGCACGACCTTGGAGGCCAATTGACAGGTCCATTTCTCGAAATCAACTTATCGCCAAATTTTGATTTCAGTAAGTCGATGGTTGCGTTCGCCGTATGGCACGTAGCGCCATCCTGTTGAAACCACATCTCCTCCGGATCAATGTCATCCATATTTTCAAACAAAAAATCATTGATCATGGTGCGGTAACGATCTCCATTGACCGTAACGCGAGCTCCGGCCTCATTTTTGAAGAAATAAGGTCCGATGATGCCACCAGCATGAAAACCGCACCAAACAGTGCATTTTTCTGGATGTAATGGAGTCTGTAGGGTCTCTTGTGGATTGGTCTCACTCCATATGCGGCAATTTTGCTTATTAACAAACCCGTTAAGCCAAAAATGCGCCTCATCGCTGAACACAATTTTGCGATAAAACAACGGGACTGATTTTCAAAGTAAATTTGGATAATTTCGTAGCGTTGTTCAAGCGTGAGTCTATTCATGATGATTTGTCAGAGTATACTGAAACAAATAAAAAAAATGTTTCATCAAAATTTAATTTTTTGTGTTACTTTTTACAATTTAAAGTTCTATCTAGCTTAAAAAAACACCCTATACTTCCGTTGCTATACACAATTTCTTTTGTTGCATTTCGTATATAAACAAATCACAAAATTTAAAGGCTCGCAGTATCTCTAATCCCCGTTTTGTTGTTATTGCAGCATACTGTTTTCCGAATTCTACTTTGCATTCATTCGCAGTGAACTTGTTTACCGACATAAAATTTGCTTTAAGTTCTGGGACATAGAGAGCGTCATGTAATGTGAGCAGGTTTAAATTTGTTTCCACACGAACAGTACCAATGCCCTCTGAGTATATGGTTTTATCTCTTGCTAACTGAATTTTCTCACGATGTTCTGCAATTTCAATAAAAAGCTTTTTGTCCCAACACATGAGTTAAGAAACTTAGTTCCTTTTTGTGTAAAAAATATTTTTACTTCAAGATACAACCGTATCTTGAAGTGTACTTTATCTATTACAAAATATAATATTAAATTAAATTAGTTTCTGAGTTCTTACGAACCCCAGAACTTATCGTTATTGAGTTTACTTATTAACTGGTTAAAAAGAATAATTCTAGTATTATTTTAAGTATAAATTAGGATGTACATTTCTTAGTGACAAAGATTGTAATATTGCTTATCGCTAACAATAGAATATTTCTTATCGCTAACAATAAGCTGTTTATGAAAATAGAATACTTATGTTGGTTATATTTCAAAGTCTGTTTATGTTGATAAAGGTTAATGGTTCTTTGTTTATTAATATGATGTAATATTTGTTTGTAAAAAATAGGGATGTAATTCTTTGTTACTTAATACAATTTGAACAAAATGCTGCTTTTTGAGTGCTAAAAGAAAATTTTTGTGTTAACCAACTCTGCTTTATGCAAAGCAGAATTGGGAATATGATTAACTCGGGTTGAGTTAATGATAATGATGTGGGGAAAAGAAATAAAGTAAAAAGAGGATTTATTATTTCTTTTCAATAAATTTAATAGCTTATATTTATTATTCACCTGCGTGGCAGGGTAGTGCTCGTATGTTAACAAATGGGGAAAAAAAATTGTTGATCGCACTAGCAGTCTTCAGGCTATCTAGATGGTAAGTGAGTTTTTTAAAAAAAAAAACCCGGAAATGATCCAAATTGACACTTGGAAAGTTTGCAATTGATTAGACTTACCATAATATACTAATATAGCTATATATATGATATTAAATCCGAAATTGTTTTATCCAAAGTAGTTTGGACACAATTATTTGTTACTATGTAAGTGATAACGAATGTCTCATGCTACTTAAAATGAATCGTCCCGATTCAAACCTGAGTATTTTCTAGTGTAATTCTTCCTAATTCTTTATTGTATAAAACTTGAAAATGGTTTCTAGATCTAATTTGTTTGAAAGTTGTATAGTATTTTATTAGTTTTAAGATAAAACATATAATTATAATTATAACAACAATTGCTAAAATTATATATAGGGATGTTTTGATAGGACGTTCTTCCATTGGTATCAAAAATTTTTTTAGAGAGTCTATATTATTAAATGCAAATTCAGATGAAGATTCTATAATTCTTATTACTTCTAATGATTCATCATGTTTGTTATGTATGGCTTCTATTATTTCATCAAAAATATTTTTATATGTAATATTATTTATTGTTACCTCGTTTGTATATTTCACTAGCACTGTGCCTGTTATAGATTTATTGTTTATAATATTTTTACCATCTACAAGGATAAATCCATCGTCTATTTGTAAGAATGGATAATTATATTTTTGTAATATTGTACATTTTTTTTTTTATTATTAATTTTAATTTTTGTTTAAATAGAGTAAATTTTTAATAAAATTTATGATTGTTTCTTAGTCAGTCATCCAGAAAACATCGAGTTTCCTTTAATTTTTTTTTGTAATTTTCCTTGTGAATCACTTGGAAAATTTAAGTCTCCAATACCTTCCCTGTGCACCACTTAGAAAGGATACCAGCAATAAAAAGGGGAATATATACATATATAACTTGGTGAACCACCAAGTTATCCATCCATTTAAAGTTAAGCAAGGCAAACGAGTCTCTGCTTTAACATTTTGGCGACCGATACAGGACTCCGGTTTAGGAAAACCTAAAGTCCTTCCAGCGAACAATTCAAAACTAATATACTAGCGGCCAACGGCAAGCTACAGGCGTTCAACTAAAGGCAACGTTGCATCACAATCAACAAGCAGCCTACTACAATTCTCAAACCACCTCCCAAAAGCATCAATAAATCAATATGGGCACCGGAGCGCAGCTTCTTCACCAACTGAAGGAGACCGGCGAGCCACCATCATCCGCAACTTTACGAAGGATCCAGCTAACCGCAAAACCCCAACGTACTACAAAGAACGATGTTCTAACTAACCACACCCTGGACAGAATTCGATGAAGCAGATACCAAATTACGGACTCTAAAGGATATTGATCTGGAAGATGAATACTTCACAGCAGAGCGCTATAATCAAATCCAGTCAATGGCATTCAAATATATCGCTCTGATGGAACACGAGCTCACTTCCCAAGGCAATGGATCAATCGTCAAAAACCCTAATGATCCACCGTCAAAAGAGGGTAACAAGTCCAAAATCATTAACAACCCCCCATCCACGAGACCACAACCTACAATTGGCCACGATGGTTTAATCAACCGCTCCCTGGGAAAAATGGCAACTCTGGCTAGACAGCTAGAAGGCCTTCAGTTACAGTCAGGACAGGATGGGCCTTATTACGATGTTAAAAGGGCCACCATCACCAAACTATGGCAGCAGCTAGAACTACTTAATGATGAAGTGTTGGATAAATATCCGAATCCAGACCTCGCCGGTTATGACACAAGCAGATACATCCGCCTCGAACCAGCCTCTCAGTTAGCAATCATCCAGCTTACCACGACTAACAACAATCACCACTCATCCACAGAGACTATGGCTAGACCATCTACCCTACCATTACCCACAATCACTATCTCTAAATTTGAAGGTGATTATATGAAATGGACATTGTTTTCTGACTTATTCAAGAAAACTGTTCATGAGCAACAGATGTCAGACGCTCACAAAATGTATTACCTAAAGACCAACGTTACTGGTGAAGCAGCGAAGCTTATTAATCATCTCGCTGTTACTGCAGACAATTACAAGGCCGTTTGGCAGTTACTACAGGATCGGTATGATAATAAACGACTAATAGTGGCAACAGCGGTTCAGAGACTGCTAGACCAACCATCCGGTGCAGCGACATTAATGGCCATTAAGCGATTGAATGATACAACAAAAGAATGTCTGGCAGCTGATTCTAATATGGGGCTCGAAATCTCGACATGGGATCCACTTCTACTCCACCTTCTGGTCAAAAAGTTGGACAAAACTGTATACACTCAATATGAGCAGTCGATTACCAACC